>OX383302.1:8707476-13507476 GCA_947523025.1 Dryobota labecula | reverse complement strand
ACCGGTCTTTCCTGTTGTTGCCTTAAGCTCCTAAAAACTTAAAGCCTCCAGCCAGGGCGTAAAAACAATAAACTAAACGTCTGCGCGCTAAGGGCACCCCCTACCCCTGTGGGGTACGAACCTCGGCTTAGGGCAGCGTCGGTCGGAGCGAGGATGGCAAGGGACTGTCGGTGGCTGGATAAAATCAGGGTTTTGATTATTATCAGGGGAATTTAAAGCTACAGGCTCAGCTATAGCGCGTGCTGGCGCTTCGCTTACGGGCAAGGGTCGGGGAGGAAAGTACAAAGTAAGACTTTGGAAGAGTTTATAAACAACTAGCGGCCGGTTCCTGCTTTGCACCGTTTTTACAACTTGAGAAAACATCCGAGGTTTCTTTACTATAATTATCTAAAAATATAAAACAAAGTCGGGTTATTTACATCATTTATAACTCAAGAACAACTGGACCGATTTTTATAATCTTGGATTTGTTGGATTTGTCTCCGCCCCGAATAGCAGAATAACTATTAAAACATGCGAAAATAAAAGGAAAAAAAATACATGTAGAAAATTCACATTCTCATACATTTTGTACAGAACGGGTATTTTGATGATATTTCGAGAACAGATTGGGGAACGGGGGAACAAGAAATTTCTCGCGAAGTCGCGGGCAGAAGCTAGCATAGTATATAAGCAAGTTTGATATTTAATGTAGGTATTATACACATATAAACCTTCCGAAATAAATTTTCTGAATGATTTTGAAAACTTAAAATAAAACCTTGGGTTTGTGAAAACCGATTTTCGATTTAGGGATTATTTAATTAGTTAGCTAAGTTCTATAATTTTGTACACCTTTTTAAATATGTACCAATGATATTAATTTGATGTGATTATTTAATGTCTGTCCTCCCATACCTATTATCACTGTTATTTAATAATATTGTAAAGCCAATTATTTTTAAAAGAGTAACCGTGGAGTTTCTTGCCGGCTCTTCTCCATAGGAAACGACTAATTGTAACCGTGCACCTAGCTTCTGACGTTTCGTAAGTGCCAATGTAGGTTTATGTGAAATAAAATATTTTGATTTTGATTGATTTTGAATTAATGTTAGCTCCAATCACCTGAAACACAGGATTACCTAGTTCAGGCACAAATAATGGGTCAACTTGAGATAGATTTAAGAAAAACTGTATTTAACTGTATACCTTATATTTTTGAATAAATTTTATTATTATTATTATTTTATTATTTGCACAATATTAAGCTTTAAAGTGCAAATTTTTATTAGAGACAAGTGTCCCTCCTCCGCCCCGGCCAGCTAAAATGCATTTGAAGATATAAAATTCACAGCAGTAGTTTATATAACGAAATTAAAAGGAAAACTATCACAACTAGGCTTCACAAGTTACCGAGTAATAGTCGACCAACTTACATTTGCAGTTGAAAAATATGTTCCCCCATACCCTATGTTTTTCAACTACAATGTTCAAGTTTGTTCTTGGGATAAATTCATACCAACTACGGAACTCTTCATTGTACGTGGTCCGACACGCATTTGGCCGGTTTTTTTATTATGTTTCCAAATTTCTATACTCCATTTGCTTATAGCATTAGACAAATAACGGCTAAATAACGACAGTTATTGTGTAATATTGTTGAAATTAATGCACTTTAGAGTTAGTTTTTTTATGTAAATGGTGAATAGATTACAGTGATTTGTATTTATCGTAAAATAACGGAGTTTATTAAACGTTTACATCGAAATAACGAAAGGGTGAGAACAGTTATTTGTCTAATGTTATAATAAATGGAGTATAGTAACCGTAGTTTGTAAAAACTACTACAATTAAATTCTCTATTTTCAATCCACGTATTTTGCAACACCTAACGCCATCTACCGCCTGTATTCCGCACTAAACCCGGCTATCAAGGGGTGGCACACTCCGAATGGGCCTATTTCCGTCCACGTGCCACCAACAATAGGAGACGACGGCGATATTGAGACGATATCATACATGTCATCGCTACGTCATAATAATATCCCGGATTATTTACATTGACGACAGGAAATTGCCTTTTTTTAGCCTTTAGTCTATTGTGTGGGCATTTTTTTATTGATAGATTATTTTGTTGTGAATTTAAATGAGCAGTTTTAGAGATCATTTTTTGTGTGTATTATGAAAGTTAAGTATGTAAAAATGTTTCGTAGGATTTTTAAAGTGAAACCAAAAGTTACATGCTCAGTAAAAATGTAATGTATTTACAATTTCGCTTAATACTAAATCAATAGTTCATACTTTTCACAAGCACTAATAAACTAGGTAAAACAAAAAACAAAAATTAAAATAAACTGTGTTCAATTTCTTCCTTCTGAATCCGACAGCTTGATGGAATCCTGAAAAGAAAATTATTGCTATCATAATAATGTATGAAAAAAAGGGGTTTTCTTTTGGGAGTACTAAATGGGCAGCAGCTCCACAAACTCAAACTCAAAGCATTTATTACAATTAAACCATTTACAGCCACAATTGAATTGTCAAAGAGACGGTCAGTTAGAGAGTTCAAGTTAGTTGCCCATTACAATACGTATACTCCCAATTTTTTATAACATAAGACAAATAACTGTTCTCACCCTTTCGTTATTTCGATGTAAACGTTTAATAAAATTCGTTATTTCACGATAAATACAAAACACTGTAATCTATTTACATTAAAAAATATAACTCTAAATAGAATAGAATAGAATTTTTATTTTGCAAATATGTACATAATAGTTCTTAAGATTACATTCAGCTTAGCCACATTTTACCAATCGGCATGCAAACATTTGAAATTATTTATATCATTATTGTTACACTTATTTAGATTAATTTATAAATTACTAGTATAAAGTTTTAAATCATCAACTTAATTAAAAACATATGTTTGTATTAAAAGGAAAATATAAATTAGTATCATTAGATTATATATCATGTCATTACTATTACAAATATCAAACCATTATCATTACATCATTTAAAAATGTCAAAAATCAAAATGTCAAAGATCAAAATGTCAAAAATCAATAAGTGCAGTAATTTCAACAATATTACACAATAACTGTCGTTATTTAGCCGTTATTTGTCTAATGCTATATAAATGGAGTATAGATCTCTACACATGCATCCGCAACTGTGGTTAATAAATTTAATCTTTGCTTTTAGTCGGCTGCCAAGATGGGTTATGTTTTGGAACGTAGGAGTTGACTGGTAGAAAGCCTCACATAAGGAAAAAGAGTTATGCCCCCTCTATGCGGCTTTCTCACTCTGTCTCTTTCTAATTTTTCATCATGGATGTCGTTTTCATGATTTTCAAGAGTACTGACGATGATTATGGGGTCAAAATTAAAGTTCGTGTGTAACTTTTTGAGAGCTTCAAACTTATACTAGATGGCTCTGTATTAAAAACGCGTCTGTGGGTGGGTAAAACCCTTGATGATCATGCTGACTAGAAATCAAAACGTCTATGCCAAATATTGCCTACCTTATATTGACTAGAAAGCACAATGCCTGCTTTGAAATATGTCTATACAGTATTTGAAGTAAACCTTATTCTGACTATGAACCAAATCCAGTCTATGTGTGTGTCATGTCTATTATTTTAGTTTAGGAGAAGGAAGGCAGTACCGTTTCTGGCACTCACCGGCCGCAGCCGCGGCACGCTCGCTATGCTCTTTCGGCTCGTGCGTTGTCTGGTCACAGTTCTAACCTAACCTACAGTTCAGAGGCCCTAGTGTGAGTTTATTATAACCATCTCGACTACATAGAAATTATTGCATTTTAGGCATTTGGCTTGTTAAACATTTTGAGTACAGGCATTTTGCTTCGTAGACGAATTGAAAGTTAGACACTCTGATCATAAACCGGTAAAACAGTCTGTGTGACCTAAAAGCAACTTCGAAAAAGAAAAAAAAATTCGTTTCAAGGTCACAACTTTTAAGTGTCAAAAGCTTTTCTTTTAAATCGTACGTGAGAAGGAACTTCGTTTCTGACGGGGTCCTCCGACATCGCATGTTTTTTTCTCAGTATTTACAGGGTTAATCAATGAGAGAGACCATGTGCAGCAGGGGTGTGTTTTGTTCTAGCTCTAGGGTTATGAAGTTTTAAAAGGAATGGCTTCATATCTTTCTCCCAACAAAACAATGACGGGTTCAACTGTTAATTTTACGGTCCCTGGTTATGACTAACTCAAAGAGTGTTTTAACAGGACTAAGTATTGCCTTCAACTTCGTCTGTAATCCATGATGAAAAATAGATTTTGTCATTCTCCAGGCTTTATCTGTCAAATTTCATAACGGTTGGTTCAGTGGTTTACTCGCGATAAGGTAACAGACAGAGAGACAGAGTTACTTTCACATTTATAATACATCACAAATCGGCAACATGAGGTTTAAGGATGAAAAATATCTTTAGATTTTAATTTCCATAAAAATATAATAGAGCATTAAATAGTTTTCTTAACTAAATAAGTTCTCCGATATATTTGTCAGAACAAATTAAATGAAAATTTAGATAGGTAGTAAAAAAAATCTGATGACACAAAATAGTTATTTATGATACTAGTGCGGTAAGTTGGTTCTTACAAACGAGTAGACGAATGTAAGCCCAAGACGAAGTCGAGGGCTTACCATAGTCACGAGTTTGTAAATACCAATTTCTGCACGTGTGCCATAGAATATTTTTCAACACATTTGCGAGAAAACAGTACAATATGTAATGAAACAAAATGATAACATAAAAAATAATGTTAATAAATTATAAATTTATAACATTATGATAGACATTTAGTTTTTTTTTTGTCAATAGACTCATTCAAAATATCAGGTGGAGTAGATTCCATATTAATATCAGATTCCTCGCTTGAACTCATATTATTATTTTGTTATAAATATCAGTCGGAAAGTCGCAACAATCTTTGACGTTTCTAATATGCAAATGGCGCGAATTTGCAAATGGCGCCACATGCACGTGGTGAAAATTAGAACTACATCTTTCGTCTCATTTACTCTTTAGTATTAAAGTGATACAAATGTATTGAGCAAAAGCGCTTTCAAGGAGGTTCGATCAGTCAGCTTATTTATTCTCGTAATGTGAAACTTATTGAAATGTGAAAAAAAAAACCATAAATATATTACGTACTACATACTATTATTATTATTAAGTTATGTTAAGTAGGTGTACTTTAGGAGTTACAAATTACAAATCATTATTAGAAATTACTATTAGATAATTAAATTTAATAAATTAAATTAGATAAATTAATTCATATAAATTGAATGGGTATTTACCAAAATCCTGGTCTTGGTTTAGTTATTGCAATCTTGGCTGATGTTCCGAACACCCCAGGGTTATAGCGCTGGTGTCTGTTGAGTTAATTTATTTGAGAGAGTATATTAAGAGGCTACCGAGCGCACAGTGGCGCCCTCATCGTTTGTTCGGTGATATCTTTTATTTTGGAATGAAAATGCAGAAAATAAGCTCGTCAAGTTGTGCTTCACAAGACTATACGCTATTATTACTACAAACAGTAGTTTTAAATTGTTATGTTTTATTGTAATCATTAAAACGGGGCTTAGTGGCCACTATTTTCCGTTTTAATGATTACAATAAAACATAACAATTTAAAACTACTGTTTGTAGTAATAATAGCGTATAGTCTTGTGAAGCACAACTTGACGTATTAAGAGTATATTAATTATTTGAGAGAGTATACTAATGTAATTGGCCTTGGCCATTTTATGTTCAAATAAATAAATAAAAATGATTATTTTAATGTAATGGATTGATATGACTTTATGTGGCCAATGTTCCGAAGCAGATTTTAAATACTTTATTTAAGAGGGTAATCACCGGTCCACTAGCACCACTCCTTATAAAAAATATTATCTCGTGACTGAGAAGGAATTATGAAAAACGGCTCAATCAGCTCCCCGGTGAGTGTCTAGAATGTTCTCATACATTTTATAAAGTTTCATATTGAGACGAGAAGCAACAAAATACGATTTAGCCGTTTATATATGGCCGTTTTTCTTTCGATCGAATGTTGTTACTTCGTGTCTCAATATGAAACTTTATAAAAGGTACTAGAAAATTCTAGACACACTTTTAGAGATATGAGGAACAGGGTGTAAAGTTCACTCATACTCTATAAGTAAAGGGAGGATCCACCGACCAGACGGGTATTGTGTCTGGTGGGCAACTGCCCAACGGTTGATGTCGGGATGTTGTATATATGCTAGTCGCGTGGTAAACTCTGATAGCGCGATGCAGGATTTGTGACGTCAGGTCTTTGATGCGTAGTTCGTATGTGGTGTTGTTGATACCGCCACACACTTACCGAGGTTGCTGATTCGAGTCGTTTTTCATCATTCCTTCTCAGTCACGAGATAATATTTTTTTAAGGAGTGACGCTAGTGGACCGGTGATTACCCTCTTAAATAAAGTATTTAAAATCTACTTCTGAACATTGGCCACATAAAGTCATATCAATCCATTACATTAAAATAAACATTTTTATTTATTTATTTGAACATAAAATGGCCAAGGCCAATTACATTAGTTAAAGACACATCGCGCATCGGCAACGAGAGTGACACAATCACAACACAATAAATGTAGTTTTTTGGAAATCACGTATTTTTTTATTACCAAAATTCCCATTTAAATTTTTCTGAGAGCTTATCGGCGAACTTAAAATAATAATATATTTAAGAAGACAATTTTATGCTCTTTTTATTTATTAATTTTATTATTTACGTATACACGGCTACATATCAAGCTATACAATACTAGTTTACGCTGGTCTCGCATTGTATAGGATTTCCGTATAATGAGAGATCAGCTTATACTGGAAATGTATAGTTTGATAAGTAGCCGTGTGTACACACAGTTAAATACATAGATATATGAAGTTACTACTTATTTATTATGAAATTTAATTGAATTTTATTTTCTGTTACTTATATTTTTATAAAAATTAAAATCTAAACATATTTTCGGCCCTGTATTTTTAAGTGTTGTGTCTCTTGTTGCAAATGTGCGACATAGTTCATGTCATGTTCGTGAGAAACTTGCCTAAATAGTAGCCTGCTGCCTATCATAGCTATTGCCACGATTTGGGTGGTTCAAATAAAGTGTGTGATCTGGCTGGGATTTAGCAATCGCCAAAGATCCTGCGTGTATCAATCAATATACTTAAAATACACAGTTTTCCATTGCATTTTTGCGATTTATAAACTAGTTTTTACTGATAAATTGAGGTAAGCGGAACATTTAGCAATGCATAAGAACGCTTAAAAATAAATATTGAGGTAACTTACCTCGAACTCTCCAATAAAGATGTCAGAGTCGTCTGAGTCTGGTGCCTGGTCGATGTTATCGACTGCAGTGATTTGAGGACCTGGAAATAGCCGGACACATGACATTTTGTCTTAATAATTGTAAATCAATAACAAGTTAATTGCACAGTACATGCTCGTAACCAAAGAATCTATCGTACTTATGTGATTTAACAAAGTTTTAGTCAAAAGGATAAAAATAATATGAAACCATAGCCGTTATCGTGTCCAAAAATGTTTGCTGAGGGAATCGAACCCACCCAAAGGAAAAAAAAGATAGATGAATGATTGAACGCTCCTTCAGTACAAAATTTTGCTATTCAAGGCGTGAAAATCGCCAAACCATCTGAGTGATTTTTTTTTTTCAAAATGTCTTATCATTTATCTATCTCATAATGATATGTAAAAAATTGTATATTACCTAATGGTATGCATTCCATCGGTTCAAACAGGTCCAAGGAGATGAGGTCCAATGGAGGAGACGGCGCTGGAGGGAGCAACGTACAAGTTGATGATATTCGTGTACCTGAAGATAGGATTCCTTTTGGTTAAATTTTAATGGATTATAATTATAATATTATAATAATTAACATAATAATTATACAGGATAAGTTTTTAACCAGTGCCCAAATTTTATTTGGTGGTTCTATATAAATAATAGAACACATTTCCGATAATTGTTCAATACTTTTTTTTTGGTCCACTAGAAATCAGCAAAATATGGATACAATCTATTCGTAATAATATCAATGGGCGAGCGCACAGCTGATAGGTACCTACTACTGCGTTCCGCTTCACTGACCGCACCACTGGCGCGTTGCGTGACGAGTATCCATTATACCAGTTTCAAAATTAACATGTTTCATTAACGATAACTTATTTTTTTTTGTACTAAGACATATCAAAATAAGAAATAGGTGTATAATAAAACACGTATAATTTTAATTTGTCAAAACTTGCGCACTGATTAAAAACTTTTCTTGTATATTAATTATATTGTTTTATTTTTGCGTTGTTTTTATATTCTATTATAGCTCATCTCAGCAGTCAGTTCGTTTACTTTCAAATCTAGGTACCGTAAGACCTTTAAGGTTTTCTTTTAAATGAAAGAATGAATAAGTATTTATTGTTATTCGCTCAGGAAGATCGCGAACTAAACCAAATATATAAAATTACAAAAAAACAAATTTTATAAAGAAAATATAAAACAGAAGGTCCTGTACGAGGTGAAAAGGCTCCAGACATTTTTCGTTGTTTTAAAAGATTTTTCAATTTGAAAACCTTAGGCCTTAAATTTTATAAACGTCAAGTCGTTGTTTTTCATGAAGACGGATCACGCAGGTGAAACTTGAGTGAGTGGTTTTTTTTTTTTTTCGGAGTATGAACAGATTATGCTTTTTTCTTCGAAACCAATTTGACTTTCTTACAATGAGAACACAAGTATGAGAAGTTTGAAAGTGGCACCGGTGACAGAAACGTTGAAAGGAAGTCGTTAAGTATAGTATGGGCATGTGATAAGGAGGAACGGACGCATATGACGAAAAGAGTGATGAATATAAATGTTGATGGATGGAGAGGGAGAGAAAGACCAAAGAAAAGATGCATGGAGGAATGACATGAAAGAGAAGGGAGTGAATGATAGCTAGACGATTGATAAGGGAGAATGGAAAAAGAAAATGTGTTGCGTCGACCCCATGAGGCAATGGCAGGAAGGTGATAACGACAATGAGAATACAAGTGCACAACTTCTTTACCTATTCGACCATTATTTAAAAAAAAAAGTGTTTCTCCAGATAACTAACTGCCTGTCCAGTATGTTTCTACTCACCATTCCTTAATCCGTCATCGAATTCCCTGCAGGAGTCCAAGTGTCGCGGTGGCTCGGAACGCGGCGCAGCGGACGGTCCAGCGCGAGGCTCGTCACGTGATTTACACGAGGCCACGTTCACTTCACCCACTGTTTACATGATACCATCTTTATTAGTAGTAGAAATATGACAAGGAGAAATATTCGGAGTTAGTAGCCGACCTTCAGTAACCGAAGACACCTATAGAAGAATAATTTGCAGTAGTCAGAATGTTGGGCCACAAAACGGATAATTAGAAGGCAATTGCAATCAGTTAAGATAGGAATACTAAGAGCGATGTCACGCGAATGAATACAATTAGAAAAAAATATGTAAGAATGTGACAAGGAGAAATATTTGGAGTTGATAGCCAAACTTCAGTAATTGAAGAGGCACCAAAAGAAGAATACTTAGCATTAGTTAGAATGTTGGGCCACAAAACGGATAATTGGAAGGCAATTGCAATCGGTTCAGATAGGAATGCTAAGAGCGATGTCACGCGAATGAATACAGTTAGAAAAAGCTATGTAATAATATGACAAGGAGAAATATTCGGAGATGATAGCCAACCTTCAGTAGCTGTAGAGGCACCAAAAGAAGAATGATTAGCAGTAGTCATAATGTTGGGCCACAAAACGGGTAATTGAAAGGCAATTGCAATCATTTCAGATGAGAATGCTAAGAGCGATGTCACGCGAATGGATAGAATTGAAAGTTTGAAAGCGGCGATGGTAACAGACAAGTATGGAAATCGGTTGTGTCGGTATATTGGCGTGTGATTAGGAGGAATAAGGAGCATTTCGTGAGGACAGTTTGGATTATGGATGGTTTTAAGGGTAGAAGGAGACCGTAGAAACAGTTGATGAATTGTGTGAGAGATGCAATCGGAAAGAAAGGGATGTGACAACTGAGACGACTGCTAATCAAAATGTATTGAAGAAGAAGACATGCTGCTTAAGTTAGGATCAAGACAAAGATTATGAATAATGAAGTAACTAAAACCAAAGGAGCTTGTTACCAAACGCTACTTGGCGGCTGAAATCTGCCGCCAGGTAGTGTTGCTGTGTTCCGGCTTAAAGGGTATGGATAAAGGGTCTCTAGTATGGCAACGTATCTTTGATGCCTCTGGGGTTTTCATAAATCCACAGGCGGCGGCGACCTTTCAACAAAATGTGAGCTTGTTTTAAAAAGTGAGACATTCTTGCATACAAAACCTTATTTATCAACTAATTTATTAATATTATAAAATGCGAAAATGAGTTTGTTGATTTGTCTTTATTTCACGCAGCACGTCAACCCCAACGTGGATTTTTCGCCAAAAACTAACCCCAACTAACCCGAACTTGCCTTTGTACGTATTTTTCTGTTCTTTGTCTGTTTATAATATGTGTGTACATAAATTGTTAAATAAATAAATGGAATTTATGTCCCGAAAAAATGCGTGATTCCTGTGTGAGCACATAAGCGGTGTCGCGGGAAGAAGCTAGTTTGTCCATATATAAGTGAATGTCTTACAATCAGCAGACAAGGCGGTGTGGTAAGCATGATGCGGTTCCTCCACGGTAAGATGCAGTCTGCCACTGGGTTGTATCCTGGGCACCACGGTCGCCACTACTGGTACTCTGATCTGGACGGCGCCGTTTGGTTCCAATTTTGGTATTATGGGGCCATGCTGGAATAGAAGGATATCGTTAGGCAAGTTTGTTTTGGGCTGTACTAATATTATAAATACGAAAGCAACTCTCGTCTGTCTGATACCTTTTCATGCCTAAACCACTGAACAGAATCCTAAAATCGTGACAATCAGAAGTCGGATTTGACGTTTCACATTCTACATGCCGCGATAACTTTGTATGAACGTCTACGTAAGAAATCGAAAAATCAAATTAACAATCCTAATTAATTACTATGTTATCCATACACTGTAGCAATGAGTATCATTCGTAAGCACCAAGTTTCACTTTATATTGGAAAAATGCACTCAAAAATATGAATTAATCGTTGATTAATATTCCGACATACGCTATTACAACGTCATGTCTTTGGGTTCGTTGCAGCAGTGTTGTGACCGATAAAAGCCGTGTTTTGACCGAATAAAATCGATGTTCTAAAAAATCGATTCTTTATAAACATTACACTTACAAAAGTGAATTTATTTATTTACCCAAACCAACCACACTTATTTATTGTTAATTTTATTCTTGACTCGCGACCAGCCTCGGCTTTGCACGGGTGCATATCAATGGCGTGCTTCTAGGTAGGTACGCCACTGGTGCTTATTATACAATGTATGTATACATAAACCTTCCGGAAGAAATCAGTATATCGGAATTAGTTTGTCTTGGTTTGGATTCGAAACTCGCCTAAATATAAACTTAGTTGGGATTTATGTAATTACTGTTAAATATTACAAACTCGTACGTTTCATCATCATCATTTCAGCCGAAAGACGTCAACTGCTGGACATAAGCCTCCCCCAATTGGGGGAATAATCGCCACGCTTGGCGATCGCAGTATAGTGTTAAGAATGCACAGAGAACGCTGCTGCCCATTCTGTAGTAAATCCCTTAGTCGCCTTTTACGAACACCCACGGGAAGAAATAGGGTGATGCTATTCTTTACGTCCGGCACCACACGGTACCACACGTACGTTTAATAAAACGATATGCTTCGAGAATCAGTTTTAAGCAAGTAGATAAATGGTCGATTACAAACTCTAAGTTATAAATCGTTATGACTCGAGAATCGATTTTTAAAGCAACCGATTTTTTTCCCATCAAATCAATTGCTGTCAAATCCGACTTCTTAGATTGTCGCGAATATAATTGCGTAACATCGTGTGGATCATAATCCGAGAGTTTGACGGATACTGCTAATCCATTGCTTCATAGATTTGAAAACATCTCGTGACAGAAGGAATTATGAAAAATGGCTCAATCAACTATATCGGTAAACGTGTCTAGAATTTTTTAATACCTTTTTTAAAGTTTCATATTGAGACACGAAGCAACAAAATTCGATCTAAATAAAAACGGACACATTCTTCTAGATCGTATTTTGTTGCTTCGTGTCTCAATATGAAACTTTATAAAAGGTATTAGAAAATTCTAGACACACTTACCGTTAAAGTTGGTTAAGCCGTTTTTCATAATTCCTTCTCAGTCACGAGATAATATGTTTTTAAAGGAGTGGCGCTAGTGGACCGGTGACAACGCTCTTAAGACTAAATTAATAATACTATTTAGATACCTGTGCGACACCATCTTCATCTTCATTATTTACAACGATTTTGCCTCCGACCCGCAAATCTTCAGCTGTTGCAGCCACTAACATCTGAAATCGAAATAGTGATAAAATAAATAAATACAGAAAGCAAGTACGTAAGTTAAGTATTTTTATGTGATAGCCGGGTTCATCAGGGATAATGTGTAACAATCAGTCAGTGATACACTGATACACAGCAGGAAGGCAGGCGTTTATTAATTCACAAAAAAATCAAAACTTCGCAAGCAATGGGAAATTGCTGCACCAAGTTAAAAGCAATCATATTTTGATCAACATACTATCGATCGCTTTCACCTTTAGACGACTTTAGCAGCGCGAAACTATTAAACTCTGACAGCGCGACAGTCGCGCGACAGACGCGCGACTGTCGCGCTGTCAGAGTTTAATAGTTTAAACAGAAGCGCGGCGGTTGTTCGCTGCCGCCGCGGCCGCCGCGTGTGCGCTCATTCGCTCAGTCGGCGATGAGCCAGTGTTGCAAACGCACGTGATTATAGACTGCACAATGAGCGAGTTTGATACCGAACAATTTATTATTGATATTCAAATGCGTCCTGTTTTGTGAGACTCAAAAAACAACAATTACAACAACAGAACCCTAAAAAAGAATAACTGGCAAGAGTTATGTGCATTGTTTATTCCTGATTTCGAAAAATATAAGTGCGCCACACTGATCTAAACTGCTAACGCGCGGCTGTTCTTATAATGTGAAGGAATGTGCTTCTGCCGCGCTACTGTCGCGCTATACTGACCTGAAAACTGCAATAAACGTACGAAAATTTTAATTTCGCGAGCTAACACAGTAAATAAAAAACAATTATGTACCTGTTTCCCACCCGGAAGCTTCGTATCAACCACTTTCACTAAAACAGGAGTTCCATTTTGTGGCTTCAGCAAAGCAAACGGGGTTTGTCTAGTAGCCAACGCCACCCCCATATGGTACGTTTTTATAGGGTCCACAACCACCCCACTGCTCATGGAACCCCATGGACCCTCGTTCCAAATGTCACCCGGTTCCTGGAAAGACTTGGAAATGTCCCAGATGTCTGGAAGGTGGTTGGTGGGTTTCGTCGACCAGTCTGAAGATGAAGGGCCTGCTACTGATGGTAGGTATTGCCCCACTGAGGAGGTAACTTCGCAATGTTCTGTTTGCGGTCTGAAAAATAAATAAAAACAAATCTTCAAAACTCCAAAACCCGAAACCGACCGAAATTCTGCCACTCACTACTCACAAAATTACGTTCGTTTGGCCTCTAACTTATACTAAAAAGTAAATGAAACGAAAGATGTAGTTCTAATTTTCACCACGTGCAATGCAATGCAATTTGCAAATGGCGCCACATGCGCCATTTGCAAATTCGCTCCATTTTCATATTAGAAACGTCAAAGATTGTTGCGACATTCCGACTGATATTTATGTATAAACAAAATAATAATATGAGTTCAAGCGAGGAATATGATATTAATTAAAAAAAAAAAAACATTTTTATTTCAGGCATTGCATAAGTAGGTACACAGAAATACAAATAAATGATAATATGGAATCTACTCCACCTGGTATTTTGAATGAGGCGCAAATTGTAGGAAACGTTCTCTTGCCGCCAAAATCGCGAGAGCGCTATTTAATGATTTACAAGTTTAATTACATATTGTACTGTTTTCTCGCAAATGTGTTGAAAAACATTGTATGACACACGTGCAGAAATTGGTTTTTACAAACTCGTGACAATGGTAATCCCTCGACTTCGTCTCGGGCTTACATTCGTCTACTCGTTTGTAAAAACCAACTTACCGCACTAGTATCATAAATAACTATATTCCACATCATTAACACTACTTGTTTAGACGTGATCTTCAGTATAAATAATTGAAAGTCGGTTATCGTCGCCTTAACATGTGTACACCGATAATCAAGCGACAGTCTCATAAATACCTCATCAGCATATTCAGCCTATAATATTCCCACTGCTGGGAGAAAGGGTTCCTCTTTCTGTGAGAGGGAGTGGCCTGTAATCCACCACTCGGGCCCAGTGCGAGTTGGTGAATGTTAAGGTGTGAGCCAAACATAAAGCGGCAATCGTGCGCGGTTGCCGCGCGCGGCTGGCCGCGCTATGATTGGACGACTGCCGCGCGCGGCAGCCGCGAGCTACCTGCCGCGCACAGCGAACGTCACGAACGGTGTAGTGTTGGTTCGCCAGTGGTTGTATGTGGACGGTCGTATTTTATCAAATAAAATGGATAACGAAATAGCAATTCGTCTTATTGAAATATATGGCTCCCATAGTCCATTATGGGATACTAGGGAGCTGCAACACACGCGGCCGCTTTCATTGTGGTTTGAATACGAAATAAAGACCGCGGCGTGTCTCGGACATGCCGCGCAGCACTGCCGCGCAGAAGGTTTATACTAGTCGTGCGGCAAATTTGTGTCTTGCGAATGCCGCGCGTAGCTGCCGCGCACCTTGCACGCCGTGTATGCTCCTCATGTCTTCGAATTTTTTGTTCTAGGACATGTCGGTTTCCTCACGATGTTTTTCTTCACCGTTGTAAGAGCAGTGGGTAAAGAAATAATTTGCACAAAGTGCCTGCTTCACTGCTCGCAGAACAGTACTGCTATTCTGTAGAAATATCACCGTGAAAACTTAGGTGAAGAGAGCTTGAAGAGCAGTCAATCCCTAGCGATCCCTAGCATTAGATAATATTCTATTCTATTCTAGGTGGAATGACAGCTAACTTCAAACTCACTTCACTTACATTTGCACGCTGAGATTTTTTACAGAATAGAGGTGAAGCCAGACGAGCGTAATTTTTTGAGTTGTGAGTCGCGTAATTTCTGCTACATTCGGTTTCATACAAACATCCTGTTTCGTTCACACGGCGACGCAAAATGAGTTGTCTGCCGACTCACGCGCACAATCTCGACTGAATTGAGTTCGCGGCGAGAGGGAATAAAAACACTTTAAAAACTTACTTGAGTGATATAGTATTTCCTCTGCACATCAGTGCAGAGCCATCAGGCTAGTCTCATATTTGTGTCTGATTTAGTAATAAAAGGTTTTACGAGATGTAATAATTCATGAAAAACATATAATGGCATATGGAGTAATTTTGAAATATATCTGGATTTGCACATAAACGTTCATACAAGACATGAAACTGTCCGCACATCATAGTCTTTCACTGTTGAGTGGATTCACCCAGTATTTTCTTCTATCATCATCTTCTGTCTCTTCGCTATATGCTTCGTATACACAACGTTATTATTATATCCATTGCACTACACAAACACCCAATACAAGCGTTGAAAAGCAACTGAATAAATTACGCTCGTCTGGTAGCCCAACAGAATTTCTGCCAAGCAGAAATTACACGACCGAAATTACGCGACTCACAACTCAAAAAATTACGCTCGTCTGGCTTCACCCTAGACTGACAGATAGCCGATGGGGTCGAAAGGTTCTGGAGCGACATATCGAAAGACGTAGCGTGGGAAGGCCTCCCACAAGGTGGACCGATGACCTTGTGAAGGCTGCAGGAATCCGCTGGATGCGGGAAGCACAAAACCGGTCGAAGTGGCGGTGTTTGTGGGAGGCCTATGTCCAGCAGTGGACGTCTTTCGGCTGAAATGATGATGATGAAAGTGCCTGAATAGGTTCGAACCCACGACCTAAAACACGTAAGTGCTCCACCACTACCTCATTAGCAATAAAACATTTTTACTTTAACATCAGAGATTCTAACTAAAGAAGAAACTAATTTAATGCAGCGTGAGTAATTTGTTGGAACTCGTTAAAAGTTTTCATATTACTTGAGAATCTGAGACTGCAACTTGTTAGTAGATAAAACGGTTACATCTTAATATCGTCGCCTTAGGCGCCATCTCCACGGGCGAGAAAGTCGCGGCGATAGTCTCGCCGTGCCATCAAATTCAGTAGAAACTCTATGAATCAATCTCCACACGGCGATATCATCGCGGCCATTATTTGAAGGCCCAGCGTGAATATTGCCGCGATTCTCTCGTCCGTGGAGATGGTGCCTTAGAGTGAAAACCTCGTATATGCAAAAAAGGCAACTTTACAGGAGGAACAAAAAATGCGCTCTGTAAAATTTTATTACCACAGCGTCTGCGAAAAAATTACAACGTGTACCGCCATCTATGACAAGTTTGAATATGCACACTAAAAGACACATATACAAATATGTGTCTTTTAGTGTGCATATTCAAACTCGTCAAAAAATTACAACGTGTACCGCCATCTTGACGAGTTTGAATATGCACACTAAAAGACACATATTTGTATATGTGTCTTTTAGTGTGCATATTCAAACTCGTCATAGAAGGCGGTACACGTAGTATTTTTTTTTGTGTGAAACTAGGACGAGCGTTGCTAGGTTTTTTTTACAAAATAGTAATAAAATAAAAATGATTAAAATTGCATTTTGAGGACTCTAAGGCGACGATATATAAAACAAAGTCGGGTTATTTACACCATATATAACTCAAGAACAGCCGGGCCGAATTTTATGATCTTGGATTTGTTGGATTTGTTTCCGCTCCGAATAGCACAATAATTATTAAAGTACGCGAAAAATTCAAGAAAAAAAAAAAATATTATGTCGAAAATTCACTTTCTCATACATTTTGGACCTACAGAACAGCTTTTTGACATTCTTCAACTAAGACAATATAAAAAAGAAACTCAAACTAAAACCCAAATCATTTATTTCAATTAAACCATTTACAGGCACTTTTGAATTGTCAAGGAGTCGGTCAGTAAGACAAATGAAGCTACATGCCCATTCCAAAGCATAGTAGGTACCTATGGAGAAGAACGGGCAAGAAACTTCTGCGGTTTTTTTTTCGGTTTATTTATTCTTTTAAACTTTGCCCCACACTAGGAATTATTATTTTTATTTGAAATAAATGCTTTGAGTTGAGTTGATTAAGGAGCAACTTAGGCTATTATTTTTAGAAAAAGCCACGCGGGCGAAGCCACGGGCAGCAGCTAATCACTAAATATTATAAAACAAAGTCCTCCGCCGCCGCTGTCTGTCTGTCTGTCTGTTCGCGATAAAATCAAAAACTACTGCACCGATTTTCATGCTGTTTTCACCAATGTATAGCGTGGTTGTCGAGGAAGGTTTTAGTATAAAATTTGTTAAGTTTTTGTGTACATTTTTGTATAAATTAACAATATTTGTTGGAGGTGTCAGAAAAAAATTAAAATGTGGCTGGTATTTTAGTATATTATCGTTTCTTACGACTTCCACGCGAACGAAGTCGCGGGCAGAAGCTAGTAGTAAATAAAGTAAACATTTCTAGGACTTACCTTGTAGTATCAGGTGGTGTGTCTGTCGATGATCGAGGACCGCGCGGAGTGGTTGACTGTCCTCGGACGGGCACCGTGGGACAGGTGGATGTGTCCTCGGGATGTGCCTGTGTAAAGATAACGCTTAGATTTTATAGTTGAGATAGGTAATTAATTAATTAATTAATTAATATCAATTAATTAACCAATTAATTATTTATTATTTAATCAATTAATTGATTAATTAATTAATATCAATTAATTAATTAACCAATTAATTAATTAAGCACAAAGAACAAAGTTTTTCCTCGCGTATGATTTAAATCAAAAACAAAAACTTTTGACACATAAGCTTGAGACCGACTTGAAACGGACTTTTATTTTCGAAGTTTCTTTTAGCTCACATAACAGACGAACATAGACAACAGGCGCGTTTTTAGGGTTCCGTAGTCAACAAGGTACCCTTATAGTTTCGCTATGTCCGTCTGTCTGTCTGTCTAACGACCTCCGGTCTCCGGAGGGGAGTGATGTGGTGGAATCTACAACGCCACATGCGAACTACGCATCAAAGACCTGACGTCACAAATCCTGCATCGCGCAATCAGAGTTTACCGGGCGATTAACATATATATACAACATCCCGACATCAACCGTCGGGCAGTTGCCCACTAGACACAAAACCCTTCTGGTAGGAGGATCCTCCCTTTTCCATAGACTTTGAGTGAACTTTACATACTGTTCCTCATTCCTTTATAATACTAACAAAACTCGAAGAAAATATATAAATCGAGGAATACCAAAATTTCATACCTTGTTTTTATGGCAGACCAAGTTGGATTGCTGGTTGAACCCCTTCAAGCAGATATTGCAGCGGTAAGGACGCTCGTTGGTATGTGTGAAGAGATGGTTGCGGAGGTTGCCTGAGGAAAAGAGAGATTATCATTGATTACCATTGAGACGTACCGTGTGGTGTCGGACGTAAAGAATAGCACCACCCCGTTTCCTCCCGTGGGTGTCGTAAAAGGCGACTAAGGCTGACCCCATATTTGGCGTGCGCGATCCACGGGCGTGCGAGTAGCGCGAGAGCCGCGCGCGCACCGCGCTGCGTGAGCGTCGGGTGTTACCGCCGTGTGTCGTGCGTGCAGCGTGCGCGCGGCGCGCTTGCGACGCTCGAGTCGCGTTCTTACCCCTTCGCCCGCTATCCCCGCCGCAAAAAAAAGTAATACAAAATATAGTAATCACTTTCTTGTGAACAAGAAGACCATAATGTATCTTGCCAGAGGCGTTTAGTCTTTGTATTACGTGTCTTATTTCTTTTTAGTAGCAAAGCTAACAGTAGTGTTTCCTCGTCTGAGTCCATTTTGTTAGTAATTGTAGAACAGTAACGTAACGACATGTGCTAACACGGCTATGGCCAAATTGTGACTGACTTGTTTGAAGGGGGTTAAACGCCAAGGCGAGCGCCGCGCGCGCGCCGCGCTCACGCCTCACACACGTCACACGGCGGCAACACCCGACGCTCACGCAGAGCGCGCGCGGTGCGCGCGCGGCGCTCGCGCTACTCGCACGCCCGTGGATCGCGCACGCCAAATGTGGGGTCAGCCTAAGGGACTTACTGGAGAATGGGCAGCAGCGTTTTCTATGCATTCTTAACACCATAATGAGATCGCCAACCCGCCTGCCAAGCGTGGCGACTATGGTAAGCTCGAAAGCTTGAGGAAGTGATGACGATGACGTCACGCTGAACTAGCTGCTAGAAGGTTGCGCTAATGTCCATGTTCGGGGTCACCAGTTTAGGGGTATGAGGAACAAGGTGTAAAGTTCACTCATCCGCCATAGAAAAGGGAGGATCCTCCGACCAGACGGGTGTTGTGTCTGGTGGACGGTTGATGTCAGGATGTTGTTTATACAGGGAAAGTTTATAACCAGTGCGCAAATTTTGACAAATTAAACTTAAACGTGTTTTATTATACACCTATTTCTTATTTTGACATATATATTATATATTTTGACAACGATAACTTAATATTTTTTTGTACTGAGACATATCTTAGTACAAAAAAAAATTAAGTTATCGTTAACGAAAGATGTTTATGTTGAAACTGGTATAATGGATACTCGTCGCGCAACGCGCCGACGGCGGCGCGGTCAGTGAAGCGGAACACAGTAGTAGGTATCAACTGTGCGATCGCCTATTGATATTATTACGAATAGATTGTATCCATATTTTGCTGATATCAAGTGGACCAAAAAAAAAAAGTATTGAACAAATTATGGAAATGTGTTCTATTACTGATACTGTGCCACCAAAAAAAAAATTGCGCACTGGTTAAAAATTTATCCTGTTTAGTCTAGTTTAGTCGCGCGGTAAACTTTGATTGCGCGATGCAGGATATCTTTGATGTGTAATTCGTATGTGGCGTTGTAGATGCCGTCACATGCTTACATGGCAACAAAAATGGTCACTCTTAGCAATTTCTAGAAAATCTTGGTATTGCCGCAGAATTGCCCGGTGTTGCCGAGACATTATAGTAATTGCCAAGAAATGCGCAATTTGGTGGCCCGTATGAGCACCGCTGAGGGCTATATAACCCAAAAAACGAATTGTTGTGGGATAGGTATCATAACTAAAAAGTGAAAAATAAAAAACTTTTTAACAAAAAAACAACCGACTTTCAAAACAAAAACACTAAAAAGTGAAAAATAACTTTAATTTCGGAAGTCGGTGGCAAAAAACGAAAATACAGAACCAAGGACACCAACTTCCGAAATTAAAGTTATTATTCACTTTTTAGTGTTTTATTTTTTTTGAAAGTCGTTTGTTTTTTTGTTAAAAAGATTTTTATTTTTCACTTTTTAGTTATGATACCTATCCCACAACAATTCGTTTACCACTACTTGCTATACCGCACAAACATGAGTGACACAAGAAACCTATACGAAGTAGATTATTTATTTATTTATCACAAACTCTGCTATCCTTACAGGAAAAAATCCTAATGCGATAGCGTGGTCCTTAATTAAACTATCTATCTGTCTATTAAATACAAACTAAACAACTCAAAAACTACCCAAGCCAAGTTAATAAAATCGGTTAATAAACATTTATAGCCCGAGTGCATCTCATGATAATTCCAATAAGCCCAAACACGGCTAGGATATATTGTTTTATTACGGAGTTCCGGTGCATACCTTCCGGCTTCATCTTTAGATCAGTTCGATGGTACCATTTTCATCAGAATTATTTATTTAAACTTGCTTCATAGTCGCTTAACAATCTTAATCGAAATATTTTATCGCCACCCGTGAAATACTTATCATTGAGGAGTTCCGGTGGCCATTTGTGGTCTTCTTGATCAGTTCCACTTCATCAAATGATACTTTCTGAATGCGAATGCTTGAGTTGTTGATGAAAATATAAAAATCGCTTTATGTTTGCCTATAAAATTTGAGGAGTTCCCTCAATTCCTCATGGATCCCATCATCAGAACTGGATTTTGAATATCGTAGTATATAATAAGTATATACTTTAAAAAAAAAAAAATCCAAATCGGTTCATACACGACGGAGAACTCAGGTAACAAAAAATAAATAAAAAAAATAAAAAATACAACCGAATTGAGAACCTCCTCCACGAATATTAGTGTAAAGGGAAAATAAAGGAAAAGTAACCTTTTTGATGGAATCCTTTGGGACAGATGTGGCACTTGTATGGCTTCTCATCGGAATGGGTCTTACGGTGGGAGATCAGGGTGGATACGCGGTTGAAGGTTTTGTTGCATACCTGTATATTAAGAAATAAAGGATAAGGAATATGAATATTTAGGAACATATTATAAATATAGGAAGGCCAGGTACCCATTTTATTTTCTGTCCTCAAATGCTTTACGAGAATAGCTCATGTTGTAGTAGGTTCAATCAGTAGGCCTCTCAGAAGAATATATGGCGCGGTGCTAGCTCAGAGTAGACAGTTGTCTGAAGCTCTTGCCACAGGCGACACAGTAAAAATTCCTATAGTCTGTGTCGGTAGGTTTTACATTATACTATACCTCGCAAGCGTAAGGCCTCTCAGCAGAATGTATGGCGCGGTGCTGGCTTAGAGCAGATGGTTGTCTGAAGCTCTTGCCATAGGCGACACAATGAAAGTTCCTTTAGTTTGTGTGTGTCGCTAGGTGATACATTATACTATACCTCGTAAGCGTAAGGCCTCTCAGCAGAATGTATGGCGTGGTGCTGGCTGAGTGGACAGTTGTCTGAAGCTCTTGCCACAGGCGACACAATGAAAGTTCCTTTAGTTTGTGTGTGTCGCCAGGTGATACATTATACTATACCTCGTAAGCGTAAGGCCTCTCAGCAGAATGTATGGCGCGGTGCTGACTCAGAGTGGACAGTTGTCTGAAGCCTATGCCACAGGCGACACAGTGAAAGTTCCTTTAGTTTGTGTGTATCGATAGGTGATACATTATACTATACCTCGCAAGCGTAAGGCCTCTCAGCAGAATGAATGGCGCGGTGCTGACTCAGAGTGGACAGTTGTCTGAAGCCTATGCCACAGGCGACACAGTGAAAGTTCCTTTAGTTTGTGTGTGTCGCTAGGTAATACATTATACTATACCTCGCAAGCGTAAGGCCTCTCAGCAGAATGAATGGCGCGGTGCTGGCTCAGAGTGGTCAGTTGTCTGAAGCTCTTGCCACTTGCGACAGAGTGGAAGTTCATCTAGTGTCTGTGAGTGTCGGTAGGTGATACATTATACTATACCTCGCAAGCGTAAGGCCTTTCAGCAGAATGTATGGCGCAGTGCTGGCTCAGACTGGACAGTTGTCTGAAGCTCTTGCCACAGGCGTCACAGTGAAAGTTCCTCTAGTGTCTGTGTGTGTCGGTAGGTGATACAATATACTATACCTCGCAAGCGTAAGGCCTCTCAGCAGAATGTATGGCGCAGTGCTGGCTCAGACTGGACAGTTGTCTGAAGCTCTTGCCACAGGCGTCACAGTGAAAGTTCCTCTAGTGTCTGTGTGTGTCGGTAGGTGATACAATATACTATACCTCGCAAGCGTAAGGCCTCTCAGCAGAATGTATGGCGCAGTGCTGGCTCAGACTGGACAGTTCTCTGTAGCTCTTGCCACAGGTGACACAGTGGAAGTTCCTTTAGTCTGTATGTGTCGGTAGGTGAAAAATTATACTATACCTCGCAAGCGTAAGGCCTCTCAGCAGAATGTATGGCGCGGTGCTGGCTCAGGGTGGACAGTTGTCTGAAGCTCTTGCCACAGGCGGTGCAGTGGAAGTTCCTCTCGTCTGTATGTGTTGGTAGGTGACGCATCAACGTGTATTGGTGTTGGAACTCCCGACTGCCTGGAGTGAAAGAGAGTGGTAACACCATTAGTATTCATTAATATGGAAGCAGACATAGCATAAAGCTTGTAAAGGTACAATCTGCGAACTTTATTCTGCATTTCGACTGGCTCTAGATCTAGACGCTATAGAAGGTATAGTGTCTAAAACTAATACAATTTTGGCTATAAGAACAAAATGAAAAAAATATGCTTTTTATGTTAAATAAGAAAGCTGGTATGTCATGGTTGAACAGGTTATTAAGGATTGGTACCTAAGCTGTGCTACGTTACGAGTTGTGAGTTCGATCCCAATACTGTTTGTGTAAGGACAAATGTTTTTTTCTTTCTTTTCTTTCTTGTAAATGCACCCACGAATTACGAAAGGGAAATATCAAATACTAATACTCGTACAATATAACTATTTTCTTAATGTCTCTCGGCAAACTTCGTTTTTCGTTACTTTAGCAGCTTTCCTACCATTTTTTTAATAAATTACATTAAGTTATGAGTATTAACAACTCTATATACTTCCAAGCTAACCCGCCTGCCCAGCGTGGTAATTATGGCAAATGCGGGGCCTCCCTTTTGGGGGAGGCCTATGTCTAGCAGTGGACGTTTTTCGGCTAAAATGATGATACTTCCAAGTCGATTAAGAGCGTCCGGTCTCCACCAAGTGCAAAGGGCAGCTGATAGAATTCTGATGACTGATGAAACACAAAGTTTTCCGAGGGACATTAAGAAAATAGTTGTACTGTACGTCTTATCACCCAACTATTCCTTATTATTTTTCGTAATCGGGTAAAAGTGAGAGAATATTCACAAATACGTACAGATGCCACACTCCCATAGCTTGACTGTCCGTCCATGTCTCTTCACGTACTTCACGTAATGAAACCTGGAACGAGGGTCTGCCTTGTCCACCTTGCACGTGTTCTGACCCTTGCTCTTTTCCGTGCCTGTTTTATAGTGGAGAAAGTAATCGTAAGTAATTCTGGCGATGACGTAGCGAGAATCAACTTTTTTCTGTTCAAATGAGCGTCTATGTCACAGAGTACAGACAGAGGCAAAGCTTCATACAGCCGCGCTATGACAGGTACACTACTACAAGTATGAGGTGCGTGTGTGTGTACCACTGGCGGCTTCGTCGCGTACGAAGAGAAACCGGTTTCTACCGGCTCGGCCAGTTGAATCGCTCAGGGCTGCACGTATACGCATCGGCGTGTCGAGTGTTTTAATATAAAAACCGGCCAAGTGCGTGTCAGACCACACAAAATGAAGGGTTCCGTAATTGAGATGAATTTATCACAAGAAGAAACTTAACGTTGTAGTTGAAAAACCATACATTCCAACTGAAAATGAAAAAGTCTATTAGGCTAGATTGTAATAAATTATTAAGAACGTTAGTTCTTATTAATAAAGGAAAAAAAAATCCAACTGAAAATGTAAGTTTGTACGCACAAAATTGAGACATTTACCATTTTTTCCTGTAATCTATAAGTCAAGCAATTTTCTGTATTTTTTTCAAAATTTTAGGTTTGGTAGTTTCGGCGGTAAAGGGGTGAATGGTCAATCCTTTAAAAGTATTTATAGTTTAAAATTATAAAACAAAAAAACAGCAATATGTCACACGGTACAGTCAGCAAAACTTTTTTTTTACATTTTCTAGTTTTTCCCCACATTCAAAATTCATTTATTTACACGTCCGAGTTTGGGTCACATAAGTTCATAGGTGTACCAAATTTCAACTTAATATGCCCAGTAGATTCGGAGCAAATCGGCTGTGACAGGCGGACAGAGAGACAGACACACTCAAGTGATCCTATAAGGTTCCTTTTTTTCTTTTTGAGGTACGGAACCCTAAAAGTGTAAATATGGTTGTTTATCTGTGTGTATGAAAATAATAATAGGAATAAAAACAACAGTTTTCAATTATTCCAAAGACTCCACTCTAGGTAAGTAGTAACTTATAATTTTTTATTTTTTATGTGGTAGATGGATACCTCATACCTGAACATCGAAAACTCAACCTGGTGATACAAAAAAGTTTTATGTGTACCAAATATCAACTTAATCGATTCATAAGATTCGGAGAAAATTGGCTGTGAGAGACGGACAATCAGGCAACCAGGGGGCTAAGTCTACTAATGTACAAACGTTGCAATGGTCTCTTCATTGTGAGTTTTTGACAGCGTTGCCATACAAACACTGTCAAATACTCACAATGGCGAGACCATTGCAACGTTTGTAAATTAGTAGACTTAGGCCCCAGAGAGACAGACACACGAGTGATCCTAAAAGGGTTCCGTTTTTTCATTCGGATATACGGATCCCTAAATCGGTAAATTAACCTAACCTACGGTATAGATACTTCTAGAATGACCTTACCAGGTCCAGTACTTGTCGAACTTGAACTAGCTGATGTAGAAGACACGAGGTGATGCTCTCCGAACATATTCTTTTTACTGAACGTTATTCCATTTCTTTTGGTTGGCTGCAGCACTGCACTTGACGTATCAGCTTCCTTAGGAAAGAAAACAATAAATAATGAATTATTGTTATATTGTTGCGCGCCACAATTAATGTCTGGTACCACTAGGGCCATCTAGTATCAAGTAGCAGAACTAGTAGAGTCGAGATTCTTCTAGAAAGTTCTAGCATCGAACTTTTTAGAACTATCGACATCTGGTCAGTCGGATCCGATCGGTAACGCTAACCCATAAGTTTTTCCCCGAACAAAAAACGCTCAACGCGCCTAAAGAAGTTTTCACTTCAATAATAGTCCTCCAGACCGAATTCCGTTAATAATTACGTATTTACGAGTATATCAATAACTATTTCATTAATGGACGTTTATAGGCTCAATACTTCCGCTAGTATTTTTTTACTGATTGGCTAATTGTTTTCTTATGAGCTATTCTGTTAAAGCTCGTAAGAAAATAATGGTTTGGTTAGGAGCCTTATCTTCCTAAACATGAAATAAAAAGGGAGTAAATGATAGCGTGACCATTGACAGGGGAGAATGTAAGAAGAAAACCTATTGTGTCGACCACAAGTAACATGGTATAAGGGCAGGAAGCTGATGATGATGTTTTATACTTGCCTTCATCTCACTATTAAGCGCAGCATCCAAATCCTTCCCAAAAGTAGTCTGGCCAGTGGTGCCAAACCCTGGCTCGGACACCAAGGACGCGATGTTGCCATCCTCCTCCGTCCATGCAAACCTGGCCTGTTGCTGCTCCAAGCCATCGGAGAAGAAGCCGTCACGGAATATAGAACGGTGGGCGTCGAGCTGCTAGTGGTAAGGAGCGTTATGAAGCAAGTTATATTGAGTGCTACTTTAGGAGCTAACTGGGGCGAGACAGTCGCGGAAATAATCCCGCCGTAGCATCAAATTCAATAGAAACTGTATGAAGCTATCTCCATACGGCGATATCGGCTGTTCATAGTACAATTCTCTCGAGGTTAGAAGAAAATATGAACAAATTATTAATATGTGTAAGATCCTTCACGGAAAAACAGATGCACCTGAACTGCACGACGAACTGTCCCATATTTTTTTGTTCCAATAAACTGTAGCCGTAACATGAAGCACAGATTGTTCGCCGTGCCTCGGAGTCGAACCGTCGCTTGAGCCCACTCTCCTATCCCTCGCACACGCTCTGCGCTCAACGCTCTCTTGGACGCTAAATAAGCCTGACTATGATGTGTTCGCGGATGAATGGAAGAAAATCTTGTCATTATGTCTGGGCCTCAAGTCTGCTATTACAATAGTGTCAGAATGGTCTCTTCATTGTGAGTTTTTGACAGATTTGCCATACAAACACTGTCAAATACTCACAATGGCGAGACCATTCTGACACTATTGGAATGTTGTGAGATGAGGGTATGACTGTCGAGAAGTGTCTTTCACTACGTGTCTTTGTTAACTAATGTAAATGGCCTTGGCCGTTTTAATAAATCATCGCGGTGAGAATTTTATGGCTGCGATTCTCTCGCCCGCAGAGATGGTGCCTTAAGGTCGTAGCACATTTATCAAATCGGAAAGGGATCGTAACCGTATCGCCTTTCGCGTCGCCGTCAAACAGTCGTCAACCTTACGTAAGCACGTAACCAAAGCGGATCAAAAACTCCGATACGTCGACTCGGCTACGGCTAGGCGACGCCGCGCTTACGGCTCGCCGACCGCTGATTGACGGCTAGTCATTGATTCTATGTCACACCTCTTGTATGGGGACGATCCACTGTGCGCGGGAGGGGCGTGGACGAAGAGACGTAAGGTAGGGTACGGAGAGCCGTAAGCTAGGCTACGGAGAACCGTAAGCGCGGGAACTGCAAGTCGACCACGCACCGCACCGCGGTTGTGAGCTTGTCCCAAGGCGAGGCGATTACGTTACGATTCCGATTAGTGTGCGTTGCAGTAGGGAGTTTCATACAAATAATACTGAACGGCTCGAGTTGATACGGTGACGATTCCTTTCCGATTTGATACGTGTGTACCTAGTAGTCGAACTGTTGCAAGGTCGATTGTTGTCAACTTTCGGTCCTGAGTTAGATCCCTGAGTCAAGCATTGGGTTAAATTTGATGTACAGATTACTTATATAGCAAGCTAATTTGATGGTTAGAGGCAATAAGTTCATCCGCTATGACGATTAGACTTAGGCACATAATATGATAGGCTAAAAATGCCCATGAATTCCACAACATTCCTTGACAAATCCTTTACTGTCCAGGCCGCTCCTTCGTGGAATGTATTGCCAGATCCAATAAAACGCGCGCAATCGTTGCGTGTTTAAAAGACTCGCGAAGGAACATTACTTGTCGTTGTGATTTTGTTCTCGTTGTTAGCTGTAATAATCTATAGTCTTCATTTATTTTCGTTGCATAAATAGTATGTTTGTATCTATTATATAGCATAATTATATCTGTGTATAGTATATTGTACTTTAATACTTTTTATTTGCACCGAAAAAACTGCCATAAAGTGAGTGAACTACAAACCTATGGAAAATGAAATAAAAATAATGGAAAAAACAGACGTGATGCGTGTAACCCACTGCCACGTAGGTACCTGAACAATGTGGAACCATAACACTTGTCTTGTTCTTTTTTAAATGAATGAACAACAACCGAAAGTTCGTCAAGACAAAAAGAAAAGAAAGAAGAAAGAAAAATTGTTTATTCTGCACAAAAAAGACGCACATTACATAAAAAATAGACGCAACGCAACGCGACGCAAGATGCCATATACCGCGTCGGTTAACCGTTCAGGTTCACCGACGGGGGTGTGGTCGCGCCATAGAGTTAATAGTACATTATATATCGTTTTCGCGCGTATTCGAGCAAGGATCGCTTTTAAGGCGAATATTCACATTCGCGCGAGTGCCGAGGTGAGCGGCGAGTCGAGGAACGAGCAAGAATACTCGTATGTAAACGGCGCCGGCGGCGGCGGTTCGTCATTCACCTCGTGTTTGCGTCGCCCCTCGTGACGCTCGTGTCGGATGCGGTTTTTTTTTGGACACGAGTCAAAGGGAAAAGAGTGACGAGACGAACTATTATAGTGTTTACACATTCGCTTTCTAGTTAATTTCGTAGCAAACGGCCTATCAAACAACATAACAAAATGGACTGGACCAGCACTTAAGAGTCTATACAACCTCAACGCCACCTCACTCTGCATCTCGCTCGCACACTATTGCTAGCAAGCGAGACAAGCGAGACAGGGCGGCAGGGAAAAGGCTCCAAGGCACCGATAGTTTAGGTAATTTCATTTTACGGTGAAAATAATGGATGGTTAGTTCAGTTAATATGCAAAGTTTCATTATCTAATTTGAAGTATTTTTTGAATACCAGCGGTTTATTGTTCGGTTTGGAGGTAACTTTGGTTTTTTTTTCTATAGAGAAAATTTTATGGAATCGCGTTTTCGGCTAACATAGTACTTAACATTAATCCTCAAGTTTGCCATATATTTATTTCAAAATTAATGCTGCAGTATTTTCGACATAACGGAGGATCATGCTAAGCCATTTGAGGTAGTATAGGCCCTTAAGTTACGATGTTTTGAGTTAGGTTTGAGTTGATCTTTTTTTTGTGCATTTGGAATCCCAAGCATGCTCATCATAAGAATAAGCAGAAATTATACAATGCATGGACTAGTATAGGTATCAGAAGTAATCGGAGTCGGACTGAACTAGAAATGAATAGACCCGAATGTGTAAACGGTCAATCGTGTAGCGAAGCCACACGAATATCTCGCCAAACAATTCATTGAATTTCGAGGTTGTCACGAGAACGCATGTGTAAAGTGTAATGCGGTATTAAATAGGACGCGGCCATAGCGCCGCATCGCTTGTTGAGCGATGGCGTCGCAGGTGAGGTTGCAGGAATCAGGATCACTAACAAGTATTCAGTGTTATATGACCCTACGAATAACCCAGCCACTGCTGTCTATAGGAAACGACTTTGATTATCTTCCTTGGTGGGGATTTTCTTTATTTATAGGTGACACTAAGGACCTTACTTATTTTTACTTGAAAAGACGTCAATTAGACGTTACAATTTCGCAGACATTTCTCTGGCAGGTAAAATGACAATTCCTCACCTGTCAATCAAACTGTTTTGTATCGAAATGAAACTGATGACGTCTTCATCACAACAACTCATGGTAAAATAAATGCTCTTCTCACTAAATATGACACTAAAAATATTAGAATACGTACATCGTTCCTGCCAGAATTCGATAGCAGCGGTTCGCCGTTGAATCCTAATTCCTTTCTGTTAAACTTATCATTCAGACACACTTCACGTATGCTGAAACAACAAAATTAACACAAGACATAACAAAAATAAAACAAACGTAAAACAAATCAGTATGGCCGCGTTTCAACTATTTATCTTTAAAAAAAAAAACGAAGATCGTACCTTATAATCTCATCACCCGGCCGCATGAAACCACTCTCCGGTATTTCTTCTTTTATTTCTTCATCGGAAAACATCATTTATTTTTGCAATATTCAATTATTTTTCAGACAAAAAACAACACGACGTCAACGTCAAACAGTCTGTTTTTTCTCAACGTGATTTTTGTTTCTATGACGATCAGTGTTCTTCATTTGAAAGTTTTTTTTTATTATTTTTTTTTATAAGTTGCGATTGGCATTTTTGGGCTGTCAGCTGCAACGTAACCTCTTTTGAACTTTTTGAGGTTAGTGCCCTATTTGCTATTACCTACTACTTGCCCGCGGTTTTTCTTGCATAATTATTATTCCCTTTAATAAATAATTATTTTTGTAGCAAAACTAAATCTCGTTTTATTTTACTTTTATATGACTTTACTTATAGGCATCTACCTAATAATACCAATGATTATGTTGATAGATAACTATCAAAATATATTTCAGGCTTATTGTCTTGAAAATTTCCATTCGTCATTTTGAAAGCATCTTGTTCACAAAAATCTGAGTGGATAAAATATTATTCAGTGTATTTTCAAGTGGTTTGTTACAACGTCTAAGTGGTCTGCTCATTTCGTTACGGAGCCCACTTGAATGCTTGAAGAATACTTCAGAACCAACTTAATGTTTACGAGAAGAAGAAAAAAATCTTTTGAGTAAAGAATAATTTTTCAGTCTAACTCAAGAGGCGAAATATTGACTGTATTTTCGCAAACTTAAATGTCAGCATGTTATTATGCATTTTTAGGGTTCCGTAGTAAACAAGAAACCCTTAGAGTTTCGCCATGTCCGTATGTATTTGTGAGTACCACTTTTCGATTCAGGGATCCGTTTGCGTAATATTAAGCTTTAAAGTGCAAATTTTTGTTAGAGTCAAGTGTCCCCCCCCCCCTGCTAGCTAAATGGTTTTATTTGTGGAAAAATTCACAACATTAGTTAAAAGGAAAAATAAAACAGCTAAGTAGGCTTTACAACTTACCAAGTAATAGTCGACCAACTTACATTTGCAGTTGAAAAACATGGTCTTACATACATTCTATGGGACACGTTTCTTAACTAGAATGTTAAGTTTGGTCTTGGGATTAAATTTATTTATTTATTGACAACCACTTACATTTATTTTTACAGGTGGGAACCCAATACAACAATGTAGTCACACTTTCCACACTCGGGGACGTCACACAAAAACCCAATAAGGCGAGGTTCTTCAAGTTAACTTCTAGGAAATGGAATTTTAATGTAATTTTATTTAGAAACGGTAATGATTAAATACGTGAAAAAATTATATGTTGCTTTTGAGACCTTTTTGTGGGTACATCGGGTACTCGTTACATAATTGGACAAAGTTCGCTCGATAGAAATAAAAAATCCAAACATACCCTTATTTTGTAGATTAAAACTCATTTTATTTCAATATTATAACTACTTTATGTATTAAAAATCACATCAAAATAAACGTCTGTGATGATATAATGTCCGTCGGGTAACATTGTTAATATCATAAAACATAAATAATTTTCAATCCAAAATTAACGAAGTTCACGGCACAATTTACTCGCGCCCCGCTGCCACCTCAAGAACAAAAATTCACGCTTGAAGAACCTCGCCTTAATAGATACCACCACCCAACAGAAATTAAATTTTTATAAACTGTCCTATTTTGACTGACAGGGTTCAAATTTATACCCGTCGTATACCAATTAACAAGTACCGGCACCATTCGTACAGAGGACAATAAGTTAAGTGTCACCCTTTGGAATTCCGCCAAAGAGCAAGTCAAGATATCCAACCCAACTACGGAACACTTTATTGTGGGTGGTCCGACATGCACTTGGCTGTTTTTTTATATAAAGACCTAGGGTATCTACTAGACATAGTTACTGGCTTCCACAGTTCCACCAAATTCGATGAACGTAAAAACATTAAGTTCTTCTGAGCAGTCGGTTAAAAACCGAGGGAGATGAAAAAGTAGATCCTTTTTATGTCATCTGCCTAGCCTATTCCCAAGTATGTTGGGGTCAGCTTGCAGTCTTATCGAATGTAGCTGAATACCATTATTTAACACAGAGCGACTCCATATCTGACCTCCACAACCCAGTTGGGTAATACGATAGGTACTATCGGGGACATGCGAATAAGCACACTTTCAATACAAAATGCCGTGCTCACGGATGTCCACATCTGTTTGAAAAACTTATGTTTAAATAAATTTATCAGGCTCTGCTACAATTGGGCACGCCACAATTGTGGCGATAAGTCCCCTCTTTAAGAACTAGCTAGAGAGGCGCCACGGCGTCCTCACCTTCTGCCTGACACAGGTCTTCACTGGACACGGTTGTTTCGGGAGGTTCCTGTTTCGGAATAGGCGATAGGAAACGCCCGTGTGTTACCACTGTGTGAATCGCCCTGAGGACACGGTGGAGCATACAGTGGAGGTCTACCCGGCTTGGGCAGAGCACCGCCGTGTCCTCACGGAGGTGATCGACGGCGGTGATCTCTCGTGTCCGACCCTGGTCCAGAGCGAGAGTGCATGGAAGGCTGTCACCTCCTTCTGCGAAGCAGTAATGCTCGCGAAGGAGGAGGAGGAACGCGTGAGGGAGCGGCAGTCTGTACGCCCTCACGCCCCTAGTCGCCGCAGGAGACGCCCTGGGCGGCGGGAATTGATAGCCGATTCCCGGCCACCGTAGGCGCGGGCTTGCGGACGGCGAGCTATGGGCAGCTCGCTGCCTGCCAGGGTGACGGGTTTGTCCGAAAGGGATACCATGGCCCTGGCACGCAGGCAACTGAAGGAATACGGGTGGATTTTAGTCAATAAAAGTCTGACACGCCATCCCGCTCCGCCCAGAGCGGTAGAAGTTATTTGATAATTTCCCAACCAAAAAAAAGACTCTGCTACAATGATCACAGATGGCTGACCACCTCGGCTGGTTCTTTACGATCTTCTTTTTTTTACATTTACAAAAACAAGGGAGCTCAGCAAAATCTCATCTGATTCTGCAATGCTATTGGTTGATGAGCGTAGGTAAGCGTTACTATAGCGGCCGAGTGCTGCAAGCAAAAATTGGCCATAAGGTGGTCCGATTTAGATGTCCCCGATAGTACCTCTTGGTAAGACTGGTTGTCTGACTTTCGGGCTTCTGACTGTCAAAGATCCAGGAAAACATCTTTATTGCGCATTATACGTGGTTTTTTTTTTATATCCTATAACTCTAGGCTTATATTCTATAAGTAAAAATAATACAAAAAGTCCTAGAATAGGTATGTGGTCCAAAAATGCATAGTTTCGTTGATTAATTAGAATTATTATCATCAATCATATTACTTTAGGTCAAAAATTGTCACGATTATGACGAATCGTTACTTTTGCGACATTGCCAAACTGATGAAACTGTGACCCTCGATGTGTGTAGGTATCTAAGTTTAATTGATAAATACGAATAATTCATTTTCATTCAAACCAATCATTGATTTCACGTAAGGGTGTTTTAATAATCGTGACTTTATCGAAATATTTTGTATGAAAAATGAAAACGAAAAAAAATATTCGTAAGCCAGTTGATTCTTTGATGTGGTCTCATTATCGAGTTATGGGATATCTAAAAAAAATAAAAAACTTGTATAAATCAATATTACCTACGCCAGTAGATACACGGCAGATGTGATTGCTTTCAAACGTTAAGGCGCTCACAGACGTTTGAAATGAAACCGATAGTCGCCGGAATGTCTTTGATTGGAACACCATGTGATTTGATTGAAATACCTTCCACGTGTCTGGCTGTCTACTTAACCACTTATAACTATCACCCTTCCCAGATTAGGAAACTAGCTGCTACCCGCGGCTTCGCTTAAATAGCCTTAGTGATTAGCCGGAACAAACAGACAGAAAGAGAGGATTTTTTTTTTTTTTTTTTTTGTTGAGGCGTCTCAGAGTTAACCATGATAGGTTGAGACTCTTTAACCGGTCTTTTTTGTGGTTGCCTTAAGCTTCTAAAAACTTAAAGCCTCCAGCCAGGGCGTAAAAACTTATAAACTAAACGACTTCGCGCTAAGGGCACCCCCTGTGGGGTACGAACCTTGGCTTAGGGCAGTGTCGAAGGGAGGATGGCAAGGGACCGACGGTAGCTGGATAAAATCAGAGTTATGATTATCATCGGGGGATTTTTTTTGTTATAAGTATCGTACATAGATACTTTCCTATGCATTAATGAAACGCTTTTATTTTGACATTAAAATCAGATACTACAATTCTATTTATTTATATAGATATAGACATAATAGCTGCCTTCTTTGTGATACCTATTATCACAAAGAAGGCAGCTATTATGTCTGGCTTTTCAAATAGGTACGGTCGTTTTATAATCTAAAATAAAATTATACTTAATGAACAAACCTACACAATAATTTTATCGACTTACGGAAAACATCCAATTAGGTTTAGATTAATATAAGCAAAACGAGTAAAATAAAAATAAAAATAAAAATCTTGCAAACATAAATGTGTTTTTTTTTTAAATTAAAGAATAATTAAAAGACAATAAAAAAGACCTTCAATAGTTTATTTAAAAAGCATGTTTGGTATAATACAAGTAGCGCCACCTGTTATCAAATGAGAGCATCTAAAATGCGCCATCTATGAATTTAATGGTGAATTACAAGGCTTGCCTCGTACCGAAGCCATCATCAAGGTAAATAAAACTTAAAGCAGCGCCATCTAGGTTTACCCTTTTGAATAAATAGCGAGAGTTCAACGCTTGTTACCCATGGTTCCCACTTGTGTAATCGTTCCAGTAATATTCCTTAGATGGCGCGAAAAATAATACATATAATAAATAACTACTTTCCAAACAAAATAATATAGAGGTATTCTATAGTGTATAATTTCTTATTTCTTAGTCACTTTAGATAAAAAGATAAAGAGGAATTAGATTAATAGTTCTCTTCCTTGAATTTCACGGTTTTTACAACTACCTACCCACTTAGACTGTCTTTCGTTATTAGTTCTTGGTGCTGAAATAAAGGTAACAAGGTACACCCACATTCAGGCAATAGGTATCTTACCTGATATTAATATAAACATTTTTCACTGCAAGTCGAAGATGTAGAAATAACTGAACGAATCCTCTCCGCGTGGGAGACGCGGTCAAAGTAAAAGTCACAATTTTTTTTCTTTCAAATAGGCACATAAAAGGTACTTTTGAACGTCAAAAATTACAAAATAATTAATCAATTCTAGTTGTCCCTTCCATGGGCAAGAAACTCCATAGGTAGGTACTTACTCTTTTAAAATGTTCACAATATTCTGTATACATTAATTAATAATTATATGTGAAAACGATGTACCTATACCCAAAGTCTCTAATTCAGATAATTTATGTAAACAAAGTAATGTCAAGAAATGTCACTGTCAAAATGACAGGACAGTGGTGCAAAACGTTTTAACATATTCTTTTTTTGTAAATAGTCTTCGCTAAAATTAAAGTGAATTAATTATAAGAACTATGCAAACAAAATACCGTTGCCAAACAATGTATTGTGAAGTATGTCGGAGACAAGGCATATGATCGTCATAATCAGCCCTTTTAAGTCCAGTGCTAGACGTAGGCCTCCCAAAATCGATTTCCACTCGAAACAGTTTACTGCCGTTTTCATCCGAAATTTGGCTAGATATGCTACGAGTACAATACAATATGAATCTATGAATGAGAGTTGTAATATTAGTGTTGTTGAAGATGTAAAAAAAAAAAAATGTTTGTATCTCCTGCATTGTTACCAGTATCATAAAATATTTTATACAATAAAATGTCCTTTTTTAATAACTTTGTTTAAAACCGGAAATTTATAAAAATAATGACGGTATGATTATTTGTTAATTATTATTTCTTAAAATCAGTACTTAATAGAAAATGTAACCTCTTTTTTCGCCATTTCATGTGAATTACCATTACGAAGATATTTTTTTGATATGTTATCCCCTTTGTTTACATAAATTATCTGAATTTGAGACTATAGGTATAGAACAATATTACTATACCACAATAGGTAAAAAGAATGAAGAGTGAAGTAATGACAGACAAATCAATTATGCGATAGATACATGGTGTTCACATATTTACAAACATTGTAATAGTAGATGATTTTCTTAAAATTTTTACATACCTATGTCAATAATTAGTGTGTCAAGTATATTAACACAGAAAATAAAATTAATATCATAAATAATATAAATTATACAATTAAATTCCCACCCAGTTCGATTTTTTCTAGACTCAAAATATTGTCCTATGGAGCAGGACAAGCATTCATATCTTGGATTATAATCCTCGAATTTGTAATATGTTTGTTTACAGAGAGGATGGTTTTGTTATTTGTGGAGAGAAAGAAAGAAAGAAAGAAAGAAAGAAAATACGTTTATTTGCGTCAAACATGACGCAGAGAAAGAACACAAACACGAAAAATACCAAAACCTAAAAAAAAAAACACAAAAATTCATTAGGTCAACTCATCCGGCGGGATAAGTTCGAGCGGCCTCAGTTGACTAAAGAGCCGAAAATTTGCGCCACATCCACGCAAAGAGTTCATTCAATTGTTTTTTACAAAGAAACTTTCTTATCGGTCTGAAATATTCAAAACCAAAGCATAGTGACCAGCCACGGTGATCAAAGCGTGTCCCCTTGAGTAATATATCCTCTCTGCCTAGCATTAAAATAATTACAAACGCGGCACAAAAGGAAAACCACACAGCAGCATCGTAGCAACTATGTATCTCGTTTAGTCACACGCTCAAACATATCTCATTCTTATTAAAACATCGAGGAGTCCACTCGATCTTAGTCTATTTGACAGAACGCCTTGCCAATACCCGTTCTTGATGCCTAACATAGATAATAATATGCACAATCATTCCTGTACTGTATTTACACATGAATGCTTTTATTTACAATGGGGTTCGCTGTATTAATCGTATGTTAAAGATGTATGTACTATGTCTAATTGCAATCAAATCAAACTCAAACCATTTATTTCAAATAAACCAATTACAGGCACTTTTGAATTGTCAAGGGGTCGATCAGTCAGAAAGATGAAGCTAGTAGCCCATTTCAAAGCGTAGTAGGTTCCTATGTAGAAGAACGGGCAAGAAACTCCACGGACACTCTTTTAAAACCAAATATTGTTACAAAATATGGGTTACATCATTCATGTTGAAATTTTACATGTGAGAACAATGTAGAAAGACGTAAACGTTAGAAGCGTGCGTAATAAACAGTTCAAAAATTCAAATAAGCTATGGCAGCTAAGAGATGACCAGTCCCAACTGACTGCGCCCGTTCACGAACATGACGCATGGATCAGCACCATTTAGCTCAAGCATTTTGAATGATACAACACACACGCCACCACCAGCGAGACATTTGAGTGAGCATGACATCCTCTCAGCCGCCAGGGTACATTCAAGTCAATAAAAGACATATTACCCGGTAAATGGTAGCTCTAATAGTACATAGTACTCACACCTGTGCTATGCAATTATATAATTCAAGGAGCTTGAGTTTAAACAATGCAAAGATAGGCTTACAATCTTCAGCAATCATAGATTGACTGGTCATGTGATGCGGAGGAATGAGAAATGTCGTTAGGAAAGTTTTAAGTATGAATGTGGATAGTTATATGAGTAGAGGAATACCAAAGAAACGGTGGATGGACTGTGTGAAAAATGATATGGTTGGAAAGGGAGTGACTACCGAGATGACGGCTAATAGACAATGGAGAGAAAGACATGTTGCGCCTGCCCAGTGATAAAATGGCAAGGGAAAGATGATGAGGTTGAGTTTTACAACTAATGGCATTTGTTAGTGGGTAGCTGAAATAGATAGTACATAGTACAATACTGTATAGTGTCACTACTAACCACTAGATGTCGTTAAGTGTCACAATACATAATAGTAATTGAAATGCAAAAAAAGCGTATATTTGCTCAGGTCGCGCACTTTGCGACTAGTCTATTCAAAGTTAGAGTGAACAGGCTTCTTCTGGGTAAGCTCACTCCATCGTAGACTTTGTCTCTGTCACCTCTGACCTAGACTAGAGTCAAGAGCAAACCCATCGAAAAATAAAAAAAAAGTCTAGAAATATAGTTAAGGACAGAAAAATTAAAACTGTTTTGGCCCTTGGAACATAGGTACTGAAAAAATCATTATGGGGCCATAATGATTTTTTTTAAGGCTTCAAAGTTTGTTGACCCGGGGTTAAAAGATTGGCGGGGGGCGGCAAACGGAAGTTTTTGCCCCGCCTCGAAAAAATTCTAGATACGGGGCTTTTGAGTGGATGTCCATTTGATGCAATTCTTGCAATCTTGTTGACCTATTTCTTTTTAAAAAGAGTATCTTAAGAGTATCACCGAGAATTTGAAGTTCGGAAACCTATAAAACTCTATTTAGCATTACTTTATAAGTGGATTACTTCAATATAGCATGGAAAAAAAAAAAAGTTATTTTATTAATTTTGCGGCTTTTATCTCAAGTAATGCTAGAGTTTGACAGGTTGTCAACTTCAAATTGTCAGGTCAAAAACCTGTACCCCAATTGTAAAACAGACTTTTAACTACAATCCGAAGTAGCTGCATTGCTTAATAATTATGTTTGAAAAAATACGTCAGTTCAACAACGAACTTAAATAACGCAATGATGGCATTACCACTGTACCTACGTGTGTTAGGTAGTAGGTACGTAATTAGCCCGCATGTGTAAGTCTAAGTAGGCATTTGTATAGATATTTTTTATTTTGACGTGACAACGTCTAATAAATCGATGAACGCCGGCTGCATGCACGAAAAAGGATGACTCATTGTTCCGTTACGCTCATTGTCCCGTTACGCTCATTGTACGCTTGCGCCACATCAATGTTTTGTTATGACGTTGTCACTTTAAACTATCGTCCGTAAACCAACTTTACAGACAACCAATTTTTTTATTGTTTGTTTCGCTGGTTTTTGTCATTTGTTTTGGTTTATATTTTCTTTTAGATTGTCTTCATTTTCGACAGTCTCTGCGAATTGATACAGGTTCTGTCTTGTTTTATTTGTTTTTGTTCGCGGTGGGGTCTTGCATAGATATTGGGTTGGTCAAAAGGGGTGCATTTACCTAAAGAGCTGGCTAGTATTTTTATTCGATAATAATTAGATTATAACTCAAGCGGCAGACATAAAAGTAACTATCGATTACCGTAAACTTTGGAATCTACAGCCTCAGCAGACTGCGTTATTCGAGCTGATTGAATCTATGATTGGCTTCATAGTAGGTTCCCAAGTACCTGCCAATCTCATTGAATCAAAGTGTGACCATTATACTTCAATCTCAACGAGAAATGACAATCTCTTCATACTTATCATAATACGGCAATAGTTTCAGAAAACATTTCCCATACAAGTTCCAATCGTTTGACAAATCAGAGCTAAGTTGAACAAAATGGCCATTGATGACGTCACGGACCAATAATGCCTGTGATTGGTTCGCACGTGACGTTCGGTTACGTCAGTACACTTCAGTGCATGGAAAATGGTACAACATAGAGAAATATAAAATATCGGGAAATATTTGTATATTTATTACTTTTCTTTATAAATTACTACCTTTCGCCCGTGGCTTCGTCCGCGTGGAGGACGGAAATGATCACACGGGAATGTACTACCGGGATAAAAAATATCCTGTGTTAATTCAGGTTATAAACTATATGTGTGCCAAATTTCATCAAAATCCGTGCAGTCGTTTTTGCGTGATTGAGTAACAAACACACTACACACTTTCTACATTATATACAAATACTAGCTTTTGCCCGAGGCTCCGCCCGCGTGGATGTCGGTTATCGCATAAAAAAGTACCCTATGTCCTTCTCCATATCCCGGGCTATATTTCTGCTAAATTTCATGCTCGAGATCGGATCAGCGGTTTAGGCGTTAAAACGTAACAGACAGACAGACAGACAGAGCTACTTTCACATTTATAATATCGTCGCATTGGAGAGCAATGGAGTTAAGCCACAATTTTAGCGAAGTGGAGTTAAGTGTATTAACTTGCTGAGACTGAGCCATAGTATATATTAGTCAATAAATCTAAAAGACATCATGACTATGAGCAGGTTTTTTTAAATGCTAAAGACGCTGATTTATGTTATAATAACTGTTTTACGCGTATCATTATTTTTTAAACATCTATAAGTCAGAAGTGTAGTTCTGTGGAATAGCTCCATTACCCTCCAAGGCGAAGATATTAGTATTAGTATGCATTATATAGTAGGATTTTGAAACAGGTGTTTTTGTGTAAAGGTCTGTTGAAATTACAATATTATTCAGAAACAGAGTAAGAGGTAAATCGACGATTAACAACCCACGATGATAGATTGTCACGAAAACCGTGTTACAGAAGTGTATAATTAGCAGATTATGTCAATGAACGCAGTAAATTATGTCAGTTTCATACACCGTTACTATTTGTAATGGACTTAATTAAATCCTTAAGCAGATTTACGAGCTACGTGAGAAGATAGGCTCTGACACGTTTTAGATTATTGCTAGATAGTGGATACTTATCTCAATTTATATTAACTTACCGATTTTATTGCTAACTCTGAGAGGAGCATAACTTGAATCTTGCTCGAGTTAAGTGTACTCAACCTTGTTTAGATAGTGTTTTTTTTTCTAATCATGGTATGGTAGTTTGAGTAATTTATGCGGCCTGCCCAACTGTCCTTTCATTGGTATTTTTCGTCGAATCGTTGAGCTCCTTATGTTCTGAGTTGAGCTGCACGATTACTGTCAAATGCGTGCACTGAATGGACAGGTCCACTCAATCTGTGTGGTTCTTTCTTCAAAAGACCATTTCAAACACCAATCTAAACATGGTCTTCACATGATTTGACCAAGATTATGTCTGGACTTTAAAAGAGACTGTGACCTCTAAGTTTGTTTCGGCCTTTCTTCTCAAAGTAGTCAGATACGAAACGCCGACTTCATCTAGTTTTAAAATATGATTTACGTGTAAAAGTGTTTGTAAAAACCTACTTACAGAAATGAAATCATTTATCATTTATCAATGAGAATCCCACCAAAAACCTCGCAGGTTGTCTTTTTGAGGATTTCGTAGTCAACAAGAAACCCTTATAGTTTCGCCATGTCCGTTTCACGTCCACGGCTTAGTCAGAGACTCTTAGTACTAGAAAGTATTGTTATTTGGCATGGGTATACATATTAATAACGCCGACATAGTGGTAAACTAAAATCTCCAATTTTTTTTTTTTTGTTTCCCCCCCTACACGTAAAGCTAAAGGGATAATAATCCATGGTGTGGGGTATCGTTGGATAAGCCGTTCAAGAATATTGCCGGTCTGTGAAAACCATTTTTCGATTCAGGGATCCGTTTGCGTAATATTAAGCTTTAAAGTGCTAATTTTTGTTAGAGTCAGTGTCTTCCCCCTGCCAGCTAAATTGTTGTTTTTGGAGTTGTGAAAAAACTCACGGCAGTAGTATAAATAACGAAGTTAAAAGGAAAACTATCACAGCTAAGTAGGATTTATAATTTAACAACTAAAAGTCGACCAACTTACATTTACAGTTGAAAAATATGAGAGAACATGTGTTTCAACTACATATAATGTTAAGTTTGTTCTTGGGATAAATTCGGCCCAACTACGGAACTCTTCATTATGCGGGGTCTGATACACACTTGTGTGGTTTGTACTAAATAATAGTATCAGCAGGAATAAAATAAAGTCGGAGCTGTTTTCATCCACAATATTTTTTTTTGTGTTACCGTATTCCTGCACTGCAGTGTACAGCGTATATTGTACGGCTATGAGAAAGCGTCACATCCATTATGCGCAGCTGACAATAATTCCGTATCGCACTACGACAAGACATTTGCTGGATTTGTCTCCGCTTGTCAATCTGGATGTTGTTATGTGATAGGTGTTGAAGATTTTGGTGTTACTCTTGTTAAAGGATAAGTGTTAGAGTCTATTGAAAGGTTCAATCACGCAAAAACGGCTGAACGGATTTCGATGAAATTTGGCACACAGATATTTTCCAACCTGGATTATACAAGATACTTTTAATTCCGGTAAACGAAGACGAACGGGACAAAGTTAAAAAAAAAAAAAAATATGTCTGTAAAGTCGCTTTACGGACGATAATTTTACGTGATAACGTAACACAAGCCGAACGCTTTGGCCGATCGTGCCTCTCTATCGCTTGTTCCGTGCTCTCGCTTGCACACTTGGCTCAGGCGGAACGTGACAACGAGTCATGCTTTTTCGTGCATGCAGCCGGCGTTCGTCGATTTATATTTATACTAGCTGACCCGACATACTTCGTTCTGTCAAAAGCTATAGTATAAACTCCACTACTCTACCCTAACCTACCTAACGTACCTTCCTACCTACCTACCCTACCCTACCCTACCTTACCCTACCCTACCCACCTACCTCCCTACCCTACCCTACCTTACCAACCTACCCTACCTACCTACCTACCTACCCACACACATTTTTTTATTTAGATTTTTAAAACCCCTGTCCCCTTCCCACATAAACCGTCCACCTGATCCAATCTAGTTAGTAAGATAGCGATACGATTACGATCTTGTCTCACAATGGTGTCACGTCAGCATAACAGCCTCAATCATCGCGAATAAGACGTGCCTCGATGTTCTATCAAGTTGTTTAGAAGTATTTTGTAATGGTTCGCCGTACAAGTGTGTGATGCTGTCGTTGTGCGGTTTTTGTTGTTTTAAGGCTGCTACAAACACGCGCGATACGCGACGCGACACAAAGGAACCGCGTGTCACCTTTGTGTCACGTCGCGTGTCGCACTTGTTTGTAGGAGCCTTTATTTAGAAATGGTTAAACAATATCATCATAGTCATTACCTCGCTTCGTCTCTGCTGTATACGAGCGAGCTATCGACAAATGAAAATGAGCCATTATTTATATTGTCTGTTTCTTTAATTAAGAGTGAAATAAAGTAGCTTATAGTTTTTTTTTCATCGTTTTCAGATAAAGCAGTGTCACGAGCTCACTACCCCAGGTTATGAAAGCCTATCTGCAAATTATTTTAATCTGTTGTCTACTGTCATGATTGACTATCGTTATTTTCGTCAGTTAGACAACTAGTCACAACTGCAGCTAATAAAATGATTTTGCAGTCGATTTTCTGATCATAGACATAATAGGGCCTTTATAAACCGAAGCTAAGCTATTTATGCAATAGGGATATAATATAATTATGAGTCCTGGGTAAAAAAAAAAAGAAAAACTGTTTAGTCCATCACATAGATAATAAAAAAAACATTAGACACGTATGTTTTGCTTTATCATATTAATAAAAAATGACTTAGTTACGAGTAAAACACATTAAACTTGGGGAGTGGGGGCTCGTTACGTCACAGCTACGTATAAAATCTACTGAGAACTGACGTCATGCCACATTTGAACTCAATGTATCGCCGTAATGTTTTGATTACGTAAAAAAAGAAAAAAATCGTGTTCAATATTTTTTACTAATCTACATGACAAAAGGTATTTCAATAACGAACTGCTCCCAACTAACGATGTTTATTTAGTCATTTTTTTTTTTACATACTTCCTTGACATAATCTTTTCATTATTTGACATTATTTACCTACAAATCGAATTCCAGTTCTTTATTAGAGGCTTTTGTGGACATGATATTTATTCAGATATGTTACTGTAGTTGTAATTGCAATCATGTCATTAATCTTTTATATACTTAGATTATTTTCTATTTTGTGAATGTGAGAACGTTGTAGGCCTAGTAGAGTGTAGATTTGTTGGCACTTTTCTATTTTGTTAAGTACCTGGTAATTGTTGAAAGGCCTACACTGTCCTCCCATACCTATTTATTAACAATGTTAGTTGATAATATTGTAAAGCCAATTATTTTTAAAAGAGTAACCGTGGAGTTTCTTGCCGGCTCTTCTCCATAGGAAACGACTAATTGTAACCGTGCACCTAGCTTCTGACGTTTCGTAAGTGCCAATGTAGGTTTATGTGAAATAAAATATTTTGATTTTGATTGATTTTGATTGAATAAAACACGTATATTAAAAGATCAATAATTAAATTATCTCTAATTTAATATATATTTTTTCTAAATCATTAACGTTACTCGTTTAGACGTGATCTTCAGTATGAAATCATTAAAAGTCGGTTATCGTCGCCTTGAGAGAATAATCTCATACACTTAATTTATTTCTCCATGGACGTTACTCTCTTAGTCATTCAAGCCATTATTTTTTTTTTTTTTTTTAATAAGTTTGTGGTAGAAGTAGAGGGTTCCCTCTAAATTCTAGGTCAAATAGAAGAGCAAATATAAGCGCAAATCTTTTTCTGATAGGTAAACACACGACCACACATGAGATTCACGATACACTCTGATTTGCTCTTCACGAACTAACTACAAAAAATCATACCCCAATAACATTAGCATAAGTTTCTACACAAAAATAATTAACCATCAATTCGAGCTCAACTGACTATCAAATTACTGATGATCCCATCATGAAACAATCAAGCCAACATTTAAATACTTTTCGTGATTAAAACAAACATACTTTCTACTCACGAAACATAAAAACTTTTGTAAAGAGTTAGTGAATTATTAATTTTATTTGTTCTAACGTCCAATCATTGTAACAAGCATACGATTACATATGAACCGACTGTGTACAGGTTATTAAACATTATTCTAAGCGCAAGTTTTACAGACAATTTAGTAGAACAAATTATAAGAAGCGGTGTAAGTGATGAGCGGAGAGATTTTCTGTGTATGAAAAAAGCAACTTACCTCTTTTATTTTAACCTAGCGACTTGTTTTGGCTTTGAGTTTGACTTTGACTTTATGGAAAGTAAATTATTTATTATTATTATTAAATTGAATTGAAAATTGAAATATTTTTTTTTATTGTTATTATTGTATTATAATAATAATAATAAATAATTTACTTTCCATAAAGTCAAAGTCAAATCATTTATTTCAAATAGGCACGAAGATGCACTTTTGAACGTCAAAAATTACATGAATAGTTAATTGATTCTAGTTGCGCCTTCCAAAAGATGTATGGAGAAGAATGGGCAAGAAACTCCATACTTACTCTTTTAAAATGTTAACAATAGTTTGTATACATAAGTAATGCCCAAAATAGGTGAGCGCAGCATTTATACCGTAGGACTTACAAGTGCACAGAGATTTGATCAATGACCCCCATGCTAGGTGGATATACAAGATTACAGGTAAGTAAGTAGTATTTTTTTTTTAGGGATACAATTATACGTGCTTAATTCTATGTAAGTGAAAATGGTGGTTAGGGTGCGTATGTGAGTGTGTGTGTATAGAGTGGTATTTGTATTAATCATTTATATTGCAATTTTAATATGTAGTATTCGTTCATCTAAACTAATGCACCTTTCAAATGGTAAATGATTTTTTAAATAGGAACTGTGGTTTCGGAGACTACCCTCTACAAAGTCACAAACTCACAAAACTCGCTCTCTCTTAGTATCGATTTCGAAATAACATTTTAGAGTAGACACGCGACACTCTGTGCAGCCTAGTGAGTTGGCAGTACAATTATTATTTAACTCAACTGTAGTTTTCTTAGAGCCTATTTTAAATTTTATATTTTCCGTTTTTCTTAATGTCGTGTCATACAAACACAGAATAAAGTGGCTGGATGTTGTAATTTTGTGAACCAATTAACAGCCAAATCAAGAAAAAAATAAATTGATTCTAGTTAAATTGATTTACGAATTTCTGACTATATAACCATCTTACAGAAGTCAAGAGTTTATAAGTTTAGAGCCAGAACCAATGAGCAATGAGCGCATGGTGTCCATAATATAGTAGACTATATTATGAGCTACTCCCAGAAATGACAAATGCAATACCTATTTCTTTGTATTTTATTGTATTACTTTAATTATTATTATCAATAATAATTATTAGTTATTTCTCTTTTTTTCTTTTTTTATTCGTTGCCCCACACTAGGAATTTCTGCTGTATTGTGGGTGCGTTTACAAACATTTAAACTCACTTACACAAACAGCCAGACCCGGAACAACCACTTGTAGGTCATACAAATATTTGTTCCGTTCGAGAATCGAACCCGCGACACGCTGCGCTGCAGTCAATCGCTTAAACACTGCGCCAACCATGCCGTCAAAAAATTCTATTCAAAATTCATTTCACAATTATTGTAAAAATTCTGTGTAAATTGTATATAGTCTAAGCCTTATCATGCTGATCCATGTAACTGCAGAAACCTCGTCCCCTGTCATACAGGATGTCCTAGTTCAGGGGTCCGAGACCTTATTGACGTAACGTGAACCGAAGTTTGAAAATAATAATTACTATTACTATAAAAATATGTCTGTTTTCACGACAACCCGCCACCTCTCATCACTCGCACAGCTCCACAGTCTACGGTGCGCATACACAGCTCAGCGGGGCGCGATCTCTGACAGTAACAGACACACGGTTAACCTTTAGATTGAGATGTGAACCACAATATAATAGCTTTGGAGTGTACATCATCATGTATGTATGGTTGGTCGTGACAATGGTCAGGAGCTTCTTTGATTGCTATACCAACACTCCCATACGGCTGTCTGTTTTATATGGACGTGGCGAAAAACAGAATTACACAGCTACAAGGATATTTTGGCGCTCGAATGACGTTGACAGGGTCATAGTTAATTCCTACACATTATTAAAAGGGCGGCGAAACGCCCGGGTGTCACCACTGCGATGATCGCCCTGAGGGCACGGTGGAGCATACGGTGGGGATCTGCCCTGCTCGGGCGGAGCACTGCCGTGTCCTCATAGAGGCGATCGGCAGCGGCGGCGACTTCTCGCGCCCGACCCTGGTTCAAGCCATGGTCCGGGGTGAGAGGGAATGGGAGGCAGTCACCTCCTTCTTCGAAGCAGTCATGCTAGCGAAGGAGGTGGCGGGATGGGAGAGGGAGGTAGCCTCCCGTCCCAGCCGCCGCGGTAGACGCTCCGGGCGTCGGGAGCCGCGTGACGACTCCCGGCCACCTTAGGCGTGGGCCTGCGGGCGGTGAGTAATGGGTAGCTCACCGCCCGATCAGGACTAGGCCCTTACCGGACGGCGCGTATATACGTGTTCCACGCGCGCCTCAAAGAGATGCCAGCAACGGTGAGGGGGCCCAATAAGGGCCCAAGCCTGCCGGGTCAGCGGGATTGTCAGAAAGGGGTACCGCTGCCCCGGAACATAAAGGGCCAAGGAAGGAACACGGGTGGGTTTTAGTCAGTAAGAGTTTGACACTCCCTTCCGCTTCACCCAGAGCGGGATCATTTGATGATTTCCCATCCTAAAAAAAAAAAAAAGTGTCATAGTCAAAGTCAAAGCCAAATCATTTATTTCAAATAGGCACTTATAAGGCATTTTTGAACGTCAACATTTTCAAAAAAAAAAAAATAAAGATTTTAGTTGCCCCTTCCAAAAGTTACGTATGGAGAACAAAGGGCAAGAAACTCCACATTTACTCTTTTAAAATGTTACAAATATTTTGTATACATTATTATATTATGGTTTGATGCAATGGCTGGAGCTGTGATGTCAGTAAGCCTTTCATTGTCCTAGTTTAGTGACTAGGAAAATGAAAGACTAGATTTAAGTCAGGAAAATTCTCAAATTACAAAACTATGAATTTGCTTGAGGCTCAGTTACACCACAGTTATCATCTGCGCTGTAGAATAATAAAGTGTAGCCTTCTATATGATTCTGCCGTTCATGGGATCTCTGCGATAAATTTTCCGGTCCACAAAACAAATTTGGTATTTACACCAAAACAAGTTCTCTGCTTCTTAACTGAGGTACACAAATGCATACTACATCAAAACACAATAATAATTCATAAATAAATAACCAAATAAACTACCTAAATTAAACCCAGTCTCATAATTCTTAAAACAACATATTATCGTAATCGAATTTCCGGGAACAAAAACTGTATAGTCCATTTCTTAAAAATGAAAGTCAAAGTTAATATAAAAGTACCAAACAATAAGAAAGCTTGTTTCGAGTTAAAAAAAAGTTGATCTCGTAAAGGCTTGACCCAAATAATTAGACCAACCTGACTTATAAATCATCTGACGAGAATTATTTATGAAGAAACACAATCGGGTGGCCTGTAGGTTTGTGATCCAGTGCAAGGAGAAAGCGATACTATAAATAAATATATAACCAACCAGCGATAAAAATACTTAAAATAAATAAATAATGGCCAAAGTGGCCCAAGTCTGCTATTTTTATAAATTCGTCACTCCAACAGGATCCCATTGTCATTTTGCTAAAAGTTCGTAATCTGTTAAATTCATAACGGTCGATCATTGGTCAGTCAATGGTCTCGTATTAATGACATTTAGAACATTTATTCATGCCAGATTTCATTTATATATATTTTTACATATTATTTATTAGTGTTATAAGCAATCTGAAGTAGTAGGAAGTTGGAAGTTTAGTAGGAAGTTTCATTTGTCATTGTGTACGAGATTACGAATTCTTTCAATGGAGGGTCAGTTACTGACCATTGGAAAGTCATAATGACGCCATTATATTAGTAGATTACCAAACTTGTCAAAATAAACAATTATGAAATCAATGATAGACCATTTTGACACTATTGTAATAGTAGACTTGAGGCCCTGCGTGACAGTTTGGTCGGCAGGATTAGCGCTCGTTTTAAAACATTCGGTTACATACATATTATTTAATTAAACATCTAATTAAGTAGATACAGATAATTTAAATGAAGGATAAGAATATATTTCAGTTGAGTGTTCTTCAACCGATCAGTTATTTTCACACGTTGCGACCATAATCATTCAGCAGTTCAGCCCTCAATTTACTCCCCAGTGTTCGCCTGCTAATTAAACCATTATCTCTTCTTAGCCAGTCGAAAAAATTAAAGAGTGTAGGGGTCAGATACTTATTGGCTCTTTTGCCATAGTATTTTTTTGATCTCACTGCAGAGCACAGGCATCCTTTTCCTATTTCCACTCAACTCGATCCTGTGCCAACATGGGCCTGTCCCATTATTTTGTTTATTTATTTGGTACACTAACAGCAGTACATAAAAAAAAAAAACAGAAAAATAACATAACAAAAGTAAAATATCATATTTTTACTTTAGTAGAACCGTGGAGTTTAAAATATGGGCTATTAAAAACAACAGATTCTGTGCACGTATTTCATTAAAACGCGTTTTTGTAGCGCTTCGGGGGTGTTTGCTGAGGCGAGGATTAAAAGTTTTCATGCCATCATCCGAAACCGGTGTGCCTTGATCCTTCGAGAATGCGTGCCAGCTCCCACAGCATCCTAAGCACATTTATTTATTTATTTATTTATATATGCTTTATTGTACATACGTCTACAAATACGTACCGGTGCCTGCCAGGGTTGCGGGTTTGTTCGAAAGGGATACCATGGCCCTGGCACACAGGCAACTGAAGCAACACGGGTAGGTTTTAATCAGTAAAAGTCTGATACGCCATCCCGCTCCACCCAGAGCGGGAGAAGTTATTTGATAATTTCCCACCCAAAAAAAAGGCTGTTGCTCAGAAATTTCTAATAGAAAAACTTAATATCACTTTGCCTGATCTGGGAATTGAACCCAGAATTTGCGCTAGCGACTACAAGACCATGCAATATACAACCGACCCAAATTGAAAAACACACGGTTATTCCAATATATTTTAACGTTGAAGTATCGCTTCGCTTCTCACCAGCACAGCACCACAAACTTAACAAAGCAGGTGTCGTTAATTTAAACCGCACAATGTATGTGTATTATAAATAATCACTTCATATTATTCCTGGCAACACCAACGACTTCTTTACTGCTAACGGTTCTCCCAATTGTCTCTATTTATGGCAATTTATGCTGGGAAATTAAGTGTCCCATTCATGTTGTTGTATTGGATGTAATAATTATTATCGCTTCTCAAACATCTTCAGTCGAATAACTTTTATTCAATATTTTTTGTTAAATGTTGTATATTCACACTTAATATAGGTGTGTACCTGTATAGTGTGTGTATGTGTGTACCAATGAGCAAGCATGGTGATCAATTCTCGTGTCTTCTCTGTATGAGACAGATTTGTTAATGCTAATGATCTGAGATCGGAATATGTAGGTAGAGTTAATTTACCTAAACTTGGAGGAAGGATGTGTCATAGAGTGAATAATACCTCCTCTAAAATCCAGGAATAATATTATAATGACGTTTATATCCCGGGATTTAAAAACCATGAATTATTTATTGGACTTTTTTTTTTCTTTTTTTTTTACAAAAACGTTGCCTCACACTAGGAATTTCTCCTGTATTGTGGGTGCGTTTACAAACATTTAAACTCACATACACAAACAGCCAGACCCGGAACAACTACTTGTAGGTCATATAAATATGAATAGTTCAAACCATATAACACTTTTTAGGGGCTATTAAATTAAAGAGCTTTTTTAGCAATTTTACTACATAACCCAAAAAAATGGTATATAAGATTCTTCAAATCAATAATTTGTAACTACATATAAATAAAGTCCAATAAATAATTCGTGGTTTTTAAATCCCGAGATTTAAACGTCATTATAACTTTATTACTGGATTTTAGAGGAGGTATTATTCATTCTTTGTTACATTATTATAATTATTCCGGGATTTTAGAGGAATACCTCCTCTAAAATCCCGGAATAATTATAATGACGTTTATATCCCGGAATTTAAAAACCACTACTCCACTGCACTACTCTGTTACTTCCTTCCTCGAAGTTTAGGTAAATTAACTGTACCTATTCCGATCTCTGATAATGATAAATGATTTTATTTCTGAAGTAGGTTCGTACAAACATTTTTACACGTCAATCATATTTTTTAAACTAGATGAGGTCGGCGTTTCCTATCTGACTACTCTGAGAAGAAAGGGCGAAACAAACTCAGAGGTCACAGTCTCTTTTAAAATCCAAACATAATCTTGGTCCGATCATGTGAAGACCATGAAGATTGGTGTGTGAAATGGTCTTTCGAGGAAAAAACCACACAGATTGAGTGAACCTGTACTTGTACCTGGACACACTATCTGCCACTGTGTTCAGGGGTAACTTGAAATTGATATAACACATGAAAACCTGCAAATTGTGTCTAACTGGCCCTAAGTAAAAGGTATTAACACACACATAATAATGAATTAACGCTCACGACTTAATCATACTTAACCAAAAATATATCAACATACAAATGCGCTAAACAGCAAAATCACGATTTTCGCAGTAAATAAATAACACTCAGTAGAGCATATCACGTTTTACAAGACATTTATAAGCACTTGGAAATAATTAGAGTGAACTTAATAGCCGCGAAATTACGCCTCTTGAGGTTTCTGGATGTTTCAGGTTTAACAAATAGAGTTATAAATGTGAACTTAGGTGGTAACTAAATAAAGTTAATAAAAATAAAATAACCTAAACTAAATAAAACTAATAACAAAATAAACTAAAATTTGGCGTCGAAAAATTCCACCGCATCGCTGTCGACTGGTAATGTACCCAAGAGACTGGCGGCATTGCCACATTGTATGAACCCTGTCGGGCACAGCATAGATCAAGTAGGAGAGAGGAGGAATTCCTTACCATAAGACCATAGGAGTGTCTCGTCGCATTAGTGGTGAAGAGAGCTAAACCACACTTTTGACCGAATTGAGTTATGAACACCACCATACTCGTCGTTAGACTGAGATTCTTTTGGCGACGTAAAACTGGTGAATGCCAAGCTTCACAGCTTGGCTCGTCGCCGCAAGGTTGCCTGCTTGTCGGTCTTCTACAGATTGTACTTCGGCGAGTGTGCCCATGAACTCCACAACCTCATTCCACCAGCTCCCTTCTACCATCGGACATCTAGACGCACTGCAAGTTACCACCCCTACCTAGTTGATATTCCACCAACTCGCACTAAGCGTTTTCAAACGTCTTTTATAATGCGCACAGCAAAGGAGTGGAACTCTCTGCCTGCGTCTGTGTTTCCGAACGCATACAACCCTAATCTATTTAAAGTGAGAGTGAACAGGCTTCTTCTGGGTAAGCTCACTCCATCGTAGACTTTGTCTCTGTCATCCAGACCTAGACTAAAGTCAAGAGCAAACTCATAGCAGAATAAAATAAAAAAAGAAGAGATCTAAGTGATAGCTCAACTAGAGGTTTGGTTTTTCATTCAGACGTGAAAGGAGTTAAATGAAACTAGGAACAAAAAATCAAGTGGTGAACTTTTGATTTATCTTTATCTTGGAACTAGTTTAGTGTGGAATAGCTCCCTTCACTACTAAGGCGATGATGGTCTGTGCGACGACCACGAAACGGCCAAGCCGTACATTTTCACCAAAAAGTAAGGTTTATTAGGCCTTGTAGTGTTACGAGGTTGTCGCTACATTAGATCTAAATAACTTTTTAACAGTGAAAGCTACCCCCCGACCCTTGCTCGACGAAGCGCCAGCCCGCGCCGCAGCTGAGCTTTAAATTCCGCTATTAATTATAATGACCCTGATTTGATCCAGCCTGTCCCTCGCTGTCCTCCCCCGACGCTGCCCTAAGCCGAGGTTCGTTCCCCACAGCGGGTGCCCTTAGCGTGCAGTCGTTTATTAAGTTTTATGCCCTGGCTGGAGGCTTTGTTTCGCTTAAGGCAGCCACATGAAAGTCCGGTTAAAGATTCACGACCTCTCAAGGTCAACTAAGAGACGCCATAGTAAAAAAAAAATACAGTGAAAGCGTGACGTAAGTCTTGGCAACCTACTTTACAATTTTCATTGTATTTTCTGGTATATTGCATTGGCAAATAATTTGATTGACTGTTCTGTGTCTCGTAATGCTAATTACTTTGCATACCTACTTTTGTATAGAATCAAGTTTTTCTAACTGAATAGACAGTTGTGCTGCTGGGGAGTTTGTTCCGCCATTTCTTCTTCCTAGCTAAAGCACTAGGAAGTGGTGAAGAGCGTGCATTTTGGGGGACTATCTTATGTAATTTTGACGTTCGAAAAGTGCAGATTCTCAGGCTAATTTGAATAAATGACGTTTGATTTTATATGAAATGTTTTTTGTTAGATATATATTACCTCCTGCCTTCTTAAAGACCCGATGCCCTAATAAATAGTCATTGCCTGTCTATTGATTCATACAAATCAATAAGAATCACGTTCCGAGTGGAGTTGTTCCAATTTCTGTTTGGGCAAGTGTCAATGGCGACACATAGACCTGTCAGTTGTTGATATAAATTGTATTGCTAACTGCTCTGAAACTAATTGATGGAGTGTGGCGGTGTTTAATCTTAATGTGTTCATTATTTTGCGTTTTATGGGTATATCATTTGCATTTAAATTGAGTTAGTTTAAGTTGTCATTTATTGGTGATGTGTTAAAAGGTTGTCCTTATTTATTATCGATAAGTATCCATGGTTGCCATTATAGTGTTTGGAAGGTCAAATAGAGGAGAGGCAAAGATCAGAAATGATAACCACACAGGCAAACTCTCAGTCCCTATGAATAAGAACAAAATAACTTTTAAAATTTTCGTCTTTTCTTCATACAACTTATGTATTTGTAAGTTTTCTCTGGTATAGTCAGCTGCAGAGAAATTTCACCCCGTAGCAATGTATTTATTCATTGCTAGGGGGTGAGATTTCTCTGCAGCTGACCGTACCTACCGAGACAGTTACTCAGAATAACGATCAAATTGCTTGTTTTTGAATGGGCGCCTTTATGAAAATGATAAATGAAACTTTGATGCGCAGAAATATTTATTGTATGGCCCCAATTATTTACAATAAATTACCAAGTGGTTGGAAAGACAACAGTGCTGTTTAAGAGTAGATTACGTAATTTTTTTATGGATAAATTGTACTACAGTGTGACTGAGTTTTATCACGGAAAAAAAAAATTGCTGTATTTCTGTGGCCTGAATTGCCAGCATGATTGTAAGAATAAATGTTTGTATGCCGAATGGTAAAATATAGCTGAGCTTTAATATATCATACACCTATTATGGCAAAATAAATGTATAGGTATTCGATTCTGTTCTATAGAGATACTCGTATCCTTAAGAGGCTATAATTAAAACGGAAAATAGTGGCCACTAAGCTCCGTTTTAATTATTACAATAAAACATAACAATTTAAAACTACTGTTTGTAGTAATAATAACGTATAGTCTTGTGAAGCACAACTTGACGAGCTTATTTTCTGCATTTTCATTCTAAAATAAAAGAAATCACCGAAATAACGATGAGGGCGCCACTGTGCACTAGGCGCAGTCTTAACAAAAACAATATCACGACAATTTTGCTTCTCTAAATTAAAGCATTATGTCTGCCTTTCATAATAAAACTAGTTAACATTACATAATTCCGCGCTTTCCATACACTTGCAACAATTTAGCTGAACGAAGTGCTGCGAGCGATCATAAAGTTGATGGTGCATTAAAAACCGCCTCCAACCGGAATATTTGTTTTAAAGACGATAAATAAATGTAACGATGTCGATAACAAGTCAAAATTACGACACCACTGTTTTGTGCTCACACCCTAAATCAAATGAATTTAGAGTGGGGAAGATTTAGACAGGGCAATTCTGAAAAAAATTAAATTGGCAGTCATGAGGTAAATTATAAATGTATAAATAAATATATTTATTAATATATATATTATATTTATTTATACATTTATAATTTACCTTATGACTGCCAATTTAATTTTTTTAATAAATATATTTATAAATTAATATATTTATTAATAAATATATTTATTAATAAAATATAAATAATATAAAATAAAAAATAATATGTAATGTCATATTCATAAATTTACTTTTAAAAGAAAAGTTCGTAACCACTACATAAGTCAGACTAAATAACTCTCAAATAACAGTCTAGTCATAGTAATTATTATTAGGTGGTATTTGTTAAAATATCTCGTATTAGTTTATTTTATTTGTACATGTGTATTAGTATCAATAAAACTATATAAACTCTCGTAATCAAGAAGTTAGTATTATTTTTGTACCCTATCACTATGTTTTTATATTTAACCCAAAGGTTGACTGGTAGAGAATGCCTTGTGGCATTATGTCCGCCTATGTACCACTATTGTACATGAAGTTTAAGGAAATAAATAAGGACTGTCGACAGAAGTGAAAACTCAAAACTTTGGAATAAAGGCTCCTATAAACAGGCGCGACACGCCACGCGACACAAAGGCATCACTCGTTGCACGACACGCGGTGCTTTTGTGTCGCGTGGCGTCGCGTCGCGCCTGTTTGTAGGAGCCTTGACTAACAAAGGCGCAACATGTCACGATTATGTCGCGCATTTCGGTGACGCGAACCTATAGTTTTTCCCCTACCAAAAATCGCTCAATGCGGCTAAAGAGGTTTTCTCTTTAAAAATCCTTGTGATCATCATCATCACCGTTTCAGCCGAAAGACGTCTACTGCTGGACATAGGTGTACCACAGTACCACTTCGACGAGTTCTATGCTTCCCGCGTCCATTACATTTTCTTTCATTTAATTGTAATATATCAGAAAGTATTTTACTGTAAAAATTAACACGTAGTACCCCATAAAAGATGCTTGAACAGTCGTTACTGCAATTAGCTGATTCCCCTTTGCTCAAATGTTTGAGTTTTTTTTTTTTACTAACAAATCGTATGATTGTCATATTTTTCTAGTTTTAGCGTAGATTTTATATAGGTATTGAAATAAAATTAAGAATTATAAAAATCTATTGATTCGTATCTATTTATTCGCAAAATATCAATCATTTATGCAAGGGGGGGTCAGCTAATTGCAGTAAGTGATACTTTAGATAATCTGAAAAATGGTTGATCTATTTTATTTATCTTTATTTCTAGTATTACAATGATGTCTATCACTGATTTTCTTAAAAATATGTAGAATTTTTCTTTCTCGAAAATTTGTATTCATACACAACACCATTAACACCCTCAGTTGTTTTAAGTAATCCACAGCGTCTACATAACATCATAGCCATTAGATATCATAGCATTTTATTGTGGAGAGGCCATACTGCCCTTTTCTGATGCACTGGTCCCGAAGATAGCTGTGGGCTGAGGAAAGTTATTTGAATTGAAATTGATGTAGAAGATAATTTGTGGTCGTTTTTAAGTAAAAAAATTATTTCACTAAGACATAATTTTGAATTAATTTTAATTTCATTTTGACATAATTTTGAGATAATTTTAATTAAATTTTTAATTTAATATTCATTTATTTCTGATTTGATGTTGATTTAATTTTATTTCCTTTAATTTAATTTTGATTTAATTCTAATTTAATTTGTGGTTTTGATTGTTTATGTTGTTTTTATTTTAATGGTATTAACATATTTTTCTAAGTTTTAATACTAATACAATAAGGATGTTTTCTGAAATAATTGATTTAATTGAATAAGCATTAAATTCATGTTTTCTTTCAAATAACAAATCATGTCGGAAACAATCGCTTTGTTTTACGGAAGTCACGAATCACATCATCGTGTCTGGCTGGAGTATAGCTATCGGCACAATGCACTGAAAGTCAAGCGTTCACTAATGATGGACACCTTTATACAAAACCTACTAGCTTTATCGGTACTTTACATGGACTTACGGATCTCTTGGGATCCTCTTTTTTTTATTCTACGTTGGGTTTGCTCTTGACTCTAGTCTAGCTATCACTTAGATCTCTTCTTTTTTTATTTTATTCTGCTATGAGTTTGCTCTTGACTTTAGTCTAGGTCTGGATGACAGAGACAAAGTCGACGATGGAGTGAGCTTACCCAGAAGAAGCCTGTTCACCTTCACTTTGAATAAATTAGGGTTGTTCGGCAACACAGACGCAGGCAGAGAGTTCCACGCCTTTGCTGTGCGCATTATAAAAGAGGTTTGAAAACGCTTAGTGCGAGTTGGTGGAATATCAACTAGGTAGGGGTAGTAACTTGCAGTGCGTCTAGATATCCGGTGGTAGAAGGGGCCAGTGGAATGAGGTTGTGGAGTTCATGGGCACACTCGCCGAAGTACGATCTGTAGAAGACCGACAAGCAGGCAACCTTGCGGCGATGAGCCGAGCTGTGAAGCTTGGCATCTCTTGATTGCAATCTGCTAGTATGCCAAAAACTTAACTGTCAGACGTTACAACATGCATACTTTTAAGTCAGTGAGTAATACTTCGATTTGAAAAAAAAAAAAAAAAAAAAAAACAAGCCAAGGTAACATCAGTGTTTTTAGGGTTCAGTAGTCGACTTGGAACCCTTATAGTTTCGTCATGTCCGTCTGTCTGTCTGTCCGCGGTTTACCTCAGAGACTCTTAGTACTAGAAAGCTGTAAATTGGCATGAGTATACGTCATAATCACGCCGACAAAGTGGTTAAATAAAATTTTGAAAAAAAAAAATGTACGGTGAGGTTCCCTACAATTATTATTTTTTCAAGATATAATTTTAACACTTGCACGTAAAGTGGGGTTGATATTTTTTTCTCATCTATTTCATGGTATGGGGTATCGTTGGATAGGCCTTTCAAAAATATTACGGGTCTGTGAAAACCATTTTTTGATTCAGGAATCCATTTGCGTAATATTAAGCTTTAAACTGCTATTTTTTTGTTGGAGTCAAGTCCCCCTCTCTGTCAGCTAAATGTTTTTTTTTTTGGATACGTGACAAAATTCACTGCTGCGGCAGTATATATATATACGGAAGTTAAAAGGAAAACTATCACAGCTAAGTAGGCTTTACAAGTAAACGAGTAATAGTCGACCAACTTATATTTGCGGTTGGAATGTGCGGTGGAACATGTTTTTCAACTACAATGTTAAGTTTTTTCTTGGGATAAATTCATCCCAACTACGGAACCAGTCATTTTGCGTAGTACAATTTGGCCGGTTTTTTCAACATACGATAGGATGATATTTTGGATCTATAATAATAATAATAATTTATTTCAGACTTACGTCCATAAATTTGTTAGTAACAATGTTCTTAACCTAGTGTTAGTGAAAGTACAAAAGTAGTCAGGCACTTGCTCTCGCGTGAAGGCCCATCCAGTGCGCCATCAGTACCGAGTCCCACCGGCCAGCGCACGCGGCCAGGATGGCGCTGGGGTCGCCGCGCACCCGCGCCAGCATCGAAGCACAGTGGAATCCATCCACGTGCGCCTCCGCAAACATGCCACTCGCGATACAGTACCGCGGCAGCCCCATCAACACCCTGAACGCGTTATTATACTGTATATGTAGTATCTATAAGATAATGTATTTATTATAAAAAAAATACTGATACTGGAGGATGATCACACAGGTAAGAATTAGAACTGAAGTAACCACATAGGTCTGAATCTGTATCCAGACTTTCTGGTATTGTAGGTTCCTACAAATTAAATTACAACGTCCAACGATGTATTATATATTCTTGTGCAGAAAAACCAAATTTTCTTTATTTCTTTTTTGGGTACATAAATCCCATACATTCTAGCATACATCAAAATGTCGCAGCATCATGCTGAGATAGGAGCCTTGTGGCTTCGTCCAGGACTCTGTTTTTATTTTTTATACTTTTATAATTGTGTGTTTAGTTTGTGATGTTCCTGTGCGAGTAAAAATACTTTTTCTTTCTTTCTTTCTCTCTCACTGATCGACCCAGACGAACCCACAACCCTCTTCCAGGAAAGTAGTAGGGCCACCAGTACAGCTCGAAAACATAAAACATGACCATCATTCCGACTTCGCCGCCGAGACCCCTCGCGAAATCCCCGACTTAAAAGTCCCCCCCCCCCCCCGACCCTTGCTCGACGAAGCGCCAGCCCGCGTCGTAGCTGAGCGTGTAGCTTTAAATTCCCCTATTAATAATTATAGCCCTGAATTGATCCAGCCACCACCTGTCCCTTGCTGTCCTCCCTCCGACTCTGCCCTAAGCCGAGGTTCGTACCCCACAGGGGGTGCCCTTAGCGCGCAGTTGTTTAGTTTATAAGTTTTACGCCCTGGCTGGAGGCTTTAAGTTTTTAGGAGCTTAAGGCAACCACAGGAAAGTCCGGTTAAGGAGTCACGATGTTTAAAGGTCAACTCTGAGATGCAATAGAAAAATATAAATCAAATCTTTCTTTCTAGCTGTACTTTTGTAGCAAACTATAACGAATTATCATCCAATTCAAGATCACCACATACCGTTCCATTAAAACTAAAAATCTAGTCAGTACAACCGACCCAATTATGCCCCATCAAACACCGCTACACCACATCCTTACTAGGACAAGAAGTAATTGAATTTCATCCCATCGCTTTGAAAAGCATTCTTGACATACTTCCTAACTGTACCTAGGTAAAAGACTTTGTTGCAGTCGTTACGGAAAGCATAATTTAATGTCGTAGGTACATTGTTGTGCTAAAACGCACAATAGTTAACAATATGACAAAGTCTGGGATCGTGAGGTGTCATTTAAATGACGCTAATAAATTGTTTTACTCGAGACTGGGCTGTGAAATGTGTTATACAGTTAGGCTTTTCATTGTAGTGAAGTAACAATTAAGATAACAGTAAATGATTTTGAAATAATAAGTGTTTTATTAGACAGCATAATATGTGAAACAACTACATAGTACTTCTATGTTCTATGTTAGAGGGTTTGGTTTCCGCACTTAGTCCTTAAGATGGACCATTGTGCATTGTGCGTGAACACCATACTCATCATCATCATCATCATTTCAGCCGAAAGACGTCCACTGCTGGACATAGGCCTCCCCCAAGCACCGCCACCTCGACCGGTTTTGTGCTTCCCGCATCCAGCGGATTCCTGCGGCTTTCATAAAGTCATAGGTCCACCTTGAGGGAGGCCTTCCAACGCTATGAGTACGTCTTCCGGTACGCGGTCGCCACTCCAGAATCTTTCGGCCCCAACGGCCATCTGTTCTGCGCGCAATGTGCCCTGCCCATCGCCACTTAAGTTTGGCGATTCTTCGAGCTATGTCGGTTACCTTGGTTCTCCTGCGGATCTCTCTTAGTTGATCTGCGGAACAACATACTCATTGACATGATAACTACTAAGAATAATTTCACAATAAAATTTTATTAAAGCAATTCTCCTATTTTTAGACTAGTACTTCTAACATTTTGTCGTAGAAATCTAGTGGTGCATGAGATAAATGACAGTTTGCGACACGCGACATTTATATTTATTTTTGTCTTTTTGGCTGTCTGTTTGTTCCGGCTGATGTCCGAAACGGCGATTTATTCCGTTCTAATACCAAAAACTAATACCACTGATATTTGTTTCATCAAAGTTGAAAAACATACATACATAGTGGTATTAGTTTTGGTATCAGAGCGGAATAAATCGAAACGGCTGGACCGATTTTGACGGGACTTTCCCTGGCAGATAGCTGATGTTTTAAGAAATAACTAAGGCTACTTTTATTGCCACGCGTGTAGTTACTAATATTAACCACCAATTAGTAATAATTATTTACTTACGTTTACTAATATTGTTTACGTGAACGCCTACGATTACCTATTGACTGGTATGACTGGAGTATGTAGAAAACACCTCATTCTACCGGCCCCCTTTTACCATCGGACATCTAGACGCACTGCAAGTTACCACCCCTACCTAGTTGATATTTCACCAACTCGCACTAAGCGTTTTCAAATGTCTTTTATAATGCGCACAGCAAAGGAGTGGAACTCTCTGCCTGCGTCTGTGTTTCCGAACGCATACAACCCTAATCTATTCAAAGTGAGAGTGAACAGGCTTCTTCTGGGTAAGCTCACTCCATCGTAGACTTTGTCACCCAGACCTAGACTTGAGTCAAGAGCAAACCCATAGCAAAATAAAAATAAAAAAAACATCAGAGCTTTCAAGTAAAATGACACCCTGGAACCCTTGTTGAGCATTTCGAGTGAAGCTGCGGGCAGCAGAATAGTTCCTATGATGGATTCGAAGCTAGTAGTCACAACACTGGGCTATTGGTTTTAAGATGACGTTTCCATATTCTGCATTCTTGGCAAACCTGCTCCAAGCAAACTTATATTTATTTATTTATTTAAACTTCATGTACAATAGTGGTACATAGGCGGACTTAATGCCACAAGGTATTCTCTACCAGTCAACCTTTGGGTTAAATATAAAAACAGTGGTAGGGTACAAAAATAATGACAAAAATACTAACTTCTTGATTAAGAGAATTTATATAGTTTTATTGATACTAATACACATATACAAATAAAATAAACTAATAGATATTTTAACAAATACCACCTAATAATAATTACTATGACTAGACTATCATTTGAGAGTTATTTAGTCTGACTTAAGTAGTGGTTACGTACTTTTCTTTTAAAAGTAAATTTGTTTTCAGCTTTTTTATTGCCAAAAGGTAGCGCGTTCCAGAGCTTTATAGTAGAGATAGCGTAAGAATTTGACATAAATGCCCATGGAGGGTGTTGCTCCTAATCCCTATACACAACCTCGAAGTTCCTTTTACTAAATCCACGTAAGAAAACGGTTATCATTTTCTCGACACCAATATCTATTACAGGTGTGGCGGTATCAACAATGCCACATGCGTACTACGCATCAAAGACCTGACGTCACAAATCCTGCATCGCATAATCAGAGTTTACCGCGCGACTAGCATAATTATATAACATCCCGACATCGACCGTCGGCCAATCCGCCCGATCATGACCAGTCCAGTCTTTGCACACGCAAAACCCTATCTCATCCATAAGATGCAGACCTTCCAAAACCGTTTTTCCGTAAAATAACGGGAGTCCCCTGATTCGTTCGGAACTAGAACCTCCATTTAGGACTCAAAATCCCTACGATAGCCCAATTCATGAAGCGCATTTCAAAGCGCTTCTTCGATTCCGCAGCCACTAATCGCAACACTCTAGTTGTGCAGGCCGCCAATTACACCCCCTCTCGTATTAGTAAGACCCGCCGTCCAAGGCATGCACTGACCGACCCAGACGACCCCACTACTCACCTCCAGGAGAGCAATAGGGAAACAAGTACAGCAGCTCGCAAACATAATACACGACCGTCATTCCGACCTCGCCGCCGAAGCCCATCGCAAAATCCCTGACTAAATAGTCCTCCCCGACCCTTGCTCGTAAGCGAAGCGCCAGCCCGCGCTATAGCTGAGCCTGTAACTTTAAATTCCCCTGATAATAATCATAGCCCTGTTTCTATCCAGCCACCGTCGGCCCCTTGCCATTCTCCCTCCGACTCTGCCCTAAGCTGAGGTTCGTACCCCACAGGAGGTGCACTTAGTGCGCAGTCATTTAGTTTATCATTTTTACGCCCTAGCTGGGAGGCTTTAAGTTTTTAGGAGCTTAAGGCAACCACAGGAAAGACCGGTTAAAGAGTCTCAACCTCTCAAGGTTAACACTGAGAAAGCCTAACAAAAAAAAAAAATACCGTCGGGCAGTTGCCCACCAGTCACAACACCCGTCTGGTCGCAGGATCCTTACACCCAGCGCTGCTATTCTGTAAAAATCTCACGGTGAAAACTAAGGTGAAGTGAGTTTGAAGTGAGCTCTAATTCCACCTGATGCTTGGGATTGACACCATTGACAACTCACTCCACGCTCACTTCACCTATGTGAGTTCACGGTGAGATAGGTACAGAATAGCACTACTGTTCCTCATACCTATACAAGTATTTTCAAAACGTGAAAACCTTCTCTTGGTACCAAGGGGTATCGTATTATCCAGTAACTGTGTTGTGGAGGTCAGATATGGCAGTCACTTCATGTAAAATACTGGTTCAGTTAGGTTCAGCTGCATCAGTTAGACTGGAAGCCAACCCAAACATATGTAGTTCGGATAAGGCTAGACAGATGATGATATAATAATCCTCCTCTAAACCTACGTAACTCTATAGATCAAGTCGTTGTATGCAAATAAGTGTGGCGAAAGAGAACTTACGACACATGGATGCCTCACAAATACTTCTTGTCTGTCCGTTCATCCTTATTGATTGTAGGTTCGTTTAAAAAATATTTGTGTACACTTTCATATGGTGTGGCGTTGTTTATGAGTGAATGTGCGTGTGATAGTATTAGATGGGTATTTGTAGTAGTTTACATGAGGTTTTGGGACGGATGCCTCCATTCTTTCGTATTTTATCATTTGGAGGTGCTTTTTCTATAAAACAAAGGAATCTAGAAAGAATGAAAAGTTGTTTTCTCAAACATGCATGGAAATGTTGTCATTAGTTTCGAAAAAAGAACACCCGAAGTATCAAATTTACGGACAAAGAAAATCAAATACATTGCAGGAGCGTTTTTTTAATTTGGAACATTACAACGCTCCGGAAATGTTGTATGAAATGGCGTGCTGCTTTGATTGGACCTCTTTTATTATTCTTGACATACCAAAGTACGTCTCTTTGCTTAGCACAAATTGCGTTCACGTGGCTGTATAGCCATAAATGCGTTTGCCTTTGTGCACAGATGATATATAGAAAATTGGCGGCAAAGCTGAAAATTCGTCTTGATTTGTTATTTACATATTTCAGCCATCTACCACTACATCCAATGCCCATCTGCAAACCTCATCAGAAGTTCAACAAACAAACATAAATGTACCGGGAAAATCAATAACATTTTCTTATAGTAATTGCCCCAATATGACTAATGTAACTGTATGGTTCAGGGTGGTCAGTTACTTGTAGTTGAGTTGTTGGATGTGAGTTGACGAAAACCACAGACTTCACGATAGTTCAGTTTATTCGTAAAAGTTACAACAAAGTTTCGTTGGATGCTAATCCGCGGTTATAGCGCTACGGCAGCTATTGGTCAACTAAATAATATAATAATACAAGTAAATAAAACGAGTAGCGAAAAGTAGGTTGCGGCGTTAGCAGTTTGCCTGTACGTGAACCGTACATGCTCCCGAGGGAAAAGTGGGATGAGCATCCATTACAAAGCAAGTAATAATATAAGAAACGTGTTAAGTAAATAATTAAAGTTAAAAAGTAAACAATAGTAAATGTGTAAAATATAAATGTAAAAGTGTAGGTATAACACTCAATTTAATTCGTCAAAGTGAAATGCTTTCTTCGGCTGTCTTGCTTCGCTGTAAACGGGTTCCGCAGCTGTCGAATGTATTTCTTGTAGCTCGATGTCCCCTCCAAAGTTGTCTCTTCCTCTAGGTGTCACTTCTGTTTTGGCAGACAGTGTTTTGCACCATCGTTTAATGATTATAAAGAGGGCAAGCACAGCGATTCCTCCCAACAGCAAAGAAGTAACCGAGTAGAGATAGATGTCGTGACTTGACATGTCAAACGCGTTCGGTAATATTTCTCTGCTTTTCTGGAATTCCAACTGCTGGTCTATTTTTCTTGTTTCTACTGCAGTTGGCGTTTTTTGATCTGTTATATTTAATTTTGCATTCTTCCAGCCGAGGTCAAAGATGTTATTAATTGTTGAATTTATGGTTGGTATTTCTATCTCTGGTTTCATGTTTAAACTACTTCCCAGCTGATTGTGTGTAAATATTGTGGCGTCCTTTTTCTGCAGTAAGCACTTTGATTTCAAGGAAATCACTCCAGTCCCGTCAATGACCGCTGGCGTAACTTGATCGTTACATATGACGCGCATCAGCTGTTTGCCGCACAATGTAAATAGCCACATGTTTGGTTTGTGAAGCTTTGTCCAGGTTTCTTTGCATGTTGCGTCATTTAGGACGCATGATAATGACTCTTGTTGGTCGAAGACTTGGGCCTCACATGGGGCGTCTTTATTGTGCATGTTATAGACAGGATTACGTGAGACACAAATGAATTCGTCTTCTCCGTATGGAGTACATTGGCGCATGTCTTGATCTTCCATTGTTATGTAAGAGTTCTTTACGAAGTTGATTGCGATAAAGCTTGAACTTGGTTGTACGAGTTTTAAATGTCCTTGTCTAAGGAACGGTATTGGTATGACTCGATATATCTTGTAGTCTTCATCACTCAGCAAGGGGATGTGTATTTCAAATAGCATATATGTTTTTGTAATTCGAGCCTTCACGTGGATGAGGTCATAGATATTTTTCAAATCCCTTTGAATGTCCTTTACAGGTAATGACAGTCCCTGTGGCAACCTTCCGGATATTATGTTTAGCTGTTCGATCAGTTGGTTAGCCGGAAATAGATGGGTATCTAAATGTCCTTTGTAAATGTTGGCGAGAGCATTTATCAGCATTTCCAATATTCGATTTAAGTCGGTTAAAATCAGCGTTGACGTCACGGCAGCGGAATTTATGTCATTCATCGTGAATAGCATTTGCGCCTTGTTCACAATTTTTGTGATTTCGTTGCAAGTTTGGTTCATGTAGACGCGCAATGTTCTGAATTGTTTATCCATAAAGGCAGTGTTTCTTTTTATAATGTTGTTTTCAGCCTCTACAATTAATGTTTGATTTTTCATAAGTTGTAGTAGGTAGTCATCATTTGATCGGAGATTCTGTATGTCTCTTTCGTACTTTTCGGCAAAGTCTGCGTCGAGCACTCCGAAAAGAGTACCTGCTAATTTCCCAACTCCATCAAAGTAACCTCGTTTTGGTCTTGAGTGTTGAGTGAGCAGCATAGAGTTGTAGTCAACTAGGTGACTCAGTTCATGACGTAGGTGGCCGACAATGGTTTCGCAAGGCGTGTACTCATGTGATATTCTTTGGCATAGTTTATCTATTTGGTTTACATATTCATTGATCCGATCAGTTGCTTGCCAGTATGACGTTAAGTTGTAATAAACCAATAGAGTCCATTCGTCATGTATAAGTTGTATTTTCCCGGCTTCATCGAAGTAAATCGGATGATTACTCGGTATAGGTGTAATCTTCAAGTTATTCCTCGTTTGCGCTGATAGTGCAAATCCCGTCATTGCTAGTATGAATAGGAGAACAAATGACAGCCAATTGTTCTTGTTTATTGTTGTGCCTCTCCGTTTTTTAGGTTCCTGAGTTGGTATCCTTTTCTCTTCTTCTCCGTTTACTCTTGATTCTTCGAGTTTCAGCGGTAATGGTGAAAGTTTCGTTATTGGTCGTTTAAGTGACCCTTTATTAGTTTTCAAGGTAATGACCCGTACTCGACCATCTGCACCTAGATGTAGTTCCTGAACTCTTCCTATAGCCCAGCGGCCAGGAGGTAAGTGTTTATCTTTTACTAATACTAGGCTTCCTTGTTTCAGGTTTTCTTTTAGGTTCTGCCATTTGCTTCGGATTCGCAGTTGATGTAGATATTCGTTCGACCAGCGCTTCCAGATGTGCTTGTTCATTTGTTCAACAAGCCTCCATATGTTTCTTAAGTCGTGCTCAGCAAAATCTTGCTCTTCTTGTGGTAGTGACAGTAGGGGGCCACCAATGAGGAAGTGACCGGGAGTTAGATATTCCAGGTCTTCGACATCCTCTGTTAAGGGGCACAGCGGTCGATTTTTCTTTAAACATTCCATCTCGTCTCCATAGTTTTCATTTTGAACGTTCTTGATGATCAATTCTGTTGCTCCCATAATATCTTGTGGTGACAAACTCATAACCACCTTTTTGTTCCCGCAGTCGGCTAAGTTATTGGTTGAGCTTAGTGTGCGTTTTTGCTTACGAATGTTGCTCAGTCGTAAAATCCATCCAAGCACTCGTATTACGCGTTTATAATTACTGTGTTTATTCAGTAATGTATCAATTATTTCACATTTCTTGAATGTGACTGCACAGCAGTTTATTTCTTGCAACTCAGTGTTTATTGTGTAGTTCAGGCGATTGTTTTGATGGATTTCCGGCGTGTTTGTTTTTAACCAATCTGGTCCATTCCACCAAAGTTTAAAATCTAAGAGTTGAAATGGTGTGAGCCCTCGAGTTGCACAGTCAGCAGGATTTTCTTCTGACTTCACATATTTCCAGCAGTTGGCCGAGATAATGCTGTTTATTTGTTTCACTCTTTTAGCCACATATTTCTCCCATCGATTTATATCGCCCTGCAACCAGGATAGAACGACCTTGGAGTCGCTCCAGCACCTTATATGTAGGTTTTTATTGCAGAGAGTCTTCTGAACCTTTTCTAGCAGTTTGGCTAGTAAAACGGCCCCGCAAAGTTCCATTCTTGGTACAGTTATCCTATTGCTCATTGGTGCAACCTTTGTTTTTGCCGTAATTAATGTAGTCTTGTATTTGCCGGCTTGATTCTTCACTCGGCTATAAATAACGCACGCGTAAGCTTTTTCGCTTGCGTCACAAAACCCGTGTATCTCTAGGTTGTTTTCTTGAGATTGTAACCATCGTGGTATGGAAAGTTTGTTTAACAACGGGATATCTTTTCTCATAGTTTCCCATTCCTTAGCGAGCTCGTCTGGTAAGCGTTCATCCCAGTTGATTTTGCTTATCCAGATTTTTTGGAACAGAAGTTTAGTTTTTATTGTAAGTGGCGATAGTAATCCAAGTGGGTCATATAGCTTGCTTATTTCGCTCAGTAGTACGCGTTTTGTCAGTTTTTTCTTGATTGGCAGATCCCATTGGTATGTGAAGCTATCGTTGTCTTGATTCCACCTCATGCCCAACATTTTTGAGTTTGTTGTTTGTTCTGGGCTGAAGTCGATGTTCGCATTGCGGCTCTTTTGATCATCTCGCAAGTCTTCCAAGATAATCGGTTCGTTAGTTTTCCATTTTCTCAAGTTGAATCCTCCTTTTTTCAGTAACTCGATTAGCTGTGTGACCAGTGTTTTCGATGCGTCGACTGTATCCTGCCCGTAAACCAAATCATCCATGTAGAAGTAGTTTTTCAGGATGTTTCCAGCTTCCGGATAGGTATCTTTTTCATCTTCTGCGAGTTTATGTAGAGTGCGCATTGCCAGGTAAGGTGCACTTTTCGTTCCGTAAGTTACTGTACCCAATTGCCAATCTTGTGGAAGTTCATTTGGGGAAGATCTCCAGATTATAGTTTGCAGATGTTGTTGTTTTTTGTTCAGCCAGATGAACCGATAAAGTTTTTCTACATCTGCCGTAAAGACGTATCTGTACGTTCTCCAATTAATTAGTAGTGTCAGTATATCCTTCTGTAAGTTCGGACCGCAGTACATGTGATCGTTGAGACTCCTGTCTCCTTTGGTTTTGCACGACGCGTTGAACACTACTCTTAGTTTTGTTGTAGTGGACTCAGCTCTCAACACGCCATGGTGAGGTAGGTAGACTTGGCCCCTACTTTCTCCTGTGACAGGTTTCATGTGTCCCATAGCGATGTATTCATTCATAAAACGCTTGTACTCGTGGCTGAGTCCTTTGTTTTTTAGCATTTTCCTTTCCAGCTGTAGGAACTGTGCTAATGCTTGTGACCTTGCACTTTTTAAGTTTATTTCGAAGTTAGGCTTCATAGGCATTTGTACCACATATTGCCCGTTCGCCAATCTTGTGGTAGTTGTGTTGTAATATTCCTCACAGTGCTGTTCCTCACTAGTTGATGATGACTTGTTTGGAATTTCCTCGGTTTCCCAAAATCTTGCCATGTTTTCGAAATCGTTAAGTGTCACCAAGCAGTTGAATGTCTTTACCTTTCCGCATAGAATCCAGCCCACTTTGGTTTGTTGAGCTACTGGGTATCCCTTATCACTCCTGTGGACGCCGTTTAAGATAAGTTCTGAGTAGATGTCCGCGCCCAGGAGCAGATCGATCGGTCCTGATAAGTTAAACTGTGGATCCGCTAGTTTTAAGTTTTCCAAATAATCCCAGTTGCTGATTGAAAACGATGCGGTAGGTAAGTTACCTATGAGTTTTTTCATAATTAATGCTTCAAAGTTAAATTTATAGTCTGAATGTATGGACTGGCATTCTAAGTTCATTGCCCCTTTGCAGTTGCCGCTAAGGGTTCCCACACCCGATACAACAGCGCTCACTTTACGTCGCTGTAATCGGAGGCGCTGTGCCGCGTTTTCCGTTATTAGGCTCACTTGGGAGCCTTGATCGAGTAAACCTCTCAAGTTGATGAAGTTTCCATCAATTGTTCTGACTTTCAGGAGTACAGTTGTCAACAACACTTCCTTTTCCTCGTTCATTATGTTGTTGACCCCATAGGAAGTTGAAGGGGTCGGCGATGGGTTTTCCTCCCTTGTTGCTTGCTTGTTGCTAGATAGACCAGTTTCATCTTCATGCATAAGTGTGTGGTGTGCCTTATGACACAATTTACACGTCTTTCGTGATTTGCATTGTTTTTCTCCGTGGCTGAATAGGCAGTTTTTACAAATATGCAAGTTGCGAACTGCGTCATTCCGTTTGTTTATGTTCATAGCCAAGAACTGTTCGCAATTCATCAAAACGTGATTAGTTTTGCATATTGGGCATGTTTTTGCTGTCGTGAAGAAGGCTTTTGGTAAGTTTTGTGACTTGTTAACGTACGATGACCCCTGCATTTTATTATTGTAGTTGTTGTTTCGGTTTTCTGATCCCTTATGAGGCTGCTTTTCCGATTTCCATGGTTTGTTTGATGACGATAGTCTTTGGCTACTTCCCTGCAGAGCTTCCAGTGACATGAATTTTGATTCTAAAAACTCGGCGAACTCTTCCAGGTCGGGAAATTCCCTGGGATGTTTGACCTCCTTTATATATTCGTTATGCGTAACGCTATCTAGCTTTTGGATCAATAGATGAACCACGATCGGATCCCAGTTGGTGGTGTCTACCCCGATGTTTTTGAGCCCGTTCAAGCACTCCATCATCACGTCGTGAAGCTTCCGTATGCTTTCAGCGGTTGGTTGCTGAATACTAGGTTGATTCAGGAGCGTGTTCATGTATGATGTAAATAACAGCCGTTTGTTATCGTAGCGGTGGGTCAGCATCTCCCAGCAAGATGCGTAGTTCTCAGCACTGATGCCAAGATGCTGTACCAGCTTCTCCGCCTCACCCTTCAGTTTTGTTTTCAAGTGTTGCATTTTTTGAGCCTTCGAAAGTGTCGGATTGTTGTGTACACTTTCAAGGTAGAGGTCTCTAAAAGTCAACCACTGGTTATAGTTTCCATAAAAATCCGGAATTTGAATTTTTGGCGTTGATTTCTCATAATGTGCATTGTTCCAGATGTTAAGTTGTAGTTTCCTTTTCAGGTCATCATACAGATTTTCTGCTGTATTGTATTTCTGTTGGTAAATTGAGTCCTCATCTTGTAGTATGTAGTCTAGTTCCCAATTTGCCTTTTCGACATGCTCCCATTTAGTTTTTAGGGTGCTTAAATTGTCTTCTAATTCCCATTTTTCCATCGGTACCGCCAATGCTAAGTTTATCTTTTCCACAGTGCGTTCGAACGCTCTAAAGTTGCAGTATTGTTGACGCAAAAGATCTTGTTGCTTTTCCGTCGACTCGCTTGTTTCCCGAGGAGGTATGTGGAAATTGATGTCATCGAAAGTAAATTCCGGTTGTCCCTTACCTTGCTTAGGCGCCGCAGGTGGTTGTTCCGTCTTACTAGTAGATGTAGACGGCAATTCCGATTTACGTTTCAACATGTCTTGCAGCACTTCTTCATACATTTTCTTCGTACTGTTGAAAATGCCGTCGTTGAAGTATTGAAGGTCTGTTGCTCCAGACTCTTCTAGTAGTTGATGGTTTTGAACAAACTTCTCCCAGTTGTTGTTCAACCGAGAAAGACGCTCCTCCAGGTACGCCAAGTTCTTCCTGGTGGGACTGTCCTTCTTGTAGTTAGTGCAAATAAGCTTCAAATCTCTGAAGATCGTTTCTTGACAGCTTATCAGTTCCGTTACACTCTGAACCATTGTTATTAGTTATTGGTTTGACCGTTGGTAGAGTAGAGTTGTATCACCGCAGGTACTAGTTCACCAAAGTTGCGAAGTTTCCGCAAGTTTTGGATATTAAGTGCGTTGGCACCCCACTAACGCGATCCGCTCTTCTGGGATACCAGCTAGACCGATTCACTAACGTTAACAGAGACACTACGCACCTGTTACATCCGGCTCGAAGGACCACTTTTATGTATGGTTCAGGGTGGTCAGTTACTTGTAGTTGAGTTGTTGGATGTGAGTTGACGAAAACCACAGACTTCACGATAGTTCAGTTTATTCGTAAAAGTTACAACAAAGTTTCGTTGGATGCTAATCCGCGGTTATAGCGCTACGGCAGCTATTGGTCAACTAAATAATATAATAATACAAGTAAATAAAACGAGTAGCGAAAAGTAGGTTGCGGCGTTAGCAGTTTGCCTGTACGTGAACCGTACAGTAACTTTTAATATTAATTAAATTAAATGTATAATATAAAAAGTATGTTTTATTTCCCTGCATTCTTTTGAGAAAAGCACTATATATGCCTCGGCGGAAATGGCAATTGCCTGTCTCATATTAGTGAAATCCTCGCCTACGGCTCGGCCTTCATACTAATACTCGACCTGCAATTGCCTATTTCCCGGCCTTTGCAATAATGTACCATTCTGCACAAACCAGACGCACATTACAAAAAAATAAAATATATATACAAAATACGCACACTAATACAAAATAACCAACAGTCTCGTATTCAAAACCTTACAAGATAAAAAGTTTGACAATGTTGACTATTGCTTGATGTCAGGGCAGGTCACAATTTAATGGTAAATTTTGACCTGCCTGTAGAATCTACAACAAGACCAAAGACAATACACGTTGCGTAATTTACTAAGCGTTGCGACACTGACAAATGACAACAAACAAACAAAACAAAACAAAATGCCGATTGCAGAGTAGAAATGATATGCTTTTATAACAAATAAAAATTAAGTACAGTGGCCGGCACATCAAGCTATACCAAATTGTCAAATTTCTCCAAACGATTTTAAACTTTAAAATGTTGATGATTAAGTTCAAAATCGAACGAGATAATTTGACAGTTTGTGGTAACCTGATGTGCTGGCCACCGTACAAGTAAGATTAATCGTCGCATCTGTGCGCATCTGTGCAAGAACAAGTCGTTGCACAGAAAATGCTATGACTTCGGACGAACCATATCTGTCTATAACTATCTATATATATATAAAAATCAACTGCCGTGCATTAGTCTCGCAAAATTTCGAAAATGGCTAAATCGATTGTGATTAAACTTTGGTAAGTTGTTGTGTGGGCGCCGAAAAGGTACCAAAAAAAAAACATATAAAATGGATATTGTAACGCATGGGCATTAGCTAGTAGACAATAAAAGGACATCATCATCATCATTTCATCCCAAAGACGTCCACTGCTGGACATAGGCCTCCCCCAAGCACCGCCACTTCGACCGATTCTGTGCTTCCCGCATCCAGCGGATTCCTGCGGCTTTCATAAGGTCATCGGTCCACCTTGTGGGAGGCCTTCCAACGCTACGTCTTCCGGTACGCGGTCGCCACTCCAGAACCTATCGGCCCCAACGGCCATCTGTTCTGCGCGCAATAAAGGACTTAAAAGGACATACATGGACACAATTCGTCTGAACCTTTTTTGTACATAGAAGATTTCATAACACACCCTGGGTTATCGGCGTAATTTTGCTTGCCTGTCGGTCTTCTACATACTATACTTCGGAGAGTGTGCGCAGGAGCTCCACGACCTGATCCCACCATCGCCCTTTTATTACCGGACTACCAGACGTACTGCAGGGTACACTGATCTGCACTTAGTTGATATCCCGTCCAGTCGTACTCAGTGCTTCTCCTCCACATTTATTATGCGCGAGCAATTTCGCAGACGTGAGTATATGTATGTATCTTTCTATTTCTGCCCTTCAAACAATAACCTTCCCGTATTCAGCTAACAGTTAATTTCCATGCTACTGTCAATCACCCCAGAGAGCGATGCAGCGGAAATTCTTTGATAGAAGCGTGATTGTGGCTGCGAAGAGGAAATCAACTCAAATCAGTTGGAAGCGCAGCCACCCTTGTTGCAATGTCGCTGTGTTGCTATTTTGAGTGTGAAGGGTAATTGTTGGATCTGTTTATAGAATTTTCGGATTCGATCAAGATTGCATAAGCAATTTACAAACGACAGAAGACGTTTTTTTTAAATGGGTGGCTGTGGTTTGTATTTTTGGAATGTAAGATATAGATTTACCCTAAAAATAAACACGGAATAAAGTTAAACTATACTCCATTTGAAATAATATAAGACATTAAAAAAAAATCTTTTTACCATCCTTTCAACCGATTTTGACTTCTATTCCGTAGGCATAAGGAAGACATTAAAAGCAAAAAACTGGTTACAATACCAACTGTTTACTGCAGCTGCCATTGGTCATGCCCCCAACGCAATAGAACTCAAAATCGGTCGAACGGACTGTTAAAAAGGTTTATTTGAATATCAAATGTTATTTCAATTGGAGTATAGGTACAGTCAGCTGCAGAGAAACCTCACCCCCTAGCAATGAATAAATACATTGCTAGGGGGTGAGATTTCTCTGCAGCTGACCGTACAAACGTCCAAAAATTTCTGGTTATACCCAAGTTATTTCTAGGATAACTTTATTCCGTGTTTATTTGTAAGGCCGGAGTATCTAAGTTCTATGGCTTATTATTTATGCAATTCATACCTTTGCGCGTTGTTTGATAAAGATAAGAAAGGAGTCATCATCATCATAATTTCAGCCGAAAGACGTCCACTGCTGGACATAAAGCCTCCCCCAATTGGGGGGTTTGCTGTAATCGCCACGCTTGGCAGGCGGGTTGGCGTTCGCAGTATGGTGTTAAAAATGCATAGAGAACGCTGCTGCCCATTCTCTAGTAAGTCCCTTAGTCGCCTTTTACGTCACCTACGGGAGGAAATGGGGAAGATATGAGTGCCTATTATTAATTGGCTCTGTCTTCTTAATTAAGCATGTTGCATTTGCCACTTTTTGCAAAAGCATTCATGTGTTGCGTATGCTACCTTAGGTTTTAGAAAAAGTTGATGAAGTTGTTCTCGATACCATTGAACCCAATTTACACACTGCATCCAAATAAACCGATAGTTATAGAGTGGCTATGACTAGTAATGACTGATCAATTAAGCATGGCATTTGATAATTATTCTTGTACACCTCGTGGCGACAGGAGTTTACTATACCCAAACTCTCTAATTCAGATAATTTATGTAAACAAAGTAATGTCAAGAAATGTCACTGTCAAAATGAAAGGACAGTGCTGCAAAACATTTTATCATTATTTTTTTTGTAAATAATCATCTATCAAATTAATGTGAATTAAATACGAACTATGCAAACAAAATACCGTTGCCAAACAATGTTTTGTGTAGTGTGTCGGAGATATGGCCTATGTTCGTCATAATCAGCCCTTCCAAAATGTGGCTAGATAAGCTACTTACAATATGAATCTATGAATGAGAGCTGTAATATTAGTGTAGAAGAAGATTTAAAAAATTTGAAAATGTTTGGATTTGTTACCAGTATCATAAAATATTTTATACCAGAAAATCTCCTTTTTTTAATAACTTTGTTTAAAACCGAAAATTTATAAAAGTAATTATGGTATGATTATTTTTAATTATTGTTTCATTAAACTAGTACTTAAAAGAAAATTGAACTTTTTTTCGCCATTTTATGTGAATTACCATTACGAAGATATTTTTTTGATATGTTATTCCCTTTGTTTACATAAATTATCTGAACTTCAGACTTTGGGTATAGTGGACGCAAACATAACGTCAGATATATCCAAATTTATAGCTATGTAGGTGTGTGTGTAACAGTATAAAACAAAACAAGACCTACTTAGTTCGAAAAGCTAATATGTTATCTGTTAAGCAGCAAGTAATTTACATACAATATTCAGATTAATATGTACGTGTAGGTACTGCAACTGGTACAGACAATTGCCGTTTATTACCAGTTGGTACGAGTATACTGCTAATAAACGACGATTGTCTGGGATTTATTATTAGTAACTGTCTTTTGTTGCTAAATTATGTTCTTATAACGTTAGGAGTATTTAGGACTGCTTCGTTGGTACAGTGTTCGAAATGCACGAAGTTTTGGGTTCAATTCCCATGTCGGGAAAAGTGTTATGGGTTTTTTCTATCAGGGATTTCTCAGTAGCCGCCCGGAGTCTGGATTTGTAGCCGATTGATGGCAATAGACTCGCCTCTACATAGGACTTAAACATAACTGGTAAAATATGGGAGTACAATTATAGATAGACATCTGTATCTGCGAATGGTGCAGTGATAGCAAGTTTGCATAGAGTTGAAGGTACAATTCACGATGAAGTACTGTACCTATTGTAGCTATTGTTGCTCCTTATATCAAGCCCATGCCAGAAAAGGCGCTGAATAGGGCTGATAATGATGATGGTTTCGTCACGGTGCAAAGCAGGAAGCGCCGTTCGCGAACGAACAAGAACCGCTGCGGCAAAGCTCCTCTGGAGCCCGAAGTGAGTCTGCGTGCCGCAAAGACGAACACACCGGTGTACATCTCCCGCCTGCACTACACCACCAAAAGGTAGAGGACATCGTGGACTACGTGCGCCAAAGGACAACGTACACGCCGAGGGTGCAGTTACTGGAATCGCACCGGTACACCAACTTCAAGGCGTTCATCTTGCGTGTTCCGAATCTGTATCTGCCCATCGTCATGGAAGAAGACATTTGGCCGCAGGGCGTGGTTTTCCGTTACTACCGCGGACAAGTTCCACAGAACAGCACAAAGTGTAACTAGTGCAAAGTGAAGTGATACTAACATAGTCTTAAGCCTTTTTATTAACACAAGATTTATATTAAAATATGTATGTTTAGGTTAAGGTATTTTTCTATGGGCCTGTGTTGCCTGAAATAAATGGTACTATTATTATTTTGTTGGTATACATTTTTGTATCTCGGCACTGATCTGCCGGTTTTATAGGGTAACACGGGCCAAAGCCAAGTGCTACCCCTGAGAGTATTAAACTAAGTGAAAGTTTATGATGATGAGCGTGATGATATTATGTTTTGCCTTTGTATTGCAGTGGTGAATGATGTTTGTGTGTATGATATTTGTGCGTCATTATTATTATTGTACCCTTTCGATGCACCCAGCCTCAAAATCAAAATCCAGCATCTTGTCCCCAGCACCTAAAAAAGGGCAGCCAGACAAGGTGACAGTGGAGTCAAAGCGAAGGAAGCCCACTTGCCGTAACCGATATGGTACTGCTCTGGCGGGACCAAATATATTGCTGCGTCCTGATACACCATCGACACAGCTGTATGTATCCCATCTGCATCACTCCACGATGACGCCATAACATAAACTTCAAGTCGTTTGTGGTGTGGGTTCCAACTGAGTATCAAGAAACCTTCATGAAGGAAGAGTTTTGGCCGAAAGGTGTGGCGTGACCTTCGACGAAAACGTCGGGTTTCCGTCGAAGGTTACGCGACACCAGTGTTGCCAACTGCACCGTAATTACGGTAAAGACACCGTAATCAGCAGAGATCTACCACCTACCGTAGGATTATAATTACGGTATCAAAAAACACCGTACCCTAGTAGCATTTTCCGTTGGCATTTAGTTGGGCCAACTTCAGAGGTATGTGGCCCAACCAAACGCCAACAAAAATGCTACTAGGGTAATACCTATTGAAGGTCGTCATTACCTATTTTAAACACTTGCCAAAATTGATGTTAGCCATTATGCCTCTACCACACTCGAAACTCGAATGCTGAGTGCGAAAAAAAGGAATAAACTCCTTACGAAATTTATCAAGGGATTTTTTTTTTATCGCGGCATTCCATACAGCGACTCGGAAAAAACTGTATTAATTTTAATCCCAATGACGCTATGATTCAAAAACACAATACCGATAAGCATAAAAATATTTTGGCAATTGTACTGTCCGATTCTGATTAAAAATATGAATGTTTATTTCAACTCTGACTCTTAACTAGCTACTAAATAAACAAGGTAATTCTACCGTATTTCAAATATAAATTACAACATAATTTCGGAAAATCTACTGTATTTTTTGAAGAATTCTACCATCCGCTAGATTTCAGAGTTGGCAACACTGCGCGACACTACGCAGTGCAACACGACGCCGTCATCACTTCGTGTACAATAATGTTGTTATAATAAAATATGTATGTTAAGTTTAAGGTATTTATCTATAGGCCTGTGACGCCTGCAATAAATGGATTATTATTATTAATAATCATCATCATCATCATCATTTCAGCCGAAATACGTACACTGCTGGACATAAGCCTCCCCCAATTGGTGGGGTTTGCCATATTCGCCACGCTCGGCAGGCGGGTTGGCGATCGCAGCATGGTGTTAAAAATGCATAGAGAATGCTGCTGCCCATTCTCTAGTAAATCCCTTAGTCGCCTTTTACGAACACCCACGGGAAGAAATAAAGTGATGCAATTTTTTACAACCGGCATCATACGGCATTATTAATGTATTATTAAAATCAAAATATTTTATTTCACCTATACCTACATGGGCACTTATGAAACGTCAGAAGCTAAATGCACGGTTCCAATTGGTCGTTTCCTATGGAGAAGAGTCGGTAAGAAACTCCACGGTTACTCTTTTAAAAATAATTGGTTTTTACAATATTTTCAAATAACAGTGTTAATAGGTATGGGAGGAATGTACAGGAAAAAAGAAAATGAAAGAAAGAAAAATGCGTTTAATGGCATTACAGCAAAAAATACACCTTAAAACTATAAAAATTAGAAAACAATGATTATAATGCCGAAAGGGCCTCAGCTCAGCATAATTTCAGATGACACACAAGGTGTACCACCTGACGCTGGAAATGGTCAACAAATCAACAGTCTACTAGGCATATGGGTCGACAAATTGTGGCGGTATCAACGACGCCACATGCGAACTACGCATCAAAGGCCTGACGTCACAAATCCTGCATCACGCTATCAGAGTTTACCGCGCGACTTGCATATATACAACATCTCGACATCAACCGTTGGGCAGTTGCCCACCAGACACAATACCTGTCTGGAGGATCCTCCCTTTTCCATAGAGTATGAGTGAACTTTACGCCCTGTTCCTCATACCTCTAATAAAACCTCATACCTCTATAATTCGTTCGTGTGCCTATAACCCACATCCGAGTCATCGCTATAATTAGTTATAGATGACTTCTGTTCATGCCCAGAACCCGACTAGCGATACCAAATCTAAGTATGTAAATTTGCCGAACAATTTATGGCTTACAAGTTTTATTTTTGAACTGAACAGCGAATTCGTAAGTTTTGTATGGTTCCAGCAATGGATTTTGCTCAAAAAGTGATTGGAAGCTATGCTTATAGGTAACTATCATTTGGGCTCATTTCAGTTTCCAAGAAAATTACGGCGAACAGAAAATGCATACAAACAATCAAATGATCGCTAGCAATTTTAGTTGTAGGATTTTATAGTGAAAAGGGTATTTTTGTAAGCAAAAACTTTTAATAACATGATTTATTAGAAAAATTGGCGTATGGGAGGGCTTATGGTCGTAAATATTGCATAAGAGTGGTAAACAAAATCGCCTATCGTAATCTTTCATGACATTGATAAAGCTACTTTTTTTTAAGGTTATTATTTATTTATGCTTATATTTATATGTAATAAGATTTATATATTAAATTTATAGTTTTAAGACTGCACCGAGCGCACAGTGGCGCCCTCATCGTTATTTCGGTGATTTCTTTTATTTTAGAATGAAAATGCAGAAAATAAGCTCGTCAAGTTGTGCTTCACAAGACTTTACGTTATTATTACTACAAACAGTAGTTTTAAATTGTTATGTTTTATTGTAATCAGTAAAACGGAAAATAGTGGCCACTAAGCTCCGTTTTAATGATTACAATAAAACATAACAATTTCGTATAATAAGAATTTCAATAAAACATAACAATTTCGTATAATAAGAGTTCGTCTCTGAAGTAGAGACGCATGTTCAACTAGATTCCTATACAGAAATATTATCGCTCAATCTGATCAATCAATGGTTAAGTTAAATTATACAGCTGTTGTTCTTGACTAAACCTACATACACAACTGCCAAGACAATTTATTTCCTTCTATCTAAATTGCAGGCATCGGCTATCACATTGCATCCCAATGACAATAACTGTGGTTCAATACACAGGCAGAAAATAATACCCGTAAAACAATAATTATCACATAATTCTGAATCCCAACAAGCAACTTGTAACATAAAGGTCTATTCAGACGTACTATCACACCATAGCGGCAAACATGTGGCTGGGCACTAAATAAATTTTATGTAAGCTTCAAATTGTCGTACAGGTATAATAATATAATTGATAAATAGCAGTCGCAATCGCTTCAAATGGCTGTAGCGAACGGGTGGTCAATACTGGTAACATCGCGGCCTCAAAAGCATGTTTGAGCCTTAGTGGCTCAACCATGCTTATGCTACCAGCGGTACCACCTCGAATCATCAATACATTAAAAACTGACTGACTCATCAACGCCCAGCCCAAACCCTTGGACATAGAAAGCTCAAATTTTTCATAGTTGTTCTTTTTATGCTGTAGACAAGGAATAAGGCCGGATATTTTAACATTTTAAATTCACGTGATATATAACATAAAAGAACGAAGTCACTGGCGTCAAGTTCGTGAACGGGCGCCGTCAGTTGAGCCTGGTCATCTCGTCACTGCCAGGGCTTTAATTTTATATTTTGAATAGTTTTTTTTTTTTCATCGTTCTCACATATAGAAGCAACAAGAAGAATGGTACCTAAGATTTTAATATCTTGATTTAAAAGAGTGTCCTTGAATTTTCTTGCCCATTCTTCTCCATAGGTATACATTTTGGAATGGGCAACTAGCTTCAACTGTCTGACTAACGGACCAACTTTTTGCTAATTCAAAAGTAAGTGCTTTGAGTTTGAGTTTGAAAGTGGTAGTTCAACAGAAATACAAATAATGATCACCTCACGTATTTGTGGCTTCGCAACTTTAACAGTTCGCCTCCATTTTTACCGCTGTGCTGTGGTGTGGCCGTGTCACGTCTAAACAGACCCTAAGGCTAGAATTACACTGTATTACTAATCAAATGCACCGTTAATTCAGTCGTTTGAAACATGTGATCTTCTCCTTATCATTACGGTCATCTTGTGTACATTATAGTTGGAATTAATATCAGTGGCAGAAACAACGTCATCAGTACTTAAGGGGGATGTGCTACAGTAGCCCGCGAAATTCAAATTTTCTTACTTGTTATGCAATTTGCTGGTAAATGTCAGGTTTTATGTTGCTTAAAAAATGATTCGCGACTGTAACATCCACCGAAATATGGCGTTACAGAATTATAATCATTAGAGTCAACAATACAACTCCTTAAGTTAGAATTTATGAGACAAAAATAACACAATAAGAAATAAAATAAATATAATAATTCTCAAAGGATCCTTTTCGTTTAAATACGTCCAATTACACAAAGTACAGAGCCTGGCTGGATTCGAACCATCCATGGGCTCGAGCCCACTGAAGTAGACTCGCGAAGCCGCGGATGGTTGCCACGCGCATTTGGTAGGTATTTAAACATAGTAATTATTTTAATCAATTTATCAAGACAAGCTCAGCGAATTGTGCTAAAAAATCTTACAACCCTTTCATTTATATATAAAAATATATTTTTTTAATTTTTTCCTATCCAGCAAAGTTAATCTAATCGTGTTACTAAAAGCTACTGCATGTCCACCAGATCCTTAAATAAGATCCTATCTTTTTTTATTGTATAACACTGTTTTTTATGCTTCCCATGGATTCAAAAAACTAGTAAGGGCGGCCTCTGTCGGATCATACCGCCTTAACAACGGCTTAAGGTCTCTGCACACAGAGGGCGCGGCGCGGCGGGACGGGACGGCGACGCGACGCTGAGCGGTTGTAATGTACTAGACATTACGGACGACGCCACACAGAGCCACGGTTACCGTCGCGCCGAACGGGACGGCTCTGTGTGGCGTCGTCCGTAATGTCTATCAGTCGAAGAATCAAATTTCGAAGAACTACCCACTGTTCTACGGCTCCTATTTACAAATGTATGAGAACAATAAGCATAATACGTTTTTACCATACACATTAGCGCTGCAAGTCCGGATAAATCAGGAGTGACTACTTGCCAATGAAATAACGGAGCTCGACCGCTATGCTACGTTCACACGAGATAGTAGACTCGAATAATCAAGCTGATTACGTTCCACTAATCACTGCCTTGATTATAACGAGATAAGTCAATTAGATGTAATCAGAATGTAAGTATGCAATTATACGTAAGTTGAAGAGGATGAGGAAAGTTTTCGTAGTTAAATAAGTAATTTGTAAATTATCATTGAAATAATATTACCTATTATCTTGATTTATGTGCGAACGTGATTTTATGCTTGTTCAGACGGATTCAATACTTATATTTATAGTTTTAAATACAGTTGACATCTCTTTTAGTGCTATGCATAGAGTGTTAATGCATCATTAAGTACTGTAAACATATTTTATATACCTGCCAGTAATGTAGTAACCTTTTTACCGTAGCAACAACATGCAAAATACTTTGCCATTGAAATTAGACAGCCATGGTTTAGATAACTATATTTATTTAAAGATAGTTTGTTTGGATTCAAATGAAAATGTTTTGAAATTATTATTGAAATGAAATTAGTAAGAAAAGAAAGAAGGTAAGAAAGAAAATACATTTATTTGCCGTAAAAATAACGCAAAAACACGAAACACAAACCCACACAAACAACAATAACGCACAAATACGAAAAGGACAAGTTGGGGGAAAATATGAGTCACATCAACGCAAAACACTACTACACAAAAATGCTATCTGCTACTAAACGAATCTTCCATACCACTCGCCCATAAAAGTACAATCAAGTTTGCAACCGTCCAAACGCAGCACTCGCTTAAGTAACCCGGCCGATGATGAGGTAAGCTTAAGTTATTGTTAAGCTAATGCACTGCACATGTGTCCTGGCTTAAGTTAGCAAAGCGGCTTAAGCATTGTCGGTTTTATCGATAACTTGGCAACTGTAAATGTATGTTTTGACAAGATTGTATAATATTTTGATGATGTCTGTGTGTTTATTTATTTTATGTATTTGCTGGATTATAAAGGGAAATTTATTGTAAAGTGGGTAGCCATTTGTCTAGGACTTTTCCTGTTTGCAATGTGGTGATAACTTTCGATTAACATACCTACTTTTATTATGGAGAAGGGATTCCCACGCTTAGCTAGGTGGGTTCTTTTCCGGTATTCGCCATCTTTACTCATCTTATTGATTTCGTAACTGTCTTAGTAATCTGGTTAGCTTGTTCTTATGTCTTTAAAAATATTTATTCTCAATATATTTTCCTTAAGGTTTTTCAAAGGTGTTTTATTTGAGCAATTGACAGTTTTCTTCAGGTACCTACTTTTATAAATACTTTCATGTAAATATTATCATTGCAAAATCAAAATCAATATAATTATTTTATTTCACATAAACCAACATGGGCAATTATGAAACGTCAGAAGCTAGGTGTACGGTTCCAATTGGTCGTTTCCTATGGAGAAGAGCCGGCAAGAAACTCCATGGTTAGTCTTTTAAAAATAATTGGCTTTTACAATGTTTTAAAATTACAGTGTTAATAGATATGGGAGGACAGTGTAGGCCTGTCAACAAGTACCAGGTACTTTACTCCAATTTAATGAAACAAAATTTAAATCTTGTATAAAACGCACACTATGCTGCCAAGCATATTATAAGTTGGGGGATTACATCGCTGACAACATACTTGGCTCAATGCTGGTCATGCTCCATAAGGGCGCATAAACTAATTGATTTGCATTTGAAAATATTGGAGCTGCTGAAGATTGTAAGACTATTTTTGCATTGTATAAACTCAATCTCCTTGAATTATATAATCGCATAGTACAGGTGTGAGTACTATGTACTATAGAGCCATTTACCAGTTAATATGTCTTTTATTGACTTGAATGTGCCCTGGCGGCTGAGAGTATGTCATGCTCACTCAAATGTCTCGCTGGTGGTGGCGTGTGTGTTGGATCATTAAGTTCCCTTCAAAATGGTGCTGATCCATGCGTCATGTTCGTAAACGGACGTCGGCAGTTGGGACTGGTTATATCTTAGCTGCCACGGCTTATTTTAATTTATTTTAATTTTTTTATTGTTTTTATTACGGACGCTTCTAACGTGCACGTCTTTCTACATTGTTCTCACATGTATAACTTCAACATGAATGATGTAACCCATATTTTGTTTTAAAAGAGTGTCCGTGGAGTTTCTTGCCCGTTCTTCTCCATAGGAACGCTTTGGAATGGGCAACTAGCTTCATCTTTCTGACTGACCGACCCCTTGACAATTCAAAAGTGCCTGTAATTAGTTTATTTGAAATAAATGCTTTGAGTTTTTGAGGCTACACATGCCGTCGAGATATATCTCTCAGGCAGAGTTTTAATGCTGCCCATGGGCCTCTGCCCATGGGCAGCATTAAAACTCTGACACCAGGTTAGTCACTAATCACACGAAAAAGAAGAAGACCACTAATAAAAAAACTGGCAAGAGCGAGTCGGACTCGCACCGAGGAATCCGTACCATAAAAAATAAAAAATATTGCACTATCGGTCTAGAGATGGCGCTGACCTAAAACTGCAGTATAAGAAAAGTGTGCTATTTAGAGACATCGTTTTATTTTTCCTGTAATCTTTACGTAGACTTCTATCATATAGAATAATTTCAGATTTTTCTCTATGTAAACTTCGCAGATAAGGGGGGGGGGGGGGGGGGGGTTCGTCAAAAGTCGAAAAATATGCGGCGTAAAAAAACAAATTTTTGAGAATGTGCAAATAGCGCTCTTTCATTATGATACCCCACATGCCCTAGTAGCCCCACTTCAAACTTTTAAGATCATGAAGAATTTTTAAGAAAAAATATATAGTTCTTGAGATATCCAACTGTGACAGACGGACAGACAGACTGAATCGCACCATAAGAGTTCCTTTTTACCATTTTGGTACAGAACTCTAAAAATAATTCTACAAAAAATAATGAACCAATAAAAAAGTACAACTTGTTTTGAAAACACGGTATAAAAATGCAATGCAAAAGCATTCAATATGTATCAAAATACATTTTTGTCAACAATCGATTCCCCTAATATCCGCTGTAAAATTGCCCAAACAGGGACGGGAAAGGGAAATTGACAATATTTTGTATTTCTGATTGACAAACCAATTTATTGACGTGATTGACAATATTTTGTGTTGCTCGCTGATTGATAAATAAATGGATTGACTATATTGTTGGGTTCTGTCGGAATTTGTTCGATGAATTTTGTAATTCGATTTCTCTTTGACTATGTCTATGAAGATTATGGCGGAACCAAGTCGGTAGGACCAAAGACAATTTCCACAGATCTTTATACGGATCGGATCTTAAGTGCGTACGCGCCATGCGGCATCTTCCCACAGACCATGCCCAGTTGCCCACCTTCCATTTTGCGCTGCTTGCCCTGCCACTGAGCGCTCGATAATCTGATGATAGATCTGTGAGCGGAGTTCACGCAGCTGAATACAAGAACAAACATGTTTGAAAAAAATCCATCGATACGCTTAGAGGAAGATGTTGGTCCCTCCATGTGTTTACCCAGATAACTGAATATTATTTTAAACATTTTTCCATGATCAAAAGTGATGTCACATTATACAACATCAATTTTATCCTCAGGAATGCAGTCATCACCTGTACACATTGCGGTTGGTACAACAATTAAAATAATTATATCATAAATTATCGATATTTTACGCTTAAACAATAACAAGCGTGACAGGGTAAAATTCGCATAAAAACCAGGTGATATCCCAACGAACTAGTTAATATTGTTATGCTCAAGACCTCGCACGGTTTGCTGTCAGGTCTATCAATCTAATTACCGATGACAAGCAAGAAGTGCCGTTTAGCTATATAATTGGCATTATTTTCTGTAATTTTCTCGCGTCCGAGCATTGTACCTATCAGAACACCTGTTTGAAACCACTGTGGTCGATTATTATTTATCAATGGCGCTAGTGTTGCGGTTACATTCATAAATATTGCGCGCGCGGGAAACAAAACAAAATGGCGGCCCGGCTCAACGGCGACAACTAGTAACGCAGGGTTGTAAGCATAAAAATAATTAATTATAATTATTAATCGCGCCGTAATTTAATTAAATGTGAGTTCTCCGATAAGGACATTACTGTTGTTAATGATCTGAGTCCTCTCTACATAATTCATGAACGGAGATACTTAAGATTTATACAAGAATTTGTTAATTATACGTAAAAGTTTTACAACTATCATTATGGATTGTACTGACGAAATAAAAACCCAATGCGACAGCATTGCAAAAGATCTGCAATATATCATTGTGTTACTTACTTAACATAAAAACCGGCCAAGTGCGTGTCGGACCACGCACAATGAAGGGTTTCGTAGTTGGGATGCAAACTTATCCCAAGAACAAACTTAACATTGTAGTCGAAAAACATGTTCTTCATTTTTCAATTGGTCGACTATTACTCGGTAACTTGCAAAAGCCGGTAACTTGTTAGCTGTGCAAGTTTTTCTTTTTATTTCGTTAATACTACTGCTGTGATTTTTTTCACATATACAAATACGACCATTTAGCTGGCACGGGGGGGCCTGACACTTGACTCTAACTGACTAACTGACTCTACTCTGAAAAAATTGCACTTTAATAATATTATGCAAACGGATCCCAGAATCGAAAAATGGTTTTCACGAACCCGGAATATTTTTGAACGGCCTATCCAACGATACCACGCACCGTGCGATAAACGAGAAAAAAATATCATCACCACTTAGGGTGTAGGGGAGGTACCCAAAAAAAAAGAGCCATACAGCTTTTTAGTAGTAAGAGTCTCTGAAGACAGACACAGATAGACAAACGGACATGGTGAAACTACAGGGGTTCCTTGTTGATTACGGAACCCTAAAAACCCATCTGACAAAAAATCTAGAAACAACATTTATTTTAATACCCAAATTCTAATAAATTTTATTAGGCTGAGATAGTTACTTCTCACTGGCAGGAAGTTTTTCTCAACTCCCAAATATTCCACCCATCCATCCAGAAATACAGACAGTAATTTAACATTAGATGAGCCTACCATTTGTTCAACCCTACCACCGTCTAAGCGGCCAGCAATTAAAACAAGTGTAAAATCTCGTTTCACTGACAAATTGCAATAAATAAGAATACTTAAATCTAAACTGCCAGCGGTTTAGACATGGTGCTCTCTACTTACACAATTTACACACATTAACGGAGAAAATAACTTTTATTTTATGTCAGATAAAGAGCATATTACACTGGCAAAATATGAAATAATGATAAACAGGTTTAGCTAAATGTAAATCGATCTAAGGGAATTAAAAAGTTGATTTCATATATGAAACTTTGATAGTATGGTGGCAGCTATAAATGTTATGGGAATGTCGCGTGCAATCTGTGGCCGTTTACCACGTTCCCATGGACTATTGGTGAAAGAAAGCTACCTGGATCTAGTACACTTATCTTGTAGTATAGTAGACTGTATAAATTAATAGGTATGACCTGTCATAGGAGTCACAGACAGTCCGCTGTACAGGGCCTCAAGTCTGCTATTACAATAGTGTCAGAATGGTCTCTTCATTGTGAGTTTTTGACAGATTTGCCATACAAACACTGTCAAATACTCACAATGGTGAGACCTTTCTGACACTATTGTAATAGCAGACTTGAGGCCCAGGGCCTGCTTGGAGGACGCCGAGACAGCAGCTCAAGTGCTATTAAACAGCCCGGTGGTCGCCACATACAGGGCCAAGTACTTCAGTAACCCAGGTACCCTAAGTGAGATGGTCAGTAACACCAAGGCGTTGCTGGACTTCTTTGAGAAGCTGGGATGGATCGAATAATCAAATTCCCATCTGTACGCAAAATACGCGCATTGACGTGGAGTTGCGGTCACCAGCCCGTATTACCTATTACCTATTAGGTATGACCTGTGACTCACTCTGTTATTATAATATGGAGGATATCTTTCATTTATACCTGTGGAGCCTTGCTGGTTGAAATGAAGTATTCCCGTTTGAGCACCAATTTTTTGAGCACCTATGCATTGAGCACTTAAGGTATTATTAAATGGGAATACTTTTGGTGCTCAATGCATAAGTGCTCTAACGGGAATACTCTGGCATCAGATACGTGACATCCTTTATAGTTTATATCTTTTACCTACCTAGAAGATATAATTTATACTGTATTAACTGGAGACAACTCTTCTGAAGTATCTTATTTTCACTGCGTGGTTTCGCGGAACAATCTTCCTAGCATTTTCCAAAAATGTTGGGGTTGGCTTCCAGTCTAACCGTATGTAGCTGAATACCAGTATTTTAATTGGAGTGACTGTCTATCTGCCCTCCATCATCATCATCATCATTTCAGCCGAAAGACGTCCACTACTGGACATAGGCCTCCCCCAATTGGTTTGCCATAATTGCTATGCTTGGCAGGCGGGTTGGCGATCGCAGTATGGTGTTCAAAATGCATAGAGAACGCTGCTGCCCATTCTCTAGTAAGTCCCTTAGTCGCCTTTTACGATACCCATGGGAGGAAATGGGGTGGTGCTATTTATTCTTTACGTCTGGCACCACACGGCATCTGACCTCCACCGCCCAGTAACTGGGTAATACGATACCCCTTGGTAAGACTGCTTGTCAGACTTTCGGGCTTCTGGCAACCCGTAACGACTGTCAAAGATCCACGAATGACAGCCGAGACTAACGGTTTAACGTGCTTGCCGAAGCACGGCGGAGTCTCGGTATGTAAAGATGGTTACCCACCCATGGACCAACCCCGGCAAGCGTAGCTTAACCTGTTGGATCGACCCATGCGGCTATTATTAGGTACTTAGCCACCTCGAGCTTCTCTTGCGGCGTGGTTCCACGGATGCAACCTTAAAATCAAGGCTTAGAGCTCTAAGCCTTGATTTTAAGGTTGCATCCGTTGCACTCTGCTGGCTGATGGACAGCCTTGGTAGTTACCAAGGCTGTCCATCAGCCAGCAGAGTAGGCATGAGGCATGGACCATGTGTGAAACTGTTGTGAGCACCATCACAGGCAGTGGACTTCTGTCCACTCCCCTTAATGCATTACTTTCAATTTTTGACTGACCAACTGCGACAAAGCCCAAACATAGGGTATTATTTTCTATGATTAGAAATATCTAGTCGATGAGAGAGAAATCAATAAACGTAAATAGCTTTTTTTTAAGGAATGGAATCAGGTGTTACTTTACGGAAATCCATGACAGAGATTAACTATCTCTTGTGCATGTGCATATTTTTGTGAACTGGAATACGGTATTAAGAATCGTGCAATAAATTAAGTATGATAACCAAATATCATAGTTTATATAAATTCCGAACAACAGGAATTCTAAACTATATAGGTATAACATAAAAAAGACCTATTTACTCAAGCAGGTATTATTTACGAGTATAACTTAAAGAGATAAAGGCCAAATATTTTAAATCTCAGAAGAAGAAGAAAAAGTAGCAATAAAATAAAAATACAATTACCAGATTACATAAATAGTATAAAGTGTATAAACACAAATAAGCGTTCTTCCTCCTCTCTCTTCTATGCTTTGCCTGACGGGTTCCATAATTGTTTCACAAATTTTAAGCCTACCAATTGTTTCACCAACTTTATGAGATGCAATAAATAATTGTGAAATAATTATTTATTGATAGGTATATACTTTATTGTACACAACAAAAAATAAAACACTACAAATGGGCGACCTTATCGCTTTCTGTGATGTCTTCCAGGCAACCTTGGAGTGTACAGTGATTTGCCTGGACATAAAATGAGGCTGTCGTTGGTGCAAATAATAAGTATACAATATAGTATAATAGATACACAGATATATACATATCCTAAATAACAGATAACAGATACATAAATACATACATTCATACTAAACATATAAGCAGCGAAAATAAATGAAGACTATAGATAATTACAGTTATGAAAACAAAATCACAACCACAAGTAATGTTCCTTCACGAGTCTTTTAAACACAAGTAATGACTGCGCGCGTTTTGTTTTAAACTAACTATTTTTACAAAACGTTATAGCTTTTTTTTTTTCGCTTTTCTCACTTTTTGTCTTGACAACATTCCAATCCCTATTCAACTCCTACCACGAGTTTTACCTCTAGTAATGAAACTGCTTTCTAAGCTTAGTATTATCCTAGTGGGGGTTCACTATTATACTTAGTTGCGCATGAGTCATACTTGATTGAAGGAAATGACTTGTTAAATACAGCTCGATAGATTGTCCAGCGATTGGCGCTTGGGTAATGCATTTTGTAATGCATATTAATGGTTTTACAAGCGTAAAACAAAATATATAAAAAGTAATACTAGCTGCTGCCCGACAATGCTAGGCAGACTGATTGTATTGTGTACCTCTTTTCTTTGACTTGTTGACGACTCGGACACAATATATTCGGACACAGTGTCCAAATTGAGTCATTTTAATTTTAATTTTTTTTTTCACCGATAATTCGGACACCATCAAATTATTGGCTTATTCCACAAATCCCCCCTGAAAATCCCCCTTAGGCGGAAAAGTGGAATCTATAAAAAACAGTCTAGAATTTACCCCTGATAATCCCGCTTAGGGGGAAAAACTAGAATTGAAAAAAAAAAACTAATTCCAAGACCCCCCTGAAAGTGATTTTTTTTACATTAGGGTTCAGTTTTCCCGACTGAGGGGGATTCTCTGGGGGATTAGTGAAATGAGCAGGGGTGAATTCTAGACTGGTTTTTATATATTCCACTTTTCCTCCTAAGGGGGATTTTTCAAGGGGGATTTGTGGAATAAGCCCAAATTATTGAAACTGTTTAGTACTGCAGTCAGATAAAAAGTGGGTTTGTAGGTAATATAATTTATTAAAAACGGCTGCTTACGTTAAAATCCGGTCAATAACTGTTTTTTTTTTTTACAACAACCGGTTGGGCGGAGGACGGATTTCTACAACGAAGGTATCGTTGGAAGCTTTTTACCTAACTGCAGCTTTTTTTATTGGTGTCTAATCGATTTTTTTTGAAAATGAATCATCATTGAAAACAAAATTGGCATTCATACGGACTGCCGACAGAAGTGAAAACACAAAACTTTGGAATAACTGTTCTTTTGTACATATAGCTCAAGGAAAGCGTTCGGTAACGATGACGCGAGTTCCATGATTTTTGTTCATCCAAAAAGTACACATATATACACAGTATATGTACATATAGCTCATGGAAAGCGTTTGGTGACGATGACGCGAGTTCCATGATTTTTGTTCACCCAAAAAGTGCTCAACGCGCCTAAAGAAGTTTTCACTTCAATAAAATCGGATTCGGACACTGTGTCCGAATATATTGTGTCCGAATCGTCAGAAAGTCACCTCTTTTGTTGGAGGTCCTAAATGAATTAAAAAATCTTTGCCTCCAATGCTATATATTATATAAATATTTAGTTCAATAACATGTAATCTAATGTGACTAACATGTATTGTTCCATACAGGGCAAAAGGCCTCTCTAAAAACATCAAAACCAAAAAAACAAGTTAAAAAATTTACGCGGTGTAAGCTAATTACTGAAGAGTTTAATTATTTATTTACAACAAAAGATGTAAACAACATAACTTATTTTACTACATTACTCGTCCATCACGCAAAAGTATTACATTAAAATGTTGTTAACGAAATAAATAAAGCTTATTTGCATTTGGCAACACGCGATAGCAATCAAGTTATAACAGACGAATAAGTTAGAAAAAACTGTGTCACCTGCGTAACGAGGAACATTAATTAGAGTAAATATAAATATCGATACCATTTTATTATCAAATTATAGTCAAACATAAAAAAAAACCAAGACTTCAAAAAAATAATAATAATATAAAATGGAAAATTAATGTCGGAAGTCCGGTGTCTTTGAATATGCCTTTTAGTTTTTGCCCCCTCCTCGATTTTAATGGGATATCGTCATTAGATTCTGACTTGGTGACAATGGGACCACTTCGAAAGACCTTGTGGCTGTATCAACAACGCCACGAACTACGCATCAAAGACCTGACGGCACAAATCCTGCATCGCGCTATCAGAGTTTACCGCGTGACTAGCATATATACAACATCCCGACATCAACTGTTGGGCAGTTGCCCACCAGACACAATACCCGTCTGTTCGGAGGATCCTCCCTTTACTATAGAGTATGAGTGAACTTTACACCCTGTTCCTCATACCTCTAAAACCTTTAAAAAAAAAAAAAAAACACTATTGACGGCGAAATCGGTGGATATACATAAAGAAACATACCTCCTCCTTTTTCAAAGTCGGTTAATAAAACAAGGTCGGGTTAGTTACACCATTTATAAGACGACCAAGAAATTTAAACTTTAAAATGTTGTGAATTAAGTTCAAAATCGAACGAAAAAATTTGACAGTTTGTGGTAATATGATGTGCTGGCCACCGTACCTAGGTATCCTGTCTGGAACTATTTAATAATCGGAAGATTATTTTTACACACCCATAGACTTAAGTTAACAATAATAATGTTTATATTTTATTTTACTAGCTGCTTGCTACCCACGTGTCTTTTTCTAAAGTAACCTAAATTACTCCCTATAACATCAGCTATCTGCCAGTTGAAGTCCCGTCAAAATCAGTCCAGCCGTTTCGGAGATTAGCCGGAACAAAGAGAAAGACACAAAAAATAAAAGTTATTTACCGTGTACGAGTTTTCATTTGCATTTAGTAAAACGCTGTTATTTTGTCATTTCAAACAGACACTAAAATTTATTTATTTACATTATTTCTAAGATTTATAGTGTATTATCCAATTTTTATTTTTGAGTAAATTTTATTATTTATTTATTATACACGAAATATTTTAAGAGATACACCTAAATAGGTGGTAAAGAAGTCACGGAAACGTTAAAAAAAAATCGAAGTATATTATTAAAAAACAATTAGATAATTTAAAATTACTGGATATGATAATTCATTATCACCGGCATGCGGCACCGCGCTCGCACCGCTACCGACGCCGCGTCCGGGCGGGTCATACATAGAATAAAGTTATTTTGCTAAATGTCTCAAGCAATTTTAAAATTATAATAATTACGTAAAAATTAAAAACAGTGTTCTTGAGTGGAGACCGCGAATCGGCAAATGTAAGGTAGGACGTCCTCAGGCTAGGTGGAGCGACGATCTCCGCAGGGTGGCTGGTAGCAGCTGGATGAGAGTTGCCGAGAATCGAGCTGAATGGCGTGCAATTGGAGAGGTCTATGTCCAGCAGTGGACTGCTATAGGCTGATGATGATGATGATGATGAAAAACACTTAGAAAAAATATTTATTTCTTTGCTATGGCTTTTTTACCACCTAAAAAATAAAAAATATTTCGTGTATGAATAGATATACCATAAATAGATAAAGGAGATGTAAATATTTAACTCCACTGACATCCACTTAATCTTCAAAATTTACCTTAAAGCTAAACGCTAAAACACCATCCGCAGACATTTGCACCACAATACCAGTCCCATTATCTCCACGGGACTCCTTGTTGACGACAGTGGGATCAACGTTCCGTACGGGTCCGATTCAAAACGGATAAGTATGTCCTTAGGTGATGCCTGACGAGCCACCTGCTGTACCTAACTTAAGACATGGCGAGATATTGTTGTTAGTAGTGCCTTTAACGGTAAGAGTTTATATTAAAAGGAGTGAAAGTGGTTTTAGAGTTGTCTATTCATATAAAAAATTGCTGTGAAAACAATAATATTATTGTTATTAAAGACTACCATTACCAGCTGCTTCGCCCACGTGTAATGTCGGAAATTGTATAAATGGTTGAGTTTTTTAGAATAAGAATCGATAGAATTTTATTTTTTAAATACCTACACGAAATCTACCCAATCAATCAGCCTAGCTTTTTCCCAACTATGTTGGGGTCGGCTTCCAGTCAAACTGGATGCAGCTGAATACGTACCAGTATTTTACATGGAGCGACTGCCTTCACAACCCAGTAACTGGGTAACACGATACCCCTTGGTAAGACTGGTTGTCAGACTTTTTTTTTTGGCTTCTGACGACCCGTAACGACTGTCAAAGATCCACGAATGACAGCCGGGACCAACGGATTAACGTACTTTCCGAAGCACGGAGGAGTCTCGGTATGTAAAGATGGTCACCCATCCACGGACCAACCCCGGCAAGCGTAGCCTAACCTGACGGATCGAACCGTGCGGCTGTTATTACTTAGCCACGAGCTCCTCAAAACTCTAATACTCTCTCTCTCTCTCTTCTCCTCTACACGAAATCTACCCATACTAGAAAAATAAGAAAATGGTACGATTTGTTACAAAAAATGATATATATAAATTAAAAAAAAATCAGCCTGTTTTTTGTTAACGTTCTTCTGCTAGCGCAGTAGAGGTCTTCCAATAGCCTTCCACTCTCCCTTGAGTAAGCTGGGAGCTGCTGAGCCTCAAGGCTTTATACAGTACCTTACAAAAACCGAAATGAATTTCCTTTAGTTATTGTACGGACATTACATTGTAGTGTGGGAACACAATAAGCATACCGCCAGCCATGTCATTAACAAAATCATTACACATTATAACATTAACGCCAAGACACCGACGTTTCTGCCTCATCAATTCAAGTCACATTGTCCGAAAAAAAGCATTCGACGCGGAACTGTATCAAACCGTAAATAAATCAAATTGACCCCGAAATCCGTATGCTTTCGGCAAATTTCGGCCATTATCGGAGCTGCTCGGTGCAAAAAGAGCAATTTGGGTCACGATTTCGATGCTTTTTTTCTCTCTGAAGTCCCGTAAGAGCAGTGGGTCTTGTTGATTGTAATTGTTGCACTCATTGTTCTTTTGAAAGATAAAGCCGAAACAAGCTTTTGTGTTTAATTAAAATTTTGTTTCGCTCATGTGAATTTCGCCGGTGCATAATGATATACTTTACGTACTTTTTGAAAGTTCAACGGTACTTATGGTTGAGGTAATGGGCGTTTTAGACCTGTTCTCAACTCTTAACCTCGTAAAGGGAAATTTCAAGGGTTATACAGAGGCGAAATGCCGTTACAATTTAAATTGTTGGTGATAGCCGAATTTTTGGAGGTGCTTTTTGTTACGGTCCGTAGTCAACAAGGAATCCTTATAGTTTCACCATGTCCGTCTGTCTTTCTGTCTGTCCGCGGCTTAGCTCATAGACTTAGTACAGTCAGTTACCACAATTAGCTGACCCCCCTTTGCTCAAATGGTTGAGGTTTTTTTACAAATAAATCAGTAGACGTAATCTGTATTTAAATTAAATTAAGAATAATAAAATTCTATCGATCCGTATTCTAAAAAATCTCAACCATTTATGCAAGGGGGGTCAGCTAATTGTGTTAATTGACTGTACTAGAAAGCTGTAATTTGGTATGGGTATACATATTAATCACGCCGACAAAGTGGTATAATAAAATCATGAAAGTATTTTTTTTTAGGGTACTTCCTTCCCTACATGTAAAGTGGGTATGTAATTAATTTTTTTATTTTTTTTTTATCGTTTATCCCATAGTGTGGGATATCGTTGGATAGGCCGTTCAAAAATATTGCGGGTTTGTGAAAATCATTTTTCAATTCAGGAATCCGTTTGCGTAATATTAAGCTTAAGAATTTTTTTTAGAGTCAATTGTCCCCGCCGCTGCCAACTAAATGGTTGTATTTGGATAATGTGAAAATTCACAGCAGTAGTATAAAAAGGAAAACTCGGCTAGAAAAAGTCGACTAACTTAAATGTACAGTTGAAAAACATGTTTTCCTATACATTTTGTATGGGAGAACATGTTTTTCGATTACAATGTGTGTGAGATCAATTCATCCCATCTACGGAATGCTTCATTGTGCGTGGTCCGACCATGATTGGCCGGATTTTTATTTTGATACGAAATTGGAAACGTCACAGACGTCAGTGACAGTAAATACTTAATAAACAACTCTATTGTAAAATAATCAATTAATCCATCAACATTGCCTATTGCAGTCCACTGCTGGACACAGGCCTTTCCCCAGTCTGTGCCATAACATCCTATCCTCCGCCTTCCGCGTCCAGTCTGTCCCAGCAACCTTTTTAAAGTCGTCGGCCCATATAGCTAGGGGGCGTCCCAAACTACGCTTACCAATACGCGGTCTTCACTCCAGGACTCGTCTGCTCCACCGGCCATCGGTCCTTCGACAAACATGGCCAGCCCACTGCCACTTCAGCTTGCTAACTATGCAGGGTATGTCGGTAAAAAGATATCAGAATTCAATTATCCTTTTCATGTCAAACAGTGCAAAGTGTAATTTCAAAACCCTTGTAATTTTCCTCCTCATTTATTTCCTGCTCCTGCCCCTTTCTCCATCATTAATTTGGACCACACAACGATATAATCAAGAACCATATCAATACAACCAAAATCAGGCAGAATAATTGCACGACTAAGCTTTACCGAAACTCGTTCACAATCGACTCATTATAAAATTGATACAGAAAACAGGTTGGAAAGCGATCCATAAGACTTCATTAAAATTCCCGACAAATCATATATCTGGACAAGTAGTGACGTAATTGGGGGCAAGACAGACGCCCGGGGCAACGTCAGTGCCCGGGTACAAACCGGGACACTGCGAAACTCTATGAATAAATTAGTGGGCATCTGTGTAGAAATTACCTATCTTTGCTAATAAATCTGTGGGCTGTTAGGATTTTTGATGGCGTAATATAAAGTGGTAAGTATTTGAGAAGTACTTACCACCTTGTTTCGTTATTTCTTCGGTAATGACGTGTTTGTAGGTTGCGGAAGCCAAATGACAGTCGCTTTTCTGTCGACACTGAAGGAATTTTTTTCAAAAGGCTAGGCTGATTTAGAGATTTCAGCCGTTCCTATAGGAATCCCACCATAAAAACTTAGATAAGTGAAGTGAGCTTGAAGCAAGTCATCACAGGAGGCGCTAATAGACAATCCTGTGATAACCCATCACAGGAGTGTCGATTAGCGCCCCTTGTTTTACGTTTATTTAAAGATTGTTGATGAGTATAGGCCCTTTGGTTAGCCTTTTCAAATTGGATGGCTGTATTTTCTTTATAATTTCAGTAGATAATTATATTGAAAGTGATTAATGCCCTTAAGTAATCTCTCATTGAAAAGTTGGCGGTATAATCCGACAGAGACTGCACTTACTAGTTTTTTGAATCCACGGGAGACTTAAACAACAGTGTTATAAAATTTTGAAGAAAATATATTTCTTACTAGCTTTTTCCCGCGGCCTGGATGTCGGTTATCGCGTAAAAAAGTAGCCTATGTCCTTCTCCATATCCCAGGCTATATCTCTGCCAAATTTCATGATGATCGGTTCAGCGGTTTAGGCGTGAAAACGTAACATACAGACAGACAGACAGACAGACAGACTGAGTTATTTTCACATTTATAATATTAGTATGGATTAAAGGATCTGGCGGACATGCAATTGCATATGCGAGGTAACCACTCGCGACATCGCGAGCCTACTGCGGTCGGCTCGAGCGTCAGATCATAGCGCCTTAATAACATTGTTATGCATACTTTGTCATTATCCCAACGCAACTAAACGTAAACAGGAACTTACGCCAATTTATTGACACAGCAATAAGTATATTAGTCCCATAGGTATCAATCAATCAATCAAGCTGCATACCCCACCTACGCTAATTACTATCACTCAAAAACCAATTTACTAATACGATAATGAGACAACATTACAAATCATTTTTCTATTTACTAAAACAAATTGTTTTCTCTACTACAGAGACGGTAGCCGTTGCAGTCGCTTGAGGCTGCGTACGCGCAAGGCAATTACCGAGCTCAGCCGACCGGGCCCGAAGCCGCCCGAGGCACACCAACGTGATAGACATTAATTGTTCCTGAGATATTAAAGCTATAGTAATTATCTTAAAGTTATTGTAAATTTTATAATGTGAGAGGGAATTTTAATTCATTGCTACTGTTTGTTTCCATTTAAAATAAGTAGGTGTTAATTTCCGTTTTGATTAATGACAAACTCAGGGCTGGACTTTAGGGCTGTACTAATGCAAATTGGTAATCTAGGCTCTGTTTGAATTGAAGTGATGACAGTCATGTCAAAATCGCGTGGTCCTCAGCCACATTGATGCAGCTTCAGTGATTGGGGCACCGGATCCACCTGTAATGAAAACGAATGACATAATACTGACGTTTCTAACTCGTCAACGTGACAGTTTTGATTAAATTATTTATTTAACAATTTATGTACACACATATAAACAGACAAGAAGAAAGGAACAGAAAAATACGTACGAGGTGATGCTTATTTCTAATGAAATCTCTTCCAGCATACCTGCGATAGGAAAGTAGATATAGAGATGTAGACAACGTGTGGAAGAGAAAAAAAAATATACATAAAATCAAAATAGCTATACACTAATATAAATACTTATAAACATACAATAAGAGAATATACTTACATACAAATCTGCCTAACCTTTTCCCAACTATGTTGGGGTCGGCTTCCAGTCTAACCGGATGCAGCTGAATACCAGTATTTTACATGGAGCGACTGCCTATCTGACCTCCACAACCCAGTAACTGGGTAACACGATACCCCTTGGAAAGACTGGTTTTCAGACTTTTTTGGGCTTCTGACGACCTGTAACGACTGTCAAAGATCCACGAATGATAGCCGGGACCAACGGCTTAACGTGCTTTCCGAGGCACGGAGGAGTATCGGTATGTAAAGATGGTCACCCATCCACGGACCAATCCCGGCAAGCGTAGCTTAACCTGACGGATCGACCCGTGCGGCTGTTATTACTTAGCCACGAGCTCCTCATGTAAGAGAATATACTTACATACATATGTACTTCTAAAATAAATATCACTGAAATTATATACTTAGAACTACAATGTAGTGGAAAAGAATAAATACATAATAATATGCAACTATGACGAAATGGAAAATCAAATTTAACTAATTACACTTTTAAAATATAATACTTATGACATTACCCTGTAATTTACCTGGTAATTGGTAATTACCTGGTAATTGTTGAAAGGCCTCCACTGTCCTCCCATACCTATTATCACTGTTATTTAATAATATTGTAAAGCCAATTATTTTTAAAAGAGTAACCGTGGAGTTTCTTGCCGGCTCTTCTCCATAGGAAACGACTAACTCGGACCGCGCACCTAGCTTCTGACGTTTCATAAGTGCCCATGTAGGTTTATGTGAAATAAAATATTTTGATTTTGATTTTGATTTTGATTATCAATTACAATTTACAATTATTTATTTATATTCTTAATCTGACATTTTATTAAACTTATCTGTTGAACTGACATAGTTATAACTTTGACGTCAATTAATTAATTTGTTCCTATAAATCCTGCATGAGATTTTATTTGTTGTTGTTATCTATATTTTTTTTTTTTAATGTACAGACGCCAGCACATCAAGCTACTACAATCTGTCAAATTTCTTTAATAGGTTTTCAACTTTATCACTACAGTATAAGGTTCAAGGTTGATTGCGATAATTTGACAGTTTCGGGTAGCTTGACCTGCTGGCGTCTGTACCTTATTAAAATAATAGCATTGTGTAGGTTATAATTAAATATTTACACTCCATATGTAATGGTACAATGTAAAGGGGCCATTATAGTTTTAAGATCATACCTTGTAAACCTACATTCTGGCAAATAAATGGATTTGATTTGATTTTGATTTGATTTGAAAGATAGTGATCTTTTACTCTTCGTACTCTTATTATGATAGTTTGGCATAATGTTCGATTTGAAATAGCAGTTTTTATGTAGGTAATTTTAAGTGGTTATTTGCTCGTTTACACCCCGTAGGTGTTATTAATTAATAAACATCGATACTCAATTCCTTTCATAATCTCATTCAAAATAACAATATTCATAATCGCAACACGTACGTTACCATGCTAATAGTCAAAGAGATAGCCGTCTAACATAAAAAAAATCATCTCATAAAAAGTACGAATAAAAATACAAACGCGTTCATAATAGAAAATGCACTATAAAATTACAATTGAAATAAAATGAAAATTCTCCCGGCTTCGCCGACAGAGGGTGTTGTAAAAAACTCATTTTATTTGTCTGGGAGACAGTTATACCGTTTTCATAGTGGACAATTAAGCCCGAGATGCACTTTAAGGCACCGCCTTGAGGCACTATTTTTAGTTTTATAGTGCTTTTTGAACCGGGAGTTGAGGTCATTCTTGTGAAGATATGTTGCGAAGTGTGAATATTTTTTGGGTTTCATTGAGGAGTCTTTTAACTCTTGTATTGTAGGTATTTATTATAACTGTCAAGTAAATGTGTCAATAATGTCTTAGTTACAAGTTTAAAGTGTAGTGGAAAAACGTAATTTGTCTGAGTTATCCCGTTGTGGTTACGTGAACTAACTACAAATTTTATCAAAAAACAAATCTAGAAAAAAAAAAAAAATATTATAGTTACTGAATCCTGTTGAAATTGGGACAAATCCTAACTAATATTAATAATGTGAGAGTGAGTTTGTTTGTTTAACAAACGCTTTCAAGCTAAAACGTGACCATGACCTAGGTTACGACAAAGACATACTTGAGTTCTTAGATTAAAGTTGTGAATTATAGTGTAATAACATCTGAAATTAATTAATTGGTACCAAATTTGTGTGAATTTAATTTTAATCATAATATAATTTACTAATCGCATGCAATTTATTAGTTTCTTATAATAATTATTTAATAGATATGTAAAATTTGCACGCCGACATTAAAGGCATAATAAGAGAGCGATATTTATGCAAATAAATGGTTATTTTTTTTCTTTTTTTAGGTAAGTTACTTTTTATCCCAGAAGTACGCTCCCGTGCCATGACCGTGGAGCTTCTTGCCGGCTCTTCTCCAAAGGAAACGTCCAAATGGACCCGTCATCCTCCTACTTTCTGACGTTTGATAAGTGTCCATGTAGGTTTATTTGGAATACAATATTTAGATTTAGATTTTTGATAATTTGCGAAATCGTTGGCAAAAGCTAGTAATTGAATAAATCATACAATACAAAATAGCCGATAAATTGTAGAGAATACAATACTCTTTGTTATACAGAGTGGATTTTTGAGATGGAACAGTAAGGTCAGGTATCATAAAAAAGTAAGTTGAGGTCTCATTTCCTATGAAATGTGTGGGAAAAGTTTTCGCGATTTCTGACTTTTCTAGTACTCAAACCTCAGTTGGCTCAATAGAGTTTTTTAATCCTTGTAAGAAACAGGAACAATTGGCAATAAAAAAGTTATTGCGAAAATGGCAAATTTTCTTGCTGACTGTATTTCTTTTTTCAAAATTTGTGAATGTGGATCAAAATTTCTCAAAAAAATAAGGACAGTCTCCTAAGACCGTTTATCTGTAACTAGAAAGGTTACGGTAACTAACCTTACTGCTCCGTCTCAAAAATCCACTGTTGCAGCCTTTAAAAGAAGAGTAAAGGATCACTATATTTCCACTTCGACATAGTTGCATATTATTATGTATTTATTATTTTCCACTACATTGTAGTTCTAAGTATATATTTGAGTGATATTTATTTTAGAAGTATGTAGGTATGTAAGTATATTCTCTTATTGTGCGTTTACAAGTATTTATGTTAGTGTATAGCTACTTTGATTTTATGTATTTTTTTTTCCTCTTCTACTCTTACACACGTTGTCTACATCTCTATATCTACTTTCCTATCGCAGGTATGCTGGAAGAGATTTCATTAGAAATAAGCATCACCTTTCTACGTACTTTTCTGTTCCTTTCTTCTTGTCTGTTTATATGTGTGTGTAAATAATTTTTTTAATAAATAAATAAATAATAAACATGCAAAATTACACGGCATTTCACATAGTAAATAGTATTCTCAAGTATTGAATACCTAGCTCCTAGCCTATCACGAACGTATTGTTAAAAGTTATACTACCTACTAATTATCGATAAAATTTTCTTATTCATAGCGTACAAGTGACACGAGACCCTTTAATACCTTTGAATAAGAATAAATTTTACGATTCCACAAGAATTTGTTGAGAATTGTAATAACATGTAGTGTTAGTTATTAAACCTATTTTATTAGCTTTTCATTTATTATTTTATTTTTATAATAAAGAACTTGTGTAAGTTTTTTAATAATACGATAAAATTTAATAGGAAAGTCTGTAAAGCACGTTGCTTTTATTATGCAAGTTTTCAAACATACAGGATTCATTGAAAGAGGCTCATACTATAGTTATCAGACCCAAAGTCTTTAATTTAGATAATTTATGTAAACAAAGTAATGTCAAGAAATGTCATTGTCGAAATGACAGGACAGTGGTGCAAAACATTTTTTCATATTTTTTTTTTGTATATAATAATCATCTATAAAATTAAAGATAATTAATTATAAGAACTATGCAAACAAAATACTGTTGCCAAACAATGTTTTGTGTAGTGTCACAGACACGGCCTATGATCGTCATAATCAGCCCTTCTCAAAATCGATTTCCACTCGAAACAGTTTACAGCCGTTTTCATCCAAAATGTGGCTAGATAATGCATGAATCCATAAATGAGTAATAAGTGTTGTTGAAGAAGTAAAAAATTTGAAAATGTCTGGATCTCCTACATTGTTACCAGTATCATAAAATATTTTATACCAAAAAAATCTCCTTTTTTTAATAACTTTGTTTAAAACCGAAAATTTATAAAAATAATTACGGTATGATTACTTTTTAATTATTATTTCTTAAAATCAGTCCATAGAAAATGGAACCTTATATTTCGCCATTTTATGTGAATTAACATTAAGATGATTTTTTTTTATATGTTACATTAATTACCCTTTGTTTACATAAATTATCTGAATTTGAGATTTTGGGTATACGTACTTCTTTTCTATTCTCCTCGACTTTTACTCGAGGCTTATCTTTGGAGCCTTACTGTCAATTAAATACTTGTATCCCAAAATGTTGCCCACAGAGATTGCTTTCAATGTATCCAAAAACCCCAGAATAATGTCACTCAATAACTCCTTTTATAAACAAAATATAATAAAACGTTGACTACCACAAAAACAGACCATTGCTAAATAGAATAACCAAACCTAAAGACACAAAACAATTGAGAAAAATCTCAACAGAGAACACAATACATATAATTAAGAAATATTTCCCTAAGGATTGAGGTACTCAGTAATTCGTACAATAAAACTCCTGCGCATTAAATTGGTACACAACTGTTAAACACCACAGCAAGTTAAAACATGTAGGGCACACCACGATAGCGGCGGTAAGACCCCTCTTTGAGGAGTGGCTAGAGAGGCGTCACGGCGTCCTCACCTACCGCCTGACGCAGGTCCTCTCCGGACACGGATGTTTCGGGAGGTTCCTGCACATTATCAGGCGGGAGGAAACGCCCGGGTGTCACCACTGCAATGATCGCCCCGAGGATACGGTGGAGCATACGGTGGGGGTCTGCTCTGCTAGGGTGGAGCGCCGCTGTGTCCTCGTAGAGGCGATCGGCAGCGGCGGCGACCTCTCGCTCCCGGCCCTGGTTCAAGCCTGCCGGGTCAGCGGGATTGTCCGAAAGGGGTACCGCTGCCCCGGAACATTAAGGGCCAAGGAAGGAACACGGGTGGGTTTTGGTCAGTAAGAGTCTGACACTCCCTTCCGCTCCACCCAGAGCGGGAGGGGTCACTTGAAGATTTCCCATCCGCAAAAAAAAAGTTAAAACATGTAAAAATGTCAGGAAGTCAACAATTTCCAAAGACAATAAGATTGTTTCTAGAATGTCAAAAACCTCAAGTAAACTATTGTATAAACATTATTGGTCAACTTTGTTAAGGTCAAACTGAAAAGCATTACACACATTACACATGCAATAACAATTGTAGAAAGAGACCTTCACTAATAGACTAGGCAGAACAAAAGGGACAAAACATTGAACAGAAAACAAAGTAACACAATATAATAAATAAATATTTCCCTTACAATCGCGAGACGTATTCAATAAGTCCTACAATAAATTTCCTGCGCACTACAATGGTCAGCTGTGGACGTTAAAACCACTTACATCACATTATTATGTTGCCCAAAGATAAGTAGTTTCATGAATGTCCATAACTCAAGAAAACTGTTACACACACAATTAATATTGGACAACATTGATAAAGGAAAACTAAAAAGCACAATACTGACTCAAAAACAACAAAAAACAAAAAGGCACAAAACACAAAACACTCAAACAAAAATCTAAACAGAACACAAAGTAACACAATATAATAAAGAAATATTTCCCTCACAATCGCGAGGCGTATTCAATAAGTCCTACAATAAAACTCCTGCGCACTACAATGGTACTGGTAGTCGTCTCCACAATTTATGACTCGTCACTTAGACAATAAATAGTGATTTTCGCATTTCTACAGAAGACACGCATTGACTTAGGATGTAAAGGGATTTCGTTTGAAGATTTTGTCACAATGGATAATTATTTTGATGGATATTGGTTTGAGTAAAACTGGAAGCTGGATTTATGATTGTAGGAATTTTGATAGGCTTGCAAAGTAGGTTTTGCACAATGTCAAGCAATGACAATCAATTATACTATAAGTAAAAAGAGGTAGATAGAGAGAGACAGATAAACAATATAAATTATCAAATTACAGTATTTTTATTTAAACGCGCTCTTTACTTGTGGTTACCAAACTGTGAATATGTGCGTGAAGACGAGCATCATCAGTACAAAACACACACACGCACACATACTTCCGACTTCGCCATCATTGTCTTGGACGGTACCGAAAGCTCCTGCGCGTATACACACGTTCACCGCATGTGTCAGGACGCGCGCTTTACTCAGAGCCACAAGCTGTTGGGAACCACAAGTAAAACGCGCGTCGCTTCATGAGATAAAAATACTGCACAAGAAAATTAAGAAAATACAAGTGGCTCTATCAGAATACCAGCGCTGCGGTTATTATTTTTAAATATTGCAGCATTATGCTGAGATATGAGCCTTTTTAACGTTGCACAGGTCTTTTTTATGATGTTGTTTTTTTTTTTGTTGTTTTTAATGTAACTTTTGCTAGATTAAATGCTCTTTCTTTACTGTTTGTTTGTATTTCCTGTGCGTGTCCCAAATAAAATATTTTTCTTTCTTTCTTTCTTTGAACATACAAAAAAAAACCAAGACATTTAACATTGGTGCTGCTACGCTTTTTTCTGGATCTTTTAAACTCTATCAGTCACTCGCTCACACACACATACTCGCATGCCTGCGTGCGTGCTGCATGTTTAGCTTTAACTCTTTTATTTTGTATTTTTAATATTATCATTTATTATCTACCTAAATTGGCATAAAACAAGTAAATTATGTGCCGTGTGGTGCCGGACGTACAGAATAGCACCACCCTATTTCCTCCCGTGAGTGTCGTAAAAGGTGACTAAGGGACTTACTAGAGAATGGGCAGCAGCGTTCTCTATGTATTTTTAACACCATACTGCGATCGCCAACCCGCCTGCCAATCGTGGCGATTATGGTTATGTCCAGCAATGACATCTTTCGGCTGAAATTATGAAGTAAATTATACTCATTTAAGTTATGGAAGAGCGGAGTCTCCTAACACAGGCTTATCTGCTTAAAAGGAAGCCCCAATCACTAGTTGTTAAGGTTTACTTATTGGAATAATAAACAATTATTATTATTATTTATATATTTTTTTAGACGATGCTACCGAGAATCTCTTCACCTGCTACCAAAGAGACAAAAAGAACTAACAACACACAACCTGTTTCTAAAAATCCTTACAAAAAACAATTATCTCCTCACCGCAGCACTTTACGTCCTACCTCGTGTGTCCCGCAAAGCACGTTTACTATTGTGCAGCATATAAGGCTCGGAGAAGCGACTTGATATTTTTATACGAAGCTAGATGCCTTTGTCGACCGCCTAACTGTTCTGTAGGCACAAGTTCCGTGTCAGCTTTACTGGGAACGAAAGGTTGATTTTATTCATTAAGTGAGTGGTTGGTGAGGTTGGTATGCAGGTTTTTTTGACGTGACAACGTCTAATAAATCGATGAACGCCGGCTGCATGTATGAAAATGTCCCGTTACGCTCATTGTACGCTTGCGCCGCATCAATGTTTTGTTATAACGTTGTCACGTTAAACTATCGTCCGTAAACCAACTTTACAGACAACCAATTTTTTTTGTTTTATCATTGGGTATGACGTTTGATTTCCGATTGGCTGTGATTCGTAGATCTTTGACAGTCGTTAAGGGTTCAAAAGCCACCGCCACTGGGCACTGTTACTTATAAGATTTTGTCCCCCTAGTTGTAATGGAACAAAAGCTCAGATGCAAGGTGGTTATGTATCGAAATACAAGGAAACAATAAACTGTTTGAAATAACATATATTTATAAAAATACTCCTCCTTATAACAACATACGGTAGCCTTTAGTGGTCTGCCGCAATAATAATTTATTACATCAAACACTTATATTTAAGTTAACCTTTATAATAGGTAGGTGAAACTGTCACTTATTAATGCCAGCCAGCTTAAACTTCAGCAGAAAGAACTAAGGTCGTGGGGATAAAGCCAGTACTGTTCTGAGTATAAGTTTAAATTAAATATTAAAAATCTCAATATTAAGGTGTAACCTTCCAATTATTATGCATGTAATCAATTAGTAAATGGGCGCCAGGGATTTAGAAAATCCCGGATCCCAGAGCCGACGAAGATGTCCAATATTCTTTCAGATCCAGATAAAGTTCAAAAGTCTGACTGCCAGTTTTTCCAAGGGGTATCGTTTTACGGTGCCTATTTCCTTGAAAATTCCTCGATTTCACTCAATGTCAGGCAGAAAATTGTTGCATAAATTGTTATACTGGATGTAACCCGTAGTAACATTGTCGTTCGGTAGATATGTAATTGGATAATTGACTAAAGACCAGTCAAATTCCGATAAAAATATTGAAAAAAAAAACCAGCCAAGTGCGTGTCGGATCACGAATGAAGGGTTCCGTAGTTGAGATGAATTTATCCCAAGAACAAACTTAACATTGTAGTTGAAAAACATGCTCCTATACAGATTGTATGGGGGAACATGTTTTTCGACTGCAAATTTAACTTGGTCGACTATTACTCGTAAACTTGAAAAGCCTACTTAGCTGTGATAGGTTTCCTTTTCAACTTCGTTATATATACTGCTATCGTGAATTTTTTCACCTATGCAAAACTAACCGTTTAGCTATTTTTGTTAGAGTCAAGTATCCCCTATACTTGACTCTAACAAAAATTAAATGATAAATGATTTTATTTCTGTAAGTACGTTTTTACTTACACTTTTACACGTCAATTAGCATTTTAAGCCTAATATTTCAGAAACGGATCTCTTAATCGAAAAATTGTTTTCACAAACCCCAATATTTTTGAAAGACCCATCCAACAATACCCCACACCATAGGGTAGGCGGAAAAAAAAAACATCCCCACTTTACATTTACAGGAGGTACTTTGACCTGCGGGCGGTGAGTAATGGGTAGCTCACCGTCCGATCAGAACCAGGCCCGTGCCGGATGGCGCGTACGTGTTCCACGCGCGCCTCAAAGAGATGTCAGCAACGACGAGGGGGCCATTAGGGCCCAAGCCTACCGGGTCAGCGGGATTTTCCGAAAGGGGTACCGCTGTCCCGGAACATAAAGGGCCAAGGAAGGAACACGGGTGGGTTTTAGTCAGTAAGAGTCTGACACTCCCTTCCGCTCCACCCAGAGCGGGATGGGTCATTTGATGATTACCCATACAAAAAAAAGAGGTACCCTAAATAACTATTATTTTCATGATTTTATTTTACCACTTTGTGAGCGTGATTAATATTTATATCCATGCCAAATTACAGCTTTCTAGTACGAAGAGTCTCTGAGCTAAGCTGGGGACGGACAGATGGACAGACGGACGGGTATAAGGGTTCCTGTTGACTACGGAACCCTAAAAATCAGAAGACTTAATTTAGCGTTATACGACATGAAATCCTTTAAATTAGTAAAAGTTACGCTTATATTCTTACATAAACTCACGCATCTCTCCAATGAGGGTAGACAGAAACTATAGAACATCACGTCCCACGCTAACATACTTATTTTTGCTTTGTTTACACTTTCTCTAGAAAAGTTCAAGTGTCTCGAGTTCAGATACCTATAATTATCACTCCGTGGTTCACTCATGTGTCGTATAAGAATTGCAACTCAGTTAAACGTTTGCCGCCTATCATATCGCCTATTTGCACTACAATATCAGAATCAAGACGCATTTTACAGAAGCAAAATGAAATAAAACCGTACAAATCTATTTATGCAACACGATTCAAACCTGGGAACCTCTTCGAAGATGTACAAGATTCCAACCTTTGTGAATGCAAACTGGACCTCGAATCATCCACTGATACATAATAATATGATAATGCAAATAATATGCAATCATTTTACTGGAGTAGATACTCCTACAGAGACCGAGGCTCATACAATTGTGATTGCCGTTTCTTGTAGTCTCCTGGTACAAACAGATCTACTAAAATAAGAGTTAGGACCGTTATCGTGTTGAAATTAACAAAAAATATAAGAAAAGAAATAAATGAATCAGTGCTATGTAAACTTTGCAAGTATATGAGACCTGGTAGCACGAACCAATTTTGTATGAATATTATAGTCAGTAGTATCAAACTTTTAATTAGTGATCAAAAACAACGTTGCAAAAATCAAAATTATAGTGATGATAGTGAGTCTGTAGATAGGCCCAAGGATACTTTTACAGTACAGTATATTTATCACAGAGCCACGTTGTTTAAGTTTAGTCAAATAAATAAATAAAAGTTTATTAGGAACAATTTCGGTATAATTTAACAAAAGACACTAAGATAGCTGCAATACTGTAGCGCAGCTATAAGCGCCCAATACAAAATCCATGGAAGGTATTTGTTCCAAACTTTCACATCTTAAACGAAGTCTTATAATAAATTAAGATTAACAAAAGAAAAATATACTCTATAATTGTAGACTGGAAGTGAGGCTGAGATTGTTTGTGTGTGTGTGCGAGTATGAGTATGTGTAGTCTCTGACAAATACATACTCATGTAGCTTCATCTCAGTAATATGCAATATCGGCTCAATTCAAGGCATTTAATTCGCAGTCCGCGTTTATTAAAAGCCTTATAAGATACATTAGGATACAATGTTCGTATTCACAATGTAGGCCATTCAGATACGTTAGTATTCATAGGTACCAGTTATATGTTTTAGTTCGACACGCAATGGATGTAGAGGTGGTCTGATTGTGGGCGGGGGAGAAAAGCGATTCGGAAAGTAGGTAAAAAAGGAAAAGGTAAGGAAAGGGTGGGAATTTTGATACGGTTGTTAGATGTGATTTTAATTTACTTGTTTTGTGATTCATCTTGCTTTGTGAGCAGTGGTGGCCCAGTGGAAAGCCGCTTTCATCATCATCATCACCATCATTTCAGCCGAAAGACGTCCACTGCTGGACATAGGCCTCCCCCAAGCACCGCCACCTCGACCGGTCCGGTGCTTCCCGCATCCAGCGGATTCCTGCGGCTTTCATAAGATCATCGGTCCACCTTGTGGGAGGCCTTCCAACGCTACGTCTTCCGGTACGCGGTCGCCACTCCAGAACCTTTCGGCCCCAATGGCCATCTGTTCTGCGTGCAATGTGCCCATTGCCACTTAAGTTTGGCAATTCTTCGAGCTATGTCGGTTACCTTGGTTCTCCTGCGAAAAGCCGCTTTACTTTGTGTAAATAATTCCATCACCACTGCTCTCGAAAAGGTGAAGATAATTGGCTGATTATATGATTTCAGCTGGAGGAGTTTTCTTCGTTTAAATTGTTGTGATTTTGACGGCTTATTCCACAAATCCCCCCTGAAAATCCCCCTTAGGAGGAAAAGTGGAATCTATAAAAAACAGTCTAGAATTTACCTCTGATAATCCCGCTTAGGGGGGAAAACTAGAATTGAAAAAAAAAAAAACACGACCGGGGGGTCATGGAATAAGTTTTTTTTTATATTAGGGTTCAGTTTTCCCCACTGAGGGGGATTCTCTGGTGAGCGAGCTCTGGCACAGTCTGGGGACATGGCTGACGGTTCCAAACAGCTCGCTTAAGAGCATCCCGCGCGTGCTCTATTGGGTTTAAGTCAGGCGAGCCGAATCATAATATAATCTACCGTACCTAACAAAAAAGATTTCGATTTCTCAAAGTGATCGCAAACTTTTTTTGATGTGTGTATGTCCATTTTTTTGATAATATGAAAATGGTTGATCTATTTTATATTTATTTCAATCTTGCAATTCGCCAAACGCTCGACATACCACCACAACCTTAATCCGTTTTGCCGGTGAGCACTTACGTCTTTAAGTCAAATGCGATTGTTCCGTTATTTATGACCCTCATTTGCTTGGAATACTCAACTGGGTAAAATAAGGAAGACACTGCCCTTTAATTGACTAATTAATGTTCCAATTGAAGAATTGTATCTGTCTTTAATGATTCCCTTTATTTAAATTGAAAGCCGGACTTCCAATTAATTGTATGTTCAACTTATTAAGCTTAGAACCTGGTTATAAATATTGGTTTATTTAAAATTGATTATGTTCCGTTTTTAATTAAAGACTTGGTTTCGTGATTACGAAATTTAAATAGGAAATTAAATTAAATTGAACTGTCTGTGTGTGGTTTAATTATTTTTAATTGCTTGAAGATCTGATGACCTTTGTTGTTCGAGTTTTTTATCTCACGGTTTGGTAAGAAAGGTGAAATTAAAGATATCAAGATACTAATGAGACAAATAGCCTAGAATAATGTGGAGTATTACTAGGGCCTGGGTTGGCCTTTTGGCTGACGTTTACGTTTTTAGTGCGCAGTTCTTAATTGGTGACTATTGTCCTGAATTAATTAATACTAGTTGTTTTTACTGTAATAAACTTTAACTGCCGGAAAGAAATATATCGATGCTGTCGTGCTCACAAAGGATACGTTAGAAATCTGGTATTTTACCTATGGTATGAGTGCATTCCAAGTTTTTTTTTATCTATGGCATCTCAGAGTTTAATCACGAAGGGTTGCTATTCTTTAACGGGTATTTCCTGTGGTTGCCTTAAGCTCCTAAAAACTTAATGCCTCCAGCCAGGGCATAAAAACTTATAAACTAAACGACTGCTCGCTAAGGGCACCCCCTGTGGGGTACGAACCTCGGCTTAGGGCAGCGTCGGAGGGAGGGTGGCAAGGGACCGTCGGTGGCTGGATAAAATCAGAGTTATGATTATTATCCGGGGGATTTAAAGCTACAGGCTGCCCAGCTAAAGCGCGTGCTGGCGTTTCACTTACAAGCAAGGGTCGGGGAGGATGCATTTCTTGATACTGTTCCATACTTTTATAGATAGGTAGGTAATGCAGCCTTATCCAGTGTAACAGTACTTAGCACGGAAAGGCGGAGACTGACTTGCAACATTCGTTTGTAATGTATCGAGCTTTTGTAATGCGTTACAGTAGTAGTCTGTAGAGCGAGCCGAGCCGCTCGATGCGAGCATTACGAGCGCATGTTTACAAACAAGTCATTGCAGTCATTTTGTTTTTTTTCTTCTTCTTCCAATAATAATCTTATATATAAAATTCACGTGTCACAACGTTAGTTACCATACTCCTCCGAAACGGTTTGACCGATTTTTATGAAATTTTATATGCATATTCAGTAGGACTGCCAATCGGCTACTATATTTTATTTTTTTTTACTTGGTAGGTAGTTAGGGTAGGGTAGGGTAGGGAGGTAGGTGGGTAGGGTAGGGTAGGGTAGGGTAGGATAGGGTAGGGTAGGGTAGGTAGGGTAGGGTAGGGTAGAGTAGTCGAGTTTATACTATAGCTTTTTACAGAACGAAGTCTGTCGGGTCAGCTAGTAACTAAATAAAATTTATGAAGCACACAGCCTCTACGTCCGCCATTCTGTATAAAAATGGAACACGCTTGAGTTAAGAGCGCTGTCTTGGGTCCACTAGTGCCTCCTTTAAAAAAAAATTATCTCGTGACTGAGAAGGAATTATGAAAAACGGCTCAATCAGCTGCCTCGGTAAGTGTGTCTAGAATTTTCTAATACCTTTTATAAAGTTTCATATTGAGACAAGAAGCAACAAAATACGATCTAGAGGAATGTGGCCGCTTTTTTTAGACTGAACTTTGTTGCTTCGTGTATATTATTTATTTATTTATTTAACTCTTTCTCACACAAATGTACAGAGGCGGACTTAATGCCATAGGCATTTTCTACCAGTCAACCTTTGGGTGGTGCAGAGACAAACAGTGGTAGGTGCAATTACGAAAATTGTATATATCATATTAATAAAAAATTACTTAAATAAAACTCATTAAAGTTGGCGAGCGGGGGCTCGTTACGTCACAATTCTAACAAATGATGTATAAAATCTAGCACAGAGTGACGTCATGCCTCATTTGAACTCAATGTATCGCCGTAATTTTTTGATTACGTAAAAAAAGAAAAAGTACCTGTTCAATATTTTCTAAAAATCAACTTGACGGACAAAAAAAAAACTATAGGTCAATATCCTTATTGTTTATATTAACTGTGAATACTATAGATTGCAATAAAGATGAATTGAATTGAATTGAAGATAAATCTGCCTGATCCATTGGCTTATTCCCAAATTACTCCATTCTTTTGTGGCTTGCCCAGCTCCCATAATAAACTAGCTACCAACAATAGCTGCGTATCAGTATCCAACCATTACATAACTGCCTACCACATTATGTAAAGCCGGAAATTAAAGGACTTAATATAAAAGCTGGGCGAGCGACCAGCAAATCAGTGTGTGTGTAATTAACATTTAACATGTTGTACAACACATAACAACGCATAACATATCGATAACAACACTAGCTATGTTAATGACACAGTGCATGTGAAAAGAAGTAGGTTAATTTTTTTACGAGATGGGTATGAAACTTCAGATATCCTTTTTGTCTAGTGTTGATTGATAAGAAATCAAGAAGTTAGTATTTTAGACATTTTTTGTACCCTATAACTATGTTTTTATATTTAACCCAAAGGTTGACTGGTAGAGAATGCCTTGTGGCATTAAGTCCGCCTATGTACCACTATTGTACATGAAGTTTAAATAAATAAATAAGAGCTAAGCGACACTTAGCTCATTCTGAAATTAAAAGGTCTTACCGTGTAAATATGTAAAATTAGCTATAAATGTGCTTTCATTCCAACAAATCATGCTAGCATGGTTTGGAGTTGGATTGATACTATTGGTAGCTCACTTCACTTATGTTTTCACGGTGAAATTTGTATAGAATTGATCGGCAGATAGCTAACTAGCAGTCACTGTATGATACATTGTTTTATAGACCATAGCTGGTTGTTTGAATAACGCCTAGTTTCTCAGGTTTTTAACCGGAGTTCATAAGCCCAACAAGTTATCTTGTATAGCGAGCTTTTTTTGAGCAATTCATAGAGCGATGTTGCAAATGAAGCTTCCGCTACATATTCTATGAACGATCAGAAAAGTTATGGTCTTAGGCAGAGCCCATTACATTTCAGTGTTCCGTCAACTATACCTTTTGCTCTATATTCACTGTGGCAGCTGCAGGTATCAAGTCCTGTGGCGTTGCAAAAGGCACATTACATTAAGCAACCTCAATACGGTGTTAATTTAAAAAAAAAAACTGTTTTGTGTCAACTTAGTTTCCTGCTCTATATTCACTGTGGCAGCAGGTATCAAGAGGTGCGGCGTTGCAAAAGGCACATTACATTAAGCAACCTCAATCCGGTGTTAATTTAAAAAAAGAAACTGTTTTGTGTCAACTTAGTTTCCTGCTCTATATTCACTGTGGCAGCAGGTATCAAGAGGTGCGGCGTTGCAAAAGGCACATTACATTAAGCAACCTCAATACGGTGTTAATTAAAAATAAAAAACTGTTATGAGTCAACTTAGTTTCCTGCTCTATATTCACTGTAGCAGCAGGTATCAAGAGGTGCGGCGTTGCAAAAGGCACATTACATTAAGCAACCTCAATCCGGTGTTAATTTAAAAAAAGAAACTGTTTTGTGTCAAATTAGTTTCCTGCTCTATATTCACTGTGGCAGCAGGTATCAAGAGGTTCGTTGCAAAAGGCACATTACATTAAGCAACCTCAATCCGGTGTTAATTAAAAAAAAAACTGTTTTGTGTCAACTTAGTTTCCTGCTCTATATATTCACTGTGGCAGCAGGTATCAAGAGGTGCGGCGTTGCAAAAGGCACATTACATTAAGCGACCTCAATACGGTGTTAATAAAAAAAAAAGAACTGTTTTGTGTCAACTTAGTTTCCTGCTCTATATTCACTGTGGCAGCAGGTATCAAGAGGTGCGGCGTTGCAAAAGGCACAGTACATAATGCAACTTAACTCCGGTGTTAATTCGCTAAGCCCCGCCGTATGACAGCCCGCTGGATGCGAAACTACAAAAGATATAGTCGAATGACATGTTGGGAATATATGGATACGAAAGAAATATGTAATAATGATTTATTTTTGGAATAGGAACAAGTTTTGCTGGTTCATTATTTTGTAAATTGTAAACATTTTTATATAATTTATTAGGAGAAAAGAAACAGTGACACATTACATTTTCATAGGAAGAAATACAAAAAAGATACAGCTAAATTTGGGCTTCGTCCATACTGATCCCTAGTCCCAACTCGCCCGCTTTTGATATGCCTATTAGCTGCAAGGGTGCAGTGTGTCGGAAAAGTGCTTGGATGTAGGAAATAAATACTTATCACGTATACATTTTTGTCTTGAACTTTTTCTATATATTTTTTAACAAAATAACCTACTTACATACCGTGCAAATAAGTAGGTAGTTATTAATTATTAAATTAGATCATTCCTAGAAATTTTACAATAAGCCTAAGCCTAAAAACTGTGATTTGTGATGGTGATGACTGAATAACCACTTCTGTGGTCTAGTGGTAAAACCACCTGTCTCAGATCCAGAGGTCCCGGGTTCGATTCTCAGCGGGGGCAATAATTTCTGCTCGGTTTGGTTGGTGGTAGGGCTTGTTCTAAGTCCGCCTGGCTAGCTACCACCATCCTATCTAAGTATGTCGCCAAAACAACAATGTTAACAGCATTTGTTGTGTTTCGTGAGTTAGAGGTAAGATAGCCAGATCCCCTGTGGTTGAGGATTCCGGGTGAAGCTCGCTTCAATCTTCGGCCTTATCGTCACTTACCATCAGGTGAGATGAAGGCCAAGAGCTACCACGGTGAATGTAAAAAAAAAAATACAAACCATACAAGCACTTTTCTTACCATCAGTACTTTTGAAAGAAAAGAAATAGTATTTATTGTGACCAGCATAGGAAGATCACAAACTAAACACACAATTATTATATAAGTATTAAAAAAAAAAAAACAGAATAACAAAATATAAAATAAAAACAGTCTTGTACGAGGCAAAAAAGGCTCCTAACTCAGCATGCGCATGCATGCGTTTTGCGCATTCTGGCTATATATGTAGGTAGATATATACGGACCTGGCGAGTTGGGACTAGGGATCAATATGGACGAAGCCTAAATGTGTAACTAACGATATTTTCCACGGTATACACATAAAAAAAAAATATCTTTACAAACCATGCTATTAAAACTAAAACCTACAAACTACAATACTTTAAGTTAAGAAAAAAAGTATGTATCCCTCCTACCTATTTTATAAATCATTCTTTCGGTGTCTTATCCACACAAATCGCATGTGAGAGCGACGTGCGTGCGACGGGCTATAATAGTCTTGATATTTTCTTTATCTGAGACTTCTCAGTGTTCCCAGTGTCCGTATAGTATTACCAGTTTGCGGATTATTCGCAAATATTACGATACTAGTCGTGTTCTTAGTTTTGATGGGCTTTAGGGTAGGACACACGGGCGGTGTCCGGAATTTTCTATGTCCGTAATTTTCTACCGGGATTTTAATAAGTACAAAAACCGTGTGTGGGTTTTATATTAGTACCCATCTATATTTTCTTAACTCGTAAATAATTATATTTGGATAAGACAGCTTGACTTCATTTTGATTTTGGGCCTTAACTGAACTGTTCATAACTTATCAAGCGACACGCCCCTGCTGCGTACGAGTGCAACGGTGACATTTCAATCAATTGAGATTTATGTACTAATTAGGACATGTAGTAATTAGGGTAGGGTAGAGTAGGGTAGGGTAGGGTAGGTAGGTAGGTAGGTAGATAGGGTAGGGTAGGGTAGGGTAGGGTAGGGTAGGGTAGGTAGGTAGGTAGGGTAGGGTAGGGTAGGTAGGGTAGGTAGGTAGGTAGGTAGGGTAGGGTAGGGTAGGGTAGGGTAGGGTAGGGTAGGGTAGGTAGGTAGGTAGGTAGGGTAGGGTAGGGTAGGTAGGTAGGTAGGGTAGGGTAGCGTAGGGTAGGGTAGGTAGGTAGGTAGGTAGGTAGTTAGGTAGGTAGGGTAGGGTAGGGTAGGGTAGGGTAGGGTAGGGTAGGTAGGTAGGTAGGGTAGGGTAGGTAGGGTAGGGTAGGGTAGGGTAGGTAGGTAGGTAGGTAGGGTAGGGTAGGGTAGGGTAGCGTAGGGTAGGGTAGGTAGGTAGGTAGTTAGGTAGGTAGGGTAGGGTAGGGTTGGGTAGGGTAGGGTATGGTAGGTAGTTAGGTAGGTAGGTAGGTAGGTAGGTAGGTAGGGTAGGGTAGGTAGGTAGGTAGGTAGGTAGGTAGGGTAGGTAGGGTAAGGTAGGGTAGAGTAGTGGAGTTTATACTATAGCTTTTGACAGAACGAAGTCTGTCGGGTCAGCTAGTGTATTATAACCCTTCCGGAATAAATTCTCTAAATGATGATGAAAGCCGCATCAAAATCTATCATGTAGTTTAATAGATTTTAGCGGTCACACAAACAAACATGAAAAGCGATTTTGTTTTATCATCATCATCATTTCAGCCGAAAGACGTCCACTGCTGGACATAGGCCTCCCCCAATTGGGGGGGTTTGCCTTAATCGCCACGCTTGGCAGGCGGGTTGGCGATCGCAGTATTGTGTTAAAAAATGCATAGAGAACGCTGCTGCCCATTCTCTAATAAATCCCTAAGTCGCCTTTTACGACACCCACGGGAGGAAATGGAGTGGTGCTATTCTTTACGTCCGGCACCACACGGAACTTTATACTATGTATAAATTAGATATATAATTGCAGAGCCGGTTTTAGAATAAAACAACGTTCACTCAAAATAACACATTTAATTTTTATAACAGGGAACTGCATGTGATGCTGCGTTTTGTTTTTCCTTTCAATCTCAAAAATAATGTTTTATTTGACTTCGGTCAGCTCTTCCCCGGTCCCGGGACCCGAGACTCAGTCCTGTCCCCGCCTTTAATCCTCCACTTTGTCCGAGCGCATCACAAAGATACGGTTAAGTGTGCGATTTCATTTGTCCGTTTTATTATCATTTCAAATGCGCCCGCGCATCCTTTGTGTTTGTTTTAGTAACGCATACCGATGTTACTTGCCAAGGTATTTTTACTTTAATAACGATTTTTTTTTGTTTTTGTTTTGTAATGCTTCAGTAATGAACTTCGATTTCGTTTGCTGATATCAATGGGAGCGGGGTTTTTTCTGTGTAGGTTATGATTATCTAAAGGAGCTGTGATCAGTAGTGTTCTTGCAGGTTTTGGTCTTGAAAATGACGACTAAGTTTTGTGAAAACATAATTAACTAGATTTCTCTTTTTCGTTAGAGGTAAGGCGAGTAAAAGACCTGGGCCTTAAGTCTGCTATTACAATTGTCAGAATGGTCTTTCATTGATTTCATAATTGTTGATTTTGACAAGATTAATCTACGAATTTAATGGCGTCATTATGACTTTCCAATGGTCAGCCACTGACACTCCATTGAAAGAATTGGTAATCTCGTACATAATGACAAATTAAACTTACTACTAAACTACCAACTTCCTACTACTTCAGATTGCTTATAACACTAATAAATAATATGTAAAAATATATATATAAATGAAATCTGGCATGAATAAATGTTCAAAATGCCATTGTAATAAAATTATATTACGAGACCATTGACCGACCAATGATCGATCATTATGAATTTAGCAGATTACGAACTTTTAGCAAAATGACAATGGGATCGTGTTGGAGTGACGAATTCATAAAAAATAGCAGACTTGGGCCCCTGCTCACAATAGCTTGTATGACGCTCCGTGGCACTATTGACGCGCCCGATCTACATGCTGTGCTGGCACGTTTCTTTATCCCAGACAGTTACTGCCGGAGCAGAAAGCACCGGCTGTTTGCTGTGCCTCCATGTCGTACCGTTGCGGGTGCTAAGTCCCCAATACCTGACACTCTGACCGCAATTAATGATCTTATAGAGGTATGAGGAACAGAGTGTAAATTCACTCATACTCTATGGAAAACGGAGGATCCTGGATACGGGTGTTATGTCTGGTGGGCAACTGCCTGACAGTTGATGTCGGGATGTTGTTTAAATGCTAGTCACGCGGTAAACTTTGATTGCGCGATGCAGGATTTGTGTGACGTCAGGTCTTTGATGCGTAGTTCGCATGTGGCGATCTAGATGCAACCATAATCTCTTGGATTCTAATCCAACAAACGGTCCGTTTGCATGAAATGAAAGATTTTATTGGCATGCCAGAAGTACTGTGAGAGGGTTTTTTTTTTGTTGCTAACTTTTTACCTGAACTTGATGATTTTATATTGTATCTTTTATGTGCATGTGTATATACAATGTGTGTATTCCGTATGGCGCCGGAATTAAAGAATATCACCACCCCATTTCCTCCCGTGGGTGTCGTAAAAGGCGACTAAGGGACTTATTAGAAAATGGGCAGCAGCATTCTCTATGCATTTTTAACACCATACTGCGATCGCCAACTCGCCTGCTAAGAATGGCGATTATGGTAAACTCCTCCCAAAAATGACAAGCACCAATAAAAAAGGGTGCGGGAAGCACAGAACCGGTCAAAGTGCCGGTGCTTGGTGGAGGTCTATGCCCAGCAGTGGACGTCTTTTGGCTCAATTGATGTGTAATTGATATTAAACCGTCTAAATAAACATAAACTTTAGACCAAGTCTAGGGCAGAGCTTTGATATATCGATTAACTTTTTTAAATTGCTTCAGAGTTTGAACGATTCGATAAAACATGAGAAAACCGAACTCAGCTCATCCTTTTGAAAAATACAGGCGTATTGCTGGGGAATTTGTTGCGTTACTTCTTCTTCCCAGCTAAAGCACTAGAAAGTTGTGAAGCGTTTTGGGGGTCTGTCTTTTGTAATTTCGATGTTCTGAAATTGCTGTTTCTCAGCCTTGGATAAATGATTTCTGATTTTGATGTTATGTTATGGGGAAACTGGAGAAATTTATTCTGAACTAGCTGCACCCGGTATGCGTTGCAATAATAATGATAATAGTGATAGATCGATTAGAGCGTCGCACAATGATTGTTGATATCGCGGTCCCGCATGACGAGAACCTAGTGAAAGCTGAAAAAGATAAGCAGATTAAGTATCTTGATTTGGCTCACGAGGTTGTCGACATGTGGGATGTGGATACAGCAATCATTGTGCCGATAGTCGTGACGGCCATTGCCATAATGGCCAAGAGCCTCGACCATCATCTGAAGAGGCTCTCATTAGGTGGCTGGATCAAGGGCTTGATACAGAAAGCGGTACTTCTGGACACGACGCGTATCGTAAGGAGGTTCCTCTCTTAGGGCCCTGACTGCCGGTAGCTTGGACCCTGTTCCCGATACCGGTGGGCTACTATTTTTTATATTTTAAATGTTTTTATTTTTGTATGTTTTTATAGAAATATTTAAAATGTAAATTATATGTATAAAAATGAAATAAAGGAAATAATAATAATAAACATTTATTTCAGATCAGGTCCATATTTTGTTAGTAACAATGTACTTAAAAAGAACTAATGTTATTATCAGCAACAAAATTAAATTAAGACATGAAGCCGCACCCACCTTTGCAGCATGGGGAACTCCCACCGATCATTAAAAACACCCAGTATAGTGTTGGTACTGCCACGAACGCGAGCGAGTAGGGAGGCGCATCTTTTCCTCATGATAGCGGCAAAGCCGCAACTCAGCAAACATCCCTGATGCACTGAAACGCCATGGAAGCCCCAACAGTACCCTCATCATCATTTCAGCCGATAGACGTCCACTGCTAGACATAGGCCTCTCCCAAATGGGGGGATTTGCCATAATCGCCACGCTTGGCAGGCGGGTTGGCGATCGCAGTATGGTGTAAAAATGCATAGAGAACGCTGCTGCCCATTCTCTTACCTAATACACTTTTACAGTACCCTTAGTGCATTAGACACGCAGGTCGCTATATGCCCGCTGCGAATAACTGACCCACAGGCTGAAGGTGTAAAAAGATTGGCAATACGCTTAAAAAGCGTCATTTTAACTGAATTCGTACACCGTGCAAACCTGCAATGCCACGTAAATTAAAGAAGTATTTGGTCGAACTTTTTTTTTGGGACAGAAACAATTTCGGGCGTCTTCAGAACACCACAATCTGATCAATGGTTTAGGAACGCATATAGGACTAAAATACAAACATTGTTTTTTATTTTTATAGAAGACTAGCTTTTGCCCGCGGCTCCGCCCGCGCAGATGTCGGTTATCGCGTAAAAAAGTAGCCTATGTCCTTCTCCATATCCCAGGCTATATCTCTGCCAAATTTCATGACGATCGGTTCAGCGGTTAGGGCGTGAAAACGTAACATACAGACAGACAGACAGACAGACAGATAGACAGACAGACAGAGTTACTTTCACATTTATAATATTAGTATGGAAGTATGGATAGATAGATGAAAACCAACCGTACGTTCATTGTTATTTACAAACAGGATCAGTCTAGAGAAATGTGGAGCATTACAATCTCAATCTCTTTGCTTATCTGTTAAGATATATGTCTCATCTTAATCGTCTTTAGTGCTGCACGCACATTTTATTAATACCAACAACTCTTCTTGATGTTTTCTTCTTGTTCTGTGGGTTGGTATTGATTTCATTTTATAAAACGTCATAGAACAGTAATCATACGTACCTACTTAAACCATGTTTAGTGAAATTATGAGTAACTATACTCTGTTTGAAATAAGATTAGGCATTTAAATAAACCTGTTTTACAGTCCGTTCAACCGATTCCCTAGTAGTATTTTTGTTGGCGTTTGGTTGGGCCACATACCCCTGAAGGTGGCCCAACTAAATGCCAACGGAAAATGCTACTAGGGTTTTGATTTCTATTGTGTTGGTGGCATGACAAATGGCAGCTGCAGTAAACAGTTGGTATTGTAACCACTTTTTAGCTTCTAATGCCATCCTTATGCCTATGGAATAGAAGTCAAAATCGGTTGAATAGACTGTAAAAAAGGTTTATTTAAATTTCTAATCTTATTTCAAATGCAGTATAGTTGTTATCCGCGATTTCGTCTGCGTGGCTTTTTCTAAAATAAAAGTAAGCTTAGTTACTCCTTATAATATCAGCTATATGCCAGTGAAAATCCTGTCAAAATAGGTCTAGCCGTTTCGTAGATTAGCCGGAACAAACAGACAGGCAGACAAAAAAAAATATAAAAAAAAAATATAAATATCGTATACAACGTGTTACGGAAAGGGTATATACATATCAAAGGCACGGATTCTTTTGGTGATAACAAACTACAGGGCAATATTTTTTAATACCTATACCCACATAAATAAAAAGTTAAGAAACATTTAACTAAAAATCTAATGTTTCCAGTTGAATTCTACACATCACTAGACCAAGTCAGCTGATCGGTGTCAATAAACTACACACAAAGAAACGGCGGTAACACGTTTGTTATGATTTAAATTTAATAAACTATCGAAAAAAAAAATATTTAGCATTTTCTAGTTAGTGCTTTAGAGTTGAAATTTTGTACAGAGATTCTGAACCAGATACACTCTTCACCCCGTTTGTATGGATATACCCTTTCCGTAACACGCTGTATACTTTCATATGGATTTAGTAATTTGTAGACCTATATAAATTCATACCAGACATGCTTTAAAAAAAATATATATATCTGTAATTCAGACCTAAATTAGTTCATGAGTTGTTAGTGGTTAGTTTAGTAGTCAGATTGTGCCGCGATCAATACGTTGAAAAATACTTATGTATTACGCTAACTATCGCTAGAGCCTATGGAAGAATTAAGCGGAGTTACCCACGCTTACCTATTAATTCCGAAACATAGTTTTTATGTAGCGGATCAGAAATAGATGGTCTATCTATATGCAGTGAAGTGTAATCAGCTGATAATTGCCGAAGAGCGCGTGATGCATCCATCGACGACGCTGACGACGTCACTTATAGGTAAGTAAGGTCAGCAGATTAAATTAAAATATTATATTATTATTTTAGACAATTAATAATGATCAAATTGATATAGATCGCTCATATGAATTAAGTTATTCCTAAAAACTTCACACATAGCTGAAATTGCGATATGAGGAGTAGGTTCGTATATTATTATTGTATATGCTTCAATGTTACTGAATTACAGACCGACTGACTGATAATTAATTTCAAGTAAATCTTTATCAATTAAAGGTCGTAAGTGATTCCAAGTAAATCTTTGAAGTTTAAATAAAGCCTGAAGAATTTATTGTTTAAGTCGCTTGCATTTTTTTTATAGTAAAAAAAAAAATACACGCTTTTATCACGCATTAAAAACTATAAAATGATTAAATTAACTTGTATTAGTTATGATATAAGAACCTATGCAGCTTGTCACTTCTTTTATATCCAATGATTAATTCGAAAAGCGGAGTGCTTTATGGTTGTGTGTAGTTTTAATTAATTTAAACAAAACGCTCCACACTTTTTGTATATTATTTGGCATATTTTTTTACATCCATACTATACTAATATTATAAAATGTGAAAGTAACTCTGTGTGTCTGTCTGTCTGTATGTTACGTTTTAAAACCGCGTTTTTAAACCGCTAAACCGATCGTCATGAACTTTGGCAGATATATAGCCTGGGATATGGAGAAGGACATAGGCTACATTTTTACGCGATAACCAACATCTACGCGGGCGGAGCCGCGGGCAAATGCAAGTAATACATATTTTTTATATATGGTGACATGCAAATTTTTAAGTTGATTGGACGTCTTGAAGTTGGTGAAAATTACGTTCAATGATTCCGTTATATAGATAGACATATATATATATACAGGTCACGCTAATAAAAGCGTGTTAATTATGTACATCGAGTGTTTTCTTATTTGCTGACCTTACACAAGCAAGCTCATCTTCAGTAATCAACCAATAAATACCTTCGTATACCTTATACATAGAATGTAAATGAATAAACATGTAATAATATACAATAACGTGCATGAATCTTTCTACATAATCAATTAAACCTGTTTTAATTGAGTTTGATTTATGACTAACTTAGCGAAGGAAACTAATGTTAGATAGTGAAAATCAATAAATTGATTTTGATTAGCAATTGTAATTAATAATTAACCTGTCGTCGGGTAAATCGTGAGGGAAAGATGAGGCGTGATATGGAATGGGTTACGTGGTTCTGCTTTGACTGCTAAAGTCATGATTTCATGAAATACTAGCTGAAATACTAGCTCAAAAGCTATAGTATAAACTCCACTACTCTACCCTACCTACCCTACCTACCTACCTACCTACCTACCTACCTACCTACCTACCTACCTACCTAACTACCTACCCTACCCTACCCTACCCTACCCTACCCTACCTACCTACCTACCTACCTACCTACCCTACCCTACGCTACCCTACCCTACCTACCCTACCTACCTACCCTACCCTACCCTATCTACCTACCTACCTACCCTACCCTACTCTACCCTACCCTAATTTTTCGTAAAAAAAAATAAATAAAAAAAACCATCCTTGGCCTTCAACGAACATTTAAAAAATAGAATTGGTAAAATTGGTCCAGGCGTTGTTGAGTTATGCGCTTACCAACACATTTTGCTATTCATTTTTATATTATAGATTAGAAACCCGCATTTATTTACCAAACTATCAGCAGTCAAGAAAACTGAATTGCGTGCTCAGTGCAAATGTAAGACTGCTTTGATGTACAAAAGCTATTTCGGAATTGCTCCGCGGATTTATAATGACATTCCTAATTCCATAAGGGTATTGCCATTGTCAAAATTTAAAATTGTACTGCAGAAACTTCTTGAAAAATGCTACTATACAATAGATGAGTTTTTAAACTATTATATAAACAGTTATAATTATTATTGCTGCATTTAAAATTTTTGCATTTAAATAAATTGGCTGAGAATCAGCACTTTTCGAATTTCAAAATTATATAAGACAGTCCCCCAAAATGCCCGCCCTTCACCACTTCCTATTGCTTTAGCTGGGAAGAAGTGGCGCAACAAACACCTCAGCAGCGCAGCTGTCTGTTCAGTTAGAAAAACTTGATTCTATACAATAGTAGCTATGCACAGTAATTAACATAACGAGACACAGAACATTAAATTAAATTATTTGCCATACATGTCAGCTAGCATACGCCATCATACCAACAAATATAATGAAGTCTATACTCAAGCAAAAAACTAAAAATGTAAACATAACTTAATAACAAAATAAAAGTCCTCAGGCTTATAGGGCCTGCCCGCTTACATATACAATGCTGGATTATGTTTGTATAGCTGTAACACAAATGATAAACTAGGACCATCGAAGTAAAATAAACAGTTAATTACTAATGACAATAACGAAACCATGATCAGCAAGACGACCAGTCACCACAAGCAGTACCCGTTCACGAGCATAACGCAATTATTGTGAGGGGGTAGTGGCTAATCTTTGCGTTATGCGTAGACAACGCAATATTTGAGGGAAGGAGGCAACCCGACTCCCGACAATTTGAATGACGAATTACAAATCTTGGAAAACTTTGTACCTAAATAGTTTGCAATAATTAGCGTTGGAAGGCCTCCCACAAGGTGGACCGATGACCTTATGAAAGCCGCAGGAATCCGCTGGATGCGGAAAGTACAAAACCGGTCGAGCTTGGGGGAGGCCTATGTCCAGCAGTGGACGTCTTTCGGCTGAAATGATGATGATGATGATGATGAATTTTACAACATTCTACAATACATATAATCTTTCGCTTTGACTCTAAATAAACAAATTGTTAGTTAACACTCCAAATTGTTGTCTTCCCGCTGTCCCCACCGCCCGTGTCCCCATTAATGGTATGCATATTATATTTCACATAAAATGTCGAAAAAAGGTTCCATTTTCTTTTAAGTACTGATTTTTTAATAATTATTTATAAAATCACAAAAAACAAATCTTGCAAAACTTTGTACACACGGCCACAAATCAAGCTAAGCATTTCCACTATAAGCTGACCTCTCATTGTACGGAAATCTTATACAATGCGAGATCAGCCTAAACTGGAAACTTATATCTTGATTTGTGGCCGTGTGTACCTAAATAGTTTGCAATAATTTTACAACAATCTGTAATGTAATCTTTCGCTTTGACTCTAAATAAACAAATTGTTAGTTAACACTCCAAATTGGTGTATACCCGCTGTCCCCACCATTTGTTCCCATTAATGGTATGCATATTATTTTTCACATAAAATGGCGAAAAAAAAAAAACGTTCCATTTTCTTTTAAGTACTGATTTTTTTATTATTATTTCTAAAATCAGTACTTAAAAGGAAATTGAACCTTTGGTTTCGCCATTTTATGTGAATTACCATTAATCCCTACTAATTATTAATTATTTATCACCGTCCTCATTGTCCATGTAGTGACATGGACAATGGGGACGGTGGGGACAGCGGGAATACACCTCCAAATTCATATTAAATTGATTATTTCGTAATACCTGATAAATAAGTACTTAAATTAAAACAAAAATCTTATAACATTTAGTCACGAAGATGAGCTTAAAATTCCAAATCACTTACTTTTTATGCTCCACTAAATTGTAAATAGTTTTTGTTACACAATTACTAATTACGAATTATTATTCAATATTATAATGCTGGTTATGGGAACATTAGTTTTTCTATACTATTATAGGATGGATCATTATACTTTTAATTAGGTACCCAGCTGTGTGGCTGATTGAAAAATCTCCAATGTTGCATAGCGTCAATATACCTTGTTGGTTTTGTCTGTGGTTTTTAAACTATTTATTATTGTCAAAATATTTATTGTTTATTGTATTTGTTTAGTGGTGATTTCGTTGAACAAGTTGTCGGTTATTTTGATGTGTTATTGTTGTTACCTTGGAGTGAAATTAATAATAAAATTCGTGTTTTATTGGGTAATTTAAATATGTGCACTGTTTTGGTTTTCGACTGTACCAGTTTAAATAGAAATTCGACCAGCACTTTGTTTGATTTTACTAATCAAAAATTAGGTGTAAGGTCTATTTTATTAAGGCTCCGTGCACGAAAAACTCTCTTTTGCCAATTTCATAACTAATTGTAACAAAACTAGAAATAATCGAAACATTAAGTCTGTGTGTAATAACTATAAAAGTACAGTTTTCATGGTGATAAACAAAGAGAATATACGAGGTGATAAACCATTTGTATCAGACACAGCACCTGTTCATCATTTTTGTGCTCTCCAAAATATAGTTTATTTCGTCGTGGATTTACTTAATGAAGATATTTTATAACAATTAAATCAAATTTTGATTAGGTATATTTTAAAGATAGCTATAGACTAATGTGTGATTTTTAAATTTCTTAATAATTATTATTTGCTAAATAATAGAAAAAAAAATATTACAGACTAAGAAAAAACAAAAAGGTTTTTTCTTTCAATATTATTTTTGTGCTATATTTTGTATGGAAACTGAAAAAGTGGTAGAGCCACATGCAAGTAGACCATGTAATAATGTTGATGATGTTTTTTATTGTCAAAATAAAAAGTAGTTTCTTGCTGAAAGATGATTAAATATCATTCTCGCGTCATTTTTCGGAAAACTTGTTAAGAATATTAGTGATTTACCGTGCATACTTAATTTATTTGTAAAATCCCTTTCAGCCACATGCAAAACAAAGAACACGACTTATCAAATCATAAATAACTTTGTTTAAATTATTTTTCCCTTTCTCACAAACAATGAAAAAAATTGATCAAAATCAGTCGACTACGTGCACGGCCCCTTAATACTATACCTACATAATTATAGTTGGCTGAAACATGTATAACCATAATCAGCTACTATTGCCACTGCTTGGATACAAGCCTTTTCTTGGTGAGAGGTTCCCAGTGCGGGTTGGTTGAAATAATTTACACAAAGTAAAGCGCCGGTCAGGGTTCGAACCTACGACCTAACTCGGCAGTCGCGGCCGTTACCACTGAGCCCCCACTCTCTCTATTTTAATAGAAAACATTTATAATCGAAGCCAATCAATCTGCCTAGCCTTTTCCCAACTATGTTGGGGTCGGCTTCCAGTCTAACCGGATGCAGCTGAATACCAGTATTTTACATGGAGCGACTGCCTATTTGACCTCCACAACCCAGTAACTGGATAACACGATATCCCTTGGAAAGACTGGTTGTCAGACTTTTTGGGCTTCTGACTACCCGTAACGACTGTCAAAGATCCACGAATGACAGCCGGGACCAACGGCTTAACATGTTTTCCGAGGCACGGAGGAGTCTTGGTATGTAAAGATGGTCACCCATCTACGGAACAACCCTGGCATGCGTAGCTTAACCTGACGGATCGGCCCGTCAGGTTAAGCTGTTGTTACTACTGAGCCACCACTCTTTCTATTTTAATAGAAAACATGTATAATCGAAGCCAATTAACAGATATTCACACAAACCTCCTTAATGAATGCAAAAAAAATATTCCTCAACAAAAAACCCGCAACTACAACCACACATAAATTCCCGCCATCTATTTCTAATGCATTCCAAAGTTTATTCAATAGGGCCGTCAACAAGTAAAAATAAAAGTTGCCATGCGAGCCATTTACAACAATACATTGCGTCTCATCACGCGAACTTTGCAACACAGAATACATAAATAAATAAACGCAGCCCTGAACGGCAGGTGGAGTCACTGATTCCTCGCAGATAATTTGCCTAACTGGTTCTTGGTCTGACACTTTCCTACACTGTGGCACGTTTTGATCGACGACGGAATTTTTTTGGGCGACATCCTTTGCGTTTTACGTTTAAAAGGATGATGGACAAATTGGTTTAAAGCCGGCAATGTATGTCGGGTTTTAAGTAAGGGTGGTTTTAAAAGAATGACGTGAAGTGGTCAGTAGCATCATTCTGCGTCCGCCTGATAACGCGGCTCCTCATTGCGACATTTAATTATTATGATTATGTATATGATTCAAAGAACAGAGGAGGCAGGTTTTCTTAAACGCCTTTGTCCTGTAACGTTGTTGGAAGCTATTATGTTTTTTTTCGGTCGCGAATTCTTTCCTTGTTGTTTAATAGTGCGTTGGATAGTGCGTAATCTGAGGATCTGTAGATTAAGAGATTTGAGATATTGTGTTGGTACTGGCTGCTGAAACATCGTTTTCTTATTTTGAAAAAAAAAAAAAAATATCGTTCTTCAAGAGAGCAGTACAAATTCAAATATCACTAACCTTCACACTATATTCACAAAGTCATAGTTTTTTTGAAGCAGGTTTTGTACATTTTTTTTTTTTAAACGTTGCTCCAATCTAGCAATTTGGCCTGTATTGTGAGTGCGTTTACAAACATTTAATCTCACATACACAAACAGCCAGACCCGGAACAACTACTTGTCGGTGATACAAATATTTGTTCCGTGCGGGAATCGAACCCGTGACACGCAGCGCAGCAGTCAATCGCTTAACCACTGCGCCAACCGTGCCGTATATACTTTTCGGCTGGGGTTATGGAACATAATATGATTATGTTAAAGTTCTATTTTACAGTAGTGTCAGTTGGGACTGGTCATCTCTTAGCTGCCAAGGCTTATTTTTTTTTTTATATATTTTTTTTGTTTATTTCTATTTGTTGTACCTACTATGGACCCTTTTTTTACATCGTTCTCACATTTAGTTATAAATTCAACATTATAGATGTAACTAATATTTTTGTCACAATTTAATTTAAAGAGTGTCCATGGAGTTTCTTGCCCGTTCTTCTCCATTGGTACATAATACGTTTTGGAATGGCCATATAGCTTCATTTTTCTTACTGACCGACTCCTTGACAATTCAAAAGTTCAAAAGAATTGAAATAAATTATTTGAGTTTGAGTTTTGAGTTTGATAAATCTCAATATTTACACAACAAGAGAATTTAAGTCAATTTCAAAGTTTAGCTAAAGTTAATCGGTTGAAGGACACTGAACGAGACACAATATAGAAGTTTTATTCTATTATTTATTTATTCGCAAAATGTTAAATAGATTTCATACCACAGCATTATTAGCTGCTAAAGTACATATTTTCCTTTTGTCAATTTTTATTCTTATTTATGTAAATTCAAAATTTGGCATATGTTTTTCTTTTTGTAAAGTTATTTTGAATTGTTTTCTGAATAAGATTTAAAATTGTTGGTACACCACGTAACTTTAAGCTTCGGAAGAGCGAAGTGTCCTAACACAGGCAATTTTTGTCTAAAAGGTCATTTCAACCACTAGATGTAGTTCACTTGTGAAAGAAAGAAAATATATTATTTGTATTACAGCATAACTTAAGCAAAAAAAAAACCTACTATTCCTTCAGGCAAAAGCGCCAGGGTAGCTTGCGAAATTCAAATTTTCTTTCGTTTTTTGCACTTTGCACGTCAATATCAGGTTATATGTTTATCTAAATATAATTCGCGGCCGTATCAAAATAAATTCATAGAATTATAATCATAAAAATCTTCAGAACAACTCTTTAAGTTCATATAATCCCATTGAATGACTATTTCATGAAATCATGACTTTTAGGATTATACTAATTTGTGAAGTTGTATAACTGGTTCTAATGATTATAATTCTGTAAATACATAGGTACTTGTTACGGTCGCGAATTATATTTTGATACAACACTGACCTGCAAATTGCATAAAACGTAAGAATATTTGATTTTCGCGTGGCACAGTGACCAGCACATCAAGCTACACGTAACTGTCAGATTTCTCCAAACGATTTTAAACTTTAAAATGTTCTCGATTAAGGTCAAAATCGAACGAGAATATTTGATAGTTTTTGGTAAATTGATGTACTGGCCACCGTACCATAGTGTGTGCCTTATAGTGATGATTACCTAATCAGCAGGTCGACAACAATCACTGTTGTACAAGGGAAACACAATTATCCGTTTAAGATTGATTTAACATAATTTATAATGACCGATAGCCTTCGGGTTGGGGTAGACGTGTTCTTGAGTGGAGACCGTGAATCGGCAAACGTAAGGTAGGACGCCCTCAGGCTAGGTGGAGCGACGATCTTCGCTGGGTGGCTGGTAGCAGCTGGATGAGAGTTGCCGAGAATCGAGCTGAATGGCGTGCAATTGGATAGGCCTATGTCCAGCAGTGGACTGCTTTATGCTGATGGTGATGATGATGATGATAATGATAATGATATCCTTACAAATCTAAAAAAATCTGCATAGCCTTTTCAAAATATATGTTGGGGTCGGCTCCTAGTCTAACCAGATGAAGCTGAATACCAGGTTTTCACATGGAGCGATTATCTATCTGACCTCCACAACCCAGTTACTGGGCAACACCCCTTGGTAAGACTGGTTGTCAGACTTTTGGGCTTCTGAGTACCCTTAACGACTGTCAATGATCTACGAATGACAGCCGGGACCAACGGCTTAACATGCTTTCTAATGCGTGGAGGGGTCTCAATATGGGACACCCATCCATGAACCAACCGCGGTAAGCGTAGCTTAACCTTCGACCCGTGTGACTGTTATCATTTAGCTACGAGCTCCTCACAATCTAAAACAATACAAAGAATGATTAAACTCATACCTCCCAAAACATCTCAATCGATATCTAAACGGTAAGCAAACATCACGACTGCACATTAGCGCGCGGGGCTCAACGGGGCACATGGCACAACGGGGCACAAAAACAATCGGCTATAGTTAACTGAGGGCGAGGGCATAATATTAAAGGACAATGGCCAATTAACGCTGTACGCAATTAAATCAGACTGGACCTCAACAAAGAGTCGTTGATGGGATGTTTATGGAGATGATAATACCCATTTTTGTATTTTTTGTTGGGAGTGTTTTAATGCACTTTATTACTGCAACTTTAATTAATATCGATAAATAAATAATATTATAATATTTTCATAGTAATATCTGGCTGTCTTGTTTCAGAGCAAAATCATTTTCTCGCACAGAGGCACTGCTTCTTGGCGACCTTAAATTAAAGCCGATCAGTCTGATATACCAATACTTTGAGAGTCGATTTTTACTGCTAAAAACCAAACTCTTTTAGAATAATAGTAATAGGATGAATAAATATTATAATTGTTTTTTTTTTTTTGTTTCAGGACGTCTTTTTTTATCCATCACTAAGTTGTACTCCATTGTTGACGGCCGGTGGTCGCTCTCAGCATAGAAAGATAAGTATTAGATCTTCGGAAAAACATCAAGTTTTAAAATTCCTTGTCTTTCATCTGAATACTGTGCCCTTCAGACCCGAAAATACAGAATCCTGTATCACCAGCTCTATATAATTCCCGTCAATAAGTCGATAGTATCCGCCGCCCACACGTCCGCTGAGCGTATTGTTCAGTTCAATCGAGCAAGTTATTATTGCAGATAATACTTTATTTATAACGAACAGGCTTGAGAACAATGCATCGGACGCGTCATGTTGTACATCTACGAGTACAACAGTGCTCGACTATGTAGTGACGACTGCTCGTATGTACAGGCATCGACAGTTACTTGCAATTGTGACAGGTTATAAATCAACAGTCGCCAACAATAACCTTTGGATGTCTGCACTTATGTACTTGTGTACCTATTTTATTTGTTATCTTTTTAATGTCTTTATTTATTATTTCCTTTATTCAAATAAATACATATAAATTATATTTTTAAATATTAGAATATAAAAAATATAAAAACATTTAAAAATATAAAAAATAGTAGCCCACCGGTATCGGGAACAGGGTCCAAGCTACCGGCGGTCAGGGCTCCAGAGAGAGGAACCTCCTAACAATGCGAGCCGTGTCCAGAAGTACCGCTTTCTGAATCAAGCCCTTGATCCAGCCGCCCAACGAGAACCTCTTTAGGTGTTGGTTGAGGCTCTTGGCAATTAAGCCATTGGCTGATACGACTATCGGCACAATGATCGCTGAGGCCACATCCCACATGTCGACAACCTCGCGAGCCAAGTCAAGATACTTGATTTGTTTATCTTTCTCGGCTTTCACGAGGTTCTCGTCATGTGGGACTGTTATGTCAATAATCATTGCGCGCCGCTCTATTCGATCCATCACCACTATATCAGGCTTATTGGCAACAATAGTCCTGTCAGTGATGATGGATCGATCCCAGTACAATGTGATATTGCCATTTTTTCGAGAACTGGGTCGGGCACATACCTATAATACGGCACCTCCAATTCCACTAGGCTGTATTTCAGAGCAAGTTGCTGATGGATAATCCTGGCTACAAGGTTGTGTCTATGCAAATACTCTTCGTTAGCTAGACGAGAACAACCGGAGATAATGTGTCGGATTGATTCTCCCGGACAGTGGCATGCCCGACAAATGTCAACCGTGCCATCCTTCACAATAAATCTCCGGTAATTGTTCGTCATGATAACTTCGTCCATAATTGCACAGACAAAACCTTCGGTTTCCCCAAAGAGGTCACCGAAACGCAGCCAGGCTACGGACGCTAGGAAATCTACATCGGGTCCATGTAGGGCCCGAAAAAAGCGTCCGTGAAGCTCCTTGCTCTGCCATACCCCCCTGCGATCGTTAGTGTCAAGTACTAAAGGCTTGCGCCAGTTCTCTTTAGCCAAGGAGAGCGGGGTGAGGCCCTTGTCCGCCGCGACCACATCTCGATGCATCCCCACGTCGGCTTTTAGGAAATATTCCCTGAGACTGCATATCTCGCGATTGTGGAGGATCTTAACGTTTAATAAGCCTCGACCTCCACACTTTCGCGGGATATACAGTCTCATTACCGATGACCGTGGGTGATTCATTCGATATGCAGTCAGCAGCGTAAGGACCCTTCTATCCAGGGCGTCCAGTTCGGTCTAAGTCCATTTGAGTATGCCGAAAGAGTACATCAAAACCGGCATGACCCAACCGTTGAAGGCGCGCACCTTGTTTCCGCCTGATAAAAGACTATTCAATACTTTTTTCAGGCGGCCAAAGAAGCGTTCCTTCAACGATTGCTTCATGTCAGTAACATTGATGCCCAACGCTTCCGACATACCCAAATACTTATAGGTTTCGGATGCGGAGAGGGCTCTAAGGTTTATGGAATCCGAGAGTTGGGTTCCCACGGATTCCACAATCTCCCCTCGCTTTACATGCATGACCGCACATTTGTCCACACCAAATTCCATCCTGATGGCACTACTGAAAGTTTCAGTTACTTTCAGTAGCTCCATCAGTTGCAAATTGTTGGGGGCAAAGAGTTTTAGGTCATCCATGTAGAGGAGGTGAGATATAACCTGACCACCTCTCCTCATCCGATAGCCTAGACCCGAACCCTCCAGCAATGTGCTTAGAGGATTCAAGGCTAAGCAGAACCAAAGTGGACTCAAACTATCACCCTGAAATATGCCTCGCTCAATCCTTATCGGCTCACTATTCCCCTGGATATTTCGACATCCTGGATAGCGAAGGACCGTCCTCCATTGCCCCATACATGATATCAGGAAGGTGCGTAGAGTTGCATCTACTTTATACAACTCCAGCACCCTCATGAGCCATGTATGTGGCACCGAGTCATAGGCCTTCTTATAATCTATCCAACATGTCGACAGATCCTTTCGGGAACGACGAACCTGTTGGCTAATGGCCATATCAATGAGGAGTAGCTCCTTAGTACCGCGGGACCCGTTCTTACATCCATTTTGAGAAGCAGACATGATGGAGTTGGTGTCTACATGTTGGTTAATTTTAGCTCTCAAAATGGATGAAAGAACTTTATAGACCGTCGGTAAACACGTGATCGGCCTATAATTTTTGGGTTCCGCGGTACTACCTGATTTATGGAGCAGGTGGGTAACTCCTGTTGTGAGAAACTGGGGCAGCGAACCGGACTCCAAAGCAGTCTGGTACTGAGCCGCCAAGCAAGCGTGCGACCTCTGTAACCATTTGATCCAAAAGTTGTGCAGCCCGTCCGGCCCTGGAGACTTCCAGTTAGGCAACGGACGAACTGCACGAGCTACATCTTGGGGGCAGATGGTAATAGCCCCCATTTCTGGTATTGAATCGCACGCTCGCTCAACTTCCCGAGTCCAATCACCTTCGGTGTGACTGACAGGCACCGACCAGATATTGCGCCAGAAAGAAATCATGGCATCATCATCCGGCAGGCACGAGTCAGTCACACCTTGGTCCGGTCGCTCCCAATCCCTATAGACCCACCTTTCATCGCTCTGGAAGGTGCGATTCTGAGTGTATCGCTCCACCCGACGCTTATACCTACGAATACGGTTCGCCCATGCATACACTTTCTGCTTCAGGAAGTCGATGCGCTCTGTGACACGGGATATATAGTCCTGAGGACTGATATCAGTCCCTAAGAACGCCCGCCTCACAAAGCGCATCACTCTAGGACGAGTATTGCCCTCCCTGAAGCAGATTAGTTTGCCGATGAGCGCTCTGGCCCCACCAATACGTCGTTCAATTCTGCACTGCCAAGCTGGTACAGCTGGTTTTGGTCGTGTAGCTCTGGAGTCATTAGTAAATTTGACGTGAGCTACACGACATGCCGCTACAGCCGCGCAGTACAGAATCGAATGAGCATCGGTGAGGTTTTCGCAGTTATCAAAATAGTTTGACAACTGCGAATCCAGGACCGCCACCAGCGCCCTATTTTTGTTATGCATGGGCAAACGAGGTAAGCGTGGTCTAAGTCCGGGCGACATGAACCGATATTCTCGAATCGCACCTTCCAAAGCACTCCTCAATTCCTCATTGCACTGGGTACTTACATTTGTAGCCCTGTCATCACTTCCGTCGTCGGCTTGGTTTGTGTTGAATTGTGGTGGTACTACAACAATCTGTGACGGGGGGGCCATGACATGGCTACTCTGCATTTCACTTCGCAGGCGATCAAGTACAGTGTCATCCAACATATGATTACGTTGGATGACCCGCACCTGATCCGATAGTCGTTGTGTCGTGACGTTGACAGCTGGCTCAAGCACCTGAAAAAGAGACAGCATCCGAACACGGTACGCGGTCAGATTGTTTCCCCCCTCTGTAGCCCCATAGTATGCGCGCATGACATTTTCATTGATGGCTCGTGTCCATCTCATGCGCTCATCTCATAAACCGTCCGGCGGCCGGCGTCCTCCCCGTCGACGAGCAGGTGGTGGCGTCGTGGGCGGAGAGAAATACTCGTCGCTCGAGCTCGACGCAACTACCGCGGCCGGTGTCGTCACAGCGCTCACAGTGAGGCTGGGTACCGGCGGCGGCGAGGCGGAGCTGAGCGAAGAGTCCGGAGGTGGTGGGCGTGCTTGACGTGCGGCTGATCTTGTCAACATAATAGATCTTTATTTTCCAGTTTTCATGTTCGTTGTTCTTTTATCGGAGGTGACATCTGTCATGTCACCTCCGATTCGGCAGTTTTTAATTAAATTCTATTGCATTTTTCTTGTGTTATGGTCTCTTTTTTGAATTTTCAGTGGTTTTCCGGTTTCAGGTTTTGTTTATAATGAAGAAATCTGGTAAAAATGCGTTAAAATTAATATTACTGTTCAAATGAGGAAAATGAGACGTTTTGTTGACACGGCGGTGTTGCCATATTATTATTATTATTATTATCTCCTCTTAAACAGAGCATCTTCCATCTTATCTTTTCACCACCCTTGGTTGACTGGTAGAGAATGCCTAACGCATTAAGTCCACCTTTGTATCATATTTTGTGCGAGAAGTTTAAATAAATAAATAAAGGGTAGTATATAAAAACACAAAAAAATATATATATATACAAACATATTCCGAATTCCAATAAAAAACTGATTGCACAGCAAAATACTCAACTCAAAATATAACTAAATTAGCAACAATTTATATTCGTGGCGCACCGCTATTTATCTTGAAGTAAAGCTTTTATCAACAAAAATTTCATTGAAAGACCTAAATATCGAAGCGGGTCTAAATTTGTTTCCAAGCAATAATAGTGACTAGTCGGCGGGCTCTCACTTCACGGGGTGGTTAAAAAATATGCGCGAAAATTACCACGAAGGGAATGGTGGGGTCTTAGTCCCCGCCAACTCCTTCAAACCTAACCTGTCCGAGTCGGGGTGCCCCAAGTCCCGAGCTCACTACGCTCGCTCTTGCAACACCAAGTTCTCTAATGTAGGTAATCAAAAAATATCGTTAACTTAAGTCAATAGTCAAAAAAAATGTCGATAGTCATTAATTATACCTAAGTTCAAAATGTCGACATTTAATGTCGAAATTTTTTCTCATTCGATATTTTAATCACTCGGCATTTCAACCTTAGACGTTTTTGAGCTCAGGTATATCAATTTTAGATTTTCCTAAAGGGATTTATTTGTCTCGCATTAGAGGAAAAATGTAATGTAGTGTTGATGTACATTTTTCAAATTATCTGCCTGTACTAGTTTTGTTAAACAATTTGTTTACCTATTTGTAGTGAAATAATTTATGTTATATAAAAAATTATATAAATGGTGGAAAGAAATTGATAGGTGATTATTTATTTGATGTGCAATTACTTACAGAAGCTCTTTGTAGTAAGGACAATCATTGACAGTTATAACTTTGATAAATAATTGATAAATACGGTTATTGTTTTGATGTTATGCTCAGTTTCAATGTCAGTTTTGTACCTTGCGGAAAAAACCAGACACTGAAAAAAAAAAGTAGTTGCCACAATCCAGATTTTGTTTAGATTGACTAAGTAACTTGTTTGCATCTGAGCCTATCAAGCACAATGATCACAGCTACTACTTTTATTTGATTGAGATTTGAAACGGGATCTTGATTGGAGATATCACAAAACCTATTTGCAGCAATCAAGTCAAAACATAGTTGCTCCAACCAAGATTATTAGATTAAAGTTTCAATGATATTTATTGAAGTAATCAAAATGCTTGTTTGACCCAACTAACTTATTTTGTCACAGTTAACATTTTTTTAACTTGTCTATTTTTTAACTCTTCTACAATAATGTCATGTTAAGGGTAATCGAGAAACTTGTTTGAGCGTTCAGTCATTTGAACTAGTATTAAATAGAACTAAATTTTTTATAAATCTAAACAAGATGTATCTTTGTGTTAATCTGTGTTCTTATTATGATTATTGATTACAATCATTTGTACGCTTTTTGGCATAGCATAGCGCACTCTTTTTTATCTTTTATACCATTATTATTGTACATACCTATGTTAAACAAATGAATAAATGACTTATGACTTATGACTTAAGATATCGTCAATCAAGCTAAAAAGTCACTTGATTGGAGTGCATTTTTTTCAGTGGACATACAAAATACCTTGCAAGAAGTTATTTTCACCTTGCAGCAAGAAGAAGCTGCTTGTTCTGCGTGTGCAAGTGGATTGAGGAAATAAACTTGCACAATTCAACCTGACAGTGAACATGAAACATTTCAGTTGTACAACAATACGATGTTTTCTTTTATGTTTTGGCGCATAGCAGGTTTATTTTTGAACTTCTTTTTAAAACTGCCGTACGGTAAATATTATTTTTTTATGCAGAATTTCAAGATGGTTTTAGTTGTAATAAGGATTAAGTACGAGCAAATAATGTTTTCCGAAAAGTAGATTTTGTGTGTAGTTTCTCTTTATTTTTCACAGAACCTGTTCATTGTTCTAAAAAGTTCTTATTTGAAAAACCTTCTTTAAATAAAATGGGCTATGCTCGTAATTTTTATTAAAAAAGAAAAAAAAAAATAATAATATTGTACCGTGTGGTAAAAAATAGCACCACCCCATTTCCTCTCGTGGGTATCGTAAAAGGCGACTAAGAGACTTAATAGAGAATGGGCAGCAGCGTTCTCTATGCATTTTTAACACCATACTGCGATCGCCAACCCACCTGCCAAGCGTAGTGATCATGGCAACCCCCCCCCCCCCCAATTGGGGGAGGCTTATGTCCAGCATTGGACGTTATTTACATGTTGTACTGTCAGAGAAAATCTTTTTGTTATTTGATACATATATGTAGGTTGATTTATGAATTAAATTCAAATTCATGAAAAAAAATTTGTATTTGTGAACATATTTGCTACTTAAGCCTTTTTAGCACTAAGAAGAATCCTAGTTCAAGGACATAAGTTAACTGATCGTTTTAGTGCCGACTCTATAACTAGAGTAGTGTTTTTTTTTTAAGTTCCCTTTTGGCTTAAGTACACTGCAGCCCTTTTTAACATTAAATAATGTTAATGTGACAGTAGGAAAGCACACACCACATTGGCCTTTTTGACAAAGTATCTTGTGACAGATTGTCGTTATACTTACGCCCTTTTAGCACACATAAATATCAAAAAAAATTTTTTTTTTTGGGGAAAAAGTCTTTTCGCATATAGTATGTATGAACTTGTAATAAAATCTCTTTGGCTATACTACTTTTATCTGGCTGGTTTTGGTATCATTGAAAGTTTAAATTTTAAAGAACATAATTCCAAATTCAAATTAAGAAAATGTGTGATTTTCATTTGTTTTTCGTACTGTCAAGATAAGTGCATCTCAAAAAAGGTAAAAAGGCAACGCAAGCCGCGAAAAAAAATTGCGATGTTTATGGACCTAATGCAGTGTCTGTGAGAGTAGCACACATTTGGTTTAAGCGTTTTCAATCCGGAAATTTTGATGTCAAAGATGCACGTCGCTCTGGTCGCCCTATTACGGATAAAATGGATGCCATTTTTGAAAAAGTGGACCTAGATCGGCATATCAGTAGTTGAAGAACTGGGAATTGACTACAAAACAGTTTTGGCACATTTAAAAAAAAACTGGGTACACAAAAAAGCTCGATATTTGGGTACCTCACGAGTTCACTGAAAGAAACCTAATGAACCGTGTACTCATTTGTGATTCTTTATTACGACGCAATGAAACCGAACCATTTTTGAAGAAGCTGATAACTGGTGATGAAAAGTGGATCACGTACGACAAGAACGTGTGAAAAAGGTCGTGGTCAAAGGCCGGTCAGGCTTCACAGACTGTGGCGAAACCCGGGTTAACTCGCAACAAGGTGATGCTGTGTGTGTGGTGGGATTGGAAGGCCATTATTCATTATGAGCTGTTACCACCAGGTAGGACCATTAATTCTGTTCTCCACTGCGAACAACTGATGAGATTAAAGCAAGAAGTTGAGAGAAAGCGGCCGGAATTAATCAACAGAAGGGGTGTGGTTTTTCATCATGATAACGCTAGACCTCACACATCTTTAGCCACTCAGCAAAAATTAAGAGTGTTTGGCTGGGAGGTGTTAATGCATCCGCCGTATAGTCCTGACCTTGCACCTTCAGATTTCCACCTGTTTCGGTCTCTTCAGAATTCTTTAGGCAGTGTCAGGTTAACATCACGAGAGGACTGCCAAAACCACTTGTCGCGGTATTTTGATCAGAAGTCCCAAAATTTCTATAGCAATGGGATCATGTCCCTACCTACAAGATAGCAAAAAGTTATCGAAGAAAATGGTACCTACATACTATAGTTAAATGTAAATAAACTATAATTCTTAAAAAATGCGAAGAAACTTTTTCCCCAACCTATTATATCGCTTTTTCAATAATTTGGCAGTAAAATCTCATTTAGTACAAAAACCACAAAATGGTATTTGCTATAATTAGTATAATAAGTCCATTACGCCCATAAAAAGCCTTGTAGCATACTATAGCATATAGTTGTCGCGCTAAACGTGCCATATAAATAAGTATATGGGAACTTTGTGCCTTGTTGGCCGCGTATATTCAAATTCTACTTCAGAAATGCGCTAGAAAATCTAACTTCGTTTGGGACAGTGAAAATATATAGTAAGTAGACAACAAATAAAACCTGGGCTTGTAATAATTAGAACCGAAGTGTCAGAAATTATATGACTTTGGGAACCCAAAGTCTCGGGCAGACCGAATTTATCTGAAATCTAAGCCTTCACTGAGTACGTTACGGAAGTGAAGAAGTAGGTACTTAAGTATGATAATTCTAGTTTTCACGGTGTAGTTCGATCAATGAAAATGTGTTTTGACTCCCTTATTGCATGGTAAAACGTGATGCATTTAACCTTACTTATCCAGAAATATTCTCGCCTCTATCAAAGGACTTACCTACAAACAGCAACTAACTAGTAAGAGGATATAAAGCTTATAACTAGGTCACAATACTTTTAATACTCCGACTCCTAAAATAGGTGTATGTGCATGTGGTTAGGAGTCAGTGATTCTCCGTAACAAACAAAGCCATATTATACTAAAACAGGACGTTTCAACAATAAGCAATGATGTTAAAGAAAACAGGATATAATTTATGTAAACAAACACAAAATGAAAAAAAAAATACATTTAATTGTGTGGTGAATAAATGTAGGGTTTGAGTTCGTGTGTAGTGTGTATTAATATATACGCGACCATGTCTGAACAAGTTAATAGTGAGAAAGTTGACCTTTTAAGTAGTTATTTGTGTTCAGGGCCCGGATGGGTGCGCAGTAGAATTTAGATTGGTATCTGAGATAAACGTTGACTCTGTTACTCTGTTTAATAGTACTTAATGAAATCTGGGAAGGTGTTGCTTTTAATGGAAATGGTTTTTACTTTTATTGTGACAATGTAACTAGGGCAGCTTATCAGAAGTAAATATTATCAGCCTTTGTGATTTCCAGTCACGAAAAACCCAACAATCTCTATATTAAGGCGCCGATAACCGACTTTTAATGATTTTATACTGAAGATCACGTCTAAACGAGTTCAGTTAATGATTTGGAAAAAAATATGTGTTAAATGAGAGCATTTTATAACTTAATATATGAACATTTTAGATTACGTTTATATTACATATTTAAATTAATTTGTTTTATGTCTGACGCGGATATAAAACTGAGAATCACGCAAAGTCTATCAAGCGTAAAGATAATTTAATTATTGATCTTTTAGTATATTTCTTCTCAGAGTAGTCATATACGAAATGCCGACCTCATCTAGTTTTAAAATATGATTGACGTGTAAAAGTGTTTGTAAAAACCTACTTACAGAAATAAAATCATTTATTATTTATCATTATCATTTCTACGTGTTTTATTAAAATAACTTTTGTTTTATGTACAATAAATTAATAATGCGTCATATTTGGGACAGCGCTCCTGGATGGGCGAGTTCTATTACTGGCTGGACATACGAAGTGTTGCGTGAGCTCAATACAGAATATGCAAGCTAACCACTCAAGGTCACTGGCATACAATCTACGTCTTAAGACAATGCTCTGTCTTTATCATTATATTTTTGTATAATTGTTTTGTGACTTTAATGTGTTATGCACTCAGGCCATAGGGATAATTATCAGGCGGAAGCCAAAAATTACAATTATATTTTCTTTTGTTTACTTTTTAATTTATTTAATACTTCAAGCACAGAAATATACAGAGGTGGACTTAATGCCATAGACATTTTCTACCAGTCAACCTTTGGGTGATGCCGAGACAAATAGTGGTAGGTGCAATTACTAAAAATCTAGGAATAACTATACTTAGAAACTATAAATGATAAATATATACCAAATTTCTAATTTCTATATAAATACAAGCACAAATAAACATACATAAATACACGAATATACTAAAACAAATAAGACAAACAATGGGAAAACATTGCCGTTGTGATGATACAGCCAGCTTCTTACGAATGTGCTCGCGAACTTTCACATTAAGGCCTGTGTTCACCAACATTTAAATCATCTGTTTAGATATTTAATCAGTTGTTTACTCAAAATTTCTTAGGAAATTTGACATAAACCAACTGTTTAAATACCTAACCGGTGGTTTGAATGTTGGTGAACACAGGCCTAAATGATAATCGGTTGGTTGTCATCCTGATTTCCAGAAGGAGCGCATTCCACAGAGAGATAGACTGAACGGAGAACAAGAAAGAGTGATAAAGTCTGTGCGGTGAGTGGGACATTGAAGAAGGCGATTATTTGATGATCGTAGATTTTTATTGTGGTTGACACAAATGTACTTTTTATATTATGCACTTACATCTATCTAGGTATCTTTATTGCCTCCTATACCTAATCGTTAAAGCAGTAAACGTAGTCACTTATACACAATAATTGCAAAGCACCAATACAAAAGCTACATCGATACACAATTATATTAGATTATTAAATTAGAACTGAAATGAAGAGGCCATACAGTAATTATGTACTTTAAAATACCTATAGAGAGTTAATAATTAAATCATTTATTCAACAAACGTATTACTATTAAGGGTTGTGCCATTTCTAGAAACGGTATGATTATATCGACATTGCGGCTTCCACCGGAAGCTAGATAATATTTAATTGGCGTGAAAACTCAATAATTGGAGATAAAAATCAGTTGCGGAGCGAACCAATTATAGATGGCGGTGTAGTGGCGACCGCGGTCGGTCGTCGCTCACTTGCCAGTGCTGCGCTTGTGTTGTGGTTTTTATCGATGTTTTTAATGATTGATTTCTGCCGAATGCAATGACTTATAATTATGTTACTTCAGTTCTTTTCCTTTGCCCATCGATGTTCGGGTCGGCTTCCAGTCTGACCGTATGTATCTGAATACCCGTATTTTACATGGAGCGACTGCCTATCTGACCTCCACAACTCAGTGACTGGATAATACGATACCCCTTGGTAAGACTGGTTGTCAGACTTTCGGGCTTCTGATGACCGTAAGGACTGCCAAAGATCTACGAATGACAGCTGGGACCAACGGCTTAACATGTTTTCCGAGGCATGGAGTGGTGTTGGTACATAAAGATGGTCACCCATCCACGGACAAATCGCGACAAACGTAGCTTAACCTGATCGATCAATCCTTGCGTCTGATAGTACTGAGCCACAAGCCTCTATTCTGCCGAATGCAATGACTTATTATGTTACTTCAGTTCCTTCTAGGCACAAAAGAGCGAGTGTTTTGAGACTAAGTGCCAATGTTTTGTAAATAGTGTCAAAGGTTCTTGATCAGGATTATTAATTGATCCTTATATTACTACCAGCTTGACTAGAGTTGAGTTCTCAAGACGAAAGTTTTTGACCAGTGCGTGTTGCCAGTGATGACATATGGCACTGAAACGTGGTCGCTCACAATATGTGCCTTATTAGAAGGCTAAAAGCAATGGCAAGGGTTATGCTTGGAGTTCCCCTACGTGATCGAATCAGAAATAAAAAGATCCGCAGGAGAACCAAGGTAACCGACATAGCTCGAAGAATTGCCAAACTTAAGTGGCAATTGGCAGGGCACATTGCGCGCAGAACAGATGGCCGTTGGGGCCGAAAGGTTCTGGAGTGGCGACCACGTACCAGAAGACGTAGCGTTAGAAGGTCTCCCACAAGGTGGACCGATGAACTTATGAAAGCCGCAGGAATTCGCTGGATGCGGGAAGTACAGAACTGGTCGAGGTGGCGGTGCTTGGGGGAGGTCTATGTCCAGCAGTGGACGTCTTTCGACTGAAATGATGATGAATGATGACTAGAGTTTAATGTGCACTTATTTTTTGCCTTTCAGTCTTTACCCTACAAGAACAGTTAATACTCCCTTTATAAAAAGCCGTTTCTATAGATTCTCTCGTCGATGCAGACGTTCAATTTATTAATGACGGTGTGGTTCGTTCACAATTCAAAGGAAAGTAAGGCACTCCAACGACTAATACACAAAAACTTTAACAGAGAACTTAGTGTTATTATATAATAACTAGCTGCACCCCGCGGTTTTACCCGCATAAGTCTCGATTCCGTAAGAATATCGGGATAAAAAGAATTCTATGTGTTAGTTTAGATTATAAACTATTTGTTTGCCATGTTTCATCCAAATACGTTTTGCCGTTTTGTCGTGATTGAGTAACAAACATCTATCCATCCTCACAAAGTTTCACATTTATAATATTACTCGTAGAATGGAGTAGGATTAGTACAGCGAACTTGTCACTTTAAGTTGTGCAAAGCACTCTCATAGTTTGCCTAGTATTTTAACTAGGTTAAATAAGTTAATAATAATAAAATAAAATCAATCAATAATAATACAGTCAAATTAATCGAAGTCAAAATAAAATAAAATAATTACATTAATTATACAGTCTAAGTAAATAAAAGTTAAGTTAAAAAAATACAATAAAATTCCAATAAAATCGCCAATTTATCGACTACCTCACAACACTACTTATCGGTGTGTATTTGGCGACAGTACTAACAAGTCATTAGCCACTATCACCGGTGGCACTATTTGTGGCCACCGCGGCTTCGGCGGCAGGCTAATTGTTCTAATTTCACCTCCGTTCCACTGGAGCTCTGGTTTTGTTGTTAGGTTGCGTTTGTACTACTACCTGTTATCTGTATAGATACTGTTTGAATTAGGCCTATTCCACATGATTTTCACGAACGTGAAGCCGTTGGCTCTGCGCCTGATCTCTCTCTGGTCGTGTTGGATTGCCGTCCCATCGAACTATAAGAGTGAGGGAAGAGAAAGTGCTTCTGTGTCTGCGCACACACTTGTGCACTATAATATCTTCCGCGCCGAAGGCTGGTCTCCGCTGTGATTGGTCACCATGGCCGAAGTTCGGTCTGGAGGACTATTATTACATAGGGTGTATCTATTCAAACACGAAATATTTTAAGAGGTGGTAAAGAAGCTACAGAATCGATTTTTTTTTTTAAATCTGCGTATGTAATTTAAAAAAAATAACTTGATATGATGATTAATTATCAAAAGGCACCGCGCTCGTGCCGCCACCGTCACCGCGTCCGGGCGGGTCATTCAAAGATAAAAAAGAAGTAAAGGTTTTTTTTGCAAAATGTCTCAAGCAATTTTAAAATTATAATATTTATGTAAAAATATAAAACACTTAGATTAAAAAAAAAAATCGCTGCTATGGCTTTTTTAACACCTATAGATGTTTTTCTTAAAATATTTCGTGTATGAATAGATACGCCTTATTTAATACCTACATATGATTTTCATAATCGAAGTAAGTTCAAAGTTTAAGTCTGCAAATATTACCATGTGTTTAAATCATGTTATAGATAACGTTTTTATACCTTGTAGATCTTCTCTTTGAGTACTCAGCATATGTAGCCCCTGAAGCACTGATAACCGCTGACCACAGGTTGCACTTGAATAATCACTTTTCCAGTTCATCATCATCATCATTTCAGCCGAAAGACGTCCACTGCTGGACATAGGCCTCCCCCAAACACCGCCACCTCGACCGGTTTTGTGCTTCGCGCATCCAGCGGATTCCTGCGGCTTTCATAAGGTCATCGGTCCACCTTGTAGAGCCTTCCAACGCTACGTCTTCCGGTACGTGGTTGCCACTCCAAAACCTTTCGGCCCCAACGGCCATCTGTTCTGCGCGCAATGTGCCCTGCCCATTGCCACTTAAGTTTGGCAATTCTTCAAGCTATGTCGGTTACCTTGGTTCTCCTGCGGATCTCTTCATTTCTGATTCCAGAAATGAAGTTTTCCAGTTCCTTGCATATAAAACTAAAGCACTAAGTTCCAAGTTCACTGAACAATCTAGCTCAACATTCTTCACGAAAATATGGCCCAAAATAACCCTTGCCATTTACGAACAATCACTAAAACAAATAACCCCAAAAAATTAAAAACAAAAAAAAGCAAAGCTCCAATTATGTAATCAATGGAACAATTTCGGAAACACCGGTGTTTTGTTACAAAAATCGGTATTTTATCGAAACCTTGTCTGCAAGTGACAGTCTTCGTTCAAAGCGTAAAATATTCGCCGTCGTGTATCGATATGATCTCGCAAATGCACCGAATATCGAGCTTACATCTCTAAGTGGTACTGCTGGTTCTCGAATGAAAAATATAAGGTTGCTCTGATTTATTGAAAATGCTTGATGGAAAACTTGAGGGGCTTGGACGGGCTTCTGACTCAGTAATAACAGCCGCGCGGGTCGATCAATCAGGTTAAGGTACGCTTGCCACGGTTGGTCGGTGGATGGGTGACCAATTTTACATACCAAGACCCCTCTATTCCTCGAAAAGCACGTTAAGCCGTTGGTCCCACCTGTCATTTGTAGATCTTTGACGGTTTTACGGATCGTCAGAAGCCCGAAAATCTGACAACCATTCTTACCATGGGGTATCGTGATACCCAGTAGCTGGGTTGTGGAGGTCAGATAGGCAGTCGCTCCATGTAAAATACTGGTATTCAGCATCATCCGGTCAGACTGGAAGCTGGCCCTAACCAAATTCGATGATGATGAAACTTCTGTTTGAAGTTCATAATTTGTTATTTTTTAGCTATATCTATTATGTTAATTAATGTACAAAATATTTCAGATACAAAGTAAATTGTTATATGAATGAATAAATAATACTATGTATACTATACATATATAACCATGGACCAAGCCTGAAATCTCTAAAAAAAATCTGCTTTTAAACTTGCCCTCTCTAGGAATTCCTCCTGTATCGAAAATCTAGGGAAAAGCAGATTTTTTTTTTCGAGTTTTCAGGTTTAGGGACTAAAAATAGTGAAAGTACAGTGGTTTTACATGGTTATGTTTTACTGTAATCCTTAAAACGGAGCTTAGTGGCCACTATTTTCCATTTTAAGGATTAACAATGTCAAACAACTGTTTATAATAATAATAATAACGTATAGTCTTGTGGAGCACAACGTAACCTGCTTATTTTCTGCATTTTCATACAAAAATAAAAGAAATCACCAAACAGGCGATGAGGGCGCCACTGTGCGCTAGGTACCCTCTTAATGAATTGGTTCAAATTACTTGGTAGCCATGTTAGCCTACATGTGACCACCATGAATACCTACTTTAACTAACCAGCCACTACCACCTTTCAAAGGGTATTATTTAGGCTTTACATGAGACCTAATATGCTGGGGGTGAATGGCCAGTACCTTATTGGTGCTCTGGCATCTGTCATCGATGGTACTGTGGCGGTATCAACAACGCCACATGCGAACTACGCATCAAAGACCTGACGTCACAAATCCTGCATCGCGCTATCAGAGTTTACCGCGTGACTAGTCACGCGGTAACGGTTGATGTCGGGATGTTGTATATATGCTAGCATATATACATCATCCCGACATCGGGTGTTGTGTTTGGTGGGCAGTTGCCCACCAAACACAACACCCGTCTGGTCGGAGGATCCTCTCTTTACTATACAGTATGAGTGAACTTTACACCCTGTTCCTCATACCTCTAAATTAAAGGGACTGGCAACTGCCCAACGGTTGATGTCGGGATGTTTTATATATGCTAGTCGCACGGTAAACTCGATGCAGCGCGATGCAGGATTTGTGACGTCAGGTGTTTGATGCGTAGTTCGCATGAGGCGTTGTTGATACCGCCACAGTACAATGGAATATTTTTCGAGAATACTCCACTTTTTTATGAGAACTATACTTAGCAGCGACCAGCTATGCATGTTATGCAAATAAAATATTGTGAAAGGCTGCTCTGGTAGCAGAAGTTAAAATTAACAGTCAAAATAAAATTTATGTTTAGTAAAAGTTTGTGAAGTTAATCTATTGACCTTTTAAACAATTTATTTGGATTAGTTGTTAAAAAGTAACATGAAATATAACTCAACGATAAACTTTTGTCTCTACTCAGCTCTAATTTATGATTCCAATTTTAAACCAAATTCGAACGCATAACAAACAAGAATTGGGCGCAGAACAACAAATCGTTTCCCATTCGATTTTTAATCGAGTTTCCATAGTATCGGATAAAACGTCGCCTAACATTCGAAGCTCGCGTGAACGATGCCATCGACTCGGTCCGGAATCGAATACATTATCTCGAGTGAAAGAATCCGCAGTCGCATAATTTGTACCAATATTCCTTGGAAATACTCGCCGTGTGATATGGTAACCCGAGCGATTTAGATCCTTGAGAAAAACAATGACCAGCTTCTTGAATTCAAAATTATAATTTGAAGCAGATAGGTTTTATTATTTAAATTATCCATGCTATTTGCGTTCCGCATCGCGTGAAAGTAGAAATCTAAGATAAAATAATCTTATTTCTTATTTAATTGTAATTGCATGGTGTTCAGAATTAGGGCACAAATTATGAAATTTACTAAAATTACCAGAAAAAAATCTTGTATACCCAAAGTCTCTAATTCAGATAATTTATGTAAACAAAGTAATGTCAAGAAATGTCAATGTCAAAATGACAGGAAAGTGGTGCAAAACATTTAATCATTAAATGTTTTGTAAATAATCATCGATAAAAATAAAGTGAATTAATTATAAGAACTATGCAAACAAAATACCGCTGCCAAACAATTTTTTGTGTAGTGTGTCGGAGACATGGCCTATGATCGTCATAATCAGCCCTTTATAGTCCACAGCTAGACGTAGGCCTCCCAAAATCCATTTCCACTCAAAACAGTTTTCATCCAAAATGTGGCTAGATATGCTACTTACAATATTAATCTATGAATGAGAGTTGTAATATTAGTGTTGTTGAAGATGTAAAAATTTGAATTACCATTACGAAGATATTTTTTTGATATGTTATCCCCTTTGTTTACATAAATTATCTGAATTTCAGACTTTGGGTATAATTCGTTTTGACCTCTAATTAAATAATCTGTCATTCAATTTTTTCTTCGTGTCGAAGGTTTGTATCGCAGTAAGGGTAGTAAGTACCCCATCCGGGTGTAACCACGAGATGTCTGTAGTTCTCATTCAAAAGCATAGATGGCGCTACGTTAAACAGTTTGTGAAAATGTATCCAGTTTCATAGCTTTACAATTTTAGGTTGCGAAAGATGTGAGCTGTGAAATTGTTATTTATAAATCTAATAATCAAGCTTTAAAACGCTACTGAAAAGAGAACCAAGACATGCCATGAAAGAATTTATAGGCTAAATCTAATTACAGAATGCGAACTGATGAATACCATCGCGGCTTAAAGGAAAATATAAGAGAACTATAAAAAAGCATAATCGGTGCATTAACTCCAATTCGATTCAATATTGTATGTAGAACAGCACTATGCTTTTATGATTTCCTATTCCACACACTAAGTGCGTTTATTCATACAAAGCCTTAGTGCTTGCCGATTTCAATATCGATTCTTCGTATTCGTAAGAATCGATTCAAGTTTACGATTATGCATTCGATATTCAATCAAGGAATGGACAAAGGGTGTCTACGGGTGGCACTGTTCGGATTTGCTGACAAACTTAGATTTGCGTTTCCGTAATAAGTCTTTTATTGAAATTGTGTCGTGTGTCTTCGTAAATAAGGATATTAGATCTTGTTAAAAGGTTTCATCAGATGTAGATGGTAAGTTTGTTTTAAGCTTATTGCGATGTTTCCATAAAGCGCTATGTCAAAGCATCTCCGTTAGATGGGCTATAATGCGATGCATCAAGTACTTCTATGTAGTACAATGACGTTTATATTATAATTGCAAATGTCCATTGTTAGCTAGATGGCCTTTTCCTGGTACATTATCTAGGAGGGCCGTCGATTGATTGCCGTCGACGAGAATTTATTGTGGCGTGGTAGGAATATATCCGTTTATGTAATAAACTCTGGTAACAATTGCCTTATTGTTCGCTGACCTAGTGCTAACGAGCTTAGCTTTGAATCGGTGGTGGGTATTGTTGAGTTCCTGGTTTCAATCCTTGGTTTAAGTGAGTGATCAAAGTGTCATTTCTCAAGACACCGACTGTATTAGGCTCAATAAATTAATCAATAACAATCTTCCTAGCCTTTTCCCGACTATGTTGGGGTCACCTTCCAGTCTAACCGCATGCTGCTGAATACTAGTATTTTACATAGAGCGACTGCCTATCTGACCTCCACAACCCAGTTACTGGGTAATACAGACCCTTTGATAAGACTAGTTGTCAGACTTTCGAACTTCTGATGACCCGTAACAACGGTCAAATATCCACGAATAACAGCTGGGACCAACGGTTTAACGTGCTTTCCGAGGCACGGAGGAGTTTCGGTATGTAAAGACGGCCACCCATCCACAGACCAACCCCAGAAAACGATGTTTAACCCAATAAATCTACCCGTGCGACTGTTATTACTTAGACAATAAATAAATAAATATTGATATTGATCGATGCGCTTGAGGTGGTATTACTCGCGAGCCGTAGGCGAGCGCGATAAGGAAGCCGAGAGTGTAATGATCAATGCACACGCGTTTCATACGAAGTTATTGTATCTGCCTATGCCTTCGGGAAATTCAGGCGTGATTTTATGTTATATTATGTGTGTGAAAGTTTCATAACTAGCTGGCCATTAGTTACTTTCCACACCTATAATTATGTAGCGTTATTTTACTGACCATAAGAGACGGTCCATCACTATACGATACCTTTATTTAAATCTAATTCAAATGAAGTTAAAGAATGTCGATCTATCTGCACCAAACTTTGAACTTCAAGAACGCTTCTTTATTCGAAACAGTATATTTGTACAGCTCATTACAAATCGTAAAGTTCAAACTTCGATGTCTGACACGACAATATTTCTGCCTTCAACTGATCTGAACCAGGATTACTCTACTTTAAACTCGAATTGAAATCGCCTTCAATGTGTTAAAGACACAATTAATATCGAATTTCAGAATCAAGATCTGTACACCGAATATATTTCGGTAACAAATTCACGAGGTATAAACTCCCCGAAAGACTTACGCCATAAAAAAGTCAATGGTATAAAGAAAAGCCATTGTGTATAAAGTTCATTATTACATCAACACTTGGCTACCATGAAATCTAATCTTTTATCTGTATTACGCAACAGTGATTCCACCTTAACATATTTTTATCTAAATTTAAATCAGAATGTCTTTAAGACACCTTTGTATCGATCTGAAGCATCGTTGCTTTCATCCATTCCCCATTTTGTTCTACAAAACTTCGGAGTTCTCGAACAAAATCAGCAATGATGAGTGTTATACTAAGTATGTAAGATTGACTCCAAATAATACTCTTAATTTAAATGATAATTACGGAGAAAGCAGAACACAATTTGAAAAATATTGTCATGAACACTTGAAGAATGTTAAACATATTCAAAACCTCAAAGAATTTTTTGAAACGGTACTGTTATACTGTCAACTGATTAGATTAAGTTTGGTGTAAGATTAATTATAAACGGAATATAGAAGTATGTATGAGAATTTGGTTAAATTGGAAACGATTCCGATGCAAATTCGATGGTCGTATAAGGTAACATTAGATAGTTGAGTTGAAAGAAACTTGAGATAATCAAATGAAGGACTCCGGGGGGTTTTGTTTATGTCGATTGTTAACCTATTGACACCTCAGGTTAAACTTACGTAACATACATATGTATAATATTTTTATCTCATGAATCGACGCGAGCTTAACTTGTGATAACCAAGTGTACAAAAACGCTGTGAATGTGTGCGTGAAGACGAGTAGCGTCAACATATAACACCCACATGCGCACACACACACACTTCCAACTTCATCATTGTCTCGGACGGTACCGAGAGGTCCTGCGCTTACACACACATCTACAGCGTGTACACTTGGTAACCACAAGTTAAACGCGCGTCGCTTCGTGTAATACTGTTACGAGTAACGACTCGTAAGACGGACGTTAGACGCTCGTTTGAGCGCTACGCTTCGTAGGCGATATTGTAATCGCTGTGAGATATTATGCAAATTGACAAACATGAGCATGAAGCCGATTATCTTATCCTAAACATAGAAAAGAAAAGAAGAAAGAAAATACGTTTATTTGCGGTAAATATGATACAAAGAAAGAATGCAAATACGAAAAAATATAAAAAATTGGGGGAAAATATACGTCACATCCACGCAAAACGGCCATCGCTCAGCATAATGCTGCGACAGAGCCCCAGCGCTGCTTGTTAGCTACAGCCGGCGTTGACGTCATCGTGTAGTTAAAACACCTTTGGAAGCAAAGCAGTGGCGGAAGTATTTACGTACTATGCCTGCTTTCCTACATGCAATAAGATAAATTATATAGATCGGCAAAAGAAGAAATCTGTGTTTAAGGTTCAAACAGACTGAGTTGAAACTCGAGCAGAATGAAGTAGTCTAGTGTAACTCCAGCTTAATTATTTTTTAATCGTCAGTCATGTGTTCCTCGTAAATAAATGTAGAAAACTAGCTAACTGCACAACGATTCATCTGATTCGACATCTTGCATAAAACATACACCTTCAATAGCACGTAATTTAACATTAACATATTCAAATAATGACTCTCTACAACTGTTTCTCCAAAATATATGAGTATAATATAGATAGCCGATGTTGTTCTCTCGTACAACATAGCCCCAAAGAATTCTCGAATAACTTTTAATTGTATGTATTTACGTTTAATTATTACCTGATGTCATTTTGTGAGTATTCTCACACGTGGGAAAATCTTAGTTAGGCACTAGCACGAACGCGCGACTTAGACGAAACGTAAATTAGAACGTTTCTTGAATCGAAAATACAACTATCCTATACCATTTTGGGTTACCTTTTTGCGACAAGTACAATTAGGCCTACTTGCACCACATATTTATTAAATGCATTTAACACTTAACGTATTAAAAACATGATTCTGTCTCTGCCATCTTCAAACGATCGACAGAAATGGAACGATATTTTAAATGCATTTAGGTTCATTTTTGTGGTGCAAGTGGGCTTTCTTATTGAACGCTCTAGGGCTCTAGAGCATAGACGAGATTTAAAAAAATCGATGAATTGGGATCCCGGTATATCGGGATACCACATTTTTCGCTAAAAGTTATTGTAACAGTGAGCATAAAAAAACAAAGTGAGTGTAAAACATAGCATGCATAAAGTTTGAAATATTTATTAGAAAAGAACAAGTACAAAATAGTATATTATGCAATTAGTGAATAAAGGGCGGATTTAAAGCGAGGGCCATAGATGAATCACGAACAAGTGAAGGATTACGATACGATTAGGTCGTGATTCATGATGAAATTTTCCAATTTTAATGTGCATTTTAATTAATTTAACCTTCCTTTTTTCTTCATTAAATGTCTATTTTCGCTTAAATCTTTCTTTTTCTTGTAGTCATGGTGTAAAGTATAGTATGCAACACTTGAATAGAACGGATTATATCGAGGGCCATGAAGCACTCGCTGCGCCCTACGGTCGTGATTCATCTATGGCCCTCGCTTTAAATCCATCCCTTATTCACTAATTGAATAATATACTATTACTTTACATTTTGGTAGTGTTTTCGCAGGAAACACAATATTCCCAAAGTATCGTCAGCCAAACTACTTCGTATCTTATTTGCAAGATAATCAGCAGCGGAGAACGCCCGCTCTGCTTCTTCGCTTGTAGGCACTACAGACTTTACACACCCATTGTGTGCTAACGTTAAGTATCTAATCTTTGACCCTCCTGATTCATAAAAGTCATCTCTTTCTTTATGATGGTATCGATAAGAGGAATTCGAGTAGGCGATGGACAAACTTGTCATGGCTGAGTTTAAAGTTTGCTATAGCTGCTTGCGCAATGTCAGAGCTCGCGAAAGGATGTGCCCGCAATAATTTTCAATCCCGCAAATCCCGCGGGATCCCGCACTCTAATAGAGTACTCCCGCAGTGAGCGGGACTGATGAAATCATGCGGGATCTCGGTATTTCGGGATCTCGGTAGGTATACCGAAATTGGAAGCCCAAGTATCATATAATATAAATTAAATTAAGTCTTAAAGCTAAATACCTAAATATTATGTGTGAAACGAGTATTTTCAATTTAAAATCGTTCGAATTTACAGTACCTACAACAAGGATCTTTTGACGCTCGAGTAACGTTGACAGGGGGGCGCTGTTGGTAAAGATTAGCGCAATTGTTTTGTGAAATGTATTGAAAATAAGATGGCAGCGTTAGTTCTGATTTTGGCTACGCGCCAAAAGATCCCTAAAATTACATGAAATTAAATTTGAAATTAAATTTGAAATTAAATGAAATGAAATTTGAAATGAAATGAAATTTGAAATGAAATGAAATTTGAAATTAAATGAAATTTGATTAAATAAGAAAATAAATGAGAATATTTTTTTTGCATGAATTGTAGCACATTACAGATGGTTGGGTTATTTAACAGTTTCTAAAACAATTCACTAAAACTAGCATGCAAAATAATTGTACAGCTATTATGTTTATCCTCACGTTTATGCTAGGCCTACTTGTCACGATATGCGGCAGGTGTATACTATTAGCATATATTAAAAGACTATGATATCTCATGTTGGTCATAACTTTTTATTTGGCTCGTATGTATTTAGGTGAAAGACTGTTAACGAGGTAAATGGATAATCAGATGTTACTCATTACGATTCCAGGAATGATTATGGTAAATATATGTATACTAAGCTATGTAGTTTGAGTCATTGTGATGTTTGGGAAAATGCAAAGAAGAGAAGTACCTACCTACTTACAACACAGATGTTTATATTTTACATAAGCTAAGTTCCATTTATTAGAAAAGTAACGGCCAATATTAACACTATTTATTGTGTAATATTTTTTAAATGATTAAATTTTAGAGTAAAAAAAATGTAAATGGCGAGTAACGGAGCTTATTATACGTACGTTTATATCGAAATAACGAAATTGTTATAACTAGAGGTTAGAATAATCGGATGCATATTTACCTAAAGTTAATTAGCTATGAAAGTATGGAAGCAGCTTCTTAAAATATATTTTTTGTAAGAAAATATCCCGTGATGCCAGGAATACCGGCAATGCATAACTAGTCGGGTGTATAGTATGGAAGCGAATTCTAAAATATTATTTATTAAAAAAAAAAAAACGGGATTCTTGGATTGCATAACTATTCAGATGCATATTTATTTAAAATTATTTTAACCCCCTATGCAAATATGTGTATGTAGGGTGCAAGAGTAGGGGTGGTGTGTGTTAGTTAAAATAAAAATAAAACACCGGAACCGAGGGATTTATTCGATACAAAAGCGCTTTCTATAATAGCAAACATCTCAACTTTAGGTGAATATGCATCCCAATATCCGATCTCTAGTTATAACCGTTGATTTTTGCTAGATGGCAAATATTTTATTTATTAACTAAATGTAGTAGCTATGAAAGTGTGGCGCCGGACTTAAAGAATAGCACAATCCCATTTCCTTCCGTGGGTGTCGTATAAAGCGACTAAGGGATTTTCTAGAGAATGGGCAGCAGCGTTCTCTATGCATTCTTAACACCATACTGCGATCGCCAATCCGCCTGCCAAGCGTGGCGATTATGGCAAACACCCCCAATTGGGGGAGGCCTATGTCCAGCAGTGGACGTCTTTCGGCTGTTATGATGATATGATGATCACAAACAAATTCGAGCGAAGAAGTAAGCTTGATGAATGCTTAATAAGCCTCTACTTATCGGTGATCCAAGATGTTTACTATTAAATACTCAGTAAAAAAAAAAACCAATACCAATATGACTTTTTCAATTCATATGTACTTTCTAAGTTTATCTTGGACATTACTGACATCGGTGAAGGAAAACATCGTGAGGAAACCTGGACTTATCCATACTAATATTATAAATGTAAAAGTAACTCTGTCTGTCTATCTGTCTGTCTGTCTGTATGTTACATTTTCACGCCTAAACTGCTGAACCGATCGTCATGAAATTTGGCAGCGATATAGCCTGGGATATGGAGAAGGATATAGGCTACTATTTTTACGCGATAATCGACATCCACGCGGGCGGAGCCGCGGGCAAAAGCTAGTAGTTAATATAAGTCTGAAATCGCCAACCCGTCTTGAGCAAGCGTGGTGATCAATGCTCGTGCCTTCTCTGTATGAGAAGAGGCCTTTGCCCAGCAGTGGGACAGTCATAGGCTGGTATTATTATTATTATTATTATAAAATAAAAAACTTGTGATAAAATTAACATATTATTGTCTAGTGTTATACGATTTTTATTATTTCTAAGACGTTGTATAAAATAAAATGCCTTATTTAAATAATCTGTAAAGTTGATTTTATTTCAAAGAATGGCATTGAAAATACTGATAAAGATAAAAAGTGTTGTGTTCTAAAAATACTTAGCGATTTGATCTCAGATAAAAGAAGAACATAAAAGTTTTATTTTGTAGAAATTATGTTAGGATTTAAGCACGCATTTATACGTTTCATTATGGTGTGGAAATAGCTTAGCGTAAGCACCTCTCTTGGGAAAATACCACATAGTTTCTAAAACCCTGTTTGTGTGGACTGTCTTATTTCGTAATGTCTACTGGTTCTGTCTCAGTTCTGGATCGATATCTTCAAATCAGTCAGTCTCGATCTTAATCAAGCAACACTTCTGCCGAAATAACGCGACAGAATGCAGTTAAGGTAAGTGAAAATTACTAGGCGTATTTTCCATAGAAAACAAAATACTTACACGGAATTTCCGTTATGTATTTTCGGCAGGTACTATGTGGTGTCGGACATAAAGAATAGCACCACCCCATTTCCTCCCGTGGGTGTCGTAAAAGGCGACTAAGGGGCTTACTAGAGAATAGGCAGCAGCGTTCTCTAAGCATTATTGACACCATACTGCGATCGCCAACCCGTTTGCCAAGCGTGGCGATTGTAGCAAACCCCCCCCCCTAGTTGGGGGAGGCTTATGTCCAGCAGTGGACGTCTTTCGGCTGAAATGATTAGTGATGATTTTCGGCAGATACGTCGCTACTCTTACTAGACACAATAATTGTGTCAAAAACCCTTTAATATAATAAACAAATAAAAGACAGCAACAAACAGGCCACTCTGGTGTAATCTCAGTAATACGCCGTGATTGCCGGACGCGCGTGATACAGCTGACCATTGCCGACCATTGCCGACCATCGCCGGCCATTGTCTACGCACACCACCTGTCTATGATTGCATGTTTGAACGCTCTAACGTCGTACGCGACTGAATTACGCGTGAATCGATAGCGGGCGAAAGATTTGTATGGATCGCTCAAAAATATTATTTGGAAAAAAATCTTCACCGACTCACTTCAGCTGCTTACTAATGGATGATAATCATAAAAAGAACGTGTGCTTCCGTTTATTTATTTACCGTAATAGGTTTAATAACAAGAAAACTCAATGTACGGTGGCCAGCACATCAAGCTACTCGAAACTGCCAAATTTCTCCAAACGATTTTAAACTTTAAAAGGTTGAGGATTAAGTTCGAAATAGAACGAGAAAATTTGACTGTTTGTGGTAACGTGATGTGCTGGCCACCGTACCTTCAAATTTATGCTGTTGCTGCCAAACCAACATGGCGTTTTCACTAAAACTATAATATGAACACGTAAATGAAATGAAAACGTACAGACGTCAGCACATCAAGCTACTACAATCTGTCAAATTTCTTTAATAGATTTTCAACTATATCACTACAGTATAAGGTTCAAGGTTTATTGCGAAAATTTGACAGTTTCGGGTAGCTTGACCTGCTGGCTGACGCTTTACATAATGTAAAGCGTAGTGTTGGACGCCCCCCAGCTACATGGACCGATGACCTCAAAAAGGTGGCTGGGACAGACTGGATGCGGAAAGTAGAGGACAGGATATTGTTATTTTGACATTAAAACAGATACGTCAATTTTATTTATTTGTATTGATAAAAGAAATATCCACACAAAACGAACAGCTTAGAAAGCGATCATTAGTTCGTCATAGCTCCGCCGGCGGCGCTTCAATATTATGGTGTATTAATTGTAGATCTGTTATTTTGCTCTATTTCTCATGTTATGTCTATAATGCTCTGATTTTGTGTACAAACAGCGCCGGGTGCCAATCTTGTAGTGTTGGAATTTCGTTCTTCGTTAGTAGGTTACTTTATAGTAGTGATTATTTTTGTTAACTTTAAATTAGCTATGTAGTATAGTATAGATTAACTTTTTTTAAAGACAGAAATAATTATGATCACTTATTTATTTAATAATACGATAAAATATTTATATTGTTCAGTTTTATAAACTTAATGATGTCATATAAATAAATTATCATGTTTTAAACTGTTTAATCATATAAAAAAGGGAGGGGAAAGAATAGGGAAACAAAAATTCGGACGCATCGCTGACAACAGGAAAAGTGCCCAAAAGGTTGGCAGCATTGCAATCAGCGTTGCCATACATACTTTGGCCAAAAAATAGGCCAGCACTCTGGTCACGTTAAGAGTCGACCAGCCGTTTGGCGATGTCTCGTAAAAATTTATTAAGAAAAAAAAAAAAAATTCAATCGTGTTTATATTAATTAGTAATTTTAAAAAATTCTGCCAAATGGCATCTAAAATGACTTCTGAGATGAACATTAATTTCCATTTTGTACAATATTGGCGGTAGATAGAAACTAGAAATGAAAAACAGAAAAGTTCTCAGATCAGGCAGCTTAAAGGAATTCCCGCTTCAAAACATAATCCTTGCATGAACCAAAAGCCGATCAGCAGTTACCACACTTTGAAAAGAAATCTTTACACAAAAGTAACGTAAATCCAAGTTTATAAAGAGTCTCATCTCCCTTCTATACATATGCAAATAGCCGTCATTGCTCACTAAATCGATTTCATTCGGTCATCCATTCGTTCTTTCGGTCATCAATCACTGAAGAAGATTGAACGGGTATCTTCAGCGGGTACTTAGAATATTTTATCTAAATTTTTACAAAGTTATTCTATTTTTAAGTTGAAAATGTAAGTTCTTCTATTTAAACAATTGAGGTATGTTTTTAGGCAAGTTTTTAATCACGTCTAAACTTATATGGAGTAGTGACAGGCGATGATTAATTTGACAGGACTAAACTAAAATTTATCTTCTGTCCTTTTCTTAATGAAATAGAAAGAAAAAGATGCACTGAACTTAAATTTTGTATAGTTTGTGAACAAGGGAATCGGCACCATTGTTTTATTATATCTCAAAGGGTTTTTACAGAGTTTTCGTTGAAAGCTCCCAGAAGCCTTATTTTTTTCCGACACCTCCAACAAATATCGTTAATGTATACCTAAATGTATAAAAAAACTTAACAAATTATATACTAAAACCTTCCTCGAGAACCACGATATCCATTATTGAAAACTGCATGACAATCGGTCCAGTCGTTTTTGAGTTTATTGCGAACAGACAGACAGACGCGGCGGAGGACTTTGTTTTATAATATGTAGTGATTTTTTGTGTAGATTTACTATGCAGGAAAAACCAATATTGTCAACAAACTTAAGAGGCCGTGCACGAAATCGACTGATTTTGATCAATTTTGTTCATTGTTTGTGAGAAAGGGAAACATAATTTAAACAAAATTATTTGAGATTTGAAAAGTCGTGTTCTTTGTTTTGCATGTGGCTGAAAGGGATTTTTCAAATAAATTAAGTACTCACGGTAAATCACTAATATTTGCAACAAGTTTTCCGAAAAATGACGCGAGACTGACATTTGATCATCATTCTACAAGAAACTACTTTTGATTTTGAACATTAAAAATTATCATCAACATCATTATATGGTCTACTTGCATGTGGCGGAACCACTTTTTTCAACTTCCATACAAAATATAGCAGAAAAATTATATTGAAAAAACCTTTTTTTGTTTTAAACCTCGTCAGTAATATATATTTTTCCTATTATTTAGCAAATCATATCAAGAAATTTAAAAATCACAAATTAGTCTTCAGCTATCCTTGAAATATAATCAAAATTTTATTTAATGATTATACAATATCTTCATTAAGTAAATCAATGGCGAAATAAACTATACTTTGGAGAGCACAAAAATGATGAAACTATTAAAAGCTGCTGTGACTGACACGAATGGTTTAGCACCATGAAAACTGTACTTTTATAGTTATACAGACTTAATGTTTCGATTATTTCAAGTTTTCTGACAATTAGATAAGAAATTGATAAAAACGAGTTTTTTTCGTGCACGGACCCTTAAAAGTCTACCAACTAACAGTTACACAATTCCGAATCAATTACCATCAACCACTATTCCACTATGAAATTGTATTAAAGAAAGTGTACAAGAAAACTCGTTGATAATTGCTGACCACACTTATGTACAGTGGACGTTGTAGTTGTCTATCTGTACTGGTACAGTCAACCGCACGTCCTTGGTCCTCAGCGCCTTTATGTCCTAGATATAAGGATTGTTTTCGTAGATCAAGTGTTGTAGTTGGCTGTACCAGTAACTAGCGTTTCCTAACTGCACCATCGGAATGAAACGAGTCGCTGGGACACTTGTCTATTGACAATCTAATCAGTGGCGTGCATTTCATAAAGACAGAAAGACACTGCCTACCCTACCTAAGTCAGATAATTATTTATAATCTTAGTCAAACATATTTTTATCTACGAGTACCAAAAAATCTTAATTCATAATTCAGCGCCACCTTTCGAGTGACGGGTAACATCGATATAGAGTAGCTCGTTCGTAAAATTTGACGTAATTTCACATTGCGCTGCACTAGCGCCGCTGAGCGCCACGGGAAAGACACAAACTATTCGCGTCTAAATGTGTATATGTGTGCTCTCGTGGTCATACAGATTTAATGGGTGTGCATTCCTATAGATACGAGGCACACATTGTCACAAATAACGCACACCACCGCACCGAGTAGACACTGTCTTTTTGACAACACGGCAAATTACGACACGTACCGAAGTCTTCCGATCCGAAGTTAGCTATGCAACTATTTTAAAAAGTAGCATTGTTTCATTCAATTTTCGCTACATAGAGTACCATTTTTTTTTTGCCGTATGTTTTGTAGGTACTGAGCCGCGTCAGCCGCTATTGCTATTATTTTGTTTGTTTTGATCGAAGAGTATAGTAATTATTTTAAGGTTTTGATTTGGTTGTGAGCTTTGCTATCAGTTATTATAGATTTTAACGTTGATATTAGTGTGAAAAACGATGGTGTGTGTATGAAGAAAATAAGAAATGATGCGTTTTCAAAACTATCTTTCGGTCACAAAAAACAAGTGATCGTGAATGGTCGTTGTACGCCGGATTTGAATTAATACAAACTAAAGGTAAAGTCAAGGTTGACAAGGCTCCTATGTGTTTATAAATCTGTCGAATTCAAAAACCTTAGTATTCACAAATATAGATTTTTTTTACGAAAATCACATCATAAATACCTACTGTTTTTCCCGAAGTACTGCGTTTGGCAAAATTGAGTTTTACAGTTCCCGCGAGCAGTGTTTTGACCGAAAAGTCATTCTGGTCACTAAGACGTACCTATAAGCATATATTTAAGAAATACCCAAGGACAGCGACGACTTACAGATCTTTCCATAATTTCAATAGAAAAAAAACTGCTTACCTACCAATTTACCTACATATGAAACGCCTTCCCACCTTTTACGTTTCCATATTGCAGACTTTCTTAAAGAAAGATAGATTAGATAGTGTAGATTTAATCCATGCTAATATTATAAATGTGCAAGTAACTCTGTGTCTGTCTGTCTGTCGGTCTGCCTGTCTGTATGTTACGTTTTCACGCCTAAATCGCTGAACCGATCCTCATGAAATTTGCCATAGATATAGCCTGGGATATGTAGAAGGTCATAGGCTACTTTTCTACGCGATAACCGATATCCACGCGGGCAAAAGCTAGTAAGTCTATAAAATCGGTCAATCTATAAAGGATATTTGAGATGGCATCATTATTTAATCGACAAGACGACGAACCAAAACCAGCATGAAGTATTTTTGGTAAGATTAATTTTTCTGCCTACCCTGTCTAAAAACTCTGTGCACGCCACTGAATCTAATTGCAAACTGATATCTATATAGAGTTGTTTTTGATGAGGGAGACTTTTTTTAGGTGTTCATTGGATTAAACTGTAAGACCTCAATTTAACCGCCCAGTGATTTAATGGTAAGCCTACCTGTCTTAGGGGAACGCCCAAATACTCCGAAATATTTTATTCCGAATTTCGATGTTCCGATGTTCAAAAGTCCGATTTTCATAATACCTAAGAATTATAATGTCTATTATTAAAGATCACGATATTTATTTTACCGAAAGTCGTAAATGCGATTTGTTTGTTTTCCGATTTTCATACGTTCGAAGAATCAAATGCTCGATGGGTTCTCGGTCCGAAAAACGACATTCCGATTTTCAATACTCCGATTGTTGGTGAATCATTTTGGTTAGGTTGGGTTAGAACTGTGACCATTAAAGCGCGAAGGCGAGCGAGCGTGCCGCGGTAGCGACCGCCGAGCGCCAGATCCCTTCTATTGTTGGTGAATCACAAGGTTTTACAAGGCGTTTTTATTTGTATGTGTGATAGAGGAACCAGACCCGGTCGGTGCAAACTTTTTACTAATATCAATAGGCGCTGATATTGTTATCTTGGCCGTGTACAGATCTCCGTCTCTTCATTGTATTGAGGATTTTTTGAACTCTGTTGACGGCTTGCTTCGACCTTGTAAAAGTAAAAATATTGTCCTAATTGGAGACATTAATATAGATATTAAGCACAATAGCATCGATCGAAACAGCTCATCATACTTAAATCTCTCCGCCGAATTAGGGCTCCTTCCAGGTCATACATTCCCGACTCGAATAAATAACTGCCTAGACCATATTATGATTAAAACTTCTTTAGCGGCGGTGGTGACTGTGATTGAGTCAACAGTAACAGATCATGATTCGGTTCTTCTTAGCCTATCCTATAAACGGGAAAAAATGAAGTTCAATCAAATGGTTAAAACTGATTATGTGGCGACGGTGAAGCAGCTAGAATCAACAGATTTTTCTTTCATCTGTCCTACGGCTGATGCTGAACAGGCTGCAACGCTTTTTATCGAAGCGTTGTCAGGAGCATTAAAATCAAACGCTATAACTGTTACTGTTCCTAGGCGTAAAAAAATACTAAAGCCATGGATAACACCTGGACTATTGCGGTGTATCCGTCACCGTGATAAATTACATCAAAATCTGAAGAAAGATCCTAATAATCAAATTCTCGAGGTATCCTATAAACGTTATAGAAATTTCTGTAACGCATTACTGAGGAAGCTTAAGAGAAGTCATGAAAAGTCAATCTTAAAGAACGCAAGAACCAATAAAGAGACTTGGTCGGCTATTAAGTCCATTACAGGTACTAAAAAACAGAAGACTTCTGCTGATTGTCTGCTGAATATTCGGGATAGCCCAACTGATGCTGTTGAGGAGGTCAATCAATATTTTGCAAATGTTGGAAAGTTACTAGCAGACAATATTTCACAATCCTTTACAACCACCCGATCTGGTAATTGCATTATGACTCGAACCATAAATTCGATGGCTCTGCTCCCGCCGGATGAAAGTGAGATAGAAGCCATAATCATGAATATGAGAAACGACAGTGCGATTGGCTGGGACTGTATGTCGAATAAGTTCCTTAAAATGGCAAAACATATCATAGTTCCGCTTTTCACCGTCATTGTTAAATTGTGCTTTGAGCAGGGTGTTTTCCCCAAAGTATTCAAACGAGCTCTCATTTCACCTGTCCACAAGGGTGGGGCACGAGACGGTGTCACCAATTACAGACCAATTTCTGTGCTGCCAGCTCTTTCCAAAGTGCTAGAAAAACTACTGAACAAACAACTTGTACATTTTCTGGAGCATAATAACATTCTTTCAGACTCACAATTCGGTTTCAGGTCAGGCAAAAGCACAGATGGAGCCGTCAGCTCTTTGGTGGAATATGTTACGGCAAGTCTTGATCACAAACAAAAGTGCATAGGAGTCTTTATTGACTTAGCTAAGGCATTTGACACCGTGTCGATCTCTATTCTCGTTGATAAGTTGGAAAGATGCGGCATACGGGGAATGGTGCTTAGGATTTTTACAGATTTTCTCTCGGGTCGTCAGCAAAAGGTTAAAATAGATCAGTATATTAGTTCAGATGCAACTGTAACCTGTGGTGTCCCACAGGGCAGTATTCTCGGTCCCAGTCTCTTTCTTGTATATATAAACGACCTGTGCCAAATGTCACTCCATAAAGGTAAAATTTTTACATATGCCGATGACACAGCTTTCGTGTTTCAAGGAGAAACTTGGGACGAGGCGCGACAAAATGCGGAAAAGGCGCTACATAAGGCTCATTTGTGGCTGAAACATAATTTACTGACCTTAAACGTGTCCAAAACTTCATTTGTTCAGTTCACCAACTCTCGCCTAAAACATCAGAAAGTAGAGATTCGTTTTCACACGTGTGAGTTCTTAACAACCCAACACCAACATTGCTCATGTCAAACTATTGTTAATGCCCCGACAGTAAAGTATCTTGGAGTATTTCTAGACGAGAAATTAACCTGGCAGCCCCATTTGGACATGATTTCGGCACGAGTTAGAAAACTAATATGGGTTTTTAAAAATCTTAGGCATGTGGCTGACCTGGAACTTCTTCGCACAGTTTATTATGCACTGGTTCAATCGGTCATTGGTTACTGTATTGGTGTATGGGGCGGCGCTTGTAAAACACGCATCATTAAATTGGAGAGAGCCCAACGATCCTTGCTCAAAACCATGTCATTTAAACCTTATAGATTTCCCACTAGAACGCTTTACGAACTGTGTCGGGTTCTAACGGTACGGCAGCTATTTATTTATCATGTCATCACCAAGCAACATGTCTCCATCCGTTACGATCCAAATAAAATACTTAACAAACGCAAAATCCCCAATGTTATTGATTCCGTAAGTTGTCGTACTGCACTTGCAAGACGTCAGAAGTGTTTTCTTTCTGTACACCTCTACAATAAACTTAACAAAATTTTAAAGTTTTATCCAGTCTCGTTTCACGAATGCCAATCGATGGTCAGAAATTATCTTCTGACGCTAAACTACGAGGAAACCGAAAAAGTACTTCAGTAGGTGGCGAATAAGATTAATACAGACAACTAAACATACTTAAATGAACATACCATACCATCACACACACGCACACACCCTCGCACACACACCCTCACACATTACAATACACATCACGCACTCTCACATCCTACTCACACACGCCCACCCATTCATTTTCACCCTACCTTAGCTAAATATTAAGAATTCAAGAATTCTTTTTTTTTTTATTTAATTTTTTTTTTGTATTTTTGCATGCTCTCATCCTTAATCATAGTTTTTCTTTTATTTTTCTTTATTTGAGAGTCAATCTTAAAATGTATTTTTGGCATAAAAATTTATGTAATGGAAATGGGAGAAGGCGCTGATTCCTGACATACAGGTTTTTACCTAGTTTGGGATTCAGAGGCTTCATATAACTCTGTAACTCATATTATGTCAATAAAGAGATTATTATTATTTCGGAATTCTAATTAATCGGTACTTTAATAATCGGAATTCGTATTAGTGATGTTTCGAATTATCATTAAGTCGGACTTATTGTTATTCGATCTACTGAAACTCGGTATTTTGAGAATAGTAATTATAGACGTTAGGAATATTGACATTTTGGAATTATGAAAATAGGATGTATGATAAATCGGAGTTATTATATTAAGAATTTTGAACCATTCGGGATTATGAAAATCGGTATTTTGAAATTCGTATTTGTGACTGTCGGAATTAAGTTTTTCGTATTTATGTAGTGTACCCCCTATCTCTAGGTCTTAGACCTAGAGATTTCGGGTTCGATTCCCAGCGGGGGAAAAATTTCTGCTGGCTTTGGTTGGTGGTACGGCTTGTTCTAAGTCCGCCTGGCTAGCTACAACCATCTTATCTAATCTTTCGCCATAACAACAATGTAAACAGCGTTGTTGTTTTTCGGCAGTTAGAGGTACCCCTCTATCTACCCGACACTGCCGGCGGTACTACGGCTCGACGCCACTACAGCGTCCGCCGAGTGCCTTACCGCACCCTACATCGCCTGGGCCTTGTGGGCCGGTCTCGACCCTGCCACGTGGCCGCTACAGCCACGGCCACCGCTGCACCACCTGTACCGAGAGAAAGTACTGTCCTGGGCTGGACCGTCCGGTTGGCACCGCTGAGGCAGTGAGGCGGGGAGACCAACAAAAACAAAACAATTTTTATAATTTTTATCTGTCTGTCTGTCTGTTTGTTTGTTTGTTCTGGCTAATCTCCGAAACGGCTGGACCGATTTTGATGGGACTTTCACTAGCAGATAGCTGATGTTATAAGGAGTAAGCTGGTACTTATCACTACATATTATAAAACAAAGTCCTCCGCCGCGTCTGTCTGTCTGTCTGTTTGTTCGCGATAAACTCAAAAACTACTGCACCGAATCTCATGCTGTTTTCACCAATGGATAGCTTGGTTCTCGAGGAAGGTTTTAGTATATAATTTGTTAAGTTTTTGTATGAATTAACGATATTTGTTGGAGGTGTCGGAAAAAAATAAGCCGTCTGGGAGCTTTCAACGAAAACGCTGTCTAAACCCTTTGAGATATCACAAAATAATGTATAGTGGAATTAGTATCTTATAAGGGTCTTCAAAAAAGTCCGCGATGGCATATGTCTATCTCTCAAGGATAACATACTATATCCATTTTATTGTCTTTTTGTAGGTATTTGCTTGCCGAATTTTACTCTTGGAAATACGATTACGATAACAATACGCTATAATATAAGTAGCTATTAGCCAAATTATGTTCGTAGATAAATAAGCTAGCTACTTACGTGTATTGCAAACAGTATACAAGAATATTTATCATAAAAACATTACTAAACACGGCGGCCTTATGATCAAAATTTGTGCATTCCAAAACTTTCGTTACTTTTTCACTGACATATTTATCACTTTTCGATAAACTAGCACTCAATACGAAATCTACATTTATTTCTCAGTAATTCTGTATAAGATTCTTCTATGATTAAACCGTTTTCTCATTGAATCCATTACTTTACGCACGTATAACCTTGATGAATGTTTACATCGCGCCACACCGCCACACGACCACAGAGTACAGACGTATTTTGTTTTCTTTTTTTTTCGTTCGTTTAGTGGTGTTCCCGCTAAAATGTCAACCGGTCAAGTATTAGTCGATTAATCGAATTCTACAGCCAGATCGTGTTGCAAGTACAAAATAAATGTCAAATATTTCGTCCAATTGCGAACGTGACCCTGAGAAAAGTTATGCACCAATGGTGTTCTTTAGATATTTCGAGCGTTTTATCAGCACAAACGGTGTATCATGCGACATTTCGGAGGATTTCGTTTTGTTTTCACATTGTTGGTACTTACGTGAATTATTTTAAAATTATTATTTGTGCAGCACTTTTATTTCGTGTTGTAATTTGGTAGGTACAATTGATTGCTTTAAAAATTTGAGTGAAATTTCGTATTTTGATTTTGTGTTTGTTATCTTTAGGTAAAGACTCATTCACGTTCAGAACATACGTACTTTTATTATATTAAATCATTTGTTTCGGTTTCTATTCACATAGTGAATCACATTAAAATTAATATTAAGTTAGAATTTTGAGTTATAGCCTGGGATATGGAGAAGGACATACGGTACTTTTTTATGCGATAACCGACATCCACGCGGGCGAAGCCGCGGGCAAAAGCTAGTATTGTAATAAGTTAAAGCCATAAAATACATCATAAGTTACTAAAAATAACAAACTAAAATAATACCACGGTATCAACACCTCTATATAAATACAAAATAATTTACAATGTAGGTACACGTAAGCTGCGATTATTGTGCGACCGGTCGCGACTGACAAATACAGGATCCTGTTGTTACGCAATTTATTATTTTCCATACAATCCTGTTGGACGAGAGAAAATCACAGAGTAAAACTTTGCGTTTAGGGGTGTCGCGGTTATTGGAGTGCATTTTTTAGAATATGGTTTTGTTTTTGGGTAGTATTAAAAGCTCAAAAAATAAAAAAAAATAAGAGCATACTCAAAATATGAAATTTACTGCTTTAAGTACTAACTTTCCGACAACTTATAAGCGAATACAAATAAAGGAACGACCTAATAAAATACTGAAAATTCCGAATAATTAATACAATATTTAAAATAAATTTTGGTGACGTAATATTTTTTCACCAGCTTAGCCACAGCTTAGTCACAGTTCTAACCTAACCTATTTCAATTAGTTCAAAATGACGAATCATACCTACAATCTGCCGCATAAACGTGAGCCGAGCGAGCGATGCGAGCGGTGAACATATGTCTTCGGAAACTTTGTATTTTTTTCGGAAGTTTATTATTTTTACACAGCTTCGTATTACAGTCAACCACAGATCGCCGGAAGTTAATTTGTTTTTCGGAAGTTTTATTATTTTCCATGTTTTTTAGCATGTAATTGCATAAAATTAGTAATTTTCTACAATACAGTATAAATTGTTTGTAGGTAACATAAAATTTTACTATTTAAATCGACTTAGTAATAAAATATGGTTTATTTTAATTTCGTATAAAATATAAACCATCTGATGATGTTTTATATTTTATATGAAATTATTTATTTTTACCTTCAAAGCACGAAAAGTCACACATCAAATCTTATCCTCATCCAACAAACGTTTGTAAAGGTTCACTTAGATTTGGAGAACTTTCAGAAACAATTATAAAAACCACCATTCATGAATACGCTCAGATTTCATATACCTCAATTTTATCGTTGCGGTTTTAGCAACTCTATGAAGTTCCATCTAAACTTGTCGACCGCTATAACTCAGTGTAACAGGAAGACTGGCGCTTCCTTGCTTAGATTATCACGTTGTTAAGACCTTAATTACTTTTATAATACAGGCTCATTAAAAAAGAAAAGAAAGCGCATTGAAGATAAAAATATATCTCACTCTAGCCAAACTTCTAATAATCTAACAAAGTTTTGTAAAAGAAAAACCTAATGTTAAACTCAAACTCAAATTATTTATTTAAATTAAACCATTTACAGGCACTTTTGAATTGTAAAGGAGTCGGTCAGTAAGAAAAATGAAGCTACATGCCCATTCCAAAGCGTAGTAGGTACCTATGGAGAAAAACTTTCAGAATCAACACCAAAAAAACAACCATTTACTTATCGATAAACTTATTTCTTAGATTTTTTTTGTCACGGTGTTCGCAACTCTATGCATTTCTCTTGAAACTTGTCGCCCACTATAACTCAGTGCAGCATGAAGACTGGTACCTCCTTACTTAGACTAGCACGTTGATTAGAAAATCACTTATTACATGCATATCGAAAGTAAACAAAAAAAAAAAATTGGCAGTCATAAAGACTGCAAACAGAAGTGTAAAATCTAAACTTTGGAATAATTGTTCTTTTTCTGAATTTTTAAATCGCTACGCGCTACACGTCGCCAGTTTGGCGAAACACTTCAGAAGCATGTCACGCATTTCGGTGACGGTGACGCGAACCCATAAGTTTTTCCCCTACAAAAAATCGCTCAACGCGGCTAAAGAAATTTTCACTTAAAAAAAACCTAAAAACTTAGCTAAAATATGCACAATAGGAAACCTTGCGTTAACACAACCTTAAAAACAACAATGAAAATCAAACCACACACTTTAAATCTCTGCTTAATCGTTACGGTAATAGCAACTCTATGAAGTTCCATGTAAACTTGTTGCTCGCTATAACTCAGTACAGCAGGAAGGCTGGCGCCTCCTTGCTTAGATTATCACGTTGTTTAGACAATCACCTATTACTTGTACCGAGAGCTTGAGCTTTTGTTGTAGGCTATGTTGTGAGCTTGTGTTGTAAAGGCATTGTTGGTGCAATCTATATTTATTATCTTTCATCATCATCTTCCTGCCCTTGTCCCATGTTACTTGGGGTCGGCGCAACACGTTTTCTCTTTCCATTCCCCCCTGTCAACCGTCACTCTATCATTCACTCCGTTCTCTTTCATATCATTCTTCACACAATCCATCCATATTTTTTTGGGCTTTCCTCTCCCTCTCCATCCATCCACATTTATTTTCATCACTCTCCTCATCACATGCGTTTCCTCCCTCCTCATCACATGCCCATACCATGCCAAACGACGTCCTTTCAACTTTTCTGTCACCGGCGCCACTTTCAAACTTTCTTTCTTATCTTTATATGATATAAAATTCTTATATGCGTGTATATGTGACTGAGCTCCTCCTAAAGGCACCTCTTCAAATCTAATATCGAGCTAAATGAAAACTATAACTGACGTTACAAGAATAGACTAATATTACCCATCACAAACTTAAAAGTTATCGAGAAGAGCCCATATTCAAGACTAGCTAATATATTTAATAAATTACCGGCAAGTTTCAAATCCTTACCAAATGACTCAATTTTCTCGAAACAGTTGAAATCTTTGTTATTAAAGAAAGGCTACTATACCGTTGAAGAATTTAAATCTGACAAATTGTGAATAAATTGACTTTGTAATGTTGTTATGCATGACGTAAATGTGAAATAAATGACTGAAATGAAAATAATGCTCAATCTTAAATAAATGATTGATTAATGTTTAGTATAATATAATGAATTGTAATAATTAGAATCAATAACATATTATGTAATTCAATAATTTGATAGGAACCATTTGCAGTGCCCTTACAGGGTGCATGTCTTAATACTGTGTCATGAAATTTCAATGCATGCCTACTAACCAGTGTTTAACATGTAATCAAATAAATAAACGCCTGGACCGATTTTTATGAAATGTGTGTGTATATTTGAGTGGGTCCCTGGATGGTTTAGATTCACAATTGGACCCGGTATAATATTCTATAGTACTGTGTGTACTCTTAGCTTATTGTGGAGATTATGCTAAAACTATGCAATTAATGTAGCGGTAAATTACAAGACAATAATGTTCGGTAATGTGCATTTGCTTCTTGATTATTACGTAAGCTTGTGTTTCCCTACATATCTTAATGAACAAAATAATTGTTACAATGCATATTAACGAAAAGGATTTCTGGAAAAGTTGAATAGTTTGGTTAAATTTTGTCCAATAGCACTTCTTCTTCTTTTTATCGTTTGGTTAGTAACTAACCTGGCGTCAGAGTTTTTATGCCGCCCATGGTCATCTGACTTGGCTACACATGCCGTCGAGAAATATCTCTCATTCATGGCGGTGGTGCACGGAGGCGATCGGCGGCGGTGATCTCTCGCTTCCGGCCCTGGTCCAAGCCATGATCCGGAGCGAGAGTGCATGGGAGGCAGTCACCTCCTTCTGCGAAGCAGTAATGCTCGCGAAGGAGGAGGCGGAACGCGTGAGGGAGCGGCAGTCTGTGCGCCCTCACGTCCCTAGTCGCCGCAGGAGACGCCCTGGGCGCGGGAATCGATAGCCGATTCCCGGTCACCGAAGGCGCGGGTTTGCGGACGGCGAGCTATGGGCAGCTCGCCATCCGGTAAGGACCAGGCCTGAGTCGACGGCGCGTTGTGTTTCACGCGCACTTCAAAGAGATGTCAGCATGCACTGACGGGGTCCGATAGGACCGGTGCCTGCCAGGGTTGCGAGTTTGTCCGAACGGGATACCGTGGCCCTGGCACACAGGCAACTGAAGGAACACGGGTGGGTTTTAGTCAGTAAAAGTCTGACACGCCCTCCCGCTCCGCGGGACTTGGCGTCTTTCGAGCGGGAGAAGTTATTTGATAATTTCCTACGAAAAAAAAAAAAAAAATGGAATGCCGGGTTCCTCACGACGTTTTCTTTCACCGTTATTATGTTATATATGACTGCTTCCAGCAGCACTGATTTTATTTTGTCCACTCTGGCGAGGTGAAAAATTCAGCTACATTTTTTGGAGATCTGCAGTTATTGTGTAAATAACAAGAGATGTCACGTACCAATGGCATGGCAACGCCTGGGGGCGCCTATGTCCAGCAGTGGACGTCTTTTGGCTAAAATGATGATGATAAAGACGAAAGGAGTATCAGCTCCAGTTTCATGCGAAGCGACAAAGAGATTAATAAAGATAAAGTAATAGGTAACAAGAAAAAAATAAATCCCTCCTTTCCTTTCCGAACCAATTAAATATTATATCGCCAATTTCTTAAAGACCTATTATTGTAATAGCCTTTAGAAGAACCTTACTCAGCAAGACATTTTACAGTCTAATATTAAGTATAATAATGGCGCAAATTAACTTTCTAATTGAATGTTGTTTATTGTTTACAATAAACAGCTCCAATAACTTTAGTGCATTCGTGAAAGACTCCCAAGGGAAGTAATAACTATTATTATTTAATTAACGGCTCCTCTTTTATATTTATTCCTTCCTAATGTACTTAAATTGGAGATAGATGAGTGGCCATTGGCTTAGAGGATATTTAACATCTTCTAGATGACCACAATGGAGATTATCCTCAAGAAGAGCAGCATCCTTATTCCAATATCGTAAGTACTGAGATTATGAATCCATCAAGCGAAGAGTTTATGTAAATTTAGGTATGTGACACCCGCCAAAAGTCTGCAAATAGGTACATACTTACAGAATGATTCGATCTCAGGAGACGATAAAAACTTCAAAAGGCGCATGAGACATAAATTTTGCTCGACAAACTCGTTGAAGTTGCATTTGTAGATATAAAATAAATAATTGATTATAAAATACTTTAGTTCAGCATTAAGTGGTATAATCATCTCTTTCGATTTATCTACTTGCGCTGTCAAATATCATCAATCAGATCAAGTGGTATCATCAACTCTATAAACAAAATCAACAACGGTATTATCATCTCTATATAACACCCAGAAGAGTTATTAAATAGTATTATCATCTCTGTCGGTTTCCCGGCGAGTTGTCGCGCGGTTAGCCGGTTGTACGGGTGAACAGTAGTCCGTTGTTATTACAGGCCACATACCTACATACACGGGTGCGTTGACTCCGTTTAATAGTATATTGCGTACTCGCTGATGTATATGCAGGTTTACATGCGGGTGGTAAAGGTTCTAGACAAGTGTTTTAATTAAAAATTGTGTGTGTGATCGCTATGATCGGTATTCTATATAGAATACCGATCACAGCGATCACACACGCAATTTTTTTTTTCAGAAGGTATGCGTTTCTGTATGTATATACATACATACATAAACTCACCCCTTTATCCCGGGGGTAGGCAGACACTATAGAACGCCACCTACTACGCTCCTTACATACTCCTTTTGCTTCGTTTACGTTCATACATCTGGTCATATACGCACGCTGGTTGCGAGTACTACGCACTTGACCTTTCTCAAGAACTTCACCAATTAGGTCACTATATGTCCTCCTAGGGCCCCCCCCCGGCGTTTCCACTCACATCTGTCTTGTAAATACCTTTTGTTAGTCGCCTTTCATTCATCATCTGAACATGACCAAACCATCTAAGCATACTCTTTTCAATCTTTGTCACTACATCTTCTTTTAAACCACACCGTTGTCTTATCACATAATTTTTCAGCTTATCATTCAGTCAAAGTTCCAACTTTATATTACGTTTTTTAATTTTAAATATTATAACTGTACTTTAAATACCAGCACGACCCATTTTTTTTTTTTACGCTGAGAAATGCATTACGCATGCCCGCTCGTTGGGGGACGAGACGGGGTATGTGGGACTCCCTGCCAAAATGGCAGTATACCCACTAAAACTCAGCGGAATTCCCACATCGCCTAGATGGGAGGGTCATGGGAAACCGGCACAGCCTTTACGTCCACAACCCTCCCGGCGCATGTCCGCCTAGCTGGCGGGCCCCGCATGCCCCCCCGTCTGGGGGGGCATGGAATGGCCGGGAACACCTGGCCATTCCCGTCCGACACTGGTGGAGGCCTGTGCAATACAGGCAAGGGTGCCCCCGCACCCGTTGCCTGCTGGCCTCCACCTGGGACCTCGCGCCAGACGACCCCGCGTCCAGGCGCCCCTGGACCCCCACGACGGGTCAGGTTAGTGGCCCCGCCGCCTACCACTTTTCGGCCGCAGAGGATAGGGAGAGCGGCCAACGCAATACCGACACTCCTCTTCCTCTGCGGCCCCACCGCGTCCGCCATTCAACGGTGGCGACCCCGTCAAGGCCGCGGAAGGTAGGGAGAACGGCTCACCGCAATACCGGCACTCCTCTCCCGCCGCGGCCTCCCACACTCAGCCGCGATGCCGCCCATTCGACATCGCGGCCCGCCTCAGTTGCGATGTCGCCAAAGCGGCACCGCAATCTACGGCCGCTACGTTGTCGGCTTAGCCGTAAAAGCCCTGACGAGCGGCCCCCTCCTCGGGTTCGTCTTAGCTTTACCGTGGCCCTCCAAGCCACGGCTACTGAGACCCCCGCCTCGACGATGCGGGAAACCGCCGGGGGGGACCGGCACGACCCCATTTTTTTTTTTTTTTTTTTTTTTTTTTACGCTGAGAAATGCATTACGCATGCCCGCTCGTCGGGGGACGAGACGGGGTATGTGGGACTCCCTGCCAAAATGGCAGAATACCCACTAAAACTCAGCGGAGTTCCCTCATCGCCTTGATGGGAGGGTCATGGGAAACCGGCACAGCCTTTACGTCCACAACCCTCCCGGCGCATGCCCGCCTAACTGGCGGGCCCCGCATGCCCCTCAGCCTGGGGGCGATATGGGAATGACCGGGAACACCTGGCCATTCCCGTCCGACACTGGTAGAGGCCTGTGCAATACAGGCAAGGGTGCCCCCGCACCCGTTGCCTGCTGGCCTCCACCTGGGACCTCGCGCCAGACGATCTCGCGTCCAGGCGCCCCTGGTCCCCCCGCAACGGGTCAGGTTAGTGGCCCCGCCGCCTACCACTTTTCGGCCGCAGAGGATAGGGAGAGCGGCCAACGCAATACCGACACTCCTCTTCCTCTGCGGCCCCACCGCGTCCGCCATTCAACGGTGGCGACCCCGTCAAGGCCGCGGAAGGTAGGGAGAACGGCTCACCGCAATACCGGCACTCCTCTCCCGCCGCGGCCTCCCACACTCAGCCGCGATGCCGCCCATTCGACATCGCGGCCCGCCTCAGTTGCGATGTCGCCAAAGCGGCACCGCAACCTACGGCCGCTACGTCGTCGGCTTAGCCGCAAAAGCCCTGACGAGCGGCCCCCTCCTCGGGTTCCTCTTAGCTTCACCGTGGCCCTCCAAGCCACGGCTACTGAGCCCCCCTGCCTCGACAATGCGGGAACCCACCGGGGAGGACCGGCACGACCCCTATACCAACAGTATGCAACCGTAAGCAAAACGTTTTGCGCGTGTTACCATAAACTGTGATTTTTGCCCATGTTACTTGTAATGTGTCTTTGTACACCTCGTATAGTCTGTTACAGAGTATGTATATTATTACTTGAGTATTATGTGTCGTATTTTAGCGAACTAATTTCGAGGGGCTTATGGCTAAGTACACCGCACGGGTCGATCGATCAGGTTAAGCTACGCTTGCCGCGATTGGTCCGTGGATGGGTGACCATCTTTACATACCAAGATTCCTCCGTGCTTCGGAAAGTACGTTAAGCCGTTGGTCTCGGCTGTCATTCGTGGATCTTTGACAGTCGTTACGGGTCGTCAGAAGTCCGAAAGTCTGACAACCAGTCTTACCAAGGGGTATTACTCAGTTACTGGGTTGTGGAGGTCAGATAGGCAGTAGCTTCATGGCGTTCTATCGTTCATACAGGTATTCAGCTGCATCCAGTTAGAGTGAAAGAGCCGACCCCAACGTAGTTGGGAAAAGGCTAGGCAGATAAGGAATTTAAAAAAAAAACGGGTCAGTCTTTGGGGACTGCTGATAGAATTGAAAACTAAGTAACTTGAAAGCGTTCGGTGACGGTGACGATGACGCGAGTTCCATGATTTTTGTTCACCCAAAAAGTACACATATTATTAGCTTTAGTTTATACGAAACCCGAAACACGTGTCTAGTATTTTTATGTAAAGAATTTATGTACAAAATTTCAAAACTGTATCATGAAAAATAACAAAGTTATAAGCTTGTTATGTTACCTGGTTGTCCGTACAAAAACATGCTCACCACGCGGCGCACCTGCGCCGCCCGCGCCTTGCGTTCATTAATAATAATATTAATTTGGCAGTAGCTACTAACCGTACGACGATTGTATTGTAATTAACTGGTGATAACATATTCCATCACACTTGCAGGCTTTGGACTTTTTCGTATTGGTCAAGTGCGGATAGGTACTAAGTGTCGCTCGGTGTTCAAATTTTTTCCCAAAAATATAACATGGTGTAAAAACTATTGGAATCGATTCAGTTACTTATTCTGAACAAACTATATTCATATACTAAAAATAATGTTGTATATGCTGTATCTATTCAAACACGAAATATTTTAAGAGATACACCTACCTATAGGTGGTAAAGAAGCCATGGAAACGATATTTTTTTAAATCTGAGTTATTATTTAAAAAAATAAATAATTTAAAATTACTTGATAATGATGATTCATTAATTATCAAAACTCACCGCGCTTGTGCCGCCATCATCGCCGCTTCCGGGGCGGGTCATTCATATAATTAAAAAAAAAAAAACTGAGTACCTAAAGGTTTTTTTGCAAAATGTCTGAAGCTATTTCAAAATTATAATAATTAGGTATGTAAAAATATAAAACACTAAGATAAAAAAAATTGTTCCTATGGCTTTTTTACCACCTATATATGTTTCTCTTAAAATATTTCTTGTATGAATAGATACCTTATATACACAGTATACATATAGCTCATGGAAAGCGTTCGGTGACGATAACGCAAGTTCCATGATTTTTGTTCACCCAAAAAGTGCTCAAAGCGCCTAAAAAAGTTTCATTAAAAAAAAAAAACCCTACCAATCCATCCCCAATCCAATCCGCAATGATCTCCATACACCAATTGACTTATTACCCCAACCACCTCCATGTGAGCCCCACGCAATAAGGAAAAGATTGGCACATCACGGCTCCCGTTGCTCCGGGCGCCCGTCTTACGTAATCACACTTATTATGTATGTATTAAGTTACGGCACAACTTCAGATTAGCACATAAGTGCCCAGTTATGTACCAGCTTACAGTTTTTGTCCACTCGACTTATCGGTAGTCATTTTAATGTTTACTTCCAATTATGTTGTCTAAAATGTTTGTGTTTTCGATCTAGGTGCTGTTTTTTGTTTATATCGTTTTAGTACACGTTTGGTTGGTGGGTATGGAGCATTAAGGCGAGGTTCTTCAAGCGTGCATTTTTTTTCTTGAGGTGGCAGCGGAGCGCGAGTAAATTGTGCCGTGAACTTCGTTAATTTTGGGTTGAAAATTATATGTTTTACGATATTAACAATGTTAAACCCGACGGACATTACATCTTCATAGACGTTTATTTTGATGTGATACATAAAGTAGTATAATATTGAAATTAAATGAGTTTTAATCTACAAAATAAGGGTACGTTTGGTTTTTTTTTCTATCGAGCGAATTTTGTCCAATTATGTAACGAGTACCCGATGTACCTACAGAAAGGTCTCAAAAGCAACATATAATTTATTCACGCGTTTAAAATAATTACAGTTTCTAAATAAAATGTATTTATTTATTTAATTAAATGCCTTAAAACTATCATTACAGGTCTTAACCTAATGCGATAGTCAAGTCAAACACAAAATTAAAATTAAAGCACAAAATACATCTGAAGATCATAATGATCATTGCTTGTAACATAGTGTAAACAATAGCACTTTTGCGAATTCACCCCAGTGACATGTAAATATATCAATTTCGACCTGAATATAATTAATGGTGTGAATCGCTCGAGTCAGAGGGGTTTTGGCCAGCAAGTTGGTCCTGGCTGATGATACGGCCAGCAGCGGCGGGGGTCGCTGAAAATGAAAATGACATTAAAATTACATTCCCTAGAGGTTAACTTGAAGAAGCTCGCCTTAATTAGTTTTCAATGCTTTTATGTAGGTACCTAGTATTAGAGGTGATTCGAAGGAAAACTTCTAAGGTATTTGAGTATTTGTTGTTTTTGTTTAATTGCAGGTGGAAAGACTGTGATGTATGCACATAGTTAGTCTGATGGAAGGGATTTCATGAGCTGTTTATGAGCATTTTCTTTTACGCAATACTTGCCTATACACCTTGTGACTTATGGCCAGCTCACTTTATTTAGGTATTTACTAGCTTCCGCCCGCGTGAAATTTTTGGTTCACCCGACCCACCCCGTCACATCGCATCGCCTGCCAGCACATTAGACAAATAACTGTTCTCACCCTTTCGTTATTACGATTTAAACGTTTAATAACCTCCGTTATTTCACGATAAATACAAAGCACTGTAATCTATTTACCATTTACATTAAAAAGCAATAATTTCAACAATATTATACAATAACTGTCGTTATTTAGCCGTTATTTGTCTAATGCTATAGTAAGTGGAGTATAGTGTTCTTCCTTGCTTTTTGATCGGCTCCTAAGAGTCCTAGCATCCTGTTAAATAACCTAAAGCTTTCATCAAGAAATGGGCTATCAAATGCAAACTAGTCCAAACACGATATAGTCCAAACAAGATCTAGTCATATCGAGATTAAGTCCTATAGCGAACTAGTTAAAATTAGTAAAGTTAATTTTTGCTAGACGCCAGCATTATGTTCTAAGCTCACACTTATATACTAAGATTAATAATAAAATAAATATCATTGAGTTAGATACTTACAGGGTAAAAGCTAGAATTGAGGAGTGGATAATTGAACAGGAGTATGACGCTGTTGAAAATTTACTTACCTGGATCTGTTGATTCTATTACATTGTTTTTCCATCCTCCCGAACGGCAGTACACCCCCTTTCATCTCCACGTATACATGAACACTCAACACTTCCCACATAATATGTACACATAACACTCATTACACGCCACGACACCCGACACACATACTCAACATACATAAACACGTACATCCCATACACTATTTTTCTTTTCTTTTCTTCTTCTCACTAGTACATAACCTTATCTTTGACAATTATCTAATTTAAAATCAACTTGTACGCTCACAAAAATCGCTCGACCGTAATATTGTAATGTGAAGACACTGCCTCCCAAGATACAGGATTTTCCTAGTTTGGGGAGCAGGGTACATATTTTATTTGGACTTTCGACCACACTACCTACCTATTGTATCCAATTTTGTTTACTTAAACATGCTCACCTTTCTGTGTTATTTACTGTCAAAGTTTATTGTTTTTTTTTAATAAAGAATTATTATTATTATTATTAGTCATATCTGCTATTTAGTCTTATCGAGAGGTAGTCATAACGTTTCTATCCCAAAGAATTTTTCAAAATCGACTGATTGTTCCAGAAATTAGCGCATTGATACAGACAAAAAAGAAATAAAAGCAAACTTCAGTTTTATTATATTACATTATTTGGATAAGGATTAATATCATATTTTTGCATCATTTTTCATTAATGCTCTGCTCCGATTGGTCGTAGCGTGATGTTATATAGCCTATAGCCTTCCTCAATAAATAGGCTATCTAACACTGAAATAATTTTGCAATTCGAACCAGTAGTTCCTGAGATTAGCGCGTTCGACCAAACAAACAAACCCTTCAGCTTTATAATATTGGTATAGATTAATTGAATGGCACTTCAACGACTTACTCAGTAAGGTATACACAAATAAAAATCCTGACATGCAAAAAAAAAAAACCTAAGAAAATTTGAATTTTGCGAGCTGCCCTGGTGATTTCGCCGTAAATAGATGGATTTTAGTTTTGAAATGTGTCAAACTTATCCAACTAACATGCAGGTATTCTGAACCTACCAATACATATCTCCACCGCAAAAAAGAATCCCGTAAAACGTACTTTACGGCCTCGATAACCGACTTTTAATGATTTTATACTGAAGATCACGTCTAAACGAGTAGTCTTAATGATTCGGAAAAAAAGTTAAATTAGAAAGAAAGAAAGAAGTAGCAGAGAAGAAGCAAGTATTTTTTTAATAACTTGATGATTTCAGATTATGTTTACATTACATAGTGAAATTAATTTGTAAAGTTATGTCTAACGCGGATAAAAAACTGAGAATCACGCTAAATATATCAAGCGTATTTTTCTGAAACCTTCACCTTTTTAAAGATAATTTAATTATTGAGCATTTAGTATATGTGTTTTATTTAAATACCTTTTGTTTTATGTAAAATAAATTAATAATGCGTCTTATTTGGGATAGAGCTCCTAGATGGTCAGCGAGTTCTATTACTGGCTGGATGTACGACGCGTTGCGTGAGCTCAGTACAGAACACGCAAGCTAACCACTGCAGATCACTGGCATATATCTGCGCCTTAAATTAGATCAAACTTCATTGTCTGTAACACAAAGAGCAATCTCATAGATATAATGCATGTTTACATTATTACAGGTATAGGGTAGCTGTCGTCTGAATTAAAGCAATCAGTTCTCAATGCGGGTAGTTACACGTAATTCGAGCCTCCGTCGTATAATCACCTGCGTTCGACGTAGAAGATTATTAATATAATAGTATTCTATTATCAGCTTGGATTCGATGGATGCAGGATAGTTAATAAAATCGGGAGAAGGAATATAACGAAGTAATATTTTTGACTGGGATTTTTTTATCTTTATTTTTATTTTTACAACGGTGAAGCTGACCTGATGGTAAGTGATGATAAGGCCGAAGGTGGAAGCGAGCTTCACCCGCCAAAAATTGAAAATAAAAGTAAATAAGTGGCTACTACCTACTGGTAAGGCGAGGTTCTTCAAGTTAACCTCTAGGAAATGTAATTTTAATGTCATTTTGTTTAGAAACGGTAATGATTAAACACGTCAAAAAATTATGTTGCTTTTGAGACCTTTTTGTACGTACGTCCGGTACTCGTTACATAATTGGATAAAGCTCACTCGATAGAAAAAAAATCCAAACATACCCTTATTTTGTAGATTAAAATCATTTTATTTCAATATTATACCACATTATGTATTGAAAATCACATCAAATTAAACGTCTATGATGATGTAATGTCCGTCGGGTTTAATCGTAAAACATATAATTTTCAACCCAAAATTAACGAAATTCACGGCACAATTTACTCGTGCCCCGCTGCCACCTCTAGAACAAAAAAGCACGCTCGAAGAACCTCGCCTTAAAATCGGGCTAGTATGATATTTTAAAAGACTTTGTAGTTAAACCTGATGTGTCATGTATAGAGATCGGATAATCGGATGCATATTTACCTAAAGTTGAGATGTTGGCTAATATGGAATGCGCTTTTGTATCGAAAAAATCCAGCGATTACGGGATCGACAAATAAGTTTCTTATTATATTGAATCGGATATATATTTACTTATACTTTCAAACGTTGGCTTATATACATATAAGCCAACGTTTGAAAGTATAAGTCGGCATTTTACATCGGCATTTTTACGATCGATACAAAAGTGCATTACATGCACTTTTGTATCGATCGTAAAAATGCCGAGATACCGGCATCGGCATCGACAAATTTTGAGTTTTTTTTTTCTAACGATAGAATCCAAAAGGCTAAGTAGCCGAGGTAATAATATCTACGCCCAACAGGATATAGTATTTAATTTAATAAAAATATTTTTATTTGTGTTTGTTTTTTGTTTTAACTAACACATACCACCCGTCTTCTTACACCCTACATACACATATTTGTATCGGGAGTTAAACATAAATATGCATCCGAATAGTTATTTCCGAGTAGTTTTTTTAATAATTATTTTTTTAGAAGTCGCTTCCATACTATACACCCGACTAGTTATGCATTCCCGGAATCCTGGCATACCGAGTTTTTTTTTTTTTTACTAAAAATCTATTTCAAGAGTCCGCTTCCATACTTTCATAGCCAAAAATGAACTTTAGGTAAATATGCATCCGAATATGCGATCTCTAGTATAGCTTCCATCCCAGATTGCATACGCAACCATTTTCTTATCCACCCCTCAAAATCCAAGTAAAGTTATGTCTACATCCTCATAGATGGGTGATTTTCTGTTGGAAGCAATTTGCATACAAATGAATTCAGGCAGTTTAACTTTTTAACAGTAATGGCTAAGTTAATTGCTGGTTAGATCTTAATTTGGAAGAGATTGGACGTTAGATTACAAAGCTTTCACGCTTGTCTTGAGGTAATAGGAAAATATGGAATTTATCAACTTCTAATTATAAGGCGGGTAAGATAATAATGGGCGGAAGAAAATCTCAAAATTGAACTGCGAGGGCCATCGGTTCAAAAGAGCAGCTCAATGAATTTAAATGTTAAGGCCCTAGTCTTCCAATATAAAAATCGTGTGCGGCGAGACCACGCGTTGAGAGTCTTTTTAGGGCTTTTGGCATTATTATTATTGTTAGAGTTAGGTGATTCAGGTGCATTTTTTTAATTGAACTCTTGGCATTAAAATTATCTAATTATTACATAGATGTATTATGAAACATACCGTTTATTAAGAGATAAAAGAGAGAATTTTGATGACATTGTGACCTCCGAATTAGGATAATGTAAGACAATTAGAAAAAAAAAAATCTGCGCATTTTGAAGACGAGAATGTTGAGCTAATTACGCGTTAAACAGATTTTGTAAATCAATTCTTAATTTTCATAAAGTAAGCAGACAAACATAACTTGAAATGTTGTTCAGCGCAAAAGAGCTGTATTTAACGCTTGATTTACCTAACATAATCCACCTAAATGAACTTAAAAAAATAAGAAACTGTTACTTATATTATGTTTATTTATTTGCATTAACAATATTTCATGCTGTAACATTAATTTATTTAAAAAAAAGAATACAAAGTTGCGCAAATTAATAATTCGCGGCGAGTGAATTTTGCAAGACTGTGGCCTCAAGTATTGAGGGTTTATTGATAAGTATTGGGTTGTAAGATATACAATTATTATTATGTAGAATGGTTATTTTGTGCAATATGGTTGTAATAAAACCGCCAATAGTAAGTGGTTCCCGCCGCCACCTGCACCACCCCAAGGGGTTATGTCGAAGCTTTGGCAACTGTAGAGACAGAGTCAGAAATATTTTATGTAGTTTCACAGACAACCAGAATACAGCAATGCAGTTTAGCGGTAAAATTGACGTTAGGTCATTCATAGGGACTTCTATTACGAACAATCACTATAATGCGATGAAACTTCTTAAGGCGGTATGATCCGATAGGGACCGCGCTGCCTAGTTTTTTGGGTGTATTCCCGCTGTCCCCACTTCCCGTGTCCCCATTAATGGTAATTCACATAAAATGGTTCCATTTTCTTTTAAGTAGGTACTGGTTTTATAAATAGTAATAAAAAAATCAGTACTTATAATTAAAAAAATCTGTAGTACTTAAAAGGAAATGGAACCATTGATCCAGCCATTTGATGTGAATTACCATTAATGGGGACACGGGCGATAGGGACAACACCGTTTTTTGAATCCTTGGGAAACATAAAAAACAATGTTAAAAAATTCTGAAAAAAAGATATATTGTATTTAACGATTTGACGGGCATCAATTACTTCTAATAACATGATTAGATTAACTTTGCTGGATAGAAAATATCCCAAAGTTATCCCTTTTCGTAATCTTTAATCGATTTCATAGCCACAAAATAGACGTTTTATTTTTCTTATTTTTGAAGTAAATGAAACAATAGGAAGATTTTTTACCACAATTTGCTGAGTTCGTTTTATAAAATAATTAAAATATATATTAAAATATATGTTTAAATAACTACCAAATGCGCGAGGCCATTTTTCGCGACTTCGCGAGTCTACTTCAGTCGGCTCGAGTGCCGCGGCGATTATTGCGCCTTAAATGACAAAAGGCTGACGACTTTGAATACCAAATGCCTCAGGCATTAAGTCCGCCTTTGTAGGGTATTTTTTTATATTTTAATACAGAAAATAGTTCTATACTATACTCGTAGAAGTTATAACATGGTAAATCTCTCAATATTTTGCGTACAAACTTACATTTTCAGTTGGAATGTATGGGAGTACCTAAATAATTATTTCATCTACAATTTTAAGTTTTTTCTTGGAATAAATTCGGCCCAACTATGAAACTCTGCATTGTGGGTGGTGTGACACGAACAAGGCTGGTTTTTTCAAAACAATTTAACAAACCCTACACATGCAGCTTGAGGGAGAAATATTCGCGGGCGTCGTATGGAGCCCTTCACGTCCAACTTAATAACACGTTCAGAAAACTAATGGGGTTGCCATGGCGTTGCAGTGCGTCAGGGATGTTTGCGGCGGTGCGTGTAGATTATTTTTACACAATAATGCGCAAGCGCACAGCATCGATGGTTACTCGAGTCATGGCAAGCCCTAACAGGGTTCTGAAAATGATTGCTGACAGAGTGGACAGTCCGTATGTAATTCAATGCTATCAGTTACATGCCATCGTATCGTGTTGTTTACACTTAGTTTGAAAGATAATGTTACTATACCTTTATGAGTCTTTACTTGAATTAAAGATTTAAAATTTGAACAACAGTGCCCGAATCTCGACGTCATTCGAGCGCCAAAATATCCTTTGTGGCAAACCAAGTTGATTTTCAACTGTTTCATAGAACCAGAAACAATGAACCCAGAAATCCATCCATTTCGCAACAAACCATTCACAGAGCAACCGTATTAGCTAAGTGATAACCGGTATCATAAATAAGACGCATGTTAATAGCTTGTAAATATATTGAGGCGTTAAAACAGCCGGGAGCTCGAAGCTAACTAATAGTGAACGTGATTTACGTGTGGTGCGTTAGAAACTCTATATGAATGAAGAGCAATCTGCAAGTGTCGAGGAAGAAGTATTGTGGGAGCAAAAGGGCTAGCCTTTCTCTTTACTGGTACAAAAGTGGTGTCTAATGGTACAGATATTTTAGAATTTGGAGTAAAGATAGCTTTGAAAGAAGTATAGAAGATTATGCGACAAAACATTCATGATAAAACATGTTTAGTAACTTTATGTGAATAAAAAGCAATCTGAAAGTGTCGGGTATGAAAGATTATGGTTTAAAAAGGACCAGCCCTTCTTTTTACTGGTACAAAAGTGGTGTATTTTGGTACAGAAGTTTTAGAATTTGAAGTAAAGATAGCTGTGAAAGAAGTATAGAAGATTATGGGGCAAAACATTAATGAAAAAACATGTTTAGTAATTTTATGTGAATAAAGAGCAATCTGCAAGTGTTGGGGATGAAGGATTGTGGTTGCAAAAGGACGAGCTTTTCTCTTTACTGGTACTAAAGTGGTGTCTCTTGGTACAGAAGTTTTAGAATTTGGAGTAAATCTTTACTCCAAATTCTAAAACTTTGATAGAAATTCAAATTCTAAAACTTTGATAGCTGTGATAGAAGATTATGTGACAAAGTATTGTTGGGAAAAAACATGTTTAGTAACTTTATGTGAATAAAGAGCAATCTGCAAGTGTCGGGGATGAAGGATTGTGGTTGCAAAAGGACGAGCTTTTCTCTTTACTGGTACAAAAGTGGTGTCTTTTGGTACAGAAGTTTTAGAATTTAGAGTGAAGATGGCTGTGCTATGTAGTATAGAAGATTATGGGAAAAAGTATTGTTGGAAAAAAAAAGTTTAGTAACTTTATGTGAATAAAAAGCAATCTGCAAGTGTCGGGGATGAAGGATTGTGGTTGCAAAAGGACCAACTTATCTCTTTACTGGTACAGAAGTGGTGTCTTTTGGTATGAAGTTTTAGAATTTGGAGTGAAGAAGGATGTGATGTAGTATAGAAGATTATGGGACAAAGCATTGATGAAAAAACATGTTTAGTAACTGTATATAAATCAAGAACAATCTGCAACAGTCGAAAAAGATAGAATAGTTAGGAACACAGCAGCCTTTCATTTATCTTCTACTTCTTTTTCGCTACCTACTACATTATGTAAAGGTGGAAAAGTATCACAGCAGTGGTGGTGATTTCGGAGAGAAGATCATTGTGCTAGAAGAATGGAATCTTATGGACAAAAGTTATATGTTTGCTACAAGGTGTCGGTTGATCGAAAACAACAAAACAGTTACCTATAATATTTAAGGAAATGGATAGCGGTAACAAATAAGGTTAAAATGCTACTGTAACACCCCTACGAAAATATAAAATAGCATTCCGTTCCATAGCTCAGATTGCAAATTTATTTAAAAAAAAAATATATATACTAATATCAACAGGGTTTTTTGCTGGTTTCTCGATGGATAACAAAAATAACGCCAAAGATTTTATTTACTATCAGTGTAATTTTTCATCAAAGACTCATCATCACCATCATCTTCCTAGCCAACTATGTTGGGGTCGGTTTCTAGTCTAACCAAATGCAACTGAATACTAGTGTTTTACATGGAGCGACGAGCTCGAAGAATTCCAAACTTAAGTGGCAATGGGCAGGGCACATTGCGCGCAGAACAGATGGCCGTTGAGGCCGAAAAGTGGCGACCGCGTACCGGAAGACGTAGCGTTGGAAGGCCTCCCACAAGGTGGACCGATGACCTTATGAAAGCCGCAGGAATCCGCTGGATGCGGGAAGCACAAAACCGGTCGAGGTGGCAGTGCTTGGGGGAGGCCTATGTCCAGCAGTGGACGTCTTTCGGCTGAAATGATGATGATGATGACATGGAGCGACTGCCTGTCTGAAAGAAAGAAAGAAAGAAAAGAAAGATTTTTTTTTATTCTACACAAACAAAACGCAATTAACAAAAAAAAATAAGTTATTAAATACACACATTCAAGTAGGTAAAAGCCTCTTATTCAAGCAATCAAAGCTTGACAATTTAGTCCATTGCTTGATGTCAGAACCAGGGATTAAACCGGGGAATAAAGAAAATTTACATACGTCTGACCTGTCTGACGTCCACAACCCATGGGTAATACGATACCACTTTGTAAGACTGGTTGTCAGAATTTCGGGCTTCTGACGACCCCGCAACGACTGTCAAAGATTTACCAATGACAGCCAAAAAATGGAATGGTATTTTGCATCAAAGACTACCTCACTATATTCGATTTATTTTATTAATTCTCCTTTCTATGGTTATCAAAAGGAAGTGATATAAGATTCGATATATTTAATTTATTCATCGTTATATCGCGATATGGTTCGACTTGCGGTCCAAATTGCTCTATACCTCAAGGCGATTGTTTTAGATTATCTCTGTGTAAATACCTGTTGCGATTGTCTAACGGTAAACCTTTCTTTTTCGCAAATGTTTTATCTTTATGGCCTTAGTAAACAACAGGTTTTATTTAAACTAATCTTAGCTGCTTTGGACGAAATTTGAGTTATGAAGGTTATGGATTAAGGCGAGGTTCTTCAAGCGCGCATTTTTGTTCTAGAGGTGGCAGCTGGGCGCGAGTAAATTGTGCCGTGAATTTCGTTAATTTTGGGTTGAAAGGACATCGTCGGAAATGGCCCCAGAACCAACAAACATCAATATCAATCTGCCTAGCCTTTTCCCAGCTATGTTGGGGTCGGCTTCCAGTCTAACCGGATGCAGCTGAATACCAGTATTTTACATGGAGCGACTGCCTATCTGACCTCCACAACCCAGTAACTGGGTAACACGATACCCTTTGGTAAGACTGGCTGTCAGAATTTTGGGCTTCTGACGACCCGTAACGACTGTCAAAGATCCACGAATGACAGCCGGGACCAATGGCTTAACGTGCTTTCCGAGGCACGGAGGAGTCTCGGTATGTAAAGATGGTCACCCATCCACGGACCAACCCCGGCAAGCGTAGCTTAACCGGACGGATCGACCCGTGCGGCTGTTATTACTTAGCCACGAGCTCCTCAAACAAACATCTAACCTACATAATAATTATAAATATATTATATGAGACTAATTGCGAATATCTGTATGAAACGGACATTCTGCGTTCCATAATGAACAAATAAAAGAGCGACTACGACATCACATAAAATATGCCGCCATCTTTGACAATTAGATTAGACATTAGATTGTCCAATCTTTCAATAACATGACTAACATACATGAGGTAATATGACTTTCTACCTAAGTATAAATAAATTAAATTTAAAAAACATTAGGATAAAGTAGTTTGCATTGAAGTTAAATAAATAAGTACTTATTTACCAACCTACCTATTTTAATACAAAAACTAGAAGATTTACCTACCTTTACTTACCTAATAGGTACTTAGGTAAGTACTTAAATGTTTTTTCTGATTCTATTAGCTTATCTAATCACATACAGGCAATAGAAATAACAGTGACATAAATTTATTAGCATGTATTTCGAAGTATTGAAAGGATTGTTTCTTACTAAATATAACCTCAACATCTTTGTTTTCTTTTGAAATAAATCCTTTCTGCAAGTTGTCCGTCATTAAAATTTGTCTTCATGGGCATATACTTGTAATTTAGAACACGAAAAGTAAATTTCCTTTGCTGTTGGTTCTGGGGCGAACGATATATGGTTTTTTTTTTTTTTTTTTTTTTTTTTTTTTTGTGTATGGCATCTCGGAGGTATAACCACTGGGGGTTCCTGCTCCTTAACCGGGCTTTCCTGTGGTGCCGCAAGCTCCTAACGAAGTTTACGCCTCCAGCCAGGGGGTTTTTACTATAATCTACTTAAGCTAGACGACTGCTCGCTAAGGGCACCCCAGGTGGGGCTCGAACCTCGACTTAGGGCAGTGTCGGAGGGAGGGTGGCAAGGGACCGTCGGTGGCTGGATAATATCAGGGTTCTGATTATTAATCGGGGGAGTTTGGATAACAGGCTCAGCTAAACCACATGCTGGCACATCGTTAAGCGTCGTCAAGGGACGGGGAGGGCTTATTAATCGGGGTGGGTTTCGCGCGGGACCTCTAAAGCGAGGTCGGAATTGTGATCGTGTTCGTGTTGTGTGTACTCTTCGAGCTGTACTAGTTTCCCTACGACTCTCCTGAATGAGAGTGGTGGGGTCGTCTGGGTCGGTCAGTGCGTGCCTTGGACGGCGGATCGTACTAATGCGGGAGGGGGTATAATTGGCGGCCTGCACAACGAGAGTGTTGCGGTGGGTGGCGGCAGAGTCAAAGAATCGCTTGGAAGAGCGTTTCAGAAATTGGGCTATTGTAGGCATTCTAAGCTCTACATGGAGGTTTGTGTTCCGAACGAACCAGGGGGCTCCCGTGCATTTACGGAGGAAACGATTTTGAATGATTTGCATCTTATGGATGACATGTGATTTTGCTTGGGCAAAAACTGGACTCGCATAGGTCATGATGGGGCGGATGCACGCGGTGTACAATCGCAATTTGCACTTGAGTGACAATTTGCTATTTTCGTGGACAAGGGAGTGAAGCCTATAGAGAGCGAAGGCGGCGCGCGAACGCACCTTACTTACATGCTCAGAAAAGGAGAGGCGTTGATCGAGAATGACACCTAGATATTTGGCTCGCTTCTCCCAAGGGATAGGCTTGCCGAACATGGTGACAGGTTTGGGCTTTGGGGGGATTTTTCTCGGTTTTACGAAGAGAACCGCTTGGCTTTTGTCAGGATTGACTTCGATCCGCCACTTTCTAAACCACGCACCGAGCTTGTCGGCTGCAGTCTGGAGAGTGTTGGTAATGACATTATGACTCTTCCCTCTGTAGTAAACGGCCGTATCGTCTGCGAACAGAGCCAACTGAGCCTTTTTAAACTTCGGGATGTCGCTGGTGTAAAGCGTAAAAGCCAGGGGGGATATCACAGAGCCCTGAGGGACTCCTGCGCGTATGGGATGGGAGGAGGAGAGGGCTCCCTCTATGCGATAACGAAAGGTGCGATTCGACAAAAACTCTCGTAAGATGAGCACGAGACGCTCGGGCACACCGAGTTGGTACAGCTTGTAAATCAAGCCGTTGTGCCAGACTTTGTCGAACGCTTTCGCTATATCAAAGAAGATAGCTCCTGTCATAAGGCCGCGTTGAAAGCCGGCGCTTATGTCCTCGACTATACGGTGGACCTGATGGGTCGACGAATGTTTGGTACGGAATCCAAACTGTTCGTGGGGGATAAGGCCCTTAGTCTCGGCGTAGTCTCTGAGACGCTTATAAATAAGCCTCTCGTAGAGTTTGCCCATGACTGTGAGCAGGCTAATGGGGCGGTAGCTCGCGGGCTCCTTCTTGGGTTTACCGGGTTTGGCAATACCGATTACTGTGGCCTCTTTCCACACTTGCGGGAAGACATTATTGTTCATGGCTCCATTGAAGATGGTGGCCAAGAGCATTATCAGGTGGGCGGGGAACAATTGGACCACCCTATTGGTGATACCATCAGAGCCAGGGGCTTTACGAGGTTTCAGACCCTTTATGAGCTCGTGCACTTCCGCCGGTGTGACGGGAGCCAGAGGATACTCAGGGTCTTCGACGGGCGGGAGGGAGGCTCTACGTTCGACTTCAGCGTCGACCTCATCGAGGTGAGCTTGGTCTACTGGTTGAGAGCTGGGCGAGCACTGGGCCTCTAGACTGTCGGCTAAGCATTCGGCTTTGTCGATGTCTTCGAAAGCGAGAGACGCGTCTGGGCGGATCAGTGGGGGCATTGAGGCTGAGCTACCTCCTCGGGGATTGAGTTTCCTTTGGAGTTGCCAGAATGCTAGATGGTTCGGCTCTAGGCTGCTCAGTAGCTTGTCCCAGTCGGCGTCACGAAATTCCTTCACGCGTTTACTTACAGCACGCTGCAAGTAGCGCATGTGGATTTTGTTAGCCGTGCAGGGAAAGCTACTGTACGCACGGACGGCTGCGTTCTTCTCCGTCATCAGTGCACGTACATCGTCCGGCAGTTTCCCGCGACGGTTATCCGTCGCCGGAACCTCCCTTGAACATGTGTTCAGGACAGATTGTACGTGCTCTGTGAGAGAGTCGATCGCGGTCGTCGTGTCTGCGATAGAGTCGAACTGGTCGGGGATCGAATCCAATTGGGGGGACGTGTTAGCTTTCAAGCTTTCGCCTACTCGCTTCCAGTCCGTTATCCTTTTGGTGCGCGGGGGGATATTGGGGTCGTGAAGACCTATGCGAGGGGCCATTTCTACGAGAACAGGTCGGTGGTCAGAGTGAAGCTCGTGGTGCACCTCTATAGAGACCAACCGTAGGTTGATGTTCTTTAGAAGTGCCACATCGAGCACGTCAGAGGCATGGTCAGGATTATGCGGATAGTGGGTGTGATTCATCGGGGCGATGATATCAAAATTTAGGAGGGGGCAGAGGTCAAAGAGGACTTTGCCCCTATGGGAGGTGAGTCTACTATTCCAGGCTGGGTGCTTGGCATTGAGATCACCCGCCATGATGACGGAATCACTCATGCTCAAGAGGGTGCTAAGGTCGTCGGTCAGTAGTCGATCTTGGATAGGATCAATTGTAATGGTAGGGGGCAGATAGGCTGATATTATCGTTATAGATGGGTGGCCCGTCATACCGATTCGGCAGATCGAGACTTCTAATAGGGACTTTAGGACAGGAGGGTCTATGGGCGTGCAATAGAGCTCTGATTTATAATAGATTAGAGTACCTCCCAGGTGGCACCGCGACCTATCGTTGCGAATTATACGATAATTCGCAATTGACGGGTTACGGTGCCTGGGTTTTAAAAAGGTCTCTTGAATTAGGAAAACGTCTACCTTATGATCGCCGAGGAATTCGGTGATCTCTGAGTTTTGGCCGTCCAAGCCATTGGCGTTAAAATAACCTAACATTAGGGATCGGGGTTATATATATATATATATATGGATGCAGAACAATCTCCTTTATATGTTTTACGATATTAACAATGTTATGCCCGACGGACATTAGATCTTCATAGACGTTTATTTTGATGTGATTTTCAATACATAATGTGGTATAATATTGAAATATAATGATTTTAATCTACAAAATAAAGGTATGTTTGGATTTTTTTCTATCGAGCGAACTTTATCCAATTATGTAACGAGTACCCGGCGTACCCACAGAAAGGTCTCAAAAGCAACATATTTTTTTTACCTGTTTAATCATTACCGTTTCTAAATAAAATGACATTAAAATTACATTTTCTAGAGGTTAACTTGAAGAACCTCGCCTTAATAAAGTGTCCCAGTCTTCACCGATGTTTAGAAATATTATTATTTTGACTTAATACTGCCATAGCTGCTCTGTGTTGCTGGAAATCTAGTACAAAACAACGTCATTATCATCAATATTTCAGCGAGAGAGATGTTCACTGCAGAACATAGGCTTCTCCAAAGCGTCACCAAATCGACCAGTACTGTTCTTCTCATTTCCAGCAGATTCCCGTAACCCTCACTAAGTTCACCTTGTTGGGGGAAATACAACGGACTTCGTTTTGATAACGATCAGTGTTCGATCCTTGTCTAGTTTAAGGTAGTTTTAAGCTCCATTAATTTTATGCCTTCTACCCTCACTTCTGGTGAAGTGACGGCGATGAGCAGCCATCTTAGTGCTGCAATTTCATTCGACGTTCGACTACCGAAAGGGAAGCAGGATCGTGTTGCCGTGCATACCGATGTGCCAATTACCACATTGTGAACCCTGACTTTTCGATTACTATTGTGATATAGTGCCGTCTGATCGTATCAGAACAATCCTAGACAATAATTTGTGTGTGCCTATAATTCGGATCCCGAAAGACTTTCTAGAAGCCCATAGTGACGTCACATCCAGCCACGCGGCAGCGAGTTGCATCAGCAGCTTGATCCAAGCCAGGACAAGGGTGGAGCAAAGGTTAGTGGAGTCAAATTGCCTGTTCTAGACAAGGATCTGAATCTCAGCCGGTTTACACCGTAATTATTAATTATTGGGTATCTTTAAACCCTCAATATTTTCCATACAGTCCACTACCAAAAACTAAAGGCCTGAGTGCCACATTTTTTGATCCTTCGAAAGCCGGATTTCAGTACCTATTTTGTTTCTCAGTACCTGCTTTCAAAACCTTATAGTTTCCATTCTATAATATTTTACGTCGTACGTAAAAATATACGGTGTGCATATCATTGCTTATACACCTAAATCTATTAATCGCATAACATCAATCCCAAATATCTACTTGCATTAAATAACTACGTATCTAATTTGTACTATCTAGAATTTACCTACATTAAAACAATATTGTCAACTTATAACGTTGAAGGTAATCATGCCTCCCAAAAAAGATGTTTCATTGCAATCAATTGCATACCTGGTACAAGAAAAGGAAGTACTCTTTGAGCAATTACAATATGCCTATGAAATGTCAAAGGACACTTCAACGCCTGATAAGCGGGAAATACTTTTATTACGTGTTTCGGACATTGACGAAGTGCGTGATCGATTTCAAAAGGTAGTTTTTAAAATATGTGAATCGGAGTTGGAATCAAACCCGGACGCTAAACTGCGAACCCACGAAATAAAAAGTTTCGATGAGATTTATTATAACGTAAAATTAGTTACAAATAGATTAATTAATAAATCTCCGGGTAGTGTTAAATTTGATAATCAAAACGTAATTCAATCAAGTCCGCGTTTACCTAAATTAGAGTTGTTTTCATTTGACGGTAATATTGAAAACTTTACCACGTTTTACGAAACCTTTTGTTCACTGGTACATAACCAACCTCACATACCAAATATCGATAAATTCCATTACCTTCTGTCATGTACGAAGGGTAGTGCATTAAATATTGTTAAAAGTTTACCGATTACTGCAAGTAATTATGATTTAGTCTGGAAAAGTCTTCTTGACAAATACCAGGATAATCGTATGTTGGTGGGTAGATACCTCGATAAAATGTTAGGTTTCTCACCGATAAATAAGGAGTCTTCAGCTCAATTAAATACCTTTATTGAAACATTTGAGCACTCTTATCAAGCTATTCAAGCGTTAAATATAGAAAATTTAAATAGTTATGTGATGTGTCATATTGCACTACGTGCCTTAGATTCACAAACTAGAAAATTATTTGAACAAAATTGGGATCAAAAATTTGTTCCGACTTTCCATGATTTAATCAGCTTTGTACACAATCATATCAAGGTACTTGATCACTCTATTTCTTACACTAATGATACAAGTTCAGTGAACTTGCAACAAAATAAACGTCAACCAATTAATAGGACGGAAAAAACTAGGTCATTTACTCATGCAACTTCTTCGCAAATCAACTATTCTTGTTTACATTGTGACGGCAATCATATGATTTTTAGGTGTGACAAATTCCGTGAATTATCCACTGAGAAGCGCATTAACCGTGTTAGTGCACTTAAATTATGTCATAATTGCCTTAAACAAAACCATAATGCTAATGAGTGTAAAAGCCAGTTTAAATGTTTAGTTTGTCAGAAATCGCATCACGTGTTATTGCACATCGACGATAACAAACCGGTTTTAAGTTCGCACCCAAGCGGCAGCGACTCGAGTACATCTCATGCAAAATCATTGCCATCACAGATGACATCGACTACTACCGGTCCGAGTGAAAGTAACAATTGCCATTCCGCTTCTTTATACACAACTGCTGGTACAGTTATACTAGGTACAGCTGTGGTGCATGTGTTAGATAAAACTGATTGTTATCAGCCGTGTCGTGTTTTGATTGATTCTGGAGCTCAAACAAACTTTATTTCTGTTGATTGTTTACAACGTTTAGGATTAACGCCTCGTAAATGTAATTTTGATATTTTTGGACTCGCAGGCGAAAGTGTAAAAAATCATGGTATGACTTCGTTCGCTATGAAACCGCGTCATAGTAACGAACCATCTTTTAATATTGACGCTGTAGTGCTTACAAAAATTACTGGTGGTTTGCCGACCGTACAGTTACCTCAAAGCATAATTGATGAATATAGAAATTTAATTCTAGCTGACCCTACCTTTTATAGGCGTTCAGATATAGATATTATTTTGGCAGGTGATGTTTTTCCGTATATTTATGACGGAAAGAAATTAATCTTTGGTTCAGATATACCTGTTGCGTTAAGTAGCATTTTTGGGTATGTGATTACGGGAAGGTTTTGTATGTCAGAGAACAACCTTTCTAACGTAACCACTGCTACTGCTTCTCTCCATGCAGTAACGTTTACTGTCGAGGAAAATCTCCTCAATGACTCCCTCAAACGTTTTTGGGAGGTTGAATCTTTGCCGTGCGAAGTTCAACATTTAAATCCGCAAGACGTTCTTGCTGAAAATATATTTTCTGTAAATCATTACAGGGACGAAACGGGCCGATACGTTTCTCCTATTTTATTAAAACCAAACCACGAGCCTTTGGGTGAATCCTACAATTCAGCTTTTAAGCAGCTGAATCGATTAGAGCGCAGACTTGATAAATTACCCGATTTAAAACAGGCCTACTGTGATTTTATGAACGAGTATGAATCGTTAGGACACATGGAACTTTATAAGGGTACGGAACCATCTAAATATTTTATTCCGCACCATTGTGTATTGAAACCCACGAGTACAACTACACCTTTGCGTGTTGTTTACAATGGTTCAGCTCCTACCACTAACGGATTATCACTTAATGACATTCTTTTAACCGGACAAAAATTACATTCAGATATTTTTAAAATTCTAAGTCAGTTTCAGTTATACGATGTTTGTTTTACCGCAGATGTTTCTAAAATGTTTCGAGCGATCAATATTATTCCGTCAGAAAGAAAGTACCAACATATTCTCTGGCGTGACACAACATCAGACCCCGTACATATTTATGAACTTAAAACAAACACATACGGTCTTCGAAGTGCCCCGTTCATAGCTATTCGCACGTTACATCAATTGGCTTATGATAATCCGCAGTCCTTGGCTTCCAATGTGTTGTTACAAGGATGTTTTGTTGATGATGTGTTATGGTCGTGTCCCACGATAGAGGAAGCTTGCACGTTACAAGATGAGTTAACCTCACTTCTTAAAAGTGGAGCATTTGACCTCCGGAAGTGGGCAAGTAATCGTTCCGAATTACTCACGCGTATGTCAACTGAGCAGGTATCTGTTATTAATTTTCAAGACGATACGTTATCGTCCTCAATCAAAGTACTAGGGTTGACGTGGTTACCTAGCTGTGATTGTTTTTCCTTCAATTATAATTTAAATGACTCGCTCTCAACAAAGCGGTCAGTGCTCAAATTACTTGCGAGTATCTTCGACCCCGTGGGTTTTATATCGCCATGCACTTTTGTTGCTAAGTGTATTATGCAAGATTTATGGAAGTTAAGTTTAGGATGGGATGACTTCTTACCAATCGAATTAAAAGAAAAATGGCATAAATTCTTTTCTACCTTGCCCTGTCTTGCAGAGTTGCGAATTGAACGACATATTTTAATATCTAAGTTCAATTCGGTTCAGCTCATCGCCTTTTGCGATGCGTCATCCTTAGGCTATGCAGCATGTATTTATGTTCGCAGCACTGACAACGCGGGTAATATAAAAGTGCGGTTGCTAACAAGCAAATCAAAAGTGGCTCCAATGAAACCAGTGTTGTCAATCCCTAGACTTGAACTTATGGCGGCCGTGCTGCTTTCTAAACTTATTAATTCTATTGTAAAAAAAATAAAGGAATTAGATTTCCCAATTATTGCACTCAGCGATTCGAGTGTCGTTCTTTCATGGCTTCAGACTCCATCATATAAATTAAAAACTTATATTTCTAATAGAGTCAGTCAAATAACTGATATCTTGGAGCCTAACTGTTGGTATCATGTCAGTAGTGAAAATAATGCTGCTGATATTTGTTCACGAGGCGCTTTACCTGATCGATTTATGGAATATGCTTCGGAATGGATCCGTGGACCCTCGTGGTTATATCAGGACCGTGGTCTATGGCCTATTAAAACGGTTTATGTTTCTGATCAAAATAAAGTGCCCGAATTAAAATCTAATTATGACACTTTTTGTTTTAATACTACTGACAACAATTGGAAGAATTGTAAAAATAATCTAGAAGAATTAATATTTAATAAATTTTCATCATTCAACAAGTTGCAACGTTGTATCGCCTGGTACCACCGTTATTTAGACTATTTAAAATCGAAACAGATAGTCTCAGGGCCACTCATTACCCTTGAACTAGCTCGAGCTCATGATTCTATAATTAAAATAATTCAAAGGAACTATTTTGAAGCTGAAATTGCCATACTTTCTAAAAGGGGCAACGTAGTAAAATTCTTACGTAAACTTTCACCCTTCGTTGATGACAATAACTTCCTCAGGGTGGGGGGTAGAATCTTACAGGCTGACTTGCCTTATGATACCAAGCATCCTTTGCTTTTGCCAAAAGCATGTCATACAACTTTAATTTTAATAGAATATTATCATAAACTTTACATGCATGTGGGTCCGCGCACGTTGCACGGAATCTTATCTAGGAAATATTGGATTATAAATGGTCGTAATTTTATTAGATCTGTGTTGTCAAAATGCGCAAAATGTTTTAAATTTAGACCGACTTCAATCCAACCTATGATGGGTACGTTACCCTCAAGTAGACTTCAGCCTAACAAAGTATTTAATCATGTAGGTGTCGATATTGGAGGTCCGTTCATTGTAAAGGAAAGCCAAAAACGTAATGCTAAAACTTATAAGGCCTATTTGTGCCTGTTCATTTGTTTTTCTACCAAGGCTGTGCACCTCGAGGTCTTATCAGACTTGTCATGCGATTGTTTTTTAGCAGCTTTTGATAGATTTGTTTCTCGACGAGGCTTATGTAATACCTTATATTCTGATTGTGGCACAAATTTTGTTGCAGCCTCCAAACATCTGAAGGAAGTCTGTAAATATTTTAATAGTCAAAAAAACCGCAATGATATTCTCAGTGGTCTAACATTACGATCAGTTAATTGGAAATTTAATCCACCTAGTGCCCCTTCAATGGGTGGCTTATGGGAAGCCGGAATAAAATCCGCAAAGCATCATCTCTTTCGTTCCTGCGGAGATAAGATCTTCACGTTTGAAGAACTATCAACAATTTTTTGCAAAATTGAAATGATAATGAACTCACGCCCACTTTGTCCAATGTCAGATAACCCTAATGAATTTGATGTCATTACCGCTGGTCATTTTTTAATTGGTCAAAGTATGCTATCGGTTCCAGAGTTTAACTTAGAAGATGTTTCTTTAAGTAGGTTGTCACGTTGGCAATCACTCCAAAGAATTACACAATCATTTTGGAAACGTTGGTCTCATGATTATCTTCACACTCTGCAACAGAGAGCGAAGTGGTATTCATCACCACCTAACCTGAAGGAAGGAGACTTAGTTCTCATAAAATCTGATGTCAAGCATCCATCCGAATGGCCGCTGGCAAGAATTGATAAAATTCATCCCGGTGTTGACAATATTGTTCGCGTCGTTACTGTCCGAACAAAAAATAGTACCTATAAAAGACCGGTAAACAAACTTTGCCCATTACCATACGCTAACTAGTAGTTTTAGTTAATAAACCTACCTCAATTAGGTAGTTCTAGTTTTATAAGGATAATCTATACTTTACATAATTTCTTATAGGTTCGTCCCTTTCCCCATTTGTATAATTTTTTCCCTCACATGGCTCCATCAGGTTGGTGACCACTGATGTAAGCCTTATCTGGCTCGTAGCCCGATCTCTTGTTTTATTTTCCTTACTTTATGGGAAATCATCATAGTGATTTCGGTGGGGGGTATGTTCGATCCTTGTCTAGTTTAAGGTAGTTTTAAGCTCCATTAATTTTATGCCTTCTACCCTCACTTCTGGTGAAGTGACGGCGATGAGCAGCCATCTTAGTGCTGCAATTTCATTCGACGTTCGACTACCGAAAGGGAAGCAGGATCGTGTTGCCGTGCATACCGATGTGCCAATTACCACATTGTGAACCCTGACTTTTCGATTACTATTGTGATATAGTGCCGTCTGATCGTATCAGAACAATCCTAGACAATAATTTGTGTGTGCCTATAATTCGGATCCCGAAAGACTTTCTAGAAGCCCATAGTGACGTCACATCTAGCCACGCGGCAGCGAGTTGCATCAGCAGCTTGATCCAAGCCAGGACAAGGGTGGAGCAAAGGTTAGTGGAGTCAAATTGCCTGTTCTAGACAAGGATCTGAATCTCAGCCGGTTTACACCGTAATTATTAATTATTGGGTATCTTTAAACCCTCAATATTTTCCATACAGTCCACTACCAAAAACTAAAGGCCTGAGTGCCACAATCAGTGTGTAGCTGATTATGACGAAGCTAGCTCATGGCTCATAACAGCTATGATTTATTCTTTTAAAAGGCTGAAGATACCATGTTTAAGGCCCTACCCCGAGCAAAACGCGTTTTTCAGAGGCTATTAACTCATTAATTAAGAGAAATAAACTACATCTAAAAACACACTATTAATGTACGATATCTTATCATCACATTAGACGTTCTTATTTATTTTTATGTGTTGAAATTACATTTGAAATCTCCGTGTAAAAAAAGTACTAAAATTATTGATTGCATGTAAGTTGACGTTCCAATAATTTTAGATTTACACTAATGGATAGATAATTTAAAAATCTCAATAATTCACGTTTTATTTAATTTCAAAAGATCACTCAAATAATTTCAAAAATTGTGTGAATTCGGCGTACGCAGGGAGCGGGACAGAGCGTCCCCGCTGTGACGGGATAGAGAAGGACCGAGCGCTCACACTAGGGGATCGCCTTAAGACCTACAATTTAGTGGTGGTTACATGTTCAGATAAGCACCAACATTCTGCTGATTTCTTATCATTAATGTATTATAATTTCCTATTACAAAAAAGTAACTAAAACACACTATCTTTATACGAAGCATCGGAAATTAACACTTTTATTGTACAAAGGAAACTCGTTCTAAGAACAAAAATAGATGGCCATTATGATTTTATAATTGGTAAGGTAACCTGAAGCCAAGCGTTGATAGCTTTAGCAATGAGCGTAAATATAAGTTTTAATATAACGCTGTTAAAGTACTGAGGAACACTTCTCTACTCTGTCGTGGAGATGGTTTACTAGAAATTAAAGCAACTTAGCTGTTCCAATAATTGTGTGACTTTAATTTTCATTTAACTATATTTTGTTTCTTTTATTACTTTGGACCGTTTTTATATAACAGGATTTAAAAAAAACTATCTCTGTACATCAATCCTTTTAGGGAATGTCTAAAAAATAAATAATAAAATTTCTAACCAGTTTGAACTACGACGACACTGAATATCTGCTTATTTCACAATCGTAGTGACTCAAACTCTTTTCCTTCCGTTCCACACACACCACACCTAAATCACAATACATACGCACACCACACCCACATACTAGCACTTCACACCAAGCAGTCTCTATTAATTTCTTTGTACTCCTGTGCCCCCCCCCTCCTACTTTGGGGGAGGCCTATGTCCAGCAGTGGACGTCTTTCGGCTGACATGATAATGATGACTCCTGTGGGAACCTGGGCTGGTGAACCTTAAAACAGGTTACCAAGTGACCTAGCTAGGACGCCAGATTCATTCTGTTAATTGTTATTTTCTTTACGATTTATCCACAAATTGTAAAATTATATTTATTGTAAGAGACTGTACTCCAATTTTTTAAAATATATATATAATTATTACAAATTTTATTATTATTTGGCTATAAGAAATCTCAGATAATTGAATTCATAGACCACAAACTTCTATTTACCGAGCTGCTTTTTCGAATGACAGTACAGATAATTTTAAATTAGGAGCGAATAAGGAAATCGTTTGGCTTGGTAATGTGTTGAGGAGGGAAACGCATGTGTGTGCGTGTGTGTGTGGTAAATATAAATGTTGATGGATGGAGAGTGAGTGGAAGACCAATGAAAATATGGATAGATTGTGTGAGGACTGATATGAAAGAGAAGGAAGTCAATGATAGCGTGACGGTTGATAGGGAGAATAGAAGAAGAAAACGTGTTGCGCCGACCCCAAGTAATATGGAACGAGAACAGAAAGATGTCGATGATTTAGAGCGAATGAGCTCGCGAGGGTTTGATTATCAGACCTTATTTGGTCTGGTTACTTTCTCGGAAATTAGAACAGATAGGCAGGTAAAACAATTAATTTCTTTGTTAATTGCCCATGATTAAATGCTTTACATTAACTTCTTCGTTCGTATGTGTCCCTCACACTTCAGGTCTATTTGAAAACCAGCGTCAGGCATTAGTTGTCTGGCATTTTTACTGAACGGGGCCTTTTTGATGCAACCGTGAGGCACACTTGCTTGCAAATTTTTTACATCGCAATTTACACTTTTTTTTACTTTCTGTATATTCTATTGTATCATAATTATGTGCCTTTTAGTCTGTGTTAAATAAATGTTTAATCTTCTTTTTCATTCTTTTTTTATTTATTTTTTAACTATGGCATCTCAGAGTTAACCATGAGAGGTTGAGACTCTTTAACCGGACTATCCTGTGGTTGCCTTAAGCTCCTAACAGAACCTAATGCCTCCAGCCAGGGCGTAAAACTTATATACTAAACGACTGCGCGCTAAGGGCACCCCCTACCCCTGTGGAGTACGAACCTCGGCTTAGGGCAGCGTCGGTCGGAGGGAGGATGGCATGGGACCGTCGGTGGCTGGATAAAATCAGGGTTTTGATTATTATCAGGGGAATTGCTGGCGCTTCGCTTACGGGCAAGGGTCGGGGAGGACTATTTAGTCGGGGATTTCGCGCGGGGCCTCGGCGGCGGGGTCGGAATGACGATCATGTAGTGTGTACTCTCTTACGAACTGTACTAGTTTCCCTATGACTGTCCTGGAGGAGAGTGATGGGGTCGTCTGGGTCGGTCAGTGTCTTTTTCATACATGTGTTTCTTTGCAAAAAAAAAAAAAATACTTGAAAATAAACCAAATATAACAGTTCTACGTCCAACCCTAACATATCTAACAAAACTATACTCCATAACTCCCACCCTGTTTACAAATTCTGTCACTATCAAAGTCGCTTAAGGCTTATAAAGATAACATTAAACCGAAGTACTGCAAAACACGAACACGGACATTAGAGAAACAACATAATAATCACAAATGGAACTCAATAAATGTATATATATAATCCATTTTATCAATCTCTTACAATAGCCGGGAGAAATGTCGCAACGTTCGAGCTAAATGCTGCTGGGAGTCGTAACGAAATCTAATAAACGCTCTGCTATGCAAATCAATCGGTTGCGCGAACGCACGCCTTTGTCAGTTTAGAGACAATGTAGGGAATTATAGGGCTGCCGGCTGGCAGCTTTAAATAATGAAGGGATTGTGCTGGATGTTTCCGAGTGTGAGTGGTCGAATTTTGAAACTTCAAGTTATGGTTTTGAGATTATTGATTGCATTGTTAAGCTTAGAAAAATAAAATCTTGAAAACATAGATATCCATATATGTATGTATGTTGTCATGTGTTTATTTTTCTTAGACTCTGAATCTGCATGAAAAGTAGTTATTTAGTAAACGGCAAGTAGAATTAACTTGAATATTGAAATAATTACTTCCAATTATTTTTTGACAGTTTCTAAAAAACGAGTAAAAAACATGACTGTGATCATTGTTTTACAGTCTAGGTTTTAAGTGATGCATAAAATCCATACTAATATTATAAAATAATGTAAAAGTAACTCTGTTTGTATGTCCGTCTTTCTGTTACGTTTTCGCGCCTAAACCGCTGAACCGATCGTCATGAAATTTGGCAGAGATATATGGAGGCTGCTTTTTTACGCGATAATCGGCATCCACGCGGGCGGATTCGCAAGAAAAAGCATTTTTTTAATATTTTCACACATGGGTAAATTGGATTGCGTCACAAGTTGCTTAATTATAATTATTTTGATACCTGTAGAGCCATAAATATCGATTCCAACCAGTCTTACCAAGGGGTATCATGTTACCCAGTAGCTGGGTCAGATAGGCAGACGCTCCATATAAAATACTGGTATTCAGGTACAACCGGTTAGACTGGAAGCTGACCCCAACGTAATTGGGAAAAGGCTAGGCAGATGAGAGCTCTAAATATATATATATATATATATATTATATTATCATTAACCTGTTTCGTATAGTGGGAACAATTTGAACAATTACGAAATAATTGTAGAACCAAGCCTTTTGGATACATCAATCAAAATAGAAATGGGAACTTCAATTGTAGTACTAATATAACTGTTAGAGGCACAGCCATAAATAATAAATTTTTGATGAGTCGATTGCGACCAAGTATAAGATTCGAAGCAGATCAATAAAAACACGCAATTAAATCTCAACGTATGGGTTCTTTAAAACCGGACGAGAACCAATATAAAATATCACACTCATCAAGATACGATACATAAAGAAACAAATTCTTCATAAGACCTCATATATCTTGCGTCATTAAAGAAAATCAGAAGCCAAGCCCTGGTTGTAAAGTATGTCAGAATGGACCAGATGGAAAGATAGTGAATGATTCTGAGCAAGTAATGCTACCAGGCAATAACTCAGTCGCTATTCTCCTTGCGGCTAAGAAACCATTTCGTGTTGATTCTATTGTAGAAATAAAATCTCGAGTAACTCACTGTACAGACGCTGCAGTAGCAGCAAAAACAAAAGACAAAGAAGAACAATCGATGGATGAATTTTGAGCTTTATGAGAAGAAATTACTAAGGACGATAGAAATAGAACACTAACTGTGTAAAATGATAAACATCAAAATGAAGGGTCTGATACAAACGAGTCTAAACTCAAGTCTGATCAAGATAAGGTTGAATTTGGAGCAGTTGAAAAAGTAATAAGAAGACAAGTAGATGAAACTGGTTGTAGTGTTAGTTGCTCGGGGCATCGTTTAGTATGAGAGTAGGGTCTGCAAATTTATGTGGCATTAGTTTTACACTCAAAACGTTGTGCTTTGTTGTGACTTTCACATAAATATATTAACTAAATAAATTATGATCAGGAGTGGTTGATTACAGAATGAGTTGGCATTACGCATGTAAATCTTTTATTACTACATTAGTATCAGTGAACTAATACAGCGGTTATAAAATGTTCCTGTTTTGGATTTACTTGTCGCTTATTGAATAAATATTGTCAGAATCTAAATACACTTCATACAGGCTAATATTACCATTTCAGGCCTAGAACTGGTTTATTATAACACGTGAATTTACCTGCAAATAGATTGTAATGAAGTTAAATTAAATTTTCTCTATTTCTGGATATTTGTTATGTGTCCTGATTAACATTATTATGTGGGTTGTGTTAAATAGAGATCTATAAAATATTATGATATTCCAAGCCGCAGACTAGTGGATCAGTAATAATTTATTTATTAGTTGTTTATTGCTATGAATTATGTTCTTTTTGTTGGTCAAGGTGAAAGCGAAATGGAGCCTGCGTTTCAGCAGTTGACTTGCGGGCATAAGGTGCATAACTGCTTACGTAGACCCGGTATGATTTATATAACCGCAACTTCGACAACTCCCATCTATATTAATATCTATATCATAAAGAAAGAAAGAAAAAAGAAAGAAAGAAAGAAAGAAAGAAGAAAAAAAAAAGAAAGAAAAATATATTAATTGGGACACGCACAGGAAATATAAACAGAAAAACCGGACAAGTGCGTGTCGAACTACGCACAATTAAGGGTTCCGTAGTTGGTATAAATTTAACCCAAGAACAAACTTAACATTGTAGTAAAAAACATGTAGGTACCTATATATAATATTTTCCAGTATAGCTAACCTCGCATTGTACGGAAATCCTTAAAAATGCGATATCAGCTTAAACTGGAAAATTATAGCTTGTATGTAGCCGTGTGTACACCGGAACCACAGCTCCTATTTGAAAAAATCCTTCACCATTGGAAACCTACATTATTCCAGATATACATAGGCTATTTATTATGTAAATATATAGGGCGTATCTATTCAAACACGAAATATTTTAAGAGATACACCCATAGGCGAAAAGAAGCCATGGAAATGATTTTTCTTTAAATATGAGTTTTTTTTTTTAAACTTGATTATGATGATTATATCAAAATTCACCTTGCTTGTGCCACGGGTGCTTGCGGGTCATTCATAGAATAAGTAAAGGTTTTTTTTTGCAAAATGTCTCAAGCAATATTAAAATTATAATAATTATGTAAAAATATAAAACACTTAGATAAAAAAATTGTTCCCACAGCTTTTTACCAACTTTTTTTTTACCATGTTTCTCTTTAAATATTTCGTGTACCTATGAATAGATACACCTTATATACAACAAGAAGTACTTAATAATACTAATGAAATACTCTCTTGAATTCAAACAAGCCTAGTACTTTTTGTTAGGTTACTGTTCAGAATGTGTGCGATGAGAATAACGTCATCACAAGCAAATTGCACCCGTGTGAAGCCGGGGTGGGTCACTAGTCTGATTATTATTAGAAATTAACTCTCTGTCTGTCTGTTTTCACGGCTAAAGAAAGAAAGAAAGAAAAAACGTTTATTTGCGGTAAACATGACGCAAAAAAAGAACACAACACAAAAAAAAAAACTAGCTAAACTACTAAACTATATACCTGGTCATTATAAAATTTGACAAATAGGTAGCCTGATTCTTCGAGAAGGACAGTGGCTACTTTTAATCCTGGATATATGTATTAAAAAAAAAAAAAAACTAGGACTGCTGGATATACGCAAAAGCTAGTTGCAAATAAATGATGAAAAATGCTTCCAAATCTAGCCAGAAACAGTTTGTGATATTTTGTTTTAATTTAGGATTGATTCTCTTCTACCTTCACACATTTGGAGTAGTTGCAGATGAATTATTGTGTAATATTACACGCCTAATAACGCGGACTGCTTTACTCCCAACGTGTCAAGGTCAAGCAATTCTCTCGACTTAAATTGTTTCTATCAAATATATACGGTGATTTTTAATTCTCTGTTACCCTTTCAGGAGGTGAAAGTACTCATGATTATAAACAACTCTCACTATAGGACCAACTACGAAATAACAAAAAAAATATACATTAGTTTCATATATTTTGATTGCATAAATAATGCACTTTTGTATGAAACAGCTGATTTTTTTTTCGATATTTCGGTATTGGTCTCATAGTGAAAGTTGCTCATAATCATGAGTACTTTCATGCCCTGAAAGGTAAACAGTGAATTATAAATCACCATGTATATTGCACTTTCAGGGTAATATGAGTTCACGTATATCAAGAGGAACACTTTTTTGTAATATTAGATACTCCTAAAAAACATAAATTTAACATAATATAAAGAAAAAGCTAATAAAAAAAAATCCGTGAACGTCAGTTTGTCTGTATGTATGAATCCTTGTATCGTCGTATCCTACGAATAGAGAGACGGAGACATTTTTTTGTGTTTAATTAAATTAAGTATGAAAAAATATGTATTGGTGATTTCTTATGATGTGTATTGGTATTTTAAGGTTCGGCTAGGATTATTTTCATTAAATTATCTTTATATTTTATACGCATTTTGTCCTTTAAATCCCGTTTTTAATTGTTTTGTTGAACTGGTTATATGTAGTATGATGAGCAGAATTGAATTATGCAATAAACAAAAAGCCCCTATGTTCGTTAGGGCACTATTCGTAGGATACGACGGTATGTGGTCAAGATAACGCCCGAAAACCTTAACCTATCGAGCCCATTTTTTTTTTTTCATACGCTTCAGTATCTTATATTAAAAAATATTTATTAGATTCTATGTAGATAAGTGTAGGTATTAAGTATAAATAGGTTATAGATGTACCTGACAATATGTTTATTGAAAGAGGGACTCAACGATCTCACAGTTAAACTGCGTAAGCAGTTTTGTGGGGCAATGTATTTAGTGTTAAGAAATTTAAGTAAATAAAAATCATTCATTCATTCATTCATCCTCATAAATTAAGGCCTATTGAAAATCACAGTCTAATTCAATGTAGTTCAATTATAACGACAACAAATACGCGTGTCTGGTCGACTATGTAAGTGACTAATCTATACTGACAATTTTTTTTTTATAATTGAAACGAGCGTTACGAGGCGTGCACTTTTGAATTCTCCAATAAAAAATAATTCCTATCGATTTCATAAAAAAAAAAAACAGAACAGGAGTATATTATAAATTCATCGGTATTTTTATCTAGGTGGTATTTAACGATCGTTTAATCTGCAAAAAGATTAGGCTTTACGTTACAAGATTTAGTGTTAAATTATGGATAATCCTTATCTCTGTGTTTTTAAGCACATAATTATGTATTTATTGTCCCAGATGAAATTAACTGTTTTGATATTTTACAGCCGCTTCATGGCTCTTGAAATTCTATTATCTACAGCATGTATTACAATCGTCTTCTACGATGTCCTTCTCACCGCTCTGGTTTCATTCATTCTTCTTTCTTTGTCCAAGCGTTCTTTCTTTGGAATGCGCTTCCTCTGAATATCAGGATGGCAACCAGTCGGTTATCATTTAAACTGAAGGCGTGAACATATTTGTAAGAAGTTGTCAGAATCATCCCAGCGCTGATTCTTTTTCTCCTCTACCGATCGTTATTTCTCCTGACACTGTTTATTTTGTTTATTATATGTATTCTTTTTTTCGAGATATCTATCCCATAAGTTGCACTTGCCATGTTTTGTCTCTGCATCATCCTAGGTTTAAAAAAGAAAATTGAAAATGTCTCAGGCATTAAGTCCGCCTTTGTACAGTATTATCTTACTTGTGCATAAAGTTTTAATAAATTAATGTATCAGAAAGGTGTGGCACAGATCATCAAACTGAGCAACTTTTTCTATGGAATTAATATCGTAATCGGTAAATAACAACCAGCCATCCCATGCATTTGAGTAGAGTAGGTAATGAAGTTTTGTATGGGATAGTTGATATATTAACGACCCTTAAATATGACCACACCTTTTCGATACACGCTGTATAGTGTTTTATCAGTTTAGATATCTTTAAGAATTCAATATTGTTCTTATTTCTTCCGAATCCTCATAAACTACCTCAATACTGACGTATTTACCAAAAAGTGGAATGTTTTTGTGGTCTTTTATTTTTTTGTCTTTTACATAATTTTGAATACTAAAATGGTTTCGTAAAATATTTTACATGTTCTTTTTTATTGGGGTTTGTCCTATAACAGTTGTCGTTGATCGAACATTAGATAGTGCCGCATTAACTGTAAAGTAATCCCAAAGAGATTAGTTGTTGTTTTAATATCTATAAAATGAAAATCCTTAGACTCTTGGTATATCGAACATTCGCATTTTGCTCGCAGAACAAATGGTCGATGGGGCCAAAAGTTTCTGGAGTGGCGACCGCGTACCTGAAGACGTAGCGTTGGAAGACCTCCCACAAGGTGGACCGATGCCCTAGTGAAGGCGGAAAGCACAGAAATGGTCGAAGTGGCGGTGCTTGGGGTAAGCCTTCAAAAACAGAAAATATAAACTAATTGTAAAAAATCTGTGTGTTTTTATTTCAATTAGAATATACCCGGTCCCTTTTGAAGAACCCTGTTTATGGCGGGTTTATGGTTAGGTTAGGTTAGCTCCAAGGAATTCCCTAGCTGCTTAGTGACTAGCCTTTCTTTTTAACTCCCGACGGAAAAAGGGGGGTATTATAAGTTTAACGTGTGTTTCTGTGTATTTTCAACTTCCTATTTTGATAAGCCAATCCCCGAAGCGACGACGCTTGGACCAAAATATTACCTATAACTTATATTAAATGGCCAATACATTATTTTGAGAGTAGATCATTCGTCTATGAATTTTTAACTATAAATGTTACAAAATAAATTCTTTCTAAGTCACCGATTAGCACCATAATTTAGAGAATTATTCCGGAAAATGTATGCGTGTAATACCTTCATTGATATTTTAATAAAACATACAATTCAATTCACTATCCATGCCAAGGTTGCCTGGAAGAGATCACAGTATGCGATACGGCCGTACATTGTATATAATTTTTATAGTGTACGTATAAGTTTTCTTTTGTAATGTGTAATCTGATGTATGTAGGTACAATAAAGTACATATAAATAATAAATAAATAAATTGATATTTTAACTAAACATAGCAGAAATCTCGATGTTTTGACATATCGCCACATCAGTAGGTACATTGCACCCGTGGGAAACAGAAGCGGGTTGCTAGTATTACATCCGGTCTATGACGGTATATTACTAAGGATTGTCACATTGACAGCCCACTTCAAGCTTACTTCACTTAAGTATTCACTATGAGATTTTTACTAAGTAAATTTGTAATATTTTGAGAAATAAATATTATTAACCGTATAACATAACATCACGCCTGTAATCCCCGATAGGTTAGGCACACTGAAAAACCGAATAGTTGATTTTTTTATTGTTGATTTCCTTTTGGTTAAATTGACATTAAATTGTGTTAAAAAAACTGTTCCATGACGTATGTTTTGACAAAATTTTTGTTGATTTCACAAATCATGTCGGCAGGTGCTATAACCCAAAATATAGGTTAAAGAAAGGTTAAATCAACTTAAAAAGTTTTTCAGTGCAGAGGTACACCTATAGTACACCTACATTTCGCCAGTTATATTTAAGTCCCATGTTATATGGGGCGAACATGTATTGCCGCCCGATACACTCCCTCTGGCATTAGTAAGATTCGCCGACCGAGGTATACTCTCAACATTCCCGATGACGCTACTACTCTCCTCTAGGAAAGTAGTGCCTCCACTAGCACTGTTAGGAAGCACATCTAGAAAAAGAAAGAAAATACGTTTATTTGGGGTAAACATGACGCAAAAAAAAAAGAACATAAACACAAAGAAATAAGAAAACTATGGGGGAAAATGCGTCATATCCATGCAAAACGGCTATCGCTCAGCATTATGCTGCGACCCTATGCAAGACAGAGCCCCAGCGCTGGTTTTCAGCGACAGCCGGCGTTGACGTAATGACCTCGTCCGGTGCAGCAAACAATTATTAAGACGCTGTACCAGTACAGCGTACTTAAAGAAAATTAATATAATTTAATTTAAAATTTGGTAGAATATAAAACAAGAATATAATCTCCCGACAGCCGTCCTTCCGTCCTCGCTGACGAGGTCCGCAGCGACATCCCTGTCCATTGCTCGAGCCAGCCCGCGCCGCTGAGCCTAGTAGCTTTAAATTCATCCCCAATTAATCACAATCCGATACAGCCCGTCCCTTGCTGTTCCCCCCGAGCGACGCCCTAAGCCGAGGTCCGTACCCCCGCAGAGAGATGCCCTTAGCGTGTAGTCGCTTAGTTTTAAGTTTTATGCTCTGGCTGGAGGCCTTAATTTATTGAGGCAACCACAGGAAAGTCTGGGTAAGCAGACTACAACCTCCTAGGTTGAATTGCGAGAAACCAGTTCAAAAAAAAAAAACCAGGCGGTCCTATATTGCCATCAACCGGGCACAAATCCAGACTCCGGGCTGTTACTGATAAATGATAAATGATTTTATTTCTGTAAGAAGGTTTTTAAAAACACTTTTATACGTCAAACATATTTTAAAACTAGATGAGGTCGGCGTTTCGTATCTGAGAAGAAAGGCCGAAACAAACTCAGAGGTCACAGTCTCTTTTAAAGTCCAGACATAATCTTGGTCAAGTCATGTGAAGACCATGTAGATTGGTGTCTGAAATGGTCTTTTGAAGAAAGAACCACACAGATGGACGGAGACACAGATGGAGTGGACCTGTCCATTCAGTGCACGTTGTCAGTAATCTGAGAAATTATTGATGGGAAAACCCAATAACACTTTGCTCGACCTAGGAATCGAATCCAGGACCTCATGCTCAGCAGTACGGCCACTAGACCAACGCGAATTACAGAATATCTCATTGTATTTTAACCATAGCAAGTCCATACCATAGCTGGATTAAGACACATCAGAGATAACTCGATAACAACCCAAAATTCCCTCCAATCTGCTGATAATGTCAAAATAACTGTTTGTTGAAAGTCAAGTAATGTAAAAAATTAAGTATTTTTGGTCGAAAATTGCCAGCAGTTTAAACACTTAAAAACATCATCTGGTATTATTCGTAATTATTTGGCGAGCTCATTTCGTTGCGGCAGGCGGCACCTGTATTTTAAATCATGCGAGTATGAGCGAGTCCATTACATTGAAAATAGGTATTTTATAAGTTATTACTGTGTGTTCTCGAATTTTGGTCTCATTTGGGGGGCCATTGTCGTTTCTTAACTCATTTGAATTACCATTTATAAAACCACTTTGGTGGTAAACGCTGCTGGAAAAGTGGAATCTTAGAGCATAATCAGGCTAAAATGTTCCGTGTGGTGCCGGACTTAAGAGGCCGTGCACGAAATCGACTGATTTTGATCAATTTTGTTCATTGTTTGTGAGAAAGGGAAACATAATTTAAACAGAATTATTTGAGATTTGAAAAGTCGTGTTCTTTGTTTTGCATATGGCTGAAAGGGATTTTTCAAATAAATTAAGTACTCACGGTAAATCACTAATATTTGCAACAAGTTTTCCGAAAAATGACGCGAGACTGACATTATCAAAAACATCATTCTACAAAAACTACCTTTGATTTTGAACATTAAAAATATCATCAATTATATGGTCTACTTGCATGTGGCGGAACCACTTTTTTCAACTTCCATACAAAATATAGCAGAAAAATTATATTGAAAAAACCTTTTTTTGTTTTAAACCTCGTAAGTAATATAAATTTTTCCTATTATTTAGCAAATCATATCAAGAAATTTAAAAATCACAAATTAGTCTTCAGCTATTCTTGAAATATAATCAAAATTTTATTTAATGATTATATAATATCTTCATTAAGTAAATCAATGGCGAAATAAACTATATTTTGGAGAGCACAAAAATGATGAAACTATTAAAAGCTGCTGTGACTGACACGAATGGTTTAGCACCATGAAAACTATACTTTTATAGTTATACAGACTTAATGTTTCGATTATTTCAAGTTTTCTGACAATTAGATAAGAAATTGACAAAAACGAGTTTTTTTCGTGCACGGACCATAACATCAGCCTTTTTCCTCCCGTGGCTGTCGTAAAAGCTGACTAAGGGACTTATTACAGAATGGTCAGCGGCGTTCTGTATGCATTTTTAACACCATACTGCGATCGCCTACCCGCCTGCCAAGCGTGGCGATTATGGCAAATCCCCGCTCTTTTGGGGAAGGCCTATGTCCAGAAGTGGACGTTGTGAAGTGAAATACACCTCCACACATCCCGTGTGTGGGGTGCGTGGAGGTGTATTTGGTGCGTGAATGTTAAGTTTTTTTTTATTTACTTGTCAGTTATTATTATTACGACTGTATCTGCAAAAGTTTAAGTTAGCTGCTACCTTCCTTCTTTCAGTCTTCTACTTATGTTATGTATAGCAACAGACACTTCACTGTCTTCGTCTGTCTGTTTATCGATCCTATCCTTTACCATATTTTAAACTCCATCTCGAACCGATCTCACTCCAAAACCGGTAGTAATTCTTTCCAACAATTTGGGCCTGATCGCCCGAGGTCCAGATACGAAATAACAATTATTTAGCAAATTTATTCAGATGATCGCCCTTTGTTTCAACGTAATGAGTGGTTGTGCCGGCCGAATTTAAAATGCCATTACTTTGGTAATGTCCACGGTGAAAAATATACGCGATAACTGTTCAGTTTTTGCGATAAAATCGTGTCCATGATCAAGGTAAGTTGTGCGAATGAGTTCAATATTGTGGTTTTTGTGTTTAGTTACAGAATATGGGAATTAAAGTCAAAGTCAAATTATTTATATCAAATAGGTACATAAAGGACACTTTTGAACGTCAATATTTACAGAAAAAATTGAATTGATTCTAGTGGTCTCTCCCAAAAGGTAGTTTCGTATGGAGAAGAATCAGGGTTCGCCGATTTATATCAGCGGATATATATCAATTGATTTTTATCTTGATATATATCAATTGATTTTTTTCATATCTTGTGAACTAAAAATTTTGGAGCGTAGCGTAGCGTAGCGCAGCGCTAACACGTAGCGAAAAACTACAATTCAGAATAATTTACTTTTGACTTTTTTATGATTACAAATTATTATTAAAATTAGTTGATTGATATCACAAACAAATGAAGATTATTATAATAATAGGTACTTACTTGTTTTTTTTAAAGTTCGTTAAAAAAATTATTTCTCAAATAAACACTAATTCTTTTGTTACTTTTTTAAAATAAAAAATGTGGTAAATTGACACTTATATTATTTTACAAATTCCTTTCACATTTTTAAGTGTAATCCCCTTACAGAATGAAATTCGCTTCTTTTTGTTGGCCTGGATAAGATATATACAAAAAAATCGGATTTTTGATATTTATTATTAAAATCGTTTTTTTTCGAACCCTGAGAAGAATGGACAAGAAACTCCACACTTACTCTTATAAAATGTTAACAATATTTTGTATACATTAATGATAAACTTATACGTGAAGGCGATGTACATAGGATAATACTACTATAACACAATAGGTTAAAAAAATAAAAAGTGAAGTAATGACAGATAACTTAATTATGTTTTAGATACATGGTGCTAACTTATTTAAAACATTGTAAAAGTAGATCATTTTCCTGATTTTTTAACAAGTAATAAGTCCGTGTGTGAGTTAAAGTAATCACAGAATGTAAAATTAATATCATAAAAATAATAAATTATATAATTAAGTTAGCAACCAGTTTGATTTTGTCTCGACTCCAGATTGTCTTATGGAGCAGGACCAACATGTTTCCAAGCATTCTTATCTTGGATTTAATCCTCTAATTTGTAATATAATGTGCTTGTTAAGAGGGCCACTCCTTTAAAAAAATATTGTCTCGTGACTGAGAAGGAATTATGAAAAACGGCTCAATCTAATAGGTACCTTTTATAAAGTTTCTTATTGAGATACGAAGCAACAAAATTCATTCTAAAGAAAAACGGCCACATTCCTCTAGATCATATTTTGTTTAAAAAAAAAAAAATATATATATATTACCTAAATTTTTTTTTTATTTTTTATTAAAAAATTTGCCCCACACTAGAAATTTCTTCTGTATTGTAGGTGCATTTACAAACATTTAAAGTCATATACACAAACAGCCAGACCCGGAACAAGTACATGTAGGTCATAAAAATATTTGTTCCGTGCGGGAATCGAACTCGCGACACGCAGCAGTCAATCGCTTAACCACTGCGCCAACCGTGCCGCCAAACTAACTAAAACTACCCATTCGTTGCCCAGCACCCAGCATATATGTCAAAAAATAATTCGTTCGTGTGCCTACAACCCGTATTCGAGCAGTCGCTATCTAGATGACTTCTGTTCATGCCCAGGACCCGACTAGCGACACCAAATCTAAGTATGTAAATTTGCCAAACAATTTATGGCTTACAATAAAAAAATATTTTTGAACTGGGCAGCAAAATAAACTAAAATATGGCATCGAAAAATTCCTCCGCATCGCTGAATTAAGAGACTGGCAGCATTGCCACATTTTATGGCAATGCTTCTGGCCAACATTCTGTAATAAATTTTAAAAAAATTCTCACTTCTGTACTAAGTGATAAACTCGTTTCCGAACAAATCTCTCTATAACAGTAGGCAGTAAATTGACCCTCCTGCCGGGTCAACAGGATTGTCCGAAAGAGTCTGATACTCCCTTCCGCTCCAGCCAGAGCGGGAGAGGTCATTTGATGATTCTCTACAATCAAAAAAAACCTTGACTTGGTAACATAATCTTAACTATATAATCATAACTATTATAAATGCGAAAGTAAGTTTGTCAGTTTGTTTGTTACCTTTTCACGCCTAAGCCACTGAACCGATCATCCTGAAATTTTGCATATACGTTGTCAGGTACCTTTAATCCCAAAAAAAAAGTGCTGTTCCCGAGGGAAACAGCAATAACGTTATCATGATAATAGATGGCGCCACGTGTATTCCGAATCATGATTGAATTATATTATTATAGAAACTTTAATATTGTGTTAAGAGTTTTTTATTTTATTTAAGGTCGATCGAAGCCGCGGGCGAAAGCTATAGATACTACTACTATAGATGTCATGGGCAAAATTCAAATTCCTCTACAACGGAATCAACCAATCACAGCTCTTGCTTTTGCACCAAGTGACCTCACGAATAGTATGGCGGACCAATGGCGACTTTGTCTTATTCCTCAAATCCCCCCTGAAAATCCCCCTTAGGAGGAAAAGTGGAATCTATAAAAACAGTCTAGAATTCACCCCTGATAATCCCGCTAAGGGGGGAAAACTAGAATTTAAAAAAAAAACTTATTCCCAGATCCCCCCTGAAAGTGATTTTTTTAACATTAGGGTTCAGTTTTCCCCACTGAGGGGGATTGTCTGGGGATTAGTGAAATAAGCAGGGGTGAATTCTAGACTGGTTTTTATATATTCCACTTTTCCTCCTAAGGGGGATTTTTCAGGGGGGATTTGTGGTCCAAGCCGGCGACTTGTGTAATTGTGTTTTGCAGCAAGGAGTGCGATTAAATTTTATTGATTTTAAAAATCATCCATAACTCGATTGCCAGAAAAATCGTTTCAGCTGGTTTTGGAATTAGTCCCCTCATTTACTCTTGATTTAAATTTATTATTTGTACTATGTAAAAAACTGCGGTGGTCCCATGTAAATTATTAACTTTGCTTGGGTTGTTTTAGAGTTAGCTTCAACAAAACCTACGTATTTTTCCCACTTAGTCTATGTGAATGATGTTGTAATAACTTACTGTCAATGCTATTTATTTTTAGCAGGTAATGGTATTCGAATTCGTGTGGGGTTAAAAAAAAGTTTTAATTTTTTTTAGTGTGGTTCCCACCACACTAAAATGTGAAAAATTAAAACTTTTTAAACTTTAATCTCGGAAGTCGGTGGCAAAAGACGAAATACAAAACCAATGACGCTGAATTCCGAAATTAAATTAATTAGGGTTGCATACCTCAAAAGGAAAAAACGGAACCCTTATAGGATCACTTCGTTGTCCGTCTGTCTGTCAGTCTGTCATGACCCTTTTTCTCAAGAACGCGTGGAGATATCAAGTTGAAATTAATATCAAATACGAAAGCTTATACTCTCTTGGAGCTCTGAAAAAATCAAGCTTCTAAGTCAACGCAATAAAAAGATACAGCCATTTATGCGATATTCGCAAGTAAATCAAAACCTATAGGGTACTTCCCGTCGACCTAGAATCATGAAATTTGGCAAAAAGCTAGGTCTCACAGCACAAATAAAGGAAAAAGTCCGCAAATTTTTAATTTGTAGTTTTATCATATAAAAAAATAGTTTTTGCGTTTACAAACTTAAATTTGCAGCAATGAAATTTGGAAAAAGAAAATGTAACATCGAGACTTGATTCCCGTAATGGACAAATCAGCTACATACGAGTTTGTACGGAACCCTCGGTGCGCGAATCAGACTCGCACTTGCCCGGTTTTTTTTACTTTGTCTGGTTTTTTTTTTGGAAATCTGTTGTTTTTTTTATCGATTAAAAAATCAGTCAAATTAACGTTACGTCAACGTCGCGCGTGGCAATCTCTGGAACTCGAAACATGTCACAGTTTTTCCGTTGTAAATAAATAAGCTAATAACACTATATCTTCATTTTGAATATTATCAACATATATTTATGCAAATTGCTCTATTAATAATGATAAACTTATATAGGCATTTAATATACCAGTACGAGCCAGAATTCTCTACTAACAAGCATATATGTCACCACTTATGTTTTACTTCAATCTCCGAATTAGAAGATCTACATGGAGAAATGAAAAACCTCGACTATAAAGTAACGGGCACATAATTAATTAATTTAAAACGTAATAAGTGCCTACGAAATAATAATAATTACGTACGTAACATTATGTTTACTACCTTCTACGCTATTTTAGATATAAATTGCAATTATAAAAACCATATCATAATGTAATGTAGGATGATACAGCTAAGTTTTACAATGAGAATTTTTTTGAATACGGCTAAATTGTGAGATAATAGTTTTTTTTTTGTTGTTGAAAAAACAACGGTTTTTGGGAATGCGTTAAAGTTGAAATGTCTTTTATACAATTTCACCAGGACCCTTCAAACCAAACAAGAGATAACAGACCAGTGCTACTTTACTAGATAAAACCTTTTCACAAACAGCTTTAATCCACAATATTTCTGATCAAAGGAAGGTCCACGATCTGTAGTTTTAATTGTAAGTCAGATGCGAATTTCAACACAGAATGAATAAACAATTGTATGAGAATTTAGAATGGTGCAGGTCTCTGTATTATCAATCACGAGTATTCAGAAACTAATTGGACAATGTATTCACATCGTGTGTTTGAACATCTGTTAATTGCCATGAATCACAACCAAAATATAAACCAAATATTTATCGATTTTAATTATGTTTTGTAGCCGTTTCATCGATATGATCAAGAGATCCGTAGGAGAACCAAGGTTAACCGACATTACCGAAGAATTGGTGGCAGTGGGTAGGGTACATTGCTTGCAGAACGGATGGCCGTGGGGGCCGAAAGCTTCTGGACTAGCAACCGCGTTCCACAAGGTGGACCGATAAACTGATGAAGGCCGCAGGAATCCGTTGGATGCGAGAAACATAGAACAGGTCGAAGTGGCAATGCTTGGGGGAGGCCTATGTCCAGCAATTGAGGTCTTTTGGCTAAAAGGTTGTCTTTAAAATATCGCTTTTAGCGATAAGACCGCCCATTGTGTCATCCCTTGTAAAATGTCTACATAAGTAGACATTTTACAAGGGATGACACAATGGGCGGTCGAATACTTATTATTGCACACCACAAAAATGACAGTTTCATAAGAAACTGTCATTTTTGTGGTGTGCAATAATAAGTATTCTATCCATCGATCTATCTATTTATGTATGATGATGAGACGTTTCATCAAAATACCTTTTTATTGACATTCCTACAGCATGACCGTGTCAGCCTTATAGAGTATTAATATTATGAGGACTCTCATAATGAAAAATTATTATAATATATTTTATAGGTCGTCCTATTGGTCCCCAGTATATAATGGTCGACCATATAAGTAGATATTTATCACCGATTCTTTCAAAGTTTGTGAGACATATTTACTATATTATGTTGTAATGAATTATGTTATTATCTTAATGAGAATTTTATTAATTTGATGTTACTGTTTATGTATTGATGAGAAAATAGTTTTGTCATGTTAAGGCTCCTACAAACAGACGCGGCACACGACGCGATACGCGATGTGTTTGTGTCGCGTCGCATATCGCGCCTGTTTCTAGGAGCCTTAAGGCGTAATGATCGCGCCGAGCCGATTGAAGTAGGGTCGCGAAGTCATGAGTGGTTGGTTGCCTCGCGCATTTGGTATGGTACCTAGTAATTATTTTAATCATTTTATCAAGAAAAAGTCAACAAATTGTGCTAAACAATCTTACTACCTTAACATTTTAAATATAAAAAAACAAGAAAGAAAGAAAGAGTATTTTATGTATATATTTATAGATATATGTATTTATATTTTTGTAGCTTTATTTAAGTATATGTTATATTTAATATTTTAGTTTAAGACTTCGCATATTCATATCATTCTCTTCATGTTCTCACACACTATTGTCTACATTTCTTTTTCATTTCTCCTTTCGCAGGTCTGCTGGAAGAAATTTCTTAAGAAATAAGCAGTACCTTTGTACTGAAATTATAATTATGTCGTATCTCTATGTATTTAACCGTGTGTACATAAATAATAAAATAAATAAATAAATAAGAAAGAAAAAAAGAACCTCGGCTTTTTAGCTATGAGATTGACTAAACATTAACAAAAGGGGTAACTTTGGGATTTTTTTCTATCAATCAAAGTGAATTTAATCGTGTTACGAGTATTAAAAGCGATTGCATGTCCGCCAGATCCTTAAATAAGACATCTAATTTTGTTTTAAATTTTGTAACACTCTTTTATGTTTCACATGGATTAAAAAAACTAGTAAGCATGTAGTTATGTGTGTGTTGTGTACAAAACAACTCCTGTCCCAAAATCCCTTATTAAGTCATTACAAAAACCCTAAAAGCCCAAAAACACTTTTTTTTCTCTACCATACAAGCGAGCAAACCCGAAAATTTACAAATATTATCTGTATAATGTGCTCAGCAATAACTTGGTGGGAGCTGGGCTTGGTCAGCATGTATGACTTGAATACAAATGTTGATTATGGCCGGGGAAAAAGTAGCGGCCATTGTGCGGGCCCCGGGCTACCTCCTCTGAAGGAGTTGCCTCCGTGAAATGTTGGGACGGACAGGAAAAGTAGTGGAGAGGGTGGTTGTGTTTGTGCGCTTTGATGTTACGCTTTTATAAGATTTTTGAAGGTTGGGACGTAAGCATTTTGAAACAGTATTTAAAAAAAGTCAGCCAGTCGTAGGCATTAGGTCCGCCTTTGTACCTTATTGTGTCATCATCATCAACATTTCAGCCGAAAGACGTCTACTGCTGGAAGAATTGGTGGCAGTGGGTAGGGTACATTGCTTGCAGAACGGATGGCCGTGGGGGCCGAAAGCTTCTGGACTAGCAACCGCGTTCCACAAGGTGGACCGATAAACTGATGAAGGCCGCAGGAATCCGTTGGATGCGAGAAACATAGAACAGGTCGAAGTGGCAATGCTTGGGGGAGGCCTATGTCCAGCAATTGAGGTCTTTTGGCTAAAAGGTTGTCTTTAAAATATCGCTTTTAGCGATAAGACCGCCCATTGTGTCATCCCTTGTAAAATGTCTACATAAGTAGACATTTTACAAGGGATGACACAATGGGCGGTCGAATACTTATTATTGCACACCACAAAAATGACAGTTTCATAAGAAACTGTCATTTTTGTGGTGTGCAATAATAAGTATTCTATCCATCGATCTATCTATTTATGTATGATGATGAGACGTTTCATCAAAATACCTTTTTATTGACATTCCTACAGCATGACCGTGTCAGCCTTATAGAGTATTAATATTATGAGGACTCTCATAATGAAAAATTATTATAATATATTTTATAGGTCGTCCTATTGGTCCCCAGTATATAATGGTCGACCATATAAGTAGATATTTATCACCGATTCTTTCAAAGTTTGTGAGACATATTTACTATATTATGTTGTAATGAATTATGTTATTATCTTAATGAGAATTTTATTAATTTGATGTTACTGTTTATGTATTGATGAGAAAATAGTTTTGTCATGTTAAGGCTCCTACAAACAGACGCGGCACACGACGCGATACGCGATGTGTTTGTGTCGCGTCGCATATCGCGCCTGTTTCTAGGAGCCTTAAGGCGTAATGATCGCGCCGAGCCGATTGAAGTAGGGTCGCGAAGTCATGAGTGGTTGGTTGCCTCGCGCATTTGGTATGGTACCTAGTAATTATTTTAATCATTTTATCAAGAAAAAGTCAACAAATTGTGCTAAACAATCTTACTACCTTAACATTTTAAATATAAAAAAACAAGAAAGAAAGAAAGAGTATTTTATGTATATATTTATAGATATATGTATTTATATTTTTGTAGCTTTATTTAAGTATATGTTATATTTAATATTTTAGTTTAAGACTTCGCATATTCATATCATTCTCTTCATGTTCTCACACACTATTGTCTACATTTCTTTTTCATTTCTCCTTTCGCAGGTCTGCTGGAAGAAATTTCTTAAGAAATAAGCAGTACCTTTGTACTGAAATTATAATTATGTCGTATCTCTATGTATTTAACCGTGTGTACATAAATAATAAAATAAATAAATAAATAAGAAAGAAAAAAAGAACCTCGGCTTTTTAGCTATGAGATTGACTAAACATTAACAAAAGGGGTAACTTTGGGATTTTTTTCTATCAATCAAAGTGAATTTAATCGTGTTACGAGTATTAAAAGCGATTGCATGTCCGCCAGATCCTTAAATAAGACATCTAATTTTGTTTTAAATTTTGTAACACTCTTTTATGTTTCACATGGATTAAAAAAACTAGTAAGCATGTAGTTATGTGTGTGTTGTGTACAAAACAACTCCTGTCCCAAAATCCCTTATTAAGTCATTACAAAAACCCTAAAAGCCCAAAAACACTTTTTTTTCTCTACCATACAAGCGAGCAAACCCGAAAATTTACAAATATTATCTGTATAATGTGCTCAGCAATAACTTGGTGGGAGCTGGGCTTGGTCAGCATGTATGACTTGAATACAAATGTTGATTATGGCCGGGGAAAAAGTAGCGGCCATTGTGCGGGCCCCGGGCTACCTCCTCTGAAGGAGTTGCCTCCGTGAAATGTTGGGACGGACAGGAAAAGTAGTGGAGAGGGTGGTTGTGTTTGTGCGCTTTGATGTTACGCTTTTATAAGATTTTTGAAGGTTGGGACGTAAGCATTTTGAAACAGTATTTAAAAAAAGTCAGCCAGTCGTAGGCATTAGGTCCGCCTTTGTACCTTATTGTGTCATCATCATCAACATTTCAGCCGAAAGACGTCTACTGCTGGACATAGGCCTTCCCCAATTGGGGGGCGGGGGGTTGCCATAATCGCCACGCTTGGCAGACGGGTTGGCGATCGCAGTATGGTGTTGAAAATGCTTGATAATATATTATTGTGTGCGAGAAGTTTAAATGAATAAATAAACTTCTTTTTTTTTTAACTTTTCATTGAGAAACTTCACCACGACTTGTTTTTTTTTTGAGTTGCGATTCATATAATCCACAAAGTTGTTTGCCATTTCTTTCGAAACTCCACGGTATCGGTAATAAAGTAATTTGATCTTTCGAGAGTTGGTTGAAAGCATAACTTAGGTAGGTATGTGACAAAACCGAGCCATCTGACTCAGGTGTAGAATACACTCTTATGTGTGTCTTTTTACATGTCATACTTATGCATGAATATTCTGAATTTTTCCCATAGACAAGCTCAGACTCCAAGCCAAATGTTTTTTTTTTTTTAATGACAACTTTTTTAGGCGCGTTGAGCACTTTTTGAGTGAACAAAAATCATGGAACTCGCGTCATCGTCACCGAACGCTTTCCATGAGCTATGTATACTGTGTATGTATGTTTGTTTTTTGGTTAACAAAAATCATGGAACTGGCGTCATCGTCATCGAACGCTCGAAATTAATAATCTAATAGCTCGACGATACAATTTACAAGTTACTTGGTTTTCACTTCTATCGGCAATTCCCAAAGACAACCCGTTTTTTTTTTTTTCTTGAGACTTTGTCCCACACTATATATTTCTCCTGTATTGTGGGTGCGTTTACAAATATTTAAACTCACATACACAAACAGCCAGAACCGGGAAAACTACTTGTTGGTCATACAAATATTTGTTCCGTGCGGGAATCGAACCCGCGACACGCAGCGCAGCAGTCAATTGCTTAACCACTGCGCCAACCGCTTCGTTGTCACTAGTACCATTAACAGTTCTATGATGGAACTACTGATGTTTATTTTTAATAACTAGTTCCATTTTACAAGAATCTGAAAATAATGGAACTAATGTTGATTTTGTTATCACTAGTTCCACATTATTATTTTAGGCACTGGGATTACATCTGCATCCTGGAATTTACTTTCCATCCTTCTTTACAAAGATGATTATTTTAAATCCATACCGACTCCGAATAATAAATGAAAAAATAAATATTTGTTTATTTTACCTCTAGTGTTTTTACACCCTTAAAAAAATTCACAAGTGCCTAAAATAATAATGTGGAACTAGCGATAGCAAAATCAACATTAGTTCCGTTATTTTCAGATTCTTCTAAAATGGAACTAGTGATTAAAAATTAACATCAGTAGTTCCATCATGGAACTGTTAATGGTACTAGTGGAAACAAAGCCGCCAACCGTGCCGTCAAACTAACATTTATCAACCTCAGCAATTTATTTACCAATCACGTCGACTCCACGCCACCTCTATCCAACTGTCGTCTCTTAGCTTTGGGCGCGCATTGTCCGCGGTACAAATGTGATCAAATTATAAAGAGTGGCGGCTAGCCGGCGGCACTCCACCACAGGACGGAGGCGCGAATAATCGCAACGCTGGGCTCGTATTATAAATGTATTATCTTGTACCTACTTCGTGTATTGTGAGATGATTTTTATGTTTTACTAAAGGTTAAATATGGTTTTGCATATTTTGCTCAGGGAACAATGCCCAGTTGTGCGGTTAATGAATTTGTAATGAGGTTGACATTTTTATAAGAGATGCTGCTATGAACCATCAGATCCGTTCACCTTTAGTATGAACATAAATGGATCTACATAACAATAATGATGTATGGACATTTTTGATTTTTGACATTTTGAACTTATACATTTTGATTTCTGACATTTTTAAATGATGCAATGATGATGGTATAATATTTGTAATAGTAATGACATGATATATAATCTAATGATAATAATTTATATTTTCCTTTTAATACAAACATATATTTTTAATTAAGTTGATGATTTAAAATTTTATACTAGTAATTTATAAATTGATCTAAATAAGTGTAATAATAGTGATATAAATAATTTAAAATGTTTGCATGCCGATTGGTAAAATGTGGCTGAGCTAAATGTAATCTTAAGAATTACTACCCATATTTGCAAAATAAAAATTATATTCTATAACGCGCGTAGTGTTGAGAATATTCACCTACTTCCGAATAAACTTACATGGCCGATTAAAAAAATATTTTCAATAGTGCTAAGACCAGCTTTGGTTCCTTAAGAAAGTTGAACGGTAACACAATAACTACTATCCAAAAACAGAGCGTTTCTGACACCTTAATGTCAAATATTGGTGAAAACATTGATGTATTAAAAAAGAAGATACTGAACCGCTCATAAATCACGAAAACATGAATGGACTAGAAACAATTACATGTAAACACACCCACACGACTACATTTCCCGATGTCGTGGCATCATCCATCAACAACCGAAATAGAGAGATATGACGCGGGCTGTAGCGGGAATGAGATAGCAATAATTGTCACTGTTACGTACCCATAATAACTCAGAAACAAATGGCGACCTAGAAAGCAACATTAATCAGGAGAATTTGAAAGAATATAAGTTTTTATATACTTACGAGTGGAAATTAATCCCGTGGAACTTATTTTAGATTTGTGAATTATTTGTGCATATTTTGAAAACCCAGGAAAGCATTGTTGCTGTTTATTTAGACGATTACTTACGGTAAGTTTACTTAACGTGCTACACATGTGCTACACAAACGTCAGTTTAATTGTGACTATGGTCAATTGTGCTGGTCGGCATAATTTATGCGGTCCACGTCTAGGAGCGAGTACCTAATCTTCCTTTTTTATGCATCCGAACCGCTTTTCTAGGATATCGAAGCTTTAGTGTGGTGAGTGGATCAAAAAAGTGGAGCTTTAAAAAAATAAAAAGAGCTAAAAAAAATCTTACACTCACACGCACGCCCTTATACACACACACATACACACCCTCACATAATTTAGCAGCTCTCGGTGTATGAGATTTACACATATGTACATGCATACACACACGTGCAAATCTCATACACCGAGAGCTGCTAAATTAATGTTTTATTTCATTTTTTATTATTTTTTTTCTATGAATTCTCTATTTTCTATTAGCCTCCTCATTGTAAAGCTACATACCACTTAAGGGAAGAGCGAGACAGCTCCGACACAAGTACTATTGTAACTTAATGGGGCTGCCTCAATTTATGTATGACACAATGCTAAAGTTGAAATAAATATTCTTGTACTTTTTTTTTTTTTGTGGTGTTTATGTAAATGTTTATGAATTTTGTTGGGAATTGAAACCAACACAACACCTTGCACAAGCAGCGTGTTCAACTTGTCATCGGTAAGCTGAGGCGCGGCGGCGCGGCTGTGACACGACACGGCCCGACGACAACTCGCTTCAATGGACTCCACCGCGACGGACGATACTTCTCAATAATATTAATGTTTGTCCGGGAAACTTTGAATTTTGTAGTAATTCGGCATTAAGCTATAATATTACTTAAAATCGTTGTCTCGGCCTTGGAGGGTAATGGAGCTATTCCACAGATCTACACTTCTGAGTTATAGATGTTTAAAAAATAAATGATACGCGTAAAACAGTTATTTTACCATAAATCTGCGTTTTTAGCGTTTAAAAAAGCCGTAAATACAGTCATGATATATGTTAGATTTATTGAGTAATTTAATAAACTATGGCTCTTTCTCGACACGTCAATGCACATAACTCAATTTCGCAAAAAATGTGGCATAGCTCCATTGCCCACCAATGCGACGAAATACAGCACACTCTTTTCTTGCTCCCCGCGCTAACAATTTACTTACCAAAATAAACTTAATAATCTTAGCACTGTCTATTATACATTATATCTACTAGAGAATAAATGTTAGAACATTAACACACGCAGTTTTCCCTAAAAGATAATCTTAGTAGTATTACACAGATAATATCACTAATCCACCTGCCAAGCGTGGTGATTATCCCATTTCCCTTCCCCATAACTTACCTACTAAGAATTCATGTGATGACATTGAGTAGATATCCTACAGAGACCAAGCTTCATACAATCGCTCTGCGAGAAGGATTCGTCTACACGCCACGTCCGGCTCAGCCGGTAGACAATCTAGCTCTTTGGCTGGACTAATCAGCTCAGCGAGTGGACATAACTGATATTAGCCCAGCTAGTGAAGAAACCAGCTAAGACATTGGAAAAACCAGCTCAGTCATAGGAAAAAGTTGCTCAGCTATTGGACACATCGAGTGGGTAACTGAATCAGTTTGACAACATCACAAAATCATAGCTGTTCTATTGGTGACAGAGACCAAAGATCATCAAATCGTACAGCGATTGGTATCCCCTGTAACATTAGGTTGTTACAGAAGGTACCAATCGCCTCACGATTTCTGCCGTCATAAGAAAGAAGGCCGTAACTGACAATTTTATCAAAAATGAGATTAAGATAGCATTTTCTTTGCCGATTCCGAATATGTTAATAACTCATTTTTGACAAAATTGTCATTTACAGCCTTCTTTCTTATGACGGCAGATTTGGTGAAGTTTGGTCTCTGTCACCAAAATCTACTCACGTATTTCAGTAATATATGTAAAGCAATTAAACACAAAGATATTCAATCTCGCTATATAAAAAGTTGCCATCATTAATTCGAGCCACAAATGATTCTTAATTGTGAAATTTGGTATGCACCGTAACTAATCAGAATCGTACGTATTAAATTATCAATAGGTAGCATACAAACAGACTAATTACGGCATTAATCATGAACGGGCGTACGGCACCATTTCTAATAGTGTTGGGACAGAGGAAAGTAATCGATTGATGTTGTTAGTCGATTTTAATGTTACTTCGACGTCGTCAACGTACGGTTAGATAAGGTGGTGATTAAAGATAGGGCCTTATATATTTTTTAAATATGAATGTAAAAATAAAATAAACTTTTTTTATAAAAAATAAAAAAAACAACCAAAACCAACAACAAAATTCGCTATAAAGTGAAAAATAACTTTTATCTCGGAAGTCGGTGTCTTTGGATCTGTATTTTAGTTTTTTGTCACTTTATAGTGTTATTTTGTAAGTTGGTTGTTATTTTTTTTTTTTAAGTTTTATATTTTTCCTTTTTAGTAATGGTATCTACCCCAAACCAATTACAGGAAGTATTTATAACATCACCAAGATACACAAAGTGGATTAAATGCGTATTATCGAAGCTAACTCAAAAACTATCCAAGCAAAGTTAATAAAATTTATATGGGACCACCTCGAAAATATCCCCTTTCAAACGAAAAAAGAATTTTAAACATCTAAAAATATATGTTATATGTTTTTTAGATGTTTAAAATTCAAAGTTGCGTTTAAAGTCGCGTGGTAAACTCTGACTGCGCGATGCAGGATTTGTGACGTCAGGTCTTTGATGCGTAGTTTGCATGTGCCGTTGTTGATACCGCCACAAAGTCATATGCCTGGGTCTACGACCTACAAATCATAAAGGCTCGTACAGATTGGCGCGATATCGCGGGCGCGACAGGCAGCGACAAAGAAATTGTGCTACTAGTGTCGCGACGCGGCCGCGATATCGCACAAGTCTGTACGAGCCTTATGTCGGGGCCACCACTACTTTTAATCCACGTTTAATCTGCTTAATTTACTTAAAAAGCCAATCCAATTACAACAAACTACAAACTATTCTCGTACAATTTGCATCTGCCCATCACTAGTGAACAATTTCCCATAGCGCTGCAATAAATTTTATAATTTTACAGCGGAGATATGACCAGCCATGGGAACGTTCGGAAGCTGTATTAATATGCAGTTTAATAACGCACCTTATGTATAAAAACCGCTATTATATATCGGTATTGTAACAGTAACTGTGTAAATCGTGTGACCAAAGTTGGGTGGAACGTGCTTTGCCCTATCTTTTCCTGATAATTGTCCTAAGGTCTCATTGGACGGCTGACCTCGGCATTGACGGCAGTAGTATCATTCTTCTAGTAGGCATACTTATATGTTAAACAGCTAAATAAGGAGCTCATTATTATTGTGAAAAAAATCTGCAATATCGGAATATTTATTCTAGTGAAAATAGGCTTTACCTGTATAGACACCGCGCTTGGAACTAGAGGTAAGATGATAATATCATCTTACCTCTAGTTCCAAGCGCGGTGCGAACTGTACTAGTTTCCCTACGACTCTCCTGGAGGAAAGTAGTGGGGTCGTCTGGGTCGGTCAGTGGCCCAACGGTTGATGTCGGGATGTTGTATTTATGCTAGTCGCGCGGTAAACTCTGATAGCGCGATGCAGGATTTGTGACGTCTTTGATGCGTAGTTCGCATGTGGCGTTGTTGATACCGCCACAATTTTAATTGTTGTATTGACTTTAATTTTAATTATAATAATATTATTATACTGGGATAGGTTTTTGGCTGGACGCATATGGCGTTTGACACTAGAAACATACTCGCGCGCGTCTATTTGCGAGTTTGCGACTCACAACTTCGGTCAGTTCCGGTGACATTCGGAGACGTTCAGTTCGGCCCTCGATGTTTGCGAGTTTATTTGTTTTGCGTTTCTAAACCTAATATCCATACTAATAGAATCACTATTACTTTGTTATGTACATAAAAGCAATTGAAACCTAAAATTCGCCAGCTTTTCTTTGATTTATGTACCAATTTTTTTAAAAATAATAATTATTATTTATAAAATAAGCTGACAGTCATAACAACGTAGTAACTAGATTTTATAGATTTTTTTTTAGTATGTATTAGTTTATTATTTTTAAGATTATTTTGTGTATTTTTAAGGGAAGTTTTCAATAAGATTTAATTTTAAGTATTTTAAAATGTATAAATTATTTATTTTATTTATTTATTTTATTATTTATGTACACACAGTTAAATACATAGAGATACGACATAATTATAATTTCAGTACAAAGGTACTGCTTATTTCTTAAGAAATTTCTTCCAGCAGACGTCCTGCGAAAGGAGGAATGCTATTACATAATTATTATCTTCTTGTTACTACCAAACCCAACCCCAACGTCAGAGCACTACTTGTACACACGGCTATAAATCAATATACATTTCCAGTTTAGGTTGATCTCGCATTGTATAGGATTTCCATACATTGAGAGGTCAGCTTATACTGGAAATGTATAGCTTGATTTGTAGCCATGCGTACATTATGCTAATCATTGCACCTGACACATTACAATGTAATATGGTCACGAACAAATCGCCCCAGCCGTCAGCGCAAGCGCGGGGTCACGTGATTTAAGAAACGGTTATCCGTCGGTAAAGTGATGTCTCACTTTAACGTGAGAACATCGAGCTGTGGCAATAGAAAAATAATGTTTGCCGTATACTGGGCACCACCTCAAAACTACAGAATAACAAAGGCGAATATTGCTGACTTGGGGAACATAAATCTTGAGTTAAAAAAATGGGTTAGACTTTAGCTTTCACATTCAGATACTAAACAGTATTGATAACTATCACGATTCACTCTCTCTCTCTCTCCCTTCTTTCAAGTCGATGGTTATATCTCCCTTTATAAAGTATCTAGTCAGCTTGCCCCAGCACGTCAGGAATAATGAATGATCGCACTAGAATGAGAGTTTTGAAATCAAATAAGGATTTTTTTGCACGCTAATGTACTCGTAAGTAAGCAAAAAATTTATAAACATTTATATTTAAGATCATGTATGTACCTTATTGTATGCAAACATAAAGATATTCTATTCTATTTTAGGAGGTCAAGATGCACTCTGACTTAGACAATAGGGACGATAACTAAAAAAAATATTTTTTGTCCGTCATGTAGATTATTAAAAAATATTGGACACGTATATTTTATTTTTTTACGTATTCAAAACATTACGGCGATACATTGAGTTCAAATGTGGCATGACGTCACTTCTCAGTAGATCTTATACGTAGCTGTGACGTAACAAACAAGCCCCCACCCCAGTAGCATTTTCCGTTGGCATTTAGTTGGGCCAACTTCAGAGGTATGTGGCCCAACCAAACGCCTACAAAAATGCTACTAGGGCACTCCCCAAGTTTAATGTGTTTTATCTAAGTAATTTTTTATTAATATGATAAAGCAAAAAATACGTGTCTAATATTTTTTTTTATTAACTGATTGACAGACTAAACAGTTTTTCTTTTTTTTACCCAGGTCACATCCCTATTCAGCAACTTAGTATTCTTCTTAAACCTATATTTTAGATGCGCGTGAGCTCAATTAGCTTAGATTCTATCAGTACCGTTTTAATCTCGATCGATATTTCAATAGATTTATTGACTAGTGAATGCTTAATAGGAGGGCTTGTGGCTAAGTAAAAAGCACGGGTCGATCGAGCAGGTTAAGCTACACTTGCCGCGGTTGGTCCGTGGATGGGTGACCATCTTTACATACTGAGAACCCTCCGTGCCTCGGCACGTTAAGCCGTTGGTCCTGGCTGTCATTCGGGGATATTTGAAAGTCGTTCGTTGCCTTTATGATCATGCTGACTAGAAATCAAAACATCTATGCCAAGTATTGCCTAAACCTTATATTGACTAGGAAGCACAATGCCTACCTTGCAATATGTCTATACAGTATTTGAACTAAACCTTATTCTGACTATGAACCAAAATGCCTACCTTGCAATATGTGTCTATTATTTTAGGAGAAGAAAGGGAGTACCGTTTCTGGCACAATTCTAACCTAACCTACAGTTCAGAGGCCCTAGTGTGTATTTATTTTAACCATCTCGACTACTTAGAAATTATTGCAATTTAGGAATTTTGCTTGTTAAACATTTTGATCTCTATGCGATTTACAGTTTAGGCAATTTGCTTTGTAGACATTAATTTTATGCATTTTGTTTCGTAGACGAATTGACGGTTAGACACTCTGATCATAAGCTGTTAGTTGTATTTTAGTGAATTTAAGATTTTCTGTAATTCTGAGCACATTATAAAAATATCTGTTTTCTAATTATGATCATGTGCACGATATACCAAGGTCGCTACCTAGGTACTTGAACAGTTGTTAGTCAAAGATTTCACCAACATAAATCGTTTACATTAAAATTCGCAATCACGAAACCGTATTTCCTGATCTCCATACAAAACACATAACCTCTCAATCCGGCAGTCGGTTGAACTTTCCCACTGCCTGCTTAACTTTAATCTCTCCGCTTCGACTGACAATGATGTATTGTAGCGTAGAGTCAAAGGTTCGATTCTATTAACATTTTATAATTTGTTTATCCACTAACTACTCGTATGTGTGTTGGGCGTTTGTGGGGCCAATGTTGGTTGAGATGATGTTACGGTTTTTTTTTGCGGATTACATATTTCGTCGCCTTAGTAGTGAAGGGAGCTATTCCACACTAAACTGGTTCCAAGATAAAGATAAATCAAAAATTCACCACTTCATTTTTTGTTCCTATAGTTTCATTTAACTCCTTTCACGTCTGAATGAAAAACCAAACCTCTAGTTGAGCTATCACTTAGATCTCTTCACCACCAGAATCTCCGTCTAACGACGAGTATGGTGGTGTTCATAACTCAATTCGGTCAAAAGTGTGGCTTGACTCTCTTCACCACTAAGGTGGCGATTTGGTAATGAATCTATGTCCGGGTTTCTTTTATAGATTTCCTTCTTAATTAATTTTCTGTTAAAATAACTCTTTTTTTCTGAATGAACCTATCTATTTATCACATTTATTTACTTTTATTTAAAAAAAAACACGATAAGCTCAGTTATTTGATACTTATACTCCATTTATTATAACATTAGAAAAATAACTGTTCTCACCCTTTCGTTATTTTGATGTAAACGTTTAATAAACTCCGTTATTTCACGATAAATACAAAGCTCTGTAATCTATTTACCATTTACATTAAAAAAATAACTCTAAAGTGCAGTAATTTCAACATTACACAATAACTGTCGGTATTTAGCCGTTATTTGTCTAATGCGTAGCTATGTCTAAGGAGTATAAGTGAAATGCAATTTTCAAGATATTAAAATCCTCTAGATACATAAATGTAACGCATGTTTTTAAATATAAATCCCTTGTGAAAATAATAAAAATCGCATTTATTTGGAACATCGTTTTAAAAGCTCTTTAACCTCTTACCAACCGACCATTGGCTCCAATGTTGGCACCAACAATGAATTTAATCGACTACAATCAATTTGTCAAATTCGAACACCTGTACTATTAGTTTTATTTCTATTTAAATGAAACCCAAGACGTATTGACACGGCATTACAACAGAACCAATGTAATTTATACAATATTAGGGAAATACCTTATTTTAATTCAAATGTAAGTTATAGCAAAAGATTTGTTATAATTTTATGAATAATGTAATTTGTTGAAATGGATTGAGCGATGATCTTCGCAGGATAGCTTGGTTTTTGGTTTATTAATATTACGCAAACGGATCCCCCGTTTGCGTAATATTAAGCTTTAAACTGCAATTTTTTGTAGCTAAGTGTCCTCCTCCCCTGCCAGCTAAATAGTTGTTTTTGGATATGTGAAAAAAATCACAGCAGATATATAGCAAAGTTAAAAGGAAAACTATCACGTCCAAACTCCCCAAGACAATAATCAGAACCCTGATGTTATCCAGCCACCGACGGTCCCTTGCCACCCTCCCTCCGACACTGCCCTAAGCCGAGGTTCGAACCCCACCTGGGGTGCCCTTAGCGAGCAGTCGTCTAGTTTAAGTAGATTATAGTAAAAACTCCCCTGGCTGGAGGCGTAAACTTCGTTTAGGAGCTTGCGGCACCACAGGAAAGCCCGGTTAAGGAGCAGGAACCCCCAGTGCTTATACCTCCGAGATGCCATACACAACAAAAAAAAAAAAAAAAAAAACTATCACAGCTAAGTAGGCTTTACAAGTTACCGAGTAATAGCTGACCAACTTAAAATTGCAGTTGAAAAACATGTTCTCTCATAGGGGAAAATCGCGTTCAAAGATTCCGTTACAAACATACAGGTAGAACTAATAAAAGCGTGTTAAAAAAGCAATGGTTTCTTATTGTCAATCACCGTGTATTTTACCTTTACACCATAAGCTGAACAACGCCTATAACGCCACAATAAAGGTGGAATTGGACCCAAAAAAAAAAAAATATATATATATATATACAACATTATTTTTAGTATATGCAAAACCTGAATAAAGTTTGTTCAGAATAAGTAACTGAATCGATTCCAATAGTTTTTACACCATGTTATATTTTTTCCCAAAAATATTTAAAAAAGGTTACAAGTTGACACCGAGCGACACTAAGTACTTGACCATTACGAAAAAGTCCAAAGCCTGCAAGTGTGATGGAAAATGTTATCACCAGTTACAATACAATCGTCGTACGGTTAGATACCTACTGCCAAATTAATATTATTATTAATGAACGCAAGGCGCGGGCGGCGCGGGTGCGCCGCGTGGTGAGCATGTTTTTGTACGGACAACCAGGTAACATAACAAGCTTATAACTTTGTTATTTTTCATGATACAGTTTTGAAAATTTGTACATAAATTCTTTACATAAAAATACTAGACACGTGTTTCGGGTTTCGCATAAACTAAAACTAATGTTGTATATAATGTGGATGTAAACTACATTTATAATAAAATAACTAACTAGCAAGTCCGTTGGGCGTTTAAGAGGCAGTTTTTTTTTTACTTTTCACCTTTAAATACTTTGATCTTCTAGAAGCAGCTCGATCAGAGTTGCGGAGAATCGAGTTGAATAGCGTGCATTTGATGAGCTCTATGTCCAGCAGTGGACTACTATGGGCTGATGATGTGATATATTGTGATGTGATGACGATTAAAGGTTATCATACTAGTTTTTATCATGACAGTTTTTTATTGGAGAACAGTAAATACAGTTAGAGTTGGCTACGATAATCGCCATCTTTAAATTGATTAGTTCTTAATCAACTGGTGAACGAATACATCCTTAAGGGCCTAGCACACGGCGCTTTTATACGCGCATTCTACTTAACGCGTGTCGACGTTGCGTTTTCTGCCTAGAAATATCACCACTATTTGTGTTTGCAGCGTAAATGCGCGTCGTTTTATTTGTAATTGGTTTAATCGTTTTGAAATTGTCTTTACCAAAACCATTTTATCTGATGATTTAACAACGACCAAAAATAGTAGATTGTTATACAAGGGATGAAAGTTTGCTATTTAGGCACGAGTAGCCTTAATAGGTTCTTTCACCCGAGGTAAACACTCTGTTTTTCATTTCGATTATGAGGGAAGTAAATAAAAACCTTATAAGTTAAGTAGGAATACATTTCTGAATCTGATGAACTCATTTTATACAAATATGTGTATACGTAAATAAATTAGCACTCGACATTACAATTGCAGATCTAATTGCCGCTTTCCCGCCTTTTTTATGTTTCTTTTTCTGTGGCATTCTACCAGCTAGTTCTTTTATCATTGATTATGGTAAATATTTAGCTCGAATTTATGTAAATTAAATAATAATTTTGTGAAAAGTAAATTATAAGTACAAAGTCGTGTTACAAAATTGTTGATAGTATTTTTTAATTACATACAATTTTACGCCGCGATTTAACAGAGTGGCTGTATAAAAAGTTGGAACATAGCACTCATATAATTTAAATTTTTTGACAGCAGGTTAAATCGTTTCCCAGGGACGAAAAGTACTGTTTTCATCCCTCTGATCAGGTAACTTCAAGCGTGGTTTCCAAGTATGAGATATGAAAATATTTTAAAAAGAAACATCAACTGTGAAATTAAAGTCGATGCACAAACATCAATAATCGGTACCTACTGGCAATAAAACCAAGCCCAGCAATAGATCATTGCCACCTTTATAACTATGAGCATTACGACAGTAGCGTACAGCCCAGCGCACATCCTAAGTAGTTATGCCGTGGTAGTACTGGTAGCGCTATTGACAGCACTAAACTGTTCAGTCGACCGTCGAGCCCTGAGGCAGATATATAAAGGCACCAAGTACAAGAGGTAGGCTGTTTTACTGAGATAGGTATACAGTACCCACAGTTCATAATTATAACGTTGATGACTACCTCAAAATGGGCTAGATTAAGCGAATAGTAGTGAATTTTTGCTTTAAAAACCGTCCAAGTGCATGTCGGAGCACGCACAATCAAAGGTTTTCGTGGTTGGGATGAATTTATCCCAAGAACAAACATAACTTGTAGTTGAAAAACATATTCTCCCATACATTCCAACTGCAAATGTAAGTTTGTACGTACAATATTGGGAGATTTACCATGTTATTTGAAGACTATAGACTTCTTATAGGTTTTCCTGTAATCTATAAGTATAGAATAATTTTCTGTATTAAAAAAAAAAAATATTGGCCGAGTACTTTCGGAAATAAGGTTAATTTTCATCAATTTTCTTAAATAACTTTAAAACTATTTATGTGAGGATTTACGTCAAATTACGTCCACTGCTGGACATAGGCCTCCCCAAGCACCGCCACCTCGACCGGTTCTGTGCTTCCCGCATCCAGCGCAGAACAGATGGCCGTTGGAGCCGAAAGGTTCTGGAGTGGCGACCGCGCACCGGAAGACGTAGCGTTGGAAGGCCTCCCACAAGGTGGACCGATGAACTTATGATTTTTTTTTTAAATTATAAATGAATATATTTGAAATCCTCACAGTAAGCCAAACACAAAATTTGATACGTCACACGATACAGTGTGCAAAACTTTTTAACTTTCTTAGTTCTCTCCCAAAAGTGACCCCCATTTTCAAAATTCATTTATTTACGTAACACGTCCGTGTTTGGGTCACAGAAATTGATATGTGCACCAAATTTCAACTCAATCGGTCCTTAGATTCGAATCAAATTGGCTGTGACAGACGGTTAGACAGACACACGAGTGATCTTATAGGGTTCCGTATGTCATTCAGAAATACGGAAACCTAAAAAAGTAAGTTTACGACTTGAAGAAAAAGATCCCTGAATAAAACCGGTTGACACTTTGCAAGATGCTGATAAATAAGAATCAATCATCGTTTAAAAGTTCTATAAAGTTGGATTCCAGTCCAATCCTATCAATATTATATAGAACCCTAGAGTTATAAACAAAAAAAAAAAAAAAAAAACTATGGAAGAAGCATAACCAATAACTTCATTAAACAACCGCTCCGAAGCAAACTGCATATTAATATCGATAAAACACCTCATTATAGTGAAACCAGCCATAGCAACATACATTTATAAACTCAAACAGTAGCAATACATGCAACAGAAAAGTATTGCAGCACCATTTATAATACTACAAGCCATTTAATAAAGACATCAGACGGCGGCGTACATGAAACGTTGAACGAAACAAAAAATAATCGATCTAGAATCGATATGAGATCGAGAGCTTAATCGATTCAGTAAAACAATTTAATCGAGCGACATGCGAGTTGCAGATGCAGATGAGTTTCTCACATTTGTGAATGTCTGTTAGATGTATACGTTACTTTGTTGCGTATAAGAAGTAATGGAGGATTTTAAATGAACTTTCTTGGTTTATTTTTTTTCGGAAATACATTTGGAAACTTTTTTATTAGGCTTTCATCATTCATGATCATATCAGCCGAAAGACGTCCACTGCTGGACATAGGCCTCTCCCAAAAGGGGGGAATTTGCCATAATCGCCACGCTTGGCAGGCGGGTTGGCGAGCGCAGTATGGTGTTAAAAATGCATAGAGAACGCTGCTGCCCATTCTCTAGTAAGTCCCTTAGTCGACTTTTACGACACCCACGGGTGGAAATGGGGTGGTGCTATTATTTACGTCCGGCACCACACGGTACACGGTACACAGTATTAGGCTTTAGCTGCACAGAATAATGAAATAATAGAATATTGCTTTTTCTGTCTTTTTTGTGTTCTGTATTGTAGTATTGTGTGCCTTAAACTGCGTCAAATAAATTTATTTTATTTCTTTCTTTCTATCTTTTTTGACAGTTTGAAACTGCATTTAAACGATATCTTAAAGGTCCCTACTTAATTATTGGCGATAATCAGAAATAACAGCCACACGGGTAGATCGGTCAGGTTAAGCTACACTTGCCGGGGTTGATCCGTGGATGGGTGACCATTTTTACATACCGAGACCCCTCCGTGCCTTGGAAAGCACGCTAAGCCGTTGGTTCTGGCTGTCATTTATAGATCCTTGACAGTCGTTACGGGTCGTCAGAAGCCCGAAAGTCTGACAACCGGTCTTACCAAGGGGTATCGTATTACCCAGTTACTGGGTTGTGGAGGTCATAAAGGCAGTCGCTCCGTGTAAAATACTGGTAATCAGCTAGACTGCGAGCCGATCCCGACATAGTTGGAAAAAAGGCAGATGATGAATCAGTGACAATATCAAAATCATTTTAATTGGGCCTTAACGATCTTACATACTAATCTGTTTCATCTAGTTCTAGACAATATTCATGGAACAAAAATGATCCTTAAACGACTTGATTAAATTACAGAAGAAGGACGTATCTATATAGTACAGACTTTACATACAGGACTTCACAATATACATACTCCGTTTCTTACGCCACTTACGCCATACCCGCCTATCCTCCATTATTATGATTAACGCCATCTATCGGCCGATAAGATCAGCACATCACGGCGCGTCGCGACGCCTGCACGGACGGTAGCCCCCTCGCGTTTAATTGGCCACCAATATTTATTGTTGAAATGAACATATCACTGCAGGATGGGGACATAACTCAGAGCTTCTGTACATCGTGATTCTCCATTTTGTATCGGAGTGTGCGATAAGTGGGACTAGGAATGGGATGGAGATGAAAGTTGGTGAATTTTTGAATTAGTTACAATATTTGTTTAAATCAAATCAAATCAATCGTTTATTTGCTTAGAAAGTAGGTTCATAAATAAAGATGTTTACAAAATATATTGATCCGTGTATAATTGACCTTAATTTAGGCATGCAAATATTGAAAATAAATTTATATAAAAAAGAAGAAAAATACGTCAGTCAAATTAAAATTTGGCAATTTTTTTTTTAAATTTAATTCTAGCATAATAATAATAATAATAAGGAAATGTCAAATATAAAATCGAATGTGTATTGTCATTTAAAACATCATTATTGAATTGTATTGGATTGTTAATTCACTTCTAAAGAAATAAAATTTAATTAAAAATATTTCCTATTTTTCTGAAGAAATACATTTTAATTTATTTCACTTTTTCTTAAACATTAGTATTGGATATTTTTTATGATATTTGGTATATTGTTATAAATGGTGGGAACCATGCACAATACACTCTTCTTAAGTAAAGCTGTATTGCAATAGGTTCCTATATCGGCTTCTTATTCCTTTAAATTGTCAGTCTAGTGGTCACAACAAGCGCTACTTCTGTGCATGAGGTCGAGTTTAATTCCCAGGTAGGGAAAAGTATTATTGCGTTTTTTCATCAGGAATTTCTCAGTAGTAGCTCGGTTTGTGCCTGGTTGATGGCAATAGATTCGACACCAATTTTTTTAAAATATATTTTGTTTTTATTATTTTTTTATTACTCATTCCTACCGCCAACATGATTGCCGCCTATTTTGTATCTTAACCTCATCCATACCAGTTCTCGCGTATATGCCTCTCGCACTTCCATGCCTCATACTTTGTCTTCTTCTATTTCTACTCGCTCCTTAGGTACATGGGATTTAAACTTAACTGTCGAAATGTGGGCGTTCTACAGATACACCTCTGCCTAACTCTTCGGGGATTACAGGCTTGACGTTATGTGTTAGTTAAAATAGAAAAGATGCAGTCGAAACTATGGCTTTAATTTTTTTTTGTGGTTTTTCCCCGTAAAACTAAAATTTACTTATAAAAAAATATCTGATTTCATAGGCAAGTTGGCACCTCATCAATTCATCATCCAATGGTTGAAAAGTGACTGTTTCAGAAAAAAATACTCAACTAAAAAATACAAAACCAATTCATAGCGTTGGTGACAAAACATTATTTAAAGCCATTGATGTATTAAAAGCGGTAGATACGAGACTTAGTAACAGCGCCTGGTCCTATCAAACTAAGCGATGGTCCGTAGTTGGCACTCAGTCGCGCATGGGATATCGTTGATCAAACAGCTCCATAACTACAGTTTTTTTGTGTGATAAATACGCATCAAAATGACTTGTACAGCTAAACAGTGTTTTAATAATACAAGGAAGAAAAATAAGATGCACGAGATTACTTACCACTCGTAAGTACAGCCAAAAATGCTAATTAGTTGAAAGTTATAACAATATTTAATGTTTGCTTCGCCAGTTTTGTGCTACCACATGCAATATCATTCATAATCGTAGACATTCGGCCAACATTCGGCAGCTAACGCGATTTCATTCGCACGACAGCGCCGTCTCCTATCTCTGTTCTTGTCTATCAGTAACTGTAGGTTTGCGACTGTAATCACATTGATCACAGATGTGTGAGTTTTAGGCCCGTATTACAGAACGTCACTCAACACTCAAGCATTACTTAAGACTAGATTCAAGCCATTTGATTGGTTGAAACTAGTTTTAAGTAATGCTTGGGTATTGAGTAACGTGCTGTAATACGGGACTTAGTGCATGTAGTCGTGCGCCGAGCCCAGGTTTACTGATTGCGATGTTAGCGCGTAACATATCTTCCTCCTCTTAATATATCAATGTTTAAAGCCAAACATAATTTCCAGCAAACTTGAATATAATATTCTTATTGTATTTCACTTCGAAAAAAATTACAACGAAACCCTACTCCACCAGAGCACAGAGTCAGGAGATAGCAATTTAACGAACCGGCATCAGAGCAACGTCTTCATTTATTCAATAAGAAACAAAAACAAAACGAAGCGAACGGATTACAATATCAATTTAGGAAAGTGAATCAAGTGATTTATTGTAATGTTTCATGTAAATATTGCCTGGGGCTCAGCCCGTATACGTTTTGTTGACGCTAATTACCGAGGTTCGATCTTATGCGGCTCAGATAAGTCATAAATCAATTGTGACAGATTATGTCATATTTAGTTTTTAATGGCTGTGTCTATGTTGTTGAAAAAAAGTTGTTTCAGAGTTGATAGAGTTGTTACAGTGAAAAAGGAACGACTTATTATAATTGTGATGTCCGTTGGAGATGGTTGGGACTGGTTCCTATTTGTACATATTTTAGTCCCTGTTTGTTATGTTGAACGCGGTTCAGTGGGTTCAGTTTGCCTTTTTTATTTGCAGAAGCTAGGTATGACACGTAATTTCTTACGTTAACGTACTTACGTTTTTTACAATTTGTCTGGACATCCACTAGCAAATTGTAAAAAACGGTCAACCAGTTGTATGATGGTAAAAATATGATTCGCGACCTTAAGAAATGTGTATTTACATAATTATGATCTGTAGAATTATTAGTAGGTCACTAAGACTTTTCAATTACAAAACAAAAAAAAAAAAAACCAAGAAAATTTTTATTTCGCAAGCAACCCTTGAGCTGTCACCTTAAAGCAGAGGTACTCGACTTTAAGAAGACTATCCACCTGTACCATTTCTTTGATATTCCGAAAATAAAATTTGACGTAACCATATTCATTCCTTCTCGTCCATGCTGTAAGATTATGGAACTCGCTTCCGCCTAGCATTCGCGATTTAAAATCTGTATCTCTATTCAAATATCGAGTAATGGAGCATTACCTTTCCTCTCAACTGTGAGTATTTTATGTATGTAAATATATAAATAATATATATGTATTTATATTTTTGAGCTTTATTTAAGTATATGTTATATTTAATATTTTAGTTTAAGATTTCGCATATTCATATTTCCCTCTTCTTATTCTCACGCACTATTATCTACATATTTTTTTTTTTCATTTCTCCTTTCCCAGGTCTGCTGGATTTATTCTCCTTTCCCAGGTCTGCTGGATTTAATTTCTTAAGAAATAAGCAGTACCTTTGTACTGAAAGTATAATTATGTCGTATCTCTATGTATTTAGCTGTGTACATAAATAATTAAATAAATACATAAATGCTTTGTAGAATGGACAATAATTGCACGGATACGAGTACGATGACGCGTTGCCAAACGAATGTTCTACAGTTTAAAAAAAAAATCGAAATCTTTTAACATACTTTGCAACATCCTAAAATATTACAATAATCTACTAATAACACATTTTACGATACAAGGTCAGGATGTAAGTTCACAAAATGACATCATTTTACGTGCTAACAACAATGTTTCTTCTAATTTACAACCACTTCATCTTTTTCTTACAGATTTTATAGTATTTTACTATTGTGATCTAAAAATTTTATCTCCCAACTTTATCTATTAACAAGCGACTATTTTTCGCTATATTCTAATGACTTTTTTATCTTTATCAAAATGTATCGTGTCATTTTTATTAGGTAGTTTAATACTAAAGTCGTTGAACTCGGAATCGATTTACAATTGTCATAAAACGAATGGTTATGATTGGTTCGGTTTTGGTATTTTTTAATTTATTTATTTAACTTTTACTTCATGTACAATAGTGGTATACATAGGCGAACTTAATGCCACAAGGCATTCTCTACCAGTCAACCTTTGGGTTAAATATAAAAACAGTGATAGGGTACAAAAATAATGTCTAAAATACTAACTTCTAGATTACGAGAATTTATATAGTTTTATTGATACTAATACACATATACAAATAAAATAAAGTAATCGATATTTTAACAAATACCACCTAATAATAATTACTATGACTAGACTATTATTTGAGAGTTAATTTAGTCTGACTTAAGTAGTGGTTACGAACTTTTTTTTTTAAATTTTGATTCTATGCACACCTGGCGAATGTAAAATATTATGTTCGCATATATTTTCTTTATAAAAGAGTTAGATAGTTATTATCTTTGATCATCTTGCAACATTAATGAAGTTTTTTTTAAAGTTGCTTTAATTTTTAAAAGTGTTAGTAACATCAATCAACTCTGCCTATCGCAGTCCACTCCTGAACATAGGCCTCTCCCAAGCTGCGCCACAACACCCTGTCCTCCGCCTTCTGCATCCAGTCTATCCCAGTCACCTTTTTGAGGTCGTCGGTCCATCTGGCTGGGGGGCGTCCCACACTACGCTTGCCGATACGCGGTCTCCACTCCAGGACTCGTCTGCTCCATCGGCCATCGGTCCTTCGACAAATATGGCCAGCCCACTGCCACTTCAGCTTGCTTACTCTGCAAGCTATGTCGGTATCTCCGGTTCTCTTCCAGATAATTTCATTCCTGATTTTATCCTTCAAAGAAACTCCGAGCATAGCCCGCTCCATAGCGCGCTGAGCGACTTTAAATTTGAGGACCTGCCCGACTGTCAGTGTCCACGTTTCGGCACCGTATGTCATAACGGGCAGGACGCACTGGTTGAAGACCTAAGTCTTCAAACATTGCGGTATAGGCGACGAAAAGACTTGACGGAGTTTTCCAAACGCTGCCCAGCCCAACCGGATACGCCTGTCGACTTCTTTCTCAAAGTTGTGTCTACAGGCAGACATATTTCTTCACAACTTCGAGAAGCGACCCTTCGATGTGGATCGGACTCGGCAGGACGTGGGAATTGTACATGACTTTCGTCTTGTCCAAATTCATGCCGAGACCAACCCGCCGAGAGGCTCCATTTAGGCTGTGCAACATCTGGTCTAACTGTTCCAGTGTCTCTGCCATTATGACGATGTCATCGGCAAAGCGAAGGTGTGAGCTGTACTCGCCGTTTATGTTGAACATAATTATCAATAAAAAAACTATTTTTGGGAATGTTTAAAAAACACATCGAAAATAATAAGAAACAAATCAATGTGTTTCATTGGAAGCGTACTTACTAATTCAAACAATTGTTATACTTAACAGGGCATACAACGGTCCACTAGCGTCAACCCTTTAAAAAAATATTATTTCGTGACTGAGAAGGAATTATGAAAAACGACTCAATAAGGAATCTTAGTAAGTGTGTCTAGAATTTCCGGCTTATTCCACAAATCCCCCCTGAAAATCCCCCTTAGGAGAAAAAGTGGAATTTATAAAAAAACAGTCTAGAATTCACCCCTGATAATCCCGCTTAGGGGGGGAAACTAGAATTGAAAAAAAAAAAAACTTTCCAAGACCCCCCTGAAAGTGATTTTTTTACATTAGGGTTCAGTTTTCCCCATTGAGGGGGATTCTCTTAGGAGGGATTAGGAATAAGCCAGATTATCAGGGGTGAATTCTAGACTGTTTTTTATAGATTCCACTTTTCCTCCTAAGGGGGATTTTCAAAGGGGATTTGTGGAATAAGCCGAATTTTCTTATACCTTTTATAAGGTTTTATTTTGAGACACGAAGCAACAAAATTCAACCTGAAGAAAAGCGGCCAGTCTTCAGATTGTATTTTGTGGCTTAGTGTCTCAATATTAAACTTTATAAAAGGTATTAGAAAATGCTATTCCGTTTTTCATAATTCCTTTTCAGTCACGAGATAATATTTTTTTTTAAGGAATGTTGCTAGTGGATCGTTTTACGGCCTCTTAAGGGGTGCATATTCTCCTTATTAAAATAATTTTATTAGTTTATCAAACAAGCAAGTCCAATGATTTCACGGGCGAATAAACGAAATAAGTCCTCGAAAACAACATTTTAAAAATCTCCTTCATCCTGCTAATACATATTATAAAAGTTCTTATGTTTGCATGTTTGTTACTCAATCACGCAAAAATGGCTGCACGGTTTTGGATAAAATTTGGCACACAAATAGTTTATAACCTGAATTAACCCATAGGATACTTTTATAATAATAATAAATTTAATTAATAAATAATAATATTTTTTATAATAATATTATTTATATGAAATAAAAGAGATAAGAATAATACAATTTATTTAAGGCCACACCGGCCGATAGAAAAATATCTTAACCTAAACATATTTTACACATATTTTAATTTATAAATATTATATTTAGGTATATATTATTAATATTATATATTTTATTCGGGTAGTATGGTCCCGTAGGATAATTTCCGTCGAATACGCTGCCGTGCACGAAGCCGATGGAAAAAGCTGGTTCTACAGATTACTTCGTAAACATAACCCGCCCAAACTTTCTGTCCCGATGCCCAAAACAAAATTTGATTTCCGTGAAAATGGGAAAGCAAAAATCCCTATTCACAAATTCTCTCGTGCACTATTCCATTCGCCTATTGCCCCATTGTTTCTTATTGCCCCTTTGAAACATCAATCAACGGACATGAACAATTTGCTGTGTTTCAATAGGACACAGACTCACAGAGTCAGTGCATCAATGGCGTGTGATTGAAACTATTTTTGTACGGGAGTGTTAGTTGCTGTTCTGTGCTACTGGTTGTTGTGTGGTGCAATTTGTAAGCAGTGGCTAGATTTTTTTTATAAGTGTGAACTTTCGAGGTAAGTCTATCTGTTGATGAGCAAATGGACTGTATGTATTTTAAATGATTGGAGGATGATGGAAACACTTTAAATATGATTATCTGCTATTTATTAATAATAATAACTGGATAAAACTATGTACAAGGCACACTGACACTTGACAACTACTTAAAAAAAAATCTTCTATAAAAGTATAAACGTCAATATTAATAAAAATGGAGTGCCTAAAAAAGGTGGCATCCCAGCCAGTCGCCAACACTATCCTTATATTATTTTAAGGTAAACTGACAGATATCATATTAATAATAATAATAATAAGTTCATTTATTTTAGGTAAAAAACCAAAACAAAAACAAAATAAATTAAATCAAAGTAAATCAAATATACATAACAAATAAAATAAAAAATACAACTTAATCAATACCTTTTCTCCGACACTGTTACAGCAACATGTCTGCTGGAACAATGCCAGATGAAGGGGCAGTCCAGCCAATCATGGTCAGTACGATGTTGGGGCTAATCCGTACCCTGCGCACCAAGGACGCGGCGCGCTGGCGCATGGCGCTGTGAAAGCAGTCGGTGCGCGCCTCTGCGAACATACCTGAGGCGCTGCAGTATCGGGGTAGCTCCATCACCGCCCTGAACGCGATATTGTACTGGACGCAGATGGCGCCGTTATTAAAATGCTGTGCATCTACGATACGTACAGTCAAACGCGCACTTGGACGAGATTGAGGTCAAGAGCAACTCAAAATCTAACTTGGTTGGAATCTGACCTCGTTGGAATCTGATCTACTTGGAATCTGACCTTCATCGCCAAAATCAGGCCCAATCAGGCCCAATCAGTAATAATAAAAAATAAAATAAAAATTGGTTGTCTGTAAAGTTGGTTTACGGACGATAGTTTAACGTGACAACGTCATAACAAAACATTGATGCGGCGCAAGCGTACAATTAGCGTAACGGGACAGTGAGCGTAACGGGACAATGAGCGTAACGGGACAATGAGTCATCCTTTTTCGTGCATGCAGCCGGCGTTCATCGATTTATTAGACGTTGTCACGTCAAAATAGAATTATGTGGATACATGGTGCTCACATACATAAGGTAGGTCTGTCGAATTACGCCTACTTAAGGATGAACGTAAATTTCTGTAATATAATTAATGAAGATGAAGAACAGAATGTGTTTATGGGATGTATGTTTATTATTATATAAATAAAACACAAAATATTATTGGTATCTTTATTAAAATAATGAAAAAAGATCAGAATACAAACACAATCATTTTGGCGCAATTAAACCACTGAAGTTAAATTTCGCCTGCGACAGTTTTCTTAAAATTACTTTTTATTAAAGCATTTTCACAGTTTTCTGTAATTAGGAACGTATTTAGTCTAAGCAGGAGTATCTTAATCATCAGTTCTTTTAAGTTTTACAACATGTTTTCACAGTTATACAATCACGTAAACAAAAACTAAAATTACTAAGGTAACAACATAATTTTTTTTTTTTTTTAATGGCTCATTCTATAAACATACACAAATAGTCTATAAACAGATTATCAAACAAAAATAAATAAATAAAATAAAAATAACTGTAGGCGTTATTGTACCCAGTTGAGGTAGTAACGCCTATGTAAATCTACGTAGCTAGAATTAATCACAACCATCAGGCATGTAAATTCTTCTGTTATTTTTTGTTAAACCGATACACTCCTCGTGGTACCATTTTGTACAATTCACACATGATCTCATATCGGCAATACGATCCTCATATCAAGCGTAGCAATACCATTCTCCACTATTGTTTTCTTTACCCTTCTTTTTGTTAATTTCTTTTTTTTTCCCCTTTTGTTTGTGCTATATTCTCTTTTTCTTTCTGGTTTTATAATATTGTCTTCTCATTTTTCTTTTTCTTTGCAGTTGACATATTTTTAAACCTAAAACTTACTATCAATATTATTATGCAAAAAAGTAAATTACAATTACTTTATTTTAAACTTTATACACATAAACAATGAACTACATTTCGTGATCAATCAATTCATTTTCAGAATGTTGTACATTATTAAAATGAAGCCCTTTCATGACAAGCTCACGAGATGGTTAAAAACGCCTATGGTATCATTTGGTATGGGTAATAACGCCTAGGCGTAATTGCCGTCGAGGACACACTTCTAATAAGTTTGAAATATAATTGAAAATCGACTGCTTAATATTAAAGAAACTCTGTTTATGAACGGTAGAATAATCATGCTAACAAATAAGCCTTATAGCTTACTACTAAACTTAAAAATTTCATTAAAATTACCGCGAAATTCCCACTCTCTGTTGTTAAAAACGGCACAGCCACTAAGTCACCACAGACTCCAGTCCATTACTAGCTTGCGGAGTGGAGAGCGCTGCGGGAGCGACTCGGGGCTGTTTTGGGGCGTATGAACCTTGATGCGTAGGTATTAAGTTTGATTTTATCTATTAAGTAACCTGAGTTATTTAGCATAGGCGTAATTAGCCTCTAGGCGTAATTCGACAGACCTACCTTATTTACAAATATTGTAACCGTTAACGATTTTCTTCTACTCAGCGTCCTTTTATACTTTACACCGTACAACGAAACAACTAACAAGTACTCTGTCATCACATAGAGCAGGTTGTCGGTATGCGGGTCGTTGCACCGGCGCACGCGTTTGGAAATACGCGACATTTCACCAGCCTAGCCTCCGAATCTAATTGGTGAAGACCTAGAATCTAGAATAGTGTTACGAAATCCGCGGCCATTCTGAAGCTTTTTATTTTTATTGATCTATTAGTGTGTATCGATCAGGTTAAGCTACGTAATAATAGCCACACGGGTCGATCCGTCAGGTTAAGCTACGCTTGCCGGGGTTGGTCCGTGGATGGGTGGCCATCTTTACATACCGAGACTCCTCCGTGCCTCAGAAAGCACGTTAAGCCGTTGGTCCCGGCTGTCATTCGTGGATCTTTGACAGTCGTTACGGGTCGTCAGAAGCCCAAAAGTCTGACAGCCAGTCTTACCAAGGGGTATCGTGTTACCCAGATAGTGGGTTGTGGACGTCAGATAAGCAGTCGCGCCATGTTAAATAAATACTGGTATTCAGCTGCGTCCGTTTAGACTGGAGCCCGACCCCAAGATAGTTGGGAAAAGGCTAGGCAGATGATGATTGGTTTATTAGAAATATTGATCGATCAGGTTAAACTACGCTTGCCGGGGTTGGTCCGTGGATGGGTGACCATCTTTACATATCGAGACTTCTCCATGTTTCGGAAAGCACTTTAAACCGTTGGTCCCGGCTGTCATTCGTGGATCTTTGGCAGTCGTTACGGGTCGTCAGAAGCCTGAATGTCTGACAACCAATTTTATCGGTATTGTATTACCCAGTTACTGACAGTCCCTCCATGTAAAATACTGGTATTCAGCTGCCTCCGGTTAGACTAGAAGCCGACCCCAACATAAAGGCTAAGCAGATTGATTGGTCTATTAGGAAGTCGCGAGCAGAAGCTAGTAAGTTATAAATAAACAAAGAAATAAAACAGTAACGTAAAACTTAACCCCCAATTACAGCAATTATAAAAGAATCAAAAACATTTGATACACAAAACAATACTCTTTGGACAATGCACTTTATTTTAAAAGGTTTCGATCAAGCGGCTCCCTTTAAAAACTTACAATATCTGACTCTTACTCACGAATGCAATCAACGCTCACGACACGGGGATGGGCTAAAAAGATAAAAGATAAATAAAAGGCAACATTATAAAAGAAAAAAGTGAGTCTTAAAAATAAAGACACATTTAAAATAAGAATAATAAAGTTACGTAAGCGACGCGTTGGATCAGATTTGCATTTTTGGCTACCGCGAGGTAGGGCGTGTTCATACCGGCCATTTATATTAACGCGTCCGAAATATGTTATTATTTTTCGATTATAACACTACCTCTTGACTTAAATTATCTGGATCACATGAGTTAAACGTCTGGATGAAGGGCTTGTAATATATTACAGCAGTGATAATATGTTAGCTGAATGGATGAAAAGAATTTGAATTGAGATAAACTTGTGCAAATAAACAACGCTCAATATATTTATTGCTTCCACATGTGAACTTAGGTTTTACAAAAATATGATCAGTCCCCTGTCGGGCACAGCAAAAATAGGAGAGAGGGAGAGGGCTTTTATTTGACTACGTAGTTGTTATTATTTTATAAAACATGTAAGTTAAATTTGTCATTTAATTATTTTATTTTATTTATTTATTTCACAATTGTTTAATCACAATCACAAATATTTAATCACAATTATAACTACTTCACAGTAGCGATGTTATAAGTCGCATATCTACTCTTTATAATAAATAAAAAATGACTTGTATGTAAAATTACTTATACTAGATGATAAACAAAATATAACAAAATATGACAAATGTTTATAACACAATACCTCTTTGTATTATTATTTCTGCCATTTGAATGAGTTTTGGCAGATTCTACCCATATATTTCCCTCGACATTATACGTGCGTAAGTACATTTAAATATTCATTGATTTTTTAATACAATTTACATAATAGAAATAGTTTAAATTTATTTATGAATGTAAGTATTTAATATTTATTCTTCTTTATTTTTTTCTGGTAATTTATTATATATTTTAATTGACGTGAATATATAAATAAAATTGTGTATTGTGTCTGAAATGGTTACATTTACACATGTGAATGAAACAGCCCCAGTAAGTAATTAATAATACTTGAGTTGGGGTTGTCTCGCTCGTGCCCTCAATTGAGCGTTTACAATATTGAGACATTTATATAAACGAAAAAATAGTGAAAATGACATAAAAAGTAATTAGCAGCTCTGTGTAATGTGTAATTTAGAGTGTGTGTATTTGTGTGTGACTATTATAGTGTGTGAAGGTGAGGGTGTGTTAGGGTATAGGGTACTAGTGTACTAATTGATTGCATTTTTAGCTTAGAGCTTGGTAAGTTTAAACTATTTTAATGGCATAATGTATATTTTGATTGTAAATATACAGTCAAAATAGTCTCTTTTCGTGTAAAAATGATGTTTGCAGCTATCGGTGTCCTACATTTTCCTTACTTATTAGAAAAACTAAAGCAGTCTTATCACGAGTGTCGTATAGATTTAGATGACAGATGAAATTGCCAAGATTTTGTATGCATTTTTTAGACTAACCTTACAGATTATCGGTCTTCTACTCGAACAAAACGAGCAGGACTTATAGAGATTTGTTTAAATAATTCAGTCAATAACAATTTTAATATTTATTATTATTATTTTTTTTTTTTTTTTAATAAAAATAAAAAAATAATTTTTATTTTTTATTTATTATTTAATTAGTCAATAACAATTGATATTTTTTGTTAATTGTAAATGTTTATGCCATAACAACAATTTTAACAGCATTTGTTGTGGATTAGGCGCACAACGAATTCGCAAAATTACATATTGGAATATCTCAAAATGTCACATTCTCAAATTGTCATATTCTCAAAACGCCACATCGCAAAACGTTATATTAGCAAAATGCCTTTTTCGCAAAATGCTCTTTCGCTAAATGCCATTTTCGCATAATGTCAAAACCTCGTTTCACTTCGGACACAGTAATAACACAAGACTATGTGCTATCCCCTTTGTGTTGACTGAATTAATTACAATTTAAAATGGATTCAGAGTTTAAGATTGTTCGTAATCAAAAGGGAAACAAATCTTTGATTTGTGGCGATCATAGGTACAATATAGTCAACAGTACCATATAGGTCTTTTATTTTAGAATGAAAATGCAGAAAATCAGACGGAATAGTTGTGTTCCGCAAGACTATACGTTATTATTAAAAAAATCTCTTTGATCATTTTCTGCTCGGTATGATTTTTGTGTACAAATAGTACACAAAAATCATACCGAGCAGAAAAACCGGACCCTCTTGTAAACCGACCTGATTTCCATTCTTGTGAACATACTCTTACATCAGTCGGTGCTACGATCGCCCTTAACATGGTGTAATAAACTGCACTACCCATACTAAAACTTTATACGCTTTGACATCTTGGAATAAGACTCTAGAACTTACATTGTTGCTTTGTTGATTATGTCGTCTCATGTCTCTTTGGGTATTATTGTAGCATGGTAAATGTGGAACGGAAGAGGAGCTCATGGTTAAGTAATAACAGCCGCACGGGTCGATCCGTCAGGTTAAGCTACGCTTTCCGGGGTTGGTCCGTGGATGGGTGACCATCTTTACATACCGAGACTCCTCCGTGCCTCAGAAAGCACGTTAAGCCATTGGTCCTGATGTCATTCGTGGATCTTTGACAGTCGTTACGGGTCGTCAGAAGCCCAAAAGTCTGACAGCCAGTCTTACCAAGGGGTATCGTGTTACCCAGTTACTGGGTTGTGGGGGTCAGATAGGCAGTCGCTTCATGTAAAATACTGGTATTCAGCTGCATCTGGTTACACTGGAAGCCGACCTCAACATAGTTGGGAAAAGGCTAGGCAGATTGATCGATAATGGTAAATGTGAAACGGACCATACAGCGGGTATCTTTGATATATTTTTCTTTAAAAGACAAATCATTAAATTGGATCTAGTTTGCCGGTGCATTCAGCAGGAATAAAATATACTAAAGATCTCTCTGATAAGATGCACCAGAATAGTTTTGGGTCTTGAACTGATTCCGACATACTGTATTCTTGGGCTTAACTTTGGATGCTAAGCTTCAGTGGGGCCCACATATAGATAAAATGTCTAAGAAGCTGAGCTCCGCAGCATACGCTGTTAGAAAAATTCGTAATTTAACTGACCTAGAGACAGCCCGTTTAGTGTACTTTAGTTATTTTCATAGTGTAATGTCGTACGGTATTCTGTTGTGGGGAAATGCCGCCGACATTCAGTCTATCTTTGTTTTGCAGAAAAGAGCTGTTCGATCAATTTATAAATTAAGTTCGAGACACTCTCTCAGAGAGAAATTTAAGGAAATTAATGTTATGACTGTGCCTTCTCAGTATATTTTTGAAAATCTTTTATATGCCCATAAAAACATAAAATTGTTTAAACAATACAGTGATATCCATAATATAAATACTAGGAACAAACACATGTATGTTGTACCTAAAACTCGGCTCAAGAAAGTAGGTGGTTCGTTCAGATGTCAATGTATACGCTTTTATAATAAACTTCCAAGCCACGTTCAAGATCTAAGCATTAATAAATTCAAATCATTCATTAAACGTAAGTTGTGCCAGAAAGCCTTTTATACCATTAAAGATTATATTGAGGACAAAAAGGCTTGGGATTGAGCTGCTCCAAATTTTACATATTGAAACTTTTTTAATTGTGATTGCTTTATACACATTGACATGAATATTTACTTGTGAAGTATAATATTATTATTTTAATTATTGTGAATGTGAAGACTATGTGGGTCTTTATTTTTATTTTTTTCTTCTCAGTATTTTTTTTTTTCTCTGATCATGGTATGGCAGTTTGAGTAATTTATGCGGCCTGCCCAAATGTCCTTTCTTTGGTATTGTTCGTCGAATCGTTGAGCTCCTTATGTTCTGAGTTGAGCTGCACGATTACTGACAAATGCGTGCACTGAATGGATAGGTCCACTCAATCTGTGTGGTTCTTTCTTCAAAAGACCATTTCAGACACCAATCTACATGGTCTTCACATGATTTGACCAAGATTATGTCTGGACTTTAAAAGAGACTGTGATCTCTGAGTTTGTTTCGGTCTTTCTTCTCAGAGTAGTCAGATACGAAACGCCGACCTCATCTAGTTTTAAAATATGATTGACGTGTAAAAGTGTTTGTAAAAACCTACTTACAGAAATAAAATCATTTATCATTTATCATTTACTCGCACTATACTAACGGGAACACATCGCACCCCCAGTGTGACAAAGGCGTAAGAAGAATATACTAACTTTACAGGAGAGCAAAAAAACTGTTCGGTCTGATATATCTATTTAGCATTTGATCGTATGATCTTTTGTTATATACCATTAAACAGTAAAAAAATCAAGCTTTTTTCAACAATATTTCAGATACCTCAAATTGTCGTGTATAAGGAATAATTCATATTTTAAGTTTTACACACGTTTGGACCTTTTTATCTGAAGAAATGTAAATCTTATGTGACGCGACACATGTCTTTTTTTGGTATAATGGCTTAATTTTTCGTCAGATCTTAACGGACAAATTGAGCAGTGTGTATCTTTGTCTGCGCTATACGAAACTGCAATAAAAAAGTGAAGTATTCTTACGCCTTCATCGCACTGGGGGTGCGACATGATCAGTAAGAGCCCACGTTAGGCCACGTTCAATAGGTTGTTTTAGACTTCCAATAGTTTTTAATTGAAAATCGGTTATTTTCCTACCATCACTCTTTCAGTGTTCTGAAAAAAGTATCACTAAAGTCGCAAAATTCAGTGGCTCAAAATGATCTAAGGGATAATATTATATAATCCCAACAAACCGTACTGATGGCCATTCCGTCAGTTTTAAGTTTTTAAGTTGTACAGATAGAACCAGTCAAAATTCAAATAAAAAATCAAATCAAATAATTTATTTGTATAATACATGTTAAAAAGATGTTACAGGTATAAAAAGTACATTGTATTATAACCTAATGAGGTGTGCAAATTAATATATGTGGTACTAATCGCAACATAAAATATACAGAATACATTTTAATTGAGTTACTTAAAAAATTGGTTGTCTGTAAAGTTGGTTTACGGACGATAGTTTAACGTGACAACGTGATAACAAAACATTGATGCGGCGCAAGCGTACAATGAGTGTAACGGGACAATGAGCGTAACGGGAAATTTTCGTGCATGCAGCCGGCGTTCATCGATTTATTAGACGTTGTCACGTCAAAAATAGAAATGTCAAAATAAAAAAATACACAAGTCAAATCAAAATTTAAATAATCATTATATTGTTGTGCCATTTCAGATAAAATCAGTCATCTTTCATTTAAATAATCGTTAATTGAATAGTTGCATTTTTCAACTAGGAATTCGTGCAAACCTAATTTGATTTGGTCCATTTTGTGCAGGTCTGTGATACTTTTTGGCAATAATTACTGCTTTTTATGACGTCTTACGCATATTTTATTTTTGTGTCGTGTGCTTCTTGGATGTGTTTAAAGATGTAGATTTCCTTTGACAAAGAAATTAAAAGAAAGTAGTAGATTAATTAATCAACAAATATTATAATCCAGAAATAATGTCAATATTAAATCAACAGACCAGCAAAAACAAGTTATTTAATAATATTTTGAAAAATGATTCCGTTTCTTAATGTATGTTGCTAAACCAGTTGAAATCGAGTATACAAGATTAACCGTCAGGTGTTTTGCATTATTTTATTGTCTAACGAACACTCCAACTTGATTCAAACCCTATAACTGGTTCTGTAAGGTCTATATTTCCATGATTGTAGTCTAGACAAGTTTATGGCGTATCAGAGGAGATAACCTAAGTATTTGCATAGTAGCCACTGCAGATGTGGTTACGATTGCAGTTACCATTGATTTTTCATGCTGATCTCAGGATAGGACAGTGAATGTATTGGCTGTTGGACATGACGACGAGGTTGTAGGAGTCAATTGTGGGGGAGGATAATGCGTGTTTGAACGTGTTAGTTAGTTTAATACCTTAGCGAAACATTTCTTATGGTCTAGGTCCTGCTCGATCACTTGAAGGAACTGGCAAAAATCGTGTTGATTGACTAGAATCCTCACCAATTTTATCATAGATTTCTCCAAGAGAAATATAGATAGACTAGTTTCTGTCCCGCGACTTTGTCCGCGTGAAATTTTGCCCCCCAACCCTCCGCGTCACATCTCGTTGCCCACCCGCGCTATTACTTCGTTTTCACATAGCATTCTTTCTGACTTTTTCTTTTTGCCTGGCTCCTTAGGGTCGCAGCGTGATGTTAAATAGCCATTAATCTTCTCCGAGAATTGGGCTATCAAATACAAAATGAATTTTCAGAACCCGTTCAGTATATTCAGAGATTACGCGATACGAACTTACAAAATTACAAACAAATTTTATAAAGAGGTAAAATTTGTGTACTAATATTGATTAGTATAGATATTTCTAATTGTGTGTCAAGCGACAGCTTGACAGAAAAAACACTGATTACATGTTCATGGTGTAGTGTCCTGTTTTATTTTCATGATTATATATTAATTTCTAAGCTATTTTCTATTCTACATCTGATTATTGAAACAATCTTTATCTCTACTGCCGTGCTAACGAAGAAAGCAATAACTCGATTTTGGAAGATTTTGAGTCATATATTTGGAGTCAGCGAATCGAAATCTATTAACTCTCTCTAAGCAACTTTTTATTGATCCGTCAGGAACTAGGTTTTTCAGTTAGCAAGAATGCAATAACTAAAACTTCATAACAAATTCAATAATCCTAAAAAACACAATTTTCGGAAGCGGCAAAATCGAGTTATTGCATTTTTCGTTAGTCCGGCAGTACAGTTTTATTAATGATGGGATACTGTTCAATAATAAGTTTATCTCAACGCTTGGTAACCCTATAAACAAATTGATGTGTCTCGATACTAGCGTTTGATAGTGCCTAAATTGAACAAACGATATTGAATTTGAATTATTGACTTGAATATTTGAATCATGTAATACGACTGCTTTATAAGCTTTGTGAAAATCATTAATCATTATGTTTTTGTGTGTAAAGGTTGAGAAAGACTATGCCTGCCTAGTGACTATGGTCATGGTGGTAACCATTATTTTTTTAAACCTTCACCTCCTTTTTTTGTATTTGCAGATGCAATATATAGGTATTAAAAATATTATATAGCCTATGACACTCCCACAATTAAGAAAAATTTAACGACACCTCATATGTTAAAATACATCAAGCCTTTTAGGCTACAGAGCGTGCCAAAGAAATAGACAAACATACATTCATACTCTCGCGTTTAAGTAAGTACCGATTTTTTGACGTGACAACGTCTAATAAATCGATGAACGCCGGCTGCATGCACGAAAAAGGATGACTCATTGTCCCGTTACGCTCATTATCCCGTTACGCTCACTTTCCCGTTACGCTCATTGTACGCTTGCGCTGCATCAATGTTTTGTTATGACGTTGTCACGTTAAACTATCGTCCGTTAACCAACTTTACAGACAACCAATTTTTTAATTATAAGTACAAATTTTATAATTATTGACGTGACAACGTCTAATAAATCGATGAACGCCGGCTGCATGCACAAACAAGGATGACTCATTGTCCCGTTACGCCCATTGTCCCGTTACGCTCATTTTCCCGTTACGCTCGTTTGTTCTATGTTTTATTATGACGTTGTCACGTTAAACTATCGTCCGTAAACCAACTTTAGAGATAACTAAATTTTTTATTATAAGTACAAATTTTATAATTATTATTTCTAAAATCAGTACCTACTTTAAAAAAATGGAACATTTTTTTTCGCCATTTTATGTAAATTACTATTAATGGGGACACGGGCGATGGGTACAGCGGGAACACACCTCGAAAAACATTACCCGACTGCCCCAGAAGGAGGGTAATGTTTTTCGAGGTGTATTCCCTAAACCTAAACTTGTTACGGACGCGAATCATATTTTGAACAACATACAACCTGCCACTAACCTGCAAGTTCCAAAAAAAACGTAGGAATATTTGAATTCGCGAGCTACCTTAGCGTTTCCCCTATAAGCCGTCTTTTTCTGAATCCCTGGCGGTTTCCCATGGATTTGTTATGGTCTGATATGCTCATTAGCAAGTGCACGACCATTTCCTATTATCCGAAGCCTATTCCTACCTATATGGTGTTTATCTAACTCTGCGAGGAGCGACTTTTAGGGAAACTGGGTTGGAATAGTATAGAGATATCACTGTACAGGTGAATTCCTTTGAGGAATTACTTGAGTTTAAGTAGCAATTTTCGCAGCTTTAGGGAAATAAATTAGAATCAAAGATGAAACAATATATTGGAAAGATCGAAAAAAATATTTATATCGCAATATTGTCCACTTTCAGTCTCTGCGTTACTTTGCCTTATTATTGCCTTATTATGTCGATTTTTGTCCTTGATTATTCTTTATTTTATTTTTTGTCTCGTATCATGTCGATTTTTAACCTTGATTATTCTTTACCTTATTTTTTGGCTCGTATCATGTCGATTTTTGACCTTGATTATTCTTTATCTTATTTTTTGTCTCGTATCATGTCGATTTTTGACCTTGATTATTCTTTATCTTATTTTTGGCTCGTATCATGTCGATTTTCGACCTTGATTATTCTTTATTTATTTATATATACTTTATTGTACATCAGATTACACATTACAAATGAAAAGAAAAACTTATACACTATAAAATATACAATGATAACTATAATATACTTTATCTTATTTTTTGGCTCATATCATGTCGATTTTTGACCTTGATTATTCTCAAAACTCAAGTCTTATTTAATATTTTAATGCTACCTACTAACTTATATGTTGGCACAAAATACAAGCTTTATTTGATACTAGCTGATAACGCGGCTCCGCCCGCGAGGCTTTTTCTAAAATAACATCAGCTATCTGCCAGTACCGTCAAAATCGGTCCAGCCGTTTCGAAGATTAGCCGGAACAAACAGACAGAAAGACAGACAACATTTTTTTAAATTGTATCTTTGTTATAAGTACCGTAAATACTTTCATACGCATTTAGTAAAAAGCTGCTACGAGTATTTTGATATTACAACAGATACTTAAATTTTATTTATTTGTATAGATTTTAATGCTACCTACTAAATTATGATCCTACTATTACAGTATCCGTTTCTAGTAAATACACCAGCCAATCAACAACACAGCTTGATTAAACCAACCAGTCTATCTACATACTAGGACCTAACAATGTCCATTGACTCCAACAATCGTAATCTATTCGCTTCATTAGCACTATCAAAATAAATACGTCACTCGATATCCGACCGTAACAAGACTTAGTTTATCACTTATCTTAAGGTAGGAAAGTGTTAAATCGTCGTGATTATTTTGATTGCCCCCGGTGGCTGTCCTCTAAGGAATCTTGTGTGCTTTAATTGCTTTCAAGCGGGATCTGTTTGCGTGATCTCTGGCTGCAGTCGCCATTAGTAACTGACTTGCGGTGGAGAGTAACCCTTTGTCTCCTTTGTAGTGATGTGCGATATACGTTCGATTAGGTTGTGGTCGAGTGGTGATCGTTTTTAGGGTTTCGTAGCCAAATGGCAAAAAACGGAACCCTTATGGATTCGTCATGTCTGTCTGTCTGTCTGTTCGTCCGTATGTCACAGCCAAAACTTGGTAAGATTTGTCTTGTTGAGATTTTCACACAAAAATAGAAAAAAAAAAACAATAAATTTTGGGGGTTCCCCATACTTAGAACTGTAACTCAAAATGTTTTTTCATCAAACCCATACGTGTGGGATATTTATGGATAGGTCTTCAAAAATGATATTGAGGTTCCTACTATAATTTTTTTCTAAACTGAATAGTTTGCGCGAGAGACACTTCCAAACTGGTAAAATGTGTCACCCCCCTGTAACTTCTAAAATAAGAGAATGATAAAACTAAAAAAAATATATGATGTAAATTACCATGTAAACTTCCACCGAAAATTGGTTTGAACGAGATCTAGTAAGTAGTTTTTTTTAATACGTCATAAATCGTAAACCGCAACAAGAACTTTTATATTATGTTACTTGCTGCTACGGAACCCTTCATGGGAGAGTCCGACTCGCACTTGGCCGTTTTTTTTAGGGTTCCGATGGTTCCGTAGTCAACAAGAAACCCTTATAGTTTCACCATGGCCGCCTGTCTGTATGTCTGCATGTCCGCGGCTTAGCTCAGAGACTTTTAGTACTAGAAAGCTGTAATTTGGCATGGGTATACATATTAATCACGCAGATTTTTTTTATACCTCAAGTGGGGATGATAATTATTTTTCTCGTTTTTCCCATGGTGTGGTATCGTTGGATAGGCCGTTCAAAAAAATATTAAGCTTGAAAGTGCTAATTTTTGTTAGAGTCAAGTGTGGGACCCCTGCCAGCTAAATGGTTGACTTTGGATGTTTGAAAAAAATCACGGTAATTATATAACGAAGTTAAAAGGAAAACTATCACATAAAAGTAGGCTTTACAAGGTAACGAGTAATAGTCAACCAACTTACACATGTGCAGTTGGAATGTATGGGAGAACATGTATTTCAACTACAATGTTCTTCGGATAACTTCGTCTCAACTACGGAACACTTCATTGTGCGTGGCCTTTCTGCACTTGGCCGGTTTTTAATTTTGACATATGTCAAAATTGAGCTGTATATCAGACTTTGTTGTGAAAACTTGAAACATTAGCCTCCTTACTAATAAACGTTGTATAGCGTCTGTATAGTTACACAACGCTTTGTCTTCTTCTTTCGAAAGTCAAATTACTGACGAGTGAAAGAGAGAAATCGGTGTGTAACTATACAGACGCTATACAACGTTTATTAGTAAGGAGGTTTGACTTACAGTGAAGTGTTTACCGTATGATTTTAAGTTGATGTATGCCTACTTATACTTTTTTCGTACATTTCTATGAGCATATACATATACATATTTATCTTATACATCTTCACACCTTTTTACCATACATGTTTTTCACAAAATTCATTTGTGGTTTATATTGTCACTCTCAATTTATTTTTTCAAACTGTTTCATTCTTGTTGTTTCTGCAATCACAGAAAAAGAAATGATTATCAGAAATTGTCGTGATAAATCAAAATAAGTTTTATTGTTAGAAACAAAGAACAATATTTTATTTAGGACCCGCACAAGAAATACAAACAGAAAACATAAAAGATGAGCATCTAAAAAAAAAAAAATACATTGTAAAAAATAACAAAAAAACATAATAGAAAAATACCTGTGCGAGGCCCAAAAGGCCACTGTAGTAATTAATAATAATAATAAATTTTATTTTCAGACTCATAATGACCATAAATAATTAAACGCAACCTGTTATTGTCATATATTTCTATGAATATAGTTATGTACATTTAAACAAAGATAGATATTTTTCATAAACACAAATAAGATAAACTTGCAACAATCAACTCGATTCAAACTCGTCCCGCAAGTCACGAGTCGTGTCCATCCCTACCGTTGTTATTTCGAAGCCGACTTTTTTCATTGTTGCTAAAAGCCGTCGCATGTATGTATTTGTTATTGTCAGCGTTAAGTATGTGTGGATTATTTTATTTATATGTGAGTATAGGCTTTGTAACTGTAAGCCTTTGACAGAAAATGTGCACGTTCGTCGAATTGCTGGGGAGTCTTTTAGATGTTTTGTTTTTGTGTGATGGTGAGAAGCTGATGTTGATGCCTTGAAGCAATTCGGTTTAAAGAAGAATATTTCTGAATCGAGCAAAGATTATGAGTTATACAGAAAAGTCTAGAATAGTAAAAAGTAGAAAGGCAAATCTACCTACATTTGAATGCGCGTAGAACTAGTTACGTAGTCCTTTCCTTCTATCTTGGCATTAATTTTGGCTTCCTAAACATTTGTTGACTGATGTCGTCTTTTTTTTTTCGGGTGGGATATTATCAAATAACTTCTCCGCTCTGGGCGGAGCGGGAGGGCGTGTCAGACTTTTACTGACTAAAACCCACCCGTGTTCCTTCAGTTGTCTGTGTGCCAAGGCCACGGTATCCCTTTCGGACAAACCCGCAACCCTGGCAGGCACCGGTCCCAGCGGACCCCGTCAGTGCGTGCTGACATCTGTTTGAAGCGTGCGTGAAACACAACGCGCCGTCGTCCCGGGCCTGGTCCTTACCGGACGGCGAACTGCCCATAGCTTGCCGTCTGCAAGCCCGCGACTACGGTGGCCGAGAATCGGCTACCGATTCCGTCTCCTGCGACGACTAGGGGCGTGAGGGCGCACAGACTGCCGCTCCCTCACGCGTTCCACCTGCAAGCATTACTACTTCGCAGAAGGAGGTGACTGCCTCCCATGCACTCTCGCTCCGGACCATGGCCTGGACTAGGGCCGCACGCGAGAGATCGCCGCCGCCAATCGCCTCCGTAAGGACACGGCGGTGCTCTGCCCAAGCCGGGCAGACCTCCACCGTATGCTCCACCGTGTCCTCCGGGTGATCCACACAGTGGTAACACCCGGGCGTTTCCTCCCGCCTATTCCGAAACAGGAACCTCCCGAAGACTGATGTCGTCTGACTTTGCATTTATTTGACTTACTCTAAAAGTAATAATTTATTATATGTCGCATAAAAAGAAAATCAAGAAAGCCAATCCACCCCAACGTAAAGACTAACTTTTCCTACAAAAACGCTTGTAAAAATACCCAACAATAACCCAAATAAACTCAAACGGAAAACATTTTTCCAAGACGTCCTACCCTCCTATAAATTAACCAACAATAATCGCCATTTTCGTTCCTCGTAAATATGTTAATACAAAGAACGTAACGACGTCCCCTGAGAGTAACTGGGGCAACTGGGGACAGGGGACGGATGGGAACAGGGGACATATAGACAATGGGACGAAATTACAACCGGCCAATTGAGCTGCTTGTAAACTTGATCCCCTGTATTGTTTCCGCACTTGATACGGCGACAGGACGAGTAGGATTTGATACTTGAAAAAATTGTTGCTTAAAAATTGATGTCGCTTTTAGGAAACTGTTTTAGGTAAAGCATCAATAGGTATACTAGTTTGTATACTGTTATTGTAAATTCATCATTATCAGTGACTCGTAAATTTTTGTATTACTGGACAGACCTCAGCCGTATATCGCCGGGTTCGGGTTAACCGAACCCGGCGATATACGGCTGAGAGGTTCATTGCCAAAGTAAAAACCTTGATAAAAGAGTCTGATGGCGTCATTATATCAGCACGGTGTTCTCGTAATGAAACTCAATATCTTATTTCAAAGATGTAAAAAAGAACCGGCTAAGTGCGAGTTGGACTTGCGCACGAAGGGTTCCTTACCATTATCTATAAAAACGGCAAGAAAATCATGTCTGTTGTATGGAAGCCTCATTAAATATTTATTTTATTCTGTTTTTTTGTATTTTTTGTTATAGCGGCAACCGAAATACATCATCTGTGAAAAATTTTATTTTTTTCCTCAAAGAATTCGAGGAATCCGACTCGAGTCGGATATAAGTTTCTTAGAGAAAGTTGTTTAATATGACAGGTACAATCACCGTGCTGGCGACTAAATCGCCACCCTGTATATTCTATTCCATTCTAAGAAAATCATACCTTTGGACTAAATTATACAGATTTTATGTAACTTTCGAGTGTCTTCAGGAAGTTCCCAAGGTCTTATAGCAGGTTAAAACAACAGCAAACACTAACTTTCACTGCGCATAGTCTTCGCATCCTATCGGTAATCACAATATACATTCAGATACATGCTAGTACTTAATTACGTTGTTTACCATATTGTAATATTAAGACATAAATTACCTAGTTAATAGCAACACTATAAATTGGCAACCTCTCATAAAACCGGACTTTCTATGCGGAAATTCTCATGGAACAATATTGAAAATACCGGAGCGACGAGTGTTCATCAATTATGTTCGCTTCCTTGACATCTTTTATTATTTACCTTATATTTTGTACAATAACATTTTGTTATATAAACATGCAGTTTGTTGTTAAAACTCTCTTTAGTTCGAGGTGTTGGATAATCATGATGTTGTATAATGCTTTGTTAGATTATAGAATGGGTGATGTCTAGTGTATGGAGTGTTGTTTATCAAAACATGGGATACTATTTTGTTGGAACTTTTAAAGAAGTTTCGAGAATGTCAGAAGGTTACCTTAGTAAAATAACATCCCAGTATGTGGGTGTCAATTGTTGAATTTAGTAGAGTATGTTAAGATAGTGTTGAGAACTCTTCTTAAAAGGCAGATGTTATTTTTGATCGTCTTTCATTGAACGAACAATAGAAGTTTTATTGTTATGTCGTCTATGGGCGTTTAGTGTCCCGCAAAATGTTAAAAGATCTATGAGCATTGATGAATAAACAAAAATTTGTAGGGCACTGCTCCTATTTTCTTTTGACAGACTTTTTTTCATAAGGTGAATACTCCAGGTCATGTTGGTATCAATTTGATTGTATAAAATAATGTATGTGTACAACAGATTTTTTTTTAAATTATATAAATAATGCCAAATAATTAAAACACATTAAAAAAAATACATAGATTAAATTAAATTAGATTGTATTTTTGATAACAATACAAATAAATAAATAATCGTACCATTTATCGCACCGCTGATATTTTTGCTTGTTAATAGGAAAGTCTGGTGTATATTATAATACTCCTTAGATTATGCATGCTCACTATACGCAACTATATCGTCTTATTAGCACGTAACTACGTAATAACACTTTTTTTAAATCAAAGTATCAAATCTCTTCACTCGCACTACATAGGTGCGATACAGCTCGTCAATTTGTTCGCGTCAACGCGCTTCTATTTAGCTGCGCGTTTGTTCCGTGTGACACTCGTTTTATTTTTTATTGGCTTCATCGATGTTGTACTTTAATATGACGAACTTGTTTTAGTTCGAACTGAGTACTGTTATGCATAGAACTTGAATTTTTTTCTTTTCGTATCGACAGTACATCTATGACTATGTACCAGACTATGTGGGTCATTGTTTTTTTTTTCTCAGATTTAATCATGGTCTGGAGTAATTTATGTGGCCTACCCTAATGTTGTTTCTTTGGTATTGTTCGTCAATCGTTGAGCTCTTTAGGTTCTGGCAGACCTGCACGATTTCTTACAAATGCGTACACTGACTGGATACTGGACAGGTCTACTCAATTTGTGTGGTTCTTTGCTCAAAAGACCATTTCAGACACTAATCTACATGGTCTTCACATTATCTGACCAAGATTATGTCAGGACTTATAAAGAGACTATGACCTCTAAGTTTGTTTCGGCCTTTCTTCTCAGAGTAGTCAGATAGGAAATGCCATTGACGTATAAAAGTGTTTGTACAAACCTACTTATAGAAATAAAATCATTTATCATTTATGTACGTTGTTTCTATACTGTTTAGACCCAGTAGGTGGCCACATTAACTGCGGCGTCAGAGGCGTTGTTCAGAACGTCAAGGGTACAGGTGAGCGGACAATTGGGACACTCTAGCAGATGGGACATAGTCTGTTTAGGAGTACCGCACTCACACTGCATGTTTGGTGAATCCATTTCGCCAGATTATGTTTGCAGCGGCCTACTTGGGTATGCAATCGATTTAATGCTTTGCAAATAGCCCACTGAAGTTCATGACTGGGAGGTTCTTGGGAAGTCTTGAGGTGGTGGATACCTCTCCTCCCACAATTTAATTCGCCCTTTGGGTGGTCTTTTTCATTTCTCATACTTGAAAAGTACGCTTGAAGTTACCTGATCAGAGGGAGGAAAACAGTACTTTTCGTCCCTGGGTAACGATTTTCCCTGCTGTCAAAAGATTTCAAAAAGTCTATGCAAGCCATGTTCCGACTTTTTATACAGCATCTCTGTTAAATCGCGACGTAAAATTGTATGTAATAAAAAAATATTATTAACATTTTTGTAACACGACTTTATACTTATAATTTAATTCACATAGATTTCAGTTAAATATAATATTTACCATCATCAATGATAAAAAATAGTGGCTGGTAGAATGCCATAGAAAAATAAACAAAAAAGGCGGGAAAGCGGCAATTCGGTCTTCGTTGTTTTCTCGAGTGCTAATTATTTACGTATACCTACAGATATTTGTATAAAATGAGTTCATCAGATTCAGAAATGTATTTGTTTAACTAATCAGGTTTTTATTAACTTTCCTTATATTCAAAATGAAAAGCAGAGTGTTTACCTCGGGTGAAAGGACATATTTAGGCACTCGAACTATTGGCGTAAATAGGTCCGTTTTATCCCTTGTATAACAATCTACTGTTACTATCTTTATCATTGTATCCAGTAATCATGTGGTCACGGTGCTTTAGCGATCCCAACACAAAACATAACATTTTGATACTTAACAGCGTGGTTAACGAGACAGAACTGAATAAAAATTAGAATCGAAAAGTATCCACAACAAAGGTTGTCACTACAAAAATAGAGAAAGGAAGAAAGAAAAATTCTTTATTTGCGACACGCACAAGAACTACTGTTTGTATTGTAAAAAAGGAACAATATAAACTAAAAAAAATACGTAAAAAAATTAAAACATTAAAAAAAGACCTGCGCGAAGCCAAAAAGGCTCTTATCTCAGCATAATGCTGCGATATTTAAAAAAATCAGCGATTATATATTATAACGATATTTGATATTCATTATTATAGCGATATTCTGATAGAATCCACAGTACCTAATGCCACGGACACACCTACGGACATCTATAATAGGACTGTACGTAATAAAAAAAATCGAGACGCACCAAATTTCCTTCTTCAAATTCCTGTCGACTAAAGCAAACGACCGATCGAATCGAATACAACATTTATTGCGTTTCACAACAGAGCCTCCTTCATTATACCCATTGAAACTGTCCACTGCTTATGCCTCGTCATTATAATCCTGGATTGCCTCAGATCCAGTTCTAGGCTCAGTCCTAGGTATTAGTACTAGATATTGCATTGCGTCGTTAATTCGTTACGGGCAGGATTAGCCATTCCTATGATTATTAATTATCTGTGAGTGTAAGTGAAGGTTTTATATTTAGATTGGAAATATAAAGCGTTCGTTAAGTTTGTTCTTGGGACAAATTCGTCCCAACTACGGAGCCTTTCATTGTGCGAACACATCCGACACGCAAGTGCGTGTCGGATGTGACCGGTTTTTTTACGGTATGTGTACTAACATTACGGGGTTTTGTGATACAGATTCAAGCTTCATAGGTGAGGAACACAGTAGAGCGACTAGTATATTTTTACCAATTAATAATAATAATAATAATCGTTTATTTATAAAAAGGGCACATTTACAATAAGTTTCTTAACAATTAAAATAGAACAAAGTTGCTTATTTGCCTGAACTAGGTTGAACCTGTGCTTCAGACTAGGAAGTGCATAAATACATACAATGAGTATAAAGTGAAAACTAAATAAATCTAATTTAGGTTAATAACAGTCAAATTGCATGTTAGCGTTTTTATTTGCAGACAACAAGTAGCTCTTCTGTCTGTGCATAGGCGATGGTTAGTAAATATTTAAGTATATTTTTTTTATAGCTAAAATAATTTAACTTATAGATACTTAGTTTTGTAATGTAATGTAAAAAATCTTTCCACAAATACATGTTTTGAGGTAACATTAGATGTGAAAACTATAAAAAAAAAAAAAAAAAAAAAAAAAAAAGAATTAAACTTTATATCATTCCGTCTCTTGTTAGTATTGTCAGCAGTGTAGGTAAGCATGGTGTGTTGTTTTAATTGGATAATTTTACATACATACTTAAACTCACGCCTTTTCCCCATGGGGGTAGGCAGAAACTATAGAGCGCCAACTGCTACGCTCCTTACATACACCTTTTGCTTCGTTTACATTCTTACATCTGGTCATACACGCAAGCCGGTTGCGAGTACTACACACCTGACCTTTCTAAAGTACATCACCAATTAGGTCAGTATTCCTTGGGCATCGCCTCCCGGTGTTTCCACTCCAGTGACGGATTAACCCTTAATTAAATTAAGCAATTGCCTAGGGCATCACGTCTGGGGGGGCACCAGAAGAAGCACAAACTCACGCACAATTGTATAAAATAATACATGATGATAAAATTGAATCACTAATAATTAGAGCACCTACCATCTTATCTCTTCACTACCCTTGGTTGACTGGTAGAGAATGCCTATGGCATTAAGTCCGCCTTTGTACCTTATTGTGTGTGAGAAGTTTAAATAAATAAATAAATAATCAGCTTTCCCTAATGTGGAAACAGTCCTGCGTATATTTTTATCGCTTATGATTACAAATTGCTCAGCGGAACGTTCTTTTTCAAAATATTAAAAAATGAAAAAAGGACAAAGATGATACAAGGCTCGATAACTTATCTATATTATACATAGAGTTCAATATGTTAAAAACATTAGACGTTAATACTATCGTGCGTGAATTTAATGCCCGAAAAAGCCAAACAAGGCGCATTTCAATAAATAAATAAATTATGCTTTGGTTTTTATTGTTGTCGTACCTACTCCACTTCTAAGGTACGTTACATCTCATACTCTTATTTTAAAAAAAACTAATGTTTTTAGGCGGTAAAGGTTTAAAGACCGATTCTAGTTGACATACGGATAGGGGGGCCACAGGCGTGGATTGCTTAGGGCGTTAAGTAGTCTTAATCCGTCACTGTTGCACTCATATCTACTTTGTAAATATCTTTTGATAATCGCCTTTCATTTATCCTCTCAACATGACCTAACCATCTAAGCATAGTCTTTAAAATTTGTATGATCCGTACACACTCTTTTTTCTTCGTTAACGTTCATACATCTGGTCATACACGAACACGCCGGTTGCGAGTACTACGCTCCTGATCTTTCTGAAGACCATTTGATAAATTTATTGTCACGTATTTTTATTATTTCCACAAGAAGAACAGTGCTATGGGAAATATATATAATACAAACACAAAATCGACGAATCACTACAATACATTAGAAATCTCATTAAAAACTATACAAAAATAAAATAAAAAACAAAGGCATACCTACTGCGGCATACAAAGTTACAAACCAACGCACATTCATGGAAATTCTTCGACAGCTAACGAGTGTTCATTAGCTGCAAAAAGAATACAAAAATGCTTTCACAAACACCTCATACGTCCCAATCAGCGCCACATCAGCGCTAAAAGAAACGTCTCCGCAACAAATCAGTGGCAACCCTGTGTTAGCTCATAAGACATACGGGTGACAAGTTCGACTAGCAATTTGGCAAAAAAAAAAAACTATGTTGTTGTCAATAGTGAGCTCATAAAAGTCTCTTTGGAAGGTTTTTGTTATGTGCATTGCTTTTTATTGAAGTGAAAACTTCTTTAGCCGCGTTAAGCGATTTTTGGTCGAAGAAAAACTTATGGGTTCGCGTCACCGAAATGCGCGACATGCTCATGACGTGTTGCACTAGACTGTCGGTTATTCCAAAGTTTTGAGTTTTCACTTCTGTTGGCAGTTCTAATGACTGCTTATTTTTTTTTTATGAAATCAATTCTATGTTATCATTCATCATCATTTCAGCCGAAAGACGTCCATTGCTGGACATAAGCCTCCCCCAATTGGGGGGGGGGTTGCCGTAATCGCCACGCTTGGCAGGCGGGTTGGCGATCGCAGTATGGTGTTAAAAATGCATAGAGAACGCTGCTGCTCATTCTCTAGTAAATCCCTTAGTCGCCCTATACGACACCCACGAGAAGAAATGGGGTGGTGCTATTCTTTACGACCGGCACCCCACGGTACAATTCTATGTGCAATTGTACATCCTTCTTATTAATAATTACATACCTATCAGCTTTAAATGAATACATTGTTTTAGTTTAACCTAGAGTGAGTAACCGGAGCGTCTTTTTAATTAGTATTTATTATTTTCTTTACGTATTGTTTTAATGTATAATAAGCTTGGGTTTATTGTAAGGTAACCTTTCAGGAACTATATATTATGGTATCAACACTTATTCGTTATCAATCTATTCACGATCATTGTCCAATTAGTTAATGATTAGTACCCACACAATAATTTTACGCTCATAAATCATTTATGAAGAAACAATATCATCATTACCAGTAGATTGCACATTTATATATCCGTTGAATGACTTAATCCATACCAAAGAAAAAGGCATAAAGATGAATCTTATTCTAGACCAGTGCGCCGGTCTTTTTATCTCATAATTGAATCAGGTTCCTGAAGGATGCGCATCAATTATAAAGTAGATCAAGGGCCGGATATAAGTATGTTGCTAGCTTTATTTGCAAAAGAATCTTATACATTTGGTTTTAAAATAAATTAAAAGATTTGTTAAGATTTTGAAATAGAACAATTCTTTTGTTTATTTATTAATGGTATAGGCTACAATTGTTTACACATTATATTTCATTACAAGTGCAACAATTTGTTACAGGCTAACACCACATGCACTACCTATATATTTAGAATTATACATTTTAATGACTGAAATTAATTGAGAATAATAAAGATGATAAAAACAAAGCATAAATCTATTAATATAAAACATAAATCAAGAAGCGAATAAAATTAATTTAAATTAAAAAATGTATATATAATTTAGATTGGTAATAGAGTGACAGATAAATAAATAAAATCAAAACTAAGATTAAATATTTGGTTTACTTTTATTAAATTTCTAATCAGTTACATACAAAAACTGCAACAGAAAAATATTAATTATTCAAACGGATCGCCAGACTGCTCAATTTACTTCCCACAAAAAGGCACCTCTGACTTTTACACCAAAATTTTCACATTTTAAATTAATTTTGCAAATAATCGACGAAAACGCTACTCACCAACCCTTGAACCCGTGTGTCCACACCATGTAAAACAACGCGACACCCAATTAAGGGGGGTTGAAGAGCAAATTTTTCACTACGCCGACAACCCTACATGGCCTTACTCGCACCCGTCAAAGTACTTCCCTTGCACTCATACAAACGCCTATCAAGTGTACATTCTTAACACTCCTACTGCTGTATAAGGAACCGCTTCTTAAATTAGTGCGAGCAATTGTGTACAACTCTGAGCCTTGTTGCCGCGCGATTGTCAATCGAATTTATCATGTTGTTAAGCGAATGCTGTTTAAATAGTGTTTATTTGTGTGTGGAGTGTCGATTCATTAGGTGGATGTACGTAATTGTGGGGTTGTGGATTAGATTGTGTGGTTGTAAATGGGTGATGGGTTGGTGTTTGGCAGTCGTATGTAACGTCTAGCTGGCCTGTCGGTCAACACACCAAACTTACATAGAAGTTATTTTGCGAGGTGGTAGTTGTGGTCGGTACAATATCGATCTGCTTCTTTTCGTGTGGGTAGTGACCGTACCAGTAAAGTGTAAAGGTACCGTAAAAGTACTGTGTGGTGCCGGACGTAAAGAATAGCACCACCCCATTTACCCCCGTGGGTGTCGTAAAAGGCGACTAAGGGACTTACTATACCCAAAGTCTCTAATTCAGGTAGTGTATGTAAACAAAGTAATGTCAAGAAATGTCACTGTCAAAATGACAGACCAGTTGCGCAAAACATTTTATTATATTTTTTTTTGTCAATAGTCATCGCTAAAATTAAAATGAATTAATTATAAGATCTATGCAAACAAAATACGGTTGCTAAACAATTTTTTGTGTAGTATGTCGGAGAAACGGCATATGATCGTCATAACCAGCCCTTTTAAGTCCAGTGCTAGACGTAGGCCTCCCAAAATCGATTTCAAAACGGTTTACAGCCGTTTTCACCCAAAATGTGGCTAGATATGCTACTTACAATATGAATCTATAATATGAGAGTTGCAATATTAGTGTTGTTGAAGATGTAAAAAAAAAAAATTTTTAGGTCTCCTACAATATCGATATCTAACTATTAACCTGCAAGGAAAAAGAAGTGCATCCGAACGTGCCGTTTTCAAATTATGAAGCTCTATATTCTAGTTTTCACTGCAAATGTATCTATTTGCTGTTGCTATGGAGACTTGCTGCATTCCTTTAGGGTTATGCTGACTAGAAATCAAAACGTCTATGCCAAGTATTGCCTAAACCTTATATTGACTAGGAACCACAATGCCTACCTTGCAATATGTCTATACAGTATTTGAACTAAACCGTATTCTGACTATGAACCAAAATGCCTACCTTGCAATATGTCTATTATTTTAGGAGAAGAAAGGGAGTACCGTTTCTGGTGGTTGTGTGGTCATAGTTCTAACCTAATCTAACCTACAGTTCAGAGGCTCTAGTGTGAGTTTATTTCAACCATCTCGACTACTTAGAAATTATTGCGTTTTAGGCATTTTGCTTGTTAAACATTTTGATCTCTAGGCGATTTACAGCTTAGGCAATTTGCTGTGTAGACATTCATTTTAGACATTTTGCTTCGTAGATGAATTGATAGTTAGACACTGATCATAGAGCATTGCAGTTTGTACCTATAGTCGGTAAGCACTTTTATAATACAGGATTTTTCAATAGAGAAAAGGTATGCTCGACAACTTATTGCGGCCATGATAGATTGTTTATTGGCGCGAATTTTTGACAGATGAGTCATTAAATGTTCGCCCTAAATCAAAATAAATCGCTACGCAGTTGAACAGCGCACTGAAATGATTACAGTGTATTATCAAAACGGCATCGGCAGTTCAATTCGTCAAATTTTTCGCGTTGTCAATTGATTAAAAGAGAAATTCAATGTATTCCTGATCTCAAGAAATGGCAGATCATGTGATTTAACGACCCTTGATTATTTTTGTGGGGTTATGTGAAATCGTAACATCACTCGCGCCATCAATGCGATAGAGGTGATTTATGTCAAAAAGTGATGGAAAATTGGACCTCTCGCATTCACGCTACCACACGAAGCCGATGTAGTCATTTTAATGATATAGTATTTCATACATAATGCCAAAAAGTAAGCCTTCAAAAAAAGAAAACACAATCTAATTGTAAACAATCAATGTAATTTTATTTCAACTCAAATATACCCGGTCCCTATTGAAACACCCTGTACTTGATAAAGAAAACATGGAACGTATCTCATCCATTCTTTCCAATGCAGACCATTCTTTGTCTACACCGTGTTTGGTGAGAAGATCATCCATAAAAGGTTCTGGATTCACAACCATGTTTGAGAGGAATCTGAAAAGTAAAGAAACTACATTTTAGATTGTTCATATACATGACCTATCGTTTACGACTCAGTTGCATCAAATAATTGTTGGTAATACCGGCTAACTTCAACTAAGCTATGCACATAGGGCCCAGAATCAGATAAGCCTCCCAATAAGGCATAGTGACTTCTACAGATGTTCTCGGTGTTCCCACAGTTCTTTCGCACGGCTACAATTGGAAATCGAATGCTAAAAGCCACGGGGCGACTAGACAAATGAGGCAATTCGAAAGTGTATCATTTAAATAGAAAACTAGATTGTATGACACGTTGAGCGCTAGAGTTTCCAGCTTTACGTCTATTTTTAGGACTAGACTCATCGTAATTTGATGTGGAGACTTACTTTGGTCTGATGAGATGCTTTGTTAAATGCGCGGCAGTAAAAAATAACAACAGTTCTGATAGGTTGAGATTAGAGAAATTCATAAGTATATATACAAATGAATAAAATTGAAGCGTCTGTTTTTAATATCATATATCATCATAATATGAAAGTCTATACGATACTTATAACAAAAAATCCTTTTTTTTTTGTCTGCCTATCTATCTGTCTGTTTGTCCTGGCTAATCTCTGAAACGATCAGATCGATTTTGACGGGACTTTCACTGGCAGATAGCTGATGTTATAATGAATAACATAGTAGTTACTTTTATTTTAGACTAGTTGCTGCACGCGGCTGCACCTACGTGGCATTTTTCTAAAATAAATTCTAGTCACGCGGGCGAACCCGCCAGTAACAAAAGGTTTTTCTAAAAAACTTAGCCTATTTTACATTTTCCACACAATGAAAACATCTTAGGGTTTATCTGTGTGCTGGCGAGCCGTTCATTATGATTTTACAAAAATGTTAATTACAACAATGATACATATAATACTTTTATGATGATGATAATAATCCAAAGCTAAAATAAAAATGGTGAAATAGCAAAACAGCCAAAAGTGGCTGGGTCTTCTTTTTTGAGCTCAAAATTGTGAGTTAAATATTATGCAGAAGCTTCTATAGCGAGTCGCTGGTACGACTGTATTTCAGATCTTATTGGCCCAAAACGTTGCTACTTCCATTGCGTCGTTGGTGGCAGCGCATAGGTCACTTTGGCTGCATGTTGTGGGACAAAGAGGGCAGGATAGGAGATGGAGCATAGTTTGCGACATAGCTCCACCTACATCCACACCCTGCTAGCGTTCCGTCGAGGTAGCCCCACTTTACCAGGTTGAAGTTACATCCCCCCACTTGCGTTCAGAGACGGTTCTGGGACATTCAAGTGGACCACGAAAGGTTACATCTTGTAAGGAGATGCTCCTTTGGTGGTAGATAGTAAGCAGGAGGGGGAAGAGTATCCTATCACAGTTTTCAACGGGCGTCGCAATGTCGGGCGTGTTCAGAATAATAAGAGAATATAATAAAATGTAGAAAGAAGCAAAGAAGACGGCAGGCAAACCGTGTCAGATATACAGTATTACAAACAAGACAGATTGTTTTGATATCCAGTACTGAGACATACTTATAGCAAAAGATGTTAAATAACTAAACAGAGAACTCCACATTTATAAATTACTTGTATTTCGTAGATAATTATAATAAAACTAGCTGACCCGACAGACTTCGTTCCGTCAAAAGCTATAGTATAAACTCCACTACTCTACCCTACCCTACCCTACCTACCCTACCTACCTACCTACCTACCCTACCTACCTACCTACCTACCTACCTACCTACCTACCTACCTACCTACCCTACCTACCTACCTACCTACCTACCTACCTACCTACCTACCTAACTACCTACCCTACCCTACCCTACCTACCTACCTACCTACCTACCTACCCTACCCTACGCTACCCTACCCTACCTACCTACCCTACCTACCTACCTACCCTACCCTACCCTACCTACCTACCTACCCTACCCTACCCTACCCTACCTACTTACCTACCTACCCTACCCTACCCTACCCTACCCTACCTACCCTACCCTACACTACCCTACCCTACCTACCTACCTACCCTACCCTACCCTATCCTACCCTATCTACCTACCTACCTACCCTACCCTACCCAAATTTTTCGTAAAAACCATAAAAAAAAAACCTTGCTATAAACCTCACGGCGCCCGAGACCTTTCCAACGAATGCAAAACCGTGGAAATCGGTTCGTGCGTTCTGGAGTTATAGCATCAGGAAGGAGAACCCGACTTATTTTTATATAGTAGATGTTAATTTATTTTCCCTCACAATGGTTTTGTAGCACAACAGGTCTTAACTATATAAATTCACATTGTGAGAGCTGGTGCCCCATGTAGGTTTAGGAAAAACTTGTGTTACAACAGGTCCCACTTAGTGGCATCATACAAATTAACAGGTAACATGAATTTCTATCAAAGAATTGAAACAAAAAAATTAAAAGAGAAAAAAAAGTAACAATAAAAGCAGCCAGAGTGTGTGGTGAATTCGTAGGTGAATTATGGTGAATATGTAGGTGAACTGTGGTGAATATGTAGGTGAATGGTAATTATTTGAATACCTGTATCTATGTGAACGTTGGAAATTGGAATTCTGGAGCCATGGGAGCATACAATAGCGAAATGAGTAACTAAGATGATAGTTAATGAAATGGGTAAGGAAGAGAAATTATTTTATCAAGATAAGGAGCAGTATTATGACTACAGATCGTATAATCGGATGCATTTGTACCTAAAGTTTAGGTGTTGGCTATTATGGAATGCATTTTTGTATCGAAAAAATCCCGTGATTCCGGGATCGACGAATTTAGAGTTCTGATTATAATCAGAACTCTAAATTCGTCGATCCTATAGAATCGAATGTATATTTACTTACATTCATGTGTTGGCTAATATAAAATGCACTTTTGTATCGATTTTAAAAATCTCGCGATTCCGGAATTGACAGATTTACTACTTTTTGACTATAGAATCAAAAATATATACTCAATCTCCTTTGTAAATATTATATAAATGCATAGCACAGGTGTGAGTCCTATGTACTATAGAGCTACCATTGACCGGGTAATATGTCTTTCATTGACTTGAATGTGCCCTGGCGGCTGAGAGTATGTCATGCTCATTTAGATGTCTCGCTGATGGTGGTGTGTGTGTTGGATCATTTAGCTCCCTTCAAAATGGTTGAGCTGAATGGTGCTAATCCATGCGTCATGTTCGTGAACGGGCGCGGTCAGTGGGGACTGGTCATCTCTTAGCTGCCACGGGTTATTTTATTTTATTTTGTTTGTATTTGTTGTACCTACTCTGGACGCTTTTAACGTGTAAGTTTTTATTATTTTTATTTTTACATCGTTCTCACATTTAGTTATAAATTCAACATTATAGATGTAACGAATACTTTTGTGACAATTTAATTTAAAAGAGTGTCCATGGAGTTTCTTGCCCGTTCTTCTCCATAGGTACCTACGCTTTGGAATGGGAATGTAGCTCCTTTTTTCTTACTGACCGACTCCTTGACAATTCAAAAGTGCCTGTAAATGGTTTAATTGAAATAAATGGTTTGAGTTTGAGTTTAATGCTAGCTTACAGTGTAAAGTTAAATAATACCACATAATATTTAAGAAGTCGTTTCCATACCATGTATCAGATTTGTTGTGCATTCCCGGATTATCTGGAATCCCGGGATTTATATTAACAAAAATATATTTAAGAAGCCGCTCCCATAATTTCATAGCCAAAAATTAACTTTAGGTAAATATGCATCCGAATATTCGATCTCTAATTATGACACACGGATGGCCAGAAAATGTAAATCTAGATAAAATCAGGAAATTCCACAAAACCTCATAACTCTTACCCTCCCTACATCTAACAGTTACACCTTTGCTAATAACTCGCCACAGAAATTGCGACTCATATGAACGATATATCCTTTTAAACGCCTGTTACACTTATCGTATCTATAGGTGTGCCCGAGAAATTATTTAGATGTTTGCTTTTCCTGCTGGGACCGCTTTTCGTTATGAGGTAATTATACGTTGATTTTGTATCGTATGCTGCATAGATTGGTAGTTACTTTTCTGTGTTTATGTCGCAGCATCATGCTGAGATGCCTTTTGGCCCAGTACAGTACTTTATGTTTTTATTTCTTTTTCATTTATTCTATTAAGTTTATATTCGTAGTCCCAATAATAGTAGATTGTTGCATCGAGCGCAAAGTGCTCACTTTAGCAAGGTACGTAATCTACTTTTCTTTCACCTACCAATCTATATAGATACTACAGTGATAAAAATACCTACTCAAAATAAAAACTCATTAAAAAAAACCTTTTTTCACCAAGTGGGTTTTATTCAGCCGATTTTTATTTTCAGCCAGTATCTTTTTGATCTAATGCATACATTTTATATTAAACATAATGGGAGACATTAAACCTCTGTGGTAAATTTATATCTAAATTAAAAATTTAAAAACAGTGCATTAATGTAAAACTGTGCAACAATGAGATTTCATATAACATTTCTGCACTGTTTTGGTTCTAAGCAAAAAATACGTCCTTGGTGATCGGTTTTAATGATGACATTACTACGTAGTTGAAAGAAAATACTTTTCTTTCGGTATTCCGAAGATAACAGCGCACTATATCTATTCATATTCTCAAGTAGAGAAATTCGGTCCGGTTATTACCGGACAAATAAAATGTGACTGATCTTACAAACGCACAATCAGGGCCTCAAGTCTGCTATTACAATAGTGTCAGAATGGTCTCGCCATTGTGAGTATTTGACAGTGTTTGTATGGCAAATCTGTCAAAAACTCACAATGAAGAGACCATTCTGACACTATTGTAATAGCAGACTTGAGGCCCTGTACATAATATAATGTTCCCACTGCCGGGGCACTGGGCTCCTTTCTTCGAGAGGGAGTGGGCTGTAATCTGCGACGCGGGCTCAGTGCGAGTATGTAGACGCACATGTCTTTGAGTTTGAGCACTTGCTTGAGTTCGAACTCACGACCGTAACTCGTAATTCGGGGCCGTCACTGGGCTACTACTGCATATAATTATATTATTATTATATTACGCACTCATTATCAATCCCTTACAGGATCAGAATCCTGCAAGAGATTGACATAGTCAGTGCGTCAACTTATTTTGACGAGTTTAAGATTTAGATGTAAATACAAATCGATTTCTACTGGTCGGTAGTTACATTTTATTTTTCAAATTTCGGCTTTTCCGGAGAAAGCCGATGGAAACTTCGAGTGTGGTAGTATTAAACTATAGAGGTATGAGGAACAGTGTGTAAAGTTCACTCATAGCCTATGGAAAAGGGAGGATCCTACGACCAGATGGGTGTCGCGTATGATGGGCAAATGCCCGATGGTTGATGTCAGGATGTTGTATATATGCTAGTCGCGCGGTAACTCTGATTGCGCGATGCAGGATTTGTGATGTCAGGTCTTTGATGCGTAGTTCGCATGTGGCGTTATAAATGCCGCCACAAAACCATTTTATGTTTGGCAGGACGGTAGGCGACTCCTTCTTCCTAGATAGGTGGGTAGACGTTGATCTAGTCGTCAACAAGATGGATAGCAATAGGGTAGTAGAAGAACACAATGTCCGGAAGAATAATGATAACTGTGGCGGTATCAACAACGCCACATGCGAACTACGCATCAAAGACCTGACGTCACAAATCCTGCATCACGCTATCAGAGTTTACCGCGCGACTAGCATGTATACAACATCCCGACATCAACCGTTGGGCAGTTGCCCACTAGATACGACACCCGTCTGGTCGGAGAATCCTCCCTTTACTATAGAGTATAAGTGAACTTTACACCCTGTTCCTCATAACTCTAAAAACTGTGGAAGATTTTAAGTTTTGTTGCCCCAAAAATGTAAGCAGATTTTACAAGGTAACATCCACAAATGATGGTATAAAGAGGGTATATTCAGAACACTATAGACACTGGTCAGTAATGCGCCTACTTGCATTGCTGACTATAGTCAGCAATGCAAGTAGGCGCGTTACTGACCAGAAAATGTGTTCTTGTTATGTATAATAAGAACACATTTTTCCTGTACCTATTCATATTAACATAGCTAAAGTGCTATTAACACAGATCAAACACAGATCAAACTCAAACTCAAAGCATTTATTTCAAATAAACCAATTACAGGCACATTTGAATTGTCAAGGGGTCGGTCTGTCAGAAAGATGAAGCTAGTTGCCCATTCCAAAGCGTAGTAGGTTCCTATGGAGAAGAACGGTCAAGAAATTCCACGGACACTCTTTTAGATTGCTGACGTTGCTCAAACAGCCACAAAGTTGGAGTAGAACTGGGCTGGCTACGTCCGTCGCATGCTCAATGAGCTGTGGTCTAAAATAATCACTATGTGGAATCCTGAGACAGCTAGAAAGCGTCGCGGCATACCTCGTAGAAGATGACAAATAAAACGACCAGTGGTCCACATTAGCCCTGGATCAAAAGAGCTGGAAGTCATGGGAAGAGGCCTTTGCCCAGCAGCGGCATGACGCAGGTTCACAGTAACCAACCGTTCGACATAGTAGCCAAGTTGTGAACTAATGAACTCTCTCGTCTCCAATCCGTCTACCAAACTTTGTAGTTGGTTGGTTTTATGGCAGTAAGGAATGTAGTCTAAATCTATCATCCATGTAAGTGCAGCGACGGAAATCTGCAGCCAGTTATAGAAAGAGACTTATTAGATACTGATGAAATAGAATAAATTTAAATTTAACTTCGGTGAGTAATCTTTTCGAGCACTAACCTGCCTTTTAGTTTTCCTTAAGCTGATATCAGTCAGGTGAATCTTTCACTCGAATGAATGTTAATTTTTATTCATTCCAGATTCAATACTCAATAGTTTTATTGAAAGACAAAAATGAAAAAGTGAAGTGTCTAATATCTGTTTTAATAAGCATACATGTTAAGTCATGATTTTCATTGATAAACAAAACACAACTAGGTAATAAATCTTCTACCAATAAAGCGATCAACATCTAATCAGAAACAAGACCTCAATTTCCCACAATCATTTACATTTGCACCACATCCATAACATGCGCGTACGCAGCGGAAAGTAACGTCACCGATGAATGATAGTGTGATAACATTTGATATAACTTCCTCTGCCTCGTCGACTTATTGAGATACAACTTTCATACCGAGAATTATGATTCGCTGGTCGTGTGTGCTTTACGCACAATGTTCTAGCATTAGTCATTGGAACTTTCTAGAATGTGTTCAGCGATTTAATATGTTGTGTGCTTTATGTGTGGGCCAGTTTGTCCTGTTTGTGGACTGTCGACTTCGCATGTCAACGTCTAGGGAATGGGTGAAGTCGTGCGTCAAAACGAGGATGAAAGTGGGGACATAAGAGATGTGTGTGGATTGGTTTTCTCCGCCCATAGCATTAGTACCTTTTATAAGTTGTTTATGCACTTATTTTGCTGAAGGCTGTATATTATTTCCACATGTATATTTAACTGCCATTAAGTCGCATTGTGGTCATGAATGTTACGCCATACTCGCTTAGTTTAATAATATATGAGTTAAGAGGTTTCTCACCGGTCCACTAGCACCACTCCTTTAAAAAAAATATTATCTCGTGACTGAGAAGGAATTATGCAAAACGGCTCAATCAGCAACCTCGGTAAGTGTGTCTAGAATTTTCTAATACCTTTTATAAAGTTTCATATTAAGATACGAAGCAACACAATTCGATCTAAAGAAAAGCGGCCACATTCCTCTAGATCGTACTTTGTTGCTTCGTGTCTCAATATTCAATTCTTTCATGGTGCAAACATGCACACACAACCAAACATCCACCAAGTGATCGAAATACCCATGTTTGGACGTCAAACTATTAGAAAGTTCAAACATTCAACCGAAGATTTAATACAGGAGTTTCAAATGATATACCAGGATCACATGTCAACAGTCTGGCATTACCGTTGCATGCTAAATTCGTGAAATAATAGACGTGGCATATGTAAATAGAGTCGGATCTACATACATCGATCTCCGACGATGCCCGATACCGGGAAAGGGGCACGACATTGCGTTTTCCACTGTTGACGATGTTGCGTTACGAAAATTAACAACACACATTTTTTTTTTGGGTGGGAAATTATCAAATAACTTCATTCGCTCTGGGAGGAGCGGGAGGGCGTGTCAGACTTTTACTGATTAAAACCCACCCGTGTTACTTCAGTTGCCTGTGTATCAGGGCCACGGTATCCCTTTCGGACAAACCCGCAACCCTGGCAGGCACCGGTTCTAGCGGATCCCGTCAGTGCGTGCTGACATCTCTTTTAGACACGCGTGGAACACAACGCGCCGTCGACCTGAGCTTGGTCCTTACCGGACGGCGAGCTGCTAGCTCGCCGTCCGCAAACCCGCGCCTTCGGTGGCCGGGAATCGGTTATCAATTCCCGCCACCCAGAGCGTCTCCTGCGGCGACTAGGGGCCTGAGGGCGCACAGACTGCCGCTCCCTCACGCGTTCCGCCTCCTCCTTTGCGAGCATTACTGCTTCGCAGAAGGAGGTGACTGCCTCCCATGCACTCTCGCTCCGGACTATGGCCTGGACCAGGGCCGGACGCGAGAGATCACCGCCACCGATCGTCTCCGTGAGGACACGGCGGTGCTCTGCCTAAGCCGGGCAGACCTCCACCGTATGCTCCACCGTATCCTCCGGACGATCCACACAGTGGTAACACCCGGGCGTTTCCTCCCGCCTAATCTGAAACAGGAACCTCCCGAAACACCCGACACCACACATGACACCACGTCTTGTTGCCCCGAAGAGTTTGGCAGAGGTTTACTTATAGTAAACCCACATTTCGCCAATTACGCTATTACGCTATTACTGGGTGGGTGGGTTGTTCTATTAGTATGACAACGCCTATAAACCCTTTAAAAGGCCGAGGAAACTAAAGATGATAGCAATTTTTGCCAATAGTAAAGTGAAATATCAATTTTGTTTGATGATAAGTGCGAAGGTTTCATTTATGATTTATGGGTTTCACACTGACGACAGAAAAAATTACAAAAATTGTAATAGTGAACAGCAAAATAATAAAAGTCATGGTGGCTAAAGAGTTGGCACTGCGTTATAGATGGCCAAAACTCAAAAATTTCCATTAATGTTTGTGGTGCTGTGGTGCATAGGTATTTAAACTTAATCTCTATTTCTTTATCATTATTATCATCAGAATGTGATATAAAGAGAATCTTTTTTAATCCTCGTAAAAGTGTCTTAAATAACACTAGTGGATTTAGTGAAGATAAGTACTGATTAGTTCAAAGTACTTAATTATTGGTTAAAGATTAGTAAATAATATCTTAATCTAAACGCAGTTAATTAGTATGTATCTATGAAATTTAAATATAACATACTTAGCTGTATCGTTTTTTAGGGCTCCGTACCTGAAGGGAGCCAAACGGAGCCCTATTACTGTCCGTCCGTCATCCGTCTGTCTGTCAGTGGGCTGTATTTCATGAACCGTAATAGTTAGACAGTTGGAATTTTGCAGAGAATGTGTCTTTCTAAAACCGCTATAGCAAGAAATAATAAAAATAAAATAAAGGTAAAAATTTAATTTGTTGTTGCGTTTTTTTCTCAATATTGTACGATGGTACGGAACCCTTCGTGTGCGAGTTCGACTCGCACTTGGCCGGTTTATCTATTTATTTAAGCTATGCAGCACTGGCACAATAAAAATAAATTAAAAAAATAACGGCCAAGTGCGAGTCGGACTCGCGCACGAAGGGTTCCGTAATGGTACGGAACCCTTCGTGCGCAAGTCCGACTTCGTGTAAAAAAAACGGCGAAAAAATCATATCTGTTTTATGGGAGCCCCCAAAAATACATACTGCTATCATTTATTTTTACAATTGTGTCATTTATTTTTGTGAATTCTTATTAACTTAATGAAGAAAATGTTGTAAATAGAGAACCTCATTTCGCTTATCTGTAAGAATAACCAGCCTATAATGTTCCCACTGCTGGGTTACAGGCCTCCTAGTGCGGATTGGTAGATGTCACAATATGTCTTTAAATTTTTGGTTCTAGGACATGCCGGTTTCCTCACGACGTTTTACTTCAACGTTTTGAGAACAGTGATCATGAAATTTTTTTGCATTAAGTGCCTGTCTGGGTTTAAAACCTACGAGCTACAACTCGTAAGTTACGGCCATTACCACTAGGCCACCACTGCCCTACTAGACCACCACTGCCCTATTAGGCTACGACTGCCCTAATATGCCACCACTGCCCTACTAGGCCACCACTGCCCTACTAGACCACCACTGCCCTACTAGGCCACCACTGCCCTACTATGCCTCCACTGCCCTACTAGGCCACCACTACCCTACTAGGCCACCACTGCCCTACTAGGCCACCACTGCCCTACTAGGCCACCACTGCCCTACTAGGCTAACAATGCCCTACTAGGCCACCATTGCCCTACTAGGCCACCACTGTCCAACTAGGCCACCACTGCCCTATTAGGCCACCACTGCCTTACTAGGCCACCACTGCCCTATTAGGCCACCACTGCCCTACTAGGCCACCACTGCCTTACTAGGCTACCACTGCCCTACTAGGCCACCACTGCCCTACTAGGCCACCACTGCCCTACTAGGCCACCACTGCCCTACTAGGCCACCACTGCCCTACTAGGTCACCACTGCCCTACTAGGCCACCACTGCTCTGTAAGTACCACTTGCAAATTATATTTTTCTCGGTCGTGTCGACAACATTGGACAACGTCACCAAAGTAGTCTAGATGTGGGAATGTCCTGAGAGAGATCTTCTCAACTGTTTTGAATACGGCACGTCGGTGGCCGACGACACACACTTTTTGTTATACCCACCTTAATTTGGTTTTGTCTTTGTTACTTGGTTTAGTTGGCTAACAGGAATCTGTAAGAGAAATGAATAAGTTGCTAAGACATATGTTTTTCTCTATGAATTTATTCTATTTGATTTCACAAATAACGTTTAGGTAACTTAGCATCGTATTTCTCTCATATGAACAAAGTGTCCATTTTCAGAAGAGTCATCATCATCATCATCATTTCAGCCGAAAAATGTCCACTGCTGGTCATAGGCCTCCCCCAAGCACCTTGTTATTTTTTGGTTGGGGTTTGCCATAATCGCCACGCTTGGCAGGCGGGTTGGCGATCGCAGTATGAGAACGTCTGATGAGTGCCTATATTTATTTAAAATTATTTTATACAATACAAATAAATGAAATTTATGTTTCTTTGTAATGTCAAAATAACAGCTTTTTATTAAATGCATAATTATGAAAGTATATAAAACAAAAAAAAAAAAAAAAAAAAAAATTGTCCGTCGGTCGATCTATCTGTCTGTTTGGTCCGGCTAATCTCCGAAACGGCTGGACTGATTTTGACGGGACGTTTACTGGCAGATAGCTAATGCTATAAGAAGTAACTTAGGCTACTTTTATTTTAGAAAAAGCCACGCGGGCGAAGCCGCGGACGTCAGCTAGTCTACATGCCTGTATAATAAAAAAAATGAAATGACGTTTGTTTGTAAGCAAATAACTTGAGATCGGCTAGACCGATTTGGCTATTTATTATTTTAAAATGTTCGTAATAGTCCGATTAAAGTTCTTACTGAATGAATACATTTGAAAAAATTCCGGGTTAATTGGAAAATTCGGGAAAACTGAAAGTGACTGATTTTCTATGAGAATTTTGTATGAATTGTTGAAATTTAGTCAGGACAATTACTGTCGGGTCAGCTAGTGTTTAATTTAATAGACAGCACTTTTTCCATATTAAGAAAATATATATATATATATATAAAATTATCTCATAGCCAAGGTTTGAGTAAACATTTAATATTAATAAAGTCTCGATTTTCTAGCATACAAATTACAAAACTAAGGTGCTTGGCCAGCCTAAGTGTTCGAACTGAGTGCACGCTCGACTCGAGCGTCCGGCGGGGCGGCGCGTGCGGCGTTCATGTTAAACACATACAATCCCTCGCGAGTGTCCTGAGTGGCGGCGAGCGGCACGGCGAACAATCTTTCGTCGCTTGCACGCAACGCAAAACGCCCTGCCGCGCCGCACGCCTTTTCACTCGGGCCGTACACTAACGTCGAAATCGTGGTTGAAATAATGATACCACCAGTACACCAATACAAATATTAAAAATTCTGTATGATAATCTTATTCCTCTCTTTTTTTTTAGATCAGTAAACAAACATCAGATGTTACTGTCACAATAACTTGTTTCGGCATTCTTATAAAACGCGAACTGCATTTATATTATACGAGAGATTGACACTTTTGATCAACGCTAGTGTCATAACACGCACTGTGAACATTTTGGGAGGCGCGGTTTGACAACATTGAATAAGACTTATGCATCGCTTTTTTATGTTGCAGTGAAACACGTAAAGGCTGATTTAGCGAAAATTACAGATACATTTTGTAAGATTTGGGAATTATAACTAGAGATCGGATATTTGGATGCATATTCACCTAAAGTTTGAGATGTTTGCTATTATGGAAAGCGCTATTGTATCGAATAAATCCCGCGGTTCCGGTGTTTTCTTTTTATTTTAACTAACACACACCACCCCTACTCTTACACCCTACATACACATATTTGCATAGGGGGTTAAAATAAATAATAAATAAATATGCATCTGAATAGTTATGCTATCCAAGAAACCCGGGTATTTTTTTTTATAAATAATATTTTAGAAGTCGCTTCCATACTATACACCCGACTAGTTATGCATTGCCGGTATTCCTGGCAACTAGATAGATATTTTCTTAAAAGAAAAAATATATTTTCAGAAGCTGCTTCCATACTTTCATAGCTGATAATTAACTTTAGGTAAATATGCATCCGATTATCCGATCTCTAATTATAACAAAACTATGTTAAAGCATTTTCTTTGGACACGTAATAGGTATATACTTCTTTGTTGTAATTGAATACTTATTAGGTCGGTCGCAGCATCATGCTGAGATAAGAGACTTTTGTCGCTGAAAACCAGCGCTGGAGCTGTCTCGCATAGGGTCGCAGCATTATGCTGAATGCGTGGATGTGGCGCATATTTTCCCCCAACTTGTTTTTAATTTTTTGCGTCATGTTCACCGCAAATAAACGTATTTTCTTTCTTTCTTTCTTTCTTTCTTTATTTCTTTATTTTGTCCTCGTACAGGAGTTTCTGTTTTTATTTTCATTTGACTTTGTTTTTATTTTTTTTGGTATTTCTATGAGTGTGTTTAGTTTAATTAGTGATATTTCTGTGCGAGTCCCAATAAATACTTTTTCTTTCTTTCAAAAGAGGTTTCGTAACATCAAATAAGTTGTCCTGAAATAATTCTAATAGCTTCTCTTTTCACTATCTCTCTCCCTAACCATTTTTTCTTGTTCTTTGCACTTGTTTCATGATTATCTATAATATAAAAATGAATCGCAAAATGTGTTGGTAAGCGCATAACTCAACAACGCCTGGACCGATTTAACCAATTCTTTTTTTTTAATGTTCGTTGAAGTCCAAGGATGGTTTTTACGTTTTTTTTATTTTTTTATTTAATACAACCTGACGCTGACCTGCAAATTGCAAAAACGCAAACAATGTAATAATAACGGTATTATATGTATACCCAAATACCGGTATTTATAGCGATATTTTGGTATCATGTATCCAAATTATATCCCTGGCCCTGATACAATACTGTTACAAATACTCTCAAGTCCTCAACCCAACATAACCGCTACCTACCTCCATACACGTCCATACACAAGACTTTCGGCGACTAACCGATGCCGCGATAACACTTGAATAATTGTTTCATTAATAAATTGCTTCTTTAATCAAGGTAAGGAGTTATGTGGAAACGTTCAATAAATAAACACCGCTGTAGATGCGATCTTGTGAAAAAAATGATCATTACCAACACGACATTTGGACTGTGTACCACGGGGAACAATGTGTGTCGGAATTCATGGTGATGATAATACCCAGTGCAGAGCAGACATTTTTGGAATATGGCGTCAGCACAGACCGAGAATATGGATTCTGATAGATAGAGTATTCTTTAATGAACACAAAGAAAACAGGACAAATAAAATTGGCCAATAGGACAAAAAAATACAGGAAAAATGAAGACTATGTTGAAAGGATTTTTTTAACTTTATTGAATTTAACCTTGTTTTCAAAATAATAAAGTAAAAAACGAACTGACATTGCTGCAGTAGATATCAAACTGGTCCTGGGCGCCATTTTTGAGTATAAGTAGGTAGGTATCTACATAATATCTTGATTGAACAAATCTACAGTAGAGTGAGCCTCGTTATCAATCTGCACTAACCACCTTCCTCCTTTGTTCTTGTCTTGGGATAGTCGCAATCAGATTTTGTTACGTCAGGATTGATGTCATCAGTAAAGCTACTATACCCAGTCTCAAATTCAGATAATTTATGTAAACAAAGGGGATAACACATCAACAAAATATCTTTGTAATGGTCATTTACATAAAATGGCGAAAAAAAGGTTTCGTTTTCTTTTAAGTACTGAATTTAAGAAATAACAATAAAAAAATAATCATACCGTAATTATTTTTATAAATTTTCGGTTTTAAACAAAGTTATTAAAAAAAGGAGCTTTTCTGGTATAAAATATTTTATTATACTGCAATGCAGGAGATCCAAACATTTTCACATTTGTTACATCTTCAACAACACTAATATTACAACTCTCATTCATAGATTCATTTTGTATGTAGCATATCTAGCCACATTTTGGATGAAAACGGCTGTAAACTGTTTCGAGTGGAAATCGATTTTGGGAGGCCTACGTCTAGCAGTGGACTTAAAAGAGCAGATTATGACGATCATAGGCCGTGTCTCGGACACACTACACAAAACATTGTTTTGCACAGTTCTTATAATTGATTCACTTTAATTTCATAGATAATTATATACAAAAAAAAAAAATATATATATAAAATGTTTTGCACCACTGTCCTGTCATTTTGACAGTGACATTTCTTGACATTACTTTGTTTACAAAAATTATCTGAACTTGAGACTTTGGGTATAGATGTCCTTATATTTTGCTTTAATTCGGTCACTATTCCGTCAAGACCAGACCAGTTCTTAATTTTTTGTTGATCACTGAAATTAAATAGTTAGCCATGTACTTTTATTCAAAAACCTAGCCTCTTTTTGGTTTTGTGATTAATAACTAAGTATGTACCTAATTATAAAAACTTTTAACATTGCCGTTCAAATGACACAAATAGAACGTGAAATAGTTTATTTTAACGAAAGACTAGCTGCTGCCTGCGGCGTCACCCGCGTAGCTTATCCAAAATAAAATTAGCCTATGTGACTCCTTATAACATCAGCAATCTGCCATTGAATGTCCCGTGAAAATCGGTCCAGCCGTTTTGGAGATTAACCGGTACAAATAGACGGCCAGACAACTTTTTTTTTGTAAATACCGTATTCTTCTTGACATTAAAAATGTACACTACAATGTTATTTATTTGTAAAGATTACTATCTATTACTAGCTAACATTACTGCAGCAGTCACTTATTCAAAAACACAGTATCAGCAGCTCTATAAAACCTTGATCAGCCGAACCATCAGTACTCGCGAATGCCACGAATTTTTACTTCGAATGTTTCCAAAGATATTAATTACGGTCTTTACCGGCCTTACGATAGATTTCTTAAGATATTTAGATATGTGTTCTTAATGGCATCTATAAGCGGCAAAGTCGACGAAATGCCCATAGGAAACACATTTTTTTCCTTTTAATAACATAATTAAAGACTCTCGAAGGACCAGTTTAGATTGACCCTTGATTACTATATGGTTAGCTGAGCAAAGAGGTGTTATCTCTTGTTTTTTTTTAAATTTAGAAAAAATACTTTTTGTATTTCAAATTAGGAATTTTCGAACATAGATAAACTTGATGAATGTATTTTATTTTGTTTTTTTCGAAGTTGTTTCAAATTGTCTACATGCGTTTGAACGGGTCATTATTTTTAAAGATGGCGTATATAAAATGTCACAAAAATATTTTAAAAGCAACGTCTTCGATAATTTACTGGAGTTTTACCGTCCGAAACATAAATTAAAGGAAATTGTAAATTATGCAGGTACCTAAGTAGGAAATTATAAACCTATCAATTTTAATCCAGCCCGTCTTCTACAGTACCGTAAACTATAAAAACAGTCCCTATTATTAAAAAATAATCATAATAAACTACTATTATTGCATCATTAATATTCCCCCCACTCTTTGCCCCGACTGTACCAAGCTAACTACAGTCATAGAAAGTTAATTATTATCTAAGACAGAAGCTGCTGCCTAGACTCGTTCCTAGGACAAAATAATAAATAATTCCAGTTATATAACAGGTTTCATTAAGACAGCAGTAAATCAGGCTACCTGAGATGCGCCGGCGCAACCGTATAGCAACATTATGATGTAGCGTGCGCAGAAAAGTATTGAAGGCGTAAATGAAGTTTAAAAAATAAACTAAAATATCTGTGACATAGTCTTTGTAGATAATTACTGCCATACCAATAGATGCGATAGACTACTATTTAAGGCTCAAACATTGCGTGGGAAATTGTATTTTTTTTATCTAGGGCATCTCAGAGTGTAACCACTAAGGTTCCGACTCTTTAACCTGACTTTCCTGTGGCTGCCTTAAGCTCCTAACGAAACTTAATGCCTCCAGCCAGGGCGTAAAAACTATAAACTAAACGACTGCTGCTCGCTAAGGGCACCCCCGCCCCCTGTGGGGTACGAACCTCGGCTTAGGGCAGCTGAGTCGGAGGGAGGGTGGCAAGGGACCGACGGTGGCTGGATAAAATCAGTGTTTTGATTATTATCGTGGGGGTTTTGGATTACATGCTGCTCAGCTAAAACGCGTGCTGGCGCTTCACTTACAGTCAAGGGTCGGGGAGGAAAATTGTAGTTTTCGCCTTTATGTTTAATATATTGTATACCCATGCTAAATTACAGCTTTCTAGTGTTAAGAGTCTTTGAGCTCACGTCGGGGTCACCATCTTAGAGGTATGAGGAACAAGGTGTAAAGTTCATTCAAACGACCAGATGGGTATTGTGTCTGGTGGGCAACTGTCCAACGGTTGATGTCAAGATGTTGTATATATGCTAGTCGCGCGGTAAACCCTGATAGCGCGATGCAGGATTTGTGACGTCAGATCTTTGATGCGTAGTTCGCATGTGGCGTTGTTGATATCGCCACAGAGCTAAGCTGCGGTCAGACAGATGGTCATAGGGAAACTATAAGGGTTCCTTGCAGAACTCTAAAAAAACATATTTTTCAGTAAATTGTATAAAGTTATTCGGATCACTAAGTTTTAAACAAAATTAACGATCAAAAATGACTAAGTATAGTTTCTGTCTGAAAAACTTCTTTGAACATGTTGAGAAGCTGGAAATTTTCTCGAGAATAACTGAACACTTCGAAAATTGTTTCAACCAGCCCCTTTTAAACACAAACTTTGGTTATTGGCACAATTAGTTCCCGTAAAATATTCCCTCTGTGGCTAAAATTTACTGCTAAGTATACGAGAAGAGATTATTATTATAATAATCTTAAAGGGACCCCTTTGACTTGGAATAATACAATTTTAATATTAAGGTTTTGCGTCCAAAGTTCTGTTTCATGGCTGTATACAATTCAAAACCAATTTAATATTAGGAGGAATAGATTGTATTAACATTATAACTGGTTTTCCTTAATCTTAAAATAATATGAAAAAAAAAAAAAAAACTAGGGTTGGCACTATGGTCGGTCTTATCGCTAAAAGCGACCTTTTAGAGACAACCTTTGGATGTTATTAATGGGGAAAGAGAGACAATACTGCAGGTAGTCTGTGGTGTACCATTAACATAAATACACAATGTACATCACATAAAACATGTTATACTTATCTATATAAATAAAAAAAGGAAAAACTCGAAATTGACTGAAAGAATTTTGTGGGACAATATACAGTCAGTCACATTAATTGTAAAGCAAATTGACACCCATGCGTCAATTTCGCGTGTTACAGCAATTTCATACAACTGTCAAAGAATGACGCGGGTTTTGATTTTATGTTAATAGTTGAAATAGCCAATTAATTTACTTAACAAATAATTTATATATGCAAACGAAAAGTGACATTAACGTAAAAAAAAATGAAGTTAGATTAAAAAAAAAAATTGCAGAACTATTTTGCGAACCATACAATGAGTCTAATCTTTTTAGCTATTTGTGTTGGCTGGTGAGTGGAAACGGTTATTAAAAGAGTACATCTTCAAGCCTTATCCCTGGGGCATCGTCAGAGGATGCAGTATCGTTTTGTTTTAACTCCTAGTTCATGAAACTCCTCATTATGTGGATATGTGGTGTTTTTAGGGTTCCGTACCTCAAAAGAAAAAAAACGGAAACCTTATAGGATCACTCGTGTGTCTGTCTGTCTGTCTGTCTGTCCGTCTGTCACAGCCAATTTGCTCCGAATGTAATGGACCGATTAAGTTGAAATTTGGTATACATATCAATTTGAGTGACCCAAACACGAACGTGAACCGTAAATAAATGAATTTAGAATATTGGGGTCAGTTTTGGGGGGCAAACAAGAAAATTAAAATAAAAAGTTTTGCAAACTGTACCTTGTGACATATCGAATGAAAGGGCTTACTGTGAGGGTCTCAAATGTATTTTTTTTATAATTTTAAAATAAATTGTTTTAAAGTAGTTTCGGGATAAGGCCTTATCCCGAAACTACTGAGCCTAAAATTTGGATAAAAATACAGAAAATAGTTCTATACTTATAGATTACAGGAAAATATATAAGAAGTCTATGGTCTTAAAATAACATGGTAAATCTCACGATATTGTGCGTACAAACTTACATTTGCAGTTGGAATGTATCGGAGATTATGTTTACAAACTACAATGTTAAGTTTGTTCTTAGGATAAATTCTTCCCAAGTACCCTTCATTGTGCGTGGTCCGACACGCACTTGGCCGGTTTTCTAATTATATCTTGCGTTAGACTGGAACACTAAGCTGTGATATAATGCATAATGCGTAAAAGTATGCAGGTCTGTGTTAAGTATTAGACGTTAATGGGTTATTATTACGATGACACAATAAGTAGGGATAAATATGGATTTCAGGTATAAATTAGGCACCTACCTAAACTACATAACGTGTAGGAGCAGCAGGATATCACTGTCATTCGTTCAACCCATAATTTGCATCGTTTGCTAGCAGCGAACTGCTGAAGTAACTAAGCAATTTGACGACTTATTAGGATACATTTTCAAGTATTTTTTTTTTTTGTAATAGTAAACTTAAACTTCCTTAAACTTTAGTGATAAAAGAAGCCAAGAAAATAATAGCTTTTATAGTGTTTTTTTTTTTTTTAGCTTCTCTTGCCGGGGTTGGTCCATAGATGGGTGACCATCTTTACATACCGAAACTCCTCCGTGCCTCGGAAAGCACGTTAACCCGTTGCTCCCGGCTGTCATTCGTGGATCTTTGACAGTCGTTACGGGTCGTCAGAAGCCCAAAAGTCTGACAGCCAGTCTTACCAAGGGGTATCGTTTTACCCAGTTACTGGGTTGTGGAGGTCAGATAGGCAGTCGCTCCATGTAAAATACTGGTATTCAGCTGCATCCGGTTAGACTGGAAGCCGACCCTAACATAGTTGGGAAAAGGCTAGGCAGATATTTTAGTGTTTTTTTTATCTATACAAATAATTATAATTGAAATGTATTAGTCTTTTACTGAAAGCTTTTTTACTGAAAGCATAATTATGAAACTTTAACACAGTACTTATTATAACAAAAAAACAATTAAAAAAAAAAACCATCTATGTTTGTTCCGGCTAATCTCCGAAACGGCTGCACTGGTTTTGGCAGGACTTTCACTAGCAGATATCTGATGTTGAAAGGAGTAACTTTATTATCATCATTTCAGCCGGAAGACGCCCACTGCTGGACTTAGGCCTCCCCCAAAAGGGGGGTTGTCATAATCGCCACGCTTGGCAGGCGAGTTGGCGATCGCAGTATGGTGTTAAAAATGCATAGAGAACGCTGATGCTCATTGTCTAGTAAGTTTCTTAGTCGCCTTTTACGACACCCACGGGAGGAAATAGGGTGGTGCTATTCTTCACGTCCGGCACCACGGGTACGTATTAAAATCCCGAAATTTCATAATAACTATGACTGAAATACCGACGTCCAAAACAACGAAATTCAAAATACCGAAAGTTTTAAATGCCGATAGCCGTTATATTGAAACATAAAATACCGATGTCCAAATGCCCGAAAGGATGAAACCCCGAATGGACGAAGTAGTCAGTCCACAGACTACATGTGTACATTGTGGTGCAGTATGCTCTAAAAAGAGTTATTTTAACTTCACTTGAACACCTAGCAAACCTACGGATTACCATGTTCGCTCTTACCGACAGCGCCCTCCGTTCCCGCTCAATGTCCGCATCATCTTTCAGGGTAGGTGTCACTAGGTGGCCTAGGTATTTAAACTCGTCTACCCCTTCTAAAGGTGAGCCATTCAGTTTAATTGGTGGCATTTCAATTACTTTTCTAGGTCCACCCTGGAAAACCATACACTGACTCTTTTTTACATTATATAGCAGTCCGTGATTAGCTGCATAATCCTCACAGATACTCATCAGCCTTCTGAGTCCGCAGACCGAGGCGCTCAGCAGCACCATATCGTCAGCGTAGCTCACGTTAGAAAACAAAGAAAAGAAAAAAGTTGAGTATCAAAATATGCAAATATTCACAAAGAAAGTCATAACCAAATCCGTTTCTAATTAAGACATCCCTCCATACCAAGCAGCCCAAACAACATACTGCCAAAGATTGAAATATCGCGTTGCAGCGAGACAGCGGGACAGCGGGACGAAAGACAATAAATAACAAAATCATAAGTGTCGGGCTACACGACCTCGCGTGCTCGTGTCGTTTGACCCCGGATAAAGGGTTAATCTTCGAAGGGGTTGCCCTATAAATCATGTTACGTTTGGAGTTAGTAGGGCTGGCGGTAAAGAGAAATTGTTTGAGAGAGATTTGGAAGAATTTTTTTATTTGGTGAAATAATTTGGTGATGTGTTTGTTTTGCCTATTGCAAACCAGCACTCTGATTGCGTAACTCATTATCAATCACAATCTGAATGATTTTGAAGGATATCGCTAATCCATTGCTTCATATGTTCGAAAAATATGCATAGACATCATGGTTCATCATGGTTCTAGGACATGCTAGCGACGAATGTACTCGTATGCGCTACTTACGAGTTGTGTTGTGCTGTGTTGGTCGTAGTTTCGAACCCAGATAGAAGCTTTACTTAGTGTAAATGCTCTCATCACTACTGCTCTTAAAACGGTGAAGGAAAACATCGTGAGCAAAAAAACAACGGGGCAGTCTTTGGGGACTGGCAATACAAGTGAAAACTAAGTAACTTGAAAGCGTTCGGGGACGATGACGCGAGTTCCATGATTTTTGTAAACCCAAAAAGTACACATCAAAAATCAAAATCAATCAAAATCAAAAAATAATATTTCAATATCATAAAGCTGCTTTCAGACTACGCTATAATATAATAGCATATAGTATAAAGCTCACAACACAACAATATCGCGCACTATACATTCCAATAATATATAGTACAGTACAGTGTGAACGTGTCCATCCGCGCGAAATCCCGACTAAATAGTCCTCCCCGTCCCTTGTCTTGTAAGCGAAGCACCAGCACGCGCTATAGCTGAGCCTGTAGCTTTAAATTCCCCTGATAATAATCAAAACCGTGATTTTATCCAGCCACCGACGGTCCCTTGCCATCCTCCCTCCGACGCTGCCCTAAGCCGAGGTTCGTACCCCACAGGGGGTGCCCTTAGCGTGCAGTCGTTTAGTTTGTATGTTTTTACGCCCTGCCTGGAGGCAATAAGACAGGAAAGTCCGGTTAAAGAGTCTCAACCCCTCGTGGTAAACACTGTCTGTAAAGTTGGTTTACGGACGATAATTTAACGTGACAACGTCATAACAAAACATTGATGCCGCGCAAGCGTACAATGAGCGTAACGGGACAATGAGCGTAACGGGAAAATGAATCATCCTTTTTCGTGCATGCAGCCGGCGTTCATCGATTTATAAGACGTTGTCACGTCAAAAAAAACGTGTTCATAACAATGTATGGTGCGCGATATTGTTATGCTATGAGCTATATACTATATGCTATTACCTATATTATAGCGTAGTCTGAAAGCAGCTTAAAGCGTTAACATGCGTGATTTGGATATCACCTTTTAATCAAAAAGATGCTTGTGTTAGGTGACTCCGCTCTTCCGCCTAACAATTATACAGTGTATGCAATTGAAAACAAAATAATAAAATAAAAGAAAGGAAAATACAAAAAGGGGCGCACTTGTGCGATGTATGCGAGTGGGTTTTGAGTGTGTGTGCGTGGGTGTGTGTAATAGTGTGAGAGAGTGTCTGCGTGAGTGTGTATAATAGTGTGGATGTACATTGTGTATGAATCAATTTGGTTTACCTGCATATAGGTATAAGTTTTGGGTTTCAGATTAGGTTTAGGTCTAGGTTTAGGATATCCCTGCGACAGTGTCTTGGAATCGGAAGAAGCCAGGAACAACTTCCTTCACTAACGATTCCGGGACCATATACACAGTATACATATAGCTCATGGACAGCGTTCGGCGACGATGACGCGAGTTCTATGATTTTTGTTCACCCAAAAAGTGCTTAACGCGCCCAAAGAAGTTTTCACTTCAAAAAAATATGGCAGTCTATTAAATTAAATAGTAACAATATTAAATTTAAATACAGTCCTCTAAAATTAACCTAAAACAATAACCAGAAACCGCTCGGTCGTTTTACAACCCACAAAACAAAATAAGAGTCAACCCTAAAATAGCAGTATAATAACTCATTCAGCTGACACAGATGGCGCTGCTGTACATCAAAATGGCCGCAGATTACTGTCCTGCATGATTTATTCCCATCAACTATTTGTATGCAAATCTTTATAGCTCCCGGTGTTTAAGTCTTCATAGATTTCTCTTTTTTTGGTCGTAAAGTGTGTCTTACAGATAACGTTATGAGTGAGTGCAATTTTAGTGTTATTATAATTCTGTGGCCTGGTGCTTAAAACGCCAATATGAATAATCCTCATTTTCACTACCTAATGAGTATAAGAACAATAAACTTGCATTGATCATTATATTTACATGTTATATTATACATAGAATGACAAAAATCTCTTTCTGTTATTTGATGTATTTTAGTAGGTTGATTTATGAATTAAATTCAAATACATGAATAAATGAAAATAAAATAAAATATTTGCTACTTAAAGGTCTCTGCACACAGCGGGCGCGGCGCGGCGGGACGGGACGCAGACGCGACGCTGAGCAGTTGTAATGTACTAGATATTACGGACGACGCCACACAGAGCCGTCCGGCTCGAAGCGACGTGACGCGACGCTCTGTGTGGCGTCGTCCGTAATATCTAGTACATTACAACTGCTCAGCGTCGCGCCGGCGTCCCGTCCCGCCGCGCCGCGCCCGCTGTGTGCAGAGACCTTTAGCCTTTTTAGCACTCACAAGAATCCTTTATAAGTACCAAATTATGTATAAAATTAAAAAGGACATACGACTACAATACGATAGACTTTGAACGTTTTAATTCCGACTCTATTACTAGCATAGTGTTTTTTTTTTAAATTTCCTATTGGCTTAAGTACACTGCAGCCGTTTTAACATTTAATATTTTTTATGCAACGGTATAAAAGCACACACCACGTTGGCCTTTTTAACATGGTATCTTTTGAGAGATTATCGTTAAACTTACGCCCTTTTAGCACACTAAAATATTTCATTTTTTCAATAGCTAATTTTATAGTAAAATCTAATTTCTCACAAAACCGTACTTTGGCTCTTTTAGCACCAAGCCACAGATTATTTGGTGCCAACGTATTTTAATCCCTACGTGATCGAATCAGAAATGATGAGATCCGCAGGAGAACCAAGGTAACCGACATAGCTCGAAGAATTGCCAAACTTAAGTGGCAAAAGGTTCTGGAGTGGCGACCGCGTAAAGGAAGACGTAGCGTTAGAAGGCCTCCTACAAGGTGGACCGATGACCTTATGAAAGCCGCAGGAATCCGCTGGATGCGGAAAACACAAATCCGGTCGAGGTGGCGGTGCTTGGGGGAGGCCTATGTCCAGCAGTGGACGTCTTTCGGCTGAAATGATGATTTTAATTGGCTGTTTATTTTTCTCTAGAAAATATTAGACTGACCTCACTGAACACCAATGTTATAATGATCGAGACAGACTTGCGAAGGAAAATTGTGGAAAGTTTCGTGGTATAAATGTTTAAATTTCTATTATTATAATGAACTATAGAACCAGTTTGTGTGTGAGTGTGGTTTTTTATACTTTATTTAAAACTAGCTTCTACCACCGGCTTCAGCCGCGTCATTTCTTTATAAATATGATACCTACTCAGTGATAGATAATGTAGCATTCTACTGGTGAAAGAATAAAAAAAAATCGTTCCAGTAGATTTTGAGTTTATTAGGTACTATGGGGGAACTTCATAACTAAGCAATTTCAAAACAAAATCCCGTGAGCACGATGACCACATCTGTTTAACGCCCCTTTTGGCCTCGACCAATGAAACGGTTTTTTTGTTGTTCGTGTGTTTTACAATCTCTGTTCCAATGATCACAGATGTCTGACCCTTTTTCGAACACTAGGAATAGAACAAAAGAAACAAAGATGAGAAAGTTTTTTTATTTTTTTATACTTTACTTTTTGATTCAACAAATTTCGATATTTGTTTGGCTTAGAAATTTGTATTTTAACTTTTATGACACTCATTATTTGTGTATATTATTTGGGTATCCCAAAAAATGAAAGTGTAAACTGTAGATGTTATAAAATACGACATACTTTTTTCTTTTTGCAGCTGTGTAGAAACATCCAGTGCGTTACCCGCTCGCGTTTTACAGCATGCTCGGTATACTCGGTAAAAATATAGGCGCTCGGTAAGCTTCCGGTACCGAATCGGTACCGAAAGCTTAGATCGTTGAAATATAGGCGAGCGCCTTTATTTCAACGATCTAAGCAGTACTCAACGATCTAAGCAGTACTGCACTAATTGATAAATGAAAGCAGTGCGTTACTGCGGCAGAGCATACTATACCGAAACGATACCGCACTGACCAATGCGGAAACGACCTTATATTATTATAAAGTGTTTCTTTAGGCACGGATTATAATAATTTTAAGTGGTTCATGAGTAAGCTCCCAGTTTATTCAATCAAACTGCTTTGTCTACAGGTTTGTAATTAGGTGCATTCCTTGAAAAGGGGTTTATGACTAGAGCTAATTTAAAACAAAGGTTTTGCACTTTTAACATTTTATGGAAATTTTCCGCCTCTCACCCAAAAACTCCTATATAATTGTGAGAAATCTACTCAACTTTGGATGCTAATGTTATACTTTTCTGACAGCATAGAAAACCTATTCGTCAAAAAAAACCCATAAACTTGTCCCAAACGTGCTCGAACTACGACCGAACGAAGGTCCATTGATATTTATTTCCATTGAAAAAATACGCACTACCTCAGCTGGTTTTTTACTGTCTTTTTTGTTCATGTACAAAAACAAGGGATGCATCAAAAATCTGATGCTGCGATGCTATTGGTTGATGAGATTTCTATAGCGGCCGAGCGCTGCAAGCAGAAATAGTCTTTAAGGTGCTTAGATATGAACTTCCTCGATAGTACCTAATTATAAACAAAAATAGAAAAATACAAATTAGTGTAGTTTCACATGTGGGATATAAAACAACTGTTAAATCATATTTTTAATCCCCAACGTCCATTGAAGCACTCAACAAAAGAGCAGTAAAGTGCACAACACTAAAAAAATCAAATCAATGAAAATTCCATTGAACATGACAAAATAAATTATGCACCCATCTCATTTAATATGCCGTATATCAAACCGGGGCTGTTTCGACGTAATAATTCATAAATTGAGCCAATTAATTGATATCGCAACGAAGGGTTAAACCCTCCCGCGGGGTTGTAGTGGCGTTTGTTTTGACAAATACATGACGATGTATTTGAGGGTTGACGTAATGGATTGATGTGATGGTATTTAGTTCAATGGATGGGTGATAGCTTGTTTTATTTTTATTTTTTGTCTATTTATTATCCTTGGCGCGATTTTTTTTAGATTTTGCGGCCAGAGATCGGATATTCGGATGCATATTCACCTAAAGTTAAGATGTTGCCGAATATGGAATGCGCTTTTGTATCGATCGCGAATCCCGCGATTCCCGTATCGACAAATTTTGTGTTTTTTTCTGACTATAGAATCCTACCCTAACCTAATTATGTAGCCGAGGTAATTTTTACGCCCAATCAGAATGTAGTACTTAATTTCATAAAGAGAATTCATTATTTGAATTTATGTTTTCTGTTTTGTTTTAACTAACACAACCCCCCCCCCCCCCTCTTAATAGTTACGCCATCCAAGAACCCCGGGTTTTTTTTTAATAAATATTGTTTTAGTTGTCGCTTCCATACTATACCTACATCCGACTTATGCATTCTCGGTGTTCCTGGCATCCCGGAATTTTTTTACGGAAGAAATATTTGAAGAAGCCGCTTCCATACATTCATAGCTAAAAATCAACTTTAGGTAAATATGCATCCGATTATCCGATCTCTAATGATCACCAACTAGTAGATAAACGTCATGGATTTTCATAGTTATACGGTTGGCCGAGATGTTGAATAAAAATCCTTATGAATCTGCCAGGTCTTCAGTGCAAGAATTACACTACTGCAGACTTAGTACGAGCACCGTTTTCACTGAAAGTAATAATTAGCCGAACTAATTAAGTTACTTCAAAAATAACTCAACTTTAGTTATATATCTCTCTCTCGATACATACACAGACCCCCACATAGGTTGTTAAACCCGCGATGGTTTGTGTGGTATGTTTAAACCTCAACAAATGTCTGTAAAAAGATTTTTTGAATAATAAAAAAAAAAAAAAAAGTACTTTCATAGGCCACTTCATATATACCTACATTTGCTAGCAAGTAGTTTTCTTAATAATAATATACTGTCTTACAGCTACTGTTAAATGTTCAAATAATAGCCGAGGACGCTGGCACCCTAAACACAAGTTAAATCTTACTCTGGGTGCCAGAGTTCATCGAAAACACTCTTTGTCTTAGTAATAACCCTGCATCCGCAATTTGATAAGTGTTTCTGTACAACTGATGTAAATAAATAATATTATTTTTATAAGGAAATAAACTTTTCTTAAATTAACAAAACTGATTTGTAGTGTGCAAAATAGGGTTTTGTAACAAATAACATCTAGTTCGCAAGTCACAATTTTTGTGTAAACAGTAACCAAAACTTTTGTTACAGTTATGCAAACATTTATTTCAGTGTTGTCGACGGAAGAGTAGACAAAAATGTCGTTCCGTTTAGTTCTTTAGCATGGCGATTACAAAATCAAATCTCCATTTTTGACTTTGCACCGTAGTAATCCTTCTACAATTTGTCATTTTGTCTTTCGTTTCTAACGATCTTTGTCTAGGTCCTTTTATAAGTAGCATATTTCAGAGAAAAAAAAAGCCCTGGCTGGAGGCTTAAAGTTTCGTTAAGAGCTTAAGGCCAGTGTTCACCAACATTTAAATCAACTGTTAAGATATTTAATCAGTTGTTTACTCAAAATTTCATAGGAAATTTGTCATAAACCAACTGTTTAAATACCTAACCGGTGGTTTGAATGTTGGTGAACATAGGCCTAAGGCAACCACAGGAAAGTCCGGTTAAGGAGTTAGACCTCAAAGGTCAACACTGAGGCCCTAATTTAAAAAAAAAAACTACTACAAAATATAATACTATTTCTACGAAGAACAGCCGCAGTTCTTTCTATACAAAGTGACATTTCGTTTTTCCATTTTCAAACATTGTCAGTCACCCATCTCATCAAATCATAGTCTTTAAAACAATGGTGCCGATTCCCTTGTTCACAAACTAAACTAAATATAAGTTCAGTGCATCTTTTTCTTTCTATTTCATTAAGAAAAGGACAGAAGATAAATTTTTGTTTAGTCCTGTCAAATGCACCTGTCACTACTCCTTAAAAGTTTAGACGTGATTAAAAACTTGCCGACTAAAATTACGGCAAGCGCTGATTAATTTGACAAGACTAAACTAAAATTTATCTTCTGTCCTTTTCATAATGAAGTAGAAAGAAAAAGATGCACTGAACTAAAATTTAGTTTAGTTTGTGAACAAGGAAATCGGCACCAATATTTATGTTATGATTGATTTTAGTCCAAATCCGCAGAAAAATCCCGCATCAAAGCTATAATAAAAATATATCTATGTTTGTCTCTCACCGTACCTATTTGGTTTAACAGATGCGTCGATCGTTATTCTGTGTGTGGCGATTACGCTAATCACTAGTCGTTTCACTAATAACCACAACGAGAATGCTACTGATGCAGTTTTTATTTTATTTTATGTCTAGCCACATTTATTTTTTACTAGCTTCTACCCGCAACTTTGTAAGCGTGAACTTTCTTGTTTTAATAAAAAAACAAAATATGACACTTCTTTTTTTTACTACATCAAAAAATTCAACGCGATACATTGAGTCCAAATGTGGCATGACGTCACTCTGTGCTAAATGTTATACGTATTTTGTTAGAATTGTGACGTAACGAGCCCCCAATCCCCAACTTTAATGTGTTTTAATTTTATCTACAGCAAAAAAAAAACTAAATATTTTATTTTATTTTTTATGGAATTTAAAATAAAATTGTTCCCTTTGTAAACAAATCGGTGTAACTTTTAAACTTAATGATCTATCACGATGAAACAAACTCCATAATGATGAGATATAATTAGGCGACCTCATAAAATAAAAATTGGGGAAAAAATTACCCTCAATTGAAAAGAAACATTTATTTATTTATTTAATACTTCAAGCACATAAATGTACAGAGGCGGACTTAATGCCATAGCAACATAACATGTTAACATGCTTTTTTTTTTCATATTTTTTTACAATAATTGTAAAATTTCTCAATATAAAAGGGCGTCTTATTGAGAAATTTTTAAATAAAAATTGCATAAAAATAAAAAATAAATTTAGATTTTTTTTCGTATTTTTTCCGTAGATAAAATTAAGCATAGATTCCCTCATTTCGATATGATAAAGACTCACACTGTATGTGGAATGGAACATAGACGGCAAACGGGTTACTTTTTAACTATTCGTGTAATTTGTGTGCATTTTATTTTGCTGTCTTAATAAATTTGAATCATAAATGTAAAGAATTTATAATTTAATGAAACCAATAAAATGTCTTCTTAATTAATATGTTTTCTTAATTGATTATATAGAATTTGCATTTTATTGAGATCATGAATGCATAAAACGTCCATGTTTGAGGGTAAATGACCTGCAAAAAAATAAAAAAAATATTTATGGATAGTATTATCAATGAATTTTTTATTACTTTTGTGCATTTTTAGACTTTGAATTCTTCTAACTCTCCATACAGATGCCGTAAAAAAATCTTGATAAGCTCATCGCCCGCCATTACTAATTAGTTTCTTAATAAAACAAGGTAAAACAATAGTTCTAAAAACTTAAAACACGCTTTAATGGTAATCTGAACTAAAAAGTAATAAATATTTTTTTGTATAAGAATAAAATATTTAACGAGAAAATTAATGTTATTGTAAAATGGCGTGGGTGCTTTGTATCAAATTTTCATAATAGCTGTATTTTTAGAAAACTTTCCAATGAAATACTTAAAACAACTGTTAACGAGCACCCCACGCTAATTTTACAATAACATTAATTTTCTCGTCGATTATTTTGTTTTTACACAAAAAAAAATATTACTTTATAGTTCAGTTTACAATTAAGCGTATTTTTTGTCTTTTTAAACTATATTAAATTTTTTGCTTTTTAGTACCGGTTCATCGATAAAGCGTGTTTTTTAAAATATACCTAATTTGTTTATGATTTACCTAACGTTATTTTTTTTTTAATTATTATGTTTTCGTCGGTCCTTGGAAAGTATGCAAAGTTTCAGTTCAATATGAAGTTTAAAAGTGGGTGAATATCACATTCAAAGATTCCGTTACAAAAATACAGGTGTAACTAATAAAAGAGTGTTAACTAAAAAGTAGGGTTATGTGTTTCACCTGTATGTATGTACGAGTATGTTGTCCCTATGTGTTCTCATAATTAGTAAACGGAAAACCGATTTTGAAGAATGATAATGTCGTTAGATTCGTCTTTATTCCGCGAGTGTCATTAAAAATCAAAATAGCGAATCTATGGCGAAAAACGTAAATAAAAAAATAAATTAAAAAAAAACTCCCAAAACTATCGCGTTAGGAATTAAAACGAAGGGTTTTAAAAGGCGATTACAAAAAATAAACACTTGAAATTATATGTTTAAATGTAATTTGGAATAAGAAATGATTAAAAAACAATCCCGAACTTTTGGAACGAGTGAGTAAGACGCCGTTATCACCCGATTATAAGTGGGTAAATAACCTAATTTACCATCTTATAATCCTAACTAAAAAGTGTAAAAAAAAAGTTAATAAAAAAATAAAAAAAAAACCTGACTGAAAAAAGTTATCTTTAAAAAAGATGCAAACAAGATTTATAAACAATCTCATGGAGTCGGAGGCATGTCCTTAAATCAATCTTAACATCTTAACAAATAAATAAAATTTAAATGTCTGTGGTAATGTCAAAATAACAGCTTTTTCCAAATGCATATAAAAGTATATACGGCTAATCTCCAAAATGGCTTGACATGATTTTGACGGGACTTTCACTAGCAGATTACTGATGTTATAATAATAAAATAATAATAATAATAATTTTATTATTTTTATTATTTTTTTAACTTAAACATACATATTTAAAAAAATAAATTATTGTACACGAAGTGACGACTGTGTCGGCGTCGTGTTGCGCTGCGTGGTGTAGCGTAACCTTCCACGAAAACGTCGGTACGCCACACCTTTCGGCCAAAACTCTTCTTTCATGAAGGTTTCTAGGTACTGAGTTGGAACCCGCACCACAAACGACTTGAAGTTTATGTTATGGGGTGACTCCAACTTTTCTACTCTCAAGGTCCACTTGGTTAGTTATAAGGTAACTAACTAACTTAGGCTACTTATATTTTAGAATACGTCGCGCGGGCTAAGCCGCAAACAGTAGCTAATTTAACAATAAAGACCTATTTATTGCCTTCGACTGCAAGAAATTGCTTATCATCATCATCATTTCAGCCGAAAGACGTCCACTGCTGGACATAGGCCTCCCGCAAGCACCGCCACTTCGACCAGTTTTGTGCTTCCCGCATCCAGCGGATTCCTGCGGCTTTCATAAGGTCATCGGTCCACCTTGGAGGCCTTCCAACGCTACGTCTTCCGGTACGTGGTCGCCACTCCAGAACCTCTCGGCCATCTGTTCTGCATGCAATGTGCACTGCCCATTGCCACTTAAATTTGGCAATTTTACGAGCTATGTCGGTTACCTTGGTTCTCCTGCGGATCTCTACATTTCTGATTCGATCAAGAGAAGAATTCGGTGATTCGATGATTTTCGATGAAGAGATTGTTTATAATATTAAGTTATAATAAGAAACTTAGGAAGACCTAATGAACGCCATTAATGCCGCAATTAACTTGCCCACCTATTGGGCTCAAACAATATAATAACTAAGTACCATCGATACGAAAAAAAGATCCATTTCCATCTTTTTTAAAGTTCACTTTTTTATTACCTATGTCGTCAGTTTGGAAACCGAACAGATTTAGAAATCCCATCTCTCAGTTCCCTCTTTATCCTACAAGGGCCAAATAAGCGAGTACTTTATTGAATAATTAAGTAGTACACTTTGTTATAATCAAAACTGAATTAAAACAAGCAAATTACACATAATGCGCTATCTAATGCTTTTCGAATGGGGTCATGGAATCGCTGTTTAATAATGCATTTAGTTAACGAAGGGTCGTGCGAAACCTGTTGGAATTTATGTCTTATTTTGGGGTTATTTTAAGGTTCGTTTTTGAATGAGGTTTTGTAAGTAAAATCCCATGATAGATGACTCGTCTTTTGCCATGTGCGACGTCGATTTAATTCGATTGTAAATGTTTGAAATCTTAGCTGCTCACAAACTCACAATGTAATTTATAAATGTGTCATGTCTGCTTTGACAAATGGCGCCTCTGATTTATTTATTCGTTACACAATGTATGGTTTTGTTATATTGTTGTTTTATTGTTTACACGTCATTATTTATTGCTGACCTTTAGCTGTGAATAGGTTTGTTTTTAGTTTCAGTCCCTAATTGATACGGAAAACTAATGTTTTGTTTCAAGCAAATGGGTTTTGCCGCATTGGTCGATGTATCAGGTTAAGCTACGCTTGCCGTGGTTGGTCCGTGGATGGGTGATCATCTTTACATGCCAAGACCTCTCCGTGCCTCGGAAAGGACGTTAAACCATTGGTCCCGGCTGTCAGTCGTAGATCTTTGACAGTATCGTATTACCCAATAACTGGGTTGTAGAGGTCAGATAGGCAGTCGCTCCATGTAAAATACTGGTATTCAGCTGCATCTGATTAGACTGGAAGCTGACCCGAATGGGCTAGGCAGATGATGAAATGGGTTATGCTTGGAAAAAAGCATTTTCGATACTGTTATTACATGGCGTACTTTCAGAGGCTATAATTATGATTCGAAAATTGAATCTTTTGCATAGGCATCTTTGTTACGCGGTCGTGACTTTTGTTTACGATCTCGATCATTTTGTTTTGCAGTTGAGTTTTAAATATATAAGTCAATTAAAAAAGTTTAGTAGCAAGGAGTTGTCATACATAGAATAAAATGGGATAGATTTTATACGAGGAAAAATGAAAGAATCCGTACATAAGTACGTAAGCATTGAATTCTCAAAAGTCTTTTAAATGGTTTTAAATTAATTACCAGTTTTAATTAATATCACATTAACATTTTTCAAAAATCGAATAGGCTGTTTATGCTGTTTTCGTTGTAAAAAAATATATGTCCAGTTGCAAAAACGCGCCATTTTCTGAAAATTTTAATTTTTTGTGTGATAATTTGCTTTTTTTTTTGTAATATGAGTTCAAGTAGAAGTGAAGAAAAGGAATTAACTCCACCCGATATTTTATCTGAGGCGAAAACTGCGCAAGATGACATTTTGCCCCCAAAATCTCGAGAAAGGTATATGGTGACTTACGATAATTTTATTTTCTATTTACATTATGTATGTATGTTAAAATAAACTTATTTAATTTTTGATTTGTTTTTTTACTGTTTTCCACAACTGTATTGAAAAACGTCGTGTGATACACGGGTGTGTAGGTTATTGCAAACGAGCTGTCACACCCGTGTTATTAAAAACCCTCGCCTTCGGCTCGGGCTTGTTAATGACAGCTCGTTTGCAATAACCTACACACCCGAGTTATTAAAAACCCTCGCCTTCGGCTCGGGCTTGTTAATGACAGCTCGTTTGCAATAACCTACACACCCGTGTATCACACGACGTTTTTCAATACAGTTGTGGAAAACAGTAAAAAAACAAATCAAAAATTAAATATGTTTATTTTAACATACATACTTTCCACCCTTGTATCACAATGTACTATTAATAAGTTTGAGAAAATCTACAGGAAAAGCGAAAGTTGTTGTAAAAAATCTCCAAGTTGCACAAATAAATTAATAAAAATGATTTTTAAACATCCATATTTAACACTAATAAGCACAATATATGAAGAAACAAAAATTATATATTGCATATATTTTTGTCCGAAAAGCTCTTAACCCAACGTAGCACTCGTCGAGCTATTACATATATTAAACAACCATTTAAAAGACTTTTGAGAGTTCAATGCTAAGACGTACGGACTCATTCATTATTCCTCGTATAAAATCTATCCCATTTTATTCTATGTATGAAAACTCCTTGCTACTAATTTTTTAAAATTTTCTTATAAATTTAAAACTACACTGCAAAACAAAATGATCGAGCTTGTAAACAAAAGTCACGACGGCGTAACAGAAAGATGCCTATGCAAAAGATTTAATTTTTGAATCATAATTATAGCCTCTGAAAGTACGCCATGTTTATCAAATGTATTGAAAAATAATTTACGTCACACCTGGCCATAATGTGAGTTTTACCGCACGCTACGCGTACAGTAAAACTCGCATTGTGGCCAGGTGAAGACGTAAAATTGTGTACCTACTCACCACGGGCAGTAAAAAAGAAAGCCCTCTATCGCATATTTACAACCCTCGCCTGCGGCTCGGGTCACAAATACCTGCGATTGAGGGCTTTCTTTCTTTTACAGCCCTTGGTAAATAATGTATTATTTCGATTTTATTAAGCGTCAAAATTTAAATGCGCACACTTGACCCACATGACGACGAACTTGATACCAAAAGAGTGGTATATAAAAGCATTTTAATTTCAAACACATAACTTATTACCTCTTAACTCTTAAATCTCTACACACCTTGAAACAGTCATCCATCACGGGTAGAGTCTGATTAGCTCGTACTGTTTTGGTAGAGTACGGCTCACTATTATTTCACCTTACATAGGCTGGATGCCTTCACAGGCTGAATATAATGATACAACCGCTTTAGTAGAGCCTAGGCTATAGAAATTGTAGAGTTGACATGGTTTTTGTATAGATTTCATTGTTTAGATATGGAATGGGATATGTTTTTATTGAAGATAAAATATTCTAGGCTACAATTATTGAACGTTGGAAACTGAACAATATTGAGCGTAGTAAAAAACGTTTTATACAAAATCTAGAATCGTTAAGTAATCCAATAAATTTTATGATGCACGCTAAAAGTATAATAAAAAATAAAAATAAAAATAAAATACGTTTATTTCGAGCAACCTTAGCTCATATACAGAGTACACACAAATACAGAACACACAACTAAAAGGATAATAAAAATAAAAATAAAATGAGCACCGGACAGACTAGCAGACTTAATAGCTACCCGGCCCTGCTGACGGCAACATGCCTATCACAGCAGTGCCGTATGTATGAGCAGTCCATCCGGTCCGCGATCATCGCCAGGACGGCATTGGTGCTGCCCCACACCCTACGCACCAAGGACGCGCCCCGCTTTCGCATGGTCGCGTGAAAGCAGTCGGTACGCGCTTCAGCGAACATACCTGAGGCGCTGCAGTAGCGAGGCAACCCCAACACAGCCCTGAACGCATTGTTTAACTGGACGCGGAGGGCCCCGTAGGATGCACACGTGTACCTCGCCCACAGACCGCACGTATAGAGAGACGTGCAGTACGCCCTAAAGAGCGTTATCTTCACCTCTCTCGAACAACGTGCAAACCTGCGTGCGATCATGTTCGCCCGAACCGACAGAGCCCTCCGTTCCCGCTCCATGTCAGCATTGTCCTTGAGGTCGGTCGTAACTAAATGCCCTAGGTACTTAAATTGATCCACCCTTTCGAGTGGAACACCGTTTAGACAAACGGGTGGATATTTTTGCGACCGTTTCGCACCGGCCTCAAAGACCATGCATTGGCTTTTGGCCACATTGTACTTCAACCCATGACTAAGGGCATACTCCTCACAGGTCCGCACCAGCTTTCTAAGGCCGCCGACTGACGCGCTCAACAGCACCATGTCGTCAGCATAACTGAGGTTATTGACACAGAGTCCACCGACATGGCAGCCGACATGCTGGCTGCTGAGCGCGACGATCAGAGCATTCATGTACAGGTTAAACAGGGAGGGGGAAGTCAACCCCCCCTGCCTCACCCCGCACTCCAGCCGATACGGTTCCGACATTGTACCCGCCCACTTAACGCTGTTGACCTGGTGATTGTACCAGTATTTGAAGACGTTGACAAGTTCACGTGGTAGGTTTATACCTTCGAGTTTAGCCCACAGTATGTCGTATGACACCAGGTCAAAAGCCTTGGATAGGTCGAGGAAGCAGGCGTGCACTGGAGTCTTTCGATCTGCGTAATATCTGACGGTATGCTTAAGACACAGTATTGCACTTTCAGTTGACAGCCTGCAACCTGCTTCTAAAATGGCGCCATCAGTTGAGACTGATCATCTGTTTCAACTGCCAGGGCTTATTTCCAATATGTTTAAAAAAAAAAAAAAACATTTACATGGTCTCCCATATAGAAGAAACAAGAATAATGTACCCAGGCTTTTGTAATATCTTGATTTAAAAGAGGGTCCTTGGAGTTTCTTGCCCGTTCTTCTCCATACAGATCTACGTATTGGAATGGGCAATTGCTTCAACTTTCTGAGTAACTGATCACCATCTCTTTGACAATTCAAAAGTTAAAGGGTTTGATTGAAATAAATACTTTGAGTTTTTTTTTTTAATGTACAGCCTAATGGTACAATTCCACTAAATACTAATTTAACCACACGGGATAAACACCTCAAACAGTGGGTTGTTATTATAAAACCACGAAATCTATGTATAAGTATATTTACATAATAAAAGAAAAACAAAGTTCCGAATTCCCACCAATTCTATCACATTTGAAACGCAACGACATTCACAGTGTACGTAACCAATCAGGAAAAGCTCACATGTCAATCACCAATTACAGCGTATTTTGTCCCGCGTCACTCGCCGCCGACCAATCGGCGCGCTGAATTTAAATCATTGTTTGGAATTCGAATCGCGCCGCATGGACCGTTTGGCGCACAAAGTTGCTAACTTTAACTTAAAGTGGACGTGGGTAATCCTGCCACTAAGTAACAATTAAGTAAACAAAGAGAAACCATGGAAATTAGCAGCATAATATTATATTAATCACAATGAGTGTCTGAAATGAAAATTTTCTAATCTGGCTCTTTTTGATGAAAGTCTTTTTTAGTCCTTGATATCTGAATAAATTTTTTTTTTTTTTTTTTAAGATTATACTTTACATCCTTTTCGACTAAACACTTCCCGTCTTATTCATAATAAAGCCATTCGCTTTATAAACCTGTTTTAGCTATAGTTCTATTTTGTCCCTGTCAAGGAATCAGCTCATTGCGCTGATTCCGAATCTATGTTTGACTCAATTTGGTCAAAAATTATACTTACTGCTGTTATTGCACGCGCGGCAGAAGAGAGGACCTATTTATTTTCAAGAAAACCAAGTCATCCAAGAAAACTCCTACCATACGCGTTCACTCAACTCCAAAAACGAACACCAAAAAACCGGCAAGTGCGTGTCGGACCACGCACAATGAAGGGTTCCGTAGTTGGTATGAATTTATCCCAAGAACAAACTTAACATCGTAGTTGAAAAACATGTTCTTCCATACGGAATGTATGGGAGAACATGTTTTTCAACTGTAAATGTAAGTTGGTTGACTATTACTCGGTAACTTGTGACGCCTATTTGGCTGTGATAGTTTTCCTTTTAACTTCGTTATATATACTACTGCTGTGATTTTTTTTACATATCCAAGTACAACCATTAAGCTGGCGGGGGGGCGGGGGACACTTAACTCCAACAAAATTAGCACTTTAAAGCCTAATATTTCAGAAACGGATCCCTTAATCAAAAAATTGTTTTCACAAGTCCGCAATATTTTTGAATGACTCATCCAACAATACCCCACACCATAGGGTAGGCAAAAAAAAATATCCCCACTTTACATGTACAGGAGGTACCCTGAATAACTATTTATTTCATGATTTCATTTTACCACTTTGTCGGCGTGAATAATATGTATATCCATGCCAAATTATAGCTTTCTAGTAATAAGAGTCTCTGAGCTAAGCTGGGGAGGGACAGACGGATAGACGGACGGACATGGCGAAACTATAAGGTTTCCTTGTTGACTACGGAACCCCAAAATCGGGAACACTTACTCCAAACTAATAATTATATTATTTTTACATCACAAGACATATTCCGTACTAGAATATTTTAAACTACATAATCAGTAGCTATTAATTCTATTTACGCAAACATACGCTTACAAACTGAACACTGACTGGTGACTAATTATTTCCCTACGTATAAGAAAGTGAATTCTTTAAAGCTTAGTGCAGAACGTCGAAAATGCGCACAAGCACAGGTTTGTGCAGATTTGTGTGGGAATATTTCTTTATTGGCGTAGCAACATAGTAATAGACAACACGTTTAGTGTTGTGTTATGTATTCTGGGTGGTAATAGAATTAATTAAATGGTCGCAGTAATAGCGGAGTTGTGTCAGCAACGAAAAAATGATGTTTGATGTGTTTTTGACAGCATTTCCTTTGATATGAATTGAAATAAAGAACGTTTGTGGTTATTATGCCTTTTTTTTTGGGTGGGAAATTATCAAATAACTTCTCCCGCTATGGGCGGAGCGGGAGGGCGTGTCATACTTTTACTGATTAAAACCCACCCATGTTCCTTCAGTTGCCTGTGTGCCAGGGCCACGGTATCCCTTTCTGACAAACCCGCAAACCTGGCAGGCACCGGTCCTAGCGAACCCCGTCAGTGCATGCTGACATCTCTTTGAGGCACGCGTGGAACACAACGCGCCGTCGACCCGGGCCTGGTCCTTACCGGACGGCGAACTGCCCATAGCTCGCCGTCCGCAAGCCCGCGCCTACGGTGGCCGGGAATCGGCTACCGATTCCCGCCGCCCAGGTCGGCGACTAGGGGCGTGAGGGCGCACAGTTTACCGCTCCCTCACGCGTTCCGCCTCCTCCTTCGCGAGCATTACTGCTTCGCAGAAGAAGGTGACTGCCTACCATGCACTCTCGCTTCGGACCATGGCCTGGACTAGGGCCGGACGCGAGAGATCTCCGCCGCCAATCACCTCCGTGAGGACACGGCGGTGCTCTGTTATTATGCCTGCCTTCATACTTACATTTATGTATGAAGTATGAAGGAAAAAAATTGCTACATCTAAAAGAACAATATATATGTACACTGAAACCATTTTAGTTCTAAAAATTGTGTAGTCCTAGAATTGATAGTTAAAAACACACCACCTCGTTTTCGATCGAACTTGCTTCATATCAAAAAGTGTATAGAAAACTCTCACAAAAAACACAATGAAATTTTATAAACTAATCATTTCATGCGCACACTTCTCTCCAATAAATCAATTGACACCTCTCATCTGAACCATGCCTTATCCGCCACACCCGTACGTATTACTCCTAATAGGAACTACATTGCCTAATTCAAATGTTAATTATGTATATATCTAGGCTAAGCTTCCTTCAAACAAGCTGTATAAGCCACTACTGGTTAGTTTTTTGAATAGAATTGCCTATAACAATGTGTAAATGGCGATCAATTTGGTAACTATTCCAACGCACAGCGGGTTGGCTAAGTTTTTAATATTGAATACCTTCGGTATGTAGGTGCCAATATAAATATTAACAACGGATATTTGTGTAATTCAATTACGTACCTTTTTAGTAGTCATGATTCCAGAACAGTAATCAATGACCATTAGATTCAAAAGTGTTTCGAAATAGGCAAGGCAAATTGAAACAAAGTGTTTCAATTTACCTTGTGTATTTACAAAAAAATAAAATTAACACTTTAAAAAAAAAAATTTTTAGTTACGATAGGTTTGCTCTTGACTCTAGTCTAGGTCAGAGGTGACAGAGACAAAGTCGACGATGGAGTTAGCTTACCCAGAAGAAGCCTATTCACTCTCACTTTGAATAGATTAGGCTTGTATGCATTTGGAAACACAGACGCAGGCAGAGAGTTCCACTCCTTTGCTGTGCGCACTAAAAAAGATGTTTGAATATGCTTAGTGCGAGTTGGTAGAATATCAACTAGGTAGGGGTGGTAACTTGCAGTGCGTCTAGATGTCCGATGGTAGAAGGGGGCCGGTGGAATGAGGTCGTGGAGTATAACAAAATATTAAAAAAATAGGCATTCATGGAAAGTTTTGAGTTTTCACTTCTATAGGCAGATAGAAGTGAAAACTCAAAACTTTGGAATAACTGACAGTGATTCCAAATATAACAACACGTCACGAGCATGTCGCGCATTTCGGTGACGCGAACCCATAAGTTTTTCACATACCAAAAATAGCGCAACGCGGCTAAAGAAGTTTTTACTTCAATAAATACTGCAGCGCTGGTATTCTGGATAGAGCCCGCAGTAATGTCACAGACACACCTCAACATTTCAGCCGAAAGACGTCCACTGCTGGACATAAGCCTCCCCCAATTGGGGGGGTTTGCCACTATCGCCACGCTTGACAGGCGGGTTGGCGATCGCAGTTTGGTTTTAAAAATGCATAGAGAACGCTGCTGCCCATTCTCTAGTAAGTCCCTTAGTCGCCTTTTATGACACCCACGGGAGGAAATGGGCTGGTACTATTCTTTACGTCCGGCGCCACACGGTACTCCGGCAGAGGTGAGACACACCTACGGATATAGTAATAGTAATATGGTAATAGTAATTTCTTTCCAAACTTCAATACACGTTACATCAATGATGTCCCCACCCCTGAACTAGGACATCCTGTATGACAGGGGTCGAGCATTCTCCAGTTATATAGATCAGAATGAGAAGGCTTAGACTAAATACAATGTAAACTGATTTTTTACACTAATTGCAAAAACATACAAAAATAAAAACATACATTAAAACGTAAACTTCACTATAACAGTATTAGATATAGGTAGATATCTACCTGTATCTAATTTAATGTCACTGAACGACAAAGACATAATTCAAAAGATTTTCACACATAAAACACGAATTACAAATCCGATCGAGCTTAACATGTTGTATTCTCACGTATGCATCCACAATTTAACATACAGCTTTGAACTGTGAGTTGGTATTATAATAAATTTTATGTGGAATCAATTCCTATAGTGATAATGGAATCAGAGACCACATTTATCAGCTGTGGTGCACGCTACGACCTCCGTTCCCCATAAGTTTAGTTGTATTTAAAGTTTTGACGGCGGGTAGTGGTTATATTGATAAGCGATAGCGGAGCGATTTAATCTACGCTTAAAGTTATAATCCAATAGATAACGAATTGTGTTTTTATTCTCACTGACGAATTATTATACTATTTTTTGGGAAAGCATTGAGGAAATGGGTTAGTACGGCTTTTAAAACGTTTGTGCTTTGCCAGTTTTTAAAGAAAACTAGTTCGATATATTTCTGGACAGAAAAACGGAAGCTTAGCACTTCAGATTCGAATCATTTCTGAGAATATCATCTGAAATCCAAATTAAAATTACAACATAACGAACATATCTTAACAAGGCACCTAAAACCACGTTTTTTTATAGTTAATAGGCGCTCGTGTATGACCAAATATATTAATTTAAACGAAGCAAAAGGAGCGTAGCAGGTGCCTTTCTATAGTTTTTGACTATCCTATGGAAAGAAGGCGTGAGTTTATGTATATATGTAATAGGGAAGAAATTTTATTCCAACATCGCTTTCCGCTCCGCTTATCCATGACCTCACCTTTATGTCAAAAGTCATCAGATACACATCACAACCTGAATTTTATTACAATTGTTATCACATTTAATGCCCGTTTGAATGCCTAACAAAATATATTGCGCTATTCGTATCAATTTTAATGCATTACCTATGATTTAATGCGCCTATGCCGCGCCATATTGTAGGTAATTAATTGAATTCATTGAATTAAGCTGTAATAATTAATTAATATTGATTCGATTTTACGAATGTACTGGTAGGCAATAATTATAGTGGGTTTGTGTGGAAACATTCGCATCATATCATATTGTGTAGAAAATAGGGCTTTACCAAATTAGTAAGCGACCCCTAAAATTATGCGGAAACTAAACCAAAATCGATAATTATCTATACATATTATAAATTAAAGTCGCTTTTTGTGTCTGTCTGTGTGACCGCGTTGTTCTTCTAAACTACTCAACGGATTTTATTTTATCTTATTCTATTCGGGAAACTTACAGCTAACATAAACAGTGTTCTTAAACAATATGCATTTGAAGGCCACTTACAAGCTTCCACTGATAAACACTTGAAACAAAAAAAGACAAAGACTACAATAAGCGTACAAAATACTTATAACATAAAGTAGGAAACAAAATAACACGATCGATTAACACAAACTAAAAATCATTCAGATGCAAACAATTACTTTTCCGTAAAAAAGCTTTTCACCAACAACTGCTTAAGCCGAGAAACACTATAAATTATAATAATAATAAAAAGTTTTACTGATTTATTTAATTTTTAATCCATATGAAATACATTTTTAAATATTTCTTAAAAAAGATATAAAAAACATTTAAAAATATAAAAAATAGAGGTCCGCCGGTGTCGGGAGCAGGGTCCAAGCTACCGGTGGTTAGGGTTGCAGAGACAGGAACCTCCTCACAATGCGAGCCGTATCAAGGAGTACTGCCTTCTGAATCAGGCCCTTGATCCAACCGCCTAACGAAAGCCTCGATAGATGTTGATCGAGGCTTTCGGCCATCATGCCATTGGCCGTCACGACAATCGGCACAATGATAGCTGAGCTCACATTCCACATGTCGACAACCTCGTATGCTAAGTCGAGATACTTTATTTGTTTCTCTTTCTCAGCTTTCACGTGGTTTTCATCATGTGGAATGGTAACATCGACTATCATTGCGCGGCGCGCTAATCAAAAAAAAGTTTATTGATTTCTAAACTAGTGTTACAATATTTAGGTATGACACTGGATCCCACACTAGGATACCCTGTGTCGCAGGATCCAGTCTCTTTCGACAAGTAATATGATTCAATAAAGATAGGTTAACAAATGCACGGGTTTCAGTGTATAATTAATTAACTTAGGACTAAAAGGTAACCAAATGTATGTGTGTGTGTATGTGATGAATGTAAGTGTGTAAGTGATGAGTGTGAGTGTGAATGTGATGGGTTTATGTATGCATGTGATGAGTGTTAGTGTGTATTGTATTGTAATACTTTAATACTTGAAAGATAATAGATTTTCCGTTTCAGCATAATTAAGCCCAAGCAGCCAATCCTGAACCTGTTTTTTGCACCCAAACTTTGTTAAGGGGAAGATTTTAAGCTTTTTGTTAACTTTTTCATACAGGTATGGTCCAATACGAGAGAAGGCCTTATTGCCAAATTTAAGTTTGCAGAAAACTGCTTTCCACCCAGGATTCCTACGCGTACGCTGATGCGCTTCCACTGTGGCAGCTGCTGTTTTATGAAATTTAAGTAGCACTGATAAAAAGTAAAGTTGGCGCACCGTAAGCACCCTCGTTTCTCGGTATAACATATCAGTGGGGTACCGGATTCCTAATCTATGAGAGACTTTAAGGATAGCTCTCTGTGCACGTTCCGCAGTAATTAGATAACTCTTACCAGCGAAACCCCAAGATATTATGCAGTAACCAAGCACTGGTATTGAAAATGTCCAAATCATGTTCACCAATTAGTTCATTATAACTTTGATGCGGTATTCACCATCACTTATACTCCGTTTGAAATAAGCATAAGATTAGACATTTAAATAAACCTTTTTTTTTTTCTGTGCCTTGTTGTGCCGCACGTAAATAATAGCATCACCCTATTTCTTACCGTGGGTGTTCGTATAAGGCGACTAAGGGACTTACTAGAGAATGGGCAGCAGCGTTCTCTATGCATTTTTAACACCATACTGCGATCGACAACCCGCCTGCCAAGCGTGGCGATTATGGCAAATTCCCCCCTTATTAGGCTTATGTGCAGCAGTGGACGTCTTTCGGCTGAAATGATAACTTCTATTGCATTGTGACATGACAAATGGCAGCGGCAGTAAACAGTTGGTATTGTAACCACTTTTTTGCTTTTAATGTCATCCTTATGCCTACGGAATAGAAGTCAAAATCGGTTGAACGGACTGTAAAAAACGTTTATTTAAATGTCTAATATTATTTCAAATGGAGTATAGAGAATTTATTCCGGAATAGCTCTATCATAATCATAGTCATAATCATAATCATTTATTTGTCAGAACATGGTCGGTATGTAGATTGCATGGTCTTAAGTTACATAGATTGTCTCATCACATTCTACCACATGGGCGTACAAATGTTACACAGATTACATTGGTGATAAATTATTATTAATATTTTTTTTTTTATAAATTAATTTCAAATTCAAAATTCAAAAAGGGATGTCAGCTTAGTAATTAAATAATATAAATAATAATGGCATTTAATTTATATGTCAGTATCATTTATGTAGTAATTTAAATTATAGTAGCATTTATTACATACAAATTCTAATGGTAAATACTTTTGTTATACTTCAGCAGGGCCCAAAAAACGTCTTGATCATTTCGTTGACACTATATTCTTCTCTCTGTGAGATGGAGTGGGCCCAGTGCAGTTTGGAGGATGGCACAATTCTTCGAATCATTGGTTCTAGGACATTCCGTTCAGTTTACTCAAGATGGATTCCTGCAACCGTTTGCGATTCTTCCTTGACCATTTGAATGATGCCTTACTGAGTAATTCTGACATCTTCTTTACATTTTGATCAGTGCGTGTGATAAATAAATACACATAATCGTTATAAAGTCGATTTATTGCTATAATAAGACATTATATAGATATTTTAAATTTGCTGTACTGAGACGAGTAACTTATCAGTTTTATAGTAGGACTTGAAACAAAGAATTTTGATACTTACATGATACAAAATAATAACTATTTTTATATCATACCAGCTGACTCGACAGACATTGTCCTGTCCAAATTTTAATAATTGGTACAAAATTCCCATAGAAAACACATTTTTAGTTTTCCAAGATTTAAAATTTTTCTTTCCGTAAAAACCTGATTCGGACAGTATTCACAGTATATTCCCGCCGCTGCCCCCACCGCCCGTGTCCGCATAAATGGTAATTCACATAAAATGGCGAAACTAAACGATTCATTTTCTTTTAAGTACTGATTTTAGAAATAACACCACCACCCCCCGACCCCGTTAAACCCCGGGAACATTTCGCCCGGGCGTGATTTGCAGTGGCCTATATGGAAAGCTCTCAATCAATTGCGTACCCAGGTAGGCCGCTGCAAACACAATCTATCGAAGTGGGGGATTACTGTCCCACCCAACACCCAGTGCGAGTGCGGTGTTTCTGATCAGACCATGTCCCACTTGCTGGAGTGTCCAAAGTGCCCGTTCACTTGCACTAAAGAAGACCTAATGAACGCCACTGATGCCGCAATTAACTTGGCCACCTATTGGGCTCAAACAATATAATAACTAAGTACCATCGACACAAAAAAAAAAAAAACAAGAAGAAATGATAATTAAAATGGAACCTTTTTTTCGCCGTTTTTTTACCATTAATGGGGACACGGGCGATGGGGACAGTGGGAATACACCATTCGGACTATTACGAACATTTTTAGCAAAAGTTTTCCAAATCGGTCTAGCTGTTCTGAAGTGAAGAACTTACCAACAAGCAGCATTTCATTTTCATTCATGATAGATAGATTATTTGTAAGGCTTAAAGATTAGTATTAGGTTTCTGTGTTTATAAACACTCAATACATGATTATGTCTTGATATTTCTGTTTATTACATTTAGGAAAATTATAAACTAGTATTGCCTGAAACTTCTTCCGCGTAAACTGGAATATTTTACTATGATAAAAGTATCTTGTATTTGTTATTATTAAAAAAATTACAGCATACCCCATTTACCTAGACAAAGTGGGTGTCGACGAAGTATCGACCTTATTCACAGTACTTACAGAATTATTATTTCATGAACCGACGCGCGCTTTACTTGTGGTTAACAAATGTACAAACACGCTTTGAATGTAAGCGCGGGAGCTCTCGGTCCCGTCCGAGACAATGGTAAAGTCGGAAGTGTGTGTTTGAGTGTATGAACAGCGGCGAGATGTGAATTTCTGTAAGAGAGAAGCCAAAACGGAGCCAGTTTTAACTTACTTACTTATCAATAAAGTAATAAATAATTTATTAACTTAAAAATAAAAGTATTTTCTTTAATGAATATAACATCATCCGTGAACTTTGGCGCCGGATTATTATAGTTTTTTTTTTGTTTGACATCTATGCTGTATTAAATACCCATAGTGTAACTATATTTTTTGGCAATACTAGACACTATTTGACTGTGCTTTATTCAATAGCGGTAGAGTTGCTGATGCGAACCTCCAAAGGGAAGCCGGTAGGAATCGTGTAGTATGGTGCTTTCGCCACTGATGTGTTATGTGCTGACGGTACTCGTCTTCACACAAACATTGACAGCGTGTTTGTACACTTGGTAACCACGAGTCAAGCGCGCGTCGATTCGTGAGATTAAAACCTACTATACAACGAACTTTCACCGAAATAAAAACGATTATATCGAAACAGGTAATAGCACCAAAAAGTTCAATAATGAGATGGGAAGGTTATTAAAACAGTTTTCTCAGTAATTTCGCTTACCTCTATCTACTAGTCTATACAGGTCTTTTGAACATCAATGTTAAAGTTACTGGGAAGTTCTGTTGATGTTGAACTTCCTCAATTATTGGTTTTTAGAGAGCTTAATTAATTATCTCAATTAAGTTGTTCGATATGTGTAACTGTTTACTGGGAATATATTCCCAAACTAAACCTTGAAGGGATTTTTTCAATTTGGGAATTTACATAACGGGGTTTATTTATTTATTTAATTTTCTCGCACACAATATGATACAAAGGCGGACTTTAATGCCTTATGCATTCTCTACCAGTCAACCAAGGGTGATGAAAAGATAAGATGGCGGGTGCTCTGATATAATTAATAATGTATACAAAATATTGTTAACATTTTAAAAGAATAACTATGGAGTTTCTTGCCCATTCTTCTCCGTACGTAACTGCCTTTTGGAAGGGGCAACTAGAATCAATTAATTATTTTTGTAATTTTTGACATTCAAAAGTGCCTCTTATGTGCCTATTTGAAATAAATTATTCGACTTTGACTTTTGACTTTGAGAGAAGATAATTATAATAAAACATATTAAAGAGATAACATAATGAATTCTAATCAATAAAAAGAGGATGCCGAGCGCTCAGTGGCGCCCTCATCGTTTGTTTGGTGATTTATTTTATTTTAGAATGAAAATGCAGAAAATAAGCTTCACAAGACTATACGTTATTATTATTACGTATTATTAAGTCGTGGACCTGTTTCAGTCAGGTATAAACTCGGTATAAATCATGATAATTCAAATTATTTTCTTCTACAGAAACATGGATACACATAACATAACATCACGCCTTGTTTCCCCGAAAGGTAAGGCAGAGGTGTACCCATAGTAGGAACACCCAAATTTCGCCATTTATTTTTAAGTCCCATTGCCACAACTGGGCAAAAACCCAGACTCCGGGCTGCTACTAACTGAGGAATTCCGGATGTTAAAAACCCAATAATACTTTGCCCGACCCGGGAATCGAACCCAGGACCTTATTCTCAGCAGTAGCGTCTTTCTACCACTAGACCAACGAGGCAGTATACAGGACACATAACACACGAGGTAACATGGATACATAATTTATTAATCCATGAACTTGCTCATTTTACTAATTTATGGTGTGAATTGGTCACTGTGTCACTACACGGTAAGCTTGTGATATATGTCTGTATTATTCACATACTTTAAATCAATATCTTGACGGTGTTACTTACCTCACGACACACTTTTAAATTAATATTTATGTGAGAAAAACGGTACTGGGAAAGTAATTTACTATCTATTTTCGGGAAATAATAGACTTCGTTGCATTTTATTATTGACTATAGCTGCTGACCGCAGCTTCGTCCGCGTAGCTTTTTCTAAAAGAAAAATAGTCTTAGTTACTCCTCATAATATCAGGTATCTGCCAGTGAAAGTCTCGTCAAAATTGGTCCAGCCGTTTCGGAGATTCGCCGAATAAAACAATAAAAAAACACAGTTTTTTTTTTTAATAGTTCGTTTTTTCTTTAGTGTACGTAGTAAGTACCGTAGTAGTGAAAAATTCTTGATGGATAAATCCAACAACACTTTGCCTGACCTGGGAATCGAATCTGGGATCTTATGCTCAACAGTAGCGCTGGTCGCAAGCGCTACTGATGAGCATAAGACATAAAGATAGACTAATAAAGTCATAACTTAAGTACTCGAGACTTTAAGCTTTAATTGAAATATTATTATATCTCTCAATAGATACTTTTTTATCCATACTAATATAATAAATGCGAAAGTAACTCTGTCTGTCCGTCTGTATGTTACATTTTCACGCCTAAACCGCTGAACCGATCGTCATAAAATTTAGCAGAGATAGAGCCTGGGATATGGAGAAGGACATAGGCTACTTTTTTACGAGATAACTGACATCCACGCTGGTGGAGCCGCGGGCAAAAGCTAGTAATAAAATAAATAATAAACTTTCACTTCGCAAATTGTGATAACATCTCTCCTCACACCTTACGAAATCAACAACCTTTCAAATGTCGTGCTCAACACCTCATTAACTTATTTAACCACTCACGAATTCGTCTAGATAATAACTCGGTCGCTACGGTGGTCACAAAAAATGTTGACGAGAAATAGGGCTGCCAAGGAGCGGTACCACGCGTGATCACTTGTAATTGGCCTAGACTGATGGATGAGACAACCACTCCTCATTACAGCAAGGCAAACTTAAATGTACACCCCAACAAATCATCTTTTAACTCTAAGCTACGGGAATAAAGACTAAAAAACGATTTGTGAAGTGAAAAGTTAACTTTGTTGACGTGGAGAAACAGTTGGTAATTATTGGCAGCCCTGGAAGGTATCTGTTTCAAACAGGATCTAGTTAATTTTGCGCTTTAACTATATAAGTATTTATTGAATAATGTGTACTTATACTTGCTAATATGAATTAGATTTGATTTCATGTTTACGTGGGAACTAGCGTCTGCCTACGCGAAGACGCAGGCAGAAGCGCGTAGAAGTCATCAAACTCAAACTCAAAGCATTTATTTCAAATAAACCAATTACAGGCACTTTTGAATTGTCAAGGGGTCGGTCAGTCAGAAAGATGAAGCTGGTTGCCCATTCCAAAGCGTAGTAGGTTCCTATGGAGAAGAATGGGCAAGAAACTCCACGGACAGTCTTTTGAAACAAAATATTGTTACAAAACATGGGTTACATCATTCATGTTGAAGTTATACATTTGAGAACAATGTAGAAAGACGTGCACGTTAGAAGCGTCCGTAATAAAAACAATTCAAAAATTAAAATAAATTAAAATAAGCCGTGGCAGCTAAGAGATGACCAGTCCCAACTGACGGCGCCCGTTCACGATCATGACGCATGGATCAGCACCATTTATCTCAACCAAGATAAGATACATATTTCAATAAAATTGCCGCATTTTTATAAAACTTCCTCGTTCCCCTAACCACCGCGTCGCATCACATCTTCCGCCCGCACTATTACTTATTTTAAGCTTAGCGTTATTTCTAACTTTTTCATTTTTGCTCGGCTCCTAACAGTCGCAGCGTGATGTTAAATAGCCTTAACCTTTCTTAAAATCAAATGTAAAAAGATTTTTCAAATTCAACCAGTAGTTCCAGAAATTAGCGCATTCTAAGATACAAACTCTTCAGTGTGTGGCGCCGGACATAAAGAATATCACCACCCCATTTCCTCCCGTGGGTATCGTAAAAGGCGACTAAGGGACTTACTAGAGAATGGGCAGCAGTGTTCTCTATATATTTTTAACACCATACTGTGATCGCCAACCCGCCTGCCAAGCGTGGCGATTATGGCAAATCAACCCTTTTGGGGGAGGCCTATGTTTAGCAGTGGACGTCTTTCGGCTAAAATGATGATGATGATGATAAAAATATAAATCTTATAAATAAAATTCTCATGTCACAATGTTAGTTACCATACTCCTCCGAAACGGCTTGACCGATTTTTATGAAATTTTATATGCATATTCAGTAGGTCTGAGGATCGGCTACTATCAATTTTTTTTTAAGTTGTAAGGTAGGTAGGGTAGAATAGGGTAGGGTAGGGTAGTTAGGGTAATGTAGGGTAGGATATGGTAGGGCAGGTAGGTAGTTAGGGTAGGGTAGGGTAGGTAGGTAGGGTAGGGTAGGGTAGAGTAGGTAGTGGAGTTTATACTATAGCTTTTGACAGAACGAAGTCTGTCGGGTCAGCTAGTAATATATATATGTTCGTATAGATTTTGTAACTTTGCTATCTCTTGCATGGATTCCGGTGAAGGTGATATTGGTCCAATTCGGGGAAAACTGTGGCGCAGTCCGTTTATTTGATATACGATTTTCAGAAAACTATCCTGTGTATTCATACGATGCATGCTTCGCCGAAGATTTAATTACAATATGGCCTGGCTCGTTTCTCGGAAAATTAAAATGAAAATGTTACAAAGTATACACAGTAGGTACACTTTTTGCTTTCCAAAAACTCCCCTCGTCGAAGGATTGAAAACTATCATTTAATAAATTAATTATAACTTTTTAGTTTCTTTGATAACTAAACATAGAATATGTTTGTAGTTAGTGATTTTTCCAGTCTGCATTTTGTTTTTGTTTTGATTCTTTGTTTGTTGGCCAGTGTCGCAAAATAGAGTAATTATGCAATTTAAATTGTCTTGGTCCTTGACCTCAAGGTCAAGGACCAAGACCATCAAGCAATGGACAGATTTGTCAAACTTTTATTGCTTGAATACGAGGCTTTGGCTACTTTGTATGTTTTTTTTGTAATGTGCGTTTGTTTGTGCAGAAGAAAGAAAGAAAGAAAAAATGTTTATTAAAATTTTCTTATTTCTTTTTCTTTCTAGAACTAATTAGTCTGATTAGTAGAGAATTAAACATTAATTTTAAATAAATATGCATTTGAATAGTTATACAATCTAAGAATCCCGGGGTTTTTATTTAAAAACTTTTTTGACGTCGCTTCCATACTATACATCCGACTAGTTATGCATTCCCCTGGCATCACGGGACTTTTTTTTTACAAAAAAAAAAAACATTGTGAAGCCGCTTCCATACTTTCATAGCTAAAAATTTACTTTATATGATTATGCATCCGAATATCAGATCTCTAGTGATAAGGCACATTAAAATACGTAACCACTACTTTGGAATCTTAAATACTGTTCCTATCAAGTGCTACTACGGCATATCTCAGTTCCATTCCCAAATAAACCAAAACAGACCAAAACACCGATACCCATCAATCCCGCCTTAAACACGCTAAATGCACATCTAAACATCCCATTGTCACACAAATGCGGCCCCCATAACCTCAAACAATTCATGGCATTATTCACTGTAGGCGATCTGTCAACGGCTTAATGGCACCGAAACAATTTCTCAACAAAAAAAGAGGAAACACACGTCCCTACACGCCACTTCCGTTTGGCTGCGACAACAAAAAAAGTAACAAAACTGAGTACGAAAAGAAAATCTTGGAGACTTTTAGCACTTTTACCCTAGATTTTTCTGCTAAGGTAATTTGAATCTCATGTCTTTAAAATAAGGTTGAAGTTTGTGCAAAAGAATCTTGGTGGTTAGGGTAAGTGCCCTCATAAAGGAAACCATTATTTTCGAGGGGTTATACCGAAGGCATTTGTATTGCGAATTTGAAGAAGTTCGACAGTTTGTTTTCGAGTGCATTTCGTCATTAATCAATGTTTTGTTCCCGTTTGGCGGGAGTTTCGCGGAAACTTTTATATTTTGTGTTTCACCTGCTTTCCCGGGAATTTCGCTTTGACAGTTTTCCCTTTGTAATTGATTGTTTGGTATAATTTCGTGTTTTATTTGTGCTTGTTTCTTTATGAAAGGTTTATTTTATTGTTGTACTTTTTACGTGAAATAATTATGTTTTCCTTTTTCCTAATTATCCAATCAAAGTAAATTGCATAATCATGTTGTTCAAGATAGCGCATCTTTTAGTAAAATCATCTAATTTAGCAATATTTGTAAAAAAAAATATCACTTTGCCCCACACTAGGAATTTCTCCTGTATTGTGGGTGCGTTTACAAACATTTAAACTCACATACACTAACAGCCAGACCAGGAACAACTAGGTCATACAAATATTTGTTCCGTGCAGAAATAGAACCCTCGACACGCAGGGCAGCAGTCAATCGCTTAACCATTGCGCCAACCACTCCACTGTACCGTCTAATATGTGAGCACCATGTATCTAACACATAACATTTTTAATTATTTTTACCTGTTGTGCTATAGTAATTTTATTCTAGGTACATCGTCTGCACATATTTAATAATAATATACCTAATTGATGTATACAAAGTATTGTACAACAGTTTAAAAGTAATGATGGAGTTTCTTGCCCATTCTTTTCCATACGAAACTACCTTTTTGAAGGGGCAACTAGAGTCAATTTTATTTCCTTGTAAATTTTGACCTTCAAAAGTGACATGTATGTGCCCATTTGAAGTAAATGCTTTGACTTTGCCTTTTACCCAATATTTTTTTTATTCTAGAGGTAGCTAAACGATCTTTATCTTTTTTTTTTATCTTTTACATGTATACCAAACCGACGCGCGACGCGCAGCTTATTTTTTTTTTCAATATATAATTAAAATTTAATAAAAATAAATAATATACTAGCTTTTGGCTGCGACTCCACCCGCGTGGATGTCGGTTATCGCGTAAAAAGTAGCCTATGTCCTTCTCCATATCCCAGGCTATATCACTGCCAAATTTCATGACGATCGGTTCAGCGATTTAGGCGTGAAAACGTAACATACAGACAGACAGACAGACAGAGTTACTTTCACATTTATAATATTAGTATGGATTATTTATAATATAAATTAAAGCTAACTTCCTTAATAACACGTCTTAAACTTCAACAAACTCATCAACAAAAATCACTATCAAAACTGATCAATCTGAAAGGTCCTGTGAACGGCAGAAAGTCCTAGTATCCGTAGTTATTACAACGTGGACACGGCAGCTTTGAGCTGAATCCACCGGGTGGTATTGAGAGATTTTCTATATCCGCTAGCTTTCCTTTATGCTACGTGCAATTTTATCCGGCGGTGCCGTTATGAACTTGCTCGGTAAGTGCTAAAGTGGATGAGACGATGCATTTTTACGTTTTTGTGGATTTGAGGTAGAAAGCCTGGTCAGTGGGTCGTCTTAGGAGCGAAGTTGTAGGAGTTGGCAACTATGCTTAGGGGCACTATGAGCAGCAAAGAAAACAAAAAAACAAAACAAAAAACACTACAATTTTTCTTTTCTTAATTCTATCAATTTTATTGCAGTATGGGTTAAACTTATCCATAGAAACCATTTTTTTGATGAAAATATGGTTTCAGTGTTATATTGAATTTTCCCGGAGAGACATTAGTGGAGATCGGATATTCGCATGCATACTAAAGTTGAGATGTTGGGTAATATGGAATGCGCTTTTGTATCGAAAAAATCCCGCGGTTCTGGGATCTAGGTACAAGTTTAGGTTTCTGATATATGTTTCTGGTATATATATTTACTTACTTTCAAATGTTGGTAAAAATCCCAATTTTAAATAAATATGCATCAGATTAGTTATGCTTATGCAATCCAAGAAACCCGGGTCTTATTTAGAAATATTTTTTTAGAAGTCTCATACTACACACTCGACTAGTTATGCATTCCCGTTGTTCCTGGCGACACGGGATTTTTTTTTACAGTAAAATATTTTAGGAAGCCGCTTCCATACTTTCATAGCTCAAAATTAACTTTAGGTAAATATGCATTCAAATATCCGATCTGTAGACATTATTTACATACATAATGGGACACTTTAGTCATGTCCTACAGAAAATAAGTGCACCTTTCTGAAGCGTATCCTCTCAAGTCTGTCATGTGATCGGACATCATTTTCTTGGTTCCTTTAAGAAAATGCAGCTGACTGGGAGTCTCTGTATAACTTCATCTATTAGTATACTCTTATTTTTATTAATATCCGATGCAGGTACCCCATTTTGGCTCTTTGATATCAAGCTAGCTTGGGCCTTTGAGCCAATTACGAAGATGACTTTATGGTGTATTAGTTATTGATTTTTAGTAAAACGAAATGATAAGATAAGTTCGAAGAATTTGCTTGTGAAATAAGGACCAAAGAAAGATCGAAGGACCAAGTTTGTTAACTAACATTGTTTTATGTCTGAAATGTTGATGTCTTTAAGTGTTTTCTCCATTTCAGATGGCTCTGGTGTTGCCTGTGTTAATGGTGTGTTTGTTGATTTACATTTTTTTTTTCAGTTAGTTTTAATCATGATCTGGCAAATTGAGTAATTTATGCGGCACCTAATGTCCTTTCTTTGGTATTGTTCGTCAAATCGGTGAGCTCCTTAAGTTATAAGTTGACAGCACGATTACTGACAAATGGGTGCACCCACTGGACAGTTTCACTCAATCAGTGTGGTTCTTTCCTCAAAAGACCATTTCAGACATCCATCTACATGGTCTCCATTTGATCTGACCAAGATTATGTCTGGACTTTAAAAAAGACTCTTCGTTTCGGCCTTTCCTTTGTATAAAACTACTTATAGAAATAAAATCTTTTATCATTTAGCTGATAGGGATAAAAAGAGACGAAGCTTTTGCCCTGCAGTGGGAAAATAAGCTGGTAAGTATTATTATTAATTTACGTTGACAAATCTCGGGACCATGGATCCCAGTCCTTTGGAAGGCATACGAACTGAAGAAACCAACTCGCAGAGGCCTTTTAGACAAAGATTGGAATGAGGCACATATTATTAGAGGTATAAAAAAGATGATGAGAGCAAGCATAAAGCTGCCGTAACTTGCGGCTTTTCTGCCGGTCTGCCTCGATCCTTCGCAGAATGCGTGCTAGCTCCAGAAGCATCCTAAGCACGTTGTGCGGTAAATACGTACATACTACGTGAACAGTGTAAGGTCCGACTCCAGACTTACTAAATTAATCAGCTCCTGTCACTAATTCATACAAGTTTAGACGTGATTAAAAACTTGCCGAATAAAATTACGTCAATTTACGTCAAGTGCTAATTAATTTGACAGGACTAAACTAAAATTTATCTTCTGTCCTTTTCTTAATTAAATGGAAAGAAAAAGATGCAATTAAATTTAGTTTAGTTTGTGAACAAGGGAATCGGCACCACTAAAGGTTTTATATTATTATTAAAGTCATAGCAAAAATACTTGACGAAAACATATACGGACACTAAAACCATCACCAAAACCTACGGTACATGATGCATATTAAGTGCTTTATAAATCAAACGCTGATACCAAAGATTAATTGATTGAGAGTACCTACTTCTACAAAATATCACTGCATTTTCCTCAAAGTGATATCTAAATAAAAATCTAACGAGGCGAGTAGAGATCACATTTAGAGCCTGGAGACCCATAAATTGAGAAACGTACACCAGAGCGTGGGCCGTCCAATTTAACATGATACCCTCATAGCGAATATATATTTTTTGCCTTCAAGAATGTTATTAGGAAGAAGATAATTTAATTAAAGCAGATACTTTTAGTTAGGTTTTTGATAAGTTGGGGTGTTTTTGTAGTAGATGTCAAAGTCAAAGTCAAATCATTTATTTCAAATAGGCACATAAAAGACACTTTTGAACGTCAAAATTTACAAAAATAGTTAGTTGATTCTAGTTGCCTCTTCCAAAAGGTAGTTATGTACGTATGGAGAAGAATGGGCAAGAAACTCCATACTTACTCTTTTAAAATGTTAAAAATATTTGTATACATAAATTATTAATTATATGTGAAGACAATGCTCTTACCTAGAATAAAATTACTATACCACAATAGGTAAAAAGAATGAAATGTGGAGCAATGACACACAAATTAATTATGCGTTAGATACATGGTGCTCACATATTTACAAACATTGCAAAAGTAGATGATTTCCCTAAAATTTTAACATTTAATAACCTATGTCAGTGTGTGAGTATATTAATCACAGAAAATAAAATGAATGTCATAAAAAATATAAATTATACAATTAAATTAACAACCAGTTTGATTTTTTCTAGACTCTAAATAAATTGTCCTAAGGAGCAGGACCAGCATGTTTCCAAGCATTGTTATCTTGGATATAATCTTCTAATTTGTAATACGAGTATGCTAGTTTACAAAGTGTGCTTTTATTATAAGTTTTAATTTTTTTTTCACTTAATTGTAATATATCAGAAGGTATTTTATTGTAAAACAAAATCAAAATATTTTATTTCACATAAATCTACATGGGCACTTATGAAACGTCAGAAGCTAGGTGCACGGTTCCAATTAGTCGTTTCCTGTGGAGAAGAGCCGGCAAGAAACTCCACGGTTACTCTTTTAAAAATAATTGGCTTTACAATATTATCAACTAACATTGTTAATAAATAGGTATGGGAGGACAGTATAGGCCTTTCAACAATTACCAGGTACTTAACAAAATAGAAAAGTGCCAACAAATCTACACACTACTAGGCCTACAATGTTCTCACATTCACAAAATAGAAAATAATCTAAGTATATAAAAGATTAATGACATGATTGCAATTACAACTACAGTAACATATCTGAATAAATATCATGTCCACAAAAGCCACTAATAAAGAATTGGAACTCGATTTGTAGGTAAATAATGTCAAATAATGGAAAGATTATGTCAAGGAAGCATGTAAAAAAATTTATTAAAAAATCTAAATAAACATCGTTATTTGGGAGCAGATAATAGACATTTACATAGTTATGGTAACATTTAACACAGTACCCCGTAAAAGATGTACGTACTTTAGACAATCTGAAAAATGGTTATGCAATTAATATTACTATTTTATGGATTTCTATTGGTGTATAACCGTGACATTTTTTGCTTTAGTTTTTCACTGCCGAAACAAGTCCATTTCTAGTTTAGAACTTTCCCTAATTAAATATATTAAAGTAGCTTCATTAACCTTTGAATCGATTGATATTTTGTAGAATTAAAGCTTAACAGTTACTGGGTAATACGATACCCGTTGGTAAGACTGGTTGTCATACTTTCGGGCTTCTGACGACCCGTAACGAATGTCAAAGATCCACGAATGACAGCCGGGACCTACAGCTTAACGTGCTTTTCGAGGCACGGAGGGGCTTGGTATGTAAAGATCGCCCATCCATAGATCAACTGCAGCAACCGTAGGTTAACCTGATTATTCGTCCTGTGCGGATGTAACTATATAAACATACTAACGGTAATTTAATCTAATTCATTATGCTTTGTATCAATTAATATTTAGCAATTATCAGCCTAAGATCATTGATCATGTACCGAAACAATTCCTTTGCTAATTTCTAAAGAAACGATACCCAAATAAAAATTATAGTAATATAGGTAATTATAATTATTATTAAAAATATAGTATTATAGTAATAGTATAGTATAGTAGTAGTAGTAGTATAGTATTATAATTATAATTATTATTAAAAATAATATTATTTTATTTTATTATTATTAGTGATATTCCTCCTAGATAAAGACTTCCGACTTCAAATCATGGTTCCTTTCCACTACTTTCATAATTGCTATCATGGCTTCATACCTAACTGACATTAACGATCCTCCTCATTAAAAAATAAAAGTCCCTCTCCACCACCAACCTCTTCACATACATAACTTCCAACAATTTGAAGGGTTGTCACTAAAGTACCACTAAATATGGTAACTATCTACATAGTGGCATCGTCAAAAAGTATTTGGTTACTTACAAGAACTACCGCGCGATGGTAATCTACGAAATCTATGTGTATACAGCTCTTAGTGTATGGTTTTGTGTGGACAACACTGTAATGTGAGACGTTTCGTACTTTATTATTGAAATATACGGGTGGGTTTTGCGACGAGCGTGTCAGCTGATTTTGGTGTTGGAAACGTTTGTAATCGTCAGTAATCAGTGGGGCAGTTGTGTAACACATGCAATGACAATTGATTGCAATTCCTTTAATTTGAACAGTTCAGCGACGTTCACTGCGTTATTGAGCAGAAAAAGGTTTCAAACCTATGAAGCAATGGATAAAGAATTTCCTTTTAATCCCGAGGATTTTGATTGAAGGTGTGTTAAGATATACTAAACTAGTTTACGCTGGTCTCGCATTATATCGGATTTCCGTATAATGAGAGATCAGCTTATACTGGAAATGTATAGCTTGATATGTAGCCGTGTGTACCAGTATTGTACATGAAGTTTAAATAAATAAATAATATCTTCTGAACTTGCAGTTAACCAGAGAACTTTACCTGGACAATAGAATATTTTCTATTTTGGCTTAGTCACTTTCGCCTGCAAAAACACTGGTCCTTTGATCCAACAAAATGCCTTCATTCCTTCACTAACTCCACTGAAAAACTTTTTAAGTTGATTTAACCTTTTTTTAACCTAAGGTATTTTGGGTTAATATAGCACCTACCGACATGATTTGTTAAATCAACAAAAATTTTGTCAAAACAAACGTCATGGAACAGTTTTTTTAACACAATTTAATGTCAACTCAACCAAAAGGAAATCAACAATAAAAAAATCAACTATTCGGTTTTTCAGTGTCCCTAACTTCACACGTCTCACCAACAAGCTCCCAAAAATCATCTCCCTTAGACCATCACCTAGAACAACGCGTAACTTCGGACCAAACACCAATAAATCGACAGTTACTCCATATTAATTAGTTCGCGTGTTCCCTTCGCTACTGTACGCCAGTGTACGCCCGCTGAGATTTACACCCGTACCAACGGATATTTAAATTTATTTATGAAAAATGTGTCCATTTATATTGTAGATGCGTTTGCGTGTACACTTGTTTTGTTTTCATAAACAGTCGCACGTTCCTCTTTGGTTAGTTTTGTTTATTTAATTGGGAATATTTGTTTTTATGTCTTGTTAAAGGTCGGTTTGTTTGCTTGGTTTGACAGTCTATAAGTTATTGTTATAAACTGAGGTCGAAAGGTTAACAAAAGTTCTAAAAAGTTAAAAAAAGGACATTATTGTCTTTTGGATTTAACCATCTCCATACAACCCGATTCGTATCAGCTTCTCTTCAAAACAACCGCTCTTACTACACCTGTGTGAGTATCATATCACATTACAGATATTTGATACCAGTTTAAAACATCATCATCATCATTCATCATTTCAGCCGAAAGACGTCCACTGCTGGACATAAGCCTCCCCAAAGCGCCGCCACTTCGAACGGTTCTGTGCTTCCCGAATCCAGCGGACTCCTGCGGGCACATTGCGCGCAGAACAGATGGCCGTTGGGGCCGAAAGGTTCTGGAGTGGCGACCGCGTACCGGAAGACGTAGCGTTGGAAGGCCTCCCACAGACGGACCGATGACCTTATGAAACCGTATACCTACTTTGATGTAATTAGGTGTTAACCTAGCTACATCCAAGGGTGCTCAATTTGATAAAACATGTATCACAGTCTACTGTTGTCTTAAGGCTTTAAACAAAACGACATTTAATCACAATTTGTGTTCACCACAGTTATCTTCCTGAAATATTCAATTCTCGCATTCCTCAATCACTTCTACTATAAAATATTATCATCTAATCTACATCATCGAACTATTTATAAACATGCATGAAAACATTAATTGTATCTGCAACAGGACAAGTCAAAAGCATGAGTATATTTCATTCTAATGGCGTATTTGCATACATGCAAGGTATGGTGTTCTTGCCCCGCCGTCTTATCGTCGCGTGATTTCAAACAGCTAGATACTGTAAAATGGCTGCCAGAGTTAATACGTCTTACTATCTTGTGTTATCATCAGGGAATATGGCAACCCTCCCCGGTTGCCATATTCGCTTGGCAGGCGGGTTGGCGATCGCTGTATGGTGTTAAAAATGTATAGAGAACGCTGCTGCCCAAACTCTAGTAAATCCCTTAGTCGCCTTTTACGACACCCACGGGAGGAAAAAGAATGGTGCTATTCTTTAACAAGAATCCGCTGGATGCGGGAAGCACAGAACCGGGTGAAGTGTCGGTGCTTAGGCCTATGTCCATCTGTGGACGTCTTTTGGCTGAAATGATGATGATGACTGTCTTGTGATTTTTTTTGCAACGAACTTTCTTTTCGCGGCTTGCGGCCTACCAGACGACTCCTAAGTTGGCTGGTAGAAATTGTCACGTAATGAAAAAGCGTTATGCCTCCTCCATGCGACTTTCCCTCTCTCTCTGTCTCTTACTTTTATATACGAGTATGTGTGCAAGTATCTCTTAAGGAACTTCGTTGTTGACCGGGGTCCCGCACCAATTCAAGTAACTTGGGCATGTGGTTACCGAAAATCTTGGAGACAATGTAGACATGGAGATAGCCCAGGTCATTGTCAGTCCGGACGAACATGGCCCGCAGGTTCGCTCGATGTACAGACGCGGTGAAAGTAACTTTATTCAAAGCGTATTGCTCATCTCTGTACTCAACGAGCGTGTGGTTCAGATATACCCAAAGGGCTTACAATTCTCTGCGCATCCAGTTCAAAAATGCCTACAGGGCGCTGTTACGTCTGCCGCGCTTCTGCAGTGCGTCAACAATGTTCGCCGAGTCACGCACAGATGGTTTTGATGCCACCTGGCACAGAAAGACTGCCTCACTGTTAAGCAGATTGCGTGGGAGCAGTAACAGCATCCTGAATGTACGAGATAGGCAATAAGTTAGACAGCCCACTGGTGTGGAGCCTCCCATATAGTTTTTAAGTTCATACTAACAAATAAATGTAATGGATCAATAGCTGTCTGAATAAAAAATATATTATATTATATTATTATACCGCACACGTGTTTGTTTTGTTTACTGTGTGTAAGATGAGATGAGATGGCTATCAGTAGAGTAGTGATTAGGTAATTATTTGACATTGACAGCTACTTTATGTCGTAGCAGTGAGGGTGAATTTCAAAGTACAAGTACAAGTGTTACCACTAATGTCAAAGTCAAATCATATATTTGAAATAGGCACATAAAAGGCACTTTTGAACGTCACAAATTACATAAATAATTAATTAAGTTAGTTTCCCCTTCCAAAAGGAAGTTATGTAGTATGGAGAAGAATGGACAAGAAACTCCATACTTACTCTTTTAAAATGATAACAATATTTTGTTTAAGCACATTAATGAATATACGTTTATATGTGAAGACGATGTACCTAGAATAAAATGACTATACCAATATAGGTAAAAATAATGAAAAGTTAAGTGTTGGTTGAAAGTACGGTACGGTTCTTGGTTTGATTCGTAGATGAGACACAATGTTATTCGGTTTCTACGTAGCACAGAACGCCAGTATCCAAGAAAATAAAAATAACAAACACGAATATTCAAAGACAGGACCCCAGAGACCAATAAAATTACATTCCTAACAAAAAAATAATTCTATTGTGGCGGCATCTACAACGCCACATGTGAACTACGCATCAAAGACCTTACGCCACACAAATCCTGCATCGCGCAATCAGAGTTTACCGCACGACCAGCGTATATACAACATCCCAACATAAATCATTTGCCCACCAGACACAATACCTGTCTGGTCGGAGGATCCTCCATTTTCTATAGAGTATGAGTGAACTACATACCCTGTTCCTAATACCTCTAAACTATAGAAGGCAGTCAAAATATCGTTAAGAATTTGTTGATGAAAATGAAACATTTTGTATTTGTTAGGCAATAATTATTTTCTAATTTTTATTATCACCGAGATCTGCCTAGTCTTTTCCCAACTATGTTGGGGTCGGCTTCCAGTCTAACCGGATGCAGCTGAATACCAGTACTTTACATGGAGCGACTGCCTATCTGAACTCCACAACCACTGGGTTACCCAGTTACTGAACTGGGTAACACGATAGTCCTTGGTAAGACTGGTTGTCAGACTTTTGGGATTCTGACGACCCGTAACGACTGTCAAAGATCTACGAATGACAGCCGGGACCAACGGCTTAACGTGCTTTCTGAGGCACGGAGGAGTCTCGGTATGTAAACATGGTGTCCCATCCACGGACCAACCCCGGCAAGCGTAGCTTTACCTGACGGACCGACCCGTGCGGCTGTTATTACTTAGCCACGATCTCCTCAAATTTTTATCACCGATGATCAGTAAAACTGCCATGTTAAAAACATGTGGAAAACTTCGACTAATTGAAAATAGGTCGCATGATAATCTTCCATCGAAAACACCCAAAAATAGAAAACAAGTCCCTTATCTGTTGTTAGATAACAAGTAAACTTGAAAAGCACTTACTAACACTGTGTCGATGTCAAGATAAAATCTAGATCAATTCACTTACAATTTCTCCTGGTGAATAATTACTTCGCAAGGCCTGTTGTTCTTTATATATGTTGCTGTTTTTATCTTAATATACCTATTTATATTTATGCTGAAAAAAAAAGTAGTTGCCACAATCAGGATTTTGTTTAGATTGACTAAGTAACTTGTTTGCATCAGAGCCTATCAAGCACAATGATCACAGCTACTACTTTTATTTGATTGAGATTTGAAACGGGATCTTGATTGGAGTTATCACAAAACCTATTTGCAGCGATCAAGTCAAAACATAGTTGCCTCTTTTTTAACTCTTCTACAATGATGTCATGTTAAGGGTTATCGAGAAACTTGTTTGAGCGTTCAATCATTTCAACTAGTATTGATGCAATCATGTCGTGATGATCAACTTAACTAAGATTTTGATTAATCTAAACAAGATATCGTCAATCAAGCTAAAAAGTCACTTGATTGGAGTGCATTTTTTTCAGTGTAGTATTAATGTGTCGCAAACTGTGTGTAGATTATTATCAATAGATAATTATGATCGGTATGATTTGGCATCTTGACAATCTAGTCCGCTATCTTGCTTAAAGGCTCATATTTTTAGTAAGGCCATTGATTGCAGAGTATTTCAGGCTTCTCTAGTTGTGTCTATAGATTTTTTGTCTTGTAGCTAAAATATTTACCAAGTTCATCAATTTGTTTGAGGTCGGTAGCATGTTTTCTTATTCACTACATCTCCATCAACCATTACTTCAGTATTCAGCCCGTTGCTAGCCGTATCATCCTGTCACAAAACCATTTCATCAATATCATTTTTTATTTATTTTGCATTTAAAAGGTTTTTTGCTTGGATTTTTATGTTACCCTAAGGCTTATAGGAGTCAATAAATCCAATATAATAAAAGCTATGTATCAAGTCCCGTATTTCATGCAAGTGGATCCACATGTTACAGCTATATAATATATATAAATATATTGGCAATGGTTATAAATAACTATGGTCTTGGTGTTTATGTTAATTAGAGTAGCCGATGCCACTGCAACGAGAAGCGACCGGTGATACCGTACCATTAACTTATTTTAATTAATTGTTAAACTGTACTGACAAAATGGCAGTTAAGACGAAATCTAATCGAGAAAATTTTTACTAATTGATCCACTAATTGTACAACTTTTAACTGTAGTTTAAATTAATGAGAACGGGACTAATTTGGAGATAAAAGTATCTTTTCTCAATACGTGATTCGTTTAAGGTTTGTTTTTAATGTGGGAAAACAAGAAAACCTAGCCTATCAGGTGAAGTTAACGTTTTCTGCTTTCATTAATTCTTGTATTGTTTATTTCAAAGAATATTTTAGACTATAAAATGAGCATAAAGCGATGCAAAAATATACAAATACAGCCATTTACTTTTAAATCTGGTTTCGATGCTGATTTACGACGCTGAAACTAAGCGTTTTATATTCATGTTTAGCTGTTATAAATCGAGGCATATTTTTGCCTTGCATATTAATACTAGATTTTAACACATTTATTAGGCTGATTTACATATTAATGACAAAACGCCAATGTAGGATGGTAATTAAATTTTAAGATAGTTAATAAGATAGTGTCTAAATAAATGTTTGTTTGAAGAAAACTTTGAATTCACACGGCCGGAAATATATATTTTCTATTTAAATTCACTAATAGTTCGACCTATTCAAAGTTAACAACACAAAAAGAAATTAATTTGGCATTTTATATCTCAATACCTATAGGTATTAAAAAAACAAGCTTTAAAGTTGCTCAAGAATCTTTTTCTCACACTTATTAGTAGGTTGTAAGGATGTAAAACATGTAACACCCACTCTCATGAATATCGGAGACGCTATACTCGAAGTTGTGGACGAGTCTGTTTACCTAGGACAAACTGTCCAGTTAGGTAGGTCCAATTTCGAGAAAGAGGTCAATCGTCGAATCCGACTCGGCTGGGCAGCGTTCGGGAAGTTACGCAATATCTTCTCGTCTCATATACCACAGTGTCTCAAGACGAAAGTCTTTGACCAGTGCGTATTGCCAGGCACTGAAACGTGGTCGCTCACGATAGGCCTTATTAGAAGGCTAAAAATCACCCAAAGGGCAATGGAGAGGGCTATGCTTGGAGTTTCCCTACGTGATCGAATCAGAATTGAAGAGCTCCGCAGAAGAACCAAGGTAATCGACATAGCTCGAAGAATTGCCAAACTTAAGTGGCAATGGGCAGGGCACATTGCTCGCAGAACAGATGGCCGTTGGGGCCAAAAGGTTCTGTAGTGGCGACCGCGTACCGGAAGACGTAGCGTGGGAAGGCCTCCCACAAGGTGGACCGATGACCTTGTGAAAGCCGCAAGAATCCGCTGGATGCGGGAAGCACAGAACCGGTCGAAGTGACGGTGCTTGGGGGAGGCTTATGTCCAGCAGTGGACGTCTTTCGGCTGAAATGATGAAGGATGTAAAACTAAAAATTACATGAAAAGAAAATCAAAGTGAAATTTAAAAAGTTACTATAATACTGTAGGTAAGTGCTGCATCAACTATTGTTATGATCCTAAGTAAAAATCTTTAACAGGTCCTAGAACCAAAACATCGAAGATATATGACATCTACCAACCCGCGCTGAGCCAGCGTGGTGGAATAGAGTCCACTCTCTCTCGACAACAGGAGGCCCAGCATTGGGCACAGTCCAAACAGTGGGCACAGTCCCAGCAGTGGGCACATTATAGGCTGATTATGATCTTGAAGAAAGTATGCCAAATGCCAAAAATGTAAACAATAAATCCACGGTAACTTAAACCGCTAATTAAGTAATGTGTAGCTGTGCAATCGGTCAGTGAACACCGGGGCTAAATCTTCGTCGACCTCTAGCAAGACTAATGTTTGCGTCGAGCTCCGCTCGTCGCATTGTGCTTTATTTGTATTCGCTTAATGTATACAATCTCTAATTACACGCAACGCCTTCCACCGTTTAGGGCTGCCAGATTGTGTTAGATTTAGATTTAGTATTGCGATCTTTGATCCTGAGGTTTATTGCTTGGCTTTAGAACAAGCTAAGTAAAAGTTCAGCCGCTAAATAGCGTATGTAGATACGTGTTTCGTAATTCCTAATTTACAACAAATTGTTTTGCTTTAAGAGATGTATCATGTTCTAAAGTGGGAAGGGGGGAGTTTTCGGTCAACACAATTTTATACACTGTCGTGCCATCGACACGACAAAAAAGAAGAGGAATTTAGAAAGAAAAAAATACTATAAGACAAAGCCATGTAAGATCTACAAGTATACCTAAGTAACTGTTTTGAACTATATACCACCGCGGTCTCGGACATCGGACCACTGTAAAAACTATTCTTGCTTGTAGCGCTCGGCTGCTATAGTAACGGTTACCTACGCTCATCAACCAATAGCATCGCAGCGTCAGATTTTTCTTGAGCCCCATGTTTAAGTAAAAAAAAAAACCGTGTAAAACCAGCCGAGCTGGTCAGACATCTGTGATATATATTTTTTTTATTTTTTTATAAAAACTTTGCCCCACGCTAGGTATTTCTCCTGTATTGTAGGTGCGTATACAAACATTTAATCTCACATACACAAACAGCTAGACCCGGAACAACTAATTGCAGGTCATACAAATTTTGTTCCATGCAGGAATCGAACCCGCGACACGCAGCGTAGCACGGTTGGTATAGCTTAACCACTGCGTAAACCGTGCCGTCATTGTAACAGAACCTGAGAAATGTATTTAAACAAAAGTTTGTTTCAATTGGCCGTCGCAAAAAGAGGCGGTAAGCAAATATGGTCATCGTGTGCGCAGGATATTGTTTTCAAGCTGGTTAGATTTTTGTGCCCGCGATAGTACCAACCTACTTGTAAATAAGATTTTTATCGGATTGCCGATTTGCCTACTCGTGTTAATTTTTGATAACTTTTGATCACCTGGACAAGGTACAATCTGTGACTAACGCGACAATAATTGGTAGCAGCTTCACTTGTACAGTAAAACAGGCTTTGATGTAACTATCAGACCAGCAAGGTTACTTCAGTAAGTGAGGTTTTTTTCGGGAGAATGCAGACTATCATAGGTTTTTGAGTTGAACAGCTATGTCATCAGCAAGGACTAAAAAACGATGTGTCGGTCGTCCGGCGGTGAGATGTGCAGACGACATTCCTACCATCACGGGTAGAACCTGGATAAGGCTGACACTGGTGCCTGGGGATTGGCACAAGAAAAGAGACGCCTATGCCACTTCCTATCAAGATAACGCTCTTTCGAGCCTACTGTATGTCTTTTTACACGAGCAGCCTGTGATGAGAGTCAAAATGGCGGGTGTACCATAGCGAATTAAATTATACCAATTACCAAACAAATGTACCTAAAATGTACTATTTAGTACCTAGCTCTAAAAAATTTGTACCTCCTTCAGAACGAAATTATTTCGAAATTAAGGTACACCCGCCATATTGACATCAAGATGGCGGGTGTACTAAAATATTTTATTTTTTAACCATTACTCATAAAATGTATTTACACTAAAAAATTGTACCTAAAATGTACCTCAAGTAAATAGAAACACACACTTGATTAGTGGGATAGTTCCTGAGAAATAAAACAACCGTGTCTCGGTTAACTTATGTTTATTATTATTATTATGTATTATTGATCTAGGTACATATTTATATATATTTTTGGGATAAATCTTGAATGGGGGGTGAAAAATCACGTTTTGCGGTAGGACTCAATGTAACGCACTCAAAACATCATGCTGATGGATGGATTGAATAGTATGGAGGTCATGGAAGTGTTTACAGTAAAAATCTTACGTTAATAAAAAAATGTATTTAAAAAAAAAACGTGAAAAAGTTTAAACTTTGACTCTTAATATCTCCGTAACTAGAAGGTTCCTAGGTATGGTCTAGTCTAGAACAACAAAATAATCGCAATGACGGGGAGAACAAGTACCTTTTGGCATCGTTAAAGGTCTTGTTACACCTTTTATACAGGGTGTCAGGGACATCGACGCGAAGCCTGTTACCATGGATTCAGTACATGATTCTGAACCCCCCTGCGTTGAATGAAATGCTGTTTCATACATTTTGACCGCGTAGGTAAAATAACCGACCCAAAATTTCAACGCAGGGGGTTCAGAATCATGTACTGATCATGTACTGAATCCATGGTAACAGGCTTCGCGTCGATGTCCCTGATACCCTGTATAAAGGGTGTAACAAGACCTTTAACGATGCCAAAAGGTACTTGTTCTCCCCGTCATTGCGATTATTTTGTTGTTCTAGACTAGACCATACCTAGGAACCTTCTAGTTACGGAGATATTAAGAGTCAAAGTTTAAACTTTTTCACGTTTTTTTTTTTAAATACATGTTTTTATTAATTTAAGATTTTTACTGTAAACACTTCCATGACCTCCATACTATTCAATCCATCCATCAGCACGATGTTTTAAGTGCGTTACATTGAGTCCTACCGCAAAACGTGATTTTTCACCCCCCATTCAAGATTTATCCCAAAAATATATATAAGTATGTACCTAGATCAATAATACATAATAATAATAATAAACATAAGTAAACCGAGACACGGTTGTTTTATTTCTCAGGAACTATCCCACTAATCAAGTGTGTGTTTCTATTTACTTGAGGTACATTTTAGGTACATTTTTTTAGTGTAAATACATTTTATGAGTAATGGTTAAATAATAAAATATTTTAGTACACCCGCTATCTTGATGTCAATATGGCGGGTGTACCTTAATTTCGAAATAATTTCGTTCTGAAGGAGGTACAAATTTTTTAGAGCTAGGTACTAAATAGTACATTTTAGGTACATTTGTTTGGTAATTGGTATAATTTAATTCGCTATGGTACACCCGCCATTTTGACTCTCATAGCCTGTGGGCTAGATATACGCAAAGATCGTACAACGACTCGTGAAGGAACATTACTTGTCGTTGTGATTTTGTTCTCGTTGTTAGCTGTGATAATCTATACATTCATTTATTTTCTTTGCTTATATTTGTTTAATTTATTTATTTAGTATGTATGTATCTATGTATCTGTTATATAGCATTTATCTGTGCATCTATTATAGGATATTGTACTGTTATACTTTTTATTTGCACCAATGAAAACCCCATTTTATGTCCAGAAATTCACTATCCATGCCAAGGTTGCCTGGAAGAGATCGCAGTATGCGATAAGGCCGCCCATTGTATATTTAATAGTGTATAAGTTTTCCTTTTCTTTTGTAATGTGTAATCTGATGTACAATAAAGTATATACATATAAATATTAATAAACGCTCTCCGCGTTCAGTATAATAATGCGTTTAGGATGCTGGTGGTGCTTCCCCCCTTTCTGTAGTGCGTCGGATACTCATGTAGATTGTTTCTACACAACCATGTACAAAAGGTGCGCTTCCATGGTGCGCAGGGTATGGAGCAGCTCCAATAGTTATCCTAAGCATGTCTTCAAGTCGCTTAGACTGTTTTCATGGGTCACCGTTGTTCTGTCTCACATGTGTTGCCACTGCGATGATCCACTACTATTTGTTTGTTTTTGTGAAGTGTCAGTTCTTACTAATACAGTTGTAGTCTTACTAATCATGTTTGAGTCATATGATACTTGAATATAGATAATTTTATTATATTACATTCTATGCTCAGCAGTGAAGTTGGGCTGTGGACAATGATGATGTCATCAGACTTAGTCTTAAGTGTCATTCGCCTAAGTCCAGTGCCAAAAGTAGTCATAAACTTGCCAATGACAAACAAAATCCAATGACATTCTTTTTGTACTTTTAAACCGCATCAGTGGCGCTGTTTTTTGGACTTTCAAATCGCATCATCATTTCAGCCAAAAGACGTCTACTGCTGGACATAGGCTTCTCCCAAATACCGTCACTTGGACCGTTTCTGTGCTTACCGCATCCAGCGGATCTTGGTGAAGAGATCCGCAGAAGAACCAAGATAACCGACATAGCCCGAAGTTTTATGTGTATCACACTATTTCTGTATGTTTTTCGGTAGTATATTGGCACTCTGTTTTTATAATATTCATGAATTTTTTCAACGTTTGTGCTCTTGTTTGTTGTGTTATGTCTTTTGTGTGCACTGAATAAATGATTTATCTATCTATCTATCAGTGGGCACATTACTCGCAGAACAGATAACCGATGGAGCAGAAAGGTTCTGGAGTGGCGACCGCGTACCGGAAGAAGTAGTGTTGGAAGGCCTCCCACAAAGTGAACCGATGACCTAGTGAAGGCCGCAGGAATCCGCAAATCGCATATTCATTCAGTAAAAGTATCTGCTACCAAATAACCAGAACATTTCTCGATAACGGTACAAAGTGAAACCAATCTAATAAATATCAAAGGTGTTAATTTTCCCGTTTTCCCACACTAGGTTCTATTGATATCTTCTCATAAATGTTTTATGCAAATTAGCTGCTACACTCACGGAGCGATAAGTAGGACATAGGTTAGGTTAATAAATTGAGACGATGCAGATAATGCTACCTAATGAGTGTGTTTTGTCAAAGTGTGTGTGAATTTAATGGATCGGTTGTTTATTGGTACTTGCTTCTGCACTCTAGTTGCGTTACACACTTTGAATCACAATCCGAGAATTTTGAAGGGTATTGAAAGAAAGAAAAATAGGTTTATTTGTCACAAAAGCATGCAAAAAAATAATTAACTCGAGCTGGCAGGTAAACAGAAAAATAAAACGAAATACATTATAACTGCACTTTCCTCCCGTGGGTGTCGTAAAAGGTGACTAAGCGACTTACTACAGAATGGGCAGCAGCGTTCTCTATGCATTTTCAACACCATACTGCGATCGCCAACCCGCCTGCCAAGCGTGGCATTTAGGGCAACCCCTCCCAATTGGGGGAGGCCTATGTCCAGCAGTGGACGTCTTTCGACTGAAATCATGAGCACAAAACCGAAATAGTCGGCAGCTTTATGACTGTGACAAGAAGGCTTCCACTGAGCATGATTCTGTGCTATGGGGGACCCACAGCACAGCGCTGATTTTCAGTGTTCACCTGAAAACATACCCATACCATTGCTAAAGAAAAATTGAAAAATTCATCTGCTCTACAACTTAAATAACGCAATGGACGTATGTGAAACTGTGTAAACGAAACCCATTACGATCAATTGTCATTTAATGTGTGTTAAGCATTTACCCGGAACGGAACGGGGTTTTATCTGGAACGAGGTGATTCGGCAGAGAATCAAAGTTGTCAATTGGAGAGGCCTATGTGCAGCAGTGGACTGCTATAGGCTGATGATGATGAAGCATTTACCCCGCTGGTCCTAAAGGTGGTCCTTTGATACGGTTTGCGAGGAAGTTTATTTTTGTTATTCTGGGCTTTTATAACAACAAAGATCAAAGGTTTTCTTTGTAAACAAGTTGAAATATCGATATATAACGAGTTAAATAATACTACGGAAAACGGAATACTTTGGAAATTCCGAAGTATTCCCGTTTAATTACCTATTTTTAGAGCACCTATGCATTGAGCATATTATGCTATGTATTCTCAAATTGGTGCTTCAAAAACAAGTGCGCAAACAAGAATACTCTGAAATTCCATACTCTTTAAATTAAATCACTACAGTGTTGTAAGGTGGTATAAACAGACAAAAACGAAAAAAAGGATTTCACTGTACAAATCTACTAAAAACTGTGCTAAAAATTCTTCAAATAACAGAATTAATTTCCTCAAAATCCAATTTAAGAGGATATAATTTAGGGACAGACACAGACAGACAGAAAAGAGAGAGAGACAGGACACAGTCAAAAACACAGACAGGACACAGACAGTACATAGACAGGAAACAGTTAGGACACAGAGAGGACACAGACAAAACATAGATAAGACACAGACAGGATACATATAAGATACAGACAGGGCACAGACAGGACACAGACAGGACACTGGCAGGACACAGACAGAGACAGTAGCATCAGTGGCCATCATTGGCGACTTTAACTAAGAACACCATCGATTTTAAATCCCTACAATCTGGCGCAGCAACCCTAAAAGTTTAACGCCTAGGCGTTAGAAGTTGAGTCCCGTAGGCGTTGTCCTCCTAATTAGGAGTACTTAGGTGTTGGAATCCGTGTTCTCATTCTATTCTGGAACGAGTTGCAGATGCTTTTGTTGAATTAAAAGCTGGTGGTGCCATTTGTTGGTCCAGGGTCAGCTGTATCCGCATAGCCGGGTCAATTCGTAAGCTTGTAGGCAATTAGGGAACTTGTGGGAATGGCTAGGTTTGCACGCGTTGCGATTGTAATGTGGCGTTTGTGAATATGTTATTCTTGCAAATTTGCATGGGAATTTACGGTAGGTTTTATAACTTAAAAATATTTGTCTCAAATGGCTGAAAATGTTGGTCTTGCAGTTTCATTTTGTTTCAAAGGCTCCTACAAACAGGCGCGACGCGCGACGCGCCACAACAGTACCGCTCGTCGCACGACAGGCGGTGCCTTTGAGTCGTGATGCATTTCGCGCCTGTTTGTAGGAGCGTTAAAGCAGTATGACCCGACAGAGACCGCGCTTACTAGTTTTTGAATCCATGGAAAACATAAAAAACAGTGTCATATTTTTTTTAAGGATATGTATTTGATATAAGGATCTGGCGAACAGGTGAACAGGCGAAAAATATCCTAAAGTTACCCCTTTTCGTAATGTTTAATCAATATCACGCATCAAAGACCTGACGTCACAAATCCTGCATCGCGCAATCGGAGTTTACCGCGCGACTAGCATATATACAATATCCCGACATCAACCGTCGAGCAGTTGCCCACCAGACACGACACCCATCTGGTCGGAGGATCCTCCCTTTTTCATAGAGTATGAGTGAGCTTTACACCCTGTTCCTCATACCTCTATAACTCTGTGAATAGGATATCGGAATCACTTTTAAACTTAATAAAAAAATCAGCAAGATGGAGTCGACATTTCCTATCTGACTACCCCTGAGAATAAGTGGCGAAACAAACTCAGGGGTCAAAGTCTCTTTTAAAGTCCAGACATAATCTTGGTCAGATCATGTCAATGATCTTGTCAATGTGGCTTAAAAAGATGTGTTCCCACTGCTGGGACACAGGCCTCCTCTCTGTGAGAGGCAGTGGGCTATTATTCACCACGCTGGCTCAGTGCGGTGGTGGATGTAACATGTCTTCGAATTTTTGGTTCTAGGACACGCCGGTTTCCTCACGATATTGTTCTTCACCGTTATGAGAGCAGTGGTGATGAATAAATATTACACAAAGTAAAGTGCCTACACTGAAAAAATGCATTCCAATCAAGTGACTTTTTAGCTTGATTGCCGATATCTTGTTTAGATTTTAGAGGTACAAGGAACAGGGAGTTCATACTCTATGGAAAAGGGAGGATCCTCCGACCAGACGGGTATTGTGTCTGGTGGGCAACTGCCCAACGGTTGATGTCGGGAGGTTGTATATATGCTAGTCACGCGGTAAACTCTGATAGCGCGATGCACGATTTGTGACGTCAGGTCTTTGAGGCGTAGTTCGCATGTGGCGTTGTTGATACCGCCACATTACTCCCCTCCGGAGACCGGAGGTCGATAGTGGGCTGAGTCAGTGCATATGATGCTTGCCTAGGGCCAGTTGTGGTTCCAGTGAGTTAGAACCGGGTGCCGCATAGTTCACGGTGAGTCGGAACTGTCTACGGTGATTCCCCAGTGAGTCGGGGTGGCGCTGCGTTTTTAATCCAGTGAGTCGGACGTCATTCAGCGCGGGGTTGAGGCTGACTATTGGCGTCGACCAGGAGAGCGTTGAAGGGCTCTGCTTGTGGACCGGCCAAAAATGCAGTGTGCTGTACCAAGGTTGCTGATGAGGCTGAGGGTGATGACCAGGTATGCGCGTTCGCTGCATGCTGGTGGTCAGGATACCCGTTGAAGCCGTGGGTGCTGGCTGGCTGTGTGACTCGCCGCTCGAAAGCTTGAGGCAGTGATGGATGACGTCACGCTGAAGTAATTGCACGAAGGCTGCGCTAATGACCATGTTCGGGGTCACCAATTTAGAGGTATGAGGAACGGGATGTAAAGTTCACTCATACTCTAAAGTAAAGGGAGGATCCTCCGACCAGACGAGTATTGTGTCTGGTGGGCAACTGCCTGACGGTTGATGTCGGGATATTGTAGTCGCGCGGTAAACTCTAATAGCGCGATGCAGGATTTGTGACGTCAGGTCTTTGATGCGTAGTTCGCATGTGACGTTGTTGATACCACGATACCGCCACAACTTCAATAAAGATCATTGAAACTTTAATCTAATAATCTTGGTTGGAGCAACTATGTTTTGACTTGATTGTTGCAAATAGGTTTTGTGATAACTAATCAAGATCCCGTTTCAAATCTCAATCAAATAAAAGTAGTAGCTGTGATCATTGTGTTTGATAGGCTCAGATGCAAACAAGTTACTTAGTCAATCTAAACAAAATCTTGATTGTGGCAACAACTTTTTTTTTTCAGTGCAGTGATCCGAACTAACGACCTACAGCTCGTAAGTTGCAGCCTTTTCCACTGGGCCACCACTGCTTTCTACTGCTTTACCAGTAGAAATATCCTAGACACAAGAGACTGGGTGGACCTTCCGTTATTAATAATATTAATCTTGACTATGCATTTCACAATATATAAAAGGTAGTGAACAATCAACCTTTTCGCAGATAAGATGTTCATATAAGAATCCTATAAATACGAGTTCGTGCCCTATGTAAATGATCTTTAACTTATTATCAACAGTTTTACATATTAGGAGAAGCTACATGGAAGCGGATTGTAAACATGTTCAGTTGCTAGATCTGATAAAACTTGAGGATGATTCAAGTTGGTGCACTTACTTAGAAGCCATATTTATTATGTAATTAGCATGGTAGCATTTAGTATGGTTTTGTTATATTGTTGTTTTATTGTTTACACGTCATTATTTATTGCTGACCTTTAGCTGTGAATAGGTTTGTTTTTAGTTTCAGTCCCTAATTGATACGGAAAACTAATGTTTTGTTTCAAGCAAATGGGTTATGCCGCATTGGTCGATGTTGATGGTGATGATGAGGTTAAGCTACGCTTGCCGTGGTTGGTCCGAGGATGGGTGATCATCTTTACATGCCAAGACCTCTCCGTGCCTCGGAAAGGACGTTAAACCATTGGTCCCGGCTGTCAGTCGTAGATCTTTGACAGTATCGTATTACCCAATAACTGGGTTGTAGAGGTCAGATAGGCAGTCGCTCCATGTAAAATACTGGTATTCAGCAGCATCTGATTAGACTGGAAGCTGACCCGAATAGGCTAGGCAGATGATGAAATGGGATATGCTTGGAAAAAAGAATTTTCAATACAGTTGTTAAACATGGCGTACTTTCAGAGGCTATAATTATGATTCGAAAATGGAATCTTTTGCTTATGCATCTTTCTGTTACGCGGTCGTGACTTTTGTTTACGAGCTCGATATTTTTTTTAATTCAGTATAGTTTTAAATTTATAAGACAATTTAAAAAGTTTACTAGCAAGGAGTTTTCATACATAGAATAAAATGGGATAGATTTTATACTAGGAAAAATGAATGAGTCCGGACGTCTTAGCATCTCAAAAGTCTTTTAAATGGTTGTTTAGTATATGTAATTATCAGTTTTAATTTAATTATTTTCACATCAAAATTTGTCAAAAATCGAATAGGCTGTTGTCGTTGTAAAAAAAAAGTCCAGTTGCAAAAACGCGCCATTTTCTGTAAATTTAAATTATTCATATTTACCTAATTCTTTGATTTGTTTTTTACTATTTCCCAGAACTGTATTGAAAAACGTCGTGTGAAACTCGGGTCATTAAAAACCCTCGCCTTCGGCTCGGGCTTGTTACTGACAGCTCGTTTGTAATATCCTACTTCCCACCCTTGTATCACAATGTACTATTTTTCGCCCTAAAACGAGGAATTGTTGCCAGCCTTTTTGGCACTTTTCCTATTGACTGCGATGCGGACGAATTTTTTTATGTCCAATGATTCCTTTCCCTTTATTTTTTATTTACATGTAGTTATATATTATGTCAATATTAAATTCCGAAATAAAAAATAAGCATTGCATATAATTATTTAAAAAATATAAATATATAAACATAAGTTTAATATGATAGTACGTATTACACATAAACGTTCCAGAATAAATTCCCTAAATGATAGTACTTAAAACCCGCATCAAAATCCATTTTGTAGTTTAGAAGAACTATTCACAAGCGATCACACAAAATAGACTCGAAAATGGACTTTGTTTTACACTATACCTATTTATATATTCTTAATTGATTTTTGTGACTGTTTTATGTTTTGTTTTGTAGACTGGATTTGATTAGAATTATTTATTATATACAAGATCCTATGGCTAGAAAGGGAGTAAGTACTGAGAGATGTATGGAAGAAGAAGGCATAGGTACCGTATCTGAATCACAAATAAATTCGATAATGGGTAGGTCCTACAAGATAGGATTTGCACAGATACGTGTTTGGTCTAATATATTCACTGTTAAAGGATGCGTCTAGTTGGTGAAAAGCTTTATATTAAAATTATCCTTGATAGACATTCCATCTATAACAATAAACCATTGGACATGTTTTTGGGGAAAACGGCTTTGTCAGTATTTTCTGTTATCTTTGGTGAATGCTGCTTCAAGAAAACATTGGGGACTTTAAACGGCTGACTTAAAATAAATTCACGTTTGAGATGCAGATAGTCTTGTGACAAAATGTTACTACTAATATTACCTATAACTAAGTACTTTGTTAGTTTCTACTAAATGATTATTCACAGTGAAGTTACAGACAGTGTTGCGTCAGACTCATTAGCATAAAATATGCCATTTAAATTATTACAACATTATTATTTACAAATTATGAAATAGGAGGTAATTGCCAGCTAGAAAAATGATTTCACCGATAAAAACCGACGAATGCCGAACAGTTACGAGTTGAATTACCACGAATTAGAACGTCGACTCGTGCGCAGAAGAGCGTGACGGAATTTTTTATGTTCTATTGTTTTTCAAATGTCGGTATCCGATTGGTTAAGAGAAGTATGGGAGGCGCGTTCTGACACCTCATTGGCTGAGATGGAATGAATGCAAAATAATGATGGCTGCTCGATTGGTGACAAGACTTATTGTGGAATAAATTAATGTTAGCAATAGTAATAGTTTTATCAGAACCTGTTCTTTTAATTGTTGCGTTCCAGTTAGTTTAATAGTTCGGTTCAGTTTACAGTTAGTCAGTTAGTCGTGTTTGTATGTAAAAAGTGAGTGATTAATGTGTAAATTTGGTATGATAATATTCCGTTTAATAACCTGCTCGTCTTTATTGGTCGACCTGATTACTTTTCCTGTTAGTTGTAGTGGTCAGTTTTCCAACTTTTTATTACTGATAAGTACAGTTAGCATCAAATAGATATTCGAGGATGCGTCACGTTTAGGCACATTTTTCATTACATGAGCGAGTAAAAACATTTAACTCTCTGTCTCTTACACCATAAATCAATAGAGATGGGACACTCCGCAAAATCATTTAAATTAAAAGCGACTCTTGCTACGACAGAATAAAGTGCAATTCAGGTCACACAACGCTTATTACCTACAGTTATGCCTCTTTTTTTTTTTTTTTTGGGTATTGGAAATCATCAACCCCTCCCGCTCTGGGTGGAGCGAAAGGGAGTGTCAGACTCTTACTGACTAAAACCCACCCGTGTTCCTTCCTTGGCCCTTTATGTTCCGGGGCAACGGTAACCCTTTCGGATAATCCCGCTGACCCGGCAAGCTTGGGCCCTGTTGGGCCCCCTCCTCGTTGCTGGCATCTCATTGAGGTGCGCGTGGAAGACGTGCGCGCCGTCCAGCACCGGCCTGGTACTGATCGGACGGTGAGCTACCCATTACTCACCGCCCGCAGGCCCGCGCCTACGGTGGCTGGGAGTCGTCACGCGGCTCCCGACGCTCGGAGCGTCTACCGCGATGGCTGGGACGGGAGGCTCTCTCCCTCTCCCATCCCGCCTCCTCCGAGATGACTGCCTCCCATTCCCTCTCGCCCCGGACCGTGGTTTGCACCAGGGCCGGTTGCGAGATTTCGCCGCTGCTGCCAATCGCGTCTACGAGGAAGTTATGCACCCTAAGATACAGGCCTAGCCTAGTTTAGGGGACAGGGTTGAATCTATTGTACTTATGTATCTAATGCTAAAGTAAGATCTTTAATCTGTATACAGTGCAGTACTTGAACTTTGTGGGAATAAACCTACAAGTTGACTCTCTTTCTATCGCGTAAATCTTATACCGGCGGTGCGCTTCCTACTGAATTCGCCCGGTAAAATGGGCCCGCCGCGTACTTGTAGCTTCATACCTAAACTGCGGAGTGTCCCATCTGTATTCATCCGTGCTCACACTAATTCTCTTTTATTCTTTGTTTCTTAAGGAGCTTCACTTCTATCACGTGTTCGATTTATCATTCCATCACGTCTTCCCCGAAGAATTAGGCAGAGGAGTACTTTATAGTACCTACACCCACTTTTCACCAATTACTTTTGAGTCCCATGTAATAGGAGGCGAACCTATTGCCAGCAACCGGGCACAAATCCAGACTCCGAACGGCTACTGAGAAATTCCAGGTGGAAAAATCCGATATCACTGCCCGACCTGGGAATTTAACCCAGTACCTCATGCTCAGCAGTAGCGCTTGCGACCACTAGACCAACAAGGCAGTCAAATAAATATATTTACCTGTAGTTATAATATTAATAATAATAAAAGAGAGCTGAGAAGAACAAACACTTTAGAAAAATAATAATAAACATTTATATCAGACCAAGGTAACCGACATAGCTCGAAGAATTACCAAACTTAAGTGGCAATAGGCAGGGCACATTGCGCGCAGAACAGATGGCCGTTGGAGCCGAAAGGTTCTGGAGTGGCGACCGCGTAGCGAAAGAAGTAGCGTTGGAAGGCCTCCCACAAGGTGGACCGATGTGACTGTTGAAATAAAAAAATAAAACTATTTTTGATTTTATATTAAAGAAAATGAGTAATTTATCATAATGTAATTGTAACAGAAATTTGATAGAAAGAAATAGACTGTTTAACCAAACTTAAAAAAAAAATATATATAAAAGGTTTATTTTCTATATAATATAACTCCTCTCCTGGCTCGAACACATGCAGTGATCCTCCTGGGCATGCTAAGGATCAAGTTATCCAGCATTTCTTGGAGTAACCTGTCCCATTCTTGAATAGCGGCTTCCCTAAGCTCTGGCACTGTCTGGGGACGTGGCTGACGGTTCCAAACAGCTCGCTTATGAGCATCCCACGCGTGCTCTATTGGGTTTAAGTCAGGCGAGCCGAATCATAATATAATCTACCGTACCTAACAAAAAAGATTTTGATTATTCAAAGTGATCGCAAACTTTTTTTACATAATACACGGAGTGTTTAATTTTAAGCTAGTTCCTTACGAGTACCTATCTTTAGTTATCATCACAATTCCAAAGACCACATTTCTCTTCCATTAAGCTTCGCCAATCCTTAAAAATCTGCCATATATCATGCTACTGCCGCTGAAACGCGTACCGTATCAAACTACAAAATAATAACACGGCTGTTAAGTAGTAACTCACAGACAGACACACACAAGTCCGTGTACGCATAGTATCTGTCCGTCCGCTGCTGTCAATATATCATACGAGGGCTAGACATTAGCATTGGGTAGGGTTGTCGGTTGACCTTCGTCGATGAATGGAGTAAGTTATGGTGGTGAAGTGCATCCCTATTTGTTGTAGAGTGGTATCCAGTGGGCTTAATTTAAAGGTTGTCAACTCTGGTGCTACACTAATGAGCTTATGAGGTGCTTGATTGTAATTTATTTTGTATTACTAATTGGGCCTGCTCTTGACCTTGATCTCGACTGATGGAAAGAGATGGATGAGGTCTATGATGAAACGAGCATGCCCAAAAGATGCCTGTTCACTCTTGCTTTGAAGGCAGACAGGTTATATGTGGAAGGGAACACAGACGCTGGCAGTGAGTTCCACACTTTGGCTGTGCGCATAATAATTGTGGAGGAGAAGCGCTGAGTAGGACTGGACGGGATATCAACCAAATACGCAGTACCCTGCAGTACATGTGGTAGTCCGGTAATAAAAGGACGATGGCCTACCATCGCCAGGTCGTGGAGCTCCTTTACACACTCTCCGAAGTACAGTCTGTAGAAGACCGACAGGCAAGCAACATTACACCGATGTGCGAGGCTGTGAAGCCTAGACACCAACGTTTCGTCGCCTGTAAGCCTATCCCAGCCTATTGTTTCTATCTGTAGACAAGACCGTTAGTATTTTCTTTTTGAGAGGCATTTAAGGTGTTATTGCTTGGTTGGTCGGTCATTTCCAACTTGGTGTTTGTTTTTGGAAAGTAAAATTTTATCACACATGATTATGAGATATTTGGAAATGCCTGAACATACTGTGCGTTCAGTAACAGTTCCTGAATCACAGGTTTTATTAATAATACAGAAAGCTCTAGAAATGACCGTGCATATTCAGTGCAGCACCAATATCATAATTCAGTAGTTCTGTTTTAAATTAAATCATTACTGTACTTACAGCCAGCCCTACGAAGAACCGCGCGGATGCGCATCGGCCATCTTTTATTTAATATCCATGCGCCGGCGCACGTGGGAACACGCGTGAGAAATTATACGCGTATGATGCGCGTGATTGTGATTGAACGGCGCTGGAATAGGTGGGCTTAATAGGATTTGTTCAGGATGTTGGTGGCAGTAGCGGTGATGAGGTATTTGCATAATAATATATTAAAAGCCTAATAAGAGCTAGAGATTAGAAGGCTAAAAGTCACCCAAAGGGCAATGGAGAGGGATATGCTTGAAGTTTCCCTACGTGATCGAATCAGAAATGAAGAGATCCGCAGGAGAACCAAGGTAACCGACATAGCTGGAAGAATTGCCAAACTTAAGTGGCAATGGGCAGGGCACATTGCTCGCAGAACAGATTGCCGTTGGGGCCGACAGGTTCTGGCGACCGCGGACCGTAGCGTGGTAAGGCCTCCCACAAGGTGGACCAATGACCTTGTGAAAGCCGCTAGAATCCGCTGGATGCGGGAAGCACATAACCGGTCGAAGTGTCGAGGCCTATGTCCAGCAGTGGACGTCTTTCGGCTGAAATGATGATGATGATGATAATAAAAGTATCCCTTGCTGAGTAAAAAATAGCAATGTCATCGTGAGAGGTCAATCTCTGCTGTCATCATGATAGCCGTATTATTAGGGTTCCGTACCTCAAAAGGAAAAAACGTAACCGGAATCCTTATAGGATCACTTTGTTGTCCGTCTGGCTGTCTGTCAAGACCTTTTATGTCACAAACGCATCGAGGTATCGAGTTGAAATTAAAACCATATACTCAAGACTACAGTCCCTTGAATCTGTGAGAAAATCAAACTTCTAAGTTAACGTAAAAAAAACTAAAAAAAAAACGTGTATTTCGACACTCTCAAGAGAATCAAAATTTATAGGGAACTTTCCGTTGACCTAGAATTAGGCAAGTAATATCGTCCTATACTACCATAAGTACAGGAAAAAATCTGAAAACTAAAAATTTGTCATTAAATCATAATAAAAATTTGTTCAGAACCCTCGATGGGCGAGTCCGACTCGCACTTGTCCGGTTTTTCTTTAGGTATAACCCCACGTCAATTTTTGCACCTCATACATCTCTCATCTTTATAACCCTTTCACTCAGAAGTCGAAACTCGAAAACTTCAATCATTGACGACCACGTTTGAACTGTCAAGAAGTTGGTCAGTCAGAAAAATTAAGGTAGTCGTCCATTTCAAAGCGTAGTAGGTTCCTATGGAGAAGAATGAGCAAGAAACTCCATGGGCACTCTTAAAGTCACTCTCATTCCAGACATATCGTCTGCCACACTTATCATCCGTCATTTCTTTGGTGTTCCTCTATTCTCTTGTCCTCTTTCTCTCTCATTTCTCGACGTCTTATTATAAGTAGGTAGTTCTGTTGCAAATCTGTCCTTGGCAGGAGAAGTTAACATTCAAAATCTCTTGTTGTTGACTTACTATAATCTTACAAATCTTGCAAAATTCCAAATACAGTCTAGTTTATTATTGTATGTATATATATATATATATATATGGATAAGTATCTATATGCTTTATGTATGTATGTATTTATTGTATATATGTAAATGGTACACCACTGACTACCTGCAGTATTGTGTCTCCTTCTACTTTTTAATCCATCCAAAGGTTGTCTGTAAAAGATCGCTTTTAGCGATAAGACCGCCCATTGTGAAACCCTATGTAACAGTTCTACATTTATATCTGTAATTTTTATGGTGTACATAATAAAGAGTATTCTATCTATCTATCTATCTAGTCCTGCTCAAAGTCCGGCCGAGAGTCTGCGGACGCAAAATTTCAAAATACTTAAGGGAGAAGAAATTCAAATTTTCTTATGATTTTTGCAATTTGCAGCTCGTAATTCGGGTGTCTGTTGATTAAAGTATGTACAGAATTATAATTATTGGAATCAGTAATACAACTCCTAAAGTTAGTATAATCCACTAGCGCTCCTTTAAAAAAATATTATCATCAAAATACGATACTAAACAAAACACTAAATATTCTAATAAAAGACGTAAAGATATAGTCTGCCCACAAAATACAACAAAACATGCTTTTGTATCCAAATTTTACCTGTACCTCGGTCCTCTCCTCTATAACAGACTAAACTTGAAAGCAAACATTTTCTCCCTGAACTACACAAACTGTAAGAGAATTCTCAAGGAAGCTCTCCAGAGTATGTCTTATGAAGATACAGAGAATTTATTGACTGTGTTAAAGTAAATATGTATGTACTCGTATCCTACGATAAGCATTTATCAAATTTAGAAACTAAGAGCTTCTGAACATAATTATAATTTATTTGTCTATTGACAACTTATAGATTATTTATTAATTTTTATAAGACTATCTTAGTACTTTTCGCCTGAAACACAGGATTACGAGTACCTAGTTCAGGCACGTAAGTCTTAGGAATATAATTAACATTTTTTTTTTACGATCTAGTGGCATGTGGCCGCTTTTCTTTAGATCGAATTTTGTTGCTTCGTGTCTCAATATGAATCAATTATAAAAGGTATAAGAAAATTCAGGACACACTTACCGAGGTTCCTAATTGAGCCGTTTTGTCCTTCTCAGTCACGAGATAATATTTTTTTAAAGGATTTGCGTAAATGGACCGTGGACCTCTTAAGTACCAACCTTCCTTATAGAAACTTCACGCCACGACCATACATTACGGAGCTAACCGTACCTGTATAATTGATTTCTGTTCAAGTGTACACGGAAGAAAGTGAGCCTCACGTAATATATTTCTAACTATTAATTAGCATGTTAGACCCAATCTTAAATCTATTGTAGGAGTGCTCAAAGGCCAGGCTCGAATACCTGACCTTACACTATCTTGTAATTATTGACAATTCAATTTCGCACATTATCTGATCCATTCGCTCGGGGTTTAATTTCCTAAAGTAATTAATGGAATGGACAAATTGTGTGCTGTGTTGATAATGTTGAAATTAATTTGCTAGCACTGTTTTGTTTGCAGCTAAAATAATTATTGTGTTGTAATTTTGTTGATTTTATGGCGTTGCTTTGCAGAGGTGCAAGATTTTGGACTATACCCAAAGTCTCTAATTCAGATAAATTATGTAAACAAAGTAATGTCAAGAAATGTCACTGTCAAAATGACAGGACAGTGGTGCAAATTAAATTGTTCGCCATTTTATGTGAATTACCATTACGAAGATATTTTTCTGATATGTTATCCCCTTTGTTTACATAAATTATCTGAATTTGAGACTTTGGGTATAAGTTATTTATTTGTTTCGATTAAAAGTTTCTGATCTATGTGTTAGATTAGACGCAGCCTAAGATATTGAAAACGTGAAGCCTTCTGACAATACTAAGACTATAAAATCAAAATCTAGCACCTCTTAAAAATTTTTTTTTTTTAGATAAAGAATGTCATACTTTATTTATTTGACATAATATAAAAATATAACGGTCTTAAAATAATAATATATATATTAATATATAAAAAAGGAGAGGAAATCATCATAGAGCATCAAAAAATTCGTCCGCTTCGCTGTCAACAGGTAAAGTGCCCAAAAGGCTGGCAGCATTGCCACGTTGTATGGCAATTCTGGTTTTTTATTTATTATTTGATGCATTAAAACAATTCTTTGACCAAAAATAGGCCAGCCCTTAAGAATGTCATGTAAAGAGTCAACCAAACGTTTGGCGATATCTCGAAAAAATATTAGTTCAGTTAAATGAAATACAAGATGTAAATAGAAACATATGCGCAATTCTTACTACAGAAACATGTGCCGTTAATCTACCTCTCACAAAGAAAACAACAATACCTATCTTACCGAGGAACGAATCCATCAAGTGTCTAGACTCAGCGGTGTCGATTAGCAGTGCGTACGTGAGAGAAAGGTGTAGTACGTGTAGGTACCGTACGCAGCGCGGCAGTCTAACTAACATCATTGGCCCGTCTTGAATACTAAGATAAACTCTAAAGTATCACCTACTTGGAGGAGCTAACAAGATGTCAGGAAAGCCTGTACGAGTAGAAAGACTGATTTTGGAATCAGGAAAATCGATACGAACAAAACAGGCATGGGATGGAAGCCCTACAATTTTTGGGGAAATTGAACGACAAGTACAACGTAGGAATTTGATAACGTCTCATACTAAATTGTTAGGTTTCAAGGTGCTTAGAACCATTTCAAAGCAAAAAAGCACTTAATAGGTCTGTTGGAAGAATTTTTTTAACAAATAAGCAGTAGGTTTATACTCAAAATTATAATTATGTCGTATCGCTATGTATTTTACTGTTACATACATAATTTAAAAAAAAAAAACTTCACTACAACGTCGATCTTTTCGAAACTTTCGATTATATCTAGAACAATCGAAATTATTCATTAAAAAATTATAAATATAATTATGAATAATTTATTTAATTTTTTATCTTTTTAATTTTTTTATCATTATTTCTTATCTTTGACATATCTCGGGACCCTGGGGTCCTTTGGAAGTCGTACGAGGGGCCGAAGCCAAATCGCAGAGGCCCCTTAGACAATTTTAAATTGAATGAGGCACCAACCGACGATTATCCCTGTACGCACTATGCAAGTGCATCCAAGGACAACCCCCGGTAGGGGTGGGACTATTGCAGGATATGGAAACAAAGATATTGGACTATGGGTTTGGGTGGTTCAAATGGACTGGTTACCTAAAACTATGGAGAGACTATGGCCCCTGCCTGATCAATGTTTTATTATACACGGATAAAATGGCAGGGGCAGGGGGCAGGTGACTTGCACACTCAATAATGGGCCCCGGAAAACGGTCGCTAGCACATAGTGACGTAGCGACAAGGGGGCAACATGTCCTGAGGTGCTCGAGGAGTGGAGAGGTATTCCACGGCTCTCAGAACAATCCCAGAGCCCGGAAAATGGTCAAGATCCCTACAAGCACTTACTGGAATACTTCCTTCCTCCAAGCTCGTTTGCTCTTGCGAATCGTATTATTATTATTATTATACGAGTATCCTTTTAAGCAGAGCACCTGTCATTTTATCTCTTCACTACCCTTGGTTGACTGCTAGAGAATGCCTATGGTATTAAGTCCGCCTTTGTACCTTATTGTGTGCGAGAAGTTTATATAAATAAATTAAAAATAAAAACAAAAACAGTGCCATCCCCAGCCTGACAAATTGCCATGATTAATCACCGCCCAATTCATCTACATTTTAATACGTATTCATAACACAGAATCTCTCATATAGATGTAACTCCCTACAAAACTCGCTAAACGCTGATAATGGTGATAAGCACATTTATCACCTCTCGGGAGCAGCGCCGTGTTCTAGCGAGCTAATCACCGGCGCAGTGACTGATCACCGACGTGAGATCGCATCCGACAGTCGTCTAGACGCTGTAATTATTTTATTTATGTTACAAATAGTTTCCTTTATGAGCGTGACATTGGGCTGGTGTATTTATTGGACGTTATTACGGTGTAGGCACACTTAGTTAATGGTCTAATAGCGGCTGTTAAGGAAGTTCGTGTAGGTACTTTGTGATACTTCGGATGGAGACTGTGAATATGGCTAGCTTTTGCAGTTTGTGTTCGAAGTGCCTACTCAAACACAAAGGGCTAAATGGGGAAGCACTAGGCTAGAAGCGCAAGACTTCCTGATGACTTGGACACAATATATTCGGACACAGTGTTCGAATTGACACATTATAATTTCAATCGGCACGGCACGGTTGGCGCAGTGGTTAAGCGATTGACTGCTGCGCTGCGTGTCGCGGATTCGATTTCCGCACGGAACAAATATTTGTATCACCTACAAGTAGTTGTTCCGGGTCTGGCTGTTTGTGTTTGTGAGTTTAAATGTTTGTAAACGCACCCACAATACAGGAGAACTTCCTAGCGCGGGCAACGATTTAAAGAAAATCAAAATCAAAAAAATCTTAAAATCAAAATCAGATTTGCATTGCTTTGTTGAAAGTTGACTGAAATAGCATAATTTGACTGCTTAGATCCATAAGGTATGATAATCACTTAAAAGATTAAATCTGTAATCTATTCGTTTCCTAATCAACACGTACCGGTAAAATACGGTATAAATCTTAGAAAAATACCAACTGTGCCATATTTATTCCTATGATAAAAGCTATCTGACGGTTTAATATCAAAGCACTTTTGACCCGACTGCCCCAGAAGGAGGGTAATGTTTTTCGAGAGTATGTATGTTAAACTACGCTTGCCGGGGTTGGTCCGTGGATGGGAAACCATCTTTACATACCGAGACTCCTCCGTGCCTCGGAAAGCACGTTAAGCCGTTGGTCCCGGCTGTCATTTGTGGATCTTTGACAGTCGTTACGGGTCGTCAGAAGCCCAAAAGTCTGACAGCCAGTCTTACCAAGGGGTATCGTGTTACCCAGTTACTGGGTTGTGGAGGTCAGATAAGCAGTCGCTCCATGTAAAATACTGGTATTCAGCTGCATCCGGTTAGACTGGAAGCCGACCCCAGCATTGTTGGGAAAAGGCTAGGCAGATTGATTGTATGTATGTGTCTATTTATCTCTATGTATAACAAACTTATTAAGGCAATTGAAAATCAGGTATTTAATTACTTTAATAAACCACAATGAATCAGCAGATTAAAGACTGCTTTTTTTTTCAACATCCTATTGTGGCCTTATATTAGGGGAATCCTGGCCTCTATTATTGCATCCTATATCGCCTTGCCTGTTCAATCATTCTAAAAAAAAAAACCAGCCAAGTGCGTGTCAGACCACGCACAACGAAGAGTTCCGAAGTTGGGAGGAATGTATCCCAAGAACAAACTTAACATTGTTGTTGCGTAAGAAGAAAAGTAAGAAAGAAAAAACGTTTATTTGCGGTAAACATGACGCAAAAAAAGAACACAACACAAAAAAAAAAAACAAGTTTGGGGTAAATATGCGTCACATCCACGCAAAACGGTCATCGCTCAGCATAATGGTGCGACCCTATGCGAGACCGAGCCCCAGCGCTGGTTTTCAGCGACAGCCGGCGTTGACGTGCAATATACGTTTTGCAATAACCTATTTCCCACCCTTGTATCACAATATACTATTTTTCATGATTTTATTTTACCACTTTGTCGGCATGATTAATATGTATATCCATGCCAAATTATAGCTTTCTAGTACTAAGAGTCTCTAAGCTAGGCTGGGGACGGACAGACGGACAGACGGACGGACGGACAGACATGGCGAAACTATAAGGGTTCCTTGTTGACTACGGAACCCTAATTATCCAAGATTCTCATCAAAATATACTAACCACCCCAACCCTATTATTGGCTGTCACCTACCGTTACATACGATGTTAAACCTGAAATTGTATTGTAACCAGTATAATTGTCAGTACGTAAGTAACAATGAATGAAGTTTGCGCGGGCGTCGCTCCGGGCAACGTGCGCACCTGTATCGGAGTGCACGCGATCTCGGGTAGAGTGCACGGTGAGGCTGCGTTGATTTGTAGTTGCATTTATTTATTGTTGGATTTATCTGAATGTCTACCGGTTAGCTATAATGAAAACGAAATACTAGCAATAGGAAAATTAGAATGATGTCATTTGATGTTGTTTGTGATGTGTATGTTAGAATGTTGAGTCTTATGTTGATTTAGCTTTTGCCCGCGGCTTTGCCCGCGTGGAGGTCGAAAAATATACATAATTTTTACTTAAATACAACACCGTTCCGTTAGCTTCTAACTAATAAGCCTAGATAGTAAATTTAGTTTTTTTTCTAAAATTAAGGACTTTTCAACTTCATTCCCCTTTTTAACCCTTCTGGGGTGGAATTATCAAAAACGCTGAGACATGTATAAATTAATTTTTAATTGTCAGCCTAAACACAAAATTTGAAGATCCTAACTTCAAAACTGACGGACTTTCATACTAACATCCATCACCTAATTTACCTCTTTAGGGGTGGTTTTCTCAAAAATCCTTTCTTAGTGGATACTTACTCTTCACAAAGAACACACCCTCCAAGTTTCATGTCTCTAGGACCAGCGGTTTGGGCTGTGCTTTGATATATCAGTCAGGGCTTTGAATTTTATACACCGTGGCATTTTAGTCGTCTTACAAAGACAGCCCACTTCATGTATCCAATGACTACTAATCATTCATGTAAAAAAAAAAACATTTTTTTGAACATTTGTATTTTTATTTATTTGAATTTTTATTAATTATGACGCATGACATAGTTTAAAACACTCTGTTACGAGTGCAGTCCGAGCCTTGTGTAACCAGGGCGCCGCGGAATGGAGCGGCGACATTTTTATCAGAGTTCATTCACCCTAACGCAAAAATGTGTTTCTTACTATTGCAACTTAAACTTAATCTCAATTCATTCTGCGGCGCCCTTGTATCAATATAATAATAGAAGAGAAAATGTTGATTTCTTATGATTTTTTACGCGAATTTTTATTTTCTTTTTCTTCAGGGACTTCTGAAATGAGCTGAATTCTTCTTCCTTCTGACTCATAACTTGCATATTTTGATGAAGGAAGGTCTCGCTTTGGTCCAAAAGCGGAGACTGACTTGCAATGTGTGTTTGTAATGTATCGTTCGAGGTGAGCTTGGTTACAAAACGGCGATAGACAAGACGCGATGAACGCTCGCTTCGAGCACTTTACTCAAGCGTGCTCCATTTATATTCAGAATAGCGGACGTACAGGGCCTCAAGTCTGCTATTACAATAGTGTCAGAATGTTCAATCATTGATTTCATAGTTGTTGATTTTGACAAGTTTGGTATTCTACTAATATAATGGCGTCATTATGACTTTCCAATGGTCAGCCACTGACACTCCATTGAAAGAATTGGTAATCTCGTACATAATGACACATGAAACTTCCTACTACTTCAGATTGCTTATAACACTAATAAATAATATGTAAAAATATATATAAATTAAATCTGACATGAATAAATGTTCAAAATGCCATTGTAATACAATTTTATTGCGAGACCATTGGCCGACCAATGATCGACCATTAGGAATTTAGCAGATTACGAACTTTTAGCAGAATGACAATGGGATCGTGTTGGAGTGACGAATTTATTTTGTTTTTTTTTTGTTTTGGTTGTGTGTGCTTCATTAATTTTATTTAGTTATTGTTATTGTAAGAAGAAGAAAAAAAAACAAAACGACTGCACTGATTTTTTTGTAAACATGCGCTCGCAATGCTCGCATCGAGGCTCGCTTCGAGCGGCTTGCTTCGAGCTACTCGGCTCGCTGCATTGACTTCTGTAACGCGTTTCAAAGGAAGTCACGAAAAAGCCGACGGTCGAGTGGAAGAGCAACTCGATGCGAGCGCTGCATCTGAATGCTGTAATGCGTTACTAAAACTCGATACATTACAGACTGAATTGCAACGTTTGTTTGCAAATCAGTCTCCGCCTCAACATTCAGCGGTAATGTTAGCGTAAATGACTGCCCAGAATGCCCCGGACTCATTTTAGTATAGTCTCTTGTAGAGACTTTTTGATGGCGGGCCATTCAAAAAGTCTCTGCTGGTCGATGCCGTGTAAAATCAATTTATCTCCCTTATGAACGCATCCTTGTGCTCGGTGCACGTCGCCTGTGATTACCTGCGAACGGCCTCCGTTTAAACGATTCCCTTTTTTAAAACTCGAAGTTCCTGTTTCAAGAACCAGCGCCATTATTCCCGTTCCTTCCTCGTTTTGAATTTGGAACGGACAATGCACGGTTTTTCGCGGGTAATTTTTTTCTTTTCATTTTCGAAGGTGTATAACGACGGGACAGTCATGCAATGTGTTGTTAGTTTAGAAAAATGTTGATGTGGCTTTTGCAAGAGCTTAAATAATCTTTATGAAAGTGATGACCGCCCATTGTGACACCCTATGTAACAGTTCTACATTTATATCTGTAATTTTTATGGTGTGCATAATAAAGAGTATTATACAAGTCACGCAGTCATTATGATGAATATAATAATTAATTTTTCATCAGAATAAACTAGATTTTATGGATTTTAAGAAAAAATATACCTAATAAAAAATAATCAGAAGTTGGTGTGGCAATATTTCCGCACGTTTTTGACAATATTAATAAAATTCAACATTTGGCAACTCTGAAATTCTTGTGATGGCCTACGGACTCACAACAAAGCTTTACAAAAAAGTCACTTAAGTGAAGACCAGTAGTCCGAACAAACCCCTTTTGTCGTACTCTTTGCGGTTTCCAAATAAGGTGCAAGGAAACAATTCGTCGTGGTTCCCTTCCAATTTATTTGTTTTTTTTCTTATTTACATCTTTGGCAAATTGGGAAAATTGCTGCGACGGAAAAATGGCAAATTATTGAGTCCCTTTGTTCGGTTGAATGCTTCCGTAATTAGGTAGCTCATTTAGTTGCAAATAAAGTAAGCTACTTGGAAAAATACCGACGTTTACTTAAAAGAGGATGGCTACAAGAGTAAGAGGAGAAAGAATAGTGGTCTAAGGCGCTGGTTTAAGGCACCAGTCTCTTCGGAGGCGTGGGTTCGAATCCCACCGCTGCCAGATATCTTTTTGCTACAATCCAGGGATTTCTGACGATATGTTCCCATGAAATCTAACAAATTATAGTTAAAGAACTAGAAAATGTTAGGCATTTATATTCCGTCCACCGAGATAACGCTTTTTTGGCATCTGTCAGTTGTACAAGATTTGTAACTAATAAAGTTTAAATTCGTAAAACACATATTTAGTAGCTTGTTGTACAAGGGGCCAAAATGACCCATTTTTACGAAGTTTTAATCCCGAACTTTAGCGAGGGAGTAAATAGAAACCGAGTTATAATGGGTTTTTAGCGCCGTGTGTTACACTCTACTTTTCACTACGATTGTGAGAAAATAAAATAATCCAATTCAATATTAAAAATAAATTACGGCCACTAATTCAATTTGCAAATTAGAGAAAAATTCTAAAGAATTCGCGCCAACGTCTTTTTTTTTATTTCTTCTGTAGCCGCAATAACGCAATGCACGCATTCTGCCGAAGAGATCGCCGCTTCTAGTTCCATTTTCAAAATTTGTCTGGTACAAACAACAATGACGGCCTTTTTGAGCAAGAAGAGTGAAAAAATATTTTATTTGGGACACGCTTAGGAAATACAAACAGTAAAAAAAATATATTTAAAATTAACAAAATTAAAATATAAAAAAAGACCTGTGCGAGGCCAAAAAGGCTCCCATCCCAGCATAATAACTGCGATATTTAAAAAATAAATACCGCGGCGCTGGTATTCTGATAGGGCTCGCAGTGATGCCACGGGCACACCTGCCTGCCTAGCCTTTTCCCAACTATGTTGGAGTCGGCTTCCAGTCTAATCGAATGCAGCTGAGTACCAGTATTTTACTTGGAGCGACTGCCTATCTGACCTCCACAATCCAGTAACTGGGTAACACGATACCCCTTGGTAAGACTGGCTGTCAGACTTTTGGGCTTCTGACGACCCGTAATAACTGTCAAAGATCCACGAATTACAGCCGGGTCAAACGGCTTAACGTGCTTTCCGAGGCACGTATGTCCCAATAGGAGAAGACAATAGAATCGATGGATGGATTCTATGAAAGATAACATGCCTAGAAAGGTAGTGAATACGGAGACGATGGCTAATAGCATGCAAGAAGAAAATGTCTGCGCTGATCCCAAATAAATTAGGATACGGGAAGAAGGATAAGAATTCGATCAAAGCTCAAGGTTAACTTTATATTCGGCCAAGCTCAGTTTAAAATAGATCTCTTTAACTTATGTATGTCATCAAAGAGATAGAAAAATAAATAATTTGAATCCAAAGGGATTACTGTGTTAAATATTGTTATGAATTTTATTGTCCTATAATTACCATCAAGAATGAGCCCATGCTGCCTGTGATACAGATTTATCCCAGTACAGGGATCTAACAGATACAGGTTTATCCTAGTACAGGCGTCTAACAGATACAGGTTTATCCTAGTTCAGGCATCTACCAGATACAGGGTTATCCTAGTATAGGCATCTCACAGATACAGGTTTATCCTAGTACAGGCATCTCACAGATACAGTTATCCTAGTACAGGCATCTCACAGATACAGTTATCCTAGTACAGGCATCTAACAGATACAGGTTTATCCTAGTTCAGGCATCTACCTGATACAGGGTTATCCTAGTATAGGCATCTCACAGATACAGGGTTATCCTAGTACAGGCATCTAGTATTGTAATTTCTATGATTTTACTAAATGATTCGGGGAACTTCGTATCACGTGGGCAAATCCCATACAAAATTTAAATTGTTTCGATTTTTCGGCTGTTTGGTTAGGGTTATTTCTAATTTTATTTTTTAAACCACTCCAGAACAAAACAAAAAACAAAACAAACCGTTTAAGCCACTTTCGAGTTTTTGCGAGACAATGCACGGCAATAGATTTTTATACATAGAAGAAGATAGATAGACAGATAATATTATACCGTCTGTTTATAAGGGGACTAGTACAGGGTTAAGGCTCCCATAGACAGGCGCAACGTAATTCTGGTAGAACAATTTACAAAAAAATAATCATAGAAATTGTTTTTCTAGAGTCGCGTCGCGCCTGTTTGCGGGAGCCTTAAAGATCCAGTTGCCATCATCATCAAGTATCAGAGAGGCCTATAAACTCAAGGACCACACATTAAACCCCTACTTTTCTCACTAAGCCCCACACAAAAACAAAGCGTTTACAAACAAACCACAAAATCACGACCAACAATATTACAACGGGAGCTAATTTCACAACTTGCTCAAACAACATCGAGGTACAGCGATAAGAATCGCGAACGATTTTTCATAAACAATAGCCTTTTTAATATAGCAAAAAAAGTCGAAGAGTATAGGCTATTGATAATGCAAAAAATGCAATAATAAATTACCGGGCGGTGTGGTATAAACAGCGATTTGCTTCGGGCGACTGAGGGAGCTACCAGTGTGTTACAAAGAGGTAGGAGCAAAAAGTTTGAGTTAAGTTGTGAGGCGAGGTGAGTGGTGGGTTCCGCTTACAAGTTGATAGCGCGTTGAGAATGTCTGACGATTTAAATTTGAATTGATTGAGCTTTTTGACAAAAAGATAAGTATAGTATAATAGGATAAGTTTTTAACCGGTGCGAATTTTTTTTTTAATGGTGGTTCAGTATCAGTAATAGAATACATTTCGATTATTTGTTCAATACTTAATTTTTTGGTCCACTTGAAATCAGCAAAATATGGATACAATCTATTCGTAATAATATCAATGAGCGAGCGCACAGTTGATAGGTACCTACTACTGCGTTCCGCTTCACTGACTGCGCCGCCGCGCCGCGCCGCCGCCGGCGCATTGCGTGACGAGTAACCATTATACCAGTTTCAAAATAAACATCTTTCGTTAACGATAACTTATTTTTTTTGTACTAACACAAATCAAAATAAGAAATAGGTGAATTAAACACGCTTAAGTTTAATTTTTCAGAATTTGCGCACTGATTAAAAACTTTTCCTGTATATAACCTATTAAATTACACTTTTTTTTTATAAATACTTAAAGTAGGCCGCCCCCTTTCCAGGTCGCGTCCATCAAATTCAACATGTAGGAAAAATATAAACCTTCATAGTTTTGATTTTAATCAGACTTCTTAAAAAAGGAGAAAGGTTCTCAATTCGTCTGTATCGATAAGTATTTTATTTTTAATGTATGTATGTGCATTGTTATTTTCGTCAATTTGGTAAATTCTTTCTATTTATTTTTTTATTAAAAAAATCGGTGCGCGGTGGTCTTGTATAAATTTTATTAACTTTGCTTGGGGTAGTTTTTGAGTAAGCGTCAATAATACGTATTGTTTCCACTTAGTTTATGTTGATGATGTTATATAATAAATTCCTGTCACTGATATTTTGTACATAGCAAATCGTGATATACGAATTTGTGTGGAGTAGGTACAACAACCAACTTCCGTAATCAAAGTAATTTTTATTTATTTTTCAATTTGTAGTGCTTTTTTTGGCAGTCTTATTTCTTTTTTTATAAAAAAGATTTTTTTTATTGTTTAAAAGCAAATTATGACTTCAGAGAGTCTCGCAGCAATATATGATTGATTGTGTATCAATTATTAAAAATACGTATCTTTAAGAAAACAAAATTTAATTTAAAAATAAAGCTTACCGAAAGACAAGAAAATCTGCTTTAACTCTTATCCAAAGGAACCCTATAAAAACCAAGTAAAAAAATAATACACTTAATATCAAAGAAGGTGTACTTCGTTAATGCATTCGCCTTGAGGCCCGTCAGTCCACTGAACATTGTTTTCTGGAATGCGATTTTAAAAAGTTATCGTTCTTTTTTCAATATTTTTTTTTTATTTCGCCGAATTCGCTCGAGATATTTTCGGGTTGAATTCAAATGACATAATTAGAGTTTTATTAGCGAATTGAATTTTAATTTTTGTAGATGTATGAATATTCAGTGTTGAGGTTTTTGTGGACGGTCATTTTATGGTTTTACTTGTTGTTTAAGATAAATAAACAGTTAAATATGAGGACCAAGATTATTCTACTGCTACCTACTGATAAACTGAATTAAGATAATGCAAGTAGATCAGCATCAAAAATCTCGCTCAACTCTGAAAACATTTATAAAAAGACTTAAGGGCTTTATCACACTAGCGAGTTGCGAGCGAGTGGAAAGCGGGGCGAATCCGCAGCGAGCTCGCCGCGGGTGAGCAGCGAGTTTGTGGTGTACGATCCGCGTTTTGTACATTCAGTGCCAGTTGTACGTTCAGTGCCATTCATAAAATGGCATCGACAGCGCCGTTCGCCGCTAGCTCGCTGCGCACCCGCGGCGTCTTCGCGGTATGTTCGCCGCACACACGTTGAGAACTCGCGGCGAGCTCGCTGCGTACTCGCCCCGCTTTCGACTCGCTCGCAACTCGCTAGTGTGATAAAGTCCTAATAACTTCTGCCCGCAACTTTGGTCGCATGGAAGTCGTAAGTTACACAATATACTAAAATAACAGCTACATTTTTATAAAACTCCCTCGCCCGCCCGCGCTAGTAACTCGTTTTTGCTTTTTGCTTTCTGCTCGGCTCTTAAGGGCCGTAGCGTAATGTCAAATAACCTATAACCTTCCTCAAGAATAGGGCTATCAAATGCAAACAAGAACTTTTCAAATCCGACTGGTAGTAAAGAGATTAGCGCGTTCAAATAAACAAACTCTTCAGCTTTATTAGTATAGAAGATAGAATATAGTTATAAGTACTAGTATATATTAGTATAGATAAGTTCTCTACAGTCATTGTATCACACAGATTTCCCCCTCAAGGGTTTCACAAAAAGAAAAACCAAGCTATTCAAAATTATTATTCCACCCGACGTACAAATAATCGTCCCCTCACACTTTAAATAATTGCATTGTTTCTCATAGCCACACAATTAGCTGACTAGTGGCCGGGACACACCGGGGTCGCGACTGCGATTTGTCGCAGGTAACGAGCAACAATACGCGCGTTTCGGTCGCGGCCCCCCGTCGCCTCACATTTGTATAGAAATGTTCTTGTGGCATACTGGGATGGGTTTGTTTATAAAATATGGACGAGTTTTTGTTTTTGTGTGAATATGATTGAGTTGTTTTATAGCTTAGTTGACTTATGAATAAAATGCAGTATGTATTCATGGACTCAGTCAAAGATTGTTTGAGAAAGCCTTCTGTGGACTTCTGTGTCTTAGTGTTAATTATTTCTTCATATTTTATAATCATTGAACTAGATGTGAAATACTAAACACAATAAACGCAAAAAAGGACGATTTCATGAATGAATGAATGAATGAATAAATGAATCAGCGTGTCTTTCAGAATGTTCCTAGATTAAAAGAGACAGATGAAGAAACCATTAATTCGATGGTATGTTTTACTATATTAAAAAATAAAATGTAAACAGCCATCAAACATCGTATAATTTAATACCAAGAAAAAAGAACACCATAAAAAGAAAAAGAGAGATTTAGTGTGAGAGACAGAGAGAGTTATATCTTGCTTCTCTCCCATGTAACGAAATGTGTCTAAACGTGACGCGTTCTTGAAATTGTAATCTCAATTCTCTCCCAATTATCGAAACGCCTCTTACCCAAAGAGCCGTTCAAAAAAAAAACAAATTCGCATACATTTACGCTCGATGTGCCCTCACCCGATGGGCAGGTTGCACCACAGCCTCGTTAGAGTTAACTAGGCAACAAACTATCGGTTATCCATAACAGTTATTGTGTTATTCTTTTGACAAATGCTCCGAACACTCCTCGTTAATACGAGACCCGATACCTGACGATTATTATTTGTCATTTAACTCATTGTTTTGTACCAGCATTGTTGGCAATTCGTTTTGTAAAATGCTGTTTGCAGATTGGATTTGATTTTGTGTTCAGTTAACGATCCATTAACGGTTGTGATTTCACAAATTTTGTTAAGTGAGGAATCCACGCCAGAAGGGGGTGCCCTAGAAGGATATAATATAGTGACCTTATTGGTGATGTTCTTCAGAAAAATCTGAATTTTTCCGAATTGAAATCTGATTTTTCTGCATAGTACTCGCAGTACTCTGCGAGTACTATGAACTACACTATACACTCACTATACTATGATTAACTACAAACAAACCATTGGCATCTTCATCCGCACATACTACCCAGTCTTTAGAGTTGTATTATTATCAGATAAATCTCATATAAAAGCCTGTTTTTGCAATAATCTCTATGAACAAAGCCTTCCATATAATATTACCTTACACACATAACTTATAGTCTACACAACCAATAAACTATTCGCTCGAAATCTTCCAACTTCGGCCGGATTCGTCCGATCAGCATTGGATTCAAATTACATGGAACAGTGATGTTATTATCAGTGCGTTGCAAGTGCGATCACGTGCGATCGGCCGCGATCGTCCGATCCGATCGCATTGTGGCGCCAATGAATAGATCGTCCACCTCTATTGTACGTTAATGTATCGGGACAACAGTTTGGGAGATATACGACCGGTAAGTTTAGACAGTAAATTGTTTTGTGTGTAAAAGTTACCTACAAATCCAATTTCAACTCTTTTTTTTTTTGCTAGGTTATCAAAGCGTGAACCATGAGAGGTTAAGACTCTTTAACCGGTATTTCCTGTGGTTGCCTTAAGCTCCTAAAAACTTAAAGCCTCCAGCCAGGCCGTAAAAACTTATAAACTAAACGATTGCGCGCTTAGGGCACCCCCTGTGCGGTACGAACCTCGGCTTAGGGCAGAGTCGGAGGGAGGATGGCAAGGGACCGACGGTGGCTGGATAAAATCAGGGTTATGATTATTATCGGGGGAATTTAAAGCTACAGGCTCAGCTATAGCGCATGCTGGCGCTTCGCTTACGGGCAAGGGTCGGAGAGGACTATTTAGTCGGGGATTCTCGTCGGGGGGGCCTCGGCGGCGAGGTCGGATTTTTTTTTTTTTTTTAACTGCTCGCACACAATGATATACAAAGGCGGACTGAATGCCTTAGACATTCTCTACCAGTCAACGAAGACTGGTGAAAAAATAAAGTGGCAGGTGCTCTGTTTAAGAGGAGAAAATAATAATAATAAAGATATTAAAAAGATAAATTATTTATTAATAAAATAGGTACACAAGTACATTATACACATACACACACATATTGTACATATTTACTATAAAATATACCTTCTTTATTTATTTTTTATTTGTGGCTTTTGTGGGCATGATATTTATTTCATATTATAGTCGTTATGGATATTTATTATAGTACTCCACTATTATATTATTTCTTTTTTTAATTTACCAAGATTTTGTATTTTAGGCTGCAGCTGTATGAAATATAGTTACTTATTATTAAAATTAAAACCCTATTGGTTTACAACTACTGTTGTTCAGCTTGTGGTAAAAATTCAATATGTGATCAGTCTCAATTTTACGAATAATCGCTATTTTAATAATACAAGATCTGGAAACAATGAAATCACAATCGCATACAGTAGCTCACATAATTTCAGTGTGCTGTAATGATTCATAGTAAAACCAAAGCTCAAAGTGTGAAATTGTTTCAGAATTATTTATTTTCAAATGATTTTTTTTTTTATCCGGTCATTAATCATTTAAAAATAATACCTATAGCCTTAATTAAGATAAGTTTCATATAACAAATATGATTAGGGACAATGTTACCTAAAGCATTATACTTACTATTTTTTAAACATTACGAGTAATGTATATTTTGTTTTTATATTGTGACTAAAAATAAGTACACACGGCTACATATCAAGCTATACAAAACTAGTTTACGCTGGTCTCGCATTTTATAGGATTTCCGTATAATAAGAGATCAGCTTATACTGGAAATGTATAGCTTGATATGTAGCCGTGTGTACATACCTATGTAATTATTATAAAAATGCTTAAGTTCCACCTAACTATTCTGTAATAAATGTTGCCAGATAAGTCTTACGTTATGAAAAAAGATGTATAAATCATTGAAATATTCAGATTTGTTAGTGTAGTTGTAATGGCAATCTTGTCATTTGGTTTAAATAGATTGTCATTTTTCGAAAATCATGTAGATACCTATTTATGTCCAATCACTAAATACACAACTCACCATCTTATTATATGGCGCTATGATCGGCTCGAGCCGACTGAAGTAGGCTCAAGTCGCGAGTGGCTGCCTGCATTTGTTAGGTATTTAAAAATAGTAATTATTTTAATCATTTATCAAGACAAACTCAGCGTATTGTCCTAAACAATCTTACTACCTTTTCATTTATATAAAAAAAAAAAATAAGAAAAGAAACCTCGGTTTTGTAACTATGAGATTGATTAAAGGGGTAACTTTGGGTTTTTTTTCTCCAGCAATGAGTTAATCTAATCGTGTTAATATAACGATTGCATGTCCGCCAAATCCTTAAATAAAATATATCTCTTTTTCAGAATTTCATCACTTTGCTTTTTATATTTTCCATGGGATCAAAAACTAGTACGCGCGGTCACTGTCGGACCATACCGCCTTAACTTTTAATCAAAACTTGACCACTACACCGAAGTTGCCGATTCTCTCCACCCGTGTGTCCGTCCGCAAGTCGCCTCACAAGAATGGTGATGCAGCTTCAACAGGAAGCCTTCAAGCTTTTGTTCTCCGCACGAAATGATAAAAACGTCAAGCAACGCCGGCCAGCATTGTTTTGCAACCGGTTTTTAGTTTTCTTTATTGTCCTTTTATTGTAGCGTGCGGTGGCCACCAGCCATCTTATAAAATATTATAAGAAAATCTTTTTTGCAATTAAAACAATGTTGCAAGTTATGAATTTTGGTTCAAATTGATTTTTTTGCGCTGGCAATAATATGAAGTCGTTATATTTCTTTCTTATTGCCGCAAAATCATGAATCAATTTGAAATTTAATGTTCGTAATAAAATAAAGGAAGTTTTGTTACCGTATTAATTTTGTCGTGGAATGAAAGGTTTTAGTTGTTATTTTTTTTTTTTGTTCAGGGTTTCGTTTATTGTTCAGAGCCTGGAAATGTATGGTGTTTATTTAGACAATGACGTTTTTTACGATACTGTAAATTAAATTCCACAATAAAACTTTAAAATCACGGTAGTTACTTAATGTTCGTAAGCAGAAAATATTAAAATGTTATACGTGTTATCCATTATACAACCTTTTTCTGGATAAAACAGTTTCGATTCCATAGTACAATTTGTACCCACTCATTCGTTTATTTTTAATTGTATTGTCATTTTATTCTATTCTGTTGCAGTATTGCGAAATTTTATTTTATATGGCCTGAATTAAATGATGCCTGAATATGGCTTGTATGACCTGAATTAAATGAATTTTATTTTTATTTATTTATTTATAGTATTTTATTTCAACACGAAGAGTTATCCATGATCTGTCATATTTTAGTTATCAGTCCGTAAAAGATTGCTTTCACCTCAGCTTCGTCCAAAAGTCATTACGCCCTCCTCAATTTCATCAGTTTAAGTTGTAATGTGTTACAACGTGTTACCCATGTAACCTTATTTTTTTTTTAAATTATTTATGTACACACAGTTAAATACATAGAGATACGACATAATTATAATTTCAGTACAAAGGTACTGCATATTTCTTAAGAAATTTCTTCCAGCAGACCTGCGAAAGGAGAAATGAAAAATAAATGTAGACAATAGTGTGTGAGAACAAGAAGAGAATAATATCTAGATAAAACAGTTTCGATTCCATACTATTTTATTTCAACGCGAAGTCATCCATGGTTTCTTAGTCCGTAATATCATCATCATACCGCCTTAACTTTTAATCAAAACTTGACCACTTGATGCCTTCATCTCATCTTCGTCCAAAAGTAATGACGCCCTCAATCATTTTTCTTCCTTATCATTTTCGCCCTTATCATTTTCAAAACTTCTAGAATCTTCAAAAGTCCAAAAAATATCTAAACTTTATTACCCTTTACCCCGCACACACACGACAATACAGCACCTGCAGTTGCCTCTGCGGCTGCGCCTGATTGCGGCATTGTGCCGCTCACAATAACTCGATTAGACCCGGACGGGCACCGGACGTGGTCCTGGCTATGATAGCGTGGATATTCTTAGGACCAATATCTTGCTAGCTCTCACTATGAAATTAGTGGTACGTTTAATATTAGGCCTTTGACGAATTGATGTACTTATGGTGTATCTATTCATACACGAAATATTTTAAGAGAAACATCTATAGGTCGTAAAATAGCCACAGCAGCGAAAAAAAATGTATATATATCTAAGTGTTTTATATTTTTAAATAATTGTTATTTTAAAATTGCTTGAGTTATTTTTCAAAAAAACATTTACTTACTTATTCTATGAATGACTCGCCCGGATGCGGCGACGGCGACGGTTGCAGCACGAGCGCGGTGAATTTTGATAATTAATCATCATAATAACAATTTTTTTTTTTTTAATAATACACTCAGATAAAAAAAAAACATTTTCATGCCTTCTTTAAAGGTGTATCTCTTAAAATATTTCGTGTTTGAATAGACACCCTATATATATATACATTTTTTTTAGTTTAAATAGCTTTTGTGAGTGTAAATATTAAACAAAAACACGAAAAAAATCATCTAGTTTTCATTTAATCTTAGACCTATTCCAGAACCAATGTATTTATACATGGGATAATTGCGTAACACACAGTAGCGATGGGTTTCATTTTGACAGTTAACAAAATACATTGCGTTATTTTCTGTGTTGAGCATATTTTTTTTTGGAACATATAACGAAATGGATTGGCAATAACCCTCAAAATCAAAAAAGTGTGTTACGGAATTAGAGTGTCGGTCTACCGGTGCTGATTCTTTGGCTGTACCCTTGAGGCTATGGATTTCCAATTTAAAGGTTTTAACTTTTATTTCGATCAATGGAAGCACTTTTGAACACCACGCCAAAAACGTTATAACTTTTAAAGATAAACCCGCGGTAACGACTCCATTTTCCAATACCGTATTATCGTGACCCGTAATTTTGTCTGTATTCGTCAATACAGACAACCAACCAACGCCAATGACGACTTGTTGGCGTTTGAAAGGTTAAATTAAGATCCTTGTATGTAAACTGATGTCCAATAGCGTAGGTATATATGTATTAATCAATACAATCAATCAATCGTCGAATCCGACTCGGCTGAAAGCAGTATCTCAAGACGAAAGTCTTTGACCAGTGCGTGTTGCCAGTGATGACCTATGGCACTGAAACGTGGTCGCTCACAATGGGCCTTATTAGAAGGCTAAAAGTCACCCAAAGGGCAATGGAGAGGGCTATGCTTGGAGTTTCCCTACGTGATCGAATCAGAAATGAAGAGATCCGCAGGAGAAATGAAGAGATCCGCATGAGAACCAAGGTAACCGACATAGCTCGAAGAATTGCCAAACTTAAGTGGCAATGGGCAGGGCACATTGCGCGCAGAACAGATGGCCATTGGGGCCGAAAGATTCTGGAGTGGCGACCGGGTATCTGAAGACGTAGCGTTGGAAGGCCTCCCACAAGGTGAACCGATGACCTTATGAAAGCCGCAGGAATCCGCTGGATGCGGGAAGCACAGAACCGGTCGAGGTGGTGGTGCTTGGAGGAGGCCTAGGTCCAGCAGTACGTCTTTCGGCTGAAATGATGATGATGATATGTATAACGTTTTTTGATCGACTAAACTGACACTGAAAATCTAAGCTGCCAATTTAAAAGACGAAATCATAGACAAGCCACATCCACAAGTTCCCAACACCCCACTACCCCCAATTAGGTGAGGACGAGGCTACCAAGCACAAAGGCAAAGATAATGGTCAGTTAACTTAGTTCGGAAGATAGTTCACTTAGAGCCAACTTAACTTTATCAAGTTGCAATTAAGTTCGCCCGCTTAATTGAATATTCTCACGGCCCATATCACAATTACGACCTCCTGAACTAGACAGTATCGATTGGCTGTTTCGTGGTGATTTTGAGTGCCTATGTTTATGGGTGCAAAGATTTTCGTGTACGGAAATTAAAAATGGAGTAAGTATGTTGACGTAGGCGGTCGGGATTTTTTTGTTTATTCTGACTGTGAGGTCTCTGGGTTTAAATTAGGTTATCAGTTGTTAAATTTGTATTTTAATTGGTTTTTATTTTATTTTCTCTTCTACTCTTACATCAGGCCTTGTTAACGTTACCAAATAACAAAACAATAACCGTTACGTAACGTTAAATTTCAATGTTATACCTACTAACGTTACAAAAATTTATTAACGTTACTTGATAACATTACCAGTAATATAACGTTAATTAACATGAACAGCAATACGATAACTAACGTTAATTTAGCTACGTTGCCGTTCTGTAGGTAAGAATCAGGCAGATTCAGGCAACGTTTTGATCGGCACGGCATCAGCGAGGCGCGAGGGCGGGCTGCCGCCGCGCCGCGCGCCTCAGGCCCCACTACTTAAATCTCACCCATTTTAAATAACGATAAAATAAAATGTAGCATGAATAACGTTAAATAGATTACCGTTATTCTTATATAATAACGTTAACTCTGTCAATAAAAGGTAACGTTATGGAAATTTACCGGTATTTAAAGCCCTGGTCTAAATCTCTTTTTATCCTCTCTCCTATCGCAGTTATGCCAGCAGAGATTTCTTTAGAAATAAGCATCACCTTTGTACGTATTTTTCTGTTCCTTTCTTCTTGTCTTTTCTTTTGGTGTGAACATATATGGTCTTTTTTTAAACGGTTTATTAAAAAGAACTAGGTTCTTAATAATTAATTACGATCTAGCCTTTAAGATTAATAAGCAATTTTAATCTAACTTAATTTTTTACGTGATAATTATTTTAAAACTTAGAATAGTGTTTATTGCACTTTACAGAAGTCCGTTCCCCTTTCTTAGAGTCTGATATAATGATAAAAACACTTTGTTCATGTGTTATATGTGTGTCATTGTCACTTTTATTTCTACACTTTTTACACTACTCAAAGGGTTTTGTTCGTTTTAGTCTTCGCTCTATATTTGTGACGTCTCGCAGCTGAATTGTCTCGATGTTCATAAACAAATAAATAATAAATATTCCAGTAATTTTTTAAAATTTATTTTGCAGAATGTATGAAGAAGACGGATGAAGTCCAGTGTCTATGAGTTCACTCAAGATATCATGGGCCCTATACCACAAAACTTTACAAGTCTACATTTCAACAAAATTGTTAAATTTTAGAAGATATTGCGTAACACAGAAATTACAAATATTATGTAAATTGTAGACTTATTACTACAATTTACATATTTGTAAGGTTTTTCTGTTACAATTATCAACCAATCAATCAATCCAAATTTATTTATTTACATGAAAAAGATCTATAGTGTTAGTAATACCTTATAGCTAGTGTTGGTAAGTAATGTAGCTAATATTAGTATGTTATTATTAAAGTTTGAAGCGTTTTGCACAGATCATGACCAAGTACGTAGCATAAATAAATATGTACCTTAATTTTAGTTTATAGTATTTGTTTTTATTATTTTTAAACTTCTTATACTTTATTTTTATTTTTATTATTATATACTTTTCACGAGTTTCAGTATGTAGAATATTCGATTTATCTTCATTTTTATGTAATTTAGTTTAGAAGGCGCTGGTGTCTGTGATACAATGATTTTTTTCATTAGTACAGGCACCAACGATACACTTTTTTCTATAATGTTCATTTTTATTATTTACCTGAGAATTTGTTTTTCTGAACCTTATTAATTGTTTTTCCGAAATAAATTAAATTATTATTATTAAGTAAGGTACAAGTTTCTTACCTGGCCATCCTCTCCTTAGAATGCCTCAAAATGGGGGAATAGAAACTCTCTGACACTGTTTTCAGAATGCTGTTGCTACTGGAATGTTATGTTGCTTAGTTTTGTGGTACACACACTTGTAAGATTTACAAATTTGTAAATTGTAACTTGTAAATCGTAATTGTAAAGTTTATTTTTTTTAGTTTTTGGTTCTGGGATAAACCAATGAGTGAGAAGTGTGTTGTTTCTATATTAATTAGGTATATGCCGAATTAATAACGAAACAACACACTACACTAATCAAATTTTGTAACCATTTTTAAAAGCTCGAAAATGCATTTAATTATTTTAATTGACTTATTTGCAAATATTTTGGTGAGTCGTCATCAGATTTATTTGGTTAAGGAAAGACAAAAATCAATCTGCCTAGCCTTTTCCCAACTATGTTGGGGTCGGCTTCCAGTCTAACCGGATGCAGCTGAATACCAGTATTTTACATGGAGCGACTGCCTATCTGACCTCCACAACCCAGTAACTGGGTAACACGATACCTCTTGGTAAAGTCTTACCAAGAGTCTTGGTCGTCTTGACAACCAGTCGGTTGTCAGACTTTTTGGACTTCTGACGACCCTTAACGACTGTCAAAGATCCACGAATGACAGCCGGGACCAACGGCTTAACGTGCTGTCCTAGGCACGGAGGAGTCTCGGTATGTAAAGATGGTCACCCATCCACTGACCAAGCGTAGCTTAACGTGACGAATCGACCCGTGCGGCTGTTATTACTTAGCCACGAGCTTCTTTAGGTTAAGGAAAGACAGTAACAATATAATTCTCCAGTGCTAACTCCAGAACATTTTACAACGTTGTTAAATCGTTACGCACGAATCTTAAATTTTCATCTCTTAACGTTTTATAACCGATTTTAAATATTAATTTCCTTAACTGTTTGTTGCCGTAAATAAAAACGAACTTTATTATTGTTTGTATACAAGTTTTTAAACAGGTCACTAGTATTATTATTAACATAAGCGGGATATTTACCATGTTTATTCATTGTTCTGAGTTCCCGATATTTCGGCGCTGTTGCAAGCACCATGATCACGGATAAACTAAACAACAAAAACAAAACAAAATAAACGTGATCATGGTGCTTGCAACAGCGCCGAAATATCGGGAACTCAGAACAATGAATAAACATGGTAAATATCCCGCTTATGTTAATAATAATGTTTGTATACACTTTAAATTGTTTTTCAAAACGACCAAATACCAGGAATTGACTGCAATAAATCATTATTTTTACTTTCGCATCTAAAAAAAAGAATTAATCTACAAATATGTAACAACAAATAACATTATAAATAATGTTGTTTGTTGTTACATATTTGAAGTATTTTTTCTCAATAAAGATTTTTTCTATAACAAGAGGAACATATTACCAACAATTATCACTTGCTTTGGTGACATTCGTCTCACATCACGGTTCGCTAAATAGATTACGAGTATATAGGATGCATCTATTCAAACACGAAATATTTTAAGAGATACACCTACAAGTGGTAAAGAAACCGTGGAAACGATATTTTTTTAAAATCTGAGTATATTATTTAAAATTACTTGATATGATGATTTTTTAACAAAATTCGCCGCGCTCGTGCTGCCACCGTCGCAGCATGCGGGCGGGTCATTCATAGAATAAGTAAAATTTTGGAAAATGCAACTCCTTTGCAAAATGTCTCAAGCAATTTTAAAATTATGTAAAAATATAAAACACTTCGATTACCACATACAGATGCTCCTCTTAAAATATTTCGTGTATGAATAGATACACCTTATATACAGCCTAGTTGAATGTAGCGGTGGATAGCTTCGCTGATACGCAGGAAGTAGATAAACGTGGTAAAAAGAGCTAAAAAGTAAAACCGGCCAAGTCCGTATCAGACCACGCACAATGAAGTGTTCCGTAGTTGAAACGAATTTATCCTAAGAACAAACTTAAGACTACGCCGAGCTCACAGTGGCGCCCTCATCGTTATTTCGGTGATTTCTTTTATTCTAGAATGAAAATGCAGAAAATAAGCTCGTCAAGTTGTGCTTCACAAGACTATACGTTATTATTACTACAAACAGTAGTTTTAAATTGTTATGTTTTATTGTAATCATTAAAACGGAAAATAGTGGCCACTAAGCTCCGTTTTAATGATTACAATAAAACATAAAATAAAACTACTGTTTGTAGTAATAATAACGTCTTGTGAAGCACAACTTGACGAGCTTATTTTCTGCATTTTCATTCTAAAATAAAAGAAATCACCGAAATAACGATGAGGGCGCCACTGTGCGCTCGCTAGCCTCTTAACATTGTAGTTGAAATACATGTTTTCCCATATATCGATATACGTGACGATCAATTGTCCAACTGCAAATGTAAATTACTCATTATCTTGTAATGCCTACTTTTCTGTGGTAGTTTTCCTTTTAACTTCATTATTATATATTACTGCCGTACAGACCCAGACGACCCCACTACTCTTCTCCAGGAGAGTCGTAGGGAAACTAGTACAGTTCGCAAAATAAGAGCACACAATACACGATCGTCATTCCGACCTCGCCGCCGAGGCCCCGCGCGAAATCCCCGACTAACGAATAGTCCTCCCCGACCCTTGACTGTAAGTGAAGCGCCAGCACGCGTTTTAGCTGAGCAGCATGTAATCCAAACTCCCCACGATAATAATCAAAACACTGATTTTATCCAGCCACCGTCGGTCCCTTGCCACCCTCCCTCCGACTCAGCTGCCCTAAGCCGAGGTTCGTACCTCACAGGGGGAGGGGGTGCCCTTAGCGAGCAGCAGTCGTTTGTTTATAGTTTTTACGCCCTGGCTGGCGGCATTAAGTTTCGTTAGGAGCTTAAGGCAGCCACAGGAAAGTTCGGTTAAAGAGTCGGAACCTTAGTGGTTACAATCTGAGATGCCCCAGATAAAAAAATAAAAAAAATACTGCCGGGATTTTTTTCACGTTATATCCATAATCAACCATTTAGCAGCAACAGGCAGGGGGTGACAATTGACTCTAATAAAAATGTGCACTTTAAAGCTTAAAAGCTCCTTCCTACAAACAGGCGCGACACGGACGCGACACAAAGTCACCGCGTGCCGCGCGAAAAGCGGTCTTTTTGGGTCGCGTTGCGTGTCACGCCTGTTTGAAGGAGCCTTAATATTTCGCAAACGGATCCCTGAATCGAAATGGTTTTCACAAACCCGCAATATTTTTGGACAGACTATCCAACAATACCCCACGCCATGGGATAGATGAGAACAAAAAAAATTATCCCCACTTTACATGAAGGGGAAGTACACAAAAAAAAAAAAATCGAGATTTTATTTTACCACTAAGTCGGAGTGATTAATTTGTATACCCATGCCAAATTACAGCTTTCGAATACTAAGCGTCTCTGAGATAAGCCGCAGACAGACAGACAGACAGACATGGCGAAACTATAAAGGTTGAGTACGGAACAAAAAAAAATCGTGCAAAACCTATAATAACAAAGCTGTAATTACCTACTGGTTGATACCTACCTATATTTTAAATGTTAAGTTGATGCGCATTTTAACAGAGAATTGATTCATGTGTAGAGAATTATCTCTATAAGCGAAAATGGAGCTATAATGTATGTAAACCGTTTAATTTGAGGCACTTCTTCATGACCTTCATGTAACGCATTATTCATCCCCTCAAAGATTAAATCGAAAATAATATCGTTTATACATAATTGTAGTTTACAGCCTTGTCAAGTAATAAAGTAATGAATTTTACAATATTTATGGTAATAGCATCGCATCTGAGATCCCGAGCCTCCATGTGCAATTTTGATAAATGTCTTTAAATATAGATACTGGTGGTTAGTAAAAAAAAATGTCTTCTCTTAACTACGCTACAGACAACTTCGTATGTTTTCTTTCTTTTTTTTTTTCTATCCATCACATGACCCTATTGCTAATAGACCCTATTAGCAATAGGGTCTTGTTATTTAAGCATTATCGTGTCGGACGGAGTATATTTAATTTGGAACATGGGCCACACATCCTAACTAATAGTATAAATGCGAAGCTAAGTTTGTTTGTTTTTTACCTTTTCACGCATAAACCACTGAGCCGATCATCCTGAAATTTTCCATATACGTTGTCAGGTATACAGAAACGGACATAGGGTACCTTTCATCGCGAAAGAAGTCTGATCCCGAAAACAACATTAAAGTTATTATGATAATAGATGGCGCCACGTATCTTTCAAATCATGATTGAGTTATATTATCATAGAAACTTTAGTAGTGTGTTAAGAGTTACAACCCGAATTGATTGTCAATTTATAAATTAATGCGAGCAATCCACGGGCAAAAGCCAGTTTAATGAATAAAATAGATTTACAAAATTTTCATTATGCCAAGTGTGCGTCGGAGCGCAGTATTCTAAGCGTCAAATTGACAGATCATATTCGCAACACCACACTGCGCTCCAAAATACAGATTACTGACATTGCCCAAAAAGCCTTTAAGCTGAAGTGGGACTGAGGCCGCATTCCGAATTGGCCATAATCGCTCACAGCGCTCACATAGTCTCACATGCGTTCCGATTTAGATATTACGATTATGACAGCCGAGGGCTGTCAACAATTCGGAATGCGCGTGAACGCGCTCACGATGCTCACTCAATGTCAAAATGATATTAGAGTATTTCTCTGTGTATAGACCAAAAATTTATTCTTCTTATACTCCATTTACTATAGAGTACTGCACTTTAGAGTAATTTTTTTAATGTAAATGGTAAATAGATTACAGTGCTTTCTATTTATCGTGAAATAACGGAGTTTATTAAACGTTTACATCTAAATAACGAAAGGGTGAGAACAGTTATTTGTCTAATGTTATAATAAATGGAGTATAAGGTTAGGTAAACTGTAGCCAGAAGAACAATTTCTAAAATGCCACGATAAGATAAGATGCGACTCAAAACAAAACAGCACAACTGTCATTTTTGACAGCGCTCACGGTGATATTAGTAAAAAGCATGGTCGGCGTTATCGCAAGATGGCGAATGTCATGACGTCATCTATGACGATTCACGGGACATCGTTATCGCGCTCACGCTAATTCGGTACGGGCTTTAGCACGCGAATATCGATGTTATCGCACCTCGGAACGCACCCTAAGCTGGCCACGTCTGCCGTATGCCCAATGAGTTGTGGGCCAAAATAACAACTATGTGGAACCCTGATACAGCCAGAAGGCGTCGCGGCATGCCCCGTAGAAGATGGCGAGACGAGCTCAAGAAAACAAACGACCAGTGGTCCACACTAGCCCTGGATCGAAAGAGCTGGAAGTCATGGAGTCAAGGAGAGGCCTTTGCCCAACAGTAGGGTGATGCAAGCTATCAGTAACAGCTCATTATGATTACATTTGGAAAACTAGTATATCAGCTCTATTATTGACAAGCAAAAGCAGAGAAAAGTCGCCGCCTGAGCTTTTGGCTATATTCTATACTGGTCTTTACGTTAAGTAAACAATGGCATAGGCATTCGTTCCTGGGAACAATACATACCTACTTATTTGGTAGACTCGTCATTGGCATTAGTCATGTTTTTAGCATTATATCACAGCCTAATGGTGTTGACCGTCGCACTGCCAAGTCATAGGTCTCGAGTCCGAACCCAAGGCACGCACCTCTAGCTTTTCGAATTCATGTGCGTATTGTTTAATTATCTCTTGCTTAAAAAAAACGGTGAAGAAAAACATGGTGAGGAAATCAGCAGGCCTGAGAGATATTTCTCGACGGCATGTTAAGCCAAGTCAGAGGTCCATGGGCGACATAAAAACACAGACACCAGGTTAATTACTAACCACACGAAAACAAGAAGATCATGCTCTAAACGAATAACAACAGCAGTCTGTGGTTGCCAAGAGCAGTAGTGGCCCAGTGGTAAAGGTCACGACTTACGAGTTGGTCGTGGGTTCGAACCCAGGCAGGCGCTTTCATCATCATCATTTCAGCCGAAAGACGTCCACTGCTGTACATAGGCCTCCCCCAAGCACCACCACCTCGACCGGTTCTGTGTTTCCCGCATCCAGCGGATTCCTGCGGCTTTCATAAGATCATCGGTCCACCTTGTGGGAGGGCTTCCAACGCTACGTCTTCCGATATGCGGTCGCCACTCCAGAACTTTTCGGCCCCAACTTTTAAAAACTTATTCTTTTAATTTTTTGTTTTTTTTTTTATTGAAGTCAAAATTAAACGTTTTAAACTGGTACTCGTATTAAGTGTTTTTCTTCAATTCCTGATGCTACAAAATGGAATTCGCCATTTTGTAGCATCAGGAATTGCTTAATTAACGGTATCAGTTGTAGGCTTGGTTTTTTAAAAGGAAATATATCACGAGTTCAATTCAGACGCTATAAATAATAATAATAATAAATTTATTTAATCAAGTAACAAGGACTCATTGTGTTAGTAAACTTACGAACTATGTTAGTTTTTTTTATTATAATTAAAATTTAATTTGTTTAATCCCATGGGAGATAGCAACGTCCAAACGTCAACGTCGTTGTAACGTCCAAGAATAACACAGTTTTAGGCCCTTACTTTGTGTAAATAATTTTCTCACCACTGCTCTCAAAACGGTCAAGGAAAACATCTTGAGGAAGCCGGCATGTCCTAGAACTAAAAATTCGAAGACATGTGACATCTACCAACCCGCACTGGACCCGTGTGGTAGATTACAGCCCAGTCCCTCTCGAAGACAGGAGTTCTGTATTCCAGCAATGGGAATATTATAGGCTGTTATTCGTTTAGCATAATCATAAATTATGCTAAACGAATAACTAAAAAACTCTTGCTTCTGTAGATAAACAGAAAAACAAATACAGCAAAGTCGACACTTCAATAGATTTGTGTCCCTCCCATACAATAGTTAAACCCACATAATTGGCTAATGTCCATCAGTTTTGAGTGAACAAACGGACGGAGGCGACTGATGTACCATGAATAGTCAGCAATTATGTTCATTTTGCGAGTAAGGAGCATTTTTCCCAGCCGCCCACATCGCACTAAGTACATGCCAATCTGTCAGGTTATCTGTCCTCTCGTAGTAGATAATATGCAACAAATTGGCACTATTGCCCCGTGTAAGCATTTAACTGAAAAGCCGCATCGATAAGGGCTTGGACCAAAGTATAAGAGGCAGCGGCTTCAAACGATGGATTGTCTAAATTTAATCACCTAGAAATATGTTTTCTCAATATTGTACCCATTTTCTGTAATAATGTTTTTTCCATAGTCACTACAGTTGGTAATAGTGGTAATTGGTGATCTGTAGTGGTATACAGTGTGACTTTTTTGCCAAGGTTCACTATGTCAACTACTACTAAACGACAAGAAAGAAAGATTTGTTTTTGGAAATTTATTGAGTGCTTTTCTAGTATACTAAGCGTCACGTCAGAGGTGGATCTACCTTGAGCTAGCCTAGCGTAGTACGGAGTTTCAATAGAATAAGAGGTCACCTTGTACTGGTTATGTTATCACTGACATGCGGCCTACCGTACTTGAAAAGCACTAAATTAATTTCCAAAAGATTTTTTTTCTATCTTATCAGTTAGTATTAGTTGCCATTGCGGACATTGGCAAAAAAAGTCACGCTTTATAGGTATAAAGCACACAGACCACTAATTACCACTATTACCAACTGTAGTGACTATGGAAAAAACATTTTTACATAAAATGGGTACAACTTTGTATTTGTACCTAAAGATCTAGAAATAAAGATTGTCCATGCAAAAAGGAATTCCATGACTTTTATGAGACAAGTCTAATCTTAACAGTTTGATGCCCCTATCAACGTCCTTCAGTCATGCCTCATAGAGGCTCTATTTAAACCAGTATCTCCCACAAGTTCCAGCTGAGTCTCATTAAGGAGTGTCCTGGCTGCTCTCACTTACCTTATCTCAGCTCTCAATTGTTCGGTAAAACACTAAAAGGTATCCGATTACTGCCGCAACTACTGAAGAGGACATCTGAAAATAAAAAGAAACTGTTAAGTTACACTTTACAACTTAATGTATGGAGAAATGAGATTGGTGTTTGGTTTGCTAAATGTTTTATGGAATAAACTAGGTATATGTTATCTTTATATTTTTCGGGGAGACCCCATTACAGTCTCCACAGAGATGTGCCTTAACAGGCGTTGCACAAAGGGGCTTTCAGATCGGTCTATTGAGAGGTAAGGGTGTTCCGTGTGCAGATGGTAACCACTGGGGTGGTTTTAGTGAGATTAAAATCCCACACTCCCCAAAGCCCAGGCGCATTTTGAAGGTTTCCCCCCAAAATGTTTTTTTTTTAAATGATTAAATTATAAAAAAATAAAAAATAAAAATTAAATTTTGTGATTTGTTTTTTTTTATTTTAAAATTATATTTTTTTTAAATATAATATACTTAGATTTAAAAAAAATCGTTTCCATGGCTTTTTACCACCTATAGATGTTTCTCTTAAAATATTTCGTGTATGAAGAATAGATACACTTTATATAGGTACCTATATATTTTATCTTAAGGTATTTTAAAAGAACTTCCTTGTTAAGTGCCTACCTACATAAGTCGAAAGCTCCCTGGACTGTCATCCCAATTTTTGTCGCCTAGTTGTATTTGCTACTCCTCGTGGAGTTACAAAAAAAACAACGCATAATTTCAAAATCCACAGGTAGGTAAGTGTTAGATGACCTACAATAAATTTAATAACAGAAGCTATAAAATAACTGTATTTCTATCAATCCCTACCGGCTAACAGATTTAAAACCATTTTACTACGGAAATTTACTAAAAGAACCCCATCGACATTTTACTTACAATAATTTCAATACAATCTTAAAACAAAACACTATCTCCTTTTCTACACAGATCTCTTCCCTTCTAATCCAATTCCCTATCTAGGATAAACCTAGGATAAGTGTAAAAATAACTTAGTGGTTAGTAATCAGAATCCTCTTATCTCTTGCATGGCGGACGGTGTACGACGCAAGAAAGCTCCGGTCGGCTACACCTGTTCGTCAGGCCTTTTAGCTTGCCGCGAGCATTGTCAAACTTTGTCGTTGGATAGAGGTGGGGTGGAGTCGGCTTGAAATTTTGTTGATAGTGTTTGTTAATTTAGGTAAGTAGTATTTTAAGCTACTCATGTCGTCTCAACTTGCTGTTAACCTGTGAAACTGCTTACTTACCTGGACAGTATTTTTTTTTAATCTAAGGCTCCGGCCAGTGCATAAAATTTATAAACTAAACGACTGCGCGCTAAGGGCACCCCCTGTGGGGTACGAACCTCGGCTTAGGGCAGAGTCGGAGGGAGGTCAGCAAGGGACAGGTGTTGGCTGGATCAGTTCAGGGTTATGATTATTAATACGGGAATTTAAAGCTACACGCTCAGCTACGGCGCAGGCTGGCGCTTCGTCGAACAAGGGTCAGGGGGGACTGTTAAGTCAGGAATTTCGCGAGGGGCCTCGGCGGCGAGATCGGAATGATGGTCGTGCTTTATGTTTGCGAGCTGTACTGGTTTCCCTATTTTTGTCGTGGAGGAGAGTTGTAGGGTCATCTGGGTCGGTCAGTGAAATATTTTCTATTTTTCTGTTTCTATTTATATTTCAAGCTCGTAAATAAGAAAGATGTCATGAGAAAGCGGGGCTAATAGCTACTTGTTGTCCGGTTGTTACAAAATTGGTTTGGGTTTTTTTAGACTTCTGTATACATTAAACATCATTTCTAGACGCGTCAGCCAAAAGCACTTAAGTCTTTTAAGTCTTAGATTTGACTTAAGTGCTTATGACTTCGGACAAAAGTACTTAAGTTTTTTAAGTCTAAAATTTGACTTAACCGAGTCTAGATTTTATCAAAAAAAAAAAATATTGTAATGTATAACAGTTTTTTTTTAAGTTGTCTACACTGTCAAATCCTTCCAGGCATCATTTCTAGAGCCATCTCGATCCAACCCTTGCGGTACGCGTCCAGGTCGACTCGCCACCTCTACCTAAAAAATAATAATATATTAAAAGAGTAAGTATGGAGTTTCTTGCCCATTCTTCTCCATACGATAACTACCTTTTGGAAGGGGCAACTAGAATCAATTAATTATTTTTGTAATTTTGGAAGTTCAAAAGTGCCTTTTATGTGCCTATTTGAAATAAATGATTTGACTTTGATATAAATAATATATAAATATATCGTATATATATGAGGCCATGAGCGCCAGAGTGGCGTAACTGTATTTTTTTCAATACTGATTTTATTTTGAAAAACTGCTTCCGAGGTAATTTTAGAGCAGTTTTTTAGGCCACTCTGGCTCTCATGGCCCCGAAAGAGCCAGAGTGGCCTAGCTGCATTTTTTCAATACTGTTTTTTTTTTTAATCTGCTTCCGAAGTAAGTTTAGAGCAGTTTTTAAGGCCACTCTGGCTCTCGTGGCCTCATATATCGTATCTCTATGTATTTAACTGATTGTACATAAATAATAAAATAAATAAATAAAATAAAACTTTTAAAATTTGATAAAATCCCTTTTAGTAAGTATTTGGCTACAGTTTTCCTTTTTTGTTCCTACCTAGTTAGCTAATTTTGGCAGCTGCGTGACAAGTATTTTCATTAAAAACAGTTAGGTACTTACTAAATAATAAACTTTGGTGTCATGCAAAATCAATACATTCAATTATTTTGTAGAAAATGAGTGTTACAACACTCCACAGTTTCTCCAACGAGCTTTAATCAATTAAAGCGTAGCTGCAACCCTGTATAAAATACATGACATCCATATCTGTACGCTGACGGATCGCCGGACGTAGCGACAAAGGATGAGTGTGAACGACCTTTGAGTGAGTCCTATCTAATCTTTTGTTACGTTTTAATAAAGTCTCCGATGTTTAGGTACAGGTTTTATATATTGTTATCCTTTTTTAATTAATATTTGGATTGTTAGGAATTTATTTATTTAATACTTCAAGCACAGAGGCGGACTTAATAATGCCATGCGTATTTTCTACCAGTAAACATTTGGTTGATGCAGAGACAAACAGTGGTATGTGCAATTAAGATATAAAGATACTTACAAACTTCCAAATTTCCAATTTCTATATAAATACAAGCACAAATAAACATTCATAAATACACGAATATACTAAAACAAATAAGACAAACAATGGGAAAACATTAACGTTGTGATGATACTGCCAGCTTCTTACGAATGTGCTCGCGAACTTTTACTTTAAATGATAATCGGTTGGTTGCCATCCTGATTTCCAGAAAGAGCGCATTCCACAGAGATATAGACTGAACGAAGAAGGAAGAGTGAATAAAGTCTGTGCTGTGAGTGAGACATTAAAGACGGCGATTATTTGATGGTCGTAGATTTTTTATTGTGGTTGACACAAATGTTACATGTTACATAAAATGTACTGAAAGTGGGGGCTAGATAACTAGGGGAAGTGGGAGAGTCAAGAAATGAAAACAAAGTAGTCAGCGCCCTATGCTCTCTACGCTGGCATATGGGCAACCACTTTCAGTAGTAGTAGTATTTTTTTACATGGATCGACTCAAATCAAAATCAAAAGTCATTTATTCAAATTAGGCTGAGAATCAGCAGTTTTCGAACGTCAAAATTACATAAAATAGTCCCCCAAAAACGCCCGCCTTTCACAGCGAACGACTGCTTATCCGACCTCCACAACCCAGTTACTGGGTAATATGATAACCCTAGGTAAGACTGGTTGTCAGACTTTCGGGCTTCTGACGGCCCGTACGACTATCAAAGATCTACAAATGACAGCCAGGATCGACGACTTAACGTGTTTTCCGAGGCACGGAGGAATCTGGGTATGTAAAGATGGTCACTCATCCATGGACCAATCGCGGCAAACGTTGCTTAACCTATTCGATCGATCCGTGCGGCTTAGCCACAAGCTCCTCAAGTTTATAAGTATAAGAGTAACTTCGCTATATCCGCTAACAACCACATGATGGGAGATTGCCACGCTTCACGGGAAGATCGAAGTAAGGCAGATAATACACTATAGCCAGCTAAATTGCTAGACAAACGTGTTAACTAATTCGCTGGTTGCAACCTGGCTTTAGAACAATTTGAAATGGTTTGCAAGTAGACTCGATACGAGGAATTAGCATATCGTTGTTGCTGAGTAAGTTAAAGATTTAAGCCTTTAGGAAGGTTGCGTTTTATGATTATAATAGCTAATTTTTTATAAAAATAATAATGATATCTTTATTTCCAAAAAGCAAAGTGCAGTACAATTAGTATGCGCAGCATTTACAACGTGGAACTAACAAGTGCACAGAGATTTGATTAATGACCCCCATGCTAGGTGGGCCCTGTGTTACAGGGGTCATCCATCCGTCCATTATACAAACATAACAATTAAATAGTAGTTTTTTTATTTATTTAACAATTATGTGCTTAATTCTATGAAAAAGGTGTGGTGAGTGCGTGTGAGGTGTGTGTGTGTGGGGTGTGTGTGTGGGGGGGGGGGGTGTGAGGGCGAGTATGTATATAGTAGTGTAGTGTAGTATGTGTATTGGTTATGTATATTGCGATTTTAATAGGTCTTCTGTTTTACTGTAGTCAAGAGTTAAAAGATATTCTTTCTTTTTTATATACAACGGGGAAGCTCTTGGCCTTCATCTCACCTGATGGTAAGTGATGATAAGGCTTAAATTAATTAATTTTAATTTTAAATTTACAGTGGAATGTGTTAAGGGAATGTATATTCAAAATCTGGTTCAGTTTATTATAAGTGAGGGCACTTAGAAATGGGTAGTGTCGTCTAGCAAAAGTCGTGTGCGTGCTTTTTGTTGGAAATGGGAGTTCTGGTCTTCTTCTTGCTATGGAAGGATTATTAATATTGCAAATGGCAACTCTGTGTGCCAGTCTTTGTCATTTATACATTTTTGTCAAAGCAAAGAATCTTAAGGTTTTGACTGTCAGACAATAGACACAATGGAAAAACTATTGTTAGCGGTCACCGGTGACCGCGGTGGCAGTCAATGTGTTAAGTAGGACATTCTCGATCGACGTAAAACCATTAGTAAATTATTGCAATGTAACTATTATCTTTTTATTTCATTTTATCTAAGGCTTAACCATTATAGGTAGTGACTCTTAAACCGGTCTTTCCTGTGCCTTAAGCTTCTAAAAACTTAAAGCCTCCAGCCAGGGCGTAAAACTTATAAACTAAACGACTGCGCGCTAAGGGCACCCCCTGTGGGGTACGAACCTCGGCTTACGGCAGAGTCAGAGGGAGGATGGTAAGGGACCGATGGTGGCTGGATAAAATCAGGGTTATGATTATTATCAGGGGAATTTTAAGCTACAGGCTCAGCTATGGCGCGGGCTGGCGCTTCGCTTCCGAGCAAGGGTCAGGGAGGACTATTTAGTCGGGAATTTCGCGATGGGCCTCGACGGCGAGGTCGAAATGAACTCTTATCTCGGTAAAGAAAGGTATAAATAGTTAACATCTTCGAGTTTTATAAAATTCAGGGCAATCATTTTAAATGCTCATATTATGTGTGTGACGGCATGGTTTGCGCAGTGGTTAAGCGATTGACGGCTGCGCTGCGTGTCGCGGGATCGATTCCCGCACGGAACAAATATTACAACGAGTATCAATGGTTTAACGTAATTCAAATTTAATCTTGAATGTACTGCTTTAATTTATTATCATGTAGCAGAAACGACTGAAATAAAAAATGCCTGAAAATGAAATTGGTATCTAATACCGTACTTACAAGATAAGTTTTCCATAAAGTGTAAAATTAACAACATTTTTACCTTGTATTGTATTTAGGTAGGTATTGAAATATTTATAACCGTATCCAAAATTCCAAAATGTGTTTGAAAGCAAACAATTTGTAAGAAAGCTAAATAGCGGTTGCTTTTGAAAACCGCATAAAAAGGTTGGCATGAAGGTATGTGACCAACCAAACACTTAATGTTTTCAGTTTAATTTAAAATAACCCATATCAGGAAGCATTCTTGGTTCGCTCTTAATTGCCTCCTAATTGATTTTAAAAGTTCACATCATTTGTACCAATTAACTTAAATTTTGAAACAAAGAAATGAAATACAGCTTTAATGAAGCAATTCGTTTCATTCACTCATTTGCATTTCATTATAAATTAATTACGAACCAAACGTCATTAAAGCATGCGACAATCCAAAATAAAATTTAGCCTTTACAGCAACAACAATGTATTCCAAAAATTAAAAACAAAAAAAGGCAACGCAATAAACACTATAACATTATAAGACTGGTTGAAATTTTATATGACGAAAAAAAAAAGCAAAAACCAAGATGGTGGACAAAAGTTTTCGAAAAAAGAACGAAATAAAAAAGGATCTAATCTTAGCTGTCATCGGTAACAAAAATAAGGTAGAATATGAAGCCGGGGTCTAATGAGACAAAGGGTTAATGAGAATAACAATGGCTGGGCAGTAAACTATTGGATTTATTTACACTGGACAGGCTGGACGATGATCTGATAACGCGGCAAATACTCGGTTAAGGTGAAGGTGCTGCTGTATTTCACGGTTTTTATGTTTTAAATATTGTAAACTAGCTTCTGCTCGCGACTTTGCCCGCGTGAAGTTTCTTGTTCCTCCGTTCCCCAATCCATTCTCGAGATATCATAAAAAAACCGTTCCATACAAAATGTGTGAGAAAATGAATTTTCATCTAACATTTTTTTTTGTGAATTTTTCGCATGTTTTAATTGTTGTTGTTTTGGTTGTTTTGCATGGATATGGCGCATATTTACCCCCGGCTTGTTATTTTCGTGTTTGTGTTCTTTCTCTGCGTCATGTTTGCCGCAAATAAACGTATTTTCTTTCTTTCTTTTTTTCTTTACCCGAGGTAAACACTCTGCTTTTCATTTTGAATATGAGGAAAGTAAATAAAAACCTGATTAGCCCTCTGATCAGGTAACTTCAAGCGTACTTTCCAAGTATGAGAAATGAAATCATAATTTATTATTTACCTATCAAAAGTTCCAGTACTATAAGATCAGTTAAGCTTAGTTAACTCGATATCTTTATTAAAATTAAGGTCACACTTGTGACATCAGTTTCCTAATTCCTATCAAAATCCAGAAAAATAAAATCAAAACCAGCCTCCCCTTAACGGATCACCGTAGCGTCGGCCGCAATGATCAAATTTCGTTTTTATTGTTAATCCCGGCCTCTAAATGAGCAACCACATATTGAGTTCAAACAGCCACATCGGAGTACAAAAAGAACAACGAGAACAACACTTAATAATCCCGGATTCCGGGATTCGACGCCGCGGCGTTTTGAGACATTTTATATTAAAATTTTATTCTTTAGCTTGTGTTGTTGTGGTTTTGTAGTTAAAATACCAGAATGCAAGGTGGTGTGTGCTTTTATGGGACGTTGTGTGTTGGTACTTTTTGCATGGAGAATTATTAGGTTAGTGGAAAGTTTTTAGAGAGAATTTTTTTCTAAACTCAATAATTATTATGTCATGTTAGTATGCTGTTAAAACATGAGAAAATGTTTAAAAAAGCATTTTATTGTTAAGGCGTGGTAAGAACCAAATCTTTTAGTCAAAGTCAAAGTCAAAAATAATGCATTTCATAGGCACATAAATGGCACTTTTGAACGTCAAAATTTACACGGAAATAAAATTGATTATAGTTGCCCCTTCCAAAAGGTAGTTTTGCATGGAGAAGAATGGGCAAGAAACTCCGCCATTACTCTTTTTAACTGTTTTACAATACTTTGTATAACATCAAATATCTCATTAGATGTGAAGACGACGTACCTAAAATAAAATTGCTATACTACAACAGGTAAAAACATTAAAAAAATGAAGATAAATTGCAATGACGGATAAATTAATTAATACGGATAAATATTTCATCACAGTAAACAAATACGGTTAAAAATGGCGATGCATTTGATTTCAGTTGAATCTCGTGTCCGCCAATATGAAAGCAAAAAAGTTAATTCCGCAAATACACCAATAAATTAAAACATTTTTACGTATTTCTTAAGTTGATTAAATATCCTTTTTTATTATTATTAACATAAGCGGGATATTTACCATGTTTATTCATTGTTTCATGTTTATTGTTTGTTGAACCGGGATGATGGGTTTCAACTGTCGAGAGCCTGGAATCCAGTGGTTCAGCTGTGTAAAAACCGAAGAAGTGCCGAAAAAAAAAGTTCGCGAGCGGACACAGTGAGTTTCGTGTGTCGGGAACAGAATCGAGTTGCGAGTGACAGTGGTAGCGGTACTGAGTGCAAAAAACGAACAAGAAAGAGGGTAGACCGTTTTGTCTGCTCATAACCCGCCCGCAGTGACTTCAGTTTATCCGTGATCATGGTGCTTGCAACAGCGCCGAAATATCGGAAACTCAGAACAATGAATAAACATGGTAAATATCCCGCTTATGTTAATAATAATATTAGTGACCATGACAGTTTAAAAACTTATATCCTTTTTTATAGTGGTAAAAATATGAATAGTTGCCGTTCAACCATCATTCGTCTCTATCATTTCTATAAAATATTTGTATAGGTCTTTTTTTTATACACTTGACTACATCCTGTATGGGCGTGTAATATGTAGTAACACGGCTTACTGTGCGACGTAAAAGTGGAGGTTTAACGGTGTCTCTGATTGAGAAACGCTTTAAGCTTGCATACAATATCTTCTTGTTCCAATTAAACCATTTTTTTTTTACTATGGATTTGCTCTTTACTTTGGTCTAGGTCCGGGTGACAGAGACAAAGTCTACGATGGAGTGAGCTTACCCCGAAGAAGCCTGTTCACTATCACTTTGAATAGATTAGGGTTGTATGCGTTCGGAAACACAGACTTGGTTGGAAACGCTTAGTGCGAGTTGGTGGAATATCAACCAGGTAGGGGTAGTAACTTGCAGTGCGTCTAGATGTCCGATGGTAGAAGGGGGCCGGTGGAATGAGGTCGTGGAGTTCATGGGCAGACTCGCCGAAGTACAATCTGTAGAAGACCGACAAGCAGGCAACCTTGCGGCGATGAGCCAAGCTGTGAAGCTTGGCATCCACCAGTTTTACGTCGCCAATGAGCCTCTTAGCTCTGCGTTCCACCGAATCCGCGTTCCATTGAATTAAAGGATCTGACAAAGCCATTATTATTATTATCAGCCTTTATTGTTTCACTGCAGGACAAAAGCCCAAATTCCCTATTTCCACTTTTCCTGGTTTTCTGCCATTTTTGGCCAATCCTTTAAAAAACCATAGACTTGGCATAAATTATAATGTAATTTAAATTGTTTATAATTTAAAAATAAATTCTAGTGATAATATTTAAAAAAATATATAGTAAATACAGAAGCTCAAGCAATTAATTTAATTATTGTAATTTCTATGTAAATTCTACTAATTAATGTATATTGAAGTTTATAATATCATTTAAATTTTAAGTCTAGACCAATATTGTGATAACTTAATAGTTTTACTAACTTTCTTGCTTGGTAGCAAGAAAGCATTTTTTGTAAATGTGTTTTTTTAAATGCCGTGAAAAGATTAGCTATTCGGTGAGTTCTAATGTGTTGCTTATTGCTTATAGTGATGGACTTTTAATGCACCTTAAGTCCGCGATATAAAACAAGAGAACCGGTTATCTTTTTTAATGAAATCTTATATAGTTACGTACAGTTAAACCAGAAAAGGTATGCGCTTCGATAATCTTCGTGTTTCCGAATTAGCACAAACGTCGTCTCACAGAGTAACCTTCTACAGAGGTAAAGCTTAGTTTTATGTACTGCTGCGCTTTCAAGTAATGCGCCTATCGTTGTACTGTAGGGTACGTATGACAATACCGAAATTTAAAAGACCGTATTTTAAAATACCTATGGAAGAAATCCCGAAAAATTAAACGCCGAATGATTGTTTGGTCGAAAGTTTTAAATCCCGAAAGTTCATTTGCCCGAAAGCTTAAAATTCCGAAGATCCATATCCCGAAGTTTAAAAACCCGTATAATTAGAAAATGGTGAAAAAAAAAATCTGCGAGCAACTTAGAAGTAGCGTTCGCCGGCCGCTGCCGCGGCACCGCTCGCTACGCTCGCTCGGCTCACGCGCGGTTGGTCACAGTTCTAACCTAACCTAACCTATTTCACCCAGTTCAAAATGATGAATCATACAATCTGCCTGCGACTAGTCGATAATTAGGCAATAGTGAAAACATTTCTGCGGCAGGTTGTAGGTAAGACTAACTAACTAACTAACCACTAACTAACTAATACTAACTATAGATTTGTTGGCATTTTTCTATTTTGTTTAGTACCTGATAATTGTTGAAAGGCCTACACTGTCCTCCCATACCTATTAACACTGTTATATGTAATATATATATATATATATATATATATATATTAAAAGCCAATTATTTTTAAAAGAGTAACCAGTAAATTTTGGTTTTGACAAATGCAATATGAGGTTATGTATATGACACGCGAGCATCTTAGTAGATGGTTGTTTTCTTTTCTTTATCCTGTATAGAGTTGTTAATACTCTTTTAACTAAATGAAATTTATTTTAAAAATGGGAAGAAACTTGCTAACGTCGAACTTTGCCAAGAGACATTAAAAAAATAGTTGTACTGTACTGAACGTAGAGCTCTCAACAATCACATACCTCACTTAATTCTATTTCCAACTATGTTGGGGTTAGCTTCTAGCCGGATGCAGCTGAATACCAGTATTTTACATGGAGCTACTGCTAACATGGCACCCCTTAGTAAGACTGGTTGTTAGACTTCTGGGTTGCTGACTACCCGTAACGAATGTCAAAGATCCAGACCAACGGCTTAACGTGCTTTCCGAGGCACGGAGGCGTTTCGATATGTAATGGATGGTCACCCATCTGCGAACCGACCGCGACAAGCATAGCTTAACCTTCGATCGACCCATGTGGCTACTATCATTTAGCCAAGAGCACCTCTACACAAAAAAAATAATTACATCATGTATTATAAAGTGATCCATGTTCTACCAACCATCCGATCAATCAAGCCAAAGCTACTATAAAAAAATCGGCCAAGTGCATGTAGGACCACACACAACGAAGGGTTCTGTAGTTAGGATGAACTTATCCCAAGAACAAACTTAACACAACAAACTTGACTTTTACTTTGAAAAACAAGTTCTCCCATACATTCCAACTAAAAATGTAAGTTTATTCGCACAATATTGAGAGATTTGCCATGTTATTTTAAGACCGTAGACTTCTTATAGATTTTTCTGTAATCTATAAGAAAATAAGTATTTTCTGTATAAAAAAAATAATTGTTCAGTAGTTTCGGAGATAAGAGAGGAATGGTAAATTTTCATCTTTTTCTTAAATAACTTTAAAAATATTTGTTTTAAATAAAGAAAAAATACATCTGAAATCCTTATAATAAGCCCTTTTATTTGGTAAGTCACACAATACAGTTTGAAAACTTTTCTTTTTAACTGGACGCCAAACGTGAGCCGCTTATAATTCATTTATTTACGATACACGTCCGTTTTGGGTCACAGAAGTTCATTGTGTAACAAATTTCGACTAAATCGATCCAGTAGATTCAGAAAAAATCAGTTGTGACAGGCGGACAGACAGACAGACACACGAGTGATCCTATAAGGATTCCGTTTTTTCTTTTCGAGGAACGGAACCCTAAAAAACCATCTTCCGAACATGACTGTAATATATGCGTTACATGAGATCCGCGGGCGAATCTGTTTGTTCATTTGTCACAAGCAATCGAAACCATTAGCGGTAATTACTGCCCTTGCTCACTTATCGATGCAATAAAATGAACGGCTCGTGTGGCGTAAGGCATGAGATGACGCGGTTTAGGACTTGACCCATGTCATTACTGGTATTTTACGTAGGTATAGGCCAGGGGAGAGGGGATTTTGGAGGGAGGGGGGTGAACTGGCGAATTGTATGTGTACTATAATAATAATATATTTATTTGACGTAAAACGCACACATACAGGGTGACACTTAATTAAACATGAAAATAGCCTGGTACAAAATATTGATCAATGACTCCTATGATAAAAACTTCTGTTACAAGGGTCATCCATCCGTCCAATAAGGATGTTATAATATTTAATTAAAGTTAGTAAAGTGCAGTTTTGCAAAAAAAAACCAGACTAATAAATATACCTAGGTACAGCTCTGGCTTACCCTTTGGGGAATACATGCGTGATGTTATGTATGTTATGTTACGTGTGCCCATAGAACTTTTTTGGTACGTATGGAAGCGTTAAATCAAGAGTCAAAACTAATATTATACTATCGTTTAAAAAATTAAATCTATAGAAATAAATAAAATTGAAATGTTTGTTTGTAATGTCAAAATAACAGATTTTTACTAAATGCATATGAAAGTATAAAAGATGTAACTATTCATTCACGAAATATTTTAAAAGATACATCTTTATGTGTTAAAGAAGCCATGGAAATGTATATTTTTTTTTAATCTAAGTATATATGTATTTTAAGTATATATTATACGGCACGGTTGGCGCAGTGGTTAAGCGATTGACTGCCGCGCCGCGTGTCGCGGGTTCGATTCCCGCACGGAAAAAATATTTGTATGATCTACAAGTAGTTGTTCCGGGTCTGGCTGTTAGTGTATGTGAGTTTAAATGTTTGTAAACGCACCCACGATACAGGAGAAATCCTAGAGTGGGGCAACGTTTTATAAAAAAAAAAAAAAAAAACATTAAATTATATAATTTAAAATTACTTGATATGATGATTAATTATCAAAAGGTCGGCTCGCGCCACCACCGTCGCAGCGTCCGGGCGGGTCATTCATAGAATAAGTAAGTAAAGGTTTTTTACAAAATGTTTCAAGCAATTTTAAAATTATTATAATAACGAAAATAAAAACGTAATTTTTATTTTTTTCGTCTTATGGCTTTTTTACCACATAAAAATGTTTCTCTTAAAATATTTCGTGTATGAATAGATACGGTATATAAATATAAAAAATAAAATACTACTAGCTGAAAATTATATGTTTAATACCCTACTGCGGGTGAACAACACTTAGGTACAAACGATGGTGTTGAAGTGTGTAAATAGTAAAAGGTGTGTTTGATAATTATTGGATAAAGTCTACTCGTTTCAACAATGCATGATGTAACAACAACGTTGAATAAGAAATAACTAACGGAGACCCCATAATGTATGGGTTACCCATGTTTATGGTGGGGAATTTACTAAACAAGTGCCGTTCAATTATATCCTTAATCTATTTTTGTTAAAGCAACTCTGTTACATCATAAATTCATACCCAGTGCGTATGTATATTCGGATGGATATTTACCTAAAGTTGAGGTGTTGGCTAATATGGAATCCACTTTGATATCGATCGTACAAATCTCGCGATTCCGGAGTTGATAAATTTAGGCATTTTTGACTATAGAATCGGATGCTAGCTATTGGTGTAAAGTTATTTAAGAAGTCGTTTCCATACAATCTATTGGATTTGTTATGCATTCCTGGATTTTCTGGAATCCAGGGATTTATATTTAGAAAAAAATTATTAAGAAGCCACTTCCATAATTTCTTAGCAAAAAAAAAATACTTTACGGTGCTCCCCACACTTGGAGCATTCGCCTGTAATGTAACGTTACAGATTTGAGCATTACGTCAGTGAGGGAGGAGAACCGAGCATTACACTGCGCAAGTTCATGATACAATGTGTAATATTTTGATACAACTTGCAGCAATATTTTAAATTAACATGGGTCGGTTGATTCTTAGTAAAATGTCCAAACGGCCTGTATTTCGTCGGTTTTGAAATAATTCATGGCACCAACATCGTTTATTCAAATTTTATTTTCGTAATTAACAATATCGAACCAATATTACCGCGTTCAGCACAACGATCGCTTCGTCTGACAATGTGGAATTAACTAAATGCTCAAAATCGAATCTGAGCAAAAAAAAATTGCTGTTCCATACATTTTGACGCGTAAGTATTGAATTTTTGTATGAAACAGCAGATTTTTTAACTGACGAAAAATTTCTGCGCTAGGTCCAGGTTCATGTGCTGAATTCATAGTTACGGTTTGCGCGTTGATGTCCCTGCGGCCCTGTATTTATGTATCGCCTACATCATGGAGGCTATTTCAATACCCTCTTTTAAATAATATTTTAACAGTGTTTTATACTCATACACAGTTTCCAACAACGCTTACAAAACAGCAAATAAAAAAAGAAAACAAAGCCAAAGCAAAGCAAAGACAAAGTAAGTACTATGACATTGACAATGACGTTAAAAGGATGTCATATTCCGAACATACATCATACATCCATTGCTGAACATGGGCCTCTGTCATGCAAATGTACATTAAATCATTCAATAATAAAGACAATGCGCAAGAGTACACTGACCACGGACATCGCGCAGGTGTAATGATATTTTTTTAACGAATAAACATATTCGATATTATAATAATGTAATGTTTAAGCAATGATAAACCAAATTAACGACAAAAAGACGAATCAAGAGGAATATGTAAGGAGCGTAGCAGGTGGCGATCTATAGTTTATTCTTCCCTATGGAGAGAAGGTGTGAGTTTATGTATGTATATCTATAAACATATTTTTTTTTTACAATGGTTTTGCTCTTGACTCTAGTCTAGGTCTGGGTGACAGAGACAAAGTCTACGATGGAGTGGGGTCCATATTGGCTCACCTAAAGTTCTTTACCCGAAATTGTTCTTCCTAATGATTTGTAATCCGAATGATCACTCTTCCTAAAATTTTTCATCCTAAAGTTTTCATTTATGTTATTCGTAGTGCTACCGGCGATGTTCATAACACTCATGTTTTCGAAAATTGTAATTAATAATATCATTAATGTAAATATATTTAAACTCCTACTGTTTTTTAACATAACGCTTTTATCCCTAAACATAATTACCATAATATTCATTCAGGTCAGAGTGTCGTCTTGGGGGCACAATTAAAGAAATACTTAGATTAATTTCGCGACCAATTTCGAGGTAGTTGGTCACAGTTCTAACCTAACCTAACCTATGGATATCTTTGCAGGTACACACCGCTATAAATAAAACTAAAGAAGACGCTTTAATTAATAAAAACAAAAAACCAATTCATATAATTAGTGAGTGCGAAGCAAGCACTTGATTATTATGAATAAAAAGAAATCTAAACAAAAAAGATATGACTTTGAATAATAGTGTAAAATATGGTTATGTTGAGAAAATATAGGAAAACAAATAAAAGTATAATAGATGTTTATTGCTACTGACATTATGAAGTTGAATGCTTCGGAATTATGAACATTAGAGACAGAGTAGTTAGGAATTGTGATTGTTAGGATGAAAAATGTTAGGAAGAACATTTTCGGATTTCCAATTATCGGAGTTGAAAATTTAGGTGAACTTTGGCGCACCGACGGAGTGAGCTTACCTAGAAGAAGTCTGTTCACTCTCACTTTGAATAGATTAGGGTCGTATGCGTTCGGAAACACAGACGCAGGCAGAGAGTTCCACTCGTTAGATTGTTTGAAGTACTAATAAATATGTCAAATGATATATACGGGCTATAGATAAAGATATGATGAACTCATTTTTATTCAGAAACAGGAAAAAATTGCTAATAACAATATAACTTAAGACTTAGAACTGAATTCGTAATAAGTTTAGCACAGAATTACGAGATAGCTACATAAAACAATTTAGAAGACTGTTTTCATGTTTAAGGGGGTTATCAGGGTACCAATTGATGTTAATTTTGTTTACAAAACCAGCAATACGCCTGAGACTGCAGATGTCGGTAAATGATGCATAACGGGCAACTAAATGGCATATAGCTGTTTGTTAACCATTATGACATAAAATAAGGGACATCTTTACACATGATCAATAATTCGTGTCCAACAGAAAAATATTTACGCAAAAACTACAAAGCAAACTTCTTTAACAGATAGTATTAAAGGGCTTTGTTCTTTACTCAGTGTACTGGACCCTTTCAGAAACAAATGCGCGATGACATCACTCGTCAATTTCTGACGCATACGTTTTTCCCACCACAATGGGATAAAAATTTGTAAAAAAAATGTTCGATATTACTTGGTGTACTGAACCCCACATAAACAAAAGTGTAATGAGTGTTCAGTTAATGAAGTGTAAGCGAATGGCGCAGTGACTTGTGCAGGTGACGGAACAATGTGATGTTGTATTTCACTACTACAATATAATCTAAGCTAGCTAAACTTAGTATCAATTGCTCTTAACAAAACCTCATTAACACTAGATAACTATAATGCTAGACTAATATCGTAGAAAATCGCTCGAAATCGCTCGTAAATTTTAAGGCATACGTTTTTTGTCTAGTCCCAAACCACAATGGAATAAAAATCTGCGAATTTTTTTTCCGATGCTACTTAGTGTACTGACCCCCACATAAACAAAAGCGGGATGAGTGTTCAGTTAATAAGAAGTGTAAGCGAATGCAGTGACTTGAGCAGGTGACGGAACAATGTGATGTTGTATTTTACTACTACATTAATGTTTACAAGGCTCCATAGAAAATATATTCTAAGCTAGCTAAACTTAGAATTAGTTGCTCTTAACAAAATCTCATTTACACTAGGTAACTATAATGCTAGACTAATGTCGTAGAAAATCGCTCGAAATCGCTCTTCAATTTTGAGGCATACGTTTTTTGTCTAGTCCCAAACCACAATGGAATAAAAATCTGCGAAATTTTTCTCCGATGCTACTTAGTGTACTGACCCCCACAGAAACAAAAGCATGATGAGTGTTCAGATAATAAGAAGTGTAAGCGCATGGCGCAGTGACGTGTGCAGGTGACGGAACAATGTGATGTTGTATTTCACTACTACATTATGTTCACAAGGCTCTACGGTGTCCACTTATGTTCGGATCGCAGTAAGCTTGGGTTCTATGGGGGACATATTTTTGTTGCTGGATTAAAAATGATGTGAAAATTGTTTGGATGGTACTTGTGTTCCCGTTTCAGTATTCTTAGTATAATTAATTGTTTTCTAAGCTGCCCTATCTAAGGTTCTGATTCTCCAAAGTCTATACTGCTATGAGTCGAATGGCATGGTCTTCATTGACTTAATGCAATGATGATGTCTACTTATATCAGCTTTATATTACTATTCTGAATTGTCCCACATCTTGGAAAAGCCCTGCCCTATTTATTAAACCTCAAACCATTTATTTCAAATAGGTACATAAAATGCACTTTTGAACGTCAAAAATTAAAAAAATAGTTAATTGATTCTAGTTGCCCCTTCCAACGTCCGTCCTCTCTCGACGTTGTGCTTCTTTTCTTCAATTCTGCAAAAGCCATCCAAGCGTTCCGCCTCACCTCGGTCTGCCGCGACCCAGTCTAGCTGTGTCAGGGCCCAGTTTGTCGATACACGGGCCCACATATTGGCACATGGGTAGACCATGACCTAGGGTAGGACATAGTATAATTTTATCCCGATATCACGTTTCCGTGGTATAATTTCCGAATTCAACGCGGGCGAAACCGCGAGAAAAAGCTAGTAGTATAGGTATATTCTATACAAGAAATTTCACGCGGACGAAGTCGCGAGTAGAAGCTAGTATACAACTAAATCTGACCAAGTAACCACCAACACATGGCCACATTCTCACCAGCATACAAACCGAGCTTAACCCCTCTCATTGTGGCGGCATTATCCATTGAAAGGGCTACCTATTGTTATATCACTTTAATATAAAACAATACGCAAACCTTTTACATTGACTGTGATCTTTTATTTGCTCTGCCATCCTTTGTGGTGCCGCCGCGGCGTTTTTTATCTCTGGCAACTCATTAAGACTGGAGACGTTTTTGTATGTCAATGCTCATTGAGTATTTTTATTGTGTCGACTTAGATGGATATTCCATTCATTCATAGTTGATTATCTGTGGACGATGATAATGTGAATCTGTGGCAAAATGGCGGACGGGGAATTAAGATGGCGGGGATCGAAGTTTAACAAAGGATTGTATTTTGAGAATTAAAATTATAATAACTTTACATGGATCTCTCTCAAAATAGAAATGGAATAAAAAATAAAAAATTAAATAAATTAAATTAATCAATTTTTATTTTTTTATTTTATTTTATTGTGTTTAATTTATTTCTTAAACAATTAGACACTTGCAAAATACAGTATTGCAAAATATATTTACATTATTACTCACTGGGCCGGCAGGATAACAGATCTGATTGTAGAATTTAAGCAGAATCTTGTTAATCAATTTGAATGAAAATTATAATAAATTATACGCTAACTTTAACCTCAAGATTGATATAGGAGGACGAATATGCATCCTATAGACTTGCTGTTTCTAAAGGCGAAACAATTAATATAAATAACTTTCCTACATAGTTTCATTTAAGGCCCAGATATATGCCAGTAACCTTGAGTAGTTAGCTGGCTTGTTCTCGCACGTACGTCCAGCCAGTAATAGGACTCACCCATCCAGGGCCTCAAGTCCGCTATTACAATAGTGTCAGAATGGTCTCGCCATTGTGAGTATTTGACAGTGTTTGTATGGCAAATCTGTCAAAAACTCACAATGAAGATACCATTCTGACACTATTGTAATAGCAGACTTGAGGCCCAGGAGCGCTGTCCCAAATAAGATGCATTGTTAATTTATTATAATAAAAATAATACTTATTTAAGCAACAAAATCAAATACTTTTCCTTTTTATTGGAAACTAGTAGATTAAAAAAAAAAAAATATTAAGAAGTAAAGTGGCTTCATCTCAACGATTTGGAGTTTATTTGGTGGTATGCTTTTGCTTATTATGTGATACCGATAGAAAAATTATGGCTGAACCAAATTACGTATATGTAAATTACGTACATGTAGATTACTTATAATTTTTTCAGATGTAATTTCTCTATAAATGCCGACGAAAAGTTGCTTCATCTGCATACTTTTTTCGAGAGAGCAGCCTTATTAAGCACAATTCACACAGTGGACCGGACTTGGACATTCAACTGTAGACTCGTCTAGACTGGGACGTCCGTTGGTTACCATTATCCTGACTTTTTCATAGAAAAAGGTGTAAACATGATTCAACTAAAGTAGGCACCTCGTTGTGTTTCCCAGTATAAGTTCCAGTTCAAAGACCGATAAAAAACCACCAGTATTAGGACTAATCCTCCATCAAAATGAGCCTACAGCTGTTCATTGCTGCACATAGAATTCTCCAATTGTACGCCAATGAGCTCGATCCTACACAAAAACGGTGTAGAACACCTGAGGGCGTTTTACACCGTTTTTGTGTTTTTGGCTAGGTGGAGAGACTATTTTCACAATGTGGTTGATAATGGATGTATGAGTGGTCAATGATTTAGCATATTTAATTTTCTAATAAAGCATCTGTTGTCAATGTACTTGATAAATATTAAGGATGCATCCCATACCGATACCGATGCCGATATATCGGCGATACTCGAAGTTTGCCGATAAATCGGCATCGGCGACATTTTTATGGCCGATTCAACGATACTTTTTTCATCAATGTTAATTTTAATTACTAAAACTATTAACTAATCTCAACCTGTCTATAGTTTTAAACGGTGGGATTTAGTTTGTCCTGTTATTTGATCTTTTTATATTAATTAAATAAATAAACTGACTTGTGTTTTATTTATTTTACCTTCATTTTTGAATTTAATAAGCGTATCGGTATCGGTATCGTATCGGCAAAAAGGCGTATCGAGGCATCCTTAATAAATATCAACTTTTTAGTGAAACCATTGGATCTGCTATTGAGATTGTATGCGACTTGCTGAAGATATATGAGCTGTAGGAAGCCTTATTTGAAGGAAGCAAATGCGTAGGCGTGGTAAAGCATGATTTCCTCTTCTATTTTCTTGGCATACGTCTGCCCATAAAGTGTGGTTTTCACCTAAAATCAACCATCTTACACATATAAATTAGTTACATTGCATCAGAAAATAGGACCTCCTACTCAGCATCATAACATTTATACGCTATCTACGCACAGACAGAAAAGCTTATCTTGCAAATCCGCAACACATCTTGTCCCATCCGCCCTGTGCGAACCGCGCCTTTATTTCACCCGTCCGCTCTTTGTGTATTACGGCTTATTTCAATTCACATTAACTGGTAAACCCTACAGATCCACATAAGACCAAAACAATGTTATTGCTTGTATGCAAATATCTTTAGTAATAACATATACCACGTCTCTGATTGCATTCTATCTTTGTATGTAACTTAATACAATTGAAAAACGTATACTGGCATTACTGGCTCTAGTACTAATAATGTCTTATCGTGGCTCGTTTGTGCTGGCGTTATCTTTTAACAAAAGGGTAGTGCTGGAGAGGTAGGCGTTATTCTGCTTACGTGAGTGTGGCTGGGAGATATACGTAATAGGGTTTGATTGTGTTGATTCTCCTTAAAAATAATAAAGTTACCTTGTCTTTACAACGAGACAACTTTTTACGTAAAGAAAAACGGTGATTTATTTAAAAAAGCTTCAGAACAAAGCTATCGATTCTTAAGACCAACATATCTACATGAATGAGGCCTATGAAGTTCAAAAACTCAAATTTTATTTATATGCTACCAAATGATATAAAAGATTTAAACTTGACACATTTGAAACGCCAACTAAATGCATTATAATAGACAAATACTACAATATCATTGACGAATTCCTAGTTGAAAAAATTTCAGGTGACTGACCATTTTATGTATTAATTTTTTCTAGACAAAATCAAACTGGTTGCTAATTTAATTGTATAATTCATTTTTTTATGACATTCATTTTATTTTCTGTGATTAATATACTCACACACTGACATAGGTTATTATATGTTAAAATTTTAGGGAAATCATCTACTTTTACAATGTTTGTAAATATGTGAGCACCATGTATCTAACGCATAATTAATTTGTCTGTCATTGCTTCACTTTTCATTCTTTTTACCAATTGTGGTATAGTAATTTTATTCTAGGTAAGTGCATTGTCTTCACATATAATTAATAATTAATGTATACAAATATTGTTAACATTTTAAAAGAAAAATAATTATTTTTGCCTTTTATTTGCCTATTTGAAATAAATGATTTGACTTTGACTTTGACTTTATGTTTTAATGTAATATTCATAGAAATAAGTCTTCATTATGTTTAACTTAATTTTGAATATTGTAGTTTAACAATTACCAAGATTAGATTAGATTTGTTCCTGTTCAAAAATCAAATCTATCAACTCAGCCTAACGCAGTCCACTGCTGAACATAAGCCTCTCCCAGGCTACGCCACAACACTCTGTCCCCCGCCTTCCACATCCCTGAGACCCACCAAAAATTGTGTTGTATCACCAAAAATTGGAATAATAAAAACTTTGAAGTTTGAAGTTTGATATGTAGGGGAGTCCGGGGCAAGGCCGTATAGCTAAGGATGTAGTTCATCCATTTCAAAACGCAAATGTATTGAATCAACATATTTATTAAGTCAGACTCATTAGGTATACATTACAATTAACATATTTCGGAAAAATAAATATTAGACAACAATTTCAATAAAAAAGCAAATAACTACTTTTTCCGGTTTAACCCCAACTCGTGGGTAAAATCGTATATTATGTAGGTACAATATTGTCCCGGAAGTAACCGTAAGATGATGCATCTTGTGCAAAAGAAGTCATTTAACTCTGTATCATAGCCATCTTTGATAATTACGCGCCATTTTTGAAGCATCTGTAATATAAGAATGACAATTAGACTTATCTATCCGGGTATAAATCGTATATAGCCGGTTTTACCCCAAACGGGTGTGCCCCAACACTAGTGTAGAACAAAAACATCATTAACTCTCACATAGTTAATACAAACTTGCCGGTACAAACATTGCATTTAAGAGCAAATACATCACCTACAACATAGTTGATTAGTGACTTAGGTACCTGTAGCGTATGTTCACTTCACAATCACTGCTTGTATATTCACGAAAATAAGATCAGGACTACCGAAAAATAATAATATAAAATAATTCAAAATTGCGCGAGCCTACAGCGACAAGTGTTTGTTTACAAATAGTTCTGATTGGTAGGCGCCACTGAGCGGTTTGTACGCGCGAAATGTGAATTATTTGCGAAAATAGCTACGCTATACGGTTTTACCCAGGTATACGGGTTTGTGCAGGTCTCCCATACATTTTTTTTTTTTAATAAAAAGAAAGATAATACTTTTATTTGCGGTAAACATGACGCAAATAAAGAACAAAACACGAAAAGATCAAGTTAGGGGAAAACATGCGTCACATCCACGCAAAACGGTCATCGCTCAGCATAATGTTGCGACCATATGGGAACTGCACTTAATAGCGTTGTCACCGGTCCACTAGCGACGCTGCTTTAAAAACATAATTATCTCGTGACTTCGAAGGAATTATGAAAAACGACCCAATTAACTATATCGGTGTGTCTAGAATTTTCTAATACCTTTTATAAAGTTTCATATTGAGACACGAAGCAACAAAATACGATCTAGAGGAATGTGGCCGTTTTTATTTGATCGGTGTTTACTATAAAGCTCTGGAACGCGCTACCTTTTGGCATTAAAAAATCTGAAAACAAATTTACTTTTAAAAGAAAAGTTCGTAACCACTACATAAGTCAGACTTAATAACTCTCTACGACTAAATAGTCTTAAATAATAGTCTAGTCATAGTAATTATTATTAGGTGGTATTTGTTAAAATATATATTAGTTTATTTTATTTGTTTATGTGTATTAGTATCAATAAAACCATATAAATTCTCGTAATCAAGAAGTTAGTATTTTAGACATTATTTTTGTACCCTATCACTGTTTTTATATTTAACCCAAAGGTTGACTGGTAGAGAATGCCTTGTGGCATTAAGTCCGCCTATGTACCACTATTGTACATGAAGTTTAAATAAAACAGCTTTATTTAAATTTAATGTCTAATCTTGTTACAAACGGAGTATATGAATGGCAATTATAAGATGCAGGTAGGTATAAGACTCAGCGCTCATTGTAAAGACCGTAACCCATAACCATATTTGAGAAAGATTATATTTAGGCGATTGATTCAGCTTGAAACTAAAAACGATAAATCTGAACACGGTGCATATTTAGACATACAAGATTCTTCTCTAGAAACTCTCTAGCATCGATCAATCATTTTTCAGATTATCTAAAGTACATACATCTTTTATGGGGTACTGTGTTAAATGTTACAATAAAATACCTTCTGATATATTACAATTAAATGAAAGAAAATTTAAAACTCATATAAAAAGCACACTTTGTAAACAAGCATATTACAAATTAGAGGATTATATCCAAGATAAGAATGCTTGGAAACATGCTGGTCCTACTCCATAGGACAATTTATAGTCGAGACAAAATCAAACTGGTTGCTAATTTAACTGTATAATTTTTATGATATTAATTTTTATTTTCTGTGATTAATATAAATGTAACTCACACACTTATTATGTTTTTTTTTTTTTTTGGGAAATCATATACAATGTTTGTAAATATGTGAGCACCATGTACCTACCTATCGCATTTATTATTTTTTCTGTCATTACTTCACTTTTCATTCTTTTTACCAATTGTGGTAAGTAATTTTTATTTTTATTCTAGGTACATCGTCTTCACCTATAATTATTAATTAATGAATACAAACTATTGTTAACATTTTAAAAGAGTAAGTATGGAGTTTCTTGCCCATTCTTCTCCATACATAACTACCTTTTGGAAGGCGCAACTAGAATCAATTAACTATTCATGTAATTTTTGACGTTCAAAAGTGCATCTTCGTGCCTATTTGAAATAAATGATTTGACTTTGACTTTGACTTTGAGAGTTCGAGACTGAATTCATAAATATGCAATTTCGGGTTTATGACTGTAACAAACACCCGACTCACTCAAACTCACACCGTCATTCTACCTTTCCTCACATTTCACCTACACACTACACACGCATTATATCATTAAAAAAACTGTCTAGAGTTTAAAATTAACCATTGTAATGTTAATTAGATTTAATTCGGGGTGAGAACCTGGTGACCCGTCTCACAAGTTAACCTAGTATCGACGCCAGTCTCTCTCAAAGGAACATATTTTATGCATTTTTGTGAAAATGCTATAATTTTTGTCTCTATGTTTATAAGTATTGTAATACTTTAGTGAAGGAGAAAAAAAAAAATTGGTGGAGTCAAAAAGTCTACTTTCCTATCGCAGGTATGCTGGAAGAGATTTCATTAGAAATAAGCATCACCTTTGTACGTATTGTGTCTGTTTATATGTGTGTACATAAATTGTTCCGTGTGGTGCCGGACGTAAAGACACACCACCACACCATTTCCTCCCGTGGGTGTCGTAAAAGGCGACTAAGTGACTTACTAGAGAATGGGCAGCAGCGTTCTTTATGCATTTTAACACCATATTGCGATCACCAACTCGCTTGCCAAGCATGGCGATTATGGCAAACCCCCCCAATTGGGGGAGTTTTATGTCCAGCAGTGGACGTCTTTCGGCTGAAATGATGAATGATGACATAAATTGTTAAATAAATAAATATCTTTCGGCTGAAATGATGAATGATGACATAAATTGTTAAATAAATAAATAAATTAAAAGGTCATTTCTTATAATCTCTGAATCGTGGCCGCAAGAAATCAAGACTAAAAGCGCAACTCCTAGTTCAGAATAAAAATAAACCAACTATGACTCATTAAGCAGATGTATACTCAATAAGTAATTGTCTCTTACACATTGCCGCCATGTAAAAAGCAAAGGATATGAAAATACTACATGAGTCCAACTAAACTGCAATTACTTTCTCGTAAATGTATTTCAATATTAATAATTGTACCAATAAAAAATTAAATACAATTTTACGGCATCATAAATAAATTCGTGTTTTAATCATTAAAGTGGTTACCGGCCACAATATATAGTCCAAAGATAGTATTATAAAAGCTAATACAAAGGTTTATCTGGGTAACAAACGTCGACCAATAAACCGAGCGATGAACCGAGTCGGTAGTAACGTGTATGAGAAATGTCGACGCGTTCAAGGGAGTTTATGGAGAGGATGATACTCTATGGACGATATTTGTAAAGAGGACCATACTGACGATAGTAGAGAAGATATGGCTGTGAAAGAAGTGAATGTAGATATTACGGCTAATAGAGTCTGCCTAGCCTTTTCCCAACTACATATGTTGTGGTCGGCTTCCAGTCTAACCGGATGCAGCTGAATACCAGTATTTTACATGGAGCGACTGCCTATCTGACCTCCACAACCCAGTAACTGGGTAACACGATACCCCTTGATAAGACTGGCTGTCAGACTTTTGGACTTCTGACGACCCGTAACGACTGTCAAAGATACACGAATGACAGCCGGAACTAACGGCTTAACGTGCTTTCCGAGGCACGGAGGAGTCTTGGTATGTAAAGATGATCACCCATCCACGGACCAACCCTGGCAAGCGTAGCTTAACTTGACGGATCGACCCGTGCGGCTGTTATTACTTAGCCACGAGCTCCTCCGTTATGGGTGCTACGACCGTAGCACCTAAAACAATATAGCAATTACAGTTATAGTGTTTAGCATGTAAATAGATTTGGATTTGGTACAAGGCAAGTTTTTCTTGTTAGAAGGGTTGATTTAAAAGAATCTAAAGTGCAAGTGCCTTACTCAGATAAAAACACACCAAATCAACTTGTCACATCTAAGTTTCATCGACTCTATACACATCTTAAACCTTGTGAAGTAAGCCGACCGGCGTGTTGCCGATAATATGGGGACAAATACAAATTGATAAACAAAAAGAAACACATTAACGTGCGTACACACATATATTATAATATGTAGCTCGGATAGACGCTCGGACTAAATATATATTTAATGGATGGAGCAACATTTACAGCTTTTATACGATTTTTATGCAATACTTCTTTGAGAATTTTCCATTAAACATTTTGATGCACTTTACTGGTTCAACTATCTGAGATTAATAAGTATTGTATCTAGGCGTTCACTGCTGGTCATGGAGACTTTTTATAGACCACTTTATAACGACGATCGCGCGATCGTCAGAATTTCCTACTGTCCTGGCCTTGTCATCAAATTGCGGATTCTCACATTCGTTGTGATAATATGTTCAGTGATCATGTCTTTTTTTGAAGAAGAGTGGAAGATCTTGCCATCTAGGGATACAAGAAGTGCCAAAAAGTATCGAAACATATCGTATCGATTAAAAAAAATGGTGCGTAATTATCAAATCACTACTCCCGCTCTGGTTGGAGCGGGAGGGCGTGTCAGAATTTTACTAACTAAAACCCACCCGTATTCCTTTAGATGCCGGTGTGCCAGGGCCACAGTATCCCTTTCGGACAAACCCACAACCCTGGCAGGCATCGGCGCTAGCGGATCTCATCAGTTCATGCTGACATCTCAATGAGGCGCGCGTGGAACACAACGCGCCGTCGACCCGAACCTGGTCCTTCCCGCGGACGGCGAGCTGCCGCAAGCCCGCGCCTACGGTGGCCAGGAATCGGCTATTGACTCCAGATGCCCAGGGCGTCTCCTGCGGCGACTAGGGGCGTGAGGGCCCAGATTGCTTCTCCCTTACGCGTTCCAACTCCTCCTTCGCGAGCATTACTGCTTCGCAGAAGGAGGGGACGGCTTCCCATGCACTCTCGCTCTGTACCATGGCCTGGACCAGGGCCGGACGCGAGATATTGCCGTCACCGATCACCTCCGCGAGGACACAGCGGTGCTCCACCCAAGCCGGGCAGACCTCCACCGTATGCGTCTGCTGGAAAATTCTCAGTGGCAATCAAGTTATAGGTTGCCGGTTTTATTTTATGGTAATAGGTTAGAACAGAGCCTTAACAAAAAATTTAATGACATGACAACTTAAGGAATTCGCGTCCCAACTTAATGTTTACTTGAAATTGCTCAATTTGTTCAATACCAGCACCCTCATTGACATTCACTATCAATCAAGTAACACACTATCTATGTCAACCTGAATGATATTCAAGGATATTGCTATGCTATATCATCTATAAACTCCACATGCGAATTACGCATCAAAGACCTGACGTCACACAAATCCTGTATCGCGCAATCAGAGTTTACCGCGCGACTGGCATATATACAACATCCCGATATCAACCGTCGGGGGATGGCCCTGGCTGGAGGCTTTAAGTTCGCTTAAGGCAGGCATAGGAAAGTCCGGTTAAGTAGTCACGACCTCTCAAGGTCAACTACGAGCTGCCAGAGATAAAAAAATATGTATAAAAAAATAGAAACAACCGTCGGGCAGTTGCCCACCAGACATGACACCCATCCGGTCGGAGGATCCTCCCTTTTCTATGGACGATAAGTGAACTTTTCACTCTGTTCCTCATACCTCTATATTGCTATTACGTCATATGTTTGAAAAATTTGTCTGCTCAACAGAGTACCTAAATAACGCAATGAATATTGTTGAACTTTCAAAATGGAACCCATTGCTACTGTGTGTTACACGATTACCCCGCAGATCCAACGATTCTAATACCCGATGCAAATGCAGCCGCAACAAAACAACCTTAAGGACAAGTGTTTGCAATACGAAATAACAGTGTAAATACCATTACAAAAATCATCTATCACCCAACTCTTGAAACACGACTGCTAAATGGTCATAGGCGCCAACCGCGCCATTGTACGTGCACAGACGGACGGATCAATGGCTGCCCCTAACTAGCTGAGCCGTGAAAACGTACAAATGGCCGCCGGACATCGGAATTCAATTCTAAGGTTAGTTGTCCTGTCATGTATACGATAGTCACTTACTAATTGGTGTTCGAAACCATTTTTCTTTAGAATTCTTCAGCAAAAATAGTTGGTTAGCTCGGTAAAATTGATACAACGCTAAATGCTCCTCATCCAGCGAATAATAATAATAAACAGTATCTTGACTTGGCTCACGAGGATGTCGACATGTGGGATGTGGACTCAGCGATAATTGTGCCGATAGTCGTATCAGTCGATGGCTTAATTGCCAAGAGCTTCGACCAACACCTAAGGAGGCTCTCATTGGGCAGCTGCATCAAGGGCTTGATTTAGAGAGCGGAACTACTGGACTCGGCTCGCATTGTTAGGAGGTTCCTCTCTCTGGAGGCCTGACCGGTAGCTTGGACCCTGTTCCCGATACCGATGGGCTACAACTTTTTAATATTTTCAAATATTTTAATATTTAAAAATATAATTTATATGGATTTATTAAAATAAAGGAAACAATAATAAATTCATTTATTTCAGAACTAGTTCATATACATACATACATACACATGTACGTACATCGTGATAACTGAACTAGAATCAATTTTATTTCCGTGTAAATTTTGACGTTCAAAACTTTGAATTAAAAATATTAGATACATTATGAATTAATTAAATGATTACAAAAAGATAGACATTAAAAAAGTCATCAATAAAAACATAAATTACTATTTTGCAATAACAAAAAGATTAAAATACACTTAGTCTCAATGGTTTATGATCAGAGTGTCTAACTTTCAATTCGTCTATGAATCAAAATGCCTAAAATTCATGTCTACACAGCAAATTGCCTAAGCTGTAAATCGCCTAGAGATCAAAATGTTTAACAAGCAAAATGCCTAAAATGCAATCATTTCTAAGTAGTCGAGATGGTTAAAATAAACTCACACTAGGGCCTCTGAACTGTAGGTTAAGTTAAGTTAGAACTGTGACCACACAACGACCAGAAACGGTACTCCCTTTCTTCTCCTAAAATAATAGACATATTGCAAGGTAGGCATTTTGGTTCATAGTCAGATTAAGGTTTAGTTCAAATACTGTATAGACATATTGCAAGGTAGGCATTGAGCTTCCTAGTCAATATAAGGTTTAGGCAATACAACTTGGCATAGGATTTTTGATTTCTAGTGAGCATGATCATAAAGGGTCTCAATTTAAGTTTGGATCCGGAGTGCAAAACATGCAGCCTGGTCCAGTATTGCATTATTGAGCAATCCAGATTCAGATCCATAAAAGAAACGCCAATATTTTTCATTTTTTTTTCAGATTTTAGTTTATTGCCTCTCGATCCTATTATTCATTCTGCCTGGCCTTTTCCCAACTATGTTGTGTTCAGCTTCCAGTCTTACCAGAGCAGCTAAATACCAGTATCTTACATGGAGCGACTGCTTATCTGACCTTAACAACCCAGTTACTGGGTAACACGATACCCCTTGGTAAGACTGGTTGTCAGACTTTTGGGCTTCTGATATTCTTGATGTTTTTCTTCATTCTTATAAGCTGGCGTCGTATTTTAGATTAAAGTTTTTATATACTTTTCCAATGTCATTGGAGTTAGCAGTTTTTGCAAACTCTGTGGCTTTTATGTCAATTTATTAAAATATGAGTGGATAACCACACAAAAAGTACTTCATCTTATATAAAAACTACATTACCAGCAAATAAATATTTCTTACAATAGATTTCGCAACCATAATTTAATTATTCCACCTATTAAATCAAATTAATGAATCAAATGATTTTTGGGAGTAAAAACTATACATAATAACTCTTTATTTTGCAAGCCAACGAACCTAAGTCAGGTTTTAAATTGTGGCATAAACTTTTTCTAATATCGAACAATAACGTTCTTCTGAATACACAATCTGAAAAAAAAAAAGCAATGAATAAAATAGACCATAAAATCAGAAATAATATCATTTGAAATGGTTGCACACGGGGATAGTTGAGCAATGGGTCTGGTCAAACACTGGTCAAGTAAGAAACGTTTTGTGGATTGATGGTTCCGTTCCTTGGATAGTAGAAGTTTTCTTACAAAAGTAGATTATAAATTAAAGTCATATTTCGTGTCTGTTTGAATCCTTTATGATCATGCTGACTAGAAATCAATACGTCTATGCCAATGATTGTCTAAACCTTATATTGACTAGGAAGCACAATACCTACATACCTTTCACTATGTCTATACAATATTTGAACTAAACCTCATTGTGACTTTGAACCAAAATGCCTACCTTGCAATATGTCTATACAGTGAACTAAACCTTATTTTGAGAGTGTAAAAAAATTTGGTAAACCCACGAGCAACTTGGAAGTAGCATTCGCCGGCCGCTGCCGCGGCACCGCTCGCTTCGCTTGCTTGGCTCACGCGTGGGGTTGGTCACAGTTCTAACCAAACCTAACCTATTTCACCCAGTTCAAAATGGCGAATCATACCTACAATCTGCCGCAGAAATGTTCACTATTTATTACATTTTGCTTGTTAAACATTTTGATCTCTAGGCGATTTACAGCTTAGGCAATTTGTTGTGTAGACATTCATTTTAGGCATTTTGCTTCGTAGACGAATTGAAAGTTAGACACTCTGATCATACAGCAGTTTTATGTGTATAAAAAAAATTATATTAAACTTACCTACATAAAATAAAATAAAATCAGCATGTTTTGGCAAGAACCATGCAAACCAGGGGCAGGTCGCTAGTTTATTTGCAAATGACTAGCTTTTGCCCGCAGCTTTGCCCACGTGGAGGTCAGAAATTATCCCATGGAAATGTACTACCTTAACGGGCATGCCATTAAAGCTAAGTCGGCATGGTTTTTTCCGACATCTTCAACTATAATCGACATATTTCAGCCAATTTACACAAAACCTTAACGAATTATACCTACTATATAAAACTGTATGCATATAATATATGTACCTACATTCGGTAGTTTTTGAGTTTATCGCGTTCAGACAGACAGACTGACACGGCGGGGGGACTTTGTTTTATAATAATTTAAGAATTTTTCCGTGAAACCACATTTAACATTTTTTTGGGGAGCTTGAATTTTGTCCATGAGAAGAGCATAAGAAACGACTGTGTCAATGTGAAGGATAACATGAACTTGATGATTTTTGCTACTGAGCCACAGGAAAACATTAAATAAATAAAAATAAAAAGCTTTTATTGATTCCTTACAATTATTACAACACATGCATTATTTCTTTGATAAAAAATACATTTCAATTTAATTAAAATATAATTCATAATGTTTAGACAATATATTAGTATTCCTCCCGTGGGTGTCGTAAAAGGCGACTAAGGAACTTACTAGAGAATGGGCAGCAGCGTTCTCTATGCATTTTCAACACCATACTGCGATCGCCAACCCGCCTGCCAAGCGTGGTGATTATAGCAACCCCCCCCCCAATTGGGGGAGGCTTATGTCCAGCAGTGGACGTCTTTCGGCTGAAATGATGATGATGATGATGAATTAATTAATTATTTATTTCATTATAAGGACCGCCTAGTGCGGTAAAGCCTCCTCCATCTGTCTCCATCTTGTACTGTCTCTAGCTAGTATGCTCCATGTCTTTCAGGAAAACATTAACCCATGGTAACTTCTCACCTGCTTTTATTAGCGACTTTAGTTTTCGTGTGAAAGGTTCACACAGCAAATTTAACTTTTTCCTAACTTAACCCTAAAATATCTAGCCAAAGCCTGAGGCCCCAAAGTAATATGAAATCAAACACCTATCTTCGCTATACATGATAGTCTAGTATCATTCGTAATTACACAGTATAACCCTCAAACGCGTGCCCGCCATTACTTTTACAGCTGGTAATAACATGGCACTTATCAATTATTTATAATTGTAATGTACATTCGGCACAATAGACGCAAGTTAATGGTAAACATTAAGATTTACAATATTTTTTACGATATTGGTTTGGCTGTTTGGAATTTTTATTGAATTATTCGAAATATTGTTTTGATGTTGCTTGGTGGTCTGCATGTTTTCTTGTACGTAGTAAAAAAACTGTAAGAGAATTCAAAATAAGAAACAAAAAAGAAATGGAATATTCCTAATTACAGGTTACTAAAATTTATGTAGGCAAAAACTAACCTCTAAACATTTAACAAGTCTAATAAGTATAAGTCAATTATTTTAAACATAATTATAAATAACCTTTAAAACCACTTCAATTTAAAAACTTGATACAAATATTTGTGCACAACGCTGCAATAACATCAACAACTAAATCGCATCTCAAACTAAAGAACACACATTCAGGACAAAGCGATAAAACAAAAGAAAATTGCGTGTAAATTGTATAAAACAAAAATCAGTTCAATTAGACCGACGCCCTTAGACATTCCATACCAAAATCAGAGGCTTAACGCTTCGAAGCACACACGATTTATCGTCCCCAAAACTACATTATCACCCTTACGAAAAGAAAAATAAGGTGTAGAACTGCGTGGAATCTACTTTGGCAGCAGAAAATATAAGTTAGCAAGACTATAGTGCGAGATTGCACGTAATGCACGCGCTAAGTATTTTTTATTATAACAATTACAGGGTTAACAGAGCATGTTATAGCGTGATGATTATTGTTGATTGGTCGAACAAAAACTGGGTGTGTTTGTTCGCGTGTTTATACGATTATAGCCATTGTGTTGTCACGCTCTGACGATTTTTACATTTTTAATATATGACTGATTTTATCTAAGTGGCTCGTTTAATCGACGACATGTTTTGTTGATAAATGTTTGTAATGTAATTAGTTTAATGTATGAAGTTTTTATGTGTGTTAAGGTTAGTGAGCATGACGTGTATACTTACTTGTATATGTAGTTGGTAAGTATTATTTATTGTGTTGCTTTTGTTGAAGTTATGTGCATTAAATTGCGGTTATGTGTGATGGATGACAAGTTATCATTGTTTGAATCTGTGCCACTACGTCATGCTTCATTATTGTGACCTTAATCTACAGTAAAAGCCTTTAACGATATTATTTTTATAATTACCACGTTCAATAATTCAGGGAATCATTCATCATTTCCACCATCATCATTTCGCGGGAATCTATTGCCGATTCCCGGCCACCGTAGGCGCGGGCTTGCGGACGGCAAGCTATGGGCAGCTCGCCGTCCGGTAAAGATCTGGGGCCTTACTCCCGAAAGCGATTCGAGTTTGATTTTGATTCCGATTCGATTTCGTTTTTGATCCTAACTCAATTTAAAACTTAAAACTGACCGAAGTTAGTTCCGCTTCGAACCACCGCACGATCGTGCGCTAGTGTCGGATTCAAGAGTATGGATTGGCATTTAATTCGAATCCAATTCGATTGATTCAGAACTCGATGCTGTCGGGAGTAAGGCTCCAGGCCCGAGTCGACGGCGCGTTGTGTTCCACGCGCGCCTCAAAGAGATGTCAGCACGCACTGACGGGGTCCGCCAGGACCGATGCCTGCCAGGGTTACGGGTTTGTCCGAAAGGGATACCGTGGCCCTGGCATACAGGCAACTGAAGGAACACGGGTGGCGTTTAGTCAGTAAAAGTCTGACACGCCCTCCCGCTCCGCCCAGAGCAGGAAAAGTTATTTGATAATTTCCCACCAAAAAAAAAGGTTAATATTTCGTCAATCAACAATCAACTGAGCCTATCGCAGTACACAGCTAGACTTACGCCTCTCCCTGGCTGCACCACAACACTCTGTCCTCCGCCTTCCGCATCCAGTATATCCCAGCCACCTTTTTAAGGTCGTCGGTCCATCTAGCTGGGGGGCGTCCCACACTACGCTTACCGATACGCGGTCTCCACTCCAGGACTCGTCTGCTTCACCGGTCATCGGTCTTTCGACAAACATGACCAACCCACTGTCACTTCAGCTTGCTTACTCTGCTATGTCGGAAACTCTGGTTCTTTTCCGGATAATTTCATTCCTGATTTTATCCTTCAAAGAAACTCCGAGCATTTGGTCGACTTGTTAAAAATATCAGCTAAACTTCCCTAAAATATGAATAAACAGCCTGCCCCAATTTTGTGGAAAATCAGATGTGGTATTATAATTTTTCGTACCTACCTGCCTACCAATTTTTGCTCTTAAAGCTCTAAATTTACTGACGAATACGTGCAGTGACTAGATAAGTCCACTTAATCTGTGTGTTTCTTACCTCAAAAGATCATTACAGCCACCAAACTACATGGTCTTCATATGATCTGACCAGAATTATGACTTTAAAAGAGACTGTGACCTCTGAGTTTGTTTCAGCCTTTCTTCTCAGAGTAGTCAGATAGGAAACGCCGATCTCATCTAGTTTTTAAAACATGATTGACGCGTAAAAGTGTTTGTATAAACCTACTTACAGAAATAAAATCATTTTATCATTTATCATTAAAGCTAACTTGAAGTAAAAATACCACAAATATACAACATGTTTTTTTTTTGTTTATGTTCTTTTTTGCGTCATGTTTACCACAAATAAACGTTTTTTTTTTCTTTTTTCTTTCGTTCACAACAAAATTGTTGTCATTTTTCAGCACGATCAAATTAACTTGATATCCGACCATAATTAACAGGAACGTATTAATTTCCACTACATTTTCTTTCTTCAACACAAAGTTCTCATGATCAAACCATCTAGTACATAGTAGGAGCAACTAACTACCAACAAATCAATGATCGAAACACATCCAATTAACGTTAAAGTGGCATCCGACAACGCGACTTGTCAACAACGTGTCGCCGACGTATTGTCGCGTCACATTCAATGTTGCGCTTGCGACTTGTCGAGGAAAAACGCGACGGAAAAATGTCGGCGCGTTTGAATAGAGCATGTCTTTAGCTGGTGTTTTTATGCAAACTTGTGTAGTTGTGTACTTTGTGTAGTTATGTGTATAATTTGTGTTCTTAGATTGAGGATCGATTTTCGAAATTGAATGGTTATTGAATAGGTTCGATTTGATAGTCGTTGCTTCTAATGAGGGATTGTTTTTGTTTTATTTTTTACTAGATAATTTAAAATTGTGAAGGATAAATTCAAAGTCAAAGTCAAATCATTTATTTCAAATAGGCACGTAAAAGGTACTTTTGACGTCAAAAATTAAAAAAATTGTTAATTGGTTCTAGTAGCTCCTTCAAAAGGGTAGTTATGTATGGAGCAGAATGGGCAAGAAATACATACAATGAGAAAAGAACATTAACAATGTTTTATTTAAGAAAATAAAATTAATAATTGTTAGATCTGTTGCTTCATATTACTAAAAATAACAGTGTTTAGAAGGTTTATAAATTACAACAACATTAGTGGTTTTATTCTTGATCACAAGAAGATTATGTTAGTGATATATTATTCCATAAATCATAGGCTTGATTAATCAATTGTACGACTGCCCTTTTAGTTATTAACAGCAGTTGTCTACTTTTATAATCACAATGACCTAATGACGGATTTACACAAGGTCGTGATCTCATCACTTAAATAATAAATGAACCTCGACACTAGCTTAAATACTTAAAAGCCACTGTTTTGAACGTAAAAGTTTATAATCAAACTAAGAAGCCGATTAAAACCTTTTTAATAAAATAAAAAACAAATTGATTAAAAAAAAAATAAGAATCTAAAAGCGATTCGTTGTTTCGATTACAATTCGAATTTCGAATTCAGGTGACGCTATAAAACCGTCAAGTTTTTGACTTTCACCGTCAGTGAGGCATCGTCTTCCCACGATGTTAGTTGTTTAGTAGGCAACAATTAGACAATTGTCGGCCATTTTAACGATCAACCATAAAATCTGGTTTCAGTCTCTCATTAACCGCATTCTTGTGATACTTCCGCTTTTATAGTTTTACTAATCAACGCTTTGAGATTAATACGGTCCCGTATGTAATGGCGTTGGTTGTGTTCAGATTAATTTTATTGGTCCGCGCTTCAGACAATTGGTCGTATAGATAATTGAGTTTCGGACGCCGCGGCTTTTTAAATCTCTATGTTTACTGTTAAGCCACTTTGGTACAATCTACTGGCTGCATGCGACTAGAAATTTCTAATTAAGATTAATAAATGGACCTGTATTTACTTCTTAAGTTAAAAACGTATATAAATGTTTACCAGTAAAAAGTTGTGTTTTACTTGTTGTCAAAGCGGCCGGCGGATTTCTTTTATCGGTACTGTAATATTTACCAATAAAAATATCATAAAACTTTGATATTGCTCCCCGTTATTGGGAGACAACTTTATTAACGTTTTGATCATAAACAGCTGATCTAAAATGAGAATTTCGAGTTTGTTCAGAGTTTTGTACGAAGACGTGGGAAAATAAATTTACTTTTCCTCATACAAAAAATATTCGCCTATTTCTTTTTTTTTTTTTGAAACATTGCCCCACACTAGGAATTTCTCCTGTATTGTGAGTGCGTTTACAAATATTTAAACTCACATACACAACCAGCTAGACTCGGAACAACTACTTGTAGGTCATACGAATATTTGTTCCGTGCGGGAATCGAACCCGTGACACGCAGTGCAGGAGTTAATCGCTTAATCACTGCACCAACCCTGCCATCAATTAGTTTTAAACCTGCTGTTTTGAAAGGAATAGATGCTTTCAGAAAAGTATCTTATCTTTTTTATACCAAGAGAAATAGATATAGGACGTTGTACCCATTAATAATAACAAATATCTAAATTGTTATAGAGGTTTTTTGCTTAAGTTTGAAATAGCCGTTAAAAATAACTGTTGAAATCACTAGAAAAAAATATTCAAGTTATAATCGTTTTAACTTCTTCATCAGTCCACAAACAACTTAAATAAATAAATAGATACATTTAATCACTTGTCAATACATCAGAGGTCAAATAAAATAATTATCGGCAGAATACCAAAGAGTCTTTGTAACGGAAATCTATATTAATACCTACTTACACAGAGAGAAAGAGTTATTAACGATTTAAACTTTTCATTTTGATGGCCAGTAATTATATTTTTGGTTAAAAACGCTTCTGATTTTTGATTAATTAATCATCATAATTTTATCATTGATCATTTTGTGTTTGATATCATTATTTATATTTATATATATAATAATGTAGAAACCAATTATGTGGAGGTGATGGGTAGTGTGTATGTTTTGCATGCGTTTAAAGTTGATGGTTAAATATTCTAAGTATTCCCGTTTGAGCACCTATGCATTGAGTAGGTACCAAAGGTATTCTCAAATGGGAATACCTTTGATGTAAAAAAAAAAATTGGTGCTCAAACGGGAAAACTCCAAATATTCGAATTATTCCCGTTTTGAGCACCTATTTTTTGAACAGTGCATTGATCACCAAAGGTATTTTCAAATGGGAATACCTTTGGTATAATTATGTTCATGGCTTTTCTCCTTTGTAACAGAAAGAGAAAACTCAAGTATATTAAATACATTCTTTTTACTTGTTACAGGTGCTTTCCGAGGCTCAATGGAGTCTCGGTATGTCAAGATGGTTACCCATCTAAGGACCAACCCCGGCAAGCGTAGCTTATCCTGATGGATCAACCCGTGCGGCTGTTATAACTTAGCCACGAGCTCCTCTTTAATTAGACAATTTTTTTTTTTTTTTTTGATTTATGGCAACTCGGAGTTGACCTTGAGAGGTCATGACTGCTTAATCGGACTTTTTTGTGGCTGCCTTAAGTGAGATTAAAGCCTCCAGCCAGGGTATAAAACTTATAAACTAAACGACTGCACGCTAATGACACCCCTTGTGGGGTACGACCCTCAGCTTAGGGTAGCGTCGGGGGGAGGATAGCAAGGTGGGACAGGCTGGATCAAAACTGGGTTATTATTATTGATCGGGAAATGAAAATAACCTTTAATTCTTGGAAAGTTATCTCGGAAAATCACGACCACTTGCTTCTGAAAAAATTAAGAAAATTTCGCCATTCGCCTATATTTAAAACCCACGCACCAACCTGGTGGTCCCCTATATTTGTTAATAATTGACACATTAATGAAATACAACCATTTTTAATTATAACAGCTGGTGTAATTTCTTATAATTGTGTTTTGTATTGATTTATGCGCATGCGCCGTTGGGCGGGGCGTGGCAATTTTATTGTTTCGGTAACAGGTAACGGTACCCCGGTGCTGTTAGCTTTGGTCATCGTGGGTGCCTTTTTGTAATTATTTTAATCGGGGAAATATTGGCTGTCATATTAAAAATGGATTGCACAATTATTAAGACAAGATAAATGTATGTTACCTCCCCATTGGTTTAGTAATCATCAGCGCAGCTTCCAAGCTCTGAATTTTAATATAAATTTCAGGCGGAACTGTGTCAAGTTTTCGTGTTGAAAAATTCTTAGCTACTTCTGGCAATTTTACTACTATTGGTACTTTTTAAAACCATTGTAAACTATAGCAGTGCCTTTTATACACTTCAGTCATTGAAACTTTCCAAGACTACTAATAAGGAAATTAAGCTCCTTTCGGCTGTCCCAAGTTTTACCTACACATCCGTATTAGTACCTATACCCAAAGTCTCAAATTCAGATAATTTATGTAAACAAATGGGATAACATAACAAAAAAATATCTTCGTAATGGTAATTCACATAAAATTGCGAAAAAGAGGTTCCATTTTCTTTTAAGTACTGATTTTAAGAAATAATAATAAAAAAATAATCATACCATAATAATTTTTATAAATTTTCGGTTTTAAACAAAGTTATTAATAAAAGGAAATTTTCTGGTATAAAATATTTTATGATACTGGTAACAATGCAGGAGATCCAAACATTTTTTTAATTTTGTACATCTTCAACAACACTAATATTACAACTCTCATACATAGATTCATATTGTAAGTAGCATATCTAGCCACATTTTGGATGAAAGCGGCTGAAAACTGTTTCGATTGGAAATCGATTTTGGGAGGCCTACGTCTAGCACTGGGCTTAAAAGGGCTGATTATAATGATCATATACCGTGTCTCCGACACACTACACAAAACATTGTTTGGCAACGGTATTTTGTTTGCATAGTTCTTATAATTAATTCACTTTAATTTTATCGATGATTATTTACGAAAACATTTAATGATAAAATATTTTGCACCACTCTGCCGTGCTAACGAAGAAAGCAATAACTCGATTTTGGACTATTTTGAGTTATATATTTGGAGTCAGCGAATCGAAATCTATTAACTCTCTCTAAGCAACTTTTTATTGATCCTTCAGGAACTCGATTTTTCAGTAAGCAAGAATGCAATAATTAAAACTTCATAACAAATTCAATAATCAAAAATACAAAATCAAGTTATTGCATTTTTCGTTAGTGCGGCAGCACTGTCCTGTCATTTTGACAGTGACATTTCTTGACATTACTTTGTTTAAATAAATTATCTGAATTAGAGACTTTGGGTATAGGTAATTACTATTTAATTTTATATTATAAAAGTAGATAATTTCCACTCTGCAATCGCCACTTTGTTTTGTATGTTTGTTGTCATTTGCCAGTGTCGCGCAACGCTTAGTAAATAACGCAACGTCTATTGTCTTTGGTCTTGGCCTGACATAAGCAATGGACAGCATTGTCAAACTTTTTTTTTACTTTTAAGGTTTTCAATACAAGGCTTCTGGTTACTTTGTATTAGTGTGTATTTTGTCTATTTTTTGCAATATAACTACTAATTTATCTTTCTTCATTTTTTCAGCTTATTTTCACTTGTCATTTATACTAGTGGACACTGATGAGTAATACTATCTAAGAGGAACTAAGATTTTTTTTTAATCCACTAAAGTTCCATCATTCAAGCCTATTACATATTTTATACCCATGACATCATTTTCTCTTAATCTATTTAAAAATGTGACATATCCGGTCGAATCGTTAGTAAAGCTATAAAATTTAATTTAAACTAATAGGCGAATAATTTAGTTAGTAATCACAAAATATTAGAACATTAAGCGTAAGTTATAACTTACTATAATATTAAGTTAGGGATTTTATTGTCAATTAAGTAAGAAAATAATATTATTATGATTAGTTCATTTTATTTTAAGTTGAAATTATAACTTCATTGTTACAAAATATAACAACAAAGGTGAAGTTAGCACGGCATACGGGATTAATCAATGTATACCGCTTTATTCTGCCTTGTCTGGAACAGTTCCACTCCAGGACAAAGTAACATAACAAAACCGTGCTTGTATTCACAAAGGTAGAGGTGTACAGTATCGTTCAGAAGTCCCTATTAACACTGTCAATATTATCATGATCCTGGATATCGTAATATTATCATCAGTAAAATTATCGAGGAAGTAATAATAATTTGACATCAATACCATCAATATTTCATCAATACTGGATCACGATATCGAGTATCGCATGATAATACTGGTAGTGTGATAGGTCCCATTAGGTTAGCTGCGTTAAGACATCACTCACACAAACAGAAGTTCGCATTGCTACGTCCATAGAAATAAGATCATTAACGTGCTACTGCACTTATGAACGCTGACTGTACCTACACACCCAAACTACTTGTGTGTTTAAGTTCCATGTAATATTGGGCGAGCCTATTGCCATAAACAGCGCACAAATCCAGACTCTGGGCAGCTACTGAAAAATTCCAGTTGGAAAAACCCAATAACTCTTTTTCCGAACCGGAAATTGAACACAGGAGCTCATGCTTAGCGAGCTCATCTCACCAATGAGGCAATCAACGCCAGGTCAATACCAGGACAAAGTGCTCTTCTCAAAGAAAGAAGAAAAATATCGAGGACCACGCTTGCTCTGTACTACACATGATCACGTTCTGAAAAAGGATATCACCGTTAGTCAATAACGCTTTAGACAAACAGAAAGAACCTACACATCTATTTATATAATCTACTTATAATAAAGCTCTAAAGTTTGTTTATTTGTTTGTTTGTTTGAACGCGCTAATCTCTAGATCTACCAGTCGGATAAAAAAAATATTTTTGCATTTAGTAGCCCTAGTAACTTACTCATTTAGTAAATCTTGAGGAAGGCTATGGGTAATTCAATATTACGCTAAGACCCAAAGGGCTTCATCACACTAGCGAGTTGCGAGCGAGTGGAAAGCGGGGCGAGTGCGCAGCGAGCTCACCGCGGGTGGGCAGCGAGTTCGCGGTGTATGATCCGCGTTTTGTACATTCATTGCCAGAATGGATTGATAACAAAATGAACGCGAATGTATAAAATGGAAAATGGACAGCGCCGTTCGCAGCGAGCTCGCTGCGCACCCGCGGCGTATTCGCTGCGGACACGTTGCGAACTCGCGGCGAGCACGCTGCGTACTCGCGGCGAGCACGCTGCGTACTCGCCCCGTTTTCCACTAGCTCGCAAATCGCTAGTGTGATAAAGCCCTTAAGAGCAAAAATAAAAATCTCTGAAAGAACGCTAAGCGAAAACGAAGTAATAGCGCGGGCAGGCACTGCGATGCGACAGGGTGGGTCGGGGGAACAATAAATTTTACAAAGTCAGACAAAATCGCAGGCAGAAGCTAGTATTTTATAAACGATACACGATAAATAAAACAACACCATATTACAAAAGGTTCTACTACTTTCATACGTCCTGTTCCCGACACCCTACTTTTTTCTTTTACCTCTGAAATCAGCCTGGGCATAAATGACAAGCATTACCATTTACCACTGTAAGTACTCATGTAGAATACTGCCGCGCCTCCCCTGCAAATGTTCCGTATTTGCCATAAGTGTTAAACAAAAAATCTCCTGTTATACTAAGTCTACAAAGATTGAAAAAAGAGTGCAGAAGGGTCACTCCTTCTAAGAGATCAAGCTGAGGCATTTATTAAAAAAATGACACTGCGATCAAGGATGGCGGGATGGTCATACTTTTAAGACGACAATAAACTTCAGTTCCGAGTAAACTGGTTCGCGCTGGCGCTCGCTGCAGTGGTACTTAGCCAGCCAACACCATCAAGAAAAGCTAGACGCAGAATAGAATATAAAACAATGTTGGCGTCACTTAACTGTAAGTAGCGCAGGCAACTTTAACTTTCCTATTCTTTTATTATTTTATTCAATTTATGTACGTCACACCTGGCCATAATGTGAGTTTTACCCCACGCTACGCGTACGGTGTAACTCGCATTATGGCCAGGTGAAGACGTAAAATTGTGTACTCACCACGGGCAGTAAAAAAGAAAGCCCTCAATCGCATATTTACAACCCTCGCTTGCGGCTCGGGTCAAAAATACCTGCAATTTCGAGCTTTCTTTCTTTTACAGCCCTTGGTAAGTAATGTACTATTATTAAACTTAACTTCTTCCATATCATTTTTCTCGAAGCAAAGGATTGATTGACTACTCCATGGGTGCATAAAAGACAGACACCGTTCATAATGCACACAAAAAACCCATTGTCCTCTAGAACCACACAGTCATAACATTTTCACTATCTAATTACGACAACCCTACATATGTACCTACTTATAAAGAAGTTTATCTGCGTATTCAGCGTCATTTTAAGAATTGAGATGTTGGTGTTGTGGGGATACGCAGACCTACCATATACCAGCGCAGGAAACAAAAAATCTACAGGAACTATTTGCGACACCTGCCTTCCTCTTAAATTTTAGGGGAAGATTTATAAAACAATGATAAGACCTGCTGTGTTGTATGGATCAGAATGAATGAATGGAAGGCAATTGCATGCAGCTAAGATGAGAACTCTAAGAGGGATGTGTGGTGTTAGGCGAATGGATCATCATCATTTCAGCCGAAAGACGTCCACTGCTGGACATAGGCCTCGCCCAAAAGGGGGAGGGGGGGATTTGCCATAATCGCCACGCTTAGCAAGCGGGTTGGCGATCGTAGTATGGTGTTAAAAAAAATGCATAGAGAACACAGCTTTTTTTTTTGGCGCTGAGAAATGCATTATGCATGCCCGCTCGTCGGAGGACGAGACGGGGTATATGGGACTCCCTGCCAAAATGGCAGTATACCCACTAAAACTCAGCGGAGTTCCCTCATCGCCTTGATGGGAGGGTCATGGGAAACTGGCACAGCCTTTACGTCCACAACCCTCCCGGCGCATGCCCGCCTAGCTGACGGGCCCCGCATGCCCCTCAGCCTGGGGGCGATATGGGAATGACCGGAAACACCTGGCCATTCCCGTCCGACACTGGTGGAGGCCTGTGCAATACAGGCAAGGGTGCCCCCGCACCCGTTGCCTGCTGGCCTCCACCTGGGACCTCGCGCCAGACGACCCCGCGTCCAGGCGCCCCTGGTCCCCCCACGACGGGTTAGGTTAGTGGCCCCGCCGCCTACCACTTTTCGGCCGCAGAGGATAGGGAGAGCGGCCAACGCAATACCGACACTCCTCTTCCTCTGCGGCCCCACCGCGTCCGCCATTCAACGGTGGCGACCCCGTCAAGGCCGCGGAAGGTAGGGAGAACGGCTCACCGCAATACCGGCACTCCTCTCTCGCCGCGGCCTCCCACACTCAGCCGCGATGTCGCCAAAGCGGCACCGCAACCTACGGCCGCTACGTCGTCGGCTTAGCCGCAAAAGCCCTGACGAGCGGCCCCCTCCTCGGGTTCCTCTTAGCTTCACCGTGGCCCTCCAAGCCACGGCTACTGAGCCCCCCCGCCTCGACAATGCGGGAACCCACCGGAGGGGATAGAGAACACAGCTGCCCATACTCTAGTAAGTCCCTTAGTCGCCTTTTATGACACCCACGGGAGGAAATGGGGTGGTGCTGTTCTTTACGTCCGGCACCACACGGCACCGCGGATAGACTAAGAAATTAGTATATAAGAGGAAGTCTGAAAGTGACACTGGTAACTGAAAAGGTGTGTGGAAATAGGTTGTCATCGAGCATGTGATGCGGAGAAATGAGGGAAATATCGTCAAGAAAGTTGTGAGTATGAATGTGTATGGCTATACGAGTAGGGGAAGACCAAAGAAACGATGGATGAACTGAGTGAAAGATTTTATGTTTAGAAAGGGAGTGACTCCCGAGATTACAACTAATAAAGAAGAATGGAAGAAAAAGACATGTTGCGCCGGCCACAAATTTTGGATAAGAACTCCGTAGTCAAGAATGCCAAGGCCGTGTACGCTACGAAAATTCACAGTGTCTGCTGCAGACAGGACCAATTCATCATGTAGACGACAAAAAATTTGTCGGACCCCCCTAGGTACGAAAACTTCTCGTGTCTGCTGCAGACAAGACAAATATGAACGTGTACTCAATAAGATTATTTTCGGGCAGTCGTTTGTAAGGTACGGTAGGCTGCTCTAGTCAAGTCTGTTATTAATTTGCGATTGTTTGTGAGTGAAGATCACGTCCACGCGTTAAACGTACACTAACAACCTGAACCACTTCACCTACCCCGCCCCTCCTTAGACCGCAGCAACACAGAGCGCGTCGCTATCGCAGATAAGATGTTTTCTTGTTCAGCACCGTAGCAGTGTACACAGTTCGTGTGTAGAAACGACACGAATTCTTGCGTAGGTCCCGGTGACTTTTTTTAGCGTGTACAAGCGGCCTAAGGATACGGCTTTTCTATACCTCCTTGTTCTTTGCAAACAAACACTAGTAACGACATCGGCGACGTGTAAGGCGAGCACTCGACTGACTACCGTCTGTTTGGGGAGCGTCCACTTTTTGTCCCACGACGGTGCGCGGGCGCATTGTATTACAAATTGTAATATTCCCCCTGTATGGAGCTTGTTTGTTTAAAGGTGAGGTAATTAGGTATTTACTGTCACTAATGATATTATATGTACTATGTATAACGTATGCGTTGGTCGAAGTTTCTTTTTTTTAGTTCTGGATTTTATGTCATGAGATGTATGGAAATGGGCTGAATTCAAAGTACTGTTTTAAGGGTACCGGTTTGAAAATACTACCCACTGTGTTTTCAGATGGAGGGGTCATCATTTCAGCCGAAAGACGTCCACTGCTGGACATAAGCCTCTCCAAATTGGGGGAGTTTGCCATAATTGCCATGCTTGGCAGGCGGGTTGGCGATCGCAGTATGGTGTTAAAAATGCATAGAGAACGCTGCTGCCCATTCTCTAGTAAGTCCCTTATTTGCCTTTTACGACACCCACGGGAAGAAATGGGGTGGTGCTATTCTTTGCGTCCGGCATCACACCGTACAGAAGCGCTTCTAGAAAAGTCCCGTGTGTGTGAACATCTCCTTTCACGCTTAACGTTCTCTCCTGTCCCGAGATTGGACAAACTAACGTTTTCTTTCTTCTACGCGCGTAAATCTCAGACTCGCATCCCGGAATTCCTGTGTTCCTGCCCTTGGAACCATCAGAGGTGGACGGCTCAGCGTGTGTCGTAGCAGTCCAAGGTACGTGTATGCACTGTATTTGCTATTGACATTCTGTGGAGTTTTTGAACATCGTGTTTTACCGTCATCGTTGTGTTCCCTAGAAGCAAAAAGCCACCCCTGCTATTTCGGCTTTGGTGCGCATGCTACATGTTTTGGTGGAGGGGTACTGTTTTACAATCATGAATTTATTAGTGTAAGAAATCCTTCATTTTGAAAACCTGAGAAGGAAGAATAGAAAGCTATCGAATTTTTTATCTATTTTAATTTACAGCTTTCGTTTATTTTATTGCTGAGTGTACCTTTTCTTGACTTCGATCTCACCTTATGGAAAGCGATAGATGAGGTCTATGATGGAATGAGCATGCCCAGAAGATGCGTTCACTCCTGCTTTGAACACAGACTGTGATATTTACAAATACATATTTGTAAACAAACTTAACATCTAAAAATTTTGCATATACTATTTGAACTTACGCTACTACCTACAAAGTAAAAAAAAAAACAAGGAAACAACAATTTGAATGTATGAGACATTCTACACACAGTTTTGCTTTGTGTTATTTGAAAAGTGAGAATATCTAATTATTTTATCTCAAATCGGCTTATTATAATATTGTAAACAGAGAACGAGGAAAGCTGTCCCACTGTAATATAATTTATAACTAGTACGGTTTCGTAACAACCTAAATTTATTATTGTGCACTGAGTTACTAATTGGATATCAAATCTTTTAGATTGATAGAAAATAAGTAAGTACTTGTAAAATCTGTTGTAAGGTTGTTATTCTTTTTTTGGCAAAATAAAGATTTATTATTATTATTATTTGGAAGGGAACACAAATGCTGGAAGAGAGATCTACACTTTAGCTGTTCTCATAATACTGTTACGAGCTTGCGGTTCGTGACAATAAAAACTACCGATTTAAAAACCAAAAATGAAACTTTAATTAATCAACACTGATAACAACTCGAACACTAAGTATAAAACATAAATGCACTACTGATCACTTTAAAGTCGCACTCGAGTATCGCTTGTATCGTTTGAAGTTTCGACTGTGTCGAGTCGCGGTCCATACCGGCCTTAGATAGTTCCAGAATCTTCTACTGTAGAAATATCTAGAATGTTCGAGTACATTCCGGCCCCTACTGACCAGATGTCGAAAGTTCTAGAAAGTTCTAGCATCGAATTTTCTAGAAGAATCTCGAGTCTACTAGTTCTGCTACTCAATACTAGATGGCGCTAGTGGTGCTGTATCAGGCATTAATTGTGGCGCGCAACAATACTACGGCGTTCAATAAAAAGTGAGAATGAGTATGTTACAGGTAACTTATTAAATGTTTAAAAAAAAATTCTATATAGTCACCTTTGAGCGTAATACAATTGAAATATATTTTTTTCTAAACTTACAATTCTCTTTCTAAAAAACTTTTCCTCCTGTGCACCTAAAAATTCCAGCGACTACACCTTCATCATCTCCAAATGTCTATCCTCTCAGATACTACTTAAACCTCGGAAATAGATAGAAATCAGTAGAGGCAAGGTCTGGTGAATATGGAGGATGCTCAAATATTTCAAAGCCAGCGTCTCGAATTGCAACCATCACAACGGCGGACTTGTGGGCGGGGGAGTTATCTTGATGAAACAAGGCAATCTTTATAAGTTTGCCTCGCCGTTTCTCGCAGATTTTGTTTCTGATTTTTTTATTTGATCTGCATATTAAGTGCCCGTGACAGTAGCTTCATGATTGAGGTATTCAATCATCACTACCCCTTGACTATTCCAGAAAAGAGAGCCCACGATCTTACTGACAGAAGGAATCGCCTGGAATTTCTTAGGAGTTGGAGATGATGGTCTTTTCCACGTCATAGACTGATCGTAACGATGAAGCCACGTTTCGTCCATTATTATAAATCAAACCAAAAACGATCAGGATCTAATGCCAACAGTTCCAAAGAGACACGGGAAATATTCAGTCTCGTTTATTTTGCGCATCGGTAAGCATTCTGGGTACCTAACGCGCGAATACTTTTTTCATCCCCATGCGTTCATGTAAGATGCTATGCACACTACCAGATGAAATCTTTATTTCTTCAGCAGTAAAACGTACCCTGGTACGACGATCTGATGTAACAATTTTTTCGACTTTTTAAACCACTGTCGTCGTAGGGCGTCCCGAGCGAGGGTCATCTTTGGAGGATGTTCTTCCACGTTTAAATTTGGTGCACCAACGTGCAACTGTGAAATACGGCGAAACATTTGCTCCTAATGTATCTAGTAAATCTTAATTGACTTGTTCCGTGGTCTTCATTTTTTTCATTTTGGCCAACAGTCTACTACCAACCGCAAACAAATGACTTCTATTATTTTAAAACGAACAAGAGGAAAAGTTCCCAAAAGGCTGGCAGCATTAGCACATTCTATTCTATTCTATTTTTAATATATGGCAAGCAAAGCCGATGTCGACTATTCTGCCAATGTCTAAAGTGAGTTAGAAAAACAAGTGTGCATGAGAGATTTTTTTTGTATGTATGGCAATGCTGATTCATTGGCCAAAATGAAATAGTGTCATTCTGGGTAAAATTGGACCAGCGAGTCAACAGCCTGAACAAACACTTTCATTATTTTAACTTTATGATCGTATGAGCATTTAACATAGTCAAATGTTACCCAGAATGTATAAAAATGCGATAAAATGGGTTTTTAATGTTAGAAAAAATGTTGGTCCAATGTGACCCCAAAATCAATATAACTTTGGACAACCACAATATCTGTCTCTATCTCAGGATTCACGCATAATTTGTAAACTTTTTACTGCAATCGGTATTTAAATCATCAAAAAAACACAATTACTGAGTAGTAATTCTATACATTTTATTGACTAACTATCGGAAATTGTCTCCTAAGTGGTCTAAAGTTACCCGGAATGACTTCTGACCTTACATTTTCCCCGGTGAAGTATAAGATTATATTCAGTACGTAGAAGTGTCGAGTAAAGATTGAGGTGGATGAAGTGATGTATGATGAAAATAGTTACCAAATATAATTGCTTGTGGAAGTTTGTTTTTGAATTTAGGCAACTATTTTCATCATACATCACTTCATCCACTTCAATCTTTACTCGACACTTCTTCGTTCTGAACATAATGTTATACTTCACCCCTACAGACTGTACTATTTATTATGTACTAGCTTTTGCCCGCGGCTCCGCCCGCGTGGATGTCGGTTATCGCGTAAAAAAGTAACCTACGTCCTTCTCCATATCCCAGGCTATATTTCTGCCAAATTTCATGACGATCGGTTCAGTGCTTTAGGCGTGAAAACGTAACATACGGACAGGCAGAGTTACTTTCACATTTATAATATTAGTATCTGATTACTGATTACAGGAGAAATGCTATGGTATGTTGGTTAAACCAAGTGACAAGAAACCGCATCAACTATTTCCACAATGATATCGCATTGTGGCGCTTATTATTGTAATCTTCCTAACGTTGACCACAGTGTGGTGTCCTCAAACCACAGCGATGATCGCTTCTTTGTTTTTCCGTATTTATCGCTCACAATCTATACATAGCCGCTTTTTATGTCTGTATGACCGCTCAGTTCTTCTAAACTGCGCAATGGATTTTTATGCGGTTGTCACCATCATTTAGACAATTTATTCCGGAAGGTTTTTGTAGTTTTTATATTGATATTTAACTTAGATATTGCACAAGTATATTGCACCCGTGTGAACCAGGGGCAGGTCGCTAGTAGTATAAGTAGAGCTCTATGACTTAGTTTTTGTTGTGTATAACTTTCATGATAAAAAATCTTCTTGATACGAAAAAAGTTGCTAAGTTGGAGCAATAAGATTTTATTTTGTTTTTATTTTTACTCAAGAGGAACAACAAACAGCTACAATATAAAAATAGAAACAAGAAAATACACAAAACTTAGAGACATTATTGCAACCCACAACGCTGTTCACAGATTAACGATAGGATACAATAAAGTGAGAATATGATACAATTTTTTATTTATTTTTAATTTTTATAAACGTTGCCCCACACTAGGAATTTCTCCTGTATAATGGGTGCGTTTACAAACATTTAAACTCACATACACAAACAGCCATTAAGACTTATAATTATATTATAAGTCTTTCTTCAACTTTACAGAAGTAAAGTCATCGATATGTAAAGTAATTTATTTATATTTTAATAAATTACGTAACCAATATATAATAAACAACATAACGTTCTACCTTTTCCATTAATTATTCTTCTAATCTCACACCACGTTTCGATTTTATCAAGAAAATCGCGTTTGAACACTTAATGAGTAGGTATATCGTAAAATCACCGGCTGTTTGACCCGGGAATCGAACGTGAACCCTTGCGATTTGTTGCTTAACGCCAATTACTAGCATTGTAACTTAATGTAAGCATTACTTGACTAGATATGTGGTTTATTGTTTACTATTAATGCAACTGATGAAATGTTTCTTCATAAGTATTTAAATTTGCTGATAATAGAGTTTTTAGTACCTCATAAACACCCACCCGCAATGACTTCAGTTTATCCGTGATCATGGTGCTTGCAACAGCGCCAAAATATCGGGAACTCAAAACAAATAGTAAACTTGGTAAATATCCCGTTTGTGTTAATAATAATTTTTAGTACCTATTCAATAAAATCATAGTCATTGTAAAATCGCTAGAAGTTGTCAATCAATGCCTAGACTTTTCCCAACTATGTTGGGGTCAGCTTCCAATCTTACCTGATGCAGCTGAATACCTTCTTTTTTTTAAACGTTACAATACAGGAGAAATTCCTAGAGTGGGACTAGGAATTTCTCCTGTATTGTGGGTGCGTTTACAAACATTTAAAAATGAATAAGAATAATATTTATTTGTTTAAAAAACATGTTTTAGAAAGATGGTAAAATACAAAATAACAAGAGCATACATATTTTTGCTGAACAAATTTTCACAAGCTTATTTAACATTTATTGTCAAAGAAGTCTTTGACACTATAAAAACTATGACTACACAACCATTCATGCAATTTATTTTTGAATAATCTCATATTTAAAGTCTTGAGATTACTTGGTATTTTATTAATATATACGTACACACATAGATACACAACTTTTATTATATTTAGCTAGTCTCGGAAGGACATCCAGTACGAGCCGATGGGGGTCTCGTTGGTTACGAGGATACGAGTATAAATCATCTGCATAACTAAATAATTCCTTATGCTTCCTCACAAACATAGGTACATGCTTCATATAAGTAAAGAGACGGTAGCGGCAACAAGCCAAGCTTTTTAAATAACTTTACTTTAAACACATACACAAACAGCCAGACCCGGAACAACTACTTATAGATCATACAAATTATTTGTTCCGTGCGGGAATCGAAACTGCGACACGCAGCGCAGCAGTCAATTATAACACATGACATGATATGATATGTTTTACATGGAGCGACTGCCTTACTGCCGGAGATGAGAATGTTGAGATGGATGTGTGGAGTGACGAAAATGCATAAAGTCAGAAATGAGTATATAAGGGGAAGTTTGAAAGTGGCGCCGGTGACAGAAAAGTTGAAAGGAAGTCGTTTGGCATGGTATGGGTATGTGATGAGGAGGGAGGAAAGGCATGTGACGAGGAGAGTGATGAATATAAATGTGGATGGATGGAGAGGGAGAGGACGGCCCAAAAAAATATGGATGGATTGTGTGAAGAATGATATGAAAGAGAAGGGAGTGAATGATAGAGTGACGGTTTACAGGGGGGAATGGAAAAAGAAAACGTATTGCGCCGACCCCAAGTAACATGGGACAAGGGTAAGAAGATGATGATGACAAGGAGCGACTACCTATCTGACCTCTACAACCACGGTAACACGATACCCCTTGGTAAGACTGGTTGTCCGACTTTCGGGCTTCTGACGACCCGATACAACTGTCAAAGTTCTACATTTGACAGCCGGGACCAATAGCTAAACATGCCTTCCGGGGCGCGGAGGGTTTTGGCATGTAAAGATGGTCACCCATCCACGGACCAACCGTGGCAAGCGTACCATAACCTGATTGATTGACACGTGTGGCTGTTATTACATAGCCATGAGCCCCTCGAGTAAGCTTTGGAACTAATCATCTGATTCCGAAAATTCTTTCTCTAATGTGTAGTTACAGTATTGCCGAGTGTCATAGGATATATCTTACGTTAAGAGGCTGTCTCGGGTCCCCTTGCGCCAATCCTGTAAACAAATATTATCTCGTGACTGAGAAGGAATTATGAAAAACGGCTCAATCAGCTGCCCCGGTAAGTGTGTCTAGAATTTCCTAATACCTTTTATAAAGTTTCATATTGAGACACGAAGCAACAAAATTCGATTTAAATAAAAACGGCCACATTCCTCTAGATCGTATTTTGTTGCTTCGTGTCTCAATATGAAACTTTATAAAAGGTATTAGAAAATTCTAGACACACTTACCGAGGCAACTGATTGAGCTGTTTTTCATAATTTCTTCTCAGTGACGAGTTAATATTTTTTTTATGGAGTGGCACTAGTGGACCCGAGACAGCGCTCTTAAAACAAGAAGTTTTAGCAGAAGCTAATCACTCATATAGGTCTATATCCTGGATTAACAGATAGGATCGGTTCCTACTTCTAATTCCTATTAATGAAAAAGTTCCTCAAACATGTGAGTAAAATCACAGACAACAACCAGAAAGAAAATAAAAGTAATCCTGCTAGTTAAATGTAAGCTGATCTGTCCAAACAACTGATGATTATCTTCTAGCCAGGATTCCTTCCATTAGAACTAAATGTAATATAAGAATGTAGGCTCGTAATCCTTTCAATTTTGCAACTTAATGACCAATCTTAAGCGTTTGTATTGTGGGAAACAGAATTAACTTGGATTGGATTCTTAGATTAAAATTAAAAGAGGAAACTCAGCTAAGAGAGAGTGAGAAGATTTTTTCAACTAAGTTTTTTAGGTAGTTGGATATTATTATCATACTAACACTTTATAAAGACTTGTTAATTTATAACTGTAAGAGCATAGAAACAACTGACATAATGACATAGTCAACAAGAAAAATTAAATTTATATACTACATATCGTCAACCGTAGGTTCAATTGAGGTAAGGAACAAAATACGATTTTTCAGGAGAGGCCGACAAAGTTTTCTTTCGGACTAAATCGCCCATAACTTTTTTTTTTAATAACCTTTTTCAGATCTGTTTTCACATATAATCTTGTATTTTAGTGCTCTATCTACTTGTGTAACATGTATTTAAATAAGCTTTCTATTTAAGAAAATTGACGTCCCTTACACCAATGTATTTTGTTAGGTATGTCCCTTACTGACCAAGTATCTTGTAGTCTCGTCCCTTACATTAAATTGACCTCTACATTGGATCAAAAATAGTGGAAAAATAGTAAAAAATAGTGTACAGGACTTGTTGAAAAAATGTATGAAAAGAAATACAGTGTAAAGAGATTGTTGACAGAAAATTAAGTACACACTTTTGGCGTACGGATATCTTAAATTTGGAAATCGTTACCTACCTTACCTTATCTTACCTTATTTGATTCGATTGGCGGCGGTAATTACACCATTTCAAGTTGCTATATTGCATAGTTTTTCAGATACATTGTTATTATGGGGCTGATTCGAAATTTGGATCCGAAAAATCAGTAGGGTAAGGGACATTTTACTTAAGCTAGAATTTTTTCATAAACACCATTCGAAAGAGCGAAACATTCTGAACAAAACTGTATACTCAACTCATTTTGGGCATTTTGTCCCTTACGTCAATTGAACCTACGGTCGACGATTATATTTTAAGATGAACTGGTAAAAAATATGCGCGAACGGACCTCAGTCAGTCACCGCGCTTTTATAGAAGCTTGTTTCCTAACTGCACTATCTAACTAAGCAAACACTACGTTTTCACCGTAATCCTTGTTCTTCAACGACCATCGTCCAACCATTTGGAACCGTCAGAACTTATAAAAAAAATCACACATCTATTAAACTGATTAGATTCCTATACGTAATTTATTGTCAAGTTGCGTACCACTCGCTGGACCGAGCACAATGCCCGCTAGAATGAAACAGAAACATGTTTAGAGCGAGAGAGGTATAGTGGGCCTTGCAAGGTGATTTCAGTTGCGACTACGCAAGCCTATGGTCAGGTTGTTACGCACACATCCGCGTTTTTGACGCGCCCTTATACGGAGACGCGATCGGAAAATGAAACGCGGAATGTTACGATTCGAAAAACATTTTTTTCGGATGTTTAGGTAAAGTATGGCTGTAACTCGTGCGTTTTCGTTGCACCTGTAACTTGAATAGAGACTTGGTGTGTTTTTTTTTTAAATTATAAACATAATTAAACATTGTTTTGTATTGTTTAGGTAAAGTGGACACACATATAGTAGTACCTAGATCTGTGAGAGTGTCCGAGTGTATGTAACCTGATGTGACTTGTGAAATAACTTCTAGTGAAGTGTAAATAGCCTTTTAATAACTGAGGACTATAAGGTATGTGCACCTTTTGTCGGTAACATAAACACTAGTTTATGTTGCAATTGTAACTGTTATTCAACCTTTATTCATGGAAAGATTAAAATGACTAGAAATATTTGAGTATAAATCTGCCATGCTTCTTTATATAACAGCAGGTGTAATAACAATTCCAATAAGAAATTTGTTTACCATAAGATTAGAAAAACAGGAACTGAAAAGCTTTTATAAAACTTTTAGCAATCACACCTGTTATTTTCATTTCACTGCGGAATTTTAAACTGATCAAATTAATAGAACAGTACCTACGTACATTAAACCTAAACCTATTTACGATTCCAATGTATTCATTAAAAGTTACCTACTTAACAAGTTACAAGTTATATTCATAATTAAATTGAAAACTCATTATAAAAGTGACATCGCTTATAAGATAACAAGGAGGAAGATGAGCCTTAAAGGCCCTGATAAGAATATCAAAGCTACCAACAATCTTCTGCATGAAAGTAATGTCAGTTTTGACAGGTTGTTAATACCTATTCTCCATTTATTATAACATTAGACAAATAACTGTTCTCACCCTTTCGTTATTTCGATGTAAACGCTTAATAAACTCCATTATTTCACGATAAATACAAAGCACTGTAATCTATTTACCATTTACATTAAAAAAATAACTCTAAAGTGCAGTAATTTCAACAATATTACACAATAACTGTCGTTATTTAGCCGTTATTTGTCTAGTGGAGTATAAGGTTCTTATATACAGTACAAAAATATGCCTAGTTAAGGCGAAAACACCAGTGTAGCCCACGAAATTCAAATTTTCATACGTTTTTTTGCAATATACAGGCCAGTATCAGGTTATATGTTGGTCAAAAAATTTATTCGCGGCCGTAATAAATATATATTATTAAAATTATAATCATAAAAAAATATTAATACCTACAACTCTGGTGTTCAAATTACTTTGTTGAATGTTGACATTGGAGGCCAATTCTAACTTAGAGAGTTATATTGATGATTCTTATGATTATAATATACTATATAACCATTTACCAAATTCACTTCAAAATTTACTATTGACATTGTTCAAAGAAATACTGTTTATACTCTTACTTTACAAAAAATATTACACTATCAAGGAATATTTAGAGGATAAGTCGATGGAACCTATACCTAATGTAAATTTGTAATACAATAATCAATCAATAAGAATAAAGTGAATAAAGTCAGAAATGAGTATATAAGGGAAGCTTGAAAGTGGCGCCGGTGACAGAAAAGTTAAAAGGACGTCGTTTGTCATGGTATGGGCATGTGATGAGGAGGGAGGAAACGCATGTGACGAGGAGAGTGATGAAGATAAATGTGGATGGATGGAGAGGGAGAGGAAGGCCCAAAAAAATATGGATGGATTGTGTGAAGAATGATATGAAAGAGAAGGGAGTGAATGATAGAGTGACGGTTGACAGGGGGGAATGGAAAAAGAAAACGTGTTGCGCCGACCCCAAGTAACATGGGACAAGGGCAGGAAGATGATGATGAATCAATCAATAAGAATAACAATTAATATATAATAATATTTAATATGTAATAATAAGAATAATGACTTTATCACTGACATGAAATGTATTTGCAAGCCATATCATGGCAGGTTATGCTGGAACAAAAATTACTATAATATCTATTGTACCATATTCTGGCAAATAAATATTTTGATTTGATTTGATTTGATTATAATTCTCTAAATACATATTTGGTACGGATGCGAATAATATTTTTGTCAACATACAACCTGACATTGATCTGCAAATTGCAGAAAACATAAGAAAATCAGAGCAATTGTGGCCTAGTGGCAACGAATCAGAGCGACGCCTTAGTTAGTATGAATAAACTCATCACTAATACTCTCAAAACGGTGAAGGAAAACATTGTGACAAAACCGGCATGTCCTAGAGCCAAAAATTCGATGACATGAGACATCTCCAATCCGCACTGGGCCCGCGTCGTAGATAACAGCCCACTCCCTCTCGAAGACAGGAGGTTTGTGTCCCAGCAGTAGGAATATTATGTAGGCTTACCTTAGCGCATCCAAAAACACAAAGCCGGCAAAGGTTGTCTGTAAAAGATCGCTTTTAGCGATAAGACCACCCATTGTGACACCTTATGTATTACAGTTCTATTTATTTTGTAATTAGATTTAAAACCTTTTTTTTGTCTTACATACTTCCTTGACTACGTAGCTTTATTAAGTGCTCGTCGTGCTTGAGCACTACAAGTGAAGATCTTACAGCCTTAAAGTCATTGTATTCTGCCTGCAAGCAAGCGTGCAAATTATTTATATTTAAATGTCATAATATATTATGCAGATTATATTATTATTACATTATTATCACACATTATTACACGTACAAATGTCATTAATTCATTTACAATAAAGTCATCAAACTCAAATTCAAACTCAAAGCATTTATTTCAAATAAACCAATTACAGGCACTTTTGAATTGTCAAGGGGTCGGTCAGTCAGAAAGATGAAGCTAGTTGCCCATTCCAAAGCGTAGTAGGTTCCTATGGAGAAGAACGGGCAAGAAACTCCAGTGTCCGTGGAGTTTCTTGCCCGTTCTTCTCCATAGGAACCTACTACGCTTTGGAATGGGCAACTAAAAACAACACAATAAAACATTTTAAACTTAACACAATCATGGCAACAATAATAAGAAAATTAAATGCGGGGCAGTCTTTGGGGACTGCCGGTAGAAGTGAAAACGAAGTAAATAAAGCGTTCGGTGACGATGACACGAGTTCCATGATTTTTGTTCACCCAAAAAGTACTGAACGCGCCTAAAGAAGTTTTCACTTCAAAAATCTAAAGTAACATGAAAACAGAAAGTCCTGTACGAAGCCAAAAGGCTCCTTTCTCAGCATGAGGCTGCGACATTTAAAAAAAGTGTCGCAGCGCTGTTTTTCAGTATTTTTTTTTTTGTACTATGGGTTTGCTCTTGACTTTAGTCTAGGTCTGGGTGACAGAGACAAAGTCTACGATGGAGTGAGCTTACCCAGAAGAAGCCTGTTTACTCTCACTTTGAATAGATTAGGGTTGTATGCGTTCGGAAACGCAGATGCAGGCAGAGAGTTCCACTACTTTCCTAATAGTGCCGAATAATAATTATGTTTCATCTGGTTTTAAGTAAATTAACGAGATCTTTCCGGTTAAAGAACCACATCCTCCGTCATGTTCTTCGTCATTGCCACTGGTCACTTTCAAATCTGTATTTATAAATACTTTTATCACCAGATAAAGACAATAAATTATGAGTTTAAGCAAATCATTTTTGAGGTCAAATCTATTTTAGATTAGGTGAGGATTTCTATAATACGTCATTTTGCCGGTAATACCTACCAAAAGATCCAAGAAGCTACTGACTTCGGCGGCCATGAGCCGTTAACCAACAAGAGAAATTATAACTGCTATAACTTATAATGAATTGTTTGATTTCTCCACAGGCTAAATACCGTTAGTGATCGTTTTTAATTTGATTAAAAAATTGTCACTTTCCGTGGCTGTTAATAGGCTAATAGAAAGATATCAAGAGTTACATTAGTTATAACATTAGACTTTCATAGTTTGGTTAAATACCTCTAACGTCATAATAACAATATTAAAAGAGTAACCGTGGAGTTTCTTGCCGGCTCTTCTCCATATGAAACGACCATTTGAAACCGTGCACCTAGCTTCTGACGTTTCATAAGTGCCCATGTAGGTCTAAGTGAAGTAAAATATTTTGAATTTGAATCCACATTCCGAATTTGATTCAAATTTAAACTATTTGATTTCTTTTTTTTTATTAATGACAGAAGAGATTTAAAGATGGCTTGGTTTTCGCTGCTAGCTATTAAAAACATACAGAATGATCTTTTCTCTCTCGCGCAAAACGAAGTCGAAGACATGTGAAATTCAACATTCTCACTACATCAATAATCTACTAGGAACAAGTATCACTTTTCCTTCACACGTACACAAACAAATAGATATAAAGTGTTCTTTTGTTACAACCTGTTGGCTGTCACTGGACCGAGACTGTTTGGTAACCATGGCAACCGATACAAAGGTGTCAGATGAAACGCTAACGTCAAGTAGCGCGGATAATTCTGACATAGGTTTTTGTTGTTGAAATGTGGAGTTGCAATTAGAGTTGTTGGAGAGAATGTGTAGAGTTTCTGTTCTTGCGGTAAATTTTGAAGAAAGAGGCTTTAAATATTTAAATACGTGTATGTTTGTACTTAAAGATTTAGCCTGCTTTATCGTTTAATTGTTCTTTATAATACTTAAAATATAAAACCTTACTTCTCACTCCTAACATAATCCGTATTAATATTATAAATGTGAAAGTAACTCGGTCTGTCTGTCTGCTACGTTTTCACGCCTAAACCGCTGAACCGACCGTCATGAAATTTGGCAGAGATATAGCCTGGGATATGCAAAAGGAGATAGGCTACTTTTTTACGCGATAACCGACATCCACGCGGGCGTAGCCGCGGGCAAAAGCTATTTATTTATAAATTATTTTAACTTTGGTTGACTTTTCTCCATTTTTAAGAGATCTAGAACTTGAATTAAAGGCTATCTTAGACAGGCGCGACGCGACGGTGCAACGGGATTCTGCTTGAAAATTTTCCATGAAGTTTTCATAGAAATTGTTCTACTAGAGTCGCGTAGCACCTGTCTGCAGGAGCTTTTAACTCAAAATTTATTGCTAGATATTCAAAATTCAAACTACTTAATTAATTAAAGCTAAACTGACAGCAATTAACGCTGAAATTTATAGACATATCTACGTCATAGTCCTTATCTTCTTCTGGTTATCAAATGTAAAAGAGATACCACGAAAAAATAATTTCACAAATTCAACTAACTCAGACAAATAACGGTTAGGTAAATAAAATACTAATTATGAATAAAATATATATAGCAGGTATGTTCTCAATTAATCGTTTTCGCATAAGAAACGATAGAATCTATTTCAATTCAAAGCAATTATAAAACAAAACATAATTTATTATATTTCGATTTATCGTTCGAAAACATCCTGCGTTAATGTTTCTGAGAAAATAATTGAACGTTTTACTTCGGTATCGATATTAATGTTTCATTGATTATCAAAACTTGAATATAATATGTTTTTCCGTCGTCAATTCAATTCAAAATGTTTATTTGCAAGAAAATACATAGTTTACAAGTGAAGATCTTATTTTATTTATTTATTTATTTTATTATTTATGTACACACAGTTAAATACATAGAGATACGACATAATTATAATTTCAGTACAAAGGTACTGCTTATTTCTTAAGAAATTTCTTCCAGCAGACCTGCGAAAGGATAAATGAAAAAGAAATGTAGACAATAGTGTGTGAGAACATGAAGAGAATGATATGAATATGCGAAGTCTTAAACTAAAATATTAAATATAACATATACTTAAATAAAGCTACAAAAATATAAATACATATATCTATAAATATATACATAAAATACTCACAGTTGAGAGGAAAGGTAATGCTCTTTTACTCGATGTTTGAATAGAGATATAGTTTTTAAATCGCGAATGCTAGGCGGAAGCGAGTTCCATAATCTTACAGCCTTAAAGTCATTGTATTCTGCCTGCAAGCAAGCGTGCAAATTATTTATATTTAAATGTCATAATATATTATGCAGACTATATTATTATTACATTATTATCACACATTATTACACTTACAAATGTCATTATTTAATTTACAATAAAGTCATCAAACTCAAACTCAAAGCATTTATTTCAAATAAACCAATTACAGGCACTTTTGAATTGTCAAGGGGTCGGTCAGTCAGAAAGATGAAGCTAGTTGCCCATTTCAAAGCGTAGTAGGTTCCTATGGAGAAGAACGGGCAAGAAACTCCACGGACAATCTTTTAAAACAAAATATTGTTACAAAATATGGGTTACATCATTCATGTTGAAGTTATAGGTACATGTGAGAACAATGTAGAAAGACGTGCACGTTAGAAGCGTCCGTAATAGAAACAATTCAAAAATTAAAATAAGCCGTGGCAGCTAAGAGATGACCCAACTGACGGCGCCCGTTCACGAACATGACGCATGAATCAGCACCATTTAGCTCAACCATTTTGAAGGGAACTTAATGATCCAACACACACGCCACTACCAGCGAGACATTTGAGTGAGCATGACATACTCTCAGCCGCCAGGGCACATTCAAGTCAATAAAAGACATATTACCCGGTAAATGGTAGCTCTATAGTAATAGTACTCACACCTGTGCTATGCAATTATCATCTCCAACAAGTGTCTCTTAACAATTATTTTATGTTCTAAAAATTACTTAACACTGTAGAAACACTTTTTTTGTCACCACTCTGACAATTTTGTTTAAAAAAAATTACCCTGCAACAATTTAAATTATTTTTATTGGATATAAACTAATATACAAATTTTTCTTATAAATATCCTGAGCAGTCATCGGATTTTATTCCTCCCCGACCCTTGACTGTAAGTGAAGCGCCAGCACGCGTTTTAGCTGAGCAGCAAGTAATCCAAACTCCCCAGGATAATAATCAAAACACTGATTTTATCCAGCCACCGTCGGTCCCTTGCCACCCTCCCTCCGACTCAGCTCCGACTAAGCCGAGGTTCGTACCCCACAGGGGGTGCCCTTAGCGAGCAGCAGTCATTTAGTTTGTAGTTTTTTACGCCCTGGCTGGAGGCATTAAGTTTCGATAGGAGCTTAAGGCAACCACAGGAAAGTCCGGTTAAAGAGTCGGAACCTTAGTGGTTACACTCTGAGATGCCCTAGATAAAAAAAAAAAAAATCGGATTTTACGTTTAAAATGTAAATTACTTCTCACGAATGTCCTCACACTGGATTATAAAATATACCTACTTATTAGATAATTAATTTACTCAAAAATTTAAAAAAAATCGTTTACAAAAATAAATAACATAAAGACAAGTTTTATTTTTTTCTTGGCTAATTATTTAATCAGTTTTTCATTATTTTCATTATAATTCCAATCAAACTTCGTTTTTACACCGAATTATTGAAATATAAAACCTCTTTTGCAAACGCAATTCGAATATAGAATTCTGCATCTCGTTGAAGTCTTTCCTACGAACGTTGATTATGCCGTCCGTCGTCGCATGCGCAGCACAACTCGCTACCAACAACCTACAGCTTACAAGACTTTTTTTTTACTCCATTTAATATACAACAAGTACATTTATCCGCTCCATAAATAATACATAAGCAGTAAATATTGATAACGTTATTACTTTCTGTAAATAATGCAAATCGAATGATTTGTTCGAGTAACGATTTCGATTATCGATGAAAAGTTTTCGATGTTATTTTTATTGGGTCATTTATTTTGTTTTTAAATGTACTTAAACGGTTTCATAGTTTTATTTCATGAGTGTTTGAAATATTTATGATATAATATTTTTTCGTTTGTGGAAAAACGTGAGAACCGATTGCTATGAAACTAGGATTGTTTTAGCCACCTTGCCAGCTGGATTGGTATGAAGAAACCTCATATTTTAGTCATCATATAACTGTAACCTGTAGGTTGTAAGGTTATATTATGTTATGTGACAACACTGAAAATTTTATATATTATAAATATAAACATATATTTTTTACGTTTTAAAATTTTTGTAACGCTAAAAACTTATAAAACTTACTTACAAAGCGAATACCTACCTATAACAATCCAAATCTTTTACACATCATCTCTTCTCTCAATTGCTGAAGCAAAGATTTTTTTTAAATTAATATTTAATTAATTAATAGCCATTAATTAACATTTATTACGCCCGTGGGAGTCCACAACGATAACTAAGTTGCATTATCCCGTAGCGTTTCTCGTAGGTGTCTTGAAACAACCTGTATTGATTCACATACTTCTGTTATCTTGAAATAAAACCCTGCACACACAATACTTATACCTGTGATAGGTAGTTAAGCTACTTGGCTTGCTGGAATTTCATGTGGTGAGAAAATTGTATCATACAAGTCACTTATTATTGCTAAAAAGCAACAGATATTCATTCTTCACCACTATAATAGACCGTAAATGGTACTAAAAAGCTTCTGACCACTACAATAAACGCAATTTATGATTTCTATGATCACTTGTCGTTGGCCTATGGCATTCAGTTCGCATTTGCAGAGTTTTTACTTGTGCATGTAGCATAAAATAAGTAAATATATAGTAGAACTTAAACCAACATTACCTACAGAGTTATAGTAACAATTAATATGAAAACAACAGCCATTTTTACTATTACAACGAATACATCATTGCATTATGCGAGTAAAAGTTGTAACCAAAAAAAAATTGTGGAATGAAATCGTATCTGTAAATTCCTATTTACAGATACGATTTCTGAGTCGTGGGTAGTGTTTTGAGTCCGATATCCTTATCGGACTCACTTTTGCACGGTATATAAAAAAAAAAAAAGCTTTATAGAGTCGACATTTTCTATCTGACTACCCCTGAGAAGAAATGGCGAAAAAATTCACAGGTCAGTCTCTTTTAAAGTCCACACATAATATTGGTCAGATCATGTGAGAACTATGTATGTAGATCCTTATGAGGAAAGAACCACACAAATTTGTGTGGACCTGTTCAGTCAGTGCAAGTATTTGTCAGTAATCGTAGTATCAACGCCTACCACGCAAAATAAGTACCGTGTGAGACAGTCTTAATTCTCTCTGTATTGCAGAATGGAACGCAACCAACAGGTGTAGCTTTATGTTTACGTTTCTTTATTTTAAACATAAGCATAATGGACACCGCATGCCAATTTCACACGTTGCAACGTATTTTAAATTATTGCTAATAATTGTTATGTTTATTTTAAGCATTATGATAAATGCATAAAATAATATAAATGTGATTTGTGAATAGGATTAACATGAAATGAAATACCTACATTTTTTACAAAAAATAAAAAAAACTAAGGACGCTGACTTACTTACTATATAGTTATTTTTCACTATTTAGGAGGGATGGGCCGAAATTCGGTTCACATTCGGTTCAACCGAATTTCGGCAGCTTGAACCGAACTTCGGCATTCGGCCGAAATTCGGTTCAGATGCCGAACATTCGGCACAAGAAAAATAAGTAATACCTACTTGCACTATTCTGACTGAAATTTAAAACTGTAAAATAAAAAATAATTATGTCTTTTACTCACTCATGGTCATTTATTTTAGTTAGGAACATTATAAATGTAAACCTTAAGTTAAATCTGTTCTTCTTATTAGTCTTTGATAATTTCTGCCTAATTAATTAGACATACTATTACAAAAATGAAATAGGTAAACTTAGTATTCTCTAACAAACATCTGGATTATAATATTCGTAAATTGAATTTTAAAAAATCACTTTTTTGGTTCACAAACTAAACATTAATTAAAATAAAGTATTTTTTATTACAATTAAAGGGTATTTTTTTTCAACAATCAAATTAAACTTTTCTTATCTACTCACTCATATTTAAAATTTACTAGAGGCAGGTTATGGTTCAAAAACACCAAAGCCTTATTTGGCAGAAGTTTGTTACGTATACGTTGCTTGCCTTTGAAAAAAGTCGCTCAAAGAATATACCGAACTTCTAGGAGCAGCCGGGAGCGCGATGTGCGGGCGGGGTACATCTAGCAATAAATAATGGAAGTAAATGCGTAAACAAATCACGACGTGTCGCTTTCGAGAAGCGCGCGAAATTGAACCGAATTTTCGGCCGAAATTCGGATTCGGTTCAAACCACATTCGGCCCATCTCTACTATTTCGTTTTTTTTTTTTTGTTAAAATCTTTTTTTATATTGAAAACCCTCACAATATCTTAATCCTATTCACAAATCAAATTTAATTACAAAAAAAAAAAACATTATTATTTTGACTCCATGTATATATGTAGTATATATATATACACAACACATACTATTGTCTTTTCATAAAGATGTTATTTCCAAAGATTCCGTCGATCCCGTTTTGTCGGATAGCAAAATATAGATGGGCAAAAAGTAATTAGGTTTTATTTAAATAACTATATTAGGTAACCTCCGTAACCTTATGATTAAGTGGGGCCAACAAGGCAACTAAAAATGTAGATTTACACAAATCCTTTTGCTGTTAAGATGGGTATTGGTAACAAATTCTGCTGACATTATTCAATTTAATGGCAATCTTTATGGGGCACAAAGATTTTTTCATGTATTCTTTGGCGATTGTTGAAAATTGATGTGTTTCTCTTCACTTTGATGTCAATTTAATGCAAATTTATGAACTGATTTCGATTAATTATGTAAAGGATATTCCTACTAGAATTCGATCACATTATTTTAACGATAAAAATTTTGTCTCTTTGGGCCGCGCAATATTCTACATTCTACACCATTTGGACACTGTCGGAATAATTGATTTCGATCAGATTTTGTGGTTCTTTTCAAAACCAAGTGTTTAATTGGTGATCCGTCGCTTACCATTTTGGTTTCATAGAAATAAACTTTTAGCTTGTTGGTATTGCGATATCTTAAAAGACAAACATGTCTAATAATAGTCTATGGCAAATAAATAAAAATACTCATATATATATGTCAATACTAACTCATCTTCTAAATGAAAGATTCTTCTTCATGTAAAATGCTTCTCAATGCGTAAAACAAAATTAGTTGAAATATAGTTGCTAGTCTGAATACTTAACTCATAATGGAGCCACCAAACCAGAAATACCGTACCTATAATAAGCAAGGAAAGAGAGATTTATTTCTTCTACCATAAACCCGAGCCAAGTAAACTTTCACATTAAGGGGGAAACGTCAGCTCGCAAAATTCGACACGGCCTCAAATCATTTAGATCAACATATAACCAGATACTGACCTGTAAATTTCAAAAAAACATAAGAATATTACAATTTCGCGGGATTCCCCTTTTTTGAGAGGGAAATTATCAAATAACTTCTCCCGCTCTGGACGGAGCGGGAGGGCGTGTCAGACTTTTACTGACTAAAACCCAACCGTGTTCCTTCAGTTGCCTGTGTGCCAGGGCCATTATATCCCTTTCGGACAAACCCGCAACCCTGGCAAGCATCGGTCCTAGCGGACCCCGTCAGTGCGTGCTGACATCTCTTAGAGACTCGCGTGGAACAGAACGCGCTGTCGACCCGGGCCTGGTCCTTACCGGACGGCGAGCTGCTCGCGGGCTACCCTAACGCTTCCCCCTTAAGCCACTTATAAATTAAACGACAAGTTAAATAGGTAGCTAAGTAACTACGAAAATGAACGTAACAGACTTACGCTATTTTGCTTCGCAGGACAGCAGTTATGCGTAGTATATCTTCGATTGGCCGACAATCCGACATGAATGCGCAGGACGTTGAGCAACCAACTAGTTTAATGTTTTCCTTTCCTTTTTACAATACTACACACATTTATATGACACTAAATAATTATCTAGATTTAATCTATACTAATAAAAAAATGGAAGTGTCTGTTTGTAATGTCAAAATAACAGCTTTTTACTATAAAAAATACGGTACTTACAAAAAAATAATTATCATTTTGGCTTGTCTGTTTGTTTCGGCTAATCTCCGAAACGGCTGGACCGATTTTGATGGGACGTTCACTGGCATATAGCTGATTTTATAAGGAGTAAATATTAACTATATTTAAAAACTACGCGGATAGGGGCCGCGCGCAGCAGTCAGTTCAGAATATATATTTGAAGTACTATAGTCGAAGATAGTCGTTAATTTCAATCTATTTCGTTAAAATGATTTAGGAGTGTAATATTCAATTATTGTAGACACACAAATCATGTTAGTACTTACGTACTAACTGACCTCTTAAAGATTGCTTTATCAATATATCCTAGCAGCCTGGGGGAAACTAACTGCACAGCTAGCTTGGCAGGGGGATAATTTATATTTAGCACGATGATTAAGTCGGCTCTGTTATCTGTGTATGTATGGTTAAATACCTACTTTATATTCTAATTTAGTAAAAGCCCGGAGTTTGGTAGTTGGCGGTGTGATACCTCCGTGCCTCGGAAAGCACGTTAAGCCGCGCCATGCCTGGGGCCCAAGTCTGCTATTTTTATAAATTCGTCACTCCAACACGATCCCATTGCTATTTTGCTAAAAGTTCGTAATCTGCTAAATTCATAATGGTCGATCATTGGTCGGTCAGTGGTCTCGTAATAGAATTGTATTACAATGGCATTTTGAACATTTATTCATGCCAGATTTCATTTATATATATTTTTACATATTATTTATTAGTGTTATAAGCAATTTGAAGTAGTAGGAAGTTGGAAGTTTAGTAGGAAGTTTCATTTGTCATTATGTACAAGATTACCAATTCTTTCAATGGAGTGTCAGTGGCTGACAATTGGAAAGTCATAATGACGCCATTATATTAGTAGATTACTAAACTTGTCAAAATCAACAATTATGAAATAACAACAAAAAAATATGAAATAATAACAATAATGACTACTGTAATAGCAGACTTGAGACCCAGGTCCTGCGTCTAATCTCTCCCCAGTCGTAATGGATTGCCGTCCCATTGGACTATGAGATTGAGGGAAGAACGAGTGCACCTGTGTTTGTGCACACACTTGTGCGCTATAATATCTCCCGCGCCGAAGGCTGGCCTCAGATGAGATCGGTTACCATGGCCGAAATTCGGTCTGGAGGACCATATATGTATATGTTCTAATTTTGGCAATAACTATGTGTTTTTTATTGCTGATGGTCCTGCTCTTGACCTTGATCACGCTTGATGGAAAGCAATGGATGAAGTCTATGATGGTCTATCATATTTTAAAGAAGTTACCTAAATAAGTTAATCGTACTTATCTCATATTCTAGATATTTCCTCTGTCAAGGACATTTTCTCTGCGTTACTTTATTCTTACAAGATTTCTTTTATAAAGAAACTTATGATTATTAATTTCATTATTTAAATTAGGAAGACTTTTTGCATCGATATGATTATTAGTTATCCTACTTACACTCAATTTAAGAAATTCAGTTTTTGAAATTTAAATCTTTCACCACCCAAAAGGCAAATAAATCCTTACTAAACGAATAAAATTGAGAAATTACAGGGTATATAAATATAGATTACAAATAATACACTGTAATCTGTGTATTATCGAACGGAGGTTTCAATTTACTGCTTCGATTATGGGATGCTACAAAAAGTTGAGGCCCCTCTCGTGCGAAACGGAACGCAGCGCGCACGCAACACCGCTCCTGTTCCAATGTTATTTGTGTTTATTTTCTGTTGTTTTTAGTTGTTGTTTTAGTTGTTTTGTAGTGGCGTGCTTTTGTTTCGAGTGTAATAATTTTGCGTTTAAGATTTTGTGTTATTTTGTTAATGAAAAAGTAATGATTAGTTTTGTAACTAAGATCATCAATATTAACCTTTCATATGAACGTGGATCCACGCGAGAAACAATGGTTTTTTAATTGTGTCTGTAATTACGGCATACGAGAGGTAAAAGATTATTGTAACAATAATTAGGTACGGAACCGAGCTGCCAACTGCAACTGCCGACAGCACGTGCAGCGCTTGGAAGCCATTTCATATAAATACATACAAACCAGCGGCCGATTGCATGCAGTCGCTACACGTGCTGTTGCCAGTTTCAGCTGGCAACTCGGTTCCAAATAGTACCTTAACGTTGCCAAGCATGATCAGCACGCGAAGCATGACAACTTCTACATTATATCTCTTTTCCAACAAAGTGACATTTGTTTCCTTCATTTTTGACATGGCACATGGAAGCTTTTTACAAACTGTCATTGTGTCTTTCGTTGCTTCCTTTTCCACGTCATCATAATCAGCCTATGATATTCTTACTGCTGGGGACAGGCCTCCAGAGTGAGAGGGAGTGGGGCTTAATCCACTACGAGGGCCAGTGTGGGTTGATGGATGTTTTTGGTTCTAAGACATTAAGACATGCTGATTTCCTTACGATTTTTACCTTCACCGTTCTGAAGAAATTAAATAAACAAAGACCTATAACTCATAAGTCGAGGCCGATACCACTGGCTCACCATCTGCTCTTTTTCTATGGAAGTTCAAAAAAAAAAAAATTTTTTGTTAATCGTTACTACATAATGTAACATGCAACTTTAGAGGTACTATAAATTGATTACATACACAGTCGCACATTTATATTGCGTATCTCCATTTAACTCAGTTACATCACAGCAAAGAAAGTTCCCACAGACAAAGCTCACTAAAATCTAGTTTACAGTACATAAATCGCTATATAAATTCTATTACAATAAATTGTATTTGCAATATTGTTTCCTAGCAAACCTTTCACCTGACGCGTTGTTTCTCATTTCCCTCTATCAAGGCTTTAATGTGTGTGTGTGTCATCTGCGACCTAAAGCTGGCCGTCCACTACTGAAGAAGCTGTAATTTATAGCTCGTAACTATTTTATCTTGGTAATAGATCTTAGTAGTAACTTAACCATTCATTTAGTTAGGACACAAAGCATGTCTTATGTAAGTTTCTATGAGCTGAGTTCTATGTCCTATGTTAGAAGTTTTGGTTTCCGCACTTAGTCCTTCAGATGGACCATTGTGCGTGGTTATTTCAACCAGCCCACCTTTCTCTAGAAGTTTATCACGCCTCTTGGTCTGTTCAGAACATTGGTGAAAGATATGGGTGCTCCGAAGGTTTCTATTCTAATTTGGGTAACGCCTGTGCATTCAAAGAGTACATGTGCAATGGTTTCTACCACCTCCATGCAAGTCCTGCACAGACGGCTGTTCGTTATGCCTATTGTATGGAAGTGTTTGTTAAGCGAGCAGTGTCCCGTGATGGTCCCCGTCACCAGGCACAGGCCGTTCCTATCCAGGCGTTATAAACGCCTGGTTAGCCTACTATCTGAAGATGGCAGTCTCCCTGGACTGCCTGCAGCTCGGTGTCGAGGTCCACCAGCTCTCTGCTTGTGTATGGGTGAACTCCTGCAGCCACCTGCGTAACTGGTTGAAGGGGATGGTTACGATAGGCTCAGGTCTACAGACTGACGTGCTGGAGTGTGCTAAACATGAGCTCAGTTTCTATGCTTTCTTAGTTTGGCTTTTGATTTTCAAACTCTGGTATCGAGATGATTAGATTTTTTCTCTTGATACAGAAAGGAGTCGAGAAAGCAGCTGCACCTGAGCCAAAATGGCTGCGACTTCGTTAAAAGATCCCCCGATAAATATCACCCGTCTTTCCACTATTCCATTGCTTGCTTTAGGATGCATATCCGGTATGGCTCTAATTTTCCTTCCATATCCTATGGGCACGTCTTCCCTACCATTATCGTGGCCCCCGGTCTACTCCTTGATATGCAATGGCCAATGAAGCCCCATGAAATATGAGGCTCCAGGGGCAACCGTTGGTCCCGGCTGTCATTCGTTGTTTTTTGGCAGTCCTTACGGGTCGCCAGAAGCCCGTAACTCTGACAACCAGTTTCACAGTAACTGGGTTGTGAAGGTCACATAGGCAGTCGCTCCATGTAAAATACTGGTATTCAGCTGCATCCAGTTAGACTGGAAGCTGACCCAAACATAGTTAGGAAAAGGTTAGGCAGATAATGATGATGTGATTTTTTTATTACTAGGCCCATTCTTTAACTCATGGGATTTTATTGTTATGATAATGATGAGGATTCTAATAATACAAACGAGAGCTAATTTTTTTTTTATTTTTTATGGCGACTTTAATGACAATCTTGGAGGATGTCCACTGCTTAGCTGGACTTTTTTGTGGGTGCCTCAATACATTAAGGCCAAGGATTAAGATTATTTGCTCAGCGGCCGGGCCGCTGAGCAAATAATCTTAATCCGCAATCTTAATCCGCCGCTGGTTCGAGCAAGGGTCGGGGTAGAGTGAAGTAGTCTTCAGTCAAAATTTAGGTAGAACCTTGACCTTTTTGTTGAACGGATCAAGGTTTAAGAAAATGTATATAATAATCAATGTCTTACCAAAAATAACATACATACTTTGCAATGCAGATAAATACATGTAGAAAATGAGTAGGAAGCTTAATTTTTGTCTGTTGTTTATCCAAACGGTAGCGAGTGGGATGCTTTATTAATTTGATTTTGGAATAGCTTTTTTTTTGACAGATGGAAGATGAGCCAGGACGGTTGTGTTCGCTTTTATGTATTTTACATAATATAGTTTTTTACAGTTGTATGCTGAATTTTATTTCCCCGTCCATTCCCACATACAAACAAACAAATACGATTGTCTCCATTCCGTTGTCAAATCTGACATTTGATAGCTTCGAAGATAGCATCGCCTCTCCGTCGCCTTGCCATAAATGATGGATCATCTCAACTCATTAACTTTTTGTTCAGGATTACTGTGTGTCAGTTATTATTGTACCGCAGTGCAAGTCTATTCTACTGTTTTACCTGCTCATTGATGGTTCGTAATGACTTTTTTTAACTACTGCAAATGTATTATTGTGAATTATAGACGAGATGTGAATTTCAAGATGTGTGCAGTCATTTGTAGATTTACGAGTAAATGTAATTTTTAATGGAGGTATTTTCAATCTATTATTGTTAATGTAATTTCTTAGGGTTTTGGTAGCTAGGTCCTGCATGGCTAAGTGCATACAAGTAGGCTGGAAATAGATAGGATACTGTGGTCTGCCCGACTTTCAATTTTATAATTTTGAAAATCGGGCAAAACTATAAAATTAAAACTATCTTTGTCCTTCCTCAGGTAACTTTTGCCTTTAATTAAAAATTTATGGTAGTGAGATGTGGTGTAGCGGTAAAATCGTAGGTAATTTCATTGTCATGTCCTTACTTCCCCATACACACATGTTATTTTAAAGTTTTTTTAAAAAGATTGCACAGTTTAGATACCACAACTCATAAATGGTTGTATTTTGTATCATCTTTAATATATACCTGACTAGCTTTTGCCCGCGGCTCCGCCCGCGTGGATGTCAGTTATCGCGTAAAAAAGTAGCCTATGTCCTTCTCCATATCCCAGGCTATATCCCTGCCAAACATGACGATCGGTTCTGCGGTTTAGGCGTGAAAACGTAACATACAGAAAGACAGGCAGACAGATTTACTTTCACATTTATATTATTAGTATGGATGTTTTATTAATAACTAGCTTCTGCCCGTGACTTCATCCGCGTAATACATATTTCGTGTTCTCCCGACCCATAGCCCGCCCGCGATATTATTTTGTTTTCTCTTAGCGTTTTTTCTGACTTTTTTCTTTTTACCCTACTCCTAATGGTCATAGCGTGATGTTAAATAACCTATAATCTCTTTCAAGAATTGGGCTATCAAATGCAAAAAGAATTTTACAAATCCGACTGGTAGTTCCAGAGATTACTCCATACATAAAAACTTACAAACAAATTTTACCACTGCATCCTATGATCCTATTATTGCCACTGCAGGGCTAATACCTCTTTTCATACAGAAAAGGCAAGAGCATTACTAATAGCAGATACTATCATAATTGAAGATGTATAACTATTATAAACTCTCTCCGAGAAAACAATACGCACATAACAAGTAACTTCCAACTCCAACATTTATCCAGTTACCGCAACTTTCGAAGATAAAAACAATTATCATCAGGAGAATAAATATTCTCAAAATAGTACGTGCTTAGACTAACTGCCTTCCATTTTATTTTTTAAATAGATTCCACCGTGCAAATCATCATCATCATCATCATTTCAGCCGAAAGACGTCCACTGCTGGACATAGGCCTCCCCAAAGCACCGCCACCTCGACCGGTTTTGTGCTTCCCGCATCCAGCGGATTCCAGCGGCTTTCATAAGGTCATCGGTCCACCTTGTGGGACGCCTTCCAACGCTAAGTCTTCCGGTACGCGGTCGCCACTCCAGAACCTATCGGCCCCAACGGCCATCTGTTCTGCGCGCAATGTGCCCTGCCCATTGCCACTTAAGTTTGGCAATTCTTCGAGCTATGTCGGTTACCTTGGTTCTCCTGCGGATCTCTTCATTTCTGATTCGATCACGTAGGGAAACAACAACCAAGCATAGCCCTCTCCATTGCCCTTTGGGTGACTTTTAGCCTTCTAATAAGGCCCATTGTGAGCGACCACGTTTTACCGTGCAAATACCAAAACGCATATGTGGTCGTATTTTGTATCATCTCTAATATATACCTTATGTATTAATTAATTAATTATATAACCTGCCTATTATTGTTACTGCAGGACTAAGACCTCTTTTCATATTGAGAAGGCACGAGCATTATTAACTGCAGATACTCTCATAATTAAAGATTTATAACTCCTAAAAACTCTCTCCGAGAAAACAACACACACTTAAAACAAGAAGCTTCCAACTCCAGCATTTATCCAGTTACCGCAACTTTCGAAGCTAAAAACAATTATCATCAGGACAATAAATATTCTCACAATAGTACGCTCTTAGACAGGCTGCGTTCCACTTTTTAGATCGTCTACCTATCCGTATAAGGCAGTGCGTCCACTTCGGATTTCTTGCAAAACCTACCTTGATCGTCGAGTGACGCAGTGTCGACTGTAACTTACGAGTCGGATGGCTTAGTGCAGGGTAGACGAATGCGGACTGAATTTGTATGACTTGTTTTGTGATACGGGTTTTTTTTTTGTTAGTGTTTAGATGTTTTTTTTTACTGGTTTAATCGTGTGGAGCATGACTTGAGACTTAGTATGAGGCCAAACGAACGTAATTTTATGAGGCGTGAGTCGCAGAATTTCGGTCGCAGAAATTCTGCTGCATTCGGTTTCATACAAAAGTCGTATTTGATTCACACGGCGACGCAAGAGTTATCTGCCGACTCACACGCATTATTCGGACCGAATTGAGTTCGCGGCGAGAGGGTGGCGACTCGAAGGAATAAAAACACTTTAAAAACTTACTTGAGTGTTATTATTAGTCTTTCCTCTGCACTGATGGCTAGTCTCATATTTGTGTCTGATTTAGTAATAAAAGGTTTTACGAGATGTAATAATTCTTGAAAAACATATAATGGCATATGGAGTAATTTTGAAATATATCTGGATTTGCACATAAACGTTCATACAAGACATGAAACTGTCCGCGCATCAGTCTTTCACTGTTGAGTGGATTCACCCAGTATTTACTTCAATCATCTTCTGTGTCTTCGCTATATGCTTCGCTATACTCGTACACAACGTTTTTATTATATCCATTGCACTACATAAACACCCAATACAAGCGTTGAAAAGCAACTGAATAAATTATGCTTATCTGGCAGCCCAACAGAATTTCTGCCGAGCAGAAATTACGCGACCGAAATTTCGCGACTCACTACTCAAAAAATTACGCTAGTCTGGCTTCACCTTTAGAAACTGGCAATTTTTTCTTTTTTTTTTTTCTTTTATCGGTCGGCACTAATACTGAGGAGGGGCTCGTGGCTAAGTCATAACAGCTGCACGTGTCAGGTGTCGCTTGCCCCATATTACCTACCTATAATTATAATTATGTAGGTACAGTCGCCAGTACATCAAGTTGCCACAATCTGTCAGATTTTCTAATTCAATTTTGAACTTAACAATCAACATTTTAAAGTTTAAAATCATTTGGAGAAAGACAGTTTCATTAAAATTTGAGAAGTGCTGGCGACTATACGTTCACCTAATATAAAGTAAAAAATAATAATTACTGATCCGTTTTTATTATGAAACGACTTCTTTTTCATTTTAAATTTATCTGGCATTAATGCAAAGAAAAAAAAAAATGGTAGAACATGGTCTAAGTAAGTGTATGTGTGCAGAGGTCAAAGTCCTGTCGTTTGTCTCAAAAACATAATTTTAATAACTATGATTAATATGAGTTACGAGCGTTTTTAAATTATACCGTTTTTGAAGTGGCAGTAGAAAAAATAAAAATATTAATTAGTCTAAATTCTTTACAGGTGCCTTATTTTTTTTTTTAATAATCCATAATTTTGTGATAAAACTTATACATAGATTGTTTTTTTAATTTGAAAGCATAATGCTTTGAATTATAATTTATAAAACATGGCGTAATTTGATACGATAGCATGAAATGTTAATTTGCGTCAAAATTCTACTTTGTTAAAAATATACTTTGAAAGTTCAACATTATTTAAATATAATAATATTATTTATATATAATATTTTAGTAAATTATTTATACTTTTTGAATTTGTTCCGGATTAAAATAGGTTTCTGCTTTGCATTAGAAAAGACTAGCTTTTGACCGCGACTTCGTCTGCGGTCCAGGATGAAAAGTAGCCTATATCCTTCTTCAGGTCCCAGAGTGTATCTCATCATTATGAAATTTCATAACAATCCGTTCAGCCGTTTCAGAGTGGAAGCGTACCAAACAAACAAACTCACTTTCGAATTTATAATATTATTTAGGATACAGGCTGATGTTATAGTTTGTTCCATTTATCATAATGTTTTAAAAGTTTATTTTATTTTATTTTATATATATATATATATATATATATATATATTTGTTCCATGTGGCGCCGGACGTAAAGAATAGCACCACCCCGTTTCCTCCCGTGAGTGTCGTAAAAGACGACTAAGGGACTTACTAGAGAATGGGCAGCAGCGTTCTCTATGCATTTTTTTTAACACCATACTGCGTTCGCCAACCCGCCTGCCAAGCGTGGCGATTATGGCAAACCCCCCCAATTGGGAGAGGCCTATGTTCAGCAGTGGACGTCTTTCGGCTGAAATGATGATGATGATTTCACTTTTTTACCTTCCAACTTTTCCTTCGGTTTTGACTAACTCATCGAATCAACAGTTAGACATGAAATATAGAAACGTATATCAAACGATTCAACATCCTTATTGTATTCTAACTATTGCTAGATTTTCATATATTGACTTTTAGTGAACACTACTTGTATAGTACAGAATAATAACAGCAATAAGACTCGATGTAACCTGATATTTTGATGACGTCAGGACCACAGTATTCCGTAGATTGTTGTATCGAAATATAGAATAAATCTTTTTGGACTACACTATTGATTTTCCTCATTTAGATTTTAAATGTTTTACGAGTATAATAAAATCAATAGATAGGAAAGCACAATTTTATGTCAAACGATTATAATTAATAACGCATCTGGATTCTGAATGACTATTTTGGGATGAAACGAGTTGGAATCAAATAAAAGTGATTCGATAGTGCAATATTCAGACACTGATCAGGGCCTACTGCGAGTCGCTGCACGCGTGCGCCCTGGGCCTCAAGTCTGCTATTACAATAGTGTCAGAATGGTCTCGCCATTGTAAGTATTTGACAGTGTTTGTATGGCAAATCTGTCAAAAACTCACAATGAAGAGACCATTTTGACACTATTGTAATAGCAGACTTGAGGCCCAGAGGGTCAGTTATACACAGGGCTCGTACAATGCTCTACGAGTCCAGTATAATAACGCATTCCGGGTGATGCTGGGGCTGCCGCGCTTCTGTAGCGCGTCGGGGATGTTCGCGGACGCACGCGTTCCGGATTTCGTCTCGCTGCTGCGTCTGCGAATTGCATCACTGATGCGTCGGGTGCGCGGCAGCTCCAACAGCCTCGTGGCTACTGTAGCCGGCAGGGTGGATGGCCAAATAATATGCCACTGGATGGCGGCACACAGACCGTCATTCAGATATGTGAGGTAACAACAAGCCGGCGGGGTGGTTTGTTTTAGTTTAGTTATTATTATATTAAGTAACACACACATGTACATGTTATATATTTATGGATCTCTGGTCTGAAAATAAAGATTATATAATTATTATTATTATTATTAATATCTAATGATAAAAAATGTCTTCGTATAAAAAGACATTTTAACTTGTGATAGCTGTTTTTCTCAGAAGACACTTTAACTGCCGGCACAGTTGGCGCAGTGGTTAAGCGATTGAGTGCTGTGCTGCGTGTCGCGGGTTCGATTCCCGCACGGAACAAATATTTGTATGACCTACAAGTAATTTTTCCGGGTCTGGCTGTTCGTGTATGTGACTTTAAATGTTTGTAAACGCACCCACAATACAGGAGAAATTCCTAGTGTGGGGTAACGTTTAAAAAAAAAAAAAACTACAATCTCTACTGAAATGAAATATCATTTCAGTATGAACATTTCTGTATTTATATTCTTGCACACATACAAACTTGGTATTAGTAATATTTAGCAAACTACTTAATTAGGAGACTAGAAGACTTCTTGAAGGCAACCTTTAGATTCCGAAGCTCGAAGAGAACTAACTATTTAGCACGAGCCAACGGCGAAACATGTTGTTTCGCCGTTGGCTCGTGCTAAATAGTTATCATCATCATCATTTCAGCCGAAAGACGTCCACTGCTGGACATAGGCCTCCCCCAAAAGGGGGGAATTTGCCATAATCGCCACGCTTAGCAGGCGGGTTGGCGATCGCAGTATGGTGTTAAAAATGCATAGAGAACGCTGCTGCACATTCTCTAGTTAGTCCCTTAGTCGACTTTTACGACACCCACGGGAGGAAATAGGGTGGTGCTATTCTTTACGTCCGGCACCACACGGTAGTTAATAATTAAACAATTTTTTATACTTCCTAATATATATTTAGTTTATTTGTTATGAATTTATGAATAAAAGCATAATATTCTAATTGGAGTGTTTGGTGGTGTTAACGTACACCCCAATTTCAGATGGATAAACCCAATAGCACTTTGCTCGACCAGGGAATTGAACCCAGGACCTCTTGCTTTGCAGTAGCGCGTCCGAACACTAGACCAATGAGGCAGTTAGATAAAATTAGTAAGTTTAAATAGGTATCAGCCGCAGGTTATCCGATTTTGTGCAAAGGTCGATAGAAATCAAAAACTCTGCCCTATGCCGCTGGTATGCAATGGGCTACGGTCGTGAAGTCAGCGGGCGCGGGGTGGCGACGGGCGGCGACTCGGGAAGCGGCGCGTTTCTATGCATAGATTTATAAATGGAACTGGATTCAAAGGCAGCGGCTGCGGGGAGCGGCAAACGAGCGATGCACACCAGTCTAGCGAAGCCCGCGCGTCTGCATTGACGTAGTGATGTGCATCTAACATTACGAAGAAAGTATCAATAATATGTTGTCGTCGCTGTTTAGAACCATACCTCACCGGGACGCCATGGCGACGTCGCCAGGTCGCGCTGCCAACTAAATGTATACAGCTATATAGTGGGTGGCTCTCCTGGCGTCCGCTTGGTTACGCAGCCAAACATACATTATGTTGGCGACGCGACCTGGCTGCGCCGCCATGGCGTCCCAGTGAAGTATGACTCTTAGGCATTTCGTTCGCGAACAAAGACACTAATTTCCCATAACACAACACTGCGCCGCTCTAGCGCCGCGCGATGTGCCCGCTGGCTTCGAGATCCGGGTCTGCGTTGCCGGGCCGCTCGCAACCGCCGCCGCCTCCGCCCCGCAATCGCTGACTTCGAGACCGAGGCCTTAAAGTTTATAGAAATTGATTGCACCCGTCAGCTAGTTAAACGGTCGAACATTCTCTTTGTCGGCGTTCCTCAAGTAACATCTAACAATAGCCTTTACGATTAGCATATAAAAATCATAAAGTACCCAACAGTAAAGATACGACAAAGTTACTTATTATTACAAGGCCGAGTTCAGGTCAGAGGCAGACATAAACATTTTCTACTACTTTCGAGGCAATGTTATTGCTTAAAACGAGGCAGTTACGCGTAGTGCCTTAAAAGTAAGAGCATTTATTTATGCTTTTTCGAAATGCAGTGAAGGTAGAAATAGTGATAGTGATTTAGTAATAGATTTTGTAAATGTTAATGTTGATGAGGTAATAAAGAAAAGATGAATGGATTATGTGAATGTTAATGGCAGAAAATGGAATAAACACTGGAATGATAACTGATAGCACAGTATATTAAAGTAATTATACTATGCAGATAGGAATGTGTGAAAAGAAAAGTTGCTGCGCGTCGATCCCAAATCAATGAGATGATGAAAACGTCGCGTTTTTTTTTTTTCGATGCCAGACTGAATTGATTATTGGGTTTATAATGAATTAATTACTCCCCAAGTATTATTACCACCCCATTTTCTCCCGTGGGCGTCGTAAAAGGCGACTAAGGAACTTACTAGAGAATGGGCAGCAGCGTTCTCTATGCATTTTTAACAACATATTGCGTTCGCCAACCCGCCTGCCAAGCGTGGCGATTATGGCAAACCCCCCCAATCGGGGGAGGCTTATGTCCAGCAGTGGACGTTTTTCGGCTGAAATGATGATTATTACTATTCGTTGTTTTATTATAAGTGTTAGCCACTACAAAGCAAACAATTTTCTTAAAGAATATCCTTCCAGGATTAAAATTTATTAACATTATTATTGAATATCTTATTCGAACTCGTGACTAAATCTATTGTAAATATTCATCGCATACCTATTGGTATAAGGATTACGTTTGTAATCGTTCATAATGGGCCATTGTGTACAACGGCTGGGGAAACATTGTGATTATCTACGCCATATCAACAATCTTTGTATTTATATTATTTATATGTTACGTAAAAGGTTACTTGTGTGAATTTGCAATGTGGTATTGAGTGTGACTGATCTGTTTGTGCGCAGTTCTATTGTTTATTTATTTAAACTTCTCTCACACAATAAGGTACAAAGGCGGACTTAATGCCATAGGCATTCTCTACCAGTCAACCAAGGGTAGTGAAGAGATAAGTGGCAGGTGCTCTATTTAAGAGGAGATAATAATAATAATAAAAATATTAAAAAGATAACAAATAAAATAGATACACAAGTACATAAATATGTTATAAACTTATAATAGACATACATATAAATACACATTGTTGTGTTTGTTTTTTTTTTTTGTTATTTAATATTTATTAGAAAATGTTGTATTGCTGTTCTTCAATTAATTGTCATTCATAAAATAATAGTGTTGTGCTGCCAATTAATTTAGTATTTCATGCAAGTAGCAACATTGCAAAAAATATTAGTTTTGAGGACTCTAAGGGCTGAAACTGCGTGAAGCGGGCGTCCGCGCGGTTCCATACAAAAGTGCTCCGTCGCGGAGACCCGCGCAGCCGTCCGTTGCGGGGGTACGCGCGGGGCCAGGTAGCGCCAGCTTACTGGCTGTCGTTTATTTTCTGCTAGTCGACGTTTTGCTTAGTTCTCCATCGACACGACTGTACATGCGCACCGTTAAAATTAAACTACGGGTAGTTAATTGCCCACGGAGGCCATCTGGGTGCCCATACGCGTAAACACGCGACGGTTACCCGTCGCGGGCGCCCGCTTCACGCAGTTTCAGCCCTAATAAGTTGTGTAGCAAGCAAAATTGTTCAGTTTGAGAATACAGTATGTGATTTTAGAGCACTTTTCCTATATTTCAACCTTCCATAGATACTGACTGCAATAGATTTTTCATCATCATCATCATCACCATTACAGCCGAAAGACCTCCACTGCTGGACATAAGCCTCCCCCGCTTCGGGGGGGGTTTGCCATAATCGCCACGCTTGGCAGGCGGGTTGGCGAACCCAGTATGGTGTTGAAAATGCATAGAGAACGCTGCTGCCCATTCTCTAGTAAGTCCCTTAGTCGCCTTTTACGACACCCACGGGAGGAAATAGGATGGTGCTATTCTTTACGTCTGGCACCACATGGTACAGATTTTTATCATCAACTAATTAAAGTTGACTGGTAGAGAATGCCTTGTGGCATTAAGTCCGCCTATGTACCACTATTGTACATGAAGTTTAAATAAAAAATAAATTTTGTCGTTGTCCTACAGTTTTATCCTTGTTCAGGGATCTAACATTACATTACCTTTGTTAATTATTTCAAGATTTTATGTTATTATTTTACCATTTTTTTTTTACGCCAAGTAGCTAATTTCGGAGTACAAAATGAAGGTCAGCCATGAAGACTGTGTCGGTCTCAGTCGGTTTTATTTTTGTGTTTTACAGCAACAACTACATAACATCACGCCTGTATTCGCTGAAGGGTTAGGCAGAGATGTACCTTAAAGTACACCCATCCCTAGTAGCATTTTCCGTTGGCATTTAGTTGGGCCAACTTCAGAGGTATATGGCCCAACCAAACGCCAACAAAATATTTTTTTTTTTTTTGTTAGATAGCTACGGTAGATTATAAATTATGATTCGGCTCGCCTGATTGAAACCCAATAGAGCACGCGTTGGATGCTCTTAAGCGAGCTGATTGGTACCGTCAGCCACGTCCCCAGATAGTACCAGAGCTCAGGGAAGCCGCTATTCAAGAATGGGACAGGTTACCCCAAGAAATGCTGGGTAACTTTATCCTTAGCATGCCCAGGAGGATCACCGCATGTGTTCGAGCCAGGGGAGGAGTTACGAGTATATTGAATATAGACCTTTTATTAAAAAAATGTTGTTTGAGTTTGGTTAAACAGTCTTTTTCTTTCTATCAAATTTCTGTTACAATTACATTATGATTAATTACAAATTTTTTTTTACAAAAAAAAATTGCTTTAATTTTTAAATTTAAAACAATTTTTTTTTAAAGAAAACACACAACAAAGATTTTTTCTCGAAAAAGTTCAATTTAAAAATTATATCAGCTTACTCGTATGCTAGTGATCACAAAATTTCTTTGATGTGTGTACATACATGAACTCACTGACGCAGAAATAAAACCTAGGACACTCACGGTTAGGTATAGGTTCGTGAATACTGTACTTTAATCATTCTTAAAGATGAGTACAGAAGACTTCTTCTACTACCTACCCATCTTTTAGAATGATTGTATATTACAGACAGTGGATCATTACACGGTGTAACGTTAATTGTTGCGCGGGCGCCCTACTGCGTGTAAATACAATGTCGGACAGTTTGTCAGTGATGGACGAACTTTGCACTCCAGACGAGGTTATTTTTTATCCAGTTTTTTTTTTAACGGTTCTTATTGTTACGTTTTTTTATATGTGAAAATTAATCCTAATCTTAATCATTTTTATAATTACAGGATAAATTTAATTTCAATGACCTTTATTTACAAAAAATTTAAGTTTATGATTACCAAACAGAGCACGGAGTGCCTCAGCGATCGCTGCTAGTCATTGTCAACACTTTCCGTTCAAACGAAGCGTGTCAACATTTACTCGCACTACAATACCTATGAAGTATATCTATGTTCTATGTTATAGGGTTTCCGCAATTAGTCCTTCAAGTGGACCATTGTATAAGTACGTGGGCCAATGCGGCTTTCGGTGATTATTCCAACCAGCCCACCTCCCTCCAGAAGTTGATTCCGTCTCCTGATCTATATAGAACATGTGTGAAAGATCTTGGTGCCCCGAGGGTTTCTGTTCTAATCTGGATGACGCCTGTGAATTCAAAGAGCACATGCGCTACAGTTTCCTCAACCTCCATGCAAGCCCTGCAAAGACGACTGTCGATTATGCCTATTGTGTGGAAGTGTTTGTTTAGCAGTGTCCCGTGATGGTCCCCGTCACCAGGCGCAGGCCAGTGTAGCCTACCATCTAAGGATGGCATAACCTCCCTGGACTGTCTGCAGCCCGGTGTCGAAGTCCACCAGCTCTCCGCCCTTGTGTGAGTGAACTCCTGCTGCCACCTGCGTAGATGGTTGAAGGGAATGGGTACGACAGGTTTGGCTTCACAAACTGACGTGCTGGATGCTCTCCTAGCTAGTTCGTCAGCTGCGTCGTTATCTAGTGACCCTCCGTGTTCTTTTAACCATTGCAGTGTCACTTGTTGCAGATAGACACCGTTACTCGTTCTAGTGCATCATCAATGACGTATAGAAACTGACGGCTTTGAATGGCGTCCACGATGGAGGTTGTGCGGTCGACGCACATTCAGGGTCACGAATTTTAATAGAATTGCCGTCTCTAGTCGCTGCTTGCGCGGCTATTCCGTGCTCTGTGATCACAGCCATTGGTTAACGGATTTATGATCTTGGTGAATGTTATTAATCAGCACCATATAAGACACCGCTGTTAAGCTACGCTTACCGCGGTCGGTTCGTGGATGGGTGACCAGCCATTACGTATCTAGACCCCTCCATGCCTCGGAAAGCACGTTAAGCCGGTGGTCCTGGTTCGTGGATCTTTGACAGTCGTTACGAGTAGTCAGAAGCCCGAAAGTCTGACAACCAGTCTTACCAAGAGATATCATGGTTCCTAGTAAATGGGTTGTGGAGTTCAGATAGTCAGTCGCTCCATGTCATCATCATCATCATCATTTCAGCCGAAAGACGTACACTGCTGGACATAGGCCTCTCCCAAGTACCTTAAATGCATTTAGCACCTTAAATGCATAGCAACAGTATCTTAAATGCATTTCACAAAACTTATAGGAATAAATGAGTTATTCCTGCCATAAAAATAAACACAAAACAATTACCTCTTACCATAATTAACAACAAAACAATTACCCATAAGTCATTCATCAACCACAGAACAAACAAACTATCATTACTAAAATGCTCACTTCATCTAAATTTAATTCAAAATAACTGCCACGAGCATTCTTTGCCCGCGATGCGGCACTGCGCGTTGTCGGGCATTCGGGCAGTAATCATAGTCGTGGGAAACAATAGCTCAATCATAGTTATGTGCGTGCACCTGTCGGTCTAAGTTGAGCTTGTCGTGATAATGGGGGCTACTAAGTGTTGTGGACAAAGGGTTAGGTTTGGGAGTGAGTTATAGATAGAGGATAAATTCGAAATGATAGATATAATTATGTTTTTTTTTTTGTGTTCACTTCTAAATGCGTTCATTTTTATTATGACAAATAACGAACTTATCAGCTAAATTTCCCACAATTGAACAAAGTCTGAAAAAAAAAAACACAATTCCGCTGTACAGTAAAACCAAAAAAAATGGACGAAGTACTCGTACAACTAGAGAAGCCGCGAATACTCGCTATTATTCGGTATTCCGCATTACTCGATTTTTTTTTGTTATTCGTCGAATACCGAATAATAGTGTCTATTATTCAACATTCGGCGAATTTATAAGTAATAATTCTTATTGCAGATGTTACAGATAGAGGAAAATAAAAATTAGATATCAAAATATAATTAGGAACTCTATCATTATTTCGGCCATTAGTTAAATGTTAAACATATACATAATTATACCATTTTGAAAATCAATAAATAAATAATGCTTTAAACTCGGTAGTTATTAACCAAAAATATGTAAGTAAAAGTAAAAAAAACTAAATCATTTGCCAATAATAAACGAAATAAATTATACAGTTTAAATTATAAGAGTGTTCGGCGAAATTAAAATAAGTAGTTACTTTCGAATCGCGAATTAAAGTCAAAATGTGAAAGTTTTACATAAAGACTTTAAAGTTTATTAATGTTGCTGTTTAGTTCTCATTTCTTTGATTTTTAGATTAGGAAACAATCCGCACGGTTGAAAATTTATTTATTTATTAATGTCGGATTGGCAGATCAACGAAATCATAATATTATTAACATAAAGAAGAGTCAAAACAATAAAAATTAACAGCTTTCTGCTGTTAATTCCACTATGTTTGGATAAGTTCCACTTAACTTCAGTATCTGGCAGATAACTCCTAAACATCGGCTTTAATCTTGAATTTATCTAGTACTAGCTTTTGCCCGCGGCTCCGCCCGCGTGGATGTCGGTTATCGCGTAAAAAAGTAGCCTATGTCCTTCTCCATATCCCAGGTTATATCTCTGCCAAATTTTATGACGATCGGTTCAGCGGTTTAGGCGTGAAAATGTAACATACAGACAGACAGATAGATAGACAGATAGACAGACAGACAGAGTTACTTTCACATTTATAATATTAGTATGGATTAATATTTCCCAAAACTTGGTGCAGATTGGCGAAGGACAGAAGGTCATGGAAGCATTTGGAGGAGGCTTTTACCGCCTACGGTGGTCCTTACTTAGAAAAAGAATACTAACACTAAAATATAAGATTATATGATATGTATCTACTAACATTTTATTTCTATTTTTGTTTCTATTTTTCATTTGTTAAGTAAGGAATCAATAAAAGCTATTTTATTTTATTTATATATTTCCCAAATGCAGACACTGTGAAACATGCCATAATCCTTTTTTTCTAGTGGATTAAAAAGACCAAATAAAAAAAAATATTGCATACCTACTCTGTCAGATAGGTATCTACCAACATGATGTTACTTAGTTCAAAAGTAATTTTAACTAAGTACATCGTATGTGAATTTTTCCAGCATATATAATATATATTTCCCAAATGCGGATACGGTGATGTGAAATATGTCATACTCATTTCTTTCTGGAGGATTAAAAATACCCAACAAATATTTTTTTGTTTTTGTTTTTACCTACTCTATCAGATATAGTACATGACGTACTTAGTTCAAATTACTATTAGGTACTTCGAAGCGCGTAAATTTACTTTTCCACTAACTGATTATGAATTTCTTAGTCTAAGTTACTTCTTATATCGTCAGCTATCTGCCAGTGAAAGTTCCGTCAAAATTAGTCTAGCCGTTTCGGAGATTAGCCGGAACAAACAGACAAACAGACAAATTTTTTTTCGTTACAAGGACCGTATATACTCTCATACGCATTTAGTAAAAAGCTGTTATTTTGACATTACAAACAGACACAATTTATTTGTATAGATAAGTGAATAACAATCGAGTTTCCGTAGTGGTGCCTCCAGCCCATCTGTCCGTCATAATATCAGTGGTTACGACGTCTCAACACTTGCTATCATCTGAGGCACGTTGAGACAAAGCTCATCACGTTATTAGACGTGATAGATTAAAAGTGACTGTATTATTTTGTTTATTAAAAGCTTTGTTCAATTAAGGCCGATTTACGGGATTATTCCCGTTTGAGCACTTATTTTTGAGCAACAAAGGATTCCCATTTGAGAATACCTTTGGTGCTCAATGCTGAGGTGCTCAAATGGGAATACTTCGATTTGCGTAACTATTGAAAACTGATTTGTTTTCGTGAATAATTCATTAGATAAAAACTTAGGGATGATTTTAAAATATAGGAATGATTCATCCATACTAATATTATAAATGTGAAAGTAACTCTGTCTATCTGTATCTTACGATTTCACGCCTAAACCGCTAAACCGATCGTCACGAAATTTGGTAAAGATATAGTCTGGGATATGGAGAAGGACATAGGCTACTTTTTTACGCGATAAACGACATCCACGCGGGTGGAGCCGCGGGCAAAAGCTAGTAATCATTAAATATGCCTGCCTAGTATTTTCCCGACTAAGTTGGGGTCGGCTTGAGCGTAAAAGCATCTAACCGGATGAAATTACCCGTATATTACACGGAGCGACTGCCTATCTGACCTCCACAACCCAGTAACACGATACCCCTTGGTAAGACTGGTTGTCAGACATTCAGGCTTCTGACGAATCGTAATGACTGTCAAAGATCCGGGACCAACGGCTTTACGTGCTTTCCGAGCCATGGAGCAGTCTCGATAATTATGACAAGATGGTCACCCATCCACAGACCATCTCAGGCAAGCGTAGCTTAACCTGATGGATGATGGATGAAAAAATAATGACGAGATCAGTATTAAACGTTTCAAATTTTATTGAAAATACAAGCCATCTTCTGTATCACCTAATATTACTTAGACTTCATTTGAAAAAAGATGAGACATTTAAATAAACTTTTTTTACAGTCTGTTCAACCGATTTTGACTTCTATTCCGTAGGCATAGGGATGGCATTAAAAGCAAAAAAGTGGTTACAATACCAACTGTTTACTGCAGCTGCCATTGTCATGCCACCAACGAAATAGAAGTCAAAATCAGTTGAACGGACTACTAAATATCTAATCTTATTTCAAATGGAGTATAAGTATTAAAACCGGTTAAGGGCGAGTTGAATTCGCATGGAGTGGGTTCCGTACGATGAATATTTTATCTACTATTTTTTTAAAGGTATCCCAAGAACAAACTTAACATTGTAATTGAAAAACATGTCCTCCCACACATTCCAACTGCAAATGTAAGTTTGTACGCACAATATCGAGAGATTTACCATGTTATTTTAAGACCATAGACTTCTTATAGATTTTCTTGTGGGTAATCTATGAGTATAGAACTATTTTCATTTGATATGTCACACGGTACAGTTTGCAAAACTTTTTTTTAAATTATTTGCCCACCAAAACTGACCCCAATATTCTAAATTCATTTCTTTTCGGTCCACGTCCGTGTTTGGGTCACTCAAATTGATATGTACACCAAATTTCAACTTAATCGGTCTACATTCGGAGTAAATTGGCTGTGACAGACGGACAGACAGAAAGACAGATAGTTATACGAGTCATCCTATAAGGGTTCCGTTTTTTTCCTTTTGTGGTACGGAACCCTAATAAAAGAAATGAAGTCAGAACAAAATAAGATGACGACAGAATTAGACACTAATAAAGTATGTGTAGAAATAATGCCTTGTTGGGCTAGAAGGTGCTAGCAGTACTGCTGAGCATGAGGTCCTGGGTTCAATTCCCAAGTCGGGAAAAATATTATTTGGTTTTTCCATAAGGAATTTCTCATTAGCAGCCCGGAGTCTTGATTCGTGCCCGGTTGATGGCAATAGGTTCGCCCCCTATTACATTACATGAGACTCAAACATAACTGGCGAAATCTGGAGGATACTAAAGTTACATCTCTGCCCAACCTTTCAGTGATAACAGTGTGTTATGTTATATTAGAAAGAAAACAAGAAGTCAAATTAGTATGCAATAATGATAGTATCTGAAATCGTGTGATTTTATTAGATATATAAAGGATGTATCTATTCAAACAGGAAATATTTTAAGAGATACACCTATAGGTGGTAAAGAAGCCATGGAACAGTTTTTTTTTTTTAATCTGAGTTGAGTGTGTGTGTTTAAAAAATTTAATAATTCAAAATTACTTGATATGATGATTAATAATTAAAATTCACCGCGGTCGTGCCGCCGCCGTAGCGGCGTCTCAGCGTCCGGGAGTGTCATAGTAAAGGTTTTTTTGAAAAATGTCTCAAGTAATTTTAAAATTATAATAATTATGTGTTCGTGTATGAATAGATACACCTCATATATGTACATAAGGTGTATCTATTCATACACGAAATATTTTTTATCTAAGTGTTTTATATTTTTACATAATTATTATAATTTCAAAAATTGCTTGAGTCATTTTGCAAAAAAAACCTTTAATTACTTATTCAATGAATGACCTGCCCGGACGGTAGTGGCACGAGCGCGGTGACTTTTGATAATTAATCATCAAATCAAGTAATTTTTTTTTTTTTTTTTTAATAATATACTCAGATTACTTACCACCTATAGGTGTGTGGCGGTATCAATAACGCCACATGCGAACTACGCATCAAAGACCTGACGTCACAAATCCTGCATCGCGCTATCAGAGTTTACCGCGCGACTAGCATATATACAACATCCCGACATCAACCGTTGGGCAGTTGCCCACCAGACACAACACCCGTCTGGTCGGAGGATCCTACCTTTACTATAGAGCATGAGTGAACTTTACACCCTGTTCCTCATACCTCTAAAGGTGTATCTTTTAAAATATTTCGTGTTTGAATAGATACATCCTATGTATACTCTAAATCTAAGCAAACTTTCCATAACAGGTTCTAGTTTTAGAAGACTGGTCCACCTGTTCTCCGATGACATAATATTATGGTTAGGTATAGAAGTATTGCACCACTTTAAGAAACAATCTAAATATGTAAAACAAAGCCGGGTTAGTTACACCTTTTATAACTTCAGAACAATTCGACCGATTTTTATGATCATTGATTTGTTGGATTTGTCTCGCCCCGAATAGCAAAATCACTATTAAAACGTTTTTTCTTTCGTTTTTTTTTCTTTCACAATACGCGGCATGCAACTGCGACTAGATGCAATAGGCTGCGATCGATAATTTCCATATATATCGCATATCTGGAGTAATACTGACACAACTGCAGATTTATACACTATGAAAATGTTCAAAAAAAAAAAATATGAAATGCACCGACCCCAGCGTGGTAAAAAAAATACAAAATTGAGGCAGTCTCACTCTTCCCTTAAGTGGTAGCTTTACAATGATGATCATGAACCAGACTCGATTACCCGAATGAACCCAAGAAATTCGCACTTGCTCCAGGAGCCTCATGTTTCATGGTGCTACAGTGACCATTACATATCAAGGAGTAGACCGCGGGGCACGATATTGGTAGGGAAGACGTGCCCATAGGATATGGAAGGATTATTAGAGCCGTACATAACTATATACACAGACATAATTATATTCTTGCGTAATAGTATGTTTTAGTGGATACCTACTTTATTTATTTCTGCACGCGCGGTGATGCCTGCGGATTTTTTTTTATGTTATCTAATATTTATTCATATATCTGTTTGTATAGTTAGATTAAATTCTGAGTACTGTTTGTTTTATTTTATTTAGTTGCCTATTTATGTTCAATTCTTTGAACCTGACTTGGTTTCCGTACCTACGTCTTTTTCGGGCAACCACTGAAAATCAGCGCTGTGCTGTGGGTCCCTCATAGCACAGCATCATGCTTAGTGGAAGCCTTCTTGTCACAGTCATGACGTGCAGCTGCCGACTATTTTGGTTTTGTGCTCGTGATTGGAATGTAGGTCTATTTTGTTTTATTTCTTATTTTTCTGTATACCTACCTACTCAAGTTAATTATCTTTTTGTATGCACGTGTTTCTGTGACAAATAAACCTATTTTTCTTTCTTCTTTCTTTCCGTACCGGATATGTATCCAAAATATTTATTTCAACTTATAAATTCTGTCATACATAAATTGAGGCAGCCCCATTAAGTTAAGATGGTACTTGTATCGGAGCTGTATCACTCTTCCCTAAAGTGGTAGCTTTACAATGATGATGATGATATATCTATCACTTCTTTAGATTTGTAACGGCTTTTCGCCCTCTAGCGGAGGATTCTTGCAGTTACAAATGTGGCGTTTTCACTCCAAATGTAAAATGATTATAGGAATCATCATTTCAGCCGAAAGACGTCCACTGCTGGACATAAACCTCCCCCAAGCACCGCCATCTCGACCGGTTCCGCGCTTCCCGCATCCAGTGGATTCCTGCGGCTTTCACAAGGTCACTAGTCCACCTTGTGGGAGGCCCTTCCTTCGCTACGTTTTCCGGTACGCGGTCGCCACTCTAGAACCTTTCGGCCTGCCAAATTATAGGAAAAATTTGGTGTATTTAAGTCAGTTTTACAATATATTTTTTGGAGTTTGTGTCAATGTGGCTCCGGTAGTGGGTTTTGTTCAAAGCTCCGCTTATAGCGCGTACCACTTAAAGGCGTCGAGTTGCAGAGTCGCTCACTCTCGCTACTTATCGCAATGACAAGACGCACAGTGCGCTGGCACTAATAGCCAATGGGCACCTACTCTGGTGATTGTGACAATAATGACTAACGATATCGTGGGAGACGCAACTTATGGTCAGAAACGGATAATCCATATTGATATCATAACCTCGATTACAACACATAAACTAATAAGTTTATTTACAACGTCAGACTTGATTCTTGATTAAAATATTAACACTGACACTGTAAATTGAATTATTAATGGGTATCACATTTTAATAGGAATATGACAGGCCTTTGTGGCAGGTATTGTCAACAAAACATGGCTTGGTCAAACAGAATACACTGAAAAACCGAATAGTTGATTTTTTGAATGTGGTTTTGGTTGTTTTTGATTGACAAAAATTTTGTTCATTTAACAAAAAAACTTGTTGATTTAATAAAAAAATTGTTGATTTAACAAATCATGTCGGTAGGTGCTATATTAACCCAAAATATGGGTTAAAAATAGGTTAAATCAGCTTAAAAAGTTTTTCAGTGTACCTACTCGTAATATTATAAAGCATTCTACATAGTGGTGTTGAATGCTTTGCTTATGCTTGTTTTAACACAAATTATATCCTATCATACTTGGCAATACTGTAGCTGCCCATTGTAAGAAATTTTCGGAATCAGATCAGTAGTTTTGAAGATTACCCCCTACATACTAACTCACAAATTTTACCTTTTTAGGGTTCCATAGTCAACAACGAACCCTCATCAAATCAAATCAAATCAAAAAACTTTATTTCGAGCCAAGACTCATAAAGGGTTAGTAACAATGTTCTTACAACTACGTGTTAGTAAACAACACAATACGGTGACACATGTAACTGACAACAGTGAACTATATAAGGACAGTGCACTCTGTCCGCTATCATTTTCAGAACCCTGTTGGGTCTGGCCATGACTCGTGCCACCATTGATGCAGCGCGCTTGCGCATTATAGTGTAAAAACAATCCACGGGCGCCTCCGCAAACATCCCTGAAGCTTATAGTTTCGCCAAGCCCGTCTATCTGTTTGTCTGAGACTCTTAGTACTGGATTGCTGTAATTTAGCATGGGTATACATATTAATCACGCCGACGAAGTGGTAAAATGAAATCTTGTTTTTTTTTACGGTACTTCCTATACACGTAAAGTGGAGATGATATAATTTTTTCTCATCTATCCCATGGTGTGGGGTATTGTTAGATAGGTCGATCAAAATTATTGTGGGTTTGTCTAAATTATTTTTCGTTTCAGGGATCAGGGTTTGCGTAATCAGCGAGTGGCTATTCAGCCAGCTAAATAGTTGTATTTGGATATGTAAAAAAATCACAGCAGCAGTATATATAACGAAGTTAAAAGGAAAACTATCACAGCTAGAGAGGCATTACAAGTTACCGAGTAATAGTCGACCAATTTACATTTCGCACCTTTAGAATTATAGAGACCTAATTTCTTCAGAAGTTGAAAAATATCACCAAATTAGGTCACTATAATATTATTATAGTGACCTAATTTGGTGATATTTTATTTTTATTTACCTTTCTAAAGAACATCACCAATGAGGTCACTATAATATTGTGAATTAATTGATGATGTCATTAACTGATGATGTGATTGATGATTTCAAATAAGGTCTCTATAATTCTAAAGGTGCGTTTGCAGTTCGACAACTACAATGTTAAGTTTTTTCTCGGGATTAATTCATTCCAACTACGGAACCCTTCATTGTGCGTGGTCTGACACGCACTTGGCTGGTTTTTTATAATATTAGTATAGATTGAGCTAAGATTGAGGTCAGGAATCTTCTACATAAAATTACAAACTTCATCTAAAACGTAACAAAACGAAACAACGCATAAACTTAAAATGTCACTCGCTTATTGTCACTTAAAACTGTGCCTATTCTCAAAAGCGTGAGATCCACAGGTGATACATAAGAAACACATTAATTTCTATATTTTATAACATTATTTACGCATTTTAAGCAGAATCATCGATACAATGTCTCATCCAATAAGAGAAACCGTGGGTGGAATTGACCGACTTATTTTATTGTCGTACTGTATAATCAAGTTTAATGGAGAAGCAGACGGGCTACTTTGTGGCTACAGGGCGGCTACTAAAAAGTTGCTAGCAAATTTTAAAACAAGTCCTAAACGACTGAGCAGACATTCAGACTTAATATCAGATTGCATTTATGTTGTAACAATGTTGCTGTCTTTAGAAGCCTAAGTACACGTTTTGATAAATCATTTACATAATCTATGCTATTTCCATGTTAAATCTACTGATTTCATAGATGTAAGCGGTGTTTTAAGATGTAATCAATTGTAAAGTTATGCAGTTCTGTAAAATTTGCATTATTTTAATCACTTATCATTACGTTTATATTTAAACCTTTGTCTAACAAAAATAATGATAAAATGCTTATATCAATGATTTAAAAAGCTATCCTTTATGGTAAAATGTTAATTATTTGTGGTCAAACTGTTGCCCGTCTGTTCTTTACAAAAGCTTTATAACTTTTTATTAGAGAAATTTCGGTACGCGCCTACGAGTGACGAATTACATGTCAAATCATTTTAATTGTATGATTAATTGGGTTGTAAATATGTTATTTAAAAATCAACATTATGATACATGACATACGGTTCGATTTGAACAAAGGGATAGAGATTTTTGAATTCATTACTTTGTGATCAATTAGTCTGAAAGTGAAGACTTGACAGGAGGATTGGACTCGGTTGATTGTGGTTCAAAAATTATCTTAACGAGACGAACATGTGAGTATTTTTGTTTGTAGGTGTGACGGGCAACTGCCCGACGATTGATGTCGGGATGTTGTATATATGCTAGTCGCGCGGTAAACTCTGATTGCGCGATGCAGGATTTGTGACGTCAGGTCTTTGATGCGTAGTTCGCATGTGGCGTTGTAGATAGGTTATAATTATGTACACGTTGTGACAGTGTGCCATTTTTCTACCTCTCCTGGAATTTCCATAGTTTAGACTTTTTGAAGATGTTGGTTTCTAAGTAATTTATTACTATCGGAATGCGTCAAGATAAAATTACTGGTATTCAGCTGCATCCGGTTAGACTGGAAACCAACCCCAACACAGTTGGGGAAGATTTATTTTATTTTATTGAGATGATGGAAGATTTCTTTTATTTTTACTGCTTTACAGAGTGTTGGCCATAATGAAATTTTTGTCTTTTTACTCTTGCAGTCTGTGGGCTCATTATACTTAGCAATCATACAGCGCCCTTCGCGTTCAATACAATAACACATTCAGGGCGATGCTGTTGGGTGGGCACGCCACAATTGTGGCGATAAGTACCCCTCTTTGAGGAGTGGCTAGAGAGGCGCCACGGCGTCCTCACCTTCCGCCTGACACAGGTTCTCACCGGACCCGGTTGTTTCGGGAGGTTCCTGTTCAGGATAATGCGGGAGGAAACGCCCGGGTGTTACCACTGTGTGGATCGCACGGAGGACACGGTGGAGCATATGGTGGAGGTCTGCCCGGCTTGGGCAGAGCACCGCTGTGTCCTCACGAAGGCGATCGGCGGTGGCGATCTCTCGCGTCCGGCCCTGGTCCAGGCCATGGTCCGGTGCGAGAGTGCATGGAAGGCAGTCACTTCCTTCTGCGAAGAAGTAATGCTTGCGAAGGAAGAGGCGGAATGCGTGAGGGAGAGGCAGTCTGTGCGCCCTCAGGCCCCTAGTCGACGCAGGAGACGCCCTGGGCGGCGGGATTCGATAGCCGATTTCCGGCCAACGTAGGCGCGGGCTTGCGGATGGCGAGCTATGGGCAGCACGCCATCCGGTAAGGACCAGGTCCGGGTCGACGGCGCGTTGTGATCCACGCGCCCCTCAAAGGGATGTCAGCACGCATTGACGGGGTCCGCTAGGACCGATATCTGCCAAGGTTGTGGGTTTGTCCGAAAGGGATAGGATACCGTGGCCCTGGCAAACAGGCAACTGAAGGAACACGGCTGGGTTTTAGACAGTAAAAGTCTGTTATGCCCTCCCGCTCCGCCCAGAGTGGGAGAAGTTATTTGATAATTTCCCACCCAAAAAAAAAGGGTGCTGTTGATTGAAGCTCGCGTTAACTGCTTCTAAACTGTGATGCGGAAGCGATGCGCATCCCTGGTTAGTAGGGTGCGGGGCAGCACTAACAGCATCCTGTCTATGGTAGCAAGCAAGCTAGATTGTGCGTTTGTGAACCCCTGCTGCAAGATATCGGCTGGACCTGTCACCTTGCAGCGGTGATATCACAAACTGCTTCTGTTGTTATGTTTTACTAACATAGTTTGTAAGTATATTGTTACTAACACTTTGAGTCTTGTTGCTTGAATAAAATTATTATTATTAAAATAAGAAGAACAGTCAAGTAAGTATAGACACTACTTAAGATTCAGGTTAAATTGGTGTTGACCAGTATAAGGGCAGTACGTGGGAAGATAACAATACTGCTCACAAGTACTTATTACTTCGACGATACTTAAATGGTGGGGCAACAATAAGCAATAAACGGAATATTGTAGTACACACGGCTACAAATCAAGCTACATTTTCAGTCCAACCTGATCTTGCATTGTATAGGACTTTCGTACAGTGAGAAGTCAGCTTATACTGGAAATGTATAGCTTGATTTGTAGGCGTGCGTACACATATTTGAGTTTGATATAAAATAATCCTATTTTTAACCGTCTTGTACTGGTCTGATTTCGTCTTTCGTTATTATAACGTCTTATAGGATTGACATAGTGATACATCATCATCATTCATCAATTCAGCCGAAAGACGTCCACTGCTGGACATAGGCCTCCCTCAAGCACCGCCACTTCGATCGGCTCTGTGCTTCCTGCATCTAGCGGATTCCTGCGGCTTTCACAGGGTCATCGGTCCACCTTGTGGGAGGCCTGCCCACGCTACGTCTTCCGGTACGCGGTCGCCACTCCAGAACCTTTCGACCCCAACGGTCATCTGTTCTGCGAGCAATGTGCCCTGCCCATTGCCACTTAAGTTTGGCAATTCTTCGAGCTATGTCGATTACTTTGGTTTTCCTGTGGATCTCTTCATTTTTGATTCTATCACGTAAGGAATCCAAGCATAGCCCTTTAGGTGACTTTTAGAAGGCTATTATGATTATAACATAATATTCTAATTAGGGTATTTGGTGGTGTGCGTTAATTCCAGGACATGTTGTTTAAGTTAAGTTTATACTTAAAATAATAATAATAATATGTACATGTATATAAAAAGGAGTGAAAAAATCGTAGGGAATCAAAACTTTTCTATTTTGTTAAATACCTGGTAATTGTTGAAAGGCCTACACTGTCCTCCCATACCTATTAACACTGTAATTTGATAATATTGTAAAGCCAATTATTTTTAAAAGAGTAACCGTGGAGTTCCTTGCCGGCTCTTCTCCATAGGAAACGACTAATTGGAACCGTGCACCTAGCTTCTGACGTTTCATAAGTGCCCATGTAGGTTTATGTGAAATAAAATATTTTGAATTTGATTTTGAAAAAATTAATAATATAATAAATTATTATTAATAGGTAAAAATGTTTACTGTTAGGTATTCCTTATTCACTTTAAACTATTTTTCGTGTTACTTCTTTATCTACTAACCAAAGGACATTTAATGAAAATTTATGTTTCTTATTAAAATAGCAATTTGACCTTTCATTAAAGGTTTTTATGATAGTGTTAATTTAAAAGGTGACGGCCATTACAAAGACTAGGTTGACCTGTTAAAATAATTGAATAGTAATAAAAACTTAGATTATTATTATTATTTATTTTAATAAGTATTTAATTTAAGGTAGCTGCTGCCTGCGGCTTCGCTCGCGTGGCTTTTTTTTAGTCTAAGTTACACCTCATAACATCAGCTATCTGCCAGTTGAAGTCCCGTCAAAATTATTTCAGCCGTTTTGGAGATTAGCCGGAACAGACACGTTTATTTTTATACACATTATTTATTTTTACATTTTATAGCCCAGTTCTTGAGAAAGGTTATAAGGCTATTTAACATCACACTTGGACACTCAGAAGCCGAGCAAATAAAAAAAGTCAGAAAGACCTCACCTTCACGATCAAGAAGAAAAAAAAAAACGAAGAGTCACCTTAATGAACAAGAAGAAAGAAAAAAACGAAGTATCACCTTTGTACGTACTTTTCTTTCTTTTCTTAATCATAATCATAATCATTTATTTATTTGTTAACATAGGTGTTTATAATTTTAATACAGTTCTTACCTTAGATAAAATAGAGCGCTATGTTATGCCAGGAGGCGTACAAATATAGTGTTCAATTAAAAATAGGTACAATTAATGTCAGTTATTTTAAGTCACACTTACAGTACTTATTGAAAAATAACAATGTATTAACTCCATTCTAAATTAAATGAAATTGAATTCTCTTCTACACTTACACACGTTGTCTACATCTCTATATCTACTTTCCTATCGCAGGTATGCTGGAAGAGATTTCATTAGAAATAAGCATCACCTTTGTACGTATTTTTCTGTTCCTTTCTTCTTGTCTGTTTATATGTGTGTACATAAATTGTTAAATAAATAAATAAATTGCCATCTAAGTATTCGTCAACAGTATAGTAACAATTATCAATAAGTACGCACTAAGCGTTTTCAAACGTCTTTTATAATGCGCGCAGCAAAGGAGTGGAACTCTCTGCCTGCGTCTGTGTTTCCGAACGCATACAACCCTAATCTATTCAAAGTGAGAGTGAACAGGCTTCTTCTGGGTAAGCTCACTCCATCGTAGACTTTGTCTCTGTCATCCAGACCTAGACTAAAGTCAAGAGCAAACTCATAGTAGAATAAAAAAATAAAAATAAAGTTTTTTTTTTTTTCTTGAAATGTATTATTTTTAAATTTTTTATGGCATCGGGAATTTTATTGTAAATACCTGGGGCCATACCCAGAACACTCTTATTTATTAATGCAGTTTAACATTTACGATAACATAAGGAATTTTTGTATTGACTACGAATTGGTACATTTGATACTTTTTCAAAAAGGTTTAAATTTGTTTTCACGAAAATACTAGTTTCTAATATGTATAGCGCCGGCAAAGTAAGTATTTTTAAGGATTTAAAGTGTGGTGCACAGCTATCATCTGTTTTCAGACCACACATGGCTCTTATATGTACATCTTTTTTGTGCCCTGAATATAAATAATTTGTCTGAAGAATTCTTCTTATCTGTTTATGTGTGTACATAAAATGTTAAATAAATAAATAAATAAAGAACGCGAAGGCGCAAACGAAGTAATAGCTAGGACAGGCAATGTGATGCGACGGGATGTTTCGGAGGAATAAGAAATTTCATGCGGACGAAGTCGCGAGCAGAGGCAATTTTTTTATATCTAAGGATTATAAAAACCAGTAAAATTATATGGTGATTAAAATAATTATTAACGAAAAATTACTTTAATGACTCCGTAAAACCTATAGTGAAGAAAACTTATATTACTTGAACTAGTTTTTGTTTAGCAATAATTTACAATTAAGGCGGCGATAACTGGCTTTTAATGATTTTATTCTGAAGATCACGTCTAAACGAGTAGTGTTAATGATTTGGAAAAAATATATGTTAAATTAGAGCATTTTCTTAATAGAATAATATATGAACATTTTAGATTATGTTTATATTACATAGTGAAATTAATTTATAAAGTTATGTCTAACGCGGATAAAAACTGAGAATCACGCAAAATCTATCAATAGCGTATTTTTTAAACCTTCACTTTTTTAAAGATAATTTAATTATTTATCTTTTAGTATACGTGTTTTATTAAAATACCTTTTGTTTTATGTATAATAAATTAATAATGCGTCTTATTTGGGACAGCGCTCCTAGATGGGCGATTCCTATTACTAGCCGAACTAAGCCGAACGCTTAGGCCGATCGTGCCTCTCTATCGCTGGTTCCGCGCTCTCGCTTGCACACTCTGCTCAGGCGGAACGTGACAATGAGTCATGCTTTTTCGTGCGTGCAGCCATCCTTCGATTTATAAGACATTATCACGTCAAAAAAAGTTCTATACTTATAGATTACAGGAAAACCTATAAGGAGTATGTGGTCTTAAAATAATATAGTAAATCACTCAATATTCTGCGTTTTCATCTAAAATGTTGTTTGTTCTTGGGATAAATTCATACCAACTGCCCCTTCATTGTGCGTGGTCCGACACGCACGTGGGATTTTCTACCGCGAACCTCTTATATTATACGCATACTCATGTCCGTCCTCGTTATAGAACAGTAAACATGCAAATAACCGGACAATCACATCGTAACAGACTTGTATAAAAACACAAAAATACTGTGTAGGCTGAATGTCTTACTTGGAACACATGTCAGGCGTCGTAACTGCACTTAAAACTATTGTTCTTGAAAGCAAATCAAATTATATACAGCGTGGGTGAAATCTTTGCCTCGATTTTATTGTTAGTCAAGTGGCACATCTACCTAGGTAGGCACTTGTTTTTACGAATACTTTTGGCCGTGACCTCGTCCGCGTGAATTTTATTCAAAAAAACTTGCAACACCCCATTCCACCCCATAAGGAGTAGTTCTTTAGTTCAAGTATGGTTTTGTAATCAAGTGTTTAACTTGATGACCAGAAAGCTACTTAAATATACAATCAAAATCAGTTCAGGCGGTAGCCCGTGACAGTAGAGGATTATATCGACTATATATAAGTATGTAGTTGTTCCGGGTCTGGCTGTTTGTCTACCTGAGTTTAAATGTTTGTAAACGCACCCACGATACAGGATAAATTCCTAGTGTAAGGCAAAGTATTAAAAAAAATATATATATATATATATATTATTTATAGCCACTCCTCAAAGAGGGCACTTATCTATAGCCACTCCTCAAAGAGGTGACTTATCTATAGCCACTCCTCAAAGAGGGGACTTATCGCCACAATTGTAGCGTGCCCAGGGGCTGCGATCTTGGCATAGTATTTTCACTTCTTCATCTTATTAGGTACCAATTTAGAGTCTAGACAAAATCAAACTGCTTGCTAATTTTTATTTTTATTTTAGGAAAATCATCTACTTTTACATTGATTGAAAATATGTGAGCACCATGACATGTATCTATCACATAATTAATTTGTCTGTAATTACTTCACTTTTCATTATTTTTACTAATCGTGGTATAGTAATGTTGTTCTAGGTACATCCATATAATTATTAATTAATGTACTCAAAATATTCTCAACATTTTAAAAGAGTAAGTGTGGAGTTTCTTGCCCATTCTGCTCCACACGTAACTACCTTTTGGAAGGGGCATATTAGTATAGATAGAAGTAAAAATCTAAACATCCCAGGTCTCAAGAAATTAACGCTCAAAACCACTATGAAAATCTTTTCTTTACAACCCACGAACATTAGGTATAACTAGAATCAATTATATTTTTATGTACATTATGTCGTTCAAAAGTACCGTTTATGTGCCTATTTGAAATAAATGATTTGACTTTGACAATGTAGGTAACATGACTGTTACCTACGTTGTCAAAGTCAGAGTTGAAGTTGGTGTTGAGGATAGGATAATAATATTTATATAGATTAAAATCCCATAAATTCTTAATTGTCTTAATAGCTTAACTCTTCCATGTAACTTTTAGACTCGCGAACTGTTAATTTTTCCCATTAAAAATCCATCTAATGTTTACTTCAATTCTCGTAACGGCTATAAATTTCAAAATTTACATAACGAATTGAGAAAAAAAGTTAAAATTATTAGTTGTTTATCTAGCGGCAAGTCGTAAAAGTCGGGAAGGGGTATTCTGATACTTAAAACTTTAGTTCTACGTAATCTAAAACAGTAGACATTGATATAGCAATAAATATTATTTCTATGGGTTTTTCGCTCAGTTTTTTTGACCTGGCACAAAAAGAAATGGGGATTTCAAAACAAATATTTTAATAGAACAAAAAACATGTTCACAAATTTTTATTGTTCGTTATCAGCTCAATTTGTTTAAAAACTGTGTTACAGCCATTATCGCCCAACTCAGAGAGGGGAGACGTCGGCGTTCCAACATTTATATTATGTAACTAGCTTCTGCCCGCGACTTCGTCCGCGTGAAATTTCGGCCCACCCATCGCGTCGCATCCCGTCGCTCGACCGCGCTATAACTTTGTTATCGCTTAGCGTTCTTTCTGACTTTTTTGTTCATTTCGCTTGGCTCCTAAGGATCATAGCATGATGTTATATAGCCTATAGCCTTCCTCGATAAATGGGCTACCTAACACTAAAATAATTTTTCTATTCGAACCAGTATATAGTTCCTGAGATTAGCGCGTTCAACCAAACAAACAAACTCTTCAGCTTTATAATATAGCTGACCCGTGCAACTACGTCTGAGTCACCTAAGAGAGAGAGGTGGTATAAGTAATACATTTTCTACTTATTTTGTAACGGAGTTATTTTAAAATTATGATATCTCCTAAGATGTTGATTGAAATCAAGTGATGTCAAGGACAATTTTGTTTACATTTAAATACTTGTGATTAATAACATATTTATTTGGATAAGGATTAATATTTTGTTGATAAAACTCCTTCGCAAATAATGCATAAATTTCGAACAAATTTGATTACCATAAAAAGGGTTTTAGTGAGTCAATCTTAAAAGATAGACATATGCTGTCGGGGAAGAACATTTAAAGAGGAACAATTTCATCATACATGATATTTTCGTAACTTAAACGGAACGGAAGCTCTCAAAAAGGAATAATTTTTCCCGTTTTTGAAATATTTTTCATTTATGCTCCGCTCCTATTGGTCGTAGCGTGAACATCACGCTACGACCAATAGGAGAGCATATTATAGGCTACATAACAATATAGCCTATAATATTCCTGGACTATTCAACACAAAAATAATTTTTCAATTCCAACCAGTAGTTCCAGAGATTAGCGCGTTCAAACAAACAAACAAACAATTAAACTCTTCAGCTTTATAATATTAATATATTATAGTATATAGATAATAAAGCACAAAAATAAAAATAAATTGTTATAATAGAACCTAAAGTAAAAGTAGGTGTATCAACTATTTAACTAAAATATTTTTAACGAACTTTTGCCCGCGGCTACGCCCGCGTGGATGTCGGTTATCGCGTAAAAAAGTAGCCTATGCCCTTCTCCATATGCCAGGCTATATCACTGCCAAATTTCAAGACGATCGGTTCAGCGGCTTAGGCGTGAAAACGTAACAGACAGACAGCCAGAGTTACTTTCACATTTATAATATTAGTATGGATTACATTTAATTCCTATTATTTTTAATCTATACTAATATCATCATCATAATCAGCCTATATAATTCCACTGCTGGACATAGGCCTCTCCAATTTGCCGATTCGCGGTCTTCACTCAAGAACACGTCTACCCCAACGGTCATCGGAAATAATAAAGAAATAATAATAATACTAATATCATAAAGAGGTCAAATTTGTTTATAAGTTTGTATGTCCCCTACATACAAACTTACAAAATTTTAAACTCGAAACATTGCCAAACTTAAATGGCAGAGGGTAGGGCACATTGCTCGCAGAACAAATGCCCGATGGGGCTGAAGGGTTTTGGAGTGGCGACCGCATATCAGAAGACGTAGCGTTGGAAGGCCTTCCCCAAGGTGGATCAATGACCTTGTGAAGGCCGCAGGAATCAGCTGGATGCGGGAAGCATAGAACCGGTCAAAGTAGCGGTGCTTGAAGGAAGCCTTTGTCCAGCAGTGGACGTCTTTCGGCTGAAATTATGTATAAATAACATGGTCGATAAAAACCAAGAATTCAATCACTAGACACGTTTAGAAAATCAAGAAATGTTCCTAAGAAGCCCTTTATATGTGCATAAATTGTTTAAGACGGCACCATTGAATTAGTTAGAAAACATAAAAACACATTTTATTGGGTATTATTTTGAATCATATGTTGCTTATAAATTACAAAAATATATTGTAATAGATTTAGACCCTCTTGAACCCCAGCAGTAAATAAATATTTTGTTAATATCCATGTTGATTTTGGGAATAAGATAATCATGTCAAAAGTCAGCAGTTTGTCTTCTTAAGTATGACAAGGTACATAAACAATTTTTTGGTTGAACATCGATTGGTCGTTGAATATTAAATGAAACTGATTAAAGTAATATTTTGTTTGAAAATTACAAATGCTTATGCATAATAATAAAAGACAGAGAGAGAGAGTTAACCAGTGCATTTCATTATTTTTTATTATGCAATAAATATGAGTAAATAAAAATAAATATATTTTATTAACAGAGAGGGCCCATAATGTTAGTTACAAACTTAAACATATGTTAGTAGGTACAAAATAAAAGTGGAAAAAATTATATCACTTCATCAACCCGCACCTCTCACATGCAGATTGATGAATCGTTTGAACACGGCCGTGTCCAACCTATCTGCTACCATTTTCAGGATGCAGTTGCTACTCCCCCGCACAGTTTTCAAGACAGACGCGCTTTTCATCCGCATGATTGCATAGAAGTCATATGCACGACCGCAAACATAACTGATGCACTACAAGAACGCGGGAGCCGCAACAGTGCCCTGAAAACGTTATTGTACTGGACTCTGAGGGCATTGTAAGCTTTTTGTGTGTACTTAACCCGTAGACCACTCGTGTAGAGCAATGCACTGGTTCAAACAACAACCGAGATTCAAAAAAGCATAATCTTACTAACAATAAAAGATCTACTTAATCAGCATCTGTCTAGACTTTTTTAACACTGTTGGGGTCGGCTTCCAGTCTAACCATACAACTGGATACCAGTATTTTACATGGAACGACTGCCTATCTGACCTCCACAACACAGTTACTGGATAACACGATAACCCTTGTAAGATTGGTTGTCAGACTTTCGGGCTTCTGACGACCTTTAATAACTCTCAAAGATGTACAAATAACAGCCGGGACCAACAGCTTAACGTACTTTCTGAGGCACGGAGGGGACTCGGTATGTACATATGGTCACCCATTCACGGAACCGCAGCAAGCGTAGCTTAAACTGATCGATCGACCAAGGCCTCAAGTCTGCTATTAAAATAGTGTCAGAATGGTCTATCATTGACTTCATAATTGTTGATTTTGACAAGTTTGGTAATCTACTAAAATAATGGCGTCGTTATGACTTTCCAATGGTCAGCCACTGACATTCCATTGAAAGAATTGGTAATCTCGTACATAATGACAAATGAAACTTCCTACTAAACTTCCAACTTCCTACTACTTCAGATTGCTTAATAATAAATAATACTCGTATGTAAAAATTTAAATAAATGAAATCTGGCATGAATAAACATTCAAAATGCCATTGTAATACAATTCTATTACGAGACCATTGACCGAACAATGATCGACCATTATGAATTTAGCAGATTACGAACTTTTAGCAAAATGACAATGGGATTGTGTTGGATTGACGAATTTATAAAAATAGCAGACTTGGGCCCGAGTACAGCTGTTAATACTTAGCCACAAGCCCTATATACATCCTTACACTAATACCAACAAACAAGAACAAACAGCTACTAACAGTCTCACATTCTCACCAAATAAAAGTAACCTAAGGCCCTTTCACGACACCGCATCTGTCGGATGGACAACATTGACAAATAAGTTAAAAAGCCCCGCGCGGTGTCTCTTAAACTCCTACGCAGCTAGTTTGACAGTCGTTTGTTAAAGGTTTCATTCGTTTTTTTACGCCACTTAGCAAGTGACAGTGTAATAATACTTTTTGATATTTTGTTCGGGTTTTGTGACGTCATAGTATGACATGTCAATTTGTAGGCTTTGGTTTTCTTTTTTTTAATTATTATGTTTGTTCTTTTTTTAAATGAAATGTATCTAACTGGACGGTAACGGTTTGAATGGAGGTTTATATCCAGTAGTATATAAACAGCTGCTGATTAGAATAATGATGATTAAAAAGTAATGGAAACAGCTTATAATAAAAAAGTTAAATGTAGATTCGCCCACGTGTGTGTCTCATTAACTGAGATTCTGTTTCTGATAATAATCTTTCTGAAAGAGAGTAGGCCATTTTATACATCTAAAAATGTATAGCCATAACAATTTCTCCGTATGGTCTACATACTTAGTACTACTGCAAAGTGAATGATAATAACAGACCGTCAGATATCCGTCAATATTGATCATCTTAAAACAGCCTTTAATCGTCCAATGCTTATCAGACCGCTACTTACAATGGACAACCACTAAGGTAATTCGACAACACTGACAGTCAAAGCATAAATAATATGAATTTAAATAGGGTGCTTTTAAGCTCATATAGTCGACACTTCAAAACCGTAATGGCGTAGGTACCAGTACAGCAATATTCTAAAAGATATGCCCCTAACGAAAGCTTATATTAGCGCTCATTACAAACAAACGTTATGGGATACAATAGTATAGTATAAGTACGCGGCGGATGTAAGCTAAATGAAGAGGATCCTAACAAGCGGATACAGGTAATAGAAATATTGATTACGATCTGAACCAAGTTGACTGTAAGGCAGGGTTTAGACTCGAAGCGAAGCGGGACTTTGCAATAGAATCAGATATGAAAATAGCTTCAAAAGAGAATGGTATCAGAAGAATTTAATTAACTTAGAAATTATAGATTTTAGGTAGAGGACAGTTTAAGCATAAATGGCAATAGCTTCGCTTCAATGTCCCCCAGAGATCAATTAGATTTAATCCACCTATCTCTATTCCTTTTTCCTCTTCTAACTATAGGCAAAACTCATACATGGTGCGAGTGGGTAAGGACTTTAATATTCTTTGTAAAGAGTTCTCATTTGACCCATTTACCACCAAAACCTATTCTGCGCGCACTCAGCTAAACGTTGACTTCTCTAGAAGTGCATAGTGCTTATTGTACCTTAAGTATATTAATATTTTCTATCGTGCTTTCTAGTGATCCTAAGATCCTAAGATTTCTACAGATTTTTCTGTTTTTACCCGTGAGAGCCTGTAATTGGCTCTATGTTTCGTATTCAATTGTTATCCATCTGTTATAGCTGTTGGTTCTCCTATAAATAAATAAATAAAACTTTAAGAAAAGTAAGAAACGATGAGAAAGAAATCGGTTTGTGAAAATTAGATAAATAAGGATGACATGGGTGGTGTGACCTTGTCTGTTTATGCAAAACACCACCATAATAAAGTTATAATTGCCAAATTAGATGACCACAAAAAATCGACCAATCAAAAGAAAAACTATAATCAAATTGACAATATTGAACATTCTTCTAGGTCAAACTTTCATAAATTATAACTACCATCAAAATGAATCCAAAACCACTTTCCAAGAAAGCGCAGAATTCCACCCGAAGAAACTACAGTAACTTTTCTAACATACTCAAAGCACAGAATCACAGACGTAATAAGTTTTCTGATGGACAAGGAAGCAAGAAAATTGCAGTAACATTTACAATGGTAATGGACCACGGCAGCCACCTGTTTCTCAACTAGCCAACAAGCTAATTTGGAACATTTGCTGTGCACAAATTGTTTCTCTAGTTGGTGGTTGATAACTTGATTTGATTATGATGGATGTGGCGTGTGGGCTTCATTAGGATGAACTTCAATTCCGAAATTGTCGTGAAGGTATGGCAGATGTTTTGTGGCACTGTTATTGTTATACATTTTCCTGTGAGTAATTCCATTGATGGCAGAGTTTGTGTCACATTAAATTTATTCTTTATTTGCTAGAATATAGGTTATTAAATGGTGGTGGGTTGTTTTTCCGTCATACTATTTTCGACATTTTGATGATTTTTTATTTTCGATGATGATTTTGGCATAGATTTCTATATTGTCAAATAGATTTGCTTCTTCCTAATGTATTATGCCAATATGTTCATCTGCTGCGTCATAATTATGATAATACAATTTTTTATCAACCAGACGACGTAGGTTACTAATCAAGTAATTTTCACCAATTATCATTAATTTAATCAATGAACGAGAAAAGCAATACCATAAATTTTGCAGAAACGTGCACTCAAAAAGCCAATAAAATTATATCATTAACAACAAAACGATAATTGGCTATAATATTAATTAAATATAATAAAATAATGCCGTCTCCATAGAGCAAAGTACTTTTATAACATCCGGAGCTCACTGTAAATGAAGATTCAGTTATAAACTTAGATTTAACATTACCGCATAACATTACTCCTTGCGGTACCCCTACAATTTAACTGAGACCTCTTCTTAACATACAATGATATCTTCGCTGGAGATCAATTTATACCGGTGGCTAAAGAATTATGACCACGCACTTTTGACCTACACAGTCCTTTCATATTCTTTATAATGCCGCTCATCTTAGACTGGACTGGTCATGGCTTGTATTGTAACTGTATGGGATTCTAGTTTCTCTTGTTAACTTTTAATAACAGAGCTATAAGTGCCTGTGTAAAATTGACCGTAAATCAAGGTGGCGATGACTTTAGTAGGTAAAATTATAGTAATCATGTTCTTTTTGTTGTTCAACCCCAGTTAATGAAGTTAAGAGTGTAAGGGTTTCAATAACTACTTATTATTTGGACTGGTTGACAATGAACAGCCTCCCGTTTCATTGCGACCTCGATCGACTTTTGTTTTGATTGCACTTCTTTCAAGGCCTATACTCCAGTTACTATAGCATTAGACAAATAACGGCTAAATAACGACAGCTATTGTGTAATATTGTTGAAATTACTGCACATTAGAGTTATTTTTTTAATGTAAATGGTAAATAGATTACAGTGCTTTGTATTTATCGTGAAATAACGGAGTTTATTAAACGTTTACATCGAAATAACGAAAGGGTGAGAACAGTTATTCGTCTAATGTTATCATAAATGGAGTATAGGTAACTTTACTGGGTAGGTATTAATTAATGTATAGGTATTCTTGCTTTATTAATGTTACTGTAAGAAATTATAATTGTGGTGTGCCGTCAAAATCACTTTTGGTATAATTTCGGACACTAAAACATTATATATTATTATATTATGCCAGCGTCGCAAGAGTTGTTTAGTCATTACCGTCGGCATGTAATGTTGCCATTTTAAATGTTATATTTATTTAAACTTTTAGAAGTCTTGTATTTATTTTATTTCTTATTTTGTTATTTTTGTCTCATTATTTATGTTGCACCGGGTGACGTCATCACGTCAGCGCCGGCTGTCGCTGAAAACCAGCGCTGGGGCTCTGTCTCACATAGGGTCGCAGCATTATGCTGAGCGATGGCCGTTTTGCGTGGATGTGGCGCACATTTTCCCACAACTTGTTATTTTCGTGTTTGTGTTCTTTCTCTGCGTCATGTTTGCCGCAAATAAAAGTATTTTCTTTCTTTTTTCTTTCTATAATTATATGTAAGTCTAGGCTCCTTATATTCGAAACATTCGGCTACCTAAGCATAGACAGATGACGTTGGAATATAATAGTTAAGTCAAAACTATTCATAAATTGGCTACATGTGAACTCAGACCAAATAAAAAACCAAGACAGAGCACTGTCAACAGTAACATGAGGCCGGTTTCGTAAACATGTGTGAACTTAGTGAGGCGTAGTTTGATTGTAAATGTTTGTAAATGTGTGCGTGTGAGCGTGTACGCACAGCGCGGAGGTGTAGTTTTGTCATGCTTCACTGTATTGTTCGCAGCGCTCTGTCTTGGTTTTTTATTTGGTCTGAGTATGTGAATGAATGAATGGATGAAATGCACCGACCCCAGCGTGGTTTGACCAGACTCGATTACTCGAATGAACCTGAAGATTCACACTAGCCCCTGGAGCCTCATGTTTCATGGGGCTACAGAGGCCATTGTATATAAAGGAGTAGACCGAGAGGCGCGATAATCGAAGGGAAGATGTCCTTAGGATATGGAAGAATAATTTGCGACGTACCGGATATGCATCCTAAAGTAAGCAATGGAATTTTGGAAAGACGGGTGATATTTCACCGCTGTCGTCGCCGCCAGGTTGGCTCAGGTCACGAAAAGAGACGTGATGGTTTATTTTTAGCATAAAATCAATGAGCACAGGTATATACAGCTTTACTTACAACGTACCTCATAACAAGATACAATAACATTGTGAAATCACAATTTTGAATCAACTCCGAATATCTCTACAAAGCTTACTTAACAACAAATACAGATATTTTAACATTTAATGTCCCGGATATCGAACTTTCTCTACAATTTACTCATACAAGTCATCTTGACTAGCAGTTCTACCAAACGTAACTCTAGATTCAGAACAATACGCATTACTTATACACATTCCACGACACTTTGTGGGAGAATATTTATAAAAAAAAACCACCTTAATTTATTCAAAACCGTAACCGAAATAAATGTGGAGACGACTCTATTCGCTCGCTACATTGTTGAAAAGCACCTTCTCTACGTAATCGGCCATATTTTAGATATTTATAACCATTTGTAGCCAAGTTTTCGGGAAATTGAATTAAATTTTGTATAAATGTTAGATTTTTCGATACATTGTGAATTGTAAGATTTAACAAGATTATTGTAATAATCTGGACTATTCATTTGCTTCGTTATTATTATGTTTTCGGATATACAGCGTGATTTTCTTGTAGTCAGATATAGTGTATTTTTTTTCACCAAGTAGGCTTTTACAAAAAAGTACTTTAACTTCATACCAGTGAAAAAGACAACGCCAGTTTAGTTTAACAAGTTCTTAGTTTGCAGATTATTCTTTCGATAAACTTTTAAAATTATATTTAAAAAAAAGTTAAACCCGCGATTTCGCCCAAATGGATGTCATAAAAAAGTATCCTATGTTAATCTAAGTTTTAAAGTATCTTTGTGGCAAATTTCATCCAAATCTGTTCAGCTGTTTTTACGTGATTGAGTAGCAAACATCCAAACATGCAATCTTTCACATTTATAGTATTATAGTAGGATATTACAGCCTGTATAAGAAATTGTCACCTAATTTATATTTCTTTCATAAATAATGTCTTATCCAATGTGTGGTAATCCAGGTTATAAAGTATCTTTGTGCTAAATTTTATCCAGATCCGTTCAGCCGTTTTAGCGTGATTGAGTAGCAAACATCCAAACATGCAAACTTTCACATTTATTTTATAGTATTAAATTTAATACGATATTACACCCTGTATATGAAACTGTCACACAATTTATATTTATTTCAAAAATAATGTCATATTTATAATCGTTTAGCACACTATCTTTTCATCACTTTATTACACACAGATTGTTACAATAACGCAACTCTCGCATCCGGGAAATATCAACGACACACAATGACAAACTCGATTAGTTTGTATTAAAAACATGTAACAATTTATAATAGTGTAACATTCTGTTAATATTTATTTAAAATTATGGAATAATAATGTTTTGTGAAATGAAAATATTTTTCGCAGTGGGTTTTGTTATAAAGAAGACATAGCTGAGCTATATTGTTTTATTAGTAGTTGAAATAGTAGTATTTTGAGCTTGAATGTTAGAAATTCTACTCACTATTGCTGGTCCCTAGTAGCATTTTTGTTGGCGTTTGGTTGGGCCACCTCTGAAGTTGGCCCAACTAAATGCCAACGGAAAATGCTACTAGGGGTATTTCATAAGTAATTAAAACTAAACTTAACTTCTCTTGTAAAGTCAAAGAAAAATCATTTATTTCAAATAGGCACATATATTATAAGGCACTTTTGAACGTCAAAAATCACAAAAAATAATTAATTGATTCTAAAAAACGAAAACGCATAAATTAAACATCAGTTCGTGTAAATAAATTTAAAATAAACCCTGATCCTTTCCAAATCATCTTCAAACGAAAGATATTATTTAAAAACATTGGTTGTCTGTAAAGTTGGTTTACAGTTGGACGTGACAACGTCATAACAAAACATTGATGCGGCGCAAACGTACAATGAGCGTAACGGGACAATGAGCGTAACGAGACAATGAGCGTAACGGGACAATGAGTCATCCTTTTTCGTGCATGCAGCCGGCGTTCATCGATTTATTAGACACTGTCACGTCAAAAAAAAAAAAAAACAACACCGTCCCTCAAACAAAGACTCACACGGAACTCAGGTCAAATGTCACTATTAACGTGAAAAAAAAAATAATGTCATCACCCTTATCTCTGCCGATAAAAATCAAATGACACTTTAGAAAGATGCATGGCCCGTTCGACTCGATACATCGATTCCTACGTGTATCGATTTAAAGATCGATGCTTAAGGCTTTTTAATTGACAAGCGAACGATTAAAATATTCGAGTCTTTTAAGGTATGATGTCGAGGTTTTGTTTACATTACGGTGTAAGTTTACATGAGTAAATATTGTATTAAGTTCGATGGTCGCTGCGTTATTGATCAATGTGCAAACAAAACGGTCGTGAAAGTGTTTTCAAATGAATTATCATGTGAGCTTAATTAGAAGTGTTTTGTTTTAAATCTAGGTACTAAGTACCTACGCGTTTTGCCATGTTCGTCTGTCTGTCTGTGTGTCCGCAGCTTAGCTAAGAAAATTTAATACTAGAAAGCGGATGTTTTTTTTTATTGTTTTCCCATGGTGTGAAGTATCGTTGGATAGGCCGTTCAAAAATATTGCGGGTTTGTGAATACCATTTTTAATTCAGATTTGCGGTACCTAAACATGACGGAAAGAAAGAACACAAACATAAAAAGAACAAGTTGGGAGAAAATATGCATCACATCCATGCAAAACGGGCATCGAGACAGAGCCCCAGCGCTGGTTTTCATTGATCTTTTCATTAACACCGATATATGTAAAGAATTATCAACTATGTCATTGTAGCCCCATTTATTGTCAACCTACGAAGATAAAGATAGATTATAATAATTATTTTTTCACTCCTCTTGCTCAAAAATACCGTCATTGTGGCGTACCAGAGCGAAGAAAAAATAGCATTTCTTCCTCTAGGGGAAAAAGTTTAATTTTTGTCCGTCAAATGACAATGAGCCTACAAAAACAAAAAAGTCTTTAGTCATAAGTAGAATAATCATGAATCTTTAAAGACTCGACGTATTACTGTTTCATAAAAAACAACAATATTTTATTTTTGAAAATGGAACTAAAATCGGAGATCTCTTTGGTAGAATGCATGCAATGCGTTGCGACTGTAGAAGAAATAAAAAAAAGACATTGGCGCGAATTCTTTAGAATTTTTCTCTAATTTGCAAATTAAATTAGTGGCCGTAATTCATTTTAAACATTGTATTGGATTATTTAAATTTCTCGCAATCGTAGTGAAAAGTAGAATGTAACACACGGCGCAAAAAACCCATTATAACTCGGTTTCCATTTACTCCCTCGCTAAAGCTCGGGAGTAAAACTACCTCGTATAAATGGGTCATTTTAGCCCCTTGTATAACAATCTACTATTAAACGTTATAAAAAAGCACAAAAAGTGTCGCTAGTTCGCTACTATCCGTGGTTTTATTCGCAGCAATTACTTATAGTAATAAAATTCAGTTCAACCACACTTAATATATACCGTTAATAATTATTTATGACCACATATGTACATGATCATAGTTGTAATTCATGTAATAACCTGTCATTTTTGTCTAGACGATCTAAAAACTGTTTTTTACGCCAACAGTTGAGTATTAAAATTATAATAATAAAAAATGTTAATAAATAAAAGCAGTAAGCGCTGTAACATTATCGCAGATTATATTTTTTGTTATTGGAGAAGATTATTTGAGTTCAAGATACACCTGTCTTATGAGTCATTAATTAGTATTCCGATGATTATAAAGATTGTCGGTGAGTGTGGAGGTTGGAAAACGTTTAGAAGAGCAGTGGTTCCGTACAAATTTTTGTTATTGTGACGTTTCTTTTTTTGAGTTTTTATTCTAAATGATAAATAAATGATGAATGATTTTATTTCTGTAAGTAGGTTTGTACAAACACTATTACATGTCAATCATATTTTCAAAACTAGATGAGGTCAGCGTTTCCTATCTGACTACTCTGAGAAGAAAGGCCGAAACTAACTCAGAAGTCACCAGTAGCGCAGCCTCCATACAACCCGATTTCTATCGGTTTCCCTTCGGAACAACCACTCTTCTTACACCTGTCTGTGTATCACATCACGTTACAGATATTTATTCCCAATTTATAAAATCATAAGATTAAAAAATTACAAAAATGTCAACATTTTTAATTGAACAAAGAATGCCGACCATAGCTAATTAATTTTGATTTTATTTAGAAATTATGCGAACTGAAAAAAAAATTGGCTTCCCTCGAATAACAATTATAGCTTCGCCACTGGAGGTCACAGTCTCTTTTAAAGTCCAGACATAATCTTGGTCAGATCATGTGAAGACCATGTAGATTGGTTTCTGAAATAGTCTTTTGATGAAGGAACCACATAGATTGAGTGAACTTGTCCAGTCAGTGCATGCATTTGTCAGTAATCGTGCAGCTCAACTCAAAATTAAATCTCAAAGAGTAACTAAAAGAAGTTGAGAAAAGTTATACACGGCTATTTTTTATTGGCTAGCTAAAATAAGCAGTTGCGATGGATATCGATATCAAAACCTGATAAAACAAAAAAAATGAATTAATTTGATGATTTTTTGTTGGGTCATCGACCGCTGTTATTGTAGTCACATGAAATATCAGTTTTTTTTTTTTTTTGTGAACTTCATTGAATTGATGGCTATCGATATCTTAACACGATAAAATATAAGAAAACAGTTTTTCTCAACTCATACATTAAGTAACAACACTAACAGCGGAATATATAAATATATAAACACAATAAAATAAAAAATACAAGTTTTTTTTTTGTTTTTTTTTTTTGGGAGTACCTACTGGTTGGCCTCCCAAGAAAAATCTTTTATTTTATTGTGTTTATATTATATTCATACTCATCACGTCTGCGGAGTTTAGCTAGCCAATTAAAAATAAAACTGTATTTATAAAAATAAAAATAAATACTTTCTTTTCTATGGTAGTTACTCCCAGTGACGTAGCGTATATTTCTGCCACCCAGGGCCAACCATAAATTCCCCCCCCCCCTCGCCCTATTTTCTCAGCTAATCATTGTTACACGGTTAGGTTAGGGCTTCAACCTTGAAGTTTAACTTAAAAAACAAACTTCAGTAAACCCAATGAGCCGGAATCAATTAGCTCTCTTTTGCAGTCAGTTCTACCTACGAAAACGTGCGCACTCACCCTTAGACTCTGTTCTCTCCCCCTAAAGAAGGTCACTCTGTATAACTTAACAACTTGTGCAGCTAAGATGCAAACTTCAGTGACGTTTGAAAAGATTTGCAACCGTTTTATGATTACCTTGTACATACGGCTACACATCAAGCTAAACATTTCCCGAATAAGGTGACCTCTCATTATACGGAAATCCTATACAATGCGAGATCAGCCTAAACTGGAAATGTATAGCTTGATGTGTGGCCGTGTGTACAACTACTGCACTTCGATTTAATCTATGGTTTAGAAATTGACGGCTGAACTTTTCGACGTGCCATTGTCATCATCTGCCTAGGCCTTTTCCCAACTATATTGGGGTTGGCTTCTAGTTTAACCAGACGCAGCTTTACATGGAGCTGCCTATCTGCCCTCCACATCCCAGTTACTGGATAACACGATACCCCTTGATAAGACTGGTTGTCAAAGTTTCGGTATTCTCACATGTATAACTTCAATAAGAATGATGTAACCCATTTTTTGTAACAATATTTTGTTTTAAAAGAGTGTCCGTGGAGTTTCTAGCCCGTTCTTCTCCATAGGAACCTACTACGCTTTGGAATAGGTAACTAGGTTCATCTTTCTGACTGACCGACCCCTTGACAATTCAAAAGTGCCTGTAATTGGTTTATTTGAAATAAGTGCTTTGAGTTGAGTTTGAGTTTGAGTTCGGGCTTCTGAAGACCCGTAACAACTGTCAAAGAACTACAAATGACAGCCAGGACCAAGAGCTTAACGTGCTTTCCGAGGCACGGAGGGTCTTGGTTTATAAAAATGGTCACCCATCCACGGACCAACCCCGGCAAGCGTAGCTTAACCCGACCGACCCGAGCGGCTGTTGTTACTTAGCCATAAGCTCCCTGACGACGCGACGTGCCAGAATGACACAAGCTATGAGAAAAACAGCCTTATTTTTTGTCGCTTTAACCACAGTGCGTAATCTCCTAGCACTTCAGAAGTCAAACACAATAAAGACATACATTTCTACCTACTACTTATTCAAACATATCTTCAATTAACGACTTGCAGCCAATCAAGGCGTCAAATCACCTTCACAACCCAGAACAGTAAGTTTTTAGGACAGACAGACACTCGGATTAAGGGATTACTATCAATCATGGTTACAAATTGGTACTTCCACCAGGTAGTCAGGGATTAATTCGATGGTCTTTGACGGCTTACGATTGTATACAATAACAGTTATTGACATTTGGAAAAAGTTAATTGTGTAGTGTGTAAGTTTTGGTGTGTGTGTGAGTGGGTTATGTAAGTGTGTGTGAGTGTATTTAGGTTGATTGATGAGGTTTTATGAAAGTGTGGGAGACAAAAGGTTGGACGGTTTATCAGACGGTTTGTTCTAGATATATACCGTTTAAGAAGATTAATGAGAAGTTTTACTTAGCTTTTAGTGCCAGAATATTTTGTTGAGGCTGACAAACTTTTGCGCTTTATTCTTCGTCAGTTAAAAGCTCCAAATGAAGTTAATGTCAGAACTAGTCACTGTTATAGCATGTCCACAATATAAGCCTCTAGTTATATACTGAAGTGTCCTACATTAGCGAAGTGCGAACTTTAAAATTAATGGAGGATCCCATAAAAAAATCATAGGAACTGTTGATAATGAAAACACATTCAGTTAATTATCATCGTAGTAAGAAGTAAGTGAAAGGATCTATCATCAGCAGAGATCTGAATAGATAATACCTAAGCTTCGAATAAAATACTTAAAGAGGATAATAACTCCTATAAAATCCCGGAATAATTATAATGATAATTATTTATTGGACTTTATTTTTAGTCACAATAATTCATTAGAACAATCATAAATAAAATTTCTTAGGGTTCCGTTCTAAAACTATTAAATTTAAGGAGTTTTTTTTTACAGCATTTCCAATGTATCACTGTATGGCACTTTTCTGTGTAGGGTGTCTAAATTTAAATATTTGGGTCACTGGGTCCGGTGACGGTGAAATTATCACTTACACGCTTTTTAAAGCGTATTGCCAATATTTTTACACCTGCAGCCTGTCGGTCAGTTATTCGCAGCGGGCATACAGCGACCTGCGTGTCCAGTATAATAATGCACTAAGGGTACTGTTGGGGCTGCCATGGCGTTGCAGTGCGTCAGGGATGTTTGCCGAGTTGCGGGTTGATGGCTTTGCCGCTATCGTTAGGAAAAGATGCGCCTCCCTACTCGCTCGCGTTCGTGGCAGCACCAACACCATACTGGGTGTTTTTAATGATCGGTGGGAGTCCCCCATGCTGCAAAGGTGGGTGCGGCTTCATGTCTTAATTTCATTTTGTTGCTGATACTAAAATTAGTTCTTTTTAAGTACATTGTTACTAACAAAATATGGACCTGGTCTGAATTTTTTTATTTTTATTATTATTATTATTTACATATTAAAGGAAAATACTTTCTTGAAAAGTTGGCTCGTTATTTTGTATATTATATTGCAATAAAAAGGGTATTATCCACTCTATGTTAAATTCTTCCTCGCAGTTTAGGTAAATAAAATCTACGTGTTCCGATCTGTGATCATCAGATATCATTTCATCATCAGATCATACCAACTGATACACATGTAATAGAAATTAAAACTGTTTAGTATAATCGTATCATAACATTAACATCTATCATTTTGACCACCAACGCGGTCCTAGGCAGGTCAATTATACTATCAGACAGTTTTTACAATTTATGACCACCATTTGTATTGTTTCAATTAGAAATAGAGAATTAAATGTATTCTTGGGACGCCCAAATTACTATATCGCAGTTATGATTTAAGATAACTTTCTATTGTATAGGTAATTTATATCAAAATATCAATAAGCGTGGCCCCCGAAGCATCGTTGCTTGGTTCGTCCCGCCTATACGGTGTAACATAAACCATTATTTTACTTTTCGATTTGAATTTTAGTCGTGTTGATATCTCTACGGTACTTTCGTTGACCTCTGTTACTGTAATTATAAATTAGCAAAGATATACAGCTGTTTTTGTAAGCATCTGGATGCTTCGATTATGTGTGAATGGAGAATGAAATTTGATAGTGTGTAACACAGTTCGGTTGGCAATCGTGTTGTTGCCATGGTTCGGACTACCGTCGCGAAATCAATACTCTGATGAGCATTCACCAAAATGCTCGTCATACGTAATCAATACCAATGAAACGTTTTGTTTATGATTGTGTCATTAGGATAAAAATAAACTACTGGAAAGAGTGCACCATTGAGTGCACTCTTTCCAGTAGTTTATTTGGTAATGTAATGTGCTGACTTGAGTATTATTTATATGCGGAAAAGCTTCATATATACAATGAAAAGTACTGTCAGTAAGCATACCGAGACAATGCAATCATTGTCTCGGTATCAGCGTCGATGTGACCTGTTAAATTTAGTTGGATCTAGAACCGCATTTTTGTAATGGCTCCAAAAGTTTATATAATAAATTACCAAAATGCATAAGAAGTGTAGAAAATGTTGGACAATTTAAAAGGAAATTATTCTTATTTCTAGTAGAGAATACCTGTTACTCCATAGAAGATTTTTTTGAAAATTTATGACATTGAAATTATTTAATATTAACGGTTGAGTTTGAAATCTTTTGAGCTCCTTCAAACACCAAATCCTAAACACTATCTCTTCAGATTTATAATTACAAAGATAATAACTATGTACCTACTGAAGGTTACTATCTAGTATCTATGTATATGTATACAGCAACACGTATGTAGTATATAAGTGTAATAACTTTCATAATATTCGCTACCTATAAAGTTATTTCGTCAATGTGTGGCGGCAATTTGCGAAATTATAGCTTTTACAACGTTAGTGATTAGTTATAACGGCTTTCATTAGTGTTGTGCCGCCTTCTGGTCGATAGTCGGCTTTTGTTTGATATTATCGACTAAGAATTGATTTTATCGATGGTTCTGATATTAGTTTTTATGGGTTGAAACAACTCTTTTGTGGTTGGAAGAATTATTATTCTGTCTATCAATCGCTGCCTAACTAATCTGAGTTTGATGATGATTTATATGGCAAGTATATTTTTTAAGATTCTTTTGATATAAAATTAAAGAGATAGATTAGTCCTCATTTTGTATAAATAGTTTAACTAGTTTCGCAATATAAAGCCAGTTTTTCTAACGAAAATGTGTGCCAAATTGTCAAGCATGTAAACTGCTGTAATTGAATGATTTATAGATGTATGAGGAACAGGGTGTAAAATCACTCATTCTTTATCGAAAATGAAAGGATCTTCCGACCAGACGGGTGTCGTGTCTGATGGGCAACTGTCCGCCGGTTGATGTCGGGATGTTGTATATATGCTAGTCGCACGGTAAACTCTGCGCGATGCAGGATTTGTGACGTCAGGTCTTTGATGTGTAGTTTGTATGTGGCATTGTGGATGCCGCCACAGATTTATCAACAGCCAATCGCAAAAGTATACGCGTATATTAATTTGGCGATAATTTTCATACGAGAAACTGGCCCATAGACTGTTTAAAACTCCAAATTGTCACACATACCTAAAAACGGGAACAGATCGACTAACCAAGAACCACATATTCAACTAAAACTCATCGGCCATCACTACAACACTACTCGTACATTGCCGTTTCGCCGTTGGGAATGATTTTGTCGAAAGTATTTAAATAACTAAGATTACATAGTATATCGTTTTAATGGCTCACATGATTGACAGAGCCCATAGTAATAAAATTAAAATGTGAACAATGTTTATGGGGTTACAAAATTTTCTCGTACCAATAAAAAAAGCGGCCGGTGCGAGTCGGACTAGCACAGGAAGGGTTTCGTACCACCGTACAATATAATATACTATTTTTTTAAAGAAATGAAAACTTCTTTAGGCGCGTTGAGCACTTTTTAGTAGGAGACAAACTTATGGGTTCGCGATCGTCACCGAACGCTTTCAAAGAGCTTTATGTATACTGTGTACCTGATATGTGCACTTTTAGGGTGAAAAAAAAAATCATGGAATTCGCGTCATCGTCACCGAACGCTTTCCATGTGCTATATGTATAAAAGAACAGTTATTCTAAAGTTTTGGGTTTTCACTTCTGTTGGAAGTCCTTATGACTGCCATTTTTTTTATATAAACCTAACAACAAGCTTGTTATCCCCGAAGGGTTAGGCAGAGGTGTACCTAAAGTACATTCACATTTCGCCAGTCATGTTTTTTTTTTTTTAAACGTTCGGCCACACTAGGAATTTCTCCTGTATTGTGGGTGCGTTTACAAACAACTCACATACACAAACGTCAGTTATGTTTAAGTTCCATGTAATAATGGCGAGCCTATTCCCATCAACGGCTTATTCCACTAATCCCCGCTGACAGAATCCCCGTCAGTGGAAAAAACTGAACCCTAATGTAAAAAAATCATTTTCAGGGGATCTTGGAATATTTTTTTTTTTTTGTTTTTTTTCAATTCTAGTTTTCCCTCTTAGCGGGATTATAGACTGTTTTCAGATTCCACTTTTCCTCCTAAGGGGGATTTTCAGGGGGGATTTGTGGAATAAGCCCCATCAACCGGGCTTTTTTTAATCCGGACTCCGGATCCGGGCTGCTACTATGTAACTCCTGGTCCAAAATGGAACCCAGGAAAGAAATAGATTTTTGAAGTCAAAACTTCTTTAGGCGCGTTGAGCACTTTTTGGTAGGGGACAAACTTATCGCGATCGTCATCGAACGCTTTCATAAAATATGTGTACTTACTGGGTGAACAAAACTCATGGAACTCGCGTCATCGTCACCGCACGCTTCCCATGAGCTATATGTATACTATGTATATATGCATATGTGTATATGTATGTATATGTTTATGTATGTGTGTACCTTCGTGCGTTATTAGTATACATTATATAAATACAAAGAGTTTTTTTATAGGTAAAAACTTCTTTAGCCACATTGAGCGGTTTTTGGTAGGGGATAAACTTATGGGTTCACGTCACCGACATGCTCGTAACGTGTTAAGCCAGACCACAGAGTACATTAAATTATACTGACGCTAGACTGTCAGTTATTCCAAAGTTTTGTGTTTTCACTTCCGTCGGCAGTCCATAAGACGGCCAAACATTTTTTAATACTTTAGTTAAAAAAACAAGACAGGAGGAAAGAAACATGTTTCTTGTTCTTCTTCTTTTTTGTGTGGTAATTGATTAACCTAGTGTCAGAGTTTTTATTCCGCCCATGTGCCTTAGCCATTCTGACTTAGCTTTCCTACATGCCGCCGAGAAATATCTCTCAGATATGCTGGTTTCCTCACTATGTTTTCCTTCACCGTTTTTTCATCATCATCATCATCATTATTATCATCATTTCAGCCGAAAGATGTCCACTGCTGGACATAGGCCTCCCCCAAGGGGGGGATTACGATAATCGCCACGCTTGGCAAGCGGGTTGGCGATCGCAGAGAACGCTGCTGCCCATTCTCTAGTAAGTCCCTTAGTCGCCTTTTACGACACCCACGGGAAGAAATGGCGTAGTGTTATTATTTACGTCCTTCACCACACGGCACACCATTTTTTAAGGCTTTGACTGCCAGACAACAGACACAATAGAAAAACTAATGTTAGCATTCACCGGTGACCGCGGTGGCAGTCAATGTGTTATGCAAGTGAATGCGAAAACTCACGAGGTGCGTACCTTGGGTTCGAACTCGAGACGGTCACACCACTAGGCTATCACTGCTATACGTTTATATGGTGTCTAGGTTTCTTGTTTTGGTATCCACTTTATTTTGTTATTATTACTTGTTGTTATAACGGCCTCAGTAGTACACATTCTGTGTAAATTTCAAGTGATACACTAGAAATTTGACATTCAATAGATACAGCTCTGTGACGGTCGGACGGCCTTAGTAATAAGGTCCCTTGGAACCTTGGGTACGGAACCCAAAAAGCGTTGTTGATTGGAACTTCATCAACCTTAATTAAGATGATGTTACGAAACATTTATTGAATTTATTTTACATAATTTGCGTGAGAAAGAATGTAGGCTACCGGTTACCGTTAAGTCGTAAATATTGGGAAAAGATAAATTAGACATTTGTGTTAAGAATTAAACTCAAACTCAAAACTCAAAGCATTTATTTCAAATAAACCAATTACAGGCACTTTTGAATTGTCAAGGGGTCGGTCAGTCAGAAAGATGAAGCTAGTTGCCCATTCCAATGCGTAGTAGGTTCCTATGGAGAAGAACGGACAAGAAACTCCATGGACACTCTTTTAAAACAAAATATTGTTACAAAATATGGGTTACATCATTCATGTTGAAGTTATACATGTGAGAACAATGTAGAAAGACGTGCACGTTAGAAGCGTCCGTAATAGAAACAATTCAAAAATTAAAATAAGCCGTGGCAGCTAAGAGATGACCAGTCCCAACTGACGGCGCCCGTTCACGAACATGACGCATGGATCAGCACCATTTAGCTCAACCATTTTGAAGGGAACTTAATGATCCAACACACACGCCATCACCAGCGAGATATTTGAGTGACAAAACCTAGATATACCTCTATAACTCTCTCTAATTGGTTGGTTAAAAATATTCAGATAGATTTTGACGAGCATTATGGCTTTAGGTTTTCCTAAAAATAGATTTAAGAATCTAACTTTCACGAAAATGTAACTAAAACAATAGGATGCAACATGTGTCGACACCCTTGCGCCATCCCATCTTCCTAGCACGGCGGGCTGCGCTGGGGCGGCTGCTGCAGATGCGGAAAACCTCAAACGGCGCAAAAACTCCACTCTTATTGGTACTCACATATGTTCGAGCCGTTTGGGGTTGAAAAACTAGGGTCAAGGAGTCCGAGTGCCCACTTAGTTATTCAAGACATCGCCATACGGTTGGTCGACTCTACACCTGACCAAACGGCTGGCCTATTTCTTGGCCAAAGAATCAGCAGTGCCATACAACGTGGCAATGCTGCCAGCCTTTTGGGCACTTTTCCTATTGACGGCGATGCGGAATTTTTGATGCCCTTAGATTCTTTCCCCTCCCTTTTTTATGTATTTGTACATATTATTAATGTCACGTGAAGAGCCGTTGGCTATTTTTCGAAAAAACTAAGTCAAGTGGGTACTAAGTATGTACCTACTATGGTGGCCGCCACCTAAATCTGGAATAAAGTTCATTGCTCTTTCCTTAACTTTTCTACATAGGTACCCCGACAATACATTACGAATTGTTTTTTTTTTTACTAGAAAAAGTCAAAGATCACGATATAGGTCGTTTCGGGACAAGTTCATGTCATTATTTGTTTTCGGAATTACGTATTTGAATAAATGTATGCAGGTCAATGAACTTTATTCCAGATTTATATGGCGGCCACTTTAATGAAATACTATCTTGACTCCATGCAAGCCTAGTACTTTTTGTTAGGTTAGGTTAGGGTACTGCTTAGAACTTGTGCACAACGTGTCGTGAACAGAATATCGTCTTCACATGTATGTAAATTGCACCTGTGCGAAGCCGGAGCGGGTCGCTAGTCTACGCATCTATACAAAAAAAAAAAATTAAGTATCTGTTTGTAATGTCATAATAACAGCTTTTTACTAAATACAAAAAACGGTTTAAAAGGTACTTAAACCAAAAACATTTTTTTTTGTCTGTCTGTCTGTTTGTTCCGGCTAATCTCCGAAACGGCTGGACCGATTTTGACGCGACTTTCACTGGCAGATAGCTGATGTGTAAAACATTATCCAACCCTGTATTTGCCTAAAGGCGTTGGCTACCTGAACTAGCTTTTCCAATTTACGCAAGAAAAAGTGGAACCTACTATATTAAAGTATCAACTGATTTTCCTTTCCGTTTTATATCGCAGGCTGTGTTCAAGGTATTATAGCTACTAGTAAGATTATAATGATGGATAATTACTATGTAGCAAGTTGCTCGTCTATTGCTTATAAGTTGAGACAAGTTCCTGTGTCTATAAGTTTCTTATTAAGTGCAGTTTACTTTGATGTTGCTAGCAGACAGGCATGACGCCACTCTAGTGGAACAATTTCTATGAAAACTTCATGAACTTTGCGTCGCACCGTGTCAACGCGCATGTCTGCGGGAGCCTTAAAGAAGAAAACATATAAATACCAAAAAAAAAAATGTGGGGCGAAACAGGAATATCAAATATGGGGGCGATTTATTAAATTGTTTACTCTTTATTTATTTTTAAGCTAGGACTCCTCCAGTTCTGATGACAGGTAGGTGGTAGTTCTATCTCTGACCTTACATTTTTCTCCACCCGGAAAAATGTAACGTTACAATCTGGCCCCACGTACTTTATGAGGCGAATGCGGAACCAATCTTATAAAGTGACAAAGGGTTGATCACAAAAGAGAATCCATAGAAGTATCTGAGTAAATCTGTTTGACTCGCAATGGTGGCTATGACTAGAATCTGCCACGTAATGCATTGTTCGAAAGGTAACTTAAGTTGTCGTCCATGTTTACCGATGCGTTACACAGGAGATCCCAGGTATTCCATATAATTGTGCTGAGATCAATCATCAAGGCAAAAGTTATATAGTCTCCTATATAAGGGTATAAGGAACAGCGTGTAAAGTACACTCCAGAGGGTCCTCCGACCAGACTGGTCCGTTGGTCCTGTTGTGTCTGGTGTGCTACTGCCCGATTATTGATGTCAGGACGTTGTATATAATATGCTAGTCGCGCGGTAAACTTTGCTTGCGCGATGCAGGATTATGCGTGACGTCAGTGTGATTGTAGCGATGTAAATGCCACCACACCGGTTCATACGGATTTGGGTACAATCTAATAAGTTCTCTTGGAAACAGAGTCGACTACCGGCTGATCAAAAAACTACCAACAAAAATTAAACCAATCAAAAAATCCCATCTGTCTTCCAAAATCAAATTAACAGCTATTACAATATAAATTAAAACAATATAGCCTTCGGCATTCCAGTCCGTCTGTCACTATCTATCAATACCAGCGTTGGACATCGTTGGGCAATGGTGGGCAATGTGACACCTTGCTATGAAGCGGAGGTGTGTAGAAAGCAAAGCCACAATGAGTGGAAACTCACGCATACCGCGGATTCAATTGAATCAATCTACTATTAGTTATGTTGCTGTATGTAGGGTTAGCAGAGGAAATATAAGTTGGGTACAATAAACCTTATCCATATTTAAGAATATGATAGAATTAAAATTAACTGTAGGTACATACAAAACAACTGATACCTAATAAATTAATAAAATAAAAAATATAATATCCTAAATTAACTAAACCTAACAACAAACTACAATATGGCGTCGATAAATCCTACTATCCTACTAATAAACGCGAAAATTTGTGAGGATGGATGGATGTTTGATATTTTTTTACGAAAACACGGCAGAACGAGTCTGGATGAAATTCGGCACACACATAGTTTATAACCTGAATACTTTTTATCCCGATATTCCCACGGAATCGGGACTTATGCGGGTGAAACCACTGGGCGCAGCTAGTATTGGCCTTTATTTTTTTATAGGAATTTAACATGATCAGAAAGAAATAGTTTTTTTGAGTGAAATAGGTAATGTATAATGATTGACAATTTATTGTTTTGTGTTGAGTGAATATTTACACCGTTAGATGTGATCCAAAACAAACATTTATGAGGAGATTTTGACCAAAATATTAATTTTATAGTGCCTCATTTAAATAATCCAGCCTTAAATAATATAAAACATAAAGATTATACGTTACACTCCTTATTCGTCACAATAAACACATTAAAAGATGAGCTAAAGCGGAAAATCCTGTGCCTAAAACCCTAATTGAAATGTTGTTTAATCCTATTATTTATAAAGATGTCCCCAAGATACCAAACACAGCTGTTAAACGAAAATAGGCCAGAATGCTTTAGAACAACATTAATCACCATAAAAATCTCTTTTAATTTATGACTGCGTTTAAGTAGCAAAAGGCCATAAAGCTTAAAATAAAAATGGCGGCAAACAATTTGACAACTCGATGACGGAATGCGTAAAATTGTCGTGCAAACATTGTGGAACGTAGCAAGTGGGAGTCGGATTTACGATTTTGTATAATTTTACAATTTATTTCTTGTACAATATTTAGAATAGAATGATAATCTTCATTGAGTCACCTTTACAATATCAATACCTCCTTGTTTAATTTAAAAACAACAAACAAATGATAATTAGCTCTGCAAAAATGACATTACATATTCTTTTGTCGAGTTTCTCAAACGAGGTTCGAAAAACAAACATTTAAAAAACTGGCTGGTTGACTTTTTTTTTTTGCTGTCGCTACAAAACTTATCGGTGGTACCCACAGGTGAGTGATTTTTAATTTAATTGTAATACTCGATTTTGCCCAACCGAGCGTATGAGGCAGCCCGGACGGACAGATGTCAATCTACCGCTAACTTTTTTATATAGATAATACTTGTCTTTATAATGTTTTTTTACGACACTTGAATGGCCGCGGCTTGGCCCGCTTTTTGTCTTTTTATTGTCATAAGTAATGAATTAACGATAGACAAGAAATTGTATCGGCATGTGAAATCGTTCGGACGTTTTTTTATTGTTATACTTTAGGCACCTACTTAAGATGATATTAGGAAGTTAGCTAGCGTTATTTTGAATAGCTTTTAGACCTGTACGAAATTAATCTGTGTAAAACTATTAACTAATCTGTATAATTGACGGCACGGTTGGCGCAGTGGTTAAGCGATTGACTGCTGCGCTGCGTGTCGCGGGTTCGATTCCCGCACGGAACAAATATTTGTATGATCTAGAAGTAGTTGTTCCGGGTCTGGCTGTTTGTGTATGTGAGTTTAAATGTTTGTAAACGCACGATACAGGAGAAATCCAAGTGCCCCACACTAGGATTTCTCCTGTATCGTGCGTTTAAAAAAAAAAAAATCTTGTCTAACAAGAATGCTTGTTCAACAATATAATGGTAAAATCTGCTAATTACTAAGCGTAATTACAGCACTAATTCCCGTTTTTCTTTCTTGTTTCAGGTACAAAACGGTAACTGTCACCTTCAAGCAATTGCCACATAGAGCCAACTCGAACCAGCAATTTTCTATCAATTGTGCGGCCTAAGAACACATTTTCATAGAAATTATCCGTGCAACTCCCCTGTCCACTTTCACAGAGCCTCGTTCACACCGTTCCAGTTAACTCGCTTGACCACTCGCCTCAACGGCACTTACATTGTAGTGTATCACGATTGAAACACGTCATTATCTGTGACTTGTATTTAAAGACGGCATAATGAATTAATTAGAATTTTATTAGTAGCTTATAGAGTTAGTTCGTTTGTGAATGTCCCTAGTTTGTGACATAAGGCGTGTCCAGTTGTCTCGCATATTACCGTGAAGAGGTTAATGGTTTAATCTAAATTTAACGGCGTGTTTCGCTCGGATTGAGTTTTAAAACCGGGCTCTGTGGGTTTTCGTAATTTCTGCTTATAGAGCTTAACTTCGCTCGATTACCATTCCGAGCTTGGAATACTTGCAACACCAATGATATGTAGAACTTAAAATGCCTCTTGCAATTATACAAAGTTGTGTCAGGTTGTTAGATTGCGAAACATTCAGTCTTGTTTACTCCCTTTGTACGGTCTCACAAAAAAGAATCGCTGTTATGTAACCTTCTTTAGGCCAACGATGCGCGTAGTAATTAAAAAAAATATGTTTTTATAAGTACCGTATATATTTTCATACGTAGGTATTTAGTAAAAAAAACTGTTATTTTGACAATACAAACAGACACTGTTATTTATTTGTATAGATGAAAGTGATGATGTTAAATATTAAAATTTCATTTATTAAAAAAAAAAATCGCTAAATCGTCGTAAAAATATTAATTTTAATTCATAGATATTCATTTGATAGTATATTTTTACGAATTTTTTGTTACAAAACAATTTCGCAACAACCTCATAAATCAGCCCAACAATGCTCCGTTCAAACGCACCAGTAACTAGACTTGCAAACACCCGCGGCGGTGCAGTAATCATCAACATCCGAGTTACGCACTTGCGCAAGTCAGGCTTAGACCGTTTCCTTTGTGATTACGACACTGCGTCGAGCAAGATTTTTCTCAACCAAACCAGCTGGTTCGCGACTGGAATCTTTGTGGATTTTCTAAGACAGGTAGTCAGTTAATTATCGTTATGATTCATGGAGAATTACGTCTTGGGGAAAGTGTTGGGTAAAAGGAAAATTATTAAGCTTTTTGTTCGTTTTGTAATGACTGTAATTACTATGTGACGTATCCTGTTAGTTTTTTCTATAAATAGGGCAAATTGGTGTAAATAGTCGGAAAATAGTAAACAGATTTTTCGCTATTGGAATGATGGTTATTGACAACATAATGGCATGGATTTTTCTATTGATTGAGCATACTTTTACAATTTAATGGAAAATTTTCTTGTGACATTCAAAGCTCGCTAAGTCGCCAGTACAGCATTAACCCTCGGCATGCCTGGTGGAGTCTGACGGACCCACCTAGGCACATAAACCGTTGTATTTCTTTCAAATAAACCGTGTATAACTTCCCGAAATTTATGGTTTTATGTGGCAATGTTATAGATACCCTTCTAAATTATTATATAAGGACAATGTTTTGGAATCTGCAGTAGGATGCCAACAGGGTGACCCTCTCGGACCAGTTATTTTCAGTTTAGCTATTCATCCAATTATCCAGAAACTAAATTCAAAATTTAACGTGTGGTATTTAGATGATGGAACGCTAGGAGGTGATGTTGAAACCGTTTTAAAAGATCTACAATTCCTTAAAGAGCAATTTAAATCTATTGGCCTGGACCTTAATCCATCAAAATGTGAAATTTACCTTTCTGACATTACGGACAGACAATCGACCCTAGAGAAATTTAATGCAATAGCCCCACAAATTAAAATTCTAGAAAAAAGTTCACTGCACCTCCTAGGTTCCCCAATTTTAGAAGATAGCTTTACTCAATTCATCGACGATAAAATTAAAAATTTCAACGACATTTCAGACAGACTATCCAAAATTAATTTACATTCGGCATTCACCCTGATTAGTTACTGTTGTTTTGGCCCAAATTTTATATATTATCTACGCTCTTCCCCCTTATGGAAACAACCACACCTCTTGGACAAAATTGACCAAATTATTCGCAGCACCCTAACATCCATTTTAAATGTGGCTTTGGACGACCGAGCGTGGCTGCAAGCCACACTACCCATCCGTTTTGGTGGCCTCGGCGTCCGCAAAATTACCAGTATTAGCTTACCGGCGTTCCTGTCCTCTGTCCACAGCACGGAAGAGTTGACCAGGAAAATTTTGGCCCCTTCCTTGGTTGACTCTGAAGTGCCGTGTTTCACTGATGCGGTGAATGCCTGGAAAATGGCTTGCCCGAATACAGATCGGCCCGTGAATCCATCTTCCCAGAGACAGTGGGATGAGCCGCTCTGCAGGTTGGTACGGAATAATCTTATTAATACGTCCACCAATACTGCTGAGCGTGCGCGCCTGCTGGCTGTGGGTGAGTGGGAGTCGGGCCTCTGGCTTCAGGCACTACCGTCACCCAACATAGGCACTATGCTGGGTGACACCATTTTCCGGCTCGCTACTTGTCTGCGTCTGGGCGCTCCTTGTGTGGCTCCGCATCGCTGCCAATGTGGTGAAGGTGTCGACTGCCTCGGACACCATGGCCTATCCTGCAGTAGGAGTGCAGGCCGGATAGCACGGCACGCCAGCATAAATGACATCATCCGTCGTGCTCTTGTCACCGCCGGGGTGCCAGCTGTTTTAGAACCCAATGGCTTGGCACGCGACGATGGGAAGAGACCAGACGGAATGACCATCATGCCTTGGAAGTTAGGTCGGCCTTTGGTGTGGGATGCAACATGTGTCGATACCCTTGCGCCATCCCATCTTCCTAGCACGGCGGGCTGTGCCGGGGCGGCTGCTGCGGGTGCGGAAAACCTCAAACGGCGCAAATATGACAACCTTATTGGGAGTTATATGTTTGAGCCGTTTGGGGTTGAAACACTAGGACCATGGGGTCCGAGTGCCCACATGGTATTTCGAGACATCTCTAAGCGGTTCTTCGACTCTTCACGTGACCAGAAGGCTGGCCTATTTCTTGCCCAAAGAATCAGCATTGCCATACAACGTGGCAATGCTGCCAGCCTTTTGGGCACTTTGCTGTTGACAGCGATGCGGACGAATTTTTTGATGCCCTTTGATTCTTTTCCCTCCCTTTTTTATATACTTGTACATATTAGTATCTATTTTCTTAAATAATTTTAAAACTATTTAGTGTATAATATAATATATATAATTATATATATAAATTATAAAATTATATAAATAAACCGTTGTCTGGCACATAAACCGTTGTATTTCTTTCAAATTTGAATTTCATGCACCAAATCTCTCAGTAGCTGGGCGTTATGAAGCTCTCGAAGTATTTCATAAAATAATGTTGTTTTTGTTGTGAAAGAAAGTTTTTTGGATTATGAAATTGACGCCTGACATAACATCATGCCTCTATGTATTTGCGAAGCGTAGAGGAGTGTACTATACGCCTATGCCAGATAAAGGAAGTGATGGGGCTTCATAATTTTATTATTGACCACGTCCAAGTACCATTTTCAGAATCTCGTTTGTTTTGATAAGTATTTTATCTAGTAAAAGAAAAAAAAAAATGTCTATTTATTTGATAAAAAACGTCACCCAGATCAATTACAGAAATAATTAAATAGTGGTTAATATTTTTTATTTTTATTTCCACTCCTAGTAGTTACCATAACTTACTTTAAGTTACCATAGCTAGTTATCATAACTAGTACGAGATATAGTCATGTAAAAATTCGAGTCTGACAGACCCACCAGGCATAATGTAGGTATAGGTAGCGCACGCTACGCGTACAGTAAAACTCGCATTGTGGCCAGGCGAAGACGTAAAATTGTGTACTCATCACGGGTAGTAAAAAGGAAAGCCCTCTATCGCATATTTACAACCCTCGTCTGCGGCTCGGGTCACAAATACCTGCGATTTCGGGCTTTCTTTCTTTTACAACCCTTGGTAAGTAATGTACTAAAGTTAAACACCACACATCACCCTCTTACACTCCCTCTCACTAACCTCCATTCACACACCACCACACTCCACATATCAACACATTAAACACTCACTCTTTACATTTTACACTCACACAAATATAAAATGACAATATCATAAATCAAGTGTTACAATCATTTTTAATTCTCTTTCTTATCATGAATGTAATACTATTCATGTAATCCTACTATTTTGCTATTTTAATTATAATTTTTGTTTGTTCTTCGTTAAGTAAATTCATGATGTAAGTTTATTGCATAAAATCCAGAACCTACTAATTGGGAGAAGACACTGGTTCCTGTAACACAGGTGTTTTGCCTAGCGCAGGAGTCAGGGCTTTCACTTTGTTTGTACACTTTTTTTATGCCAATAAAGAATTTATTATTATTATTTTTATTTTTTTAATGTAACATTTTACCACCAGGCCGGTGAGTTAACAAGACATGTTTAAAAAGTGCAAACACGGTTAAAGTGTCTGAGATTAGACAGGCTGATATTCCATCTCGAGAACGCCTCAGTAATTAGTAGGTATGCTTACACAGCGTTGTACGGGATGTGCGTGAAGTTTACAAGATTACTGACGTTGCATTTAGCAGTGCCTTATATGGACAATATTCTTAACTACTAATTATCGCAATATTAATGGATACTCATGGATATTCGCTCGTGACTATGAATGATAGGCTGAAAAATGATGTGTTATGGAACGGTTAGGTTTAAAGAAGATATAGTCACAAAAATTTAAAAGAGTCTGCTTACATGGTTTGGTCATGGTGAGAGGATAATTGAAAGGCGACTAACAAAAGGTATTTACAAGGCAGATGTGAGTGGAAACGCCGGAGGGGACGCCCCATGAGTCCTCCTAGGACACTGTATGATTAGGTTACTACATATATGTCAACCTAATTGGTTATGTTCACCAGAAAGTTCAAGAACGTAGCACTCGCAACCGGCGTGCGGGCATGACCAGATATATGAATGTAAACGAAGCAAAATGAGTATGTTAGCTTTTTTTTTGTCTAGGGCATCTCAGAGTTAACCTTGAGAGGTTGAGACTCTTTAACAGGTCTTTCCTGTGGTTGCCTTAAGCTCCTAACGTAACTTAATGCCTCCAGCCAGGGCGTAAAAACGTATAATCTAAACGACTGCGCACTAAGGGCTCCCCCTGTGGGGTACGAACCTCGGCTTAGGGCAGAGTCGGAGGGAGGATGGCAAGGGACCGACGGTGGCTGGATAAAATCAGGGTTATGATTATTATCAGGGGGGCTTAAAGCTACTGGCTCAGCTATAGCGTGGGCTGGCGCTTCGCTTACGAGCAAGGGTCGGGGAGGAATGTAAGCAGCGTAGCAGGTGTCTTTCTATAGTTTCTGCATACCCCCATGGAAAGAACGCGTGAGTTATGCACTATTTATCGCAATATTTACATATATCTTGAAAGACGGAAAGTTCTCTTAGGGTTTTCCAGTTGGGAATTCTGAGCAGCGTCTCGGTCGCCCAAGGTCAGGATTTGGGCTCGATTAACTGCAATTGGCCAGCAGGGTAATTGCGTAACACAATTACAGTAGCAATGAGTTTCATTTCGAGAGTTCAACAACATTCATTGCGCTATTTACGTTGTTGAGCGACAAATTTTTCGAACATATGAAGTGATTAGTTATATCCTTCAAAATCATTCAGATTGTTATTGATAAATACGCAGAGTGAAACAAAAAGTGGTAGAGGTCGCCCGCCAATGACTTGGTGGTCCAATAACGCGAGAGACCTCAAGAAAGCCCAATTGCCCGATGCGACAACCCATATGGTGTGTGATATTGTTAAATGGGTCTTTAAAAAATATTGCAGGTTTGTGAAAAAAAAAAATCGATTAAGGGATTCGTTTCTGAGATATTAGGCTTTAAAATGCAACTTTTTGTTAGAGTCAAGTGCCAGCTAAAAGGTTAGTTTTGCATAGATGAAAAAATTCACAATAGTAGTATATATAACAAAGTTAAAAGGAAAACTATCACAGCTAAGTAGGCTTTTCAAGTTTACGAGTAATAGTCGACCAACTTAAATTTGCAGTTGAAAAACATGTTCCTCCATATAATCTGTATAGGAGAGCATGTTTCTCAACTACAATGTTAAGTTTGTTCTTGGGATAAATTCGTTCCAACTACAGGGCCCTTCATTGTGCGTGATCTGACACGCATTTGACCGGTTTTTTGAGAATGAGGACGAAAAAGTTCTCAAGAATTTCGTCCATTATGGATGCCACAACAATGACTGGATCTTGTTAGTCACACTTGCTTCTCAGTAATCGTTATAATATTTTACTATCATTTTCCTGCTAGAAATACAGCTGACCGAAGACCTCGTTAAACAAAAACCTATTGTCAGAGATAAAAAAAAAAACTCGCCGAGTGTGAACCGGAATTTATACATCGCCCATTTTTAGTAAACCTGAGCTGACCAAGACGTTACTCCCCGGTCAGGGGTCATTTTTTATTGGGTGATAATTCTTGAAAACTATAAAGGATTAAGTGGTAACTATTATCAAGGTAATATTTTAGATTCCTAATCGTTTGTGGTTTAATTAAAATTCTTATAATTTCATCCTTCTGTTTGGCGAAACATTTTGCCTTTATCTTTCTTGAACCTGCTAAGTATTTATTAATATGCCGAGAATTTCATAAATAAAACTCATGTTCGAATTATTCATGAAGATATTGATGCAAACAACTTTTGCCAATCAATTTTATTTATTTGCTTTGCTTAATTTTCCATCCTCAAAGGAGAATACCCATAAATATATGGGCAAAAAACCCAGAGTCGATAGGAAAAAACTTATTTGGGGAAAAGGGTATGAATTGTAGGTAACAAATATTATAGGCTATCGTACTTAAGTCTGCCTAGCCTTTTCCCAATTATTACAGTTATTTATAAAAGTATTTTTCATGTTTTTACCTCAACTTTATAATTTGACAACTTAGGCGAATACAAATAAAAAAATGACCGAATAAAATACTGAAAATTCCGAAAAATTAATACAATATTTGCCGTCGTAATATTATTTCACCAGCTTAGCGATTGCTCACAGTTCTAACCTAACCTATTTCACCCAGTTCAAAATGACGAAACATATGTACCTACAATCTGCCGCAGAAACGTGAGTCGAGCGAGCGAAGCGAGCGGTGAACATGTGTTTTCTGAAAATGAGTATTTTTTTCGGAAGTTTAGTATTTTTACACAGCTTATTTCCAGTGATCTGTGGTTGACTGTAATACTAACTATTACAGTCAACCACAGATCACTGGAAATTAATTTGTTTTTCGGAAGCTTTATTATTTTCCAAAAAAAAAAGTCCGCGATAGCGTGTCTACTCGTATCTTTTAAGGTTGGCTCACTATAACTTTTTTAATGGTAATCAAATTTGACATCAGGCTACAATCCTTAAGAGCACAGCAAAAATAAAACAGTCAGAAAAAACGCTAAATGAAAACGAAGTAATAGTGCGGGAGGGCGATGCGATGCGACGCAGTGGGCCGGGGAACAAGAAATATCACGCGTACTTAGTCGCGGGCTAAAGCTATTTTACTATAATAAGAAATTGTTGGTTAGTCTGAAGTTCCCCGTTATTTCAATTACCTACAAGCTTGTATAACAACATAACTTTACCACCTAATCTAAAACCTCCGAAAAAAACTACCCGACTTTTATTCAAAGTTAACAGATTTAAAGAAAAAGAAAGAAAGAAACAAAAATTATTTATATTTTTTTTTTTTTTTTGTTTTTTTTTTTGTTTTTAAGTTCACATTTTAAACTAAACACACTCATAGTAACACTAATAAAAAATAAAAAAACAAATTTAAAATGAAAACAAAATCCTGTACGGGGCCCAAAGGCTTCTATATACCGGATGACTTTTTTTACCGTCTCGAAAAAAATTGGGTATACTAGGTGAACGGAGTAGAAGCCTATGGCATAGTTTTTATTATTTTTTCTTTAACCTAGAAAGAAATTGATCTATGAATAAATACCACACATTTGAAGTAAACTTATCATACTATAATAATAAACACAGAAATTTAACAAAAAACATAATTCAATAAATAAATACGATAAATAATATTTAAATTTAAATCATACGCACCCAAATTTCAATATTTTTATCTTTTATTTTAGTTTTATTTCTGAAAAAAAAAAAAAAAAAAATTGCTATGCCATACTGCCGTACTAACGAAGAACGTAGTAACTCGATTTTGCCGCTTCCGAGACTTTTATTTTTGATTATTGAATTTTTTATGATGTTTTAGTTATAGCATTCTTGCTTACTGAAAAACCGAGTTCCTGAAGGATCAATAAAAAGTTGCTTAGAGAGATTTAATAGATTTCGATTCGCTGACTCCAAATATATAACTCAACGAATGTATAACTCATAATCGTCCAAAATCGAGTTACTGCGTTCTTCGTTAGCACGGCAGCATAGGCTTCTACTCCGTTCACCTAGTATACCCAATTTTTTTCGAGACGGTAAAAAAAGTCATCCGGTATAATTCCTAAATTCCTATACATAGTTTAAAAATAACAAAACAACATTACCAACATCTACCTACTAAATGTACACTTTACCAAACTACCTACATAATAACCTGTATAGTTTAGTAAGTACCTACACATAATGCGTTCGGCGATTGTGTGATGTATTCATATTTATGCACAGAGCTTTAACGCGGTATCTAGTGGCTTAAGTATAGGCTGTAACAAATTCCAAATTAATAACTATTCCCTGGGCTTCGGAGAGCATCTTCTAAGTTAAAAATACAGGCTGATGCTTTTTTGCGGGTTTTTTTTTTGAGCCATTGTTTTTATAACTTCAAATCCGTCTATACAAATAAATAAAATTATTGTGTTTGTATGAAAAGTCAACAAACAGATTTTTACTAAATGCTTATGAAAATAGGTATATCTGGTTACTGTTAAAAAACTAAGAAACTTGCAGGACCTTATTACTAATATTTTACATAACAACTTACTTACTTATTTTTTACATAAAATCTGAAGAACGATTAAAAAATCGCTCGTCAGATTTTAATTCATATTTTCGAACAAAAAAAATTGAATGGAAATATTTATACGGTACATAATCCCAAAACACAATTGACATTTATTTTATTTTATTTCATTTTATTATGGGTTTGCTCTTGACTTTAGTCTAGGTCTCGGTGACAGAGACAAAGTCTACGATGGAGTGAGCTTACCCAGAAGAAGCCTGTTCACTCTCACTTTGATTAGGGTTGTATGCGTTCGGAAACACAGACGCAGGCAGAGAGTGAATTGCACTCATTTATACATTTTGTCTGTCTGTACGTCTGAAACTGCTGGACCGATTTTGACCAGACATTCACTGGCAGATAGCTGATGTTATAATGAGTAACTTAAGCTACTTTTCTACCCTAATATTATAAAGAGAAAAGATTTGTATTTTGTATGTTATGTCATGCTCACTCAAATGTCTCGCTGGTGGTGGCGTGTGTGTTGAATCATTAAGTTCCCTTCATAATGGTTGAGCTAAATGGTGCTGATCCATGCGTCATGTTCGTGAACGGGCGCCGTCAGTTGGGACTGGTCATCTCTTAGCTGCCACGGCTTATTTTAATTTTTGAATTGTTTCTATTACGGACGCTTCTAACGTGCACGTCTTTCTACATTGTTCTCACATGTATAACTTCAACATGAATGATGTAACCCATATTTTGTAACAATATTTTGTTTTAAAAGAGTGTCCTGGAGTTTCTTGTCCGTTCTTCTCCATAGGAACCTACTACGCTTTGGAATGGGCAACTAGCTTCATCTTTCTGACTGACCGACCCCTTGACAATTCAAAAGTGCCTGTAATTGGTTTATTTGAAATAAATGCTTTGAGTTTTTTGAGTTTTTATGAATAAACTCAAAAACTACTGGACCGATTTAAAAAATTCTTTCACCAGTAGAATGTTATATTATCACTGAGTAACATAGGCTATAATTTATAAAGATATCACGCGGGCTAAGCTGCTGGCGGAAGCTAGTATTTTATAAGAAACAACACAGGCGAAGCCGCGGGCAGCCAGTTAGTACACATGGCTACTTATCCATGTGTACTAGCTGCTTCTGCTGCTGGTGTATATCAAGCTATAATAGTCCAGTATATGCTGATCTCTCATTGTACAGAAATCCTATACAATGCAAGTTCAGCTTATACTGGATAATATAGCTTGCTATGTAGCCGTGTGTATATATCGACGCTTGAAGGGTAATATTAACCAAACGACATGTTGGCAACTTTACACTGGAACATTTTAAAGATTTGTTTCCTATAGCTCGTGGCTAAGTAATAACAGCCGCTCGGGTCGATCCGCCAGGTTAAGCTACGCTTGCCGGGGTTGGTCCGTGGATGGGTGACCATCTTTACATACCGAGGCTCCTCCGTGCCTCGGAAAGCACGTTAAGCCGTTGGTCCCGGCTGTCATTCGTGGATCTTTGACAGTCGTTACGGGTCGTCAGAAGCCCAAAAGTCTGACAGCCAGTCTTACCAAGGGGTATCGTGTTACCCAGTTATTGGGTTGTGGAGGTCAGATAGGCAGTCGCTCCATGTAAAATACTGGTATTCAGCTGCATCCGGTTAGACTGGAAGCCGACCCCAACAGCTGCATCCGGTTAGACTGGAAGCCGACCCCAACATAGTTGAGAAAAGGCTAGGCAGATTGATTGATTGTGTATACTCTACTAGAGTATAGAATATATAAAAATATAAAATACTCATTTTAAAGTTTTCTTTTTTTTTGGAAATAATACTTTAAGATGCTCTAGTGTAAAGATACCAACATGTCGTTTGATCAATATTACCGTTCAAGCGTCGATATTATAAATTATAGTCGCTTTTCGTGTCTGTATGTGTGACTACGTTGTTCTTCTAAACTGCGCAACAGATTTTGATGCAGTTTTCACTATAATTTAGAGAATTAATTCCGAAACGTTTATGTGCATAATACATTCATATTAAACTAACATATAATTAAAAAATCTCAATGTTTTGTCAAGTCATAAAAATCGCGCGAAGCAGGGATGTGATGGATATGTATGTAGTAATACGGAGTAGTTATAATATTTAAAGGCATATAGAACTCATGAATATAAACCACTTTTGCTTGGAGCCAATTTGAATGGTCGAAATACGGTTTACGATTTAAGAAAAACTTTACGCTCAAAAAGAATAGAATTATTCATTCCTATGAGCAAAAACGAATACTTAAGATAAGTTATAAAAACGGTAAAAACTTACAATTATACATTATTATTCAGGTGATGCTTTAAAAGTTGGAAGTGATTTCGATTCCTTAATTACTTTAGGTATAAAGTTTCAGCCCCTTCATATACGATAGTCTTTCCATCGGAGTTTGTTCTCGGTGCTCTTGTAACAAAGAAAAATACTATATACTATAATGTACAAAACAGATGCATATAAATATTTTACAAAATTTCACACCACAGAAGGAAAACGTTTCTATCTATGTTATTAGGTTGCTCGTGTTTTTGGTATTTGAATATTGAAAAAATTCCACCGATTAAGCATTAAAAGTGTTTATACTTGTTAAGAAAGTATTTTACATAAAATGCGGTTCAATAAAAACTGTGGTTTTTTGAAGAATGCAGCTCTCTGAAACTGCTATGATTGCTCATGGCTCTTAGATTTATTGAAAAAAAAAAATAGGTTGAATGAATGAATGCATAAATGAATAATTTACTTATCAGATTCTTTTTTTTTTTTTTTATAATTTAAGATAAGCTTTGACTTGCTGATCCTCCTTTGCATAAATAGTTGAGTTTTTTTGAATACGAATGGATAGAATTTTATAATTCTTATTTTTAAGTTAATAGCTATACGAAATCTACCCAAAACTAGAAAAATATGAAATCATACGATTTGTTAGTAAAAAAAACTTAACTGTTTGAGCAAAGGGGGGTCAGATAATTGCTATAACTGGGGGTCAGATAATTCCTATAACTGACTGTACCTTATGCAGCCAGATAAAAACCCAAAACATAATTTTTACAATGATAGAATGTCAGCAGTTTCAATATCATTGCAATTAAAATATATGTTTTTTTTTTATTAAAAGACTTTTTCTTTTAATAAAAAAATATTCGTTACATATTTTTTTTATTTTTGGTTACAGAATATATATTACAACTAAAACATTTTTTTTTTTTAAATATCACACGAGCAATTTTCAGACTAGCACTAGTTTAGGCCCAGGTGTTTAAAAGAAGCTTAAATATTGATAATAACTTTAATAAAAGTAACTTTTTTGTCCATAAAAAATAACAACACAAAGTCAACACCTTGTATACAGCCAAGAACACCTGTTCGACCGGCCTATACGTATAAATAACCCAATCCGAGTGAAATTACTTTTGTCCACATCGCTAGAAAGCAACACTGTACCTCGATTAATAGACATTATACTTTGGTAGCTACTCTCATTCGATTTACGATTACGATTCGATTCAGCAATCGATTCGTATTTAGTGCGTTCAAATCGATTTACGTAACAGAAGTCGTGAAATTTTAAATTCGGTAGTGGTACTCCGAGTTTGAATTAAGAATAACATTTTATTGTTTAGAAGTGCTTCGTTACTTTAATTACGAACGTGTGGATGTGGAATGTTCTTATTTTTTCCGTGGTCTTTAAATTCCAGTAGAATTATGTAACAGCCAATTAGGTTTTGTTTTAAGGCGCTTCCCTTAGCGAACAACCTTGAGCTTTTGGCCCTTCTCTGTCCCGCCGCGGCGGCGGCGCCGGCGGGGCGGGTCTGTCCCATTCTGTCTCTGTGCACGCCGAATTCACACAATTTTTGGAATTATTTCAATTTCAATAAAAAAAACCAAAGCGAAGTGTTTAAATAAAATAAAACGTGAATTATTTAAATTTTTAAACTATTATGTATTTTTTTTTATCCATTAGTGTAATCTTCAAATTAGTAAAACGTCACCTTTAGCAAAATATGCATTCAATCAATAATTTTTGTCGTTTTTTTACAAGAAAGATTTTAAATTATAACACATAAAAACAAATAAGATCGTATAATGTCATGTCGTAGGATGTCGAAAATTAATAATGTGCTTTTAGATGTAGTTTATTTCTCATAATTTATGAGTTAATAACTTGTAAAAAATGCACTATCGCAAGGTTATGCTCAGAGTAGCGCCTTAATTAAACACCATTTAATTGTCAAAAATATTATTCAAAAGTCGCTTTTTTTATTTTTATTTTGAGCACCTTAACTCATTGTCCATACCATACCAGAGTTTACCGTGTGACTAGCATATATACAACATCCCGACATCAACCGTCGGGCAGTTGCCCAGCAGACACAACACCCATCTGGTCGGAGGATCCTCCCTTTACTGTAGAGTATGAGTGAACTTTACACCCTGTTCCTCATACCTCTAAAACCCAAAAAGTACACATATAGCTCATGGAAAGCGTTCGGTGACGATCGCGAACCCATAAGTTTATCCCCCCACCAAAAACTGCTCGACGCGCCTAAAGAAGTTTACACTTCAAAAATGCATGACTGCAGTCGACTAAATCTATCATACCTATAATTTTCATGTGTTAGCGCGATGTGAAACCTATAAATTATTTCCATAACCGCTACTGCATTACACTGCAACCTTTACGAAGTCCAAATACCATTTAACAGCAGTATATTAAGGGCAATTTACATCCGTATGCTTTAATCTGAGCAAGTAGCTTATTGAAACATAATTCAGACAATACGACGATATATATACTAAGTTATGTACCATGGCATTGTTCTAGGATAAGAGATAAATCTTACTATAAGGAGGTCGGTGTAGTGTGACCAGGATTTAGTTAGGAAGTAGGACAGTTAGAGCGAAAGTGTAAATAATAATTTGCATTGGAATGTCATTTGTAAATAAAATAAAAAAAACAAACAAAACTTGGGCTTTAATGATACTGATTCAAGTTCACCATCGCATATAATAGATATCAGTAGAATATTTTCGCGGTTTCACCCGTATAAGTCTCGATCCCATGGGAACACCGACATAAAAAGTATTATTATGTCCTAACCCAGGTAATGCTCTACTCATGTGCCAAATTTCATTAAAATCCGTTCCGCTGTTTTAACCTGAAAGCATAACAAACAAATATTTTTCTCTATCCACGCGGGCGGAGCCACGGGAAAAAGCTAGTAAAAATAAAAATGTTTAAAAATAAAATTGTACAATGCATTTAAAAATGCAATAAAAACCAGGTAAAAAAAAAAACATCCTGTACCTATTAATGCTTCTTTCTACACATTACACATTAACTTTTTTCCTAGAATCAGCAACCTGTATTAACAGTTACTACAGCTTGCTACTTCAGCTTAACGTCACTGTAATCCTAACAAAAACAATCAACCTAGTGACTCTATTCCGAACAAAATGTCATCCAAATCAGATTGGATCTAAGCATCAGATCATTAACAATGAGCGCACCTGTTTCTATATCCGTGGTCAGTTTGACGCACATTAACTCAAGCGCAGTAGATGCACCCATATTGATAGGTTAGATAGTGTAGTTTAGATGTATGATTGATGTCTCCAGTCATCGTTGGCGCATCTACTTGGTTCATCTAGTTTGATTTTTGTTGCATATTCGTGTGTTTCAGATTCAAGCTATTATTTTCTTGTTTCAACTGTATGACCACATCATTGCTGTAGCATTGTAACTGGAACTGACATTGTTTTGCATTTGGCATTTCAGTTAAAGTTAGGACATGCTCGCGCAGACGTCATAACTATAAATTACAAAAGATGCAATGGATTTTTGCACCGGCTTGCCTTTTAAAAACGACCCATCGCCACTGCTGCCTACTCTGTCTAGGAATACCAACAAGATGTGCCTACGGCAACTGGTGACATGACAATCATACATCTAAACTACACTGTCTAACCTATCAATACGGGTGTACTTACTATCTCCAAAGGAAAGCTTTTCCAATGGAAAGCTTGTATATATCGAGTTGTGTGGACCCCTCGCCACTGATAGGCAGATATGTGTTTATAATACAATTTACGCCAATTGGGGGGAAGAGCCTAGTGCCATCAAATGGGCACAAATCCAGACTCTGGGCTGCTACTGAGGAATTCCAGATGGAAAAACCGAATAACACTGCCCAACCCGGGAATCGAACCCCCCATTAGATAGCCCAATTTGGAACCAACCAACCAATTAGGAAAGTTATATGCTATTTAACATCACGCTACGACCCTACGGAGCCGAACAAAAAGAAAAAAAAAGTCATAAAAACGCTTAGCGAAAACGAAGTAATAGCACAGGCGGGCGATGCGACGCGACGCAGTGGGTTGGGGGCCAAAGGAGTTTTATAAAAATGTAGCTGTTATTTTAGTATATTGTGTATCTAACGACTTCCACACGAACGAAGTCGCGGGCAGAAATTAGAAGATATACCTACTACTTTCTATACTAATACTAGACTAAAATACTAATACTAATACTAGGTACTAATATACTAATACTACTAATACTAATAGACTAATAATATTATAAGGAGGTAAAGTTTATTTGTAAGATAGTATGTAGGGGGTAATCTTTGGAAATGACAGTCGAATTTTAAAAAATCTTTTTGCGTTTGACAGCCCAATTCTTGAGGGAGGTTATAGGCTATTTAACATCACGCTGTGACCCTTAGGAGCCGAGTAAAAAAAAAAGTCAGAAAAAACGCAATGTGAAAACAAAATTATATCGCAGACGGGCTAATGGGTCAGGGGAACAAGAAATTTCACGCGGATGAAGTCGCATGCAGAAGCTAGTTGGTAAATAAAACCATTCCTTTCTGAACATCGAGGTCATACATAAGAAGTCCAGTTCCCACGAATCCTATTCCAAAGTGTCTTACAATTCTGGACACCCTAAAAAGGTAAGGAGCGCAATGTTAATCTAGCGTTCTTAGCTATTACATCTCCAAGGCTAAATACAATAGATTTTATTTGAAAGGTAAGTGTAGGCTACGCAACTGGTTTATGGGTGACAGTCAATTAAAGTCACTTTGTTTGTCCCATAAATCATAGAATGATGAAATTAGATCCGATCTGATTTAATTGAACCAGTATTGAGCAATTGCGGTAAGGTTTGATGATTTTATGGGATTTGTTAGGAATTTCTTGGTAGCAGACAGGTGTCTCTGGTTTAGTGTCTGCAGATTGATGGCAATAGACTCGGGACCTACTATCGAAATATAAGTTTCTACGTACACCCCCTTTGGGTGGGAAATTATCAAACAACTTCTCCCGCTCTGGGCGGAGCGGGAGGGCGTGTCAGACTTTTACTGACTAAAACCCACCCGTGTTCCTTCAGTTGCCTGTGTGCCAGGGCCACGGTATCTCTTTCGGACAAACCCGCAACCCTGGCAGGCACCGGTCCCAGCAAACCCCGTCAGTGCGTGCTGACATCTCTTTGAGGTGCGCGTGGAACACAACGCGCCGTCGACCCGGGCCGGACGGCGAGCTGTCCATAGCTCGCCGTCTGTAAGCCCGCGCCTACGGTGGCCGGGAATCGGCTACCGATTCCCGCTGCCCAGGGCGTCTCCTGCGGCGACTAGGGGCGTGAGGGCGCACAGACTGCCGCTTCCTCACGCGTTCCGCCTCCTCCTTCGCAAGCATTACTGCTTCGCAGAAGGAGGCCATTTACATACCCTTGGAGCCCCTTGCAAAATAGCGGTGTAATGTTGCATTTTGTCCCCATTTACATAAGGCCTGTGTCACAGCATTGGGAACATTATAGACTTATATAGGTACTGTCAGGATAATTAATTGATAAGCAAATGGACACCTACATTTTCCGCGTCATAGTCATTTCTTACAACTGTCAAAGAACGACAGTTGTGATTTTATAACAATATAATACACTACAATTACAATGCAATTGCGTGCTTGGCTTAAGGCTTTTAGACTGAGTCCCAAACGTCGAGATCCGCAAACGTCCTAAGGTTTTCGTTATCGGAAAACGAGTTATGGAACTCAATTGGAATTGGACAGGACACCAGGGCCTCAAGTCTGCTCGCCATTGTGAGTATTTGACAGTGTTTGTATGGCAAATCTGTCAAAAACTCACAATGAAGTGACCATTCTGACACTATTGTAATAGCAGACTTGAGGCCCTGGTAAAGCGAAGTGACGACAGGTGGTCAAAGTCAAATCGTTTATTTCAAATAGGCACATAAAAGGCATTTTTGAACTTCAAAAATTACAAAAATAATTCATTAATTCTAGTTGCCCCTTCCAAAAGGTAGTTACGTATGGAAAAGAACGGGCATGAAACTCCATGCGCACTTATTTAAATTAAATTGTTACAAAAATATATTATAAGTTACATCTTTAATGTTGAATTCATAACTATATGTGTGAACGATGTAAAAATATAAAATAGAAACTTACACATTCAAAGCGTCCAGAGTAGGTATAACAAATATAAATAATAATATAATAGAAATATAACAAATAATAGCTAATAGATGACCAGTCCCAACTGATGGCGCCTGTTCACGAACATGATGCATGGATCAGCACCATTCAGGTCAACCATTTTGAAGGGAGCTAATGTTATGAGAAAGAAGTTTGAATTACCGCATAGATATCGGCCTAACTTTGAAACAAAAGACGATCGAAATAGAACACCAAGCAAGATAATACCTACTCCACTAATTACAACAATTCCTTTTAATTAAACTATTACAGGTGGCCAATGTTAATACACCTTCTCTTTTGATTTACAGTTTACCGCCGGATGTGGTATTACGGACAATTAAAACTTATTCAATGCCTTCTAAACTTTATTAATGCCTGTGAAATTAAAAACTAATCTTTTAGGTAGGCAGTTTAATAATCTTGTATGTGTTACTGCTACCTAATATGGTAATACCTACAGTAGGTAAATACCATGAGGTACTTTATCTACTCTCATATCGTAAAATTCGAATTATAAACTTCAAAACGAGTTTATATTGACATACTTTTTAAACACAATACCGAAATTTAAAAATAGAATCATATTACAACACTTTTTATCCAACAAAATAATGTTATTAAACAATTTTTTTACCATTACGATACAGGGCAAATCAAAGAAGTTAACCAAGAAGTTTCTAGGATTTATTTTTTTGTAATTGTATGCCTTAAGTTGGATCCACACACAGTCCGGCTTCTATATGTGTGGCACCTGGCGGCAGACCACCGTTGTGTGCATCCAGCTTTATGGAACGAATATGCTGGGCGCGCCATTTTTATAGTATTACAAAAAGGTTTTGATTCCAATTTTTACTTGTCGGTGGTAGCCCCCGCTTTAGCGCATGCGCGGTGATGTGCTGGGGTTTGGCGCCATCCATACGTTTTGTTATATTGAATTCAAATTTATTTGGTTCAATTCCAATGTATGAGAGTAGATAAAGCAGTGTATGAAACTGCACATAACTAGGCATTAAAACACTCGTGTGATACTATTAAACAAACACTCGTGTTTTAATACCCCTCATTATGCGACAGTTTCATAAACTACTATTCTTTTCTCTTTTTGGCGGGAACTATAAAATATAGGTGGTGTCAAAAATAATGGTAAAAGTTTAGTAGTATGAATCAAGAAACCCAAGTGTGCCATCATTTCTGGTTGTTCCTTTCATCTAAATAATTATAAGACCTTTTTTTTTTGAAGAGTGTGTCAGACTCTTACTGAGTAAAACGCACCCGTGTTCCTTCCTTGGCCCTTTATGTTCCGGGGCAGCGGTACCCCTTTCGGACGATCCCGCTGAGTGGTATAGACCCTCACTTACGAGTTCGAGTTTGTAGGTTCAAAGGCAAGCAGACGATTTATACTCTGTAATATATTTCATCACCACTACTCTCAAAACGGTGAAAGAAAATATTGTAAGGAAACCGGCATGTCCTAGAACCAAACATTTGAAGACATGTGTCATCTACAAACGGATACGGAGATAACAGCCCTCTCCCTCTCACCGAGAGGAGGCCTGTGTCCTGGCAGTGGGAACATTATGAATGTTTGTAAGTATAAGAAAAAATCATTACGCTCAACGGTGAGTAATGTTTTTAAAGCAAAAGGGCCTTTGCCGCAGTCAGGATCTACATCGTCTGAATAGTACGAAGTTTCACCAATGGATGACGGATCTGCTATAAATAATGCAAAAACCAGGTCAAACGTAGACAAGGTATTTAATTAGGCTCAGAGGCCTAGCCTCTTAAAATCCGGTCCCATACAAAACTGCGTAACACAGGACACACATCTACGAACATTAGAAAACAATATCAAAACCTTACATAACCACATGAGCAAGTGTGTCTCAATCTTGTCGCGAGCTTTATCATAAATCTTGATCAACATCTACGCTTAGATGTTAATGGGACCCCTCGATTTATTAATGCACCATTCATTCGAGGAATGTTGACGTCCGCTGGTCTAGGCCATAGAATAGATAGGTACAGAAGGTTGGGTACATACAATGTGCGAAAACGCACGCACACTTAGCCCAGGTTCTTTTGTTACACGGCGATTTTTTATCGCGCACTGGTTATTCAACCCTCGGTGTTTAGCTGAGGGTTGAGAATCCAACAGAATGCATCCCGGCCAATCGTTGGTGGGTAGCTATGTACGTAGAGAGAGTGTAAGCGTACTATCGACTAGCAATCGTTTGAAGGCGGATTTAGACCAAACGAGCAAATGTAACAAGCGAAATAGCGTGCGGAATAGCGAATGTAGCATGGGAAGGCCTCCCACAAGGTGGACCGATGACCTTGTGAGAGCCGCAGGAATCCGCTGGATGCGGGAAGCACAGAACCGGTCGAAGTGGCGGTGCTTGGGGGAGGCCTATGTCCAGCAGTGGACATCTTTCGGCAGAAATGATGATGATGATGAGCGAATGCACATTCTATCACCACACTATTTCTGTTTTATCCGCAATTATCTCTGTGTAAACAGAGAAAAAGGGCATACTTTTGTATTTAGCTAACTATACTAAAATACTCGTACTTACAAATTCGTTTGGTCTAAAGCAACTTTGAGACAGTTTGAGATCTCCGTACATATGCGTCTATGTGTGCTTGTTTTCGCTCGTTAATAGAACTGACCTTCTGTGGTCTACCTATTCTGCGTTCCATTGTTATCTAGATTCTCTGATAGTTATTACCTAATGAAATCTCGGGGATCGAGTTACTATTAATTGTTTGTATTCATGTATTTTATGATATTTTTTGTTTATGATGTTTTGGTCGGTAATGGTGGTATTTAGTGATAAATTAGTATTGACAGAATTGATGGTAGTTTAGAACGCCTACAGATAGTAGGTAGTAAGTAGCTGTTATGTTTTCTTCGTTTGACTTAAATATGCTTTGGGAGAAGCCAATGTCGAGATTGGATTGCGATAGGCAGAGATAATGGTGATGGATTTAACACAAACTGTTCTGGACATTTTATAGCTTTATGGTATTTTTGACAGACATTGCTAGTGTCAGACTAATACATTGCTCCATTAAGTACTTGAATAGTCAGTGTGTGTAAGAACTTAAGCCAACATTAAAGCGCTATGATCCGACAGAGACCGCGCTTATTAGTTTTTTGAATCCATGGGAAACATAAAAAACAGTGTTATAAAATTCACAAAAAATATATATATCTTATTTAAGGATCGGGCGGACATTCAATTGCTTTTCATCACACTATTGGTTAACACTGCTGGATACAAAAACTCACTTTTTGTAATGTTTAATCTGTGGCAGTATCAACAACGCCACATGCGAACTACGTATCAAAGACCTGACGTCACAAATCCTGCATCGCGCTATCAGAGTTTACCGCGCGACTAGCATATATACAACATCCCGACATCAACCGTTGGGGAGTTGCCCGCCAGAGACAATACCCGTCTGGTCGGAGGATCCTCCCTTTACTACAGAGTATGAGTGAACTTTACACCCTGTTTCTCATACCTCTAAAAATCAATCTCATAGCTACAAAACAGCCGTTTTATTTTTATTATGTGTATAAATGAATAGGTAATGAGATTGTTTAGCACAATTTGCTGAGTTTGTCTATAAAATGATTAAAATACTTAATTTATATGTAACTACGCTGGGGTCCATGCATTTCATTCATTCATTCATTCATTCATTAAATACCTACCAAATGCGCGACTTTGCGAGCCAAGCTGATTGAAGTTGGCTCGCGCGCTCGCGGCGATCATAACGCCTTCAATAGATTTTTGAAGGAATTCTTGTTTTATACGAAATGCCAAAACCTTAAAGGTATTGAATATCAACACTTTCACTAACCACCAAGCGAGAGCAATAGTTTTGTAACAATCATGAATCAAGCGAAAAAGTTATGTAATTACGTGATGTCCGGTGGGCTGCATCAATTGGGTATCCCATTTATATTAAAATTTGCTTTCAAGGGGGGTACCCACATCGTGACGCTGACTGTACTCCAAAAAATACAGTTTTTGATGGCAGCTGTTGCCAACCGAGAAAATTCCTTACTAAAATGCATTTAAAAACCTGTGAAGCTGTGACTAATAAATCAAATAACTGTTCAAGTATTCGTTTAAATAAATATAGTGATCACGTGTTAGTTGAGCGCAAAATGACACTTACAACAATGTATTTAATAAATGTATGGTGTGAGATACATTACGTATGAATGTTTGATATATGAGTCGTATGTGATGTGCATGTAAAGATGAATGCCGAGTGTTTAAACTTGACCTTCAATTAGTTTTGTTTATTGTTCGATGTTTGTTTAAGATACGGTGATTTAAGTTTTAATGAGAAATAAATATGAGGATTAGTCATTCATGATTGATAGAGTAATAACTATTATTAGTAATAACTCCGAATTCCATAAAAAACCTCCTTGTATGTTTGAAGCACACTTGTAGAATGCATCCCTAACGTATGTATTGTCAATGCAAATGTAAAATGTCATTGAATGCCCAACGTGATGAATCTAAATAAAAATGCAAGTTGTTCGACTCAAACCACATCTAATTTAACACTAATTAAATTATGTACAATAATGCATCATCTAGGCTCCGTCGTATGACAATGCACTGACAAATGTAGGTCGCGATCAAAGTGCAAATACGAGAGCCTACTAACTAAGTTATTGCATCAAAAATACATATTTTAAAACCATGTACACACCGTTCAACACTGCATAGCTTTTCAGAATTGTCCAGCTATACGATAGCCATACCTACAACATTTTTTTTTAATGTCTCGCTTGATGGAAAGCTATAGATGAGGTCTATGACGGAACGTGCGTGCCCAGAAGATACCTGTTCACTCTTGTTTTGAAGGAAGACGAGAGTTATATGTGGAAGGGAACACAGACGCTTGCAGAGAATTCCACACTAACAAATCGCCTCTTTACAAGAACAACGTGATATTAAAAAAAAAACGTTTTTATGAGATGACACGTTGAGCTTGTAAAGAGGCGAAATGACCTGCTGCTACTGGCAGGAAAAACAACACGGATTGATAGTTTACAAATATAATGACAATACATTATGATTAGTCGCCTCTTTACAAGAGTAAGTGTCATCTCATAAAAACATTTTTTTTTAATATCACGTTGTTCTTGTAAAGAGGCGAAATGTGGACGAGAAGCGCTGAGTACGACTGGACGGGATATCAACCAACTACGCATGGTACTCTGCAGTACGTCTGGTATTCCGGTAATAAAAGGGCGATGGTGATATCAGGTCGTGGAGCTCCTGCGCACACTCTCAGAAGTACAGTCTGTAGAAGACCGACAGGCAAGCAACATTACGCCGATATTTGGGTTTGGCGTAGCATAATGTCTTCTTCCATACACTGTGCGCACTGCTAAGGAGTGGAAGTCCACGCTTTAATAGAGCTGTCTCGGGTCCACTAGTGCCAATCCTTTAAAAAAAATTATCTCGTGACTGAGACGGAATTATGAAAAACGGCTCCATAAGCTGCCTCGGGTAAGTGTGTCTAGGATTTTCTAAAACCTTTTATATAGTTTCATATTGAGACACGAAGCAATAAAATACGATTTTTTTTTAAAGAGTTGTGCTAGTGGACCCGAGACAGCCCTCTTAATCTATGTTTCGCGATATATCTACAAAGGAATCTTCTAATACAGAAGAAATTGCTAGAGAGGGACAAAGTTTAAAAAAAAAAAAACTAGAGTCATGGCTTCTAGGCAGTTTGTACCATCATCCTAACCGAGCCTCTCAAACATAAAAAACCGGCCAAGTGCGTGTCGGTCAACGCACAATGAAGGGTTCCGTAGTTGGGATAAATTTATCCCAAGAACAAACTCAACATTGTAATTGAAAAACCAGTTCTCCCATATAATCCAACTGCAAATTTTAATGTAAGCTTGTATGCACAATTTTTGGAGATTTACCTTGTTAACTTAAGACCCAAGACTTCTTATAGGATTTCCTGTAATCTATAAGTAAAGAATTATGTTATGTATTTTTTTTCACAAATATTAATAATTTGGTATTTTAGGAGAGATGGGGAATTATGTATAAGGGGAATGGTAAATTTTCATCAAATTTCTTAAATAATTTTAAAAGTATTTATTTTAAAATATAAAAAAAAAAACTGAAATCCTTACAATAATCCTTTTAATTCGATATGTCACACGGCCCCTAAAAGTGACCCCATATTTGAATTTCATTTATTAACGTAGCTAGAGTCGGACGTGTCTTGTTCACAGAAATTCATATGTGTACCAAATTTCAACTTTTTTTTTTTTTAATTCTACTATGAGTTTGCCCTTGACTTTAGTCTAGGTCTGGATGACAGAGACAAAGTCTACGATGGAGTGAGCTTACCCAGAAGAAGCCTGTTCACTCTCACTTTGAATAGATTAGGGTTGTATGCGTTCGGAAACACAGACGCAGGCAGAGAGTTCCACTCCTTTGCTGCGCGCATTATAAAAGACGTTTGAAAACGCTTAGTGCGAGTTGGTGGAATATCAACTATGTAGGGGTGGTAACTTGCAGTGCGTCTAGATGTCCGATGGTAGAAGGGGGCCGGTGGAATGAGGTCGTGGAGTTCATGGGCACTCTCTCCGAAGTACAATCTGTAGAAGACCGACAAGCAGGCAACCTTGCGGCGATGAACTTAATCGGTTCAGTAGAATCGAAGAAAATTGGCCGTGATGGACGGACAGACAGACACACGAGTGATCCTCTAAGGGTTCCGTTTTCTCATTCGGACGTATGGAACCCTAAAAAGGCAAAAAAAGGCATTTTTCTAAAAAAAATAAGTCTTCATACTAAATCTGTCTAGTCAATCTACCTACCCAACACCAATATCGTCGCTAACCCACAATACTTACGAAACCGCCTACCTGTCGCAACGTTTAGTCTGAACAAACAGAGCTCAACAAACACTATAGTCTGTCAGCTCCTATTGTTTGTGTGTAGACAAACAACGTGGGATGGCTATGACGGCAGCTTACGCCTCTGCGTTGAAGTTTGAGGCTTTTTATAGGCGTTGATGGATTGAAAAGTAGATTTTCTAAAGCTCTAAGTGTGTGTCTATGTAAAATTTTATAATCTATGGTGGGTCTCTGGTAACGCGAACTCGCTTGTGCATATTAATGTGTTTCAACAATCAATCTGCCTAGCTTTTTCCCAACTATGTTGGGGTCGGCTTCCAGTCTAACCGGATGCAGCTGAATACCAGTATTTTACATGGAGCGACTGCCTATCTGACAAACTGAAATTAACAGTGTTTCAACGTCCCAGTATAAATAAAAACGCATTACAAGATATCTAAATAGAGTTTCATACACTAAACTGTATCAACTAAAACCTTTAATATCGAACAGAAACAAAATAGATAATATCGCATTTTGGCAGCGTACGGCAAGAAGCATTTGCAACACCATACTGCGATCGCCAACCCGCCTGCCAAGCGTGGCGATTATGGCAAACTCTTCCAATTGAGGGAGGCCTATGTCCAGCAGTGGACGTCTTTCGGCTGAAATGATGATGAAGATGATGACCTACAAGGAGTACAATGCCTATCATTATATTCTTATGTTTATTCTTAGAGCAAAAAAAAAATTGTATTTCACATAAACCTACATGGGCACTTATGACACGTCAGAAGCTAGGTGCGGTTCCAATAGTTGTTTCCTAAGGAGAAGAGCCGGCAATAAACTCCACGGTTACTCTTTTAAAAATAAAAAACGACAGGCTATATGAATAGTCGACCAATCTTCGAGCAATGTTTTTGAAGAAGAGATGACATCATGATGACGTCGCCAAGTGGTTGGTCGGCTCTTCACGTGACCAGAGGGCTGGCCTATTTTTTGGCCAAAAATCAGCATTGCCATACAGCGTGGCAATGCTGACAGCAATAATTAAAAAAAAAAAATATTTATTAATGCAAAACCTAGGTTAAAGATTCTATATTATTATACTCTAGATGAGCGATTCTATCCTTAGATTATTAGATTTAATCAGATTTTCATCATCTCTTAGCTGCCACGGCTTATATTAATTTATGTTAATTTTTAATTATTTTTATTACGGACGCTTCTAACGTGCCCGTCTTTCTACATTGTTCTCACACTTCAATATGAATGATGTAACCCATTTTTTGTAACAATATTTGTTTTAAAAGAGTGTCCGTGGAGTTTTATGCCCGTTCTTCTCCATAGGAACCTACTACGCTTTAGAATGGGCAACTAGCTTCATCTTTCTGATTGACCGACCCCTTGACAATTCAAAAGTGCCTGTAATTGGTTTATTTGAAATAAATGCTTTGAGTTTGAGTTTTTGAGTTTGACTGCCAGATTTCACCAATTAAAAGGAAATCATTTAGAACGTGTAACACAAACGTTAGCCATTTAAGTTTCTGTTACTTAACAAATAAATTCTCTGAGAATAGCGTTACCTACTTTCGAATTTTTACTTATATATGAACCAGCTAAAGGAAACACCAATCAACAAAGTACTCAAAATTCAATAATATCTAACAATAATACTCAAACAGCTTTCCGTAGAATAACAACAATGCTATTTGCCACATCTGAACAGTCGTCTTTCCAACGCACTCACGCGCAGGTTGTACGCACACTTGCAAGCTTTTGTCTGCCCACTACCGCTGGACAATAGCGTGATGTCATAGAAGGGCCGCGTACGAGTACAAGGATTTGCGCGGAATTAGAGATGTTATGGAAGTGACTTATGAATTAATTGTTAGGTAACTTTGTAGTATGGAGTGTTACAGAGCCTTTATGATCATGTTGACTAGAAATCAAAACGTCTATGCCAAGTATTGCCTAAAGCTTATATTGACTAGGAAGCACAATGACTACCTTGCAATATGTCTATACAGTATTCGAACTAAACCTTATTCTGACTATGAACCAAAATGCCTACCTTGCACTATGTCTATTATTTAAGGAGAAGAACCGTTTCTGGCGTTGTGTGGTCACAGTTCTAACCTAACCTACAGTTCAGAGGCCCTAGTGTGAGTTTATTTTATCCATCTCGACTACTTAGAAATTATTGCATTTTAGGCATTATGCTTCGTAGACGAAATGAAAGTTAGACACTCTGAACATAGGGGTTACAGAGTCCTGACATCATTTTCATTACCAACCTGAACAGCAGCTTTAGTCTCTACTCGTATACGATGGTTAACTCACTTGTTTATACTATTATACTACATGTTGCCATCCGAATTAAAGAGTCTTCTTCAAAAGCCCATGGCATCGCTATAGATTGTTTGGCTTTTTTAGTCAATGTGCTACCGTGAGGCACCAATCTGCATTAAAAAAACAAATCCCGGGCAGTCTTTGGGGACTGCCAGTAACTTGTGAATTGTATCGTCAAGCAGCAGCTATTAGATTATTAATTTCCAATTATTTTTGGTTTATAAAGAAGTGTTTATGATCAAGGATTAAAGTTTAAATTGGTCATTAACACTTCTTTACAAACCAAGCGTTCGTAGACTATGACGCGAGTTCCATGATTTTTGTTCACCCAAAAATTACACATATACCGGATGACTTTTTTTACCGTCTCGTAAAAATTTGGGTATACTAGGTGAACGGAGTAGAACCCTATGGTATAGTTTTTATTATTTTTTCTTTAACCTAGAAAGAAATTGATCTATGGATAAATACCACACATTTGAAGTAAACTTATCATACTATAACAATAAACACAGAAATTTAACAAAAAACATAATTCAATAAATAAATACGATAAATAATATTTAAATTTAAATCATACGCACCCAAATTTCAATATTTTTATCTTTTATTTTAGTTTTATTTCTGAAAAAAAAAAATTGCTATGCCATAGGCTTCTACTCCGTTCACCTAGTATACCCAATTTTTTTCGAGACGGTAAAAAAAGTCATCCGGTATACACAGTATACATAAGCTCATGGAAATCGTTCGGTGACGATGACGTGAGTTCCATGATTTTTGTTCACCCAAAAAAAGACAAACACTTATTTGCGGTAAACATGACACAAAGAAAGAACACAACCACAAAAAGAACGGGTTAGGGGAAAATATGCATCACATCCACGCACGCGATTATAGATTGTACGCTACCGGTAAGCTACCTGTCTTTAGCAGAAATAGTGCTAGGGATCCTCAATTAAATCCAATTCAATTCCCAATTAGTCGATTTTGGCTACCACACTCACCGATTAGTAGCTCTTCTGTTCACCTAAACAGCTAGGATTAAAATAAATTATATTATTATTATTTTGATTTTATACACCGTGGCATTTTAGTCGTCTTACAAAGACAGCCCACTTCATGTATCCAATGACTACTAATCATTCATGAATTTTTTTTTTTGAACATTTGAATTTATTTTTTAGCGGCGACATCTTTATCAGAGTTCATTCACCCTAACGCAAAAATGTGTTTCTTACTATTGCAACTTAAACTTAATCTAAATCTATTCTACGGCGCCCTTGTATCACAAGGCTCAGACTACACTCGTAACAGGGTGTTTTAAACTATGTCATGCGTCATAATTAATAAAAATAAAAAATTCAAATGTTCTAAAAAAATTTTTTTTTCACGTATAATTAGTAGTCATTGGATACATGAAGTGGGCTGTCTTTGTAAGACGACTAAAATGCCACGGTGTATATTTACATATCTCGGGACCTTGGGGTCCCGGACCTTTGGAAGGCGTACGAGGGGCCGAAGCCAACTCGCAGAGGCCCGTTAGACGCTTTTTAATTAAATGAGGCACCAACCGATGATTATCCCTGTACGCATTATGCAAGTGCACCCTGTGCACCCAAGGACAACGGGGGTTGTCCACCAACCGGGGGGTTGGTGTAGTACTATTGCAGGATATGGAAACAAAGATATTGGACTATGGGTTTGGGTGGTTAAAATGGACTGATTACCTAAAACTATGGAAGGACTATGTCCCCTGCCTGATCAATGTTTTATTATACACGGATAAAATGGCAGGGGGTGACTTACAGACTCAATAATGGGCCCCCGAAAACGGTCGCTAGCACATAGTGACGTAGCAACAAGGGGGCAACATATCCTGAGGTGCTCGAGGAGTGAAGAGGTATTATTATTATTATTTACAATTCTAAATGTCAAGGCTCTTCTAAAATCTTTAGCTCAGCAATGCCACACAAGTTTCAAGTGCACATGTGTCGTAAAACCAATGTTAGCGTGCAAGCCATTCCGTCACCTGACAATGTGGCCGCCTGCTCGTTGTGTAGCCCGGTGGATTTATGTGCTCCAGGTACTCCGCAGCTTTATATTTCCTTAATTGATTTGTGGTTTTGATAAAATAATGGTCATTTAAATGTCATTGTAAACTTTTACCTTCTTACTAATAAACGTTGTATAGTGTCTGTATAGTTACACAACACTTTGTCTTCTATCGAAAGTCCAATTACTGACGAGTGAAAGAGAGAAATTGGTGTGTAACTATACAGACGCTATACAACGTTTATTAGTAAGGAGGGTATCAATTAGATTACAGAAATAAATTGAGGCCATGGGCGCCAGAGTGGCCTAACTGTATTTTTTTTTTTTCAATAAGTTCTGATTTTGTTTTAAAAAACTGCTTCCGAGGTAATTTTAGAGCAGTTTTTTAGGCCACTCTGGCTCTCATGGTCTCAGATAGCCAGAGTGGCCTAACTGTATTTTTCCAATTCTGATTTTATTTTCAAAAACTGTTTCCGACGTAAGTTTTGAGCAGTTTTTTAGGCCACCGTTGCTCTCATGGCCTCAATTAATCTTGTCGTGATAAATTATTGAAGGATTTCCATTGGACCGCCCTAGAACTTCATGTGTGCCAAAAAGAGTTTCATCATCATCTTCATTTCAGCCGAAAGACGTCCACTGCTAGACATAGGCCTCCCCCAAGCACCGCCACCTCGACCGGTTTTGTGCTTCCCGCATCCAGCGGATTCCTGCGGCTTTCATAAGGTCATCGGTCCACCTTGTGGGAGGCCTTTCAACGCTACGTCTTCCGGTACGCGGTCGCCACTCCAGAACCATTCGGCCCCAACGGCCATCTGTTCTGCGCGCAATGTGCCCTGCCCATTGCCACATAAGTTTGGCAAAAAGAGTTTATCAAATAATAAAAATAAAAAATTGGTCCAGAAATAAAATTAATTTACAAAGCTTGACTGGCTTAGTGTGACGAAACGTACCGTCGTGTTACTCTAGCGAACACCAACAAATCAGAGTGAACTCTATGAATCAATCAATATCTGAGCCATCACATTCTACAATTGAACACAGATCACTCTGAAGTTAAAACAATAGATCATCCAAAAGTATCCTAAGATACTATTATCTATGCCCAGTATCAGACCAGGAAATATGAACACCAGTGTAAATATATCCAAAGAGACACGACAGATGAATGACCAATTGTGTTACAGTAAGACCATTTTGTTACTATGTAGAAAATTGAATGTTATACAAATTATCTTGACGGCACTTGAGAGGGCAAATGTCTTCAACAATGTCGTGATAACGGTGGATAGTATAGTCGCTTTGGATAATGTCTCTTCAGGAAGTTCTGGAATATTTTCAGTTAAACCTGATCAGAAAACTTTTCTTCTTTACCCTTGCCGTGTAAAAGTTCAGTAGGCCTAGCCAAGGTACAAACGTTTTGTATCGAATCTCTTTCTACAATCGTTGACGCCTCGTCGTAAGGGACTATAGAAAACGACAAGTTGGTAGCCAAATTGACACGACTGAGTCGATCGCTCGTTCTGCAACGTATTTAGAAAAAATCTTTAGTTTAGTCGATGGTGAGCGTTCCTACAAACGTCATACTAACGTCAAAGTTACATTTGTGTACTTAGTGCACGGTTATTTATTCCGATCATTTATAGGGGATGTAGCGATAGACGTTGTAGAAAGGATCAGATTTCATTCGAACATTTTGAAGTTGTAAACTTGTCTACGAATTTTTTATTCGTTTGTTCTGACCACGTGACTTAACGTTGAAATGATGTCATTCCTATACATTTAATTAGTTTTCTATTAGCGTTATCGATTGTAGATTGTCAACTTGGCTAAGCCTGCAATCAACAAGAGGTGTGATTGTTCAAAGTATCAGTGCGAGTGACTCTTTTAATCAAAAATAATATATAAAAAGTATAAATACATTCTATACTATTACGGACTGTGTGTTGATGGAGTTTCCAATGAAATCCAACGCAGCCCAAAAATACTAAACATGCAAACAAAAAGCAGACTGTAAAGTTTATATCTATAAATTAATTAATAACAACACCATTACCAGAAGTAATTTATTATTTAACTTTATAATTATCAAGGTAAAATCCGTTATTGACTAGACTTCAATATCAAAACCGGCCCCTCAAAACAATCCTTAAAAACAAAACTAACTCAACTTCTCCCAACTTAACTAATATATTTTTTTAATTTTTTTTATTCTCCTATGAATTTGCTCTTGACTTTAGTCTAGGTCTGGATGACAGAGACAAAGTCTACGATGGAGTGAGCTTACCCAGAAGAAGCCTGTTCACTCTCACTTTGAATAGATTAGGGTTGTTGTATGTATAATATTCCAATAAAGCAATTACAATATTTTCAATCCCGTAGCCTGCTTCGAATCACAATAGAGGTGCAATCAATAACAAAGAGACAGTATCTTAGGAAATCCTGGAGTACCTTCAGCTAAAATTAATTAGGAAGCCCAAAAGCTTTCTTAGCAGTTAGGAAAAACAAGAAACGTTGTAGGAACCTCTGTAAATTCCATGATCTTTTGAAGACTCTCATTCAGTTGAAGAGCTTGTAATCCACAAAAATACAAAAAGACTATATTCAGAAAAATTATGGCTATAATAAACGAGTACGAAACATTCGGAGGCAAAGCTGACTCAAGTGATTTGGAAATATGCCCAAAACGTAGAATAATGCAAGAATATTGATGCATAGTATTTTCAAACGCGAAAAACTCACCTCCTTCAAAACAATCCTTAAAATCAAAATGCCGAAATTAAGCATTTCAAAACTCAACCGCTCAATCAACTTCTCCTAAAGGCTAGCAATTTTAACGTTAGCCAATATTCCAATAATACCAATTACGATCTTTTTAATCCCGTAGCCTGCTTCGAATCACAATAGAGGTTCAATCAACAACGAATTAGATATTCAACTTGATCGATCGGTTGAAATCAAACAATCAACCTAATCTGTTTATTGACTATGGAAAATCGCAAACTACCTTCATAAAAATGTACGGACTTGTGTGACAGGGTTGCCAGTATTGTTTTGAAGGATGTTGGTGATTTATGGGCTATAAGGAAAGAATATACCTCTGAAGGAACCGCTGCCAAAATTAAAACTTGAGTAACAGTAGCAGTAGCTTTAATGAGGTCTACGATACTACAAAGGATAGAGATGAAAAATATGTAGAAAAATCAGAAGTGCTATAAATACAACCGAAAGCGTTTTACTTATATGCTTTTAATGCGTAGAAAAGACAAACATTTAGAGCATCTAAAAACTGTGATGACGTTTTGGAGACTAAGTAATGGAGTTAAATGGAGAAAAGGGTTTTCTTTGATATCATTATACTGGGATCAATGAGCGGGCCAAAGATAAACTTACACTAACGGGGCTTAATTCTATGAATTGATTAATATTATAAGTTGGCACATGCTCTTAAGGCTCACATTTGTAATGAAGTCTCTGAGTTCACAAAGATTTCTAGCAGAAAAATGCCAAAGACAAGCTGCCTTACAACTATACATATCTTTCAAAAGGACATTAAACTTATCTCCTCACATCTACCTTCAAACCAACAACAACAAAATACAGCCCAACCCTGCAATGCTCAATTTCACAAACCTAACAAATAAAACCGCGGTAATTTCCTCACAAAGTGCGCATCGGCCTAATGATAGTTTATAGCGTAACTGTACGCGTGCGGACCGGAGCGCAGCGCAAGAGCACCCACCAATTATAATCAGGAGCGATTCGTGGGTTATTATTTTCATGCCCGATTTGAACGTGTCCGTTTTAATACGTCACGATTGTGATGAGATTTTTTGGGTTGGTTTTAAACTTTTTGTTGGAAAAAACCAAGTTTTAAACGACGCGGCAAAAGGGGGTTTGATTGAAGATGATACGGGTTTGGGAATGCAAAATAGATTGATATGGTTGGTGTTGAAAGTGAAAGAAGTAATTAGAGGTTTAAGGATTTTATTTACACCGCAAAGTGTTGATATAGTAGAAATACGATACAGATAGTTTCATTGTCAGTTGTGAAGTAATAGTTAGTAGTACCGTTGTTATTAAAGCAAGTTGGTGTTCTGCGGGCGTAAATTTTCGTATAAATATATAATAATATAATATAATATAATAATATACTATATACTAATACATAAATATAATGTGTATCTATTCAAACACGAAATATTTTCAGAGATACACCTATAGTAGGTAAAGAAGCCATGGAAACTTATATATTTTTTTTTTTAATTGAGAATATTATTTAAAAAAAAAAAAAAATTACACGATGATTAATTATAAAAAGGCACCGCGCTCGTGCCGCCACCGTCACCGTATCCGGGCGGGTCATTCATAGAATAAGTAATTAATAAAAAAAATTGCAAAATTTCTCAATAAATTTTAAAATTATAATTATTATGTAAAAGTAAAAACACTTGGATATCATTTTCTCGCTGCTATGGCTTTTTTACCACCTGTAGATGTTTCTCTTGAAATATTTCGTGTATGAATAGATACACCTTATATATTCTTTATATCTTCATCATCTTCTCGGTTTCGCAATTCTTTTGTTGCTTAAGCTATTAGAACAATACCATGGTGCCGAATTAGCAAGCAGACATTATCTTGAGGTATAAATAAAAACCTTAAACCTCTAATTACTTCTTTCTTTCATTTGCTCGATAGTTCATCGCGTCACACCTATATACTCAGCTAATATATATTCGGTGGACTCTATTTAAAAACAACTCAGGAGGAGGAGCTCGTGGCTAAGTAATAACCGCCGCACGGGTCGATCCGTCAGGTTAAGCTACGCTTGCCGGGGTTGGTCCGTGGATGGGTGACCATCTTTACATACCGAGACTCCTCCGTGCCTCGGAAAGCACGTTAAGCCGTTGGTCCCGGCTGTCATTCGTGGATCTTTGACAGTCGTTACGGGTCGTCAGAAGCCCAAAAGTCTGACAGCCAGTCTTACCAAGGGGTATCGTGTTACCCAGTTACTGGGTTGTGGAGGTCAGATAGGCAGTAGCTCCATGTAAAATACTGGTATTCAGCTGCATCCGGTTAGGCTGGAAGCCGACCCCAACATAGTTGGGAAAAGGCTAGGCAGATTGATTTTTTCTATTTAAAAACAACCTGCTACTACAGGAGACACAAAACAAAATTAATAAAGTTACAAATCCTCGCACTTATTACTTATAATTCCTCTCCCACAACAAGAAACATACCCGTTACTGATGTCTAAACGAAGCCGCAGATCAAGCGGTATTTTTCATTATACTTCACAATCAGTCTCGACCGGTTACTGTCCATCCAACAGCGTAGGACGTCCCCTTATCTCTACACCGACTTGAAAACTAGAATTGTCGTTGCGCAAAGTAAATTTAGATTTCAAAAAGAGACTGGCAATACGATAATTTAAAGGACATGCTTTTAAATTTATTTCTGTGGCGAAGGGAAATAAGCCTTTTGAGTCGTAAAAGTCGGGAAAAACGGATGGCTGTCTTTCTTTGAAGGTGTTACGTTTGCAATCTGTCACTGCTTTTATTGCGTAGAGTAATTAAGGGGAATTTATTTAATGTTAGATGTTTGTCTGTGTGGTCTTGCATTAAATATATAGTCTTTTGTTAATTACTGCGAATTCATCTAAACTTATACATACTATAAATTAAAGTGACATTTCGTGTCTGTCTGTGTGACCGCATTTTTCTTCTCAACTACGGTACGGTTTTTTTTTATTTTTTCTAATCACATGAAAATTACATTTAATAAAGAAATTTCAATGTTTTGTCAAGTCTCAAAAATCGTGCGAAGCAGGGGCGATCTTTCTTTTATATGTATATATTAAAGTAATTGTAGTAAAAGTAATCTCTTTATAAAGAAAGATAGAAAAATATTTTATTTGGGACACGCCTATGAAATACAAACAGTAAATAAAGGAGCATTTAAAATTAATTACATTAAAAACAAGAATTTAAAAAAAAAAACCTGTGCGAGGCCAAAAAGGCTCCTATCTCAGCATAATGCTGCGATATTGCCCCTTATCACGCGCCATAAGGTTATTAAATAGTATCTCGAATGAGGTAGATATATTTCACTGCAGCCTAATGAAGTTCACAGAAGTAGCACTGAAGTGCATTGAAAGTGTTGACATGATATTTTAATTGTTTTTAATTGATTTTTATATTTTATTTTGATTTGTACTTTAATGGTTTTTTGATGGTATTTTGATTGTATTTTTTTTTTTTATGGATGTGAGTAACGTATATTTGTGTGGTAGTAACACTGCATTGGCGTTATAGCTGTTAAGGTGTTATGTACGTAATTTTGAATAAATAAATAAATAAAAATAAATATTTAGAATAAAATAAATAAAGCGATTGATTTTCTGAAGATTTTCTCTCTTCCATACCGCATATCCCTAGTAGCGTTTTTGTTGGCGTTTGGTTCGGCCACATACCTCTGAAGGTGGCCTAACTAAATGCCAACGGAAAATGCTACTAGGGATAAAATCTAATTCTATGACACCAATCAATGTTTACTGAGCTCAAGATTAGGTACAATTTAGACCAATTTCATTAAACAGATCTCCAGGAATCCAGTTAAAAACATACCGTCAGTATTTGACGGTACCTACATAGGCTTGACTCAATTTATCTGTAGGAAATTCTGCCTTTAATAACCGTTGCGCCAATGACGCAACCAAGCTTTACTCAATCGAAGGCCTGTCCTAAGTCAGTTGAAGAAATCAGGTTTCTAAAGTGATCGTCCGTTTTCTAACGTCCATACTTAATTGTTTCAGGTACGTGGTTTATATCGCATCAAAAGATAACTAGTTGGAGTTGTTTTAATTTTAATTGAAACTGCCATAGAGGAAGGAAACAAGCTTTGAATGAACAAGAATGGGACTCAACTTTATTTGAAACTTGGCAACATGAATTTCTCAAAATGGTGATAAACGGTAAGTAAACTGAAGATAATGAATGATGATAAAAAATAAATGATGATAGACTACCAAATAATACTTTCAACCAATAAACCAAACACACATAAGAATTTCTGAGAAAACATTAAAAAAAAACTGATGAAAAACTTTTTGATTATGATAAAAAATTGGTGTTCTCCTAGAGAAAGGCTCAATGCTTTAGTAACTACTAGCTTTTGCTAGTGGCTTCGCCTGCGTATATGTTGGAAATTATCCCATATAAACGTAGGTACTCCCGGAATAAAAAGTATTTTGTGTTAATCCAGGTTATATGCTGTTTGCCAAATTTCATTCAAATCCGTTCAGCCGTTTTTGCGTGGTTGAGTAACAAACATCCAAACATCTAAACATAAACTTTCACCTTTATAATATTAATAGGATATAAGTCGGATTATCTATAATATATTATATTATATACTAGCGGACCCAACAGACGTTGTTCTGTCTGAATGTTCCTAGAACCCGATTGCAGCGCCATCTACTGGGTCCAATTGTATTTTTAAACCATCCAGGAACCCATTGAAATATACACACAAAATTTCATCTAAATCGGTCCAGCGGTTTAGGAGGAGCTAGGTGACAAACACACGAACAGAAGAATTATATATATAAACTAGCTGACCCGACAGACTTCGTTCTGTCAAAAGCTATAGTATAACTCCACTACTCTATCCTACCTTACCCTACCCTACCTACCTACCTATCTACCTACCTACCCTACCCTATCCTACCCTACCCTACCCTACCCTACCTACCTACCTACCGACCTACCCTACCCTACACTACCCTACCCTATACTAACTACTCTACACTACCCTACCCTACACTAACTACCCTACCTACCTACCCTACCCTACCCTACCCTACCTACCTACCCTACCCTACCCTACCCTACCCTACCTACCTACCTAAAACTTAAAAAAATACATAGTAGCCGATTCTCAGACCTACTGAATTTGCATATAAAGTTTCATAAAAATCGGTCAAGCCGTTTCGGAGATGGTAACTAACATTGTGACACGAGAATTTTATATATAAGATATATATTAGTAGGATAAGTTGGTAGTAGCACAAATGGACTAGGGATTCCAACGCGTTGGTTCCTACCAACGCGTTGGCGCGCACACGTGTCAGGTAGCCTTCCTAGGCTAGGTACCAAGAGATAGGCGATAATAACCTGTCATTACACAGAGCAGTTTATCAACCCACCACCCACACACATTTGTGTTCAACATGGTTTCTTCAAGTAAGTAGAGCTTTGACACTTAATATAACTTTACACAACACTACAGGCATCGAAAGTTGGTAACAATAAAGTTGAGCTTAATTTTAGCCTTATTAAGTGATAAACAATAGTACAAGGAATGAAAGGGACCTAGGTAGGCACGAGATGATTTGGCGCACGAGCGTAGCGAGTGCGCCAATAGTTCTAGTGCCTAAATAGGTTTGTTCACCCGAGGTAAACACTCTGTTTTTAATTTCGAATATGAGGGAAGTAAATAAAAACCTGATTAGTTAAACAAATACATATCTGAATCTGATGAACTCATTTTATACAAATACGCGTAAATAATTAGCACTCGACAAAACAACTGAAGATCGAATTGTCACATTCCCGCCTTTTTTATGTTCCTTTATCTGTTGCTTTTTACCAGCCAGTAATATTATCATTGATGATGGTAAATATTTAGCTCAAATCTATGTAAATTTTATAATAATAAATAGTGAAAAGTAAATTATAAGTATAAAATCATATAGTACAGTCAGTTACCACAATTAGCTGACCTCCCTTTGCTCAAATGTTTGAGGTTTTTTTACTAACAAATCGTACGATTTTCATTTTTTTTTTTCTAGTTTTAGGTAGATTTCGTATAGTTATTTAAATTAAATTAAGAATTATAAAATTCGTTCCGTACTCTAAAAAATCTCAACCATTTATGCAAGGGGGGGTCAGCTAATTGTGGTAAATGACTGTGCTTTAAGCATACAAGTATGAGAAATGAAAATAATAAAACAATATTATGTTCATACTGCACTCTGCTCTCGTTATTTTGTAAAGTCTACTTTTCTGTGATAGTTTTTTCCTTTTAACTTCGTTATGTATAACTACTGCCGTGAATTTTTCAACCGTTTATTTGGAACAATTGACTCTAACAAAAATACTTTAAAGATTAATATTAAGCAAACGGATCCCAGATTTGAATAACGGCCTATCCAATTATACCCCACACCATGGGAAAGACGAGAAAAAAAAATATCATCCCCACTTTACATGCAAGGTTTTCGTGATTGATATGTATACCCATGCCAAATTACAGCTTTCTAGTACTAAGAGTCTCTGAGCTAAGCCGCGGACAGACAGACAGACCGGTATGGCGAAACTTTTTTAAAAGATGACAGAGATCAGACTAATTTTCATGCCGTTCGTGACCTCTTATGACTCGCAAAGCCAAACAAAATAATATTAAGTAGCCAAAAGCCTAACTTATTTACGCTCTTATGGTTGGTTGCTATGCAAAGTCAATTCGATTGTATTAATTATTTAGGGTTCTGTTTGACTCCGAAACTAATGTACTTACAATCTCCAAAAAACACGCAAATAAAACTGCTAAATATTATTTACGTCACACCTTGCCATAATGTGAGTTTTACCGCACGCTACGCGTACAGTAAAACTCGCATTGTGGCCAGGTGAAGACGTAAAATTGTGTACTCACCACGGACAGTAAAAAAGAAAGCCCTCTATAGTATATTTACAAACCCCGCCTGCGGCTCGGGTTACAAATACCTGCGATTTCGGGCTTTCTTTCTTTTAGAGCCCTTGGTAAGTATGCTATTTCACCAAAAGTTATAACAATATTGAAATTAATACACAATCCTTCTATTAAAACAGATTACATAATTAGGTATGCGACTAAAGTACAGCTTCCAATTAATTAAATCAATTACCATAATTTGACATAAACAAAGATCTGAATGAAATATCTTAGGAGCTTGAGCAACTTGTGCTATTCATTAAAGAGAATACGCGACGAATACTGTTACTTTCTATATAAACCTGCAGTTTCTAGCGGTTACTTACCGGTTTTATAGGAGCAAGTACGGATATTCCCATCACTATTTAAAGTTTTCCCACCTCATATGAAACTTACGCATGATCACCTTTTTAGCCTTTTCTCGAATAAGTAAGCGCGGTTACTTCCAGTCTAACCAGACTGGAATTTTACACGGAACGACTGCTGTTTGACCCCTGCAACTAGAGATACCGGTGTAAAAATATACAAGGAAAAAGTTTAATATATACCTCAATGAAGGTATTTTAATGTGAACGTAATTTGAATTATTTCAACTAAAAACAAAGCTACATCTCTTTAATACCAACAAATTATTCCGTTGAAATAATTATTCCGAAGCTTCCAATGGAAAAAACATCGAGTTGCGTTCGCGCAATGTTCGTGGTCGTCCCGCAGTTGTTCGATTCGGATTAGCGAATGAGTTTACCGGCTATTAGTGCGTGATTTATGATGTGACTCGCAACGAACGGGCCCGATAGACCGGGACGGCGCTGCGTGAGATCTAGTGGTAATACCGATAGATATCGATAGTTGATCGGTTATCGATAACGCGGTAGCGGATTGGATGTCGATAAATAGGAGATTAGATTTTGATAGGTTTGTGGTTGTGTCTTGTCTGGTTTTGTTTGTTATTTTTATCTAGATAAAAGGAAACAGGTATTACTGTGGTGCATTTTAATGGGTATAATAAGGAGGTATTTCTAGATTTTAACAAAAATCTATTTCAATCAAATTGCTGTAAAATAAAATATTTTTATGAATTTACTTCCTTAAGCTTGGGATGCTCAACGACTTTGCTAGCTAATTCAATTTCAAGCGTCATTTCTTCATAAGCAAAGTATCACAGACAATAATATTTAGTAGACCCTCGAACATTTTACAAAAAAATATAAAAAAACTGGCAGTTGTAGGACTCCACGTCAGAAGTGTAAACTTCTTAACTTCATAAACTCGCTAACATTATTACACATCTGTATATATGTATCTGAGCGTGCCGGTCACGCGAGTTCAGTGCTTTTTCTCCATCTGAAAAGTGCCCAACGTATCTAAAGAAGTTTTCACTATAATAACACAACTTAATAAAAACTATCGACACTTGCCCATCCCTAGCACCCCGCCGACCGGTACAGGTGCGTTAGGTTCTCACCGCTGCGCGTACGCAACACACACGACGATTTGTCCGCAGATAACCATCTCGGGATCGCCACTTTATTTGTCGCTCGCCGCGAACTGACCAGAAATTAAAACGAGGCCGTATTTCAATTCCATGTTTTCGTTTTTGAAACTATGGCGAAGCGAAAACGTGCCGCCATTTTTTTTTTTTGGTTTTTGAAAGTAAATTAAAAGAGAGGTGCACAGTTTTTGTTGTAATTTTTTGTTTTATCGAAACCCGGATTAGAAATGCAAAAACGTAAGTAATTTAACATGTTTGACTCATAAGAAGATAAGATAGAAAGTTTCTAATATACGATGGATTCACAACTTTTACTCGGATAAAATCTTTGACATTACAACTTCATTAAGAATCATCTATCTTGACAATAAAAATCTTTGTATCATTAAAAAGATAAACATTTAAATAAAACGTATATCGAATTTAAAAACGAAGTACTTATTAATCGAGATCCAGTCTTCTGTCTTTATCATGTCTCTAATGACGGTGCTGTCAAACGTCTAGAAAGCACTATTAGCCGGAATGATTCAATTAAAATGAGTTATTGACCATCGATATTTATCGTACCACTTGCTCAAAGTACGTACGTAACTAGTCGAATTAGTTACGATGTCTTTCCCTTCTCTATCGCGACGTCGATATTTCTTTTATTTTATTTTTTTATTTGCATATTAATTTACGAACTAATTAATTGTCGTTTGCATCTGTGGTGCGGGCCCTTTGAGCGGTTTTAGTGTGGCTATTAAAATATATACAGGCGGATGGAAAAATGTTGTGAATACGGCAAATACTTATAATTTGGGTATGTTTAGAAAAGTGTCAAGTGAGAGCTGTGATTAATTGATAATAATCTTTATGTCATCATCAACTTCCGTTTAGTTTCTCGTATAAAAGAGTTTTGTTATTGCTGTTTATATAATTAAGCCCCGGTTTATGGAAGATTTAATTTCGATTTTATATTGAATGTAATATGTATCTTACTTATCTGTCTCTAATCTAACATTGGTCTGGGAATGGCATTTTTTGATTATAAAACAGGATTGTTTTTTAAAGTTTTCTCACGATTCTAAGGCATATTTGGGAGTATTAAAATCATATCATCATAATTTTCCCGATTTTATTTCTGATACGTATGCAGTTCCAAAAACTACTAGATTTAATTTTATGTCGTTTTTCCTATAATTAATAACATTTTCTGCAAAATATTCTAGCATTACTAATTGATTCATTTTAAAACCCGATTGCCAATAGGTACCTAGAAAAATAATAAGCAACTCTACCAGCTTTTGGTATGCCTCTTAAAAATAAAAATAAAAAACACCAGGTGATCTAGCCATCAACATTGTATTGATCTCATCTCTACCAAGACATGCTTATCATTTTATCGAAATACCTGCAGCGCTACTTAAAACTAATTATGTTACCATACTCAAAGTTACAGGTTAATAAGTGATTACAATAGTCGATTTATCTTGAGACGTATCTCGAGATGCTATCTCAGTAGGACTACAAAGCAAACATGGTTCGGATGACCAGACCTGTCTATGTGACATTTATTCATAGCCCTGACTATGAATTATAATAATAAAAAATTAGGTGTAAATTTTTCTTGGGGACAAAAATCAATAAATAATATATATTATTATAGATAGAGTTGGAATACTAATGAAAAATAATCGTTAGGGCAGATACAGTAAGCTTCTATAATCTTTATATATAAAATTCTTCTGTACGTGTGTTTGTCACCTTACTCTTCCTAACCGGCTGGACCGATTTGGATAAAATTATGAGTGTATATTTGAGTGGATCCCTGGATGGTTTGAAAATATAATTAGATCCGGTAGGTAGCGCTGTTCGGGCAGGATAACGTCTATCAGGTCCGGTAGTAAAATAATAAAATAAAATAAAATATTTTATTTTAAGAAAAGTAATTGCTACAAGGTGTGGGAACGAGTCTGATGCCGAAAATGTAGTTATTAGAAATTTTGTCCGTTTGTCTGTATGTATGTTCCGGATTGGTCACAAAAAGGTCACAACGGATTTGGACGAAATTTGGCACACAGATAGTTTATAGCCTAGATTAAAACACTTTTAGCCCCGGTAGTATACTCCCGTGGGATATTTTCTGACATCCACGCGGGTGAAGCCGCGCGCAAAAGCAAAATTTTGAATATAATTGTGTATCAATGAGCCGATTATACTTAATACGCATAGGTAAATATGTTGCTTTATACCGTAAGACAATTATTTACTCCTAATAGTTTATTATAAAAATCGTTAATAGCAGTTTTTATATATTTTTATTATAAACAATCTCCTACTCCACAAAATTAAATTTCACATAACATATCATTATTCCATTAATCAAACTACAACCGCTACTAACAAAATTAATCATCAATTTATATTCACAAATAGAAATATTTTTATGATCGAATCTAAACAAAAAACAACATCGCCTGCGAAAAGAAAGTAAGAAGCAATGAAAAAGTATCTATTATATATTATCCAGGACTTGCACAGGAAATTAAACACATAGAAACAGAACAAAAATTTACAAGACCGAAAAAACTTTACGCCAAAAAAGTCTCCCATCTCAGCTTATAGAAACAAAGTTTAAACTATAAATTAGTATGAGAAGCTGCACTATAGACTTGGCAGTGTAAAAAATTATGTAGAAAGTAGAATGACAACACACACAAGTGTGCCCGGTTCGTTGATTAGGTGGCTGTGTGAACGAGACACTGATAAAGAGGTAGCTAGATGAGACTTGCAGTTTTAGTCGAGTTGAGCGTGGTTTGAGGAAGAAAGTTCTTGAATAGAATAGAATAGAGTTATTAAAAGCCTGTAATGTCCTACTTCAGGGCAAAGGCCTCCCTTCTGTCCTTCCACTTCTTCCAGTTCTTGTTGAAGGAGAATAGAATAGAGAATAAGAGGAATATAATAGTTGATATTTTTATTAAGGACTACGAGAATGTGAAATATATGAAATGAGCAAATTATCTTATGTGATTGCCCTGTACGATTCAGGTAGTGTGTTTTAAAAAAGGAAAACTGTTTTCAAATAGGTTATGGAAAATCACTGGTCTTAAAATTCTCTAAAATAAACTTTAATAATCTTCAACATCCGTATCCGTATTTTTCTGTTCCTTTCTTCTTGTCTGTTTATATGTGTGTATATAAATTATTAAATAAATAAATAAACATCATTATTATTCTAATGTTTATTTTTTAATAATACTTGGTTTCAAAGTTATCTGCATCTTTTTCGTAGCTGAACCGTCCTGACTTAGTTTAACTATGATTAAATTTATTTTCCCTTACTTGTACGAAAAGCACATGCTAGATGACAAATTGAAAACTTACCTTAGTTAAGGCGGTATGATCTGATAGAAACCTCACTTGTTAGTTTTTTGAATCCATGGGAAAAATAAAAAAAAACAGTTATAAAATTAAAAAAAAAGATATAATTATCTTATTTAAGATCTGTCGGACATGCAATCGCTTTTAATAACAAGATTAGATTAACTTTGCTGGATAGAAAAAAATCCCAGAGTTACCCCTTTTCATAAAATTTAAACAATCTCAGCCACAAAACAGACGTTTTTTTTCTTATTTTGGATATAAGTGAAAAGGTAGTTAGATTGTTTATTACAATTCGCTGAGTTTGTCTTGATAAAATGATTAAAATAATCACTATGTTTATATACCTACCAAATGCGAGATAGTTTATATACCACTCGCGACTTCGCGATCCTAATTCAGTGGGCTCGAGCGCACGATCATAACGCCTCAACCCATTTCGTTCTTCTAAACTACGCTCAAAAAGCCCCCTCTACAGTTATAATATAACTCTACCACATCCAGTTCCACTTTAATAAGTTGCACACATGTAGTTACCTCATTTTACAGTTACCTGTAAACAGATATACAGAAGATTAAGGATGTAACTGTTTAGCCATAGTTAACATTGTATCTTGTAGTATATTGTCGTTATTATGGCACGCAGGAGATTGCCAACAGCGTACAGCTTTTAATAATGTGCCTGAGATTGGGTCATTGTGTCTTTTACCTTTTATTAGGTAAGCAAAAGGCAGTATGAGTCATGTTGGTGGAAAAGTAATGGTCATTGTGTCATGATAGGAGATGTGAATCTGTTTATTATAAACGAAGAGATATTATTGGACTGGCTCTTGCAATTTAATGGTGAAAAATCTTATTTGGGAATTTGTTCGTATAGAATCTGAAAAACTTTCAAGTAAAAAAAAAAAAGTATCTATATTACTAAAATTAATTTATCTTAACCTTCTTTTTTTTTAGAATTCACTTAAATATTACACACTCGACTAGTTATGCATTCCCGTTGTTCCTGGCAACACGGGTTTTTTTTTAACTATAAATATGTTTTAAGAAGCCGCTTCCATACTTTCATAGCTAAAAATTAACTTTAGGTAAATATGCATCCCAATATCCGATCTCTAGTGATCATTGTAACACAGCCTGAGAAATTTATTTTAGTGGTCATCTCAAAAAGGGGCGGTAAACAGATGTCATCGTGTGCACGGGATACTGTTTTCAAGGTGGTTCGTTTTTCGTGCCCGCGATAGTATTATAGTAGTAGTAATCTGTTATATAATAATAATAATAATAATCGTTTAATATATTCTGTTGTTAGCTGTATATTATGTCTGTTAATTAACTGAACTTCTGCAATAATTAGATTATTTATAATTTTATATTCAGTGTACGGAGTACGTTTATTCGCGAATTTTACGGCTACGTTCGGATATAGACCGTTATAGCTCATAGCACTCACATCAATAATTTGCGTTCAGATTTAGAATATCACGATTATGACAGCTGAGAGCTGTTTGACAGCGCTCACGGTGATAATATTAAAGGATATGTCGATCTATTCTGTAAAAATCTCACGGTGAAAACATAGGTGAAGTAAACGTGGAGTGAGCTGTTATTCCACATGATGCTATAGGGAATGACACTATTGACAGCTCACTTCACTTAAGTTCTCACGGTGAGATTTTTACAGAATCGCTCGGCTGGTCGGCGTTATCGCAAGGTGGCGCATGTCATGACGTCATCTATGACGATTCACGGGACAACGTTATCGCGCTCACGCGATTAAGTACAATTCTGTACGCGTATAAGCACACTTAAATTGATTACAGTGTAATACGGAATGCGGGGCATGTGTTACAGAAATGCGATAAAAATTTCGCGCGATTTTTAATCGCGTTGGGGCTAGGCCTTAATTTGAGAATCACTTAATACTTTTATACTAAGTACTCTTTAGTAAATCTCTTCTTTGTTTCTCTTAAAAGTGTTGTACAAGCTCTTGAATTTTTTTTAAAGATAATTAATTAACATTGACTTGTATAATGAATAAATTACAATGAGTAGCTACGTTCTGTTGTGTAAACTTGACTTTAATTTTAAGCGTATTTCAAGGGGCATTCCTATAAATTGTTAGGGGTCATGCTTTCTAACTTATAAGCTGTTTATAATAAAATGAAGTGTCATATTTAATATTAAATTTATAGGTGGCACACGCTTGTGACACCAATTGGTGAGAGGTTAAACCATTCGCCCTGTGCCTCAATCGTTTGTAACAAAAAACGTTATAATGACGAAGCTTATCATTGTAGAATTGATTTTTTATTAATTTAAATAGTGAGTTTAAATAAATAATGTATGGGAATTAAGTGTTTATATTTTTTCTCAAACATGCATGGAAATATTGTCATTATTTTCGAAAAAAGAACACGCGAAGTATCGAATTTACGGACAAAGAAAATCAAATCCATTGCAGGAGCGTTTTTTGAATTTGGAACATTACAACGCTCCAGCAATGTTTTATTTCCCTGCATTCTTTTATTATGCCTCAGCGGAAATGGCAATTGCCTGTCTCGTATTAGTAAAGTCCCCGCCTACGGCTCGGCCTTTATACTCATACTCGACCTGCAATTCTCTATTCTCCGGCCTTTGCAATAATGTACTATTAAAACTTGTACCTTTTAATGCTTGAGTAAAAAATTGTTGTCCTATCTTTATACCTCCAATATTATTTTAAAATGAATAATGTCCCTTAGTCGTATACAGGGTTATTGGAAAAACACCAAAAATCTAGCAGGACTGTATTTTCATAATTTCAGCCGAAAAACGTCCACTGCTGGACATTGGCCTCCCCCAAGCACCGGTTCCGTTCTTCCCGCATCCAGCGGATTCCTGCGGCTTCCACAAGGTCATCAGCCCACTTTGTGGGAGGCCTTCCTACGCTACATCTGCCGGTGCGCGGTCGCCACTCCAGAACCTTTCGGCCCCAACAGCCATCTGTTCCGCGCGCAATGTGTCTTGCCCATTGCCACTTAAGTTTGGCAATTCTTCGAGCTATATCTGTTACCTTGGTTCTCCTGCGGATCTCTTCATCTCTGATTCGATCACCTAGGGAAACTCCAAGCATAGCCCTCTCCATTGCCCTTTGGGTGACTTTTAGCCTTCTAATAAGGCCCATTGTGAGAGACCACGTTTCAGTGCCATAGGTCATCACTGGCAACACGCACTGGTCAAAGACTTTCGTCTTGAGACACTGCGGTATGTAGGACGAGAAGATATTGCGTAGCTTCCCGAACGCTGCCCAGCCGAGTCGGATTCGACGATTGAGCTCTTTCTCGAAGCCTACCTTATTGGACAGTTTGTCCTAGGTGAACATACTAGTCCACAACTTCGAGCGTCTCCGATATTCATGAGAGTGGATGTTATATGGGCATTTGACATGACCTTTGTATTTTAATAAGATCATAAACATCAAGTTTTTTTTCTATTACTTTTTACAAAACATAATACATTTACCAACACAAACGTTCATGATTTCGTTTTTCTATACATTTAGAGCGTCGAATTTAAATATTTTTATTTTTGTATCAAAGTCTGAAGAATTCAAATCTGATGAATTATTAAAAGTCATAGAACAAAAGTTGTTGTTTATGATGTCAGTAATATAGTCCTGAGAGGTTTTAAGTGTTTTACCAATAACCCTGTATATATAAAAATCTATTGTCGTGTGTAAGTCTCGCAAAAACTCGAAAACGGCTCCACCGATTAGAATTTTTTTGTTTGTTTTTTTCGCCTCAGAGGTGGTTTAGGACAAAAGAAAATTAGGAAAACCCAAAAGAACAGCCGAAAAAAAAAACTTCGGAGTCATAAGGACTGCCGACAGAAGTGAAAACACAAAACTTTGGAATAGCTGAAACACCCTGTTACGCAAAAATGTGTTTCTTATGCCCAAATACTCAAACGTTACTTAACTTTAAGACGTTCTTATAAGTGTTTCTGTCGCTACAAAACAGTTTAAAGTGACAGAGACAGCATTAGACTTAACGGCGACTTAAAATTGAATTGCGTTTGAGTATTCGGCAGTTAGTATTGCAACTTAAACTTAATCTAAATCCATTCTGCGGCGCCCTTGTATCACAAGGCTCGGACTGCACTCGCGCACATGCGTCATAATTAATTTAAAAAAAATGTATAGCTAAAAAAAAAATACTTGAATGATTAGTAGTCATTGGACACATAAAGTGGGCCGTCTATGTAAGACGACTAAAATGCCACGGTGTATACACAGTATACCTACATTTAGCTCATGGAAAGCGTTCGGTGACGATCGCGAACCCATAACTTTTTCCCCTACCAAAAATCGCTCAACGCGGCTAAAGAACTTTTCACTTAAAAAAAAAAAATCTCACGGTGCACCGAAGTTCACAGGGACATCAAGTCATGAATGAAAAATAAATGATGAAAGTAACTTTATCAATTGCTTGCCCCAAGTAAAATGCCTGTACCTGATAAGTTACAAAAGTGTGCTACTCAAATAACTTAGGCCGGTCGACGTCATAACGTCAACGCCGGCTGTCGCTGAAAACCAGCGCTGGGGCTCACGTATAGGGTCGCAGCATTATGATGAGCGATGGCCGTTTTGCGTGGATGTGACGCATAATTTCTCCCAACTTGTTCTTTTTTTTTGTTTTTGTATTCTTTCTTTGCGTCATGTTTACCGCCAATAAACATATTTTCTTTCTTTCTTTGTTGAGGAACAAGATTTTTTTTTTGCTTTTTTCTGAGTTTAGTAATCTTTTTGAAGCGAAAAGCCCCCATAGACGGTAATAATAAATACTTTCTTAGCTGGACCGTTAGCATTATTAGCATATTAAAACACATACAGAAGGGAAAGCTATCACAAAACTATTTACCATACACCACTCAATAAAAATAAAAAAACATAATAAAAATCGGCCAAGTGCGAGTTGGACTCGCGCACCGAGGGTTCCGTACAAACTTCGTCAAGTAATAAGCTAATAATATAGTAAATTCGCTTTTTTTAGGGTTCCGTACCTCAAATGAAAAAGCGGAACCCTTATAGGATCACTCGTGTGTCTGTCTGTCTGTCTGTCCCTCTATCATAGCCAATTTGCTCCGAATGTAATGGACCGATTAAGTTGAAATTTTGTATACATATCAATTTGAGTGACCCAAAGACGGATATGAACCGTAAATTAATTAATTTAGAATATTAGGTCAGTTTTGGGGGGCAAACAAGAAAATTTAAAAAAATTGTTTAGCAAACTGTACCATGTGACATATCAAATAAAAGGGTATACTGTGAGGGTCTCAAATATATTTTTTATATAATTTTAAAATATTTTTTTTTAAGTTATAAGCGAAAATAGGCGAAAATTTAAAATTCCCCCCTTATCTCCGAAACTACTGAACCTAAAATTTTGAAAAAAATACAGAAAATAGCTCTATACTTATAAATTACAGGAAAATCTATAAGAAGTCTATGATCTTAAAATTACATGGTAAATCTCTCGATATTGTGCGTACAAACTTACATTTGCAGTTGGAATATATGGGAGATTATGTTTACCAACTACAATGTTAAGTTTGTTCTTAGGATAAATTCTTTCCAAGTACGGAACCCTTCATTGTGCGTAGTCCGACACGCACTTGGCCGGTTTTTTTTTTTTGTTTTAAACTACATATTTACGGTTTTCATATTTTTTCCTTTACATGTGCTGTAAGACATTGCTTCTTGTCAAATTTCATGATTCTAGGTCAACGGGAAGTACCCTATAGGTTTTGAATCCCTTGTGAAATCGCAAAATATGAGACATAAACAGTCATATCTCTTGGTCGCGTTAAATTACAAGTTTCATTTTTCACAGAGACTAAAACAGACCGTAGACTCGATTATTTGATATACATTTTTACTTGATACCTCTACGCGTTCCTGAGAAAAAGTGTCTTGATACACAGATAAGCATACAGACGGACAACAAAGTGATCCTATAAGGGTTCCTTTTTCGTTTTGAAGTACGGAACCCTAAAATTTTGTATTAGCCATATATTTCTCACCAACTAATGTTCCATGATCATATAAAACATAAACGATTCACCTGCTCATAATAATAACTCAAAGAAACCGTTAGACGGTGGGTCGCCTTTTAAAGAATTTTAAATTATTTAAAACTATTTAAAACCTCTTTTCGGCCTTGACCTCACCTTCAGAATATATTTCGACTATCGAGAAAGTTGTAAATTGTCATCGTTATTTTATATACCTATTAAATTCATTTTATGGTTTCCAGATTTCTGTGTATGCAAAGTATTTGAAGAAAATAAATGTGTTATCTTAATTTATGTAGGTATTTTAAAGTTCTGAATTTTATGAAACGGTAGGTGCGAATCGAGAATCAATTAGACGATTTAAAAGCATGTTTTGATAAGATTTAGTGCTCTAATGCTTATTTAATTCCTTAAATAAAAGCTAATCAAATAAAAAAGAACAAAATAATAAAAATCTTATTTAACAAGTGGTAAGAAAGAATATTTTCTTAGAAATTAATGACAACTCGTTAAACAGTACTGGGCCTCAAGTCTGCTATTACAATAGTGTCAGAATGGTCTCTTCATTGTGAGTTTTTGACAGATTTGCCATACAAACACTGTCAAATACTCACAATGGCGAGACCATTCTGACACTATTGTAATAGCAGACTTGAGGCCCTGATAGGTCATCGGGTTTTGAATACTTGCCCTCGTTAGGAAAACTCACTTATTTTGTTTCAATCACCCTCAGTTTTCTTGTGATGAAGTCTAGTTCATTTTCGGTTTTGTAGCGATAAACGCATATGAACGGTCGTAAAAAAGGAATAATATATAAAAAATAAAAAAAATTATTATATTATTTTATTGTGAAGACATATTATACATTACAAAAAAAAAAAAAATATTTTATTATGTTTGTATAAAAAAAATATTATCATTATATTATTTTATTGTAAAGGCTATAATATTTATTTATTTATTATTCCCAACACAACTAGCATTACAGGTTGCCCCAAATCGGTAGCGTGGTCTTAAACAATATTTTTTTTATTACAACTATACTACACTACACTAACTATACTATTTTTTTTATACATATTACTTTATGTATAAAAAAATAATTAGTTTTTTTTTTCGTTTGTTTTCGCTATTAATTTCAATTGTTTTGGTTTTAATTAATTTCTGTGCTTGTGCGAATATGTCAAATGCAAAAAAACGATCTTTAGGTTACTCTTACTTTTGTTATATTTGTGGCAAAAAAAAATCTGGTCTTATTTTGATATGTTACCGCGATTATTTTAGTTTTGCAATATCTCATCAAGACAAAGCTTGTGCCCCATATATTTGTTGCATAATATATGGATTTTTTCCCTGAGAATTTGGGGGTGTAAGTGATGAGCATGGAGAAAGGTTCCATTAATTTCATTTCAAAGATGGAGAATTGTTATCAAGGTAGATGGAGTTCAGGGATGAGGGCTGACTACTGCTTGACGATCAAAAGGGACCAACTGGAAGCCAAATATTCCAGAAAATCGTAGACCTTTAATTTAAAAACCACATTATTCACATGTTTCTGGAGAACCAATCAATTCAAAGTGAGAGTGAACAGGCTTCTTCTGGGTAAGCTCACTCCATCGTCAACTTTGTCTCTGTCACTTCTGACCTAGACTAGATTCAAGAGCAAACCCATCGTAAAATAAAAAATAACTATTTAATATTTTCTTTATAATTCATGTTTCTTAATAAAATAAATTTCTACGTTCGTAGTTCGTACGTAAAATACTGCGTATTTTTATTCCATAGAAAAAACACTCAAAAAGTAAAAGACTCGAAGATGAAATTTTGTTAACCAGTGTAATTAGCGGAAAACAGATTTCATTGCATTAAAAATAAGAAATTAGTATAACTAGTTTTTAATAAACATTGTTGGGTTTTTCTTCTACTAGCTATAAATAAAATGTAAAAAGTCATTTATGCAAATTAGGCTGAGATTCAGCACTTTTTGAACGTCAAAATTACATAAAACCCACCTGTTACAATTTTTTAGTGTTCTAGCAGGGCAGAAGAAGTGGCGCAACAAACTCTCCAGCGGCACAGCTGTCTGTTAAGTTAGTTAAATAGTTATAACCAAAGCCACAGACATGTGAACTACCAGTGTGGGGCAACGTTAAAAAACTTGACGCATATACACAAAGTTTTGTAACGATTCTATTAAGGTGACGATAACCGACTTTTAATGATAAATGATAAATGATAAATGATTTTATTTCTGTAAGTAGGTTTTTACAAACACTTTTACACGTCAATCATATTTTAAAACTAGATGAGGTCGGCGTTTCGTATCTGACTACTCTGAGAAGAAAGACCGAAACAAACTCAGAGATCACAGTCTCTTTTAAAGTCCAGACATAATCTTGGTCAAATCATGTGAAGACCATGTAGATTGGTGTCTGAAATGGTCTTTTGAAGAAAGAACCACACAGATTGAGTGGACCTATCCATTCAGTGCACGCATTTGTCAGTAATCGTGCAGCTCAACTCAGAACATAAGGAGCTCAACGATTCGACGAACAATACCAAAGAAAGGACATTTGGGCAGGCCGCATAAATTACTCAAACTGCCATACCATGATCAGAAAAAAAAAAATACTGAGAAGAAAAAAATAAAAATAAAGACCCACATAGTCTTCACATTCACAATAATTAAAATAATAATATTATACTTCACAAGTAAATATTCATGTCAATGTGTATAAAGCAATCACAATTAAAAAAGTTTCAATATGTAAAATTTGGAGCAGCTCAATCCCAAGCCTTTTTGTCCTCAATATAATCTTTAATGGTATAAAAGGCTTTCTGGCACAACTTACGTTTAATGAATGATTTGAATTTATTAATGCTTAGATCTTGAACGTGGCTTGGAAGTTTATTATAAAAGCGTATACATTGACATCTGAACGAACCACCTATTTTCTTGAGCCGAGTTTTAGGTACAACATACATGTGTTTGTTCCTAGTATTTATATTATGGATATCACTGTATTGTTTAAACAATTTTATGTTTTTATGTTTTTATGGGCATATAAAAGATTTTCAAAAATATACTGAGAAGGCACAGTCATAACATTAATTTCCTTAAATTTCTCTCTGAGAGAGTGTCTCGAACTTAATTTATAAATTGATCGAACAGCTCTTTTCTGCAAAACAAAGATAGACTGAATGTCGGCGGCATTTCCCCACAACAGAATACCGTACGACATTACACTATGAAAATAACTAAAGTACACTAAACGGGCTGTCTCTAGGTCAGTTAAATTACGAATTTTTCTAACAGCGTATGCTGCGGAGCTCAGCTTCTTAGACAATTTATCTATATGTGGGCCCCACTGAAGCTTAGCATCCAAAGTTAAGCCCAAGAATACAGTGCTATCTTCAGGATTCATGATTCTATACTGAAGATCACGTCTAAACAAGTAGTGAAAAAAATATATGTTAATTTAGAGCATTTTCTTAATAACGTAATATATGAATATTTTAGATTATGATAATACATAGTGAAATTAATTTATAAAGTTATCTCTTACGCGGATAAAAAACTGAGAATCACGCAAAGTCTATAAAGCGTATTTTTCTGAAACCTTCACCTTTTTAAAGATTATTTAACTATAGATCTTTAAATATACGTGTTTCATTAAAATACCGTTTGTTTTATGTATAACTAGCTTCTGCCCGCAGCTTCGCCCGCGTGGATGTCGGAAAAAATCTAACGGGAACGTACTAACGGGATTGAAAGTACCCTATGACTGAGATTAAAAATACTTTTGAGTAATTCAAAAACTTTTTTTTTTTTTTTTTTTTCTTTTTTGAAAGGGCTTTGTCGCACATGCGATTATGCCGCCCTGGTTAACTTAACAAAATCATACCAATTGCAATTTAACAAAACCTTAGCATAGCTAATTTGTAAAGTACTTTAGCTGCATCAGACAATGGCACAGCTAAAGCACTATTACAGTAACCTACCTCTCTAATTCTCCTACCTAAGCTATTTCTAAACTCCCCGTTGCGGACACACTCGGTTAAAATGTGATAAACATCATCAACAGAATTAGTACAAAAATCACAATTAGTCGATGTTGATTTTGCCATTAGGTATAAGAACTTATTACACGGGATGTGTCCGGAACGAAGTCTTAGTGCGATAACAGTATCACATCTGTTCAACAGCTGATTATCTATCCACGGTGAATTCAAGGGATGCGGCTGGATCGTTTTGTACCAGATTCCTTTTTCTTGGGATCTTTTATTGAAGTACTCCTTCCAAAGCGAATAACAATCCTGTTTGATATTAGGTATAAAGTTAGTAAAGTAAGGAGAAAAATCTACTGGAATTCCATCACAAATGGCCTGCTTGGCTAGTAGATCAACAATATCGTTGCCTCTTATTCCGATATGTGATGGAATCCATTGAAGAACTATGTGTTTTCCATCAAATTGTAATTTCAAAATAATGTTCAGTATAGTGTAGGCTATCGGTGTTCCTCGAAATGTCGAGGTACACCGAGCCAAGTGTTGGAGCGAACTTCTGGAGTCTGTGAGAATGACAATATTGTTTAAATGGATTGATTCTACATACGACAGAGCTTCTGCGATCGCAATCAGTTCCGCTTCCATAATACATACACTGGCATTAATTCGGAATTTCATTGTGTTTCCTTCAGACTCATAAAAGGCGGCGCCCATACCGTCACCATCCTTATATCCGTCTGTAAATATTTTAAAATAAGTCGAGTATTCGGAAGTAATGTAATTAATAAATAAATTCCTTAAGCTAACAGGATTGTATTGCCTTTTTGGTCTACTCATAAAACTGACGTCGTGTTTTATAAAATTGTTACTATCTATATTACTAACCCATGTATTCAGGGAAAACATATCTAACTTATTACTGCAATGAACTTTTAAAGTATGTAGTGAGTCATGAACCAAGATTAACAGGGGGATTCTTTTGTTTTGCCAATATGAAGAATCATTACACAATGTGGATAACTCGGAAAGTAAGTTGATACCTCCAGTATTTGCTTGCAAGGCTTTCGTTTTAAGCCAAAATTTGCTAGCCAAGAATCGTCGACGAAGATATAATGGTTGTAGGCATAACTCGCTCTCCATAACGTGAATGGGTGTTGTTTTAATAAAACTACCCACTACTCTCATAACTTGGTTCTGTAGTTTATTCAATTTTTCCAAGTGAGTTTTTGCGCTATTGTCATAGAAAAAGCTTCCATAGTCAATACGGCTTCTAATTAAAGATATATAAAGTTTTCTTAAATATTTTGGATGCACACCCCAAGTTGAACCGGCTAACACTTTAATAATTTTAATGAATTTAAGAACCTTTTCGCAAACTTCATTGATATGCTTTCCCCACCTGAGAGAACGGTCCAACCACACACCAAGATACCGAACCGTGTCAACAACCTCCAATCTATTACATCCAATTGACAAATCAACTGAAAGTCTCCTAAAGCCCCTGCTAAAAATGCAAACTTTACTCTTAATTGGTGATATTTAGTATATCAAATTGACTACATAAGATATCCAACGCTTCCTGTAACTCAGCAGCTGCTTGATCAGTGTTACGAGAAGTTATATAAATAAAGTACATAGTCATCGGCGTACTGCGAGACAGACACGGAGCTAGGTATTGCTTTACAGATATGAATGGTCGCAATATTAAATAGCAGTGGCGACAAGGGGTCACCTTGTGCTAAGCCCCTTCTGGCAATTCTAGTGACGGTATTATCCATGCCATTAATCGTTAAATATCTTTCCTTAAGAAACTCCCATAGATATCTACAATATAGTGCTCCCACACCAAGTTGGTCCAAAGTTAACAGAAGAGTAGTGACGTCAACGTTGTTGTAAGCATTATCAATATCAAGGAAACAACCGATCGTGACAAGCTTGTTTGAGAAACTAATTTGTATTTTTGAGGTTATTAAATTTAAGTTATCTAAACATGAGCGCCCTTTCCTGAAACCTACAGTCTCTTCTGCAAAAAATCCTCCACTTTCTAAATACCACTCAATTCTCTTATTGATAATGGAATGAAAGATTTTACATAAACAGGACATTAACGAAATAGGTCTTACTGCGGAAGCGGAAGTCAAATCTCGACCTGGTTTGGGGATTGGTACTATGCGGACTTGGCGCCATTGCTCAGGAACGAAATTTAAAGAAAAAAATAAATTATAAAGTTGTATCAAAATATCTTTAGCAAGGTCTGGAAGATTTTTAATCATCGAAAAGGAAATATCATCGCAACCCGGCGCGGTATCTTTAGACTTAACAGATTTGTCAAGCTCCTGTCTTGTTATAGCAACTTCCAACATATGATTTTGAGAACAAAAAGTAGGTAATGGGGGGCATGTAAAATCAGGAGCCAAATTAAAAAGAACTTGTTCAGCTAACTTCTCGTCCACATGGAGTCCAACTGAACGGTATCCCTTCAACCAGCGCATGCGCCGCCACATAACACTAACCGAAGTGACCTCGTCCACTGAAGAACAAAACTTATGGAATCCCTCATCACGAGCACCTCTAGTTAGTTTTTGAGCTTCTCGAGTCTTGTCTTGTAATTTTTGTAAGTTATCTGGAGTTGGGTTTTTTCTAAAGCACGCTAAAGCCAATCGTCTTTCCGCCACCGCTTTAGATAATATTGGAGACCAATAAGGTTTTGGTTTAAATTGACTACTGGCATTTTGATTAAATTTAAAATAAGGAATATTTGCGTCAGCGGCGCTGTTGATGATATCTAAAAATAAATTATACGCTTCTTGGGGGCTAACAGGCAATGTACACTCAGCTAGTCTTTCTTGAATATAGTTACGATACTTTACCCAGTCGGCTTTTTTAAAGTTTCGTTTTTTAACGATGCGTGGTGCACAGTTATCCAACGTCTTCAGTTTGATTATCATGTGGTCACTGCCTAAGGACTCATTAGTTACGTTCCAATCAAACATTAATGATATGTCTGAAGAAACTATAGATAAATCAAAAACTTAAAAATAAAAACTTTTGAGTTATTCAAGGCGCGCAGTAAAATTCTCTCCTAGACCTCATAAGGAACCTAGGTGCCAAATTTGGAATCTTTAGACCCAGCGGTTTGGGCTGTGCGTTGTTATATCAGTCAGTCAGTCAGGACTTTGAATTTTATATATATAGATAAATGTATAATACGTCTTATTTGGGTCAGCGCTCCTGGATGGGCGAATCCTATTACTGGCTGAACTTACGACGCATTGCGTGATTTCAGTACAGAACACGCAAGCTAACCACTCAAGGTCACTGGCATATATCTGGGCCTTAAGACATGTTGATACGTATAGCTAGACGTGATTGATTATTTCGATTACCTATCACTCTCTCCTAGGTATCACATGAGGATGACTAGCCGAAACGTGATAGGTCATCTATCATAATATCTAATTCAGTTAATCGATGTTGCAGATTTGATTTAACTTGCACGTCTGAAATGTAATAATATTATCTAATCAATTAATTACATTTTCGTTTTACTTCGTGAAATGATTGACGAATGATAGTAAAGTTATTTAATAAGCGTCACATTTTGGTATACATTTTTCATCACAATCTAGTTTTAGTTTTCTCACAAATGTCATGACTCTTCATGACATTTTCGAGAAAGGGATCTACTACAGTTTTTACATCACAAACGTCAAGGAAGCTCTAAGTTAGCCCGTGAAATTCAAATTTTCATACAATTTTTGCAATTTGCAGCTCATTGTCTTGGTGTATGTTGTAATACTGATTCTAATGATTATAATGCTATAAATACATATTTGTTGCGGTCGCGAATCATATTTAGATCAACATACAAACTGATACTGACCTGATATTGCATAAAACGTAAGATTTTTTTTATTAAATGGGCTACCCTGACGCTTCCCCCTTAAGTGTCACATTTTTTTTTTACATTTTTATGACAATCTTTGTTTAATTTTCTAGTAAATGTCTCTGCCTCGTTGGTCTAGTGGTCGCAATCGCTACGCTGAGCTTGAGGTCCTGGGTTCGATTCCCGAGTCGGGTAAACTGTTATTGGGTTTTTCCATCTGGATTTTCTCAGTAGCAGCCCGGAGTCTAGATATGTGCCCGGTTGATGGAAATAGGCTCGCCCCCTATTATATGGGACTTAAACATAACTGGCAAAATGTGGGTGTTCCTGCTATAGGTACACCTTTGCATAACACTTGGGGAGTACGGGCGTGATGTTATGTTATGTCAAGACTAGAGATCGGATATTCGGATGCATATTTACCTAAAGTTAATTTTGAGCTATGAAAATATGGAAGCGGCTTCCTAAAATATTTTATTGTAAAAAAAATCCCGTGTCGCCAGGAACAACGGGAATGCATAACTAGTCGAGTGCGTAGTATGTGACTTCTAAAAAAAAATATTAAAAAAAAAAAACAGGGATTCTTGGATTGCATAACTAATCTGATGCATATTTATTTAAAATTGGGATTTTTACCAACATTCGAAAGTAAGAGTACCAGAAACATAAATATCAGAAACCTAAACTTGTAGATCCCAAAACCGCGGGATTTTTTCGATACAAAAGCGCATTCCATATTACCCAACATCTCAACTTTAGGTGAATATGCATCCGAATATCCGATCTCTAGTCATGACTCCTCATGACATTTTCGAGAAAGAGATACATATAAAAAAGAAAGAAAGAAAAATTGTTTATTCTGCACAAACAAAACAGACATTACACAAAATAAAAAATTTAATACACACATACAACTTAGCCAAAAGCATCGCATACAAGCAATAAAAGTATACCATATATATTTACTATAATCTGACAACACTATAAAAGTAAAAAGCAACATGTGCTGATAAGTACATGTAATATTTTGTTGTTCTATTTAGGTACCATCGCGGTGTCGGATATCGGACCACCTTAATGACTGACTATTCTCGCTTGCAGCGCTTGGCGCTATAGTACCGCTTACTTAGGCTCATCAACCAATAGCATCGCAGTATCAGATTTTTGCTGAGCCCTTTGTAAATGAAAAAAAAAAGACCGTAAAAAACCAGCCGAGGTGGTCATCATTGTAACAGAGTCTGAGAAGTTTATTTAAACATAAGTTTTTTTTATTGGTCGTCGCAAAAAGCGGCAGTAAACAGATGTTGGTCATTGTGTGCACGGGATATTGTTATCAAAGTGGTTAGACTTTTATGCCCGGAGAGTACATTTTATAAAGAGAAAAATAATATATAAGAAAACATAATAATATATAATTTTAAAGAAACCCGGAGATCTTTTTGCTCTTTCAAAACAATAACAAACATGTGTTATGTACAAATCCAATTTATTATTTTTACTCTATAACCTTTTATATGCAAATACCTACGTTCATTATATTGTATGCATTTCAAGGTGCCCTGGTCAGCGATCCATTGTTTGTTGGTTATAACTATTAATCATGTTCGACGTACAATTATAACACGGAGCTAGCGTAATCAAAGATCTTTGATTATCGATGTGGTTGCAAAAACTTAGGATAATCATACCTATAGTCTGGCCAGGGTTAGTTTATATTAACGATTGTAATAAAATTGGTAGTGGAAACAATACAATACACACAATAAATTACATTTATTTATTTAAGTTAACCAACAACAAAATTGTTTACACAATACATTTAAAATTATCAGCATTTGTTTTGAAAACTTAAGAGAGAATTTTATTTCTATTTATTTACACAAAAAATAATAATAATAATAATAACAAAATTTTAAAACCAAAAAAAATAAAGAAATAGGTAAATATCTTTTTCATTACCTTAATGGTACCTTATAAGTGCAGGCTACTCAGGCTTCAACATGCACCATTTATGGTTTGACATAATATTCTATCTTCTTCTTTGCTTCGCTCTTGACAGAGCGGTCGTGGTCACAATGAGTTTTATCCAATCGCAGGCGATCTCGTAACTCGTCTCACGATCTCCCCCATCTGGTTCTGTTAGATGACAGTCTGGCGCATTCACTAACAGGGCCTCCAACCGCCGATTTAATTTGATCGGTCCATACCTAATCGGTGACCTCCCACGTGGCGTATTACCTTCTACACTACCCTGCACCACTAGACGCTCTATGGAGTCATAATTCCGCCTCGAGACATGCCCCTTAAAGAACTTCAGTATTCGAGACTGTACTAGTGCTGATAGATGCTGTTTGATGTCGAGTTCTTGGAGTATGTACACATCATCATCATCATCATCATCATTTCAGCCGAAATACTTCCACTGCTGGACATAGGCCTCCCCAAGCACCGCGAATTCGACCGGTTCTGTGCTTCCCGCATCCAGCGGATTCCTGCGGCTTTCACAAGGTCATCGATCCCCATTGTGGGAGGCCTTCCAACGCTACGTCTTCCGGTACGCGGTTGCCACTCCAGAACCTTTCGGCCCCAACGGCCATCTGTTCTGCGCGCAATGTGCCCTGCCTATTGCCACTTAAGTTTGGTAATTCTTCGAGCTATGTCGGTTACCTTGGTTCTCCTGCGGATCTCTTCATTTCTGATTCGTTCACGTAGGGAAACTCCAAGCATAGCCCTCTCCATTGCCCTTTGGGTGACTTTTAGCCTTCTAATAAGGTCCATTGTGAGCGACCACGTTTCAGTGCCATAGGTCATCACTGGCATCGCATACGTATGTACACATTTGTGTGGAATTCTGTCCACAAGATCCCAAGCATTCTTCTCCAGCACCACATTTCTAGAGCATCTACTTTTTTTTTTTCAATTGCTCATAATGACGACAATATTACATACAAAATATTACAAAGCCAAAAAGGATATTTACAAGTTAAAGTAATTCAATAATTTTGGTAATCCGTCCATAACAATAATAATATCAAAAATTTCATTCTAAATAATGCAGAGGTGTACTTACCCACAACCCAATAACACTTTGCCCGACCTAGGAATTCAGGAACAGCAGTAGCGCTTGCGACAACTAGTCTAATGACATATTAACTGGTAAAACCTACACTCCATTTGAAATAAGATTAGACATTTAAATAATCCTTTTTTACAGTCCAGACAACCGATTTTGACTTAGTATAACTTTATTCTGCGTTTATAAGTAAGACAGTAAGGCCTGTGTTCACCAACATTTAAATCAACTGTTTAGATATTTAATCAGTTGTTTACTCAAAATTTCTTAGGAAATTTGACATAAACCGACTGTTTAAATACCTAACCGGTGGTTTGAATGTTGGTGAACACAGGCCTAAGGGCCATACAAATAAACACGGATAAAGTTATCCTAGGAATAATAACTTCGATATAACCTTACATTATTTATGTTTATACCTAGTATAACTTTATTCCGCGTTTATAAGTAAGGCGGTATGTGTACATTTTATAGTCAGGTAATAAATTTAAGATCCTCGAATAACGAAACCTTATAAAACCCAGCCAAGATTCTCACACACAAAATCCAGCTCTCTATCGTACCGACAACAACTGAGGTCATAGTAACAAACGTTAAAACACGGTAACATGCCTTTTTTGTGGCGGAACTAAAACGAGTGAGCATGACATGTGGAATTACCAAGCATTACATCGGATGCCACGGTTACTGACAATCTGTCATCGATATAACTGCTGACCCCGCACGATTGTTTCATCCGTGATTGATGTACGGACCCACTGAGCACCTGTCAGAATGATGTCGGTGCAAGTAAGAAGCGGAAAGCAAAAGTCTAGAAAATATGTTGAGTTTTGTTTGATGACGGGTAAAGTGAACGTAAGAGCCGGGGAGCGAAGTCTGATGCCATGCAACGCAGTTTTTCGATAGAAAACAAGAACTAGATGTTAAAAATATTGATTTTTTAGACCTGATTGCTCCAAACTGAACAAATACTATCCAGGCAACTAGCACTAGCTAGGCAGTAGCAGATATAGTAAGTGGTAATCATTTTATCAACCTTTTGTTAGTTTAAGAAAACAATCATAATTACAATCTTTATCGAAATTGGGACTCTAACTGGACTCGGACTGAGCTATACCTTACTGGGACGCCATGGCGGCGCAGCCAGGTTCAGTCGCCAACAAAATGTATGGCTAGCTGCGTAACCAATCGGATGCCAGATGAGCCACCCACTATATACATTTAGTTGGCAGCGTGACCTGGCTATGTCGCCATAGCGTCCCGGTGAGTCATGGCTCATAGGCTGCTTAACCTTTTCTCAAATCGCTTTTTCTTATGACATAAATCCAACCTTAACCAGCGCGGCAACAGTGTGAAATCAAACATAGCTGAGCTAACAAATTGAAAATCATACGCGTATAAACTTTAATATTCAACTAAAGCACATACCATATCTTATCGGGTAATATAAAACTGTTGCAAAATTCTGGTAATTTAAAAATCCTTCACGAAATAAAGTATGACCTTTAAATGAAGCAGTATTTAATTTAGTAGGTTAATAATCATTGTTCTCATACACGCTATAAAGAGAATGGGTATGAGAAATAGTTTTTGAACATGCGTTTTTTGCGCGTAGAGAGAGTTAAGTGTCATGGAGGATTTTAAAGTGTTGCTTGAAGTTTAGTCCGAAAATATTTAAGAATCTTGTTATGGAGTACTCTCTAGATTGACTGTAAGTTTTTTTAAACTGCTGGAACGATCTCTAAATATTGGTGCCAAAATTCAAGAGGATATAGGCTGGCCGATTGACGTCAATATTTTTCAAAGAGTTTGAATGAGCCCGTCGAAAGGTTTACAGCAAAGTGCGATGAAATTGAAAGTCTAGTCAAATCATTTATTTCAAATGGGCACAAAAAAAGGCACTTTTGAATATCAAAACAAAAAAGGATTCTAGTTGCCCACTTCCAAAAGGTAGTTACATACGTATGGAGAAGACTATGCAAGAAACTCCATACTGACTCTTTTAAATGATAACAATAGTTTGTATACATTAATTAATAATTATATGTGCAGACGATGTACCTAGAATAAAATTAATATACCACAATTGGGTAAAAAGAATGAAAAGTGAACTAATGACAGACAAATTAATTAAGTGATAGATACATGGTGTTCACATATTTACAAACATTGTTAAAGTAGATGATTTTCCTAAAATTTAACAAATTATAAGATATTTTCTGTGAATACTTTAACTCACACAGAGTTAAACGTATTCACAGAAAATAAAATTAATATCACAAAAATAACAAATTATACAATTAAATTAGCAACCAGTTTGATTTTGCCTCGACTCTAAATTGTCCTAAGGAGAAGGACCAGCATGTTTCCAAGCATTATTATCTTGGACATAATCCTCTAATTTGTAATATGCTTATTTACAAATTGTGCTCCGGTACAGTGACATTTGCTGTCAGCACTTTTTGTCCTATACTTTCAGTTCACCTACAAGTATGGTAAGCACAAAAAGTGTTGCATAACCTTCTAGCTTTCGAACCCATACAAGTCATACAAAAAACTCAAAATTCTTTCTTTTTCCATAACAAAACCTCAATACACACACACTTCGCAATAATAGAATAACCATCAAAATATCGTTACTCTACGTCTACAACAAAAGTCGACATTTTAAAAAGTTCATCGACCTTACAATATTAAATGTACATTAATGATTCTGAAAAAAAAGGTTACAACGTATTGTACAAAGGATTAGAGATAAAAAACCTGGGATTCCACTTTGTTAGTGTGCTAATGACAATATTATTATAAGGTCGACGTGTTTGCTAGCAAATAATACGTTATTACCGATAACTTATTCTTGTTTTGTTAAACATTTGATGCGTTGATGTCTTAGAACTGAGTAATCATTCATAGATGGTGTAGCGTTTGCAAAAAAAAAAAAGTATGGTAAAAAGATTGAAAAGTGAAGTCATTGACAGACAAATTAATTATGTGATAGATACATGGTGCTCTCATATTTACAAAAATTAAATATAAAAAATAAAAATAAAATATTTTAATTATTAAAATTTTGTATTTACACTTTAAAGGGTGTATACCTACACATGTACTCATAGTTCTATTTCAGTTATATTTTCATTTTTGTATTACGAGTAAAATAAAACATAAAATATCTAGGTACTAGTTTCAAGAATTATTGTATTTATTGAACGTAACAAAGTTTACATAAATTATATCATTACCTAGCTTAATTTTGTCAAAAAAATCTATCTAAAAAAAAAGCTATTGAATTTTGTATGTCATCTTTGACATTTAGATAATTCACTGTGAAATCAAAATGAAAGCTCTATTGAATTAAATAACAATACAAGATACGGCCTTATAAAAAACGACACTCTCACTATTGCAAAAGAGATTGTTTTCGTTATCCATAAAAGGTTCTAGCGCACAGTAATCGTATGTTAAACTATACTTATCAGCCCACGCAATCATTGTAGTGCAACAAAAATGCTCAGAAATCTTAAGTATGTTATTATTCTTCATTAGTAACACCTACAAAGGCTTTAATAGAATCATTAAGAATTAAGAGATTGAAATTTTCGTATAATATTGCGTTAAAAGTGGATTTAATTAGATAGATTCCATTTTTGTGTTAAATAACCAGAGGCGACTTTTAGTAACAGTGCCTTTAACAATTGTTTCGTTTTATATACTTATACATACATAAAACTCACGACTTCTTTTTTTTTTTATGCATACAGTCTTAATACAGGTTCGTTTGTTTTGTACCATTAAACCAGAAGTGGTTTGTCTTCTCATGGGGGTAGGCAGAAACTATGGAACGGCACCAGCTACGCTCCAATTATTTTTTTTTCCAATTTGATCTACTTAATAAAACTAAACAGCCTACATTGCTGGATCTAGTAGAAGCATAAAATCACAAGAGTTTTTCGAATATGTATAACGAAAATGAGCATTAATGAAGGGTTTTTGAAAACACATTCCATAAAGGAGTTAAAAGTTTGTATTGAATTTTGCCAATTTTAGCGAAAGGAAAACCCATCGGACGGTCGCACGGCTTGTTCTTGAATAAAACGCTGATTCGCATACGATAAATCACAACAATCATTTATAATAAAATAATAAAACATTTATTATCAAGTAACAAGGACTCATAACGTTAGTAACAATTTAGTTACAAACTATGTTAATAATGTTCACAAACATAATACACAACATACAACATAAACAACTATAAAAAAAAACAAAAAAAAAACAACCAAGTTCCAATTTTTTATCAACTAAATTCCTATAAGCTGGTACATGCAATGATAGGGCAATCCAGTCTGATATCAATGACAACAAGGAGACTGTTAGAGCTGGCAAACACTCTGCGCAACAGGGATGCTGTACGCATGATGTATGATTTTCACTTTTATTTTATACCTAGTTTCAAAATATTTACAAAACTTTTTTGCTGACGCTACAATAAAAACTAGCGTCGATACAATCAACAAATCAGAATACAATCTGACAATTAGATTATCAACCGTAAACTGCTCAGTCATCACGAGTCCATTGTTGTTGCGCACGGTACAGCAATAAAAATTCCTTTTGTGAATCGGTAGCCTCACTGTTTTGTTGACCGTACAGTAGGCATTCAAAATACCATAGTCATTGGAATAAAGCGTGTCTCCTTTGTAGTTCGTGTATTTATTGTGGGTTATGTGCAATTACAAGAATTTTCTTTTTGACCATGTTCTATACTGTTTTGAAATGTCTTATTAAAAATGTTTTTAGGTATGTAATAACAAGATGACCTTGCGTTTCTTGGCTTTTGAACACTAACAATGGAATACTAAAAACATACTGTGATTATCTATTCATTTGGCTAGCATTGTCATTGCCATTTTATTTTCATTTTAGCTGCTGCCCGCGTCTTCGCCCGCGTAGCTTTTTCTAAAATAAAAGTAGTCAAAGTTACTCCTTATAGTATCAGCTATCTGCCAGTGAAAGTTCCGTTAAAATCGGTTCAGCCATTTTGGAGATTAACTGGAAAAAACAAAGACGGACAAAAAATTTAAAAATTGTTTTTTTTGTTAAGAGCGCATACATCGACCCACTCCTTTAAAAAAATATTATCTCGTGACTGAGGAGGAATTATGAAAAACGGCTCAACAGCGACCTCAGTAAGTGTGTCTAGAATGTTCTAACACCTTTTATAAAGTTTCATATTCAAACACGAAGCAACAAAATACGATCTAGAGGAATGTGGCCGTTTTTCTTTAGAATGAATTTTGTTGCTTCTCTTTGGTCAAATCTAATAAGATCTAGCGCAAAAAAAGTATGAGCAAAGTCAAAGTCAAAGTCAAATCATTTATTTCAAATAGGCACGAAGATACACTTTTGATCGTCAAAAATTACATGAATAGTTAATTGATTCTAGGTGCGCCTTCCAAAAGGTAGTTATGTATGGAGAAGAATGGGCAAGAAACTCCATACTTACTCTTTTAAAATGTTAACAATAGTTTGCATACATTAATTAATAATCATAGGTGAAGACGATGTACCTAGAATAAAAATAAAAATTACTTACCACAATTGGTAAAAAGAATGAAAAGTGAAGTAATGACAGAAAAATTAATAAATGCGATAGGTACATGGTGCTCACATATTTACAAACATATTAAAAAAAAAAAATTAAACATATAATAAGTCAGTGTGTGAGTTAAATTTATATTAATCACAGAAAATAAAATTAATATCATAAAAATTATAAATTATACAGTTAAATTAGCAACCAGTTTGATTTTGTCTAGACTCTAAATTGTCCTATGGAGCAGGACCAGCATGTTTCCAAGCATTCTTATCTTGGATATAATCCTCTAATTTGTAATATGCTTGTTTACAAAGTGTGCTTTTTATTTATTTATTTATTTAACAATTTATGTACACACATATAAACAGACAAGAAGAAAGGAACAGAAAAATACGTACAAAGGTGATGCTTATTTCTAATGAAATCTTCTCTTTTTATGAGTTTTAAATTAAACTAAGTGACTATACGCTAAGGGCACCTCTTAGGGGGTACGGACCTCGGCTTAGGGCGTCGCTGGGGGAGGGCAGCAAGGGAGAGGCTGGATCGGATTAACATTATTTGGGGACAAATTTAAAGCTACAGGCTCAGCGGCGCGGGCTGGCTCGAGCAAAGGTCGGGGCGGGATGATTATCTTCACTGAAAAAAATGTTTACTTATACATAGCCAAACTTTCGTCAACATGTACCTAACAAAGTGACCACATAACTTTATGCAACATGTAACCAAAACCTGTGCTGGCTGTTGTGTATCACTTTTATTAAATCAAGTTAACTTTTATAAAGTCTTGTCAAACTTTGATTATTCCTGAAATAGCCGAAGTAGTTAGGCTAAATATTTTATTCAGTGTTTGTCAAGTTCTTTTATTTTATAAGTTGAGGTGCAATTCCTATTTATTCTATTGATGTACTTGATATTTTTAATACTTTTATAATTATTATTATCTCCACTTAAACACAGCACCTGCCATCTTATCTCTTCACCACCCTTGGTTGACTGGTAGAGAATGCCTAAGTCATTAAGTCCGCCTTTGTACCTTATTGTGTGCGAGAAGTTTCAATAAATATATAAAGGGCTTCCCCATTCAATAAACGTGTTTATTTCTATTTGTAGTGTTAAATATGTTGCGGAACCCTTCGTGTGCGAGTCCGACTCGCGCTTGGTCGTTTTTTTTTCGTTTGTGTCTCATATCAACCACTTAGGCATTAATATCAACCTGTAAGTAGTATACAGGACAAAGATCTTTCTGGAAAGGCTAAGGTTTTAGGCACTAAACATTACAACATTCAAAACATCTCCTCGCGCTAATAAACCCCATACGCAACCAGAACCTATAAATTAGCTCATAAATTGACCTTTCTAAAACCTGATAATGAAAGCACAGACTCTCATTACGGTCATTACCCGTTCACAGCGAAAATAATTTCGCATTCTAATCTTACACAACACTAATAGGTGTAAAAGCGCAACTTGCTCGGGAATCGAACCGGCGACCTCTACGGGTCACGCGGTATAATTGATTTACGCCGAGGCGGACTATGCATTAACATAAAATAATGCTTGACCTCTGACATGCGTTTTAAAGTTTCTACACCATTATAACAGGCGCCTTTGTTTTGTATTCTAGTTAAGATTAGTGTATTATAGTTTGATAATGTTATCAGGTATCTAGTTTTGTTGGTCAGCCAGTGCTGCGCGTAGGTTAGGCTAATAATCAGCACTTTTCTAACGTCATAATTATATAAGACATTCTCCAAAACATTTCCCTTCACCACTTCCTAGTGCTTTAGCTGGGAAGAAGTAGCGCAATTAACTCCCCAGCGGTACAGCTGTCTGTTCAGTTCGAAAACCGACATGAAAACCAATTTATGATAATCACAAATGCTTGATGAAGCTGTAAAAAATCTTTTTGAACCCAAGTGCAGAATGGAGATGGTCTCTTTTTACTGGATACTAACAAAGCGTATTAACATTATTTTGATTACCAGTTAACTAAAAAAGTATTTTTCCTTGCCAACAGCTTGCAGGTATATATCAGCTAACATTGGAGTCTGATTAAAAGTGTGACTACATTTTTGGTTTTAAAATGTTTCCAACGAGATGACAGCAGGTATCTTCTTCAGTTTTTCTGCCAAAAAACTGTAGACAAAAACCCAAATAATAACACTAGAATTTCTCTAATAAAAAAGGTTTAAATCCGCATTAAAAGTGTTTGAAAAACTACGCGGTAACGACGTGTCTAATTATGCTAGTCTAGTGGTCACTTCAACTTTTTTACCTATCAAACAATGGCGTATGACCTCAACACGCTGAGTGCCTTTGAATTATTGTTGTTTATTTTTGTATGTCTATGTACATCACTAGTGTTGAGATTAATCGGTTAGGAATTTATCGATTTGATTTTGTATCGATTAATCAGTTAGAAGCCCGAAACGGACAACCAGTTTTACCTAGGGGTATCGTGTAACACAGTTACTGGGTTATGGAGGTCAGATAAGCAGTCGCTCCGTGTAAAATACTGGTATTTAGCCTATATCCGGTTAGACTAGAAGCCGACCTTAACATAGTTGGGGAAAGGCTTAAGGAAAGTTATCGGTATCTAGAGTGGTTTTTGAAATGAAAACTTTTTTAGGGGCGTTGAGCACTTTTTGGGTGAACAAAAATCATGGAACTCACGTCATCGTCACCGAACGCTTTCCATGGGCTATATTGATACTGTGTATATAAGGTGTATCTATTCATACACGAAATATTTTAAGAGGAACATCTATAGCTGGTAAAAAAGCCATAGCAGCGAACATTTTTTTTTTATCCAAGTGTTTTATATTTTTACATAACTATTATAATTTTAAAATTGCTTGAGACATTTTGCAAAGGAGTTGCATTTTCCAAAATTTTACTTATTCTGTGGATGACCCGCCCGGACGCGGCGATGACGGTGGCGGCACGAGCGAGGTGAATTTTGATAATTAATCATCATATCAAGTAATTTTAAATTATTTAATTTTTTAAATAATCATATTCCGATTAAAAAAAAATCGTTTCCATGGCTTCTTTACCACCTGTAGGTGTATCTCTTAAAATATTTCGTGTTTGAATAGTTCATAAACTTCTTTAGGGGCGTTGAGCACTTTTTGGGTGAACAAAAATCACGTAACTCGCGTCATCGTCACCGAACGCTTTCAAGTTACTTATTTTTCACTTATTTAAATACCCATACGGAGTCTTCCCAAAACTAGAAAAATATTAAAATCATATGATTTGTTAGTAAAAAACTTCAACCATTATTTTGATCAAAGGGGGATCAGCTAATTGCAGTACCTACCTAACTGGCTGTACTTCTTAACAAGTTGAGTATTTTACCTAGACTGTTGGAGTGGTCAGTTACCATAGTTTTTTACTCGATAGAAAATCGTTGGGTCATGACCTCTTGCTGAGTTCCTTTATATGTGTCTAATGCCGTTTTTTTTTGGCTGCCTATGTAATAAATCAGTGGTGCTTGATAAAATATCGATTTATATTGGAGGTTCTAGGTCCCGTCTTTGCTGAGTTTTCTAATTTTTTTCCATCATGTTTGATAAATAACGTAAAACTTGTATCGTAGTAGGCATAATTTATAGATAATATCAATATCTCTTTTACGATCAATTTACCATCATCGAACATATCGATTATAATCTTTACGCTAACACAGTTATCGATACCCAAAGATAGTATCGATGTTGAATAATATGAATCGATTAATTCTTTTTACGAGCTTCATTATGGTTTTGGGATGGATGATATCATATTTTTTTATAGATTTGCTTAGACAGTAGATAACAGTAAAATGCAATCATAGAATCGTAATTAATCACTATTTTTTTTAACAAATCTTATTGTAAGTTTTAAATTAAACTAAGCCGTACACTGAAGGAAGGAACACTGTCGCCTGAGCCGACAGTGTTCCACTAGCCGCCGGCGCGCGCGCATTATGATGTAGGTATATGTTGCAGCTACAAGGATAAAAAAAGAAAGAAAGAAAGAAAAAGAAAGAATAACGTTTATTTGGTCACAGTTCGTGAAACACAAAATACAAAAAAAATAAAAAGTGAAATAAAAAATTTTATAAAAAAATTGCTGTGTGCCTCACGGCTGGGCCAAAAAGGTTCATTTCAGCATTAATGCCAGACAGATGCTGTCTGACGCTGGTTTTCTAATGAACCTGTAGGGACAAGTGACGGGGAGTATAAACAGTTTCAACATACCTAATACATAATTTTTATACTTATAAATAAATAAATAGGTACAAAACTAAACAAGTAATCAAATCTAATAACAATAAAATAAATAGTGAAAGCAATAAAGTCTCTGTAAATATGGCAAAGATATAGTCTTGGATATGGAGAAGGACATAGGCTACTTTTTTACGCAATAGGCGACATTTACGCGGGCGGAGCCACGGGCAAAAGCTAGTAAGTATCATATAAGTGAAACATTTAGGGCGACCATATCGAGTTTCCTTTGCGAATCTATCAAATACTGCCGTAAACGTATTCTGAACGTGTAAGAAAGACAGGCGTGATAAAAGATGTTACTAACAATTTATTGCTCGAAGAAATGACACGTTAAGCAAAAATTAAACAAATTAAATTAATGGCTTATGATTTTGAACGTCCAAAACTTGATTTTAATCCCGTATAAACTTTAATTTCATCTCTTTATAATCGTTCAAAAAAATATTGAAAGTTACTTATTGCAACACCTAGTAGGTAAATCAGTTTAACACTATATTATTTACTAGCTTTCGCCCGCGACTCCGCGTGGGCGTCGGTTATCGCGTAAAAAAATAGCCAATGTTCTTCTCCATATCCCAGGCTATATTTCTATCAAATTTCATGACGTTCGGTGCAGTGGTTTAGGCGTGAAAACGTAACAGTCAGACAGAGTGTTTGATGTTTGTTTTTTATTTTTTAAGCCTGTTAGCGATGCGAATGGACTGTATATGTATTATGGTTGGTGGAGTTAAATAAAACTAAAGCTCAATGAAAACAGGATTTAAAAGGGAAAACATATTACATATATTGAAAACACGAAAAAACTTAACCAAATCTTTTGACAATGAAAAAATAAGCAAGTGAAGGAAACAAAATTCGTTCAAATTAAAACTATAAAAATCTTCTAAAAAACTAGGCTCACCAAGGAGTCTGCAACAAAGCCTATACCAAGGCCAAGAGTAACAAAAGTTCCAGGAATTGGTTCAAATCCTGGAACTATTTTACCAGACCGAATTTAGTTTTTGGGCGAAAAATAAAACCATTTCCGATCGGAAGCTTGTAAGGGATTTTAGGTGTAATACAAGGTTTGAATATTATTCTTTGTTCAATTCAAGGTATAATAAATTTTAAAATAATAGGTAAGTGTTTTTTATAATAGCATTTTTTTCTGTTAGAACATAATCATAATAATCATAATCATTTATTAATTTGCGAATATGGGTACAAAAGAAAAGGTCTTATACAAACAATAGTGTCCATTAGCCATATCCTACCATAAGGCATACAAATACACAGGTATTTATGAAAACTAGAATTTAACAATAAAAATACAACACATTATTTAAAATATCGTAACATTATAGAAGTATGTCTTGTAAATATTCAGTGGCAGAGTAATATCAGAGAGAGAGAGTGAGATCAGTCTGTCGTGCGTTTTACTACTATAGAGCCGTAATTTAAAAAAAAACTTATACGAGTAAGTAGGTTATTCGAGTTCAAGTCGCATCCCGCCATTTTTGTTCGATATTAGTATTGCAAAAATTTATAAGTTTGTTTTTTACAAAAATGAGTGATACAAGCTTTGATAACATACCACCAGATATTTTTAATGCAGCAAAGGACATTTCTAACCAATTATTACCAGAAAAGTCGAGAAAACGCTATGAAAAGGCGTACCAAGATTTCATGAATTGGAAAATATCAAAGAGTAGATAACATGGATGTAGATAAAGTCTTGTATGAAACTACATAATTAGATATTAAAACACTCATGTGACACTATTAAACCCACGTTCGTGTTTTAATACCCCTTATTATACAACAGTTGCATAAATAACTAAATATAATTTCTGAGAATAGTTTTAACTACTAAAAGGACAAACCTTTCTCTCTTCATTATAACACTACAATCAATACCTCACAATGTCCTTGATCAACCACAGATCCCCAATCATCTTCCAAACCGCAAGCCATGTTGCTTAACTTCATGACGTAACGTAACAATATAAGACGTCTACAATAAGATATATTCCCCACACTTAATTCTATTGTTAAGTAATATGACTCTTTGCCCCCATCAGTAGTTTTGCTTTCTCGGCCAAAGGCCGAGGTTCAAATTCCAGTTGAGTTTATAGATGGTTTCCGTCATTGTCTAACGCGAGAGAAGATTCGACATATTAGTTGTTAGGTGCGTACCATCGATGGCGAAAGGGTTATGGATAAATATTTGTTTAATACAAAAGTAATGATGGGAGCTGATAAAGCAATAAGAAAAGGGGAAATAGATGATAATTATGATGATTTAAGAAGACATGTTGCATCGATTATAAATAAACTAGGATAAGTTAATGAAGATGATGTGTCTATATATTGGCGGAAATGTCTATAGACTAATCGAACCACGAGTAGAATCCCATGAATTCAATGAAACAGACCCATCGCTTATAAGTAGAGAGCGGATATGAGGATGCATAAAAGTGAAATTGAAAATCATTCACCTAAAGTGAATTTTTAGATATGAAAGTACAGAAGCGACTTCATATATTTTTTTTTGTGAATAAAAAATCCCGGGATGCCAGGAACACCGGGAATGCATAACTGTGTCTGTATAGTATAGGAAGCGACTTCTAAAAAAATATTTATTAAAATAAAAAACCCCGGGATTCTTGGATTGTATAACTATTCAGATGTATATTTATTTAAAGTTAATGTTTAACCCCGAAGCAAATATGTGTATGTAGGGTGTAAGAGGAGGGATGGTTTGTGTAAGGTAAAACAAAAAACAAATTTAAAAAAAAAACATTACTAATTTAAGTACTATATCCTGACTGGGCGAAAATATTACCTCGGCTACTTAGGTAGGTAGGTATGCATCCGATTCTATAGTCAGAAACCTAAATTTGTCGATCCCGGAACCGCGGGATTTTTTCGATACAAAAGCGCAATCCATATTAGCCAACATCTCAACTTTAGGCGAATATGCATCCGAATATCCGACCTCTACTTATAAGGCAGGTAAAACCGTTGCAATGACGGCACATTTCTTAGATTTCAGATTTTACACCCTGTTCCTCATACCTATATAAAAGTAATTAGGTATTGTATAGAAGTTTTGAACAAAACCCTTCGCTATCACAGTTAAAATTATTCCTCATTTTACAATAAAGGTTTCATAATGCTACCACATCTTTACTTGAATCCTCACAAACACTTTCATCTTCTCACATATTATTGCCACTTAATAAAGGAGTTGTCGTGAGTCTCAAGTTACTTAGACAGTTTTCATCTGAATGAATAATTCTAACAGGTTTTCCTTTCCTTCTTACTGCAACAACAATCATACGCGATCCCTTAACCACTTTCAAGATTTCACTTAAAATTAATCGAGCTTATAGAGTTGAAATAGGATGCCATAAAAGGGCTTGACAAACGAAAAGTATAGTCAACAGCTTTGTCTATGTCCAAGTAGGCCTTTTCTGACATACCTTTCGCATGTACAGGTTAATTGTGAAAGTTGCTTAAACAAAAGAAAACAAACTCTTGCACACAATACGCGACAGCTGAGGTGGTCCACACAATTGTTGGACCACCGTAACGATAGTTCGGACACACACCATGTTTTCTTGTTTGATTAGCGTCCGTAGTTGGTGTGTTTACCCTACGACGCATATTCATTTCGTATTTCAATTTTGAGTGTCATGGATAGTGTATTTGGCTACTTGTGCATTTTTAACGTTTGTTGTGACAGACCAAGAGGTAATGACACACTAGACGAAATAATGGCGTCACTTTTCAAACAAATCTCTTTTCTTCCGTCCAAAGCACAGTCATTTAACTTTCATACATCTCTGACCATATTCCTTCAAATACAATAAGTTTTTCAAGAATTTGAGTAAAACAACAAAAAATTAAGAACCCTTTTGTATTGTTATCTCACCAACCACTTAACATTAATTTGCATCTTCAAACCAACTTATTAGCTTACCTCGAATACTCATCAGTAAACAGAACTATTGTTCTTAGCCAATTTCTAATTTCTTACAAACGACAGATGTTCCAAGCCAATATTTATTCAACGGTACTTTTTACTTCCATACGGTCCTAAAATGTTGTTTGTCCGAAGCTCATTCGTGTCGATTCGGACCGATTGTCGAGAGCACTCAGGGGCATTGTCAAGTACGAACTTTACTTAACTTGTACAGAATGTACACTATTTCTAATGCCACCTACATACCACCAAATATGTATATGTGATGAGTTTGTGGGATGTGTGATGGTGTGAAATATCTTTATGATGTGATTTGTGTTTGCAATGATCCTAATACCCTATTCTGTTGTTTCTTTGACAGGAAATGTATGGATGTCAATATTGTTAAATAGTATGATTGCTAAAATCATCAAAACCAAATTCTTTTCTTCAATGTTACTGTATTTTTTCAGTTAATGGTCATTTTTTTATCTTATCCATGGTTTTATGATGTGATTTGTGTTTTCAATGATCCTAATACCTTACTCTGTTGTTTCTTTGACAGGAAATGTAGGGATGCCAATATTATTAAACAGTATGAATGCTAAAATCATCAAAATCAGATTCATTTCTTCGATGTTACTGTTTTTTTACAGTCAATGATCATTTTTGTTTTATCTCATTCATGGTTGAATTTGTAGTTTAAGATTGTCTGGTCATTTTGATTGCTCTAAGTTGGTCAGTTAGTCTAAACTATTGCCTCCTTTCTTTCTCAAATATTGTTCACTGAACTACTCACTCATTTCGGGTTACACAACGCTACCATTCTAATGAGCACTACTTCAAAATTGTCGTTGACATCAACGAGTCTCTAATTTATTACAAGTATCTCTTCAATCAGGTGTACAATGAATACAATATGAAATATTTCGCAGAGGTCAAGAGCTCGACAACTCTTGTAAATATTCCGAACGCTTCAAATGTTAGCTTTACTGTTTTTTCAAGTCTTTGTGTTATGAGAGCGTGAAGTTTAAAATAAGCATTGACGTTCTTAGTTACAGTTACGTTAATTTTCCCTTCTAATTTGGTGATAATCGATTTTAAGGCGTTAATGGATCGATTAACTGGCAAGTCTGAGTATATCAATATGCTATCAGGGACATCGACGCGCAAACCGTTCCCAGGAATTCAGTACCTACATGTTTCTGGAGTTCCCCTGCGCTGAAATTTTTGGTCGTATATTTATTTAAAAAAAATGCTGTTCCATATATTTCGACCGCGTATATATTGCACTTTTGTATGAAACAGCAGATTTTTTATTAAATAACTGACGAAAATTTTGAAAGCAGGGGTTCCAGAATCATGTAGTATATATAAGGTGTATCTATTCATACTCGAAATATTTTAAGAGGACCATCTATAGGTGGTAAAAAATCCATATTGCTTGAGTGAGACATTTTGCAAAGGAGTTGCATTTTCCAAAATTTTACTTATTCTATGAATGACCCGCTCGGACTCGGCGACGATGGCGGTACGAGCGCGATGAATTTTGATAATTAAACGTCATATCAAGTAATTTTAAATTATTTAATTTTTTAAATAACATTCTCAGATTTAAAAAAAAAGCATGGGTTCTTTACCACCTATAGGTGTATCGCTTAAAATATTTCGTGTTTGAATAGATACACCCTATATACTGAATTCATGGTAACTGGTTGTGCTTCGATATCCCATCCTGTACATATAATAAAATAGTAACGAAGTCAAAACTGTACATTGAATACTTTTGAAAAAAGGGAATTGCTATCCAGGTTTGGATACGACCCTGATACCGATCATATAGTTTTTAGAATATTCGTCTGTTTGCCTGGATGTACCACGACGTCGCCGTCGGTTTGGCGCAAAAAAAGGCTGAATGTATTTTGATGAATTTTGGCACACAGATAGTTTATAACCTGGATTAACATTACTACTGGGATTAAAAGTACCCTAACTTTTAATACGAGTAGTACATTCCCGTGTGATATTTTCAGACATCCACGCGGATCTAAGCCGCGGAAAAAAGGTATTCGTAAATAAACTTAAAACACGTAACATAATTACTGACATTAACGTTATATTTTTAGACACTACAAATATGATGGAAGCTAAATTTGTTCTGCACGAAAATGACGATTTATTACCAAGTAACATCTCAATTCGAGCTAAAAAATAGGCGGTAAGGCTAATTTATTAGTTGTAGATGGAAATAATATTCATGGTTGGAACAATATCGATGAACGATTAATATTTATGCGCTGACATAGGAGAGTATAGAAACATCAGCTGTCAATCATGAATGAAGAATTAATGTGCGCTCGATTGCTTATAAGATGAGTTGGTACAATGTTTCGACTCTAATTTTACATTGTAATATCCTTGTTTTGCACCTGACTAGGAATGAGCTAGAGTGGTCGTGAGAGAAGAATCATCTTGTCTTTTTCATACGTTTTTCTGGAAGGAACGTGGAAAAATATTGATGGAACCAGCATCATCATTTTTCAGCCAATATTCACTGCTGGACACAAGCCTCCCCCAAAAGGATGGGGTTTTCCATAATCGCCACGATTGGCAGGCGGGTTGGCGATCGCAGTATGATGTTAAAAATGCTGATTTGAATTTAGCAAAACTTTTTTTTAATGGCTTGAGCTCTTTTCCAAGTTTACGGAACTGCAGGGGAATTAAGCGATATATATATTTATTGCTTTTATAAGGATGGAATTACATCCAACGTTAGATTACCTACATCTTTGCCTGTTTAGTGATAATACATTTTGAGGTGCTATAATAGTATCTTCAAAGACTGTCCGTCACTTCTTGCAAAGAAAATAAAACTCTCATTATATTGTCTAGCAGATATTGTATTCGATAGCCCGTTAAACCCCATCACCTATTCGTTGTACTGATCTTTAACCCCCCACATATTGCTACATGCAGGTTTGATTGGCGCCATTTGCGGGGTTACTCGTATCGTGAGCAGAAATGAACATGGTATCTAGTAAGTCATCTAAAATGCCATAAACTATTGGCTTTCTCTTGGATTTTCATGATTTAATATTGAATCAATTACGTAGTACAAAAAGTTCACTTTATTGGTCATTTCTCTTGTTGAATTTTTCTTAAAGTATTCCTCATACATATTTTTTACTCATTGAGTGTCTCGATCATACCTATATCTTAAGAGGGTTGTCACCGGTCCGATCCGAATTCGATCGAAATATAAACGGCCACATTCCTCTAGATCGTATTTTGTTGCTTCGTGTCTCAATATGATACTTTATAAAAGGTATTAGAAAATTCTAGACACACTTACCGATATAGTTGATTGAGCCGTTTTTCATAATTCCTTCTCAGTCACGAGATAATATGTTTTTACAGGAGTGGTGCTATTGGACCGGTGACAACGCTCTTAAAAGCTTTTATTTCTTAAAATGAAGTAATTTATCAGACTCCAATTTTAAGAGATCATCTAATATCAGATCAAAAGGATAGTCATTTATCTGTATCCAACTTTAAGAGGTTATCTAATCAGAAGGATAGTCGAAAATAATACACAATAATTACATTAAAATGTAGCCGGAACCGTTATTGTAAAAGCTTCAAAGTAACTGTTACTCGCGCCAGACACTGCAGACTGACTGCCGCCTAAAAATTAAAACTTGGGTCAGACAGTCTGACGTCATACATCAAGATTCATAATTCTGCGTTCTAAAGCCAATGAGGTGTAACCTCGAACAAGTTTGATTCTAGACATGCCTAAAAAACTTGATTATGCGACTGTATCATACAACTCCTAAGCCTTAATTATTTCTATAATAAGAATATTTTTATTAAAACATGGTAGGTAAGTAATAGGACCCCATTTCCTCCCGTGGGTGTCGTAAAAGGCGACTAAGGGACTTATTAGAGAATGGGCACTAGCGTTCTCTATGCATTTTAAACACCATACTGCGATCGCCAACCCGCCTGCCAAGCGTGGCGATTATGGTAAACCCCCCCAATTGGGGGAGGTTTATGTCCAGCAGTAGACGTCTTTCGGCTGAAATGATGAAGTAATAGGACTTTGATATATTTGTTTAGCCATGAACTGGCATACACGACTTCGTGTCAAAAAATTCAAATCCAATATAAACTGACTTCTCATTGTATGGAAATCCTATACAATGCGAGATCAGCTTATACTGGAAATGTGTAGCTTGATATGTAGTTAGTGTACCTACCTACGTCTAAACCGCCAAAAAGCAACTCATATTTTCTCTCTTTAATGTAACTCATATTCAGTTAGCTAAAAAAAGTGCTTAATTTTTTTTTTTTGTTAACACAAACAATAATACAGGATATTCTTTTTATTTGTTCATTAATTCACGTTAGTTACTATACATTTAAAGTTTTGACAAGTATTGTTAAACTAGCTGATGCGTTAAATTATAATTAATTAACAGCTCATCATAATAACATTTGAAACTTATTGTTGCTTTATCGGGTACTAAGATGCTGCTAAGAACTATTAAAAATTTACAAGCCATAAACATGAACTTAAGCGGAAAGGACTGAGATGTAAATATTTGTTATATTAATTAAATATGAAATTGCACTGATACATTTAAAAAAATAACACTCATCCTTCTCTAATTTGGATATAAACTTTTCTTTTTTTTTACTTCAGATTGTTTTTAATCCAACTGTCAGATTTCGGAAGTAGTGAATTATTAATCTAACCTGTTTATATTTAAACATATTTACAAAATGTATAACTTAAAGAGCAATAAATATATTGAGTATTGAGTATAATAATAATAAGTACATGTATATAAAAAAATAGGAAAAAAAACATAGGACACCAAAAAGTACGTCCATATCGCTGTCAACAAGAAAAGTGCCCAAAAGGCTGGCAGCATTGCTACGTTGTATGGCGATGCTGATTCTTTGGCCAAAAAATAGGCTAGCTGTTCTGAATTACAAAAGGCTTACTTTATTGAAAGACCTGTTTTTAGTCCTCTACAGAAAGTCTAAACTCATAGTCTAAGGCCCGTTATTACAGAACCTAACTAAGAAGCATTACTCATATCAATCACAATCTGAATGATTTTGAAGGATATTGCTAATCCATTGCTTCATATGTTCGAAAAAATAATCTGCAACGTAAATAACGCAATGAATGTTGACGAACTGTCAAAATGAAAGCCATTGCTACTGTACCTAAGTGCGTAATGCCATTAACTCGTAGTTTCAACCAATTTAATGTATTTTTTAGGGTTCCGTACCCAAAGGGTAAAACGGGACCCTATTACTAAGACTCCGCTGTCCCTCTGTCTGTCTGTCTGTCCGTCTATCACCAGGCTGTATCTCATGAATCGTGACAGTGAGACAGTTGAAATTTTCACAGATGGTGTATTTTTGATGCCGCTATAAACAACAAATGCTAAAAAACATAAAACATTAATAATATATAATAAATGGGCTCCCATATTATAACAAACGTGATTTTTTTGCTCGTTTAAATAGATAATGGTACGGAACCCTTCGTGCGAGAGTCCGACTCGCACTTGGCCGTTTTTTTTTCTTTATTTCTTTTTCTTTCCCTTTTTTATATACTTTTACATATTATTATCTATTTTCTTAAATAACTTTAAAACTATTTCGTGTTAATTGAAGTCTAAAATCTAAAAAAAAAAGAAAATATGGATTTATAATAAATAATTTAAAATAAAAATACTGTCTTCAGTGAGGTTCATAAACATAATACACTAAGTCACTTCACTGTAAGTATATCTATTTACAAAAACATCTCATGCAGCATTTTACACACCCTCTATCAAACTTTTTGCGTTATCAAAATAAGTTTTGCCGTAAAACCTCGACATCCCGGATCAGAGGTTGATCATTGTTATTTGACATTGGCATCACGTATTACTTACTATAATCATAAGTAAGTACTGTAAACAGGTAAATATTAGGTGGCCATTATTGTTGAAGATTTTTAATAGTCATGACGAATGGTCACGAGTGGATAATGAAGTGTTAGTGCATGTATTGTGAGCTGGGTTTAATTAGGATTGCTTGCACTTATCTTTTATGACTAATCAAATTGATTCTTTGCACGTAATAAAAGATTCTAGACAGCTAACAATACTAGAATCACGACTTTGATAAAGATGAAAAATTGAAGCAGCTATAATCCATCGTTCAAAGCACGGCCAAACACTAAGGCTGAGGCTACATTAGGCCGCGACGCGACCTGCGACACGTGAGCGATTAAAACAAATAAATGAATGCAGCTCACGTTTATGGCTACACCGTTCATCAAATATTACTAGCGATTTTTTATTTCTTTATGCGATAGGAACAACATTACTGTAATCACAGTATCGACTACATCAATATATCAGCGAAATTGAAGCGAATTTATTAGAAAATTTCTCACTTGCACGACTAGTTCAATAGCGCTACTAAATATGCGTGTGGCTCCATTATGCGTAGTGATTCATGCGGCTACACTATACTTTTTATAGTGTAGCCGCATGAATCGCTCTTGCTAATCCGTTGTGTAGCATGTGTACTGTAGCCATGACATCGCAGAATATACAACGGATTTTCGCTTATAATGTAGCCATACCATGTTTATCTCGTTTCGCCTTCCAGTCGCATCGCAAATCGCTGCCTACTGTAGCCTCAGCCTAAGCGACACCTAAATTATTTTTTTGGCACTTTTCTATTTTGTTAAGTACCTGGTAATTGTTGAAAAGCCTACACTGTCCTCCCATATCTATTAACACTGTTATTTGATAATATTGTTAAGCCAATTATTTTTAAAAGAGTAACCGTGGAATTTCTTGCCGGCTCTTCTCCATAGGAAACGACTAATTGGAACCGTGCACCTAGCTTCTGACGTTTCATAAGTGCCCATTTAGGTGTAAGTGAAATAAAATATTTTGATTGATTTAGATTAAAAAAAATGCCTAAATGCGTGCGCTGTAACATTTTCAACTCTCGTCTCAGCGCCGAAAGCTGAGAATCCAATAGCGTAGGTACTTTTATTTATACCTCCATCAAGGTATCGTCTAGTGTCAGTGAAAACGGGCATAAGGGGTTTTGATTTCGATTCCCATTGTTTTTTGAGATCATTTTTTTGTACCCAAAAACGAGAGTGTTATTTAAAAAAAAAAACAAATACAATCCAAACCGTTCGTTTGTTTTTAGGTCATATCAAACAAATCGCTCAAATGAATATTTCGAAACAGATTTTCAGTTCAAACCCCACAAAAATGAAGTCATAAATAAGAGCAGATTGATTCTTCAACATTTCGATATCAAATGACTTTTAAATATCAATCGCATTAAGTTCAGACTATAATATATGGGTACGTACAAAGTGGTGTTAGTAATGTTGCTATAACCATCGACACGTATAATATAACTTCATATAATGCTAGACCAATAAATATAACTAATCATAACAATCAATTAGGCAGATTGCGATAGATTGGAGTGGTACACTTTCTGTTTGAGAATTTAGAGCTAGGAATGGCTAGAAGAGGCATTAGAAATAATGATGTCATTAAGTAGGGATTCGATGACTTTATTTTAGAGACACACACCACAGATATCCACAGATATGTGGAGATATTTTGTAGTTCGTTATCTTCAAAATCATCATTATCATCTGCCTAGATTTATTCCAACTATGTTGGGGTCGGTTTCCAGTCGAACTAATTCCAGCTGAATACCAGTATTTTACTTGGAGCGACCGCCTATCTGACCTCCACAACCAAGTAACTGGGTAATACGATAGATACCCCTCGGTAGACTGGATGTCAGACTTTCGGGCTTCCGACAACCCGTAACGACTGTCAAAGATGCACGAATGACAGCCGGGACCAACGGCTTAACGTGCTTTCCGAGGCACAAAGGTGTTTTGCTATGTAAATGTGGTCACCCAAAATATGATATCCTCAAAATATGCCTCAAAAACAGTGATGACAGAGATAAGTGGTGGCCCAGTAGAAACGGCCACGACTCACGAGTTGTAGCTCATAGTTTCAAATCCAGACAGAGACTTAATTATAGGTAAATTCATTAATATCCACTGCTCTCAAACCGGCATGTCCTAGAACTAAAAATTCAAAGACAACATCCACCGGCCCGCTCCCTCTCACAGAAAGGAGGCCTGTGTCCCAGCAATGGGAACTTTATAAGCTGATCACGCTATGCCTCTAAATGTATCATGTACCAAATATACCTACTTGTATTATTCTAGGAACATGAAAGGTATTTTAGCTTAGAGAGTGAAAACGGTGGCGGTAAATTAGACGCTTGCGAAAATAGTCATTACTTTTACTCTTACACAGAACATAAACGCAAAACATAACATACTTGTAAATACGTATTGTCTTATTTGAACTAAACATGTAATGATATTATTGTTCTTTTGCACACATTGTACGAGCAATGCATGTGCTGGCATAAACAATTATTTTAACTTTAAATCATCATCATTTTTGTCGCTTGTTTTGGGTACCAGTCAGCTCGACTACCACCTGGCTGACTACTGACTTGTTTTTGTGTACAGTCAGCTCGACTACCACCTTGCTGATCACTAACTAGTTTTCATATACAGACATCTCGACTACCACCTTGCTGACTACTAACTTGTTTTTGGGTACAGTCAGCTCGACTACCACCTTAGTAACTACTAACTATTAAGAGAAGAAGAATCTTATCAACTACTAGTTTCAATTTCTATCCTCCTCTACACATCACTAGCTCTGTGCGTCAAACAAAAAACCAGTTATCTAATATGTTCGCAACTCTCGATTGTTTTGCGTTTGCGCAACGAGGAGCGTCCACTTTCTGACGCGGGATGTGGGCGCGCATGTGTGTATGTATAGAGTGTGGGAAAATGTACGGTCGGTATGTCGCAGACTTTTAAATATTACTGCAGCATATTTAGGGAATACGATGTGGCGAAAATGATGACATTGTATTGTTTTTTTATTTGACCTATTATTATATTGTCCATAAGGTTTGATGTCCAGAAGAGATGTCTTCTGGACCAACTGACTCCCGATTTTAATCCTCAGTTATTCCAGACTAATGGAGTAACTGAGGATTAAAATCGGAAGTCAGTTGAGTTCTGAATGAAGATAACCGGGTGATAAAATGTTGACCTGCAAGTTACTGGTTTTTAGTTTGGACTAACGCTATAGCGTTCCGGTTTTGACTATGTTCTGTTTTTTTACATTACCTGTTTTACGGTACCTATGTACTTAGACAGTCAAAAAAGACGAGTTCAAAAAAAATTTGCAGCGAGTATTAGTTCATTTAATTGCATATCGACGTACAGAATGTGACAAAAACAAGGCTATAAATTATAAAATAGAAAGTAAATTGGTGAAATCTACACAGATTTCCTGTATTTGGTCTGGAAATAAAAATAATAAAAACCCTGTCATGAAAACCGAATACTATTAAATTAATAAATATAGTTAGAGCTACGAAGAAGAGGACGGATGAAAAAAGATTGCATGTAGCGGAGATAATAATAATAATAATTATTTATTTATTCACTTCAAGACACAAACATCTGTGTAGCCCTGATTCTTGTACTAGGATTTCCTGTATCACAAGAGCCAGACTTCTCAATTTACAGGGAATATGTTATAGAAGCGCGATAGACAAAATTGAGATACGTTGAGAGAACGAGACGTGGAGAATTGGTTACGTTGGAGATGAGAATGTTGAGATGGATGTGTGGAGTAACGAGAATGGATAAAGTCAGAAATGAGTATATAAAGGGAAGTTTGAAAGTGGCGCCGGTGACAAAAAAGTTGAAAGGACGTCGTTTGGCATGGTATGGGCATGTGATGAGGAGGGAGGAAACGCATGTGACGAGGAGAGTGATGAAGATAAATGTGGATAGATGGAGAGGGAGAGGAAGGCCCAATAAAATATGGATGGATTGTGTGAATAATGATATGAAAGAGAAGGGAATGAATGATAGAGTGACGGTTGACAGGGGGAAATGGAAAAAGAAAACGTGTTGCGTCGACCCCAAGTAACATGGGACAAGGGTAGGAAGATGATGATGAGTTAGAGGTACGATTGATTCATTAAAATTTTAGGTACATTTGACTTATCTTGCTTTAATCCATTTGACATTTAAAAAAACCTTTTTTACAGTCTGTTCAACCGATTTTGACTTATATTCCGTAGGCATAAGGATGGCATTAAAAGTAAAATAGTAGTTATAATACCAACTGTTTTCTGCAGCTGCCATTTGTCATGCCACCAACGTAATAGAAGTCAACATCGGTTGAACGGAGTTTAAAAAAGATTTACTTAAATGTCTAATCGTATTTCAAATGAAGTATAGGTACACCTAATAAAATAATAATATAACATTTATTGTAAATCATTTCAGCAAGCGTAATCCAAAAGCAGCCCAATGATTAGCAATTATTAATGTTGAAGTTGTTTGTCACCTATATAACAACTAATTTTCTCACTAAAAATCTACCCAATAATAGATCGTTATCTCACCAATTAATTTTAAGAACAAGATAATTATATTATCTCCCAGTTATAATTCAAACACACTGTAGCTACGAGACCTAGTGTTAGTACGCAAGACAAGCTGCTCTACTTTGCGCTCGATATAATTTATTGTGAGAAATCAATAGTAGCCCGTGGAACCGTAAAACCGATCATTGGGTAACACAATTATAATATAAATATTAGCCGTGGCCCCAGGCTTTGGCCGGATTTCATCGCTATAACTTCACTTAACAGGTACTTACTAGATCAAAGCTATTCCAATAAAAATAAACCTTGCGTGGTTAGGTAATAAATTAGTCAATAGTATGAAACTAGTTTCTTTACTACTCGTAGTATGACTTGTTATTTTAATAACATATCATCGGATAACGGTTGTGACATTAATCCTCGAAAGGGTGTCGGAGTATGCAATAGTATTGTCACCGAAAAGTAGTCCAACATTTATCTAAGGTTATTGGTAAAACACTCTTGATATAATAAACAACCTTGCAAGACTGTATTACTTTTGTTCCTATGACTTTTTACAAAACATAACACATTTACCAAAAACAAACCTTCAATATTTCGTTGCTCTATACATTTAGAGCGTTGAATTTAAATATTTTTATTTTTGTATGAAACTCTGATGAATTATTAGTATTAATAACATCATAAAAAACAACTTTTATTCTATGACTTTTAATAAAACATAATACATTTACCAAAAACAAACCTTCAAGATTTCGTTGCTCTATACATTTAGAGCATTGAATTTAAATATTTTTATTTTTGTATGAAACTTTGATGAATTATTAGTATTAATAACATCATAAAAAACAACTTTTATTCTATGACTTTTAATAAAACATAATACATTTACCAAAAACAAATCTTCAAGATTTCGTTGCTCTATACATTTAGAGCGTTGAATTTAAATATATTTATTTTTGTATGAAAGTCTGATGAATTAAAATTTGATGAATTATTAAAGTCATAGAACAAAAGTTGTTGTTTGTAATGTTAGTAATATAGTCCTGAGAGGTCATTAGTGTTTTACCAATAACCCTGTATACAGGATGTTCTTGTGATGGGACTGCAATGTCAAGACTAAAACATTATGAAAAAAGGCAAGGTAAGTAACTGCCTCATTGGTCTAGTGGTCGAAAACGCTACAGCTGAGCTGTCCTGGGTTCGAATCCAAGGTCGTCGAAGTGTTAAAGGGTTTTTGCATCTGGAATTTCTCAGTAGCAGCCTGGAGTCTGGATATGTGCCCGGTTGATGGCAATAGGCTGGCCCCCTGTTACATGGGACTTACACATAAATGGCTAGCTGTGGGTGTACTATCGGTACACATGGCTACATATCAAGCTATACATTTCCAGTATAAGCTGATCTCTCATTATACGGAAATCCTATACAATGCGAGACCAGCGTAAACTAGTTTTGTATAGCTTGATATGTAGCTGTGCGTACACCTGCCCAACCATTCGGGGATTACAGGCTTGATGTTATATTACAAATAAGTTCGATTTTAGACAACAGATACAAGATTCTTTAGACAAATAAAAAAAATGGAATTTCTAAATGCTAACGAGGATAACTCTGCATTTCTGCAAACAAATACTACTGACGCAAATAAAATAAAAACTGTTTTTTTTTTCATATTTACCATCTACACTGATTCGGAGATAAAGCCAAAGCTACTATTCTAAACGATGATCACACGCCAATTAAGACCCATTCATCATTATCATAAGGCTTTAAGTCTATTAACCTCAAAACGGTAGTTCTCGTATCCGCGACAGATGGCGTGACCTATCACACTGACAAATGCTTTAAAATTTATTATTAGCTTTTGGATTTTCTCACGATAATTTCCTTTACAATCTGGTTATTAATTGAGTAAATAAATATTTATTTTGTGTAATCTATACGTAACTATAACGAGACCTACGGTAACGTACATTTTTTGTATAGATATATAAATAATTAATATAATATAATTGGTGGTCTAATTGTGATTAAAATAAATAAATAATTATGATAAATAAATTATTGCCAATTTAATTACCTTTAATAATTCTGAAAATTTAGTGCATTCGTGCTAACGTGTTTTTTATGACATTACCATAGATCTGTCCCTAGTAGCATTTTTGTTGGCATTTAGTTGGGCCACTTACCTCTGTAAGTGGCCCAACTAAATGCCAACAAAAAATGCTACTAGAGGTAGCTGTCAACTACAGTTGATATTGTTATTATAACACAGCTTCTAACAGATAAATGTATTGAGTATTGAGTAAATCATTTTCAATCCTTATATTATGTAGTAATCGGAGTGGGACAAGACTCTTTGCTCCCAAAACCGAACCTGTGTACCGGCCAACAAAATCCAACTCCATATAAATCTAAGTTTTAAAGGCCAATGGACAATTTTATTTAGACTGTAAGTCTAAATTGTCTATCAAAATAGTACTAATCAACCGTCCAAAAAAATGACGCGCAATTATGAACTCCTAGACTTTATTTATTTTGCGCAATAATTCATTATTACATAGGTAATATAACATTCGGACAAGCCGTAATATAGTTTTTTAATAGACAAAATATTTATGATCGTAACCTTTGATTTACTGAGCACGGTAGTTGTTTAATTAAACGTTAATATTGAAATGTTATGAAACTTTTTGAGAACAAATTTAGCGTTTAGTTATGAAATTAAGAGAGGATTTATTTCTGTTGTAAATTTAGGGATGATGTAATCCATGTGTGTTACACAGCGAGTGACTACTTAGTATTTTTTTAAGGGAAACCTTCTTTAGGCACGTTGAGCATTTTTGGGAGGGGAAAAACATATGGGTTCGCAATCGTCCGTAGAAACCGTCGTTCGGTTTAAATCAAAGAAAAAAAAAATTTAATCCGTCCAATCGATATAAAGATTGCTCTTTAAACAAAACGAAACTGTAACATACAAATGATCATAGCAATGGCGCCATCACATCAGGAACTCCGTTGGTTCAAGTATTCCCATTAAACAACCTTATACATCATTATCCACGATAACAATCGGATTTTTAATTTATTCACAGCTTATAAAACAATCGATCAGTTTGCCGCCTCTCTCGATCATGATCGATTACTTGTCGCCTCTCCACTACGGCGGGAATCGATAAATTAATCGTTATGAACCGAGTACAATCGCTCGTTGTGTTGTAATTGTTGTTTGTTCATTTGTCCCGACGATTTTTCGATGAATTCATCATGTTAGTCAATAGCTTTGACATTTGAGAGGAAAAGTGGTTGTATTGTTAACTGACATTATATTAGGAATGATTGTAAAAGTGAATGACATTAACTTCAACTTCATAATGTATCATTATGATACAATAATGATAAATTATGAAGTTAATGTCATTTGTACTGACAATATCTTTTCTTCATCTCAGTGTTTCCCCAATGAGGAAACTGACGTTAATTGTTCAAGATAGTCCAAGTTTGTGATTGAGTAACAAAAGGGGTATAGGTTGGTTTTCAAGTTAGCTTCCATTAGGAAAATCATCTACTTTTACAATGTTTGTAAATATAATGAGCACCATGTATCATCATAATTAATTTGTCTATCATTACTTCAATTTTCATTATTTTTACCCATTGTGGTATAGTAATTTTATTCTAAGAACATCGTCTTCACATATAATAATATATATATTATACAAAATATTGTTTACATTAGAGTAAGTGTGGAGTTTATTGCCCATTCTTCTCCATACGTAACTACATTTTGGGAGAGGCAACTGGTTTTTTTTTTTTTTTTTATTGTAAATTTTAATATTCTAAAGTGTAAGTGATCATATTTGAAATAAATGATTTGATTTTGACTTTGATATGAAGCTCTCCATAAATCTTTGTTGATTTTGTGGCACGATTTAGGTCATTTCATTATATTATCATTGATACAATACCATAGTCAAAAAAAACCTACCTATTTTTTGATGCTCTGTTATTTCCCCTCCTTGTTTATATACTTGTACTTACATATTATTATTATTATTATATTAAGACTGTCAGCTTTTAAATTAAGTATGTGAATATTATGTTGAAAATTCAAATGAAAACCTATGTACGTATATAACGACGTACGTGTGTGTATTTATATTTTACGCTCTGTTTTGGCGAAACATAACTGTGGTATAATTTAATGTAACATCTAGCATGCTATAATTATGCGTGTATACTCATGATTTGGACAAATAAATGATCTTATCTTATCATCATCTGCTGGGAAAAGGTTAGCTTTTCCCAACTATGTTGAGGTCGGCTTCCAGTCTTAACTACTAGGATGCAGCTGAATACATGAAACGTTATTTTACGTGGAGCGATTGCCTATCTGACCTCCACAAACCAGTTACTGGGAAATACGATACCCCTTGGTAAGACTGGTTGTCAGACTTTCGGACTTCTGACGACCCGTAACGACTGTCAAAGATCCACGAATGACAGCCGGGACCAACGGCTTAACGTGCTTTCCGGGGCAGGGAGTGGTCTTGGCATATAAAGATGGTCACCCATCCTCGGACCAACCGCGACAAGCTTAGCTTAACCTGATCGATTGACCCGTGCGGCTGTTAGTTAGCCACAAACTCTTATCTTATCTTATCATAAAATAAGCTTTCTGATACGTTATCTTGTTCAGTAAAACAAAACCCTAAAGCTCCGAATCAACTCCTCCATAGCTTCCTCTATTTTGCTCGTTTAATACAATGCCTTAAAGATTTGAATTGCATACTTAACCTGAAGTCAAACTCGATCACAAACTAGACTAGATCCAAGTAATCTTAAGTTATTTTCCGTATCTCGAACGATTATAAGCATGACATATCTAAGAGCTTAAGAAAATGTAATTATGCAAAGGAGGCTGGTTGCGTTACGTTTATGGAACGGACGTGGATTTCTTTAGGACTGGTTTGTTACCGCTTTTGTAATACAACCTTCTGATTTACATTGTTTTGTAAACCGTAGCAATCGTCGAATCTGTCTCGGCTGGCCAGCGTTCGGGAAGCTACGCAATATCTTTTCGTACCACATAGATACCGGCTTTAATATGGGCCTTATTAGAAGGCTAAAAGTCACCCAAAGGGCAATGGAGAGGGCTATGCTTGGAGTTTCCCTACGTGATCGAATCAGAAATGAAGAGATCCGCATGAGAACCAAAGTAACCGACATAGCTCGAAGAATTGCCAAACTTAAGTGGCAAAGGACACATTGCGCGCAGAATAGATGGCCGTTGGGGCCGAAAGGTTCTGGAGTGGCGACCGCATACCGGAAGACGTAGCGTTGGAAGGCCTCCCACAAGGTGGACCGATGACCTTATGAAAGCCGCAGGAATCCGCTTGATGCGGGAAGCACAGAACCGGTTGAGGTGGCGGTGCTTGGGGGAGGCCTATGTCCAGCAGTGGACGTCTTTCGGCTGAAATGATGATGATGATGATGATGACCACATACCGCAGTTTCTCAGGACGAAAGTTTTTGACCAGTGCGTGCTCCCAGTGATGACCTATGGCACTGAAACGTGGTCGCTCATAATGAACCTTAAATTAGAAGGCTAAAAGTCACCCAAAGGGTAATGGAGAGGGCTATGCTTGGAGTTTCACTACGTGATCGAATCAGAATTAATAATTTAAGTAGTAGTACCTAAATTATTCCCCAAAATTAAAGCCGATTAAAGTTGTCTTTTATGATTAGGTTTCCTTCCCTAAGTTGCACTACAGCACTCAGTTTACCGTCTTCTATATCCAATCCGCCCTTGCTCACATCGATCGGTCGATTAAAAAAAAAAAAACGAAAAGCCGAAATCGAATAAACATATCTTCTTTCTTTTCTTTGATTATGAAAACGCAGCATAATACTAGTTCCCCTCAATCGCTTACTCAGTTAAAATATTTTGTCAAGAAATTAACATATTAATCGCCAAACGTAATGATTACAACATCATTATTTAAACAGCTCATTTCTATTATTGTCGCCGTGTCAAAGTTATCAGGTACTTAAAATTAAGTTCCCATTAAATGAGCTCAAAGATTTTAATCTAGTTACAAAACAACAGTCTCGTACCATTCGCAGTGTTTCTCAGTGAATTATCTTAGTCATAAATAACAGAAAACATTACCGTACTTACTAAACTTTTGGCTAAGCACCTGCACACGACCTACATACTAACATTAAGTTAAACAACAATATAAAATAACGTTACAGCTACGCTTTTAACAGATGTTGTACGTAAATCAATTTTTCGCAACAATAGCTTACGATTTTCTACCAAAAGGCGTAAGTGTAAACCTTAAAACAACCAAATAGTGATCTTTAAAGTTGCAACATAAGACATCAAATCGATTGGCAGATAGAATTTTATTGATTTATACAATGTATCGTAACTATTATTTACCCACCATTTAAAACTCAACCCTATTTTAAACTTCACAGAGTCTTAACTCTGATATAACACAGACTGCCGATAGGACGTTGTTCTTGGTGTGGAAGGTAACAATGTACACTTGCGTCCACTCGCGAAGCTTGAATGCTTGCGCTAGATTTGAAGCGAAGTGCTGGACTAAAACCAATGACACGTCTTTGTTTGATGATTTATTTTATATTTTCAATCTAGTTTAGGAATATTAAATTAGAAGGGTTTATTTATGTTGTTTGAAATATTTCTAGGATGGCTATCAAATAAACTCTTTCTTTATACTTAGTGTAAAATTTCATGCAAATCAAAGATTTATTTTACATCTATAAACCTACGTGCATTTTAATGAATAGCGCTAAATCGATGAGTATTGTAATGTTCTGAAAGATGCTCTGAAGATGTTCTGATGATGAGCTTTAACAAAAATACACACAATAAAAAATTATTATTTGAATAATCAAATCAAGAAAACACTATTTTTAATGACACATTACATGCAAACATTATAAACAATGACACTAGCAAAATCTTTTTACCACTTTATACTCAACACAACAGATAACACTACTGAATACAAAAACCAATACTTAAACACAGATCAGATAACAAATAGAGTAGTTAATTAATTCACACATATACAAATATAAATACATAGCCTATCACTTAAGAAATCAACCTCAATTGATAACATACTCATATATGTATGTACTGAATGAAACAATTAAATAAATATTACGCAAATCATCGCAGACAGTGTATTATAAGGCTGAATGCCTATAAAACCTTGACATGATATTAAATGTATTATGTAATTTGTTCGTTTTGTTTTGTACTCTTAAAGTAACTAGCTGTTTGCTCGCGACTTTGTTCGCATCATCATTCACGGCATGACTTCACCCACTACTGAGGTACTGAGCATACGCCTCTCTATTCTTATGCCGATCCCCTAGCCCTTTTTTTTAGGATTCCGTACCAAAAAGGTAAAAAAAAAAAAAACACTTATGATGCGACTCAGTCTGTTTGTCCGTCTTTCACAGCTGAATATCTCAAGAATTACATACTAATGCAATCAACTTGAAAAAGTTGTAATAGTTTTAGATGACCTTTGCCCAACTATTTTGCAAATAAGAAAGATTTTTTTGTATCAGGGACTGAACGAGTACAGGTTGTCGGGCTTCTGACTATGCGTAACGACTGTCAAAGATCCACGAATGACAGCTGGAACCAACAGATTAAATAAATCTTTTTTACAGTCCGTTCAACCGATTTTGACTTCTATTCCGTAGGCATAAGGATGGCATTAAAAGCAAAAAAGTGATTAAAATACCAAGTGTTTACTGCAGTTGCCATTTGTCATGCCACCAACGCAATAGAAGTCAAAATCGTTTGACCGGACTGTAAAAAGATTTATTTAAATGTCTAATATTATTTCAAATGGAGTTTAAAATCAAGTTTAGGGTTGAGCGTTTTCCTTCTTGTCAGTTTGTATTTTTTTTTTTATCCAAGAATCTGGGCGTCCTAAATAGGGTGAAGCGATACTTTACGCCTGGATAGCTTTTAACCCTTTACAAAGCACAAGTCTGATCCTGCATGGAGTATTGCAGCCACCTTTGGGATGGCTCAGCTAAGTACTAACTTGCTGCGCTTGACTCGGTGGAACGCAGAGCTAAGAGGCTCATTGGCAACGTAAAACTGGTGGATACCAAGCTTCACAGCTTTGCTCATCGCCGCAAGGTTGCCTGCTTGTCGGTCTTCTACAGATTGTACTTCGGCGAGTGTGCCCATGAACTCCACGACCTCATTCCACCAGCCCCCTTCTACCATCGGACATCTAGACGCACTGCAAGTTACCACCCCTACATAGTTGATATTCCACCAACTCGCACTAAGTGTTTTCAAACCTCTTTTATAATGCGCACAGCAAAGGAGTGGAACTCTCTGCCTGCGTCTGTGTTTCCGAACGCATACAACCCTAATCTATTCAAAGTGAGAGTGAACAGGCTTCTTCTGGGTAAGCTCACTCCATCGTAGACTTTGTCTCTGTCACCCAGACCTAGACTAGAGTCAAGAGCAAACACAAAGCAAAAAATAAATAAAAAAATTGTCCGTCATAAGAATGTTTTATGTGTAGCTATCGTGCCTTCGCTTGCCTTTGTTTCAACAAGGAAAATAAGTTAATTTAGCGTTCATTTGTTTATTTGATTGATGGATCAATACAGGTCTGCTTTTAGAAGTCTTTTGTATGTATGAAGGGTATTTATATTTGCACTGATTTGAAGCGACGGGCAGACAAAACAGATATGTATCAGCTCATGTCTTTGTCTGCAAAATGTGATTATGAAGAAACGGTATTTTATTTTAGCACTTTATTTAGACATTGATATAGAGAAACATTGTTTATTTTTTTGTTTGTTTTTAAGGACAGATTTTCGTTCTATGGTTACTAGATAATTAATATAGTAATTGAGACATAAAATTAAATCAAATATACTAGGTATATGTGCCCATTGCGTCACCTATGGAACTCGGAATTGAAGAACACAGAATTTTCTAATAACTTTTATAAAGTTTCATATTGAGACACGAAGCAACAAAATTCGATCTAAAGAAAAACGGCCACATTCCTCCAGATCGTATTTTGTTGCTTCGTGTCTCAATATGAAACTTTATAAAAGGTATTAGAAAATTCTAGACACACTTATCGAGGCAGCTGTTTGAGCCGTTTTTCATAATTCTTTTTCAGTCACGGGATAATGTTTTTTTTTTAGAGTGGCGTTAGTGGACCCGAGACAGCGCTCTTAAGGTTTATATTAAAGAGTATTCTTAAGGTTAAGTAATAACTGCCACACGGGTCGATCGATCAGGTTAAGCTACGCTTGTCGCGGTTGGTCTGTGGATGACCATCTTTACATACCAAGACCTCTCCAGCCTCAATGCCTCGGAAAGCAGTACGTTAAATCGTTGGTCCTGGCTGTCTTTTGTACATCATTGGTCCTTATAGTGAACCATCTCCATTGCGGAGGTTCTACTGCCTGATTCCTTGAGAACTATCAAGTTGGAACTGTAAAAGTTAACAGTGTTGGGGTCGCCGACGCTCTGACGCGTCCCTACATTTCTTTGGAATATCCTTCTCGACACTGCGGAGACTGCGCTGACTTCCTTTCATCGGAGCTGCCTTGACTCCTGTTCCTCTGAGCTGCCCTGTTTACTAGATTGCGGAGCATTCCTGACGCGGAGCTGGGAGTGACTTTTAAGTAATATAAATCACATAATAATAATAATATAGTCATCATCGTCGGCGACCCCAACACTGTATTTTTTATTTTTATGACAACTTTTTAAATCTTTTTTTTTACCTTTTTTTTTACTTTTACAGTTCCAACTTGATAGTTCTCAAGGAATCAGGCAGTAGAACCTCCGCAATGGAGATGGTTCACTATCAGAACCCGGACGTAAAACTGATGAAATTGCCTCTCCAGGCTCCTTTTATAGGGAAATCTGGACGTTCTTGAATATTCTTTTACGGATTTGTGACGGGTCATCAGAAGCCCGAAAGTCTGACAACACGTCTTAGGGCCTTAAAACACTAGCGATTTGCGAGCGTGTTTCCAGCTAGGCGATTTATGAACGTGCTCTTGCTCTTCGTACGAAGCGAGCTAGCCGCGACTGCACGACGTGTTCTCAGCGTTTTCACAAAATTATACACTCGCTTGTCTCGCTCTCTCTTGTAGACTCACGTCAATAGCTCTCGTTACGGCAACGCGGCGAACACTTTGCGCACACGTGGCGTACTCGCTACGCATACACAGCGAGCGCGTTGAACAATCGCCTCGCTGGAAACACGCTCGCAAATCGTCAGTGTGTTAAGGCCCTTATCAAGGGGTATCGTGTTACCCAATAAATGAGTTGTGGAGGTCGGATAGGCAGTCGCGCATCTGGTTGGACTGGAAACCAACCCTAACATAGTTAAAGGCTAACCAGATGATGAGTATTAAAGAGTATTCTATATTCTATCTTGACAACAGAAAATAAGTTGTCATAATTAAAAAAAAATATTACATTAATAACGTCTCCACGGTTGTCGCTCTTCCGTCGGCCTGATAAAAAGGTTGACAAAGGATATTGTATGGAGAGAGCCTCTCTATTGTTGTTTGTTTTTAGCAAACCACAACGCAATGCAGTGACAAGTTGTTGACTTGGGAGGCTGTGACGGTATGAAGGTTGCTCTACTTTAATTTTAATAGAAATATTAGAAAATAGGGTCATGTGATTTTGTTACTGCACTATTTTGGCAAGATTTAGAAGGTACTGTTTTCTCAAAAGTTAATCCACACTATCCATACTAATATTATAAATGTCAAAGTAACTCTGTTTGTCTGTCTGTCTGTTACATTTTCACGCCTAAACCGCTGAACTGATCGTCATGAAATATGGCACTGATATAGCCTGGTACTGGTATATACTTTTTTACGCGATGACCGACATCCACGCGGACGGAACCGCTGGAAAAAGCTAGTAACTAAATAATAGCTTCGACGCCTAAGTGTCCTTTTGTTTTTGTATTTATGTATTTGTATAGTTAATCAATTAGTTTAGTACATAGTGTAAATAGTTATTTGTATAATAATTAAATTGTTTATAAGCATAATAATTAAATAAGAAAGTAATAATTATATATCTAAACAATTCTTAAGAGTCTCTAAGTCTGATTCTAAGTGAAACATTCGCAAACAATATAAATATGACAAAAATTTACCTGTTATTAATAACATTAAAATATCTGTAATAGTAAAAAACCTACCAACTTAATAACAACATATAATAAACTAAACTAAATAAAACTAAAACATGGCGTCGAAAAATTCCTCAGCATCGCTGTCGACTGGTAATGTACCCAAGAGACTGGCAGTGTTGCCACGTTGTACAGCAACGCTTAGCCTCTGGCCAAGTTAAAAGCCAGCCCTTGGGTCACGGGAAGACAAGTGTCAACCAAGAAGAAGAGAAGAAGGGTGAGTTTCACGAAACCACCATTAGTTTAACGGAGACTTTAAATTCATGCCATCCCTTACATTTTGTATCAAAAAGAAAGTGACAGCATCAATTAAAAGATTTTTTTTTTTTTTTACAATTGAACATTTAATTACCTAATTAAATATAAGCAGTGCAATTTCAATGTGAAGGGTGAATATGTTTAATTTTGTTTTTCATTATCCCCTCAACTTTAGCTTCAACTTCAATTTTAGTTACTTTTATGATGAGTTTAACATGTCCAATTTGTTTCGGTATTTATACATATTCTATTTATTTAAATACAACATTTCTTATATAATCTAGTTTTAGAGTAAATAAAGATAATTAAAAATAAATTAACCTATAATAAATAAAACTAATAACAAAATGAACTAAAATATGGCGTCGAAAAATTCCTCCGCATCGCTGTCGACTGGTAATGTACCCAAGAGACTGGCAGCATTGCCACGTTGTATGGCAAATTAAAGTCTCAGTTAAACTAATGGTGGTTTCGTGAAACTCACCCGAAGTCTCTTAACATTAACGAACCCATTTAAATATCATACCTAACAATAATTTTCAATTTCATAATCTTATATGTAACTAACTGTAACCGAACGATTCGTCTCAAAATAAACAGAATTACTAAACCGACTTCATAACTTATATCTGTAGGTTTTATCAATACAAAATTAACACTACGCTGTTGCTAATTTAACGCTCGAGCTGGACATTGCCACGCGATTTTCAACTTTGATAAGCTAAGATAAGAACTATCATTTATTTTACCAACGATTAAAGTGTAAACTGAATTAAATGCAAGTTAAACGGCTGATTAGATGCAGATCGACTTCCAGATCAAGCAAATCATGTTAGAATAAACATGGATAGGGTTCGACAAGCTTATGTACGGCCCTTCGGCACAGCATTGTGTCAGCAACTAGTTGTTGATTGCGTTGCTGGGGCCACATTGACTTATAAATCGTTGCTTTGTACTGTTGATGTGTTTTATTTCCGTTGGTATTGTAGTGAGAGATTTATTTGTGGTTGTAGGAAGTCTTGGACTAGTTTTATTTATGTTGAAATGGGAAGTATCGTAGTTGGAGATATGCCCATTTTAGTTATTTGAGTTCGAGTTTTTATTTAGTTAAACTGTAGTTTCTTATTTTTTTTTTCTAAATCTTGCACGTTTGGAAGCACGCATAATAAGAAAGAAAGAAAGAAAGAAAATACGTTTATTTGCGGCAAACATGACGCAGAGAAAGAACAGAAACACGAAAATAACAAGTTGTGGGAAAATGTGCGCCACATCCACGCAAAACGGCCATCGCTCAGCATAATCCTGCGACCCTATGCGAGACAAAGCCCCAGCGCTGGTTTTCAGCGACAGCCGGCATTGACGTTATGACGTCGACCGGCCTAAGTTATTTGAGTAGCACACTTTTGTAACTAATCAGGTACAGGCATTTTACTTGGGGCAAGCAATTGATAAAGTTACTTTCATCATTTATTTTTCATTCAGGACTTGATGACCCTGTGAACTTCGGTACACCGTGAGACAATTTTTCGACCCTATGCGAAATAAAGCCCAAGCGCTGGTGGTGGTGGACAGCCGGCATAATAGTAAATTCTTTATTTATTATTTATATATTTATTTAAACTTTATGTACAATAGTGGTACATAGGCGGACTTAATTACAAAAAATATATATATATATATACTGCCAAACAATACAATACAATACACAATACTTAAAATTACTGCCTAGCCCTTTGAACAGCTGAATATCCGTATTTTACATGGAACGACTGCTTATCTGACCTCAACAGCCCAGCTACTGGGTAAAACGATACCCTTTTGGTAAGATAATAGAAAATAACAAATACAATTAAGGTTATTCTAGAATCACAATTAATCAACCGTTTTAAGTGACAATGGTATAATGAGGACAACGGCACATCCTGGGCTGTCAGACATTATTTATGACATCGTTAAAAATATTTGAATGTTTATCAATATTCGCACAAAGCTACGGCAAGAAATAAGTCTTGATGACGTTTTGCGTTTGTAGTTTTGCGTGGATGTGACGCAAATTTTCCCCTCAACTAGTTCTTTTTGCGTGTGTGTTCTGCCTTTACGTCATGATTACCGCAAATAAACTTTTTTTTTTTCTTTTTTGATTTGAAACATCTATTGGCGCGCTTTGGCAGTAAAACCGAATATGTCGTGAGGACTGCGTCATGCCGTGCCCTCTAACGCCACCACTCTCGACTCCCTTGTTTGTGCGCGCGCGTAAGTTTATTTATTTTACACCTAAATTCTTCATCTTTAATTATGAATTCAAGTATTAACATTGATATTTCAAATCTGCCGGGCATCCCGTGAAGGCCAATTTTTTTTTCTTCTAGTTTCCATACTCCATTTAAAATAAGATTAGACATTAAAATAAACCTTTTTTACAGTCCATTCAACCGATTTTGACTTCTATTCCGTAGGCATAAGGACGGCATTAAAAGCAAAAAAAGTGGTTACAATACCAACTGTTCACTGCAGTTGCAATTGGTCATGCTTCCAACGCAATAGAAGTCAAAATCGGTTTAACAGACTATAAAAAAGGTTTATTTAAATTTCTAATATTATTTCAAATGGAGTATAGATAAAATTACCTCCGTTATACAGAATGTATCAGAAATTTGTAAGATTTTTATTTTATTTATAAGACAACAAAGGTCCACTGACACTGACTATTAGTCAGTCTATACTATGATGTTAGTAACAAGGTGGCTTATAATATATACATATATATATATATTTTTTTTAAACGTTGCCTAGGAAACTAGGAATTTCTCCTGTATCGTGGGTGCGTTTACAAACATTTAAACTCACATACACAAACAGCCAGATCCGGAACAACTACTTCTAGATCATACAAATATTTGTTCCGTGCAGGAATCGAACCCGCGACACGCAGCGCAGCAGTCAATGGCTATACCACTGCGCCAACCGTGCCGTCAAAGTTCTATGTTAATACTTATACACTACGACAGACAGTGTTGTTTTGATGAGATGTCCCATTATGGGGCTCTCATCAAGCCTGTCAGCTATCACCTTGAGGAGGCTGTTGCCACTGCCAAGCAAACTGGCAAGCAGAGACGCACTTTTTTTTCGTACGATAGCTGAGAAGCACTCAGGCTTTTGCGAACATCTCTGACGCACTGCAGAAGAAATGTATGTATGAAAAAAATTTAGAAAAACGTACACGCTGTATACAGCGTGTTACGGAAAGGGTATATACATATCAAAGGCACGGATTCTTTTGGTGATAACAAACTACAGGGCAATATTTTTTAATACCTATATCTACATAAATAAAAAGTTAAGAAACATTTAACTAAAAATCAAATGTTTCCAATTGAATTCTACACATCACTAGACCAAGTCAGCTGATCGTTGTCAATAAACTACACACAAAGAAACGGCGGTAACACGTTTGTTATGATTTAAATTTAATAAACTATAGAAATAAAAAAAAATATTAAGCATTTTCTAGTTAGTGCTTTTGAGCTGAAATTTTGTACAGAGATTCTGAATCAGATACACTCTTCACCCTCGTTTGTATGGATATACCCTTTCCGTAACACGCTGTATACTGACGTTTTTGTGTATTTAAAGAAAAATTCAATTCGTTTTTCTATACTTATTAGAGTTTAATCAATTTAATAAATTATGATTCCTATTTCAAGTTTCTTTTAATTAGTTTAAATCATTTTGGGTTGTCATGATCTCATGATCCATGATTAATGAAAGTAGTAGATTAAATAACTTTTTGTTTGTACTAAAAAATGCACGGTTAAACATTAATTATTTATTATGTACACGTTATGTAATTTTCACTTAGGTTTTTGTATGAACGTTTCTATTTCATAATCTTCTTGTAACTATAAAAAAATTGTGTTGATAGAAACTGAATAAAAACTCATAATTATAAGCAATGTATAGAAAAAAACAGAGAAACATAGTCTAGTAATAAATCGTAGAGATAATATTCTAATCGAAAAACATTAATAAGTGCTAGCATGCTTTTTCACGGGCCAAGGATTTACAAAGCACAAACCAATTATGACACATGTAATATTTTTAGGCCTCCCTACTGTAGTACGAGCTTTTAACATCTAGTTTGACCATAAATATTACAACTATGGAAAAATGGTGCTGTGTGGTGCCGGACGTAAATAATAGGACCACCCCATTTCTTCCCGTGGGTGTCGTAAAAGGTGACTAAGGGACTTACTAGCATCGATCACTAATCTTACTAGAGAATGGGCAGCAGCGTTCTCTATGCATTGTCAAAACCATACTGCTATCGCTAACCCGCCCCTTTCCCCTTTTGGGGCAGGCCTATGTCCTGTAGTGGACGTCTTTCGGCTAAAATGATGAATAGAGATCAGATATTCGGATGCATATTTAACTCAAGTAATTTTTTTGCTGTGAAAGTATGGAAGTGGCTTCTTAAAATCGTTCCTGGTGTTTCTGGTATCGCAGAATTTCTTATGTAAAAAAAAACCCGGGATACCACGAATACCGGGAACGCATAACAGTCGGGTGTATAGTATGGAAGCAACTTCTAAAAAATATTTATTTAAATAAAAAAACCGGTATTCTTGTATTGCATAACTATTCAGATGCATATTTATTTAAAATGAATGTTTTAGCCCGGACGCAAGTATGTGTATGTAGGGTGTAAGAGGAGGGATGGTGTGTGTTAGTTAAAACAAAAATAAAAAAACATAAACCGAAATGTATTTTTTAATTAAATTAAGTACTACTTATATCCTGATTAGGCGTAAATATTACCTCGGCTACTTAGGTAGGTAGATATGCATCCGATTCTTTAATCTCGATTCCGGAACCGCGGGATCTTTTCGATACAAAAGCGCATTCCATATTAGCCAACATCTCAACTTTAGGTGAATATGCATCCGAATATCCGATCTTTAATGATGAATGATGATGATGATGATTATAAAAATGATATGATGGTCATAAAAATACGAGTAATCTAAAAAAAGCATTCTGTCCCTAAAAGTAGAGCAACTTTCGCACATAACCACCTGCGAGAACAATAGAACCTATAGTGGGCAACGACTTAAGATTACATTTGAAATATTCACAAACTCATTCCGCGCCCGTCTGTCTACCTATAACCGCGTTACCACCACACTTTCATCACCACAAAACACTCGAAAATAACCCCTAGCTTTATAACAACAAGAGCGGCGAAGGATGTAAAGTTAACATTGTTGGACTATAGAAAACTTTTCAAATGTTTGCTACTTTAAAATTTATTTATGCAAAGCTCATGTGACCTCAGATAGCATGGAGCAGTGACCCATGAGAAATTGATTTTGGCCCGTTCCGGTAAAGATATGTCATATATTATATTTAAAAAGTTTTTGTTGAGCTATTAATATTGTTTTTTTTTTTTTGTCCAGGGGTTTTTATCTAAACAGATACGCCAAACCCATCGTGTCTTTTAACATTGCATAACATTAACACTTTTAAATAACACATAATAGACACCCAACATATTATAACACTTAGTAACAAATATGGATTGAGTGGAGATCGCGAATCGGCAAACGTAAGGTAAGTGGAGCGAGGATCTTCGCAGGGTGGCTGGTAGCAGCTGGATGAGAGTTGCCGAGAATCGAGCTGAATGGCGTGTAATTGGAGAGGCCTATGTCCAGCAGTGGACTGCTATAGGCTGATGATCATGATGATGATGAACAAAGATGGAAGTCACAGATGAAGAACTGTTATTAAACGACATAACTTTTTGGCACTTTCTGACGTTGGTTGAGATAAAATTGATTGAATGAATTCCATGTTAAGTTTGGTTAAGTCAAATTCCCTCAAAAATGAATCCCCTCTCGCGCCTGTTTCGGACACAATCCATCAGCAAATGTTGCACCTCCTCAAATAATATTGTTGATGTTTTTTGGTTTATAGCATTTTTTGTTGCACTATTTTGGGTGATGAGAAAGGTTATGTGATCACTAGATTCGGCTGTATCTATTTAATCGGTTGTCAACTTAAAGCAAAAAGCAATACTATAAAAGATATTTCCATTTAGGTACACTAAATCCATATTTATTTTCCATACCTATAGAAGTAAATGTTATGCAAGAGAAATACAAGATGGAAACTTAAATATTTATGAAAGATGGATACCGTTACCATGTATTAACAATGTTATTTGAAAATATTTTACATGCGAGTAACCGTGGAGTTTCTTGCCGGCTCTTCTCCATAGGAAATGACGAATTGGAACCGTGCACCTAGCTTCTGACGTTTCATAAATGATAAATGATGAATGATTTTATTTCTGTAAGTAAGTTCTTACAAACACCTTTTACACGTCAATCATATTTTAAAACTAGATGAGGTCGGCATTTCGTATCTGACTACTCTGAGAAGAAAGACCGAAACACTAAGAAGAAGTCCAGACATAATCTTGGTCAAATCATGTGAAGACCATGTAGACTGGTGTCTGAAATGGTCTTTTGAAGAAAGAACCACACAGATTTAGTGGACCTGTCCATTCAGTGCACGCATTTGTCAGTAATCGTGCAGCTCAACTCAGAACATAAGGAGCTCAACGATTCGACGAACGCCTATGTAGGTTTATGTGAAATAAAATATTTATATTTTGGCCCCTTAAAAAGTTGTTTTCTTATGAGAGTTGAACAGAACATAGCCAAATCAACAGCATTGTTAGCCGAATTGCACTGACTTGCACAGGTCTTTAAAAGTGTAGCATTGTAAGTAAGCCAGGAGGTGAGGCTTCGTCTATATATCAAAATCAAAATCAAAATATTTTATTTCACATAAACCTACATGGGCACTTATGAAACGTCAGAAGCTAGGTGCACGGTTCGAGTTAGTCGTTTCCTATGGAGAAGAGCCGGCAAGAAACTCCACGGTTACTCTTTTAAAAATAATTGGCTTTACAATATCATTAAATAACAGTGATAAGTAATAGGTATGGGAGGACAGTGTAGGCCTTTCAACAATTACCAGGTACTTAACAAAATAGAAAACCGGTGTCTAACGTGCTATGGTGTCTAACGGCCCGGCCACGACATTGCGCGGCGGTGGCAGCGGCAGCGGTTTTCCTAATTCATTGCGTGTGATCCCAACTAGCCACAGTGCGATGCGCGTCTCGACCGCGCAATAAACAGAAAAAACGCTTGCCGCGACGCAATTCGCGCAATTTCGTGGCCGGGCCGGTAGTGTTCGAACTGAGTGCACGCTCGACACGAGCATCCGGCGGGGCGGCACGTGCGGCGTTCATGTTAAACACATACAATCCCTCGCGAATGTCCTAAGTGGCGGCGAGCGCGCGAGCGTGCTTGTTTGCGGTGAGCGGGGCGTCGAGCGTGGCGTCGCGTGCCTCTCAAACCTAGAGAACTCCCCACACAGCCTTCTTTGTTTAATTATCGAGTTATAAAGATATTGTAACCACACATTATCTTCTAAAGACATATCAATAATATTATACGACCCCGACGCCATGATGAAAAATGTGCTCGGCTCACACGAACGCTACGCGTGCGTGTGTTTTCACTCAGGCCGTACTTACTACCCTTAAATAGACTCATGAAATGGAAACGGCAGTTTATCGGCAAACCATAAACTATAGTATTAACAAAACTGCCTATTAATGAGCCTAGTTTATTCCAGAATACGGTCAAAATGCCGTTTGACGTAATAAAACAGTGGGAGCCTCACAGCATCACCACAGACTTTAATATGGCCATCATTTAGCAATATATTAGCCACTAGCCACTCTCCTACTGACGTTTTAGTAGTCACTCATAATTTTATGACAAAATTATAAGCATCTAATTATTCCATGCGTTTATGATATCAATAAATTAATTTAAATTAATAATGGTAATGTTAAATATTAAAGAAAGTATGGTTCTTTAAGTGGTAGAGAGGTTAATATTAACCACTTGATAAACTTCTGGGTAAGTTATAACAGTGTTGGGAGCGACGCTTGTTGCTATGGTTTATGTTGTAATTTTAAGTTTTATGATATAATAATATATTTTTAATAAGTCTCTTTCGTGTGTTAATTTTTTTATCACTTACGTGTAGGAAATGTGAAGGAAGCTTTATTTTTTTTCTGTTGTGAATCCAGACGGAAGCGAGAAAAAATCTAATCAATAAAGCAACTTACTTTATTAATTTGATTTTGGAATAGTTAGAGAATTATTCATTTGTTTTTTTTTTTTTGCAGATGGAAAATGAGTTGTGTTTTTTATTTTCACTTTTATGTATTTTAAGTAATATCTTTTTAAAGAGTTATGTGCTGAATTTAATTTACCCTTCCATTCCCACATACATGCCCCATGGCCTATGGTGTAATCTAGTAATATGGTGTGTAGGTATGTCAGAAGAGTCAGTATTGCAAGGGTATTAACATTTCCCCTATTAAACTCGCATTAAAATCTTATCAGTTTGTTTAAGGAATATTCAATAACAAACTGTTATACAGTTTAACAGGCTGTTTCAGTATAATATCATTTCATAACATCATGTCATATCAATTAACTTAGATTGCTATAAATGCATAGCTTGCGCACACCACAGTAAAAAAAACCGGCCAATTGGTCGGCCGGTCTCGGTAAATTGTAAAGCCTACTTAGCTATGATAGTTTTAATTTTGACTTCGTTATATATAGGTACTATTGCCGTGACATTTGAATTTCTAACTACAACCGTTTAGTTGGTAGAGGGAGGGACACTTGACTCTAACGAAAATTGGTACTTTAAAGCTTGATAAGTCACGAACGGTTTACTTAATCAAAAACGGTCTACCCAAACCTCTAATATTTTCGAAAGACCTATCCAACGACATCCCACACTATGGGAAGGACGAAAAAAAATTATCATCCCCACTTTACATGTAGGGAGATACCCTAAATAATTGTTTTTTTTTTCAAAATTTTATTTTACCACTATATTGACGTCATTAACGTGTATACTCATGCCAAATTGCAACTTTCTAGTACCAATAGTTTTTGAGCTAAACCGCGGACAGACAGACAGACGGACATGGCAAAACTATAAGGGTTCCTTGTTGACTACGGAACCCTAAAAACTGTGACTACTGTTAGTAATCCATTATTAATATGCATTTATCCCTGAGCTTATTAATTGCTTAGTTAAATTATAGACCTAGCTGACAGCTTACAAACTCCCTAGGGACGATAAAAAAGCACTCGATTTTTCGAACCACTTACTCCCAAAGTAAATGAGTTCAACATTCTACTTTTTGTAACCATAATTTAAACAATAAAAAAACTTAAGACCTACAATAAAACTATTCATTGACAATACTTTATTGTTAATTTTACAACCAACTTAAATAGGATTAAATGTCAGTGATAGAGTGTTAGTTTAATCAATGGAAATGAGACTTATTTCTTATATTTTTTGTAACGAGGAAAGAATACGGAGAAAATAATCGTCTTTCTCGGTGGGGTTAAAGATCAAAATATGGGATTTAAAGTTCATTGAATTGTGTAAAGAATGGACAAAATTTTGTCATGTTAAGCCGCATATTTATCGAAAACTATCTTCTGCCCGCTACTTCGTTCGCTTGAAATTTAACGTGTTTTTTAACATAAAATATATCCTATGACACTCGGCAATACTGTACCTACTCATTAGTGAAAGCATTTTCGGAATTGCATCAGTAGTTCTGAAGATTACTTCCCTACGTACAAATTCACAAATATGTACGTCTTTATAATACTAGTACAAAGTTGAGAAACACTACCGTAAAATTTTTACCCATAACATCAAATAATAATGGCTACAATCTTGGTCAACTAATTTTTACCATGAATACCCACAGAACATTAGCATCTTGTCAGCAACACTATAACATGTAATGTTGCCAGTAATCACAAAACATGTTGTTAAAATAATATTGCGCAACTTTGATTCCCAATAAATACGGGACTTTAGAAATATTTGAATGCCATGGAATTTTTAGATAAAATGCTGTTTGAACTGGTTTTAAAACAGCATTTTTGGGGTATGTTTGTTTTCAAAGATCTAGATTTTCGTAACGGTAATTTTATATTGACAAGGCCACAGGAATGCGATTGCTGTTTTAATTCGAAGATGAATGGGTAAAATGGTGATGTTGGAATATACATTATTTATTTATAAAATACCTATTTTAGTTGATTACCAATCAATGTTGATTTACAATATTATATCGTTGTCACTATGTGGAATTAACGGTTTTGTGCAAACATTTTCGATGTTTTGACTCACTAATCGCGTGACTCACAAATACCAATAGGTAAACTTTAACTTTAAATGATTTTGCACTCGCTTTGACGATGACATCGTCATAATGGCAGAGACGCTGGAACAGGTAGACCAGATGCTGCACAGCCTAAATGGAGCCTCTCGGCGGGTTGGCCTCGGCATGAATTTGGACAAGAGGAAAGTCATGTACAATTCACACGTCTTGCCGAACCCAATCTACGTTGAAGAGTCGTTTCTCGAAGTTGGGAAGGAGTATGTCTAACTAGGGCAAGTTATATAGCTCGGTAGACACAACTTAGAGAAAGAAGTCCACAGAAGGATCCTATTGGGTTGGACAGTGTTTGTAAAACTTCTTCAAATCTTCTCGTCACCTATTCCGCAATGTTTGAAGACAGAGGTCTTCAACCAGTGCGTCCTACCCATTATGACATACGGTGCCCAAACGTGGACATTGGCAGTCGGGCTGGTACACAAACTCAAGGTCGCTCAGCGCTACATGGAGCGGGCTATGCTCGAAGTCTCTTTGAAGGATAAAATTAGAAACGATGTTTTCCGGAAAAGAACTGGAGTTACCGACATAGCTTGCAGAGTAAGCAAGCTGAAGTGGCAGTGGGCTGGCCGATGGCCGGTGGAGCAGACGAGGCCTAGATTGGTGACCGCGTATCGGGAAGCGTAGTGTGGGACGCCCCCCAGCCAGTTGGACGGACGACCTTAGAAAAGTGGCTGGGACAGACTGAGAATTTTATAAATATTTTTTTTTTTATAAATAGGATAGTTTTTAAAAGTGCTTGCATCTTAAATTCTATACTTAAATATTTTTGCTTGATTAAAAATAACTTGATTACAACCTGCAACCAAAAAAGTATCCAATTTAGGTACTGTCAACGCTATAGGAGCGCTGACGATCCCGTAATAAATAAAAAGCTTGTATCTGATATATGTAGGTATCGCGTAATTATTTGGATCTTTAAACACATTTACATTATTATATTTTTATCTTATGACATGCGTTTGGCAGCTCGAGGAGCCGACTCTCTAAGCCCTAATTCACCATGCTTCCTTACTTCCAAGACACGTCAATTCCTTAGCTTATCTATTATTTACGACACAATGAACGAAACCGCGCGAAATTAACGCGAAGTTGGCGTGAACTGTCAAAATACCACGCTTGACAACCGTACGGAATCGTGCTCCTAGTCAATTTGTCTTGGAGCATACAGCATAAATGACATTTCGATTCCTTGCCGTGACATGAGTTTCTACAAGACACGATATTGACCTGGTTTGTAATAATTACCATACAGAATTGGGGCCCAGATCTTTTCTTCTATTCTACATTTATACATACATTTCCGTGAGGAAATGAACGAAACCGCCTTCGCCGCGGAATCGCCTTCTTCCCATGTGGATAGGCAGAAACTATAGAACGCTACCAGCTACGCTCCTTATATACTCATTTTGCTTCGTTTACATTCATATATCTGGTCATAGACGCACACCGGTTGCGAGTGCTACGCACCTGACCTTTTTAAAGAACATCACCAATTAGTTGTACGTTGTTTCATAGCTAATAGTTTTATAGAATTTCGTTTCACATAAATTTTTACTCATATTTTCGTTTCATAGAATAATCAATACGCAGAATACTTACTTTGAAGATTATTAAACCATTGATTTTTGTTTCACATAAAGTTTAATTTTAGATAGTCATATCATAGAATAATAAAATCAAATATTCTTTATTCTATATTGTTTATTTAATATAAAACTTATTACCAAGTATAACATTTTGTCCATTTTCAATATTTCAACTGCATTCATTTTGCAACATGCAAGCAAGCATGCAACGTGCAGCGTGCAAGCAAGCATGCAGCATGCAAGCGAGCATGCAACATGCAGCAGGCATGGTTTCTGTCACGGCTCCGGTGCTGCAGGGCTCCGGCGGTCTCACGCGAGCTTATCGTCGCAGATGGTATTCACACTCACCACCGCAGCTTCGGCTTGCTAGCCGGCTAAGCCGGCCAGCCTCAGCCGCGGCGGCGAGAGTTAAAACCACCTGCTCCTCAGCTCGCGGGCCGCCTCGCCCCTCTGCGCCTACGCAGATTTAAATTACACTCTAGGTGTAGGGCAGACAAGACTACGTGGAGTCGGTTTTGCAGCGATTCGTTTCTGTCACTAACTTATACCGAACAAACAATATTCGTTAAAAAATAATTCTATTGTTTGATAAGTTTGTTAAACAAAAAATGTGATGTGTGTGTGTTCATTGAATTGTGTTTCTGTGAAATATGTTTCATTCAAGTAAATAGTCTTTGAAACAATAATATTCGAACTAAAAATACATGGACCAAATATTATATGAAACATTTTCTGGGAAACGAAATTCTATGAAATTTCTGTCTGCGAAATAAGGCGACACCCCAATTAGGTCACTATATGTTCTCCTAGGGCGTCCCTCCGGCGTTTCCACTCACATTTGTCTTTTAAGAAGACCTTTTGTTAGTCGCCTTTCATTCATCCTCTCAACATGACCAAACCATTTTAACATACTCTTATAAATTTTTGTCACTACATCTTCTATTCTAAATAATATAAATTAAATTTTTGTCTCGTATTTGTGCCATCAACATAAGCTCGCGGAGGTTGCATACTAATAGCATGTCAGGTTACAGCATCTACAGTACTCAATACAAAAACAACTATCCAGGGCCTCAAGTCTGCTATTACAATAGTGTCAGAATGGTCTCGCCATTGTGAGTATTTGACAGTGTTTGTATGGCAAATCTTTCAAAAATTCACAATGAAGACACCATTCTGACACTATTGTAATAGCAGACTTGAGGCCCAGGACCTCAAGTCTGCTATTACAATAGTGTCAGAATGGTCTATCGTTGATTTCATATTTGTTGATTTTGACAATGACGCCATTATATTAGTAGATTACCAAATCTACTAATATAATGGCGTCATTATGACTTTCCAATGGTCAGCCACTGACACTCCATTGAAAGAATTGGTAGTCTCGTACATAATGACAAATGAAACTTCCTACTAAACTTCCAACTTCTGACCGACCAATGATCGACCATTATGAATTTCGCAGATTATGAACTTTTAGCAAAATGACAATGGGATCGTGTTGGAGTGACGAATTTATAAAAATAGACTAGACTTGGGCCCCAGGACAGCACGCATTTGACCCCGCAGCGTGCAAGGAAAATCAGATTTTTCGATTGATGGGAACTTTCAAAAATCTATTTCCCGTCTGGACATAGTTCCGGTGGCACACCCTGTGATTATCCTGAAGCCATTATTTTGCTAAATGAAAGGGTCGAAAACGGAATTGTTTTTGACGAATTTTCGTATCGTGTTGAGATTGGGATAGGGTTGTTTTGTTTTGTTTTGTTTTGGGATCTAGTTTATTTTGTTTTGTTTGCAGGAAGATGTTATCAAAACTATTGTGAAATTATGAAATAAAATCATAGAATAATTTTGAATAAGTACTTAAACTTTTTTCAATAAATAAAAATAACTTTAATTAAACAAATGCAATTATTGTAATACTAACTGCTGCGTTGCTTTTTCTAAAATAAAATTAGCCTTAGTTACTCCAATATCAGCTATCTGCCAGTGAAAGTACCGTCAAAATTGGTTCATCCGTTTCGGAGATAGTTTCAGACAGACAGACAAAAAAAAATGTTTTTATTTTATAAGAACCTATACTTTCATATGCATTTAGTAAAAAGCTTTTATTTTGACATTCGATTCGATTCGATTTCGTTTTTTTTTTTTTGTATAGATTATAACTATATTAATTATTCTATCTACCCATAACAAAATGAAAATTCAATACAAAACAAGTAATAAGACGCATTCTGTGAACAAAGTATCATTAAAAGTCTTTAATATCCTAATAATAGCTTAAGCAACCTTATTTTAAACCCGACACCCCGCTAAGTAACATGTACCCACAATTTCCCGACCCACATTCAAACTGACTTAATAACATCGTTAAAACAAAAAAGAAACGTTAAGTAATCTAACCAAAACTATTCTGTACTTTTAAATATTCATTTTAATCGAGCAACGAGCAATTATTAGTATCGAAGCGCCGCACACCCGTTTAGAGATGCCACCCGTTGATACAACAGCATATGTGAGAAAGACAACAAATTATACCACATTATGTCCTATGACGAACGGTTTTCTCGCCCAGTGTAAGACTACCTTCAATAATCCCATTACTACCCAAAAATTCCCACAGGTATTTTTTTGTAAAGGCCATTTTATATTGGTCATACTGTTGTAACAAATAAATGAATAAAAAAAAAGTCTATAGGGGCTTTAATTAAATAATTTCTTTACTTTACATAAGCAATCAAATGTATGGTTTACCATACAAATTGTTCTAACTAATGTTTATAGTTTTGAGCTATGGTGGCCCTAGTTATATGAAATCCGATACGGAATAAACGAGTCATAAATATTTTTAGGTTATAAATTGAATTTTGAATGGGATATTTATCTAATGAAACTGTTATGTTAAAAACAAGTTGGGTTTAATTTAGTTTTTTCTCGATGTTAGTTCTTTATTGATGATGTTATTAACTTATATTAATTTTGACAAATTAAACTTAAACCAGTTTTATTATCCACCTTATTCATAATTTGATAAAACTTAGTACAAAGTTGTTTGTGAAATAAATAGTATATGAAATGAGTTAACCTGTCCATCTGTGGATTGCATTAATTTTCGTTTCTGGAATAAAAAAAAAAGTAAGATGACATACAAATTTCTGATTCCCATCCAAAAAATGTTAACAGTACATTTTCTTCACAAAATGAAGACCTTGAAAATGTTCATTAAAAATCATTACACATATAAAATTTTACAATACCTTTTAACCTAAATACTTTGTGTACCGTCAAAGGGTACGGTGAGCACTTTTTTGGTACCTTTCCGTTATAAATGAAGCAATTTGCTATGTTGTATCGTGAAATATCGTTCCTTATAAGAGACAATGGTGCTATAAGTCAGTGACAGAATGGATGACGAAGTAATGGTTCAATTTAAAAGAAAGTCAGGAGTAATAAAATGTACTGTATCGGTTTCTGATAGGATGTTACTGGGGAGTCTGCATTTTATTACAATGTTGGTTGTTTGTCATCATTTCAGCCGAAAGACGTTCACTGCTGGACATAGGCCTCCCCCAATTCGGGGAGTTTGCCATAACCGCCACACTTGACAGGCGGGTTGGCAATCGCAGTATGGTGTTAAAAATGCATAGAGAACGCTGCTGCCCGTTCTCTAATACGTCTTTTAGTCGCATTTTACGACACCCACGGGAGGAAATGGGGTGGTGTATTCTTTACGTCCGGCACCACACGGAACGGTGGTGGTGGTTGTTTATAGAACTGCGTTTGTACAAAGCACAGATTTGTTCCTGTATTGCAGCCACTTATGGGATGGATCAGTAAAATACCAACTTGCTGCACTTGACTCGATGGAACGCTGAGCGAAAGGACTTATAGGCGACGAAACGTTGCTTGCCTGTCAGTCTTCTACAGACTGTACTTCGGAGAGTGTACGCAGGAACTCCACTACCTGATCTCACCATCGCCCTTTTATTACTTGACTACCAGACGTACTGCAGGTATCCGCACTTAGTTGATATTCCTCACATCCCCATGAAATCTGCTAAATTCTCCGCTAGGCTAGTCTCCGCTGGGACTTGTTGGTCTTCTACAGATTGTACTTCGGCGAGTGTGCCCATGAACTCCACGAGCTCATTCCACCGGCCCCCTTCTACCATCGGACATCTAGACGCACTGCAAGTTACCACCCCTACCTAGTTGATATTCCACCAACTCGCACTAAGCGTTTTCAAACGTCTTTTATAACGCGCACAGCAAAGGAGTGGATCTCTCTGCCTGCCTGTATGTTTCCGAACGCATACAACCCTAATTTATTCAAAGTGAGAGTAAACAGGCTTCATCTGGGTAAGCTCACTCCATCATCGACTTTTTCTCTGTCACCTCTAACCTAGACTAGAATCAAGACCAAACCATCGTAGAATTAAAAAAAAAAGATAAGCCGCCCTGGCCGGAATTCGGTCTGGAGGACTATAGATACACTGACTGGCTAAAACATATCTACGTACGTGTAGGCATAGGATAGTTGCTACATGTAGGCATAATTGCACGTGGTTTAGCAGAAAGGATTCAACCCACAATGTGGTCAAAAATAAGTTGTATATTATTCCAAAGAGATACTAACGATTGGTTCTCTCACTCAGTAAAAAAATTCGTGTCACTACAAAGTTATGTTTAATTTTTTTATGATGGGAACCAACCTGGACACATGAAATTGGGTACTTTCCGTTAACCGTTAGAACCTCTTTGGTACATATGTACAACTCTCTTATGAAGGTAACGTGGGTTGAGTCATTTCTGCTAAACAACTTCCAGTTAACATTACTTAAATAATATATGCGGTGTCTAAGTGTGGATACCTACAACAAAGCTTATCTATACTTTTAATATATAAAGCTGAAGAGTTTGTTTGTTTGTTTGTTTGAACGCGCTAATCTCAGGAACTACTGGTTGGAATTGAAAAATTATTTTTGTGTTGGATAGTCCATTTATTGAGGAATATTATAGGCTATATAACATCACGCTACAATCAAAAGGAGCGGAGCATAAATGCAAAATGTTGCAAAAACGGGAAAAATTATTCCTTTTTGAGAGCTTCCGTTGCGTGCGCTGCGTAAACGGTTTAAGTTACGCAAATATATGTATCATGTATGATGAAATTGTTCCTCTTAAAATTTTCTAAAAAAAATTCCGCGACAGCATAATTATGTCTATCTTTTAAGATTGACTCACTATAACCTTTTTTATGGTAATCAAATTTGTTCGAAATTAATGCATTATTTGCGAAGGAGTTTTCATAAACATGGTATTAATTCTTATCCAAATAAATACGTTATTCATCACAAGTATTTAATTTTGAACTAAGTTGCCCTTACATCATTTCATTTCAATGAATATCTTAGGAGATATAACTGTTTTATAATAACTCCGCAGCAAAATAATGATCAACTCTGCGAGGTAGTCTATTCTAAAGCTGAAGAGTTAGTTTTTAGGGTCCCGTACCCAAAGGGTAAAATAGGACCCTATTACTAAAACTCCGCTGTCCGTCTGTCTGTCTGTCTGTCTGTCCGTCTGTCACCAGTCTGTATCTCATGAACCGTGATAGTTAAACAGTTGAAATTTTCACATATGATTTATTTCTGTTGCCGCTCTAACAACAAATACTAAAAAACAGAAAAAAATAATATTTAAGTGGGGCTCCCATACAACGGGCATGATTTTTTTGCCGTTTTTTTTTGCTCCACCCGCGTGGATGTTGGTTATAATGTAAAAAAGTAGCCTATGTCTTTCTCTATATCCCAGGTCGATCGGTTCAGCGGTTTAGGCGTGAAAACGTAACATACAGAAAGACAGACAGAGCTACTTTCACATGTATAATATTAGTATGGATAGCTTTTGCCCGCGGCTCCGCCCGCGTGGATGTAGGTTATCGCGTAAAAAAGTAGCCTGTGTCCTTTTCCATATCCCAGGCTGTATCTTTGCCAAATTTCATGACGATCGGTTCAGCGGTTTAGGCGTGAAAACGTAACATACGGACAGACAGACAGACAAATAGACAGACAGACAGAGTTACTTTCACATTTATAATATTAGTAAGGATAAGGATTTGTATGGATGGTACGGAACCCTTCGTGCGCGAGTCCAACTCGCACTTGGCCGGTTTTTTGTTTTTTGAACGTGCTGATCTCTGGAACTGCGAGTTGGATTTGAAAAAATCTTTTTGCATTTTACAGCCCAATTCTCGAGGAAAAATTACATTCCTATTAACTAGAACACCATTTTTTTTTTAATGAAAGTTTATGCGGAAACGAAGTAAAACCACGGGCAGGCAATCTGTTGCGACGGGGTGGGTCGAGGGGAACAAGAAATTTAACGCGGACGAAGTCGCGGGCAGAAGCTAGTCAATTATAACGACCATGATTAATACTCAAACTATTATAATTTCTGTACAAATCCGCAATCCTTGATTTCAATCGGAATTATTTCCATTGAAATAGGCAATAGTCTACAAAACAGGCATATTGTTTCATGTAATACAATGGCCGTCGGTCTATAATTGTGAAGGTGCACACAGCCCAATTGTGGCTTAATGACTGAAGCTATAAGCGTTAATCGTTGAATTTAAGGCGGTCCCATGCTATAGGCGGCAGCGGGAGCGATTTTGGAGGGAGTTGCTGTCACTTTCGTTTGTGAGAGTGAAAGGTTAGTTAGCCTGATAGTTTTATGTGAGAATATGTCTTTTTGTTAGACTGTGGCATGAAAGCGCATATTCTAAGGGTTGTAAATTACTTAGAAGTTTTCATACAGCGTATAGATGAATATGAGGAACATTTGTGGTGGTGTAAAGTTCACTCATCCTCCATAGAAAAGGGAGGATCCTCCGACCAGACAGGACCGTCAATGTCTGGTGGGCAACTGCCCCACGGTTGATGTCGGTATGTTATACTAGTCGCGCGGTAAACTCTGATTGCGCAATGCAGGATTTGTGACGTCAGGTCTTTGATGCGTAGTTCGCATATGGCGTTGTAGATGGCGCCACACAGCGTATACCTGATTTTAAGTATTCAGCCTTTAACTTCCCACTGCTGGGACTCTTCTCTGTGAGGAGTAGTAGTGGGCTATGGTTCTCAATTAAACATAGAAAACCGGCCAAGTGAGTGTCGGACCATGCACAATGACAGGTTCCGTAGTTGATATGAATTTATTCCAAGAACAAACTTGACGTTGTAATTGAAAAACATGTTCATACATTCCAATTGCAAATTTAAGTTTGTATGCACAATATTGGGATATTTATACACCATGTTATTTTAAGACCATGTTGCTTGTGTAGGAGATGCTCGTGGCTAAGTAATAACAGCCGCACGGGTCGATCCGTCAGGTTAAGCTACGCTTGCCGGGGTTGGTCCGTGGATGGGTGACCATCTTTATATACCGAGACTCCTCCGTGCCTCGGAAAGCACGTTAAGCCGTTGGTCCCGGCTGTTATTCGTGGATCTATGACAGTCGTTACGGGTCGTCAGAAGCCCAAAAGTCTGACAGCCAGTCTTACCAAGGAGTATCGTGTTACCCAGTTACTGGGTTGTGGAGGTCAGATAGGCAGTCGCTCTATATAAAATACTGGTATTTCAGCTGCATGCAATCAGCATATTTCCGGTTAGACTGGAAGCCGACTCCAACATAGTTATATTTAATATTTTAGTTTAAGACTTCGCATATTCATATCATTCTCTTCATATTCTCACACACTATTGTCGACATTTCTTTTTCATTTCTCCTTTCGCAGGTCTGCTGGAAGAAATTTCTTAAGAAATAAGCAGTACCTTTGTACTGAAATTATAATTATGTCGTATCTCTATGTATTTAACTGTGTGTACATAGTTGGGAAAAAGCTAGGCAAATTGAAACTTCTTATAGGTTTTCCTGTAATCGGTAAGTATAGAACTATTTTCTGTATATTTATCAAAATTTTAGGCATAGACAGACAGAGAGACACGTGTGATCCTATAAGGATTCCGTTTTATCATTCGGTCATACGGAACCCTACAAATCACACTATCAGAGATTGAGTTTAAGCTTTTAATTTTTTAGGTTTGGCTTTTTAACAATAGTCGGATCTAGCCAACGACAGTGGATAATTTTATACAACAAAAGTCACTCTGCGACAAAACTTTGAAGAAAACTTTACCTGAGCCATTTCTGTTTTGAATATTGAATAAAACGAATCGCTCTTGACTCCTCCCTTGCACCACAAACTTAATCGTTAAAATAAATCTTGATACGATAATGCCGGACTAACGAGTGAGGATACAATGCCGCGACAATCGGCGGCGGTGCCTTTCATCTCGACACTTTGTCTCCTGTAGTCCGCCTGCAGAGCATTGGCGCGGGACGCCGATAATTGGACCCGAGATATTCGTAATTATTTAAATGTTTTCGTTGTGTTGCTGGAGGGCCTTTTTTGGGCCTGATAACGTTTGAGTGAATGACGGAATTTGTGAACATGATGGGTGATTAATTCTGTAAAAAATAAATGATCATTTGTGTTCCTCTGTGACATTAGGTGGAGGTTTAGTATGCTCCAGTGTTTTGTATTGGTTGTAATTGCAATATTTTAATGTATTTATGACTTTTTTTTTACAAAAATCTTTGTAATTTCTAATAAAAATTTAAACTAGAACTACATCAGCTGTGTATTGATATCCTTTGTAATAAAAAGGTACCTCATACCTTCGTCAAATGTACATAATAGAAACTTCCTGCGATTCTGCACAAATAAATGAAATAACGTATCAAATTCAACACCCAAAATTTTTCACCAACCACCAATGTCTAGACCACAGCATTTCAGAAACAAAACCAGTATCTTCCAACCAATTATGAATTAAAAAAAAACTAATCACTGACCAATCTACACCTGCATGACTACACGACTATTGGTTTATCAGATGCCGCTGTAATCTGCGAATTTCGAAAGACAGGCGGCACTTTTGTTCTTGCATTTTTTCAAAATCACTTTTTAAAATTATCGTCTTAAGAATCGATTGCGGCAACCGTGGCTCGAACAGAATTCACACGGTACATCTCAAAGGAGAGTGATTGCCCCGCGATTTAAATGTAGCTTTTTGTTGATTTGTTGATAGATATTACCTGTAAGTGTATTTGTTTTTTTTTTGTTTATATGACTAAAGGGAAGAATAATCTTGCTGCGTCTAAGCAGCGTGGTTATGGTGCGCTTTATAAATTTTAACTTGACGATATTGTCGTGGACATAAAAATGTATGGAAATACGTGCACTTTATAATGTTATCGTGGACGGCGTCTTCTTATATTTCCATACATTTTACTGTCCTGTGTTATGATGCCGTGATGTGTACGTGAATGTCCACGACAATATCGTCACTATAGAAATTATGAAAGAGCACATTCGGGTAGCAATTTGTTCAGTACGGAAGCTGCAAATATGGGAGCTCAACAACTAAGTATGTAACCCAAAAAAAAAAATGTACTATACTGCCCGGTCATTTATTTCACACTTTCATACCAGGACATGCACTGGAATGGTATCTAATATTACGATAATGGTAATACAGAAGGATTCTATTTTAATATTTACTTTGAAACCTCCCAATATCTAAAAAAATCGAAGAATGATCTAAATTTTCACTTTAAAATCTTGAATTAGGCTATGCACATGTACATTATTTGTCGAAACATATTATTTGTGGAAAGATGATAGAATACTTAACTAACCTTGTGAACTAACATCTTTAGCGTTATATGTAACGTTAATTTTTCCGGGAGGGGAAACATGTAAGGTCAGAGTGTATGATAGAATGGATGATTGTGTGTTACAGGGCCGTAGCCCACACAATCATCCATTCTATCATCTTTCTTTTTCGACAAATGTGTCCATATGGTCGCTCACAATGGGCCTTATTAGAAGACTAAAAGTCACCCAAAGGGCAATGGAGAGGGCTATGCTTGGAGTTTCCCTACGTGATCGAATCAGAAATGAAGAGGTCCGCAGGAGAACCAAGGTAACCGCCATAGCTCGAAGAAGTGCCACACTTAAGTGGCAATGGGCAGGTACTTTGCTCGCAGAACAGATGGCCGTTGGGGCCGAAAGGTTCTGGAGTGACGACCGCGTACCACAAGACGTAGCGTTGGAAGGCCTCCCACAAGGTGGACCGATGACCTTGTGAAAGCCGCAGGAATCCGCTGGATGCGGGAAGCATAGAATCGGTCGGAAGTGGCGGTGCTTGGGAGAGGCGTATGTCCAGCAGTGGACTTCTTTCAGCTGAAATGATGATGATGATGTGCATAGTCATTAATTCAAGAAATTGAAGTGAAAATGTAGATCATTCTTCAAATTTATTTCCTTTTTTGAATTTTTATAGCCTTTAACAACGCAAGAATGTATGACGGCATGCGTGTGATCACAATTTTCACGGTGTCATCAGCAAACTTCAGTGATTGGACAGTTTAAATATTGGCTCTACCAATTATATTCGTTGTGATTGTTTTAAAAAGAATGATTTCATTGAAATTTGTGTGGCTAATGTATTTCACGGTATGTATTTTTATAATTAGATACGGTGGAAGTAGGTACCTACTGACGCTAATTTACGCTATGTATTAAGAAATATTGTTTTTATTGGTTATTGACTCCATGGAGTTTCTTTCCCGTTTTTCTCTAAAGGAACCTACTACGCCTTGGAATGGGTAACCAGCTCCATCTTTCTGACTGACCGACTCCTTGACCATTCAAAAATGCCTGTAATTGGTTTATTTAAATAAATGCTTTGACTTTTAGTTTAACATTAGTGCTTGATATTTTGTATGGGCTATGTGTGATGTGGCCCTGCTAGATCCATTCAGGAAGGTTTTAAGAGTCTTAGTTGGCCAGTTTCTGCCACCATTAGCCTGCATCAAGGCTGGACCAGATAATTATGTCTTTAATGCGTATTTGTTAACTAATTTGAATGTTTTCAATTTCAGATACAATCGCGAAGTGAAAATCATTTCAAGATCTTCGGGATGAGTTAGAAAAAGGTAAGTTCGATATACGTATCTATTAAGATAGTTAACAATTGAAATCATGTATCTAATTTGATGCGTGCCGGTTGATGATGATGACACGATAATACACATAATGATGTAAGCCTACAACTCTATGAAAAGTTACTGGGAGTCTGCCAATAAGAAGGATGGTGATCAGTATCAAAATATTTGGTAACTTCTATATGTTCTATGTTATGGTTCTATGGGTTTGGTTTCTGCACTTAGTCCTTCTCCATATGGTAACTTAAGGCGCTTCCCCTAGCAAATGACCTTGACTGTTCGGTCCTTCTCTGACCTACCGCGGCGGGACCGCTATGTCCCGCAACCTGCGCACGCCGAATTCACACAATTTTTGGAATTATCTTAATTAAAAAAGAAAAGCGATCGTTTGAAATAAAATAAAACCTGAATTATTTAGATTTTTAAATTATCTATCCATTAGTTTAATCCTAAAATTAATAAAACGGCATCTTTTGCAAAAGACACATGCAATCAATTATTATTGACATATTTTTTTCTAAGGAGATTTTAAATATATTTAGAACACATAAAAACAAATACGAACGTGCAATGTGATGATAGGATACCGAACACTGATAATGTGCTTTTAGATAAACTATAATACATCTAAAAGCACATTAATAGTGTTTTCCGAATTTATCTTAATTAATAAGTTAATAAGCCTTTGGAAAACGCACTATTGCAAGGTTTTGCTCGGGGTAGCGCCTTAATGAACATTCTGTTAGTCAGAGCAATTTAGAAACCATAAAACCATGCATTTCGTCTAACATGCGTCTAGGCTAATTCGTCTTTCTCAATGAACGGCGCCTGCCAATTTAGACAGAATCACGAAAATCAAGAATTTTATTCGAATCCATTCCCATTGTAAGTGATAGGTTCATAATTACCTTGATTGCCTCCAATAAATTAATGAATTGTTGTTCCAAATAAATAAAACACGCCAACTAAATATAACTTTAACAATTACTTCGTTAATTGACTATAAAAACATAAAACCTGTTGAATAAATTAAAAGAATAGTTTTCTGTGTAAAAGTCTAACCGTTAGATTTGGAAGTCCGCATATGGGGAATGGGATCTTAGGCTAAAAAGTACCTTAAGGGCCTCAAGTCTGCTATTACAATAGTGTCAGAATGGTGTCTTCATTGTGAGTTTTTGACAGATTTGCCATACAAACACTGTCAAATACTCACAATGGCGAGACCATTCTGACACTATTGTAATAGCAGACTTGAGGCCCTGGTGGTATGATCTAGTTATGAAAAGACAATTTTTTTGAATCCATGTTAAACATAATACACAGTCTTATAAAATTCTGAAAAAAATACATGAAATCGCAACGCTTATTGTTGAATGTAAGTAGCATATCAAAGACTCATCTTTACATTTAAACTAACAATTATGGAGTCCCAGGGTGGTGGCCAGGGTTGCGGGTTTGTCCGAAAGCCGGTGGCCCTGGCACACAGGCAACTGAAGGAACACGGGTGGGTTTTAGCCAGTAAAAGTCTGACACGGCTCCCGCTCCGCCCAGAGCGGGAGAAGTTATTTGATGATTAGCCACCCAAAAAAAAAGGTGGTATTATACGACAGAGATCTAGTTTTTTTGAATCCATGTGAAACATAAAAACCAGTGTAATACAATTCTGAAAAAAATTATATATCTTATTTAAGGTCATGCAATCGCTTTTAATAACACGATTAGATTAATTTTGCTGGATAGAAAAAAATCCCAAAGATACCCTTTTTTGTAATGATTAAATCTACAAAACAGAGGTTTTTTTTTTTTTTTCAAATTTTTTATATAAATGAAAAGGTACTAAGATTGTTTAGCACAATTCGCTGAGCTTTTCTTGATAAAATGATTGAATTAATTACTATGTTTAAATAACTACCAAATGAGTGATTTTTCATTGTATACTCCATTTAAATTAACATTAGACATAGGCAAAGGGTTTTTAAAGTCTGTTCAACCCATTTTGACTTAAGCATAAGGATGGCATCAAAAGTAAAAAAAGTGGTTTGATACCAACTGATTACTGCAGCTGACATTTGTCATGCCACCAACGCAATAGAAGTCAAAATCGGTCGAACGGACTGTAAAAAAGGTTTACTTAAATGTCTAATCTTATTACAAACTAGCTTTTGCCCGCGGCTCCACCCGCGTGGATGTCGGTTATCGCGTTAAAAGTAGCCTATGTCCTTCTCCATATCCCAGGCTACATCTCAGCCAAATTTCATGACGATCGTTTCAGTGGTTTAGGCGTGAAAATGTAACATACAGACAGACAGACAGACAGACAGATAGACAGATAGACAGAGTTACTTTCACATTTATAATATTAGTAAGGATCAGGATGGAGATTAGTTGGACATTGTCACTACACACTGCTTGATAGTTAGGCCTCTGTACTACCACCGACGATTAACGAGATGTGAGTAGAGCTAGAAAAAAAAAACGAGTTGGCGAGCAACGAGCAGCGACTGCGCGACGGCGGGCGACGAGCGATTACTCGCTGGTATGTGTATCTACCAAGCGTAAATCTCTCAGTGAGTGTTCTGCCCGCTAAGCGAGCTTCACTGAGCGAATACTGTAATTTTTATGGTGTGCAATAAAGAATATTCTATTCTAATCTATTCTATTCTTCTCTTTGATAGCTTTTGTTGCTGCGACATTAAACGAGTACTCGCCGGGGCGGTGTGAACAGTCAACGTTCAACTACGTATTAAAAAACAATATATGTATCTCTTTTACTTACACGGGATTAATCTTTTTACGTTTCTTGAGCGAGTCTAGTTGCCCCTTCTAAAAGGTAGTAACGTATGGAGAAGAATGGGCAAGAAATTCCACACTTACTCTTTTAAAATGTTAACGTAATGCATAAAATTACCTTACCACACACAAGTGTGGTAACTTTATGAGAGCTTCTGAAAACTGATACTAGATGGCTTTGTGGGTGGGTAAAAGATTATATGCGAGTTAAAAGAAACTTCGAAAAAAAATGTCAGTTTCATGGTCTCAAGTTTCAAGTGTTAAAAGATTTTACGTCACACCTGGCCATAATGTGAGTTTTACCGCACGCTACGCGTAGAGTAAAACTCGCATTGTGGCCAGGTGACGACGTAAAATTGTGTACTCACCACGGGCAGTAAAAAAGAAAGCCCTCTATCGCATATTTACAGCCCTCGCCTGCGGCTCGGGTCACAAATACCTGCGATTTCGGGCTTTCTTTCTTTTACAACCCTTGATAAGTAATGTACTATTGTTCATGTTTTAAATCATACATGAGAAGGAACTTCCTTCCTGACGGGGGTCCCCCAATGGCACACTTTTTTTGACATGAATACGTTTTTAAATTTGCTTTCATAGTGGGAGGAAATTTAGAAAACTGATTACACAATCGGGGGATACAGTTTGGTGTGCAGCTACATATCTATCATCTACATACAAAATTTAATTACACCACTCGATAGCTAAAGGATCAAAGAAATTGTTTCAAAGAAAATATTATCCGCTACGTACACAGTTCACGTAAAACACACGTCAGATTCCACGACACAGGCACACCCCAATTTTTTCTTGTTTCTAATTATTTTAATACTCACTAAAACTCGTGCTTAACTGTTGATCTAACAACAAAGTTAATTGCCATCTATCAGATTGCTTGTTTCTTTATAGTCCTACCTATTTTATTTTTCTTCCACAACACCACTTCAAAAAAATCTCGCGTGACATCTCACAATAAGATACAAAGAGTTCAAGTTATACTAGTTTTTGACCTTACGGGATCAATAACTTAGTGGTGTTTATGTCTTAATAAGATATTTACGATAGTGATGCCATCTCAGACATCGGTAATTGATTTTAAATAGGTATATCGTAAAATAAATGTACTGTTATGTAACTATGTTATTTGATGGTTTAGTATAAAATAGAATGTATTATTTTAATGTGTTTGCTCTACATACTAAAATAAATATTTTTGTATAGGTTTTATTGGTTTGGTTAAAGCATCGAAATAGTGGTTAGTTTATCAGATAAACTATTTATCGATGCTAATTAACGGGTTTATAAACAAAAAACATAAAATAAATACAGGATGATTAAGAAAAATACTTTCATGGAAAAATAAAATCAAGATCGTTATTGTGGTTTTGATTTTAATTGTAAAAAGCGAATCAATGACAAGAATTTTTTTTTAAATTGGAATAAGCTTTGCTAAGCTTTTATTTGTAAGCAAATCGAGCATTTAGTAAGGTCAAACGTGCACCTCTAAGGTCACTTACTATAGAAGCCACAATTTTGCCGTCGATTAAACCGTTGTTAAATGTAGGTAGTCGATTAAACCGTTGTTAAATGTGGGTAGTCGATTAAACCGTTGTTAAATGTGGGTAAAACATTTAAATTTATGAAGTAAGTAATGTTTTATACTTCTATACACTGTTATTTTTGCACGACTGCCTTACTTAGAATCTAATAACACTGCCTTTAAAAAAAAAATTGGTCGTTAAATTCATCGTGGAAATAGAGCTAGATTAGAAAGTAAGAAATAATTTAAAAACCGTAAAAGTCATTATGTTTTAGTTGATTGTCATATCGGGCAATCAATACGTCTACAATCGAACATTCAACAATTAGTATTTTCGTGATCTGCTGCAAAGAAGAAATAGTCTAATTTTTTTATTAATAGTAGGTAAGTTTATTTTAGAAATTCGCATTTTGTTATTTATATATATTAATCCTAGCTGACCCGACAGACTTCTTCTGTCAAAAGCTATAGTATAAACTCCCCTACTTTACCCTACCGTACCCTACCCTACCCTACCCTACCCTACCTACCTACAAAAAACTTAAAAAAATTTTTTTTTGATAAGAACCTATTCTCAGACCTACCAAATGTACCTACATATAAAATTTCATCAAAATCGGTTAAGCCGTTTCGGAGGAGTATGGTAACTAACATTGTGACACGAGAATCCATACTAATATTATAAATGTGAAAGTAACTCTGTCTGTCTGTCTGTCTGTCTGTCTGTATGTTACGTTTTCACGCTTAAACCGCTGAACCGATCGTCATGAAATTTGGCAGAGATATAGCCTGGAATATGGAGACGGACATAGGCTACTTTTTTACGCGATAACCGACATCCACGCGGGCGGAGCCGCGGGCAAAAGCTAGTTTCATATATAAGATAATAATATTTTCTGACAAACCAGCGTAAATGGATACAAAACCGCTGTAATTCAGGAAAAACATCAAGAGTAACAAATACAAAGTCATGTAACTACTTCATCCAGTAAAAGTCCTGATCTGTAATTGTATACACACGCCGTTCACTTTTACATTTTTTCCCGAAACCAAAGGATCTAACCGAATAGTGAGGGGAAAGGAGAAATAAAAAAGGGTATCGGTATCGGTACCCGATCTTTGGCCATTTGCTAATTACTATACCGCACGCGCCTTTGTGGGTTTCCCATCTAATGGCAGACTTACAAAAAAGTGTCGGTTTCGCCCAATGAGAAAAAGCTGAAGTATGTAGAAAATGTTGTGGGGAAAAAACGTATCTACGATTATCGAGCTTTCAGGTTTCAAAGTATCGTAAAAAAAATTAGTACCGGTCTAGATTAGATTAAGAATAATAATATCGATGAAAAAAAGTTGCGCAAGATTCTAAGGCTATTTTCTCCTAAAGTATTAATGTATTTTACTATATGTGGAGGCTTGTTATTAGCAATTTCCTTTATATTACTTTCTTTATATCATTGGTTTGTTAGTCTGTAAGCCTTCTTTAAAATAAAATAAATAAATAATAAAATAAATAAATATTATGTAGTTATTTTATGGTGTTATGAACATAGTATAATATTCGTTTGATATGTTCTTTTTTATTCAACAAGGAACCCTTATAGATTAGCCATATTCGTCTGTCTGTCTGTCTGTCCGCGGCTTAGATCAATGACTCTTAGTACTAGAACGCTGTAATGTAGCATGGGAATACATATTAATCACGCCGACAAAGTGGTAAAATAGAATCTTGAAATATTTTTTTTAGGGTACCCCACTTTAAGTGTAAAGTGGGGATGATATTTTTTTTTCTCGTCTATCCCATAGTGTGGGGTATTGTTGGATTGGCCGTTCAAAAATATAGCGGATTTATGTAAACCATTTTTCGATTCAGAGATCCGTTTGCGTAATATTAAGCTTGAAGTGCTAATTTTTGTTAGAGTCAAGTATCTCCCCCCTTAGAGTCAAAGGTTTGTATTTGGATATGTGAAAAAATTCACAGCAGTAGTATATAATTAACGAAGTTAAAAGAAAAACTTTCACAGTTAAGTAGGCTTCACAAGTTACCGAGTAATAGTCGACCAAGTTAAAACTGCAGTTTGAAAAACATGAACATGTTAGTCAACTTGGCTGGTTTTTTTTTGTTTTATTGGGTTCTCCTTTGTCTCTCAAATTGATGATGTCAATGTCATGAAAGAAAGAAATAAAAGAAAGAAAGAAAAGAAAGAAAGAAAAGAAAGAAATAAAGAAATCATTTATTTGCTGATAATGTAGGTATACATATAAGTTGGAATGTTGAATTAAGTGTCCCGGTACATTTTACCTTACGGCATGCAAAATATTATGTTTGAATTAAATGGTAATCTAGATACAGCTATTACAATTATTATTAGCCATAGTCTAATTTAATATGTAGTTACAGATCAGACTAAAAACAAATCAAAATAATTAATGAATTAAATATAAATCTGTCACAAATCATAAAATGAAGAATATAATATGTCGTAATTTGTAATGTCAAAAAGCTTAATGTCAGAATATTCCAAAAACATTAGCAACAATCACAATTATTATTAGTTAAAGAATTTAGATAATCTGATAATGTCAAAATAACATGTATACCTGTTATGTGCATGGTTACTGACCTATTTAGTTTATTTAAAACACACTTTCAATTTTGAAAGTGTCTGTGCTGTTGGTGTGGTTATTAAAATAATTAAATAAATAAAACAATACTATGATCAAATAGGTCTTTAAAAGACCTATTTGATCATAATATTGTTTTATTTATATATTGTTTTATTTGTATAAAATATGTCATTTTTATTTTACCACAGAAACGCATTTGAATTTGGCGGAACTGAAGGGCAATACGCTCGTGTGTTGTGTTGCGACTGAACATAGAATCATATTATGTATCATTACGTCATCATTTAACGATGAAAAAAGCTTTCTTGAGAAAAATCAGACGAGTTTAAGCTTTTATTCACCAACCCCAACTGACATATACCACCCAAAAAAAAAAAACAGTCATATCTAAAAATAAAACTGCAGAAAAGCCAAAAACGATAAAAATAAAAAAACAGCTGTATCATTTACAAAAAAAAAGTACATATATTTATTATTATTTCTAGAATGCGCATCCAGCGACCAATTTCACCGAGTTCAATGACATTATAGGCAGACCAAATGTCGCCGTATTCGTGAGAAAACCACAAATATGTCGAACATACAAGTTATATTAACATAATCGTGTTTCACCTTCATAAATTTACGAGTAGTGTCCAAACGGCCTTTACAACGACTTTCTGAATCGTAGGGTTAAGTAGCTGCTTATTTTTTTTTTAAATGTATAATTCAATTTTTTTGGGTTAACAGGTACCTATATGTGATTTGCGGGATGTGTTACGTAATGTTTTTAAAATATTTTTTAGCGATTTTAATGCTAATTATTCTAGTCGTTTTTTTTTTTTTAAATTACTGGCATTTTAATCCAGGGACTTCCCTTTTTAGTATTAAAAATACTGGTATCAATTTTACTGCATCGTAGATGAGCCCAAACATTTGAACAAACATTCGTTTAATTAATTCTTAATCAAAAGAAAGCTGGGAAGCGCAGTATTAATATATTATTATTATTCATTTAATAAATGATTGTATGCCTTAATGATATATAATGACAGGTTTTAACGCTTTTAATATTCTACGATTTCCGGAGAACACACTGTTAGTTGATGTGTTTTTATTTAGTTACAGGTATTTTCCCACAGAAGATTAAGTTAAGCAGGTTAAAATGTTATTGATACCTGCATCACAATATCCGCCATTTATTTGTATCTCATCAACCAAATAAAAAAATAATAGTATGATTTATTTGTTCTTGGGACAAAAACTTATTCTTTCTTTCTTGCCTTGCCTATTCCTGTAATTAAGTTCAATTTAGACAAGTAGATTTTTTATATTTATCACGACTGGTTTTCTGAAACATGTTTTTTTTTACCACAAATCGACAATAAAGAGAAGCGTTGACACAATCTTTAACAAAATCGAAATAACACGTTTCTGGTACAATATTATTATAATAAACCTATACGTATGATAATAGATAGTTTGGAATTGCTTAGAAATATCTAAGATAGCGTTCATTACATTGGGATGGGATGCATTTTATTAGTTCTAAATTGAATACAGGAAAAGTTTTTACCAGTGCGCAATTTTTTTTGGTGATGCAGTATCAGTAATAGAACACACTTTCATTATTTGTTTAATATTTATTTTTTTGGTCTTACTTGAAATCAGCAAAATATGGACTCAATCTATTCGTATTAATATCAATGGGCGAGCGCACCACTGATACGAGTAGGTACCTACTACTGCGTTCCGCTTAACTGACCGCGCCGCCCGAAGCGTTGCACGACGAGTACCTATCCATTATACAAATTTCAAAATAAACATCTTTCGTTTACGCCCCCACTTCGCATCGTTTTTACGACTTGACAGAACACCGGGATTTCTGCATTTTATGTAAGTTTAATATTAAAGCACACATAAACCATCCAGAATAAATTCTCCACCATCCAGATTGTGAAAACCGCATCAAAATCCGTTGCGTAGTTTAGGAGAAAAACGCAGTCACACAGACGGACACGAAAATCGACTTTAATTTATAATATGTATAGATACAGGCTGACTCTTAATTTATTGGAGACTAGCTGCTGACCACGGATTCGCCCGCTTGGGTTTTTCTAAAATAAAAGTATCCTCAGTTACTCCTTATAACAGTTACCTACATATATTATTATAATAACTAAGCGTATTCTATTTTCGAGATAACTACGGTTGATTCATATAGTATGTTCATAACGCATATTGGTCGAGTCTAGTACTATTTTATTTACTTAATTTTGATTAAACTGAAATTAATCGCACAAACGAACGATTAATCTAATGATTTTTTAACATCTTGGATATTTCAACTATGTATGAAATAACTAATGAACGACTCACCTACAGCTACCTATGAGAACTTATCGTTTGTTCTCACTAGATCGATTCGTTAGTTCGATCGTCGAACAAATGAATCGAAGCACTGTACTTAATTTTTTTTCCAAGCAAGGTTTGTCGACGGAGCCCCGCTTGACGGGGCTCCTACTTCTGGATGGTTTAAAACAAAATAAACAAGAAGCGGATGGCAGGGTCTTTGTTCGCCCACTTCGCTTGCTGACTAGACCCTGCCATCCCCTTCGAACCTAACCTGTCTGAGTCGGGGTGCCCCAAGTCCCGAGCTCACTTTGCTCGCTCTTGCGTAAAATCTGACTAGTTCGATGATCGAATTAGTGAGAACATGCCCCGGTATCCGAACTTATGATGCAAGAGCGAGTGAAGCGAGCTCGGGATTTGGGGCACCCCGACACATTTTTTTTTCTAAACCATCCAGAAGTAGGAGCCCCGCTTGGCGGGGCCCCGTCAACAAGCCTTATTATTTCTTGGAAACAAATATAAACCCGTTTTACACAACAACAACCACCACCGATTCGATTACTTTAACCGACCTTCGGTTAATTAATAAACCGAATAATAAACCGTAGGTGAATTCTCCTTTATGGATGACGTTCATTAGTTACTATAAAAATCTGTGAAACCATCTTTAGGTATTTTAAACAGTAGGTCTTTTGATCGTAGTTATCTCGAAAATAGTTAAAATACGCTTAGTTAGTATAATATCTAACCCCTTATAACATCAGCTATCTGCCAGTGAAAGTCCCGTCAAAATCGGTCCAAGCGTTTCAGAGATTAGCTAGAACAAACACATAGATAGACAGACCGACATTTTTTTGTTGTTTTAAATACCGTATATACTTTCATATGCATTTAGTAAAACGCTGTTATTTTGACATTAATTTTATTTATTTGTATACATCTTTCATTAGGTGAAAGTACTCATGAATATGAACAACATTTAATAACTAACCAAGTCTGAAATAGCGAAAACTAAAGCATTTCATACAAAATTGCAAAACCGACTCAGTCAAAAATTATTATTTTCCGCTATTTTACTAAGTATAATGTAATTTATTAGTAGAAGTAGTGTAAACGCTTCATAAAAATCTTGTCTACATAGAACATAATTTACAACTGTCATAAATAATAATAATTAGCAAATATAATAGTCCCATTTCATAAAGTATTAGATTACAATACTAAACATAATTATTTTTATGACACCTGCCTACGTTTTTATATTAGTGTATGTGACATATTTTACTGCTTTGTAATGTTGTAAATTAAACTATTATTATAACTTTGACGTCAAACTTTGACGTCTTTGGTACCGTGTGGTGCCGGACGTAAAAAATAGCACCACCCCATTTCCTCCCGTGGGTGTCGTAACTGTCGACTAAGGGACTTAGGTACTAGCGAATGGCTAGCAGCGTTCTCTATGCATTTTTAACCATACTGCGTATGCTTAAAATACATGCTACATAACATATTACCATACTGCGATCGCCAACCCGCCTGCCAAGCGTGGTGATTATGGCAAATTCCCCCCTTTTGGGGAGGCCTATGTCCAGCAGTGGGCGTTTTTCGGCTGAAATGATGACGTCAAACGTGAGAAAATAGAAGTTAAATAATGAAAAAAACACAACGTATTTGTTTTTTTTTTTTTTGTTGAAAATATTTTAATCTTAATAGTTTGCTGTTTATCACCCTTTACTACGAATTAAAAGTAGATGGATGAAAAATGATGAAACTACTTAGTTTTCTATAGTTCAGCTTGCACCCGTCGGAAACTTCTGTAGGTACCTTAAACGCCACGCGCGCCTCAAAGAAATGTCAGCACGAACTGACGGGTTCCACTAGGACCGACGCCTGCCGGGGTTGTGGATTTGTCCGAAAAGGATACGGTGGCCCCAGGGCCACGGTATTCTACACGGTATTCAGGAAAAGTCTGACGCGCCCTCCCGCTCCGCCCAGAGCGGGAGAAGTTATTCGATAATTTCCCACCCAAAAAAAAAAGACGCACTCACAGTAACTATAAAATAAAACTGTCAGTCGTAGGACTGCACGTCAGAAGTGAAAACTTCTTAGATTCACAGACTTGTAAACATTATTACACACGTCTGCATATAATTATGTATCTGAGCGTGACGGTCAGGTGAGTTCAGTGGCTTTTCCCCAACCCAAAAGAGCTTCTGTTTATAGCTCTCATTGTTCTCTCTCAGCGGAGTTACTGACTCTCAGTGTTAAAAAATGCCAGACTATTACATTCACGAATAAAGTGAATTACATTAAATTTGATTATCATATTGATGGATCACTATTGAATAGAGAGTCGGTCATCCGCGACTTAGGGGTACTGTTCGATACATCCCTATCTTTCCGCGATCATATAGATAGTATCGAAGCTAAGATAGTATCTATCTATCTAAAAGAATGCTTGGCTTTATAATCCGTATGTCGAAACCTTTTCGTAATTGTAGCAGCATTGTTTTTTTTTTATTGGTTTGTTTTGTACTGTTCTAGATTCTAGAGGTCTAATGCGAGTATATACACTTTTTATTGTTATTTTTTGTCTCTAATTTCCATATGTTAATGTCATGCATACCTGTTATTTGCATGGTTACTAAAACGTCATTTTAGGATGTTATTTTATTTGAATTGTCAGTGACTGTACTGTTGGTGTGCTTATTATATATAAATAAATAGCTTGCAGAGTAAGCAAGCTGAAGTGGCAGTGGGCTAGCCATGTTTGTCGAAGGACCGATGGCCGGTGGAGCAGAAGAGTCCTGGAGTGGAGACCGCGTATCGGGAAGCGTAGTATGGAACACCCCCCCAGCTAGATGGACCGACGACCTCAAAAAGGTGTCTGGGACAGACTGGAAATGGAAGGCGGAGGACAGAGTGTTGCGGCGCAATCCAGCAGTGGACTGCAAGAAGCCATGGAGACGATAACGAAATGAATGAAATAATTTAAAATTACTTGATATGATGATTAAAGGCTCGTACATACTCGTGCGATATCGCCGTCGCGACAGGCACCGACAAAGAAATTGTGCTACTAGTGTCGCGTCGTGACCGCGATATCGCGCGAGTCTGTACGAGCCTTTATTATCAAAATTCACCGCGCTCGTGCCGCCATCTTCGCCGCATCCGGGTGGGTCATTCATAGAATAAGTAAAATTTTGGAAAATGTTACTCCTTTGCAAAATTTCTTAAGCAATTTTAAAATTATAATAATTATGTAAAAATATAAAACAGTTATATAAAAATTCGCTGCTTTGGCTTTTTTACCACTAAGTATATGGTCTTCTTAAAATATTTCGTATTTGAATAGATACACCTTATATAATATATATACACACACACATCTGTTTAAATGTATGTGAGCGTGACGGTCACGCGAATTCAGTGCTTTTTCGCCATCCCAAAAGTTCCCAACGTGCCTAAAGAAGTTCTCACTTCAAAAAAGTTTAAAACTAAAACCCTACTACGACAAAAACGCCAATTAAAAAGTCATAAACAATACATAAATGTCGATCTTTTTCGAAGTTATGTTATTAAGGTATAAGACAATTACCTTCGATTCCCTTCCTTTTGGCTTCACCGTAGTCAGGTAAAAAACAAGAGAATGTGTCTCTTCCATTAAAAATTAAAAAAAACAATATCAAAATTCTCAAATAATTACAAAATAAAACAGCAAGTTTTCAATAGTACTAACAAAGCAACATATTGCAAAACGTCTCAATAGAGAATATCGGTTACATAAACTAGTGGGCACCCCCGACGTCGCCGATAAAATGCCGATCAGTGCATACTGTATGCGCTGAATTATGCCAACTGCGTCTTTGATGTCCACAGAGTAGGTCGCGACAGAGACATACTGAAACATATTTTTAGAGTTAAAATTCTTGAATATGGAAATGGAATCATCGATACGAACTGCTCTGGCTGGAGGCCTTATTTATAAGGCATCCACAGGATATTCCGGTGAAGTAGCCGACAACCTCTTAGACTTTTGAACTGCGAATAGACAAACATAAAAAAAAAAAATGATACGACGAAGGAGAAAAAGTGCAAAAATGTTGAGAAGAGATAGCTTAACTCTTTTTAATGATAATAGACAGCTGATCAACCATGATATTGTAATATACGTGCTAGAAAATAAGAAAAGAAGAGGATATTTTTTGTACAAGTAACTAACTGCGTACGTCTCATCTCTAATAAAATAAAATAAACTTTGATAGACAGCTAAGACAAGGCACAATCAAGTGGGATTTATTGTAGGGAACAATAAATGCATGAAAACGTGTAATTTATTCTAATTTATTGAAATTACATACAAAATTACTTGGTAGAAATGATGGAAATATAATAAATAAACTCTTTTTAATTAAATAGGCATTATATACTTTTAGTGATCATAATTTACTTATTTAGTGATGGTGCTGGTTGGTTGGTAATGGTAGAACTAAAATTAATAATATTTTATTCACCAAATATCGTCAGACCAATATGTCAATGTTTTCAATTGGATTTTTACCTAGCTTTTATAACACTTAATTATTCTTTTTTTTTATATTTAACATCACCATTTATGCTATTTTTGCTTTTCAAAACAGTCTTTTTATTTATTTATTTATGTACACACAAAATACTTGACAGGACAATATATTTAACATAGAAGAGCACAAAGGTACTGCTTATTTCCAAAGAAATTTCTTCCAGCAGTCTTTTATTACTACTCACAAAACTTTCTTGCAAGGAAAACAATCACGCGGTTTTTCAAGCATCCTTGTACAATTTAAAATGCAACACCGAATGCACTTAATCTGTACAAGAATACTCTTTTCTTTGTTTTCACACTACACTATTAAAGTCCATATAAAACGTCTACTCTGTGTCCTTTAGCTACTCTGTGCCTAAACACGGCTCCCATACAGTCGGTAGGCTTTCTTTGTGAATTATTGCGGGTTCCGTAAAGGAGCGGTGTACCCGCGTCAATACCTTAATGGTGAGCCGTGTTTCCACCCGCGGAACTCTAAAAAATTGTGAAAAATAGCATACGGGCAAGGGAATAGACACCGATTGGATTGAAATATTTGCTTGTATTTTGTTTTGTGTTTCTATTTGTGAATTTTTGTGTTTGTGTTGCTGAGATTAAAATTGTCTTTTTTTATTGTTTTGTTCATATTTTGGAATTGCGGATATTGTATCAGTAAAGAATCCAAAAAATATAAACATTTATGTAGGTCCGACATATTTGTAATGCTTCTACAAACAGGCACGACACGCGACGCGACACAAAGGCACCGCGTGTCGCGCGACGAGCGGTGACAATGTGACGCGCGCGAATCGCCTTGCGAGTCGCGCCTGTTTGTAGGAGCATAAACATACAGTTCTATTTTAAACAACTTTTTGTAATTTTCTTAGCCACAAAAACGCGTCATTAATAAGTAATGTAATCTAATGCCCATACTCTCCTTTGGCTTTGCCGTTGTTGGGTACAAATTGCGATCCGTTACTAGGTACTAACATTATTATAATCAATATGTCCTATACCCAAAGTCTCCAATTCAGATCATATATGTAAACAAAGTAATGTCAAGAAATGTCACTGTCAAAATGACAGGACAGTGGTACAAAACATTTTATCATTTTTTTTTTTTAATAGTCATCGCTAAAATTAAAGTGAATTAATTATAAGAACTATGCAAACAAAATACCGTTGCCAAACAATGATTTGTGTAGTATGTCGGAGACACGGCATATATGATCGTCATAATCCGCCCTTAAGTCCAGTGCTAGACGTAGGCCTCGCAAAATCGATTTCCACTCGAAACAGTTCACAGCCGTTTTCATCCAAAATGTGAAAAAAAAAAATGCTACTTACAATATCAATCTACAATTGAGAGTTGTAATATTAGTGTTGTTGAAGATGTAAAAAATTTGAAAATGTTTGGATCTCCTGCATTGTTACCAGTATCATAAAAGAATTTATACCAGAAAATCTCCTTTTTGTAATAACTTTGTTTAAAACCGAAAATTTATAAAAATAATTACGGTATGATTATTTTATAATTATTATTTCTTAAAATCAGTACTTAAAAGAAAATGAAAACTTTTCGCAATTTTATGTGAATTACCATTACGAAGATATTTTTTTGATATGTTATCCCCTTTGTTTACATAAATTATCTGAATTGGAGACTTTGGGTATAGCTTCAATAGGGATGGACATGTTTATTGACGCTATATTAAGGTTCCTTAAAAAAATAATTTGCCGAATTGAATTGTAACTTACCTATTGATACAAGTTTTAAAGCATTCACGAAAGGCAATTATACTGAAACCAAATTAAAATTTTACACCCCAAAAGATAAACGGTCCCAAAAACCAATATCAATTTACAAAATAGACTAGAAAGGGTGAAACGAAACATATCTTCGGTTCTCCTTGAAATTTTTATTCGTATTTATACATATCGACCAGTTATGTGCGACCCCTGGCCCTCCATGCAATACCCCCTTTTCACCCCACGTTATTCAATGGAAGGAAGGGGAGAGGGGTCAACATAGACTGGTGGTCGTCCATCACTACTCTTGGAAGGGGTTGGCTGGATTTACAACCCTTTTGCAGCAGATTTATGTGGCGATCGCAGGGTTAACTTAACCCTCAAATGCAGAAAAGATCGCGTTTCTTTATTTTATAAATGGCAGACGAAAATAGACTGCGTTTTTTGTGCCCTTTGGTACGTCAATTTTATTTGGGAGACGTGTTTTTATGCAGGATGAAAACCTAAATAAATATTGGATTAGTTGTACTATTTTCAGTAAACCCATGTTACCATAATTTCCCATTTTACACTGTAATCATACAAAACGGCTTTACAACTACACTGTCGTGCAAAAAACACCTAACACTCATTCCAACTAAAATCTTTTAATTGTTCTCATTAAAATGTACTTCAGTGCAAAAAAAAAATGTTTCTCTAAATACACTGGCGTGCACTAAGGCTCGATATCTCGACTCATTACGTCCATACCGTGCAGGCCAGAGCATGTACGCCGTATCGATGTCAGTTAATTTTCCACCAAGTGTAATTACCGTGTTTCGCTTTGTTTTTGCTACTAACTTTATTTGCATAGTGGAGTAAGGGGATCGGGTCTTGTTTCATTGGACAGAGAAATATGTGGAGTAGATTTTTTTATACTTTATTTTTGACTCAGTCATAATACTCATAATATAATTAATATCTCAGTTCTCTTTACTTCTAATACAGAGTCGCAAATTCGAAATAAAAGTAGAACGCAGTGAATTTTCAACTTATTACTAACAGCAGATGAAACCGAATGACTGCAGGGTAATATTTGTAAGGGGAGTATTTTTAGGTAAGTAGCTTATATTTAAGTAAAGGTTAGTTATGAAATGTATAATTCAATCAGAGATTACGTGCTAGATGTTTTATTACACAACAAATTACCAGTTTATTAGTAATTAAAAATACTGCGTATTTAATAAGTTACAACCTTATGGAAAAGGACAATCCTATTACTTGAGAATAATGCGTGATGCAAGATGTGAAATCACCTGTTTCTTATTACCTATTATTGTTTATTATAAACAATGTTAATGACTTTATAGTAATAATTTTAAATGTATGATAAAATATACAGTGACTCATAAATCTATGCTTCTAGTTATTTTATTACTTCTGATATTCACAACTAGTATTGTTTTCCATATATGGTTGTGTTTATTCTTTACTATTTAATTTTTTTATAATTTGCCACACTTATAATAATAATTTTATTATAAGTGTGGCATAGAAAAATGGTTCTTATTTATTTATGAGAACAAACCATCCGAGCTAGATAAAATTATAGCTTACATAAAAATAACGATCCTCAAATTATTAATAAATGGGAACTGAACTGTAGAAATACAGATTGACATTTTTAAATCTTTTAGTTATCACAATTTCCTAAAACGAAGCAACAGTTTTTTGTTTTTCAGTAGGTATCATCATGCATTTGACACTCACCTTACAAAATTATTTTAACAACAAATTTTTTATGTACCTACATTCTGAAGCAAATAAAGAGCTAAAAAAAATAATTCACAAAATCACTGCTCAAAAAATAACATCACAACCCACTCCATAGTTTCCACAGTCCTGATCTAAAACTCCAGAATAAGCTAATAGAGACATTGTTCGGGCGCTCGTTAGCCGCATCAAGATGCGCCGCGCCACGGGGGTCTAGCCTGCGCGCGCGCACCTATAGCTACCCTGTATGTTCTACTGAATATTGCCTCTAGTATTAGGATGCTTCCATAAAGATACAAGTTTGCTGGTCCCGATTTGTCGGTAAAAGTTGGTACTGATAATCAACCCACCAGTGGTCGGAATGAAAAAGTGTAGTCGGTACCGACAGTTTCAACCTGTTTCTTTATGTGTGAGCCCATACAGAAAGTTCGAAGCGTTAAATCTTTACGCACGAGTAAAAAAAAAAAAAACTGTACAAAGGCGGACTTAATGTCTGAGGCATTTTCTACCAGTCAACCATAAGATGATGCAGAGACAAAACATGGCAGTTGCAACATAAGGGATAGATAACACGAAGAAGGATAAAAATAATATAAACTAATACATACACAAATATAAGCAAAATAAACAATGTCAGGAGAAATAACGACTGGTAGGGTAGAAAACGAATCAGCGCTGGGATGATTCAGCCAACTTCTTACGAATATGTTCACGTACCTTCACTTTAAATGATAACCGACTGGTTGCCATCCTGATATTCAGAGACAGCGCATTCTAAAGAAAGACCGCTTGGACAACGAAAGAAGACTGAATCAAAACAGAGCGGTGAGACGGACATCGTAGAAGACGATTGTTGGTGGAACGAAGATTTTTACTATGGGCAGAGAGATATTTTACCAGCACCAACACACATCGAGAGTAGGGCCAGCTGTCAAATCGGGCTGTGATTCATTCTTAGGCTGGGCGTCGCCATCACCCCGCTCCGCCACCACCCGCGTCCGCTCGGCCACCGCTGCTATCGTGAGCCCAGCCTAAGAGAGTAGTCGTTGACGGACTTAGAGAGTAGGCCACAACGTTTATTGTATTTCGGCAGTAAGAGGTAAGATACCCAGTTCCTCTGTGGTTTAGGATTTTGGGTGCAGCTCGCATCCACCTTCGACCTTATCATCACATACCATCAGGTGAGATGAAGGCCAAGAGCTTCCCCTTTGACGATTAAAAAAAAACCGCTCTACGCGGCTGCTTTCGTACTCACAGTCTTTGTTCGGGGCGCGGCGCCGATCTCTCGCATCCAGCCCTGGTCCAGGCCATGGTCCGGAGCGAGAGTGCATGGGAGGCAAACAATTCCTTCTGCGAAGCATTAATGCTCGCGAAGGAGAAGGCGGAACGCGCGAGGGAGCGGCAGTCTGTGCGCCCTCACGCCCCTAGTCGCCGCAGGAGACGCCCGAGCCGATTCCCGGCCACCGTAGGCGCGGACTTGCGGACGACGAGCTATGGGCAGCTCGCCGTCCGGTAAGGTCCAATCCCGGGTCGACGGCACGTTGTGTTCCACGCGCGCCTCAAAGAGATGTCAGCACGCACTGACGGGGCCCGCTAGGACTGGTGTCTGCCAGAGTTGTGGGTTTGTCCGAAAGGGATACCGTGGCCCTGGCACACAGGCAACTGAAGGAACACGGGTGGGTTTTAGTCAGTAAAAGTCTAAAAATAAAAATTTCGCACCAAAAAAAAAGCCTTTGCTCGGGCCCCAAACTAATCATGTCCGTAGGTGATACGGAGTAGCCAACACCGTAACTTTGGCAGAAACTACGGATTTCGTACTTGGGAGTAGACCTCCTGTATCTTTATGCAAGCACCCTTAGCGTCTAAGGATATCTAAATTCACGAGATGAAACTTTAAGTTTAGTAGAAAAAGGCATTGATTTGTCAACGAGCTTCATTAAGTTGATATTTGCATTTGTACACACCAATTAAGTTCTTAAAGCTTAGTCTACAATGTCTAGTGATGTGTTTTGGGTTAAGTGTATAGACATGATACAATAAACATATACGTCACATAATCAGCATGTAATGTTCCCAGTTCTGGGACAAAATCCTCCTCTCTTCGAGAGGGATTGGGCTGTAATGCACCACGCAGGACCGATGCGGCTTGATTGATGTCACATGTCTTCGAATTTTCGGTTCTAGAACACGCCGGTTTCCTCACGATGTTTTCCTTTACTGTTTTGAGAGGTGTGGTGATGTAGATATTTACACAAAGTGAAGCGCCTGCCTAGGTTCAAACCCACGATCTACAGCTCGTAAGTCGGAACCGTTACCACCATAATACAAAGTTGACTGAAAATGAGGATTTTGTGGTAACTCTCTTTGTTTGGTATAAAAAAGATAAAACAAATGATACAGGTGTCGCAAACCTCTTTACTCTGTCTGTACCTTAAGACTGCACCGAGCGCACAGTGGCGCCCTTATCGTTATTTCGGTGATTTCTTTTATTTTAGAATGAAATGCAGAAAATAAGCTCGTCAAGTTGTGCTTAACGTCTGAACTTATTTCGATGAAATTTTGCCGCGGTAAACCATGGCCTAAGCTATGTTAGGACATAGGATATTTTTGATTCCGTTATTGTTATAACGGGATCAACATAAAATAGTACAACATAAAATAGTAGAAATTAAATAAGGGTGCCACTTTCTACGTAACTGTCACATTTTTTGACGTAAAATGCTTAAACATGGCAACAATTTAGTATGGATTTTTTTTTAGTTCCATTTATTTTAATTTCTACTATTTTATGTGGCACTGTACGTTCCTGGCAGGCGAAGCCGCGAACAAAACTAGTAATAATATATACCAATCAACCTAGGGTAAACCATCAGGTAAAATTATCTCGTACAAATGCGACCATATTAAAAATTATGTGACGCAGCGAAACGAACTCAAAATGGCGGCGCTTCATTCGCCACGCGCGATGCGTCACGGTCCTCACTCAACGTAACGATTAAAAGTATTTGATACTTTAGATATCGAGTGGTGTAATTAAATTTTGGATTTAGCTGCAGCACCAAACTGTATCCACCGATTTTGTAATCATCAGTTTTCTGAATTGCCTCCCTCTATTAAAGCAAATTTAAAGACGTAATCAACTCAAAAGAAGCTGGAATTTTTCTGCTATCTCTATAGAGAAGAAAGCATTTATTGGCTCGAAGCTCCATTCTCTAATTTGCAAATTTCGTCATGTTCACTTCACAACGACCATTAATTTTGTTACTTACTCATCTCAACCTGTCAAAAGGATCGTCTTAAAACCTCTCATCATAAAGAAACACTCTCCCTTTGTTTAAAATCATAATAAAGTAACTAAAATTTATTTGCTAAAGCCACTTGACACCTAACGTATCCAATTCAGCTGCCTGAAGCTTTCAGGGTTATTTCAGGACGGTATTAAAATCATTTTCGTCTGTCATACTACATAATATGACAATAACCATATTTCGCTTTATTTTGTCTTGTGTTTGAGACATGTGAGTGACGTGAAATATATTTATTGTTTTAACTATTTTTGGGGCGACGTTTTAGTCAACGGGTTATGTTTTTGTTAGCGTTGGGAAAGTGTTTTTAGTGAGAGGTAGGAGTATCTTTTGTGGAGTGATTTTATTCATGTTTGATTGATGACTTTTTTATGTGAAGCGGAACGCAGTAGTAGGTACAGTGGGCTGCATCAATTGGGTACCCCATTTGTATTAAAATTTGCTTTCAAGGGGGTACCCACATCGTGACGCTGACTGTACCTATCAGCTGTGCGCTCGCCCATTGATATTATTACGAATAGGTTGTATCCATATTTTCCGGTTCCGTTTGGTGCCGGACGTAAAGAACTACCCCATTTCCTCCCTTGGGTGTCGTAAAAGGCGACTAAGGGACTTACTAGAGAATGGGCAGCAGCGTTCTCTATGCATTTTTACACCATACTGCGATCGCCAACCCGCCTGCCAAGCGTGGCGATTATGGCAAATCCCCCCCTTTTGGGGGAGGCCTATGTCCAACAGAGGACGTCTTTCGGCTGAAACGATGATGATGTATCCATATTTTGCTGATTTCAAGTAGGACCAAAAAAAGTATTAAAAATATTGGAAATGTGTTCTATTACTGATATTGAACCACCAAAAAAAAAAAATTACGCATTGGTTAAAAACTTATCCTGTAAGTCGTATCTGTATAAATAAAATTAAAATAAAACATTCAGAACCAGAAACTTTCACATCTTCTATAATATATTTAATTTAATTAGTAATATTATAAAGTTGGAGATTGTTGGTTTGCTTGAACGGGCTAATCACAGGAAGTACTGGTTCGAATAGAAGAATTATTTTAGTGTTGTATAGCCCAATTCTTTAGGAAGGGTATAGGCTATTTAACATCACGCTGCGACCTATAGGAGGCGAGCAAAATGACCAAAAAATCGGAAAGATCACTAAGCGAAAACGAAGTAATTGTGCGGGTGGGCGATGCGATGCGACAGGGTAGGTTTTGGGCCAAAATTTTACACGGACGAAGTCGCTGGCAGAAGCTATCAAAAAACAAAACAGCAAACAGTAAATTAGCACTTAGCAGAATACGTTTCCAGGCAATTGATATATCGTTTAAGAGATCCAACATTATTCATCATAACTTTGTTCCACACGACCAAATTCAAATTCAAACAAAAATCAGCATAAAATAATAAACCAAAGCAAATATGAACATAAAGCCTTACGTACACTAACGTAAATTCTAAGGGAAGTAACACTTGAGCTGCAATGTCGGCTGTCTTAAACCCCGGTGCACACGACCGGCGCTTATCTCCGATGTAGGTCAGTCTGCAGATATTAAAGTATTGGAAGCTCTTACACTGTATGAGTATTAAAAGTTTGGTTGGAATACTGAGAAAATTGTTGAAGTACCTACATACATTTACTTTGAGATGAAAGGCAGATGCCTTAATATGGTGGCATTTTCTGTCCACATTTTTAACCGACTTCAAAAAAGAAGGAGGTTCTATGTTCGACTGTATATATATTTTTTTAATGTATGATCACCGATTTCTCCGTCAATTGTGGACAGATTTTGAAAATTATTATTTTGTTTGAAAGGGTATGCTTTCGAGGTGGTTCCATTGTCACCAAGTCAGAATCTGATATGGGGATCCCATAGAAATCGAGGGAAATCTACAATTTTTATAGTAATACTTCCTGTGACTGTTGTTTAGATAGTAAGTAGTGGAAGATGAATTGGAGTGGGGTAGTTACAATAACTAAAAAGTGAAAAATAAAAACTTTTTCACAAAAAAAAATAATATATTGACTTCAAACAAAAAAACACTACAAAGTGAAAAATAACTTTAATTTCAGAAGTCGGTGGCAAACAACTAAAATACAGATCCAAAGACACCGACTTCTGAAAATAAAGTAGTTTTTCACTTTGTACTTTTTTTTTTCTCGCTTTATTTAGGTATAATAAGTAAAGACTAACGAGATGTATTAGTTTCATAAAAGGAATTAATAATAATATCACATTATTTCTGTATGTTTTTCCTATTTAATATTTTACCCTGTTTTATAATTATCATGACATTTTTAATCGTTTATGCTCTTGTGTGTACGAGTAGTGTTATGTCTTTTGTGTGCACTGAATAAATGTGTTATCTATCTATCCACCTAGGTATTTGCTCATAAGGGTTATTTTTTTATTTTTTAAAACGTTGCTCCACACTAGGAATTTCTCCTGTATCGTGGGTGCGTTTACAAACATTTAAAACTCACATACACAAACAGCCAGACCCGGAACAACTACTTGTAGGTCATACAAATATTTGTTCCGTGCGGGAATCGAACCCGCGACACGCAGTGCAGCAGTCAATCGCTTAACCACTGCGCTAACCGTGCCGTCAATGCAAAATAAGTATTTTATGTTCCCACTGCTGGGACACAGGAATCCTCTCTTTGAGAGGGAGGGAGCCATAAATCACCACGCGGGCTCAATGCAGATTGATAGATATCACAAATGTCTTCGAATTTTTGGTTCTAGAACAAGCCGGTTTCCTCACGATATTTTCCTTCACCGTTTCGAAAGTAGTGGTAATTAAATAATTTACACAAAGTAAAGTGTCTACTTGGGTTCGAACCTACAACCTACAACTCGTAAGTCGCGGCCGTTTGCACTGGACCACCACTGCTCTCTAAGGGTACACACAGAACCAATATTTGCATATTAATGTAGGCATACCTATGTTGATAATGAACTCAGGTTTTTGACGTGACAACGTCTAATAAATCGATGAACGCCGGCTGCATGCACGAAAAAGGATGACTCGTTGTCCCGTTACGCTCATTGTCCCGTTACGCCCATTGTCCCGTTACGCACATTGTCCCGTTACGCTCATTGTCCCGTTACGCTCATTGTCCCGTTACGCCCATTGTCCCGTTACGCCAATTGTCCCGTTACGCCCATTGTCCCGTTACACACATTGTCCCGTTACGCTCATTGTCCCTTTACGCTCATTGTACGCTTGCGCCGCATCAATGTTTTGTTATTACGTTGTCACGTTAAACTAGGTATCGTCCGTAAACCAACTTTACAGTCAGCAATTTTTTAAATTAATTTGGCAGTAGGTATCTAACCGTACGACGATTGTATTGTAATTAACTGGTGATAACATTTTGCATCACACTTGCAGGCTTTGGACTTTTTCGTAATGGTCAAGTACTTAGTGTCGCTCGGTGTCCAACTTGTAACCTTTTTTAAATATTTTTGGGAAAAAATATAACATGGTGTAAAAACTATTGGAATCGATTCAGTTACTTATTCTGAACAAACTATATTCAGGTTTTGCATATACTAAAAATAATGTTGGTAAATGTTGTTGTGGCTCAAGACTAACTATAACTTCACAATTAATTGCTCTAATAATGCAATGTAGTGGACTTATCAGGCAATGCAATAAATTAAAGCTAACTGATTGATTGACTTCATTAAATTTTATTTTCCACATTAGGAAAATCAATATACAAAATCACAATCATATACAACTTTTATAATAATAACTAGCTTCTGCCCGCGACTTCGTCCGCGTAAAATTCAGCCCCGTCGCATCGAATTGCCCGCCCGCGCAATTACTCCGATAACGCTTAGCGTTCTTTCCGACTTATTGTCGTTTGCTCAACTCCTGAAGGTCGTAGCGTGATGTCAAATAGCCTATAACCTTCCTAAAGAATTGTGCTATCCAACACTGAAAAAAAAATTCAATTCGAACCAGCAGTTCCTGAGATTAGCGCATTCAACCAAACAAACTCTTTAGCTTTCTAGTTAGCGTCTAAGACGTTGATTGAAATCAAGTGATGTCAAGGACAATTTTGTTTATATTTAAATACTTGTGATTAATAACATATTTATTTGGATAAGGATTAATATTATGTTGATAAAACTCCTTCGCAAATTATGCATTAATTTCGAACAAATTTGATTACCATAAAAAAAGGTTATAGTGAGTCAATCTTAAAAGATAGACATAATTATGCTGTCGCGGACTTTAGAACTTTTAAAGCGGAACAATTCCATCGTACATGATATTTGCGTAACTTAAACCGTTTACGCAGCGCACGCAACGGAAGCTCTCAAAAAGGAATATTTTTTCCCGTTTTTGCAACATTTTTCATTTATGCTCCGCTCCTATTGGTCGTAGCGTGATGTTATATAGCCTATAACATTCCTCGATAAATGGACTATCCAAACAAAAATATTTTTTCTATTCCAATTAGTAGTTTCTGAGATTAGCGCGTTCAAACAAACAAACTCTTTAGCTTTATAATATTAGTATAGATTAAACTGTTTGCCCCAATTCCGTCCGCGAATAAAGTACTTACTTAATTATATTAACGGGGAAAAATTCAACAAGTGTCCTTCATCATGATCATGAAATTACAATCAACTGCCAAGTTACAAATCTACAAAAGCTCACCGAAACTGGTTTAGTACTTTAGCCGTAAAAACGTTAAACGTTAACAAACATACAAACTTTCGCGTTAATAAGCAAGAATTTCTAAGTAAAAATATTAGTAGTGCTTACGGCCCATGCCTGCCCATAACAAGCAATAAAGCTTACTACACACCAATAAATTACTCAATTAAACGCCTAATTACGGCAAAAAACATCGCATAAAAATGCATGGTACATAGATAGAAATATGACCGGCAGTTAAAATGAATGTACGCCTTAATTGAGGGACAATGACAGGGGATGCCCCAAAATAGATGGCAGAGCAAACAGATGTTTGATTTATAAAAAATAAGTTGCGAGAAAGGGTTTGAAGTTCAGGAATGAGACGATGGAAGTATTAATTGTACGGGAATTATGGTTACGCCTATATTCTCTAATCCCTAAGGTATTGTATTTTATTGGTTTTATATGTGTGCCGTGGACGTAAAGAATAGCACCACCCCATTTCCGCCCGTGGGTGTCGTAAAAGGGGACTTACTAAAGAATGGGCAGCAGCGTTCTCTATGCATTTTAACACCATACTGCGATCGCCAACCCGCCTGCCAAGCGTGGCGATTATGGCAACCGCAACTGGGGGAGACTTTCGGCTGAAATGATGATGATGATAATGAATGTTTGTAAATATATGAGGATCTTGTATCTATCACATAATTAATTTATCAGTCTTCACTTTTCATTCTTTTTACCTATATACAGTACAGAATACAGGGTGAAATTGAATTCATGGGCATTATCTTAAGGGGTCATTATACTCATCATTATGAACAACTTTCACTATGGGACCAAATCTGAAATCTCGAAAAAAGAATCAGCTTTTCCCTACATTTATGTTCGCATAGCACGTCAAAATGTAGGAAACAGCTGATTTTTTTTTCGAGATTTCAGGTTTGGTGCCATAGTGCAAGTTGTTCATAATGATGAGTATGATAAAAAGAAAAGAAAAAACGTTTATTTGCGGTAAACATGACGCAAAAAAAGAACACAACACAAAAAAAAAATAAGTTTGGGGTAAATATGCGTCACATCCACGCAAAACGGCCATCGCTCAGCATAATGACCCCTTAAGAGGATGCCCATGAATTCAATTTCACCCTGTATAGGTAAAATCACACAGTAATACGGTACAATATACGGTATTGTACGGTACAGTATATATACTATAGTACAGTAATTTTATAAGTCTTACGAATATAATTTACGTAAAAGCAAAAATGTAGTCATTTTTTATACCTTGTAATTTTTTGAATAAAATTTTATTAATTTTATTTTTATTCTAAGTAATTCGTTTTCACATATAATTATATAATTAATGTGTACAAAATATTGTTAACATTTTAAAAGAGTAAGTGTGGAGTTTCTTGCCCATTCTTCTCCATACGTATCTTCCTTCTGGAAGGTGCAGCTAGAATCAAGTACATTTTGACATTCAAAAGTGCCTTTTATATGCTTAGTTGAAAGGCGATTTGAACCCAGAATCTTTCTCATGGCAGTCACGGTTTCTAAGTTACGGTATTTATGTTAAACTTATTAATTAAAGAGGGGTTTGAATCAAAATCAGAGGTTAAGCTACGTTTGCCGCGGTCGGTTCGTGGATGGGTGACCATCCGTTACTTAAGCATCCAAATAGTCTGACAACCAGTCTTACCAAGGGGTATCGTACTACCCGGTAACTGGGTTGTGGAGTTCATATACACAGTCGCTGCATCCGGTCAGACTGGAAGCTGACCCCAACATAGTTGGAAAAAGACTACGCAGATTGATTATTAATGGATAATATTTTTGTGTTCACCAAAAATCTTAAGGTACATCTATGTATGCATTTCAAAAATTTTATTCTTCCCCGAAAAATACTGATCGTGCACCAAATATTAAAGGTTAGGTTAGGTTAGGTTATATTTTGGTGCACATTCAGTATATTTGGTGGAACACAGGCAAAATTAGGTAAATGAAATGGGAGTACTTTTAAATAAAATTGAAGTACTTTTAAATACCATCCATTATTAATTAATAAAGTATCAAATGTAAAATAATCACTTTTTTCAACGACAAAACATATTAGTCAACTCAGGATATGACACAGGTGTTGACATTTTATGTTTCAATATTCATGTCAATAATTTTAATAACATTTAGAATGCATTACCCAATTCAAATGTTCTACTATTTATATTTCAAATGTCAAGTTTTTTTTATATTTAATCTCGATTCAATCTATGACGTGTTTATAAATTATAGTAAGTACTTAAGAAGATAACGAAGTTAAGATTCACGGAAATTATACAAATTAGAAAGAAGTTAATGTTTTATTTAAAAAAAAAATTACATTAGTAAAAATAAATGCAGCAGGTGACATTTTGTTTAAAATATATTATTTAAAATTCTGCTGCATAAGGCATCTGTCCCACCGCTACGAAGGAGCGATTTTCTCGCTGAAACGTACAAAAGATTGTAGGTAGGTCCCGTGTAAGTAAAAGAGATGCATATAATAGTAGTTAAACGCTAACTATTTGCACTGCCGCGCCGTGTGCCGCCGCGCCCGTTGAGTACCTACTCGTTTGGTGCAGCAAAAAGAACTGTCAAAGAGAGTACGTAGTAAAAGGCGACCTTATGTCGCACAGGCTGTTACGACAATAACTATGGTTTCATTCGATCATTCAGGCAAATTTGGAATTACAATTATTTAAAATGAAAGGTATTAGGTTTTAAAAACGACAGTGTAAAATAGATACGTAAAGCAATGCACGTTCCTCTGAGTTGAATTGATAAACATAAAATTTTTATATCATTCAAGTTTATCATCTATTATTCTACGCCCCCACAGGACTTACTTGCTCAGTGACGACACTCGTTTGGCGGGCAGAACACTCGCTGAGAGACTCACGCTTAGTACATACGCATACCAGCGAGTAATCACTCGTCGCCGTCACGCACTCGCAGCTCGTCGCTCGCCAACTCGTTATTAGTTGCTAACTCTACTCGCTTCTAGTTAGTCGCTGGCGGTGGGACATATACTTTATAGGGTTTTAAATAGCCCACCTATATTTTGAATATAATTGTCACTATTTATTGTTTCAAGATTCGAATTACCGCAGTAAATTTAAAAAAAGAACGACCACTCAAATTACAACAGTAGGAAGCGGTTAAAATTAACCCTAAACTGCAACCAATTTGTTAATTGTTGGGGTGTTTTTTGTCCGGTTTATTTTTGTTGGACTTATTTATGAATTTGAATGGCCTCTGAAGACTAAGGGTTGACGGTAATTCGTATTTTATGAACTTTATTTTTACGGTTGCAGAAGGGGTAAAATCCCGCGAGACGTCATCAAGATGTTTTTTTTTGGTGTAATTATAGATTTTTCAGAGACAGTTTCGTACTTCTTGTTTACAAACATGTGGCAAGCATTGAAGATTTTCCTGATTGATCATTTTGAATTTTACAAATTGAAAACTTAGGGTGTTTTTTTTTTTTTTTTGGGCACGCCACAATTGTGGCGATAAGTCCCCGCTTTGAGGAGTGGCTAGAGAGGCGCCACGGCGTCCTCACCTTTCGCCTGACACAGGTCCTCACTGGACGCGGGTGTGTCGGGAGGTTCCTGTTTCGGTTTAGGCGGGAGGAAACGCCCGGGTGTTACCACTGTGTGGATCGCCCGGAGGACACGGTGGAGCATACGGTGGAGGTCTGCCCGGCTTGGGCAGAGCACCGCCGTGTCCTCACGGAGGCGATTGGCGGCGGCGATCTCTCGCGTCCGGCCCTGGTCCAGGCCATGATCCGGAGCGAGAGTGCATGGGAAGCAGTCACCTCCTTCTGCGAAGTAGTAATGCTCGCGAAGGAGGAGGCGGAACGCGTGAGGGAGCAGCAGTCTATGCGCCCTCACGCCCCTAGTCGCCGCAGGAGACGCCCTGGGCGGCGGGAATCGGTAGCCGATTCCCGGCCACCGTAGGCGCGGGCTTGCGGACGGCGAGCTATGGGCAGTTCGCCGTCCGGTAAGGACCAGGCCCGGGTCGATGGCGCGTTGTGTTCCACGCGCGCCTCAAAGAGATGTCAGCACGCACTGACGGGGTCTGCTAGGACCGGTGCCTGAAAGGGTTGCGGGTTTGTCCGAAAGGGATACCGTGGCCCTGGCACACAGGCAACTGAAGGAACACGGGTGGGTTTTAGTCAGTAAAAGTCTGACACGCCCTCCCGCTCCGCCCAGAGCGGGAGAAGTTATTTGATAATTTCCCACCCAAAAAAAAAAAAAAAAGGGTGATTTTTTTAGATCCGTACAATATCATAATAGCCATACCTATTATTATTTAAAATATATATAACTGCTATATCTCTTATGTAGCAAATATATATATAGTAACCGGAAAGCCAATTTTGGCCAAAATGAGTTATATATATCGCTGGATTGGATTTTTTAGCTGGTTTCCAGCGATATATGCGCTTAAGTAGTAATGGCTTTCCGGTGACGATATATATATTTTCAGTACCTACCTAAGAAAATAAGAATTTGTATCAACAATTCGCCAAATTCCAACTACAGCATGATTTGAATTAGAAAAAAAATGCCATACCAATTTTTACTAATTTTTTTTCCACAAACTACAAATAATAACAACTCCTAACTTCTTCCATAAATTCCGTAACAACTAAGTATAAAAACTATAAGTACGACACAATAATAACTAACACCCCTAATCCACTGGCTCATAAACCCTGGGACAGTCTAGCAAGTTTGATTAGATTGCCAATATAATCCGTAGGACACACTGCTGCTGACCGGAAGATTAACTCGCAGACAAAACTTATTAACTTGAATTGAACTTGCTGATTGGATAGCTATATTTTGTTAATTTGTTATTAACTGGGCGAGCGATGGAGGGTTTTGTTGTTAGTGGTGATCGGTTTTGTGTAAATTTTATGATAGGATTTTATTATAATATTTTTATTTTATTTATTTAATTGTGTATGGGTGGCTTACAGCTATCAATACAAAAGTAATAGTGAGGTAATCGACGACAAGCCATTTACAAGCCTCCACAGTTAGCAATAGACTATTGTTGTGCAAATTTTCAAATTAATTCGTAAACAATAACATTAAGTTTAACTTCAAATTAACTAAAATTAAATTAAAAAAAAATATATCAATACTAATATTTTAAATGTGAAAGTAACTCTGTCTATCTGTCCGTCTGTCTGTCTGTCTGTCTGTCTATCTATCTGTCTGTCTGTCTGTATGTTACGTTTTCACGCCTAAACCGCTGAACCGATCATCATGAAATTTTTCAGAGATATAGCCTGGGATATGGAGAAGGACATAGGACACTTTTTTACGCGATAAACAACATCCACGCGGGCGGAGCCGCGGGCAAAAGCTAGTTTTTATATAAATCTGGGACCTTTAGTGTCATTTTAGATTTAAGTTTCAGTTTTTTCATTAAACCAGAAATGGTTTAAAGCTAAACTAAGCTACGGTACCTATTTGTTTTATTGAATTTTTAACAAGATTCTATTATTTTGTGTTTATTTAATAATTAATAAATAAAAAAGAAAACAACGACATTCCAATTCCCATAAACAACGGGATAAGAAGATTAGCTACTAATAACGGTAGGTACCAATATTAAAATAATACGTAAAATTGTCTTATCTGGTCTTAATCATAATGAGATTGAAAAAAGTTCCGAGAGTGAGAGAACAAAAAAGTTATAATTAAAAATAGACGTAAAAAACATAACACAAAGCAAAAACTCAAAGTAAAGCGTATCTAATAAGCATAGCTATTAATGTGAGCCAAAAAACATATCTGCATGTTTTCGCAAGGAACTGGGTGACACTTGAGTTTTTATAATCGACTCGGAATAACCACCAAAGTATTTTTTGTTAATCATCCTACATCATTGTTAGTATTCATAAAGAACACACATTACTATACATATTATTAGACCATGTTTTTTCGTCTCTGCAACTGAAGCGTATTTCCTTTGCAGTAGCTGTTCATAATTTATTTTTACATTATTATCTATGTTTCCTGCTTATACAGCGTGTAACACTTGCGACCTCCAACTCTTTAGTGTTGACAGTAATTGGGCATTATTTAATATTTACACTAAGAACATTTTAATAAAAATCTACTAGAAATTAACGGACCAATTTAACTGAAAAGATCAAAAGAATACGAAAGAATCTGTTGCTAATGACAAGACAAAAAAATGCTTAGTTTATTAAAGTCGGAAACAAAATATAAAATAAACAATAAATCGTAATACAGAACGCCTTTTCATGATATTTTCTCGGCAATAACCAATAAAACTATCATATTATTGCACGTCACGTCATCAAGTTTGTGTTATGCCGAAATAAACAAGAACTTTTTATTTATCCGAATTATTTTATTATCAAGTACAATAAAATCTTTGTCCATTTGTGCTTGGATCGAGTGATTTTGATATTTTAATTCAAAGTCAAAGCACATTAATCGCTGCTTTGCATGAATACCCGCACAAACAAACATTTTGAAAATACTGGTTTATAACACAGCCAAATGCAAAATAGTTCTTATTTAATTAAACATTGATTAATGCCCTTTCGATTTATACGAGTACATTCTATTTATTCTTGTATTGATCAAATAAATGAAATGTGCCCAGAGCTAAGTATTGCCATACAACGTGGCATTGCTGCCAGCATTTTGGGAACTTTGCCTACTGGTAGCGGTCTATTAGACTAGTTTTAATTTTATTTTTATATTTAGATTCGTTTATAGTAATTATTCTTCCTTTTTATGTAATTATTTCTTTAATAAATATGACAAAGTTATGACAGTATATATTTTGTTTAATTTTCAAATAGCTACCCTGTAAAATGTATGTTTTTGGATTGTGCGGTTATTCGTGCAAAGCAGCGAAATGTCTTTTGAACGTTAAAATTTACAAGGAAATAAAATTAATTTTAGTTGTTTCGTATGGAGCAGAATACGCATGAAATTCCACGGTTACTCTTTTAAACTGTTTTACAATACTTTGTATACATCATATCATTACCTATCCCTGGAGTTTCTTGCCCGTTCTTCTCCATAGCAACCTACTGCGCTTTGGAATGGGCAACTAGCTTCATCTTTCTGACTGACCGACCCCTTGAGAATTCAAAAGTGCATTTAATTGGTTTATTTGAAATAAATGCTTTGAATTTGAGTGAAGACAATATACCTAGAACAAAATTACTAAACTACAACACTTAAAAACAATAAAAAAACATGAAATGACGGGTAAATTAATTATGTGTGAGATATCTACATGGCGCTAACCCTGTTTTTTTATTGTTACTAATAATTGTGATGAAAACGAGTAACTAATTTGCAGATTGGAAGAGAGGAAAAGAGTTGTAAATCAGATAAAAAATAATTTTAGCAAAAAAAAAGCCCATTTATATTAAGTAATCGTTTATGTAGTCTTTCTCTGTTGAATTCAACAACGACAGAATATACGGATCCATTAAATCATCATTTTTGTATTAGATTCTACTAGATGTTCTTATCCTCCCTTTCCATCAATAGCTGTCAACAATCATTATTATAAGGTGACACCGCGAAGTCGTTATTAACTGTATTTTATTTTAAATAATTGACATTTAACAACATCTTTGTTACAATATCTTATTTATCTTTGTTATAATATTTATTTTTATCTCGCTATGCATTTAAACATTTTCACTTAATAAGCCTTTCAGTGGCAATCAAAAATGCGATATGCATCTCAAAAAATGACAGGTACGATAAAATCTTTAGCGTAGCCACAGTGAGCATCGACAAATGTTCATTAGTAGCACTTATCTGGGAGATAACTGTCTATTTTTTTTGTTATTAAATACATATGTAATGTTTGCTCACACAATAACTGGCGCGCTAAGAGTACAATCAATTGTAAAGTTTTTTGTATCTCATTTTGAACCCAGACGGAGATAAGATCTCAAAAACCAAAAAATCTATATTGTACTGTTAATCAACCAAAATAGTTTGAAGAACAAAAACTTATGTGATGTAGTGACTTTTTTACAAGACACATTATTATTAAAGCGATATCATAGTCGCAGCGGTGTATATATCTACAAACACATTGTTTATTTTTTTATAAATAGTTACTTATTTACTCTCCTGTATAATTATGTATGTGTTTAATCATTATTTCTACCTCCTAACAGTGAAATAAATAAATAAACAGGCTTTTTGGACATTTTCTTCACCGTAAGTTGCACTTCGATCATAAAACACACAATAACACAACACATGCAAGTATCAAGGATGCACCAACGCTATAAACAGAATTATGAGTTACGACCGCGGTCTGTTCCCGTACGACAGTGTACAAAATTACACCCAGACTAAACTATTTATAATATTATAATAATTTTCTGGCCCAATTATTTTGCCGCTGACACGTTTTATTAGTTTAAATACGATTGTTATGTTTACCACGACCATAAATTATACTTTTATAATTTTCTCCCCGTGACAATTTTATAAACAAAATTTTCTGTATATGATATGTCATAAATTATATAATTTTGTCATACTTAAAAGACAGAAACACGAGTGTTTACATAACATGACAGCTTAGTCAGTTTTTCGTTATGATTTAATGTATTTTTTGACATTTTTGTCTTATAACTTCGGATCAGTTATGATATTTTTCGGTGCATCATAATCCAAGTTTTGCGTACAAGAGAAATTACGACTTCTGGGGTATTTTAATGTGTACTTTATGTTTTCGATGTGGGTAGAAGGCAAAAATAGAGTATGGAAGCTCTTGTCTGCATAAAAAAATATCTCTCACAATATATACTCTCTACAACATTATGATAGATATATCGCAGGCAGACAGTATAATTCATCATTTTACAAACGGCGACGTCCATTTACATACACGCGTCGTTATGCAAAATGCCTAAAGCAAATTGGCAACACGTTCAATTTTTTAAATTTCGACATCCAGACACCCCGACCAAATAGGTTAGGTTAGAACTGTGACCAGCAGCGCGCGAGCCGAGCGAGCGTAGCGAGCGGTGCCGCGGCAGCGATCGGCGAGCGCCCTAGGAAATAGATTTACATTTTGCCTTAGACATTTTGCGTAACGCCGCGCGTTTGTATACAGACGGGCGGCAGTTTGTAAAATGACGAATAATACAATCTGCCTGCGATAGATATAATATCATAATTTTACAATGCTGAGTCAAATGATAGTTATTAGAGATCAAATTCTTAGGTCTTTGACACACACTTCGAAATACCTTGGAGTTTATTTATGAACATTGCTTCAAGTTAAGAGACGTTAAGGTAAACGTCAACAATGTACGGTTAATAGGCCATACAACGGTCCACTAGCGCCACTCTTTAAAAAAAATATTATCTCGTGGCTGAGAAGGAATTATGAAAAACTTCTCAATCAGTGGCCTCGGTAAGTGTGTCTAGTAGAATTTTCTAATACCTTTTATAACGTTTCATATTGAGACACGAAGCAACAAAATTCAAACTAAAGAAAAGCGGCCACATTCCTCTAGATCGTATGTATTTTGTTGCTTCGTGTCTCAATATGAAACTTTATAAAAGGTATTAGAAAATTCTAGACACACTAGCTGAGGTCGCTGATTGAGCCGTTTTTCATAATTCCTTCTCAGTCACAAGATAATATTATTTTTTTCTAGTGGACCGTAGTATGCGCTCTTAAACAGTCTCTAATCGTTACTTTACTTTTAAGCAACATTTATAAATAAAGCGGTAAGCATTCATTCTATCAATAAAATCTGTCTCCAAAAGCCCATATAGCATGCAAAAGTATGAAATTTCATTAAATGTCTTGAATATTGTGTCCTCATTACGTATTCTTGTTTGTCTTTTCTCCATTTCTCACATGAGACAAGATGGCTGCTAACACAGCAGGGTATAAGGCATGGTATACACGAAGAGACAGAAGCCTTAACATGGCCGTGTGTTAATCAAACGCGGGGTGAACGTCGTGTGTATTGTGTCGTTAAGAGTGATTGCCATAGGGCTGGTAGACTGGAGTATCTACTTTGGCGCAGAAAAATTACTTCATATATGTAGTTGTCGCATTTTAGCATGGCCATAGCGGTCATTGACCCACCTACATTTTCAAACTTTTTTTATTTCCAAAACTGAAATAAATTCCGTTAACGTCCTCAATCAATATCTATCGTGATCTTCAACATGTTCCAATAACGAAAAACCATACATAGTTTATTGTTTGTGTTCCTGCGGATAGATTTTAGGGAAAGGGCAATGACCGTTATTGATATGCTAAAACGCGACAACGTAATTTTTTTGACTTCAGTAATTAAACAGACTTCGCACATGCTGTGCTAAGCTGTGTAAAAATAAATTATATTTAAAAAAAACCCCTTTAATGGTAAGCTGAACTAAAAAGTTTTTTTTTTTAATATAACAAAAAAAAAATCCGAGAAAATTAATATTATTTTATAAAATCGTGGAGTGCTTTGTACCATATTTTTATACTAACTCTACTTTTAGATAACGTTCTAATTAATATTATAACAACTGATATCCCCCGCTTTTTTTACAATAACATAAATTTTCTCGTTAGTTATTTAATTCTTATACTAAAAATTCTTTTTTATTTTTAGTTCAGTTACTATTAAAGCGAGCTTTTTAGTTTTCAAACTATAATATTAAATATGTATTGTTTAATTTTTTTAAATAATATATATGTTATTGTTTATCATTGATCTATATATAGTAGTATAGTAGTATGGATTGGTATAAGTGTGCAAAGTTTCAGTACAATCTGAAGTTTTGAAGTGAGTGAAAATCTCGTTCAAAGATTCCGTTACACATAATTATAAAGTCGGAACTAATAAAAGCGTGTTTAAAATAAGAGATACCTAACAAAGTAGAACTTATAAAATTCATTGGGTAAGTATTTTCTTCATAGTACACACGGCCACAAATCAAGCTATAGTTTTCCAGTTTAGGCTGATCTCGCTTTGTATAGGATTTTCGTACAATAAGAGGTCAGCTTATATTGGAAAATTTTAGCTTGATTTGTGGCTGTGTGTACTAGCTAAAACCAACTGTAGTCTACACGTCTATCTTCAATGACTTTAAGATGTTTTGGAAAACTGAATTTAAATTTCCCCAGCTATCTGCAATATTATTTATTTGAATGACCATAAAATATGCAACAAATTTTGGCAATGTTGTCAAAACCATCAACATCTTAGTCTATTGTGCACTGATCCTAAGCCATACAAATATTAGTCGTCTTCCGCAATGGTAATAACGTTATAAGCCGGGCATTATTACACCCCCTGCAACTACCCTCATATTATAAGTAGGTACTTGTACTTGTGCCGTATTATCGAATGAATATTTTTGTTGTAAAACTTTTGTGAGCTTTTCTTAATACATCAGAAATATGTGGTCATAAGGGTGTGGTACAGGGTACAGAACATCAGAGTCTGGGCTTATTTGGCGCAAATATGAGGCACATAATACGGTTTTAAGTTTTTTTTTTTTTTTGTGAATAGTGTGTGCCTGGGCCAAATTAATTTATTTTCTTTCTTTTATTTATTTCTGAATTTAAGTTTTGAATGGGACAACTGACTATTTTTCGCGATTACGATGTTGGTCACATGAATAAAGATGAAAGTTTTATGGATTGTAACCTTTAAATATGACCACAAATTTCTGATACACGCTGTATACAGTTTTATTCGGATCTAGAAATGTATTGAATAATTCGGTTAGCAAAATTATTCACAAGCTAAATTATTATAACATGTCATTGTATTACGGCTTATTTTAATTTTTGAATTGTTTTTATTGCGGGCGCTTCTAACGTGCACGCATTTCTACATTGTTCTCACATGTATAACTTCAACATGAATCATGTAACCCATATTTTGTAACAATATTTAATTTGTTTTAAAAGAGTGTCCGTGGAGTTTCTAGCCCGTTCTTCTCCATAGGAACCTACTACGCTTTAGAATGGGCAACTAGCTTCATCTTTCTGACTGACCGACCCCTTGAAAATTCAAAAGAGCCTGTAATTGGTTTATTTGAAATAATTTATTCCATAAATTGTTCTTGGTAATGTGACCCAGCATTTTCCCTGGTTACAGTAGTTGCTCTACGAACTTAAAGATTCAAACGACCATCTTTATTTGAATTATATTCTTAGTACTTAGACTGCTCAAAAGTGTTACAACGTCCGGACACACCTATTGAGATTTTGACGTGAATACGTCTTTTTTGCTTCCAAGAAAAAAAGCAATCAAAGCAAACAAAAAAAACAAAAAATGCAAAAGCAAGCAATTCAGAAAATTTATGATAACAAAATCGGAGGATACAGTTTGGTGTTGCAGCTACATATTTATGATTTACATCAAAAATTTAATTACACCACTCGATAGTTATAGGATCAAAGGAATCGTTACATAGACATATTACACGTTACGTAAACGAATTGACGTAAAACAGGAAGCCGTGTCCACGACACAGCCACACCCTGACTTTTTGTGAGGTTTCTGATAACGTTTCGTATTATAATATATTTAAAACTAGCTGACCCGACAGACTTCGTTCTGTCAAAAGCTATAGTATAAACTCCACTACTCTACCCTACCCTACCCAACCTACCCTACCTACCTACCTACCTACCTACCTAACTACCTACCCTACCCTACCCTACCTACCTACCTACCTACCTACCTACCTACCTACCTACCTACCTACCTACCCTACCCTACCCTACCCTACCTACCTACCTACCTACCCTACCCTACCCTACCCTACCTACCTACCTACCTACCCTACCCTACCCTACCCTACCCTACCCTACCCTACCCTATCTACCTACCTACCTACCCTACCCTACTCTACCCTACCCTAATTTTTCATAAAAACCATAAAAAAACTAAAAAAATAAAAAACTTAAAAACCATCCTTGGACTTCAACGAACATTAAAAAAAAAGATTTGGTTAAAATGGTCCAGGCGTTGTTGAGTTATGCGCTTACCAACACATTTTGCGATTAGTCCCGAAATAGCGGGTTACGTGTGTATTGTTTCTTTTTTGTGCGAAATTTGGTTGTTTAATTTTCTATCTGGGTGGTTATAAATAAATACTTCTTTGGCATTTATATTATATTAAACAGGGGGCCAAGTCTACGTACAAACGTTGCAATGGTCTCTTCATTGTGAGTTTTTGACAGATTTGCCATACAAATACGGTCAAATACTCACAATGGCGAGACCATTGCAACGATTGTAAATTAGTAGACTTAGGTCCCAGATATGTTGTGAGCGCGCAATCGTGAAGACTCGAAAACGTCCTAATTGGGACGTATTGACTTTAGTCTGCGACACGCATAGCGACGAGTAATACGCTTAGTTGAAGCAAACACTAGCTGTCTCTTTTTTTCTTGTTGTTTTTATCAAGCCATCTCTTTTCTATCATTTTTATTTGTAGTGAAATGTAAAATGAATGAAAAGTGAGTATGTGTGCTGCCGCTGCTATACGGAATACTTTTTTATGTTGTTTTGTGAGTATATAACATATCTGTTAATATACCTATATATAAACCCTTATAGTTACAGTAGGCAAAGGCACAAGTATTTCGCGAATACCATACCACCATAATCAAAGAACCCCAAACACGAACTTTAAACCCACTCCCACCCCCAAAGAAAATGGGGAAGCCGTGATAATCCCTAATATTGAGCTCTCGATCATAACACGGACTTCAGCCACAAAGGTGCTGTAATAACGGCAGCTAATCCTCTATTGTGGCGCCATCTCTTGACGGATTGCCGCCAACTGAATGGGGCGAACCCAAAGGGCGCTTTGTTCGCCCCGATATTAGAAAAGCCTATTGTGTAGCTGGGATAATTTGTTTTTCGAATGGTTTTCGTTTCGTAATAAAGTTGGATAAACGTTTTGTTTTGGCTTGTACTTTTTGGATAGCAGAAAATAGAAAATTCATCAAGAAATTCAGGCCTTATTCGTCACAGCGAGTGCCCACTTTTTAAGGTAGGGTGTTGATACGGGAAATGATATGGACGTAATAAAGTCAGATGTCCATCGCTAGAGGTTACGTGGGTCAAAAGATCCCGGTAAAAATAGAAAGTGGTCATGAAAATGGTCGTAGGGTGTAGGAAGTAAGTAGATTGAACGAATAACCGCGCGCGGCAAGAAAATTGTCAAGTAATTATGACTTTAATTTCCAAATCAGGATCGATACAACGACAAAAAAAAACCGGCCAAGTGCGGGTCGGACCACTCACAATAAAGGGTTCCGTCCAACTGTAAATTTAAGTTTGTAAACGCAAAAACGATTTTTTTATGTGATTAAATTACAAATTAACAATTTTCGGACTTTTTCCTTTACTTGTGCTGTGAGACCTTGCTTCTTGCAAAATTTCATGATTCTAAGTCAACGGGAAGTACCCTATAGGTTTTGATTTACATGCGAATATCGCATAGGTAAATGTCGCATAAATGGCTGTATCTTTTTATTGCGTTGACTTAGAAGCTTGATTTTTTCAGAGCTCCAAGAGAGCACAAACCATTGTAATTAATATTAATTTCAACTTGATATCTTCACGCATTCCTGAGAAAAAGGGTCTTGACAGACTGACAGACAGACGGACAACGAAGTGATCCTATAAGGGTTCGGTTTTTTCCTTTTGAGCTACGGAACCCTAATGAAGTATTTCAATTTCGACTAGCACGCACCATTTTTTAGCGTAGATAACAAACTAAGATCATTGAAATAAGGGCCAGTTTCTTTAACGAAAATTATCACAAAATGAATGTGACATATTGTCAAAATGCTGCAATTGGTTGAATGATTTATCAACAGATGATAATTTTCGTTCGAGAAACTGAACCAGTCTTTAAAAAAAAAAAGTGTAACACAATTCCAGCCATTTATTTATTCCATTTGAATACTTATTTAAAGAGTGTGTCGACCGACGCTCGTGTAAAACATGTCTAATTTGGCAATTTCCGTGCTCCAAACTCGATATCACTATAAAGTGTGCGTAAACACAACTTTAACATAATATAAAGCCGCTAATACACTCATTCATCAACCCTATGAATGAGACGTTGTTTTACCCCACAGAATTAAATGTTTAACCCGAAAATTATTTAGTTGTGTTACACGTCTCCGATGATGGATCGCGCCAATAATTGCGTCATACTTGACGCGTTTGGGGGCGAAAGGGGGTGTAATTTGTCGGAAGTGGGGGCTGGGGTGCAAAGCGAGTACACGTTATTGATGGGATCTCGAAATAGCGGGTTACGTGTGTATTGTTTTTTTTTGTGCGAAATTTGTTTTTTTTATTTTATTTTATATCTGGGTGGTTATAAATAAATAAATACCTTGAGTTATACCTTGTAGCTGTAATTTTGTAAACTAAACTTTTTACTCTAGTAGTCATCGTTATTATAGTTGTTGCTAGTCGTGTTGTGCGATTACGCTTTGGGTGATAATCAGGTCGAAACCTATAATGTAATCCTACTGATATACTGTGATTGTTACCTGTTGTTGTTGCCTTGTGAAAAAATCTGCCTAGCCTTTTCCCAACTATGTTGGGGTCGGCTTCCAGTCTAACGGGATGCAGCTGAATATGTATTTTACATGGAGCGACTGCCTATCTGACCTCCACAACCCAGTAACTGGGTAACACGATACCCCTTGGTAAGACTGGCTGTCAGACTTTTGGGCTTCTGACGACCCGTAACGACTGTCAAAGATCCACGAATGACAGCCGGGACCAACGGCTTAACGTGCTTTCCGAGGCACGAAGGAGCCTCGGTATGTAAAGATGGTCACCCATCCACGGATCAACCCCGGCAAGCGTAGCTCAACCTGGCGGATCGACCCGAGCGGCTGTTATTACTTAGCCACGAGCTCCTCTGTTGTTGCCTTGTGAATAAATAAATAAACAAATTCGCAAAAAAAAAACTTTCTTGGACTAAATCTATTTGTACCTACCAGAGATTCATTAGGAATGTTTTTAGTGCCTCGTTGTTTATTGGTCGTAAGAGCTACTACTCAGCTTGAGGTCTTGGGTTCGATTTCCGGGTCAGACAAAGTGTTGTCGGATTTTTCCACCAGGAATTTCTCAGTAGCAGCTCGGAGTTTAGATTTGTGCCAAGTTGATGGCAATAGACTCGCCCCCTATTACATGGGACTCAAACATAACAGGTGAAATGTGGGCGTAAAAGAGGATACACCTCTGCCTTACCCTTCGGCGAATACAAGAGTGATGTTATGTGTTTCAAATTCTATTTAGCACTAGCTACTGCCTACGACTTCGTGCCTGCGAAGAATTGCCAAACTTAAGTGGCAATGGGTAGGGCACATTGCGCGCAGAACAGATGGCCATTGGGGCTAATAGGTTCTGGAGTGGCGACCGCGTACCGGAAGACGTAGCGTTGGAAGGCCTCCCACAAGGTGGACCGATGACCTTATGAAAGCCGCAGGAATCCGCAGGATGCGGGAAGCACAGAACCGGTTGAGGTGGCGGTGCTTGGGGGAGGCCTAATGTCCAGCAGTGGACGTCTTTCGGCTGAAATGATGACGATGATGACTTAAATTTTATTTATTTGTATAAATATAGATGCAAAAAGAGTATAATCAAGCACTTTACTATGTTGTGATGACCTACCGATGGCGGAAATGACTTTCATTGGTATTCAAAGAAACATTTCTAAACCATAGAAAAAAGTATAAAAACACAAAAAAAGTAATCCGATGGCAGTACAAAAGGTAATCCAATCGTAATAAAATACAACACATCTTAAAAAAAATACAGAGAAATACCAAATCAAAGGCGAATTTTTTCGCACCCAAAGTACAGTCAGATCCATAAACTACATTTAATAAAACATAAAGGCGTCGCGTCTTAATCGAAATTTGCTCGCGTAACATAAAATTGGCCGTATATCGCAACTGAATATCCAATTTGTAGGAGTAAAATTAGCGCTCGGTTATTATCATGCGTCACACATAAGCCGTATATTTAATAAATTCATCGTTTTTAGTTTCATTTATGTGCATGTAATATTTTTCTGACTGTACGGTGGCCAGCACATCAAACTGTCAAATTTTCTCGTTCGATTTTGAACTTAATCATCAGGATTTTTAAGTTTAAATTTTTTTGGAGAAATTTGACAGTTTCCTTAAGAGATTTCTTACGTGATCGAATCAGAAATGAAGAGATCTGCAGGAGAACCAAGGTAACCGACATACCCCGAAGAATTGCCAAACTTAAGTGGCAGTGGGCAGGGCAAATTGCTCGCAGAATAGATGGCCGATGGGGCCGAAAGGTTCTGGAGTAGCGACCGCGTACCGAAAGACGTAGCGTTGGAAGGCCTACCATAAGGTGGACTGATGACCTTGTGTAGGGCGAAGGAATCCGCTGGATGCGAGAAGCACAGAACCGATCGAAGTGGCGGTGCTTGGGGGAGGCCAATGTCCAGCAGTGGAGCGGCTGAATTGATGATAATGGTGACCTTAAGAGATATCGTTCAGTTTGAGATTACTTACAATGAAGAAATAATGCTTCCAAGTGCGAGTCGGACTTGCACACGAAGTCACTTGTACCACCGTACAATATTTAACACTGCCTATTTTTTTAATTCTTTAGTAAAAAAAAAACGGTTCTTGTACGGGCACCCCCTTCAATGTTATACTTTCTTTTCTTTTTTTTTTGTCATAGCGGCCATAGTAGTATACACTCTGTGAAAATTTCAAGTGTCTACCTAATGCGGTTTAAAATATGGTCGTTGCGACTTTGAGACCTCTTATGTGTCACTTTCCACATTTTGAAGCCAATTTCAAGATCAACAATGTGCTTCCTAATAAAATGTTGGTGCTTAAAATATCGATTTTCTCATAAAGTTGAATTTACACATAAGAGATCTTAAAGTCGCAACGACGATATACAGCCCTGTGACAGACGGATAGACGGAGCGAACAGCGAAGGCTTAGTAATAAGATTTTTTTGTGAAAACACAAAATGAATTATTTTTTTTGCCTACGTAAGGCGATTATCACACGGCACCGCGCACCGCCGCGGAGGACGGTGGCGGTAAAGCGGATTTTGTAGCGGTGCCCCGCGCGGTAAGGCGATTTACGCGCCTGTCCGCGCGGATGGATTTAACACGGTTTTGACCAGTTTGATCACAGACATCCACTTTTAAATTGCAACACGTCCTGCACACACGATGATCCGCGCGGTTAAGCGGCGCCCCGTGTGTGAGGCGCCGCCCCACCGGACGGCAGCGCGGAGGGGCGGTGGCAGTGAGAGCACCGCTCGACCGCGCGGTCGTGCGGTGTACGTGTGTTAGGCATCTACGGATTTATTAGAGGCCAATGCGACATGAGATCCGCTTCACCGCCTACCGCGGCGGCGCGCGGTGCCGTGTGTTAATCGCCTAACACACATTTAATATTGTTCTTGTAAATCATTTAAAACGATTATTAGTGTTAAAGTTTACAGTTTATAGACAAATTACCCATTATATACTATTTAGTGAACCAAACAAATATTTAAAATACTTTAATAATATAGTGTTATTATTGTAAAACTATAATAGAAACCGTTTCAAAATAAATTACAATAATAAATGTGACAATATTAAAAACATTGTGTGTTAAGATGAATTTAATTCTTGTGGAATGGATTCCAATGATTTTATTAGAAAAATATGGTAAACAGTTATTGATATTCAGAGAGCAGAGTGCAACGTTTGTTTTAAAAAACAAAGTGTTTAAATGTTTTATAAAAAATTTACATACAGTTTAGTATATATCGCACACCTAGATGAAGGGTGGCACAACTCAAAATAATCCAAAATCGAGTTATTGCGATTATCGGAATCAGTGTTGAAAACTACATTAACTCCAAAGACACCGGTGTACAAACTCCATTCAGAAAAGACTAGATTGCGCTGTAAGTCAGTCTTTTTGAGTAGCTCCACGGTCACCTCCCACCAACAACAGTAACGCATCACCAGTTACGACATGTCAGCTGCAGGGAAAGATGCTGTCAATACGCTCAAAGAGTAAATTATTTCGACTTAGTTTTGTATTCGTGACTAATCGCAGTAATCAAGCGTGAATTATTTTGAGTTGATTTCGTATTCGTGATTGAATCGGTCTTGTTTCTTGTGTGTTCTTCAAATTATTTCCACTTACCCCAGTATTGTTGAAAATTGTTGTTTTATTAAATGAATATAAAAAAAATATATATTAATAGCAAATTAATATCTTATTAAAATAATATACAACATGATACAACAATAATTTAAATCGGTCAAATAGAAAATGAGTAGAACGTTTTTTGCTGTTCCTGAAAAAAGAGGTATTTTGAGTTGTGCTACTCTTTATCTAGGTGTGCGATATATTCTAATCAGTTTTTTTTTAATTAAACTTTCTAAACACAATTGTTTCCGTAATATCTAACTTCTTATTTTTATTGCTAGATTATTTCTGCTATTTCTTTCTTATTAAATCCGTACCTACATATGTAGGCACTAAGGCGTACCGCACTGAAAAAAATGCACGCCAAACAAGTGACTTTTTAGCTTGATTGACGATATCTTGTTTAGATTATTCAAAATCTTAGTTAAGTTTATCATCATGACACGATTGCAGCAAAACTAGTTCAAATGACTAAACACTCAAACAAGTTTCTCGATTACCCTTATCATGACATCATTGTAGAAGAGTTAAAAAAGAGACAAGTTAAAAAAAAATCTAACTGTAACAAAGTAAGTTAGTTGTGTCAATCAAGCATTTTGCTTACTTCAATAAAGATCATTGAAACTTTAATCTAATAATCTTGGTTAGAGCAACCATGTTTTGACTTGATTGCGGCAAATAGGTTTTGTGATAACTCCAATCAAGATCCCGTTTCAAATCTCAATCAAATAAAAGTGTTGCTGTGATCATTGTGCTTGATAGGTTCAGATGCAAACAAGTTACTTAGTCAATCTAAACAAAATCTTGATTGTGGCAACAACTTTTTTTTTCAGTGCGGTACCGATACCGGCTAGTTGATATTTAATTTAATAACTCCACAAATACAATCTATTGTCCCAAATGCTAAGATTAATCCAACTTTTAATTGTAAAAACAGCTAAAGCATCGCCTTAACACAAAGCAGTGTGTCACATTAGACAAGAATTATGAAGCTAAAGACTTGTTACAAAAAATCCTAGAACATTTGTTTGACGTCAACGGACCGCTGAAATGTATGGCTGTGAGCCATTTATTAATTGCTCCTACACAACGATTGATTGCCCGCTTCACTTCTCTATTACATTTTATTTCTCTATGACGTCAAATTTTCCTGTGTGCGCCTGCCCTATATTCTAATTCTAAAATGATTTGTATTTTTTTCCAGTTTGTAACTATTTTTAGACAAAAAAAAAATACCAAAAATTTTTTTTCGTTCTTAATAATAATAATCATTTATTTTCCAGATTATACCATCCACTTTGTTAGTAATAACATACACATCTTAAAACACTAGTGTTAGTACATACATTTGGCAAATTTTGGTAATAATGACTAATAATGTCAAGATAATTAATAATAATGTTAAAATCAATAATACCTAATAATGTCAAAATCAATAATAATTATGTCAAAATCACCACTAATCATGTCAAAATCATTAATAATACAATAATCAAATCACAATAACACAATTTAAAATCAAAGTAAATTCTAAATTACGAGTAGGTACGTAAATATAATATTTCATGGCAATAGACTCGCCCCCTATAACATGGGACTTAAATATAACTGGCGAAATTTGGGTATACGATAAGTGGACCTCTACCTAACCCTTCTGGGATAACAGGCGTGAAGTTTTCTTATATAATATTTTTTATAACCGTTAACGATTGACATTGAATTATACCTAATATTTTTTCATTTCTATTTTCTTAGGTACACGTTTTATCTGACAGTAATTTAAAAGTTCAAGGGGTTTTAATAAATACAAGTAATTTATTTTATGCGAGACAAGTAGGTAATTATTATAATAGCCGTAACCGATCAATATCAAAATATTGATCATACGGTTATTATAATAACGCCAACCAAAAAGTTGGCACATTAAACCAACAAATTGTCATTAGAAAAAAAGGTAAAGAGTTGATAATCTTAAGGTGAAGCAGGTTTGGTAACGTAACAAATAATAACCAAGTAATGCTCTATAAAATTGGACCAAAATAATTCATTATGCATTTTTTTTACATTACAGTACCTAATGGTTAAAGTTAATTAATAGTACATTACTTACCAAGGGCAGTAAAAGAAAGAAAGCCTGTAATCGCAGGTATTTGTGACCCAAGCCGCAGCGAGGGTTGTAAATACACGATAGAGGGCTTTCTTTTTTACTGTCCGTGGTGAGTACACAATTTTACGTCTTCACCTGGCTACAATGCGAGTTTTTCTGTACGCGTAGCGTGCGGTAAAACTCACATTATGGCCAGGTGTGACGTAAAATTATGTTTTTTATTTTTCCAACTAGTATTGCAAAATTAGTAAAAATCTGCGTAATTTTACATTTAAAAAAAATACATTTGCATCATCAATTTCTATTTGTTCCATCAAAAAAAAAAAGCTAAATCTGTTACTCATTTTAAAATTCGAACATTATGACAATCCAATCAGTTGGTGCAAAGATAAACAAAACATCACACAACTGATTTCCATGCGTAACTTCGACTAATAAAGTCCAGTATCGTTTGAAAATGAGTAGTCATTTTTCTCGACTAGTGATGTCCTAGTGTAAACACACGCGGCACGTATTTCGAGATGTGTCAAAGTGTACTTTATGTGACATCCGCCTTGACGCAGTAATCTCCGAGATTAACGTACTAAAACGATAGACGATTCTCGTAAGCGGCGAATAAGTCATTGTCCGAATAGGAAAACAATGTGCTAAGCATCAGTTATTTCATGGAATGACAAAGTGGATAGATATTTCAAGTTTTTGTCTCGATACAGCGGAATTCCGTGGATGTTAAAAAGATTTTATGCATACTTATGCATAAAATATTTTTAACATCCACGGAATTCCGCTGTAGATTTGCGAGCTGACTACTGAGTCAGCTCGCAAATCTACACGTCTGCTGTTTTTTCTTTCCAAAATGCAAGAAGTTTTGTTAGTTCTTAATTCAAAGTGAATATACGTACGTGTAAGATACGACTTGAATCGCGAAGTAGGAACGATAATAAAATACTTAACTATGTTTAGAAAAATAATGTACCAAAATAAAAGAGAACGAGCTCTTACAAATGTTAATGTCTACTAATACTTACTAATATTAAAGTAGAAGATATTGTTTGTTTGTTTGTTTTAATACTAGCCGGATTTGAACAATTCTTTTTGGTCCCTTCGGAGCCGAGCAAAAAAAAAAAGTAGAACTAAGTATCAGCGAGGCAGGCGATGCGATGCGACGGGATAGGAATAAGAAAGTTCACGCAGAAGACGTCGCGGGCAAAAGCTAGTTATTTATACTTATTTCGGATACTTAATCCGAAATAAGTATAAATAACTAGCTTTAAAAAAAAAACTTATTTCCGCGAGACAAAATGAGTCAAGAAGATAATACTAATATAGAAGTTCATGAACATCATTCTTTCTGTGAAACGAGCCTTTTCATCTGTTGTAAAATATTTCCCAAAAATGATCTGCCAAAAATATTGTGATTACAAGATAAAATATTACTGCAAGTAAAACTTTCAACTTAAAACAACGGTTAAGCTCGCACACAAGACAAAAGCAGTAAATAATAAAATTAAAAGTCACTTTAGTCCACCGAGGCGTACAAATTATTCTAAAGTAATAATCCCATATATCATATTAACATTAACACTGGCCGTAAATAACGAATAAAAGAAAAGAAAAAAGAAAGGTCTGTTTATTTTTATTATTCATAACGAAAAGGAACAATGTGCCAAGAATAATGAAGAAAAAAATTCACGCTACGGCAATTTGTCACTCAGTTGAAACAATAATGAAAATTCCATTGTCTTCGTTAAGTCTGTCTTCGATTATCAACTGTCAACGCGTGCAGGCCTATTGTAGAGCCGACAACAATGTTTCCAACTCGATTTTAAAAACAAAACAACGGACACTCCAACAAGAAACACATCCAATTTGAAACTTACGAGACTCTTCTTAAAGTTCATAATCTGTGTTCAGACCACGTGAGTTATTCTAAAACAAAATACGCGGAGCCATTAAAAATACTAACAAAAATAACACGAGATTTTTTTAAAGTGAAGATAGAATTGTTTTCTACTTTTAAAACAATGGCTCGGATATTCGTGGATACGTTAGCAAAAGTGACAGGTGCTGATTTGTTAGTGATTCCTCGAATACCAGAATAGAGCGGCACGTCAAAACAACGGGGTTAAATAGAAAAAGTGGCTTTTGTTATTCTCTTTAGCTAGTCGCTAATAATCTTACAAATAGTAACATGTCTGTTAGTTGAATTCCTTCTATTAATTTACGCGACAAAAATTTAGTAAGTAGGATAAAACAAAACGTTCTTAAATATGATATTTCTTTTCAAAATAGAAATCTTTATCGAATGTCCCGTCAATATTTTCACTCTCGAAAGAGCTTAGACCTACTTTTTTACACATGTTCGATATTTTTTATAGCCTTGTGATGCACCATTAATCGCCATTAACAATGTGCTAATAATAAACTACACGTGAACAAAAATACGAGGGGAACTCAACACTAAATCAAATACCGCATTCTCGAGGAAAACTTTTTTCTTTATTATTACTAAACACAACCATAATTTCAGCGTTATTTACGATTTACATCACTGAAAAAGTGAATTTATTATATCATGTGGTCACGTTTCACTTGTTTTTGGGACAATAAAAATAAAATATTTAGGAAGAAAAAACTAGATGACATGTAGGCATAGTTTATAATCGTAAAAACCGTCGGCGCCATAAAATGTCCAGTTATTGTTTAAATAAACAATGGTCTAGTGACAATAAAGAGCTGTAGAATAGCCCACAGAACGACACTGTGACTGACGTGTGAAAATGTAGATAGAGATATTAGGTGTAGATGGTCGCGTAGGCAGTATATATGATGATCATAGATTTTTTTATTTGAATATTTTCACCCAGCAGCTGGGTTGTGGAGGTCAGATAGGAAGTCGCTGCATTCGGTTAGACTGGGATCTGACCCCAACATAATCAGGAAAAGGATAGGCAGATAATGACATTTTCACGTGGTTGCAAAAACACAATACAGGAAAAGTTTTTAATCAATGCGCAAATTTCGACAAATTAAACTTAATCGTGTTTTATTATACACCTATTTCTTATTTTGATATGTCTTAGTACAAAAAAATGAAGTTATCGTTAACGAAAGATGTATATTTTGAAACTGGTATAATGGATACTCGTCGCGCAACGCGCCGGCGCGCGGCAGCGCGGTCGGTGAAGCGAAAGTAGGGCAGTAGTAGGTGTATCCTATCAGATGTACGCTCGCCCATTGATATTATTACGAATAGATTGTATCCATATTTTGCTGATTTCAAGTAGGACCAAAAAAATAAAGTTTTGAACAAATAATGAAAATATGTTCTATTACTGATACAGAACCTCCAAATAAAGCGCACTGGTTAAAAACTTATCCTGTATATGAAAATTTATGTATACATTTCAAATACAAAATACTTACAAATTGTGTCTGTCTTTAGCACATTTTTTCTATGCTATGATTACTATGATTTTGGCCTATTTATTATTGCATGTATTTATTATCATTTATCTTAGTTACAATTTTGTTTGAGGTAGCGCGAAAAAAGAGTTCCTTGAAGGATTTGGGGGAGGCCTTTGCCAAGGAGTGGGACAGTACGGGCTAACAAAAAAAAATAACTTTTTCAATTCAACCACAACTCCAGCAAGTATTCACAGATTTAAATTTTATAGATAATGTTGTTCACAATGTAATGATAGATAGACCGTAATCATAGATAGATTGACACTATTTCACCCTTTTAAGGTACAACTCAATTTAAACAATCATCTGATATAGTAGATTTTTCTATATCTATTATATTATCTATATAGATTTTTTGTAGCCTTTTAACTTTTGTACAAACAATTTTGTATAATTTTAGTATATCTATCACTGTGCTCATCCTGTGTCTTTGTATTACTTTGGATAAAAAATCATTATTTATTTATTTATTTATTTCATCTTCTGTGACTGTTTCTTTTCTACAACAAACAACTCTGTGTAGTAGTATCTTATAGGTACTACGCCTACACTTTGTTTTTTTTTCACACTGACACTTTCTGTGTGTTTTACATAGATTGGAGCTAGTTCAACCAAAGTTTACTTCGTATCAGTAAGTTGGAAGTGAAGATAATCGAATCAAATCAGAAAGCTTTTAAGATGTATTTTTATTACTTCAGTCTGTACCTACTGTTCCGAAAATCTAATAAATAATATTTTTTCTAAGTTCTATTTGATCTTTGATTAGTGATTACTAGAGATCGGATATTCGGACGCATATTCACCTTCTTATAGGTACTACGCCTACACTTTGTTTTTCTTTCACACTGACACTTTCTGTGTGTTTTACATAGTTTGGAGCTAGTTCAACCAAAGTTTACTTCGTATCAGTAAGTTGGAAGTGAAGATAATCGAATCCAAATCAGAAAGCTTTTGAAATGTATTTTTATTACTTCAGTCTGTACCTACTGTTCCGAAAATCTAATAAATAATATTTTTTCTAAGTTCTATTTGATCTTTGATTAGTGATTACTAGAGATCGGATATTCGGATGCATATTCACCTAAAGTTGAGATGTTTGCTATTATGGAAAGCGCTTTTGTATCGAATAAATCCCGCGGTTTCGATGTTTTATTTTTTATTTTAACTAACACATACCACCCCTACTCTTACGCCCTACATACACATATTTGCATAGGGGGTTAAAATAATTTTAAATAAATATGTATCTGAATAGTTATGCAATCCAAGAATCCCGGGTATTTTTTTTTTTTTTTTTTTTTTTTTCCTATGAGTTTGCTCTTGACTTTTGACTTTTGATGTCGCATCCATACTATACACCCGACTTGTTATGCATTGCCGGTATTCCTGGCATCACGGGATATTTTCTTACAAATAAAATATTTTAAGAAGCTGCTTCCATACTTTTATAGCTAAAAATTAATTTTATGTAAATATGCATCCGATTATCCGATTTCTAGTGATTACTCATGGCTTAATAAAAATCAATAAAACCAATTATAACAAAATGTCGATTCTGTTCACAACACTATTTTAATCTTTGCACAAACGAAGGAGGCGGTCTTGCAACGAAAATAGCCGTTCAAAAATATTGAAGAGCGTTGAAAAATACACGTCAAACAAGTATGAGAATAATAAGACGCGTCGACAAACACTTGATATTTAGGCCAGTATGCTACCATCCAATTTGTTGCTTCATTTCTTATGATTCTAGTATTTTGTGAACGCAGGCGACGTCGCGTAAATCGAGGTGTATGCCGCAAGTATTGTTGGCACTGCGTGGCTGTTACAACGAGTTATTAGTTTGAAATTTTCTTTGATATTTTAATGCATGGCCGCATAACTAACAAAGTTTAGTGACAGGGTTTTAATTTCAGATAAAATAAATAAAAAAGCCTTTTAATTCTTGCCAATGATACAATAATAAAATAATGGATAGAAAAATAAACATTGAAAAGTTAAAAGTTTGAAATAAAATTTGAAGATTAAAATAGAAACAAAATTATAAAATTAAAACATTATAAAAATTAAAATACTTAAAAATTGCAATTCAAAAATAAAAATAAAAATCATTTAAATTCGTTCAGAATATATCGTAATGAATTAGTATAGTTCAGTAATTAATTATTCAATAAATTTCTACCTATATGATAAGTTTACCATTTTGTGCAAAAACCCCTCTTAGGTGAAGGCCTCTTCCAGAGATTGCCATGCGTCCCTGTTGCTTGCTACTCTTGTCCAGTCTCGGCCGGCTATGTGTAGTATGTCGCCTGTCCATCGTGTTTGCGGCCTACCTCTCTTTCTGTAACCTGCTGGTCCTGGCCACACCGTGGTCCATCTATCGTCAGTCATTCTGGCTACATGGCCCGCCCATCTCAATTTTAGTTTCTGTGCGTAACTTAAGACATCAATAATATCTGTCTTTTTACGTATTATGCTATGTGGTATTTTCTGCAATTTGCTTATCTTCAGCATGCTCCTTTCCATACTTCTTTGACTTGTTTTTTTATTTGATGAGTATACTTCCATGTTTGACATGCATATGTCAAGGAGGTTAAGAGGCATGAGTTCATTATTTTTCTCTTTAATGTAATTTCAGATAAGACTGATTAAAAAAACTATGCATAATTAAAGAGTGCAATTCTTCAGCGTATAACTATACTATAGTTGCAAATACGGGATGCACAGACCGCGGCCCGCCGGCAATAAGCCAGTGGCCCGCCAGCAAAAATAATATATAATATTCATCATCATCATCATCATCATCATCAGCCTATAGCAGTGCACTGCTAGACATAGGCCTCTCCAATTGCACACTATTCAGCTCGATTCTCGGCAAATCTCATCCAGCTGCTACCACCCACCCTGCGAAGATCGTCGCTCCACCTAGCCTGAGGGCGTCCTACCTTACGTTTGCCGATTCGCGGTCTCCACTCAAGAACACGTCTACCCCAACGGTCATCGGTTCTACGGCTAATATGGCCGGCCCATTGCCACTTCAGCATGCTTATTCTGTGAGCAAAAATATTCCATCGTACAAAATGAAGGAAAAATATTGCATAGGTTTACAAATAATATAAATTTGAATCGCGTGCGTTACTAAGTGCGCTTGTTGTGCGGTGCATGATGCGTACTGTCGGAAATGTTCCTGAACTTTTACCGCTGCATCGATAAAACTATATATGTACATATAGTTTATCGACGCAGCGGAAAAAGTTACGAACAAATTACGCACAAATTCCCTGAAATGCGCCAACTTGTTTGGTTTTACTTATATGAGGTGTATCTATTCATACACAAAAACTCGTTTAGGAGCTTGCGGCACCACAGGAAAGCCCGGTTAAGGAGCAGGAACCCCCAGTGGTTATACCTCCGAGATGCCATACACAAAAAAAAAAAAAAATTAAGAGAAAAATCGTAGTAAAAACGCCATCGCATAGATTTTTTTTTTAATCCAAGTCTTTTATATTGTTACATAATTATTATAATTTTAAAATAGTTTGAGACATTTTGCAAAAAAAAAAACTTTAATACTTATTCTATGAATGACCCGCCCGGACGCGGAGACGCCGCGTCGGTGGCGGCACGAGCGCGGTGAATTTTGATAATTAATCATCATATCAAGTAATTTTAAATAATTTAATTTTTTAAATAATATACTCAGATTTAAAAAAATAAACATTTCTATGGCTTTTTTACCACTTAACATTTTTATGGTGTATCTCTTAAAATATTTCGTGTTTGAATAGATACATTAAGTGAACAAACTTTTTCGGTATTGAATAATAATAAAACAAAAAATCGAAACCGCCTTGCAAAGGAACGTTTGGAAGCAATTTTACGTGTAGCTAAAAGTAAATTTCAGCCAAATGTCAAAAAGATTGTAAGCACAATGCAGTACCACGCTTCAAAGTAGGATATTATTTTGACGTGACAACGTCTAATAAATCGATGAACGCCGGCTGCATGCACGGAAAAGGATGACTCATTGTCCCGTTACGCGCATTGTCCCGTTACGCGCATTGTCCCGTTACGCTCATTGTCCCGTTACGCGCATTGTCCCGTTACGCTCATTGTAGGTACGCTTGTGCCGCATCAATGTTTTGTTATGACGTTGTCACGTAAACTATCGTCCGTAAACAAACTTTACAGACAACCAATTTTTTTAAATCACGCTACAACCAATAGGATCGGAGCACAAATGAAAAATGTTGCAAAAACGAAAAAATATTCTTTTTGAGAGCTTCCGTTACGTGCGCTGCGTAAACGGTTTAAGTTACGCAAATATCTTATTCCTATGATGGAATTGTTCCTCTTTAAAAGTTCTAAAAAAAATCCGCGACAGCATATGTCTATCTTTTAAGATTGACTCACTATAACCTTTTTTTATGGTAATCAAATTTGTTCGAAATTAATGCATTATTTGCGAAGGAGTTTTATCAACATAATATTAATCCTTATCTAAATAAATATGTTATTATCACAAGTATCTAAATGTAAACAAAATTGTCCTTGACATCACTTGATTTCAATCAACATCTTAGGAGATATAATTTTAAAATAACTCCGTAACAAAATAAGTAGAAAATTCATTTACCTAAACTACTCTCTCCCTTAGGTGACGCAGTCGAAGTTGCGCGGGTCAGCTATATTACAAAGCTAAAGAGTTTGTTTGTTTGGTTGAACGCGCTCATCTCAGGAACTAGATACTGGTTCGAATAGAAAAAATATTCTAGTGTTGAATAGCCCATTTATCGAGGAAGGCTATAGGCTATATAACATCACGCTATGATCCTTAAGAACCAAGCGAAAAGAACAAAAGTCAGAAAGAACGCTAAGCGATAACGAAGTTATAGCGCGGGCGAGCGACGCGATGGGTGGGCCGAAATTTCACGCGGACGAAGTCGCGGGCAGAAGCTAGTTTCCTAATAAAAAAAAAGTTTTTTTACTAAACTTATGAAAATCGAATGAAAGGCTGTAAAATAATGTGATAAGACAACAGGGTGTGGTTTAAAAGAAGCTGTAGTGACAAAAATTGAATAGAGTATGCTTAGATGGTTTGGTCATATTTAGAGGATGAATGAAAGGCGACTTACAAGGGTAATTGCAAGGCAGATGTGAGCGGAAACGCCGGGAAGGGACGCCCTAGGAGAACATTAGTGACCTAATTGGTGAAGTTCTTCAGAAAGATCAGGTGCGTAGCACTCGCAACCGGCGTGCATGTATGACCAGATGTATGAATGTAAACGAAGCAAAAGGAGTATGTAAGGAGCGTAGCAGGTGGCGCTCTATAGTTTCTGTCTACTCCCATGGGAAGAAGGCGTGAGTATAAGTATGTATTATGAAAATCGTAGGTACTACCTATCCCTATATTCCCTGGCCAAACCCCACCAACGGGATTTCGCTAGAGTCACCGCGAGTGCCCCTGGTGCTCCTAGTATCAAGCGCATGCCAGAAAAGGTGCTGAAACTTCTGAACCTAAAATTTTGAAAAAAATACAGAAAATAGTTCTATACTTATAGATTACAGGAAAATATATAAGAAGTCTATGGTCTTAAAATAACATGGTAAATCACTCGATATTGTGCGTACAAACTTACATTTGCAGTTGGAATGTATGGGAGATTATGTTTACCAAATACAATGTTAAGTTTGTTCTTAGGATATTTTTTTTCCAAGTACGGAACTCTTCATTGTGCGTGTTCCGACACGCACTTGGCCGGTTTTATTAACACAAGTTTTGTATTAAAATAAATGTATGTTTAGGTTAAGATATTTTTCAATTTTTCTGTAATAAATGGTATTATTATAACTACTTACTAATGTAATCCAATGTCTCGGTCACCAACTTCCCGCTTCAAAAACTAACATTTCACAGCTCATGTGCTGTTATAATTAATGCACAATTATAACATATTAATATTTACCGTGTCACCACTCCCGGTTGAGCGTCGTGAGCGTCGCCCACTCTCAACTATTTGTGGCTTGACTGTTGCTACAATTGTCTCTGACGCAACACTGCAACCGCTAATTGCAATAGAGATTCTGATTGTTTATTGTTTTTTGTTATAGGACTAACAAATGAGATATGACTGTGAGGGAATTGAATGTAGAATGGTGGTGAAGTATGAATCTCGATTTGAAACTGGATTTGGAACTACATGTCCAACGAAAAATTCGAAGACATGCGACACCTACCAACTCGCACTGGGCCTGCGTGGTGGATCCACTCCTTCTCACAGAGAGAAAGCCTGTGTCCTATCAATGGGAACAATATAGGGTGATTTCTATGGAATCTTTCATTACAAGTTGCAAAATATATACATTTAGTACAGATTTTGCAACTTGTAATGAAGTGTAATGTACATTATAAATGTGTTTCTGTATTTTTTATTTATTTATTTAATAATGTATATACACACATATAAACAGACAAGAAGAAAGGAACAGAAAAATAAGTACAAAGGTGATGCTTACTTCTAATGAAATCTCTTCCAGCATACCTGCGATAGGAAAGTAGATATAGAGATGTAGACAACGTGTGTAAGAAGAGAAAAAATATACATAAAATCAAAATAGCTTTAAACTAATATAAATACTTATAAACATACAATAAGAGAATATACTTACATACATACTTCTAAAATAAATACCTTAGAACTACAATGTAGTGGAAAATAATAAATACATAATAATATGCAACTATGACGAAGTGGAAAGATAGTGGGTGATCTTTTACTCTTCTTTTAAAGGCTGCAACGGTTTGGCAGTCCCTAATATCAGGTGGCAGTGAATTCCACAACCGAGCCGCGTGCACAGTGAAGGAGTAGGAGTAGAAGTCGGATGAGATGGGAGGGAGTCTAAGGAGATTTCTAAGATGCGACCTGCAAGGTGCATCCGAAGGACGATCGTAGGAAAAGCGTTGTCGTAGATATGATGGCGTTTTAGGGTTGTGAAGGAGAGAGTAGTATTGATGATTTTTATGATGGTAATTCTATAAATAAATATGTGATATGGCCGTGAATCATATTTAATTCAACATACAACCTGATAGGTACTGACCTGCATATTGCAAGACACGTAAGTAAATTTGAATTTGGCGGGCTTCTCTGACGCTTTTGCCTTATTATCTAGTTGTAAAGAATTGTAAATTGAAGTCTGGTCCACGGAGTATCTATGGATGATGGAAACTAATATAATTATAATACCAGCTTATTAGTATCGCACTGCAGGGCAAAGGCCTCTTCTCATAGTGAGAAGGCTTGTGCCTTCTCCGTATGAGCAAAGCTCGAAAACTCGTGCATCATGCTTACTCAAGACGAGTTCGTGATTTCATACAAACAGAAAAATATAAATGATATTGCTCCTTACCATTTGAAAAAGCTTGTAGTAGGTATTTAACATGCCTCAAGGCATACACTAACACAAAAAAAAAAATAAGAAAAAAAAGCACGTTATACCCAACATTACGAGCTCCCAAAATACAAATTATCATAAGCCGCGCGTGCGTCGCTTCCGCGGTACATTTGTGGGATTCACACGTTGATATATTGGGTGCACGATGCGCGCCATTGAAATAAAGATATTAGATAATGTCGTTTTAAATAGTTCCGCTGTTTTCTTGATAAAATTTTTGTTTTTGTTTTGGATTTGTCGTTTTTAATGGCTGTCAGTTGTCAGGTTCAGTTTTATTCTTTTACTATATTTTAGTTTCGAGTTAGTACAATCATCATCATTTCTCTTATTTATTCAGTCATCACTTCTTCTTTATCATACCTACAATTTCGGTCATAATACTTTACTACTTTTAAATTCAAAACAAAACTTATCGCAATGATCAAGCAAAATTCGTCGTTCAAATATTCAAAAATAGAAAACAGTTAATCAATAATACATCTCAACAATATCACCTAATTAAAAACACAATGTTCCTAAAACGGACTGCACTTTTTTACATTCTTTTTTCAAACAATTTTTCCCATAAACCGTCACTAATAGTGACTGCGCGGGCGCATCCATCAATCAGCGCAGAGCTGCAACAATCTTGTTTATAGGAATGTTAACCGTGTTTATTCCTATGACTGCTCTACTTGATACAGGGAGGGAGATATGTGTTTTTTTTTTAATGGGGAATCATTCTTCTTAATTTTTGTGATTATTTGTAATCTGGGTATGGTAATGAAAATAATATAACGTCACCAGCTGGTAGTTTTATGCAACAATATTGTGCTTAAAGAATTTGACAAAACAAACCTGTTTGTCTTTGCTTCATTACTGAAAATGTTGAAGGTTCCCTTAGCTTTCAACAGTACCTTTTCATTAGCTCTTACGTCATCTTTGATATAAATCGTACCACCAGCTGGTACTTCTGTGCTTTATATACAATTTACAATACTGATCATACAAACACCCTCTACATTTACACTTTTTCCATCTTTAACACTCTTCAGCCTTTCCATCACCTTTGCTAGAAACTGCTTATGCTTTGCTGGTATTTCTCTAGCACATTTACCTTCGTTGTATCCAATATAGATAATTAAATCAGCCCTATCTTCCTCTAATCATCACTTTTTATGTCTTTATCACCTTCAATAGCTTCCCCATTCGCTTTTACGTCACGAAGTTTACCATCTTTTGGTATTTCTGCACCGTATTTACAACTTGTAGTTCTGATTGTCACCCCGATTGCGTAAAATACTTTCTGTCACAATCCGAAGGATTTTGAAGAAAATTTCTAACCCAGTGCTCTATACATATGTTTGAAAAATTCATCTACTCGACAACTTATATAACGCAATGAATCTTATTGAACTGTCAAAATGAATGGAATTGCATTGCCAGTGTTACGCAATTACCCCGCGTGTCTGCTAATGCAGTAAGAAACTAAACAGTTTTTGCTTCTATTTATTCATTCTTCATCATCTTAATAATTATAATTTCCCTAATAGCTCCTAGCACTACTATCAGCTGGTATTTCTGTACCACATCTACGATTACCAGTACTGATCACCCTGTACGTTGGATGCGGAACGGTATCTTGATAAATATAAGGCGTTCCGTGACAAATGGTAACAGAGTGTTTTTATATATTTTTAGACAACGCCCGCTTTTAGTCCGTTCTCTTACTAATTGGACACACAATACTTCAACTGTGGTAAAGTGTTGTTTTGTTACCTTGGAACTGTCAGTTGTTTGAAGGACAGAAGTTGCTTTGCTACTGCTAAAATAATAAGCAATTTTTTCTGTAGTTTCAAGGATTGGTCTTTCATATAATTATAATGTTTGTGTTTATCAACCTGCTGGATTATAAGTGAATCAAAGCTTTATATTTGGCAACAGCTGAGCTTTTCTGTAAATAACCTGCATTGAAGTTACTTGACCTGCCTCTTTTTTTAAAAGCTTGAGTTTTTTTCGATAAACCCTTGGTGTGTTTATTTCTGGATAATTGTTACATAATTTAAAAGCTAATAGTCTTAAAATGATAATATTAAAAATTATGTTCAAGTATATAAAAAAGGTGGGGAAACAATAATAGGGCAGCAAGAATCAGCATTGCCATACAACGCTGATTCTTTGGCCAAGAAAGAGGCCAGCCCAGGTCACATGAAGAGCCGACTAACCGCTTGGCGATGTCTCCAAAGCCAAGCCAAGCCTTAATATTACAACACCGAACGGCTCGAAGATAAGCATAAGTCCCAATAAGGTTGGAGTATTTGCGCCGTTTGAGATTTTCCGTACATGTAGCAGCCGGCCCAGCACAGCCGCCCTGCTAAGAAGATGGGATGGCGCAATGGTGTCGACACATGTTGCATCCCACACCAAAGGCCGACCTAACTTCCAAGGCATTATGATCATTCCGATCGGTCTCTTTGCATCGTCGCGGGCTCTAAAACAGCTGACGGATGATGTCATTGATGTTGGTGTGCCGTGCTATCCGGCCTGCGATCCTATTGCATGATAGGCCATGGTGCCCGACGAAGTCGACCCCTTCACCGCATTGGCAGCGATGCAGAGCCATGCATACAAAGTGCCTATGTTGGGTGACGGTAGCGCCTGAAGCCAAAGAACCGACTCCCACTCACCCACGGCCAGCAGGCGGGCACGCTCAGCAGTATTGGTGGACGTATTAATAAGATTATTCCGTACCAACCTGCAGAGCGGCTTATCCCACTCTTTCAGGGAAAATAGATTCACGAACCGATCTGTATCCGGACAAGCCATTTCCAGGCATTCACTGCATCGGTCAAGCACGGCACTTCAGAGTCAACCAGAGAAGGGGCTAAAATTTTCCCGGTCATCTTTGTTTCTTTGTTTTGCCTGTCCTGTCCTCTATCCACAGCACTGATGCTGTGGACAGAGGACAGGACAGGCAAAACATTTTATCAAAAGAATTAATGATTAGATAATAATAATAATAAAGCATTTTATTTCCATATCCTTAAATTACATTGAAAATGTTGTTAGTAGTTAATTGTCAGTAGTTTTACTTATTTTCTAGATGTTAGTACAGATTAAATATTTTGTCAGATATGGTCCCCTCCTCGGGTGAAGGCCTCCTCCAACTTCTTCCATGTGTCTCTATTTTTGCCAATAGTCTGCCAATCTTTCCCTGCTATTTCTATTACGTCATCAGTCCACCTTCTTTTCGACCTGCCTACTCGTCTTTTTCCTGTTGGTCACTTCCATCGCGTAGTTCGGAATGTCCACCTGCTGTCTGTATAGCGTGTTATATGAACGGTTTATTGCCATTTAAATTTTAGGGCTTGTGTGAGAGCATCCGTTTTGTTTTTTGTCTAATATCCTCTTTTATAACTTTGTATATTTTCCTTATACAGGATAAGTTTAAAAGGAGTGCGTATATTTTAGGAGGTAATCAGGTGTATAAAACTGGACAACTTTCCCCAAGGAACATATGTCGAAATCTTAAAATTGAAAATCGACTTTTCATACAAAGTGACTGGTCACGTGACTTATGTTTGTATGAGTAGTTGAATTTTATTTTTTAGATTTCGACCTGTGTTCCTAGGGGAAAGTTGTTCAGGTTTATGCACCTGATTACCAACAAAAATATACGCAATCCTTTTTTAACTTATCCTGTATATAATATGCTTCTCTCCATCGCTCTTTGTGTTGTTAAATGATATAGATATGAACGTAGAATAAGAATACTTTTATTTGCAGTGAAACATGGAACAAACAATGGTATTTGACTACTTTATTTACGTTGCAAATTATTACATGTAACCTCATTTATATGACAATCGAAATGTATTCACGCAAAATTACTGAATGAAGCAGAACCATGAGATATAATTTTGATATTACTCACCAATATATCAAGCAGGAACTGGGTAAATGTCCGACTTTCGACAAAATTATCGTTTGCATTAGTCGTTATGAAGCTATTATAAATATCGCACGAATAAACCCATATATTTAAAATCTAATATTGCAAGCAATAACAGTTTAAACGGAAATAACTTGTATTTATTGGATTTATCACTTCACATACCAATAACGTAGTGTGAATGACATTATGTATTTTCATCTGTGTTCTTATGACAAATGGTGAAATGTTTCGTAATGTTTATGTATTAGATATTAAAATTTTCATAACTACCGTTTGTTGGGAAACCGTATCTTCATCGGAATAACAGATTGTTTCTTCAAAGTTCATATTGGATAAATGTTAATGTCATATACAATAATATCAGTTATTTTGACAGAATCAGCATAATGTTGTATACCTCTGAGGTACAGCATTGATTTTTCATGTTTCATATTACCGTAAAACATTGTTGTTGTGTAAGATGCATTTTCAGATACTAAATGTTTCCAAAAAATAAATGCATACCTGTCTACAGTACGAAGCTTTTCTGAAATCATACCGTATAGTTCTTAATCACATTTACATCATTTTGACTACCGTATAATTAGAATTAAAGTCGTAACACCCAAAAATATGGATATAAATTAAAAACGAATATTCACATGAATTTTTCAAATCATTAACACAACGTATTTGTGAAATGACAAAAGATATCATTTTTCATGCACACGACGTCAAATTATAAGCATTTCCTGTTTTATAATAAATTTCTAGTTGACTCTAGTGGACGGAAGCCTATCAATAATATAATAACAATTTGCCTTATTCTGTCACGGAAAACGTCCAACTTTTCTTCTTGGGCGGCTAAGGATTTATGATACACGAAAATCAACCTTATTTCAACGGAAAAGAGATCACCGAATGACAGATATAGACGCATTCGTTTTGGAGTGTTTATTATTTATGAAGGAAATTAATTGTATCAGAATATATATTTGAAAATATTAATTTTACGTCTGCTTTTACTTTTTGATGCGTTTACATAATTATTTTAATGTAGGTAATCTGTTATTTGAGTGTCAATGAAATTAATATCGTATTTTCCGAAAGTTTCCATTTCTATGGCATCTAGGTCTAGGTATGTAACTATATATAGATACGACTTTTGGAGTATGAATATGTTTTGGAGCTAATCCTAGGCTTAATAACCCTACACCCTAAAATAAATTTTCATATATGAAAAATCTTATCATTTAAGTAAAGAAATGTTGATTGACTGGATAAAACCACTGACATATGATAATACTGAAGCTCTCCTACAAAACGTAACTTAACAAGTACACGACCCGTTCATCCTACACATTCATTCACACACACATACTCATACAATCACACATCCAAAACACTCATGCACACTCAACAGCACATACACACTCATGCACACGCTCACACGAGTTCATATAATTATAATTTGTCTTTTTACTGTATTTTTTGTTTTTTTGTACTGTTTTTTATTGTGTTTTAAGTAAGTACTTACTGTTGTGAAGGAGCGGAGTCCTCTAATACAGGCATTGCTTAAATGAAGACTCCAAACCCAAAATTGTTTATGTATAATTTTTTGGACACAATAAACGTTATTATTAAACGTTATTATTATTATACCCTAATTGCGTAACACTTTCAGTAACAATCTAAGGGTTTAATTGTGTTTTAGTAACTCTGCAATCGGCATTATGTTTTTGTTTTCATTGGTTGTTTGTTGATGATATTATAATTGATGTACAAACTATTGTAAAAATTTTAAAAGAGTAACGGTGGAGTTTCTTGCCCATTCTTCTCCATGCGAAACTACTTTTTGGAAGCGGCAACTAGAATCAATTTTATTTCCGTGTAAATTTTGACGTTCAAAGTGCCATTTATGTGCCTATTTGAAATAAATGACTTGACTTTGACTTTGACATTTGCCACTGGCAAAAGACATAGTGAAATACAGCGACACAGTGTAATTACAATTATCAAGCAACGGACTAAACTTAAAAAAATTATTGCTTGAATTTATTCGAGCCTTTTGGCTACTTTGCATGTGTGTATTTTTTATTGAAATGAAAACTTCTTTATTCGCGTCGAGCGATTGGTTCGCGTCACCGAAAGAGCGACATGCTCGTGACGTGATGCGCCAGACTATCAGTTATTCCAAAGTTCTGAGTTTCCACATAACTCGGAAGTCCTTATGACTACCAATTTTTTTTTTTTTTTACTTTGGGTTTGCTCTTGACTCTAGTCTAGGTCTGGGTGACAGAGACAAAGTCTACGATGGAATGAGCTTACCCAGAAGAAGCCTGTTCACTCTCACTTTGATTAGGGTTGTATGCGTTCGGAAACACAGACGCAGGCAGAGAATTCCACTCCTTTGCTGTGCATTATAAAAGACGTTTGAAAACGCTTAGTGCGAGTTGGTGGAATATCAACTAGGTAGGGGTGGTGACTTGCAGTGCGTCTAGATGTCCGATGGTAGAAGGGGACCGGTGGAATGAGATCGTGGAGTTCATGGGCACACTCGCCGAAGTACAATCTGTAGAAGACCGACAAGCAGGCAACTTTGCGGCGATGAGCCAAGTTATGAAGCTTGGTATCCACCAGTTTTACGTCGCCAATGAGCCTCTTAGCTCTGCGTTCCACCGGTGTGCGTTTTGTTTGTTCAGAATTAAATAATCTTTTTTAGATTTTTTTTATTTTTATTTTTTTAAACGTTGCCCCACACTAGGAATTTCTCCTGTATCGTGGGTGCGTTTACAAACATTTAAACTCACATACACAAACAGCCAGACCCGGAATAACTACTTGTAGATCATACAAATATTTGTTCCGTGCGGGAATCGAACCCGCGACACGCAGCGCAGTAGTCAATCGCTTAACCACTGCGCCAACCGTGCCGTCATTTCCTTCATAAGTCCTTTCATAAGTAGGTTTGAAAAATTCATCCGCTTAACATCGTAAATGCTACGCTCAACAATTAACATGGCTGAACTGACAAAATAAAATTAATTATGATGAATTGACAGTCTATGCGAGTTACACAATTTATCCCGCTGTTCCATCAATTTCTTAAAGAAAACTGGGCGTCTGCAAAAGTACCAGGCAAACAGTTGGTGAAAGAACAATGACAACGGCTGAGATCTACGAGCTGTAAGTCATGGATTCTTTTTTTTTTAATTCTATGATGGTTTGCTCTTGACTTTAGTCTAGGTCAGAGGTGACAGAGACAAAGTCGACGATGGAGTGAGCTTACCCAGAAGAAGCCTGCTCACTCTCACTTTGAATGCATTAGGCTTGTATGCGTTCGGAAGACAGAGACACAGACGCAGGCAGAGAGTTCGAACCCAAGTAGGCACTTTGCTCTCAAAACGGTGAAGGAAAACACCGTGAGAAAATGGCATGTCCTAGAACCAAATATTCGAAGACATGTGACATTTACCCACCCGCACTGGGCCTGCGTGGTAGATTATGGCTCACACCTTCTCACAGAGAAGAGGCCAGTGTCCCAGCAGTGGGCAGATTATAGTCTGAATATATAAACAGCCGTACCGTGTGGTGCCGGACGTAAAGAATAGCACTACCCCATTTCGTCCCGTGGGTGTCGTAAAAGGCGACTAAGGGACTTACTAGAGAATGGGCAGCAGCGTTCTCTATTAACACTATACTGCCAAGCGTGACGATTATGGCAAACCACCCCAATTGGAGGAGGCCTATGTCCAGCAGTGGACGTCTTTCAGCTTGAATGATGATGCAAACAGCTGGTGAGAAAAGTTTCACGCAATCTAAACCGCGCTCAAACTGCACTAAATCTAAATATAAAAGCAATCTAACGATAGATCAAGGGAACATCCGATATTAATTGTCCAAAAACTTGTTATTTATGTTACCATCTTGGTTTCGTGTGTCTTCTCTCTCAAAATAGACAATCGGCCCACCCATACTGCCGTGCATTGTCACTGTTGTAAAATTAAGTGGTTTCTTTAGTATTTTTATTGCTGTAGCTACCTGATATCTCCGTTTATTGGTATTCTTCAATTTATTTAATTACTTCGAGAAAACATTAACGTGAATAAAGATTATGTAATGACTTACAACTATTATAGTTGTGGCTAGTGATGGTAAATTCGGAGAATTCCCATTTGAGCACCAAAAGTATTCCAATTTGAGAATACCTTTGGTGCTCAATGCATAGGTGCTCAAATATACGGAGTATTCCACTCCGTATATTCCCAAAAAATATTCTTCGAGCGAGGTTCGCGAGAATTATTCTTTTGGAAGTAGATTTACGAAAATTAAAAAAAAAATGTTTCTGTTGTATCGATCTATTTTTATAGTAATAGTTCTGGTTGCATTTGAAAATTTTCCGAAGTTGACGTCTAAATAATCTACTTCACAACTTAAATTCTCAGTACCTACATTCTCCAGAGCGAGATTTTTTTTTTCATATTATCTAGTAAATTCTATTAAGTTAGCTTAAATTTCTTGATGTGAGATTTTCAATTCTCCTTTTTGCGATTCATTCACCGTCGAATAGAATATTGCAGAATATTCTCGATTGGAGAAAATTCTCCGTGGGAGAATATTCTCCCGACCCATCACTAGTTGTGGCATTACACGAGCGCGCTTTCTGCCATTATAATGTCAACTTTATGTCAATGAGATAGAACTGACATTCCGAACGTTCTTCATTCACAACGACTATTATAGTCATGTAATTTTACCGATTGAACCACTCGTTTTTCTTAATGGTAATCATAAAATATTGTTCCGTTCTTCTTATCGACGAATTAAGTTTTTCCCACGCATTATTAGAAGTAGTTTTCGTGTTCATTTCTAGTAGATATACAACGGTTACGAGAAATAGATGGAAATTGTTAACTCGTAATGCTAAAAGGAGATGAATGGTTTTAGCTTTTACGATATTGGTTAAATTAACTGTTTAATTATCTATATTGTTTTTGGCTTGTAATTTGTGTCTATGGAGATAAAGACTGACAAGAGTTATGTTTATTAAAAGCATTACCTTTTAATTTTGTTAAACTTTTTCGTGTGGAAATTCCCATGGGTGGAGCCCATCCATGAGAATTTCCCCACGAGAAACGGAGGGCTGCGTCGGAGTTCTATTAATGGTTTTCTTTCTGCTACCATGGCACTTGCACTAGATACTTTTGCGTTCACAGATGCTCGATGCACTATAACTGTTTAGTCTACAAAGTACCTATATATTATTTTTAACAAAAAATTAAAAAAAACAAGACGTTTTGCAGAATCAATATTTATCTACAAAAAATAGCAACAAAAAAAACATGAAAATCTTATAATAAACACAAAAACTGCAATTCTATACAAATCCTAATTGCCTGTACCTTTGTTACTTCAAAGCCATTTTAAACCATTACTTAACTATTCACAGTCGGTTAGCAGAATGCAATAAGCCGTTTAATTAGGCTCAATGATTTGCAAAATCATAGTCAGACGAGGCCTTCTAAAAACAGAGTTAATAGGTTAAGTTTGAAAGTTACTTAGATAATACGTAGCTTGGAGGTGTAAAAACTAGCTATGTCCGTATTATTTTCTTTCTTTTTATTTTGTTGTAATTTTTATGTGTAGAATTTGAAGGGTTATTAAGAGCGTTGTCACCGGTCCGGTCAAGAAGTGCCTTTAAAAACATATTATCTCGTGACTGAGAAGGAATTATGAAAAACGGCTCAATAACTATATCGGTAAGTGTGTCTAGAATTTTCTAATACCTTTTTTAAAGTTTCATATTGAGACACGAAGCAACAAAATACGATCTAGAGGAATGTGGCCGTTTTTCTTTAGAATGAATTTTATTGCTTCGTGTCTCAATATGAAACTTTAAAAAAGGTATTAGAAAATTCTAGAGTCACGAGATAATATGTTCTCAAAGGAATGGCGCTTAGTGGACCGGTGACAACCCTCTTAAGTCAAGTGGAAGGCTTGTTTGGAGGGGCTTGTGGCTAAGTAATAACAGCTGCACGGTTCAATAGATCTTCCGCGGTTGGTTCGTGGATGGGTGACCATCTTTACATACCAAGACCCTCCGTGCCTCGGAAAGCACGTTAAACCGTTGCTCCCGGCTGTCATTCTTTGATCTTTGACAGTCTTTACGGGTCGTCAGAAGCCCGAAAGTCTGATAACCAGTCTTACCAAGGGGTATGCGTTACCCAGTAACTGGTTTCTGGAGGACAAATAGGTAGTCGTTTTATGTAAAATACTATCTATAGTCCAGGAAAATTAGGGTTTCACCTCGGAATGAGAGATAGTCAGCTATAAACTGTATTAACCTTTATTTTGGCACCCTAAAACTTGTCATAAAACCTACCTATCGTAGGGTGTCCGCGACTACCCTCCCCGGTGGGTTCCCGCATTGTCGAGGCGGGGGGGCTCAGTAGCCGTGGCTTGGAGGGCCACGGTGAAGCTAAGACCTGACCAGACCTGAGGAGGGGGCCGCTCATCAGGGCTTTTGCGGATAAGCCGACGACGTAGCGGCCGTAGGTTGCGGTGCCGCTTCGGCGACATCGCAACTGAGGCGGGCCGCGATGTGGAACCGACATAGCTCGAAGAATTGCCAAACTTAAGTGGTAATGGGCAGGGCACATTGCGCGCAGAACAGATGGCCGTTGGGGCCGAAACGTTCTGGAGTGGCGACCGCGCACCGGCAGACGTAGCGTTGGAAAGCCTCCCACAAGATGGACCGATGACCTTGTGAAAGCCGCAGGAATCCGCAGGATGCGGGAAGCACAGAACCGGTTGAAGTGGCGATGCTTGGGGGAGGCCTATGTCCAGCAGTGGACGTCTTTCGGCTGAAATGATAATGATGATGATGAAAACTAACTATGAGACAGTTTAAGAATTTTCTTGTCAGCTCCGAAGTTTCGAAGCTCGTAGTTTCACGTAAATAGTAAAGAAATATATCTCAAAAGCAATTGTGCCGAATGAGTGACTTGCCAAATACTTGAACAGAATTAGTTTTAAGGTTACTTTCGACACTTAACCCTTTTCGTTCCGACGCAAACAAACTATGACTTTGACAAAGCTGTTTCTTGTACTTTTTTTTTTTTTTGTTGTTGGTTTGGTAATATTTTTGTTTCTATGCACTTAACAACTGTCAATTCAAACACGTTGTTAAGCAAGAATGACCTAATCAAAAAGTGACATAAGCCAAGCAATGTTAACATGTATCCCGTGAAATGTTACCATAAATATCAGGCTTGACAAAAAACAAGGAAATAACGAGGGACAAAACTGTTTTACAAAAAAAAAAAAAAAAAAACTGACTTCCGACCGGTGGCTAAAACTAAAATACAGATCCAAAGACGCCGACTTCCGAATTAAAGTGTTTTTTTTCTATGTATTTTTTTTTGGAAGTCGTTTTTTTTTTTTTTTTGTGAAAATGTTTATTTTTTATTTTTCACGTTTTTTAGTTACGGTACCTGCACCAATTATTACACCACTATTTGTACATTGTGTATATCTAAACAACAGTGACAGGAAGTATTATAACATCATCAAGTTATACAAAGTTGATAAAATACGTATTATTGAAGTCAAAAACTACACATGCAAAGATAATAAAATCTATCATCTGATCACACAGACGAACATAATAACCTCCTACTTTTTGACGTCGTTTAAAAATAGATAAAACAATATAGCAAGTAATAATGAAAGGTGTAACCTTTCGATGAAGAGTATAACCTTTCACGATGCGATAGAAAACAAGACTATGTCGATAAAATTATCAAAAACGTAATGAGTAATCGAAAAAACCCTTTAAAAAATGAACGTACAGTAATTACTATGTCGAATAACCACAAACACATGTAAGAAATAACAATTACAAAATAAAAACTACAGCACCTGTTTGCATTATGTTGCTGCAACTAAATAACCCTTAAAATGCGGCTTATAACGAGGCGCCGCGGCGAGGCACGCGTAAATCAGGTCCGAAACAAGTGCCAAATAATTTCGCGAAATTTTATTATAACAATAAAGTACTTCGGACGTTTTTAAGCCACAAATTTGCCTGCTCAAAACAAATCCTTGTGAACTTTTGCGTTTGAATTTTTTCCCAGTGAAATAAGGAAATTTACTAGCGTTCGCGTTTCATTATGTCGCTCCTTGTTAGTGGGTTATTTTAAGTCGAGTGGTTTATTGGATCAATTGTTGTGTTTTTTCTTTATAAAACGCTAAAATATTTAAATCGAGAGACATTCCATTTAAATTCTTTAACGAAAAAAATTTGTATGCCTATAGATATTTATTGAAACGAGTGACTGTTTATTGCACTATGATCTTTACAAGATTTGTCAGCAATAAAACACACAAAATGACAAATGAGAACTTAATATATTTCAATAAATTAATATTCCATATGCAGTCATGTAAATTAATAACAGCTTATAAATAATTTATGCACTGCCATGTAATAATTAGTCATAGGATACTGAATTTACAACTTCTATATTAATATCGCATGTCAATTCATACATAAAATTTTCTCTGAGAATACTTTTTCTATAAAGTCAATAAACTTGAGAAAAACCAAGCAAACAAATAAAAGTGCGTAAATAAAGTTCAGCGCTCAATTAAAGACAACGAGGCATTCTGTGTTGCCGCGTGATTTACGTCCTCGTTTGAGGCACAGCGTCTGTTTAGGGTTAATTAGAGGCGCGCTTAGTACCGCGAAATTTATGCAGTCGTCGCAAGGACAATTGATTGCGACTGTGACGTTGTGAGGCCAAATATTTGTGAAACTTCGTGGTTCCGCGTGGGAATTAAAATAGTTGTGGTGGATAATGAGATGGATATAAAAATAAACTGTTTTAGTTTTATTTTTACATTAAAGCTGTGTGAACTGTCACTTTTAGTCTTAAATGATTGCATGACGTATATGTATGATGAACTATAATTATGAATAAATTAATATGACATCATTATTCATCATTGTCTTAGTACTTTTCGCCTGAAACACAGGATTACCTAGTTCAGGCACGTAAGTAAGTCTTAGGAATATAATTTACATTTAAGCAAAACTGTGCTCATTTTTATACCTTGTAATTTATTTTTTATAATTTTTTTTATTATTAAAATCATTATTTAAAATATTATTGGATAAATAATTATTATAATTAGCACCACTGAAAAGCTAAAAGTAACCTATAGGTACCTACTACCTCTTACGATATTTTAAGATGTATTTTTAGGAAATTTCGATTCACATTGAAAATTTATTTCTATTACATACATAAAAGGATCCCTATCCAACCCATTCATAAAAACAGAACGTCCGTATTTCTACAAAAGCGAGCATAAATCCAGTGTTAGATGTGCGGTCTCCTTGTCACCAGCCCTAGAACGACCCTAAGAACAGCACTAAAACGGCTGTTAACAAAACGTCCCGGATTAATTTATTGTAATTGTAACACCGGGTCGCAACGACCGTCGTGACCACCGGTCGGGTTAACAATCAAAGCTTATATCAATATTTTAGTATAAAATATGTAAATGTGCTATGGTATGATATATGTTATTGTAGCACATCGGGTTATAATTCGATATTTAAAACAGTAATCTGTTATTGCCTTTGATCGGTATTTTTAATTTATCATTTGCACAGAATACTGAAAAAAAAAAATATTTAAAAAAAGCAAATTAATTTTGGTAGTTGGGGTGGTGTGAATTTGGACAAACAATAACCTGGGGCCTTACTCCCGAAAACGATTCGAGTATGATTTTGATTCCGATTCCATTTCATTTCTGATCCGAACTCGATTTAAAAACTTAAAACTGACCGAAGTTACTTTCGCTTTGAACCACCGCACGATCGTGAGCTAGTGTTGGATTCAAAAGTATGGATCGGCATTTAATTCGAACCCAATTCGATTGATTCAGAACTCGATGCTGTCGGGAGTAAGGCCCCAGAAGCGAGTTCGAATCGGAATCAGAATCAGACTCGATCGTTTTCGGGAGTAAGGCCCCTGATATATGATGTAACTTTTGTTTGTCCCCCGCCTGCGATACCAAAATTCTATAGATTATAATAAATTATTATTATTCTTGTTTTTCTCTTTTCAGTTATGTTTTTGCAGTCGGGTTTTTTGTTATTTGTTTAACAATTTCCTTTTTTTAAGCTTTTTAGTTTTTTAATTATATATCATCATCATCATCATCATTTCAGCCGAAAGGCGTCCACTGCTGGACATAAGCCTCCCCCAATTGGGAGGGGTATGCCATGATCGCCACGCTTGGCTGGCGGGTTGGCGATCCAACCCGTTGGTGTTGTACCTTGTGGTGTCTGATGTAAAGAATAGCACTACTCCATTTCCTCCCGTAGGTGTAGTAAAAGGCGACTAAGGGACTTACTAGAGAATGGGCAGCGTTCTCTATGCACTTTTAACACCATACCGTGATCGCCAATTATATTTGAAATTTTCTCATTACTAGTATTCTTATACCGGTATTATTGAAATTTATTTTTAAATAACCTTCCCCCCCCCTTTTTTTTCTATTTGCAGATAGAAAATATATATAATATTATATAACCTATGTCACTCCCACAATTATGAAGAATCTAAAGACACCTCATATGTTAAAATCCATCAAGCCGTTTAGGCTACAGAGCGTGCCAAAGAAATAGACATACATACACTCGAAAAACATTACCCTCCTTCTGGGACAGTCGTGAATGAATTTACATTTCAATAAATTCCAGGGATAAAATGTGGTTTTTGACATTATTTATAGGCAAAGAGCAAGCTGAAGCTGATAGTACGATATTCCTAGTTAATTATTTGTTGGTAAGTACACATCCCAAAAAAATGGCGTCCTTGATCATAACTAGATCCATGTGTGCTCATTCATATTTTTGGAAAATGCGGAGCGTATTTTTGTTACACTTTCGAGTACCACTTAACGCACATGCAAGCCCAGTGAAAACCCAGTCAGTAAATATACAAACATTTATTATTTTATCTACTAAAACAGATGACCAATTCTCTTACTTAGGTAAAAATGCTCAAACCAAACTCATACTCAAAGCATTGAATTCAAATAAACCAATTACGTCACTTCTGAACTGTCAAAGTGTCAGTCAGTCAGAAAGATTAATCTAGTTGCCCATTCCAAAGCGTAGTAGGTTCCCATGGAGAAGAACGAGCAAGAAACTTCACGGACACTCTTTTAAAACAAAATATTGTTTCAAAAAACTGTTTAAAATATAAAATAGGAGACTTTATTATATACACCATAATTATAAATTACAGGTATAAATATAGAAATTTTGCATAGGGTGACACAATATATTTTCGATCTAATAAAAACTTATCTACTTACCTGTAGGTACATAATTATGACAAAATATCCTAGGTACAGACGATTTGAGCGCCTCCGCGAAAGTCGATTTGGACACAATATATTGGGACATAGTGTCCAAATACGATTTTTTTTTTCACTGATGATTCAGACACGCTGTTTTTTACAGTCAGATAAAACTTCCAACGATACCTTAATTGTAAAAATCCGTCTTCCGCCCAGCCGGTAGTTAAAAAAAAAACAGTATTTAACCGGGTTTTAACGAAAGCAGCCATTTTTAATAAATAATATTACAAAACCACTTTTTATCTGACTGAACTAAACAGCTTCAATAATTTGATGGTGTCCGAATAGTGAGTGAAAAAAATATTGAAATCAAAATGTGTCAATTCGGACACTGTGTCCAAATATATTGTGTCCGACTCGTCAGCGAATCCCTCCTCTTTAGGCTCTTAAATTATTGGTGTAACGTCTTCAAAGTCGGTTAAGTAAACATGTATACCTACTAGATTTTGATCAGAGCAGTGGTGGCCTAGTGGTAACGGCTGCGACTTACGAGTTGTAGGTCGTAGGTTCGAACCCATGCAGGCGTTTTACTTTGTGTAAATTATTTAATCACCACTGCTCAAATACGGTGAAGTAAAACATCGTGAGGAAACCGGCGTGGCCTAGAACCAAAAAATCGAAGACATGTGACATCTACCAAGCCGCACTGGGCCCACATGGTGGATTACGGCCACTCCCTCTCACCGAGAGGAGGCCTGTGTCCCAGCATTGGGAACATTATATGCTGATTATGAAGTATGAAGATTTTGAAAATGTTTAACACAAACAAAGGAGACACGAGAATTTGCCTTCTGTTCTCACTTCTGAAATACACAATAACATTAACACAATTTCAAATAAATTTTATCGTCATATTTATTCGCTTTGACACTCAATTAGCGCGTATATTTATGACTTGTGATATAATCTGCTGTCAATGATTAAGTTCTCGGATTTACTGCTTAGCTCCTGACCTAGCGGTCACCTGGCTTGCGTGGTGACTTTCACGAGATGAGCTGTTAGGAGAAAAATTTATTGTTTGGATTATTCATAGACGTTGTGAATGGTGTCAAAGTTAAAGTCAAATCATTTATTTCAAATATTTTTTACACACATAAAAGGCACTTTTTAACGTCAGATGCTAATTGAAGATAGAGACATTATACTTTATATACTAAGTACCAACTATGAACTAAATTCTTTAACGTTTTAAAAATGAAAGTGTAAATGTTGGTACAAACGAATACTTTGTACTTTATTGACAAAAAAAAAATTAATAAAGGCTGTGAAAATGTAATCCACTGTAATTCACTGTACACTGGGTGCGTTAAAATTTCTCCATATATGTTGACCGCGTAAGTTGCAATACTTACGCGCTTTTATTTGAATTAGCAGTTACATCTTGTTTTTTTTACATTCGACTTATATTTTCTGCGCTGCGTCTAGAAACATCTGCTAAATTCATGGTTACACGTCGCACGTCGATATCCCTGCCACCCTGTTTTATTTGATATGTCAAACATAAACTAGTAAACTTGGGCTATTCTCCAATTACAACAACTTTTTCTTGGAGTAAGAATAATCACTCCTTATACGGAAATAATGTGTCCTTTTTGGATGAACTTGCATTTTTTCAGCGCCGTAAACTCAATCAGTCCTTCATTGTGCATAAAAAAGTTACGTCATATTATTCAAATACACCTTGTGTTTAATAATAAGATGAGTCATTTATTCCTTTTTAAATGAGATTATACATTTAAATAAACCTTTTTTGCAGTCCGTTCAACCGATTTTGACTTCTATTGCGTTGGTAGTATGACAAATGGCAGCTGCAGCAAACAGTTGGTTTTGTCACCACTTTTTTGCTTTTAATGCCATCCTAATGCCTACGGAATAGACGTCAAAATCGGTTGAACGGACTGTAAAAAGGGTTTATTTATATATCTAATCATTTCAAATGGAGTATAGTCTTATCTCAAAATACACGCATACCGATGTCGATGCCACACTATTAATTTCAACATTATTAATGACACAGTTTTACAAAAATATTTAGAATACCACAAATAAATTACACTTTATTAGTTTATATTAATCACCAAAGAATTAAAAGTAGCAGATATAATTCATTTTTACAGTAATAAACCAAGAAGCTACAACAGAAATAATAAATTTCGTGATTTATATAAAGAGAAATGACCTCGAGGACGAAATATATATATATCAATACAATATTGAATGTATCATATAAGAAAGAACAGACATTAACAAAAAGTCACGTAGGAAACAAATAATTTAAACAAACCGATTATATTTAAATCCATTATGACACTAGTATGACAAAGTATCCTACTGCAATGTGTATTTCTGAACCTATTACAATATCTATATTCATATTAAATTTTTAATATTTATTATGTTTCTTAAATATCTGCTGTATAATGTATTTTTGATCTCTTGTTTTTATAGTGTAATGTTATAAATACAAGAGATCAAAAATATATTTTCAGTTATATAAAAATCCAATTGGAAACTGTCCGTGTGCGTGAATCTAAGGTTGATTCTCAACTCAAAAACTGTGGGATGTTGTACTACGTTCAACATTAAAACATCACCCACCAGAAGTACAAAACTACAAATCATTGAAAAAAAAAAAAAAACTGTTTTTATCACAGCATTTTAAGTAGCATGAAACTAATTTAAAAAATGTACCTAGACTACACAATTACAAAATTATCATTCACTTCCACACTCCCCATGTATTCAAATCTTCCCCAAATCTTAGAAGCTATCCATATATGAACAAACACAACTTAACAACAAACAGCAGGCTACCAACTGATACAGCTTATACAACTCATACAGCTTGTTTCAAGCTGAAGAGGGAAGGAGGTAGGCACAAAGGGCGACTGGTGTTTACACTCTCAAATCGATTGACGTGTTAAAGAAAGGCGGCCGCTAAACTAGCGATCTACAGATTTATTTTCTTGAGTCGTATCTTATACAGCAATGAACAGCATTCACAAACTTTCGATACGCTTCCGTGCCGAATCAAAATCAATGATATCGAAGGAGTCCTATATAAACGCTGATCGCAAATCCGAAAGCATAAAATTTATTACATATGTCGTGATTTCATGGATTTAATTTAAAATAATGTGTTATTTTAATACCGAATTATATAATATTATCCACTGTGGCAACACTGTCAAAGTAAAAATTTATTGTAACAAACTTTTAAATGTATTTTCATTATGGAAAGCAAATGTATTATTTTGTTTTGACAACACTCAGAAATAACGGTTATGATATTATCGATTAGATATTATTTCTGGGTGGGGGTAAAAGTCGTTTTAAATGGTAAAATGTAATGCAAAGGCAGTCTTCGTTTTGATTGTGAAACAGTGCAGTTATGCGAAATAAAAGTGTTAGCAAGAACAGTGTTTTCTTCAAACATATTACATTTTTTTTGATTTATGATATTTTATTCTATAAAGAAAAAGATAGAAAGAAAATATATTTATTTGCGGTAAACATGACGCAATCAAAGAATACATAGACGAAAATAACAAATTGGGGGAAAATATGCGTCACATCCACGTAAAACGGCCATCGCTCAGCATAATGCTGCGACCCTAAGCGAGACAGAGCCGCAGTGCTGGTTTTCAGCGACCAACAGCATTGACGTGACGACGTCAACCGGTGCAGCGTACAATGAGATAAAAATAACAAAATAAGAAATAAAATAAATACAATAAATACTTCGTTCTAAAAATCCGTGTGGTGCCGGACGTAAAGAATAAAACCACCCCATTTCATTCCGTGGGTGTCGTAAAAGGCGACTAAGGGACTTACTAGAGAATGGGCAGCAGCGTTCTCTATGCATTCTTAACACCATACTGCGATCGCCAACCCGCCGGCCAAGCGTGGCGATTATGGCAAACCACCCCAATTGGGGGAGGCTTATGTCCAGCAGTGGACGTCTTTAGGCTGAAATGATGATGATGAATGATGTTCTAAAAATAATAATATACCACTGCTGTTATAGCTTTACAGAATTATAATCATTAGAATCAGCAATACAACTCCTAGCTTAAGTTAGAATTATCCTCAAATGTCATGATTTCATGAAATGGTTATTCAATAGGATTATATGAATATAAAGAGTTGGATTGATGATGATTTATGATTATAATTCTATTAATAAATATTTGTTACGGACGCGAACCATATTTAGATCAACATACAACCTAATACTGATCAACAAATTGCAAAAACGTAAGAAAATTTGATACAATGGTCTGAATTAAAGTTTTATTATTATTATTATTTCCACATGTATTTCGCAAAAATATGTCGCTTTCTTCTCGCTGTTCTCACTCTCCGCTATTTTAGTGGCTCCACACGTTAACTCCACATCCCCACACCCGTACGAGGGTGTATCCGCAGCCTAATGTGAGAAGCCATTAATCATTCACTTTTATACCACTGACTTCGGTTTTGTTGAGATCTTGACAGTCGCCGAGCTTCGCCAGATTATAACGATACAATCTAGCCTTACTTTGTATTGATTTGTAATTAGTTGGGTGTGTTTACGTCTTTACTTGAATGGTGGATTTGTTGGTAAGTGTTGAACATGACAGTTTGTACAGGAAAAGTTTTTAATCAGTGCGCAAATTTTGACAAATTAAACTTAAACGTGTTTTATTATACACCTATTTTGAATTTTGATATGTCTTGGTACAAAAAAATGAAGTTATCGTTAACGAAAGATGTTCATTTTGAAACTGGTATGGATACTCGTCGCGCAACACGCGGGCGGCGCGATTAGCGAAGCGGAACGCAGTAGTAGGTACCTATCAGCTGTGCGCTCGCCCATTGATATTATTACGAATAGATTGTATCCATATTTTGCTGATTCGAAGTAGACCAAAAAAAAAACATGGCAGTCATAAGGACTGCCGACAGAAGTGAAAACACAAAACAGAATAACTGTTCTTTAATTATACATATAGCTCATGGAAAGCGTTCGGTGACGATGACGCGAGTTCCATGACTTTTGCTCATCCAAAAAGTACACATATGTATATAGTTACACAGTACACGTATAGCTCATAGGAAGCGTTCGATGACGATCGCGAACCCATAAGTTTTTCCCCTACCAAAAATCGCTCAACGCGCCTAATGAAGTTTTCACTTCAAAAAGTATTGAATAAATAATGTATATGTGTTCTATTACTGATACATAACCATCAAAAAAATATTTGAACACTGGTTAAAAACTTATCCTGTGTAGCAGGATTTAGCTAGTAAGTATTGGAGGTGTGGCGGTATCAACAACGCCACATGCGAACTACGCATCAAAGACCTGACGTCACAAATCCTGCATCGCGCTATCAGAGTTTACCGCGCGACTAACATATATACAACATCCCGACATCAACCGTTTGGCAGTTGCCCACCAGACGCAACACCTGTCTGGTCGGAGGATCCTCCCTTTACTATAGAGTATGAGTGAACTTTACACCCTGTTCCTTATACCTCTAAAGAGGTATCTAGGTTTGTTCGTAACTAGATTACACTTAGGTTGACCAAAAGGATTTGACGACTTGACAAATCATTGACAGTGTGATATTAATTAATTAGTGTAATTTTCTTTAAGTACGCTGTATTGGTACAGCGTCTTAATAATTGTTTGCTGCACCGTACAACGTCATTACGTTAACGCCGGCTGTCGCTGTAAACCAGCGCTGGGGCTCTGTCTTACATAGGGTCGCAGCATAATACTGAGCGATAGCCGTTTTGCGTGGATGTGACGCATATTTCCCATAGTTTTTTTTTTAAATTTTTTTTTATGTTCTTTATTGCGTCATGTTTACCGCAAATAAACGTTTCTTTCTTTCTTTTTCTTTCTTTTCTTTATAGTAATGTCGTCATTATCTGACTAGCCTTTTCCCAACTATATTGAGGTTGGCTTCTAGTCTAACCGGATACAGAATACTAGTATTTTACATGAAGCGACTGCCTATCTGACCTCCACAACCCAGTTATTGGGTAATACGATAGCCCTTGGTGAAACTGTTGTCAGAGGCTTTCGGGCTTCTGATGACCCGTAACGACTGTCAAAGATCCACGAATGACAGCCGGGACCAACGGCTTAGCGTGGTTTCCGAGGCACGGAGGGGTCTTGGTATGTAAAGATGGTCACCCATCCACGGACCAACCGCGGCAAGCGTAGCTTAACCTGATTGATCGACACGTACGGCTGTTATTACTTAGCCACAAGCCCCTCAGCCAGTGTGATATAATGTATTATATTATATTATACCTGTAAACCTTCCGGAAAAAATTCTTTAAATTATAGTGAAAACTTCATCAAAATCCGTTTCGTAGATTAGAAGAACAGAAGCGGTCACACAGACACACGAAAAGCGACATTAAGGCTTTGACTGCCAGACAACAGACACAATAGACAAACTATTGTTAGCGGTCACCGATGACCGCGGTGGCATTCAATGTGTAGAAAAAAAGGAAAATATTTTATTTGGAACACGCACAGGAAATAAAAACAGAAAAAAAGAGCATTTAAAACTAATAAACTGTACATAAAAAAATAAAACAATAAAAAAATGGCTAGAGTTTTTAATGTCTTTAAATTACCAATGTAATAACAGAGTGCTTTCTGTGAAATTTGACGTTTTTCTACGACGTTATAATTATGTGACAGTTTTTACTTATTATGTCTCTATAATGGTTATTTGTCAACCATAAAAGAGCCATCTTATACCTGTAAAGAAGTTATTAAAATAAAATAAATGTCTTTATCCCAGAAAATTTATGTCACCACAGTTCTGTTAAGAATATCCCTTCAAAGCATTACCATGAAGACGAAGGTCAAAAAACAGGTAATTAAAGCCAGAACAATCACTCATTAAGAAAACCAGGAAAGTTAAAAGAAGTGTAATGAGATATTAAATATATACATTATTTAAAACCCATGCATTGTACTACCAATACTCTTTAAAATTAAAACAACTGTCACAAAAAAAGTCCTCATTAATTTGTCGTTTTGTAAGACGCATTGTACCTATACAGGGTGTCCCATTGAGAGGCGCATCATAATTACGGCACGACAAAGTGTGGTTGACATCAACTCAAATGTTTAAGGGCCTGTAAAGTCTATACAACCTCCACAATGCCTTTGAAGCGACTTTGTCTCACTTCGCAATTATCACACCCCCTGTATATCTCGACATACTTTACTTGTGCGGTTCTTGAAATTGTAGATAGAACTTTCTTTGATGTAATAAGGTCGATTTTTAATGAAGTGTGAGTGAATGTAATTTGGTAGGCTGTAGGAATTAAGAACACTTGTTTTTGAGTAAAAATCTATTATAGAGGTGTCTACTGTCTCCATAAAGATAATTAAAAGAGTTGGTATTTACCTGTTATGTATAGTAAAAGTACTCATTATTTATTATACCACATTATATTTTTTAAGTCATGCTATGCGCGTATTTTTTTTATATTTTTATAATTACAACTTAATAATTTTTGAGCAAAAGACAAATCCTTTGAAGTTTAATAAAACAACAAACTACCCTCGTTCGAAAGACGACGTAAAAAACCCATTCTTTCCTTCAATCCCATTCTCCTCAAATTACATCGTTACTCCACCAATAAATACTCAACTCAATAATTTACACAACTGACCTATCCAATATCGTATAACACAATATCAAAAAAGAGGGTAGATTCAACTAAAAATTTTACGTGGTAATGAGAGTGGGCCAGCACATTCATATTTAATTGGCGCGCGAGCCCGACTAGTTTATGGCACTCTATGGCCGAGGGGTGATTTTACATTTTTTTTTTTTTTTTCAAATGCCCGATAGGCCCAAGTGGTATTGTGGAGAGGACAGTGCGTTCTGACGTTCGAAATTGGAAGATACGACTTTTTGGTGCTTTAATTTTGGAAGAATAAATAAAAAAAATATTTTTTATTTTTTATTTAAATTTATTAGTTATAAATTTAAATTAACTAAAAAGTTAAAAATATTTTTTTACTCCAAACTAGAGGGGTTTACAAGTGCCACTGAAGAGTTCCACTATCCACCTCCTGGCTCCATCGTTAGACCCTGGATATCATCTAGGACCTTGTCAAGGTGAATCAAACGAGCCCAAACTCAATGGGTTTGCGTCGTTTTATTACAGATTTCCCATGGCCACCTTCCGGCTCCATTATCAGATCAACACCATGTCCTATTATTGCACTTCATCCGATTTACATATGCATACAAAATTTTAGATCAATCGAAAACCGGGAAGTGGGTCAAATTTCATTTGCAAGATTTCATTACAGACACCAGGGCCTCAAGTCTGCTATTACAATAGTGTCAGAATGGGTTCGCCATTGTGAGTATTTGACAGTGTTTGTATGGCAAATCTGTCAAAAACAAACAGACTTGAGGCCCTGGGCCTCAAGTCTGCTATTACAATAGTGTCAGAATGGTCTCTTCATTGTGAGTTTTTGACAGATTTGCCATACAAATACTCACAATGGCGAACCCATTCTGACACTATTCTAATAGCAGACTTGAGGCCCTGGGCCTCAAGTCTGCTATTACAATAGTGTCAGAATGGTCTCTTCATTGTGAGTTTTTGACAGATTTGCCATAAAAACACTGTCAAATACTCACAATGGCGAGACCATTCTGACACTATTGTAATAGCAGACTTGAGGCCCAGGACAGATGAAACTAAAATAAAAGCTTGTAAAAAGATCGACTTTCAAAAGAGGGCAGCTATTTTGCATTATCGTTGTCGTTTAAGTTCATCGAAGAATTGTCAAACTTAAGTGGCAGTGGGCAGGGCACATTGCTCGCAGAACAGATGTCAAATTTCTACGTAATTTTTATACTGTGCAACAAATGAATGTATCCTATCTATGTTTCTATCTAGTACAGTTAAAACAATACAATAATATGACACCATAAAATTGAGACAATAAACAATTATCCGCTTGAGATAAAGTCAACATAACACCACCGTTTACAGCTATAAAGTCCTCCATTTTAGGCATAACTGTAACTTTGTCCATAACGGTCACATGGTACTTAAAGATGACGTTCAATTGTCCATTTTATTAGTTAGTTTGTGTTTTTGTTTGGTTAGTTTGCCGTCTCGTCTTTTCACAAATATGTTGGGGTCGGCTACCAGTCTAATTGGATGAGGCTGAATACCAGTATTTTACATTGAGTGACTCCCTATGTGACCTCCACAACCCAGTTACTGGGTAATACGATACCCTTTGGTAAGACTGATTGGCAGACTTTCCAGCCATAACCACCCATAATGACTGAACTTCTGACCCATAACGACTGTCAAATACAGCTGGGATCACTCATAAACATCACGACAGCCGAAAGACGTCCACTGCTGGACATTGGCCTCCCCAAGCACGGCGGTGCTTGGGGAGGCCAATGTCCAGACCGTCGACCTCGACCGGTTCTGTGCTTCCCGCATCCAGCGGATTCCTGCGGCTTTCATAAGGTCATCGGTCCACCTTGTGGGAGACCTTCCAACGCTACGCCTTCCGCTCGCCACTCCAGAAACTTTGGTCTCCAACGGCCATCTTTTCTGCGCGCAATGTGCCCTGCCCATTGTCACTTAAGTTTGGCAATTCTTCGAGCTATATCGGTTACCTTGGTTCTCCTGCGGATCTCTTCATTTCTGATTCGATCACGTAGGGAAACTCCAAGCATAGCCCTCTCTATTGCCCTTTGGGTGACGTTTAGCCTTCTAATAAGGCCCATTGTGAGCGACCACGTTTCAGTGCCATATGTCATCACTGGGATCAATGGTTTAACGTATTTTACGGAAGTTTTCGTGCTTTTAAAGGATGGTCACCCATTTAGAAACCGACTTAAGCAAGCATAAAAACAACAGCTAAATAACAACAGCCGCATCGATCTGTTATTATTTAGCCACAAGCCCCTCCGTCTTCGTTCGGCGTCTTATCCATGATAGTCTGTCCATATAGAGTAACAGCGTCGCGGTAGCCCATTGGAAAAAAAATACGCGAAATAATATCGAAAAGCCATAAAACGGAGAGCAGTACCGCTATAAAACACAAACAAATAAGAGATAATCGAGCGAGTGCTGTAACTTATTGTACACTCTTTATGTGCATCATAATATTTTACTACGACTTCTTCGGTAAAAGCTTTTGCAGGAACGCCTTGGCGTTGCTGCTACTTTTTTAGTTATTGCTCACTTTTCGTATCGGGTGGTTTATATAGATATGTCAATGAGCAGGAAACTGAATTGGAGGCCTACTGGGTATTGGTTTTTGATGGGATTAGACATTTTATCTTGATCTGTCGGTCCGTCCTGTAAAAGTTTCACCCTGAAGACTTATGTGAAGTGAGCTTGAAGTGAGTTGTCAATGGTGTCAATCTCTAGCATTAAGTGAAATAACAGCTCACATGAAACTCACTTCACTTTTCTCTTTTCGGGTGAAAATCCTCATGGATACCCTCCGTCTGGGAAGAACGGAGACTTATGTCGGACTCCTACCGACTAAAAAGGAAAAAGAAAAAGTTTCTTCTAGTACCATTTTAGTCGGGGGCCCAGGATATACATTCCGAGGGTTTCTGTTCGCCCAGATTATAACAGAAACCCTCGGGGCACCCAGATCCTTCACCGTTGCACTGAACAGACCGGGACACGTGATTAGCTTATGGAAAGAGGTGGGCTGGTTGGAATAACTACCGACGGTCGCCATGGCCCACGCACAATGTTCCATCTGAAGGAAAAGTGCGGAAACTAAACACTCAAACATCATCATCATCATTTCAGCCGAAAGACGTCCACTGCTGGACATAGGCCTCCCCCAAAAGGGGGGGATTTGCCATAATCGCCACGCTTAGATTTGAAGTTTTCATATTCATAATTAAATTCATATACTTACTCAGTCATCAGCATCATCATTTTAGCCGAAAGACGTCCACTGCTGGACAGCGGTTGAAGTAGCCTCCCCTAAGCACCCCTACTTCGACCGATTCTGTGCTGCCCGCATCCAGCGGATTCCTGCACACAGACAACAGATGGCTGATGGAGCCGAAAGGTTCTGGAGTGGCGACCGCGTACCGGGAGACTCAGCGTAGGAAGGCCTCCCACAAAGTGAACCGCTGGCTTTGTGACTTACTCTTTATAACAGTATAATATCCAAGATTTATCATAATATGTACAAAACTGGCGTAATGACAACTAGTCCCCCAGTAAGCTTCTGCAGCTGTTTTCAATTATTTTGACTCACAAAAATCTTCCTACTTCCACTAATTCCTCCATAAATCCCAAATTAGATGCACCACATCTATTATAGTGAAGACACTCACGTATCTTTCAAAATTCAATTTATATTATCAATCTGTCAACGAAATGGTTCCAACTTTATCTGTCCCGCATAAGAACAGGTTTTGAAACTACAAAACGTTACCGACTCATCTACAAAATCCCCATAAATAACACATAATCCTAAACACCATTGAAGCTAGCGATCGACACTGTAAAATACTGTTTCTGGTATTATAACACCTTGTATAAAACCATAAGCCACATAAACACGACTTACATTACTTATTCTCTTTGACATTGTCAAATGATCGCTTGAATAAACCCAGCGTTGGTTGTGAAACTAATCGATGCCGTTGTAACACGCATGGGTAACATCAGTTTTAGATGTACAATGGCGGACAACAGTACGAACTCACTAATCCTTGTATTGTTAACAGGAATCCAATTTAAAATTCCATAGAGGAGTCAGACAAAGCCTGATTGATTGCGACTTAAAATGTATTTGGTAGTAGCACGCAATGTTATAAAAACAACTTTATAAGCGTTTGATGTGAAAACATTTTTGTAGTAGCACTTTGGCTGTGACTTTGGCTCGTTATAAATCAAGTTTACAATAAAACAATATTGCAATGTGTTTATTCTTAAAATGTTCAGTAAAAATTTGTTATTTTGACATTACAAACAGACAATTCAGTTTTATTTATTTGTATAGATAGTGAAACTCCAGACATGATGAAAGGTAGTGTGTGTGATGATATCTAGTAATAACAATATTACGGCCGTTGACCCAAAAAAAAAACTTTTTGTTTTTTATTTTATTTAATCTAATTTAGATGTTAATATATTATTATGTTTTTTTTTTTTTGTTAATCTTTATATATTTTACCCATCACGTCTGCGGAGTTTCGCTAGCTAATTTAATTTGACCCTGTATTAGCTGTGAGCAGAGAAATATGAACAGTATGTACTGTATTCGTTTAAAAAACTAGGTATACAAGGTTATCTCTCAGGACTATAATACTAACATAATAACTACTTTTTTTCTATGACTTTTTACGAAACATAATACATTTACCAAAAACAAGCCTCCAAATTTTCGTCGTTCCATTTATTTAGAGCGTTGGATTTGAATATTTTAATTTTTGTATGAAAGTCTGATTGAATTTAAATCTGATCAATTAAAGTTAAAGTTATCATAAACCAAGTGTTACCATATTTTTTACTTCTCTTTTTTATCATATATTTAATAATTATTTTAATTATAAATTTAATAATGAATGTAATACTATTAACGTAATTCTAATATTTTGCTATTTTAATTATAATTTTTGTTTGTTTATCGTAAATTTAATTCAAGCGATGTACATATGTTTATTGCATAAAATCCAGACCCTACTGATTGGGAGAAGACACTGGCTCCTGTAACACAGGTGTTTCACAGGGCTTTCACTTTGTTTGTACACATTTTTTATGCCAATAAAGAATTTATTATTATTATTATCGAGTGTTTTTTGTCTCAGCTCTTAGGCTGGTTTTAGCTACATTTACGGGCCAAACCCAAGTAAATGCAGCGTATGGTGTGTGTTTAAGGTGAGGGTGTGTTTTCTTCTTCTAACTGCATGAATTTTCTAACTATTCTGCAGGTGTTCAAGATGGCAGCTTTCTATTATTATTATATTATTATTCTGTATAAACTTCTCACTCACAGTCAAATCTTAACAGAACCAGCCAACTAGAAATTACAAACAAGTCTGACTAGCTACTACGTGTAATCTTATAGGACAATCACAAATAGAAAGATCAACCCCTGCATTGAACGCAATGGATTGACCTTTCCGAGCCAATTACATACAGTGCTCGTCAACCAACTGAATGAACCGGCTTTGTATTTCAGTTTCATATTCAAAGCTGTCTTATTGCTAAAAGCCGCCTTCCGGTGGACAATTGCCAAGAATCGAGTTAAGGACATCTACCATCCCCTTTTCACTTACCAATTATCTATATCTCCATCTCTGTCTTTCGAACAGAATTCCCTGAATGAAAGGTCCTTTTCATCGTTTTGCAATACCGTTGTATCTTCGGCCAACTAGTGAGTAAATATAATTTCGTCAGTCCCCAAGTATGTGGTAATGAGAGCTCTTAATTTTAGCGGAAGTTACTTAGTAGAGGCCAGTCAACGTTTGGCCCATTTTCTTTGCTATTAATCAGGGATGAACTATTTACATAATTATCTGGTTGCCAGGTGACAGTCCAGCTGTTGCAATCATTCTTCATGATCTTTTTGTGTCATTTACACTATGTTTTCTTCTATTACGTGGTATATTTTCTTCAGTAGAAGCATTAAGGCCATATGATCGGCGCTCGAGCCGACTGAAGTAGATTCGCGAAGTCGCGCCTGGTTGCCTCGCGCATTTGGTAGGTATTTAAACATAGTAATTATTTTAATAATTTTATCAAGACAAACTCAGCGAATTGTGCTAAACAATTTTACTACATTTTAATTTATATAAAAAAAAGAAATAAACATCTGTTTAATAGCTATATGATTGATTAAACATTACGAAAAGGGGTAGCTTTTGTTTTTTTTTTTTTTTTGCTGTCCACCAATACGAATATAAATACGATCTAGAGGAATGTGGCCATTTTTTTTTAGATCTAATTTTGTTGCTTCGTGTCTCAATATGAAACTTTAAAAAAGGTATTAGAAAATTCTAGACACACTTACCGATATAGTTGATTAAGCCGTTTTTCATAATTCCTTCTCAGTCACGAGATAATATGTTTTTAAAGGAGTGGCGCTAGTGGACCGGTGACAATCCTCTTAAATAAGAAAAAAAAAAAACAGAATTTTATAACACTGTTTCCCATGGATTCAAAAAACCAGTAAGCGCGGTCTCTGTCGGATCATACCGCCTTTACTTTAATGTTCGAAGCGAAAATTAGCATCATATAATTCTGGCGTGTCATTTGACTGACGAAAGATGTCTTCCTCGTCTTCGAACATAGCATTAAGAACTGTTATTTTAATAAACAATTTCTCTTGTAATAAACTTGAGATTTTATGCACGATCGCTTCCAATGGCCGATGGTTAGCTACCCGGAAGATCAGATAGAACAATATCTGTTATTGTCACTTCACAGTTATGAGTTTGCATTTGCATTTCTATTCTAAAGTGCGGATATTACTAACTGATATTTGTTATATTAAAATGGAATGGATTGTTAGAGAAATGGATCTAAGTAAGTGTGCCTACCTAGGTAAGTGTTATTGGATAAGTATGATAGTAAATACTTATTGGAAAAGAGATATTGTTTTAAATGCTCGTGGCTAATGATAACAGTCACACGGATCGAATGTAGGTTAAGCTACGCTTGCTGGAGTCTGTTCGTGGATGGGTGACCATCCTAACATTATAAATGCGAAAGCAAATTTGTTTGTTTGTTTGTTAGCTTTTCACGCCTAAACCACAGAACCGATTATCCTGAAATTTTGCATACACATTGTCAGGTGTACAGAAACGGACATAGGGTACCGTTCATCCCGAAAAAAATTACTGTTCCCAAGGAAAACAACAATAACTTACTTATGATTGCAAATGGCGCCACGTGTCTTTCGATCATGATTTAATTATATTATTACTAGCTTTTGCCCGCGGCTCCGCTCCCGTGGATGTCGGGTATCGCGTAACAAAGTAGCCTATATCCTTCTCCATATCCCAGGCTATATCTCTGTCAAATTTCATGACGATCGGTTCAGCGGTTTTGGCGTGAAAACGTAACATATAAACAGACATACAGACAGACAGAGTTACTTTCACATTTATAATATTAGTATGTATAGTATGGATAGAAACTTTAGTGTGATAAGAGTTTTTTTTTTCTATCTAAATAAATGCGAGCGAAGCCGCGGGCAACAGCTAGACCATTATATATCAAGGTTCCTCCATTCCTCGGAAAATACGTTAAGAACTTGGTCCCGGCTGTCATTCGTAGATCTTTGACAGTCAGTACATGTCAAAAGTCTGCAAACCAGTCTTACCAAGGGGTAGCATGTTATCCAATACCTAACTGGGTTGTGGAGGTCAGACAGACAGTCGCTCCATGTAAAATACTGGTATTCAGCTAAATCTGGTTAGACTGGAAGCCGATCCAACAACATAGTTTGGAAAACGCTAGGGAGATAGATTGAGAATTTGTTTTAACAGAGAACAAGAGTTAGTTCTGAAATAACAGTAGGCACTAACAAATTTTATCCTAAAAAAGAGGTAGAGATCTCACACAAATTTTAGTTAGATAGGTATCTTTATCTCTTTTTAAAAAAGAGAGAGATCTCACACAAGTTTTAGTTAGATCTCTTTATGTCTTTTTTTAAAAGAGATAGAGAGATCTCACACAAATTTTAGTTAGATCTCTTTATCTCTTTTTAAAAAAGAGATGGAGAGATGTCACACAAATTTTAGTTAGATCTCTTTATCTCTTTTTAAAAAAGAGATAGAGAGATCTAACTTACAAATTTTAGTTAGATAGCTCTATCTCTTAAAAAAAAATAGATAGCTTTAACTAAACTGTATCTACGATATAGATACCGTTTAGTCAGATCTCTATACGAGTATCAATTTTTTTATTTAGGAGAAAAATGTTCAGAAGGACTGCAGAGTCAACACAAAGACATTGATATTTTTACATTTGTTTAAATACTTACTATACTCCATTTATTATAATTATAACATTAGACAAATAACGGTTATCACCCTATCGTTATTTCGATAAAAAAAGTAAACTCCATTATTGCTCGATAAATACAAAGCAACCTATTTACCATTTACATTTAAAAAATAACTCTAAAGTGAAGTAATTTCAACAATATTACACAATAACTGTCTTTATTTAGCCGTTATTTGTCTAGTGCTATAATAAATGGAGTATAGGTACGTGTTGTACAAATCACAAGATTCGTTCTACAGAACATTTAAATCAATCGTAAAGTAAGAGCCAATGTTCATTGTCTGTTCGGCGCATTGTTGAAACACGAACAATAAGACATCGGTAGGAAATGCCCTCAGATAATCATCGCACTTCATCTTCCGACGGAGTAGACTGAAGAAGGGTAAGAGAATCCTAATACAATTATTTATTAACCAGCTGCTGCCTGCGGCTTCGCTCGCGTCGCTTATTCTAAAATAAAAGTTACTCCTTCTAACATCAGCTATCTGCGAGTGAAAGTCCCGTCAAAATCAGTCCAGCTGTTTCGGAGATTAGCTGGAACAAACAGACTGACAAAAAATATAAAAAGTTTTTTTTGTTATAAGTAACGTACATACTTTCAAATGGATCTATACTCCATTTACTATAGCATTAGACTAATAACGGCTAAATAACGACAGTTATTTTGGAATATTGTTGAAATTACTGCACTTTAGACTTATTTTTTTTAAATGGTAAATAGATTACAGTGTTTTATATTTATCGTGAAATAACGGAGTTTATTAAACGTTTACATCGAAATAACGAAAGAGTGAGACAAGTTATTTGTCTCATATAACAAATGGAGTATATTAAAAAGCAGTTATTTTGACATAACTAACAGACCAAATTATGACAATTGTTGATTTTTGAAATCGTAAGTAATCTTAAGAATTTATTTGTTACGGTCGTCATATTCGATTTGGTCAGAAAAAAATCTTAACATTATTAAGATATACATAATTATTTGATATTTCGCGACTCTCTATCGCATTCATAAATCTACAGTCAGTAGCGGGCACCGACTCGCGCAGTATATTTCTGGATCTCCATCAATGAAAGTGCGATTCATTCAGATATCCACGTTACTTTGGTCCAGTCATCCTGCCGCTCTCATCTCCCTCACCGCCGTGATAATAAACGCGTTACAAGTACCTTGGTTTATTGTTAAAAGGATTTTAAAAAAAATTAAAAATACTTGAGTCTTGTTAAGTTTGAATATCCAGAAATACGCTGTGACTAATGTAATGCACTTTAGACATTTACAAATACCTATCGTATGTAGGTATATGAAAAAAGTCGGTCTTGGCAAAATGCTTGGCAGCAGATTTTTAGGCCAAACGTACACCATGAAAAGTTTGAGATTGGCTGAATAACGCTACATACTGAAATTAAACCGAGTAGGTGCAAATTGGTATTGGTATTAGATTATTACCTCTATAGAACAGTACCTATTGGCGCCAAATACGCAACCAAGAGGAGGCTAACAGAAGAATTCAGCTGGCTAGGCAGCGTTTGGGAAGCTTCCTCGAGTCTTCTCGTCGCGTATTCCACAGAGCCTACAGACCAAGTTCTTCAATCAGTGCGTCCTGCATGTTATGACTTTCGGAGTCGAAACGTGGACACTCACAGTACGGCTGGTCTATAAATTCAAAGTCACTCAGCGAGCTATGGAACGGGCTATGCTTCTAATCCAGAACGAGGTGATCCGGCAGAGAACCAAAGTTGTTGACAATCGACTATCTCACAGAATAAGCAAGCTAAAGTGGCAATGGATCATTGGGGTAGACGTGTTCTTGAGTGAAGACCGCAAATCGGAAAACGTAAGGTGGGATGTCCTCAGGCTAGGTGATCTTCGCAGGGTGGCTGGTAGCAGCTGGATGACAGTTGCCGAGAATAGAGTTGAAAGGCGTGCAATTCGAGAGGCCTATGTCCAGCAGTGGACTGCTGATGATGATGATGATGATGACGTAGTCAATTTCTGGGTCTACTCAATTTAGACTGCCATCGATACGCTAGGAAGAAAAAGGGAGTATCGTCTTAGGCTGATGATACTCGCTTTTTCTTCCTAGCGTGTCGATGACAATGGTGAAACGTTACTGAACATTAGCAAGTCATAGGTCTCATGTTCAAACACAAGGCACGCACCTCTGACTTTTCGGATTCATGGGCGTTTGTTTTTTTTCACCACTTGCTTTAAAACATCGTGAGGAAACCGTCATGCCTGAGAGATATTTCTCGATGGCATGTGTAGCCAAGTCAGAGGCCCATAAAAACTCTGACACCAGGTTATTCACTCAATCAATCAATCAACTCAGCCTATAGCAGTCCACTGCTGAACATAGGCCTCTCCCATGCTGCGCCACAACACCCTGTCCTCCGCCTTCCGCATCCAGTCTGTCCTGCAACCACCTTTTTGAGGTCGTCGGTCCATCCAGCTGGCGTCCCACACTACGCTTACCGATACGCGGTGTCCACTCCAGGACTTGTCAGCTCCACCGGCCATCGGTTATTCACTAACCACACGAAAATAAGAAGATCTATTGCCGAACAAGAACTTCCCAAGGACATTGTGATGGTCCTTTCGTGATGTGACGAGCAATACTCATTCTTTCTCGGTATGATAATTATACCGAGATAGCATGTAGAATTGCCAAATTTTAAGTAGCAGTGGGCAGGGCACATAGCCCGCAGAACAGATGGCCGATGGGGCCGATAGGGTCTGGAGTGACGACCGCGTACCGGAAGACGTAGCGTTGGAAGGCCTCCCACATGATGGACCGATGACCTTGTGAAGGCCGCAGGAATCCGCTGGATGCAGGGAGCACAGAACCGGTCGAAGTGGCGGTGCTTGGGGGAGGCCTAAGTTCAGCAGTGGACGTCTTTCGCCTTAAATCATGATGATGATGATGATGATAATTATGATCTTTGGTCTACAGCAGGATAATTACAGACCACCAATACCACGACAATGGACCAGCGTGGTAGAAATAGCCCAAGCCTTCCAAGACAGTCAACATTTATTTTAACAACCACTTTGCACATTGTTAAAACTTTACCTTAAAGAATCGCCTGCACATCCAAAGGCAACACTTAAAATGATTCATCATCCTCTACCATCAATATTAAGTAATTCTTCGTCGACCAAGTAATAGAACTTAACAATTTAACGGCTGTAACTAAAATAATTTTATTGTTAAGTCGGTCTGTATGCAAACAGACGAACGATAAACAGTCCCGATTAGCAAAGAGATTCTCCTTACAAGGTTTTACGTTTGTTTTACTTTATGACGCATTAACTGTCATATGGTGGAGGGAACTATTGTAGTATATGTATGTTACATGTTATGTTTGAGCCTGTTATGGTGTTATGACTGTGTTTTAAGTACTTGAGTGCTTGAAATGAGTGTTGGGTTGTGTTGAGATTGCTGGTGGAAGAGATATTGTGAGTGCCTGTATAGATTATACCTAGATAACAGTATAATAAAGTAACAGTATTACGTCTTCATATAAAACGGCTGAAACGACGCGTTTCGAATTCTCAGTGTACACCAGTATGCAACAGCTTTGAGTGCGCGGCAGTAACGCACGGAAGCGGAAGGTTTATCTTCCAAGCGGCCGTAGGTAATTATTTCAAGGTCACTGCCGAGACGTAATACTGTTAATTATTTATACAGTGCCTAGTCGTTACTCTGTAGAATGTAGGTATAATATTTTTTTAAATAATTTATTTATTAAAAAAAAGGGTGTACATACAGTCTGTTACAAATAAGTATGATTTAACAATTTAGGAAAAAATCTAAAAAAGAGTGTAACAACATAATTGAATCTGGCGTCCTAGCTAGGTTACATGGTAACCTGTATTAAGGTTCGCCAGCCCGGGTTCCCAAAGGAGTACAAAATTATAAAAGAGACTGCTAAGGACTATAAGGTACTAAGGTTAATATGTGTGTGCGTGTGTTTTGTGATGAGGTGTAGTGTGGTGCATATGAGTGTTGTGATATAGATGTGGCGTATGTGTGTGTGTGTAAAAGGAAGGGAAAGAGGTTGAGTTTAGATACGGATACGGAGTGTTAGAGAACTCAATACGATTGTGAAGTAAGCAGATATTCGGTGTCGTCGTAGTTTAAACTGGTTAGCAAGCATGTTTCCTGTTTTTTACACATTTCGTAAGAGGATTTATGTACAGGAATTTTTTTTTTTTTTTTTTGTATATAAAAATGGGCCAGTATAGCATCAGAGGTATCAGGAACAGGGTGTTAACTTCACTCATCCTCTATAGAAAGGAAGGATCCTCCGACCAGGTGTTGTATCTGGTGGGCTACTGCCCGATGGTTGATGTCGGGATGTTTTGTATACGCCAGTCGCACGGTAAACTCTGCTTGCGCGATGCAGGATTTCTGTGACGTCAGGTGCTTGTTCAGTTCGGATATGGCGTTGTAGATGCCGCCAAACATCTATCTCCATACCTAATTACCTGTGGTGTGACTATCACAAAATTTATATTATGTCCTGTGACCTATGACCTGTTTTTATTCTGTATCTATACCTATAAATATAAATTAACTTGAAGTGTCTGTTTTCATCACAGCTTTTTACTAAATGCATATTTCTCTTTTTCTCTATTTTCTCTTTTTTTTTTTAAAAACGTTGCTCCACACTAGGAATTTCTCCTGCGTTGTGGGTGCTCACGAAAAAGTGTACGAGTCACGGTGTATATGAAAGTATACACGGTACCTACTTATAACAAAAAAAAAACATTTTTAAATTTTTGGTTCTGTCTGTCTGTCTGTTTGTTCCGGCTAATCTCCGAAACGGCTGGACGGATTTTGTCGGGACTTTCACCGTCAGATAGCTGATATTATAACGAGTAACTTAGGCTACTTTTATTTTAGAAAAAAGGCACACGGGCGATGCCGCGGGCAGCTGCTAGTCTGTAGTAATTGTAACGTTTGGGGCATTCAAATGTTTGTTTTTCACCGTTGCTAGTTGCTTCTTACACAAAACGAATCATAATAATCGGTGGGTATACATTGTAACTACATGCACAATGGGCACACAGTTGCATTTGCACATAGTAACTTCTGCACAGTTTTTAAAGCCAAACCAACCTACCAAAGATACTTTGCCGCAATAAAAAACGCTTGTAACACCTACATTCAACAAAGTTCACACTCAATAAAACAAATAAATAACCTCTTGTCTAATTACATCGTTTTCACTAATCGACACATAAACAGCCCATTCACGGCACGCCAATCTAATAAATATCTATGGACAGAGACAATTATATTATCCCCAAGTAAACGCGAACAGCGGCGTGTGCGCACGACAACCATAAAACCTAGTAAAGCCGATCTCGACCGAAGTTGACACGACAATTGCCGAGTGTTACAACTATTAAATCTTTGCAGACCGCCCCATGGAGAGGTTTAGGAGTCTTTGGTGTTACGGCGAGATAGATTTTGCAGATACAGTAAAATCTGACCTGATGGATTTAAGTGCAGTTATGGATAGGAAAATAGGCATAAAAATACTGCCCTGACTTTAAATGGACTTTTATATCTAAATGTTTTTAGTACAGTAAAAATCCACTTTTAATAACTTGCACGAACGTTATTGTTTCCAATACAAATAAAGTATTAGTCTGAAAACAACAGCTACCTACTCACTAGAGGATAAACCATCTATACCCAAAGTCTCAAATTCAGATAATTTATGTAAACAAAGGGGATAACATATCAAAAAAATATCTTCGTAATGGTAATTCACATAAAATGGCGAAAAAAGAGGTTTCATTTTCTTTTAAGTACTGATTTTAAGAAATAATCATACCGTAATTATTTTTATAAATTTTCGGTTTTAAACAAAGTTATTAAAAAAAGGAGATTTTCTGGTATAAAATATTTTATGATACAGGTAACCTAGCCACATTTTGGATGAAAACGGCTGTAAACTGTTTCGAGAGGAAATCGATTTTGGGAGGTTTACGTCTAGCAGTGGACTTAAAATGGCTGAATATGACGATCATAGGCCGTGTCTCCGACATACTACACAAAATATTGTTTGGCAACGGTATTTTGTTTGCATAGTTCTTATAATTAATTCACTTTAATTTTATAGATGATTATTTACAAAAAAAAAAAAAATATGATAAAATGTTTTGAACCACTGTCCTGTCATTTTGACAATGACATTTCTTGACATTTCTTTGTTTACATAAATTATCTGAATTTGAGACTTTGGGTCTTTGGTTTGAGGATAAACCGATAATCTAGCTGAGTTTTAGTGCCAAACTGCCAACAAAATACAAAAAACAATTTTTTCAAATATCTCACACAAACACTTCATACAATGTTCTAAACATTCTCAAACTCGCTCATAAAATACGCTTCGAATAATTTTTCGCATGCACGTGGAACATTATTCGAAGCATGTTCGGACTTGCATACAATGCGAAGCGTGGGCGGTACAACTCAATCGCTTGTCGAACCTTGTTGTGTGCCGTGTTATCGTAAACTAGATTGTATTCCCAAATATGTTCACAGGATTATACCTATTGAATACGGCGATAAAGTTAGCGCGACTAACGTTAAAATAGTTGCGTGAGAAATTGTTTAAACAGCCACTCTTTTTTTGTACTTTCGTTGCTTAGAGTACTTTCGAAACTTAGGGAATATCTTGTCTTTTTGTCGTCATCTGGCAGATATTTGTATCCCATCTTGCTATAAGACGTGGAAATATGCAGCAAGGTCAATCTTTCTTGTAGGTATGCGTTACCAAGAAATGTTCAGAGCTTCATACTTAATTTCAAACTTTTCAAACTCAATCTCCTTGAATTATATAATTGCATAGCACAGGTGTGAGTCTATGTACCTACTATAGAGCTACCATTTACCGGGTAATATGTCTTTTATTGACTTGAATGTGCCCTGGCGGCTGAGAGTATGTCATGCTCACTCAAATGTCTCGCTGGTGGTGGCGTGTGTGTTGGATCATTAAGTTCCCTTCAAAATGGTGCTGATCCATGCGTCATGTTCGTCAATGGGCGCCGTCAGTTGGGACTGGTCATCTCTTAGCTGCCACGGCTTATTTTAATTTTTGAATTGATTTATTACGGACTCTTCTAACGTGCACGTCTTTCTACATTGTTCACACATGTATAACTTCAACATGAATGATGTAACCCATATTTTGTAACAATATTTTGTTTTAATAGAGTGTCCGTGGAGTTTCTTGTCCGTTCTTCTCCATAGGAACCTACTACGCTTTGGAATGGGCAACTAGGTTCATCTTTCTGACTGATAGACCCCTTGACAATTCAAAAGTGCCTGTAGGTAATTGGTTTATTTGAAATAAATGCTTTGAGTTTGAGTTTGAATTGATTTATGTTTTCTTTTTTTATACGTTTTGTTCAAAAGTAGAAATGTAGTTTGCTACCTGATACAGAGCCTGAATAGACATAGGGTCTAACTATTCATAGGTGTCTAGCATGTCAGTAGGGGTATGCTGAATTCTGATTTTGAATTCTCTGCACTGGCACCTTCCTTTGACAACAACTTTCCGTTTTTAAATTATTACACCAATTAAGTACCAGTCCTCCAGACCGAATTTCGTTTATGATGACCAATCTCAGCGGAGACCGCACCCTTCGGTGCGGGAGATATTATAGTGTACTAGTGTGTGCAAAGACGCAGGTGCACTCTCTCGTCCCTCACTCTCTTAATCCGATGGGATGGCAATCCGACATGGGCAACCCAAGATGTTGACCTGTTCACTGACAAATTGAATAAAATTATATCAGCGGTAAATGTCCACCTCACACACTTTCATAAAACCTAACTCATCCTGTTGTATTTATTATGGGCAGAGATCGGAGTCTGGGCGCCGTTCCAGGGTCGTATCTGGAAAAATTATTAATCACTTGAACGACTACTCCAAATCTACCAAAAATATTTCAGGTTCTACCCTGTAATGATCGCCAATATTCCGATTTCTAATTATAAGTTAGTAGGTATCCAATAATTGTATAACATTTTAACAAAAAATTATAAATGTACGCCTATATATTACGAAATGTAACTTGTGTGTGACGCTTTGGGTTGACCTGTTAAGTCTACAAAATGTTTAAAAAATAAATAAATAAATGGTTGGAGAGAGATCAGGCGCAAAGCCAACGGCTTCACGTGCTTTCCGAGGAACACCGCCAACTTCCAAACTCCGGGCTGTTAATGAGAAATTGCTAATAGAAAAAACCCAATAACACTTTGCCTGACATTGTTCAGCAGTCGCGCTTGCGAGCACAAGACCAACCCATTAAATATCAAGGTAATGAGCCTTGTATTTGTGCAATTGTACACTCAGCTCTACCTCTATCAAATTCACTACTAAACATGTAAACATCTACTAAACTAACTCCCGAGCTCACAGTAACACTACACACTATCTAATCAAACAATTGCCTTGTTGCAGGTAAGAGCATCGCGTGACAACTCTACATTACGTGTGGCAGCCCTGAGTGCCATTAAACTGACCTAACTTATTGTTGGGGGAGCAACAAGTGGAAGTCATCGCTTGTTGCTAGGGCTGTCACTGTTTGGTACGGTAAGGTATTGCATGATATTTTGTGTCTTCTCTTTCATTTTTTTGCAGCAATAAAAACTAGGTATAAATACCTAATAAAATAGGTGAAATATTATACCTAAGCTACATAGATAGATCTAAATGAACTGGCGAAATAATCATCAAATCGCCTCCTCTAATGTCCCACTCTCCGCACAGACTGTATTCACTCATCGTTCTTCGTTCAGTCTATCCCTCTGTAGGATGGAAATCAGGATAGCAACCAACCGATTTTCATTTAAAGTAAAAGTTCGCGAGCACATTCGTAAGAAGCTGGCAGTATCATCACAACGTTAATGTTTTCCCATTGTTTAATTTTATTTGTTTTAGTTATATTATAATTAGATATATCTATTAACATCTTTAGTTTATAATGGGTGTATGTGTTTCTTTATATGTATTTAAATATAACTATTTATTCCAAAATTTATTGATATTGTTCCTACAGCTGTTTTTCTCTGCATCGTTTATCTCTGCGTCCCAAGTGTGGACTGGTAGAAAATGCCTATGGCATTAAGTCCGACCGCCTCTGTATATTTATGTGCTTGATGTACTAAATAAATAAATAAAACTAGTATGGTATTTAGCGAATTGCATCAGCTTCGCCATTTAGATCCATCTACTTAGTACAGTCTCATATTTATAAACACAGTTCAGAATGGACAACAAGACATTACCTGAAAAGGTCACTTTTACACAACGGTTTAAAATATTTCAATTCCCCTAAGGACTCTCAACCCTATAAACAATGTGCCCCTAAATAATAGGGGTTGGAACTTGCAAACATTTGTCTTGTTGATCGGTGGCGGATACATCGCGTTCAACAGGTTAGCTGAGGGGATTATGGTAATACTATGGTGTTTCTACTTTACATCGATGTATTGTTTATGATTTTTTTCTAAAAGATAATAATGTTGGTTTTGGTGCACTGAGGCCAAAAAGGTCATTAGTGAGATAAGGCACAAGCTACGTGACAAAACGGGTGACTCCCGCTCCGGCTCGTTCATGGTGCAAAGGGTAGCCATTCAAAATCAAAATCAAAATATTTTATTTCACATAAACCTACATGGGCACTTATGAAACGTCAGAAGCTAGGTGCACGGTTCGAGTTAGTCGTTTCCTATGGAGAAGAGCCGGCAAGAAACTCCACGGTTACTCTTTTAAAAATAATTGGCTTTACAATATTATTAAATAACAGTGATAAGTAATAGGTATGGGAGGACAGTGTAGGCCTTTCATCAATTACCAGGTACTTAACAAAATAGAAAACAGCCAACAAATCTACACTCTACTAGGCCTACAACGTTCTCACATTCACAAAATATAAAATAATCTAAGTATATAAAATATTAATGACATGATTGCAATTACAACTACAGTAACATATCTGAATAAATATCATGTCCACAAAAGCCACTAATAAAGAATTGGTATTCGATTTGTAAGTAAATAATGTCAAATAATGAAAAGATTATGTCAAGGAAGTATGTAAAATAAAAAAAAATAAAAAATTCTAAATAAACATCGTTACTTGGGAGCATTGCCATCCAACGTGGCAATGCAGCAAGCATTATGGGCACTTTTGCGCCGGGAACAGTTAGGGGCGGGTTATTTGACTAGGTGTTTGACGTGTTGTGGTAGCTTTTATTATAATGTAATAGGTATTTGAAATTAAATATTATATTAATTAAACCAAGCAAAAACAAGAAATATTGCTTTTAGAAAAACATCGGTGTCGTGGAAAATTTAGTGGACTGTATATTTGGCTGACTTAAGTCGCTGATACCACTAATTAATTGAGTATAAGGAAAGAACAAAGGTCAAATAAAAAAAAGGTTATTAATTTCCCAATCATTGCAAGTATCATAATATTACACAGGAATAAACATCATCATCAACAAATGACAGCCGGGACCAACGGCTTAACGTGCTTTTCGAGGCACGGAGGGTTCTTGGTATGTAAAGATGGTCACCCATCCACGGACCAACCGCGGCAAGCGTATCTTAACCTGATCGATCGACCAGCGTGGTTACAAGCCCTACAGGAATAAACATGGAACAAAAAAGGGAAAATCAGTCTAATTAATTTACTGTTTACACAAAATCACATTACATACACGGAAATCAAGCAACTTCCATTTCCAAAACATACACGATAATATTTAACCCTTCCAAAAGTCCACCACAAAAACAAATGAAGATTAAACGAGCTGTTAAAAGAAGCGACGTAACCTGCGCGTACGCAGGATGCGGTGATCGTGCGCGCGAGTTGCGACGCAGCGGAAGCGCGGACGGTTCGCGCCAAAACATCCGCCATTAGTGCTGAAAAAATATTGCATGCGGCGCATGAAATATGGCGCTGGGACTGCCCGCTGATTGATATTAAAATGAAATGTCCATTCAGCCGGTTTGAATAAGTACCGACGAGTTTGTTTGTATTGTTTTATAGTTATTTTATGGGAACTGTCTTTTTTGTATTTTTTATTACCCTGACTGGTAAGTTCGTTTGTATTAGTATCGTATCTATATATGCTTGGTATATGCTGGAAAAATCATACTAATCGGATAATAAACTGCTGACTTGCTTTAAAAAAAAAAAACAACATAATATTTCATCATCATCATCATCATTTCAGACGAAAGACGTCCACTGCTGGGTATAGGCCTCCCAGTTGGGGGGGTTTGCCATAATCGCCACAAAATCGTAAACAAAATCTTTGACTAAACTAAATATAAATCACTCAAATAAAAAGATTGATCAACGTGGAAACTAAATAAAATAGAACCACAATTTCAGTAGAAATAAGACAGTGTTTGTAAAACACATAAAACCAATAATACAGAAATAGTCAATGAAACAATTAAATCAAATCACAACACAGTAACTGCAGTGTCAATACACTTGGTCTTCACAAAACAAGAGACGATCTGAACGAACGCACCGACCATTCTTAAGCGCGCACCGGCCCAGAAATAGAGCACAATAATTCATAAATGTTATGCGCAAGCGGCGATAATACTGTAGCATTGATCGGTCATATTGGTATGACAACGTATGAGAATCTTATTGGGTGTGTAGGGTTGGTGAATTTTGAGCGCATAGGAAAATGGGCGGTATTGACTTTAATGTTCAGTTGGTGAATCTTATTTTATGTTTTGCATAGTATTGTTTTATTAAGTACGGACTTCAAGACAGATTGAGTGCTTAATATAAATTCGTCTACATTAATCGATTTCAAAGAAACTGCTATCAAGTCTGATTTTATTGCATCTGCGAATTCTGCAATGGAATCACCGTATAATCAAAACTTCATCATTTGTAATATGAATCACCCTGAAGCCCAAACTAATATTTTACAGGGACTTATTGAGCAAGCAATTGATTCAATATAACATGACACTTCAGATTGTCATGACACTTAACTTTTAATATATTCGACTGCCTTATGAAGGCAGTGATGTAATATTTTTTTATTTGTCTAATATAACTACCTTCTACTTATAAAAGCCTATATAAAAAATCTAACAGCACAGCCCTAATATAAGGAAAATTGATCTAATGCAATAAATTAAAATAGTAAACTAACCAATCCACAGCAGCATGAGTATGATATTCAAACAAAGCAGTATGCAGCGGTGCGCGGTGCAATAATAAGCGGAAACGATGCGCAGGAGTCGCGGGCTCACGCTCCACTAACTAAACTATATATGGACTGTGACAACGATGAATGTATTGTAAGTGAAATATTTATACTAATCCTTAACAGCTGATAAAGTGTTGGTGGTCCGCTCATAGAAATATAATATTCTGACAATAATTATGACATAGGAGAACTTCTTTGGGATATTGACTTTGATTTGATTCGACATGAATCTCAGAATACAGTTCCTTTCCAGTAACATAGAGAGTGACACGAGACAAATACAGTATAGAAAAAAAAAATAGTTAAATATCACTTGATCTAAAATCAGGGCAGTGGTCCTGGAGTATTCTATCTATCTATGTATCTATCTATATATCTTGGAAAACAATCATTTTCGCACATTTCTTTATAATAGGCTTTTAATCGTCTTCTGCTAGGCGTAGGCTTTACAATAAACCGCCAGAATTTGAAAAATAAAGAAAGAGCATTGTCATATTATATTCACCACGCCAGATAGGTTGATAAGTAGTCGCAATATACTGTTATCCAGCGGAGAGGAGGATGCTATCATCTATTCGTACCGCCGGAAAAAGGCTGGCAATTTCTTAGGAACATAATTATTTTCATTGTACCATAAAATCTTTATAAGAAAATTATTGTCCTGATGAATTTTATTGTCTCTCCAAGCGACAATGTACAAAGAAACTCAATACCTCATTGTTGTCTTATAAGACTAAAGCAAGTTTATAGTCTTACTAAGAAATCTATAAAGACTGCACATGAAGACATCAGTGAGACATAAGACATGGTAGTAAGACAGTAACAGGAGGAGAGTTCAAACAGTGGAGAGTCCAATAAAAGCGCTGTGACAAGTCGTCAAACAGGCTAGCATTGTTGTCGTACGTTTGGTTCTGAGAATGATGGTCAGTAATAAACGCGGATGTCGATGCATTGTCGTATGCCTTACAATACTTGTTATGACTATTTTAGGTTGAAGCGGCTTTTGTTTTTTTTAGTTTTTGACCTACGGGAGTGTCAATTGTTGAAGGAATTGTGCAGAGGATCAAAGCAAGATACTATTTTATAAAATCTTACCGCCGCCGCCGCGCCGCCTCACCTTATTTATAATTTTTGAAAAGCAGGATAAAAGAATTGTGACAAAAACACACTGTGAAATATATATTTTTCTGAAAACTCCTGCAACTCTATAATCCATTGGAATCATTGAAATCTTCTGAGTATTAGACATTTTCTTTATAACACATCTGTTATATTAATGTTACATCTTTAAATACGCAAGCATTCACAGTTCTAACAAGTTTTCTATTAGAACTTTACAAATATTAATTCTTCTTAGACCATAACATAATGAACATTATACTTATTAAAACCTTCACCGTCATTATTCCTATCAGACACATATTAACCACCCTGATTATTATCCTCAACAGATTTTTATTCTTTCTTATTTCTTGTTTGTGTGGTTAGTGAATAATCTCCGCTCATGGGCATAAAAACTCTCATAAGACACCAAGTCTGACTTGGCTTCACATGCCGTCCAGAAATATTTCTCAGGCTTGCCGGTTTCCTCACAATGTTTTCTGTCCCCATTTTTTAAGCAAGTGATAATTATACAATATGCGCTTGAATCCGTAAAGTCAGATATGCGTGCTTTGTGTTCGATTTCGAGACCTATGATTTGGTAGTCCGACGGTCACACCACTAGGTTGTCACTGCATCAACAAAACTAATGTCATTTCAGTCTCCACCTGGCTTGTTCTACCACAACCAAAAAGTCCTAACATATGACTTACTCAACTGAATGTTTACCAACCATTTCACCGAAGCTCATAAACCCCCCACTGGTCTGTCATCTGGTGTCACCCAAAAACAACAATGTATGAGTTAATGAATAAAACAAGTGTCCTACCTTGAACTAAGCTCTCTTCAGTCTTCGGCTAACTTAGATTGGAGAAGCAATTGAAGATGCGCGATGGCTATACTCTGGAAAAAATTATATTATGAAAATGGGCTTGGAGCTACCCAATAACCGGAGCTGGGTCTTCTACTGAACTCTTAGGGGTCATGAAAAGTACAGATAAAATGGACTGACCCTACAGTTCGACCTACGAATTATTTTAGTAGCGTGTTTGTAATTAGATACCAAATAAGTCTCTGAAAATGGAAAACTGTCGAGATTAAATAATAGCACGTGATCAGATCACAGCCCATACTTACGGGTATCTCGCTTGATAATCAGCCAATCTTATTTAGCATTATCGGCAGCGGAGTTTTCTCGTCTATCGATATAACAATATCAGCAAGCCGATAAGGGCAGTACTTGAACATGACGCACAGTCGTGAAAAATAACGTCTCTAGATTTTGGGTACTTTGCAACTAACCCAAAAAATCCCTCACAATACACATCTGACAGTTGTGACTCAAACATCCACCATACCAATATTACTCGCCTCGCTTACCCTACAATGTAAGACCAAACCGTAGTTTTATTTGCACACAGATTTAGCACAGACAATTGACTCGTCGACCGTAAGTCACACATGAAACGGATGCCGCTGTCAAAGCACCTCTCATTGTTGGCATCACTTGTGTTTATTGAAATAACATCATGGTTATTATTGGAGTGCTTTAGAATTCTAGAGCAGGTATTAATTATTGCATTCACGTGGTTGGTATTTGTATTGTCTCTCTCGGGCGTAATGGAGTTTCTATTTATTGTGAGAGCTCGCGGACGCATTACAAAACAATGTGTGATATGATGCTGGCTAAATAGAGTATACTCGTAGATCGTCTGTTTATAATTAGTCTTAACCTAATTCAGGGTATGAAATTAGCTTGAATCTTACCGCAGAACAAAAAAAATATTAAAGGCTTGATAATTAAAACTATGTAACTACTCCACGACCTCATTCCACCGGCCCCCTTCTACCATCGGACATCTAGACGCACTGCAAGTTACCACCCCTACCTAGTTGATATTCCACCAACTCGCACTAAGTGTTTTCAAACGTCTTTTATAATGCGCACAGCAAAGGAGTGGAACTCTCTGCCTGCGTCTGTGTTTCCGAACGCATAGATACAACCCTAATCTATTCAAAGTGAGAGTGAACAGGCTTCTGGGTAAGCTCACTCCATCGTAGACTTTGTCTCTGTCATCCAGACCTAGACTAAAGTCAAGAGCAAACTCATAGTAGATTTTAAAAAAAATGTAGGAGTAATTTCTATGTGAGCAATTTTTTTTTTTGCATAATCCGCAATTAGGAAATCTCAGAATTCAAAAATCTGACTTCATAATCTACTACATAGCACGGTCTATAAATCATACACAATTTTTTTTTGCTAGCCCATCTAATAATCATATTCACGGCGTACTAAACTCCCCGGGGTGGGCAGCAGAGCAAATTATAATAATTTACGACCAATTAGGCGACGAAGACGCACTTAAACTCCGGTGTCAAATGTTAATGCCACATGTATTTTGGCCACCGTATATTTATTATTATTATTGTACCAAAGATTTATTAAAGCAACATATTTTTTCCATAATTACACATTTATGTTTAACCGTAAACTTCGTATTTTATTTTAAACGCCATTATTAATTTAATAATTATTGTTTTTGTAATAAACAATACTATTTGCTGTGACTATTATAATAACAAAATTATGGGTCGTATTTTGTGTCGTGAAACTGGAATCGTAAAACTAGTTATTCTTGTGTTTCGGTTGCTTTACATTATGGACATTAACTGTAGTTTACAGTACGCTAAACAAGTGATTGCGTGTAATTACTTGATCAGGTACCTATTATATAATTTTAGTAATAAAACCACATAAGTGCATCTACAGCTTAAACGCTTGTGATCTCCAAAATGAATACATAAAAAATTCAATACTTATGCATTACCCCAAGATCCTATTACAATTATTAGTCCCGGCATAACGCATATACGCACAACGTACATGCCGAGGGTGCAGTTACTGGAATCGCACCGGAACGTCAACTTCAAGGCGTTCATCGTGCGTGTTCCGAATCAGTATCTGCCCGTCGTCATGGAAGAAGACTTTTGGCCGCAGGACGTGGTGTTCCGTCGCTTCCGCGGACAAGTTCCACAGGACAGTACAAAGTGCAGCTAGTCCTAAGTGAAGTACTAAGTTTTATATTAAAATATGTATGTTTAGGTATATTTCTATGGGCCTATGTTTCCTGAAATAAATGGTATTATTATTATTATTATTATAAAAGGCAGCGTCTTTGGAGGGGACACCGGTGGCTGGCGAAAACCTACATTGACTAGAACTTACTTTTTTAAATGTTATAGTTTTTGGACTAGTCTGAACCATGAAGTCACTGTACTAAACATGGCAGTACCCTGTTTGCGTAACACAAACGCTACGCAAACGTTTTGCGTTTGCGTTTCAATAACAAACTGAATGATTTTGAAGAATATTGCTAATCCATTGCTTCATATATACAGGATAAGTTTTTAACCAATGCGTAATTTTTTTTTTGGTGGTTCAATATCAGTAATAGAACACATTTCCAATATTTTTAATACTTTTTTTTGGTCCTACTTGAAATCAGCAAAATATGGATACAATCTATTCGTAATAATATCAATGGGCGAGCGCACAGCTGATAGATACCTACAACTGCGTTCCGCTTCACTGATCGCGCCGCCCGCCGCCGGCGCGTTTCGCGACGAGTATCCATTATATCAGTTTCAAAATAAACATCTTTCGTTAACGATAACTAAATTTTTTTGTACTAAGACATATCAAAATAAGAAATAGGTGTATAATAAAATACGTTTAAGTTTAATTTGTCAAAAGCGCACTGATTACAAACTTTCCCTGTATATAAGGTGTATCTATTCATGCACGAAATATTTTAAGAGAAACATATATAGGGGTAAAAAAGCCAGAGCAGCAAAAAAAAATTTTTTGTTTTTACGTAGTTATTGTAATTTTAAAATTGCTTGAGACATTTTGCAAAAAAACCTTTACATACTTATTCTATGAATGACCCGCCCGGACGCAGCCACGGTGGCGGCACGAGCGCGGTACTTTTTGATAATTAATCATCATTTATTATATATCAAGTAATATTTTTTTTTTTTAATAATATACTCAGATTTAAAAAAAATATCGTTTCCAATGCTTCTTTACCATCTATAAGTGTATGTCTTAAAATATTTCGTGTTTGAATAAATACACCTTATAAATCGAACAATTTATCTACACAGCAGCGCAAATAACACAATGAATGTTGTTAAACTGTCAAAATGAAACCCATTGCTACTGCAAGTGTGTTAAGCAATTACACCGCAGACTAGAGTAGACACAATTCCAGTCCCTATTTAAATAATTAAATACACAATACAACCTATTTCCAACCCAATTATAATACCAGCCGATGTTTATTATACAATAGAAACAAAATAATGTCGAAACTAACAATAAATTTTAGAGCTCCCGTTATTATTGTTCATAATAATATATTCCTGAAACTTCGAGTGACATTTGCGATGGACCGGAACACTTTTGTTTCATTCATAAGTGAGCACGTTTTGTCTTCAAACGTGAAGTGTAGTATATGTAAAGATTTTAGATGAATGTATTAAAATTATTAAGTTATAGGAAAGAGTTGAAGCTTGCAAATGGACCTCAGCAAACTAATTCTTTCATTATTCAAAAATACTGAATTTTGTAGTGCATTAGAACTATGTTAAATAACTAAACGTGCTGCCGTAGCCAGATTTTGTTGTATGGTAGTTAGACGTTATATAAATTAACTACAAGAGGACGATGGCTGAAATAATATTTTTGTTACAGGAATAGGTATAATATTTTCTGTAGGAGACCGCAGACGTGATTGCATTTAGTCCAAAATAAGGACGATTTCATTGAACAGGGGATGTAATCAGAACCAAAGAAATTCTTAATGCGAAGCTATAAAAACTCATGTAAACGATGTTTTTTTTTTTAATATTGGATAGGGTGTTAGTTAGTTATATACTATACCAACATGGAACGTATAAATACTTATTAAATAAATTGGTACCTTATTAAGTCACAGGTCTTGAGTTCGAACCCAACGCCTCTGACTTTTCGGATTCATGTGCGTATTATATAATTATAACTTGATTGCTAAACCGGCCATGTCTGAGAGATATTTCTCGACGCCATGTGGAGCCAAGTTAGAGGCCATTAGGTTAGGTTAAAAACTCTGACACCAGGTTAATCACTAACCACACGAAAAGAAGAAGAAGAAGAATTGAAAATCTTTTGAAAACCGAAAACAAACTTTTTTTCTTTCTTTCCTGTCCTTCTTTCTTTCTTTATTAACGCTTCTACAATTTCACCATATACTACCTCGATCTTCCTATAAATAACAATAGATTAGGCGCACATTAAACGCGGCTGCCAATGATATTATGATGTACAGTCGAATCGCGTCACTTCGGCCGCCTTGCCATTTATCATGGCTCCTTTATTTGCTTTGGCGACCTCTTTGATTTCTCTTGGCGCTGACGAACGGCTTGAAGGTGCTAATTTACAGAGCAGATTTGCAGGTGTATTGAGCTTTGGTATGGTGAAAAGTCGGCCATTGTTTTTAAGGATATTTTTGCCGATGATAATTTTTTTAGGGGTCCGTAGTCAACAAGGAAACCTTATAGTTTCGCCATGTTTGTCTGTCTGTCTGTTTCTGGATTAGCTCATAGACTCTTAGTACTAGAAAGCTGTAATTTTAATTTGGCGTGAGTAGTCATAATAATTACGCCGACATTTTTATTTAGGGTAATTTGGGGATGATATTTTTTTTTTCGTCTATCCCTTAATGTGGTGTATCGTTGGATTAGGCAGTTTAATAATATTGCGGGTTTGTGAAAATCATTTTTCAATTCAGGGATCCGTTTGCGTAATATTAAGCTTTAAAGTGCAAATATTTTTTTAGAGTCATGTGTCGATTCCCACTGGCAGCTAAATGGTTGTACACACGGCCACAAATTAAGCTAATGCATTTCCAGTATAAGCTGACCTCTCATTATACGTAAATCCCATACAATGCGAGATCATCCTAAACTGGAAATATATAGCTTGATTTGTGGCCGTGTGTACATAATTGGATATGCGAAAAAATTCACAGCAGTGGTATAGGTGTATAACGCAGTTAAAAGGAAAACCTTCACAGCTAAGTAGGCTTCACAAGTTACCGAGTAACAGTCGACCAACTTACATTTGCAGTTGAAAAACATGTTCTCCGATACATTATGTATGGTTCTGCCATGTTTATCAATTACAATGTTAAGTTTGTTCTTGGGATAAATTTATTCCAACTACGGAACTCTGCATTGTGCGACTGACCGGAATAATATCCTTCTTCTTAGTCCTGGATCTGTTTTAGGGTGTCAGTGAAATCTAAAAATAACGTTATTTGAATTAATAATAACGCAGCGTTTAGTTTATGAGCAGTTATATTCTTTTTGTGGTCATAGCTCACAAACGTACAACCTCATTTTAGTCTTTACGAAAGCCTATGCTCAGTTGAGAATGATTACAAGGTGATATAAGAAAATAAAGATGAAACACGAATAAGTACTTATCATTCCTTTCCTGTAATTTATGAAAATACGAATCAATCATCATTTCAGCCGAAAGACGTCCACTGCTGGACATAGGCCTCCTCCAAGCACCGCCACTTCGACCGGTTCTGTGCTTCCTGCATCCAGCGGATTCCTGCGGCTTTCATAAGGTCATCGGTCCACCTTGTGGGAGGCCATCCAACGCTACGTCTTCCGGTACGCGGTCGCCACTCCAGAATCTTTCGGCCCCAGCGGCCATCTGTTCTGCGCGCAATGTGCCCTGCCCATTGCCACTAAGTTTGGCAATTCTTCGAGTTATATCGGTACCAATAGTACCTAAATAATAAATATAAGGTAGGTAGGTAGTAAGTGCCTAAATAATAAAAGATAGGTAGAAACTTAAGTAACTTAAGTAACTTAAGTAAAATGTAAAAAAATCATAGTTTCTCGAAAAAGAGTACCCTCAACGAATATTTTTCCAGTTTTCCTGCACTACAACCAAGTTTCGTAGGAACTTTCGAATTCTCGTCACAATTTCGAAGAAAGGAAGCTACCTACTTGAAACTGAGCTAGCTATACATACATAAGTATAATTAGAAAGTTAATTATGTCGCTATGTAGGTATGCATGTAAACATTCCTTTATGAAACAACACAAAGTGTCTCTTAATTTCGCCTCCCCCACAGTCGGGCTTTACAAAGTTGTATCTGTGAAGTAGCGATAGCAGAAAAATCTATGTATTTTTTTTTAGTTTTTGTGAATATTTTGAAGATTGAATTTATTTTATTTTCTTGATGATATGTAGAGCTATTTTGGTTATAGATCTGCATATAGTAGTTCGACATAAAATAAAATGTAAAATGGCTTAGACTAAGACTTTAGATAAAAGCTCAAAATAATGGCCAACGCGTGCTGTGTTCCTATTTATATTTAAACAAATAAATAAAATGAAAGTGTCTGTTTGTAATGTCGAAATAATAGCTTTGTACTAAACTTGCTTTTGCCCGCGGCTCCGCCCTCGTGGGTCGGTTATCGCGTTAAAAAGTAGCCTATGTCCTTCTCCATATCCCAGGCTATATCTCTGCCAAATTTCGTGACGATCGGTTCAGCGGTTTATGCGTGAAAACGTAACATACAGACAGACAGACAGAGTTACTTTCGCATTTATAATATAAATAATAAGTATCAAAATAATAGCTTTATACTAAACTAGCTTTAGCCCACGGCTCCGCCCGTGTGGATGTCGGTTATTGCGTAAAAAAGTGGCCTATGTCCTTCTCCATATCCCGGCCTCTATCTCTGCCAAATTTCATGACGATCGGTTCAATGGTTTATGCGTGAAAACGTAACATACAGACAGACAGACAGAGTTACTTTCGCATTTATAATATAAATAATAAGTATCAAAATAATAGCTTTATACTAAACTAGCTTTAGCCCGCGGCTCCGCCCGTTTGGATGTCGGCTATTGCGTAAAAAAGTGGCCTATGTCCTTCTCCATATCCCGGCCTCTATCTCTGCCAAATTTCATGACGATCGGTTCAACGGTTTAGCCGTGAAAACGTAACATACAGACAGACAGACATACAGAGTTACTTTCGCATTTATAATATATGTATGGAAGTATGGATGCATATACGGTAGAGTTCGTCTTATTTAAAATTGCACGCCCCTCCGATTCTTGTTGCATACACATTAGTGAAGGGGTGTGCAGTTTAAATTAGACGATCTTTACCTACTAATAAAAAATAAAAAAAAAATTCTATCCATCTGTCTGTTCCGACTAATTTCCGAAACGGCTGGACCGATTTTGACGGGACTTTCACTCGCAGATAGCTAATGTTATAAGAAACTAGCTGACCCGACAGACTTCGTTCTGTCAAAAGCTATAGTATAAACTCCACTACTCTACCCTACCCTACCTACCTACCTACCTACCTACCTACCTACCTACCTACCTACCTACCTAACTACCTACCCTACCCTACCCTACCCTACCCTACCTACCTACCTACCCTACCCTACCCTACCTACCTACCTACCCTACCCTACCCTACCCTACCCTACCCTACCTACCTACCTACCTACCCTACCCTACTCTACCCTACCCAAATTTTTCGTAAAAACCATAAAAAAAAAGAAAAAAAAAAAAAACGTTGCTATAAACCTCACGGAGCCTGAGACCTTTCCAACGAATGCAAAACCGTGGAAATCGGTTCGTGCGTTCTGGAGTTATAGCGTCAGGAAGGAAAACCCGACTTATTTTTATATAGTAGATAACATAGGCTACTTTTATTTTAGAAAAAATCATGCGGGCGAAGCCACAGGCAGCAGCTAGTTACTAATATAATTTTCTTCGTAGCTTCTGTATTCTTGCCTACAAACCATACACCATACACAATCTGCCGCACTAACGAAAAATGCAATAACTCGATTTTGCCGCTTCCGAGAATTGTATTTTTGATTATTGAATTTGTTATGAAGTTTTAGTTATTGCATTCTTGCTTACTGAAAAATCGAGTTTCTGAATGATCAATAAAAAGTTGCTTAGAAAGAGTTAATAGATTTCGATTCGCTGACTCTAAATATATAACTCAATGAATGAATAACTCAAAATCGTCCAAAATTGAGTTATTGCATTCTTCGTTAGCGCGGCAGACATGCACTTCTGAGGACCTAAACAAACGCCACTGATGCCGCTGTTACGAGGTCACCTACTGAGCCCAACTAATCAAAAATAATTTATTTTTTTTACCTTCGCCGTCTCCTCGAAAAGAAGAAGATGCCTACAAATTGTATTGAGTAAAACACAAAATACGACAACATACAACGAGACCTCATATGTTAAAATCCATCAAGCCGTTTAGGCTACAGAGCATGCCAAAGAAATAGACATAGATATATACATACATACCCTAGAACGGGGCTATTTGGATTTTCGGGGGTTATTTGGAAGAAAGCAATGAGTTGACATAAATTCGAATTGTGATCTTCGTACGAAAAATTTTAAAAGTAAATAAGACCAGAAATAAAATAAAAGCTGTCTATGGTGTTTTGGTAGAATGTATGTAAACTCAAATCTGACAATTACTTTATTCCAAATAACCCCCGAAAATCCAAATAGCCCCGTTCTACGGTACTCTCGAAAAAAAAATCTGAAGCAGTCGGGTAAAAAGATCTACTCACTTACGCCGTAATAAGTAAACACGGTACGAAAACACTATTAAAAGTACGCATAAATAAAACATTCACTGCAAATTATCACCACCTCCCCAGCGTGAAAACCAATGTAAATAACTCTTTATATTCAATAAAAACCGGCCATTTCTTGCATTAAACAATTTTGTTTTACCATAAAATAATTAACGCCCCATACGATTGAGGCATTTAGCACAATTATTAATCACTTTTCTCAATTAAATCAATTTATTTTACATAATTTCCAAATAGTTGTAATATTGACTTAAGTGGGAAAAAACACGTTTCGACGTGTTCAATTTAATAAACACACATAGGTTATTCAATTTATTTTTGTGGAGACTTTATTTTCCTTATATTACAACGGGAAAATTGGAATAACGGTGAAATATTTTACTTAATTGCTAATGGATAATAAAATCTTGTTAGCTTAATTGGAATTGTAAATTTGAAATAGACGACAGTAATTTTTTGATCGATCTTCGACTTTTTTAAATATTAGGTGGATCATAATAGTAGATTGTACATTAAGTGCATAAAACGCACCATTTTACGCTAGACGTTTATCCATCCGAGCGAGCTTGCGAGCGAGGATGGATATAAAGTAGAGTGTTTTATTTAGGTATTTTATGGACGAGATGTACACTCTACTTTTCACTTCAATTGCGAGGAAATGAAACAGCAACACCTAAATATTGTAAATTTAATTAAAATTGAAAAATAATTATGGTTCCCGCCAGTTAACTTTTTTTCATATTTTTTTTTTTTCAGTAGGAACGTTACATAAACACTTGACTTAGGTCGTTACATACTTCTCAGTTATAAAAACATTTAGTTTTTATATCTATGATAACTTTTAAAGTATAAATGTATTGATTAACTAATATAAAAAACTAATTAAAAAAAAGGACGAAATAAAAAATATATGTTTATTTCATGAAGTTTTATTGTGTGCTTTGGCTGTTAGTATCCTTGTCTTGTTCTTAGAATACTAACGAAACGAATTAAAATGAAGAGGTTATTCTACGAAGTTGAAGTTGTTCGTGTGGCTGTTGGACCGATTGCCTTGGTCTTCGACGAAGATTTTACTTTATGATCTAGAGCATAAAAAGCGATTTTATGTCGCCTACGCACGACATAAAGACGAACTTTTAGAGTATGAGAAGTGAAAAATAACATTACGCCTCTATTCCCCGAAGAATTAGGCAGCTGAGTACCTATGTACCTACCCTGCACATTTCATCAATTATGTTTTAGTCCCATGTAATAAATACTATGCGAAGCTATTGCCATGTACCATAGAAGAAAGAAAGAAATATGCCCGGCAGCTAAAAATGTATAGAAATCCGATGTCTCCAGTCTGTCCTTTCCACTCGCCACAACTACCATGCAGTTCAGTAAAAGCAATAGTTACGAAGTCCAGACTCCTGGCTGCTACTGAGAAAATCCAGATGAATAAACCCCTTTTTTTTTAATTCCGTAGTCAACAAGGAAACCTTATAGTTTCGCCATATCCGTCTGTCTGTCTGCCTTTCTGTTTGTCCGCGGCTTAGCTCAGAGACTCTCAATACTAGAAAACTGTTATTTGGCATGGGTATACATATTAATTACACCGAAAAAGTGGGAAAAAAAAATTTGGGTACCTATCCTACATGTAAAGTGGGATGCAATTTTTTTTTCTCGGCTATGCCATGGTGTAGGGTATCTCTGGATAGGCTGTTCAAAAATATTGTGGGTTTTTTAAAACATTTTTCGATTCAGGGATCCATTTGTGTAATATTAAGGTTTGAAGTGCTTGTTTTGACGTGACAACGTCAAATAAATCGATGAACGCCGGCTGCATGCACGAAAAAGAATGACTCATTGTCCCGTTACTCTCGTTTGTTCTATGTTTTGTTATGACGTTGTCACGTTAAACTATCGTCCGTAAACCAACTTTACAGACAACCAATTTTTTTGTTAGAGTCAAGTGTCCCTCCCCCTGCCAGCTAAATGGTTCTACTTGGCTAATGGTCCGTAATGATCTAAATTATATTGTTACCACCTAAGTACACATTTTTGTAAAGCAATAAAGATATTGAGTATTGAGTAAATTAAGGCCCGCTTATACCCCTAATACTAAATGCGTTTAGCGCTAAACATATTTAAATCAAATCAAATCTAACATAATTCTATTTGTGTCATCGTCAAATGACCGAAAGAAACAAAACGATGTTTCAAATACATGCCTAGCAGTTAACGTATTCAGCGATTTGTGGCGCAAGTATGCCTGGATACCTAACGTCAAACCGTGCATAAATAATACATTTTCATCCCGCTTCTTTTGCTGACCCTACCCTGGGAGGGTGCCACACAAAGGCACGGCTGCTCTTTTTCACTTCTTCCTTCCACTTTTTACTTTTTGGTCCCTCTTGCCTCCCCCATGTCCTCTGTCCTCTGTCCAACCATGCGATGGAATTTTTGTCCTCTTTTTGCCCTTATATTTACTTACTTTTGTTTCTATTTTTGTGTTATGTTAGCAGCAATTTTCCAGAGTAAGGCCTGCGCTTTAATTAGTATTTTAGGATCTGGAGAAAATTAAAGAAAGAAAGAAAAGATTTTTGAGGGTTTTTCTTGCTCTATGAGTTGAGGGCGTCGATGAACATGAATACTTCGTTGAAAAAATTTATCAATTGTAAAATGTTGCATTTTTTTAATTTTATTTTTATTACCCTTAATATATAATAATCAAATACACGCCGTTATGGATTACATTTGGGCCATTAACCTGAACAGACTTTTCGCATCATCACCAATTGAGTGAGACAGAAATAAAAAGTTGGTTTACGGACGATAGTTTAACGTGACAACGTCATAACAAAACATTGATGCGGCGCAAGCGCACAATGAGCGTAACGGGACAATGAGCGTAACGGGACAGTGAGCGTAACGGGACAATGCGCGTAACGGGACAATGAGCGTAACGGAACAATGAGCGTAACGGGACAATGAGTCATCCTTTTTCGTGCAGCAGCCGGCGTTCATCGATTTATTAGACGTTGTCACGTCAAAAATAAGTTGATAACTAAGTATTAATCATTAAGAGTGGAAAAATCATGATCCATTCATTAAAAACATTGATGTGTAATGTGTTTGGTCTACATTTGTAGTTCAAGCTTACGCTGATAGGTGGCGCTACGGGTTCTCAAGTATTAATATAATTTGTAAATCCAAAATTATTGTGAAACGGTTAATAACGCGACAATTATGTAGGGTTCCGTATTAAACAAGGAACCCTTATAGTTTCGCCATGTCCGTCTGTCTGTCTGTCTGTCCGCAGCTTAGCTTAGAGACTCTTAGTACTAGAAAGCTGTAATTTGGTATGAGCATACATATTAATCACGCCGACAAAGTGGTAAAATAAAATCTTGAAATATATATTTTTAGAGTACCTCCCCTACACGTAAAGTGGGGATGATACTTTGACGTGACAACGTCTAATAAATCGACGAACGCCGGCTGCATGCACGAAAAAATGTGACTCATTGTCCCGTTACGCTCATTGTCCCCTTACGCTCATTGTACGCTTGCGCCGCATCAATGTTTTGTTATGACGTTGTCACGTAAACTATCGTCCGTAAACCAACTTTACAGACAGCCAATTTTTTTTTCTCGTCTTTGCCATGGTTTTCTTAAGATAGGCCATTCAAAAATATTGTGCGTTTGTGAAAACCATTTTTCGATTTAGGGATCCGTTTGCGTAATATTAAGCTTTAAAGTGCTAGTTTTGTTTTAGTCAAGTATCCCCCCCCTGCCAGCTAAATGGTTGTATTTGTAGTATATATAACGAAGGCAAAAGGAAAATTATCAGAGCTATGTAGGCTTCACAAGTTACCGAGTAATAGTCGACCAACTTTCATTTACAGTTCATAAACATGTTCTCCCATACATTCCGTATGGAAGAACATGTTTTTCAAATTCAATGTTAAGTTTGTTTTTAAGACAAATTCATGCCAACTACGGAACCCACGCACTTAGACGGTTTTTTTTTTTTTTTTTCAAATTAACCAACGCATTTTGGATTACTTACACAGAGTAGGTAATATACATATACACACATCAAAAAAAGTTTGCGATCACTTTGAGAAATCGAAATCTTTTTTGTTAGGTACGGTAGATTATATTATGATTCGGCTCGCCTGACTTAAACCCAATAGAGCACACGTAGGATGATCTTAGGCGAACTGTTTGGAACCATCAGCTACGTCCCCAGACAGTGCCAGAGCTCAGGGAAGCCGCTATTCAAGAATGGGACAGGTTACCCCAAGAAATGCTGGATAACTTGATTCTCAGCATGCCCAGGAGGATCACCGCATGTGTTCAAGCCAGGAGAGGAGTTATATTATATTGAATATAAACCTTTTATTAATAAATTTTTGTTTAAGTTTGGTTAAACAGTCTTTTTCTTTCTATCAAATTTCTGTCACAATTACATTATGATTAATTACTCAATTTTTTTTTAATTAAAATAAAAAATAGTTTTTTTTTTTTATTTCAAACAGGGTATTTATATTTAAAGAAAACACACAACAAATAATTTTTCTTGATTAAGTTCAATTTAAAAAGTTTGGTATATCAGCTAGTGATCACAAACTTTTTTGATGTGTGTTTACACATACAGGTTCCAGTTTCATTGGTAGTGTAAATGTAATGGTGAGGTAAGACTTGGCACGTTCTGTACTTATCACTACACCATAAAAAAAGGTGTGGCTTCAAAAAACACGGTATTTTTATCAAAGACCCAATACTCATTTCTTTTCTTTACCACCCAATCTCAGTAATAATTCTCCCAACCTTTCCATCAAACAGAAACCTCTGAAAAGGTTCCCCGAACATTTCCCGAACAAAACCTTCAGAAAGTTGACACAACCACACAAAACGTAGCTATCTATCTGTTCCTACATAAAAGAGACGGAGAATAAAAGGCAAACAAAACATGTATGGAGGCAAGACTAAACATTTCCAAGACGTTGCTTGGGGGGTGGGCACCCTACCCAGGAGTATGAGGAGGAGGTACATGTACCACGAAACGTAGCACAAAGTTACCTCAACAACAAAACAAATGACAATCAACCTTAGAGTGATGGAATAAGTTTGGTTAGAACGGTAGGGTTAACTTGGTGTTTTGCAACACTATGTCCATTTAAGGAAGAGCCATGAAAATGCATTACTTTACCCCGCTTTCCTCCATTTTCTGTGCGGTATCAGGGGCAAAGGGAGGTCAAATGTAACTAGTTAATAAGGTTTTTAACCGTCGCCTGTGTGTGTGGAGTCGTTTATTTGAAATGAAGCAAAGCTGCAGAATACAGGAGGAATGTATTCTTCTTTGTATGCGGTATTCTAGCTGTTCTAGAAACTGGGGAATTCTGTTGAAGTTGCGTTTGAAATATTCATGGATGTAATGTTTCTAAACGTTTTCCTTTGTGAAGCAAATTGTAAAGTACGTTTACATGCCTTAAAGCTTGGCTATAGGAAAGATAACTAGTATCTTTTGTGGATAAAATAAGGATGGGTGAAGTAAAAGATTTTCTGTCCGTGTGGTCTCCAGAAAAGATTTAATCACCCTGCATTTCCTGAAGCCAATGTAGAACGTGACTATAAGATAGCATCTGATGGAAAAAAGAGTTTCTAATGAATTGATCGCAGACACTGCATCAACCAAAAACGATTAAATTACCAATAATTTTAGACAAAAGGGCAAACTTGGTAAAATTGTTTGCCAAGGAATGACAAGAAAATATTAATGACGTCATATTATAAGTGGTGTCGCTAAAGTCAATTAAGAAGGTATATAAGAGGACTAGTAGCGCCCCACGGTTTTATCCGCATAAGTTTCGATCCTGAGGCGAATATCGAGATAATAAGTATCATATGTGTTATTCCAGGTTATAAACTATATGTGTGCCAAATTTCATCCAAATCCGTCTAGCCCTTTTTGCGTAATTGAGTAACAAACATCTATCCATCCTCAAAAACGTTCACTTTGGGTTTTTTTTTTTCATACTATCAAAATAATGTAGGTATCTACTTCCTTTGATCTACTTTGAATTGACTAAGTACATGAACCTGAATCCTTAACCAAACTTATAGGGATGTGTCCTGGGTAAAAAAAAGAAAACTCGGTCGGTCAATCAGATAATATAAAATATTAGACACGTATTTTTTGCTTTATCATATTAATAAAAAAATGACTTAGATAAAACACATTAAACTTGGGGAGTGGGGGCTCGTTACGTCACAACTACGTATAAAATCTACTGAGAAGTGACGTCATGCTACATTTGAACTCAATGTATCGCCGTAATGTTTTGATTACGTAAAAAAAGAAGAAATACGTGTCCAATATTTGTTAATAATCTACATGACGACCAAATAATATTTTTTTAGTCATCATCCCTATTGACAATGTAACGGTAACTACAGTTTGTAAAAACGACACAAATAGCAAGCAAAATAATACTGACCCCGTACCACGACATAATAAAGCATTTCAAGGAGAGATTCCATCGATCGCCTATCGTTCGCTCTCGTGGTACAGGGTGGGGCAGTCAGCGACACCTGTTCCGAACATCCGGTCACAGATACTATGCCCATTGCACTTCTTAATGAGTGCTCTCGTTACTACAGACTGCAGTATGCTCCAACTGGCTCGTTTAAGTTCGACCTGTGAGGAAAATCGTTCGATCACTTAACGTTAACGTGTTTATATTGAACGTTTTGCGGATCGCTTTCATCGTTTGCGTTTTGGTTCGTTTTGGGATAAAAATTGTTCAGCTGCGTAACTTTAACTTGATCTGCAACTTAGATGCGCGTTATTGTTTTGTGTAAAGGAGATGTCCGCTTTTTGTATGGACTTTGGCTTTTTATTCCGAGAAAAATGTAATCAACATAAAAAAACCACAAAAATATGGAACTTGGAACCACTGAAATAATATTTTTAGACGCCTCCATTTATGAGAAAAATTATAAGCTATTTAACGTTAGTACATTCGCTGATGGCAACCCAAATAAAACCTCCCACACACTTTGACAATGTCATTATTGACAGTTGATGATTTGACAGTTGTTGATGATACTCTGTGATCCCATTACATCCTATTTTTTTTTTTTAAGGTACTTATATAAATAATCTGTCTTTAATAACGTTTTGTTTACTCATAAATGACAATACCATGTGTCAATTTTGACAAGTTTACAATTTTTTACGGTGTGTTCACGTTATTAACATATTTTGTTAGGTTTAGGAGTAAATTCTCACTAAAATATAAACGATTTTACTAAAAATTGGAGGTCTTTAAAAATGTATTATATAGTTAGAACCACTATGATTTGGGATGTCTATCGAAATATAATATTTAACTTTGTGTACATAAATAATAAAATAAATAAATAAATATAAGGTGTATGTATTCATACACGAAATATTTTTAGAGAAACATCTTTATGTGGTAAAAATAACCAGCGAATTTTTTTTTTTTATCTAAGTTTTTTTTACATAATTATTATAATATTAAAATTGCTTGAGACATTTTGCAAAAAACCTTTACTTACTTTTATTTATTCTATGGAAGACCCGTCCGGATGCAGCGACGGTGCCGGCACGAGTGCGGTGCCTTTTGATAATTAGGTAATCATTATATCAAGTAATTTTTTTTTTTTTTTTTTTTTTAATAATACAATCAGATTAAAAAAAATACATTTCCATGGCTTCTTTACCATAATACAGGTGTATCTCTTAAAATATTTCGTGTTTGAATAGATATCCTTACTAATATTATAAAAATGAAAGTAACTCTGTCTGTCTGTCTGTCTGTCTGCATGTTACGTTTTCACGCCTAAACCGCTGAACCAATCGTCATGAAATTTGGCAGAGATATAGCCTGGGATATGGAGAAGGACATAGGCTACTTTTTTACGCGATAACCGACATCCACGCGGGCAGAGCCGCGAGCAAAAGCTAGTACCCTATATTTTAAGTATTAAGTTGAATTATTGAATAATAAAATACCATTTTCGGACATGTCCTTTAAATAAAGAATCTGGGGCCTTACTCCCGAAAACGATTCGAGTTTGATTTTGATTCGATTCGATTTCGTTTCTGATCCGAACTCGATTTAAAACTTATAACTGACCGAAGTTAGTTTCGCTTCGAACCACCGCACGATCGTGCGCTAGTGTTGGATTCAAGAGTATGGTTTGGCATTTGATTCGAACCCAATTCGATTGATTCAGAACTCGATGCTGTCGGGAGTAAGGCCCCAGAAGCGAGTTCGAATCGAAATCAAAATCAAACTCGAATCGTTTTAGGGAGTAAGGCCCCTGACGTGCATGTGAAGCTTAAGTCTTTATTTAATTTAGCACAATAGTCACGTTTAAGTTAACATCGCACAAAAAAATAAAAGATGACGTAACTTAAACGCGCTAAGTTAACTCCGGGTTATTGTCTTGTAAAGCGATGGACATATTAGGCGTGTTTCTATGTTGGTTCTATAAATAGAGGTTCTATTTAAAACTAGCTAAAGGACAGACGTTAAGTGCTGTGAATAGGTAGGTAGGTACTAAGTATTTATTAGGACTTTTTATACGGTGTTGATGTTATCAATGAATATTTTTAGTTTGTTTCTGTTTGCGAGGAATTTCTGTCCGGTTTGACTTGAATGGCGTGGAAGTAATTGTCATTTTCTTTTCTTTATTTGTTTAGTGGAATTCTAGATTGTGTAAAGCGGTTTCTAGGTGCATGTAGTGGGTTGACTGTTTAGTTGTGAAGTTAAGCAGGGACTACTATGTAAGTAGGTATACCGATAGAACGGGGCTATTCGGATTTTCTGGATTATTTGGAATAAAGTAATTGTAATATGTCTTTCATTGACTGGAATGTGCCCTGGCGGCTAGAGTATGTCATGCTCACTTAGATATCTCGCTGATGGTGGCGTGTGTGTTGGATCATTTAGCTCCCTTCAAAATGGTTGAGCTGAATGGTGCTAATCCATGCGTCATGTTCGTGAACGGGCGCCGTCAATTGGGACTGGTCATCTCTTAGCTGCCACGGGTTATTTTATTTTGTTTCTATTTGTTTTACCTACTCTGGACGCTTTTAACGTGTAAGTTTTTATTATTTTTATTTTTACATCGTTCTCACATTTAGTTATAAATTCAACATTATAGATGTAACGAATACTTTTGTGACAATTTAATTTAAAAGAGTGTCCATGGAGTTTCTTGCCCGTTCTTCTCCATAGGTACCTACGCTTTGGAATGGGAATGTAGCTTCATTTTTTTTACTGACCGACTCCTTGACAGTTCATAATTGCCTGTAAATGGTTTAATTGAAATAAATGATTTGAGTTTGAGTTTGAGTTTGTAAGATTTGAGCTGACATAAATTCTACCAAAACACCATAGACAGCTTTTATTTTATTTCTGGTCTTGTTTACTTTTACAACTTTTCGTACGAAGATCACAATTCGAATTAATGTCAACTCATATCTTACAATTGCTTTGTTCCAAATAACCCCCGAAAATCCAAATAGCCCCGTTCTAAGGTAGCTACTCTAGTAGCATTTTTTGTTGGCATTTAGTTGGGCCACTTACCTCTGTAAGTGGCCCAACTAAATGCCAAGGGAAGAGACTTTCCTCCTGAAGTAGGTCCTACCGTGATCCTATAGCAATAAAGGCTCCTACAAACAAGCGCATCACGCGACGCGACACAAAGGCGCCGCGTGGCACGCGACGAGCGGTGCCTTTGTGTCGCGTCGCGTGTTGCGCCTGTTTGTAGGAGCCTTAATACTATAGATACGTACTTATTTGTAATAATATTCTATCGTTTGGAATAAGTAATACCCATAGGTAGGTCGGAGGTAGCAAGAAGTAGATGATTAATTAATTTAGCACGAAATACGAAAAAATAACACGAAGGTTGATGTAGACCTAGGTAAGTACGGTGGCGGGCACATCAAGTTACCACAAACTGTAAAAATTTCTCGTTCGATTTTGAACTTAATCTTCAACGTTTTAAAGTTTAAAATCGTTTGGAGAAATTTGTCAATTTCGTATAACTTGACGTACTGGCCACTGTACTCATGAAACTTCTTGTTTTTTATACAACAGTAGGTACCTAAGTACCTACCTACCTAACACAGACCTTGTTATTGAGATAGACACTAACCCATTCCTATAAAAATCTTAAATGAGTAGTTTGAAAGATCGACATACCTAATTAATTCCGTCAACGTCCCAAAACATCTAAAATTAAACAATATGTTTCTCAATTACAGACTAACATACCTACACAGAAATAGAACACGGTAAATGCCAAATCAAAAAATTTAAACGCGGAACAATACTCGCACATCGCCAATCCGACAATAGAAGTGACGCAGCATTCCAATTCGGTGCGCTATTGTTGAATACGACGCCCTGATTGGCTGGCTGGCACAATGGGCCACGCCCACCACACAATGCCCTATTGTCGTGACAGGACGCACCGCCCAACAGTTCTTATATTTTTTTATAGAACATTAGATTATATTTGGAGTTTTGGGTGTTATATTGCTGTTTAAGAAAACTCTGTTTAGTCGAAATTTTTATATGGATTGGATAGTCAATAAATTATGTCAGTTAGTCAAAATGTTCGATTAAGCAAATTATGCTACTCGTTTATGATGAAATATTTGAAAGCTTTTTCGATAAACTCATCCAATTTTTCTAAATACTTAGTTAATCTACAAAAAAACGTAAGCATTAAAACTCAAAGAGAGATATGAGCGTCGGAAAATACAATTTTAATAGTAAACATATAACAAAATCAAATCGGGAAAGAGACGATTTTTAAAAGCCAAAAACACATTAAAACTGAAAGTAAACTGGTAATAAATTAAAAAAAAAGATCGCGCCCACTTAGGCGCCCCAAATGGAAATGGCAGCTACTTACTTATTTTTTCCGTAAAAGCATCGTTTAAAACTTGGTCAGCTGGGCGTCGGTCATAAAGGGTATCGTTCCGTAGCTGAAAACCGGTTTACTTTATTCTTTATTCAGGAATATCACAAGTCTTTTGTGTTCATCTTTTTTAACACCGGATCCTTTTGGGATCATAGAAATATGATCCAGATCAGATATCTCACATAAAACTTAGGTGGATAGGATTTTTTTGCCTTCAAATGTTTAGGTAGGTACAGTTATTTCTGACACAACATTTTTTTTATCATTTAAAGTTTGAATCTTAAAACTTCTCCTTAGAGAAAGAATCTTTAAAAAAATATTATCTCGTGACTGAGAAGGGATTATGAAAAGCGGCTCAATAAGGAACTTAGGTAAGTGTGTCTAGAATTTTCTAATACCTTTTATAAAGTTCCATATTGAGCAATACGAAGCAACAAAATTCGATCTAAAAAAAATCGGCCACATTCCTCTAGATCGTATTTTGTTGCTTCGTGTCTCAATATGAAACGTTATAAAAGGTACCTATTATAAAATTCTAGACACTTACCGAAGTTCCTTATTGAGTCGTTTTTCATAATTCGATCTCAATCACGAGATTTTTTTTTAAGCGTGGCGCTATTTTACCGTTATAAGCCCTCTTAAAGAAACAAGAAACAGTTCCCTACGGAACCCTGGATTTAGGCAAAACGTTGACCGAAACAGCGGTAATGTTGCAGAGGGTCCACAAATAGAGATTAGTACGGCTAATGGTGCCATTTCGACGTGTTAGTACCTACTTTTTATTTCAAATGTACGTAAAACGTTCGGGGATTGATGTAAGCTTTCAATAGATTTATTTAGTTGATATTGTTTTGGTTTGAAGTTTGTGTGATCATCTATTATTGTCACTCGTGATCGAGGATGTTTTAAGTTAATGTGTTGTGTTATTTTTAAAAGTTTGCTTAAGTGATTTTTTTTCCTCACACTTTTTCCTCGTGTTTTTTTCCGGAACATCATTCAACAAAGAATGAAAAAAAAAATACAAAGAAAAAAATTCAACGTTTATTTGGACACAGTTCGTGAAACACAAAATACAAATAACAAAATAAAAAAGACTGCCGACAGAAGTGAAAACTCAAAACTTTGGAATAACTGACACGTCACGAGCATGTCGTGCATTTGGGTGACGCGAACCCATAAGTTTTTCCCCTACCAAAAATCCCTCAACGCGGCTAAAGCAGTTTTCACTTAAAAAAAGTAAAAATAATGTTTTAACAACAATTAAATAGTGTGTGCCTCACTGCTGCGCCAAAAAGGTTCGTTTTAGCATTAAGGCACCGCGTGTCGCACGACGAGTGGTGCCTTTGTGTCGCGTCACGTGTCGCGCCTGTTTGCAGGAGCCTTTAATGCCAGAAAGTTGCTGTCTGACGCTGGTTTTCTAAAGTAACTTTAAGGAAAAGATACGATATCATAACAACACACAACAGAATATATCTTGAACATCATTTTAAAAAAGAAAGCTAAAAAAAAAAACAATCTGATCTGGAATAAATCTCCTACAGAAAAACGAATATCGCAACGTCTCAAGACGAAAGTCTTTGACCAGTGCGTGTTGCCAGTGATGACCTAAAACGTGGTCGCTCACAATGGGCCTTATTAGAAGGCTAAAAGCCACCCAAAGGGCCATGGAGAGGGCTATGCTTGGAGTTTCCCTACGTGATCGAATCAGAAATGAAGAGATCCGCAGGAGAACCAATGTAACCGACATAGTTCGAAGAATTGCCAAACATAAGTGGCAATGAGCAGGGCACATTTCTCGCAGAACAGATGGCTGTTGGGGCCGAAATGTTCTGGAGTGGCGAACGCGTACCGGAGGACGTAGCGTGGGAAGGCCTCACACAAGGTAGACCGATGACATTGTGAAAGCCGCAGGAATCCGCTGGATGCGGGAAGTACAGAACCGGTCAAAGTGGCGGTGCTTGGGGGAGGCCTATGTCCAGCAATGGACTTCTTTCGGCTGAAATGATGATGATGAAAACAAATAGATAGGTTCAGAAGTAGCGTCAGATGCCACTAATAGGTTCATAAGTCCCAAGGCAAAGGTTCAACACAGCATACATAATCCATTAGATACTGCATACTTTCCCTGCTGGAAATAATAAAATAAACATCCACTTTCATTTAACCACAAACAGTATTCATTTTTCAATAAATTAACTAACCGTTTTGCAAGGTCAATACTGGGTCATGGGAACCAGTGGTGTTTCGTCCCTCTAGTCAAAGTGATGAATGGACAGCAGAGGTCAATGATACCTGGTTAGTAGTTGATGACAGATAAGATAATTAATAAAGTGGACACGCAGTACCTAATTAACCAGTTGCTTGCGGTTAAACAGATGCAGATGTTGGGCCAATATTGGTTTGCGGTGTTGGCTCAAATGTGACTATGGGTTTGGTTTTTGACGCGTGGATTGTTAAAGACGATTTTAATGACACACCTGAAATTGAAATAGCTCATCAGGATATCAAAGGATATGATGAGTTGCATCAGATAGATACTATATAGACAAGAAAAAATGTCCCATCTGGTTTCTTGCAATTTCAAAAAACCTTCAGCATTCCAACAATGACACTGTTTAACTCACGTTTGACAAGCCAGGTGGCGCCTCCATACATATTAATTAATCACTAGAGTTATTTACATCCTTTAAAGGGTGGATTATTGAGACGGGGGAGTAAGTTGTAGCCACAGGAAAACCGTCTTAGAAAACAAAAATTTTGAAAAAAAAAAAAAACACTCAACAAGTCATCATTCATCATCATTTCAGCCGAAAGACGTCCACTGCTGGACAAAGGCAGCCCCCAATTGGGGGGGTTTGCTATAATCGCCACTCTTGGCAGGCGGATTGGCGATCGCAGTATGTTGTTAAAAATGTATAGAGAACGCTGCTGCCCATTCTCTAGTATGTCCCTTATTCGCCTTTTACGACACCCACGGGAGGAAATGGCAATGGGATGGGACTCAGCAAGTAAATGGACAGTATCTACTTATATAAATAATCTGATTTTAATAACGTTTTGTTTACTCATAAATCAAATATTGATCGACATTAAGACAATGCCATGTGTCAATTTTGACAAGTTTACAATTTTTTACGGTGTGCTCACGTTATTAACATAGATTTTGTTCGTTTTAGGAGTAAATTGCCTTAATAAAATAATGCCTTGTGGCATTAAGTCCGCCTATGTACCACTATTGTAGGTACATGAAGTTTAAATAAATAAATTCTCACTAAAATAAAAACGATTTTTCTCAAAATTTGAGGTCTTTAAAAATGTATGATACCGATTTACAAAAAAAAAAATTGATACGAATCGATTCTGTTTCTTTTAAGTATCAAAAACTCTATAGGACCAACTGAGGTTTGACTACTAGAAAAGTCAAAAATTGCAAAAATATTACAACTGACATTTTTTCAAAATTTCTTAATACATATTAAAATTTCTTAAAATGATAAAGACAGTCTCCTAAGAACGTTTTCCTGTAGCGACAACGGTTAAAGTACTTACATGTCCTTACTGCCCCGTCTCAAAATCCACACTTAATGTCACATGCTAATGTCACAATTACATCTTAATGTCACATGTCATGTCTCTCAACAACCCACCACTAGTCCTCTAATTACTAAGATATATAGCAACATCACACATTATCTAAGTATCAAATGTATAGATAAACAATCTTTCAAGGAATTTAATAACGAGCTAATTATAAAGGCGGCAGTGGAACATCAAAGCCTTGTGTTTCATAAAAGGTTCTTCATATATGTTTTCATATAGGTATACCTACCTATTTGTCAATGTGTGTGTATTACTTAGCTACCTATATTCATGTACCTATGTGTTTCTCACCAAATCTTATTACACCTACTTATAATTATTAACTATAACATGACAGAACAGTTTCTAAAGTATTGTTTTTACGAATACCTAGTATTAAGGAATTTATGGAACATAAAAATTGAAAATTAATATTATATCATTATAAGAATATTAACAACATAAATAAAATAAATGCATGTTAATTGTTTATAAGAATAACAGTAATTTAGTAAGGGCCGGTTGTTTCAAACGGTTGGTTAACGTAACATACATACATAAGTACGTCAAATAATAACGATTAGGTACATTATGAAGTTTAACGTTCGTTAAATACAAAGCGTTGTTTCACTGCATAAAAAACCGATCGTCAAAGTTCAAAATGCCGTTAACCAGTGACTATGACACCGGTTACTGTAATCGTTATTTTTTAACGAACGTTAAGGACATAATTTTGTGAAACAACGCTTTTTTTTGGTTTGACGACGATAGTTAGCGCTATTTATGACGTATAGGTACGCGTGCGTTAAGTGGACATGAAACAACCCGTCCTAAGAATGTATGTAAACTTAATACAAATTTGCAAGCCTCCTTGCAGGCAGAATACAATGACACTTAGGATATCAGAGGCGTGTGAGTTTATTTTAACCATCTTGAATTTACGCATCGAGCGCGTTCAGTACTCCGATTGGTGAAGGGCCAATCCGAACGCCGAACGCGCTCGATGCGTAAAATCGAGATGGTTAAAAGAAACTCACACTAGGGCCTCTGATCTCACCTTTACCAAAACAAATAAATAAACGTTTGATTTGATATTGAGAGATTTTGTCAAATCCATTAGGTTATCTACAAGATACTTACGGATCTAATAATAACAGGAGCTGGTTTTTTTTTTTAATTAAATTATTTCGACACCCCTTAATTTTTCTTATCAAAAGTCAGGTCAATATTCAACAGACATTTACGTTGATGATCGAATAATTTCAAAACAACCAAATGACCCCAATACTAGACCAAAACATACTCCATTTATTATAACATTAGACAAATAACTTTTCTCACCCTTTGGTTATTTCGATGTAAACGTTTAATTATCTCCGTTATTTCACGATAAATACAAGGCACTGTGATCTATTTACCATTTACATTAAAAAAATAACTCTAAAGTGCAGTAATTTCAACAATATTACACAATAACTGTCGTTATTTAGCCGTTATTTGTCTAATGCTATAATAAATGGAGTATAGATGTTGAAAAAGACTCCAAAACTAGACCAAAATTGCGACACATCTAGCATTTCACCCCCAAGATCAGAAGGATGATAATAAACCCTGGCACAATTCATCTAATTCCTTACCTAATACCATCATAAAAGTAAACCGCATGGAAAACCCTTCAGTGAGGAGTAAGTTTCCCATCAAACTAACTTTAGGATATGGGGACGAAAACGGAAGGGTTAAAATGAACCCGTTATGTGGAAAATAAGGAGGGGTTGATATCAACTGACGTGTTGTGTATAATTTGTAGGAAGCAGGGGCGCAGACTCCATACAGCCCCGTTCCTATCGACTTCCTTTCGGAAAAGCTACTCTTCTTAGCGTCTACTATAACCAAATTATATTTATGATAAATACACCTGTGTGTATCATATCACATTATAGATATTTAATACTAGTCTAATACTTCATAACAAAAATGCCTAAATTTGTTGTTTAAACAAAGAATTTAATTATAACAGCGTGAAAATAAGCCGGCCATTGTGTGTCAGAATGCGGTACTAAAATCATTGGTACAAACACACGTAAAATCTTCGGCTCTCTCTAATAGAAATTGTAGCTTCGCTACTGGTAGAAAGGGGTATTAAAGTTTAATAAAGACAGACGACATATAGCCAAAGATCCAAGAAAGACAGAACAAGAAATATTATTCCCAGATAAAGTCACCAATGAAAAGTATTCTGCTGCCTCGTGATAATTCATTCTTATTAATGAATAAGTTACCGTTTTAATTAATAAAATTAACTTATCTTTAAGACATTTAACACATAAGTCTGCTAATTATAGATACGGCAAATACTTAACTTGGTACCTGTTTATAACTACGACTAGTTAAATTACCTACATGACTTAACTTTCTAAGATTAGATACTACCGTACAACGTAATTATATTACATGTTATACTCGTATATGAGTACTAAATTGTGTAAACCTGTTATTATGTGTTGTAAGGTTTACCATAGAAAAGCTACAGTTTCTTTATGCTGTCTATTAAATCTATACTCCACCTATACCCCATTTATTATAACATTAGATAAATAACTGTTCTCACCCTTTCGTTATTTCGATGTAAACGTTTAATAAACTCCGTTATTTCACGATAAATACAAAGCACTGTAATTTATTTACCATTTACATAAAAAGAAATAACTCTAAAGTGCAGTAATTTCAACAATATTCCAAAATAACTGTCGTTATTTAGCCGTTATTTGTCTAATGCTGTAGCAAATGGAGTATACATAGCTACAAAGGACTGGTGTGTAGACAGTACAAAACTGTCGAACTCAAATTCAAACTGCATTTATTTCAATTAAACCATGTACAGGCACTTTTGAACTATCAAGGAGTCGGTCAGTCAGAAATATGAAGCTAGTTGCCCAATCCAAAGCGTAGTGGAGTACCTATGGAGAAGAACGGGCAAGAAACTCCATTGACTGTCTTTATGCTTATTCTATAATGTGCCTTATGAAGCTGTAGTTTTTCCATGGTAAGCCCAAAATCCAGCAAAACGAAAACGACAATTACAAATTCTCCCGCTAAAGTACCTACAGACAAGACCAGTTCTAAACCGAACCATCCAAGTAAAGATCCAAAAGAATTACCGGACAAAAAAGACGGACAATACTTTTAAATCAGCTACCAGTCTCAAGTCCTAATTAAACAAAAAAACAGCCACCATTGAGCGCAACAGAGGCGGAAATGCCACAATGAGACATGGACTCGCGCGGATTAGATTCAAAGCGAGGCAAAGATCTTTAAATAGATAGGCCGCGGACGCGCTAAGTGACGCCAATTAGCCAGCGCGCCCTCTCTTGACATCGGTTAAGGTGAAGCGGCTTCCAGTTTTAAATTTTCGGCTTTCGGGTAACTTCGGGATTTGCACGGAAGAAATTCGATATTTAAATTAAAAATGGATTTACTTTTTTTTTTAAATGGTCCATACCGTGCTCTATTTTGTGAGAGTAATTTTTATTAAAAATTATAATGTGTCCTAAAATAAATATTTAAATTAAAGCAATAAATAAAAATAATGGCTTGATTTTAAAGAAGATTGCACTGCTCAATTTGCGACACTAAAATAATTTTAAATAAATTAAACTGCATTAAATTTTTCTACCATTTCATTATGAGACGGATTGTTTGATCTTATTTTAATTGTCATTTAAATGCTCTGGTTTTACGACTATTTTATTTGATTTTAAAAGCTTAAAATGGGGACTAAATTTTTCTTAGTAGGTTTATAGGTAGTCTACATACTTTTATTTAAATAAAAATATTGGTCGCTAATTGCTTAATGGAGACTGAATTTATCTATAATTTAACTCTAGTAAAATAATTATAGACTACCTAATAAATAAGTCTTAAAAACCGGTCCATAATCTAAATACACAAAATACTCCCAATTTTATCAGAAAACCAAATAATTAAAACGTCCATAATCAAAACAGAGACTAAGGCAATGAAAACATTATCAAAATTCAGAAATCTCTTTACGGGCAAATAATCTTTGAAACTGACGAACTTATAAAGGAGTAGGGTCGGTTCAAACAGACCCACTCTCTGGGGGAGAAGGGGGATAAACAAAACACCAGAAGCCAATCAAGTAATTGCCTTGGCCCCAGTTTCGGTTGCTTCCTTAGTCGATAATCTTCATTAGTGGGACAAAGGGGGTACAAAGGGGGAAATTTACCTGGATCTTAAATATTTTTTTATAATTTTGTGTATATTTATTATTTGAGAGTTTTGTTTCAAAATAACTTAGGTACCTAGATACTTGTAAGTTATTATGCTTGTGGTTTTGTGGCTTATGATTGTTTGTGGCGTAGCGTGAGAATTTCTCTTAACCAAGTAGGTAGATATGATTTACAATACGGTACGAATGACTAAGGGGAACCATGATGTGACTAATGGGGGACTAGCATTGTGGAAACTTAATAACAAAACATGATGAAAAAAAATTGGTTGTCTGTAAAGTTGGTTTACGGATGATAGTTTAACGTGACAACGTCATAACAAAACATTGATGCGGCGCAAGCATACAATGAGCGTAGCGGGACAATGAGCGTAACGGGACAATGAGCGTAACGGGACATTGAGTCATCCTTTTTCGTGCATGCAGCCGGCGTTCATCGATTTATTAAACGTTGTCACGTCAATAAAAAAATTAACATTTATTTTGCTCCGTAAATAAGGTCTTACCTAAGTAAAAGCAAAAAATAGCAATGTTGACTCTAATAATACACCAAAATTCAATGTTACATCCCTTAAGGCTCCTACAAACAGGTGCAACACGCGACGCGACACATAGGTACCGCTCGTCGCGCGACACGCGGTGCCTATGTATCGCGTCGTGTGTAGCGGCTAGTCTATCCATGGTAAAAAAGTAAGTTGGGGGTCTCGTTTTCTTCGAAATGTATGGAAAAAGTTTTTTGCGATTTCTGACTTTTCTAGTAGGTACTCAAACCTCAGTAGGTCCGGATCGATTGGCATCAAAAAGTTTTTGTGAAAATGGCCCATTTTCTTGGTGACTACATTTTTGACGTGACAACGATGAACGCCGGCTGCATGCACGAAAATGTCCCGTTACGCTGTTCCGTTCCGCTCATTGTCCCGTTACGCTCATTGTACGCTTGCGCCGCATCAATGTTTTGTTATGACGTTGTCACGTTAAACTATCGTCGGTAAACTAACTTTACAGACAACCAATTTTTTTTTTTTTGTTTTTCAAAATTTATGAAGTCAACAAAGTTCCATAAAAGCTCCTACAAACAGCCGCGACTCGCAACGCGAATGGCGCCCGAAACAAAGGTACGTCACGTGATATGCGGTGCCTTTGTGTCAAGTCGCGTGTCGCGCCGCGTCATGGTTGTAGGAGCCTTAATGTTAGTAATACCTTATCGCTCATCTTAGTAAACAATATTATTATTATTATTAGAGCTTGAAGCATTTTGCACAGAAGATGACCAAGTGAGTTACAAGTTTCTTACCTGGCCATCCTCTCCACAAGCAACTTCGATCCACATATTAAAACATCCATACAACACAACACAAATACTCATTACAACCCATCAAACAAAAAGTAATTTACCCCCGTACTGGGGCTAATAAAAGCTTGGAACACAGCCACGGTCCCCCAACCCCGGCAGATAATACCCCACATGTGGGGGATGGGGGAACGGGGGACACCCCCGAGACATACATTCTTACACGCGTGCGCGTCTATGTGGGTCACATTGTCCTCAAAGGAAGGTTTCTTGTCCTTTTAGTACAAAAGATGGATGTTATGGGTATGTTTTTGGGTGGAAAAGGTCTCATAGGATAGGTTTTATGAGGTTACTACGAGTATGTAGTAGGTACTTATCTACTTATGTTTGCAAAGGAATACCATGATGATTTAATTTCCTTTGATTTGTATGTAGCATTGGAGTAAATACATAATGGTGTTTATTGATTATCAACTGGTAGTCCACGTATGGACACGTATGTCATTAAATGACACTAAAAACAATGCACGCCAATCAAGTGACTTTTTAGCTTGATTGACGATATCTTGTTTAGATTAATCAAAATCTTAGTTAAGTTGATCATCACGACATGATTGCAGCAATACTAGTTCAAATCATTGAACGCTCAAACAAGTTTCTCGATTACCCTTAACATGACATCATTGTAGAAGAGTTAAAAAAGAGACTAGTTAAAAAAGGTTAACTGTAACAAAGTAAGTTAGTTGTGTCAATCAAGCATTTTGCTTACTTCAATAAAGATCATTGAAACTTTAATCTAATAATCTTGGTTGGAGCAACTATGTTTTGACTTGATTGCTGCAAATAGGTTTTGTGATAACTCCAATCAAGATCCCGTTTCAAATATCAATCAAAAGTAGTAGCTATGATCATTGTGCTTGATAGGCTCAGATGCAAACAAGTTACTTAGTCAATCTAAACAAAACCTTGATTGTGGCAAATACTTTTTTATTTCAGTGTGCGAAAATATTTTGTTAACTTTTCACGCCTAAACCATTGAACAGATCATCCTGAAATTTTCAAAATACGTTATAAGGTGTACAGAAACGGATATAGGGTACCTTTCATCCCGATAAAAAGTACTGTTCCCGTTCATATGATAATAGATGGCGCCACGTGTCTTTCGAATCATGATTGAATTATAATTATTAGTATAGAAACTTTAGTAGTGTGTTTTAACCCGAATCGATTGTCAAATTCTAAATTAACGCGGGCAAAAGCTAGTTGATTATAAACTGGTAGTCTGCGTATGACACGTATGTCATTAAATGATGATAAATCGTAAATTATGATGATGAGGGGCTCGTGGCTCAGTAATAACAACGTGAAAACAGTGTGGGGCAACGTTTTTTAAAAAGAAAGAAGAAGAAAGAGGAAAAAAACAGCCGCACGGTTGATCGATCTGGTTAAGCTACGCTTGCCGCGGTTGGTCCGTGGATGGGTGACCATCTTTACATACCAAGACCCTCCGTGCTTCGGAAAGTACGTTAAGCTGTTGGTCCCAGCTGTCATTCGTGGATCTTTGACAGTCGTTACGGGTCGTCAGAAGCTCGAAAGTGTGACAACCAGTCTTACCAAGGGGTATCGTTTAACCCAGTTACTGGGTTGTGGAGGTAAGATAGGCAGTCGCTCCATGTAAAATACTGGTATTTTGCTGCGTCCGGTTAGACTGGAAGCCGACCCCAACATAATTGGGAAAAGGCTAGGCAAAAGATGAAATGATAAATGATAAATAATATTTATTTCTGTAAATTTGTTAAAAAAAACACTTTAGACGTCAAAATTGTAAAGAATTCCCTTTTGAGCACCTATGAATTGAGCACCAAAGGGCTCAAATGGCAATTTTCAAATGGTGTAAAAAATAGGTGTTCCAAAAATGGGTGCTCAAACGGAAATACTCCAAAATTGTATTATGTTTTAAGATTAGATGAGGTCGGTGTTTCCTAACCGACTACCTTGAGAAGAAAGACCGGAGCAAACCCAGAAGTCACGGTCTCTTTTAAAGTCCAGACATTATCTTGGTCAGGCACTTAGCCTGACCAAGATAATGTCTGACTTATAATCCAATAATATGAGGACCATGCAGATTTGGTCTGAGATGGTCTATTGAGGAAAGAATCACACATATTTGAATGGACCTGTCCAGTCCATCATTCATAGCTTCATAGTTATACTCACCAGCGCTGAATCCCCAGTGTGTCGTACTTTGAAGATGCTGAACATCCTTCTGACTCATCATCATCATCCACTGCTGGACGTAGGCCTCTCCAATTGCACGCCATTCAACTCGATTCTCGGAAATTCTCATCCAGCTGCTACCAGCCACCCTGCGAAGCCACCTAGCCACCTAGCCTGAGGACGTCCTACCTTACGTTTACCGATTCGCGGTCTCCACTCAAGAACACGTCTACCCCAACGGTTATCGGTTCTACGGCTAATATGGCCGGCCCATTGCCACTTCAGCTTGCTTATTCTGTGAGCTATGTCAACAACTTTAGTTCTCTGCTAGATCACCTCGTTCCGGATTCGATCCCTCAGAGAAACTCCAAGCATAGCCCATTCCATAGCTCGCTGAGCGACCTTAAATTTATGGACCAGCCGTACCGTGAGTGTCCACGTTTCGGCTTCGTAAGTCAAAACAGGCAGGACGCACTGATTGAAGACTTTGGTCTTTAGGCTCTCTGTGATCTTTCTGACTGCCAACCCTGAAAGTGATGTTTGCGGATGAATGGAGTAAAATTATGCGTAGGATATGTTTGGTGTTCTGTGAGTATGTAAGTCTTACAGCTGTTCCATGTTAGTTTTAATTAAATTATATATAAACGTAACGTACGTACTTAACGTACTTATTGCGAGACCTATATTAGTATTATTATTTCACAAAAAACTGAAGATAGATAGAAAACAGAAGGAAACAATAACACTTGTAACCGCTAGACCAAAAGAAGAAGTTTTGTATCGATATTTATTAAAACGTGGGAAATAAACGTAGTAAAACAAATATATATACTCCATTTATTATAACATTAGACAAATAACTGTTCTCACCCTTTCGTTATTTCGATGTAAACGTTTAATAAACTCCGTTATTTCACGATAAATACAAAGCACTGTAATCTATTTACCATTTACATAGGTAGGTACATTCAAAAAATAACTCTAAAGTGCAGTACTTTCAACAATATTACACAATACGAGTAACTGTCGTTTAGCCGTTATTTGTCTAATGCTAGTAAATGGAGATAGGTAGGGTTTATCCGATTAATGTTAAAGTTTACTATAAATCAAGTTAGTCCGTTAATTTTAAGTGCGAAAGGCAAATAAAAACAGGCACAGTGGTTCGAACACGGTAGGCCGTCGCCGAAAAAAAAAACTAAATACTAAAGAATTTAACTAATCCAATACACATTTGAATTTTCAATTTAAAAAATCATGGGAATATGTCAATTAATACACTAATTAGCTAAACACACACATAATATTTACATTATTTACGAAAATAACTTACTTTTTGACGACTTGCTTACATTTTATCGTCTTAATCTATTTTTTATTACCTACATTTAAATCGTATAATAAAAATCTATGTGTCGTTAAGTGAGCCACTACTGTCTTTGAACTTAAATAAAGAGTCAATCCTCTATGTAATAATATTATAAATGTGAAAGTTTGAACGTTTTGATGTTTCTTACTCAGTCACGCAAAAACTGCTGAACGGATTTAAATAAAATTTGGCAGAGAAGAAGATCATGACCTCGGTTAGGACATAAGATAATTTTTGTCCCGGTAAAACGTTCCTGTGAGATAATTTGCGGGCGATGCCACGGTCAAAAGCTAGCTTTAGCATAAAAGAAGAGTCAATTAACTATAAAAAGTGATAATTAAAGAGATAACGTATTGAAACTTGCACGTGGAAACGGCATGGTTGAGAGAAATTATACTATCAAGTTTAATACTGAATATTCATGATTTTAAGTTACTAAGAGTAACTGTCTTATTGACATGTATGTATGTATTCATAGTTTTCAAACGTTCCCAAGAAATAACTATGTGTAATAATGTTTTCTGTATCGTAATTTTGTAGTAAAGTCATTGTGAGCACGATTCTGACACGGTAGAACCAAAATCTCTTGATTTTCATTCGATTCTCCTCATAAAATCAGCAGAGTAATTTAATGCTGGTTTCAAATTGTTTAGAAACCGTGAATTGGGCGAGATCTTCAGGGATTACGTCGTACTACGTCCCAGTTACAGTTACTCTAAAATCGTGGCCCGTTATAAATAGAAGTCTCGACATTGACATTCAAAATAAATTTACATTTTTCTCTTTTTTCTATTCACGAGTATCATTATCGCATTGTAATTCAATACTGACTCAATGACATCGTTGTTGATTAATAGCTGTGTATGCAAATATCAAAAGAATCGGTGACATCCAAATATTCGGCGTCACATTACAGGTATCGTGGGAAATCCTTGTCCTGCACAACAATAGAGCTCGCCAATAGCACAATCGGAGCGGCACACAATAGAACGTTTTCCTGTGGCCACGCCTCACGACACAATGGCACAATAACACGCCCAGTTAGATCCTCCAACATTCGTGAATAAAGAAAATTTTCTCCACAAATACAAACGTAACGGAGATTGTATTGACTTTTTAAACGCCCTCATAGAGCGCACACCCACCTGAGTTTCATTGTGGTGTGCGAAAATGGTTTCACAATGCCCGGCTATTCACCGCGGTACGCACACTGTGCGGGATCGCCACACTCAAAGACGTTCGCAGGGCGGAGCTTAGAGCGAGATGAAACCTCGCCTAGCCGGTCGCGCGCGCTCGAGCGGGAGAGAGCGCGACCGTCCGACACGCACACATTGGCCGCTAGAAAAGGATGGGCTGAACGGCTTTGTATAGATTCCGCGGGATGAAAGCTGTTATTCCGCATAGACAATTGATTGTAAGCGTTGTCATGAATAGAACTGCACCGAATTTTCTTCCAGGCTGAAAGTTCCCGGTGCGCTAATTAAGATTTCGTGGTCAAAATATGATGTTCGATTCATTTTCTGGGAGAACAGGGCTCCGAAGGACGGCATTGTTCATAGGGCAGTGACATTAGGTCGGTGCGTCCTTGTCGCACGTGGGAGCGGGGCGGGGGGCGGGGGGCGGTATTGTAGCGCGCGCGTATTGTCGACCCGCTTCGATCTGCCAGCATTGTGTATCGGCGCCGCGCGTTCACAAGACGTGTATCACGTTCCTATTTCAAATTTTCGAACGCGTTCGATCGCGGAGCGGTCGCACGAACTCTTTATTCGAACGTTACTGCGAATATTTTGTGTTGGACTATTGTTTTTATTTTGTGTTATTTTTTTGCTTGTGTGCTATTTTTTAGTTTGTGACTTTAACAGTTAGAACTAGATAGTTATGATTGTGAAAATAATGCCAAAGAAACGGTGTGATCGGACGATTTAACGTGTTGTATTAGTTTTGTTACATTTTATTTTTTATTTTGTAACTTTTCGTCGCACTTCTATTTTTTCTGATGTCTGGGAAAGCAAGAGGAACGATGGTATTGCACCTGAAGGTAGGTAAATGACTTGTTTCATATTTTTTTATGTAATGTATTGAAGTTTAATTTGGAGTACCTACAAATTTTGTTTCTTAGTTAGTATTTTCTGTGCTGCTATAAATAGGGTTATTTGTGGATGGCAATAACATTAATGTGTGTAGATTTACTGCGTACCTATTTAATCTACACCTGTCAAAATAAAATGTATTAAGTACGATTTGAATAAACAATTAATCAGTTAATAAGACTTGATAAATTAATTTAATTTAAACTCACAATTGATCAAAAATAAAAGTTACATAATATTTTACAATTTCCTACACAAGTTACAACTTGCACAGTGGGCCAACGGTCAAAAATTGTGGACAAAAAAAAAACGGATTAATGGATTAATAAATCCGTTATAAGAAATCTTCTTGTGGCGACATGTTTTATAAATAAAATACCTACTGTGCAACACTATTGTGTGCATTTGTATAGAAACCTGTTTTCATTACAAGACATGCCATTTGCGATATTTGAGATTTTTCGAGTGTGTTTGTTTCAGATATTTACAATAGATTCTTCTCTTGCTTGAATTATTGTAAAGTTTTTTCTTACGTTTTCTTTGAATGAAATTAGGTATTTGTGTTCAAAAAGTAAAATCTTGACTACATTATTTTGTTGAGGAAAACAATTTTAATGTCGTTGCGGTATTGCGTGTTTTTTTTTTTGCAATAATTTGATGAAAATTAATAAAACTAATATATATGGGGTGCGTTTATCTCGTCTTCTCGTAAGTACAGTCAGTTACCACAATTAGCTGATCCCCCTTTGCTCAAATGGTTGAGGTTTTTTTTACTAACAAATCGTACGATTTTCATTTTTTTTTTTCTAGTTTTGGGTAGATTTCATATAGGTAATTAAATTAAATTAAGAATTATAAATTTCGATCCGTATTCTAAAAAATCTCAACCATTTATGCAAGGGGGGGTCAGCTAATTATGGTAATTGACTTTACCTAGGTTCTTCGTAATTTATATTTAATTATTTTACTCATTACAGCATAAACCAAAACTCGCGAATATTTACCGAATAATTTCCATATTTCAAACCTCACTTATCTACCTAGTTAACTAAGAAATTATTATTATTATTAATTTGAATTCAGAATCAATTAACATTCCATACATTGTTAGTAAATAATACTTATTATTATATGATTATGACACTGTAACATAATATTAAGGTACAACTGTTAGATAGTTACTAGGTGCGTTGTAACAGAACACCACACATATTTTACCACGCATAGCATAATAAACTAAATAGTAATACTTCAAAAAGATTATCACTTGGAGTAGGTATAATAAATACATACCTACTACAAAAAGATTATCACTTCAAGTAAAGGCTCGTACAGACTAGTGCGATATCGCGGGCGCGACGCGACACTAGTAGCACAAATTCTTTGTCGGTCAAACTCAAACTCAAACTCAAATCATTTATTTCAATTAAACCATTTACAGGCACTTTTGAATTGTCCAGCAGTCGGTCAGTAAGAAAAATTAAGCTACATTCCCATTCCAAAGCGTAGGTACCTATGGAGAAGAACGGGCAAGAAACTCCATGGACACTCTTTTAAATTAAATTGTTACAAAAGTATTCGTTACATCTATAATGTTGAATTTATAACTAAAAGTGAGAACGATGTAAAAATAAAAATAATAAAAACTTACACGTTAAAAGCGTCAAGCGTAGGTACAACAAATAGAAACAAAATAAAATAAAACGTACCTGTCGCGCCCGCGATATCGCGCGAGTCTGTACGAGCCTTAACTTATTTCAATAAAATACATAATTGAGCTTCATTAACTCTTTAATTATATGTCATGTCTTCATAACTTTATTATGAACATTTTAATAAAATTTATTAGATATTTATTAACTCTGTAGGTACCTAAGTCCCCAACACCCGTCGTTATTACTGAAATATTTCAGATGACTTGACAATTTTCTATATCTATACATTTTCCTCCTTACTAATAAACGTTGTATAGCGTCTGTATAGTTACACAACGCTTTGTCTTCTTCTTTCGAAAGTCAAATTACTGACGAGTGAAAGAGAGAAATCGGTGTGTAACTATACAGCAGCTATACAACGTTTATTAGTAAGGAGGTTTATGTTTATGCTTTATTTTACTATGGGTTTGCTCTTGACTCTAGTCTAGGTCTGGATGACAGAGACAAAGTCTACGATGGAGTGAGCTTACCCAGAAGAAGCCTGCTCACTCTCACTTTAATAAACTAATAATATCATATCATATAATATGCTAGCTGCTTCCCGCGGCTTCACTCACATGACTTTTTACAAATAAATAGAATTGAAGTGTCTGTTTGTAATGTAACATTTTTGGGGTTCCATAGTAAACAAGGAACTCTTATAGTTTCGTCATGTCCATCTGTCTGTCTATCTGTCTGTCCGCGGCTAAGCTCAGAGACTCTTAGCACCTATATAGATACTAGAAAGCTGTAATTTGTTATGAGTTCACATATTAACCTCTCGAATGCCGTAATTACAGACACAATAAAAAAACCATTGTTTCTTGCGTGGATCCATGTTCCGGTTTTTCATATGAAAGGTTAATCACGCCAATAAAGTGGTGAAATAAAATATTGAAAAAAAATTATTTAGGGTAGGTACCTACCGTACACGTAAAGTGGGGATAGTATTTAATTTTTCTCGTCTATCCCATGATGTGGGGTATCGTTGGATAGGCCGTTCAAAAATATTTCGGGTTTGTGATAACCATTTTTCGGTCCAAGGATCCGTTTGCGTGATATCAAGCTTTAAAGTGCTAATTTTTGTTAGAGTCAAGTGTTCCGCGTGCGCGACACGCAGTGCTTTTGTGTTGCGTCGCATGTCACGCCTGTTTATAGGAGCCTTAAGTCTCATTTACGACTAAAATCAAGTGACACTCCTTAATTGGTAGGTATCTCTTTACGTAACAAACGGTAAAACTTTTACAATGACCGCCACAATGGTAAAATTTTACTGCGACAGCATTGTTGTCGAGGTAAATTGACTTCGAAATTACCGCAATTAAATTTAAAAATTAAGTAGACGGTAAATTAACGGGAATTGATCTGTTGTTTGTCGAAATCGTTCGGCGTTCGGAGCACTGTTTATTCCGTTCTTAAATTTCATTTAATGATCCTCAGTTTTTTAGTAATAAAAACGTGTCAATTTGTTAACGACAGTGAGGTTTCGAGATATACGATTGGCCGCTTCAAATAAAGTATGCACGCATTCGGGACTATTTAATTGGGACTTTTTGTCTTAATGAGGGAATGTTTGAGACATTCATTTATTGTACTTTGTATGACGTTGTACCTACTTATATTTGGGCGGACTTTTTATTTAATGAATCGATTGCAGGAAATGATTTAATGAACCTATGTAGGGTAAATCCAGGATAGATGCCCCACTTTTTGAAATTACTTTATGATATCTCTTTGTACAAAAAGCAAGATTCTTTATTTGTAAAACGGGTAGGTACTTTGGTTTATTATCTTCAAATTTATGACAGGAATAAACATTATCTTTGATATTTTCAGAGTATTGGCGATTTTTGCGCACCTCTAAATTTTGGGAACACTATCTCATATAGGGGATAGTTACCTAATCCATGTAAATTACGTTTAGGGTCGAGAAAGAGGACATTTATCCCGCAAAAACTTTGATCGCACCTAGCCGTCCCATGCAATCGCACAGAGACATGCAACACGGTCAACTTGGTTGTAGTTGCAGAGTCTCTCGATAGATAAATAAAATAACATGTGTGTTTCAATCGCGAAACATAGAGTATAATTGCAATCAAGGCACCTATCCCACTGCGGCATCTATCCTGGATTTACCCTACTCACAAGGGGTGTTGTGTTACCTATTATGACATACGGTGCCGAAACGTGGAGACTGATAGTCGGGCTGGTCCACAAATTTAAAGTCGCTTAGCACGCTATGAAGCGGGCTATGCTCAGAGTTTCTTTGAAGGATAAAGTCAGGAATGAAATTATCCGGAAGAGAACCGGAGTAACCGACATAGCTTGCAGAGTAAGCAAGCTGAAGTGGCAATGAGCTGGCCATGTTTGTCGAAGAACCGATGACCGGTGGAGCAGGCGAGTACTGGAGTCGAGACCGCGTATTGGCAAGCGTAGTTTGGGACGCCCCCTAGCTTTATGGACCGACGACCTCAAAAAGGAGGCTGGGGCAGACTGGATGCGGAAGGCGGAGGACAGGGTGTTGTGGCGCAGCATGCGAGAGGCATATGTTCAGCAGTGGACTGCGATAGGCTGAGTTGATTGATCATGTTACCCAGTTACTGGGTTGTGGAGGTCAGATAAGCAGTCGCTCTATGTAAAATACTGGTATTCAACTGGATCCGGTTAGACTAGAAGCCAACTCCAACATAGTTGGGAAAAGACTAGGTAGATGATGACCTAGGTACCAATGGGAGATCTTATCACAGTCGTCTACTCTATAATACATAGAAAAATGAAAGATAAAAGCATTTAAATCATGGGGTAATAAAACTAAACAGTTAGTGGCAAAGAAATAAATATGTTTAAAAAAATGGAGTTTTCCCATTTGAGCACCAAAGGTATTCCCATTTGAGAATACTTTTGGTGATCAATGCATAGGTGCTCAAACGGGAATACTCTTAAAAACACAATTGACCAATGTCCTTAAGTTTTGTGCAAAACTTACTCGAAAAATGACTACAGTGCTTTGAAAAAACGGCAAAATATTCCATACAGATTCGTATCGTGTATTTTTGATGGTAATGAGTGCTAGGAATGTTCTAAGCTATTTCTGTGTCCAGCATTAGTATAGGAAATTCGTTTAGTTGTCGGGCTGTCAAACGCAGGGCGTATCACCGCTCGCCACGACACTCATCAATTAGCGCCTCCGTTTTACGAGTCACATACACATAGGTAGACAAACATACATAACATACTCTTCGATATATTATGTACTACATTTTAGACAAAAATATTTTTTTAATATGTAATTTTTACACTGTGTCCAGTTTAGATAAAATACAGTGTCAATGACGGATCTCGTACCAGTTTTCTTTTTTATTGACGTTTTTTCTGTTTCGGAAATGAGCAGTAGAATTTAATGGTGGCGTTACAGTGGATGTAGGTAAAACATTAAAATGATGGCTACTATCAACACTTAATAAATATGAAAGTAGTTAGAAGAAGGAGAATTTGAGGAAAGCGTGTTATCTTCTGTTTCCTCCTTCAAGTATCCGCTTTTAATATTGAATATTCGCGGAAAATTATTTAGGATGTTAATTTAGTTACTGTTTTAACCACTGCCGATATTAATTTTGCAAGTTTTTTTATGTTGTAATCGTTTTTTTTATTTGCCTACGGATTACAAATAGATTTCCCCTTGACTTTTATGAAAAAAAAAAGAAAACTTAAGGAAATATGTAATGTCAATCCATTTAGTTTTGTAATTAATCTTATTTAAGGTGAAAGCGCCCGCGAATTCAAAGGGCTATGCCCAATTTTGGTGCCTTTTTTTTTTGATGGCACACTAACGCCTCCTTGTTAGATGTGTAGAGTACTTCCATTCAAACAATAGTTTCTATGGCAGCTCAGATCTAAAGTACATCCGTCTCGAGTTATGCACCCTAATCTATGACGCGCATTTAATAGGAAAACTGAAAATATGAGTTACCTTTAATAATAAATAATAATTATAAAAATCTTTATTGATACAAAAACCTTTGACATTACTTAAAAACTAGGATACATAACTTGGTTAACTAAAGGACACACGGATAAGGAAAACCCTGAACTCCTAAATTAGGTGATCCTGTGAGTTAGGAGTCAGTGTTCTGCTTTTCCTATACTACGAGTATTTATTTCATAGTACAAACTCTATTGGACTCAAGGTGCATCATATTGGCGTAAGTGGCATAGTGTGGTATGTTGATCTAAATATGATTCGCGGCTATATCAAATATTTATTTATAGAATTATAATCATACAAATCGTCAATACAAATTTCTAAGTTCATATAATCCAGATTATTTCATGAAATCATGACTTTATAGGATTCTTAACTTAAGAGCGCATACATCGGTCCATTAGCGCCAGTCAATTTAAAAAAAAATATCTCGTGACTGAGAAGGAATTATGAAAAACAGCTAAACAGCGACCTCGGTAAGTGTGTTTAGAATGTTCTAATACCTTTTATAAAGTTTCATACCTATTGAGATACGAAGCAACAGAATTTATTCTAAAGAAAAACGGCCACATTCCTCTAGATCGTATTTTGTTGCTTCGTGTCTCAATATAAAAATTTATAAAATGTATTAGAACATTCTAAACACACTTACTGAGGTCGCTGTTGAGCTGTTTTTCATAATTCCTTCTCTAGTGGCGCTAGTCGACCGATGTATGCGCTCTTAAGAAGTTGTATCAATGATTCTAATTATTGTAATTCTGTAAAAAAAACATATTTGTAACGGTCGCGAACTTATCAACATACACCCAGAAGATGAACTGCAAATTGTAACAAAAAATAATATTTGAATTTCTCAGGCTACCTTAGCGCTTCCCTCTTAAGAAATTATGAAGGAAATGCCTACATAAGTACAATACGGCACTTCTGAACTTTCATTATTTTCCATCCATAATAAATTACACAGTCATTAAAAACTTTCAAACCGTCAAAGTACATCAGGAAGACCACGTATACCCACAAACCTAAAACATTACAATAATAAACGCGTACCGGTTCCAGTAAATAGGATAACTACACCGATTGTTTTTAATAAATATTATTTTTGTTATTAACCAACAGGAAACGGGCAACGTATTTATATTAAAACACCACGCAATGAAAACAGTCGTAAATCCAATCGAATATAAACCTTTGCATGCAACGGATGCGAGGAAGATTAAAAAAAAAGAAAAGTAACCATAGATCTATTTAACCATAGGCACTAAATAGGCAACGTCGAAAAGTTCATAAAACCGAAGTTGTGGTTGATTTTAATAACCGATTTATTAGTTTTTAATATATTTAATAAAATCTATAGGATGTGGTTTTTGTCCTCAGATGTTTTAAATCAAACACTGTGGTCACGATGCGACTTTTAATGTTTATTACTTTTCAAAGTTAACGGGTGCTGCCTCTAATGTATTTTTGAGTGTGTTTTTCATTTAGATTTTCATAAACAGCTTTTGGTTTTGACCGAAATGCTTTTTGAAATTGGTTTTGACTTCTTTACATGTTCTTGAAACCTAATTAGTTTTGTTTGATGTGCTCAACACCTACCTACATTTATTTTTAATTTATTTATTTGTACAGTTCTTATACATATAATGTTTGTGTCTGATTTAGTACCTATACCTAAAAATTAATTTTCCTCGTTTAAGTTCAATAAAACTGCTGTATTGAGAGTTTTATTTTGGTACGACATGCGTAGGTAAGTACTTTATTTTTATTTTTATTCTACTATGAGTTTGCTCTTGACTTTAGTCTAGGTCTGGATGACAGAGACAAAGTCTACGATGGAGTGAGCTTACCCAGAAGAAGCCTGTTCACTCTCACTTTGAATAGATTAGGGTTGTATGCGTTCGGAAACACAGACGCAGGCAGAGAGTTCCACTCCTTTGCTGTGCGCATTATAAAAGACGTTTGAAAACGCTTAGTGCGAGTTGGTGGAATATCAACTAGGTAGGGGTGGTAACTTGCAGTGCGTCTAGATGTCCGATGGTAGAAGGGGCCGGTGGAATGAGGTCGTGGAGTTCATGGGCACACTCTCCGAAGTACAATCTGTAGAAGACCGACAAGCAGGCAACCTTGCGGCGATAAGCCAAGCTGTGAAGCTTACCAAAACTAACAAAAAGTAAAACAAAAAAAGAAATATTAGAACTATTACACAATATTACTTATCTACTTATTATACTAAGTGTTATTGGGTTTTCCGATCAATAATTTTAACCCGGAGTCTTGATTCGTGCCCGGTTGATGACTTAAGAGCGTGTACAACGGTCCACTAGCGCCACTTCTTTAAAAAAATATTATCTCGAGACTGAGAAGGAATGATTAAAAACGGCTCAATAAAGAACCTCGGCAAGTGTGTCTAGAATTTTCTAATTCGTTTTATAAAGTTTCATATTGAGACACGAAGCAACAAAATACGATCTAGAGGAATGTGGCCGCTTTTCTTTAGATCGGATTTTGTTGCTTCGTGTCTCAATATGAAACGTTATAAAAGGTATTAGAAAATTCTAGACACACCGAGGTTCTTTATTGAGCCGATTTTCATAATTCCTTCTCAGACACGAGATATTACTTTTTTTAAAGTACCTAGTGGCGCTAGTGGACCGTTGTACGCCTTCCTAAACATAACTATACTCCATTTACTACAGCATTAGACAAATAACGGCTAAATAGAGACAGTTATTGTGTAATATTGTTGAAATTATTGCACTTTAGAGTTATTTTTTTAATGTAAATGGTAAATAGATTACAGAGCTTTGTATTTATCGTGAAATAGCGGAGTTTATTAAACGTTTACATCGAAATAACGAAAGTGTGAGAACGGTTATTTGTCTAATGTTATAGTAAACTAGCTGACCCGACAGACTTCGTTCTGTCAAAAGCTATAGTATAAACTCCACTACTCTACCCTACCCTACCCTACCCTACCTACCTACCTACCTACCTACCTACCTACCCTACCCTACGCTACCCTACCCTATCTACCTACCTAACTACCCTACTCTACCCTACCCTAATTTTTCGTAAAAACCATAAGAATTGGTTAAATTGGTCCAGGCGTTGTTGAGTTATGCGCTTACCAACACATTTTGCGATTCATTTTTATATTATAGATAAATGGAGTATAGCGAAATGTGGGTGTACCTACTATAAGTACACCTCTGCCGCACCCTTCATGGAATACAGATGCGATGTTATGTTTCGTTATTAAATACTTATTGCTATGTATGATAAATCTTTTCAATTCATAATTTCTATGAAGCAATAATTTTCTAAGAAGAAATCGAGAGCAGTGGTTGCCCAGTGCTAATGGCCTCGACTTTCGAGTTGTAGGTCGTGGCGGCATCTACAACGCCACATGCGAACTACGCATCAAAGACCTGACGTCACAAAAATCCTGCATCGCGCAATCAGGGGCCTAAGTCTACTAATTTACAAACGTTGCAATGGTCTCGCCATTGTGAGTATTTGACAGTGTTTGTATGGCAAATCTGTCAAAAACTCACAATGAAGAGACCATTGCAACATTTGTACATTAGTAGACTTGGCCCCCAGAGTTTACCGCGCGACTAGCATATATACAACATCCTGACATCAACCGTTGGGCAGTTGCCCACCAGACACAACATCCGTCTAGTCGGAGGATCCTCCCTTTACTATAGAGTATGAGTGAACTTTACATCCTGTTCTTCATACTTCTATTGGTTCGAACACAGGCGGGCGCTTTACTTTGTGTAAATAATTTCATAACCACTGCTCTCAAAACGGCGAAGGACATCGTGAGGAAACCGGCATGTCCTAAAACCAAAAAAATCGAAGACATGTGACATCTACCAACCCGTACTGGACCCACGTGGTGGAATAGGGCCCACTCCCTCTCACAGAGGGGAGGCCGGTGTCCCAGCAGTGGGCTTCTTACGCTTACGCTAAGAACCAATGCCGTAATCTCAGGCAATCATGTTTAATTTGAATACATTTGTTACATAATGAATACATGAATACATTGCAACAAATTGGCTAATATTCGCTAATTACCATATTATTAGGTCCTTCTCGTGTTGACTCTTTATGTGATTATTAATGATCGGACATTCGGATGCATATTATATTTACCTAAAGTTGAATTTTAGCTATGAAAGTACGGAAGCGGCTTCTTAAAGTTTTTTTTTTTTATTATTTGTTAGAAAAAATCCCGAGATTCCACAGAACAATGCATAAAGGCTCCTAAAAACAGGCGCGTCACACGATACGACACAAAGGCACCGCATGTCGTGCGACGAGCGGTGCCTTTGTTTCGAGTCGCGTGTCGCGCCTGTTTGTAGGAGCCTTAACTAGTAGGGTAGGTATATACATAGTATGCAAGCGACTTCAAAAAAAAAATCATAAAAAAACCCTGGATTCTTGGATTGCGTAACTATTCAGATGCATATTTATTTAAAATTAAAATTGTGGTGTGTGTTAGTTAAAGCAAATAAAAACTAAATTAAAATACTTATATTTTTTCATAAATTAAGTACTATAACTTGATTGGGCGTAAATGTTACCTCGGCTACTTAGGTAGGGATATGCATATTATGCATCCGATTCTGTAGGCAGAAAAAAACGCAAAATTCGTGAATTCCGGTATCGCGGGATTTTTACGATCGACACAAAAGTGTATTCCATATAAAGCCAACATTTAAAAGTAAGTAAATATACATCCGATTCTATAAATCAAAAACATAAATATATCGATCCCAGAACCGCGGGATGATTTCGATACAAAAGCGCATTCCTTGTTAGCCAACATCTCAACTTTAGGTGAATATGCATCCGAATATCCGATCTCTAGTGATTAATTAGATTATACAACCGGTAATTGGCTTCATATTAATTAACAGTGAAAAAAAAAAAGTGAATTGTGGAACACAATTGATCCAGTTTTAATTCATTCGAAAATTCTTGAGTGATCATTTTTCTTTAAACTTTTTTTTGTGAAAGAATATAAATTCAAATCCCATGACACAGTACACTCTTTCGAATAACTTTCCCAGCTGAAAAATCCAGAAAGGAAAAGACACCGTAACCCTATTATTAGGATTCTTATCCGCCACACCCATCCGATTTACAAGACAAATACTTGGCACTACCCGGCCAAATCACATAGGTAGGTCACGTCTCACGTCACTATTGTGACATTCGGTTGACTTAAACTGGCAGCATTACCGCCACCCTACCTTTGCCCTCGATTTTTTTTTTATTAATTCCCTCCACGTCTCGGCTTTGTTCGTCCCATTGTGAATACCATGTGTAATAGAAATACGTAGTATGCTTATTGAATGGAATTTTCGTATTTTGTCCTCAGCTTTGTCGATTTGGATCACTGTGCGGTGTGAATAATACATTTAGGTATGACGTCTCAGTCTTTTGAGGTACCTTTTAGGTACTTGCTTGATGAAAAGGAGGCTATACCTAGTATTTTTTAAAGGAATAACGATATTTCTTAAGAGTTGCTATAAGTACCGTGGGTATACCAGTTGACTGAAAGAGTCATCTTTCTGACTCATGATATAACAACAGAATCAGAACAGTTATTCATCACAGTGTGGAGGATAGCTTAAGTCCAGTTGAAAACCAGTGTCGGGCACTTGTTGTCTGGCATTTTTGCTGAACTGGGCCTTTTTGGTGCAGACGTGCCTGTTAATTTCTTCCATCACACATTACAGTTTTTATTTTATTTTTTAGCTGCTGTTTATTACATAGTTTGTGTCATGTGTCCCTTTTAGTCTGTGCTGAATAAATGTGTTTTCTTTCTTTCTTTCTTTCTCTCTTTCTTTCTTCTTAGTTTCAAGAATATAGAACTTTGTACTTCCCCCGTCTGCAATGAGTACCTATTCTAGGTGGATCTATAAAGGATTATTATAACGATTCATTTAGTTGCAAATCCTATACTCCATTTATTATAACATTAGACAAATAACTGTACTCACCCTTTCGTTATTTCGATGTAAACGTTTATTAAACTCCGTTATTTTACGATAAATACAAAGCACTGTAATCTATTTACCATTTATATTAAAAAAATAACTCTAAAATGCAGTAATGTCAACAATATTACACAATAACTGTCGTTATTTAGCCGTTATTTGTATAATGCTATAGTAAATGGAGTATAGACGATTGTTACAAAAAACTATTCCGTTATCGATCCGATCATTACTTAACACGTTAACGGACAGAAAGCCTCCCGACGTTGTCTCTGCAAAAAATAATACGACAGTATGCCTGTCGACAAAGTTTTAACTTTTGTAAAATCAGTACGCCTTGTGGCGTATTATTTTATATACTAACCTCCTTACTAAAAACGTTGTATAGCGTCTGTATAGTTACACAACGCTTTGTCTTCTTCTTTCGAAAGTCAAATTACTGAAGAGTGAAAGAGAGAAATCGGTGTGTAACTATACAGACGCTATACAACGTTTATTAGTAAGGAGGTAATACAAGGAAGGACATTCTGGAGTGTCACCACAGATAGAATTTTAACCTTTTATTGTCATAAAAAAACATTCTACAAAAGTGGGCATTCTGCAAAATTACTCTAGGCAATGTATGAAATTTTGTAGTGACCTAACACATTCAACCAGTGAGGAAATACTGTCCGTCAACGTGTTAACAAATCAATCCCTTTTCCAACTTCGCAATATTTGCAATACATTTCCTATAACACAACTACCTACTTACTCCAACAACAAACATTACAAGCATACTTCACCAAACGCATTAACACCTCTTTAAAATTTATTTGAACAGAATTTTATGCTAAATAAACTTCATTGACGGCCCCACAATGGATAGCGCCCTTTCGACTTAACCCTCAAATAATTCCTCGATTCCCGTAGACAACGCCTTCCGTTTCTTTCATTGGGTCTTAGAAAAGGACAAAGAGGAATTGATTTTTAAGTTATAAACGATCCGCGAGTTTCTAAAACAGTTTATGAAGAGTTTATGTTTAGAAGATAACATCTGCCAAACTGCAAAGCAATTTGTCGGCAGTAGGTTCTCGTGAATTTCGCACGAATCTTTACTTGACTCAACGATAAAATTAAATCAAATTGTCAGCAACCTAATGTTAGACTGAATATTTAAGACGCAGATTTAGACCTGAACCGTGATTATTCGTTCCTATACGAGAAGGAATCGGCAATAATCAAAGTAACAGCTAGCATTTATAAGTAGAAAAAAGTGTTTGTTCGAATGACAGTGTTGATATATGACAACGTTCATTGACAATTCGGACTATTAGTAGTGGTCCCAAATCACGACGGAGCTGAATGAGTTGAGTCACAGTTTAAAACACTTAAAACAGGTTTACGCAACGGATTGGAAAACCTCAAACAGAAATACCTGCCTTACGGATTTTCCAACCACGGGGTTTCCATCGGGAGGGTCCCATTCAGTTTTAAACCGGTAAACCTCTTTATTATAATCTTCACAATGACCGGTAGGTATTTGGTCCTATAGATACTAAGTTCCACATGCTCGTAAGTTCCCGCTTCAGTTTACCACTTGTACCATTCCCAGCCAAAAAAAAAGAATCCCCAGTAGGTGTGCATTTTAGGTGTCCCTATTATTTGTAGTACGGAACCCTTCTGTTTGCTAGCACGTGTTTTATTGTGTAGTTATTGCGCAATTATTGAAGGGTGACTGTAGAATGCTAAGGAAGTGCCATTGTTGGTGGGGAGGAAAGAATTGACGGTGCCAAGTGGAATACGCTTATTGTGGCAGGCAAATCGGTGATCTTGGTTGAATTCTCATGTGTTTCTCTAGACGGATGGCTTGTTGCTATATCCTTTAAGAATCATTTTGCTTATTATTGTAAGCATTATTATTATTGCCAAACTGGTCTACTCGTTCCTGTGCTATTTATAATATGTAGGATTTTATAGCTTTGGAATTTTTTACTTCATTATTGTTAGAGAATACAAGTGACAAAACTGAAGAATCTATTAATTCAAGAAAAGTATATTCTGTTGTAGATAATCAGTAATATTTTGGAAGGTACAATGAACCTACAACTAATTACGTTTTCCGTGTATATCCATTCATCGCATCTGTCTGTCAGCGTTTCGCACGCGTAGAAATAATACCCAAAGACTGTTCAAATAACAAGGATGGGGTGACTGCCAAATGAGTAAAACTTTATAATAAAAGACTAGAAAACTCGATAGAACTATCAAATCTTTAGAATGTTAAAGAGATATTAAGGACAGTCCTACTACATACTTACAATAAAAATTATATATGCATAGTATATTAATGCAGTTGATAAGGCTATTCTCCGAACAACACTTTGAAAATCGAACGGTCTGAATCTGCGACGGTTGACTTTAAAACAATTGAGGATCACAGTCACTTGAGTGGGCCAGAAATGGACTTTCCAAAATAGTGGTATAAATACGTAGGGAATATTCTGTCCAACTTACCAATTTTACTTGGCAGTATTTTCAATACGAACCATATAATTTCCATTGTTCATCTTCACATTGAGCTCACAATGCAAGTCGTCTACGTGCCGTCTCTTCTCCTGCGTGGATATAGAAAATAAAGAGTTTCCTGTACAATTGTCGAGGGACATTCGACCCTGTTCTAAAGAAATACCTTTGTGGGACACGTGTGAAACAGGGTCTTGTTCGAATTTCGAGTCAAGTTTGATCTTATTATTAATGATTGTCCTAATATTTGTGGGATCATTGACTCAGAATTAGAAATCGATTGCTACTTCCTAAAAAGTGCAATACCTACGCTGTCAAAATTTATGTGACGCTATTTTTTTTTAAATTACCGTCGAAAATTTTCAACGCAGGGTGGTCCAGAATCGTGGACTGAATCCATAGTAATAGGCTTCGCGTCGATGTCCCTGCCACTCTGTATATTTTTGTGAATATATCACTCCTGCTAAAACTAGAAATCTAAAACGAAGAACATGTGTACAATTTACAAGAAAATCAACAGGACTAAAACAGATTAATTATAATCTTCTATTATTAAAGTGTTACATATAACACGATGATATAATTTCATCCCAATGCGTTCCTTCCAAGAAAATCCTCATAATATTTTAGTATTGTCATTCTCAAGCTTCTCAGTAATATGCACGATAGTCCGAATCGCTCCAAAATTGAGTCAAACAAAGATTAATGTGATTTCCCTATAATTTATAGCTAAAGTGACGTTTGAAAGTAAACATGTTACTATAAATCCGACATCTGTTTGTTTGAAGGAGAGAAAAATGCCTGTCCGAACAAAATCGATTGACATATTGCTCATGTATTGTATGGAGATTGATTTAGAATCAAATAATTATATCGTTGCCTCCGGAAAAAGCAGGAGAAAAATCATGGTGCACGTGTTTGTTTAGTAGAAAGGTTAATTTAGTTTTGCTTATTATGAAAATGTTGTTGGACAGATGGGAAATTATGACTTTATTATTATAGAATTCAATGTATGTAGGTAGGTTCTAATAATAGCAATTCTCGAAGTTATGAAAGAAGTTTGTTGGTGGGCAGAGTGTCTGGCAAGTAAATAGAAATCATGGTTTTCACAGTTAAAGCTATAGACAGACAAATAGCCCAGTCAGATTATATTAAGCCGATGAATTGGAAAAGTACGAAAGTACGGTAGAAAATGATTGTTTAGGAGTAGCACAAAAGAAAACATTCAGATATTAGGTAGGTACGTTCAGGAGCGGTTGATTAAGAACTGAATGATGATGCAGAAACTTTTATGTGATTCTACTTTTACAACGATTGCAATCTTCCTTTGTGCAAACAAAAACGACATTAACAGCTAAGATTTATTAAGCGTTTAACGAAGTCATATTTTTTATGAACAGGGGGTAGTAATTTATTACCCTATAATTTAATTTACATACTGATATGCACTTAAGAATAGTGTTTAAGAGCCAATTATGTGACATAAATTACTATAATTTTATGAGCTTAAATGGAGAATGATCGCCGCGTATCAATTCGCGTTCGGTATAAAACCATACTTAGGTATGCACTTAGATTAACAAAGATCATTAGTTAATTCTTGGATCCTGTCTTTCTTCCAGATATTTTGATTAGCGAACTATGATAGATATCATTTCTAATTTTGACACTGGTTTCTTCTGCCATAATTGGTACTTTATGATCTTTGACCGCTACAAACGTTGTTGATACCTAAATTACTTTTATCCCACTGCTAGGCATTATATAGAACAATACCAAAAGTCCCCGTCGCCATCCTTCTACATACTTATATACCAAAAAATTTGGCTAGTTGAAAACATGTTCACAGACTATATGTCATCCTCAGTGATATTTTATATCATCCTCGGGGAACCTCAATATCTAATTGAAGAACCTTGATATCAATTCTCTACAAAATCTACAATAATAAAAACGCTGTAATATTTTAACGGCTTCTTAGATTAAAGCCATACATTGTTTGATAATCCTGCATCCTGTAGATATTTAGTTTGCGTTCGATGTTAGCTCGTAAAATTCTTTATTATGCGTCTATGTACGTAATAGTTTTAATTTTATGGTCAAAAATGTTATCATAATAATCCAAGGCGTTTGTTATAGGACTTCCGTTCACAGACTTGCGTCTGACGGGGTTTTTTCTGTAGCATACTCTTGAAATAGGTACTGCAAATTCTGTTCCAGTATTTGTTATAAAGTATTCCTCTTAATTTAATATTTCAATGTCTAGAAGCCGCTACTTCTAGATTTTTTTACTATGCTTTTACTTGGTCTTAAGTAGTAAAGTGTGCGAAGTGGTGCGAAGTAAAAAAAATTACATACGACACAAAAACTCTTTTTTTTTTTTGTTTCGTATCTGAATTCAAACGATCAATGCAAATTGAATACTTCTATTTAGTTAACCTTAAAATGATCAAGAAATGGCAATCCTAGTGTGAGGTCTAGGAATTCAATCCACTTGAATGTAAACTTAGCAAAATAAATTTATTCTGTTCTATTCTATTAGGTTGGTACCTACATTATAAGATTTATCGCTGATGAGCAAACGATCTAGTGTACTTAACGCTCCTAACGTCCCTGCTAAATATTTTTTTAATTTTCGTAACAATTAGGACCCGTGAATTTTCTATTTCAAACATAAGCTGCCTCCAGTGCTTAAAAACGCTGCAATAAATCTTGCTTGTTCTTAACATTTTCCTTCCCAACCGTTATCGTCTTCTACTTACAGGCCAAGGGACACTCCAATTTTGACATTACTTAACCAACAGCTCACTTCATAAAACCCCCTTTTCGTTCATTTCCTGAACATAACTCCCTCCACACCATTCTTTCCTTTTATGGCATTAACGACAGATTTTATGGGCTTTACAGAAACTATCAAGTATCGGTTCATTTTACACTCACTAAAACGATTGTTTAGAATGTCTCTTTGGCCGACTTATCCAGCTATACATTTCCAGTATAAGGTGACCTCACTTTGGTTAGTCTTCCAATGCAAGGACAGTTCAGCTTACACTGGACGTGTGTACCGTAGTTTATACCGTCGTGCGTACTTAACGATGCCGATCATTGACATCTGCTGATTTAAGATGGGGATGAAGTAAGGGCTGACTAATGATGTTTGTATTAAAGCCATTATGGGGGACTTTTATGGGAGTGAAAGATTTAGTATTCATATTGTAAGTGTTAAGTTATGTAGTACTTGTCGTATCATCGTTGCTGGTTGCAAGTTCTTGAATTCTTGGATTTTGAGCTCCATTTCCTCCTATTCCAGAATTACAATTTTCGATAACGTCAAAAATTTGGTACGGACAGACATTTGCTTACCTATGCACGTGTTTATATACTTTTTATAGATAATTTCGCATCCCCAGTGCGATAAGGCGTAAGTAAGAATACGTCACTTTTTTATTGCAGTTTCGTATAGCCCAGATAAAGATACACAATGCTCAATTTACCCGTTAAGTTCTGACGAAAAATTAAGCCAAATTATACCAAAAAAGACAGTTGTCGCGTCACATAAGTTTTACATCTTTTCAAATAAAAAGATCCATAAACGTATGTAAAACTTAAAATATTAATTATTCTTTATACACGACAATTTGAGATATCTGAAATATTGTTGAAAAAAAGCTTGATTTTTTTACTGTTAAATGGTATATAACAAAAGATCATAAGATCAAAATGCTAAATAGATATACCAGACCAAACAGTTTTTTTTTGCTCTCCTGTAAAGTTAGTATATTCTTCTTACGCCTTTGTCGCACTGAGGGTGCGATTTACTCATTGTTTTGATGTTATTTTGATATTTAGTCTAAGGCTGTTAGCAGAAGCCTTAGGGGGAAATCCCAAAAATAACATATCAAAAGGTTTACATTAACCATCGTTCTACGTATATAGGTTAAAACATAAACCTACAAAAGTTTTATAACCAAACCGGTGAGTCACCGATCAGACACCAATAACTGCTACGAAAGCGTACCAGTCTACAATCCCAATGGAAAAAAATTGATTCATATTATAATTAAACAAAAGATGGAATGGTATCTATAAATAATTCGAGCAAGACAAGGCATGAGCAGGCATCCAGCCGTATTGTACTGGAGATAAACTGAACACATGTAGTGCATTAACACATCTGGACGCATCGCGTATTTGGAAAAAATAATATCAAATTTCTATTCGAATCCTGCGTTTGCCATTTTTTATGAGACCCATGTGGGTGCTTTGTTAATTTATTTAAGATTTTATTGAGTTAATGTATTGATTTTATTGTTAAGCGTTTCCGTGGTACAAGGATTTATTAAATGAGATCATTCATAAAAAATAGTTTCACTTTTAACAACTTGCACATGGAGTTCCACATGGGACTATACTAGAGACAGCCCTTAAATCCTATAAGGTAGAAAGTGGCCAGTTTCCTTGAAGGTGTTCCTCAGTCATCTCTCACTGTTATAAAATGTGGAAAAGGGAAAAGCCCATGATACCTAAATAAAACTGTTTCCGAAAATAATCGTACTTATCCATACCTAACGTCACTGTTATGATGTATTATGTATTATTTACTGTTCAGTAATAAATATTAATATTTTTGTTTCAGGTAAATAACATCCTCGTTGTAATCCTTACTAGAATAACCTGGTACTTATGTGTGGGTAAGTGTTTATTTCCTACAATAAAATAATACGTTTTGCCTGCGGTCCTGCGGTCTGATGAGTTTTTCAACATCAGGCAACAAACAATAAGTCAATATTTCAGCGAATGCACTATTGGTTAGTAATTCATGGAAACAGAAGCAGATAGATTTTTAGTTACAGTGAGAGTGGCAGAAACAGGAGCTAACGCCTTTAGTCTAGCCGTTCAGCCTGTTAGCTCTAGAAAAACTACGGTTTTTAAACGATTAGCAAGTACGCGCTACGTAAGATTAAAGGATGTTTCCTCTCTCCTACTTTGCTGTGCCCGAAATGAAATGAAATCGTTTATTCTGTAAATAGGAAATCGGAATCACTTTTACACATCATATAAAAAAAAAAAAATAAGCTAGATGAAGTCGACATTACCTATCTGACTACCCCTGAAAAGAAATGGCGAAATAAACTCAGGGGTCAAAGTCTCTTTTAAAGTCCAGACATAATCTTGGTTAGATCATGTGAGGACCATGTAGATCCGTGTCTGAAATGATCTTTTGAGGAAAGAACCATACAATTTTGAGTGGACCTGTCCAGTTAGTGCCGACAGGGTCCACAATGATCATGTCTTTGTAAACGTTCCAACTTAGTACACATTGTGGAATGCAAAAAATAATATGTCGTGTAACTTCTGTTTAAGGCGAAACCGTCAGGGTAGCCCGCGATGTTCAATTTTTTTTAAGTTTTTTGCAATTTGCAGGTATGAGGTTGTATGTTGATCTAATTATGATTTGCATACGTATTAAACATTTATTTATAGCACCTAACAACATACACTCGAATAAATATCATCCCCCCCTGTGGGACCGTCAATACGTCGAGATGTTTGACTTTCGTCGATTTGAAAACTTTGATGAATGTAGAATTATAATCATAAAAATTATGAATACAATTCTCGAAATGACCAATTGACATCCTGTAGAGGGCAAATCGTATATCTATGATGTCCTTATGGTCATAAAATAATTTATTTTGATAAGGATTAATATTTTGTTGTTTATATAATCGTCCAAACATAAATTATGTATGTCGAAAAATACTTTTTTTTAAACTTAAATATTATATAAAAGCTAAAATATGAAAGAAAGAAATATGGTGTCGCGGACTTTTTTGTAGAACTATTTAAGACGAACCAGGTTGCCATACATTGTTTTCATTTACATACAATTGTTTAGGCAGCGCATGCAAATAATTATATTTTAAGACGTGTTTCTTTCCGACTTGCTAAACAAAAATTGTGATAGCTCGGCCAATATGCGTGATATGAATATAATTTATGGCCTATAGTACTCAAGAATACTGTAGCTTTCTACCAGTGATTTTTTTTTTAGAATTGGATCATTAGTTCTGGAGATTACCCCCTACATACATACTTACAAACTTACAAATAATTTATACCTCTTTATAATATTAGTATACGTAGATGTCAATTTCATGAAATCATGACTTTTAGGATTATACTACCTTAAGGAGTTGTATTACTGATTCCAATGATTATAATTCTGAAAATACATATTTTTTACCGTCGCGAATCATACTTTCATCAACATGCACCCATATAATGAGCTGTAAATTGCAAAAATCGTAAGAAAATTTGAATTACACGGGTTTCCTTATCGTATCCCCCTTATAGATGATTTTTCTTCTACTTTTAACTAAGTCACATTTAACCTAACGACCAATAAAAAATTAAAGCCCTTAACGTATCCCACGCTGCCCAAACACAACACCAGAATCAAACCTGATTAATTAGAATCCATATTAAATTACCGTTGGCGCCTGCCATTGGTACAAAGCCATTTTGTCTTCGGTCAAGTATTTCCAGACGTCTGCTTGATAGACAATAACATCTTTGTTACGCTCAGTGTTCACATAAAGAGCATTGTGGCCAAATCAATTAAACCATAATGTTTTCATTGTGTAATGTACCCTCAACATTGTCTTAATGTAACTCACTCGTGTATCGTAAAATATTTTTTATTGGTCTATTTATGGCTACATCTGAATTTATTGTCCAGATACGTTACGGTAGTTGTAGCTACTGTGCAATGGTTATTTATATGTTTTGTTTTGTGTCGTTAAAATATTGGATGATGTAGCATAGGGAGCGCTCAGGCTATTTTGGCTGCCATTTTAAACTTTAGATTTTAACTCTTTTGAATTTAGTGATAAAATTGGTCGTGAAATTGAAGAAATTACTTAGAAACACTTGATTTCAGTAATGAAGAAAATGAAATAGAAATAACAGCACCAATTGGCAATAGTACACCTACGCATTAGGAGGAAAGAATACGAATTGTCACGAATAGCAAAACAAATATCACCTGTTAACTGATGACCAGAGCTATCATATTGCACTAAAAACTGTAAAAGGTGAACATCAAAAAGAAAGGTGCATTGACACCAGTTGGAATTAGACTCAACCAAAATCTCGTAATGGATGCTCCAAGCTCAAAAGCATGAGAAACTGAAGAGCCAGTCATTATTGTGAAGTAACTTAAAACCGCCACATGTGTCACATATCGTCCAGGATTGCGATGCCACATGTGAAATGAGTAAAAAAAAAAGACAAAAATCTGTTGTCACTACTCCCTAAGGTACGAACAATGCCACTCAGATCCTGTCCCTGAAATCATAATTAATTTAAACCCTAAAACGAATGAAATAGAATATAAAATCGAAACTCTGATCAGTGTCTTACGGTCGATTTCGTCTGAACATGGTTCGTTTTGTGGTGTTTTTTGTGCAACCTTCCGTAACCTTTAGCCTGTGACACGGATTGTAGATTAGGCATATTGTTGACCTTTTTTGCTTCCATTTTAGTTGCACGTGTAGTTTTGTTTTTGTCGGAGTCTCTCTGAAGAGCTTTTTGTTTTTGTTGGGACTTGTACAAGATTTGCATGTGTGCGAAACCGTTCGGGTGACTTTTTGAATCGAACACGACATTTGCGTCGGTTCCCATCGAATTTTCAAGTGAGACCGTAAGCTTGGGAGTTTTAAGTGTATTTTCTATCTTCTTATTGTTAAAAAGATTTTTTATTTCAAAACATTATTTATCTCCACAGCATTTTAATATAACGGTGTCAAAAAAATTGAAGAATATCAAAATCTAGACGGAAATGTCTTTCTTTTCTGTCAAAGTTTATGTTCCCCAATGTGAGCTTTGAAAATAAACATAATTTAACCATACAGACATAATCACATTATTCAGTATGATAGAACAATTCAGTATGACAATAAAATACTTCAGCGGTCACATTCGCTTACATTTTATCGAATCTCGAACATTTTTTTTTTACGAACGGAAGTTCTAATATTGTCGCGGTGCGTTCAGCCGTAGCCGTTGACAAAATTAATGTTTTATTATGAAACAATGAACAGAACAGTGTTTCTTATAAATAATGCGTGGCGATCCACATGAAAGATGCTCCCAGTCATACATACGACATTTGCCGACCAAAAATAAAAACACAAATGTTCCTATCACCTATAAATTATTTTATTTTACATGTTTGATGATATTCAGGGAGCCATAGGTTTTTATTATAATATACATATAGTTCAAAGCGATACAAGACTTCTTTTCAATAAATTCTACCGGCATGCGCCATGTAATTTTTTTCGGCGCCAAAATATTTGAAACTGGAAGACCTTGGAGCGCGGTATTTATATTTAAAGTTAATGGCACCTATAATTGCAAGAGTTATTATTTTCGCGTGCTATTTATAAAAAAGTTTGCTTGCGGGCAGGGAAATGACAAAAAAGCTATACGGATTTGCACTTTGTAATGTGCATACCTACCTAATTGACGGCGATGATTTAGCAATATGATCAATACTTATAGATTTCATAATTTACACGGGTACAATTGGTATATGAACTTTGATTAATAATCAATTTAACTACCTAAAGACAAAAATAGCGCATCTAAAAATCATATAAGTGAAACTGAACCAACACATTCAAAGTTCATAATCATATCCCACAAAACAAACAAAACATATTCCATGAATGATCTCATTAAAGAATTTCAATTAGGTGTAAAATGCCATAGCTTCTAGGAATCATTACCATACCGAGCCGAGCCAGATTCACGTATAAATCTACCAAGATATGTTACGAATAAAAATAATAGAATTGTCGTAGGTATCTAATAATATTACGGCCGTTTCCGTTCGCTCGTTTATTTCAGTTTGTGAACGCGAATATAACATATTATAAACGTTCATTCATGACTGTGTGGACGATTTCTGTGTTGCCAACGGTTATACGATCGTTTGGAATGGAAAAAATACCTGTTTTACCTTCGGAATCTTCATTAAATGATACATTAACTATACGCGTAATAGATTATATTAATGAAAATTTCATATCAATAACATTATCTTGATCGTATTTGTGAACTACTTTCTTTTTATTTGATTTAGTTCCTCCAGGAAATTCAACTACAGAATGTAATTGGATTCATGCGTTCACGGCTGCTATTAGAAAATCCATAACGCTGGCGTTCTCAATATGTGTGTTAACAGCATGTCCACGTTTATTGTTAATAGCAGATAATGTAAGGTTAGCGTTAATTACTTTAACTCTAACTACTAGTTTGTTGTTATTAACACTTTATGAAACTGTTTCGTAATAAACAAACTGGTTGTTTCATAGCTTTGCTCGGAGACGTGTAAAATTATTATTTTTTATGTCGGAGAAATTCATTTCGTCATGTTAATGGTTGTTAATTATTGTGATTATAATTGTTTGATGTTGGGGTCGAAGTTCACGAAACGGTGAGAATTCGAGATGCAGGTATTTCAATGCTAGATGTTTTGCTGAAATTGATAGCTAATAAGGAAATCTTTACCCTAGTAGCTTTTAACTTCAGAATACAAGAAATAGAAAATATAACTCAACTGCAGAACCACCAACAGCCACTACACTTACAAAAACAAACAAAAATAACAAGAAACAAATGACAAAAATGTACAATAATAATTGTTGACATTAATATGCATTGCTACACATAACAAGACACATTTGCATCCTAATACTCTAAGATCCAACAAATCTCTGGGATATAGAAAGAATGTGTTGGAATGCAGAATCCATCTTGGATATTATCAAGGGCGTCTTAATCCGCACAAATGAGCCGTGCCGGTGGAACAAAACGAATTCTTATGACTAATGTTGAGTAGAGATGGGAGCATTCGATATTTGGACCCGATTGTAGACAGGTTTTTTTGATGTGAAGCGAAAAATGAAGCGTATCACAATCGTATACCTACTCATAACACAAGAAATACAGTGAAAACATCGCTGTTTTCGAATTCGATTTCACTGTATTGGGGACGTTTACTGAAATTTATAAAAAAAAAATAAGATGTAAGTTCTATAGAATAACACCTCAATTCAACTCAAAAGTTAATATTGATGCTGAAACTGAAAATATCGATAAAACTGAATCCCAAAAATAAATCGAGTCACATCTAGGGGCGTCACTACAAAGTGTGTAACAATAACATGCTAACATGATGAATGCTACCGGTGGCTACACAAAAGAAAATAAAAAGAGATCAGATGTAGGCGATAATTCATAAAAAATAATAATAAAGGGGTAATATTGTTCTCGTCTGATTTATTTAGTGGCTGGCTGCAGTGACGTAGCACTTTGTTCTTAGTTATATGGAAGATGCTTATATAAATGTTTAGGTATTTATGTAGGTGCTTTGTTGTTCGGAATTAGCTTTAGGTACATCGGCAGTTTTTTGTAGACTCGTGCAGAGGAAAATTTATTTATAAGTAAAAATATTATGAGAGAGACTTGCCTGTAATTCTAGATTATTTAAATCCTTTTTTTTTTTCACAATATTTTGATTATCGATTATATCTGACACAGGTTTCAGATTGAGGATTGTCTTGAGCATTCGGAACAAGAGTAGGTCTATTCTTGATCCGAATCGTCATCATTTATCATCAAAGCCAAAACTATCCTGTTGCAGCATAATCTTTTAAAAAAATCTGAATAAATATAATCACCAAAAACAGTTAAAGTTATTATTACGCATATTAATGATCAGAAAGATAACAATATAAAATATAGCACGAATAAAATGCTAAACAAAAACATTGTAGATATAGACGCCGTACAAAAATACACCATAATCTGTAGGATTAGAAGAAATTAAACAGTGCATGGTAATAAAAAGTTCATCCTTCTAAGAATATAGAGCACTTTTGCCAGTGTTGAAGTAGTACGGACCACTTCTGTTTTATTGTTGGAGCCATATTTTATGACTGGATTGTGTACAGATTTAGATTGTTAAGAACTTTACACACGGTGACTGGTTACGTCGGTGCGTTTCTCGTAAAAATTGAACCTGAAAAACAAGATCTGGTAGAAAAATCCAATCTAATGATGATAATATGGCTAGAACGGAAGTAAAAATTGAGCTTACGACTGTTGGTAAGAAAGAAACGACAAGATGGATGGATATAAGAAAGAAAAGACTTTCTCCGCCGAACTCAAATTGGGATAACGTCAAGACTTACACTAATTATACATTAAATAAAGCAAATAAAGAACAGTAAATAAGATATAACAGGATTAACAGCTGAGATCTAATCTCACCCACAATTTTAATTTAACGGTGACATCTCTCAATAAGCTTATCTTAAACTTACAGAGTTTATTAATGACAATTATTGTGGAATCTAACACGAGGATAAAGAATTAAAACGACTAGTCAAATTAACTTAAAGCCTTATTTACTGTAAATTAGTAAATGGAAATCACTGTTGGATAATATTTTCAGTTATTATAAAGGATTACATAAAACTTCTCTTTCATTGCTTTCGAAATTATATATTGAATGTATTTAACCTAATAACGATACATCAGATAGGTACTCATGTAGGAAAATAAGGGTCTTAGATTAAAAAAATAATACAAAAGTATAGCAAATAAAACTAATTGAATCAAATCCTAATTATAAAATCTCCTGTCTATTTATAATCAAATGAAATGACAAACATCTGGTCTACAAAATTTCATGGACCAAGGACATTTATATTTGTCCAGTCTCAAACAGCTGTTGGGTCGCGTGTGTATAGTCCCCCTTACGTTCCGAGATGATCGTGCGCACTTCTTGCACGGTGTTCAATCATACGACTGCTCTGCTATCTTTGAGATTATAATGAAACTTTTATGACTTCAATTTTCGTTGTGAACAAAACTTTGCCCGGACAAAGATCTCTTACACGTTTATATGTATTATATATAGTTTGAGCCATAAAATTATATCTATTGTATCGATGGTTTATTTCGTATGAATGTATGTTAGCACGCTTTCGTGTTTTATTTGCGTATAAAGCTGCAAGTTATAGAATCAAATTGAAGAATGCTGTAGTCGCAAATTGTTTTCCTGTATTTCCCTAACTAAAAACAATTACATCAATATGTTAAAATACTTCTATTATTAGCATTCACGTATTCACAAGCTATCACCAAAATTAGAATAGATTACATAATGAAGTCAATACTCACGAATAAATCACGTCGTATAATTGGGATATCATAATCTATGCAAACTGTTTATCAGTTTGACATATTTATTGATCAGTCGGTAAGCCCCGCACTGCAACCCACCGACTCTTGTTTGATCCTAACAATATTTTATTGTTACTAAACTATAGTAATAAAAATCCAACTAAATGTAATGACGATGTAAATTCTGAAGATGAAGAAAAAAGTTGTAGGTAGGTACAGACAAAATAAAAACCAGCACAACAATAAGTATTGTGCTACCGGTTGCAATCATTAGTATTGATGACGCAAACGTTACTCAAAACAGTGTTGAAAAAAAACTGAGAGCCAATCAAGAGAGTGCTCACAGTGCTATGTCTAATAAAGAATGAGATGTGTACAATGAAGTATTACCGCGTAATAAAGACGGGGAAGGCAGACACAAAGGTAAGGAACGTAATGATTTGGAAGCGAGTGGATGTAGAAGCGTGAATGTGAGGAGCGAACCATGAAAATTACATACGGGGCTCAATCGCAGCCGCTCTTTTGTGTTGCACAATACTCACAATGGACGGTCAAGGACTTGATGAAGGACAAAGGGTTATAAGATGGGAAGGTAAAATTGAAATCGGTGTTACTTGTGAATTTTTGATGATGTGATTACATATGATATTGAAAGCTATGAAGAGTTAGCGGCGGAGATAGAAATATTAGAATTTTTCCAAAATACTGAATTATTTAATATTTTGAAGCAAATAACAGTTTTACCAAGACACTTGGAATAAATAACCAGTGTTATCAGAAATACAACGAATCCAATAAAATCTCTCGTCAAAAGCAAAAATCAAATCCATTAGAACGGTTACTATGGACGCGAGCATGGACATCTTGAATTATGCAAATTTCATACATGTAAAATCTGTTGTGACTCATACGGGGCATTGTACCGAGTTAGAAGCATCAAAGTGAGATCAACCTGAATAAAGGCATCCGCGCTGGACCGTCGAAGGGGTAGTACAATGTCGGCGGGCGAACAAAAACTGACATCACAATACGTTGGGCCAACAACAGTGGCCGCTCATAAATCAACCTCAGACAAAAGTAACAATAGTATTGAGGGTACCTTATAAGAGATCTTAGCATTGTGCTTATTCTTTGATGTTCACTAATAAAACCTTTGATTAATATCGTATAGACGGGACCAGTTGGTATGCAAATAATGACGTTTTGAGGGACGGTAGTCGGATCACACGTGCTGGGGTGTGAACAAAAGCTAATGCTACATCTTCCTCACAATGCTTTTGTTGGGCCACTGCTGGGCAAGTTCAAGTTGACCGATTTGGTTTTGTTAAATTCTTCTACGTGAGCTGTCTTGTTGGAACGTTCCGATTGTCCGTTCCGTTGTGTTGCTGCTTGTCTGATCCAATTGAATGATTAATCTCAGTATATGTTCCTTTATATACCTGGGTAGTTTGGCGGGTATTTCCTAAGTTAAAATCGGGTCCAGCAACACTGGTTTATAAACTAAGCCTGCCTTTGTTAGGTTCAAGGTTAGTTTATCTCTGAATTCGCGGGTCTTACCGACCGCAATTAATCTTTTATGCTTATTTAGTTATTTTAGATAAAATGTTGACCTTGTATTAATTAAAAACTTAAAATAAAAGAAACCTGCAGTATTCAAGTGTTTTATTATCATTTGTTACAAGTCCAGCGAGACTAATCAGTTGCAATAGTACATTATTATGAAAGAATCCATAATATATGAACTTTAGATATCTACAGATACGATGTCCAAAATATGGGTCAACTGACGGTGACCCAAAGATAATTATATTTTTTATAGTTTAAATGGTTTTATTGTTTCCCATTTCGTCTGGTTTATCAATTAAATTGTGCTTGTCAATTTAGGTTAGTAGATATCAGTGCAAGCTATTAGAATTGTTATTATTTGGTTGTTAAGGAAATCTGTATACTTTGTCACCTCTTAAATGGAACTGATCTTAAACTTTTGGGATCATGATTATTGACTGTTATTCTTGTCATTTGCATATGGACGCATCCATTAATTATAGTTGTTTAGGAATATTTAACTGATGATTCACGATTTGTAAATTGCACCTATAACAATATTAAAACTGCAATAACAATATGGTGAATTATCCTGTTTTTCAAAGTCAGTGACAATGTCAGTTCAAAACCGAACAATAAGCCAGTGTTACCTTTCTAGGATATGTATGACCGCGGTATTTTCCTATTTTCCATTAAACAACTAAGTACGGATTATATCAAATATTTTCTGTTTTCTTTGTAAACTTATGTTCTGTAACTTATTATTAGGTAGGTACTGAATTTGCATTTATTATGTTGTTTTTTTTTCCTGGTTTGTCATTAGTATTACGTTCGTTAGTATCAAGATTTTTAAATTCAAATTTAATACTGCGTCATCATTATGTTTATATTTTTTTGTTTATTGATAAATTCGTAAGCTTTGGCTTCACCTCTTACTAGAAAAGTATAAATGAAATTCCTTGAAAAGTATAATTGTTTGCATTAAATTCTCACTATTCGTAGTAACTGAAAACAGTTCCAGAAATTCCATTTGTTGGGATAATAACGTAACAGAATGGGAAATTTATTCTGCCAAATTCACGGTAGCTGTAAAGTGAGACGATGTGAAAATATTTAATGTAGGTATGCATTGATACATTTTTATTTCTGTGATTTGTATCGTATTTATAGCCAACTAGCTTCTACCCGCGACTTCGTCCGCGTGAAATTTCTTGTTCCCCTGACCCATCCCGTTACATCGCATCGCCTGTCAGCACTATTAGCGTTCTTTCTGACTTTATTTTTATTTTCACTCGGCTCCTAAAGGTCAATAGGTAAGTAAGTAATAAAGAGTACTTTAATTATATAGTACATAATTTTGATATATCATCAATAGTTTTCACAGCGCACGCCAAATAATTAATTTTACAAGCAAAATTTTGCTACTTTAGGTTACATTATTGAAATTTTCTTAAGGATCTCTATTTAAATAAATTATAGCCTATGCTACTTCCTGATAATTTAGCTTTCAATTGGTGAAAATCGGTCCAGTAGTTTCAGAGCTTATTCGGTACATACAAAAAAAAAATCTTTCCTTTTTATAATATTACTAGCTTTTGTCCGCGGCTCCGCCCGCGTGAATATCGGTTATCGCGTAAAAATGTAGCCTATGTCCTTCTCCATATCCCAGGCTATATCTCTGCCAAAGAACAAAGGCGAACTCCCGAACAAATTTTTGTTGACATTTTTTTTTTGCGTTTGGTTATGAAAAATATTTAAAAGTATAGATTTTGAATTCCTGAACAGTTTTGTCTTCGGTTATACTTTTGTAGGAAGTCAGGAATTAAAGATATTCCAGTTTGAAGTTCTAGAGGTTAGGTATGTCTTGTCAACCAACAACAAACTAATCGAAAAAGAAATACCTACTTACCACTTAAAATGTCATTGATAGAAATGCATTTTTACGACAAAATAAGATACGGAGTACGTATTCAGAAAGTTATATATGTATTATATGGTAAATTACATGGTAGAGGTAGGTCAAGGGTATAGAAAAAAAATAAACTAAACTTTTTTTTCATATTTATTCCTCATCTTCTCTTATTACAATGTCATCAAGAAAACCTGCAGGTGCTGAGATATTTTGTTGATGCCTAGCCCATCCTAGATACCACACTACAGTCATTGTATGTGCGCAACATCCAACAGTTCATTATTATTTTATTTCACATTATTTTTCCCGGTATCGGCGCATTTTATTGACACACATGATGCGTGTAGGCTTAACACGGTTACCCATCGTGATAAACAAATCGATGCACACTACAAAATCCAAGGTATCAGCCAGAATCGGAATCCAGAGTCACAGAAAAATGTCGTCGTATAGGCAAACAATCAGAATTCTTAGGCAAGCACTAGTCACACAGGGAACAGTAAATCTCAGAATCCATAAGCAGAAGCAATTGATGAAGTAGAAAATCACGGAAAATCGATGGAAAACTAAATAACGAGACGCACGCGTAAAATAAGTTGTCAGTAAGGTACATGTCAATATGCGGCGTTGACAACTTAAATGTTATATTTATTTTTTTGCGATGTTGCCATACTCGAATAAATTGCACTACGAGGTCATAATTGTATGTATTAAATTAAACAATTATGACCGCTATATTCTTAGCACAAAAAATTATTTTTATTTTCACATTTATTTTCTGTTGCAAAAATGTATTTCATAAGTATATTAATGCAATACGAAAAGCAAAGCATTTTATGTAACTTGACGAAGATTTATATTGCATGGCAACATTAAACGTTCAGCTAAGCCAAAAGTCATGAAGTTAAGCCAGAAAAAAGTAACGAAGCCATGATTATTTATCATCATCATTAATCTAGTCAATTCAGTTTTCAATTATGACGACTTTTTTTTCTAGACTTTAATAGATCATAAGCTTGATTTGATAAAACTTAGTGAATTATTTCGTCGGTACCTATCACGGTGATATATGTAGACGCTTAATAATTTCATCAACAATTTTCTCGCCATTGTTCTTTCATGACGATTGGTTCAGCGGTTTAGGCGTGAAAACGTAACATACAGACAGACAGACAGAGTTACTTTCAACAAGTGATTCTATCGATTCGATTCGATTAAGTCCTTTTACAAAAAAAATGGTTTTATAACTCTGGACTACAGACTGTCTACTATAATATTTTTCATTAGGTATGTACTTACCTATGTTTAAAACAGCAATGAAACTAGCAAAAGAAGTTGATTCAGGCAACCAATGATACGTATGTAGGAGGTACTACCTACATCTAATTTTAAAATCAACAGATATTAATAAAATCCTTGAACTAACAGTTTTACGATTATTATTTATTCGAACAGAAGAATATTATTTTTGAAAACTAATGTACGTCTGGTGATTTTTTTATTGAAAACTAAACAGATATGCAGACACAAAGTCAAATATAACAACATCCGTTTCCTATATGCTTTTTTTTTGTTATTCTTTATAACAGAATCTCGTCAGCAATATGTTTTACTAGTGGTTGACTAACAAGATTTATTTTCAATTGAACAAAATGTTTAAATATTTTTCATTGGTAGGTTATGTTATTCCTATCTTCAGATCTAGCCAATGTAGCCATTTGTCATCTTTATATTATTGAAACCACAATCATCATCATGAAAAAGTTTTGTTGATACGACATACATAAACTCACGCATTCTCCCCATGGAGGTAAACAGAAACTACAGAACGCCACCAGCAACCTCCACCCCATCTACTACCACCACCAACATCCTTACATTCTTCTTTTGCTACTAGATACTAATAACACAATATATAAAAGTGTGCAAAAAAATTATGTGCTATATTTGAAGTTTCTTCTGTTAGTTACAGTTAAACATTGGAAAATATGAAAAGTTGCAATAGTTTCTTATTGATACACGAAGCAACAAAATACGATCTAGAGGAATGTGGCCGTTTTTCTTTAGAATTAATTTTGTTGCTTCGTATCCCAATATGAAACTTTATAAAAGGTATTAGAACATTCTAGACACACTTACCGAGGTCGATGTTGAGCCGTTTTTCATAATTCGTTCTCAGTCACGATATAATATTTTGTTGAAGGACTGGTGCTAGTGCTAGTGGACCGATGTATGCGCTCTTAACAGTAACTGTATATTCTCTATACTAAACGATAAACTGAATCGGTATGCGAAGACTACCAATGTTCTCCAAGAAATAATAATCAATTACAATAATTGATCTACATACATACAGAATGATCTCATTCTTGCAATTCCACTATGAAATCACATACACTGGCAGTATTATTACCGAGCAAGTCATGTTATATCTCAGAAGCGGGTAATATGTAAATTATCGCCATACTAAAAGGACTAACTAAACTATAGCAATGAATGGTCGTGGTATTAGGCCAATGCATATGGCACCGATATTCATACAATGTTTGAGAAAATGTCAGTAGTTTTCGTCTAGGGTTGGCGATCCGAGGATGAAATTACAAGTGAGGCGCTTAGGAAAAGCTGTAGAATTTTATTATTGTTTAACCCCTGAAGCCTCATGTTTCATGGTGCTACAGAGACCATTGCATATCAAGGAGTAGACCGAGGGGCACGATAATGATAGGGAAGACGTGCCCATAGGATATGGAAGGATTATTAGAGCCTACCGGATATGCATCCTTAAGCAAGCAATGGAATATTGGAAAGACGGGTGATATTTATCGGGATCTTTTAATGTCGTCCGTTTCCCTGAAATAAAATTATTTATTGAGTCGTTTATACCAAATGAAGTGATTTATGAACTATAGATATTCAAATTAATTACACTATAAAATAGGGACATGATATTTATTGCTGGTGATCTACCAAATAGGAACAAAGAATTTCTAATGTAAGCAAGTACGCGTCACTGCACTGCACACTGTACGCGTTGATCAACGCGACACTGCACTTCTGTCTTGATGAATTTTAGTTTCGTACGATTTATGTTAAGGCTCTGTGCACGAAAAAAACTCTGTTTTGTCAATTTCTTATCTATTTGTGGGAAAGCTTGTAATAATCGAAACATTTAGTCTGTGTGACTGTAAAAGTACAGTTTTCGTGGTGCTAAACCATTCGTGTCAGTCACAGCATCTGTTAACAATTTCATCATTTTTGCGCTCTCAAAAATATAGTTTATTTCGCCGTTATATAATCAAAATTGTATAAAAACAATTAAATACAATTTTGATTATATTTCAAGGATAGCTGAAGACCAATGTGTAGAAAAAAATATTACTGACTGGGTTTAAAAAAAATAAGGTTTTTTTCTATATAGTTTTTCTGCTATATTATGTATGGAAGTTGAAAAAAATGGTTTAGCCACATGCAAGTAGACCATTAATATAATGATGTTGATGATATTTTTTTATGTTCAAAATCAAAAGTAGTTGTAGAAAGATGATCAAACGTCAGTCAAAACATGTTGCAAATATTATTGATTTTCCATGAATACTTAATTTTAAAAATCCCTTTCAGCCACATGCAAAACAAAGAACACGACTTTTCAAATCATAAATAGTATTATTTAAATTATTTTTCCCCTTTCTCACAAACAATAAATAAAATTGATCAAAATCAGTCGATTTCGTGCACGACCCCTTAAATCATTATCGACTTTTGGGTACTTTTGGGTGGTTGCGTGCCGGATTGCGACCATTCGCGGGCCGTAGTTTGCCCATAAGGTAAGCTTAGGTAACAAATATTTATTATTTTCAATAAGAAGAAATGTGGTGACCTGTTTCCTCATTAGGATCGGCTGTACCCGAAATCCATCTAATTTGGTAATTGTATAATAATAAAGCTTCTTATCTACAGGAAACCGTATATGCATATATTGTGCATATGAAATTCATCGCTAAATACCACAAAATCTGAATAAGGAGCTACTGATATCTTAATCATTGCATTGTTGCCTAATTAGGATTTCATCCATTGTTCCAATTCCAGGAAAAATCCCTCAAAGTGTGTCAATAACAATGAAGATTGCGTTGAAAAATTTCCTATTACTGACATCCCTGTCACCGTACTATAATTTTATTTATCACTCTCTTTGTTGTGTGTGGTTTGTGCCAACTTCACATTCTATTTGTTCGTGAAAATCTTCCGTGATATATCGACTTAATGAAATAAAAATTGCTGTTTTGCTCGTAATTCTATTGCTGTCAAATTCTCCAGTTAATATAGACACATCCTGTATTTTAGGGGGCTCTTAATATTGGTGGAGGTGACAACTATTCGGTTACATGGCTCATGTGTCATTGTAAAAGTCGCATGCGACGTTGTTTGGGTAATATTAATTTGTCAAAGAAAAAAATTGTATCTGAAACATTGACCGATTGTGTTCAGGACGGTTTGCTGAGCTCATTATTTTATGAGACGCCGTTTTTATTTTAATATATTTAGTGGTAGAATTCATTCTTTGTATAAATATTATTAGTTTTTTCTTCTGAAGTAACCAGAAGCTCAAAGATAACATCTGGTTCACAATTAAAACGTAAAAAAAAAATTACAACAGAAAACTTTTAAGAGGAACGTCAACGATAAATCTCTTGTTAATAAGGCGTCACATAAACAATGTTCTTTTTGTCGCCATTTTCAATTTGGCACTGCGTGTGCGCAGGCCATGCGTCGTTGCCTCCTAACATTGACCAATTATTGCACACACCACTCAAGCCCCTTTGATGTCTAAAACATAAAATTTGTAAAAAACTGCGAAAGTCAATGATAATTATTTATTATTTTCTTCGAACCCATTTAGGAGTGAAGGATATTTATTAGTGTAGAACAACGTGACAAGTAACCAGCGATGACATGGCGGCAGTGCCAAAAACAATAGTGCTTATAATAACAGATCGAACGATACCTTTGTGTAATATAGTCACGCATTTTTGTTGTTACTCTCAAGACTATTCGTTTCTAAAAAAATATGGATGGTTCAGAAGTCAACTTGACGATACAAAATGCATAAAACGTTGTCTTGTGCAATAAACTGAAAATCTGTTCTGTATCATGCTGCATGAATTCAAACGAAGTCAAACAATTTTCAGGAGTGTTATTCACTTCGCAAAGAATATAAATGACAATACATAATACGTTAATGTGCCATTAGCAAAGATTTAATGTTTATTATGCCAATCTTGACCTTTTTTAAAATTCGTCAGGATTACTTATGTGTCCGGTGTTATTACAAAAGTTACTTTGTATGTCATATATAATTTTAAGAGGCTGTAACACTTGGTATATGTCCAACAAATTCACATCATTTATCACCAGATCGTCAAAGTCATCATTAAACATGTTATCACTCAACACGTCAATATCATTACGAGTGGTCCATTCAATTACAATCAGAGAGCTTTCGTATTTGATCCTATTATTATATAAGAAACGTACTACAGAAAATTGTTGGAAATATTATTGGAGGTCACACAATTGAACCTCTCGTCTTTGATGTGACAAGAGGGTCTAATCAATGGTTATCGATTGAAACATTCTTTTTGAAGTCTAAAAACCTATGGAAGTCGTAATGTTTCCCAGACATTGGATGATGATAATGTCCGATATTTTCACTAAAATCTAAAGGATGATATAAAACATTGTACCTATCTAATGTCGTTCCGCGCGGAAAATAAAATTTTTGTGTCAACATTGTAAATGTCAACAATCAATGCTGGATTTTATTGCGGACATAGGACAAGCATAATGGCTGTTCTTTCTGTAATGTGCACTTTAACACATGGGAGTGACTTCAGGAATTTGAATCGTTATTTATCTTTCAGGCGACTGCTATAATCGTTCTTACACGATACGTTAATTAGCAAAAAAACAGGTTTACAGAAAAAATATGTCATTGTTATTCTATCACTGGCCACATAAGCATGTTTCTTTATTCTTCTCATCATTTTTTAGTTTGAGGTTTCGGTTAATGTTTTGGAACATCGACTGTTGTGAAGTCTCATTTTTTAGGATTCCGTAGCTAATGAGGAACCCTTATAGTTTCGCCATGTCCGTCTGTATCTCTGTTTATCTGTCTGTCCGCAGCTTAGCTCAGAGACTCTTAGTACTAGAAAGCTGTAATTTGGTACGAGTATACCATATTAATCACGCCGACAAAGTGGTAGAATAAAATCGTGAAATATATTTTTTTAGGGTACCTCCGCTACACGTAAAGTGGGGATGATATTTTCTTTCTTGTCTATCCCATAATGTGGGGTATCGTAGGATAGCCCGTTCAAAATTATTGCGGGTTTGTGAAAACCATTTTTTAATTCAGGGATCTGTTTGCGTAATATCAAGCTTTAAAGTGCTAATTTTTGTTAGAGTTAAGTTCCCCCCCCCACCCACCTGCCAGCTAAATGGTTGTATTTGGATATGTGAAAAAATTCACAGCAGTAGCTTATATAACGAAATTAAAAGGAAAACTAATACAGCTAATTCGGCTTTACAAGTTACCGAGTAATAATCAACCAACTTACATTTACAATTGAAAAACATGTTCTCCCATACATTCTGTATGGAAGAACATGTTTTTCAACTATAATGTTAAGTTTTTTCTTGGGATAAATTCATATCAAGTACGGAACCCTTCATTGTGGCGGTTTTTCTTTTAAATACAATTTTTTTTTTCATGCATCCTCTCTCCACTTTGCTGAATATGCATGATAATCAAGAAGCACACTATTTGAATTAAAGCATTTAAGCAAACTATCACATTCCAAGCAAGTTTAAAAAAAAAAAAACACACACAAACAGCGACAGTCTTTCTTCCTAACAACATAACAAGCCGAAGTGAACACATCACGGAAATCGATTCTAATTCGAACGTCTGTATCGAATCGTATACCGATGTATCGACGCACCGCGGAGCCCTCTTGTTTGTCGGATCGATTATTCCACTTCATCTCACACTTATTGGGTTCAAACAAGTCTATTGCGAAGGCATTGGTCACACGATTATCAAGATAATTATGAAATTATTCGATTTGACTACAGTTGGGTGCTTTCGATTCTGTTGTAGGTACTTCAATAATTGATAAAGAATCTTCTGTACTCCATTTTTAATAAGATTAGACATTTAAGTAAAACATTTTTACAGTCCGTTCAACCGATTTTGACTTCTACTGCGTTGGTGGTATGACAAATGGTAGCTGCAGTAAACAGTTGGTATTGTAACGACTTTTTTACTTTTAATGCCTTTCTTATGCCTACGGAATAGAAGTCAAAATCTGTTGACCCGACTGTAAAAAACTTTTTTCATTTTATTTTAAAAGACTAATGCTATTTCAAATGGAGTATAAAATAATGTTATTCAGTCACAAAATCTTTAGCAACTAGCTTCATAGCTTCATCTTTCTGACTGGCCGACTCCTTGACAATTCAAAAGTGCCTCTAAATGGCTTGAGGTTTATTTTTTATTTTTTTGAGTTTTTTTATAATCCTCATCAGAAGCATTATTGATTGAATTCCCATCTTTTTAACCGACTTCAAAACAAGGAAGAGGTTCTCAGTTCGTCGCAATCTTTTTATTTATTTTTTTATGTTGGCGTTTGGTTGGGCCACATACCTCTGAAGGTGGCCCAACTAAATGCCAACGGAAAATGCTACTAGGGTATGTTCCCCGTTTACTCGAAGACAGCTTGACCGATTTGAAAATTTATTTTTTTGCTTGAAGGGTATACTTTCCAGGTGGTTCCATTGTCATCAGGTCAGGATATGATGATGGGATCTTGAAGAAATCGAAGGAACTTTCAAATATTATTGGCACACCTACAGCGATTTGGGTATTTTTTATAGTAACTCGTTTGCTCTCGGAAAGCACTATTTGGTGAAATGGAACCGATGATGAAGACCACAGATGGCCACCGGAATTACTCAATAATAGGTATTTCACGGGTTGCGATTCAACTACTTTAATATAGTCGCTAAGCAATTTATGCTCGTCACAATGCGAATGGTAAAATGGAGCTGATGGTGAAATACCAGGAGAATTCCTCAACAATTAACGTACCTGCATCGGGAAAAGCAATATTTTTATTAAAAAGTTTTTAAATGTTAGCAGACAGTTGTTTATAATACCTATATCTCTGTCATCAGCATCACTCATTATTTCTTGAGGATAGGAATGGAGCTTGCTTAAATAATATAGCATTATTTGTTAACTGCGTTCATTACTATTCTTCAGAAGCAGGCTCTAAGTCTCCCCTAACTATTGAATATAACCTTACAATTTCTAGCCTGACTTCTCTGGAAATTCCTGAGCTCGTGTAGTTTCGCTTCGTTTCAACATATTGTGTGGCTCTATTCATTTCAATAATGTATTGTTATTGTTCTGAAGTTCAGCGAAAGCGTATTGTTCCATACAATTGTTAATGCTGGAGACAGTTTGCCGCTGAAGTGTTTAGGGACTAATTCATTTGTATGCGACGTGCATTACGGCAAGCTGCTCAAAGCATTGTGGTTAAATAGTCCTGGTATATTAATGTTATTGTTTTGATATTTCTAATTTGACGTAGAATTCCTAAAAACCAATTTCATGTTATTTTCATGGTTGTATCTCTATCAATGCTTTTAATGCTCATATAGTATCTAGCAAAATGTACGTCCAGCATTCTGGACAGTAAAACCCCGGTACCACCACGCTGACCGTCCAATATTTTCCCCACGGCTTGACTTGACTATTCAAACTCAAACTCAAAGCATTTATTTGAATTAAACCATTTACAGGGACTTATGAATTGTCAAAGAGTCGGTCAGTTAGTCAGTAAGTTGAAGCTAGTTGCCTAATCCAAAACGTAGATCTCTATGTCAAAGTCAAAGTCAAATCATTTATTTCAAATAGGCATTTTTGAACGTCAAAAATTACAAAAATAGTTAATGGATTCTAATTTCCTCTTCTAAAAGGTGGAGAAGAATGTGCAAGAAACTCCATACTTACTCTTTTAAAATGTTAACAATTAAATAGTTTGTATACATTAATTAATAATTATAGGTGAAAGCGATGTACCTAGAATAAAAATTACTATACCACAATAGATAAAAATAATGAAAAGTGAAGTAATGACAGACAAATTAATAAATTCGATAGTGATTCATGGTGCTCACATTTTACAAATATTGTATATGATTTTCCTTAAAATTTAGCATATAATAAGTCAGTTTGTGAGTTAAAGTATATTAATCACAGAAAATAAAATTAATATTATAAAAATTATAAATTATACAATTAAATTAGCAACCTGTTTGATTTTTTATGGAGAAGAACGGGCAAGAAACTCCAAGGACACTCTTTTAAATCAATATATTACAAAATCCTGTGTACATTATTCTTGTTGCTTCTTTATGTGAGAACAAGGTAAAAAAAATCAATTCAAAACATAAAATTAAAAATAAGCCCTGGCCATTAGGCTTATTCTCATACATACAGCTTCTAAAGACGGCTACAAGTCAAGCTATACATTTCCAGTATAAGCTGATCTCGCATTGTATAGGTTTTCCGTATAATGAGGGGTCAGCTTCTATTGTATTTTATAGCTTGATATGAGGCCATGAGAGCCAGAGTGGCCTGTCATTTTTCAATTCTGTTTTTTCTTCTTCAAAAACTGCTTCCGAGGTCTAAAAACTGTGTGGCCTAAAAACTGTTTTAAACTTACCTCGGAAGCAGTTTTTTAAGAAGAAAAAACAGAATGGAAAAATGACAGTTAGGCCACTCTGGCTCTCATGGCCTCATATGTAGTTGTGTGTACCTACATATACGAGAAAAGATTAACGTCACTTCATTCCCATCTCGTCTAAACATTCGACATCAAATTAAAGTGCATTCAGACGTTCCATTACAAAACATTTACACACAAAATCTTCAAAACGGCCGCTCATTTCACACTTACTAACATTACAAGAACATAAAAACCCCATCACAATATGCTTTAACCGCAAACAAGCATTTTTCAAGCAATCACTAACCGCACCTAAATATAACGTTTAACGTTAACATTACAAAATAAAGCCGAAATATTAAACAAATTCGTTTACTTTGCATTAACGGGTTGACAAATAACCGCAAATTGCGATTGTGACTTGAAAGGGGTTAATAATGGTTTTAGTTGTAACTCGTAGCTTTCTGAAGTAATTTAGTTAGAAGCGTCTGCAGATTGAGCCATTGTGTCGGTAGATTGATTCCATGTCATTTGGACGCGTACGGTGTAGTTTGCGTCTGTACCAAACAAGCAGTTAGTTTGGTCTATTGTTTGGTTATTAATTACTTGTTGAGTGCACTAGTATTGAAGAGAAACTATAATTGGGTTAGGGAATTAATATTGTCTTGCTGAAATAGCTATTAGCATAATTCGTTTCCATCATTGATACGGAAATACAGGAAAAAAAAAATCTGTGCGCAAATTTTGACAAATTAAACTAAAACGTGTTTTATTATACACCTATTTCTTATTTTGATATGTCTTAGTGAAGAAAATTAAGTTATCGTTAACGAAAGATGTTTATTTTGAAACTGGTATAATGGATACTCGTCGCGCAACGCGCCGGGCGGCGTTGCGGTCAGTGAAGCGGAACGCAGTAGTAGGTACCTATCAGCTGTCGTGTAGCAGCGCTCGCCCATCGATATTATTACGAATAGATTGTATCCATATTTTTCTAATTACAAGACAAAAAAAAAATGTATACAAATAATGTTTTTTTATTTTTATTACTGATACTGAACCACTAAAGAAAATTGGCGCACTTGTTAAAAACTTATCCTGTACAATTTCATTATGAGACCTTCTCAGCTTTTATCAACCCATACATAACCTATAATAAATATTATAAGAAAAAACAGGACGTCGCTTTTTCATCCCACAAACGTTAAATAAAAAACATTTACTCATATTTTGTCACGAGCCGCACATCCCCATCTTGCCCTTCATAGATTAACTTCAAGGATTTCATCCCCCCGGTTGTCCTCAAATGATAATATTTTATAGGACAAACGCCAAGCGGCCGGCCCCTGCAAAAATAATATGTGTCTGCGACCTAAATTATTCACAAAGGTGTAGTGGCTTTCCCGACCCACCGGATGAATAATATATAAATCATTCGATATTATTTGATGCAAACTTTCCACGGTTCCCTATGTGTTTCCGCGATAAACAGAATTTTGTGGTTTTTTGTGGAAGCTTTTTTACGTATACTCCGTCACGTTAATATTTAACAATTTTTACAGCGTAGTTATTTTTCCTATACCCAAAGTCTCTAATTCAGATAATATAAGTAAACAAAGTAATGTCAAGAAATGTCACTGTCAAAATGACAGGACAGTGGTGCAAAACATTTTATCATTATTTTTTTTGTAAATAATAATCTATAAAATTAAAGTGAATTAATTATAACAACTATGCAAACAAAATACCGTTGCCAAACAATGTTTTGTGTAGTGTGTCGGAGACACGGCCTATGATCGTCATAATCAGCCCTTTTAAGTCGTCTGGTAGACGTAGGCCTCCCAAAATCGATTTCCACTCAAAACAGTTTTCATCCAAAATGTGGCTAGATATGCTACTTACAATATGAATCTATGAATGAGAGTTGTAATATTAGTGTTGTTGAAGATGTAAAAAATTTAAAATGTTTCGATCTCCTGCATTGTTACCAGTATCATAAAATATTTTATACCAGAAAATCTCCTTTTTTTAATAACTTTGTTTAAAACCGAAAATTTATAAAAATAATTACGGTATGATTATTTTTTAATTATTATTTCTTAAAATCAGTACTTAAAAGAAAATGAAACCTCTTTTTTCGCCATTTTATGTGAATTACCATTACGAAGATATTTTTTTGATATGTTATCCCCTTTGTCTACATAAATTATCTGAGTTTCAGACTTTGGGTATAAATGATTTTTTTCTATTTGGTAAGAAAATCTGTAATTATGAACGTCTCCCTATGTGGAAAAAATTACCAACGGTATGAATTTCATGAAAAACAGCTTCGACTTTTAAGACAGGTAGGTATTATCGACATTCTGTGTTTATCAATTATGGCCAGACAAAAAAACTATTACCCGCTTTTTAAATTGAGAATTTGAAGTTGAGAACTTGTCTTGTTTGGCATTATACTTAAGGTGAAAGCTCGCGAGGTTATGCTGGACAACATTGAAGGAATCACCTCAATGCATGCGATAAGATACCTCGCGAAATTCAAAATTTCTTACGTATTTTGCAATTTGCTGGTCAGTGTCAGGTTGTTTGTTAATTAAAATATGATTCACGATCGTAAAAAATATGACTTAACAGAATTATAATTATTAAAATCAGCGATACAAAATCCTTAATTTAAAATTGTCCTCAAATGTCATGATTTCATGAAATAGTCATTCAATAGGTTTATGTGAACTTAGAGAGTTGTATTGATGATTTTTATGATTTTAATTCTATAAATAAATATTTGTTATGGCCGCGAATCATATCAACACATCGTAGATCAACACACAACCTGATACTGACCTACAAATTGCAAAACAACGTAAGAAAGTTTGATTTTCGCCGGCTATCTTATCGCATGCATTGAGGTGATTCCTTCAATGTTGTCCAGCATAACCTCGCGAGTTTTCACCTTAAGTAATGCCAAAGAAGACAAGTTCTCAACTTCAAATTCTCACTTTGAAAACCGGGTAATAGTTTTTTTTTTTTTCCATGTCATATTGATAAATAAAGAATGACGCTTTCTCCATAAGTAAAGCTAATTATTAATTAAGAAATCGGGTATTAACCTTATTATATAAATTAGTCATGTTTAGGTTAAAGTATGGCCTAAAAAAGCCTACAATAAGATGACGTCAGCTTTTCAGATTCCTGAGGTGTATAGTAATTAATTAATTAATATGTTTATTAAATGCATTAAGCATTGATAAATCAGAAGGTATTTGAATGATTCACTACAATATAATTTATTTACCGCTTAGCTCAGCTGAAACTTATCACGTAGTTTTGTGACTAATTTCAAAACTAAGTTTCCCTATATCTTGTCAAAGTACTGAAAATCTTTGCTGATATAAACCTAGTATGTTGTCTATACTAATATTATAAAGAGGTAAAATTTGTGAGTTTGTATGTAGGAGTAATCTACGGAACTTAATGATCCAATTGCGAAAATTCTTTCATTATTGGGAAGATACAGCATTGCCGTGTGTCAAAGCATAATAATATTCATAGTTGGCGGGATGTGGGCAATACAGAACCGGTCAAAGTGGCGGTGCTTGGGGGAGGCGAAGTTCAACAGTGGACATATTTTATGTTAAAACAAGAAATTTCAAGCGAATGAAAAAGTTAGTCTATAAGTACAAATAAATAAAATTGAAGTGTCTGTCTGTAATATCAAAATGACAGCTTTTTACTAAAGATTATGAAAGTATATACAATACTTAATTAAAACAATTTATTAAAAAAAATGTCTGTCTGCATGTTTGTTCCGGCTAATCTCCCAAACGGCTGGACCGATTATGACGGGACTTTCACTTACAAATAGCTGATATTATGTGGAATAATTTAGGCTACTTTTATTCTAGATAAAACTACGCGGGCGAAGCCGCGAGCAGCAACTAGTTGGTAATAAACTAAAAACTGTGCTTTGAGCCATTTTATTCTATGGCTTCGCATAGCACAATACAGTTTTATTTTTTTCCTATTACTCCATACTTAAATATTATAAATGTGAAAGTAACTTTGTCTGTTACGCGACATAAAATAGTAGAAATTAAAAAAATGGAACTAAAAAAACCATACTAAATTGTTGCCATGTTTAAGCATTTTACATAAAAAAATGTGACAGTTTGGTAGAAAGTAGCGCCCTCATTTAATTTCTACTATTTTATGTCGCACTGTACGTTTTCACGCTTAAACCGCTGAACCGATCGTCATGAAATTTGGCAGAAATATAGCCTGGGATATGGAGAAGAACATAGGCTACTTTTTTACGCGATAACCGACATCTATTCGGGCGGAGCTGCGGTCAAAAGCTAGTAGTCGATATTTGCAAATGCATCCTTAATGATTTAATTACCAAACATTCTGAAAAAAAAAATCTTCTTTATTTATTTTTAGTGCACCAATCACTTAACTAGTATAGTTCACTCTGTTTAAGTACCACTAAGGCAAGATGTCAGACTATGATGACACAATAACTGACCCCAGGGGTTAACTCGATCGTCTGAGCTACCCCTTAGCCGACGTCTCGCGGTTTGAATGGAAGGGGTGGAGTGGCTTTAAAGGCTAAATATTTTATTTAGTATTAAAGATCCTAAAAATTTTATGTTTAAATAAAACCGGCCAAGTGCGCGTCAGACCACGCACAATGAAGGGTTCCGTAGTTGGGTTGAATTTATCCCAAGAACAAACTTAACATTGTAGTTGAGAAACATGCTCTCCTATACAGATTGTTTGGGTGAACATGTTTTGCAACTGCGAATTTAAGTTGGTCGACTATTACTCGTAAACTTAAAAAGCCTACTTAGCTGTGATAGTTTTCCTTTTAACTTCACTATAATACTACTATTGTGAATTTTTTCACCTATGAAAAACTATCCGTTTAGCAGGGGGAGACACTTTACTCTAACAAAAATTTGCATTTTAAAGCCTAATATTTCTGAAACGGATTCCTTAATCGAAAAGTTGTTTTCACAAACCCGCATTATTTTTGAAAGACCCATCCAACAATAGTACACACAACAGGGTAGGCGAAAAAAAAAAAAACATCCCCACTTTAGAGTACAGGAGGTACCTTGAATAACAATTTTTTCCATGATTTTATTTCACCACTTTGTCGGTGTGATTATTATGTATATCCATGCCAAATTATAGCTTTCTAGTACTAAGAGTCTCTGAGCTAAGCTGGGGTCGGGCAGACGGACAGACGGACGGACGGACATGGCGAAACTACAAGGGTTCCTTGTTGATTATGGAATCCTAAAAAGGAACTAATATATCTACACTGTTATGCAATAAAATAAATATGTCTTTTTCTTATCTGGGGAATTAAGGCTCGTACAAACTCGTGCGATATCGCGGCCGCGACAGGCACCGACAAAAAAATTGTGCTACTAGTGTCGCGTCGCGCCCGCGGTATCGCGCGAGTCTGTACTAGCCTTTAGGTTTTTAATTCAACGCGGTTTTTGGGCTTCGCGCTCTACGTGTTAACAGCATTGTTATAGTACAGTGGCCAGCACCAAGCTAATCGAAACTGTCAAATTTTTCCAAACGATTTTAAACTTTTAAATGTTGACGATTAAGTTCAAAATCGAACGAGAATATTTGACACACTGAAAAAAAAGTAGTTGCCATAGTCAAGATTTTGTTTAGATTAACTAAGTAACTTGTTTGCATCTGAGCCTATCAAGCACAATGATTACAGCTACTACTTTTATTTGATTGAGATTTGAAACGGGATCTTGATTGGAGTTATCACAAAACCTATTTGCAACAATCAAGTCAAAACAAAGCTGCTCCAACCAAGATTATTAGATTAGTTTCAATGATCTTTACTGAAGTAATCAAAAATGCTTTATTGACACCACTAACTTACTTTGTTACAGTTAACATTTTTTTAACTTGTCTCATTTTTAACTCTTATACAATGATGTCATGGAGAAACTTGTTTGAGCGTTCAATCATTTGAACTAGTATTGCTGCAATCATGTCGTGATGATCAACTTAACTAAGATTTTGATTAATCTAAACAAGATATCGTCAATCAAGCTAAAAAGTCATTTGATTGGAGTGCATTTTTTTCAGTGTTTTGTGGCAACTTGATGTGCTGGCCACCGCACCTTCATAATGTTGCGTCAATTTGCTGAAAATCTTTTTATTTTTTCATTAACTATGTCTGAAACACACTTGAGGGGCTCGTAGCTGGGAAGTATAGTCGCACGGATATATCGATCAGGTTGAGCTACGCTTGCCGAGGTTGGTCTGCAGATGGGTGACCATCTTTACATACCGAGACCCCTCCGTGCCTCGGAAAGCACGTTAAGCTTTTGTCTTGTCCCGGCTGTCATTCGTGGATCTTTGGCAGTCGTTACGGGTAGTTAGAAGCCCGAAAGTCTGACAACCAGTCTTACCAAGGGGTATCGTATTACCCAGTTACTGGGTTGTGGAGGTCAGATAGGCAGGTTAGACCGGAAGCTGACTCCAACTCATACTTGGGAAGATAATGTCTGAAATACACTTGTAAGAGTTTTTTTTTAAGTATTATTTAAGATACAAATATAATTTTGCAAAATCCATGCAAAATAATCACTATCTATTAGTTATAAATATCGCAGTGTCATAATATCGTTGAAGCCATCAAATTCCTTTGAGAAGTGTAAAACTATTGCACTTAAGCAAATGCCACTATTCTGAAACATCAATAGTGCCCCTTCCTAGTCTCTCCGACCGGGTCGCATTGCCCCTGAGATTCGACAATAATTCTCGATAGCTCCTCTATTCTACCGCTCCCAATGAATACTGAATTGAGACCAACTCCGTACATCTTAGACACAACCTATTCCAATTTAGATTATTGCTTCGCTGTTCACGATGCAATATCTTAATAGAAACCCCACACAAACTTCAATCAGCATTTATTGAAACGCTAACATTTGAAAAAAATAACCTTTATTTACCGAATGTTAAACATAATCAAAGCTCGTAAGATGAATAATGAAATCCTACTGTGTATTTAATTCATTGACCTTCCAAAATTAACAGAGATAACGTGTACAAAGGCATAGATTGAAAAGTGCCCCCTTTCACAGATCCGCCACTCTTTAATCTACAATCGAAACAAAACTCGGGTTCTAACGCGATTGTCTGTCCGTTCATTTACTTAGTAAATTATTCTTTGTCGAACGGAAGAGAAGGCTTTGAATCCATTAATTCCCTGATGGGGTCACAAAGAGGTGGTACGAATTAAAATAATGTATTCTACGACTTCAATGGGGCTCCCTCCGTCCGGTGCGCGGCTGTTATTACAAGAATAATGTATTTAAATCAGAGTCTGCTTTCAGATGAAGATGTCCCGCTTTGTGAGTCCACCGAATAAGTGATCACGTACGTTGCCATTAGGATACGTTTTATGTGCAAATTATAGCCTACCATTTTTGAGCTTACTCTCGGATTTCATCGCAGACGCGGACGAACAATCTGGGTTCGTTAGAAAAGTTTTAATATTGCTATTATTGTATGCTCATGTTTGCGGACAGAAATGTATGTACTCTACAACAATATTATGATGTAGGAAGCTATGTAGATACGAATGAACAAACAGATGTAGGTTCATATAGGTATTCTTATTAATTGCAAATCCGTTCACAGAGACAACCGTATCGTACACAAACAGCAAATTAATCCTGCCATCAAAAGGGTTGTGAAACTACCCTCAGTTAACAGATAATTTAGAATATGATCACCCCATTGCCGAATATTTCCGAACAAACATTTCGATGTATTTATTCTGGTGTTTATTTTGTAGCGTAATATGTCGTGTTCCACTTTGATGTCGTGAAATCGCTTCTGTTCTTTGTCAGCGAACCAAGGATTTACATCTATTACGTTAGTCATTTAATTCTCGGTTTTACTGCCATCTATTTTCGATTTAGATTCCTTTGTAACATGATAGGGGGTTACAGCTTTATCGTATTGGCTGGTCCTGTATGGAATTATTGCATATGGTTGGTTGGAGTTTGTTTGGCAGAATGAATGGTTCATTATACATAGGGATACTTTGTGCGGGACTCAGGGTTATATTTGCGATGTGAACCATTGTTTATGATTTGGACAATTGTTTGTGTTGCACTGTCAAAGGATGTGCACTTGTTTATTTTATCCAAAGGGGAGGGAGATGAGACGAGTAGTGTAAACAAAGTGATGTTTAAAGTAGCTGAATGACAATCGGTGACTTGCGCGTCATTACTTTTTTGGTCGGGCAATGACTTTTTAGAAGTAGAAAACGACCTTTAAATAGGTTGACCGAAAAGCCATCGATATCTTATAACACTGGGATGTAATATCACCACTGCTTGAGGAGTATTTTTTGCTTGCGCACTGCATAGGTACTAGTGCCCAATTTCGTCCAAATTACTTCAAGATGTTTTACTTCGCTGTAAGTCGGAAGTCACACACAACACACATTCGATAAGCTAGCTGACCAAATTACATCTGAGCCGCCTCGCTTAGACTTAAGAGCCATAAAGCCATGCATCATAAATTCATAACCACACAACTTATAATGACATTTACCATTTATCCTTTATGTGCAAAGTACGCCTCCACCAAGCCTCTTATTTCCACAACTTCAGAGCCACATCGCCAAACAATCAAACTTATTCGTCTGTACAAAGGATCGGGGAACCTGAAGTAGTCTCGGAAACCAAATTCCTCAGTACAGAGCGTTCCTTTGCGAAACTCTGGAGCACATCTTGACTCGAAAGCACCACTCATTTATGTTCAACTATTTTTCTACTTCGCCATTTTGTATCCACTGTTCCCTTTTACCGTGGTTTTTGTGTTCAAGTTGATGGAAAATGGTTTTATTTTCCATCGATTTGGAGGTAGTTTTTTTTTTTTTGGCATTTTAAAGTTCAGTTTTTTTGCTCAGGGAAAAGTGATGAATTTTGAAGGTTTGTGCTTCAAACTTGAGCTTTGGTGCAGCTGGCTTATTGACAAAGTTTAATAAAAATCATTTGATGATTATTCATTTTTAAACGAAGTTTTTCATTAGCGAAGTATTAATGTGGGTACCCCATACGTGTATCAAAACTATAATTAATTGTATAATCCACCGTGTCTACATCATTCAATTTTCGCAGCATCTTCGAATTTTCTACTAAGTACTACTATTACCGGCACCTCCACTATATAATATCTCTAAGGCCTTTGCCTCGAATCTTGCAGGCAGCGGAGCGGCGGCGGCGGCGCGGGAGCGGCAGGATCTAATGCGTAAAATCAAATGGACCGGCCCTCGAAAATAGCGGCGCGGCAGCGGCGTGGGCACGGCCAACGAGCGGTGCACTCCAGTCAAGCAGTGACCGCCCGCGCGTCTGCATTGCAGTGTTGTGCAATTTATTTTTGTAACGATAGGAATAAATTTGAATCAAAAAGATGTATCGCCTTTCAGACATTTCTTTCGCGAATAAAAACAAATATCTCGACGACACAACCACGAAAACAACACTACGTCGCTATAGTGCCGCGCGATCTGCCCGCCCGGTTTCGAGAACGGGTCTGCGTTGCCCGCGCCGCCGCCGCCGCCGCCGCCGCCGCTCCGCTGCCCGCAAAATTCGAGGCAGAAGCCTTAAGGGTCTCTGCGAGTTGACTTCGGTCCTTCGTACGCCTTCCAAAGGTGTGGGACCCCAGGGTCCCGAGATATATGTCAATTTATAAAATGCAAAAATAGTCTTACAGTCTTCAGCAGCTTACATAAACAACGACCTTATTACAACAGACTAATGACACCATTACCCCCATTTCTCTTTTCATTTAAAACTATGCTCTAAAAATGACGTAACATCATGAAAAGATTATGAAAAAATGCAAAAAGAAACAAGCGAGCGCGTTGAATGGCGTTTAGCTGCACTACATTCTCATTTCGTTCGTCTCGCTAGCAATTCATTTTGCAGTGACCTAAGGAACACAATGACACTCATCAGACGGGCTTGTTTAGGGAAAATCGCCGGGCCGTGTCGTGCCGTCTGTATACGCCTTAATTGTTGATATTATATCTTATATTGATGCTCTGCGAGGACTGGAGTCGTGAGGCGGAGGTCGATGTTTTGTGGCGTTTCGGGAGATAAGTACATCTTGCAATTTGGTACATAATTATCGTTTAATGGGAACAAAAAACAAATACATACAAAGACAAAGAATGTTAAACGATGATAGCTGCAATAGTTAAAACTGTGACGCAGCTACCAACCCCGACCCCTAGTGAGACGGCAGGTTGTTACAAGACATAACAAAGGTATTTTAACAAATATCTAAAGAAAAGAAACATAACATCACGCCTTGTTTCTCCAAAAGGTTAGGCAGAGGTGTACCCATAGTAAGAACACAGAAAAGAAAATAATATAATAATACATTTTGAGATAAATGCAATGTGTGAGTACCCAATGCTAAATAAGAGAGGATGAGGGTGCGTGTTGTGTGTTTTGTGTCGTGTGTGTTTCCAAGATGTTTTTTTTTTTTTTTTTTCGTTTCCACAAGTTTTATGAACGCGACAATCGGCCATGTGTTCGATGAAACATTAGCCAATTAGCAAGGAAGCTTACTGCCCAGGAATTCACGCGAGGATGCTCATTTTATGCATCACAATTTGATATAAAAAATAGTAGATGAAAAAGTAAGACTCAAAATAGCACAGCAGCTTGGTCTCGTAAAGTACCGTATTCTTTTCTGTATCTTTTCATCTGTTTGCATCACCTCAAAGCAAAATATGTAAAAAATTATGACAAAATAAAATACGGTAATAATTTCTGTGCTATAGGTTTCAATACACACTCCTACCAACAGAGGCTTTTCTTCTTACCCAAAATCAATCGACATGAAAAATGCCTCAGCCGTGATTAAAGGCACAAAGTAGCAACCTGTGCTGAACAATGGCGCCCGGTGATTGGGCATTGTGTCATATTAACTGCATTGTTTGTCACCGAGTAATCATAAAGCGTCTCAGTGCCCTCCAAGGGTCGGCAGGTAGTATGGAGACGGATTCTGCTTTAAGAACTATTTATTTTACGACGAAATGAAATAACTTATTTAAAATGTCAAGCAAACAAGTAATAAATATCTATACCTACTCCATTAATGATAGCATTAGAAAAATAACGACAGCTATTACGTAATATTGTTGAAATTACTGCACTTTACAGTATTTTTTTTTTTTAATGTAAATGTTAAACAGATTACAATCTTTTGTATGTATCGTGAAATAACGGACTTTATTAGGTATACGCTTATATCGAAATAACGAAGCCGATAACCGTTATTTTTCTAATGTTAGGTATAATAAATGGAGTATGGCTGAACATAAGCTTTATCCTAAATTCGCCATAGCAGAATACCCTAAATAATGTTCAGGCTACACTATATTTTTCATGGTTAAATCACTAACTGAAAACAGTCAAAATTCACCCTACATGCTAAATCGAATAAGAAAAACTAAAGTTTTTAACAAAACACTACCTACTTAGATATCAGAAATATAGAGGTTCCTCATTTTTCACGGAGATTGTATTACAATATCATAGTATGTAAATATTATCGACTCAATAGCCATTAATACAAAACACATAAACGATCACATTTAAATATAAATGAGCAGACTCCATACTAGCGAGCCGGTTCGCCCACTCGACTTGCGTTGTCGCGCACCCGATGGGTAATTTCCCCCATTGTCAGGCACAAGAAAATGTTCACAACAATATCTATTTCACTAGAAGCGACATCACCTACTGACCCAAAAATATATCGGATAAATTAAAAACATAATAAAAAAAATACGAAGTACAATAAAATTCTTTGCAAGATCCAGAAAAATTCCAAAGAATTTCTGTACATTATATTTCATACAATACACCTGTTCGCATTGGCAACAAAGAAAGTATTAAATAATAGAAATAGGTATGTAGGTGTGAAGAAAAGTACCAATAAAACTGATGTGCTGCATTTTTCTTTACAAAAATAATATTCTATTAGCAAGAGAAAGTAAATTAGCTGAGTAGGTATATTATTTCAATTTTCCTCACAGTAATCGTTTTATAGAAACAATTTAGTGCCTACGAAGTAATATTTCGATTTCGAAAGAAATTTAGTTTAATGGAGATCAAAAGGTTCAAGTAAGTGGTGTGGTACAAAATATAGACATAGTTTTGGTTTCTGGATGTTATACATGACAAATTACATAAGCATTTCAGAATGGAATGGATGTTTTGACTTCGTCCACATGTTTATCTACTATTTACACTTATATTTTTTTTAATTATTATATTTATGCGTGCTTTCTGGAACCTTTTCAAATACGTTATAAACTAAGATTTAACGACTTTTGGCTTAGCTGATGGTTTTTCTTCTTTATCTGCGGTTAGAGAAACTAAACAATATTCAATTGTTATTGATTGTCCGGAAAAACTACATAAAATAAAAAGTTTTAGTGACTTTATTGCTTTCCAGTTGGCAGTTCAGTTCACGGTTATTTTAGAATGGGATAAAATAAATGGTTGCCTATTTTAAAACGTGACACTCTAACCAAAACAATGTTCACAGTTTCACTAAGAAAACATTTAGTAAGTTTTCTAATTTGTTCTATTAATGAAGCCACATCTAGTAGCTCTTACATTCGTCGGCTGTTACACTTGTAACTACATTTTGTTCGGGTTTCTGAACGAGGGAGGTTTCTTGTAATTTGCCGTCGATAATTCCACCTCCCTTCGCTTCACTCAATAGAAGCCAATTGTGCGATGCAGCGCTTGTTTTGACATGTCATTTTGTGTTTTTCTTTGAAATAACTTTTCTGGCAAATTATTGGCATTCATCGGGGCTGCTATTGAGAAAATATGAAATAATGTTTGATTTTTCTTAGAAATAGATGTGTCATTAGGAATATGTTTGTCTGGGAGATACAGGTGGATGCAAAAGGTTATTGTGCGTCTAGTAGCTCTATAAAAGCTACCTACCTTGTAGTACATTATTTCAGAGATCCATCAATGACTAAAACTTTAAAAAGAAACCAATAAAAAAACATGAGAGACACCTCTTATGTTTTTTGTGGGACACACGGTTGGGACCAAGTGCCATCCGCTTGCGAATGAGAACTAGACCGAAAATGTGTACATATTAACCGTCACGCCTCTTTTGTTACGTAACAAGTGTCATGACGGAGAGAAGCTATAACGTGCGATAAGGAATTTCATTCCAAAATTAACTAAATTATCATTCATCATTCTCTTGCTCTTATCCTAATTTATTTGTAGTCAGCGCAACATGTATTTTTCTTCCATACTTCTCAATTAGTTATCCTCTTAGTAGTCACTCCCTTCCTAGCCATATCGTCTTTCACATAGTCCATCCATCGTTTCTTTGGTCTTGCCCTACTCGTATAGCCATCCACATTCATACTCAAAACTTTCCTGACGACATTTCCCACATTCCTCCGCATCACATTCCCATACCATGACAGCCTATTTCCACACACCTTTCCAGTTACCGGTGTCATTTTCAAACTTCCTCTTATATACTCATTTCTTATTCTATCCATTCGCGTAACACCACACTTATCCCTCTTAACATTCTCATCTCACCTGCATGCATTTGCCTTTCATTCATCCCTTTTGTGGCCCAACATTCTGATCCATACAAGACAGCACAATGAACTAATTCTCGAAACAAATTAAAACAAAATTGGAATCCTAACGAACAAACAAGAAAAACGGCGCATCAAAACCTAATTTGACGGAACGCTACAAACATTTTATTTATTCCACCTTATTGTGAATAAACTTATTATAGAATAGGAATAATTCTGTTATGGGAAAATTTCTTCCCAAGATTTTTTTCTTCTTTTCTCACCAAAAGGAAAGAAAAATGTTTCTCGTTCCTCATTCAATTACTGACGCTCCACAATATTTTTCTATTAAATTTTTATTTTCATTGTACTCGGCCGAGTCTCTGGGATTTTTATTCGCTTATTTGATTTGAGCTGCTTTTTTTATTATGACGTTTCTTTGCGAAGTGTTTTCATTGGCTACGTTGATGTAATTTTTTCTCGTAAACGGCGGAAAGTTTAATGGAACTTTATACAGTTTAGAATTTGCACCAAGTTTACTTTATAAAAAAACTGTCAGAATATTTTGAAAATCCGACTAACAACGAACCATCTACATAAGTAGAACGTCTCGACCTTCCATCTGTTGGAGTATAGCAAAAACAAATTGATCCTTCTTCAACACTATGTCTTTCTCATTCTAACACATGAATATTATTTTTTTACTATCCGAGCGCGCCCTTACCACTTGACTGGAATCCTTACTTTCTTATAGTGACTATACTATTCTTTTAGCCTTCTGTGGGATCACACGACTCACGTAATATAAGTAAGACACACCTACCAATACATAAAGACAAGGATAATAAACGCATTATTGAAATCCTTATACGGCCATTCCTTTGGCGTCCCCCTTTAACCCTAACAAAGTTACATTTAACCTTTCCATTCAAGCAAAAGCAATCCAATAGATCAATCAACAAATCTACAAGATTACATTAACTAGAATCCTCTTTCAAAATATGATAGTAAACACAATAAACCATCCACACAAGCAAAAGTAATCCAATATATCAATCAACAAATCTAAGAAAGAAAAAAACAGAAACAAAAATTGTTTATTATGCAAAAACAAGAAGCACAGTAAAAAAAAATAGACAAAATACACCACACCACTAATACAAAGTAACCAAAAGTCTCGCATTCAGAACTTTTATAAATGTAAAAAAGTTTGACAATGTTGTCCATCTACAGGATTACATTAACACCTCTTTCAAAAAATTACAGATTTTTTCAATATTGACTAACAATAAACCATTTTCCTAGCTCACTTTAGACATTGGCAGAATAGTCGACAACGGCTTTGCTTGGCATTTATTAAAAATAGAATAGAACAATAAACCATCCACACAAGTTGCACATATTCAAAAACGTGTCTGCCGTCCAAGCCACATTTAACCTTTCCACACAAACAAAAACAATCCAATATATCAATCTATTGTACTCGTATACAAGATTATATTAACTCCTCGTTCAAAAAATGACAGATTTTTTCAATACTGACTAATAATAAACCGTCCACACAAGTTGCACAAATTCAAAAACGTCTCTGCCTTCCAAGCCATTTAACCTTTCCACACAAGCAAAAGCAATCCAATAAATCAATCAACAAATCTACAAGATTTAAGAGCGAGTTCCAACAACTTAGTTACATGAGATGACACTCTAATAGGTACCTGCGTACTTACATACATACATAGACCGGGTAGGAAACCTTAGCCTAGCCGTTTATCTAAGACGGGAGTCGGCAATTTCCTACGTCAGATAGATTGGGGGCTAGGCACTCGTTACCTTTACTTAAAGGCCCGTCCGTTCGTCCGTCGTTCGCTGATTAATTTCTAAACGGATGCACATGTTAATATCTCGTATAAATTAGAAGTCGGCTGTAAGTGTGATATGTTGGTGCGACTTGTTTTGCTGTGGATGTTGGTGGTGGCGGAATGTCGTAGAATGGTGGAAGGATAGTTTTTGGTGGATGATGATATGATGTAATGGAGGATACGATGTAGGTATGGCAGTGGAATCCGTATCATGACTTCTGAACGGAAGGGCCTCCATTCTTTGCTGTGCTCTGTGAGTGTCAACTTACATTAGTAAGTACGTAAGCTGTTTTCATTACAGCATGCGATGCGACCACCACGATTCCATTATGGAATATATTTCAGGGTTGTTAAGAAAATTAAAGAGTAGATCTAGAAATCTGTTAATTTCATTACAATTCTTTCTATAATAACAAGTATTTAGTAAATTAAGTATTTAGGGTGTGCATAACTAATTTTTAATTACCTAATAGTTAACCTGGTAACCTGTCAACCTTCGTGTTTGCATAAAAAACCGTAATAAAAAACTTTCAACAAAAGATAACCCTTTTATCAACGCCAGCAAACCATTTAACAAGGGGGGAGGCGTTTACAAAAACAATTTGCTAGCAATTCTCTGACGTCATTGTGACGTCACCCTAGTGCAAATTGAATGAGTTGCACCATTGAAGCTTCGAGTTATTGTTTTTGATTGTACTTCATTTTATCAACAACTCAACTTCTGATAAGATTACTCGTAGTTAAGGAATATAACTGTAATATTTCAGTTGAGGATTATTAATAAATTTCTTACAGGCTGAAAGCAAAATAAATTAAAAATTAAACACGAGTGTAAATTCGTCCGATAATATATTTCAGTCAACACTACATTAAGGCATGATCAATGCTATGAGCATTGACATTATTTAAAAAATAATATGCATTTAATTTGACGCATATTTCCTGTTACCTATAATACAGATATTTGTGAATGTCAATCACCAGAAATTATGAATAACATTATCATAAACGCGAAAATGAAATGAAGAGAAATAAATATTTCCGAACGCAATATTGACCTGTCAAATTTCCCGCCTATTCGCCATATTGTTCGCGCCACCGCGTGACGCCATTGTGACAGTAATGAAAAGGAAATGAGTAGTTACAATTGACATATTTATTAAATTCTTTTGTCATGCATCTTATTTTCATGTAAATAAGAGTGGTATTGCACTGTTTTAAGGAAACACATAACTTTGCAAGGAGTGGAACTATTCAATATTAGTGCCGTGTGTAGTCGGAAATTTGATTGTAATGATCGATTGTCAAGTGCTGATTGATATTGCTGTCTGTACCGTTGACAAATTGCGATGATGAATTCTTATTTTTCTAATAACATGCATTACAGATAAGACATACAAAAAAACTGCCGGTCGAAGTGAAACCTTAAGGCGACGATACCCGACTTTTAATGATTTTATATTGAAGATCACTTCTAAACGAGTAGTGTTAATGATTAGGAAAAAATATAAGATAAATTAGAGCATTTTCTTAATAACCTAGTATGTGAATATTTTAGATTATTTTTATATTACATAATGAAATTAATTTGTAAAGTTATGCCTAACACGGATAAAAAACTGAAAATCACGCAAAATCTATCAAGCGTATTTTTCTGAAACCTTCGCCTTTTTAAAGATAATTTAATTATTGAACTTTTAGTGTACGTGTTTTATTAAAATACCTTTTGTTTTATCCATACTAATATTATAAATGTGAAAGTAACTCTGTCTGTCCGTCTGTATGTTACGTTTTCACGCCTAAACCGCTGAACCGGTCGTCATGAAATTTGGCAGAGATATAGCCTGGGATATGGAGAAGGACATAGGCTACTTTTTACGCGATAACCGACATCCACGCGGGCGGAGCTGCGGGCAACAGCTAGTGTATAATAAATTAATTATGCGTCTTATTTGGGGCAGCGCTCCTGGATGGGCGAGTCCTATTACTGGCTGAACGTACGACGCGATGCGTTAGCTCAATACAGAACACGCAAGCTAGCCACTCAAAGTCACTGGCATTTATATGTGGGCTTTAACCCCGGCGCGGCCAAATCTATGATGTAGTAGTAGTTTTTTTTTTAATTACATCATTAATTTGTAAATTAAAATGATTAATTAAAAAATATTTATGCTTACACCGCTGGCCAAGCGCAACACGTCATATTCACAGCTTTAAGCGTATCAGTGACGCGAACTTACAAGAATTTCGCCTACCAAACATCGTTCACCGCGTCTAATGAAGTATATTTTATTATTTTTCAAATTTTCAAAAACTAAATATGTACCTTAGTTCTTTTATAAATATGAATCAAGTTTCCTACCCCATCCTTTTAAAATGGCTAGAGAAAAACAGAGTCTATGGTAGAGAACTAAGAAGACACAATGTAAGGTTCCCTTTAGCAGACAACGTATACAGCAACTACCTAAGTTGATTGATGCATTTTATCACAACAGCCGCGTCGAAGCGCTGCCGTATCAAATCGAATTACTGCCACTGAGCTAAGAACAAGCTGGTGGCAAAATACAGTGGTTGATTTAAATGAAAGGGCAAAATTTCAGGTACCTACTAACAAGAGCATTATTAAAAATGTAATTCTTAACATTTTTATATGTTTAGGCCTCTCGGGTGTCGCGGAACTATACAGGAAAAGTTTTTAAACAGTGCGCAAATTAAACTTAAACGTGTTTTATTATATACACTTATTTCTTATTTTGATATGTCTTAGTACAAAAAAATGAAGTTATCCTTAACGAAAGATGTTTATTTTGAAACTGGTATAATGGATACTCGTCGCGCAACGCGCCGCCGGCGGCGCGGTCAGTGAAGCGGAACGCCGTAGTAGGTACTATCAGCTGTGCGCTCGCCCATTGATATTATTACGAATAGATTGTATCCACATTTTGCTGATTTCAAGTAGGCTCAAAAATAAAGTTTTCAACAAATAATGGAAATGGTGTTCTATTACTGATACTGAATGACCAAAAAAAAAATTTCGCACTGGTGAAAAAAAAAAAAATTGTATCTAATTAGTCAATAGCCTAAACTTCATAATGTAATTATGCTACGCAATGCAGCGTGGACATAACAGGTATTTCACCACTTTTTGAATATAGACAGCAGAGGGCAGGGCACATTGCTCGCAGAACAGATGGCCGATGGGGCCGAAAGGTTCTGGAGTGGCAACCGCATACCAGAAGACTTAGCGTTGGAAGGCCTCCCACAAGGCGGACCCATGACCTTGTGAAGGCCGCAGGAATCCGCTGGATGCGAAGCACAGAACCGGTCAAGGTGACGGTGCTTGGGGGAGGCCTATGTCCAGCAGTGGACGTCTTTCGACTGAAATGATGATGGTGATGATGAGACAGTAGTGAAAAAATGTCCTGAATTTTTCCTTATGACTGTTATATGGACTTTCTCATTGCAATTTCAGAAATGTTTTTTTTTTTAGTTTTACAATTGCTTCGTCCATTTGTTTCCTAGCTTCTCGTTCCACCATCACCCCCTTTTGTCTCAAGGGCACTAACATTGTTTGTTGTGCCAGTGGGCTAACAGACCATTTAACGCGAATATCGATTTGACACTTTTTTGTGCATACATCGATAATGTCGGTATCGTAGGTTGGTTGGTTTGGTTGTGTAATTTTCTCTTTTAGAAAATTATTATTTTTCGTTTGTATAAATTGTCTTTTACAAAATTAACTTTTTTTATAGAAATATTTGTCTAGAAATAAAAAGTAATTTCAGTAATTTCTTTTTAAATAATCTCATATTTCATCGTCAATAATAAAATCTAAAGCAACACCAAATCCATTAAAACTTGTAATAATATTTCAATTACAAAATTGCGTCAATCAAAACTATTTTAATTAAAATATACTTTAACTAAAATAAACGTTTCGTGTACTCAGACCCTAAAATTTTAATGTTGATTCTTCATTTACTTGTCAGATCTGTCCCAACTTCGCAGACTTTAGGTAAACTTGTGAACATAAACAATGTTCTGTATGTAAACAATTGTTAATAGATTTAGTCTAGTTTCTTAGTATTTAGTGCTAAAGGACTTTAGGTCATAGCTGTTATTAGTGTTACTACTGAAATAATAATTTATTAAGGTTGATTTTATGGTTTCGAGAAAGTGCTCAAAATTTTGCTATTGTTATTCACGATGGCAGTAATACTATATTACGAAGCTAAGTTTGAGTTATGAGAAGATGTTAATACGAATCTTATTATGGTTTATGAGAAGATGTCAATGAACTAATACCATCCTACGACTGTGTCTGCATTAACAAAGAAATTGCGACCATGCCAAAATAGTCTTAACAGCTCTACTCCTAACGATGGATATCCTCTAAATCTGTTTACCTCATTTGTCACTGAAGTTCAAAGGATGAAACATTCCGGCAAAGGATGACACCGCGTAAACGTTTCAAAATAATCACATCAATACTTACAGCAGATACGTAGACAAACATCAAAGCAGAGCCGCCAGACACTATGCGCAAAGGAACTGTTTGTTAACAGAATCAATGAAGACGTTTCCAACTCAAATCAGCATCAAAGTACACATGTTAGTCTATAACAGTACACACACACGCAATATTTAGAGTACCATACACGATATCGGCCAATCCAGTATAACCTAACACTCACACATACACAAAATCAGCTAATATAACAAGACACTCCTCGCTCTTCTAATTCCTTAACAAAATAGGTGTTAGCAACGAAATTGAAGTCGTATTTAAGGTTCTATCTCGAGTGGTTGGTATTACATGGACCGGCGGACACCTTAAGTCCAAAGGAGGCAGTAACTGCAATTAGTACAATTAGTAGAGCCCAATTAGGTGCTTTAACGAAGCGAGTTTCGTAACTAGTCGGGGAAGTTTGGGTGACAAATACTACGTTTGACGTCTGACCCGAGATCTCGATCAAACAGTGATACTGTTTGTAAACCGTGTTTGTATTTTGCATTAATCAAGTATTTGTACAAGCACAGTCATGCTAACGATTAGAGCTGGATAATTAGGACATCTCTAGACTTGACGTCACTGACTAGCTATTAACCAGTCCTGAGTCTTGACAGCACTTAGTACTCGTATGTCTTGCAGACTTAATAAATTTCACATGTTTCCCGTTACACTTTGATTGCTCTTTAACATAACTCAAATACTAATCGTCGCTTTCTTTTCCAGAAACATGTCATCTAAACGAAAGTCACCACCGTCGAAATTGCAAGAAGGTGCCGCCGACACAGAGAAGCAGGAAGCCGGCCCAGCCAACCTGGACTTCCCTGACCACCAGGAGTCAGATGACAACGAGCAGCATAGCTACTACAAGTTCTCACCCAGTTGCTCTACAAGGAGTTCTATAAGCGAGGAGGATACGAATTACGAAGACGAACGACCGTCAAAGAAGCAACGATTTGAGCAAACATTAGACATGACAAATAATCTTCTAGTCCCATCATCTTTCTTAAGTCTTCATCAAGTTAACGACCTGCAAGCTCGAAGGAGAGGCTCGTCAGAATGCAGTAGTCCTGGGGCTGAGGCGAAGGTTTTGGGACTGTGTAACAATAACAATTCACTGCTGAATCATAACAGTGCTCTGTCGTTGAGTAATCCTCATAAACGTTCTATGGACGACGTCTTGAAGAGGTTGACGTCGAAAATGAACAATAGTACGATTAAGGAAGAGAAGAGGCCAACTCCATCGACCACGCCTGTCAATAAGAACAAGTAAGTCAAATTTCGTTTTATTTAGAGTTCATAATAGTTCATCACTTGGTGACCGTATTTTAGAAGAGACTACATAGATAACACATTACATGAAAATATATAAAAACTACATAGATGACTATCAAATTATATATATCACCATCGTTATCATCATAGCCTAAAGACTTTCACTGCTGGACAGAGGGCCTTAGCCAAGCGTCTCCACACCGAGGAAATTGTTATTCAAATTAGATCATTTTCCATAAATCGATAAGGTCGGTAGAGTATTTCTATAAATTTTTATAGGAACAGTTACAATGTGATATATAATTTCCCTGGAAACATATAAATTACTCGCAAAAATTATGAGATTTCTCTCCAGCTTCAATATAATGTCATTAGACAACAATAAATTAACCGCATCATTGCCTATCAATTACATTTACAGACACATACGTAACAATTGCCTGTCCTCTGTCTAACATTGTTCACTACCTCATTAAAAAGGCAGACATTACATTAGGTATTATCAGCTAATGATCTTGTCACCTTCTCTGTGCAAGTAATATAGTTTCCTACATCAACGTTTATCAAATGTTTTGTTACAGTCTGTTTACAAAGAGATACGGAAATCATTATTATACGATAATTTATTATTTATCTCGTTAGTGATAATGTGTTTATGTGAAATTAGGATTCGTTTCCTAGGTCCGGTAAGCTTTCCATTGCGTAATTGATTATTGCCCGACTACAGCGAAGGGTTATGTTTTCTTATTAAATACTAGCTTTTGCCCGAGGCTTCGCCCGCGTAGATGTCGAAAAATGTCCGTCGGTAACGTACTACCGGGATTAAAAAATAACCTACTGGTTAATCCAGGTTAATTACATCCCCCTTTTCACCCCCTTAAGGGATGCAGTTCTAACAACACCGTTGCGTTAGCTTCCAACCATAAGCCTACGTAGTAAATTTAGTGATTTTCCTTCGAAAATTAAGGACTTTTCAACTTCATCCCCCTTTTTAACCCTTTGGGGGTGGAATTATCAAAAACGCTGAGACACGTATAAATTAATTTTCAATCGTCAGCCTAAACACAAAATTTTAAGATCCTAACTTCAAAACTGACGGACTTTCATATAAAATTCCATCCCCTATTTTACCCCTTTAGGGGTGGAATTCCCAAAAATCCTTTCTTAGTGGATACTTACTCTTCACAAACAACACACCCTCCAAGTTTTATGACTCTAGGACCAGCGGTTTGGGCTGTGTGTTGATATATCACCCAGTCAGTCAGTCAGTCAGTTTACCATTTTATATATATAGATTAGTTGTTTTCTTGTTAGTATGTAGGTGTTTCTTGCAACCTCTGTAGCTTATTTCTTTTGTAATATTATATTTCTGTTGATATAGTCTTTTACCACTTAATTTTTATTAATTTCGTTTGTACTATCTTAGGTTATCCCTGTAATTGTGAATGTTGGTTCACCTGTTATTGGCAACTGTATAAGCCAATGACTCTTACCAACTGTTATTTGATATTTTGTATACAGAAGCTGTTGGTGTACCTATACCTATATATAAATAAATAAATAATAAATATTGTCAGAATTATCACATAAAATTGCTAGTAAGCGCATGGTTGAATGATTTTAACCAATACAAAACAGTTTTACAACTTGACACCATTTGAAATAAGATTAGATATCAATAAAAAAAATAAAAAAATATTTCAGGCATTGCATGAGTAGGTACACAGAAATACAAATACATTTCACCCATAGTGACTACATGTCATAGATAAGTAAACATTAGGTAGGTATTATTATTATTATTATTAAGATAAGTAGGTATTTTAAACAAACATAAACCTTTTTTACAGTCCGTGCAATTGATTTTAACTTCTATTGCGTTGGTGGCATAACAAATGGCGGCTGCAGAAAACACTTTTTGCTTTTAATGCCATCTTTATGCCTACGGAATTGAAGTCAAATCGCTTGAAGGGACTGCAAAAAAGGTTTTTTTAATGTCTAATCTTATTTCAAATGAAGTATAGACTACATAATCATTACTCCAGAATCAGCCTATAGGTAATGTTCCCACGGCTGGGACACAAGCCTACTCTCGGTAAGAGGGATTTGGCCCAGTGCGGCTTGGTAGATGTCACATATCTTCGAATTTTTGGTTCTAGGACATACCGGTTTCATCACGATGTTTTCCTTAACCGTTCTTATAGCAGTGGTGATGAAATGATTTACACAAAGTAAAGCGCCTGCCTGGTTTCGAACCTACGACTTACAATACTCTTAAGTCACGGCCGCTACCGCTGAGCCACCATTTCTCTCACTGGACAATATAAAGACATGAAATTCACCAGAACGACACTGGGCACGAACATCTAATCTTTCCAATAAACATTACGCCTATTTCTGTATCAATACCTTTTGTTTCCTTCACAAAGCAGTGACGCAATACACTATCCGTTTTCATTACTCTAACAAGCACTGCCGCCGACTACTAAAATAAAACGGAGACACTTACACCATTTCAAGTTAGTCGTTTACCAGAATTTAATTAGCCATATTACTGCACATTAAAAACAATGTTAGGACCACCGCAAGTTTACTATAAAAGCGTTAAACGCATGTTTTACTAGGCTTTTATAGATATTCCGACGTTAAAGTATGTCCACTGAGTTCGGGTGACGGAAATCGTAAAGGACGTTAGTATGTTGCCATCAGCTGCTATGCTTGGGCAGTTTTTTGTTTTTATTTCACTTCCTAGTTGGACAGGAATTATTAAAGGCACTACCGTATCTTTGAAGTGACCTGCTATGAAAATGTAATATTGTTGAAGAAAAAACTGAAATTGTACAATGTCTGGTTAGGCTTAAAGCCAGGTCCGACACACCAACTTGGAACAGTTTCGATAATGATGATATTTTTATTCCATTTATCGGGTCACAAAAAAAGACGACACATTTTTTGTTAACTCCGCCTTCAGATACAATTCAATACGTCTATTCAAGCCGATGTTATGAATGAATGATCTGAATACAATGCTTCAAAAAAACACTATTCTTGTAAACAACAGTTAACCTTTTAGTACCATCATGACATAGTTCAATAGCCACCATAAAAAGGTCATCTAAAACATGTTATTTATAAAACTGCAGCACGTTTGCTTACCAGTTTCATAGCTAATACTATTATAATTTTACGCCAATTTAAGTGGTCGCTGAATTATTTACAGCCTATAACTTTAATGGAGCATAGCATAAGTAGTAATTAAACCAATATGCTTGAATATAAATATTCTTGTTAAAACTGCGGCCGAAGATGGCAAAGGACTTAAAAAATGTGATACGATTGACGATAAATATGAATATTAAATATTCGTTTTACAGCTTCATTGAATGAAGTAAGAAAATCATTATCGTAATTTTCGAATATATTAACGTTATTAAGTGTGAACATGATTAAGTGAAATAGGACAAGTTTGTTTCAATGAACTCTTGCCTGGGGCTACTGACAAGAAAAACTCTGTTACGGTAGGAGTACATTTTAACAAAGTTAATCTTAATTTGGTTAAAGATGGTAAGCTGGATGAAACGAAGGCAGGGTGGCATTTAGCAGTAGATGTTGATAATAATAATGTATTACAAGATTTAATTATTTCAACCTGCGAGCTGCGGCTGTATGTGTTATATTTCCTTAGAAGTAGTCATTTAGTGCTCAACGAATGTGTAAAGCGACAATTCCACCGTTTATTGTCGCCAAGATGCTAATGCGTTAAGACAACGGCTAAGCGTGTGATTATCACCGGACTAATTATGCTCGTTTGCAGTTAAATGCTCGTCAAGTGTTTTGTTTTAGTCTGTTTTTAGTAGGTATTGTTCGCTTTGAGAATTTGCGTGGCTTTGTTGAGTTCAAGAATTTCGTGATCTTTTGGATCAGTCGTAATCAAAAACTTATCTTCAGCCTTGAAATTAAAATTCAGATCCTCATCATCTTTCTGCCCTTTTCCCATGTTACTTGGCATAAGTGCAACACTTTTTCTTCTTTCACTCTCCCTGTCAACCGTCGCGCTATCATTCACTCCCTTCTCTTTTATATTATTCCTCACACAATCCAACCATCTTTAATAATTTAATTATATATATTTTAGTTCGCTTCATAATGATTCAAAACATTATTATTTTTTGCACTATTATTATTCTAGGATTTTATGATGAGCTTGAAGTTTAGTCTGCATAGATGCCACCATACTGTATTGTCACATATGGGCTGAGTAATAGTGCACAGAATATCTTATCGCTTATTTAACCAGACAGCTACCTACTAACCAAACAAAATCCTGAAGATCATCATGCGAAACTCAGTTTAAGATTTTACGTAATAGTTCAATAAGGTAAGTATTACGACACATAATTTTTGTTTTAGACTTTACAGAATAGGTTGTTATTGTTAAAATATTCTTGTCATTAAAATAATGATCCTAGAAAAGCTCCTGGTATGCCTACACAAGTTATTATTATAAAGCCATATTAGCCTAATCGAATGGCTTAAACAACTTTATCTACTACTACAATATTATAATTTTTTAAAGTTATAGGTATAATAATGAACCTATTATTGTATCTGTCATCATCAATATTAGTAATGGTTTTATCAAATTCAATATTGACTTCTAAATTATGAATGTTGCAGAAAACAGTGCCATTTTATCCGCCATGCTGTATTCCAATTTTATTCGCTAACACAGACAGACTACTCCTCGACTCACTAAAATATGATTTTATTATCAAAGCTTTATAAACCTAAGTATGATTGAGATAAAACGTCTGTATAACGATTGGAAACTAGTTTTTTATTGGCCTTTCTATCTGCTATTATTACTCTGTGCAATTAGTTGTATGATAAACCCGCCCGGAATTCAACATGGTATCAAAGTCCGTAGATTAATCAACAGTCCAGAGATATTAGCGGTGCCAATATAAATAGAACTATTATAAAAGGTAATTGCAGAACTAATAGGGTTCCTGGTAGGTTCTGCAGACGAATCTGATACAGACTAGATTTGCCTGCGTCTTTTTTTGCAATCTTGGGCAATTAAATGTAAATCGTCTATGTGTATCTTGAGGTCCTTAGCAACAAAGTTCGATAGACATGCAATCTGTTGGGAGAACGAAATCAAGATTGATTTCAATACTCAATACTTTATTGCATTCCACATTTTATATGCTTAGGTAGTAAACATTAGCTTAAGAACAATCATGGACCCTGTCGGGCATAACAAAAGAAAGATGTATAAGAAAGTAGGTAGAGATGAGAACTTATCGTTTATCATAATTGTAATCTTATTTATAAAAAATATATATATAAAACATTTTTCGTTTATTTGACATTTATGAGTTTTAGGGATTTATCATTTAAGTATTCATTTACACTGTAATAACATTCACTCATTAATAGTTTTTGATTTATTATTTATTTGTAAATAGATGAAGCTTTTTTTCTTTTTCTTTTCTTATTGATTCGGGTAACTTATTATTATATTCTTATAAGCATAACCAGAGGGCTTGTTGAATGTATTTTTAAGCGGGACGTTGGTAGTGTGTATCTTCTATTGTTTGTGTGTCTTCTCGTTTAGTGTAAAAGTCTTGGTGTTCTACTATGCTTGACGATTTTCAACTAAATCTGTGACATTTAAAGATAGATAAGAGAAACTGCAGTCTGTCTATAATTCTGGATTTTGCTCCCCACCTGGTATAACGTAAGTGTCTGTGTGACTTACGACGCGCCCTCGCTGCGAGTAGAATCAATACATTGCATAAGGATGGGCTAGGTTGGCACTCATATTTCTCATGAGAATGGACAGCATAAACCAAATAAAAATCAAAAGTAATTTATTCAAATTAGGTTGAGAATCAGTACTTTTCGAACTTCAAAATTACATAAGACAGTCCCCCAAAACCCCGCGCTTCGCCACTTCCTAGTGCTTTAGCTGGGAAGAAGTGGTACAACAAACTCCCCAGCAGCAAAGCTGTCTGTTCAGTTAAATAAACTTGATTCTATACAATAGTAGTTATGCAAAGTAACATTACGAGACACAGAACAGTAAATTAAATTATTTGCCATTATGTACCAGCAAAACAATGAAAACTATACTCAAGCAAAAAACTTAAAAATGCAAACAAAACCTAATACATCATAAAAGTCTCCTGGCCTAAAGGGCGTGCCCGCTTACATATGCAATGCTGGATTATGTAACTCAAATTTAGCAACTAGGACCATCGAAGTAAAATAAATAAACAGTTAATTACTAATAACAATAACGAATAGGAACATAGACGCATCGTCACCTGTGTTGGTTATAATATTACGCTGAGATCACCAACGCGTTGGTGACAAAGGACAAAAGGACTATAATCACCTCACGGAAAGAAGAGGCCCGGTTTATAGGTTGACAAGACGATGCACAAATTACGAACAGATTTAAATAGTTATAGATTATGTTCAATAATAGAAGATAATTATAACAAAGGTTAAGGCGGTGTCAAGCGTGATCTATGTCAATATTTACGTGCCAACCTTATCAGTGGAGTTATCAGTAATTAATAGCTTTTGTTGATAGCTATGATTGTAGTCGCGGATATGTTGTTGTTCGTTGCCAGGAGAAACAATGTCGTAAGTCTGTTTTCAACTTGTGATAAAGGAAAGAAAAATATTGAATGAAATATTTCTTTAATTAATTGTCATCATACAACAGTTGGTAAGATAACAGAAAGTAAACTAGAAAATTGAACTCTTTTGCGGGTGCAAAGTACAGATAATAGTCACTTTGGGAAATATTGAAAGCGGTCCTCCTAACGTAAATAATAGCAATAATACTGACCTTATACAGATAATAGACAGAAATGTAATAATCTAACTCTAATCAGCAAATGTGATACAAGTCTGCTAGAAATAGCTAATTTCAAACAAGTAACAACAGAACTAAAACAAAACAAAAATCAATCAATCACCATACATCATTCCAGCAACAATAATTATTATTTCACCGTCAATTATAGAATACGTTAAACAATTGTAATCCTAGCACATAAATAAGTCATAGCAGAGACAATAAGGGCCACTTTTGGCGTATTATTAAGGCCGGCGCGGGCTATTGTCTGCACTAATTAAACGCACCGTAATAGCCGCCGACGAGATTAAGACGTGAGCCCGTAATGTTCTACAATCTATCTCCGTTATGCTGGCTTTGGGTTTGGGTTGTGGGATAAGATTTGAGAGATCAGCGGGATTGCTAATGTGGGTAATAAAGGAGATAGATACTCACAAAGTGGTTCGTTGAAGATGGATGAGAAAGGCCTAGGATTGTGTTCAGTGGTAAATCATTGGGGACCTATTATTAGACGAAGCAAAATTACTGTTAGCATCCATAATTTGTGAAAACTAAGTCTTACTACTACTGTCTTCCATCAACACAATGTCGTCAAAATAAATGAAATAGGAAGCAACTACTATTTAAGAGATCTTTAACGAGAGAACTTCACGAACAAAATTATCTATGGTTATCAATTTTACCCAGAGTTTTATCGCTATGATATCGTTCTTACGATCATCTACCGCTTTGTAAATCTACAGTTCCATCTGATAAAAGCTCAAAACTTGTGCCACATCAGTCAACAAAACGTTAACAATAGACAAAGTCATAATTTGTACAGTGATGTATAACCAGAAAGCACAATATAATGTTACAGATTACAGAAGACGTAACATTAGTTAATATGAATATCTTATTTTTAAACTCGATGATGGAGGCCTGGGGGCGTTCCAACAGTTTTTGTTCTTATACCATGAGAAATGTTTTAACACACGAATAATGATGGGAATGACAAAATAAGTTATCTGTTTTATGGTTTTTTAATTTTATTTCTGAGTTGTTGTTTTAAAGGTAATTTAGAATACCTACCTTAATAGCTAAAAGGCAAAGGCTTAACGTACCGATGCGTATGCTTTTTGATGCTGATAATTCGTTTAATGACTTCATAATTGGACTAGGTACGGTAAAGATTAGTTGATAAGTCGATCATGTTCGTCTTTTAAGAAGCTATAAGTATCGAAAAGTAAAGAATTAAGCAGAACCCGGTCTAAACTCCTCCAAATATCAAATTTTACTACACTATTCCTCATTCTACCAAGACATTCCATCACTCAAACGAATCAATACTTGAACAAAACAGATTTTCAAGGTAAACTACACCTAACATGTCTCTGTCACGAGAGCAAAGACAATCAACAAGGCTAGGACAATAATCCTTTGTGTTCCACAATAACTCTTTATAGTATTCACAAAGTCACCTTCTGCAAAGATTTGCCCCACACATAGGAACACAGAACTCACGTTGTTCAGTGAATTGTTCGTTTGTTACATGAACACTACAATTGTGCAAATTGAAATTGTTTTCATTGTTCGAATGTTAGTAATCTTAATGTTTTGTGTGACAATTTGTTAGGAAAGTCATGTCTATTTTTGAAATAGCATGCGCAAGGCGTGTGATTGCTAAATCGGCTTTTAGAGTAACTAAGTTTTCCTCTTCTTCAGTTAAATGTAGTTCTATCCTATTATTATTACCTACAATTTCTATTAATTGAAATAATTTGTCCAAGTTTAGTCTTGGAATGTTACCAGACCACTAAATTTTTATGTCTTGATAGGTAGTTCACTGTGTCACTTATAAGTGATTGTGTTTTGTGTCCCAAAAATGACAAAAACATTTACAATTAAAGATTACATCATAATACTTTTGTTATCATTATAAATGTTTGTTTATTTTCTATCGTTAACACTATTCAATTTCAAAGAGTAAAAGCCTAATAATTCAAGGTCATTACTACCTCATACCGGTAAAAAAAAAGATGCCACACAAAATCTCAGACACATTTTTCCTACTGCCGCGCTCGCCGAAGCTTCCACACATCATATCATTTAAAAATCATGTCATCAACAGCTTATCAACTAAGACTGTTGAACTAAAAAGGACTGCAATTTTTTATTAACTGCCCACCGGGCACACGCTCCAATTACGAATGGAGACAATAACAATATAACAGATAGCGATACACAAAATATAGGAACAATAATTTCGGTTGTGGCAGAGGTTATCTTGCCGGCTGGCCCGCTAATAAATAACACAACAATTAGTGCACTGTTCGAGAGATATTATTAATTATAACAATAACATAGTTACTGGAGAAAAATGGGGATTTCGTACGCGCGTATTTTGTTATCTTCTGCATCGAGTTGTAAAAACCAGCCGTTTTGTTTTGCGCTTTTCCGACCTTGACGTACGAATTTGACAAGATTCGCGACTTTAGTCGGTAAAACCCTTTGACCTCTGCAGCACTACGCAATTCGACGTTTCTGCATAACAAAAATAGTATCTTCCTAAATGACACACTATTATATTTTTGTTCTTAACTACAATTTCAAGCAAATCATCAATTATGTCTTTTAGTGTTATGTTGTCTTTAATTTCAAGTACATGGTTTTATGAGACAGAAATAGTATGAGTTTTGTAATTGATAATTACCACTAGGTACACTTTAATTTACTATTAACCTGGGCGCTGACTGGTTGGAAGACATTAATGTACTCACAATACTAATAAAACGCAGGAAATTCTCTTACCGCGTCCCAATAATCGGCCTTCCAATTATGTCCAGCGCTATGCCACCACATACCTGTTCGGAAAACCAATTTGATTGTGTAACAACAAATTATGCCTATTGCACGCCATTGCAAAACACACAACTTTGTCGCTGTTTCCCGCCTTCACGATTTCAAATTGGAATGCAACGTTAAGCGCAACGCGGTGATTGGTTCATACAATATTCAGGGCGGCCAATCGCAGCGCGGCTGTGTCGCCAGTGCATCAAAAATTCCATCTGAATATACCAGTGTGGCAAGCACTAAAAATGATAATGCCCTAACATGGCCATACAATTTGAAATGAAGAATTCATGCATCGTTCTCGTTTACATTTGGGATGTGTTTTTATTGACGCTGAATCGGACAGGTTCGGTCCATTTTATTTATTGAGCGGTGTTTTATGCAGTGATTTTGGCGAAACTATTTGGTATAAATAAAACTGGTTTGTATGAGGGGATAGAAAAATAACCGACCGTTTTTGTTGAAACGGAGGTATTATCGTAAATTGGTGAAAGCAATAATCGAAACAGGAAAGGTCTGAATCAAATAGGAATTTATAAAAAGATATAAGTGGTGGGAAACGGACGATTACAGTTAATAAGCACTAGAATTAACTTGTTTTCTTTAGAGGGCCAACTGATTGTAGCGACACATATACATGAGTACATTATCACATTATGAAGTGATTGAAAAACTTTCAGGAGGTATTTTTGGGTAAATTCAATAAATGCGTAGATGAGGCTTTTGATGTACAAAGCCTCATCTTATACTTACGCATTTACAATTTTATCCAACGAAAATGTTTTTTTTGTTAAAATTACCCTGAACGATGAACGAATGAATGCACTAGAACGAGCAACAGTGCCCAATCGCAACACAGTGACACTACAATGGATAAAAGGACACAGCGGATCTCTGGGTAACGACGCAGCTGACGAACTGGCAAGAAGGGCATCCAGCACGTCGGCATGTGGACCCGAGCCCGTCATACCCATCCCCTTTAACCAATTACGCAGGTGGCTACAGGATTTCACCCACACACAAGCGGAGAACTGGTGAACCTCGACACCGGGCTGCAGGCAGTCCAGAGAGGCTATGCCATCCTTGGATGGTAGGCTGACCAGGCGCCTTTTACGCCTGGACAGGAACGGTCTGCGCCTGGTAACGGGGACCATCACGGGACACTGCTCGCTAAACAAACATTTCCACACAATAGGGATAACGGACAGCCCTCTGTGCAGGGCCTGCATTGAGGCGGACGAAACCATTGCGCATGTGCTCTTCGAATGCCGGGCGTCACCCAGATCAGAACAGAACCCAGATCCTTTGCCGATGTTCTGAACAGACCAGGAGACGTGATTAGCTTCTGGAAGGAGGTTGGCTGGTTGGAATAACCACCGACGGCTGCCATGGCCCACGCACAATGGTCCATATGAAGGACTAAGTGCGGAAACCAAACCCTCTAACATAGATAGAACATAGACCCTGAACGATAGCAAGAACCTAAAAAGTTATGATGTTGACATAAACTTTGTACACAATAAACTATCAAAGGACATACCACGACACTTCATTGATACTCTAATGGAGGACTCACTACAAAGCCTCATCGAATGCTTACGCAGTAACAATTTTAGCCATCGAAAAATGTTGATGCTAAAACTACTCTGAATGATAGCTAAAACCCAAAAAAAATATTATGATGACATAAACTTTCTACACAATGAACTATCGAAGGACATACCACGACACTTCATAGATATATCTTCATTGATATATCTCTAACGTTGGACTCACTCCTAGTTACACACTGAGTCGATGAAATAGGACTATTAGCAGCCACATCGTACCTCACAGACATCATTACTTCATAAGAAAATAAATAAAAAATCTATCATTTAATATTAGCGTCTGCAATTATGTAACTACCGTAATTAGTACCAGGATCAATAAACTAAACGGTACGCATTCCGGTTTCCAGAATTATCGGAGAACAACATTATTTCAATTTACAATCGAGCCGTAATTTGATGATTGCTATTGCTACCATACGTAATTGGGTATTCTATTTGTAAAGCAACTGCTTGATTTCTATAAGGAGTTTTGATGATTTGTTCCTAATTCCAATTCAAATTGTCCCCTGATTTGGGACTAAGATTTACAAATCTGGAATTGTGTTCTTCATTATGCGATGTCTTTCTAATAATTACAAGCCTGACTTTCCTAATTCTTTTCATTTTCAGTAATCTCAGTTCATTTTTTCTTACAAAAACTTTTTGAATGGCATTATTCTTAGTCACAGATAGTGTTATACATACATACTTCTGCCCACTCTGCCGATAGCCGTCGCCAGCTTTGTCAGGAACGATCCTCACAGGAAATGATACAGTTTCCGAGTCAAAACACTTCCCTGCCATGCATATCCACCTCCATACATATCTAAGCCTAACTTTGACATCTAAACAAGGTCTGAATGTAAAAGTGTCCGTTTTCGCCAGTTTTTTACGAATCAAAGTGCGCAGAGTTCGAATCCGGTTGTTGTTGACCTTAACCTGATTTAAAATGCTATCAGTCCCCCTAGTCGGTACCGTACCGCGTCGAGGAGGCCCGAGCATTGCCGAGCGGTGCCGAGCAATGACGAACTCAATAAAAACGGGCTACATGACTGAGTATGTCGGTAGCAAGTTGTTAAATTTGTAATGAGTGTATTGTTGGGGGAAAGATTAGGATGGATGCAATTGTTTTAGGTGGAAAACGAGATGTTAAGTGATTAACAAAGATTTGGAATACGAGTAGTAGATATCGATACATATCCAAAAACAACCATTTAGCTTGGCATGTGAGGGGGACACTTGACTCTCACAAAAATTAGCACTTTAAAGCTTAATATTACACAAACGGATCCCAGGACAAACTGTCCAGTTCGGTAGGTCCAACTTCGAGAAAGAGGTCAATCTTCGTATCCGACTCAGCTGGGCTGCGTTCGGAAGCTTCGCAATACCTTGTCATCCCACATACCGCAGTGTCTCAAGACGAAAGTCTTTGACCAGTGCGTGTTGCCAGTGATGACCTATGGCACTGAAACGTGGTCGCTCACAATGGGCCCTATTAGAAGGCTAAAAGTCACCCAAAGGGCAATGGAGAGGGGTATGCTTGGAGTTTCCCTACGTGATCGAATCAGAAATGAAGAGATCCGCAGGAGAACCAAGGTACCGACATAGCTCGAAGAATCGTCAAACTTAAGTGGCAATGGGCAGAGCACATTGCTCCCAGAACGGATGGCAGTTGGGGCCGAAAGGTTCTGGAGTGGCGACCGCGTACTGGAAGACGTAGCGTGGGAAGGCCTCCCACAAGGTGGACCGATGACCTTGTGAAAGCCGCAGGAATACGCTGGATGCGGGAAGCACAGAACCGGTCCAAGTGGCGGCGCTTGGGGGAGGCCTATGTCCAACAGTGGACATCTTTCGGCTTAAATGATGATGATGATGATGGATCTGAATTGAAAAATGGTTTTCACAGACCCGCAATATTTTTGAACGGCCTAACCAACGATTTCCCAAAGAATGGGATAGACGGGAAAAAAATCATCCCCACTTTTCGGTACTCAAAAAAAAAAATACATACTCGTATTTGTAGATTTTACTTTACCACTTTTTCGGCGTGATTAATATGTAGGTATAACCATGCCAAATTACAGAATCTCTGAGCTAAGCTGTAGACAGACAGAATGACAGACGGACATGACGAAACTATACAGGTCCCTTGTTGACTATAGAACCCTAAAAAGTTATATCCACACTACTCCAACGTGTCTGTCGCGAGGGGCAAACAAGACGGATAACCCTACAGCCGCCGTTGTCTCACGTTAAGGGATTTTTTATTGTTGGCCACAAACTGTTCGCCGTCAACCCTAGCGTTGCATACTTTATGTGCTGCATGTTGACTGACGGTGAAAAACAAATGAATCGCGCTTTATTGTGGGAGATGAGACCGGGAGCGAAGTTGCTTTGTCCAGGAATCGGTGATAATCTGTCGTTTAAATAAATAAGTAGCCTAGCTATCATCATCATCATCATTTCAGCTGAAAGACGTCCACTGCTAGACATAGGCCTCCCCCAAGCACCGCCACTTCGACCGGTTCTGTCCTTCCCGCATCCAGCGGATTCCTGCGGCTTTCAAAAGTCACCCAAAGGGCAATGGAGAGGGCTATGCTTGGAGTTTCCCTACGTCATCGAATCAGAAATGAAGAGATCCGCAGGAGAACGAAGGTAACCGACATAGCTCGAAGAATTGCCAAACTTAAGTGGCAATGGGCATACATTGCGCGCAGAACAGATGGCCGTTGGGGTCGAAAGGTTCTGGAGTGGCGACCACGTACCAGAAGACGTAGCGTTGGAAGGCCTCCCACAAGGTGGACCGACGACCTTATGAAAGCCTACCTATACTCCATTTGAAATAAGATTCGACATTCAAATAAACCTTTATTACCGTCCGTTCAACTGATTTTGACTTTTATTGTGTTGGTAGCATGACAAAATATGGTAGCTGCAGTAAACATTTAATATTGTAACCACTTTTTTGGTTTTAATGCCATTCTAATACCTACGGAATAGAAGTCAAAAAACTTGTATGCCACCGGCAATTAAATTGCACCCTGTAAATCGGGCTTAAAAGTGTGTAAATTGCGAACCACTGCATTAACACTTAGGGTGTATTATTTTCCTAAATAAAATATTAACTAATTAATGTTATCTCATTCAGAATTATGTTGATAATGACTAGATTGAATACAAAGTTCATAATTAATTTCACGATGTACGAGTCTACTCATATTCGAAATTCAAAAACAGATCATTACTGGTCGCATTTATTATATTCAAAAGATCCAACAATGATACAAACCATTCCCACTCAAAACCAGCATCAAAAAAAATAAGGCGATTCCGAAATTAATTAGAATGACCCCAAATCTCAGAAAAGAATTTCTAAATACCCTCAAATCGATAGCTAATTAATGTACAATTATCGCACAGGTACGGTTTCAAGTCCATAGGTAATGCCCCTCAAAGGAAACGTCTGCAAATAATACGGAAAGCAATTATTATCTCATTTGCTTCCTTTTCTCTCGCAACTTTGATGCTGAGATTTTTGATCGAAATCCCAGTAGGGATGAAATCAAAGATTTTTTTTTAAATAATGTATTTATAAAAATTGTATCAGTGTTTATAAGAAAAACGACGTAAGTGGAAGCTTTACAAGAACTTTGAAATGCCCAATTTTGTTTTTACAATAACATTATTTGGGTATTTCAATTCAAGATTAGTAAAAGTGAAATTAACACAATACATTCGATTTCGTTATCTACTGTAAGTACAACTATTTTCTTAATATACCCGGCAAAGTTGGTGTTTCGTCAGTCGTTCGCAGATTTCCTCCCTTTTTTAAATTAATTACATTAAGCCCATTCGCTGCCCAGCACCCAGCATATATGTCAAAAAATAAAAATAATTCGTTCGTGTGCCTACAACCCGTATTCGAGCAGTCGCTATAGATGACTTCTGTTCATGCCCAGGACCCGACTAGCGACACCAAATCTAAGTATGTAAATTTGCCAAACAATTTGTGGCTTACAAGAAAAAAATATTTTTGAACTGGGCAGCAAATGCGTTAAAACATCCAAGTCGATTGAGAGCGTCTGGTCTGTAGCAAGTGAAAAGGGCAAATGACAGAAATCCAACGACTGACGAAACACGAAATTTGGCGAGGGACATTAAGAAAATAGTTGTACGGTACTTAATTTAAAAATTAACATCTTTCCTGATACGAAACAAAAGATAAACGCTACCTTCTTAACCCAAAACTGCAGCTGTTTTCCCAATTTTAAATACGACATTATAACTGCCACTTACGACATTATTCTTGTACCCAGCTACAATATTTTTACAATCACGCCATCGACAGGTGGGAGTGACAAGCCGTAATATCGGATCGGCTTCTTAACGACTTTCTTTAAAAAGTCCGACTTCGATTATATAGAGTGCTCCGATTTCCTTTGCCTGTAATTGGCGAAGTTTTTTAAAGGTCAAAAGTGATCGACGCGTCATCTTCTATTTTAATGAGATTCTGAAATATTCATAGGGAAAATCGGAAATATATTATCGTCATGTTTAAAAGAATTATAATTAAGGAAAGGCTAAACAACGTTTTAGAATTGGTTAAAACATTTTTCCTTAAGGCTTTGACTGCCAGACAACAGACACAATAGAAAAACTATTGTTAGCGGTCACCGGTGACCGCGGTGGCAGTCAATGTGTTAATTATAATTATTTTAGAGAACAGCTTAACTCAGGATTTTTCCTGGAAAAATACATAACTGGCCATATTCAAACGACAATAGACTTAGTAACCACAGAACGCTTGCATACCCAAAAAATGTTACACGCAAACATAAAAGGAGCCCACTGTATAATGTCAAAATTCATCGCGTCCCCTTGCATCCATTTTAATGACGTCACCCCTGTTCCCGGCGCAACCCTTGAGATTTTGAAGACACCTCTTACCTTTTGTTTTGTTACAAACAAAAGCTATTAACAGACCACGATGTTGTCTCTTAAGCCATGTCCTAGGATAGGAGGGAAACGTGGACTAGTATGTAACTAGAAAGAAAGAAAGAAAAATATTTATTTGGGACACGCACAGGAAATATAAATAGTAAAAACCGGCCAAGACTACGCATAATGAAGAGTTCCGTATCCGTGGAATGTGATGAATTTATCTCAACAACTTAATATTGTAGTCGAAAAATATGTTCATGTTTTGCAACTGCAAATGTTATTTGGTCGACTATTACACTATATGGATATTTTGTGTCCGAAATAAAGGAATTATTATTATTATTATTTTATTTATGTCTACATATCTCGGGACCCTGTGGTCCCGGACCTTTGGAAGGCGTACGAGGGGCCGAAGCCAACTCGCAGAGGCCCGTTAGAAGCTTTTTAATTAAATGAGGCACCAACCGACGACTATCCCTGTACGCACTATGCAAGTGCACCCAAGGACAACCTCCGGTTGGTGTAGGACTATTGCAGAGTATGGAAAACAAAGATATTGGACTATGGGTTTGGGTGGTTAAAATGGACTGGCTACCAAAAACTATGGAAGGACTATGGCCCCTGCCTGATCAATGTTTTATTATACACGGATAAAATGGCAGGGGGTGACTTGCACACTCAATAATGGGCCCCCGAAAACGGTCGCTAGCACATAGTGACGTAGCAACAACGGGGCAACATGTCCTGAGGTGCTCGAGGAGTGGAGAGGTATTCCAAGGCTCTCAGAACAATCCCAGAGCCCGGAAGATGGTCAAGATCCCTACAAGCACTTACTGGAATACTTCCTTCCTCCGAGCACGTTTGCTCTTGCGAATCTCCACTCAAGCCGGCCAATAAAGGCAAGAATGAGGTGGGAGCTCAGTTCCTCGTCAGTGTTCACTCCAGCCGGCCAATAAAGGCAAGCCAGAGATGAGGAACATGACTTCTCCCGGGAGATAGGGTCCGTGGGGTCGCAACTGCCCAACAGCTCGCCACATGCTGCCCTGCGGGTTTCTGTATCTCTCTTGGTCTGGCTCCTCACCCTAGACATGTTCCGGTAAAGTAAACTCTACCGGTACAGACCTAGAGTTCGGAGCGCGCAAGCCCCACCACGACGTCAACGTAGAGATACGGCGGTGGGGGTATTATTATTATTATTATTACTCGGTAACTTGTGTAAAGCCTACTTAGCTGTGATAGTTTTCCTTTTCGAATTCACGTTTCCAAATACAACAACCATTTAGCTGGCAGGGGGGGGACACTTGACTCTAACAAAAATTTGCACTTTAAAGATTAATATTACGCAAACGGATCCCTGAATCTAAAAATGGTTTCACAAACCCGCAATATTTTTAAACGGCCTATCCAACAATATCCGACACCATGGGAGAGACGAGAAACAAAAAAATCTTCCGCACTTCTAAGTGTAAGGGAGGTACTAATTTTTTTTTTGTTTTTTCATGATTTTATTTTACCACTTTGTTGGCGTAATTAATAATGTATGTATACCCATACTAAATTACAGCTTTCTAGTACTAAGAATCTCTAAGCTAAGCCGCGCACACAGACAGACAGACGGACATGGCGAAACTATAAGGGTTCCTTGTTCACTCCGGGACCCTAAAAAGCCCCTTTTTTTATTAAATATCGTGTATTGTTTTGATATTTATAGAGAGCCCCTCTCTATGAATATCAAAACAATACACGATATTTACTGCTCTCAAAATGGTAAAAGAAAACCGGCATTTCCTGGAACCAAAAATTCGAAATTATGTGACACTTACCAACCCGTACTGAGCCCGCGTGGATTACACCCCCCACTCTCTATCGAAGAGAGGAAGTCTGTGTTTCTGCAGTGGGAATTATTTTCTACTGTAATCGCAATCTATATTGCTGATGACTATGATGATTTGGATACCTCACACAAAAATGGTGGCGTCAGCGACGATCGCTGATCACGTCGGGGTCACCAGTACAGAGATATGAGGAACAGGGTGTAAAGTTCACTCATCCTCCATAGAAAAGGGAGGATACTCCGACCAGACGGATGTCGTGTCTGGTGGGCAACTGCCCGACGATTGATGTCGGGATGTTGTATACAGGGTGAAATTAAATAATGGGCTTTCTCTTAAGGGGTCATTGTACTCATCATTATGATCAACTTTTACTATAACCTAAAATCTCGAAAAAACAAATCAGCTGTTCCCTACATTTTAACGTGCTATGCGAACATAAATCTAGGGAACAGCTGATTCTTTTTTCGCGATTTCAGGTTTGGTCCCATAGTGAAAGTTGTTCATAACGATGAGTATAATGACCCCTTAAGAGGATGCCCATGAATTCAATTTCACCCTGTATATGCTAGTCGCGCGGTAAACTCTGATTGCGCGATGCAGGATTTATGACGTCAGGTCTTGATACGTAGTTCACATGTGCCGTTGTAGATAGCGCCACAAGCCTTAAAAAAAAAAACAACCCGTATTAACAGCCGCCAATTAAATGTGTATTCATTTTTTTAAATAAAACTGGCATCAGAATAAAAATAAAAACTATCATGTCACGCAAAAAAGCAAAAAAAAAAAATTGAGCTTCCAAAAACAAACATGGATAAACAGTAAATTAACGCAGGCAGTGCGCCACGAATCGGAATAATCGAATCGATTCTATCGAAACGAAACATCGAGTGGTAGTGAATTGGTCTATTAGTTCACCCTAGTTTAGTTAGGAGTCCCCTCTCTAATGTAGTTACTGCTAAGTGTATTGTTTTTGGCTTTTAGTGTACGTCGATCTAGTATTTTTTTGTCTTTTTGAGTAATTTACCTGGGGTCAACTTTTTTGGCAATACAAGTACATATTTAAAATGTAACTGATACTATGGAAGATTTTAGAGACCAGGCATATAAAATACATACAGACAGACATAATCGTCTTGCTTTGTTTCCACCTGCTGGAGCACTGAATGAATGAATGAAAACATTTGTTAAGCACAGATGCTTACGTACTATCGCAGGCACGAAAATCTAACCACCTTGAAAACAATATCCCGTGCACACGATGGCCACATCCGTTTACCGCCCTTATTTGCCACGGCCAATAAAAAATAAAACTGTTGTTTAAATGAATTTCTCAGGCTCTGATAAAATGATCACAGATTTCTGACCACCTCGGATGGTTTTTTTTTTTTCATTTTCATTTACATAAAACCCGTTTTTTTGTATTTTCTTTTTTTTGTGCTATAAATTCAGTTGACTTTCTATGTTTTAGCAGCAACGTGCAAATTTTATAGTTGCAGTAGGTATAATAAAATTAAAATTAAAATCAGAAACATTATAAATGAATAAGTATTTATTTATAAATTAAGCTAGGTAGTTTAGATAATGTTTGTCCTCAAATAAAATGAGTTCCAAAAAATAAATGCTCAAATGAATCATCAAAATGCGAAAAGCTTCTAAAACAATTAAAAACCGAATCCCTCACCGACATGTTATTTTTCCCACAAACGTAACTACATAGTTCGATTCCTATGGGGCTACAAGTAGAGAAACAAACACAATAAATCATAAGTGGCGTTCCACTGAACAGGAAAATAAAACACATTTCTGTGAAGTGAGTGGCACGAATATACCCGTGTGATCAATACTGTTCTTATTGTATACGAGTTTTTATTGTTTTCATAATACTCCAATTTTAAGATAGAAAAGTAATAGGGTAGATACTGTTTTAAAAAGCGAACATAGAAGTTAGCTACATCTATTTCTGAGTTCTGATTATCATAAGTTACCTAGAATAGCGATGGCCGTTTTGCGTGGATGTGACGCATAATTCCCCCAATTTTTTTTTTTTGTGTTTGTGTTCTCTTTTTTCTGCGTCATGTTTACCGCAAATAAACCTATTTTCTTTCTAGTTATTCAGTTAAACAACCACCGGATCATCATCATCATAAATATCTAAAGGATTGATGATTGCGGCATTAGCACAAACCAAAACGCTGTCCACCATTCTTTTTTTTTTTGGTTTTTTCTTTATTTGACACTTGAATTCCGTCCAGGCATCATAATAAGAATTTTTTAGACGGGGCTGTAAGGGAGACTGACCATATTTTTTTGAGAAATTTTTATCCCCATTCACAGATTTTGAAAAAGTTTAGGTACAGTCAGCAAGAAAATGGGCCATTTTCGCAAGAACTAATTATCATCAAAAAAAGTTTTCGTGAAAATGGCCAATTTTCTGACTACATTTTTTTCAAAATCTGTGAATGTGGATCAAAATATCTCTAAAAAATAAGGAAAGTCTCTCAAAACCGTTTTCGTGTAGCTGTAGCTACAGGAAAACGGTTAACCGTAAAAAAACCGTTGTAACGGTTAATATACAAATCAAATCAAATCAAATTTATTCATAAATGTAGGTTTCAATACTCGAGAGCATACAAATAATCACAAAGTTAATTATGTCGTAACAACAGACACACATTTTCAATTACTTACATATTAACACACAATTCCTTACGAACTAACATACAATTACCAATGAAAAATAATACTTATCTAAATTTAATATTGTATAAATAAAAAATATAAAAAATCTAAATGTCAGTGGTGTCCTTCATAAACTCAGTAGTGGAGTACTTAGTAACATTTATGAATTAAAATATGTTTTAATTTCCTTTTAAACATATCATTATTAAGATTCCTTATCTGTACCTGCCCTTACGGCCCCATATCAAAAATCTAGTCTGTATAATCTTTATTAGTAAGATATAGTTACTTCGTCATTTAGCAAAAAAAAAATCCATGACAACAGAGGGCAAAGTACGATTAATATTGTAACAATTTAATTTCCCATTGATTGATTACTTTGTAAAGCAAAGAAAAAACCACACAAACCTAAAAACAAATTCAAACTTAATAAAGAAAACTTTATTTCACAAATTCATTCCACAATTTTCACTGTGTACCCAAAGATTTCGCTCAAACGTAATTCTCGAGAATTATAAATTGATTCATAGTAAAAAATGAGATCTTTAATTAGGTACCGTTAATTTATTAATTCAGCGAACTGGTTTCACAATGAGCCCTTTCTTTGAGAAAGTGGTCCAATCTTTTGTATCATGAAAATAAAAAGCTTGTGAAATATTCTGACAAGCGAGAAACAATTGTGTACTTTCAAGTTTTTGCAATTAAGAGGCTCACTGATCATTTCTCAAAATTGCTGAATCAGTTAAAATTAAAACCAAGCTTCTTTGTAATATTTGCATGATCATGAATCAATTTGAATTGATTATCCTTAAGGAGATAAGTAAACAGTAACTTAATTACCTTTGAAGTTCTTTAGAATTACTTTGCAAACGAAAACAAAGAAAATCACCCACGTTCCATCATTCTACATACCAATAACAAGAATCTTCATTTCAAACGTAACCGAAATCCTATTAAAGAAAACTTCAAAGTTCTACATTAAATGTTAAAAAATGTAAGCCAATAGAATTCATAGCGGAAGACTAAGAGGTTACATCATAACCTCTTGAAGGAGAGGAGGTTGGTTCAGACCACACCATTAATAATTCAGAGACGTCCTCTGATGCATTTGTTTGCGGTCCCGAAGTAACGTGCCTCTACTACAGAACTCAGATTGAAGTGACTTGAAGACGACTTAAAAGTTTGAAACGTATTGGTATTGAAAGAAAAGCATTGAGGACGAATTAATTTAGCTGGAAGATTTTAAGACTAAAATCAATCAAAGGTCCAAATTGAGGTTATTTATTCAAAAATCAATACCTATCTGTATCATCACATGATAGTCATTATACATTAAAGGCTTCTACAAAACACTTAAAAAGATGCACGGCGCGTGGACTCGCCGCACACGATTCTTATAGGTATTGTGCACTAGAAGCTTTTTAGGGCTTTTGAGATTATTATTCAAACTCAAACTCAAACTCAAATCATTTATTTCAATTAAACCATTTACAGGCACTTTTGAATTGTCAAGCAGTCGGTCAGTAAGAAAAATTAAGCTACATTCCCATTCCAAAGCGTAGGTAACTATGGAGAAGAACGGGCAAGAAACTCCATGGACACTCTTTTAAATTAAATTGTTACAAAAGTATTCGTTACATCTATAATGTTGCATTTATAACTAAAAGTGAGAACGATGTAAAAATAAAAATAATAAAAACTTACACGTTAAAAGCGTCAAGCGTAGGTACAACAAATAGAAACAAAGTAAAATAAAATAAAATAGCCCGTGGCAGCTAAGAGAGGACCAGTCCCAACTGACGGCGCCCGTTCACGAACATGACGCATGGATTAGCACCATTCAGCTCAACCATTTTGAAGGGAGCTAAATGATCCAACACACACGCCACCATCAGCGAGACCTTTAAGTGAGCATGACATACTCTCAACCGCCAGGGCACATTCAAGTCAATGAAAGACATATTACCCGGTTAATGGTAGCTCTATAGTACATAGGACTCACACCATTATTATTATTGTTAGAGTAAGGTGATTTAGGTGCAATTTTTTCAGTATTTGCTATAATGAACCTTTGGCATTAAAATTATCTAATTATTACATACATACGATGCATTGTTATTATGAAACTAACCGTTTATTAAGAGATGACATTGTGACCTCCAAATTAAGAAAATTAAAGATAATTATAAAAAACGAATCAGCGCATTTTGAAAACGAGAATATTCAGCTATAATTAGCTGAACAGATTATGTTAATTAATTCTTAATTGTCATAAAGTAATCCCATGTTGGGCAGAAAGAGCTGTATTTTACGCTTGATTTACCTAACATAATCCACCTAGATGAACTTAAAAAAAACTTACTATTACTTACATTATGTTTATTTAAGTTTTATTTAATAATAATTCATGTTATTTCATTATTTTGTTTAAAATATGTTTACAAAGTTGCGCAAATAATTCGCTGCAAGTGATTTTCGCACGACTACAGCCTTAACAGACTGTACCTACACAAGTAATCATAGTATGAAAGTGTCCGTTAAAAAAATTGGTAACATTTTCCAAAACCCAAAACATGTTTTCATCATTTATCGAGTTCTAAAAGTAGCAGCGCGCGAACGTGCCATCATCCAATCTTTGTTGTTGATATCATACAGCACTAGCGTTCTAACGCCACCATGAATTATTCACGCGAATTCGTCTGCGATACAAAGTTACATAATGTTATACATTTTGTATTCCAAACCGTCATATTAACACGGAATGTTAGTTTACGAAATTGCATTAAACTTTATGTGCAAGGATCATCAAACGCTTGTTTTTATGTGAGTTTTTGCTTGCCATTCTAATTTGAGAATTGTATGTAATTTGGGACTGTAATTTTCATGGTGAATACATATTGAGTACGTATGAAAATTAGCACTGATTGTGAAAAATTACACTTTTCTAATTTCATTTATATTTAGCTTAATTATAGGAACTAACTCTATTCAAAATTTTAACTCACGGCATTCAAATTGTCAACATTTAACTGTAACTGAATCAAAACAATGTTATTAGTAGAAGCCGATGTTTAAAAGATCACAGACTGCGTAGAGATAAAAGATTTAGAAGTAATACAAATTTCAATTTCATTATAAAAACCTCCATATATGAACCTTCTCCAGCTAATATGAAAACGTAACTAATTGAACCCTATCTCCTTGTCCACAGCGAGCGACGAGCAGTACTGGACGCCGCAGCCTTGCAGGCACTGGCTGGTGAGAGTGTGCTGGAGAAGGAACGGCAGCTGTCGGAGATGATCCTGCAACTGCAGATGGTGAGAGAGCAGCTGTTGGCGCAGCAAGAACACGCTAAGGTAAGGATAGTAAATTAGACTTTGATGAAAGTTGAAAGGAGATATATGTAGAGTAAAAAGTTGGGTAGGTTTTCTTTTACCGATGGAATAGAAGCTAATAATCAGATTGAGAATCAAGAAGCTGACTCTTAGCTTAAGAATTTGCTACATTTCAACATATTCATAATTTTAGGTGACCCAATAATGTTTGATATTAATAACAATCAGACATATCACATCAGTTTCAACTTACGAATAAAAAATTGATCTGAATACATTTGACGCGTTTGATCTACTAGAAAAATGGCTGATACCAATTTTTGTCATGTCTTCAATACTATCTTATTTCATATTTTGTATTAAAAATAAAGCACATAGATGACCTCGTTTGCAGCTGCCAACTTGTTGTAATGAAGTTTGTCGGATTACCATCGCGCGAGATAAATAGGTGCAGGATTATTCCGTCTTCTGTTTCCGCGGCAAAGGGATTTTTAATTCGAATTTCGAACATCTTAGCCAATGTTACTCGCACGGATCCCGCATGATATTACATTCTGTGGGAGGTTGTTACGTCTAAGCATTTTTTGTTCTTTTGATTTAAGAGGTCTGACTTACTTTTTACCCAAAAAAAAATTCAAATGTTAAGTACTTGCAATTTAAATTAAACTTTTTGTACATTAAACTACTACTAATTTATCAAATGTCTGAAAAGTATGCAATCAATATATAATTGGTTGACTATTAAACGAAATACTCTACATATAGTTAATCTTTGATTGGAATTTCTGCAAGTAGCACCTTATAGTAATTTAGCGGCACTTTTTCATAAATATCTTTCCGTGTACATAAATCATATACTCAAGTTATTTTAAACAGGGCAAAAACGTAATAACCTCTATACTCCATTTATTATAACATTAGACAAATAACTGTTCTCACTCTTTCGTTATTTCGATGTAAACGTTTAATAAACTCCGTTATTTCACGATAAATACAAAGCGCTGTAATCTATTTACTATTTACATTAAAAAATAACTCTAAAGTGCAGTAATTTCAAAAATATTACACAATAACTGTCGTTATTTAGCCGTTATTTGTCTAATGCACAAAAATATATATTAATATTATTATATTTATTAATATATATATTTGTAAATGGAGTATGGGTTGTTGATGCCCGAGCTAAGCACCAGATTTTTGTAAAGAACGAACACGAAGCAAAACCAATCACATTATTCACTAATTAGAATACCAAGAATACTAAAATAGAGGTCCACGATTGTGTTTGACCTCCCCACCCCACTTAGGAACGAGTGGTAATACTTTGTTTTCAAAGGCTTTTATCTAGCCCCAGACATCTGTTTTGCATGCTAGGTCACGAATTGAAAAGGGCTCAGGAATGACGGTTTATTCCTGTTTTGGAACTTTACGTTCAGTTCGTAAACTCATGGTTATTGTTCCATTTCATGCACATTTATGGAGTTGACAGCTACACAGTTCACGGTGTCGTTTAAATGGTCGTTTTACTTACAACATCCAACTGTACCTCATAACATAAATTTTCTACAATGCTATTGATAATTGTTATGGAATATTGCGGAATTTCTTTCCTGTGAAGGCGTTTTGTCTTTTGACGTAGTTAAACTTAATGTATGGATGATGCATCGTGGTCCGTTAAGTACGGTCCTTTGTACTTAATTATATGAAAGGTAACTTGGACATGTCAGTGTCTAGGCTTAACTGCAACGGTTGGTACTAACTCAGGCCAATTTAGTAAGCGTGCTAAAAACGTGAAAGACTTCGACTTCCAATGCATTAGCTCCGATCCACCAAATTTATTGGAGAACACTGCAATGAACCTTTTGATCAGATTTTATTGGCTTCTTACAAAACATGCATCAATACTTGAGAGCGTTGTCACCGGTCACTCAACTATATCGGTAAGTGTGTCTGGAATTTTCTAATACCTTTTATAAAGTTTCATATTGAGACACGAAGCAACAATATACGATCTAGAGGAATGTGGCCGTTTTTATTTAGATCGAATTTTGTTGCTTCGTGTCTCAATATGAAACTTTTAAAAAGGTATTAGAAAATTCTAGACACACTTACCGATATAGTTGATTGAGCCGTTTTTCATAATTCCTTCTCAGTCACGAGATAATATGTTTTTACAGGAGTGGCGCTAGTGGACCTGTGACAACCCTTTTTTTTTTAACAGCAGTAGCTTTATAATCAAAATTTGACAACTGTTTTGATCTTAAAAGAGCCGATGTAGGGACAGGCTTTTTTTTCATTGTAATTCCTCCCTCAACTCGTAACTTTTTGTTTACCCTTTTTACAAATTAGGTTTGTTACGGGTTCGTGGTTCTTTTAAAAGACTTTGTTATTTAGACGAGGCTGCCGACTAGCATTGTCCTTTTTGTTTTTATGTTTATTTAGCTCAATCTTTGATATAATAAATTTCCCCGTTATTATGGAAATTCATGTGTGAAAGTTTTCACGATGTGTTAGTACAGAAACATTAATGTGTTTCTGATAAAATTCAATAACACATTTTAGTTTAAATTACTACCTATTACTACTATTATGATAAACATTTTCCTGATATACCTATTCATCAAAATAAACGTTTTGTTCTACATTAATTTCAGAATTTATCAAACGATACTTCACAAAGGCTACAACAATAGATAGATTACATCGTATGCTACATAGCCCCTAATTACTGGGCTCACATTCATTTTCAATTAGCAATGTATACAATGCCGTGTATCCTTTCATTTCGAATCAATTTTCATGTTGAATGCATATTGTGCTGGGCCGGCGGGCGGCGCCCGTGCAGTCAGCAACAAAGACACTCTCATACTAATGAATCAGCGATAAAAACTCGAACAACACTCGATCACATGCCCTCTGAATAGGGTTGCCAGAAAAAAAATTTTTTTTTTCATTCTTTATTTAAATTTTGTTAGTTCCATGGAGATCCAAAATTGAATCGAAATATCTAAAACTCAGTTTCAGAAGAAAAAGAAACGTTGCGTCGACCCCAAATAAATTCAGATAAGGGCAGGAGAATGATAAAAAGACTTTATTATGTACACCATACAAATTAATGATATGAACGTAGATATAGGCAGATTTTTAAAAGACATGATCATATTTGATCTAGTCAGCACACAGAACTTTTTTTCTAACTGAAAGATTGTATCCGGGGAGCGCTAGGTCCCAGGGGCGCAGCCTCCATACTACCCGATTCCTATTGGCTTCCCTTCGGCATAACCGCTCTACTTACACCAATGTGTAAGTATATTATCACATTACAGATATTTAATACAAGTTCAAAATATCATAAGATTTAAAAAAATACAAGAATTCCGACCATATGGGGTGTTCAATTTAGAAAAGTAAAGGATTGACTTACATTTCTGAGTTAATTAATTTTAATGTTATCTAGAGTTTATGAGAACTGAACAACTTTTTCGTCATCATCGTCAGCCTATAGCAGTCCACTGCTGAACATAGGCCTCTCCAATTGCACGCCATTCAGCTCGATTCTCGACCAACTCTCATCCAGCTGCTACCAGCCGCCCTGCGAAGATCGTCGCTCCACCTAGCCTGAGGGCGTCCTACCTTACGTTTGCCGATTCACGGTCTCCACTAGAACACGTCTACCCCAACGGTCATCGGTTCTACGGCTAATATGGCCGGCCCATTGCCACTTCAGCTTGCTTATTCTGTGAGCTATGTCGACAACTTTGGTTCTCTGCCGAATCACTTACTACCTACTTTTTCGTCGGCTTCCCTCGTATGAAAATTATTTTATTTATTTATTTATTTATTCACTCCAAACATACAAATATCCTTACAGGCAGACCCAATGCGATATTGTAGTACACTTAAAAATTAAATAGTCCACTGCTTGTACCATAACTAATTCTATAGGTATGAATACGTCGACGTCATCAGCAATGAGGTTGAGAGTGCGGAGTGCGCTCTTCAGTGGCGCCTCACGCAGCAAGTTAGTTTGCGCGCGCGATACCGCTTCATTAAAGCTTCGCCACTGCTAGGCCCTAAAATAAACTGTGTAATTCGCCTAACACAGGCAGCAGCCCTACAATTGTTGACGGTATAGATTGAAGAGGCCCGTCTATAGCGGTGCAAATGGGAGCGGCTAATGGTGGGCCGCGTTCGTATTCGCGCGTTTTTTTCAGAACGTCCCTTTGTTGACTGTGCTGGGTGCATTCGGAATAGCGTTCGATACGGCGCGTTCGATTCATAGACTTTTTTATGTTTTGTCTTTAGAACGCCAGACTGCTTTGTTTGGTCCGTTGCTGTTTCATTTTAACGGATGGCGCAGCCGAAATTTCAAATCAATTGCTGAAAATAAGGACACATAATTAGTATGCTAGTCATAAAAGTATGACTACAAAATGAAGATATGCGTGTAATGGATTTTTTTTAGTAATTAAAATACAAAGATTTATTAAAGAACAACGTATAATTACGTGCCAATACGCAGGTTTAAATTCATACAATTCAAATTAAATTTACTGAATTAATCATGCAAATATAGAACAGGTAGTAGGCAAGTTATTAGGTTAGTAGGCATCACCGCAGAGGTCATTGATTTTTTCTTAATTAATTCAAAACGAAGTCATTATTTCTACCTAAATTAGACTGCATATCTACTGCTTCATATTAGGAAGTTGTGAGTGTACAATTGTTTTGAGAAATAAAGGCGTGACGTGCATAATTACCTATTTCTCCAGGTTTTCCCTGCCCGTAAACAAATCTACACTATCTAATAACCCTCCCTCTACCGACCAGGTAAAAAAAAAACATCAAAAATTTAATCCGTCTACGAGGGCACTCACTCGAATTAAAATATCACCGAAATAAATGGAAAGCATCGGCATATGCACGCAGACACCCTATATTGTGCCCTCCCCATAGGGCCAGACAAACGGAAATATGAAAATGAAACGTATAACGGAAAAACGCATCAAACGCCAGTGCGCGACGGCTACCGGACAAAAAATGAACACAAACGACCGCTTAATTCGCAAAAAAGCCCGTTTGATGTCGCTAATTGACAATCAGTCGGAGGACGCGTCTCATTGGTCCGCTTCCTCGTTCTGTTTTTAAAAATTAAAAACAAATAAATTAGTAGGGTGGCCATCTTTGTGTGTCCGTTATTTGTGTTGCGAGTGATGGAGGGATGAGGGCTGATAAAAGTCTGTGCCTACTTATGTATGTAGGAAATAATAAAGCATCTCATGTTGTATTTAGCATGCAGGTAGGTAGATACAGGCAATTACTGCAATTAGATGATAGAATTTTATTTAAATACCTATACGAAATCTACCCAAAAATAGAAAAATATGAAAATGATACGATTTGTTAGTAAAAAAGAAAGGAGTCGAGAAAGCAGCTGGACCTGAGCCAAAATGGCTGCGACGTCGTTAAAAGATGCCCCGATAAATATCACCCGTCTTTCCACCATTCCATTGCTTGCTCTAGGATGCATATCCGGTATGGCTCTAATAATCCTTCCATATCCTATGGGCACGTCTTCCATACCATTATCGTGCCCCCCGGTCTACTCCTTGATATGCAATGGCCACTATAGCCCCATGAAACATAAGGCTCTAGGGGCTAGTGTGAATCTTTGGGTTCATTCGAGTAATCGAGTCTGGTTAAACCACGCTGGGGTCGGTGCATTTCATTCATTCATTCATTCAACTATTTGAGCAAAGGGGGGGGTGGTTATTGAATGTACTTGTTCTGAGGAGCTCGTGGCTTAGTAATAACAGCCGATCGATCAGGTTAAGGTACGCATGCCAGGGTTGGTCCGTAGATGGGTGACAATCTTTACATACCGAGATTCCTCCGTGCCTCGGAAAGCACGTTAAGACGTTGGTCCCAGCTGTAATTCATGGATCTTTGTCAGTCGTTTCGGGTCGTCAGAAGCCCGAAAGTCTGACAACCAGTCTTACCAAGGGGTATCGTATTACCCAGTACTGGGTTGTGGTGGTCAGATAGGCAGTCGCTCTATGTAAAATACTGGTATTCAGCTGCATACGGTTAGACTGGAAGCTGACCCCAACATAGTTGGGAAGTATTATTTATTTATATTTATATATACTTTATTGTACATCAGATTACACATTACAAAAGAAAAGAACAACATAAACACTATAAAATATACAATGAAGTATTCGTTCATCATTGATTCATTCTTCATCATCATCGGTCATTTGAGTACCTATTTTTTTTTTACACCAAATGTATTCCCATTTGAGAATACGTTTTATTCTCAAATGGGAATACATGTGGTGTAAAAAAAAAATTGGTATTCAAACGGAAATACTCCGATTGTTGGTAGGTACTTGTTTTGATAACTACACGGTTTGAAATATAAGTAAACATTGAGCAAATTCAATTGTTCTCTAATGTTCTTGCACAATGTTCGGGGCATACTACCTATCGTTTTATTCGTGTACCCTGTGAGTTAAGGCTCCCACAAACAGGCGCGACACGCGACGCGACACAAAGGCAACGAGTGTCGTGCGACGAGCAGTGCCCTTGTGTCGCGTCGGGGGTCGCGCCTGTTTGTAGGACCCTTTATTCGTGTACCCTGTAAGTCAGCTATGCTCAGCGGACACCTAATGCCCTTCGCGTACAATTTAATAATTTTTGAGAACCCATTGAGCATTTGATTCTTCAAACTTATGAAAATCGGAAAACAAACAAATCTCATTTACGACTTTCGGTAAAATAAATTTCATGATTTTTGATAATAGACATTATAATTATTAGGTATTATGAAAATCGGACTTTTGAACATCGGAACATCGAAATTCGGAACAATAATTTCGGAGTATTTGGGTGTTCCCGTAATGAATACTTCTGAAATAAAAGTTATTATTATATCTATTCATGATAGCTAAAGCTTGGTAGTATACCAACTTACTGTAACTTTAAAGTAACTAAGTACTATGTAGGTAAAATAAGGCATGATTTGTATACATCTTCGAGTATCCTAACCACAAAACTAAAAACCGATGATCTCATCAGAAGGTGCTAGCTATTACTAAAAATACAGGTACCACAACAACTACTGTATTAAATCGTACTTAATACCTATTATAAATGTATATGGTTTGTATGTTTGGATGTTTGGATGTGTGATACTCAATCACGCAAAAACAGTTGAACGGATTTGGATGAAATTTAGGACACAGTTTATAACCTGTATTAACACATAGGACACTTTTATTCCAGTCATACGTTCCCATGGGATAATTTTCGATCTCCACGCGGGCGGAGCCGCGGGCAAAACCTAGTCAAAATATAAAAGCTTCAATTTTTTTAATAATTTAAAAGAATCAACTGTCGCACCAAAACTAAAACAGAAACATTTTTAAAAGGTGTCATTTCCCATTAACCGTCAACTGCGACCGGTAAAGCGAGTCAACAAGTTGCTCTTTAAAAAAATATTTCAAATTAAAAAATATATATATCCCTCCACATTCGAGGGGTTAAACCGTGTCAGACCAATTAGTTTCTGAAAGAAAACTACAGGAGTGACGGACAGACATGTGTTGACGTTTTTGATTAAAAAAAACTTTAAAAAGATAATATTAAAAGTTGGTGGTAACTCGCCCTTTAACGTGGTTAGTGGTGTGCCTTTTTAACCGACCGCCGAAGCGAAATGGTTTATTTCAGCTCGGTTTTGGTATCAACAGTAGGTAGGTAAGTACACTGTGAGCATTTTTTTTTAAATTTGATTTCTATATTCCTGCATTGTATTAAGAGATTTTAGACGACACAAAAATTGTTTTAAAAATAACACAGCACTGAAAAAAAATCCACTCCAATCTAGTGACTTTTTACCTTGATGGACGATATCTTATTTAGATTGATCACAATCTTAGTTAAGTTGATCATCACGACATGATTGCAGCAATACTAGTTCAAATGATCGAACTCTCAAACAAGTTTCTTGATTACCCTTAACATGACATCATTGTAGAAGAGTTAAAAAAGAGACAAGTTAAAATATTGTTAACTGTAACAAAGTAAGTTAGTTGTGTCAATCAAGCATTTTGATTACTTCAATAAAGATCATTGAAACTTTAATCTAATAATCTTGGTTGGAGCAACTATGTTTTGACTTGGTTGCTGCAAATAGGTTTTATGATAACTCTAATCAAGATCCCGTTTCAAATCTCAATCAAATAAAAGTAGTAGCTGTGATCATTGTGCTTGATAGGCTCAGACGCAAACAAATTACTTAGTAAATCTAAACAAAATCTTGATTGTGGCAACTACTTTTATTTTTCAGTGAGCGTGTCCGACTGATAAAAGTGAATTCTATTTTCAAAATCCGTCATTTTTTTTTTTATAAATTCTTTTTTTATTTAAAGATCACTACTTCAACTGCCAGCTTTAAAGTTTCGAAACGGAACATCACGCACTCGATGTACAGTTTATCGATTAGTTTACTGACAGAACGATTAGTCATCGAGAAACGATTTATGATTGGCATCCGCCATCACCCCTATTTGTTCCTCTGAACCACACCATACATCACGTATTACACGATTTAAGTATTTTAACCGCTTAGGTACATATTTCACACAAATTAGAAACACGACTTAAGTTATCTTAAGTAGAATTTTAATAGCCTAGAGGTTGCCTAACGCTGGCACTAAAATTACTAAATGTACTTTGTGGTTTTAATCGATATATTGCAGCTATTTAATATGTGGCAGTATCAACAACGCCACATGCGAACTACGCATCAAAGACCTGACGTCACAAAACCTGCATCGCGCTATGAGAGTTTACCGCGTGACTAGCATATATACTACATCCCGACATCAACCGTCGGGTAGTTGCCCACCAGACACAATACTCGTCTAGTCGGAGGATCCTCCCTTTACTATAGAGTGTGAGTGAACTTTACACCCTGTTCCTCATACCTCTAAAAATAATTTGTCAACAACATAAAAAACTTGTGCATTTTTTACGATCTTTTGCTTTGTCGTGGTCTAGAATTCTTCATGGGAATAGTTTCTATCTTATAATCACATAGCTAGTAAATATAACAGTAAGGCTGGTTAAGTGATTTTCATATCTTTGATATCATCATCTGCCCAGGCTTTTTCTATTTTGATCGGCCAGTACCAACCGAATGTACCTGAGTACCATTATTTTATATGGAGCTACTAACTATCTGATCTCCACAACCCAGTAACTGGGTAATACGATACCCCTGGAACGCAATGGAGAGGGCTGCTTGGAGTTTCCCTACGTGATCGAATCAGAAATGAAGAGATCCGCAGGAGAACTCAGGTAACCGATATAGCTCGAAGAATTGCCAAACTTAAGTGGCAATGGGCAGGGCACATTGCTCGCAGAACAGATGGTCGTTGGGGCCGAAAGGTTCTGGAGTGGCGACCGCGTACCAGAAGACGTAGCGTAGGAAGGCCTCTCGCAAGGTGGACTGATGACCTTGTAAAAGCCGCAGGAATCCGCTGGATGCGGGAAGCATGGAACCGGTCGAGGTGGCGGTGCTTGGGGGAGGCCTATGTCCAGCAGTGGACGTCTTTCGGCTGAAATGATGAATGATGACATAAATGGTCAAATAAATATGATAGGTACAAAACCAAAATTACTGATTGTATATCTAAGACTTATATTTGTTGCAAGCTTCAAGCAAAAACACTACACTTAGATCTCTTTCTCTTTATAATCACATATCTATTTGTAGGGTTGGGCACAGAACACTTATAAAACCAAGGAATATACTACGGAATTTGAATCGGCATTCGACCGAATCCGATTTTGCGGAAAATTGTAATAACCGATATGAAAATGGCGACGTTTTACGATTACGATTTTATGTAATAATACCAAACCCAAAATATAGGTACCTATCATCATTCATCATTTCAGCAGAAAGACGTCCATTGCTGGACATAGGCCTGCCCCAAGCACCGCCACCTCGACCGGGTCCGGGCTTCCCGCATCCATCGGATTCCTGCGGCTTTCACAAGGTCACCTACGTACGCTTAAATTTAAATACGTGTTAATTACTTTTTTTAATGATTATAATTACACCTTATTATTGTGTTTTGAGTACACATCTATGGACTTGTAACTTTAAAAGAACTGGAAACACGATCTTTACTTATAGTATGCTTTAATAAACCCGTGTTAACCAAATTCATGCTGAAAATATCGGATCATAATTTTTCACAAATATCACTTAAATACATTATGAATATTCAACAAACTATTACCACTGGATTCATTTGAATCATAAGACTTTATATATGCATACCTACTCTATTGTCACCTATGTGTCTGGGTACATACATAATCTATTGTTACCCGCCCACAATCACGAAGCGGAAACCTTCAGAATTACACCGTGAAATCATAACCGAATAGACATGCGCACAAAATTTTATAACACATCACTAAACCGGTGTAAACGGACGAATAGAAGAAAATCCTCGCCACAAAGGCGTGCCCATTTCCACCGAGCATTGTGAGAGAAGGCAACAGCACTATACACCTGTCTTGCTCACACAAAGTCGCCGCCGCGATGCGCAAAAGAGATAGCCAACACAATAGACAATTGTTATCCCCACTTCTGCGCGGCTCTATCCATTTTTCACGCGATTATAACCAATAGCTCTTGAGTATACGGGCGTTTTTCCTTTGGTGTGGTGTAGCCAATAATTTGATTCGCTAGTCTTCATTGAGAAAACAATGGGTAAACGTAGGTATAAATAGAAGTTTATGGTTTGCGCAAGACGTTTACTGGCGTCGTTTCAGCGCAGACATTAACGATGTTTGGTTTTTCATAAGCCGTTTCATACCGAGCAACGTTAGCGGTTGTAAAAATCTGGGGAAATCCATTAATACATTGTTTGTAGTACATAGTGTTGGTTTAGCTATAATTTACACACTCGTTAGTGTGAATTTACAGTGGCAGCGGGGCGGGCAGCGGAATCCGCTGGCGGGTAACGCAAACACATAGTTTTTGAGTAAGTTGCACCAAGTGCGGGCGGGGCAGGTGAGCGGGAATCGCAGCGGGATAAGCGGGTGGACGCAAGTCAACTTGCGTTTCCCGCTCGATTTGTTCGGACATGCCGCTGACGACTGCCGTATTGGCTCGGCCACCTTTGTGGAATTCTAGTGATTCAAATCATTCGAATCGACAAGTAATAAAAAAAATATGGGAAGAAATAAGCAACCTTTCGTATAAAGTATAAAATTCTGCATGTCTGTACCGATCACTATTGATATCGTGGCGATTGCTTTTAGAAAAAAAAGGTCCCACTTTATAAAAGCACTAGCTTCCAAATAATCTGACATTATTATTATTATTTCAAATATCGCACGAGGTAGTACGTCCGAACCGCTCAATCGCCCCGCTGCTACTGTGTTCATCCATGAAAATGTGCGTCTTCTGCTTGACCCACCACCCGCTCCCGCTGCACGCCCTGCGCCACTGTAATCGCACACTTACCTCCTTACTAATAAACGTTGTATAGCGTCTGTATAGTTACACAACGCTTTGTCTTCTTCTTTCGAAAGTCAAATTACTGACGAGTGAAAGAGAGAAATCGGTTTGTAACTATACAGCAGCTATACAACGTTTATTAGTAAGGAGGTTAGATATTTAGGGCGTGGCTTTAAGAATAGGAAAATCTACACGGATTTTCATTCTCATGCAATGCAAGAAGGCTTCTTGACTTTTACCAACTTATTTCTAGTTTGTTTAGTTTATCCGGAACAAAGGTGAAATACTTACCTACGCCTTTTACTGCACATAATAATGTCGATTCGACAATGCGATCGGTTTTCTTCGTGGCTGTACATCACTACAGACAAAACAGGCGTGAAAATTACCCCATACATTTAGAAACTCGCAACTAATTACGGTACCGACCCTCAAACTAACGGAAAACGCATATTAGAATATCGGCAAGCAACTGTTCATAATACCAAGAACACATTTTATCGGTAGCTTCATTTAAATCCAATACATTTCCTATCCTAGACAATATTCGAGGCAGCGATACCTCCCGTTTAACATTTGCATACATATTAAAAGCAATAACACAATTTACAATGTTATTTACGGCTAGATAGGATAATCTTCTTACATTCACAGTAGCACGATTTCACCTTTGTAGCTAAATGGTAGCTGGCCTGTAATGGCAGTATTAATCTGCCGGTGCCCATCAAGTACGCTGTACATTTCCTTTACATACATTTTAATAACTTTGTGGGCTCATTCCTGTTGATAAGAAAGCCGTTTTGTACATTTTTAGTGGTTGTTGTTATCTGCCAACGGAAGTTTTGAAAATCTTTACACTTATGAAAAGATAAGGAAATTACCTATTAGAAAATTGCAACTTTGCGTCAATCGCATTTTTTTATATATGTTTCTATTTTTCATTTATAACCTCTAAACTCTATTGCCGTACAAAAAAGTATGACAAGTAAGTTATGATTTATTGAACAGTTTTTAGTTGCAAATAATTAGGTATGTTCACATAATTCAAACGTAAGCAAATTAAATATTAATTGGATTTCAACCATTCTGCTACAGCACCTTAACTTCGAGCAAAGGAATTCCGAAAATCAACCTTGTTGTGTAAAAAAAAAGAAAAACGAAAATTGTCTATCCCCTTTTGACGAAGTTGTAGGAAAATGCACGAGAATGAAAAGGGGCTTGTTTTGTAATTAAGTAGTGCACGCTTAGTTACCCGAAGAAGCTGGAAAAGTTTCGTGAGGAAAATTCCTGAATGGCATTTTCAAATAAGTGTCATTGAGAATTCTTTTGCTTTTTTTTTTTTCATTGTTTGTGTGAAGTTTTCTAGACTATTATACTGTTATTTTCATGTTTTGTATAAATTGAAGTTTAGTTGGTACATTGTAGTATAAGGAAGAAGGTGATCTAACAAAATTCCTTTCTAAAAATACTGTTTCATTGATTATATTAAAATGATTCATTAATTACTAGGAAAATAATGAGAGATAAGGTTATGAGGAAAACTGCATAAATTTGACTTATATAAATCCTAACAAAAAACATAAATAAATTAAGGTAACTACCACAATCAAAAGCCATACAATATCCACCAAAATAGGATTTCCTACGTTCACAAACAAAACCGTACTGAAAAGTAAATTAACCTTTCTGCAGTACGAAACTCATTTACCGATACAAAACAAGACCGTAGCCAATAGAGCTGCCCCAATCGGAAAATACGTCTGAAACAGGTACGGAATCAACTGAAACATGCTTCTTTGTATGTATTCAGTACACAAATGCTTTTCTTAGTCCCTATTCATGCTTTTCTATGGGGGCAATAAAGGTTCCCACGGACACAATGAGCCGGGAAGGCAAGGAGAATGATGAAAAGTTGGGAATCTGGGCCGCGTTCCCGGGGCGACGTAGGGATGCGAACATCCTTGTGTGCTTTATCGATAAATGCGCTGAAAAGAAAATTGTGTGCATGTAAAGGAAAGCTGGTTGAAATTTTATAGTGGGTTTTAGAACGGAATTCAGTGACTGTTTCGTTTTATCTGCACTTATTGGATAATACATTTTCGCCAAACAAAGATTTTGTGATTCTACATACATATATATGCTACCGGCCAAACCCTCCCTACACGCGCTAGGACAAACCAGTATAGCCTAGGCCAAACTCCACCTGCGCTTAGATAGGTCGACGGAGCCGAGCTTGGCGGGGCTCCTATTTCTGGGTGGTTTAAAAAAAAATAACCTAACCTATCCGAGTCGGGGTACTCTAAGTCGGGGTGTTAACCAAAATAGTTAGGATAAACCGGTTTGGCCGGTAACATATACATAAACTCACTCTTTCCTCCTATGGGGGTAGGCAGAAACGATAGACCACCTGCTGTGCTCCTTACATACTCTTTTTGCTTCGTTTCACGTTCATACATCTGTTCATACACGAACGCCATCTACGAGTACTACGCACCTGACCTTTCTCAAGAACATCACCTATTAGGTCACTAATATCCTCTTAGGGCGTCCCCTCCCGGCGTTTCTACTCACATTTGTCTTGTAAATACCTTTTGTTAGTCGCCTTTCATTCATCCTCTCAACATGACCAAAACATCTAAGCATACTCTTTTCAATTTTTGTCACTACATCTTCTTTTAAACCGCACCGTTGCTTGATTCTGTACTTGCATAGATGAATATCGGTACCTATGAAGAGATCTAAGAATTGAAGGAATACTTGACTTCTAGCTTTTGGTACCATCGCAATCCCTACAGCAATGTCACCATTCTCAATCCCAATAATTAGTTAACAATGGTGCTGATTCCCTTTTTCACACACTAAACTAAATTTAAGTTCAGTGCATCTTTTTCTTTCTATTTCATTACGAAAAGGACAGAAGATTAATTTTAGTTTAGTCCTGTCAAATTAATTAGCGCCTGTCACTACTCCATATAAGTTTAGACGTGATTAAAAACTTGCCGACTAAAATTACGTCCATTTACGTCAAGCGCTGATTAATTTGACAGGATTAAACTAAAATTTATCTTCTGTCCTTTTCTTAATGAAATAGAAAGAAAAAGATGCACTGAACTTAAATTTAGTTAAGTTTGTGAACAAGGGAATCGGCACCATTATCGACTTACTTTTCCATCACTAAACCGTAGTTATTCGCGTCACTTTCCAATTATTTTTGTGGTCTTTCTTCGCCACAGACTACAGTCCGCATTGAATGAGAACAGAATGGAGTCGGGCTTTAAGGAATTAACAGCTTTGTCCCGGCAAAGCGGACCTGCTGCTTAGGTGGCCATATTGATCAGCGGGGGCGAGGGCGAATTATGAAATTGAAAGATATATTGGTAAAATATTTCCAGGACTGTTTTGATAGAACAGTATCTACAGAGGAACCTTACGGTAGTACCTACCTATTGTCAATCAGTACTTTGGGATAAGGAATGCCTCTATCATTATGCTAGAAAACAGAGTTGCTTGAAGGATTTGAACCCACAACCTCAAGCATGAGAGGCGAGGCCTTAACCAACGGGCCATCACGACACAAAAATTCCCATACTTATCTTGAAATTTTCTGAAAAACAGAGTAAGAAAAGAAAGAAAGAAAGAAAAAAAAAGTATTTATTGTGACTCGCACAGGAAGATCACAAACTAATAAACACACAATCACAAAAGTATAAAAAAAATAAAAAGAGAGTCCTGTACGAGGCCAAAAGGCTCCTATCTCAGCATGATGCTGTGACATTTAAAATAAGTGCCGCAGCGCTGGTATTCTGATAGGGCCCAGAGTACCTAGGGTCTGAGTAGGTACCTACTATTGATATATTTACACAATCGCTACCGCTTCGTCTTCGCGGCTACGTGCTCCGCCTTAGTTTTCCTTTTCCACCAACTTGCGGTTAATTTATTTAATAAGTTGTTTCTGAATAGAGCACCGAGCAACGAGCGCCCGGATGAATCGGACTTACAATTTTTCTTTCTTATTTATTTCTCTTTCAACACAAAAAAAATCGTCAGTATTTTGTTTTTGAAAGGAAACAGAAGCTTTACATTTTTATTATTTTTTTCTCTCTTTTTTGACAGTTGGCTGTATCGTGCTAATTAGTAGAGGCTCTATGAAAATTATGAAATTGCTTTTTCTTATTACATTAACAATGAAAAAAGGTTTTCAGAATCGTTTCAAAAGAATAAATATTAGTAATAATGCCGCCGTTTTCGTTCATTTGGTTAGTCTGTGAATACATCCAATTTCAAATATTAACAAAATTAATTATTTTCCTTTGATAATCATCTTACTTATTCCTTTTAACACGAATTCAATATAGGTAGATACTTAAACAAGAAACAAAACATAACACCAAGTTACATTTACCCACGCCAAAAATTTAAAAACAAAAACCAGGTAAGCTGTTAATAATTGGTTGAAAGTTGAAAAGGCCAGGTTGTAATTCTTGTAACATTTATACTGATGGCAACACTCGCGATTTATTACAGGTTGTCACACTGTTCATGAAAGGAACACCGCACAATAGCCACCTTCAAAAATGACGACAGATTTTAACTGTTTGATTAATAGTAGTAATAAAGTTGTTTATATCTCTCTCAATTGTACACTTGATGAATTTTTAATTGCTTTGTTTTACTTTTATTGTTTCCACTTATCCTGGTATTATTTTAATGGTGGTAACATGGTTTTACACTGGAGTTAGTGCCGGTTGTGGTCTTGAAATGCGAATTTAAGTGCTTTTAAGGTCATTTACTTAGAAATTGTGATGTAGAAACATGTGTAATATTTATAAAAATAAAACATAAATATTTTTCTAAACTTAACATTCTGTTATACTAAATATAAATGCCCTTTTAACGATTTATCTACAACAAAAGACCGTAAAGAAAAGAAAACAAAATGGCGTAGGTGCGTTCGAAATTGGAATTCATCAAAATAATGCGCGGAACGTGATCTCGTGCGAAGTGCGCGGATGAGCGTATATTTCGTGATGCGTTACTAATAGGGCTGCTAAACTCGAAAAAAAACAAAGTAGATCGGTATTTTACAGAAAAAACGTTAAGCCTAGATACTATTTTGACAGAAATCACCAATTATTTAAAATAATACTGTCGACTTATGGTTATGCTTTAGAATGGCCCATTTAAAAAAAGACACTTCGACATAATTTCTTTATTTATCTTTCGGATGAATTCATCGTCTTAGGGATCTCCCTTTTATTTTATTTTTTGGGTGGGAAATTATCAAATAACTTCTCGCGCTCTAGGTGGAGCGGGAGGGCGTGTCAGACTTTTACTGACTAAAACCCACCCGTGTTCCTTCGGTTGCCTGTGTGCCAGGACCACGGTATCCCTTTCGGACAAACCCGCAACCCTGGCAGGCACCGGTACTAGCGGACCCCGTCAGTGCGTGCTGACATCTCTTTGAGGCGCGCGTGGAACACAACGCGCCGTCGACCCGGGCCTGGTCCTTACCGGACGGCGAGCTGCTCGCGGGCTACCCTGACGCTTCCCACTTAAGCCACTTATAAATTAAACCATAAGTAAAATAGGTAGCTAAGTAACCAAGTAACTAAGTAGGGATCTCCCTAAGATCATGAATTCAATTGGACAAACTCGCAACCCTGGTAGGTTTTAAATCTTCAAAACCTACCAAGGTTGCGGGCTTGTCCGAAAGGGAAACCGTGGCCCTGGCACTCATGCAACTGAAGGAACATGGGTGGGTTTAAGTCAGTAAAATTCTAACACTCCCATAACTTCTCCCACTCCGCCCAGAGCGGGAGAAGTTATTTCATAATTTCCAAAACAAAAAAAATATATAAAAAATACGGGAGATTGTAAAGGCTTATACGGATATATCGTGATATCGCTGTCGCGCTCGGCAGCGATCCTGGTCCAAAGTGACTTACCAGAAGACGACCAGATATGACGATATCGCTTAGTCTTGAGAAGAGCAATAATCTATTCTGCCAACCCTAGTCTGCTAACGTAAGGTGCGCGGGAGTCGCGCGTTTCGTCCCGGTTCCTTTTTAAAAAAGCCGTTTTTATTAATTGCCCTCCATTGTTGGTGGTCGGTGTGCGTATGAGAATGCGCAACGTACCGTCGTGTTTGAGATCATCCTTTATCCTCACTGAAATAGATCTTTTTAATGTACTCTGTTTATAGTACCATAATTATTGTTTCAATGTGCTGACATAATAAATTGCATTTTTTTTTATGCGAGGAAAAGATAAGGAAACATAAATTTCACATACTTGTGGTGTTGAATGTAAGAATTTAATGTGCAATAAATTAGAGTATCAATCTTCGGAGTGGTCGACCTGCGAAGCCGTTAACCTATCGTCAAAGCTAAATGCGTTAACATAAAGCTTAGAAAATTATGACCAAAATATTATAATTTTGCAGTAACGACTCACAGTTTTTATGAGAGTGAGAATGCGCCCAAAATCTACCGCGCATTGTTAACAGAAGGAATTTTAATAAATCTCTTTTATTGCACATCTCGGATTCCGAACAGATAATAACGATGGTTACTTAATCTTGAAGATTAAAAATCTTGGAGAAAGCAAAAACGTGTAGGATATTTTTTTTATGACTTGAAGTAAAGGTCACAACGATATTACCCCTTATTGCCAAGTGGTGAAAGAAATTTAGATTGCCAGCACCACAGATTAATACAAATGGGACACTCCGCAGTTTAGGTATGAAGCTACAAGTACGCGGCAGGCCCATCTCACTGGGCCAATTCAGTATGACTGCCGCGAGCCGCCGGTTTATGAGTTACGCGATAGAAAGAGAGGCAACATGTAGGTGAATATAACTGTAGGTAATAAGCGTTGTGCGACCTGAATTGCACTTTATTGTGTCGAAGCAAGAGTTCCTTTTTATTTAAATGATTTTGCGAAGTGTCCCATCTGTATCAATCTGTGCCAGCACTAAAAAAGATAACAGAATAAAAAGTACATAATACATGTCTCAATCGTTTGTACAACGATGACAATAAATATGTCACAATATTGTAAGAATTAAGTAAATATAGTGGACCGTTTCCTGTCCTATATTTTGGAATAACACTACATATAAATTAGCAAGTATATAAATAAGTTAACAGATCAATTACAATGTATTATAAAATACACCGGCAAATATCAGAAATTCACAATAGATGGGTTACAAAATAAAATGTCCAACATGATAAGCAAAAATCTTGACAAATATGCTTGTTCGTAAACTTATTTAGGTATTGATTAGCATATCGTATCTAATATGAGTCAAACCTAGTCCACTGGATTTATGACTATTTTATTAAAACAGAGCAACATACTACAGTTTACCTCAACATATGTGTTTATATGCAACGTCTTAAGACGCAGATATATGCCAGTGACCTTGATTGGTTAGCTTGCGTGTTCTGTACTGAGCTCACGCAACGCATCGTACGTCCAGCCAGTAATAGGACTCGCCCATCCAGGAGCGCTGTCCCAAATAAGGCACATTATTCATTTATTATACATAAAACAAAAGGTATTTTAACAAAACACGTATACTAAAAGATCAATCATTAAAATATCTTTAAAAAGGTGAAGGTTTCAAACACAACCAAGCTTGATAGATTTTGCGTGATTCTGTTTTTATCCGCGTTAGTAACTTTACAAGTTATCTTCACTATATAATATGAACATAATCTATAATATTCATGTCAAGTTATTAAGAAAATGCTCTAATTTTTTTTCCCATTAATTAACACTTCTCGTTTAGACGTGATCTTCATATTAAAGTTCGTATAAAATCATTAAAAGCCGGTTACCGTCGCCTTAACTCGCGTCAAAATAATACGACATTTGTCTGTCCGCGCATCATTCACTTCTATATTCCACACTCGAATAGATTTTAATTCAGCCCAGCTAGACGGATTTACGAGCACTCCCCTCTATTGTGACTAAAGATATCCAGTTTCCCATTTGTTTTTCTTTAAAATATAGAGTTTTAAAAATACGTACGCATAACCTGTGAATCAACACGAGGTAAATTGCTTAGATTGATATTGGCACATTCCTATTTGTATGTCTTATAAATTTCTCTTTTACTGACAGTCTTTGACTTTTATGTGATTTTTACGGTTAATTTTTTAATTTAATTATGTATTTTTAAACTATATTTATCTTAGAAAGAAGCTTGTGGCTATGTAATAACAGCCGCATGAGTTGGTCCGTGGATGGGTGACCATCTGTACATACCAAGACCCCTCCATGCCTCGGAAAGCACGTTAAGCCGTTGGTCCTGGCTGTCATTCGTGGATCTTTGACAGTCGTTGCGGGTCGTCAGAAGCCCGAAAGTCTGACAACCAGTCTTACCAAGGAAAGAAAAGAAATAAAAAGAAAGAAAGAAAAATAGGTTTATATATATTGTCACAGAAACACGTGCATACAAAAAGATAATTAACTTGATTTTGAGATGTGCAGCTGCCAACTATTTTGATTTTGTACTCGTGGTTCGTGGCACGAGTACAAAACCAAAATAGTTGGCAGCTGCACGTCATGACTGTGACAAGAAGGCTTCCACTCAGCATGATGCTGTGCTATGAGGGACCCACAGCACAGCGCTGATTTTCAGTGGTTCCCCGAAAAAGACGTACGGAAATCAAGTCAGGTATCGGGGTATACATACCAAGGGGTATCGTATTATCTAGTAACTGAGTTGTGGAGGTCAGATTGGCGGTCGCTCCATGTAAAATACTACTAATAGTATTCAGTTGTGTCTGGTTAGACTGGAAGCCGACCACAACAAATTTTGGAAAAGGCTAGGCAGATGATGATATCTTAGAAAGAAGCTGTCTTTTGTGAGAACAGACTTTAGTGTTAGCAAATACAATAGAATTCCGAATATATCGCCGTCCTACAACGAAAACCAATTAAATCATTAAAAGTGCAAACGGAGATATTGCGATTACAAAGTTTATTGGGTTGAAAATACCCTTTGTACTATTATATTGTTAATATTACTTCATAGCATCAGTACATTGATAAATGTTCTATTTAAACATGTCTATTGAGATTTAAAAAAGTTATTGCTTTGTAATGAAATTTTCAATAATTGTCACATAATCTGCTTAATGTTTTGTATTTGAAAACCAACCTTGGAAATGCTTGAAATAATTGGTTATCTTATTAGCTAGCAGCGAAACTATAAGACTTAGCGATTAATGGGTTTTCGCAGACGAAAGAACACAAAGTTTTAAGTACTTTGGCATTTATAAGTCATTTTCGTCAAAATTTCAGTTTAATTGTTGTTCGTTGTATGGCGGCGATATTACAGATTTTAGTGTTAACAAATATAATATAGAATTCCGAATATATCCCGAATATAATTAGTGTAGAATTTCGAATGGTGTTAAAGTACACCAATTCGTTATTTTTTGTGTAAGATGGATTAAAAAATGTATGATTTATGTCACAAAAAAGTGTAATCTGCTCTCATTGCGAGAACAGTCGCCGCCAGCGAAAAAAAGGAAAGAATTTTTAATTAACCTTAAACAGTTACAAAAAATTGTAACTGGTTGGTAAAACTTTTTACCTTCTGTAATCAACACGTAAGTGTTTTTTTTTTTTTTTTCATATCAAATCGTTTATTGGTTTGCAAACATAGGTATTTAGTAAATAGATATTTTATCATAATAGTCCTCCATGCTCAACCGTCACATGGGCATACAAATCTTATTATTATTCAATTCACTCAAAATTAAATATAACAATTTTGAAAATTAAATGCATAAAACAAAATACAAATAGTTTGAAATACATTAAAAATGTCATAAAAATACAAAATATCAAATGTCAAAAACGTTACAGTAATAAAAAAAAGTCAAATATGAAAAAGGTTACAGTAATAAAAAAAAATGTCAAATGGGATATGACTGATTGACATGCATCAATCAGTCGTCATTGATTCATCAATACCATACAATACAATCCATATCCATACTAATATTATAAATGTGAAAGTAACTCTGTCTGTCTGTCTGCTGCATGTTACGTTTTCACGCCTAAACCGCTGAACCGATCATCATTACATTTGGCCTGGAGAAGGACATAGGCTACTTTTTTACGCGATAACCGACATCCGCGCGAGCGAAGTCGCGTGCATAAGCTAGTATTATGTATTTGCATAGAGAGTAGATACAGAAAAAAAAAATAGAAAAAAAATATATAAAAAAACCTTCATCATCTGTATGACCACAAATTTCCAAGACGCGAGACAAAGTTCATTAATCGTTTAGTTTGTGTAAAGTAAGAACAGGGCATTAAAGAAATGTATTCAGTTACCTACTGGGATTACTGTTATCTTAATCTTAACATCGTACAGTAACTATTTTGTACAAACGTTTTTATTGGCTGGCCTTTTAAATGTGTTTTTTTTTTTTTCACTTTGATTACATCGGCAATGTTGATTGAAATCTGGTTTTACATTAGGATTTCTCAATTTTGTTTTCTTTTGACTTTATTGCCTGTTTTGTGATGATTTTTTATTGGAACTAAATCAACGGGACTTAAATCTTTTGATTTATTAAAAATGGTAACAAAAAAACCGCAGACTGAATTATGACAAGTCGTTCATTTAACAAGAGTTATGTTCTACAATTAGTAATAGAAGAAAAAAACAAAAATTGCTCACTCTTCGGCTCGCAAATGGCACAACAGTAGCGAAATACATTTTGTAGACAACCCACTGAAAATAATATATTGATCGCAAATAAATCATGGACTCTGGCATAAAATTCTGCGTTCATTTTTTCCTAATGAATATCAGTGACAGATCGAACCATCAACATTATCAGGGTTGAACTAAATTAAATATCCTGTCATAATTTCGATTCGTTTGACGATGTGACAGATCAAAGGCGAGATCTTATTATTATGAATATTGTTAGTCTACACACGCCTGCCACATTCCAACCTAGAAACAAGGAGGTTCATTAATATAGAGCGGTTTATAGGGGAAACACCCGCTTGTTTTCATGGATTGTTCTAGTTAAGTTTTCTAGTATGTGCTTTAATTACAAAATTCCAAAGCATTGTCGTGTTTTTATAGAAATAGTATTTTGAAATGCTTGTAAAATCTAATTGTTGTAAACCACTAACTTTGGAATACAATTATACCTATTAACATCGTGGTAAAATAAAACATTTACGTTCTCATAAGTAACTATTCGGACAAATCGCAGATTAGAATGTAATTTGAAAGTATCATATTTAAATTAATATTGTAGAAAAAAATACACCTAGTCATATAATAAACAAACAATATCACAAAAGTAATGTCAATTTTACAAGAAAGTTTGTAAAAAACTTCTTTACTTTTCGCACATGGTCGCCCTACGCGCGTAATTTCACGCGAGCATGTCAAGTGTCAGTGTCACACAATCGATTTCCGGTGTCGACAGTTCGACACACTCGGAGTGTCATAAGAGGTCAGTAGTCTAATGTCAGTGTAAACATTCCTGCAGAGGTTACAATGTAAACTAGGCAGTGTGAGGTGCACCTTTGATGTGCGCCGGCCGCGGTATTAGGGTTGTCCGTAAATTTTATGAATATGAAAAAATTCTTCTGTGATAATAAAAAGTTAATCGTTTTGTAATTAATATTGTGTGGTCTCAGTTGTAAGGAGCTAATGTCTTGGGTTACAAAATGTGATTAATTCATTTTTTATTGAGCAAGGACTGTTGATACCGCCTTGTTTTGTTTTAATTGAATAGTAGACAAAGATGAAGGCATTTTAAACAATGTTTGTGTAAGACTTTCTATGGTAACGGTCAATCTGTAGTAGAAGATATATAAGGTGTAGCTATTCAAACACGAAATATTTTAAGAGATACACCTGTAGGTGGTAAAGAAGCCATGGAAACGATAAAAAAAATCTGAGTATATTATTTAAAAAATTAAATAATTTAAAATTACTTGATATGATGATTAATTATCAAAATTCACCGCGCTCGTGCCGCCACCATCGCCGCGTCCGGGCGTGTCATTCATAGAATAAGTAAAATTTTGGAAAATGCATCTCCTTTGCAAAATGTCTCAAGCAATTTTAAAATTATAATAATTATGTAAAAATATAAAACACTTAGATACTTACATTTTTTTTTTGCTGCTTTGGCTTTTTTGCCAACCGTAGATGTTCCTCTTAAAATATTTCGTGTATGAATAGATACACCATAAATACTCAGGTATAATTCAGCTGATGTAAGTAATTCAACACTAAAATCTCTGTGAAACTATCTCAAGAACATGATAAACACGAAGCAGATTCAGAATATAACATATCGTTACATATCGTTTGAATACTTTGCAATCAAATATTAAAATGATCTGATTTTAGAGATGATTATGAATATTTTTAAACCAAATTCTGGTTTCTGATTCATGCGATTCAAGATGTTAAGACTTCACGAATAATAAACTGGAGCGATAACCCTAAACGGTACAGAGTAGTCCATAGAACAGAGTTTACATTGGCATCATTCAAATGTATGAAGTTGCTATTTACGTTTGACCAGAGCACTCATTACGGATTGTTATTGGAATAATAAAGAGAGAGGCATCGCATCCGTAGCTATGAGATCGTAACGTATTTCCGAGTAACGCTCTATCCATTGCGAAATGCTATCGCTTTATTCTCATCAACGATTCCGCGAACTGACACTTCTGTTGTTGTTTATTAATCTGTGTTTATCTGAGCTAGTTTAATTCTTTGATAGAATGTTTGGAATTGAAGTGTTATTTTTTTTTAATATTTGACGCAGTGCCTTGATTGACACGACTTTTATGGAGAGCTGTGAAATTTAATCTACGATGTTCTCTAAAGTGCACAATCACGTTGATTTTAATGATGTGACAATATTGATGGTTTTACTAACTAGACAGTTGGACAGTAATTTACTGTTAGCTTTTATTGCCAGACATATTTTACCTATGAGAATGCTTGAGACGCCTACAAGAAATCCTTTAAAATGCACGAAAATATGCGACAATATTTTTTATGGCTCATTATCTTGTGCTTCTATTTAACCCATTTTTTATCATGACTAGTGTCACGCCCAAACATCGTTCGCCAGAAGTATTGAAGCTAGACGGACGCGTTGAAATTCTCTATTATTAAAATTAAAATTAGTTCAAAATATTATAACAAACTAATTTCAGCACAATATCCGGATGAGCGCTTGTCATACAAAATCCACGAATACCAAGCCGGAATCTTTCCCAAACAGTCACACCTTTTTGTTGTAAAAAAAATTGAGATTGTGAACATAGATTTTCATGTCAACCTAAATAGGTTTGCGCACAAATCTTTCGGCGCGTTGTCGTATCGCCAGGTTGTCATCACCATTTCAGTTGTCAGCGGGGCCACGATAAACTGAGGGAAATTAACCAAGGGCCAACATTAATGTGTCCCGAACGTCCAGTAAATTATTGACATTAATCAACATCGGAATGAAACACACGAATAAATGTAAATTCACACATTTTAATAAGGGAAATAGGCGATAAATTAACTTTTATTTTGGTTTTATGCGTAAAATTGGTGCGTTTTATAAGTGATTTGAAGGTAACGCCCGAAATATTTGTAACCAAAATAGTATGTTGTGTGTGTGATGGCTTGAAGTCAGGTAATTTAGTATCTCGTGCGCTGTACTCCACAGGTAAAAATAACTTTATTCAAGGCGTTTTTTCAGTCTTTTTATACGTGCAGCCTATGGGTGAAGCATACGCAGAAGACTTACAGTGCCCTGCGTGTCCAATACAATAATGCGTTCAGGATGTTGATGGGGTTGCCTCGCTTTTGTAGTGCATCAGGTATGTTTGCAGACGCTCAAGTGCAAACACTCTAGCGATACATTGCAAAAGAACAGCGTCTCTGATGCGCCGCATACGGTGCAGCCTCAACAGCTTCCTGCAGCTTATTGCAGGGAGAATGGATGTGGATGGCTCGTTTATGGAGCATTGGAAAAAACTACATGTGCGAGTGGTGCAGTCCTGATCCAATGTTTTATTGTTGTATGTGTTTTATATTTTTTTTTTTTAAACCTATGGATGATTATAATAACTTTTAGTGATTGTAATTATCTGAAATAAATAAATTAAATTGAATTTAAGAATTAATATTGATTATTAATTACTTATTGACAACCAGTCTTCACCCTGGGCGAGGTTTCTATGGCGCCCTATTTAAACTTACCAATTCACACATGCGAAAAACAAAATCCCTGTTTTTTTTACACAACCGTTTATTTCAATAAAACTGTTTCTAAAAAAAACTACTACCTACTACTTTTTTAAACTTTCTATCGGCAAACTCATACAAAGGCATCGAAGTCTATGTTTTCTGAAATTTCATTTTCGATTGACAAAGATTGCAGATAGGTTTGTATCGGCTTACGCTTAGAAAAAGTCCTTTCTCCACTCGCTATCTTTACAGGTATAGTATCCAATATTCTCACTGGAAGGACGAGACGGGAAACCAGAAATGAAAGAGCGCCCCTTCATACCTGGCACCCTTGGGCGGTCGCCCAACCGCGCCCTACCCTATCGCCGCTACTGAGTCTTACCAAGGGGTATCGTATTACCCAGTTACTGGGTTGTGGAGGTCAGATAGGCAATCGCTTCATGTAAAATACTTGTATTTAGCTGCACCTGGCACTAATTATGTAAGTGTCTATTAACTGCTCCCAAATAATGATGTTTTATTTTTTAAATTCTTCCTTGACATAATCAAATAATCATGTCATTATTACATAATATACCTACAATTCTAATTTCAACTCTTTAATAGTTGGTTTAGTGGAGTCACATTTGTAACTGTAGTTGTGGCAACCATATTATTTGGTTAAAATTTTTTTTTCATGTAAACTTCTTTAGGCGCGTTGAGCACTTTCTAGTAGGGGATAAACTTATGGTTTCGCGATCGTCACCGAATGCTTTCAATGAGCTATATGTATACTGTGTATTTAAGTGTACTTTTTGGGTGAACAAAAATCATGGAACTCGCGTCATCGTCACCGCACGCTTCCTATGAGCTATCATCATCATCATTTCAGCCGAAAGACGTCCACTGCTGGACATAGGCCTCCTCCAATTGGGAGGGGTTTGCCATAATCGCCACGCTTGGCAGGCGGGTTGGCGATCGCAGTATGGTGTTAAAAATGCATAGAGAACGTTGCTGCCCATTCTCTAGTAAGTCCCTTAGTCGCCTTTTACGACACCCACGGGAGGAAATGGGGTGGTACTATTCTTTACGTCCGGCACCACACGGCACCATGAGCTATACTGTGTATAGCTGTATATAGATATACCTCCGTGCGTTATTAGTATACATTATTTAGATACAAAGAGTATTTTTGAAGTGAAAACTTCTTTAGGCGCGTTGAGCACTTTTTGGAAGGGAAAACATATGGGTTCGCGATCGTCACCGAACGCTGTCCATGAGCTATATGTACAAAATAACAGTTATTCCAAAATTTGTGTTTTCACTTCTGTCGGCAGTCCTTATCACTGCCATTTTTTTTTTTTTTCAATATTATTTATAGATATTATTTCCTATTTTGTGAATGTTAGAACGTTGAAGACCTAGTAGACTTTAGATTTGCTTACTATTTTCTATTTTATTACGTACCTGGAAATTGTTGAAAGGCCAACACCTTCCTCCCATACCTATTAACACTGCTATTTGAAAATATTATGAAAAACAATTATTTTTAAAAGAGTAACCGTGAAGTTTCTTGCCGGTTCTTCTCCATAAGAAACGACCAATTGGAACCTAACTTCTGACATTTCATAAGTGCCCAGGTACGTTTTTTTTTTTTTTTTTTGACTTGATTACGTCTTTTAAATCGATGAAAGCCGGCTGAACGCACGATAAAGCATGACTCATTGTCACGCTCCGCCTGAGCCGAGTGTGCAAGCGAGAGCGCGGAACAAGCGATAGAGAGGCACGATCGGCCTAAGCGTTCGGCTTGTGTTACGTTATCACGTAAAATTATCGTCCGTAAACCGACTTTACAGACAACCAATTTTTTTAGGAAAAGTCTAGGGAGATATTGACATGGGAATAACTCAATGCCATCATCGTGTAAAAACTTACCAACATTTACTGTTTTCAGTCATCAACTGACGCACAAACCGCGCCCATCACATTCAAACAAACTTTTAAACCATTTCATAAAAATATTAATTTAATGACATCATCATTAAAACCGTTTCATATGTTTAAAGACAAAATGTACGTAATGGAAACTGCACTAACTACAAAATCTTTATGAAACTACCCACCGTCGACTTTTACATTAGGAAATGGGAGTTAAAGGCTGGGGCGACGACAAAGTGCCTTAAATTTTTTAATTGCGGGCCGCCTTATGTTATTATATGTCTTTGTGCATTCAGGGCATGTGTGGAGGCTTTGCGGGGTAATGCGCGAACACTGAGACGGGTGGTGTAATGTGTGGGCGGAGAGCGGTGTGGACTGAGGAAGAATGGGAGGTTGACGTGACTTTTGTTGAAAAGCTTTTCATATTATGTTTATAAGTGTTTTTCCCTGGCTGGAGGCCTTAATTTATTGCCCACAGAAAAGTCCAATTAAGCAGACGACAACCTCATAGTTAGACCTGCGAGATGCCATTTATAAAAAATAAAATGCGGTTACTTTATAATGATTGACCAACTGAGACTGAATCTCTGCAAGCTTGTGACAAATAGATTGTGTCTATCATAGGTTAAATAAATTAAGCTTACGCCTTAGCCTACTAAGTAAGATCATTCCACCATAAATCTAAGTACAATTAATAAAAAAATAATCAATAATAGTCTAATCATAGTAATTACTATTAGGTGGTATTTGTTAAAATATCTATTAGTTTATTTTATTTGTATATGTATATTAGTATCAACAAAACTATATAAATTCTCGTAATCAAGATGTTAGTATTTTAGACATTATTTTTGTACCCTATCACTATTTTTATATTTAACCCAAAGGTTGACTGGTAGGGATTGCCTTGTGGCATTAAGTCCGCCTATGTACCACTATTGTACATGAAGTTTAAATAAATAAATAAATTACCTATATTATGTACAAGCTTACGAAAGAAAAATAAAGATTAGCTAATAATACAGCTAAAGTATTAATTTACTTTAGGTATGAGTTTATTGAGGTTACTAAAGATAGATAAATATATAACCCGACTAAATGAACTGTTACCTATAACATAAACATCTCTGTGTTCTGTGAATTTCTTATATACTCTATAATACAAAAAAAAAGTAGGTTTGTGCTTTTGCACAAACCTACTTTTTTTTTTAATTATTAATCAACTTTAATTATGAATAATATTTACATAATTTAAAAGCTTTAAATAATAATAATATGCCTATTTATTGACGAAGGCATCAGCTTTGCCAAACAACGTAGCCAGCCTTTTGGGCACTTTTCCTGTTCACAGTGATGCGGATGAATTTTTTGATACCCTTTGATTCTTTCCCTTACCTACTAATCATCCAATAATCCATACTAATATTATAAGTGTGAAAGTAACTCTGTCTGTTACATTTTCACGCCTCAACCGCTCAACCGATCGTCATGAAATATGGCAGAGGTATAACTTGGGATATGGAGAAGGACATAGGCTACTTTTTTACGCGATAACCGACAATCACGCGGGCGGAGCCGCGGGTAAAAGCTAGTAAGAAATAAAATAAAGCTTAGAGGAACTAAACATAAACATCCCCGCTGTCGCTTATGAAAACGCTGCCGCTCATAGTGTGCACCAGGGCGTTAGAATTTAATAGAGTCCCACCTTGTCGACACCCGTGTGTGGACCTAACAAGACTCTTTTGAGCCTCACAATATTATGAATATTATGCTCATTAGTGGGCCGTTATTTCACTAGCTCGAATCTTGAGAACAGACTTTAACTGATTTTATAAAGATAAATAACAATTATCTCCCTACATAGTTTTGTGCATACGACAATAGGTGGTAAATGGCTTTTGTAAGTCTATTTCTTTATTAGACATGATGATGATAAATATTTAGCTCAAATCTATGTAAATTAAATAATAATTTGGTGAGAAGTAAATTATAAGTATAAATTCATGTTACAAAATAATTGATAATATTTTTTAATTACAATTTTACGCCGCGATTTTACAGAGTGGCTGTATGAAAAGTTGGAACATGGCTAGGTTTTTATTTTTTTTTTGACAGCAGGGAAAATCGTTTCCCCGGGACGAAAAGTACTGTTCTCATCTCTCTGATTTGAATAACTTCTAGCGAACTTTCCAAGTATGAGAAATTAAAATATATTTTACAGTCGCACTATTTAGTATATCGTAATCGTCGTCCTTGTTATTAATCTTTGTTTTCATTTGTTTACAGGTAAGTTCGAACACTAGAAAAGTCAGCTTGTCGGTAAGAAAAATTTTCAGGAGACAAGGTAGGTAGGTAGGTAGGTAGGCACACGTCACACTACACATTTACAAAAAGCTGACCTCTCATTATACGGAAATCCTATACAATGCCAGATCAGCCAGCAATAAATGCAGCGGCTAAACAATAAGTTAGGCTTCATAATGTGCCTGGCAGGAAAGAAGGCTGACACCTGAGATACAGGACATGTCCTAGTTAGAGTTTTACAATATCGAGCATGTATGTGAGCATGTCTAATTACTATAAGGATCAAAGTTGCTTAAATAATTCATTCATCATCATCATCATTTCAGCCGAAAGACGTCCACTGCTGGACATTAGGCCTCCTCCAAGCACCGCCACCTCGACCGGTTCCGTGCTTCCCGTATTCAGTGGATTCCTGCGGCTTTCACAAGGTCATCAGTCCACCTTGTGGGAAGCCTTCCTATGCTACGTCTTCCGGTACGCGGTCGCCACTCCAGAACCTTTCGGCCCCAACGGCCATCTGTTCTGCGAGCAATGTGTCCCGCCCATTGCCACTTAAGTTTGGCAATTCTTCGAGCTATGTCGGTTACCTTGGTTCTCCTGCGGATCTCTTCATTTCTGATTCGATCATGTAGGGAAACTCCAGGCATAGCCCTCTCCATTGCCCTTTGGGTGTCTTTTTGCCTTCTAATAAGGCCTTCACTGGCAACACGCACTAGTCAAAGACTTTCGTCCTGAGTAATTCATTGTCCACCCTTTTCTCTATTATTATTATGTATAGCCGGCTGTACCTACATTTATATTAACTATCGGCGTCTTATTCTGAACATGAGCATGTGGTTCGATTCTCATGCCGGGAAGAGTGTTATTGGGCTTTTACCAATAGGAATTTCTCATTAACAGCTCGGAGCCTGGATTTGTGTCCGGTCGATGGCAATAGGCTGGCTCCTAATAAATGGGACTTAAACTTAACAGGCGAAATGTGGGTGTAGGTACTAAGGCGAACCTCTGCTTTTAATCCTTCGGGGATTACAGGCGTGATAATATGTTATGTGTGTATTCTTTCGTCACCGTAATGATAAAATTTGTCAGTAGATACTATTTTCCCACGTTATCGAAAAAATAATTGACTATCAAAGAAACTTTTGGAAATAATCTTGATCCCTAAAAGAGGAAGCTAACACAAAATTCTTCTAAACAATCCAACTCATCAACTGCCTAACGAAGATCTGATAAAGTCATATAACACCGCTGTTCTCAACTAATTAACAATGAAAGTTTCCCACAAACGTACCGAGAAACTCGAGATCACCTTTTTATTTTTAATCTCTGCCATTAATTGCCTTCACGACCATTAGGCATGGCAACACTGCGTTAATTTGTACAGTCGTCAAAACACAACGACTTGTGTTGCCCTAACTTAACTGTTTAGAATACATTGCTTCTTTTGTATGGGATACCCGAAAAAGTGATCTGAGTAATCTTGTAATGTATAATGAACATAAATTACAAAAACACATCATACTTGACGTTGGAACATTGTTTAGTTTTTTGAAATGCAACACTTAGTGTTAATAAAGTGGTAACAACCTCTATATTGCTACTGGGTAAAAGGTTTTATTTGATAACTAGCTGCTCCCCGCGGCTTCGCATGCGTGGATTGTTTCTAGAATAAAAGTAGCCTAATTTTCCTTCTTATAACATCTGCTAGCTGCCCCGTATCGATAACTTCTATGATTATATCACTATAACTACATATTATAAAACAAAGTCTTCCGTCGCGGCTATCTCTCTGTCTGTTCGCGATAAACTCAAAAACTACTCCACCGATTTTAATGCTCTTTTCACCAATGGATAGAGTGATTCTCAAAGAAGGTTTAAGTATATAATTTGTCAAAATGTTGTATACATTGGCTAAAATATAATGATATTTGTTGGTGTCGGAAAAAAATAAAACCGTCTGGAACGGATCTGGCTGAAATTTGGTACAGGGATAGATTATAGCCTAGAATAAGACATAGGCTACTTTTTATCCCTGGAATAGGTTCCCATGGGTTACGGGAACGGGATTTAACTTTCATGATCACTTTTGGTCGCGATAACCGGCATACACGCGCCGCCAATCCTATTTAGATCAATCAACATACTACCTGATACTGACCTGCCAAAGAATTTGAATTTCACGGGCTACTCTGACGCTTCAAATCTTATCTACTTATTGGGTAAGGGTCATTTAAAAGTCTATTGTCACGTTTTGGCTTTTAATTATGGACGCATAAAAATATTCTTGAACAAGTTAAAATCATCGGTAACTAAACTTAAACCTAGCTCATACATAAATATGACTATTAAACACATTCTCTTTTATAGTTTTTTGTCAATATTTATAGTTTTATTTAAATAATACGCCGATAACCAGTAACACGTTCGGACATATACAAATCTTAATACACACTTGAATATGTGTTTATTTGACTGTGAGCAATAAAACGTATCACAAAATATTCAAAACGGAATGAATTTTTAAAATTCATGAATTAATTCGACACAATATTCTCTTAAAGCAATGGTTTTTAATTTCACGGCTTCAGTTTCAACAAACACATTATCATATATATGTCAAAAGCGTACCTTCCGAAATAGATTTGGGAATTTATCTTGCAATAAAGTTGGACCTACTGGTGTGACAAAGCAGTCGTAAAAGATTAGCTTCGATAATACTCCCCCGCGATTACTGTTTCAAATTAAACTTTATCTGTGATGTCACAAGGTTGGATTTAATTTGTCGTGTGTTTAGAGTGTTCGATAAAAATTCGAATAAAAATATAAATAATAGTGATAGCTAGTTCACACCATGGTGATGTCCAGTCCCACGCTCCGACAGATTGGACAAAACCATCAGTGTTCTCAGTCCACTTGACAAACGATGTAATAAGATAAGGCTGGGTGCATATCGACTTCGGCGCCTGCAGGGTAAAGCATCAACCAAAATTATTCTTTATTTGTTAGGTGTTGATTGTCACACGTTTTAATTGTCCCTTGTCATTTACACCTGTGTGTGTGCCTTTAATAAACTTTGTTGACACTGAAAGTCACTACATAAATTCAGTTCATTAGATTTTCTTCCGTTTCTGTCACCTCGACTCTGGTGCTTTCATGCACAACATTTTATAATAGATTTGCAAGCTCTTCAAACTTAAAAAAATGCTTTTTAACAACAAAAAAAAAACTACATTATTTTTTTCACTTTTTAGTTATGATACCTATCCTACAACAATTCGATTACCACTACTTGCTACACCGCAAAAACAACACTGACACAAGATACCTATACGAAGTGGATTAAATACGTATTATCGAAGCTAACTCAAAAACTACCCAAGCAAAGTTAATAAAAATCAGTTAATAACCATTTATAGCCCGAGAGCATCTCATGACAATTTCAATAAGTTCAAACACGGCTAGGATACATTGTTTTATTACGGAGTTCCGGTGCATACCTTCCGGCTTCATCTTCAGATCAGTTCGATGGTACCATTTTCATCAGAATTATTTATTTAAATTTGCTTCATAGTCGCTTAACTATCTTAATCGAAATATCTTATCGCCATCCGTGAAATACTTATCATTGAGGAGTTCCGGTGGCCATTTGTGGTCTTCTTCATCAGTTCCACTTCATCAAATGATTTTTTTTTTAATGGGACCAATCTGGAAGTATATCCATTCAAATAAAAAAAAGAATTTTCCGAATTGGTTCATACCAAACAACAAAAACATACAACCGAATTGATAACCTCCTCCTTTTTGGAAAGTCGGTTAGAAAAGCGAGAGCTCGTCAAGTTGATCGTCGTCGACTGGAACTGGAATAAAATGCACCGACCCCAGCGTGGTTTGACCAGACTCGATTACTCTAATGAACCCAAAGATTCACATATGCCCTGGAGCCTCATGTCTCATGGGGCGCGATAATGGTAGGGAAGACGTGCCCATAGGATATGGATGGATTATTAGAGCCGTACCGGATGTGGATCCTAAAGTAAGCAATGGAATTCTGGAGAGACGTGATTGTCATCGACGGGGTTTTGAACCAAAATCCATGCGAAGCAAAGTTGGTTGTTCTAATCCCGGATTCCTGCTATTGTCAATCCAACTGTAATAATGGTTTAATCACTTTTTACGCTTAAGAGCCTATACAACCTCAGCGCCACCTCACTCTGTATCTCACTCGCACACTATTGCTACCGGTCACGCGAGCAAGCGAGACAGGGCGGCAGGAAGAAGGCTCCAAGGTGCCGATAGTTTAGGTAATTTCGTTTTACGGTGAAAATAATGGTCATTTAAAAAAAGTAAATAACATAAGACCTGCTTTATAGTTAGTTCAGTTAATATGCAAAGTTTCATTATCTAATTTGAAGTATTTTTTGAATACCAGCGGTTTATTGTTCCGTTTGGAGGTAACTTTAGATTTTTTTTTTTTTATCGAGAAAATTTTATGGAATCGTGTTTTCGACTAACATAGTACTTAACATTGATCCTCAACTTTACCATATATTTATTTCAAAATTAATGCTGCTGTATTTTCAACATAACGGAGGATAATGCTGAGCCATTTGAGGTAGTATAGGCCCTTAATAGTTTTGTAGTGTGTCTTGTAATAATAACATATATTAGTACATAGTTGTAAATTTGGCTAAAATAAGTACGTAAGTAGGTATTATTAATGTTAAACTAATTTGTATGCCATATACAGGCAAAATATAGATTGTGCATATACCTGTATTTTCAGCAAATAAATTACTGTTATTCTTATCGGCGTTAGTGATTAGACCGCCCGTAATCTTCACCCTATGTAAAATTTCTACACTTACCTACATATATCTATAATTTTTAAAGTATATCGCGAGAATATCGACGTAATTCAAAATTCTGTCAAATTGAACACTGTATGACAAACGATCATAAATCTTTAATACCTATTTTATCGTGAACGGCAAATTTTCCTTGAATCAGTAAAGTCAAACCTTCAATAAATCATTTACCTACATTCATTTTTTTATGCACATAAACATTTATATAGAAATTCAAAACTTACATTCTCTAAAATCAATAATTTTTAGTTACGTCATTATTCTCGCAAACCAGCGACATATAAAAAAACCGGCCAAGTGCATGTCGGACCACGCACAATGAATGGTTCCATAGTTGGGATGAATTTATCACAAGAACAAACTTAACATTGTTGCTGAACATGTTTTTCAACTGTAAATATAAGTTGGTCGACTATTGCTCGGTAACTTGTAAAGCCTACTTAGCTGTGATAGTTTCCCTTTTAACTTCGTTATATATACTACTGCTGTGAATTTTTTTACATATCTAAATACAACCATTTCGCTGGCACGGGAGTGGACACTTTACTCTAACAAAAATTAGCACTTTAGAGCTTAACATTACGCAAACGCAATATCTGAACGGCCTATCCAACGATACCCGATACCATGGAATAGACGAGAAATAAAAATATCATCCCCATTTTACGTTTAGGAGACCCTAAACAAATATATATTTCAAGACTTAATTTTATTTATTTATTTAACAATTTATGTACACACATATAAACAGACAACCACCACCACCACCACCACTACCACCACCACCACTACCACCACCACCACCACCACTACCACCACCACTCCACCACCACACCACCACCATTCCACCACCACACCATCACCACTCCACCACCACACCATCACCACCACCACCACCACCACACTCCAGCCAGGGGCACAGAACCCTAAAAAGAGTATTCTATTTTATACCTACACGCCTCAAATTCCTCAAACACTAAAGCACCATACTTCCTCAACTTTACCCTAGTAGCATTTTTGTTGGCGTTTGGTTGGGCCTCTGAAGGTGGCCCAACTAAATGCCAACGGAAAATGCTACTAGGGTAGACCACTCGGCAACTTAATTTTCCCATCTAAAATAATAACCAGTCAAAATTCCATGATCAGCCACAGTGAAAACACTATTAATTAGATTTCTCACTAAAACCTCAGAAGATCCGTAATGGGGCGACACAAATAACATAATATTAATAATTATGATTTATTCACAATTCTTGCCGCGTTAATGATCGCAGCTAACTTGTTTCCAAAACAAAATGGATGGTGTCTCTAAGTAGTTGTTACTCGGTTAATAGGCGAAGGGAAAATATTTCCGTGTTAAAAGTAGCGGTGAATGGCGGCTTTGTGATAAATTGGACTATTAGCATGGATATGGTGGGATCGAGACTAAAAAGGTGGACGAAACAACTAGAAATTGTGGTTTGTTTAATTCTGTGGCTTGTTGCTAAAAGGGCCAAAGTACTTTTTGTGAGAAATGAGATTTTACTGCCAAATTATTAAAAAAGTAATATATTTATGTGTGCTTAAAGGGCGTAAGTGTAACGACAATCTCTCAAAAGATACTTTGATAAAAAGTCCAATATGATGTTTTTATACTATTACATAAAAATTATTAAGTGTTGTGTTTGTGGCTCCAGTGTACCTAAGCCGATAGGGAATTTAAAAAACCGGTCAAGTGCGTGTCGGACCAAGCACAACGAAGGGTTCCGTAGGTGGGATAAATTTATCCTAAGAACAAACTTGTAAAACATGTTTTTCCACTGCAAATGTAAGTTAGTGGACTGTTATTCGTTAATTAGTAAAGCCTACTTAGCTGTGATAGTTTTCCTTTTAACTTCTTTATATAGGTATACTATTGCTGTGAATTCTTTCACATATCCAAATACAACCATTGACTTTGGCAGGGGGAGGGGGGACACTTGACTCAAAACAAAAATTAGCACTTTAAAGATTAATATTACGCAAACGGATCCCTGAATTGAAAATCAGTTTTTACAAACCCGCAATATTTTTAAACGGCCTATCCAATGATACCCCACACAACGAGAAAAAAATTAAGAAAAATATCATCCCCACTTTTTTGAGATTTTTGTGGCTACAATATAATATGTAAATAGTAACTATCTAATATAGTCGTCGAGTCTTCTCGTCGCGTATTCCACAGAGCCTAAAGACCAAGGTCTTCAATCAGTGCGTCCTGCCTGTTATGACTTACGGAGCCGAAACGTGGACACTCACGGTACGTTTGGTCCATAAATTCAAGGTCGCTCAGCGAGCTATGGAACGGGCTATGCTTGGAGTTTCTCTGAGGGATCGAATCCGGAACGAGGTGATCCGGCAGAGAACCAAAGTTGTCGACATAGCTCACAGAATAAGCAAGCTGAAGTGGCAATGGGCCGGCCATATTAGCCGTAGAACCGATGACCGCTGGGGTAGACGTGTTCTTGAGTGGAGACCGCGAATCGGGAAACGTAAGGTAGGACGTCCTCAGGCTAGGTGGAGCGACGATCTTCGCAGGGTGGCTGGTAGCAGCTGGATGAGAGTTGCCGAGAATCGAGCTGAATGGCGTGCAATTGGAGAGGTCCAGCAGTGGACTGCTATAGGCTGATGATGTGATGTGATGTGTGTACCTATCAATGCTGGTTTATTTTTCTAATGATTAAGCTGACCTCTCATTGTACGGAAATCCTATACAATGCGAGATCAGCCTAAACTGGAAATTATAGCTTGATTTGTGGCCGTGTGTACCATTGTCACAGAGCCTGAGAAATTTATTTAAACAAAAGTTTATTTTATTTTATTGGTCGTGACAAAAAGGGGTGGTAAACAGATGTCGTCATCGTGTGCACGGGATATTGTTTTCAAGGTGCTTAGATTTTCGTGACCCCGATAGTACATTTCAGTAAGATGTTATACTGAAACGAATCTTCATACAAATCTTCTCCAGCAATACAAGGAATTTGATAAATATAATCGAAAAACGATCAGTTTTCTTCATGAAATAAATCCTGTTGTAAAAGCCGGAGCTGAAACAACGGAAACATTAAACAAACGCGCATAGAATATTTAGCCTCGTAACTAAGAGTACCTATACACAAAGTGCCTTCCTGCTTACATAACTATTCAAAGGCCGTCTTTTCAGTTGTCCGTCTGTCTGTCAGCAACAATGAGGATGACAAAACAAGCGATATATTCCCATATGGGCGCACAATGAGGTTTTGTGCTTGCGCTCGCGCATTTCTACACAATATGGCCGCTCTTAAATATTGTTTTCATGTTTTTTAGTATTCTAGTGTGTTACTGATCTTGTATTGTTGAATTAACTAACTTTTAAGCAATTGAAAGTGGTCAGTAAACAAATATTGTTTCAAATACCTACTGGTTCGTTCTAAGTTAAGATTTTTTTTAATAATCGAGAGCAACCTTAAAATATTTAATAAATTCACACCAATAAAACTCCGTATCTAAACTGATCGGACACATTTTTTATGTTTTGCATTAGTATGTATAAAATTGCTATAAAATATGTATTTCCTGTCGTTCTCTCCGTCAATAAAAACCACGCTTATGCAAAGTTGGTAAAACATCATAATAATAATATGACGGAGATACCGCGACTCATTTTAATTATGTAAGCACAGTATTTTATGCCGTGAGAATTTCGCAAATATTTGCAAAGCTTTTTTCTTTGTTCTTTTTAAACACATTTAATGATTCCGCCGACGCATCGCACGACAATACACCTCGACGGTCGACAAAGGAGTGAGCCGAGCGGGGCATAGACAACGAGCGAGGGTTTTGTCTCGGCCCATAGACAAAAGCTCTTTCATTGGTGGAACAATGACGGGTCGTCTTTGCCTCATTTATCATACAGGCAGGTTACTTTCATCCAATAATTACAATGTACTGAGGATCCAGACGTTCAGAGAGGCTTTAAAGGTTTGCATTGTGGGAATTAATTATACACAACTACTTAGTATATTTCATGGCTTTGTTACATAAGTAGGTTAAATAATAATAAAGTGCTTATCACTTTAATGTTATTTTGTAATTGACTGGTAGTATTATTTGTAGTTGGCCTACGTTTTGTTATACATTGTTTTACGGAACAATTGACACCATATAGGCCTCCTACTGAATACTGAAAGCAGACGGCATAGCTATGTCATGAAAAGATAATTAAATCTCACCATATTAGTTCTAATGTGTCCAAACTACTAGGAATATAATTATGTATGATTCATATTGTTCAAAAGTAATGATTAAACTCTGCGTTTAGCCTGACCGAGCATTTTTGTTACGAAGGCTCTTATAAATGGTTAAAAAATCATTAACATTTAAATATCAAATTACATAAAAACTCATTAGACAAAGCCAAAAATTGTAAATCCCGATACCATCTTGACCAACGCTTTCTATAAATTTAAAATAAGAACATATTTTTTTTAAACGAACAATACTGACCAATCAGAACTGGTTTTTGAATTTTTTAATCTCGGGTTCTTTGAGCAGTGGTTTATTCTCATAATTTAACGAATTATTACCTAGCATTTAGTAGCTAATGTAACATTAGTAAGATAACAATTCTGAGAATCACGCCACTTGTTTTTGGATAGAAGAAACTTGATGTTAATTAAGAGTACATCATTGTCGTTAACATAAAATACTTACATACATTTTGTTATTAACATGTTCTTATCAGAGATGTTGGAATGTTCTTCGGTTCAAGTAATAGTTAAGTATTACGTTTTGTTATCCAGATAAGTCGAGTTATTTGATCTGTGTTGTTTTTATTGCTTTATTCTAAGCTTACATCGTGTTCGCTTCTCGGAGAAAATGTCTATTTGTTCCTCATAAAGGAAATATATGGGGAATAGACTAAGAGGCTGGAGTTATGATTACAATCAAGAGAAAAGACATTATAACGGAAGCACAACCAAGTAAATGCTTTATTGCTGTCAAATAAATTACTTTTGTACAATAGTGGATAATGGATACTGCGTTTCTATTCGTATAAGGAAGTATTCTTCTCGAGTTTCATAAACTAAGTAGCATTTATTATCTAGGTCTATATAATATTATTGTAATTTGCTTTATTAAGGGAAAGAGTCAAAGTCGGAGCAATTATTTCAAATTAACAAATGAAAGGCACTTTAAAATTGCAAAAAAAAATATGAATTGATTCTAGTTGCCCCTTTCAAAAGCAAGTTATTGTATGGAGAAGAATGGGCAAGAAACACACTTATTCTTACTAAAACTAGCTGTTACCCGCGGTTTCGTTGGTGAAGTTCCAGAATATCTTTGTCACCGCCCCTCTACAGCGCCTTTTAAGGCACGCATCTCCCGAAAAAGAATGAGCACCTATACTCCATTTACTATAGCATTAGAAAAAAGAGGCTCGTAGAAGCAGGAGTGCGAAACATTTTATTCAAAGTTAAAAGTTTAAACAATTAAACTAAAAATGTTTTAACATAACTTTGATAAATAGGTCGTAATAACATCTTCATCACACATTACTTACCACAAAACGAATGAATGAAACAAACGATTACGTCGTGATGATTTAAATTTAATTAAGATTAAAGGAAATAAAAGTCTTTTTTTTTTACAATATTTTATTTAAAACAACAACTTTCAACACACAATAGTTGGTGTAACTTCTTCGTCTTCATCATATAATTTAGTCACTACGAGTATCATCAGAGAATAAAGATGAAGAAGTTTCACCGACGTTATCTAATAATAAATCTTTCTACCACATCATCCATTATGCTTTAACTTTTCCTCTTCTTTAATTGCATGAGCAATGCAAGACTGCCATCGTTCTAGCGTAATACTATCCAGATCTTGTGGGAGTAATTGTTTCTCCTTGTCTAATTTGAACGTTTTGTTATGTTGAGCCACATACCCCATCATTTGAGCCCATATTAATTCTATAGGGTAGAACTCGCAGTGGTGGGGTGGGAGGCGCAATACTGAAATACCCTTCTCTCTAGCCATCTCATCTACAACAAACTTTTGGTATAAATGTCTTTGTATTTTTGCTTTTTCTAATAAAGTTGCCCTAAGATCTTTTTCCTCAAAAGGAATATTTTTGCTTTTAAACCATTCCTGTATATCTGCCTTTCGTGTAGCTGTGGTTGGCAGCTTCTCCAATGTCCTTGAGTGGTATAGCGCATTGTCCATAACAATTACAGCGCCACTCTCAATTTTTGACAAAATTAACTTGAACCATTTTCACTTTTGTCTATCGCGCTTCTATAACATATTCCCTGTAAATTGAGAGGTCTGGCTCTTATGAAACAGGAAATCCTAGTACAAGAGTCAGGGCTACACAGATGATTGTGTCTTGAAGTGTAAATAAATAAATTATTATTATTATTAAAGTTGAAAGCGTCCATTTCGACTCCAAAATGGACGCCTTCAACGAAAAAAACCTTGCCTTCAAAGAAAGTTGATGAAGATGACCACTCGGTCATCTTCATCAACTTTCTTTGCATCAAATATTAATGCAGCATCCATTAAAAACCCTTCACAAACCCTGTGAAATAAAATTAATACAAGTCAATTATTCCGTACCCCCTATATAATTTCACTGCTGGAAATAGTTCATAGATAAATACTATAACAAACTTTAAAAGTTCGCTTTGCATGCGTTAATTCATAATACAATATAATATGTATTACTTAATTAATAGTCAATAACAATGGGGTGTTCATTTTTTTATGGCGAGGACAGTCCATAAAATACATACCAGTATGACCGATTATAAGTTAGATTTTTTAAACCAGCAGATAGACCTTCCCAATGTGCTTCTTTTGAAGACTTAATATTAGTGTCATGCCATATTAGGCTTTTCGTGTGACCTGTTTGTATGATAAAAAGTTATTAATATAAATACCATTCATTTCACGAACCAATTTTATGAAATTATGTTTAACTGTATAATTAATTATAATGTTATTGAATGCAAGAGGTCATACACTGCTTAGTGCATAAATAGCTGTTAAGAAATTTAGAAGCACTGTACCTTCATTTAGCCAAGTGTCATCTAAATAATAATATATTTTCCTTCCTTTATTCCTTAGCCTTTTTATTTCATGAAGATATTTTAGTCTCCAAAGGACGATCTCCTGCTTGTCTATGACTTCTATGAGTGCACTTTTTCTGCTCCGTTTGATTTATGTGAACTTTAATGTTTATTTAATTATTTTATACAGACTGCTTTTTTTAAAATCTGGCAGAGACTCGTCACTGTTAACTGCTTCCAGCATCTTGTCCAAGGTGGGCAACTCATTATTAAAGAAGAAGGAATGAATTTTCCTGCATATTCCACTAAATGTGATGTCATCAAAATCATGACGTTTCATGTGCTTCTGTTGGGGAGGGGGAGATTGCAGGCGACTTTTTATGTTGTACTCTTTGAGAATATTGGACAGAGTAGCCCGAGATACGCCTGTAAATAATAAAATCATGTGCGGAGTTTCTAAAATATAATATATTTTATCACAATGCATGTTAGTTTCAAATATTTTTATAGTAATAATTTTATGAATCATCCTTACCGGCAACTTCTGCGATTTTGTTTATCATCTCAGTCCTATAATGAGGAGTATCTGCAGGCCAGGACTCCAATTGCTTAAAAATATTTATCACAGGTTGTTTTTCTACAGCACGCAGCGTTCCCTTTTTTTTTTGGGAGACATTATTATTTCGTCGGAGTCAACTTTTGGACCACGTTTTTTTCGCCGTTGGCTTTGGTCAGACTCAGCACTTATATGTTGTAAGCCACTCGGTCCCACACCGGGATCACTCATAGCTCAAAAAAAAAAGTAACGTTTTGTACAAACAACCCAATGACAACACTGATAACAATACAATAATAAAGAAATAACTAAATATTATTTATTATTTTAATAAATAACAACAAAATCACGAAAATTAAACAATAACAAACAAAGTATTCACAAGTAAATGACATACATGACAATCTTAGAACATTGTCAAGTCAATTTCACAGACGACATAAACCAGTAAAATTAGAAATCCCCGGCTGTCACAGCTTATGAAGGGATTAAGTAACATTTTAGATTTGGTAGGATTATAGTGAAACGAAAAGCGTTGCAGTATTGTTGACTCCTGCTTCTTTTAGGTTTTTAGCATAGGCACTGTAATTTTAAATTGGAATGAAATAATATATCTAAATGAAAGCTACTTAATTTCATATGGTTGTTTTTTTAAATGATTACAATTAAGTGTGATAGCTGATATATAAATTCATTTTAATCGATTTGGCGTCAATCGTAACTATAACAAGTTTATTGTACTTTTGTTATAAAGTGTGCATCAAAAATAATCTTTTTTAACTTCTGTCTAATGCTATTATAAATGGAGTATAATTATACAGATTCGCACATTTTCCTTTATTTTTTATTTTTTTCATGCCTTAAGCTGTTCAGTCACTCAATCAGTCATTCGTATAACTGATTCGGTATTACTTATATATAAATAGATAACTAAAACCATTTCTCAGTTAATGATATTGATCTAAAAACAAAGTACGCAGGCGTATTATCTAGTGCCTGGTTCTTATCTTCTCGTGTCGTGAAAATAGCGAGGGAGTCGATAACAGTTCGCGATAGCATCTGACAATGAAGTAACGACCTGTCAATACATACAATTGCCGCCCACTTCTGAAACTTATTTCTAATATCGATGTCGCAATGTTTTGTTTTATTTAGAAGTACTACGAGCCCATCAGGATCGTAGAGTAACATTAATTTAAAAAAAAAAATCTTTCTCGAAATCAGTTTCAAAACCGGTGTTTTAAAATAATCCTCTCTCATTTAGTATCCCTCATAAAATAGACTGGTTAGTATTATATCGTACGAGGATGATTTAAAAAGAAATTCAGGAGATTAGATAAACCGTTCTCTAAAGTTCGATCTAGGGTGTGGGCCTCCCATCAGTACGTAATGCAATACCTAATTACAAGCAGTTCACTGTTCCATTTACCAAAAAAAACATGATACTTTTCTTTAAACGTCAACAATTCTATGCATTACCACAGATTAAAAACAAAAGCAGCTGGCAATGTGCACGCGCTGTTGAGCCACGGGCGGCGACCGAGGATGCAAAGGCAAAGGCACGATGGTTTGCAGCCAGTCGGAAGCTTTTGCACCACTCTAGCCGCTAGAGGGACGCTCTATTGCCGTTGTTCCGAGTGCACTTGTGCGCTAATTGTTTGCAGAAAGGGTTCCTCGAGTATTGTTCCGATGAGTTTTACCGTCAGCATGATAATTGTGAATTATATTTTTTTACTAATAAAAAGCGTTCTGCTTTTGAGTCTAGAAGGCTTTATAAATCCGAGGCAATACATTATATCTGATTAATGTATAAACCTAAATTTAATCAATCAGAAGTAAGCCTAAGTTTTCATTCAGATTGAAAGAAAACAGAAACTTTTGAAAAAGAAATAGCATTTCGAGAGAAGTCATTTATTACGATGACAGCCCCAAAACTTTCAATAATTTGACATTTATTCACGGCTGTCATCTATCCGTCAATAATTTTTTTTTCGAAGTAAGGCACAGACTACACTATCTGACTGTACACACGGTACTTGCGCATTTCGCCGCGGCAATTTTTCTCTAATTAAAATTATACCGATTGTCGTTTCTATCCGCCGCGTTCGTTTGTTGTGGTCCGTGACGCGTGCCATTTGAAGCGCTCTTGTGCTTTTTAGTGCCCGCGTTTACCCCTCGTGCTCGTATCCGAACAAACTTTGTGCCGCGAAAATAATGGTTTTTAAAGTCATGTTTTTATTTCCGCATTATGCTGGCAAGGGTTAGTATTTTGGGAGAGAAAAAAAGGTTCTGTTTTTTTTTTTTTGCCGTTTACTATTTTGTTGATTTCAGCCGGATTGCGTTGTAATTATGTAACCGAGTTGGGTGGCTATATCATTATTTTTCAAGAGCTTTGTAGTGTGCGGCTTTCTAGTGTCTAATTTACTTTATATTCTTAAAAAGATTATTTGAAAATCCCAATTAAAATACTTACGTTATTATCCGCTTACATATTTCATTAATCCTGAATCATTTTCCTTACATTTCAAATTAATGCAACATAAACGTTTTTCTACAGAAAATTACTGAACAAAAAATAGCGTTCAGCATTCGCTTTCATCGCTTATCTCGCAAAAGTTACTTCCAACACATTAGCTAGCGAAAAATTTACGCATATTGTGCGTGTGGCGATAGCACGCGTTCGCGGCAAAAAATCGCGCGATAAACGCCGACAAATCGTGTCGGGATGACGCGGCAGGCGCTAATGACGTCACTGCTATCTTTCGTCACGATGACGGTGGGGACAGATGATTTTAAAAAAGGAAGGAGGGGTGTAAACCGGCCTTTGTGGTCGACGTGATTGGGTGTTTTGTCGGATTTTTCTCACGTTGGGGATGTTCGTAATTGGAATTGATGATTGTCCGTAATTTCGAGATGTTTTTAAGGGGGAAACTATTTTTGTTTGCGGTTCAAACGCGGAGTATTTTGAGTGTGATTAGTGTTGATAGCTCGCTTATTTTTAGATGCAAGCGTTTTTAGATTGAACACGTGTAGTCTTAAATTACCTGTCAGTGTTTTCGTAATGCTAGCTGTTATTTGTTAGTTTAAATTTCCCAAAGGAGCTGTTTCTATATTATGCTCTGCTTGGTGAGAGTACATAACTGTTTTGAGTCCACAAAACAGTTCTCGGTACCTACTGTTATGCTGATAAACAGTAGGTAATTCTGTAATTTCTCTGTTGTAAAACTTATTCGTGACAATTGGTGTAGGTATGTATTTTCCTGGGAATGTATTATTAGATTCATGATATCTCTACCTGGCAGTATGTAAGTAATCATTTATTAACCAAGAAACTTAGCCTACCTTATACTTTCCTTACTATATTTTCCGCGGCGCGCGGAAAAACAAAACCAGCGCCATTTTTCATAAAGTTAATTATAACACAAGTCTGTTTTTTCCTCGCAAGTGTGTTGAAAAACGTCGTATAAAACGCGTGTGCATTGATCATTACACTCTCGGCTTCCTTATCGCGCTCGCCTACGACTCACGCGAATAATACCTACCGCCTCGAGCGCAATGATCAACATAGCGCACATGTATCATAATGTATTATTAATTAATATGTTTATTCTTTGTATAGAATGTTTCCTATTTTGTGAATGTAAGAACGTGGAAGGCCTAGTAGACTGTAGATTTGTTGACCATTCTCTGTTTTGTTAAGTATCTGGTAGTTGTTGAAAGGCCTACACCTTCCTACCATACCTAATCTGCAAAACTGACCAATCAGTGAAACTGACTAATCAACAAAGCTGGCGAATTAAATTAAATGAAGACTGAGGGAAACTGACCAGTTATACGCGGACTCCTATTAACACTATTATTGGAAAACATTGTAAAAACCAATTATTTTTAAAAGAGTAACCGTGGAGCTTCTGACGTTTCATAAGTGCCCATGTAAAATAAAATATTTTGATTGAGTAATTGACATATTTTTTTACCTAATTTTCAAAAAGTATCCGATATTCGGGTCCCTTCCCCTACTCCAACAGCCACATAAATCCGTACGCAATAAACACTTAAATCTCTCTTAGCCGTAATAACAACAATGACAACAAATAAGCTGCTTACAATATCATACGACCGCATTTTCATAATCGTATCTTCCGTCCTTATCTTTCCGAAACGGATCGGCGAAACAAAACAACCCTATTAACAAGGGGGTTAACAAAATCGTAGGCATCATCAAGCGTATTACCCTATCCTATTAAATAGCCACCCCTAAACAGGGCCAAAAGCTAACAGAAGCAGCATCTTTGTTTAACCAGATAAAATCTCTTTGACAATTTGTGCTTATTCAAATAAGGAGTCCCCTGATACATAATGGTTTAATATTCCGTCTTACGCTTGTGTAGGTAGTGATATTTTAATTAGGTGGATGTGTGAGTTCGTTCTTTGGTTATAAATCGATCAAAGAAATGGTTACAATGTGCCCTTTTTATTTCTGACGTAGCAATATTATCGTGGACGTCCACGTCACGGCATCACACAGGGAAGTAAAATGTATGGAAATATAATTATGAAGATAGCTTTTCCGTCCACGATAATGGTATAACGTGAACATATTTCCGTAATTTCCGAGTAAAAACGTAAGTAAACAGTCACAAAAAAATTAATGAAACTGGAAAAAAGTATATAAAACCCATTACAAAAAAATACGAATCGAAATGTTATTCGAAAAAATTTAAAAGCCTATCAGTACCAAAACAAATTCTTTTACATACCTACTTACACACATAGCTTTACACACTTCACAAAAAAATACAAATGTTTTCCTTTTATTTGTGGCGCTGAAACAAACGCTCAATAATCATTCCCGGGGTAAAGCAAATAGAACTTAACCTTTCCTTTTCCCGGGGCTTAGATGAAAAACACCGACAGACGACGTTGGAAATTAACAAAACAGATTACATTCGACAGTTTCAAAGAGACCGAGGCGTGTTGTTTGCTGCCAATTCTTTCCATTTACAGAACCGCGGGACTGGAAAGCGTACCCTATAAAACACCTCGTTGGAAATGGCGGGAAGATTAATGTCACAGATAAAATAAAAACCATAGATTCTCTCTTTTTTTCTTGCGGCACAGGTGTATTATTTTTAAAAAGTTAAAAAAAAACCTAATTAATACATGAGATATTATAATGTTATTACCTAGATCTTTATAATTTATTAACGTGCATTTTTTGACAAAATATTCAGAAAATCATTAAGACATCCGGTGAATGCAAATTTAATTTAATTTTCATGTTCTTTAATCAATAATGTCTCAATAATACCGCCATACCTAGTATTTCCAACACTCCTAAATTAAGTCATTTATACAATTTGCCGTAGGTAAAATTAACATTCGAAATTCAAACACGAAGTCTTTAGCTTACTTATCGAAGTCATTTCAAAGCGTTTGTCAAATTACGTATCACCCTCCCCCGCGTCCCACCCGCCCCTTATTCGCGAATTCAAATTCTATCTTTAAAATAACTGATTGTCTGTTTACATTTCTCTGTATTGAATAAGATACTTATTTAAGTTAGGCCGTGGATTTTCATTTGCTTACCCCTCTGTAGCCTTAGCAATGAGAAAGGGCGGGGGAGGGTGGGATCAAAATAAAATGGTGATTTTATTAGCGTTCGGTACATAATCGTTCTGAAATCAAAGGCGTTCGAATTTCGAACCCTGATGATTGTGTACTCGTAACAGCTTTAGCAAATTACGCAATGTTTGTGTTTTGTTATTAATGATTTCAGTAAGTAAATTTTTTACTTACTAAGAAATTGGTTACTTTATACATTATTGAAATAGAAAAGTACCTATGATATAGTACTTCTTAAAGAAGCTATGTTATCCGTATGACAAACAGAATTTGTAAACCAAGACTTAATAGAAATACTTAATAGTTTGGTACACACGGCTACATATCAAGCTGTAACTATCTAGTATAAGCTGACTTCTCATTGTACGAAAATCCTATTCAATGCGAGATCAACTTATGCTGGAAATTATTAATTATATTATAATCACACCATGTTATGCACACTAAATTAAGGTAGGTACTTATTAAAAGGAAGACCAATGTTATGCTGCAATCCATACTAGTATTATAAATGTGAAAGTAACTGTCGGATCGCTGAACCGATCGTCATGTTTGGCAGAGATATAGCCTGGGCCTCAAGTCTGCTATTACAATAGTGTCAGAATGGTCTCGCCATTGTGAGTATTTGACAGTGTTTGTATGGCAAATCTGTCAAAAACTCACAATGAAGAGACCATTCTGACACTATTGTAATAGCAGACTTGAGGCCCTGGGATATGGAGAAGGACATAGGCTAATTTTTGGCCGCGAGCATAAGGTAGTTAAAGATATATGTTTAAGATAATAATAATAATAAAAATTAAAATAAATCTCAAGGTAGGTAAATCGATAAATAAATTATCATAAGTAGATAGGTACCTACTTATAATATAACACGTCATTTTTTTTTTTTGCAATAAACGAAATATCTTAAGTCTTATTATCTTACAGAAAATGATTCCAAGCATAATTCCTTTTGAGTTCCGCTTGAAAAAACCCCGTCGTAAAGATAATTGATTTTTATTCTAAACAAAATTTAATGCACTTAACATTTTCTTAAGAGACCCCGAGCCATTCATAAAGGATCTATTTGTATGGGGAAAATCTTTTTATGATTAAAAGGCTCCTATTCAGCAATCGCTGACCACTTGCATAAATTATTATGTACAGTCAGAGCCATGAGTTATTTTAATATTGTAAATATTTTATGACCGATGACCTTGTGAAGGCCGCAGCACAGAACCGGTCGAAGTGACGGTTCTTGAGAGAGGCCTATGTCCAGCGGTGGATGATTTTCGGCTGAAATGATGATGACGATGATTTAAAAAAAATGTGTGTGAACTAGCGAAAATGTTGATTGTGTAGCCTACTAATAGCTCTGGAAAATGATGCCTGGAAGGATTTGGGGGAGGCCTTTGCTCAGCAGTGAGACAGTGTAGGCTAACATAAAAAAAGGTACTAATAAAATCTATTATAGAGAAAATATAACTAATGGAAATGAAAAAAAAATACATTAAAATATAACACGTGTCGACACCCATGCGCGATCCCATCTTCCTAGCATGGTGGGCTGTGCTGGAGTGGCTGCTGCAGATGTAGAATCAGTATTGCCATACAACGTGGCAATGCTGCCAGCCTTTTGGGAACATTTCCTGTTGACAGCGATGCGGACGAACTTTTGATGCCCTTTGATTCTTTCCCTCCCTTTTTTATATATTATAGGAAATACCTAAACATTGTCGTTAGACAGTTAGAATTTAAACTGATACTAAAAATTTAAAAACATACCCTCGGTGTTTACTCTAAATAACTTAAAAAAATGATTAATCCCAAAGAAATCTCAAAAACATAGCTAACAACATTCTTCCTTCCATAGACACGGAAAAAAAACTAACCCCGCGTCATTTACATACCGCCAACGACTGCGACTGTACATGAAAGTCTATCAAAGAGATAGCCCCTTTTGTACCAAGAAACGGATCGGGGAAATTAATTTAGACTTTTTTTTACAAGAGCCCCCATTATGACTGTTATTATGAAGATCGCTCATTCCGTATTGACGTTGTTTCTTTGATCTACCAAGTTTTGAGATAATGACATTATATTTCTTTGATATTCTATACGAGCGAGATGATATATTATATTTTATATTCTATTTCCTATTTTAATTAGGTTTTTGTTAGTATTCAAATTAATCGGCACATCGTTGGTTGGTAGGATATAGTGTATGATATTGTTAATGTTGCATGGGAATTTTGATGTCGTAAATCACTAGAATGTGTATGTTTCCACAGTTTTTAAAACCAAAAATTACTGTAAGTCGAGTACCTAGGTAGGAAGAACCATAATTCGGAAACCTATAGGAAGTGACAAAAGCCTTTAGTTAGATAACGATATTGATTATATACAACGATTGCTTATACACTAATTTGATATCAATGAAACAGTCTCCCTTATAGAAACATTTTACACTGACTTTACGTCTATTTGTCCCCAAAATTGTAAATGAAAGCCGTTTTGATGACCAAACACAGTTGGTAGATAACGAATTTGATGTTACACAACCATTGCATAGACACTGATTTGATATCAATCAAACAGTCTCCGTTATAGAAAAAAATTATGCTGACTGTACACCTATTTGTCCCCAAAATTGTAAACGAAAGCCGGTTTGATGGCCAAACACAGTTGGACGAGTCTTTACTATGTGAACGTAACATCCCCAATCCAAAATGACTAAACTATGTATTCAAAGCGCCCAACACTCTAAAATAATAAATGATGTACTGTTATTTGATCTAAGTGACAAGAAAGACTAGTTTAATATAGAATATTCATGTTCGTACGTAATCTCAATATATAAAGCGACGTCAACACCTCTTCTGCGAACACACTATCACAATGAATGAGATTCATAGTATTAATGAGTGCAAATTCAGTTTTAGAAGAACCATCAATGAAATATTTCAGCCACACTAAACTCAACCCTATCTCTCTAACAATTAAGATTGTTATCTCCCCATCAATTCACACCGGTTACATCAAAGACGTCTCACTCAGGATGTGAGATTGAAATTCCTGATCTGACTAGTAATAAACTTACTTCAGCTTAAAAGAGATTTCAAAAGAACGAATAAAGAAAGCGGAGATGCTGTTATTAAAATCGTTGCGAACGGAAGAAAGGGGGCTTAAAATGACACCAGCCATTTTGTGCGATATCGCGCGTTATTAAGATGACCGACAAATCTGAAACTTTAATGAGATTTAAATTTGGATTCATCGGTATGGTCAGATAATGATTATTTTTTCACGTTATAAGGCAATTGTTTCTGACGCACTAAAGTAATGGTAATAAAATTCAGAATACAAGAATCCCTTTATTAACTGGACATTATTTTATTACAATTGGATTCAGCAATTTGTGCATAATTGGACTTGCCACTTAAGTACAAATTATGGCATTATGAAATATTTTATGCCACATTTTGTCCGATATGGTATGCCGCAAGAACTCAAACGCATCTCTTGAAAGCTCATACTATAAAATCATGAGTTTATAGATGGTATGGCGTAGTTTACGTACCGTACTATACAATAGTAGCCTGCTTATTCGTAGCCTAGAAAATAATATATGGCCCCAACCCGTTTCTTACCTCAATGAATTTTACAACTGGTAGAAGAAAATAAGCAGATCATACATTCGGTGTTATTCTTTCATTCAAATGAAACAGGCTGAAACACAGGTGTTTTTCGGTTTGTTTTGACAAACGTTCGATCTCCTACAATTCCAACAATGTTTCATTAAACCCCGCAATCTTGCAGGTATGAAATCATTCCACAGATACATCATTGTGTTTTATCGCCCCTCGCACTGTTGGATAGACAAAAGCCCAGTGTTTAGTTTAAAAAAAAGAAGTATTTAGATCCGTCTGGTAGTTAACACTGAACAGCGATCGGTGTTTGTTATTTCATTAAGTGTTCGTTCCTCGGTACATTTATTGTAATGCCTGTCAGTAGATCACAAAGCCCACTATGTTTATTCTAAAGGCAAGTGGCGGCTTACTGTGTACCAGCGGCGAGGTGTGATTTTTTTAAAGAGAGAAACCAAAACGAAGCAGGTTTAAACTTAATTATCATAATGAGCCGCTGCAGACACAATTTATCGAAGTGGGATATTATTGACCCATCCAACATCCAGTGCGAGTGCGGTGCTTCTGATCAGACCATGCCCCACTTGCTGAAGTATCCTAAGTGCCCGTTCCCTTGCACCTCAGATGACTTAAAGAATGCCACTGATGCCGAAATCAATGGCCAAGTTGATTACTACTGGGCTCACACAATATACAAATAAATAAAAAGCAACTAAGAGACCATCGACACGAAAAGAAGAAGATCAGCCTAAAACGTTTCCGCTGCTGGGACACAGGCCACGTCTCTGTGAGAGGGGGTGGGACATAATCCACCACGCGGGCCAGTGCGAGTTGGAGGTGTCACATGTCATCGACTTTTTGGTTCTAGGTCATGCCGGTTTCCTAATAAAGTAAACAATAATTTATTAACTTCAAAATAAAAGTGTTTTCTTAGCTGAATTTAACACCAGTGACGTCATGACGGGATCGCTATTGTATGAATTTTTAGTTCCCGATTATGACGTTTTGGCGCCGGGTTATTTGAGATTTTTTTTTTTGTATGTGATGATCAATGCTCCTGCTTTCTCTGTATGAGAAGAGGCCTTTGCCCAGCAGTGGGACAGTTATAGGCTGGTATTATTATTATTATATAAAATCTAAAAATTGCCGATTTTATTGTTTGAATGTTTTGGTGAATTAAATATTATAAATACTATATTTAATACTATATTTTTTTGACTACTATTGACTGTGCCATTTTTCAATAGCGGAAGCCGGTAGGAATCGTATTGTATAGTTCTTTCGCCACTGCTGTGTACGTTTCCCAAATTTTATTCGTGAACTATTCTTAAACTTCTAGTTGCGTGGCCGCAGCACCTATGGTGGGATTGTATAAAAATAAATATTTACATTTCACCGCATATCGTTGACGGGAAAAGGTTAATATCTTTATAAATAGAGGCACGTGCCGATCGATACTGAAGATTGAATTATAATAATTTTATTATTAGACATTTTACTTTTGACTCGGAACTGGCACTGCAGTTTGTTTTGCCTAATTCTCAAAATGGCAAATTCTCTAAAAGCCAAATATCTGAATGGCCAATTCTCTAAAAGTTTTTAAACTGTCATGGTCACTAATATTATTATTAACACAAATGGGATATTTACCATGTTTATTATTTGTTATGAGTTCTTGATATTTCGGCGCTGTTGCAAGCACCATGATCACGGATAAACTGAAGTAATTGCGGGTACAAATAATAAACATGGTAAATATCCCGTTTGTGTTAATAATAATTCTCTAAAAGCCTAATTCTCTGAATGACCAATACTCTAAAAGCCTAATTCTCTGAAAGGCCAATTCACTAAATAGCTAATTATCAAAATGGCACATTTTCTACAATTGGGAGTATTCTTATAAATAAAAGATTTTATATCTATTTTTGTTCTACATGAATTGTGGCAGTTTTTAATAAAAAGGGAAAGCTTCGTGTCCTTATTGGAAACTGTTATTTTGGACAGAATCGTTTTTTTTTTTTTGTTAGCCATTTTTTCATCATTAACCAATGTCTGACAAAAAATGGGGTTCCATACCATTTTTACAAAAATAGCTTCTTTGGTGTCCGACTGCCTCGTCGGTCTAGTGGTCGCAAGCGCTATTGCTGACCATGATATCCTGGATTCAATTCCCGGGTCGGGCAAAAGTGTTATTGGATTTTTCCATCTGCAATTTCGCAATAGGCTCGCCCCCTATTACATGGGACTTAAACATAACTGGCAAAATATGGGTGCCCTGTAGGGCACCTATTGGCTTCCTATATTTAATTTATAATTTGTAATTCCTAAAATACCTACTTAATATAACTTAATAATAAAATACTTAATGTTTACTTATTTATGACATGTAGTCACTATGGGTGAAATGTATTTGGGTGTACTTATACAATCCCTGAAATAAAAATTAATTTTCACTTCTCATGCTCTAAAAGTACGCCAATATAGCCCTACGAAGCGGGACTAAAGTAACCACTTTAGTCTCTAGGGAGTGAAAAGTAATTAGGTAGTTTTTTAATTTCCTTTATGTGACATAGATAAACTCAAACAGCCAGTAAATATACTATTATCTGTGGAGTGTGGACCATTTTCATAGCGAAAATATTGAGAGTTTTAGTTCCATGGTTTTTCCGCAAAGAAGGTGACTGTGACTGGTTTAGAAGAAAAAAACTGACCGCGAAAATTTCAGAATTTTTGTCGAGTGTAAATTTGTTCGGCTTTAAATAAATTTATCAAGAATGTCCAGTGACAGTGAAGAGTTTAAGAGTTTGACGTCAAGCAAAGGGCAAAAGACATAATAGATAATCTTTTGCCGCCAAAATCGCGGAAGGTTTACCTAAAAACTTACGAAAGTTTTATGGACTGGAGAAATAATATTTATTAAATGTTTTTGTACTAAATTGTCAATTTTTCTCGCACCCAAAGTGAAAAGTACAGTTTGCACCTCGAAACTAAACGCCAACTTAATATACCCTCGGTTTCATTGACTCCCTCGCACGCTCGGTAGTCAAACCACCTCTGGTATATTATGGCTTCGTTTAGTCCCTCGACATAAAATATATTATGATTTTGATTTTGATAGGTACACCTCTACCCTTCGGGGAAAACAGGCCTGATGTTATTTTATGTTATGTATCCGATTTTTTCCGCACCTATTCATCTTTTATCCGTCAAATTAGCAACTACTGTTCATCTCATCCAAAACTACAAAGTAAGCTATTGATAGCCTAAGAGGCAGCGTGGCAATCATCGAAGCCATTATAATCGTTTTAATAAACAATAAATAAAAGACTGACGCACGCTCATCCGCCGAATGACGGCCGTCAGACTGTCGGGTTTGACGAATCATTGTGTTCATGTCAGTCAACGGACCGCGGATAAACGCCCGACGTTTAATAAACGCATTTACATTTTTGTATTGTTTTGTTTATATATAGATTGTTTAGCTACCTATTTTCTTCATACATTAAGCCCACCCTATCGGCTTTAGGTGAGTTATTGCATTGACAGATACTGAGGGCAAGAGATTTTTCAGGCGCATTTTGGGGCAGTCAGCTCTTCGATCAATAATAGCACTAGACTAAGGATGAGAACAAAAACACATCACTCAAGTGGCCGCGATTGTATTTATCTTGATTATAAACCTTAACGCTCGAATATAAAGTTTATTATCGTCTGGCATACATTTACTACTTCTATTGAAATAAAAACGTATTTTTAAAATGAGAACAAAAAAAGGAATGAAATATCTTATCTTATTTTATAAATGTCTTATTAGGTTGAAAAAACTATGTTGCTAAATAAGACCATAACATTATTTTTGTGGTTTTATTTTTCCAGCCGTTTTTATGCGCTCATCGGAAATCTGGTACTATTGTTGATCGAAGAGTCAGCCTACACATCCTTGTCGACTGACTAAAATGTTTACCCACCGAAGCATTAGCTGTTTTATCACTACTCATGTCGATATGGGACAAGACTTATGATTAGTAATTGTGAAACCAAAAATTCAGTTGTCTTATCAGTGTTAACTACCCAAAATCTTTTCAGCATTTTCCTGAAACGACACTAACCTCAATGAATCTCAGTATTCGATATTTCAGGAAACTTTAATTTCATAAAAAGTATGTACTTTGTATAAGATGAATTCCTAGAAACAGTTCCGCCTCGTTCCTTCAAACAAGTATTATAATTATGTTGGTAATAATATTTTTTTTTTTCTGAAATGTTCATGATTAATTGTATGTATACAGAGATGAAGTATTTTTTGACGTACTCAACTTCTTAGAATTTTGTATGTAGGACGGACGACTACTATGTTATTTTTATGAAGTGTTACAAGTTTTTGATGATAAATAATTACAATACTATATTTTCATGGTGATTAAAGAAATAGAGATCACTAAAAGTCGTTACATTTTTGTACCTTGCACGAAGATATCTATTGCTTCGCAAATTATTTACTTTGGTGAGGATTTTGTTTACAAATAGAATAATAAACGTCTTCATAATTGGTAACTGTGTTGCGTCGCGCGTCGGCTATAAACTTCATAGTAGACAGGAATGTTGTTTTCTTACCAAATTTTTGCCCACTGAAGAGCAAGCTCCCAGATCTTATCCTGAAATCTCTCTACTACTTAGAATAGGAAACATTACATTAACATGACATACACAGGTAACATACCCAATATAATTAAAACTAAGGTTCACTTTTCGAAATATCTTTCGAATTTCCGCAGCAATTTACTGACGTAGTTTTGCACAAACTCTCAGCCAACAAGCCAACCAACATTTGACCAAACACTCCCGCCAATATTTGACGCCACAAAGCCATACTTCTTGAGAGAAGCTTGGTTGCATCCTCGTTACTGCATTTCGCCCGGCTTGTTACCCGGTCTTGCCTTTTTACCCGGATAACTCGCTTGTTACCCCCATCCGGGTGGTTAGCTCGAGTCTCCTCCAATTATTTCCAGCTCAAACCGGTTGGAACCGGAATGAAACTTTTAATTTTTGGATGCTTCTTGTTTGGCAAGTCTGGAGAGGGCTAGCTTGAGTTAGTGGCTCTAGCTACTAAATTTTGACTAGATTTATTTATGATAGATGCTTTTAGCAACCATAAACAACATTTTTTCCATGATGTAATGAATGGAACTGTAGAAAAATATGTATCTAAGTCGGTTAGCAAGTAGCCGGTAACCGACCATCTTTTAGCCATGGAACTTTTCCAGTTGTAATTATTTTTTTATCGATCAAATAGGGATTTAGTTTTACTTGCAAAAATATTTGCGATTTCGCAAATTGAGATAGAAATGGAAAATACACGTAGAAGCAGAACAGCGCAATTCAAATTCAAATAATTTAATTCAAGTAACAATAGACTCATAACAGAATAACATATAAATTTACACATAAAATTCAAATAAAATACAATTAGGATAAAATTAAAATTATGATCAAAAATTCAAATTAAAATTTACAAATTAAATTCTATAGTATTTTTGGATATTATTTTTACGACACGTAATACGCTTGGAAATATAAATTTTATACTTCCAAGCGCGCCACGTGTCGCTTATACAACAGTGAGTTATAATTCTACAGTCAAACCTTCCCGCGAGCGTGGCTTAGCATGCAGTTGGCGCTCCCCCGCACATAACAATAAAATTATCAAACAGAACAACTCCAGAACAATATAACCACACATTGTATCAACTTAGTAATATAAAAAAAAACTATATTTTCTTATTTTTCCTAACCGTACTTTCCCTCGAGATTAGAGGCGGTCCATTAGCGACAAAGGACAGGTGTTGAGTGTGTTCTAAGCTTTATTAATCTTTTCTCTCGACCGCGGTAAGGTTTCGCACTTTTGTGGCATCCGCCATTGATGTGCACAAAGCTTTTGAGTAGGTGTAGTGTGGTATATACTTTAGTTGTTAAGCCGTTAAAGATTGTGTAGACAATGATATTCAATTTGCACTGACGTGTGGTTTGGTGGTGTAATGTCGGTTTGTTTGAGGGTCTTCTTATTTCTTTGATGAGATCTTAAAGTTTTTTTAATAGTGTAAGTAATAGGTGTGTTGCTCTAATTTTGATTTTGGTCGTAGATGGTAGGACAGCAATCAACACATAGTTACCTATATACGATACCTACTAAGACCTCTACTTCGAAAATCCTAAGTAGTTTTTGGTATGAAACGGTTTTTCTTTTTAGTTTTAAAATAAATGTATGTATGTATATATTATCCATACTAATACTAATATTTATAAATGTGAAAGTAACTCTGTCTGTCGGTCTGTCTGTCTGTCTTTATGTTACGTTTTCACGCCTAAACTGCTGAACCGATCATCATGAAATTTTTTACGCGATAACCGACATCCACGCGGGCGGAGCCGCGGGCAAAAGCTAGTATTTAATAAATTAACTGTTTTTTATTTGTATGTCTTTTATTTTCTATTCTACTCTTACACACGGTTTCTACATCTCTTTTTACTCTCTGTCCTATCGCAGGTATGTTGGAAATCTTTTCCAGCAAATCTTTTCTTTCGATAAAAGCATCATCTTTGTACGTATTTTTCTGTTCCTTTCTTCTTGTCGACTTTTTGTGTGTGTAGGTACATAAATGGTTAAATAAATAAATAAAATCCAGTGAAACATCAACTTTAAAAAAAAACAATGTACTCTTCACCCACTTCTGAGGCATACCATCTATCTCAATACACTTACATAAATACGAATCGTCGAAACAAAAAACGCGTAATTGAAAACAGTACAGCTCTTAATTAATGTAGGTACATTCTACGGGGCTGGTTTGTTCTCAATGCACGATGCTCATTTGTTTTCTCTTTTCAATATAAAATGTGGTAAAACATAGAATTGAATGAGAACAGAATAATGACGCCACTCCACAACTCTATCGCCTACAAAAGGTCATCTTGGGAGTACGATAGAATAATGTGGAGCTTCTGGCTGAATTTGCATTTATTTTGCGCATGAGGTGTTCCTATTTTTATTACCTACCCGTATTGCGTTGCAATGCCACGTAAATTAAAAAAGTGGTTGGGTGAACTATAGTTTTTTTTTTTTTGGGTCATAAATTCTTCCGGGCATCCTCAGAACACCCTACAAACTTGAATGCATACTAACATTGACTTTTATTTATATAGATACTAGCTTTTGTCCGCGGCTCCGCCCGCGTAGATGTCGGTTATCGCGTAAAAAAGTAGCTTATGTCCTTTTCCATATCCCAGGGTATATCTTTACCAAATTTCATGACGATCGATTCAGCGGTTTAGGCGTGAAAACGTAACATACAGACAGACAGATAAACAGACGGACAGACAGACAGAGTTACTTACACATTTATAATATTAGTATGGATATGGATAGACTAGCTTTTTTGCTAGCGGCTTCGCCCGCATTGAATTCGGAAATGTTATGAACATACTACCGGGGAAAGTATCCTATGAACACATAGGATACTTTCCCCGGCACACATATAGTTATATGTGTGCTAATTTATTAAAATCCGTTAAGCCATTTTTGGGTGATTGAGTAACAAACATTCAAACATACAAACTTTCACATTTATAATATAACTGATAATGACTTTTATGACTTTGCAAGGTAGTTAATTAGTGTACCAAAATCAAATCAAAACAATCAAAACAATTACATAACGTATTATGTATCGTCGTGTCATAAGATGATGTATTTCCCTCTGAGATTTTGTAGTTATGGTAAGGGTTAAAGATTCTGTAGGTACAGAATTAAGTTCCTGAACTTCCATGAGGTCATGTGGATACAAAACATTCAGGAACAATCTTGATATTCAACTCATATTAGTCCATTTAACTCATTTACTAGTAGGAATAGGAATCCAATTGTTCTTTTACAATTTGTAACATATTTCCGTTCCGCGTGGTGCCGGATATAAAGAATAGCACTACCCCATTTCCTCCCTTGGGTGTCGTAAAAGGCGACCGAGGGACTTACTAGAAAATGGGCAGCAGCGTTCTCTATGCATATTTACACCATACTGCGATCGCCAACCCGCCTGCCAAGCGTGGCGATTATGGCAAACCTCCGCTTTTGGGGGAGGCCTATGTCCAGCAGTGGACGTCTTTCGGCTGAAATGCTGAACATATTTGACAAAAAAATCTATCAGTTTTAGATCCCACTCAAACAATTCATAAAACAAAACCCAACCAAAGTAGGCACGTCCACAACATCCTAACGCCATTATTTCCGCCGGCTAACGGAAAACAAAAATAAACATAAGAGTAGGCAAGGAATAAAAGAAAAGCTCAAGTGGGACGAGCATCCGGGGCTAGCAAGAGGCAAGAGGCATGAGGCAAGACAGGGGGGAGAGGCAAAAGGGGGGTTAAAAGAGGGGGTATTATAGATGTTTGTCTGTAGAGGTCTCGTGGGACTGTCATCGGTTGGCTGGACGCCCGACCCGCTTTTGTTTATACGTATTTGAACTTACATCATGTTACTTGAAGTGGTAATTTTTTGGGTATGTTAAGTTTTTTAAGAAGTTATTTTTAGGTTGTTACTGTGTGTTGTTTTTAGGTGGGGAAAATATTAAATGGTATTTATGATAATCCGTCTGGCTGAATGGTTCCGTGTGGCGGCGGACGTAAAGAATAGCACCATCCCATTTCCTCCCGTGTGGTGTCGTAAAAGGCGACTAAGGAATTTACTAGAGAATGGGCAGCAGCGTTCTCTTGCATTTTTAACACCACACTGCGATCGCCAACCCGCCTGCCAAGCGTGGCGATTATGGCAAAACCCCCAACTGAGGGAGGCCTATGTACAGCAGTGGATGTCTTTCGGCTGAAATGATGATGAATGATGAAGTAGAATGCGGCACTGAAACGTGGTCGCTCACAATGGGCCTTATTAGAAGGCTAAAAGTCACCCATAGGGCAATGGAGAGGGCTATGCTTGGAGTTTCCCTACGCGATCGAATCAGGAATGAAATGATCCGCGGGAGAACCAAGATAACCAACATAGCCCGAAGAATTGCCAAACTTAAATGGCAGTGGGCAGGGCACATTGCTCGCAGAACAGATGGCCGATGGGGCCGAAAGGTTGTGAAGTGACGACCACGTACCGGAAGACGTAGCGTTGGATGGCCTCCCACAAGGTGGATCGATGACCTTGTGAAGGCCACAGGAATCAGCTGAATGCGGGAAGCACAGAACCGGTTGAAGTGGCGATGCTTGGGGGAGGCGTATGTCCAGCAGTGGACGTCTTTCGGCTGAAATTAATGAATGAATGAAGTAGAATGTAGAAGAGCTGCCGAGAATCGAGCTGAATGAAGTGCAATAATTGGAGAAGCCTGTCAGTGACAGCTGAAAGCTGATGATAATTATGAAGTAGAACGTCTATTGAGGACATTGTGTTCGCAAACTATGTTTCAAAAACATTCGAAGTCTTAGGTACCTATAATAATTTCAAATTCTCAATTGATTTTAGAAATAATCACAACAAGTAGCATAGCAATCTTCAGTTATCTCCATCTCACTCCAACAACTTAATTTACAAAAAGTTCTCAAAAACGCTTTCTCTGACATAATAATCATACAACATGATGATGATGATTATTTCATCATCATCATTTTTATAATCTATAAAAATAAATAAAATTGAATTGTCTATTTGTAATGTCAAAATAAAAACTTTTGACTAAATTCATATAAAAGTATATACGGTACCTACTTATAACAAAAAATCAATTATAATTTTTTTGTCTGTCTGTCGGTCTGTCTGTTTGTTCCGGCTAATCTCCAAAACGGCTTTACCGATTCTGACAGGACTTTCGCTGGTAGATAGCTGAAGTTATAAGAAGTAACTAAGACTACCTTTATTTTCGACTAGCTGTTGCCAGCTGGTTCGCCCGAGAGGAATTTAAAAAAAGAGAACAAAAGCAAACACTTCCGTTTTATTTATTTGTATAGAAAAAGCCATGCGGACGAAGCCGCGGGTAGTAGCTAGTAATCGATAACAAAAACATGTTTGAAATTATAAAGTCGTTACTCTCCGTGCGTTGTCGTCCGGATATCTAAAAATTGTTCTTGTATTAAAAAAAACGTTCAAAAAACAAGTCAAAAGGACCGCCGACTTTGTGATGTGGCCGTAATAGCTTAATTTCTTGATTTAGTACCTACGCTTGTTTGATATGTCCCATGTCGAAGGGAAGCTGTAAAATAATGGAAGGTGCTGTTGTAAACTATGAAGTTAGAGGTGACTTCAAATGAAACTGTTATGTTAATATTATAATGGCTTTCTTTGTTATACCCGCTGAAATTTCAGGTAATTTTAGATTATGAAAGAATGATACATACCATACATAAACTCACACCTTTTTCCCATGGGGGTAGGCAGAAACTATAGAGCGCCACGTGCTACGTTCCTTACATACTCTTTTTGCTTCGTAAAGAATGGTAAACCATTATTTAAAGGAGTAGGAGGAGTAGGGTTGGAAGAGGGTAGGAGGTGTATATATACAATAAAAAAATAACAAAAAAATATAATATAAAAAAAATAGTAATCAGACTGACCGACAGACCAAAATCGCAGAATGGACCCAAAAGTCACTGCATGGGAGACATCGACATGATCTTAATCAACCTAATGTCGGCAAGTTAGCGTCGAACAAATGGTTAAGGCGCGGAGAACTGTTCCCTGAGGCGGAAGGGTTCATGATAGCTATCCAGGACCAGGTGATAGAAACTCGTAATTACCAGAAACACATAATGCGAGTTCCTCAAACAATAGACAGATGAAGACGATGCAATAGTTGCTCCGAAACCATTCAACACATCACGGGTGCTTGTAAAGCAAGTCCAGACTGATTACAAACACAGACGTGACCAGATAGCAAATATAATCCACCGAAAATTAGCAGTAAAATATAAATTAATTCCCACACCACCTATAGCTTATTATAAATATCAACTTGAAACTGTTCTCGAAAACTCTACTCACAAGCTGTACTTTGACCGAGCTATCCTCACCGACAAAACAACACAGTACAATAGTCCAGACATCACGGTATTAGATAAAATTAACAAAACTGCACAAATCATAGACATAGCCGTTCCATACACACAATCTACAGAGTACTATAGCAAGAAAACTTTCAAAATATATAGACCTTAAAATAGAAATCAGCCGAATGTGGCGGCTTAGCAATGTCACCATAGTTCCTATAGTATTGTCAACCACAGGTGTAATACCTAAACAGTTCCACCGATCTTTAAAAACACTCGATTTACCACCATACAAGATTCAAGATTGCTGCTTTCTGGAGAGTCTGATATCAGACTCTCCAGAAAGCAGCAATCTTGAATAGGTACTTGCAGGATTGTCAGAAAATTTCCACAAAATGACAACGAAACATCCATCCTCACCTCACATACACGAGCAGCAACCGTACGAACACAATCTCATGAACAGACACACTCACCATCACATAATCCGATCACACCATCATCTTATCATAATATAATCAATTTCCAGGGGTAGCACTTGGCTTCGGCCCGTACTATCCCATATATCCGGCGCAACGCCGAGATACGTAAAAGTATAAAAATTAGATGATAATAATAATATATAATAAATCATAAATATTATTATTAACATATATTCTTCAAAATGATAAATGATTTTATTTCTGTAAGTAGGTTTTTACATACACTTTTACACGTCAATCATATTTTTTAATACTAGATGAGTTCGGCGTTTCATAACTGACTACTCTGACAAGAAAGGCCGAAACAAACTCAAGAGGTTATAGTCTCTTTTAAAGCCCAGACATAATCTTGGTCAGATCATGTGAAGACCATGTAGATTGGTGTCTGAAATGGTTTTTTGAGGAAAGAACCACACAGATTGAGTGGCCCTATCCAATCAGTGCACGCATTTGTGAGTAATCGTGCAGCTGAAGTCAGAACTTAAGGAGCTCAACGATTCGACGAACAATACCAAAGAAAAGACGTTTGGGTTGGCCGCATAAATTACTCAAAACTGCCAGACCATGATTACAACTACCGAGAAAAAAACAATGACCCACATGGTCTTCACATTCACAATAATTAAAATAATATAAAACTTTACAAAGTAAATATTCATGTCATTGTATATATAAAATTCATCAATGTCAATGTGTATATAAAAATCCGGAAATAATTTTTGTCAGATCATGTGAAGACCATATAGATTGGTGTCTGAAATGATCTTTTGAGGCTTTCCTCAAAATACCATTTCAGACACCAATCGTTCTTTAACTAAACAGATTTGAGTAGACCTGTCCAGTCAGTGCACGCATTTGTCAGTAATCGAGGAATGGGAATTATGTCCCCTGAGTATCATGAAAATCATCAATACAACTCTCTTAGACCAAGTAATAAAAAAAATATGATTTTTTGTTTAATGTTAAATGACTATTTCATGAAATCATTACATTTGAGGGCAATTCTAACTTAAAGAGTAGTATTGCTGATTCTAATGATCTTAATTCTGTAAATACATGCTTGTTCAACATACACCCTGCTACTGACCTTCAAATAAAAAAAAATACGTTATAATATTTGAATTGTGTGGGCTACCTTAGCGGTTTTCCCTTAAGTAGCACCAATATAAAACACTTTAACATCCCAATGACAATAAACATCATCCTTCAAATCAAAATCACAAACAATATCAACTAGCACAACGAATTAACAGAGTTTCCTTTAGCGAAGCAACATGAAAACGCAATAGGTAGGCACCTAATTCCGGCTGCCACGTGCCCGGCCGTCGTCCGATACCAATCACTGCACTAATTTGAAGAAACCGCAGGGCTGCCACTCCTCGGAACCACTCTCTAGGGCTGCCTCTATTAGCGCCTCGATCGTCAAGTATTGTGTGATTTAATAACAATTCAACGCCAGAAGTGGGCGAACCCTTAATATTTTGACTTTCATCTTGATGGAGAATAAGTACCTATTGTGGAGGGTTATTCTGATTTTTGCAATCAAAGTAATGGAGATTTTAACTTCTTTCATAAGTTCTTTTATTAAATTTCGAAAGAATCTGGCACAAAATTAATTTTATATCAGAATGATAAGCTGTCATTATCGTAAAACCTTTTCCCAGTGGCAACAACCTCTCGTTAACGAATTTCTGCAAAGTAACCACAATAAACATAATAAAATATTAACGCTATAAATATAAGGCAGGGTCTGAACAAAACAAAGCACGCATCGATTCCATTATGCAAAATGCATAATCACCGCGGACATTAGATAAGATCAGTGCATTCGCGAAACTGCGACTCATGCGCATCGGGGATAAAACATGCGATAAGAGAACTCCTGCGGGGAACGCCGGGTGTACAGCTTGTATGCCCCCTGGCAGTTTAATTGGGGGACGTCATAATGTTTTACTTATTTGTGCTTCGTGAACGTCACATTTTAAAGCCGTCTCTTTGTCTGATACCTGCGCAAGTTATGGTTACTATAAAATGAGAGGCGCCTGTTTTAGCTCTGAGCTTATTAGTATGTGCTAGCACGCCTGTTTTCTTACGGGATTTATCTTTTGTATTGAAGATGTTAAAACAGTTCTCGTATCTTTGTCATCAACTGTTGAATTAACGTCGTCTGCAACTAAAATCATCGGTTCAATGATCACAACGGTACGTGAAAAAGTATTCATGGCTGCAACATGTGCGCAAAGTTGTGTTATGCCCAGATCAAATATTCAAACAGTAGCTCGAATATTCATCTTAAATTGAAAGTTAATCTAAAACTACCACACATTATGCTTACTGTTTCGATATTAAAACATATTTAAACAAGAACTCAGAAGAAGGGCGGGGTTGTGTTGGATGCAGTTTCATCTTTTTACGAGATTTTTTAGCATTCGTCAGTTATGTATGATTATGTGTAGCAAAAAGTTTAACAAGTGAAAGCACTAATTTCACAATTTAATCGATACGCTTTTTTGCCATGACTATAATGAAGTTAGCAGTATCCTTTTTTCAGTGACCATAAAAAAGCCACTCACGAATAACGTGTCAAAATTACTTTCTACAATTTTTTTATAACCTACAATGCAATAAAAAAAACATATGCTAGATGCAACTCAACACATTTCTTGTTCATAGACATGCATTAACGATTCATTTTGATATGTCATCGCTCTGCACAGTCTGTAACGCCCTTATTCCCGCGCGCCCTTCAAATCATGTCAAGCCCTTTTTATATTGCATTATTCAAATTATCAACACTTTAGGGTCGCGGAATAAATAAATTATTAGTTCGTTGTGGTTCGGTAAGTGGATAGACAAGCCGCTAATAGAATGGGTCACCATACAGCCTAATGGTAGGTTTTGAATGATCGAAATCGTCATTAATTTTTGTCTTGTCTCCTTAAAAGGTCCGTAAATATTAACATAAAACTAAATATTAAAGTCATACGGTGACCGATCATCCCAAATTAAGAAAACTTTGCTACCTAAACTACCTACTGAAAGCAAATAAAATGTTGAAAAACACTATATGTTTACCTATACCTAAGTCGTCAGCCTCGCATCCATAAATCATGAGATTCGACCTCCTTGATAAGGCTTACACAAAAATAGTCTCTTACTTTAACAGCTTTAATAGATAAATCTCAGTCGCCAGGAAAACTACCGAAAACCTAAATCTATTACTCGAATAATCTATCTAGAAATGAGAACACGTCGGCCTGTGACAGTAAATATTATGATTTCACCCAAAGATCTGCATCTCTTACGTCAATGTGACGTCTGTTTCATTATACAGCTTTCCGTGTATTCGCACCTAATCTTTTAATATAATATCATCAGCTCTTAATCCAACCACCTAAGGGTCAATATCGTTAGTCGCGTATTTAAAAAGTGGGATTACTATTTTGATATCGGCGCCCACATTATAAATTATGTCATGGTATGTCCGGTGTTCATCTGTGATCTCTTTGTCCACTATATATTCTTCAATTATATTGTTTTTGATGTACGCTTTCAAGCTAATTCGCGGTTTCGTATAAATCATTAGGGGTTTGTGCGTCCGTTTCATTGACAATAGCTTTATGGGGATTTGTAGCTTTAACCGCGTATGCAATAAATCTTGTAGGTTATGTATTATTAAATGTGTTGACATCTGATACAACTTTATGTTTTTGATGATTTTCAAATATGTTGGTATCATATAGAACACGCATCATTTGAACATCTAACAGTGATACTATTCCTTAGATCTGTCTCTAGTTTTATGTCAAGGTCTCTTGTATACTTTGCTCGAAGGGCGACTAATAAAGAGATATCATTAATAATATTTATATGATTAACTGTCCACATTTCGTTTAGCGAAGAAATATAGGAAAAGGAAATCGTTCTTAACATATAAGCGACAAGGACACAATAACAGAATTATGTTTTCGCTTCCATTTATATCCATCGTCATCAGTATTGACAGAACATCGGGCGGTGCTCCTCGCCAAATCACACCCACCTATTTCCATTGGCACCGGTTCCATTGTTTCAATCAGTATAACGACGCCACTCCATCTTGGCTGTTTCGCTTCCATATCATGTTTATGAGGCGACCCACCTGTGTCGCGCAACAATAAATTGTGACGCCACAGCTGGTCACCTCTATCAAAAATCGCATTTTTATATCATCTCTTACATTAATAATACTATCAAAATACGGTCGAAATGCCAAAACGACGGTTCGCTGTAAAATATAAGCGCCAATTGCTAGGACATCTCCGCAGAGCTATTAAATAAAAGTCTTTTTACATTAGATAAATCGCGTACGTTATTCGGGAACATCTGTCCCTTGCCGATTACGCCCATACATTATGCTCAGTTTGTTGTTTTTAATAAAAAGTTTAATCCGTTCGGTTATGACGGCAATTTGTCAGGCCGATGGAAAAACTTGCTCGATTACCGGTGGCGCTCGATGTATCGCGGTATCGCCGAAGGGACGCCTATTACACTCTGCCGCTCTTTTTATTCGCACGATTATGTCACGTTTATTTATGCATTCGCTTTTGTCTTCCATTAACGCTTTTTCTTTTTTATCTCCACCGACAGTGATTCACTTAAATGTATTCCCACTGTCAAGAGCGCATTTATACGTTTGCAGGAAACTTTTAAAATGGCAAATCCTTTTCATATTTCGCGTCGACGTTCATCCGGAAACTTACATCGTCGAGTTGTTTTGTTTTCATCACCTTATAACGTCTTACTCTGTACAACCATTAACAATTCAATACTGTCTTAATGAAGAGCCGATAAAATGTATATTGTGTTATTCGTCACAACTCCCAGGCAATTAATTGGTGTACTTTTTTTTGGGAATTCGCTTTATGGTCGCCGTGATTTAGTGACCGTCCCGCCGGTTGATTTGTGCACACATTTTAGCTTATTCTTTGTGTTGGGAAGTGCTTAAGTGTGCAATATATTGTATGGAACAAATATCGCGTCGAGAGACTCGTTAAGACTGATAGCAGAAAGTTGCGAAGCTTAAAACGTGGCGCGTATGGAGCCGCCGCCGCGCGGTTTCTTTTGTTAGTGCATATAAAGTTATTTTATTAATGACACGACAGTCAAAATTTTACATGACGCAAATGAATTTGCGGTTCTTTTATTCTCGGTTCAATAACAACAGCCTACTACATACAATTCGCTGTACTTTACGACCACAAGCTGACATGCGAAAAATTTAAAGAGTATCCAAAATAAAATCCATTTTCAGAATCCACGAACTCTTGAATTCTTTTGATGAAATACAAATAGTCTCGTTGATTCCCTTCAACCTAAAAATATCCCTAACTAACAGCATCTCATCTCCTTGTCATAGAACATCGGCAACGTGACAGCTGAGCTGGAACTACAGCGGTTACAACAGGAGCAGCTGCGTCGACAGGAGATGGTGAGGCGTGGGCACGGCATGTACCCCGGCCCACCGCTGGGACTGCTGCCCTTGCTGGAACAGATGCGGCCACCGCAGCAGCAACAAAACGTGAGTATACACCACGGTATATAATAGATATAGGACTAAGGTATGTGTATGTAGATGGATCGACGGCTTGGTGAAGGTCATGGGAATCGTTGTGTAAATGCTAAGGGGACGTAGGTATACATATGTCAAGGCAGTGAAATCCTTTCAACTGAAAGATGATGTCGTTTCAAACCATAAAAAACTTGAAGAATGAATCTAAGGAAGATTTGATAAGGAAGTAACCAATTAAGCCACATACTCGTAAGATCACCAACGAACCCCATCGATAGTTGCCAACAAAATTGTTGACTCATCAGCTTTAAAACGCGATCAAATTATAAATGTAATAGTCACTATACGAGGATGAAAATGTATGGAACAAATTGATTTGGCAAGCGACCATCACGATATATAGCTCTATATTGGCTAATTTCCTGTGTTCAATAACAGCAATAATTGACATTGTGTTTAACTTTTGGCTGTCTAATCAAAATTCTTCGATCATCTTTGTTTGCATACCAATTTCTTGAGAAATGAGTGCATATGTGGTAAATGTGACTGCGAGTAATTAAGTACCTACTGTCTTCTGCCCGCGACTTCGTCCGATCCGTCCGTCAGTCCGTTCGTTCCCCAATCCGTTCTCGAGATATCACCAAAAAATCCGTTCTGAACAAAATGTATGAGAAAGTAAATTTTCTATAATATATATTTTTTTTCTAATAGTTATTCTGCTATTCGGGGCAAATCCAAGTGTTATATATTTTTTGATTATCATCTGCAGTTGCTCTTGCTATTGCCAAAACTTGGTTCTCTCTTGTAGATGTTTCTATGTCTTTTTTCGGGACCCTGATTACCAAAGCTTATCTCTTGTGACTATTGATTTTCTGTTTCATTTCAAAATGTTTCAATAATTTGGGATTTAAATATGGGGTATTATTCTATATAATACCAGCCTATTTTACTGTTCCACTGTAGGCTTCTTCTGCTACAGAGAAGGCACGAGCATTGATCACCACGTTTGCTAAAGTCGGGTTAGCGATTTCAGACCTATACTAACTATGAGTCCAGCTGGTTTCCTCACGATGTTTTCCTTGACCGATGTCAGTAAAGTCCAAGATAAACTCAGAAAACACATATGAATTCAAAAAGTGACATTGGTGGCATGAGAGGCACAGCGGGCAGGCTCATGCCCGATCATTGTCGTGATAGCCCAGTGGCCTTAACCAGTGGGCCACCACGACATTGATCGGGCATGAGCCTGATGAAAATGAATGCTGCTCTAAACAATTTCAGTCATATACATTCATATGCCAATATTTCAACTCCCCTCCTGCTTCAGAGCATTGAAGTCTACCATCATCTTAACATTCCAATGCCAACATAAAATAACTGAAGAGTCTATATTAGCCAAACGATCTTATTTCGATGCCTCAATCAAACAACACCCTGAATGGTGCAATCGATATTACCACTATAAATATTATCAGAAGACATGATATCAAATCGAAAGTTGTTCTCAAACTAATTACCTACAACAACCGGTGTTTGTTATGTAAAATTATAATTAGATGCGTCAAATCCTGTGTTGCTGAGAGCATCCAGTTTTTGTTAACGTCACCGGCGACTTGTTTGACGCAAGTTGCTTTTACTGTTATATCATTGTTTCTTTAGAAATTATGTATAACGCGTTAATCTTGATCCTGCTTACGTTATTTGGGTCATAAGCTATACATGTTTCTGTAATGATTATTTAATTATTAAGATTTATGTTAATTATTCGCGACTTATGTTAATTATTAGTAGCGCATGGAGTTTAAACTATATGTCCCGTAATTAACACACACCATCAAACACCCAATTTCGCCTCGATTAGAATATTGTGTTATAATCATAATACATACACTGAATTTTTACTATTATATATAAAAACATTGTTTATTTATTAAATTAGTTGAAATACTGGGTGAAAATTTTGGTCCTATTACAAATCTACGCACACTTATACTACCGCGCGTGCAATAACAGCGGTAAGTGTGGTTTTTGTCCAAAATGAGTTGAGCATTGATTCGGAATCAGCACATTGCGCTGATTCCGAATCTATGTTTGACTCAATTTGGTCAACAATTATACTTACTGCTGTTATTGCACGCGCGGCAGTATAAGGGTCTAGAGTAGTAGGTACCTACAGTGGCCGGCTCATCAAGCTACACGAAACTGCCAAATTTATCCAAACGATTTTAAACTTTAAAATATTGACGATCAAGTTAAAAATCGAATGAGAAAATTTAACATTTTGTGGCAATTTGATGTGCTGGCTACCGTACTTCATCAATTTTGGTTAGTTTTGACTGTACAGTGTAAAGTGTGACTGTAAGTTACTTAGTTTTAATTATTTATGGGATAAAAAATTACCTATATAAAACAATACAGAATTGGATTCAGTAAGCGATTCTGAACAAACTAATTTCATGATTTGCATTAATTCAGTTACACGTTGTATTATATTCTTGAAATAAACTTTTCTTGCTACTCATACTACATAATTTTCCATGACGATAATATGGATTACTAAGGTATATTGCACTCCGTCTATTCATAGACACATTTCCAATCATATTATTTTTAATTCAACTCTACCTAGGTACCTAAAATCTAAAAAGTGCATAAATCTAGCAAGTCACTATCTTAATTAACTCATCCAGACGTTCTAACTCTAAAACAAACTAATGACATGTTTCCATGATTGATTTCTAGGCAATGCAAGCAAACCAATGGCCAGCGACAGCTCAGCTCGCTCAGCTCACTGCGAGCGCTCGCTCGCCACCCCCTCAAGATCCGGACACTCCACTCAACCTGAGCAAGCAGCGCTCACCGTCGCCGGCGGCAGCGCCACAGATGATGATGTCCCGTTTCGTGCCCTACCCTCCTATGGAAGAGAGCCAGTATAGTATGCCGAAGGAAGAAGAATATAATGCTCCGTGCAACAGTAAGTAACATGGCTTTGTTTATTGCGATATTTGTGGATTATTTGTAACCAAGATGGACGAATAAAACTAAGCGCCCATTACGGACGCATCAGGACGCAGCGCAAAAATGTGCGGTGCGGCATACGACGTATGCCTATACCTATCGGTAACCATCACATACTATACGTCGTATAGTATATGATGGTCATCGATGGAAAGTGATATAATTATGTAGGTGGACTTTTGCAATGCGGCACAGCTTACCAAATGTGCGTCCGCCTTTAAGGTGTAGGTTTTGCACCAGAGATGTGTGAAGAAGCGGAGCGATGAGTGACGAAATAATCAAACTCAAACTTAAGGCACTTATTTCAAATAAACCAATTACAGGCACTTTTGAATTGTCAAGGGGTCGGTCAGTCAGAAAGATGAAGCTAGTTGCCCATTCCAAAGCGTAGTAGATACCAATGGAGAAGAACGGGCAAGAAAGTCCATGGACACTATTAAATCAAAGTATGCTTAAAAAATATCCAACAATGAACTCGCTCTATTTTGGATTTAAAGATTTCTATTGTTGGACTTTATCCTCGCTCAGGCTTGCGCTTTGTCGCTAACGTCATGGTGGAAAGACAACCATAAAGGATCACGCACATTTTTTGCTGAGATTTTTGTCGGAAACCATTTACATCGCATCAGCCGTCCAAAGTGTAATCAACGACTTAGGTATTCTAAATCTAGAAAGCGGTTGTTCATTAGCCTTAGATCTCATTAAAACCTGGTAAATGTGTGTTGTGCTAATAAATTTTGTGATTTAACAACCGTATTCATATATTTTTTGGAAGTGGTGCGCAATGACGTACTGTTGACGTCATCATTATTATCTGATTCACTTGTTACCTAAACACGGAAATTAGGTGAACTGTGGAACTATGTCACTGGAGTACTAATAGCTGTCGTGCGTAGACGATACCTACGTGTATTAACGTTACGACATTCAACCCAGAGAGAGGAAAGATCGCTACAAAATATTTTTTCTGTGCTTTGTCTATCAACAATGACTAGCCGAACGGCTGTGTGGAGCCACAAGCCTCCTTACCTACGCATATTACGTATGTTAATTTTCATGTTTCTATCATGAAATTGACAATGCTTTTTCTGTAATACGAAAATGCGTGAGCGCCACTCGCTCGTTAAGAACCCGCGCGCGAGCAAAATGGCAGAAGCTTTGAACAAAACCAGCTGTGCTTAAAAAAAAACACAGTTTTATCTATTTTAAATAAATTCCAGAAATTCTGTAACTCTGACCCCATAATTCATTCAATAAAACTGTTCGAATATCTTAAACATCAACAGAGATATGATAATAGGCTTTTCGTTAACATAACCAGTTCCTATAGATCTAGACATTAGGAAAAAGATAATTATATAGATGAAGACAGCACCTAAAATATTGCATCAATTAATAATTCACCACAATATGGTTCCCGTTACAATTTACGATGACAATAAATCAGATTTTAAATTAATAACAATTTATTCCAAGATGCCCCAGTGGTAATGACCACGACGTACAAGTTTTAGGTCGAACCCAGCGAGGCGCTTTCATCATCATCATCATTTCAGCCGAAAAACGTCCACTGCTGAACATGGCTTATGTTCAGCAGTGGACGTTTCTCCCAATTGGGGAGTTGCCATAATCGCCACGCTTGGCTGGCGGGTTGGCGATCGCAGTATGGTGTTAAAAATGCATTGAGAACGCTGCTGCCCAATCCCTGGTTTAAGTCCCATAGTCGCCTTTTACGACACCCACGGGAGGAAATGGGGTGGTGCTATTCTTTACGTCCGGCAATACACGGTACAGGTGCCACTGCCAGGCGCTTTACTTTCTGAAAGTTATTTCATTAGCACTGCTCTCAAAACGGTGAAGAAAAACATCGTGAGGAAACCAGCATATCCTAGAACCAAAAATTCGAAGACATGTGATATCCAGCAACCCACACTGGGCCCGCGTATAGTGGATTATAGCCCAGTCCCTCTCACAGAGAGGACTGTGTACCAGTAGTGGGAACATTATAAGTTTTTTTATGTATGTATGTAATGGATCTACCAATGACAGCCGGGACTAACCGATTAACGTGCTTTCCGAGTCACAGGGACGTCTCCATCACCGTAGGCGCGGGCTTGCGGACGGCGGGTTATGGGCAGCTCGCTGTCCGGTAAGGATCAGTAATGCTATTCTGTAAAACATCTCACCGTGAAAACTTAGGTGAAGTGAGCTACGAGTGAGCTGTCACTAGTGTCAATCTCTAGCATTAGGTGAGCTCCAAATAGCTCACTTCACCCAAGTTTCCACGGTGTGATTTTTACAGCAAGCCCGGGTCGACGGCGCGTTGTGTTCCACGCACGCCTCAAAGAAATGTCAGCACGCACTGACGGGGTCTGCTAGGACCGGTGCCTGCCAGGGTTTCGGGTTTGTCCGAAAGGGATACCGTGGCCCTGGCGCACAGGCAACTGAAGGGGAACTGAGTGGGTTTTAGTCAGTAAAAGTCTGACACACCCTCCCGCTCCGCTTAGAGCGGGAGAAGCTATTTGATAATTTCCCACCCAAAAAAAAGGGGCGTCTCCATATGTAATGGATGGTCACCCATCAACGCCGCGGCTGTTATCATTTAGCCACGAGCCCCTCCTTAATAATCACAACTGGATTAAACTCAAATACAAATCAAATCAACGCGATATCAACTAAGTAAATCCGAATCGATTTTAATATCAAAATGTTCGTACTTACGAAATGTTAGGAACCAAAATAAACAAGGAATAGTCTTAGATAAATAGTCGGCAAATGTTAAAATGAAGAAATGTCCCGTGTCGCCGCCAAACATTTTGATGTTTCGCATTTAATTGCTAAATATAATTAATATGTCTTACACTGTAAAACAGTTATACTTCGGTAAATATTGACTGCAAATGTAGGCCATCCGATTCAGCGCGTTTCCCTACTCGAATTTAGTCCTAACAGTGTTTGTACCTGCCTAGGTGATTATTGAAACCTAACCTATTTTTAATCTTTAGATAAATAAATAAATAAAGAGAGAGACTGTTCAAATAGGAATAGATTACATGACGAAGTAATTTATAAGGTGTATCTATTCATACACGAAATATTTTAAGAGATACACCTATAGGTGGTAAAGAAACCATGGAATTGTCTTTATTTTAATGTAAATATATTATTCAAAAAATTAAATAATTTAAAATTACTTGATATGATGATTTATTATCAAAAGGCACCGCGCTCGCGCCGCCACCGTCGCAGCGTCAGGGCGGGTCATTCATAGAATATGTAAGTACACACGGCTAACATATCAAGCTATACATTTCCAGTATAAGCTGATCTCTCATTATACGGAAATCCTATACAATGCGAGACCAGCGTAAACTAGTTTTGTATAGCTTGATATGTAGCCGCGAGTACAATAAAAGAAAATTAAAAAAAATATAAAGGTTGTTTGCAAAATGTTTGAAGCAGTTTTAAAATTATAATAATTACGTAAAAATAAAAATACTGCTATATGGCTTTTTAACAACCTATAGATGTTTCTCTTAAAATATTTCGTATATAAATAGATAGGTACATCTTACATAAAGCACAAGCATAAAGTTTCTTGCTTGGCTAAGCAATAACAGCCGCACGGGTCGATCGATCAGGTTAAGCTATGTGGAAGGTACTCTTCGGAACCACAGCTCCTATTTAAAAAAAATCTTTTACCATTTGAAAGGTTAAGATAATTTGTTTTTTAAGGTTATCTTCAAAGACTTCTTCTTTTTCGAAAAAAAAAAAATTCAGAAGACTTTTTTTCCCCTTTTATAAATTATCACGGCTGGTGATATTTACTTTATTCACGTTATCATCTAGCTTATTCGCTAATAAGTAATAACATTAAGAAATCGTGCAATAACGTCTTTCTTATTGACTTTAAGTTAAGTGGAACTTTATGTTCTTTGAAGCTCTTTTAACATGGTAAAAAACAATTGGCTTTCTATAACATCTCATAATCTATAGGTTATTAAAAGTACTGTTATTGATTGTACTGTTATTGTTGTGTGTTCTGTGGATAGGATATTATAAAAAGCCCATCCATCAGCTGATCCTAACGCAACCTACCTATCAGCTACCCGGCTGTTGATAAAAATGATAATTATGATCATGTTTACCTAAGTGGTGTTAATACTTAGGTAAACATAATATATCATAAAAAAATATACAATTTTTTTTTAACCTGCCTAGGTTGCGTTTGGATCAGACACATTAGTGTCACCCCGGAAAGTTATAGAATTGCATAAACACGATATTAACTTGTACAGTAAAATCTAGTTCGTCACCGACACTATCCGATACATCTCGTGTAGGATGCATGTCTGACAAAATTGAGAGATACGTAAATTACTTTAGAAATATTAATTATCGCCGGTAATCTTAAAATTCATCTGTAAATCTTACGAGCCCAAGTTTTATGTTACAAGGTTTATAAAGTTTCGTTTTTATTGCGTCCCCCGACGATTTGATGACATTCCACGTCGAGGATAATGGTCGAACGCATTCCAATTATTTTAAAAGTTAAGAGAATATTTTAAAGTGCATGTTTTGTTGTTCACTGGGAAACAATAGAATGCCTGCCGTAAGTAGGTACCATAGATTTTAATTCCGTGCAGAATTTTTGGTATACGTATGTAGCCAAGGAACCGTAGGACATTAATTACGTATATACGATAAACTTTAATAATTAATACATATAAATAATTGTGTAAGATGGTGTACAATAAAACAAATATCTACTTTAAATAGTTGGCGCGAACCCAAACCGAATTGGTTACAAAATCGCAAGTGTCGTTTCGTTTCCTTTAAAACAAGAGAATCGCGTGAAACGTGAAATAGATGGCGCTGGAGACACAAACTTCCGCTCGGCGCAACGTCCCGCAGTGGACACTCGCGCACACTAATCATTGTACAAATTCATATACAAAGCGACTCTTAAATCGAGCCACCCTGGCTCGATTAGAGTCGGGAGCTTTGTTTTATAATAACTTCTATGTCTTTTTATTTTGTCTATGTCCAAATTTGAATTTATGGGTGTAAATTCAAATTTGGAACAAAGATGATACCAAAATGATGACGCCTTCAAAACTTTTTCTTTGATTGATCACCATTTTGGAAGCCTGTGCCTTTATACTAACATGGAAATGCATGGTGGCTCGATTAATGAGTCCTATAAACACATCAGATTATTTGTATTGCTTACTCGTAAATTCAACTACAAACAACAACCTGCTGGCGTTTATCTATGAATCTTAATAGTGTGCTAAAATGAAAGAATTTATAACGCACGCTCTCTTCAGATTTTGATCTTCAAGGCCTAGTTCAGTTTATAGTTACAGGAATGTAAATAATTTCCACAACTTTCATGTTACAATAAATATGACAGCTGTAACATAATATTTTAAGTCATAACGTCACGCAAATTCCTAGATAAAACACATAATGACTTACACTATAAAACGAAATGGCTTGTAACTGTATCTGAATCACCGACTGTGCCGTACTTGACCTGTCACGAACGGCTAATTATTGCCGTCATTCCAGGCGAACGTCATTAATACTAGTTGTTAGCATGACAGCCGCGTAACGGGGACTAAAATAAAATAGTATTGACGTCATAAGGCGACACGCGATTTAAAATTGTGATGACCAAAAAATTCAAGTTCAAAATATTATATTCACATAAATCTACAAGGGCACTTATGAATAGTTAGAAGCTACCTAGCTTCTAACGATTCATAAGTGCCCTTGTAGGTTTTACACTATTCCAATTGGTCATTTCCTATGGAGAAAAGACGGCAAGAAAATCCACGGTTACTCTTTAATAATTGGCTTAAGTGAAAATAATTGTACAGCTATGGAAGGACTGTAGGCCTGTCACAAAGTAATAATAATATAGCCTTTATTTACTGATAACTAAAACTAATTACAATATAAAAATAAATTAAACAAAACATCTATTGCACTTCGGTGTCTTCGTCAATCAGTACGTCCTTTGACGCATAGGCCTCCCCCAGGCCTCCATTTGACACAGTCTCGTGTGTCTCTAGCCCACAGAGCACCAGCTGTCTCCACTATGTCGTACGTCCTAACGTTTGCACTGTCTTCCTCTACTTATTTTCGATCCATCTCTAATTTGCCATTCCGTCAAAGCTTTAGACCACTTATTGTTCCTATCGCGGAGAATATGACCAGCCCATCTCCATTTCAGTCTTTCTGTATGGAAGGTAGCATTCTTTTGTTTCATAATTTTCCTCAGATCCTTAGCTCTCTCTTTGTCTTGTCAACAAGCACAAGTACTTAACAAAATAGCAAAAGGCCAACAAATCGAAACATAACAAAAATAAGGGCGTAAGAGTTTTGTGCGCGAGAGTGTCCTCATCGGCGTTCATATTAGAAGTGTATCGCGCGCGTATCAGGCGCGGTAGGATGTTATAAATTATCTAACAGCGCTTCAAATTAATTCGAGGAATGTCCCTCGCTTTGAGTGCGGCATGTTTCCGCGGTGGCTTATTAATCGAGTGGACACTTGGTAGCGAATCCGTCAGCTCAAATGTTAGCCGGACATTTTCCAGTGTGACCCACATAGCTGGACGTGGGGGGGTGGGAGGGGATGCGGTCGCAATAATCGTTTCGGAATTTGATTAGTGCGAAAATTAATGTGCGCGACACTCGTGACGTAATTCAGTCTATATTGCTGTCTCCTTAAGTCTGATGGTTTTAGAATTTTAGTGAAGTGCACTTATCTGCTAGCATTAACACAACTGTTCGCAACTGTACCTTCTTTGACAACTGATTGACGCATTGATTTTTCTCGCCTTTTCGAATCATATTATATGATCAGGGCCGAATTTAGGGCAGGGCAACAGGGTCTCTAGACCCGGGCTCCACAAAGAAGCCTACAAAATTTGTTTTTTTTTAGATAAAAAAACAAATACATCTTTTATGTCCATCAAAGGAAAAAAAGTGGACCCTACACAAGGTACCTTTTTAAACTGAAGTTTTTTTCGTCATTTCCGAAATAAAAACGGCGCCTCCACTTCTTGGTTGCCCAGGGCCTCCACCACACCTTTAAATCCAACCCTGTATATTATTATTATATTTAACAAAAAATCACATCACCTAATCTACCTTAAACGTCTGTTCCTACCAGCCCATCAAACTTTAAATAAAGCATTTCCATCTACAAAATTAAACACCAATGAATTATCGTTTAACACAAGAACTGTGAAAACTCGAACGACAAAATAAGAAATACGACTTCTTAAATCAACATTCCAAAATTCTTAAGAAAAATCCAAACATATTCAGCTTACGCTCCAATACAATGTTTGGTCATTCTTAGTCACTCTTTGGTAGGTAGGTAAGGGGCCATTCAAGTATTACGTTAGCAGAATTTTAGTAATTTTGAACCCCCACCTCCCCCTTGTCAGCAAAAGTAAGCAAAGCTCATACCCCCCTCCTATGCTAACGTAAAAATTTGTATTTTTTTAAATCTGTTCAGGTTTCTTTATTATTCATGAGTCTAGAAATAAGGAATTTATAAACTAAAAATAATAGAATGCCCATTTAAGTAATTTCCCTACTTTGGTTCTTTCTAACCACAAAACACCGCGTGAGAGCGAGAAAACAATATCAATTATTCTGGGGAATCCCTGAACAAGGGGTTGCCATCTTTGTTCAAATCAAAATCAGTTAAATTGTGCAGAATAATCTGAAAGTAAATAAATAAATAATGCTGACCATCAGACTCTCCCGTCCCCCATGTCATCAAACATAATCAAAGCAAAGACCCCCCCGACCCCTAAGTAGTTATATGGGTAGTAGTTAGGTACGAGTATGTGGGAAGGTCCTAATAACTACCTACCTGCTAAACAGTTTTCAGTACCTACATACAACTGATTAATTCGAAAGTATTTCCAACCCTGGATGTCGTGAAAGGCGATCAAAAGTAGTTACCTATGAACACAGCACCCTAATACACTATCAATCGGAATTTGAATGATTTTGAAGCATATTGCAAATCCATTGCTTCATATTATGTTCGAAAAATTTGTCTGCTCAACAACTTAAATAACTCAATGAATGTTGTTGAACTGTCAAAATTAAACCCATTCCCACGCAACGTACTCGCTGGAAAGCCTCCTGTTGCTAAGCTAATCAAACAAAACACTACTATTGCGATCGCTAGTCGGGTCGGCGGACACATAAGTCAAAATATTGCTTTATTTTTTCTTAGTACCAAAATTATTAATTTAAATCAATACATCGGCAGACTAAAACACATAAGTTAGTTCGCTTGTTCGGGCTTGAATATCAAGTGGCGTCCTTTTTCAACCTCTTGATTCGCACGAATCTTGCGAAGTTATAAAAAACATAAGTTTGACTTATGTGCTTTAGTCCGCCGACCCGACTTAATTTTACCAGACTTGGAATTGTTGACAGAATAGCGACAATTCAATTAAGACCTAATAAAAAGTATTTCATGAAGCCAACAACAACTTTATCATCGAGAAAGTTGCAAGAATTTAACCAAGAAATTAGGTCAGTCTTGTACTTGTATGCCATAAATATCCAATCAAATGCTATGTTTCATAATTTATTCCACTAGAAAGCTGTCATTTTAAGGGTAAATGGAGACTAGTTTAGCGTAGCCTATGTATATCTTGTCTTCAGTAATCTATTCTAATGAATTCATCAGAAATACAAACACACGATTCTGCTATAAATGGCTACCTGCCTATTAATTATAATCCCTCGTCTCTTGTTAATGACAAACAAGGCAATGAACGTCATTTTAAATACTGCTTCTTCACAAGTTAAGTTTACGACGAGTTTGTAGGCGTACGATTCTATTAAAATATTGTTAGATAATTATGTAAGAGGAACTCCAAACAATTGAAATACCGAAGGATTTCAAAAAATTAAATCTACTATCTAAAAATTAAACCACCAATTAAATCTTACAAAAACCAATTAAATCATTAAAACTCCAAACGGAGACATCGCGATTACAAAGTTTATGGGAATGAAAATACCCTTTGTAGTATCATATTGTCATTATTACTTCATAGCATCAGTACATTGATAAATGTTCTATTTAAATATGTCTATTGAGATTTAAAAAAAGTTATTGCTTTGTAATGAAATTTTCAATAATTGTCACATAATCTTCTTAATGTTTTGTATTTGAAAACAAACCTTGGAAATGCTTGAAATAATTGGTTATCTTATTAGCTAGCAGCAAAACTATAAGACTTAGCGATTAATGGGAAAAAGACGAAAGAACACAAAATGTTATGTACTTTGGCATTCATAAGTAATTTTCGTCAAAATTTCGATGTAATTGGTTTTCGTTGTAAGGTGGCGATATATAAAATGCGTGTTCGGACTACGCACAATGAAGCGCTCCGTAATTGGGACGAACTTATCCCAAGAACAAACTTAACATAGTAGTTGAAATACATGTTCTCCCATAAATTTCAACTGTAAATATAAGTTGGTTGACTATTACTCGTTATCTAGTAAAGCCTTATTTTTTGTGATATTTTTCCTTTTAACTTCGTTACTGCCGTGAATTTTTTCACATAACCAAGAACAACCATTTAGCTGAGATGGAGGACAACACTTGACTCTAACTTTAATTAGCACTTTAAAGCTCATTATTACGCAAACGGATCCCTGAATCGAAAAATGGTGTTCATAAACCCGCAATATTTTAGTACGGCCTATCCAACGACACCCCACACCATGGGATAGGCGATGAAAAAAATAATATCATCCCTACTTTACCCTAAAAAAATATATTTCAAGATTTTATTTTACCACTTTCTCGGTGAGATTAATAACCATGCCAAATCACAGCCTTCTAGTACAGTCAGTATACACAATTAACTGACCCCCCCTTGCATAAATGGTTAAGATTTTTTTGAATACGGATCGATAGAACTTTATAATTCTTAATTTAATTTAAATACCTATACGAAATCTACCCAAAACTAGAAAAAAATTAAATCTTACGATGTGTTAGTAAAAAAATCTCGACCATTTATGCAAGGGGGGGTCAGCTAATTGTGTATACTGACTGTACTAAGAGTCTCTGAACTAAGCGGCGTACAGACAGACAGAAATGGCGAAACTATAAGGGTTCCTTGTGGACTACTAACGGGACCCTTAAAAATGGCGGACCGATCAAGGGCGAATTTCACCAATGAAACTGTACGCAATCAACACACCTATAAACCGGATTGTAGGGCTATCAGTGGCACTGTTCTACAACAATGATGACACTGACAGATCCGTTCAGTTTCATTAGTGAAATTTGCTCATATCCATCTTTTGGCTCAAACGCGATAGAATAATACCAAGTAGGTAAATAGAGCAAAGTGGAGGGCACTAGACCACGTGGACGCTCACCCATGAGATGGGCTGACCAAATTAAAACCGCAGTGGGCGATCCCTTGTACGAGTGCACTACAAACACTAAAAATCGGAGTAGATGGCGAGAGATCGTGAGGCGAATCATATCAGACCCTGGACATGAAACTACATGAAAACCACGACCGCTCTGACAAGATTGCTACGAAAAAGAAGAAGTAGAACAAGAAAACTCAAAAGAATTATATTCTTCCAGCATATAATTCTTTTGCCGCTGACCGCTCCAATAGATGTACGGTTTAGCTTACAACGTAAATAATCAAATAGGTAGGGACCAGCCTCATCATTTCAGCCGAAAGACGTCCTCTGTTGGATATAGGCCTCCCCTAATTGGGAGGGTTTGCCATAATCGCCACGCTTGGCAGGCGGGTTAGCGATCGCAGTATGGTTATAAAAAATGCATAGAGAACGCTGCTGCCTATTCTCTAGTAAGCCCTAGTCGCCTTTTACGACAGCAACGGGAGGAAATGTGGCCAGCCTACTGCAGATAAAATGTACCTTGACTTTGTATTCCTTAGATACAACAACCAATATAAAAATAAAATGCCAAATAGAATTTTAACTCTCTCGATATAAATGGAAATGTTTGAAATAGTCACACAATCACAGTTTAACGATTGTTTTACGGCCGACATCCATCGTTCGCGATAATTTATAGCTGAGCTAAGCGCGGCTTCCGATTGTGTTCTCAAGCAACTGTGCGACAGACATACAAGTTTTCATATCTTATTTATATTTCTTGTTATATTTCCATAATTTTATTAGGCGTCGGAATTTCTTTAAACTCTTCTTAAGCACGTAGGGTAGGGTATCACTCAATCAGATTATATTTCATTGACAGAATAGATGCATTGATATCGCTTGCGTCGTAAATTTTTAGAGCTGTCAAAGAATAGACAATCTCTTCAGGTTACCAAGTATAGATTGGGTACCTGTATCAGGAAAATGTTCAACATCTTTGTCATGCTCGCTGTCCTGAACCACGGACCACGTAGTGTAAGGTAATCTTTAATCCGCGGAGTATACCGTAGGTTACGGAAATCTAACCACTTTCAAAACAAAACCCCGTACACACGATGACCACATCTGTTTACCGCCCATTTTTGCGACGACCAATAAAAAACAAACTTTTTTTATACAAATTTCTGGTCCATATTGGCTCAGGATCGAATTTAGTGGAAAAAGGAAAGGGAGGCAGTTAGAGCAGTTTTTTTTTTTGCCCCCATAAACAATGCCGAACCTAATCCTTTTTGTAACTTTACTACTGCAAAAGTAAAGAGCATCTACTAATAACCAATCTAAACATTCCAGCGTCATCATGGAGCCAATCACCATCCGAGGATGCTGAGAAGGCGAAGCTGGTCCGCCAACCGCGTCGCGACGAGACCGGCAAGCCGCACATCAAACGACCAATGAACGCGTTCATGGTGTGGGCCAAAGATGAGCGCAGGAAGATCTTGAAAGCGTGTCCAGACATGCACAACTCTAACATATCCAAAATCCTCGGAGCCAGGTGGAAGGCGATGTCCAATGCTGAGAAGCAACCCTACTATGAGGAGCAGTCGAGACTTTCCAAACAGCATATGGAGAAGCACCCTGATTATAGGTAAATTACTTCCTTCTGTATTATATTCCTGTACCTATGTTTCCTACACCTAATGACAGCAAATACCCATCTAAAAATAAGTACCTACTGTTAGGTACCTGCATACATAGCCTAGACTGCATCTGCACTCGACATCGATTAGAGCAAATTCATTCGATAATTTCTCAGAGATCACAAAAATGCAAGAACACTCTTCTTCAGTCAGGGATTTACTTTTATATTTTTGTAAAATTATAATTTTGTATTGTATCCAGAACAAGGTTAAGTCCCATCTCTTCCCCTTCCCAGCTCTTCCCCTATGCGGTTATAGAAGAGATGAGAAATTTTTGTAGGTAAACGCATAGGGGAAGAGATGAGACTAAACCCAGAATAAAACCAAAAAAATTTCCGTGTCATTTCCAGGTACCGACCAAGACCAAAAAGGACATGCATAGTCGACGGTAAGAAGATGCGGATATCCGAGTACAAAAACCTGATGCGTACGCGCCGGCAGGAGATGCGGCAGCTGTGGTGTCGCGACGGCGGCAGCGAGCTGGGCTTCCTGCCGCCCGCACTCGCCTCCCCGGGACCTTCCAACTCCTCGCCGCCCCCCAACGGAGGCAACTACATGAACCCCGGGTTCTCCCCGCCGCTGTCACCGCGCGAGGACGATTGAGGAACGGCGCGCGGCTGGCCCTACCCGCACGCCGCGCCCCTCTCCTTACCCCCCTCTCACCACCCCTGGTAATAACGCGGACAGTTCTAGAACACTAGAATACTCTGGATTACATTCATAAAGACTTGGAGCAGGAATCTCTAGTGTTGCCCTCAACCCCGCCCCCTCGTGTCGTGACTGTACAAAGAGGGAGGCCCACGTATAGACGGTAGCTATATTATTTTGTGAGTTTTTGCCAGTGTCTCAAATTGGATCTCTCGTTTACAAAATACTGATTATTAATAATGAGATTATTCCATTAGTGAATTAAGAAACTTCTAACTTTGGACACTTTCGCCCGTATATTTGATGTGTGCTTACGCAGTGATTTTCCCAGTGAAAAATTTGTTCAGAGAAAAGTAATGAAAACCTTAATGAAAGAAATCTTAGTACAGTAGGTACCTAATCTATACGGTTCAAATGTGTAAGACTTTTTAACGAGCCATACGTTTTCTATACTGTACTAGGAAATTGGAAAGTATGATTAGTAAAAATGTCTTAAATTACCTACTCTATAATTCATAAGTTTTATGCGGGTGTATAGTTCTCCTGTTATGTAAATAGCGCCCTTTTTAGGTTCGACCTATAATCTAACAATGTTTCGACTAGAATTGTAGATTTTTGGCACAAATAGATAATCCCTTTTATAAAAGAAATTGTGCCAAACCAACACATAGATAATTAGAAAAAGAAAATGTAAATATCTACGCATCTATGTGCATAAGTAAATCATTTTGAATCAATATAATAAAGTAGATTCTAGCCTGATATAACCGGGTTCAAGTGGATTCTTTGTAAATAAGTAGGTAAGTAAAATTCCCTTTGTAGATAGATTACATTAAGTTTTATTCGAATGTTCGGCTAAAGGTTTTAGTGTAAGATTCAGAGATTAGTTCTTAGTGTTAGTCGTAATCGTAAATGAGTACTTTGAATCTTGACTATCGCGTGGCCATGTATAAACTTAGTGCGAGGTTCTATTTGTATTGTAGCTGCTTTAGAGAATTAAGCAATTTAAATGTATCAAACCAAAAATTTGAAGCGGATTGCTTGAAAATTTAAGTGTTTTGAACACGGGAACTGTTTTTATTTAAATTCAGTGAGATCTATATACATAATGGTTATGATTAAATACTCATAGACTTAACTAGTTGAGATTGGTAATAGACCCTTTTATAATAAGCAGTTTTAACATGAACATACCTAATGTTAAAGAATAATCAACATAGCCAATGACATAAAAAATGTATTTATAAATCGTAAACGAAACTAAAGGAAAATTATACACCAGTTTGTTAAATGGAAAATTGTCAAAGGAATATTGTCTTTATACTGTCAAAATTTTGGTGCCGATACAGATCAAATCTTTTTTCCTGACAGTATTTGTTTAATAAAAATAATTGGTCAATTGTGAAATTGTCAATTTGTTAATACATAAAGACACTTCCTTTTTATTGATTTGTTGAACCCCACCGACATAATGTGGGATAATTTAGGGCTTACATCACTGTACTAAACGAATCTTTCAAGTACTTAATTGGGTATGAAATAATCTAATATTAAATTTTGTAAATTGGTCTACTTATGAACATCATTATTATAATGTATCTGCAGCTTTTTGAATCTTCCGTGGCTGAACATATAATTTATTTTTGAACATTGATGGTACACCTAAGGAAATTATCACTGGACATTTCTTTTTGAACAAAACTTATGGGACATTTTATTAGTCAAATCTTAAATGTTAATAAGTACTTTCTCAAATCAAGTGATGTAACGCCCTTAAACTATTATTAATATAAACAAATATTCGCTTTATCGAATCGTGCAATTTATATAAGTAGATAATAGTAACTAAGCTATAGTAACGCATAATATTATCTACATTTTTATATAGCTCTTAGTAAACAAACTTGTATAGATAACTATTTCGAGAAAAACTTAAAAAAATTGTTCAATGACGTTAATTGCCATTTTTGAATTTTGTTATTTATTTTTCTAATTATATGAAACTTGTTTTTGTTTTTTCCTCTTTTTTCTTTAATAAAAGCTGTATGCCAGTAATTGACGTGAAGTAGAGTTAGTATGAATAAATAAAACTTACTGTGTATGTGGAACTTAATGTTAATAAGTAGTGTGTATTCATAGTAAATGTTTAAGGGTTTAGAACAGTGCCGTTAAATTATTTATTTTTTATGTTGAACTCATGTAAATACGCGTATATTTTGATGTAAACGTTAGTAATTGTGGTTATTTAATGAACGATACTTAATTTTGGTGTCTCCATTGTATGAGTTAGGATCTCGAACGAGTTTTATTTTTATTTATTGAAACAGATGTAACAAAACAATTTGTTTGGTAGTATCCACGCATCTTGCCATATAGAGTACCTACATACTTTAATTCTAAACATCACAATGTTGAGTCACAACTGATATTTTACGTACTTAAAAACAAACGTTGTTATTTTTAATAGTTTTTTTGAACTATTTTCACAATAATTTGTTGAGATTTCCATTTTAGCATGCCGTTTTACTTAGCATTCGAAAATGTTTCAAATGTGTAAGTAGATAGAGTTTAGGTTTTATTACCTAGTGTAAACCAGGACACATTGTTTAAAATTGTGCCAAAACCCAAAAGTATATTAAAAAATAAATGATAAAAAAATATTGATTTGTTTTATTTTCTACGCCCTAAATGCAGAACGGCGGTCCACTATTTACGCCACCCCCTGTATGCCAGTTCCATGGAACTACTGGGAGAAAAAAAATCCCAGTAGTCCCATAATGGAATTACTGGGATACGGCGCAATTTACAGCTTACGCAACTTGCTGTGTAGACATTAATTTTGCTTCGTAGACGAATTGAAAGTTACAACACTCTGATCATAAAGTAAATTTTCAGCTCCATTTTGGTTGGTGGTAGGGCTTGTTCTAAATCCGCCTGGCTAGCTACCACCATCTTATCGAATTCTGTCGCCATAACAACAATGTTAACAGCATTTGTTGTGTTTCGGCAGTTAGAGGTAAGATAGCCAGTTCCTCTGTGGTTGAGGATTCCGGGTGAAGCTCGCTTCCATCTTCGGCCTTATCATCAAGAGCCTCCCCATTGTGGGTAAAAAAAAGAAGCCAAAAAAAGGAGGGTTTTGTGTTTCTTCTATTCTTTATTGCGCGACTGTCTCTGGGTACATGAAAGTAAAATAAAAATGGCGGATTTTTGTGCCCTTAATTTATTGAGCCACCCACAGGAATGTCCGGTTAAGCAGCAGACAACCTCCTAGGTTGAACTGAGAGAAACAATTTATAAAAATAAAATAAAATGGCGGATTTTTTGGCGCCAAAATGTATGTTTGAACTGTCATTTCGTTAAAATTTGGCAATACGTAGTCGGCAGGAACAATAATATGGTGCAAGTAATAATTAACCATACAGTGCTTAAAATTTCCATTCCTTGGCTGTGCAAGTGTATATACCTACCGTTTAATGGAGTTAATGTAAATATAGTAAAAACAATTAATTTGAACGAATAAGTAATTTTATTAAGAATATAGTTACATACAATTACTGTTCATACATTCATAGATTTCAAAATAAATCGAGTACCTATCAGAATAAAATAATTATTACATGATATGGATACACTTTCTCGCATATACAAAAATATTCTTTATAATTATGTACAGCATGTTTTACTACATAGGTAAGTCATTTAAAGTACTTTACATTTTGCTAAATGCAGTGTATTTTTTTTTTTTCATTTTTATATACATAAACTCACGCCTTTTTCCAAGGGGGTTAGGCCGAAACTACAGAACATCACCAAAGTGTGCCTAAGTTTTTAAGGAAAATAATAAAGCTTCCGAAAAACAAATTCAACTTCCAGCGATCTGTGGGTGACTGTAATACTAACTAAGCTGTGTAAAAATACTTAACTTCCGTAAAAATACTAAGTTTCCGTAAACTTAATATGTTCACCGCTCGCATCGCTCGCTCGGCTCACGTTTCTGCGGCAGATTGTAGGTATGATTCGTCATTTCAAACTAGGTGAAATAGAACTGTTAGGTTAGAACTGTGGCCAAAGGCGCTAAGCTGGTGGCAAAATATTACGTCAGCAAATATTGTATTAATTTTTCGGAAATTTCAGTATTTTATTCGGTCGTTTCTTTATTTGTATTCGCTTATAAGTTGTCAGAAAGTTAGTATTTAAAGCAGTAAATTTCATATTTTAATATATTTTTCGGAGCTTTTATTACTACCTATTTTTTAAGGCATAGCTTCATACTAAGCAGCGTATTTACCTTTCCGTGTTTTCGAGACACCAGTTGCGTGAAATCACCACGCTTTTGTAACACGGTATATACCGAACAAACCGTGCAGTTTCCGTCAATGAAACACTGATTTTTGCCTACAGATCGATGGATGATCTTTAATTTACCTTGACCGTGACCTTTGTCTAATTATTGTTGGAGTGATATTGCATGTAGCTGTGTTAACAGGATCTGTCGTAAGTTCATTTTGCTAACTGAATTCTGCACAATATCATAAGAATCTCTAAAGCGCCCAATCGACTTGGCTTAATTTTGTCGTCTTTAAATTAAGACAAGGGACGAAAAAGAAACATCTCATTGATGTAAAAAAAAGGAAGATAAGACACCGCTGTAATGTTACGTAAACATTATTAGACTAGAAACAATTAAACTACAATTCCCGATGTTGTCAGTCATATGACGCGAGAACGGGAACGGGAACGAGATAGCAATAATTGCAATGGCGGATTTAAGGGGGGGAGGGGCACGGGGGCACGAAAAAAACAGTCGAATCTAATCTAAAGTCTTTAGAAATGACAAATGTGAAACTGAACGTTCACTGTTTGCGGGATGTTCTATCGCGAATTTTTTATTTATTCATAATTGTTGACTAATTATGGCTTAAGATTTTAAGTAACCACTTAGGATCTAATTTGGTAGCACTTGGAAGAAGAATAATATTTGTCTGCTTCATGCTTGCCAATTCTAGGAACATCATAATGTAAATATTCATTTGATGTTTTAAAATGTAATAAAATAAACATTAAATGAAGTAACAGGTACTTAAACATATCTAAAACATATCAAATAACAGTACTGATAGGACCTTACTCGGCAGTGGCGCCAACTGACGTGCAAAGAACGATACCCATTAACCTCTCGTATGTCGTAATTAGAGACACAATTAAAAACCCATTGTGTCTCGCGTAGATCTACGTTCCGGCATATGAAGGGTTAAGGGAAATTGAGCAGGGTTCTGGTCGCCATGTACCGTGCAAAAGCGTGATTTCACGCAACCGGTGTCTCGAATTGAACAAGGAAAAGAAAATACGCTGCTAAGAAAGATAGTATTTATTTTAACTATGGCAAGAGATCGCTGTTAACTTCACTCCCTCAAAAGATAAGCGATTCCTTCATTTGGAACAACACAAAACATTGATTTTTAGACAGAAACGAATTTGAACAAAGTACTCTTTCACTACTCTTAACTATTCAAAATGAAAGCACTGAATTTAGCCTAATGTAAAGGCAAGATAGACGTTCTAATACAAAATTGTTTAAGTACATAGTTACAAATAGGATACAAGTTATTTTTGGTATTACTATAATTTATGAATATGTGAGATTATTAAAATATCATCAATATTTCGAGTGATTCAGCATAATTTACATAATATTCGACTTCGTCGCGGTCGAGACTATAAGAAACAACGCAAAACAAAGTATTTTTTATACCTATTTGATGTCTTTTATTACAATATCGTTAGGTAGGTACAGTACCTAATATCATAACACAAAACAGGTACCTACATAATGAATGAAATAGCTTTGTTGACAAACAAATTAATAACGATTCCGCCAGTAATGTAACAGTTCAGATTCGAGGATTCATTACATCAGAGATTGAGAAGAACCGAACATTACAGTGCGCAATCGTAATGATACAATCTGTAACGTAATGAGTGGGAGAACCCGTGATACAATTTGTGACACTTGTAATGACCATTTTCTATTTTGTCAAGTACCTGGTACTTGTTGAAAGGCCTACACCGTCCTCCCATACCTACTAACAATGTTATTTAAAAATATTGTAAAAGCCAATTATATTTAAAAGAGTTATCAGTGGAATTTCTTGCCGGCTCTTCTCCATGGGAAACGACCAATTGGAACCGTGCACCTAGCTTCTGAGGTTTCATAAGTATGCGTTTCATGTAGGTTTATGCAAAATACAATATTTTGATTTTGACCGTGTCACGGCGCAGGCTCAGTGACCTAGACTGCCGCGCCAACGAAGCATACAATTACTCGATTTTTCAAGTACCTGGTACTTGTTGAAAGGCCTACACCGTCCTCCCATACCTACTAACAATGTTATTTAAAAATATTGTAAAAGCCAATTATTTTTAAGAGTTATCAGTGGAGTTTCTTGCCGGCTCTTCTCCATGGGAAACGACCAATTGGAACCGTGCACCTAGCTTCTGACGTTTCATAAGTATGCGTTTCATGTAGGTTTATGCAAAATACAATATTTTGATTTTAACCGTGTCACGGCGCAGGCTCAGTGACCTAGACTGCCGCGCTAACGAAGAATACAATTACTCGATTTTGGGCGATTTTATTTAAAATGATATGGTGTAGGTACGTTTAACTGCAACTTAGAAGCAATTTAATTTGTTATATGCTCAAATTGTCTCCCTTCCTGTACAAATTGTAATTCTTTTAATAATTTCGCTTCCCATTCATTTATTTTTTATTTTTTATGGTGAATGTTTCTAATTTCTATGTTCAGTTTGTAACTCCTGCTCACTCTCATACTAGTTCCTGCAAACTAAATCAGAACTGAACATTTTTTTTTATATGTTAAATTTCATGGTCTTCCTTTTATTTTAGATGCTACGTTATTTGGAAGAAATAAATGTATATGATTGAGCCTTTCAATCGGTACAGAAAAATGTCAGGTTTTTTTTTTTCACAATTAGCGACTACGATTCCCGGTACAAACAGGCGATTATTTAAAATTCTTTGGATTCAGTTCGTATTGTTATTAAAATAAAAATGAAGTCTTCATTCAGTATTTTTTTCTATCTACAGTATTTAAGGTACTTTCCCTCCATGTGGCAAAGTCGTGGGACGCCCTGTATATTCGGAATAAGCGAATCGAGATCTATTAACTCTTTCTAAGTAACTTTTTATGAATCCTTCAGAAACTCGGTTTTCAGTAAGCAAGAATGCATAACTAAAACTTCATAACAAATTCACTAATCAAAAATACAATTCTCGGAAGCGGCAAAATCGAGTTATTGTATTCTTCGTTAGCGTGGCAGTAGATAGCAGCGAGTTATGCTCGTCAGTCAATGAGGGCGTATCGTAACGTATAGATAGATAGAATACTCTTTATTATGTACACCATAAAAATTACAGATATAAGTGTAGAAATGTTACATAGTGTGTCACAATGGGCGGTCTTATCGCTAAAAGCAATCTTTTACAGACAACCTAATGCTCAAAGTACAATCTTAAATTTTTACATGACAGCTGAATGCTCCCGGTGAGAAAGCGTCTATTAGTAACGTCTTGCTCATTTCGAATCTTGGATTATTTTATAACAGGCGAATGGTACACTTATATTGTCGCTTCACCAAGGTAGACCAAAGAAAATTATCAAACAAAAAACGGGGCAGTCTTTGGGGATCGCTGATGGAAGTGAAAACTAAGTAACTTGTGAATTGTATCGTCGAGCTATTATATTATTAACTTCGAGCGTTCGGTGACGATGACGCGAGTTCCATGATTTTTGCTCACCCAAAAATTACACATACATACACAGTATACATATAGCTCATAGAAAGCATTCGGTGACGATGACACGAGTTCCATGATTTATGTTCACCCAAAAAGTACACATATATACACAGTATACATATAGCTCATGGAAAGCGTTCGGTGACGATGACGCGAGTTCCATGATTTTTGTTCACCCAAAAAGTGCTCAACGTGCCTAAAGAAGTTTTCACTTCAAAAAATCTATCTTGAAAATGGCTTTCATTGTCAACTTATTACGTGGAATAACATAACATCACGCCTACTACCCTGAAAGGAGCGGCAGAGGAGTATCTACAGTAGACCCACATTTCGTCAGTACATCATTTCAGCCGAAAGACGTCCACTGGTGGACATAGGCCTCCTAGAAATAGCACATGCAGTATACATTCATTAAGTAGGACAAATAATATTCTATAATCAGATCTATTTTATTAACTATTAGCTTCTGCCCGCGACTTCGTTCGCGTGGAAGTCGTAAGAAACCACACTATACTAAATTACCAGCCACATTAAAAAAAAAAATCTGACACCTCCAACAAATATCGTTAATGTATACAAAAATGTAAACAAAAACTTAACAAATTATATACTAAAACCTTCCTCGAGAACCACGCTATTCATTGGTGAAAACAGCATGAAAATCGGTGGTGCAGTCTTTGAGTTTATCGCGAACAGACAGACGCGGCGGAGGACTTTGTTTTATAATATGTAGTGATTGTGATAAATAATTAATAATGCTATACAAAAAAAATATTGTCTATACAGTACAATGATCAATAAATTTCAAAATTACAATATTAATAACAAAATGCTCAATTATAAACGTTAAGAGGGCTGTCGTGTCTTATCGGTAAGTACTATTTGTTGGCCTGGACCCTAGACGTGGCAAAGCCATAACTGGACCAAATATTGTGAGTCCGTGTCATGCCCGTGTACATAATGTCCATGGTAGATAGTGGTAGTTATTATCACTAATTATGTCTACCAAAGAAAGCTTAAATCATCCACACTTCATAGTTATAAAATACATAAACACAAGCCTTCCCATGGGGGTAGGCAGAAACTATAGAGCGCCACCTGCTACGCTCGTTACATACTCATTTTGCTTCGTTTACGTTCATACATCAGAGGCCCTAGTGTGAGTTTCTTTTAACTATCTCGCTTTTATTCTATTTATTCAAGAAATTTTCGTAATTGCACCTACTACTCCCATCACCCAAAGGTTGACTGGTACAAAATGCCTAAGGCATTAAGTCCGCCTCTATACATTTCTGTGCTTGAAGTAATAAATAAATAATACTCTCGTTGATAGCTCTTATCGCTGCGACACACGAGTACTCGCCGGCAGTGTGAACAGGCAGCGATCAAGTATATTAATATAAGTATGTATTCTCTTTTACTTACACGTAAAAAATCGCTTTTAGCGATAAGACCGCCCATTGTGACACCCTATGTACCAGTTCTACATTTATATCTGTAATTTTTATGGTACATAATAAAGAGTATTCTATATATCTATCTCTTTTATCTACAAAAGATTGTAGGCCCGGTGTAAGTACGTTTCTTGAGCGAGAAAAGTGTTGATAGCTACTCGCTTCCTCGTCAGCAGTGGAACAGATGCCTTATATACCGTGTGTAATTTTAGTCGTGATTTTCAACGAAGTAGCTCCAGAGGTAACAAAAATCTTCATATTTTCTACAGTCTTATGGTTATAAATAATAATGCAATGATAAATAGAAATAATCGTACCATCTCAGAAATCATGAAAATCAGCTGTTCCCTACATTTTGACGAGAACATAGTATGGAGCAGCTGATTTTTTCTTCGTCTTCATCTATCTATACACGGTGAAATAGAGTTCATGGGCAACCTCTTAAGGGGTAATTATACTCATTATTATGAACAACTTTCACTATGGGACAAACCCTGAAATCTCGAAGAAAAAAAACAGGTACATTCTTTCATTTTGACGAGCTATGCGAAAATAAATGTAGGGAAAAGCTGATTATTTTTTCGCGATTTCAGGTTTAGTCCATTAGTGAAAGTTGTTGTGATGTGTGAGTATAATGAAACCTTAAAAGGGTGCCCATGAATTCAATTTCACCCTGTATAAATAAATGAATCGCAAAATGTGTTGCTACGCGCAAAACTCGAGAACAGCTGGACCGATTTGGCTATTTTTTGTTTTAAAATGTTCGTAATAGTCTGAATAAGGTTTTTAAACCAAGAAAAATTTAAAAAATTGTCCGGGTAATTGTAAATTCGAGAACAACTGAAAGTGCTTTGTTAGTGTTTTTTTTTTTTCTATGGGATTTTTTAATGAATGATTGATATTTGGACAGGACGTGTGTCGGGTCAGCTAGTATTAAATATAAATAATCTGAACACATTTAAATAAAGTTCTCTCATCCTCCATAGAAAAAGGAGGATCCTCCGACCAGACGAGTGTTGTGTCTGGGCTACTGCCCGAAGATAGATACCGGGAGGTATGTTCTTGTCGCGCGGTAAACTGCTTGCGCGATGCAGGCAATACGTGACGTCAGTGTGATGCGTAGTTCGCAAGTGGCCATGTAGATGCCGCCACAATACCTTGTATCAGCTGGTCCAACAAGTTATTTTATTTTTGATGATCAAAAAACTGTTAAAAAATATGAAGTTTCTTGCTAATACCTACTGGATTTTTGTAATAATACATAAATGTATGTGCTTTAAACCATATTAGGAACAAGCAATAAATATAAATAATTTATTACTTTTTGTAAAATTATGATCTTAATAAAATACAGGGTGTAAGGGACAGCCCTCCGCAGACTGATGGGGTGAATTCAGTATATCATACTAAGATGACCGGTACATGAAATTATTTCTGGAACGTTATGGGAATCCAATAAACCTGATTTGCTTTATTACCTCACACGCAATGTATCGTTACCGTTGCAAAACGCACGTAGAGAACGGCAGCGCAGCGAGTGAGTTCGATGAACTCTGTAGCTAGGCAGAAAGTGAACAACTCGCACCCTTAAAACATAAGTGGCACTATACAAAAATTGACGTTTTTTAGTTAAGTATACAATAAAAATGCATGTCGAAACGCGCCTAATGCAAAAACCCCTGTAACTCTAATGCGCCTAATTTTTGCTAGATGTCGCCAGTGTCACTTATGAATTTGTCACAACTTGTCCGGACGGTAATTGATAAACCGGCACTATGCCAGATCGCGACAAGTGACCGAAGGGAATCCTTGTCGCGGTGACTTAAAAACTGGCACTTTATGTAAAATGCCACTTATTTAATAAAATTTGCTTTCGAATATTTACTGTGAGTAAATACATAAGTTTTGCATAGTGTCGGTTATAGTTTCATAGTTTTGCATATTGTCGGTTATAGTTTCATAGTTTTGAATAACTATGAAACTATAACCGACACTATGCAAAACTTTTTTTTAAATTGCTTCTCCCTTGATAAATAATCAATAATTTTATTGTATGTCACTGGATACTGAAACAGCGATAGTTAAACTGTTATTTTAAGCCGATCACAAAGCTTTATTTCAATTTTTTTAGTTCCATATCACCCATGCAATACTTATAAAAACTTAAAACGGCCATACTGTAAAGTTAACATTTTCGTATAGTGCCATTTATGTTTTCAGGGTGCGAACTGATCTCGCGCGTCGTTCGTTACAGTACTGTTTTATTTTATTTTAGCTGTTTTATTTACATAAATGGAGTGCTGCGTACAGAGAATGATTTTTGAATTTAAATAAAGGAATAGTAACTGAAAAAACGATTAAAAAAATACGATTTTCCTGAGCAAATTTCCGGTGGAATATGATTCAAAATAAGGAGCTAATTGCACCCTGTTAGTTTGCGGAGGACTGTCCCTAATACCCTGTATAGTTTTCTAGCAGAACAAATTGCGATGTCGAACGACAGTGTATAGTGCGTATAGCATTTTTTACTAAAAAAATTATGTATTCAAATTATCAATAAAACGATACAGGAAAATACTGAATTCAAAAATGTATTTTTTTTTATATGTACCGAGTATGGCTGTGTTGGTTGGTTTTCCCAACTTTGTTGGGGTCGGCTTCGGTCCAACCGGAGGCAGCTGACTGCCATCTGACCTCCACAACCCAGTTACTGGGTAAAACACAATAGCCCTTGGTAAGTCTAGTTGTTAGACTTTTGGGGTACTGACTACCCAAACGACTGTCAAAGACCTACGTTAACTATGGTAATAGAGAGTACTGGTAAAAAGCTGTATATTTAACCGATCCACATCCCTTTTTAACAGCAATTGGCAACGGAGTCGTTCGAGATCGCAATACGGTACTCCATCATTTCATAATAATATAATATCATAAGCTGCAAACAAAAAATACTCCAAAAAACGCTTCAAAAAGGCAAAAAAGCAATAACACTGGCTTTATATGATACACTAAAAATATCATAACAAGCCTTAAAACAAATCAAATAAAAAATAAATTAATTGTGCTCAGTAGCTAGGCCTATCCCTATAACTTCACTTAACAGGTGAACACGAAGGACATAGTTTCACTTTGTTCAAATCCAAACACGCGCCATGAAAGGTATGGCCACACTTAAAAACCCAGAGTCCGCCATCTTTGATAAGAACGGTATTTTGTAGTGGCAACCCACATAATACACAATCTGTTATGCTATTATTGATAAAGGATAAATTGTCTAGTATATTGCTGATAGATACGTCTGTTATGTACTCTTCAGTAGATTCGTTGTCTCCAGTAGATTTAGTCGTAGTCAGTGGTCTCAGGCCCCAATGTTTGGACTTCGCTGCCGCAATTATTGGCAGTGCAGTGTTCTTGGGTTTACCATTTAAGGTGCTGCGCAGAAGTCTGCATATCTGAAAATGAGGGCATTTGCATTACTTACAGTATCATCTTAGTAAGAAAGAATTTTATATGGTCCAGGAAAAACGGCTTATGAGGTCGCTGGGGCGGACCGAATACGGAAAACCAAGTATTGCAACACAAGTATAGACTGAGTTAATTGATTGAATCGGAATCAAATAATAATAGATAGATACAAGAGATGAAAGGGACCTATGTAGGCACGAGATCATCATCATCATTTCAGCCGAAAGACGTCCACTGCTGGAAATAGAAATCCCGAATTGGGAGGATTTGCCATAATCGCCACGCTTGGCAGGCGGGTTGGCGATCGCAGTATGGTGTTAAAAATGCATAGAGAACGCTGCTGCCTATTCTCTAGTAAGTCCCTTAGTCGCCTTTTACAACACCCACAGGAGGAAATGGGGTGGTGCTATTCTTTACGTCCGGCTCCACACGGCACGAGATAGTTTGCCTAAATAGGTTCTTTCACCCGAGGTAAATACTTTGCTTTCATTTCGAATATGAGGAAAGTAAGTAGTAAAAAACCTGATTAGTTAAACAGACACATATATCTAAATCTGATGAACTCATTTATACATATTAATATCTGTTTATGTAAATAGCACTCGACAAAACAAATGAAGATCGAATTGCAGCATTTCCCGCTTTTTTTTTATGTTTCTTTTTCTGTGGCATTCTACCAACCAGTATTTTTTATCATTGACGATGATAAATATTTAGCTCAAATCTTTGTAAATTATACAATAAATTTGTGAAAAGCAAATTATAAGTATGAAGTCATGTTACAAAATTGTTGATAATATTTTTTCATTACAATATTACGCCGCGATTTAACTGAGTGACTGTAAAAAGTGTAAAAAAGTTAGAACATGGTTTTGTTTATAAAAATTTTGAGAGCAGGAAAAACCGTTTCCCTGGTACGAAAAGTACTATTTTTCATCCCTCTGATCAGGTAACTTCAAGCGTACTTTCCAAGTACGAGAAATGAAAAATAATATTATAGCCATATTTTGTAAAGAAGCAGCCATGACAAGGTAGGTAGGTCGATTCTAATCTATCGTCATCGCAACCATTTCAGCTGAAAGACGTCCACTGCTGGACATAGGCCTCCCCCAAACACCGCCACTTCGATCGGTTCTGTGCTTCCCGCATCCAGCGGATTCCTGCGGCCTTCACAAGGTCATCAGTCCACCTTGTGGGACTTTCTGGTACGCGGTTGCCGCTCCAGAACCTTTCGGCCTGAGCCTTCTGCTCTGCGAGCAATGTGCCCTGCCCACTGACACTTAAGTTTGACCATAGTCTAAAAAAACAAGGTCTGGCATTCCGGGAGTGACACATGCTTACGTCACTATCCAGTTGCCACTTTATTGCAGTAAAATATGAAATTATGGCAACATTTTCAGTCACCATTCTGATAAAAAAAATATATAAAGCATATAAATTGTTGTTTCGTTTCTCTAATCAAACGAAATAATTAAAATTCAACGTATACCAACATAATTGTTAGTTAAAACCTCAATGTTTTATTTTTATTAGAACCATCGATAGCGGTGATGACGTGGACTTGTGTCACCCACGTGACCATTGTGTCTCGGAATGCTATACCTGGCGAAGTATATTATTATACCATGAGTTTGACAATTCTTCGGGCTATTTAGGTTACCTTGGTCTCCTGCAGATCTCTTCATTTCCGATTCGATGACACAAGAAACTTTATATTTTAAAAGAAAAATATTGGAAACTAACAAAAAGGCACTAACAGAATATTCTAAATGTACTCTAAACACAAAAACAACTAGTCAGAAAAATTATGTCCTTACCTCTATCCTGGAGTCTTCAAAGTTATAACAACTATACAGGGTGTTCGTTAACTGTCCAGTAATGGTGACGTCATATTTCTCATACATAGTCACCATCAAACACGTGTGGTAGAACTTCACAGTGATTGCTCCTTCGTCTATGAGGCTCGCGTATTTCTCCATCACTTTTATAGCATTTTTACCACCGATAGACTTGATCATAAGTGCCCCGACATCGTCCCAACTCAAAGTATCCCGCACAGAGATGTGATTGAACTTCTTCGCACAATTTAAACACATATTTGCATGCAGTGTAGCATACAACTGTACGGTGCGCTCCCAAATATCCAGAGTAAACTGGGGCAGAAAAGAATGGAGTACACTTTCATCCAACATTTGGAGTAATATCCTCAATATATTCAACAAGTCTTCATTTCTCCTCAAATATAGAATCTTCCTCCACAAGTAAGGCATTCGTTTACAAATATCGTAACATTGGTTCCTCGTTTGACTTGACCATTGCTTCTCTATAAATTCGTCTATAAGCTCAGAAAATATTGGTGCTTGATGAGTTCTAGAGTACGGAAGAGGGAATCCACATTCGCAACCAATGTTTGACAGTTTCTGACTTTTCATATTCACAGAAATACATGAATCTACAAAGTATTTATACAATATTTCGTCTTTGATAATAGAATCGAGTAATTCCTCTTTTTTCTGTGATTCATTAAGGTAACTGAGGAAAATATTATTAGGTACAAATTTAGATTCATCGAAAGCTCCTATATTAATACAATAACTTTCTAATTGTAACATAAGAGTGTAGATCTGTCTAATATCACAGGCATAATTTTCGATAATAGCAACTAAATTCGATCGATCTGTTTCCTTACCAACTATGCTTAATTTATAATATTGATACAAACTTTTGTTCACTTTATCTCTTTCTAAACTATTATTGTCTACTTCTATGGCCTTTTGACTAGATTCTTTGTAAATGATTTCGTTATCAAATACAATCGGTGTTTGTTCAAGTGTATCATCAGCTACAATTTGTTTTATGAGATCTTGTGTCTCCTGTCTTTCTATGATTGGTATGTCTTTTACTTCCTGGTGCTTATCAACGCTAAGGTGTTTCATTTTCCCTTCAAAGTCTTCCCATTTTTCTTTTAACTTCTTTTTGCTATTAGTTAATCTATCAGACACACTCACACTCAGATCTTTTAATGTCTGCATTGCTTCTGGTGGTAGAGAGCTGAATTTGAAGTCTTCGTTCAGTTTTATATCGCTCTCTAATAACGATGACTGCGCGTGATAAGTGTTGTCAAGTATGTATATTCCTGATTTCATTTGAGTTGCATCATTAGCCTTTAAACCGTCAAACTTATCTAGAACATCTTTAATGCCGTTCAGTAACTCTTCATTTTCTAATTTATCTTTCAAGCTCACTAAAATATGCAATTTCGGTGACAAATTGTTCGCTAATAAATAATCACTAAACAAGGCACACAATTTTGCACACAGCACATATTTCTCTTCAACATAACACTTGACTAAGAACTTGTCTACTTTCATGTATTTCAAGTTTACGAGAGAGCCGTTAGACAGCCATACATACAGCATGTCATGATACACTTTACAATCGACAATATCTTTATAGTTGTCAAACCAAATTGTATGATCAACATCATAAATATTTAAGAAATACAAAGCATTCTTTCTAAACGAAAATATGGCACCATTTGTAGCAACAATTTTGGGAAAATTCACCGATTGTCCTTCACCGTCGGTGACGCCTGCATGTATGGAGACTGTCTCATTCTGGTAAGCATCATTTGACACAAGTGTCATTGGTTTCTTTGCAAGTACTTGTTTGAACTGATGAGTCCGTATAACAGTTCCATCTATCGTGGCTTCCCATACTCTAGAAGACGGTCTTGCACAGAATATCAATGTATTCTCCAGGTCTTTGCCAACAGCGAAACCGGACTCGTCACTGACTATGTTATATTTCCTGACTTCTGTAAAGTCTTGTGTCGGGTTGGTTACTTGTTGTTCGCCGTTAGTTTCTTTGTCGACGAAGCAGGCGCCATACTCTCCGTCCCGGAGTTTCTGGCCTATCTGCCGGTACTGTTCTCGAGACGTATCACAAACATAACACCTTGTAAGGGTGGACACAAGGAGCATGCATGATTTTATATCCAGTTGACAAATTCGAGAATCCAAACTCATTATTGTTAATGATGAGCTCTGGAACATTGTTTTGGCCTGAAAAAATGGATAACTTCTATATTGTCCAGAATAGTCAGGAGGCTATCAACATCAGTTGCAGTCTAATCTACCTATAATGTTCGAGGTCTGGGTCCATATAATGGAACCCCCTACTGTCTGTGAGCTTTTTTGGCCTCTGCGACTTGTAAATTGATACTACTTTACATCATAAGCAATAAAGGCGCCAAAAGTAAAAAAGGTATCTATATTTTTCTTTTTGTAATGCGTAAAGATTGCAGGTAGTAATTGAACAGAGAATCGCCAGCATAAAAAAAAAATACAGTGAAATCGCTAGCGCTAAACAATTGAACAGTTAAGTTGCTAGCCCCATAATGTTCATGTCCTCCATGTTATGTGTTCAGAAGAAACACTTAGGTTATTTTTATTTACATTACTTACTTAATAATAATAATAATAATACCAGCCTATAACTGTCCCACTGCTGGGCAAAGGCCTCTTCTCATACAGAGAAGGCACGAGCATTGATCACCACGCTTGCTCAAGACGGGTTGGCGATTTCAGACTTATATTAATAAGTCCAGGTTTCCTCACGCTGTTTTTCCTTCACCGATGTCAGTAATGTCCAAGATAAACTCAGAAAGTACATATGAATTGAAAAAGTCACATTGGTACTTGCCCAGATTTGAACCGACAACCTCATGCATGAGAGGCGAGGCCTTAACCAACGGGCCATCATGACACATTACTTACTTATTTGTTCACAATAATTCCGTGTGTTAAAGTGAAATTGTCATTGGGACTTGCGAACATTTGAATACACAAAAAAACGAAACTCTATGTGTATTAACTTCACGTCAAACCGGAATATTATCTTATTGCTTGCATGTCTGAACAAATGGGACATCATTGTTATGTAAATTAACTTTATACTCCAACTCTATCTATACTAATATATAAAGCTGAAGAGTTTGTTTGTTTGTTTGTTTGTTTGTTTGAACGCGCTAATCTCAGGAACTACTGGTTGGAATTGAAAAATAATTTTTGTGTTGGATAGTCCATTTATTGAGGAAGGTTATAGGCTATATAACATCACGCTACAACCAAAAGGAGCGGACCATAAATGAACAATGTTGCTAAAACGGGAAAAATTATTCCTTTTTGAGAGCTTCCGTTGCGTGCGCTGCGTAAACGGTTTAAGTTACGCAAATATCATGTATGATGGAATTGTTCCTCTTTAAATTTTCTAAAAAAAAAGTCCGCGACAGCATATGTCTATCTTTTAAGATTGACTCACTATAACCATTTTTTATGGTAATCAAATTTGTTTGAAATTAATGCATTATTTGCGAAGGAGTTTTCATAAACATGGTATTAATCCTTATCCAAATAAATACGTTCATCATCATCATTTAATTTCAATGAATATCTTAGGAGATATAACTGTTTTCTAATAACTCCGCAGCAAAATAATGATCAACTCTGCGAGGTAGTCTATTCTAAAGCTGAAGAGTTAGTTTTTAGGGTTCCGTACCCAAAGGGTAAAATGGGACCCTATTACCAAAACTACGCTGTCCGTCTGTCTGTCTGTCTGTCTGTCTGTCCGTCTGTCACCAGGCTGTATCTCATGAACCGTGATATTTAAAAAGTTGAAATTTTCACATATGATGTATTTCTACTAGAACACCATTTTTTTTAAATGAAAGTTTATGCGAAAACGAAGTAAAAGCACGGGCAGGCAATGTGTTGCGACGGGGTGGGTCGGGGGAACAAGAAATTTAACGCGGACGAAGTCGCGGGCAGAAGCTAGTACACGAATATACTAAAACAAATAAGACAAACAATGAGATAACATTACCGTTGTTGTGATACTGCCAGCTTCTTACGAATGTGCTCGCGAACTTTAACTTTATAGGATAATCGGTTGGTTGCCATCCTGATTTCTTGAGGGAGCGCGTTCCACAGAGAGATAGACTGAACGAAGAAGGAAGAGCGAATGAAGTCAGTGCGGTGAGTGGGACATTGAAGATGACGGTTGTGCGATGAACGTAGATTTCTATTGTGGTTGGCGCAAATTTACTGAAAGTGGGGGGTAGTTGACCTATACAAATAAATAAAATTAAAGTGTCTGTTTGTAATGTCAAAATAACAACGTTTTACTAAATGCATATGAAAGTACGGTGCATAATACAGTGGCCAGCACATCAAGCTACTTCGAAACTGTCAAACTTCTCCAAACGATTCTAAACTTTAAAATCTTGGTGATTAAGTTCAAAATCGAACGAGAAAATTTTACGGTTTGTGGTAACTTGGTGCGCTGGCCATCATACTAAAACAATATATTAAAATATTTTTAATTTTGGTTCTCTGACTGTTTGTTCCGGCTAATGTCCGAAGCGGCTGGACCGATTTCGACGGGACTTTCACTGGTAGATAGCTGATGTTATAACGAGTAACTAAGGCTTTTACTTTAGAAAACGCGGGCGAAACCGCGGACAGCAGCTAGTTGTGTATAAAATTGACATCATGCAAGTCATTGTAATCATTCGGTTTATCCCAAACATAGTCTCTCTAGTGTTCTTGGCTTTGAAAAAATATTTAAGACTGCGCCGAGCGCACAGTGGCGCCCTCATCGTTTGTTCGGTGATTTATTTTATTTTAGAATGAAAATACATAAATTTACCACGTTAAGTTGTACCCCACAACACTATACGTTATTATTACTACAAACAGTAGTTTTGAATTGTTATGTTTTATTGTAATCATTAAAACGGACCTTAGTGGCCACTATTTTCCGTTTTAATGATTACAATAAAACATAACAATTTAAAACTACTGTTTGTAGTAATAATAACGTATAGTCTTGTGAAGCACAACTTAACGATCTTATTTTCTGCATTTTCATTTTAAAATAAAAGAAATCACCGGAAAAACGATGAGCGCGCCACTGTGCGCTCGGCGCAGTCTTAACTGCTTATTATCATATCGCACTGATAATACAATACTGATGTTACTCAAAATTTTACTTATTTGAAAATCGACGAAAAACTGATTATTCACTTCCTGTCTTTACATACCTGATTCAGTGATAATGTTCCAATTCGAATTAATGCGTTCTAAAACGCAAAGCAGCAAATCCCTCCTAGCCGAGTTTTGATCGCAACTAAAGATGATGCAATATTGGGTGGCAGATTATGACAGTCGGTCATCATGAATAAATGACTCATGACGTCATATCTTATTTGTTTTTTGCACTCTTCCAACGAAATAATTATTGACGCGTAGGGAATTGAATTTTACTTTTGAATATTATGTTATCTCAAAGTTACAGCAGTATTGTATTATCAGTGCGATTATCAATTGTATTCCCCTGTATACCCCACACAGCAGCAGTATAGATATGAGAGGGGCTTAGTAAGTCAGACTTGCCAAGGGGTATTGTCACTCTGTAACTGGGTTGTAGATCCGGTTAAACAGGAAGCCGACACCAATATAGTTTGGAAAAGACTAGGCAAACAAAACAAAATACTAAAAACTACTTACAATAAAGTTCTGAGGCTGTAGCACAGATATTTTCCCGACATCATCTCCCATGAACAGCATATGATTGGTGCTCCAGATCATCGCGGTAATCTCGTTCCCTTGGTGTTCTTTAGATAAAACAGTAGAGTGACTACTACTGAGGGATTGGTTACATCCTGCAACCGTGGCCAAACCTCGACCATTGGCAAAACCAATGTGTTTCTCATCTGTGGATATAGCCACACGAGTGATGGCACCATCCTGGAAATTAAAGCATTTTTCACATATACTGAACGGAATAACTAATGACACATCATATAACATCATGCCTGTTTCCCTCGAAAGGTAAGGCAGATCGGAACAGTCAAGGAATAAATATGTTAAGAACCTTAAGACTGCACCGAGCGCACAGTGGCGCCCTCATCGTTATTTCGTTGATTTATTTTATTTTAGAAAGAAAGAATGTCTTAAAGACATTTTTACGTGCAACTCATTATTTTTTCCACTTTGTTACCAAGATTTAAAATAAAAACTGGCCAAGTGCATGTTGGACCACGCACAATTAAGGGTTCCGTAGTTGGGATGAATTTATCCCAAGAACAAACTTAACATTGTGGTTGAAAAACATGTTCTCCCATACATTCCAATCCATAAGTTTGTACGCACAATATTGAGAAATTTACCATGTCGTCATAATCGTAGAACAGTGACGGATATGACATTTATATTAAACTCTGCCGCGCGTGCAATAACAGCACGCAGTAGGTAAGTATAATTTTTGTCCAAATTGAGACTGCTGTTAAGGCTCCTACAAACAGGCGCGACACGCGACGCGACACAAAGGCATCGCGTGTAGCGCGACGAGCGGTGTCTTTGTGCGTCGCGTATCGTGCCTGTTTGTAGGAGCCTTTATTGCACGCGCGACAAAGTTTAACATAAATGTCAGATCCGTCACTGTTCTACGATTATGACGATGTTATTTATATTAAGACCATAGACTTCTTATAGGTTTTCCTGTAATCTATAAGTAAGGAAATATTTTCTGTATTAAAAAAAAAATTGAAGCAGAAAATTTTAGTATCAGTAATTTCGGAGATAACGGGTCAATTTTCATGTATTTTCTTAATATATCTGAAATTCTTACAATAAGCCCTTTCACTTCATATTATGTAACTCATTAAAAATTGTTAAATTTTCTAATTTGCCCCCCAAAAGTGAAACCCATATTTAAAATTCATTTATTAACGTTACACATGAATTTTTGTGACCCAAACACGGAAGGTGTTTGGGTCACAAAAATTCATATGTGTACACAATTTCAGCTTAATCGGTCCAGTGGATTGGAGCAAAATGGCTGTGACGGACAGACAGACAGACAGACAAGTGATCCTATAAGGATTCCGTTTTTTCCTTTTGAGGTATGGAACACTAAAAATGTCAGTTCGAAAAGGTGATATGCACCTGCTATGTGGGAAAGGATTATGTTTGAAAATTGCTTAAAATTTTTGCTACTTGACCATACCTGTAGTAGGTACACCAGCCTGCCCAGCCAGCCTAAACTAATACAAGTCAAATAATGTAAGTTCACATACCTTGTTCGGTATAAGTTGTACAAATTCACATGGGGTTCGGTTGAAAACATAAATGCCTCCACTGGTAGCACCAAATGCTATCAACGATTTTGAGATGTCAAAACAGGTGTACTGAAATTATACAAGAAATCATTGTCATCATCATCATCATCTGCCTTCTCCAACATACATGTCGCCGCAAGAACGTCTACCTGTTAAGATTATTACATAATCTTATTCGTAATAAACTAATTATTCCAATTTATCGTAATCTTGATATTACACCCTCTGTAGGAGTTTATTACAATCAATACAAAGTGTGCCTGCATCTAAGAGATCGGCGCCATCTATTGGCTCCTTTGTGAACTAGAAACACCTAGTATTGTTTTAAGATTAAATATTACATTAATTCTGATGTTCTCTTTAAAACTGTAGCTAAAATTAAAAGGGAATATTAATTTTATAGTCTTTGGGTTTTTAGTCATAATATTTGCAATTAGTCATTTGACACAGTAAATTTGTTTATGATTTTTATTTTTATTTTTTTGGGAAATCATATACAATGTTTGTAAATTTTATATGTGAGCACCATGTACCTATCGCATTTATAAAATTTTCTGTTATTACTTCACTTTTCATTCTTTTTACCAATTGTGGTAAGTAATTTTGATGAATTTTATTTATATTTTTTATTTTTTTATTCTAGGTACATAGTCTTCACCTATAAATATTAATTAATGTATACAAACTATTGTTAACATTTTAAAAGAGTAAGTATGGAGTTTCTTGCCCATTCTTCTCCATACATAACTACATTTTGGAAGGCGCAACTAGAATCAATTAACTATTCATGTAATTTTTGACGTTCAAAAGTGCATCTTCGTGCCTATTTGAAATAAATTATTTGACTTTGACTTTGATAGACCACTAGATTACGTACCCAAAATGGCGCGGTTTGTGATTTTCATGATCAATAACTGAATGTAATAATTGAATACGAAAACTAAATAAGATTTAATAATAGAATACAGACTATAAAGTAATAAGATTATTTTACACAGCAATTTATTAGTGTTGTCAAATAGTAATAATGAAGTTAAAGAATAAAGCTTCTAATTTAACGTTACTTCTGAAAACGCTTTTGTATTTGTGAATTGGCATTGTTTAATTACAAAAGAATTAAATGATAAGCATCTTAGTATTGTTTGTAAGTTTTACTCAGCTAATTAGCTAATAAGACTTAATATGATAAAAGTAGCACTTCCGCTCACTTAGGCCCGTATTACAGAACGTCACTCAATACTCAAGCATTACTTAAAACTAGATTCAAGCCATTTGATTGGTTGAAACTAGTTTTAAGTAATGCTTGAGTATTGAGGGACGTTCTGTAATATGGGCCTTAGAGCAGAATGCGAGGATGGCGTCCTATCGTATTATAAGAAAAGTTGTGTTAAAAAGGATTAAAATTGTAATAGTCCAAAACAAAACCTGTGTAACACAAAGTTAAGATTAAAAGTGTGTCCATGGAGTTTCTTGCCCGTTCTTCTCCATATGGAACCTACATTTTAAATGGGAGTCACTTAACTCAAACTAACTGCTTGATAGATGATAATTCAGAAGTATGTAACTGTAACTGTTTTAGTGACAATAAATGCTTTGAGTTAAAGTCACATTGGTACTTGCCAGATTTGAACCTCATGCATGAGAGGCGAGATCTTTACCAATGGGCCATAACGACACATGATGAGGTTGACTTCCAGTCTAACCAGGAGCAACTGAATACTAGTATTTTACATAGAGCGAAATAGAATAGAATATCATTTATTTCTAGGTATATGGTACAATAAGATCTTAATATTTAACACTTCACATATACTACTGTTCAACTTTGCATACAGTTCTCAACTCTAAAATCTCTCCCTCTAATAGTTTCATCAGTTACTGAGCCCAAATCATTCAACATGATACATTTAATTATCATTGACTCGAAAAGAAGCACAGATCAACCTTTAAAGGAGCTTCAAAACTAAATGGGCAAATATAATTTGTAAACTGGTTCATTGCATTGCTTTGATTAAATGTGAAGATAGTATCGGGTTTCAAAACTGTGGATTATGACTATTTGCCACTCACAAGCATGATTTCCGACATAAATTCTAAACATATATAGATCCACTTTCAAATGTTTGTATCATCGTAATATTCATGTTTATTCGATGGAAAACTTAAAAAATATACGAAACACAATAAACCACCAAGTTTAATGATTTCATAAGAATAACGAATGAAAAACAATGTCTATTTTTAAATAACATCTGATAGGACATTACTAGATTGAAGTTTTAAGAGTTATACGTTACAACCTAGCGGCATGTTTATTAAATAAAGATCCTACAGACAATTTTAGACAATCAGCCAAATTATTTTGAACAAAGGCCAAAGATAGTAGGGGATATTTGGACTAACCTTTATGCGTTGAACATTTTGTATTGGATAATTGATACTTTCTGTAATGTCTGGAAGCTCTTGTAGTAGGTATGGTGGCAAATTTGATCGAGACATGTTTAAAAGATCATCTTATAATTTCGTAGATTTAGTTTATATTTTGTTTTAATCGCTTTTCTTCCGTTTGAAGCAAAATACAGAGACACCAGAACACAGTAGCGAATTAGCGATATAAACAAATGTCAAAGTCAGAAGTCGAAATGTCAAATTGTCAACATGTATTTTTTATTTTTATTTTTAGTGTTGCAACATATCAAGCAACGACAAATGGGATTTTTTACGAGCATAGCTATTCACAGCCGTTTGTTACGCTTTTAAAGGCTCACAAATACAAAACCCGAAAAATTGTCAGTATAAATCGAATAGACGACCACCATTATTTCGACAGCTATTTGCTATCGGGGGCAAGGCAAATTAGTAATTGAAAATATGCCATTTTCGTCGCGGCACGTCGCTGTGTGATTTTTTTTACAGTTTGTGGTAACTTGATGTCCTGGCCACCGTACTTAGTATATTTAGCTTAGGATATCATTCTATGCTCTATCTCTTTCCTTATTACCCACGATTTACCATCAGTTTCTGCTATATAGGAAAATATTTCAATAAAACATTTTCTTCCAACTTTTTCACCAACTGGGGGTTTTCCTTGGGTGCACTTGTACTTATGTGCATACAGGGTTAAACGTCGGTTGGTGCCTCATTTCTTAAAAAATGGCCTAATGACCCTCTGCGAGTTAGCTTCGGCTTCGCGTACGCTTTATAAAGGATCGGGACCCCATAGTCCTGAGATACCTAACATATTAAAAAAAACAATACTCGTGCTAGGTGGACCTACACCTAGGTGGAAAAATTATCTAGTACGGCACACCTATAAACAAAATGTCAGCCGCTTCGGAGCTTAGCCGCTTACAACAGACAGACAGACAAAAAAAAACCATTACAAACAGACACTTCATATTTGTATTTGTATAGATTCAAAAGAGAATTCATAAACGTAACAAATTGCATAATACTATAAGATCCTTCATTTGCCTAGCCATTCCCCAACCTAGTTTGAGTCGGCTTACAGTCTGACCGGATGAAGAACACCAGTATTTTACTTGTAGTGACTGCCTATCTGACCTTCCACAACCCAGTTACTGGGTAATACGATACTCTTTACGAGTTCCACTATGTATACGGTAAGAAAATACAAGAAACTCGTTTAAACGGCATCTAAAACGGTTTGGAAAAAAACGTTCCACATGGAGTTAAAAGTAACTTTCATATTTATCATGATCCATAACGCATTCGAGACATAGTCGAAACTACAATCATACTAATTCCATGTTCGAGATCGATGAATAAAGTGTTATTGTACAGTGTGCTGGCCACTGTACAATAATAACACTGTATTCATCAATGACCAAGCTAGACGAAACTGTAAAATTTCTCCAAACGGTTATAAACTTTAAACTGTTGAAGATTAAGTTCAAAATCAAACGAGAAAATTTGACAGTTTGTGGTAACTTGTCGTGCAGCTGGCCACCGTACAGTCGCCTGCACATCAGGTTAAACGAAACTGTCAAATTACTCCATACGTTTTTCAACCTTAAAATATTGACGGTTAAGTTCGAAATTGAATGAGAAAGTTTGACAGTTTGTGGTAACTTGAGGTGCTGGCGACTGTACTTTATAGATACTTAGTAATTCCACAGGTTTTTGAGTTGTTGAGGTGCATGCTAAGCTAAGCAGCATCTTTTTTTAATAAAAATTAGGGTTCCTACATTGATGTTCAAAAAAGGTAGATTAGGTACGCGCTCCTCGACGTGGACCGCATAACATAAGCCGACCGGCACAAGTTACCTTAGTCACAATCGAACTGGCGTTTGTGTAGCACATGTGTAGCACGTTACGAGTAAGTAAAATTACCGTAATCGTCTAAATAAGCAGCAACAATGCCTTTCTGTGTTTTCAAAATGTGCACAAATAATTCACAAAGCAAAAACATTAGTGCTTTCTATGTCGCCATTTGTTTCTGAGTTTATATGGGTACGTAACAGTGACAATTATTGCTATCTCGTTCCCGCTACAGCCCACGTCATAAGACGAACGACATCGGGAAATGTAGTTGTGTGGGTGTGTTTACATGTAGGGGAAAGTCCTCCAGTACCGGCCGGCATCCAGTACCGGCCAGTTAGAGTTTTCTATAAGCATTAAAGTAATACGTTCTTACAAGTATATGCCCCGCGCCGCGCCGACCTGTCGCGACACGCTTACTGACAGTATGCCGATTTGTGTTGTGCATGGTGAACGTACGATACACAACTAAAGTTCTGTGGGTGATTACAGAAGTTTATAGAACGAGTTCAAAAGAAGTTAAACCTGGTATGTATTGGTTATTTATATAGCTATTATAAAATATGTTTAATTTCAATATTTATTTGTAAATTATTTTCTAGGGTCGCACATTATATTTTTTTCGTTCCCTACAGTACCGGCCATAAAATTGTCCCCCAGTACCGACCACTTTTTATGTTTATTTTTGAGTGATTTTATTTTCTTATACACAAAGATGCCAGGCGATAATAGTGATGGTGAGACGAAGAAAAAGAAGGGTGATTGGGATCCCGCCAATATGCATAAAGCCGTGCAAAAGGTGCTGAGTAGGTAATGAAACGAGTGCGCGTCAGAACTTTATCATCAGTTCCAGATGGTTCAAACAGACGAGCTACTGCACGACGTCACAAAGCTGAAAAAAGTGAAATTTACACAAGTTCTCCATACAAAAAGATGTTGGAACAGAAAAGAGCAGATAAAAGTGTTGAGTCAGCCAAGGGAGGCAGGAGTTTGCTTTCAAGACAAGATATCAGCAAGAAAGGCGAGAACTTGGTTTCAGGAAAAGATATCAGCAAGAAAGGAAAAGATAAGAAAAAAGAAAACCAGAGTCCTCCCCACAGATCGAACCAGGAAGAGACAATTTGTCCTTTGTGCCTTGAATCTCATGAAGAGGATTGGATTCAATGTGGAAACTGCAAGGTTTGGGTCCATGAGGCTTATGCAAATATGTCAGAGCTATACACTTATAGCAAATCAATACACTTGTGATTTTTGCCTGGTATAAATGACCATTTTTATGCTGGCCGGTACTGGAGGCCAAATTTTTAAATGTTGATTTTTCATACTCTTCAAATTTTATTAATAAAGTTGATTATTTCTAAATATAATAGTATTTTATTTGTTTTTATTTACAGCACTTGAATGCCTTAACACATTTTAGGTGATACTCGTATTTAACATAAAACCTGGGGGATTTTTATTTTATCCTGCTTAAACCTTAAGGTGACGGTACTGCCGGACTCTCCCCTAGTTGTTTCTTGTCCAATAATGTACATTAGAGCGGTGCCAATACCTCTTTTTATACATCAATGGGTACCTACCATTCTTTCAAATTCTTGTTAAAATGAAACAAACATGTGCAACAGACTGATTATGTTTATTGAATACTTAAATACCATTCATACATAGTACTTGAAGGTGTACAAAGTATTATATGATGAAGTTACTCGGCTATTTCCAAACTAAACTAATTTGTAATGTAGGTTATGATGTTTTGTGTTATCTTCCTGAATTCATGTATAATCCTGGTGGGATGTAAATATAATTATATCACTCCTTCTGTATGTACTTATAGTACCTGGACAGCAAGAAACTGTCTAGGTACTTTTTTCTATTTTATCAAGTACCGCGTCCATGGATTCTAAAAACAGAAATTTGGTATTATTATTTGCAGCACAAACATTTAAAAACACTTTCTCTACAGAAGATCAAATATAATAATTTACTGTATTTAAATTAGGTAATTTGAATCTAATAGAATAGAACAGAATATACATTTATTTTGCAAATATGATAATATTGTTCTGTAAAATACCTATCTGAAACTATAACCTAATAAGTACAGAAAAAAATCGTATTCCAGTTCTGTTCTTAATATTGAACATGAACAGACATAGGAAACGGATTTTTAAGAGTAATGTATACACAAGCGAAATGAATAACTTGCCTCCAATGTCGGTGGCGTGAATATCAAATGATTCAAAGAAGTCTGGCAGTGAGCAGCAGTAAGTGTACTTGTCGCTGCTAATAAACCAGTCTTCATATTTGTCACAAATATCTTGTGTCTTGCATTTGATGTCCTTTTCTATTGGTTCAGGATCGTTAACATGGACTATGGCCACCGCCTCATCGTCGTCGAGTCGTACCACCTGCAATTAAATTCGTGTGATCATGAAAGCCGGTCTCAACGTGTGAGGAATTTAAAATTTCGCCAGTTATGTTTAAGTCCTAATAATAGGGGGCGAGTCTATTGCCATCAACCGGGCACAAATCCAGACTCCGGGCTGCTACTGAGAAATTCCTGATGTAAAAACCCAATAACACTTTTGCCGGATCTGGGACTCGAAACCAGAACCTCATGCTCAGCAGTAGAGCTTGCGACGGAGGTCAGTTCCATACAATTAATGTTATTTATTAAGTATGAGATTTCTAAATAAAAAATACGTATAATGTAATTTTGCAAGGTTTCATCACGCGTCGAAAGCAAGCAAGTGAAGCACTTTGAGTGACGGCATAAATATAACGCTACGCTTCCAGTTCTCTTGACCGCACTTGGTTGAATAAGGTTACGTACAAGGCAGACAATAAAGAATATTCTTGTGAAATTGTAGCCAGTAGCGTCGTTGTGTAATAAGAATCAGGTAATATACCTTCCATAAATATCGTGGTATAATAGCTCCATTTTTCTCTTGCAACGTATGCGTACCAGACCAGGTAACGATGTCAGTGTAGACGGGCAGCTGGGATCTCACCATCTCATTAATACTTTCCCATGTCGTCTGAAATCATAAAATTCATTTGAGACATGCTTAAAATCGGGCCTAAATCAAAATTCATTCATGAAATTTGCTAGACTATATATTTTGTGGAACAGAAACATAAAATGATGTTTTCTCTATAGAAAAACGTCACGAAGTTAGCTCTAATATCCTCGTTAGGTCCATAATGAAACCGTAAACATCTATATATTATTGATTATTTCAAAGCCATAAAATAGTGCTTACCCTTGAAGTATCGCGAGGGAGCCAGACCGGAATTGCATTCAAAGGATCGATGAACGTGCTCTTCTTAGCGGGGCCATCGTTAAAGTCTTTTGCATTCACCAGCTGGGACTTACTATAACAATTCGACGACATTGTGTCTTTACAAGTAAATCGTCTCTCAGTTTTTTTGTTGCCTATTCCTGGATATGTGTTCCAGCTGTAGCTGGCATTCAGACCGTTGTTGTTTGTGGCAGTCATTATGATGCGTGTGTATAAGGGCATGTTTTTTTCAGTGTCGAAACAGACTTCGTAAGCCTCTAAGAAGCCAGGGACGTTGTAGCCCACTCTCATTAATTCGGAGGTTTCCGTTGAGCATTTTACTTTCTTTCTGATAACGGAGGGTTGAAAGCTGTTATTGCACTGTAAGTCCGAGAGCTTGTGCTTTTTGCCTTCAACTAAGAATGAGTCTTCATTATAACAAAATGCCTCTAATGTGTTCTTTTCAGGGAAGTTTTTGAATGTGTTTGACGTCTCTTTTTGGCTTGGACAAGACAGTGTGATTTTCTCTTCTTGTTTCACTACTAAATAATGTTTCGTGTTTTCCAATTTGTGCCAAAATCCTTTGTCATCTAGTACGAGCGGACTATATTGCACGTCTGCATTTCCCAAGTTCCTAGTTATCAAACATACTGTAAGAAAAAAAAATGTTGTATAGAACTATATGTAGGCAGGTAGTAGGATAGATACTTGACATCTTTGAGTATATTGATTTAATGTAAGTACTTAAAAGTCGTAGCGTGACTCATTAGCCATGGCACACGGTGCTGCTCTGCACCACTTGCAGGCGATGCACCTTGGGTGTATCAATATCTTCAAATGACAATTTTAGACAGATTACCTTCAGAGAGGTACAAAATTTTGATTGGCTGGTGCACGAACCACCGCCCGCTGTAGACGGCCCCGCAAAGACCCATTGTTATACGCTATATGTAGGTAGGTAGTAGGATATATAGGTACTTTACATCCTTGATTCTATTCATTTACTGTAGGTACCTACTTATAAGCCACAGCGTGAGTCATTACCCGTGGCACAAGTTGCGGCTCTGTATCGCTTGCAGGCGGTGCGCGTTCGGATGTATCAATATCTTCGAATAACAAAATTTTGGTTGGGTGGTCCATGAACCACCGCCCGCTGCAAGCGGCCCCGCACCTGCGCCGGCCCTAGTCTTTGATCAGGGTAGAGCGAGTTTTTCTTTTTGCGCCCTTTAGTCGAAGCCGTTATGAAGCCCTGATTTTAGCCGAGCACAAAAGAGCTGTCACCCATGTAATTTTACAAGAAACTTTGTTTACGGACTAGGTTCTAGGCCAGTCTAGCCGCTTCAAACAGATTTAGCTTTTAAAATGTCTGTAGATCTATGAATTTATCTAGTGGCATCTACGGATTATTCAATGTGACCCTACGGATTAAAAAAAATCTGATCTGGCAACACTGCTCCCGCGCCTCCCAAAAGGCGCCATCAAATTTTTATTTTGCGCTGAAAATTGTTTTTCGCATTAGGCTTTTTGGCTCCCCTAGCCATCTGGCGCCTAGAGCGACCGCTCCTCTCGCTCTACCCCAGGGCCGGCGCTACCCCGCACAGAGCCATTGTTACACGCTTATGGTTGGCAAAACTCAAAGATCATTTCTAACATAAATATTGACACTTGCCTGAAGACTCGACGTCAAACCTCCTCTGTATTGATCCGTGCACGTTGCTTACATTGCAAGTATAGTGACCTGGGCCTGCTGAGTTTAGATCAGTTAACACTTTGCCATTTAACCTCCATTCAACCTGAAAGTCACAGAGCTTTATAGTGTGTTGCTATAAATTGAGTGTGCCTGTAGTTTTTTTTTTTTTTTCTAAAACCTTTGTTGCCCAGTGGTGTCGATCACAATTTACGAGTTTTAGGTTGTGGTTTCATCACCACTGCTCTCAAAACGGTGAAGGAAAACATCGTGAGAAAACCGGACACACAAAGACATGTGACATCCACCAACCCGCTGTGGGCCCGCTTGGTGGAATATCGCCCACTCCCTCTCACAGAGAGGCGGCCTGTGTCCTAGCAGTAGGAAGATTATGCTTTTGCTAGTATTTTCACGTAATCTAAGCATTATTTTAATAGCTCAGCATTTTGAGAGTATCTTCAGCTCTAATAATTGTCATTATGTAAACTTGAAGGTTGAAACATAATTATTTATGCATAACTACTCTTATACACCGTGACATTTTAGTCGTCTTACAAAGACAGCCCACTTCATGTATGCTATGACTACAAATTAAAATGGACATTTGATTTTTTTTTTTTTTTTTTTTTTTATAGTTTAAAACACACTGTTATGAGTGCAGTCCGATCCTTGTGTTACAAGGGCGCCGCGGAATTGAGCGGCGACATCTTTATCAGAGTTCATTTACCCTAACGCAAAAATGTGTTTCTTACTATTGCAACTTAATCTAAATCCATTCTGCGGCGCCCTTGTATCACAAGGCTCGGACTGCACTCGTAACAGGGTGTTGTTTTAAACTATGTCATGCGTCATAATTAACAAAAAATAAATAAAAAAAACATAGTTCAATGATTTTTTTTTTACATGAATGATTAGTAGTCATTGGATACGAAGTGGGCTATCTTTGTAAGACGACTAAAATGCCATGGTGTATTTTTGATTTATAGCGTTTTAATAACCATAAAGGCTTGCACAGACTGGCGCGACATCGCAGGCGCGACAGGCAGCGCGACCCTTCTCGCGCTCACGATATCGCGCCAGTCTGCGCGAGCCTTAAGAGAGCCACTAGCGTTACTCCTTTAAAAAAGTATTGTGTCGTGACTGAGAAGAAATTATGAAAAACGGCTCAATTAGGAACCTCGGTAAGTGTGTCTAGAATTTTCTAATACCTTTTATAAAGTTTGAAATTGCGACAAGAAGCAACAAAATATGATCTCTAGGAATGTGGCCGCTTTTCTTTAGATCGAATTTTGTTGCTTCGTTTCTCAATATGAAACGTTATAAAAGGTATTAGAAAATTCTAAACACACTTACCTACCGAGGTTCCTAATTGAGCCGTTTTTCATAATTCCTTTTCAGTCACTTGTACGCCCCCTTAATATGCAGTGCAAACTTACGACGGGCTTCGGTTTCGCGGTGTCTCGAATGTCACAGTTTTGTTTGATATGTGATACATCTCCTTGCCAGTTGCTAAGAGAATTAGCGTCGGAGACAAACTCCGGCGCACTACCGACGTCCACCACGTATGTGTGTGTATGTGTGTTTCCATGCTTGTCACTCACACGACACGTATAGTTGCCGTCGTGGTCGGTGCTAATAGCATTTGTTATTTGTATGTATGGTTCTTTAATGCCTGCGTCCTTCGTCTGTGGAAGCATAAGTATATTTTAGTTCACCATATTAGACATCAAGTCGTTAAAAAATCATATAGGTACCTTCTAGAAAATTTTAATTCACTCATTCATATTCATTATACCTACACATCAGTTTTAAATTGTTCTTCAATAGAAACAAATATTAATAAAAATACGCGATGGAAGGGACACGGTAACGAAAACTTTTACCTGCATGTATTCAGTACATGATTACAGAATCAGGGAACGTGTAAGGAACAGCAGATTTTTTTTTTAACTGTTCAGTATTTTCAACGGTCTAGAATCATGTATAGAATCCATATTAAAAGTTTTCGTAAGGATATCTTGGTAACAGTGTTGGAACCGATTTTAATGAAATTCCTGTCGCTTTTGCACACTTGTCGAGAGCTAGACCATAACACAAGAAATTCGGTTCCTCAGTATCCACAAGTTTATTTTATATGTATTGTGAATTACTGGTGGGTAATCCTAGCTACTTAGATAAGTCTGTATATGTAGTCGCCGTTTAGCAGACGAGAATAATCAGTCGTTTGCAGTCCCTGAAATTGAAACAGCATCCTGCCACAGTGCGCAGTGAGGTAACTCTGTCTGTGACCCGTAATATGCGCGGTTTTAGACTTGCTTCGCACAGTTTCTACGACATGACAAAACATCGAGATTTTTTTATTGAGTACCTATAACTATATAAGTTTACCGCATCAAATCCCGTTGCGTAGTTTACAAGAACAACGCGGTCACACAGACAGACACGAAAAGTGACTTCAATTTAGATATTGAACTCGCTTTTTGTACTACGGAACAATTCTGACGAGGTTTTCAACATCATTTAGAGATTTTTTTTCCGAAAGGTTTGTGTATAAAACGTTAATATTTCCCATAAATATAATAAAGAAATCTTCATATTTTGCCAAGTTAATATATAATACGTATTGATGTTCATCTCAACCACCGGCAGTGGGGAGCCAGAGCCGGAGCTCGGAGCCGGTTTGCTACTTAACCTCTGGTCGTTCGGTAGCCCTTCTCTCCCCTGATAACTTCGGTTTAAAGACATTTATTTCTCAAAGAACAAATTACTTAACTAAATTAACAATAAGTTGTAGTTACGCCGTTCAAGCCATCTAAGAAACTGAACACCATAGTTCCATTTATAAAATATAGCAAGTACCCATGTTTCAAAGTCTAAATAAAATACAAAACAGTTCAAGCCAAACTTATATGTGTCCAATATAAAAAATCTAAACTTGTATATCTAATATATAATTCTTTAGGCCTTTTTTAAATGTACACTCTCTGACTTTTTTGGGTAATTTATTGTATAGTCGAACCCCCTCATACTGTATAGTTTTCCTGCCGCACAGGGTTCTCACTCTTGGTACTTCTAGGTCGTCATAATTACGAGTATTATATCAATGAATATTTTGTGTAAATGAAATATTTGTGTGTATGTTGGTCTTAAGGTTCTTTCGGATAGTCATGCATGTATGGTATGTATACAATTGTTGTACAACTTACAATTATTGTTGGCCGCGGCGTCGGCGCGGTTGTAGTCTCTGCTGATCCGAGTTCCGGCGGCGATGGGGTGGTGCTCAGCCACAAGTCCGGGGTTCGTAATTTTGTCTACAAAATTAGTAATAAGGAACGCATATTTAAAATAATATCTTGTTATTTTTTAATGTCTGACATTACGATACCCTGCTGTCCTGGACCTTTGGAAAGCGTACGAGGGGCCGAAGCAAACTCGCAGTAGCCCGTTAGACACTTTTAATTAATTATTGTCATTATTAGATATTAAATACAATTATTTGCCTTACTAGATAGTAACCACTGACTCATCTATTGAATCGACTTTTAGAAAAAAAACACACTCACAACAATTTTAAACAGAGTAATTAGATCAAACAAGAACAATGAAAGAGTAAACTATTGTATGTAAGAACTGTTTAAATTGTTTAATTAACGCCAAAACTTCTTTCACTCGTAATAAATATTGTAGGAATGAGAATATACTTACGATAAACCATTTAACTGATTGAGATGCAGAAGTATACGCGTCACATTTTAGTTTTTTCGTTTCACCCTCTAATAGGTACACGAAATGTTCGGTGCCGAAGTTCATGGGGAGCTCTATAAAACAATAAAGCATACATTTTAAAAATATTCCAAGAAAACCGTCATAAGTGTCGCATAACTGGCGAAATAGACAGATAGATAGAATACTCTTTATTATGTACACCATAAAAATTACAGATATAAATGTAGAACTGTTACATAGGGTGTCACAATGGACGGTGTTACAATAGGTACACCTCTGCCTAAGCCTTCGGGGATAACAGGCGTGATGTAATGATGTTACAATAATATTACTTACTTTCAACTGTTGCTTGGAACGTGGTGCTGACTGTACTAATGTAGTTCTTAGCTTCACACGTGTACAGTGAAGAGTCTTTCTCTGTCGGTTTCGTAATGACAAGAGCTTCATCGTCAATTATGTACTTTGAATCTGAAATTAGCGATATAATAATAAGACAACGTTGTTTTTAGTGTAAAGAAAACCCAAAGATGTACTTGTCCTAAAATAAAATTAATAACAAAGGAAAAGTCGGTCTTAAAAGCTACAAGGAAATAATGAAAGCTGATGCTGCTGCTGAGCAAACTACGCATCAAAGACTTAACGTCACAAATCCTGCATCGCACAAGCAGAGTTTACCGCGCGACTAGCATATATACAACATCCTGACATCAACCGTCGGGCAGTTGCCCACCAGACACAACATCCGTCTGGTCGGAGGATCTTCCCTTTTCAAAAGAGGATGAGTGAACTTTAGACCCTTTTCCTCATACTGTGAAAGTTAGACATCGACATCAGTTTTGTTATTTGTCTGATCAAGCTATATTCAGGTTTCCACTATAGCTAGGTACGTAGGTAAGTGCTGAACAACTAACATAAATAGTGTAAAATATTCTGATCATTGTCTTCCTGCCCATTGCCCCATGTTACTTGTGGTCGGCGCAAAACGTTTTCTTCTTTAATTCTCCCCTGTCAACCGTTACGCTATCATTCACTCCCGTTTCTTTCATAATTCATTCCTCACTATCCATGTTTTCTTTGGCCTTCCTCTCCATCTCCATCCATTAACATTTATATCCAATATAATAAATAATTGATTTGTTGGATATTTATAAATTACGTACCGGGTTTAATAGTGGTGCCTTTTAATTTCCATGTAATGACTGGTTTTGGAATACCGACGACATCACAAGGGATCCTTAAAGCTAGATCTCCTTCGATACCTTTTACTGTTGTAGAGTTTTTAATGATTTCTGGTGCAACTGTAAAAATAAGATTAGTTCAGTATGAATTACAAGCTCAAGCAGAAGAAGATCTTTCTAAGTCAAAGTGATAGTGACAAAAATTTAGAACATAGTTGGTTTGGACATGCTTAAAGAATAGACGATCAAAAGGAATTTAAAGGTGGATCTCAGTGGAATCGTGGTAAACGATCTGATCCAGCCTGTCCCTTCCTACCCTCCCCCAGCGACGCCCTAAGCCGAGGTTCGTACCCCACAGGGGGTGCCCTTAGCGTGTAGTCGCTTAGTTTATGACCTTTATGCCCTGCCTGGAGACCCTAATTTATTAAGGCATCCACAGGATGGACTATGGTTAAACAGCCTACGTGGTAGGCGACGCCCATGATGGCCATACACAATAAACTACGAACCATTGTCTTAAAAGAAGAAGGTAATCTTAAATTAATATTGTTATTTAAAAGTCCTGTCCAAAAAGGTCAGGTATGTCCTTATGTATGGCGGTATTTCATTGGTAACCGTTGACCTTGAGCTGGCCTAGCGTAGTACGGAGTTTTAAAAGAATAAGAGGCCAGCTTATACTAGTTTTTTTACCACTGACGCGCACAGGGTTGCTGCAGAACTTGTGTAGTACTCGGAAACGGCTGACGGGCGCGCGTGTATGACCAGACCTTGACATACAGGGGTACAGGCGTAGTCACAGACGATTATTCTATCATCATTATCATTTCAGCCAAAAGACGTCCTCTGCTGGAAATATACCTCCCCAAGCAACGCCGCTTTGTCCGGTTCTGTGCTTCTCGCATCCAGCGGATTCCCGTGGCCTTCATAAGGTCATCAGTCCACTTTGTGGGAGGCCTTCCAAAGCTACGTCTTATGGTTTGTGGGTGTATGATACAAATTTCACTTACATTCAACAATGAGCGTTGTAACGTGTTCATCGCTTCCGAGTATGTTCTGCGCCACACACTTGTAGCTCCCCGCGTGTGTCTTCATTACGTTTGATATGCGCAATGTATTCTCTGAACCGGCGATAGGTACATACTTTGTAGCTGATTTGTCCATAAATTGCCAGGTAATTTTTGGTTTTGGTTCACCGTTGATGATACTGAAAATTAAAAAAAAAAATTATAACGGTTACAATAGTTTTCTTTCGATAATACGGAATAAAGTTAATTGTCTTGTTCTGTGCAAGTCACCCCCTTGCCATTTTATCCGTGTATATAAAAAACATTGATCAACCAGGGGTCATAGTCCTTCCATGGTTCTTGGTAACTAATCTAATTTAGCCACCCTAACCCATGCGTTAGGGTGGCTAAAGTGGAGTGGATTGCAAGATATAGAAAAAACTATATTGGACCATGGTCCAATATCGTTTTTGCTAGATGTATTGCAATCGTCCTACACCAACCGGGGGTTGTCCTTGGGTGCACTTGCATAGTGCATGCAGAGTTTATCGTCGGTTGGTGCTTCATTTAATTAAAAACATCTTACATCAACATCTCTGCGAGTTGGCTTCGGCCCCTCGTAAGCCTTAAAAAGGTCCGGGACCGCAGGGTCCCCATGATCGCGAGTTATATATATATTCAAATATTAAGTACCCCAAAAAGTCAACGAAAAAATATTTTATATATATTAACTGCTCAAATTCCTACTTTTACTACAAAATCTGACTTTGCGATGAGTTAGAGACTACAGATTAGTTGTCGATGTACCAGGGAGCCTAGACACAGTCACATTCTATCAGCGATAATGATGACGGAAAAAAATGAATTTTATTGACAAAAATGTATTGGATTGACATATACTACCGAAAAGCTTATGTCATTCCTGTTGAAAATCGTTGCATAGATACGAAACGCTTTGAAAGCTAGGCCCTCAGGTCCTCCGAATATAACTTTATCTAGTACAAGCAACCCGCCCCGGCTTTGCACGGGTGCAATTTATATGTGAAGACGGTATTCTATTCACGAGTTCACGACAAGTTGTGCACAAGTTCTAAGCAGAAGAACTAGGCTTGCATGAATTCAAGGTAGTATTTCATTAGTATTATTAAGTACTTATTTTTGTTTATATTTACATAGTTATATAGCCTATGTCCATATGGAATAATGTACCTTTCAAAATGGTGAAAGAATTTTTCAAATAGGAGCTATGGTTCCGGAGGATTACCCTCCACTTATGTAGAGCGAATTTTGTGAATTTGTATATACTCGTATACACAAATTCACAAAATTCGCTCTCTCTCTCTATAAAAGTAATATTAGTATAGACATCGTTTGATAAGTTGTAAATAAATGAATTTTTTAGAACACTTACATGCACTCTATAGTTGCAGGGGTACCCAGTCTTGCGTTCTTAGAAGCAACTCCTGATAATTTTGGAAGCTCTGAAAAGTAATGACATTTCAAGTAAACCGTCAGCTAAAAAGGTTCCAAGGTTTGGAGTTTCGAACTGCTTAGGCTTTAATGGCCCATTTTTTATATATGAAAAAAGGAAAGAAAGAAAATACATTTATTTACGGTAAAAAAAAACTAGAATACAAAAAAAAAAACTTCGAACGAATACGCGTTTTAAAATTTATTAACCAAATACTTACGGCGAATGTACGTTTTGAACGTCGCAGTGACTGCGCCAGCCTCGTTCTTCGCCTCACACATGTACGAGTTAGTGTCGCTCACCTTCGGATCTCTTATTATGAGCGTTCCGTCCTCTATGGAGTACTTCGCATCTGAAAGGTAAGAGAACGTCCCGACTGAAATTACCTATGTATACTAGAACAAAGGGAATGTCGAGTTCAAAAAACATCGGATTTATAGGACTTCATTCCTACATAACATCACGCCTGTATTTCCCGAAGAGCTAGGCACATTTACGCATATTTTATCAGTTATATTTAAGTCCCATAAAATAGGGGGCGAGCCTATTGCCATCAACCGGACTGTAACCAGACTCCGGACTGCTACTAAGAAATTACAGATACTGCTGATATATTTGAGAGATTACCGGGAATTGAACCCAGGACATCATGCTCAGCTGTAGCGTTTAAGACCCACTGTATAGATCAACAAGGCAGTCAAACCGCTCCTGTCACTTATATTTGAAAAAATTGTGTGTCGGTTGTGTGGATAATATTATTTTGACTGAAAATATAATGGGATAGTAATTTATTGCCAATATAGCCCCACGAAGCGGGACTAAAGTGACCACTTTAGTCGCTAGGGAGTGAAAAGTAATTCGTTTTTTAATTTCCTTCATGTGACATATGTATACAAACTCAAACAGCCAGTAAATATACTATTATCTGTGGAGTGTGGACCATCTTCAATGCGAAAATGTTGAAGAGTTTTACGTTACATGGCTTTTCCACAAAGAAGGTATGAAGGAAGGCATGTGTTTTAAATTGTTAATCTGTGAATTGTTTCGAAGAAAAAACTGACCTCGAAATTTCAGAATTTTTGTCGAGTGTAAATTTGTTCGGTTTAATTTTTTTTTTTATTAAGAATTTCCAGAGACAGTGAAGAGTTTGAAGTCGAGCAAAGAGCAAAAAGACATAATAGATAATCTTTTGCCGCCAAAATCGCGGAAGATTTACCTTTGTGATTTTTATTTTATTAAGTAATAATATTTATTAAATGATTTTGTACTAAACTAACTATTTTTTTCGCACTCAAAGTGAAAAGTACAGTTTGCACCTCGAGACTTAACGCCAACTTATATACCCTTGGTTTCATTGACTCCCTCGCACGCTCGGGAGTCAAACTGTAACGGAAAGCACCATAATTCGAGCTTAAAATGAATTATATATGTCGTCAAATCATTGAAATGTATCGATTGTTCCGTGAAAACTAATATTCTAATATAAATTGCTTAAATAGCATTATATACTGATGAAAATGATCGATATCTCAGAACTGTAAAGAGATAGCGTAATTTGAACACTGCCATTAGCTTAGTTGGAGCATTTACCCCCTAATTACCTATTTTATATAACAGTATATACCCCCGGGGTACCGATTAAAGTAAAATCCATTGTGTCGGAAAGTAAACAGTGTTATGTACCATTTTCATACTGCGTAGAACCACGTCTCCCGTACCCCTCCTACGTCTAAGGAGAGCTAACTGCGCAATACCCCGCAGACACCCGTTCCCCTTCAACACCCCCTCATCAGGTAGGAATGTTTGTAACTGGTGAGTTTCATTGAATATACGACCAAGAGTCACCCGCAACTTGTGATCATGGGTAAAACCTATAAAGGGAACCCGAGCAAGTTGATTTTTGTAGTACATCAGTAATACATCAAGTAAATCTCTCAATAGCAATAATCTCTCCGTACGATTCAGTTGCTCTCCACATATATTCGAGAATTAGTCGCTCCGCGCTTAGATAGTTTTAATAAAGTCAGTTTAAGTTAGCCAATAATTTCAGTTTAAGGTAGTTTCTAGATATTCTATTAGTTCGTAAGTGCTGATTTATATATTGTGACTCTATTTTTGTTGACTGTAATTATCGTGTGTTATTTTATTGATTATACAAGTGTTTAATCTGACAGTGTGGTTTTCACTGGTTACGAGTAAGTGCGTTGGTAACCTTTCGACACCCCCGCCTACAACACCTGACTCCCCGAATATCTTACACAAACCACTTCCGGTATATTATGGCTTCGTTTAGTCCCTCGATATAAAATATACTATTTTTACTGTAGTTGTAATGGCAATCATGTCATTTGGTTTAGATTGGTGCTTATTTTTATATTAAAAACAAAATCTTTAAAAAAAGATTTTTTTTCTATTTTGTTAATGTGAGACCGTTTTAAGCCTGGAAGACTGTAGATTTGTTAACCATTTTCTCTTTGTTAAGTACCTGGTACTCGTTGAAAGGCCTACGCTGTCCTCCCATACCTATTAACACTGTTATTTGAAAATATTGTAAAAGCCAATTATTTTTAGAAGAGTAGGTAACCGTTGAGTTTCCCGCCGGCTCTTCTCCATAGTGAACGACCAATATGAACCGTACACCTAGCTTCTGATGTTTCATAATAGTGCTAATGTAGGTTTATGAGAAATACAATATTTTGATTTTAAACACACAGGTTTAACTTCTTACTTGGAGTGATGTAACGACCGCTTAGCTTCCAAGCGATGACAGGTTTTGGGACACCAGCTGCTACGCAAGGAATCCTCAGAAGTGCGTCCCCCTCAGTAGCTTGGTATACCATAGAGCTTTTTGTAGTAATCTTTGGAAGATCTGTAAATATGTAAGAAGTTTATAATATGTGCCCTGCTACCCAAGGACTCCACGAGACAGGCTTGACATGACAGTTCATAAAAAATGTAAACCTAGCTATTAATATAGATTATAAGGAAATGTAAAGCATTGTTTTTGGTAAATAAACATCATTATTATTATAATATATTATACAGGGTCATTGGTAAAACACTAACAACCTCTCAGGGCCTCAAGTCTGCTATTATAATAGTATCAGAATGGTCTCTTCATTGTGAGTTTTTGACAGATTTGCCATACAAACACTGTCAAATACTCACAATGGCGAGACCATTGTGACACTATTGTAATAGCAGACTTGAGGCTCTGGACTATATTACTAACATCATAAACAACAACTTTTGTTCTATGAATTTTAATAATTCATCAGATTTTAGTTTATCATATTTTCATACAAAAATAAAAATAATTATATTCAACGTTCTAAATGTTACGAACTCTATGGGTAGCAAAACCAACTGCCGTGTATAGTGCAAAAGGCAGGGGCGACAATGCACGAGAGGCGTAGGTAGGTACAATAAAATACAAAATTGAAATGTGTTAGATAGATCAACGAAATCTTGAAAGTTTTTTTTTGGTAAATGTATGTTTTGTAAAAAGTCATAAAACAAAACTCGTTGTTTATGATGTTATTAATACAGTCATGCAAGGTCGTTAGTGATTTACCAGTAACCCTGTATTATACAGGCTGTAAGGGATAGCCCTCCGCAGACTAATAGGGTGAATTCAGTATATCATACTAAGATGACCGGTACATGAAATTATTTCAGGAACATTATGGGAATCCAATTAATCTGATTTGAATTATTTCCTCACACGCAATGTATCGTTACCGTGGCAAAATGCACGTAGCGAACGGCAGCGCAGCGAGTGAGTTCGATGAACTTTGTAGCTAGGCAGAAAGTGAACAGCTGATTTCGCGCGTCGTTTGTTAGTATTGTATTTATTTTATTTGTATTTCAACATCCATTGCTGGTTTTTTTTTGGCTGTTTTATTTATATAAATGGAGTTCTTCGTATAGAAAATGTAAATTTACCTTAAAATAAAGGAATAGTAACTGAAAAAACCAAAAAAAAATCTGAGCAAATTTCCAGTGGAATATGATTCAAAATAAGGAGCTGAATGCAACCTGATAGTTTGCGGAGGGATATTCCCTACACCCTGTATATCTATCTAAAATGTATTGTCTTGTCTTGATTTTTTGGAGATATGACGTAAAATTTACCTTGAATAAATAATGTCATTATGTGCTCATCTTTGCCTGCTCCGTTCACCGCCACACACTTATATTTTCCCTCGTGTTTGTCCATCACATTCTTTATACGCAGCACACTTTCAGAACTAGCTAAAGGTGTAAACGTTGAACCTGATTTACCCCCAAATAGCCATGTTATTTTTGGTGCTGGTAGACCTCTTTCAACTCTGCAAGGATTCAATCAAAACTGTTATTTGTACCCATGGTCCGTAAATACTGCCTCATTCAATCTAAATATTTCAAAGTTTATAATGGTATGTTACTTGCTACTCACAAGTGTAGCCAAAATCTTCTCCCAACTATGTTGGGGTCGGCTTCTAGTCTAACCGGATACAGCTGAATACGGAGCGACTACCTATCCGACCATCCGACCTCCGCAACCCAGTAACTGGGTAATACGATACCCCTTGGTAAGACTGGTTGTCAGACTTTCGGGCTTCTGACGACCCCTAACGACTGTCAAAGATCCACAAATAACAGCCGGGACCAACGGTTTAACGTGCTTTCCGAGGCACGGAGGAGTCTCGGTATGCAAAGATGGTCACCCATCCACGACCAACCCTGGCAAGAGTAGCTTAACCTGAAGGATCGATCCGTAAGGCTGTTATTACTTAGCTACGAGCTCCTTCTACTCCCACGAAGTAAATAGACAGAGTACAACCGACATAAGTGATTGCTACTTACTTGCATTCTAAGATAGCAGTATTACCCTTGGTGATTTTTATTTCCGTTCCTCCTTGTACCTTAGGAGCAACTAAAAAGTAAAAAAAAACCACACATTATTGTTTTTGTTGGACGATGGAGCTAATAATGGAGAAACAAAAGAGGATGCATATCCGATACGGCTCTAATAATCCTTCCATATTCTATGTTTTTGCTCACGACTCATGAGCAAAAACTGACACCTGCGCAGTAGTAAATTTTTAGGTCTCTTTGGCGGAATGAAGAAGCCGGGGGCGCCGAGCTGCATGCGATTGGTTCGTCAGCCGATACTCGTCCTCTATTGGACTCTCGCGTGTCATTTATATTTAGCTGAAAGTGTACACGCGCGAGCTTGCCCCCACTACTGCCCATCTGTGCTCACGACTCGTGCCGGTTATTATACCTACGATTATCGCATCCCCCGGTCTACTCGTTGATATGTAATGGTGTCTGTACCCCATGATACATGAGACACTAGGGGTTAGTGTGAATCTTTGGGTTCATTAGAGTAATCGAGTTTGGTTAAACCATGCTGGGGTCGGTGTATTTCATTCATTCATTCATTGGACAATGGAGCTAATAATATATTGTTACTTTATCGCAAATGAGAAGATACTTTTGAAGGAATTGCTTGTTCTTGTTGGTTGAAGTGTACAAAAATACTAATATGTACTTACTTAGTCCATTAATTTTAACTCGTGTAAAGAAGGATTTTTCCACATCCTTCTTGTTTTTCAAGGAAACTTTGCAAGAATATCTGCCGACTAAATCCAAATCCATCTTTTTTATCGTTAGTTGAGTGCGACTTGCAGATACCACGTACTTGTCGGATGTTTCTATCTCTCTAGTTTGTCCTGTCATTTCGTTAGAGTAGGACCAACGGATATCCATCGGAAGTCGTGATGTGACGTCACAAGTAATAGTGCCTTCTGTACCGTAGGTCAATTTTGTTATTCCTATCAACAATAAAAGTAAATATCAGTTTATAACAATATTAAGTAAATAACGCACTTCCATAAAACATAGATTCGCAAGGTGTACAATAGACGTAAAAGTAACACTGTTCAGAGCCTACTGTCAAAATACACAATACAATAACGTCTTTAGGATTCTGGTGAAGCTTCCTCGATTCTGCAGCGCGTCGGGAGAGCTGACGCAAGTTTCGATGGCTTTTATGCTATTATGCTTAAGAAAACAGCTTCTATGATGCGCCGGGTTCTAGAGAGCGCCAACAGAATCTTAAAAAAATATCACTGAAGGCCCAGAGTCTGCAGTGCTGGGGAGATTCATACAGCTTCATGTGACGAGATGACACTATGATTTTTTAACATAAATAATTTTATTTTTGCAATACTAACATTGATAGTTTTAAGACCTTTGTAACTAACATTATATATGTGGAAGCTTGGAATTAGCAATTGTCAGATGTTTACTCCTTCGTTACCATTTACCTACGTGTATTAATCTGTAAGCTTTCTTGAAATTGTATAAATAAATAAACAATTATAGACAAATTATTTAGTCTGAAATAAATTGTAACTATGTAGAGTACGTACGAAAATCCTTCTGTAGCTGACTATAGATGAAAGCGGGAAGAAATTAAATTGGCTTACCTGAAGGGGCAGATTTAACAGTGAAAGGATCTTTTACAATAACATCGATAGTTGTATCTTCCCTGCCGAAATCGTTCGCGGCGTAACACTTGTATCTATCTTGTTTCGATGCGTATGATATGTCCATATAACTTATGTATTTATATGGGAATTCTTGGAGTGACATCTGTAGGTTAATGGCATACGATTTAAATTGGCAGTCAAAAGACAAAAAAAAAGACAAAAAAAAACATCAAAAAACATCAAAAGGGGTTCCACCCAAGATTTTAAGAAAACTTAGGTGAGGTGAGACTGCCGCTGTGACGTCGTCGCCCGGCACGGCGCGAGGCGGTACGTGGGACCATCCCCACTAAGTTACTACGTTTTCTGACGCTGAGCGCGTAGTAAAGTATTTGCTGCTACCCCCTCATTTTATAAATGAAATTTTACCTAACAATAATTTCATAAGGTTTAATTTAATTAATTAATGCCTCATGTAATAAGTTTGTTACCATTATTATTATATACATTAAATGGTGTTCTCGATATTACCTAATATTAGTGTGACTGTTACTTTACTTTTAACCCTTATGGCTGGTTGTTTCAAACGGTCGGTTAACGTAACATACGTACGTCAAATAATAACGATTACTAATGATGTTTAACGTTCATTTAATACAAAGCGTTGTTTCACTTCATAAAAAACCGATCGTCAAACTTCAAAAGTAGAAGAATAAAATGACGTTAACCAGTTAGTTACTGTAATCGTTATTTTTTAACGAACGTTAAGGGCATAATTTTGTGAAACAACGCTTTTTTTGGTTTGACGATAGTTAGCGCCATTTATGACGTATAAGCGTGCGTCAAGTGGACGTGAAACAACCGGCCCTTAGTATTAGAAAGTCGATCCACGCAAAACACACTGGCTTTTTAATTGTTTCTGTAATATGAGAGTTTAAGTTCTACATCTATGTATATTGTTATGTTAATAAAGATTTTTTCTAAACTAAAACTAACCCAAGATTTTAGAATAGTGATAATGTTTTGATATGCAGCATGTATCAGAAAAATTATATTATCAACTGTAGGTACCATACAAAAGTTTAATATACCTACTCGCCCTAAATGTATGGGACAGCTGATAATTTTACCGCGGTTACGATGTTGGTCCTATGAAGAAACTTGTTCAGTAAGATGGTCTATACCACACCCAATATGATGAGCTTTCTTTAATTTTTTTTTTAAATTGGGTCTTAGAATGAACATGGACAAGACAAAGATCATGTCAAATGCCCATGTAACACCCACTCTCATGAATAACAACAACCTCTCAGGAATCCTCAGAGCTTAGTAATATAGAAAAGAAAGAAAAAGTCTATATGTCGTCGTATGTAGTCTTTTAATAATTCATCAGATTTTAAGTTATCAGATTTTCATATAAAAATAAAAATATTTAAATTCAACGCTCTAAATGTTACGAACTCTACGCGTAGCAAAACAAACTGCCGTGTCTTAGGAGTGGCAGTGCACGGGAGGCGTAGGTACGAGTACGTACAACAAAAAATAAATAATATAGATGCAACAACGAAATCTTAAAGGTTTGTTTTTAGTTTATCATATAGTTTCATACAAAAATAAAAATATTTAAATTCAACGATCTAAATTTTACGAACTCCACGCGAAAACAAACTGCCGTGTCTTAGGAGTGGCAGTGCATGGGAGATACAAAATACAGAAATGTGTTAGACACAACAACGTAATCTTAAAGGCTTGTTTTTGGTTAATGTACCTATTATGTTTTGTAAAAAGACATAGAACATATGTTGTAGTCAAAATAAAAAAAAAATAAAAAAAAATTGTGTTACCTTAGAGGGCATAAGACCTCCATTGTTGTTATACCACGTGATTTTAGGCTCTGGGAACGCTACCACTTTGCAAGTCAACTTCACCGTGCTATTGTACTCAATTTCTATTGCCTTGCCTTCTGCTATTTCGACGGCTGGCTTTGTATTTGTCGGCAAAACTACAAATAAATACAAGAAAATTAATTCTTTTTTTATTGGCATAAACACAGGTTACAGAAAAAATTAGAAAACCTGACTCCAGAGCTGGGTAAGAGTAGCCACCTCAGGAGTCAGTAACAAATGTTAATTAAGTATTTATATTAGAATTTTAATCGGATTATCAAGAGATTAACACTTTCAAGGTTCAGGTAGGTACCTAAGCCTGCGGACGGTGAGTAATGGCTAGCTCACCGTCCGATCAAGACCAGGCCCGTGCAGGACGGCGCGTACGTGTTCCATGCGCGCCTCAAAGAGTTGTCAGCAACGACGAGCGACGGCCCAAGCCTGCCGGGTCAGCGGGATTGTCCGAAAGGGGTACCGCTGCCCCGAAACATAAAGGACCAAGGAAGGAACACGGGTGGGTTTTAGTCCGTAATAGTCTGACACTCCCTTCCGCTCCACCCAGAGAGGGTCATTTGATGATTTCCCATCCTCAAAAAAAAAAGGTAGGTACCTAAACGAGTTCAGTCGGCAATTCGGCATTCATTGCCAAAAACATGGAAACAAAATGTTTAAAGGACCTATACAGACCGAGTCAAGGGCTGATTGTGATGAAAACGAATACGGCAATACCGTATTAGTTTCCTGTATTACAGTTTACCGTATTAGTTAAATCTAAAGACATTGTAACGGTATCTTTAGATTTTTGTTTTTTTTTTTTTTAATTTTCGTTGTGGGTATGTAATAACTATAGATCGGGTATTCGGATGCATATTTACCTAAAGTTAATTTTTAGCTATGAAATTATGGAAACGGCTTCATAAAATATTCTTTTTGTAAAAAAAAACCCGTGATTCCAAGAAAAACGGCAATGCATAACAAGTCGAGTGTGTAGTATGAAAGCAATAAAAAAAAATACAAAAAAACCGGTATTCTTGGATTGCATAGCTATTCAGATGCATATTTATTTAAAATTGGGATTTTTACGATCGACACAAAAGCGCATTCCATATTATCCAACAACTCAACTTTAGGTGAATATGCATTGGCGGCGGCGATCTCTCGCATCCGGCCCTGGTCCAGGCCATAGTCCGGAGCGAGAGTGCATGGGAGGCAGTCACCTCCTTCTGCGAAGTAGTAATGCTCGCGAAGGAGGAGGCGGAACGCGTGAGGGAGCGGCAGTCTGTGCGCCCTCATGTCCCTAGTCACCGCAGGAGACGCCCTGGGTGGCGGGAATCGGTAGCCGATTCCCGGCCACCGTAGGCGCGGGCTTGCGGACGGCGAGCTATGGGCAGTTCGCCGTCCGGTAAGGACCAGGCCCGGGTCGACGGCGCGTTGTGTTCCACGCGCGCCTCAAAGAGATGTCAGCACGCACTGACGGGGTCCGCTAGAACCGGTGCCTGCCAGGGTTGCGGGTTTGCAAATATGCAAATATGCAAATATGCATCCGAATATCGGATCTTTAGTAATAACATATCTGCCGCTGACACTGGCTGCCGCTGGTTTTCAACCGACTTATTATGATCAGTTGAAAACCAGCGTCAGGCATAGTTATCCGGCATTTTTGCTGCAATGGACCTAATTGGCGCAGCCGCTAGGCACACTTTCTTGCTAATTTCTTACAACGCTGTTTAATATTTTTTTCTTTTTTTACGTATGGTAATAATGTTGTGTTGTGTGCCTTTTAGTGTGTGCTAAATAAATGTATTTTCTTTCGTTCTTTCTTTCTTATTAATGCTAAGATTAACACTGCACAATTTAGTGATTATCACTTGTCTTCGATTACACATCGTCTTGGTATATGCGTTGAGTGTCCCGCAATCCACTGTGATCCTCGTCTAGTTCTCGTATTTTTTGTATTAAAATAATCATAACTAAACTTACTTTTCGGCGGTTCTGCAGGTGTGATTGGGATTTTAACAATCCTTTTTATATGTTTGCCCGTAGCTTTTACTATCCCGTTCACCTAAAACAAACAAAATAGGACCTTGGTTGTACTGAATGATATAAATCTTAGGATCGATCGCTTCCTCCTGTTTTGATGGTAATCTACTTTTTTTTTTGCAACATGTAAAAGAAAATGCGTTTTCATTTTGTCTCTTTTTACATAGTGTTTACATAGTGTTTTTTTTTACAAACAGTTCAAGTTTTTAAATAAAATAAACTTTTTGTTAAATACACCCCAGGGTGTAAAAACACGTCAGCACGCACTGACGGGGATCAGCCAGGACCGGTGGCTGCCAGGGTTGCGGGTTTGTCCGAAAGGGATACCGTGGCCCTGGCACACAGGCAACTGAAGGAACACGGGTGGGTTTTAGTCAGCAAAAGTCTGACACGCCCTCCAACTCCACCCAGAGTGGTAGAAGTTATTTGATAATTTCCCACCCAAAAAAAATTAAAAGGAGTGTAAGAGGACACAAAGCCGTCATACGAGTATACGCTTTCTGGAAAAAACGGGCATAAGTACCAAATTTTTAATAATTAATATTATACTAAAATAAAATGCTAGGAAAGTACTTATATTTTTGTTGCGAAAAGAAACTAGTTTCGGTAGCGCCCACGAAAACTTATGGGTACAGGACTCGTGGGGGTATTAAAAGTTAAGTTAATCTTACTATTTATTATGGTAAATTTATATATAGCGTGTATCTATTCAAACACGTAATATTTTATGAGATACACCTTACATAGAAGAAAAAAAAATGGTTGGTTGTAATGATACCTATACCTCGTATTATTAATATGTCTAACTAAGTTAGTAACATAATGGTCATCATAAGGAAGAGCGCTGATGTCTAAGATACAGATATGATAGATTCAGACACAGATGCCCAAAATTTTAAATGTGTCCTGCGTATCTGTTCAAATGTAACCTGTTCTGTGTCAAATAAAATTATTATTATTATTATTTTATTATTATAGGTGGTAAAGAAGCCATGGAAAATATTTTTTTTAAATCTGAGTATATTATTTAAAACCAAAAAAAAATTACTTGATATGATGATTAATTATCAAAATTCACCGCGCTCGTGCCGCCGCCACCGACGCCGCGTCCGGTCGTTTCATTCATAGAATAGAATAAGTAAATAAAGGTTTTTTTGCAAAAGGTCTCAAGCAATTTTAAAATTATAATAATTATGTAAAAATATAAAATTAGAGAATTTTTTTTTTCGCTGCTATGGCTTTATACCATTTTTTTGGTGTATTTATCCATAGATGTTTCTCTTAAAATATTTCGTGTTTGAATAGATATACCTTATATTATATATTGCAAAAACGGCTGAACGGATTTAGATGAAATTTGGCAAACAGATAGTTTATAACCTGGATTAACATAAAGAATACATTTTATCCCAGTAGCACGTTCCCGTTGGATCATTTCCGCCCTCTACGCGGGCGAGAGCTAGTTCATTATACATTTATAACTTGTTTTGGCCTTCAATACCTCCGTAAACAGAAGGTTAAAAATTTTTCAAAAGACGGGAATAAAAAAACGTGTGTGGTTAGAGGATTATTAGTTTAGATACAGGTATAGTACACACGGCTACATAAGCTATACATTTCCAGTATATGCTGTCCTCTCATTGTACGGAAATCCTATACAATGCGAGTTCAGCTTATACTGGAAATGTATAGTTTGATATGTAGCCGTGTGTACAAACTCACGGTTTCATTACAAAATATAAAACTGTTGTTACTTACGGCGATTTTGAACCTTTGCGATGGTGCAACAAACGGATCCGTTATGTAAAAATCTTTAGAGATCTCAGTTAGAGGCACCGAGCTTTTCATTGGGTTTTCATTCATGTCTAAAATCTGCGCCGATACTATCTTCACTGAGTGATGATCATCAGTGACGGATATGGACAGGTAGACGTTCGTATCTGAAAATAAAAACACAAACTAAGTATGTATCTATCTATGTCCATTATAGACTTTGTAACTTGAACGGTTTCTCAAAATTCTTTTTGCATTTGGTAGCCCAATTCTTGAGAGGAAGGTTAGGCTATTTAATATCATGCTTCAATCCTCAGGGGCCGGGAAAAAATAAAAATAAGTCAGAAAGAACACGGATTCTGAAAATTTTAACGTAGTAGCACAAGCCGGGTATCCGCTAATTTATACTATTTTAATGAAAACATTATTGAACTCACCAGCTATCGGTTGCAGTGACGTATCACCCAGCGACTTGGGTTTGAGCTCTGAGAAGCCATGAGTGAAGAAGAAGTCAGTTCTTCCAACGATGACAACGGACGTTCTTGTCTGGCCCATCACGGTGACCACGTATTTGCCAGGCTTAGCGTTACTTAATTTTATTACCTATAACATTTTTTTTATAACTTTTAACGAGTTGGAAATAAAATTTAGTAGCATAACATCACCCCTGTGATCCCCGAAAAGTTGGGCAGAGGTTGTATCTCAGTACACCCACATTTCACTAGTTATATTTTCAAGTCCCATGTAATAGGGGGGCGAGCCTTTTGCCATCAACCGGGAAATTTGTGCCCAAACTCCGGACTGCTACTGAGAAATTCCTGATGGAAAAACCCCAATAACACTGCCCGATCTGAGAATCGAACCCAGTACCTCATGCTCAGCAGAAGCGCTTGTGGCCCCTTATAACAGTCTGTCCCTAACAAGCCTTTCAAACTTGACTCAAGATATGTCAAGTTTGATTAACCGGCCAGGAGCAAAAGAACGGCATAAAGTTTAGAACTGCCTTAATTTACAAATTTTATAAAACTACAGTGAAGAATAGACTTTATCTGACAAAAGAATATAGAAAAGACTTAGCCATATTACTCGTATTCGCCTTATAAGAGGTTCATAGACAATACAGGACTACCATAAAGAATTTAAATAGAAAAAGTAAACTGACAGAAGACAATTCTATTACAATATTGTGGGGCCAAACTATTTGTACAGTTTTTTTTTTTTTTTTTAGAAATATCTATGCCCCACTCTACGAATTTCTCCTGTATTGTGGATGCGTTTAGAAACATTTAAAGTCATATACACAAACAGCCAGACCCGGAACAACTATTTGTAGGTCATACAAATATTTGTTCCGCGCGGGGATCGAACCCGTGACGTGCAGCGCAGCAGTCAATTGCTTAACCATTGCGCCAACCATGCCGTCAACATTACATACTGGACCAAAGACGCAGTCTACATTACATTTGACATCTGTGCAATAGAACTGTGCCTCAATACGGAAGACAATCCTAGTGCAGAAACAAAACTTGCCGTCTTTTGACTGATACGTAAACTTAGCATAATGTCAAAGTCAAAGTCAAAGTCAAATAATTTATTTCAAATAGGCACGAAGATGCACTTTTGAACGTCAAAAATTACATGAATAGTTAATTGATTCTAGTTGCGCCTTCCAAAATGTAGTTATGTATGGAGAAGAATGGGCAAGAAACTCCATACTTACTCTTTTAAAATGTTAACAATAGTTTGTATACATTAATTAATATTTATAGGTGAAGACTATGTACCTAGAATAAAAAAATAAAAAAAATAAAAAAATTCATCAAAATTACTTACCACAATTGGTAAAAAGAATGAAAAGTGAAGTAATAACAGAAAAATTAATAAATGCGATAGGTACATGGTGCTCACATATTTACAAACATTGTATATGATTTCCCAAAAAAAATAAAAAATAAAAACAACATATAATAAGTCAGTGTGTGAGTTAAAATATTAATCACAATTAATTATAATTAATTATAATGAGCCTATAATGTTGCTAGGACATAAGCCTCCTATCTCCGAGAAGGAGTGGGCTGTTATTAAACATGCGGGCCAAGTTCAGGTTGTTAGATGTGACAAGTCTTCGAATCTTTGGTACTAGGACATGACGTATTCTCAACTGCAACGTTTAATACTGCCGCACTAACGAAAAATGCAATAACTCGATTTTGCCGCTTCCGAGAATTGTATTTTTGATTATTGAATTTGTTATGAAGTTTTAGTTATTGCATTCTTGCTAACTGAAAAACCGAGTTCCTGAAGGATCAATAAAAAGTTGCTTAGAGAGAGTTAATAGATTTCGATTCGCTAACTCCAAATATATAACTCAACGAATATATAACTCAAAATCGAGTTATTGCATTCTTAGTTAGCGCGGCAGAATAGCATAAGCATGGCATAATCATCCTATAACCACCTGCTGAGACATAGGCTTCCTCTGTGCGACAATGAATGGGCAATAATCCACCATGCGGGACCTGTGTAGGGTGGTGTATGTCACATGCCTTCGGTTTTTTTTATTCTAAAACATTTTTGCTTCTTCATGATGTTTTCCTTCACCGTTTTGAGAGCAGCGGTGGTAAAATTATTTACAGAAAGTAAAACGCCTGCCTGGGTTAGAACCCATGACCTACAACTCATAAGTTCACTGTGGGCCATCACTGCTCTATGTAAACTTACTTTTCCATTATTGTTCCACATTATTTTTTCTAAATTAGCTGAAGGTCCTTTAATATCCAAATAGACATTTCTGCCGGACACGGAGACGATGGCATAGTCTGTGTGGTCATCTATTATGAACTGTAAAATAAAATTTTAACATTTAACATCACGGCTCTGATGATAAGGCAGAGGTTTACATAATACTCGTAATACATACATTATGTATACAGGAAAAGTTTTTGATCAGTGCGCAAATTTTTACAAATTAAACTTAAAAGTGTTTTATTATATACCTATTTCTTATTTTGATATCTTAGTACAAAACAAATGAAGTTATCGGTAAGGAAAGATGTTTATTTTGAAACTGGTATAATGGATACTCGTCGCGCAACGCGCCGGAGCGGCGCGGTCAGCGAAGTGGAACGCAGTAGTAAGTACCTATCAGCTGTGCGCTCGCCCATTGATATTATTACGAATAGATTGTATCCATATTTTGCTAATTTCAAGTGGACCAACAAAAAACAAGTATTGAACAAATAATTGAAATCTATTCTATTACTGATACTAAACGACCAAAACAATTTTGCTCACTGGTTAAGAACTTTTCCTGTATAATATTTTAAATATTGTTTTATTTTATTTTATTTCTTAGAAAACTTACAGCTAGGATACAGATAGTTAACAGTTAGTGAAAGAAGGCCAATTAAAAGTTTTCATTGACAATAATACGGTAGCACAAGAAACAGTAGACAGGCAAGCTAAGTAAGCACTCGGAGAAAATTAAGAAAAGACTGCAAGTTTTAGTGATCTTCAAATAAGTTTTTACACAGTATTTTTTTTTTTAGTTATGAACACTGGTGGAGAATAAATCAAGATCATCGACACTGACACATCGAGTTGTATGCCCTGCTAGCTCATATAACAGTTTTGTCGATATATCCACCACACAGAGGTTGATGATTCCTTGAGGCGAAGGATGGAAGACGCAGCCCAATTTTGCTTATCAATTCAGAACAGTCAGTTGAACCATTTGCCAAATTGAACAAGAATACCATGTCGATATTTATCTATACATAAATATCCATAATTCATACTTACCTGGGAGTAAATTATAACAGTATGATGTTTATCTATACAAATAAATAAAATTTTAGTGTCTGTAATGTCAAATTGCTAAATTACTTCTTGATAATCAAGCTTTCGATTGGTTAAAAATTGTTATAATCGGTTCAGTAGTTTCGGACCTTATTCAGTACAAATAAACAAACAAAAAAATCTTTCCTTATTATAATATTAGTATAGATATATACGTAATAGTTTTGGAAGAAAACACATGGATAATTTCACGAAAATAACACTTACCGGAATTTCTTTTTTAACACCGGCTGCTACTATCGTCGAAGTAATAACAGTCTTGTTGCCTTTTATTGTTTCTTCAATTGTACGGAGCACCTAAAATAATAGAAAAAGATTCAAGAATCAAGATTATTTATTTGTGGAAACATGAGTACACATACAGAGCATGAAAGTTATTACATTATAGTTTAAGATCAGTCATGTTTGGCCTTAGCGGCGTACAAATATTTAAATTTGAGTAATAAAAGTTATTGCATAAAGTATTAGATTACATAAGAACAAGATAGTAAATGTCAATTTTGAAAACAAATAAATTAACTCATTAAGTGATATAGTCAAAACTTTGAAATAAGCAATAAATTAGTTTTAGTTTTAGTTTTAGCATCTTCATTATGCTTACGTTAAAGAAAAATTAAACACAATGAGTTTTTGCATTACCTATATAAAACTCGCCAAGATGAGTTCAAGGCGTTATAAACTTTATGATTTTTTTGCCATTAATGAGTTCTTGCAGTAAACCGAAGGTATGGTCAGTTAAAATTATCATCATAGCAATAATATGTTGCTTTATGTAGATTATGTCAAAGATGTATTGATAATATTGGTTACTACACTGTAATAGATGTTGTCATTAAGAAATTCAAGAATACTGTAGTATGCTTTCCCGTTCTAGCATTTTCTTTTATTTATTTTTCAATTAACGGACATTAAGCTCCTTCCAACTATTTGGCAGTTTATTGAAAATTTTAGGAGCCATAGTGGAAACACTCTTGTGCATTAATGCTGTTTTCGATCTATGTAGACAGAGAATACTGTCATCGCGTCTACTGTGGTTGCGATTGACCACTTCTGATTGACGTGGAAATACGTGTCGATTTGATTTTACAAACATGACAATGTCTAAAATGTAAAGCGATATTTTATATAATTTTTTAAAGTAGGGTTGACCACTTTCGGTTGACTGTAACTTAAAAGACAAAAAAAGAAGATCGATTCCATATTTTTTTTTTAAGTAAGTGTATTCTTTTCATAACAAAACATCAAGCCTGTATTCCCCGAAGGGTAAGGCAGAGGCCTATAGTTAACCCACATTTCGCCAGTAATATTTTAGTCCCATGTAATAGGGGGCGAGTATATTGCCATCAACCGAGCCCAAACCCAGACTCCGAGCTCTTCTTTTCGTGTGGTTAGTGACGATACTAGTGTCACAGTTTTTATGGCACCCATGGGCCTCTGACTTGGTTACACATGCCGTCGAGAAATATCTCTCAAGCCTGTTTTCTCACGATGTTTTCCTTTACCGTTTTCTAAGCAAGTGATAACTAAACAATATGCACAAAAATCTGACAAGTCACAGGTGCGTGCCGTGGGTTCAAACTCGAGAGTTTAGGCTGCTACTGAGGAATCCAGATGGAATAACCAAATAGCACTTTGCCCGACCCGGGAGTAAAGCAGAAGCGCTTGCAACCACTAGACAAACGAGGCAGCATTGTTTTCAATATTAACACCTATATTCTAAGAAGTTGACTCGAAAACTCCTCGACTTCGACTCAACTGAGGTTACCTTAAGGATCACCTCAACTAGTCCTCGAAATCGGTATTCTTAGTTAAAACTCGGTCTTGTTCTGAGGTAATCTTGAGGATCCTCGAGTAAGGTTGAGTCGAGGTAAAACGTCATTAAATACGTCATTGAATCATAGTTACATGATCTTTTTTAAGATTTTACTTAACGCTATTAACAACTGAATGAAAGGCGGAATGAGTAGTCCTCCGTTACTCTGGGACATAGCTCTGTTATTGAACACAAGTGGTAACAACATATTCAATACAGTTTCTTTCCTAAAACGATATATAAATGATCAGCTTTGTTTATCAAGCGGGGGTGAAAGAGTAGAGTAAAAAATGCAAATAATATCGTAAATCTTCCTTGAGTGTTTCTTAAGGTACTTCGCGACGTAGTGAGTTGAGTTTGACAGTTGTTTCTTTACCTCGAGTGAGGGAAAATGACGAGTGACGCCAAATGGAGGAGATTTTTTGCAACTATGAATACCGATTTCCTTGAATGAGGTTGAGTGGAGTCGAGGAAGTTTCGAGGAAACGTCTTAGAATATAGGTGGATTATAAACTTACCTCTTCAACATCAGTCTTTCTTACGTCGAACGCAAGCCCAGAGCATGCTTGTGCTATGTCGAAGTAAACATCGAAGGCTTGAGCGGTATAGGAATCACAGCGGCCGGTGAGCACAAATACTATCTGTAAGCACAATATGATAATATGTTCATTATAATTTTGAAAGAGTATGCTTAGATGGTTTGGTCATGTTGAGAGGAAATGAAAGGCGACAAACAAAAGGTAAAGATATAGGATAAGATTTTGTTTAGATTGACTATGTAACTTGTTTGCATCTGAGCCTATCAAGCACAATGATCACAGCTTCTAAATTTACGGTGACCAATGTGGCTGAAATATTTAGGTAACATTCCGAGGTTGTAGCAAACCGTATTTTTTATCTGTGGATATGAAAAATTAAATAATTATTCCTTTTCAGACTTTACCTGGCTCTGTTTCTTTTGACACATTTCTTTCACATAACGGCCGTCTAGGTAGTCCTTAGCCGAAGCATCAGTAAAGACGTAAATGTAGGAGTTGCTGTTACTTTTCTCTAGTGCTAGGAGTAAGCCTTTCATTGACGGTTCCCAACAGTCTCCTCCACCGTAAACATGTACTGCGTCTAATGTTCTTTTAAAGGTATTGCGATTTTCAGTCACCGCCCTCACTTGAGACTCTGAAATTTAAAGACCTCTTAAGTACTTAAGTATAATGTTCTTTTTTCTTTTTACGTCATAGTTAATTCGTTATTCACCCTTTAGCTATTCTGCTAACTTCAATGTTATTATACGACTGCACATGTAAGCGCGTCCATCTAGGACGCTATTCAAAAGTAATCAGTTACAAACTAAACAACACAAAACACACATTATTTCAATGGCAGTTCGTACACGACGCGGCTTCATTATTAGCATGATGTTGTTGCTGGACATAGGCCTCTCCAATCGCACGTCATTCAGCTCGCTGCTACCAGCCACCCTGCGAAGATCGTCGCTCCACTTAGCCTGAGGGCGTCCTACCTAACGTTTGCCGATTCAATTACGCAGCTTACTAATGCTTAACTACTTAATTAGATTGGTCGCGTCGAGATCGCAATCCATAAACGAATGCGTCTATTTAATGTAGAATAATAATAATAATAAAAACGTTTATTTTCTCCACCACATAATGACAAATTAGTACAATACATAAATGTATACAAAAATACATTGATGTTGTGGAGACTGGAGCCTGTACTAGGAATGCCTGTGTTACAGATGTCCAGGTCTCGTAACTACGCGGACGTGGAAGTAACGGTAATTTTGGGATGGAAGATAAAAAAACAATTTAACACAAGGCAAATAATTAATTAGACAGCAAAATAGGGTGTAAGTGTGGGTGCGGGTGTGTGGGTGTGTAGTGAGTGTATGATATTCAGAACTGGTTTTCTGAAAGAATATACTGGCTGACTAGTAAATAATAGATAGAATTAGAAATGAGTATAATGTTAACAATTAAGAAGTTGTAGGGAAATTGGTTGTCACGGTATGAGCATATCATGTTGAGAAAATGAGGAAGATGTCACAGGGATACTTTTAAGTATGAATGAGGATGGCTTTATTAGTAGGTACGGGAAGATCAAAGATTATACTTCTAGAAAGGTTTTTTTTTTTTTAAATGGCATCTCAGATTTAACCACGAGGGGTCTCTTTAACCGGACTATTCTGTGGTTACCTTAAGCTCCTAACAGGACTGAATGCCACCAGCCAGGGCGTAAAAACTTACAAACTAAATGACTGCATGCTAAGGGCACCCCCTGTGGGGTACGAACCTCGGCTTAGGACAGCGTCGGAGGGACTAGAAAGGAGGACCCTGAGATGACAGTTAACAGTGATGTAATGAAAAATACTTTTTAGTGTTTGATAGATTCGTTCCTATAATGCCCGGTTTACATTATTCCAGTCCAGCGATCGAACTGGAAAACTGTAAGCCGGCACTGGAATGCACTAAATTCAGTTAGCATTCCAGTCCAGTAACTGAATTGGCGGTCTACTTTTGAATCCAGTGCGACCAATCCAGTGCAACTGGAATAATGTAGAGGGCCAATCCAGTGCCATTCCAAACGATTCGAAACAGATCTCTTCTCAAGTATAAGTCCCCTCTGTGAGGAGTGGCTAGAGAGGCGCCACGGCGTCCTCACCTTCCGCCTGACACAGGTCCTCACCGGACACGGGTGTTTTGGGGTTCCTATTCAGGATAAGGCGGGAGGAAACACCCGGGTGTTACCACTGTGTGGATCGCCCGGAGCACACGGTGGAGCATACGGTGTAGGTCTGCTCGGCTTGGGCAGAGCACCGCCGTGTCCTCATGGAAGCGATCGGCGGCGGCGATCTTTCGCGTCCGGCCCTGGTCCAGGCCATGGTCCGGTGCGAGAGTGCATGGGAGGTCACCTCCTTCTGCGAAGTAGTAATGCTCGCGAAGGAGCAGGCGGAACGCGTGAGGGAGCGGCAGTCTGTGCGCCCTCACGCCCCTAGTCGCCGCAGGAGACGCCCTGGGCGGCGGGAATCGGTAGCCGATTCCCGGCCATCGTAGGCGTGGGCTTGCGGACGGCGAGCTATGGGCAGCTCATCGTCCGATTAGGACCAGGCCCGGGTCGACGACGCGTTGTGTTCCACACGCGCCTCAAAGAGATGTCAGCACGCACTGACGGGGTCCTCCAGGACCGGTGCCTGCCAGAGTTGCGGGTTTGTCCGAAAGGAATACCGCGGCCCTGGCACACAGGCAACTGAAGGAGCACGGGTGGGTTTTAGTCAGTAAAAGTCTGACACGCCCTCCCGCTCCGCCCACAGCGGGAGAATTTATTTGATAATTTCCCAACCAAAAAAAAAAAAAGTCCAGCACTGGACTGGATTCTCGCTGGATCACTGGACTGGAATAATGTAAACGGGGCATAAGTCTGATTCAATATAATATGAGTAGTTAATCTGCTGTCTGTTATCTTACGTCAGCTGTTTTGATGATTTTTTTTACAGCGTCAAATAAAATCATTTGCGGGGGGCAAGTGATTTTATTTAATTTATAAACGCGGGAAAATTTATGCTCTGAAGTTTATACTGGTTGTAATTTCAGTCGCGTTTACAAAACAATACTAATAATAAAAATAATATCCCCACCGCCGTATATCTACGTTGACGTCGTGGTGGGGCTTGCGCGCTCCGAACTCTAGCTCTGTGCCGGTAGAGTTTACTTTGCCGAAACATATCTAGGGTAAGGAGCCAGATCAAGAGAGATACAGAAACCCGCAGGGCAGCATGTGGCCAGCTGTTGGGCAGTGGTGACCCCACGGACCCTATCTCCCGGGAGAAGTCATATTCCTCAACTCTGGCTTGCCTTTATTGGCCGGCTGGAGTGAACACTGACGAGGAACTGAGCTCCCACCTCATTCTTGCCTTTATTGGCCGGCTTGAGTGGAGATTCGCAAGAGCAAACATGCTTGGGGGAAGGAAGTATTCCAGTAAGTGCTTGTAGGGATCTTGACCATCTTCCGGGCTCTGGGATTGTTCTGAGAGCCGTGGAATACCTCTCCACTCCTCAAGCACCTCAGGATATGTTGCCCCCTTGTCGCTACGTCACTATGTGCTAGCGACCGTTTTCGGGGGCCCATTATTGAGTGTGCAAGTCACCCCCTGCCATTATATCCGTGTATAATAATACATAAATTGATCAGGCAGGGGCCATAGTCCTTCCATAGTTTAATTTAACCAGTCCAGTTTAACCTCCCAAACCCATAGTCCAATATCTTTGTTTCCATATCCTGCAATAGTCCCACACCAACCGGGGGTTGTCCTTGGGTGCACTTGCATAGTGCGTATAGGGATAATCGTCGGTTGGTCTCTCATTTCATTAAAAAGCGTCTAACGGGCCTCTGCGAGTTGGCTTCGGCCCCTCGTACGCCTTTCAAAGGTTCGGGACCCGTTTCGAAATATGTAAATAAATAAAAATAATATTAATAATGCGTTTATTGATAACGTTTAACATGAGATAATTAAATTGGGTTTAGATAAATGAATAAAAATAAAGTTAAAATTAAATTAATAAAATGAAAATGAATAAAAATAAGCACATTACCTGGATCGTTGAACGTTACGAGTACCATGTTGCCAATTAGACTTGACTTTTCATTGAACACAATATCACTGATTCGGTTCACACTCCTTCTAACTTGTCTTATATCATCATTCATTGAACCTGTATTATCGATGACATAGGTTAAACTGCCCTTGCATGATGCTCTCAGAATAATATTCGTCAGTATTAGCAACACCGCGTGGGGATATACCCGTCCCCACATTTTGGATGCAATTATAAAATCAGTCGGTATTAATACTGTACTGATCCCCAATAAAGCGCAACCCACACTGTGGAAAATGTAATAGGGACGGTCAATTTATACGCTGTCACGGTGACAAACATTTATTTTTGGTTCTTGTTACCGTTTTCCTATTATTTGTTATAATTCCAGATTGACGTAATTAGTGGATATAAAGTAGCCAATAATGCAATAATTGTATTACCTAATCTAAGTATTACCATTGAATTGTTGTCTATTTCCATGGGTTTTCTGAATTAGTTACCAAGAGAATTAACAATTTTGAAAACCCGTTTGTTTGCGAACGGTAATGAATCGACAAGGTGACACTAGGCTGGGCGGCTGAAAGTTCCAATTCAAGGAAGTTGGAGTCACTTTAAATGCTCATTTGATGGGTCACCAGTTCAACGTCATCTAGTTAATTTATAAAAAAACGTCTGACGTGAAAAGCTTCGTCACTTTCTGAATAATTCAGCCGTAACATCGAGTCATCGGGGAACTAAAATGAAATATTGGAATATGACTTAATATGTTTTCTCGTAAAAAAAAGGAAATAGAGAAAAGTCCGAAGTTTACGAGGTTTACGATCTTTCGAGCACGTTTGCCAGGTAGCAGAATCGAGTTTAATGTCACGAAAAATATTAAATGAGAAATGCATTAATTTTTTAATTGATACTGGTTGTCTCTGAGCCACAACACTGCTGTAGTTTTCAGTGCAAATTACACAGTGATCAGTGAATTTGAAGCTAAGCAACATGAATCACTTGGTAGGATTACCCAATATGTATCTACTTACTTTCAAAAAGCAGTACAAGATGACTCCCGGGAACCTTAGACAGTTGATAAATTAATTGACTCATTAGTCGACGCTAACTACTCAATATAGGTATTTATTGCATTCCAATGTGAACCTACATGGTAACTGACGTTATTGCAGCAAGATCCTCCTGTGTTGCTGAAAACATGTTGCTGGTAGCAAACAATATAATAGAAGCTAATATAATAAATACCTTCATTCATTCTGGGGTAATTTCGTTGATCATTGCCAACTCGGGCCGGTTTTCCGATGACAATATGATAGATGTCTTGTCTCGTTCCAACGTAGTTTGACGGAAGAAGAATTGAGACAAACAGATTATTTTGACAGATTGACATAATTTATGTATCCGTTTCAAAGCTACGACTTTATTTTTATTTTTTATTTTTACTTTATTGGGACATAAAACAGTTACACATTACAATTTAAGTGTGACAGAATAACTTAAAAACTAGGTAAACGTGTAACCCACACAAATGTCCGCGAAATAATGGTATATAGATAGGTACTCAGTTTAATGCGTGCGTTGCAAGTACTCATACATATTTTCGAATAATAGGTGTAACATGGCTGACTTCATGGATGACTTCAACTCGTAAGTAGTTACGTTTTTCTGAAAATATTAGTAGGACGCTGCTCCTCTAGTATAATATAACCTCATTGTGTCAGGGGTCAGACTTGTGATATCTTACGAAAGAACATGTATTGAATACTGAAAGTTTTAAAAATATAGATCTAATATCCTACGCATACGCCGTATCTCTACGTTGACGTCGTGGTGGGGCTTGCGCGCTCCGAACTCAAGGTCTGTGCCGGTAGAGTTTACTTTCCCGGAACAGGTCTAGGGTGAGGAGCCAGACCAAGAGAGATACAGAAACCCGCAGGGCAGCATGTGGCTAGCTGTTGGGCAGTTGCGACCCCACGGACCCTATCTCCCGGGAGAAGTCATGTTCCTCATCTCTGGCTTGCCTTTATTGGCCGGCTGGAGTGAACACTGACGAGGAACTGAGCTCCCACCTCATTCTTGCCTTTATTGGCCGGCTTGAGTGGAGATTCGCAAGAGCAAACGTGCTCGGAGGAAGGAAGTATTCCAGTAAGTGCTTGTAGGGATCTTGACCATCTTCCGGGCTCTGGGATTATTCTGAGAGCCTTGGAATACCTCTCCACTCCTCGAGCACCTCAGGACATGTTGCCCTCTTGTCGCTGCGTCACTATGTGCTAGCGACCGTTTTCGGGGGCCCATTATTGAGTGTGCAAGTCACCCCCTGCCATTTTATCCGTGTATAATAAAACATTGATCAGGCAGGGGCCATAGTCCTTCCATAGTTTTAGGTAACCAGTCCATTTTAACCACCCAAACCCATAGTCCAATATCTTTGTTTCCATATCCTACAATAGTCCTATACCAAGCGGGGGATGTCCTTGGGTGCACTTGCATAGTGCGTACAGGGATAATCGTCGGTTGGTGCCTCATTCCATTTAAAATTGTCTAAGGGGCCTCTGCGAGTTGGCTTCGGCCCCTCGTACGCCCTCCAAAGGTCCGGGACCCCAGGGTCCCGAGATATGTAAACACATAAAAATATAATAATAATAAATCTTTATTGCAGACCACATGGTCCATAAAAAAACACAATAAAATAGTTACACAAAGAAAAAAAAAAATACAATAAAATGACATACATCATTTACGCGGCTATTTCTAACCAACGCTTGTAGGTCTTAGTAACATACATCCTATCAGCGAGGTCCTTAACTATACTATTTCTATACGTACCAACCCGGGACATGAAAGATGCAATTCTGCTTCTCTGAATGGCGTTGAACGCGTTCAGCCTTGCTTCCGCGAACATTCCAGACGCACTACAGTAGTGCTTCAATCCCATTAGGTGTCTGTAGATGTTATTGTACTGAACACGTATGCCATCCCAAGACTTCTTTGTATACTCAGTCCAGAGCTGGCACGTATAGAAATTTTGACAGTACGCTCTGAAAAGGTGCACTTTAGTCTGTACATCAGCCTTAAAAAATCTCCTGGCCAGCATTTTTCCCACAACCGATAGGGCACGACGCTGGCGGTCGATATCCGCATCGTCTTTCATGTTAGATGTCAGTACGTGACCAAGGTACTTGAACCTCTCCACAACTTTTACCGTCTGCCCCCCAATGCACACTGGCGGAACATTTTGAGGCCCCTTTCCCGACCTGAATATCATTAGTTCTGTTTTTCCAGCATTGTAAACCAAGTCATGGTTTTTAACATACTGATCACAAATAACTAGCAACTTTCTTAAGCCCTTAATTGAGGGGCTGAGCAGAACCATATCATCAGCATAGCTCAGGTTGTTCACATAACGATCGCCCAACCTGAGCCCTACCTGTGTCCTGCTCAACTCCTCAATCAGGTCGTTTACGTAGAGATTAAACAGGTCGGGGGAGGTCAAACCCCCTTGCCTAACATCACACGACAGCTTGTAGTCCTCGGACACAGAACAACCCCATCTAACATTGTTGGACTGATTACAATACCAATATCTGATAAGCCCCGTAACCCCAGCCGGAACATTATTACTTTCTAGCTTCCCCCACAGCAGGTCATGATTTATGGTGTCAAAGGCGCGACTCAGATCATGGAAACAACCATACACACTAGTTTCCTGATTGACATAATACTTGACAACCTGTTTGAGGGAGAATATAGCCATGTCAGTTGAAACTCCAGGCCGAAAACCAAACTGACCATCGTCAATCTGAAGTGACGGACTCAGCTTCCCGTGTATTAGACGTTCAAGAACCTTGGCCTCCACTGTTGCGAGAGAGATAGGTCTTTAGTTGGCCATGCTCGAGACATCACCAGTCCTGTTTTTGGGGATAGGAACAACCACTGTGCGAATGAGATCCGCTGGCATGTAACAATGCTGTGCACAAAGGTTAAAAAACTGTGCTAATACACAACAGATATACTGGCCCGCATTCAATAAATGCTCTAAACTAAGGCCGTCATGTCCCGGAGACTTTCCACGCCTCATACTTCTGAGCACGGCAAGAACGTCATCGGTTGTGACATGGAAGGCCTCCGCATCATTGCCACACTGCAGCTTCTCCGCTGTCACAGTCTGCATCTGCCTGAAGGGCGGCATTACATCAAAGTGTTTCCGGAACTTATTCGCAATAATAGTCTTATCAGTTTCCCCCTCCACACTAACAGGCGAACCACTCTTAGGATTTAGTTTCTTGACTACCTTCCAAAATTTCACAAAAAAAATTGACGTTTCATGTCGAGCCAGTATATCCATTTTGATTTTTTCCTGATTATTCTGTACATATTTGAGGGCTGCTTTAAAGTTCTTTCGCGCTTCAGACATCTGCTCATGATAATATCCCGAGCAAGGCCTACCACACTGAACCCACTCTAAAAAAGTCTGCCTAGCCAGAATGTGATGCTGTCGCACATGATAGTTCCAACCTACAACAATGTGCTTCTTCTGGTTTTTTAAATAAAATGTACGTTCTGCAGATGTTTGTAACGTTTGAACTATATCAGAGTAAAAAACATCAATTAGTTTAATATGTTGACCTACACATTTCACTTTTACAACACAGATTAAAATAATTATTGTTACGAATTTTACTAAAGTTTTCATTACATAATTTACCAAATTTGTCTATTTGATTATTATTCTTTTCTATAGTACTTAGTCTACATACAAACAGGAAAGGGACTTCAAAATTACAATCTCAATACGCACAGAATTGTTTTCATAATTATAAATAATATCTATTGTAATTTAAAAATAGATATCCTTGCTCAAATGAGGAAATTAACAACAATTACTAAGGGCCGGTTGTTTCAAACAGTTCGTTAACGTAACATACATACGTCAAATAATAACGATTAAATTATAACGATTAATATTTAACGTTCGTTAAATACAAAGCGTTGTTTCACTGCATAAAAACCGATCGTCAAAGTTCAAATGTAAAAGAATAAAATGACGTTAATCAATGGGTATGATACCTCAAACCCAAACTCAAATCATCAATCATCAATTAAACCATTTACAGGCACTTTTGAATTGTCAAGGAGTCGGTCAGTAAGAAAAATGAAGCTACATTCCCATTCCAAAGCGTAGGTACCTATGGAGAAGAAAGGGCAAGAAACTCCATGGGCACTCTTTTAAATTAAATTGTTACAAAAGTATTCGTTACATCTATAATGTTGTATTTATAACTAAAAGTGAGCACGATGTAAAATTAAAATAATAAAAACTTACACGTTAAAAGCGTCAAGCATAGGTACAACAAATAGAAACAAAAAAAAAAATATAATAACCCGTGGCAGCTAAGAGAGGACCAGTCCCAACTGACGGCGCCCGTTCACGAACATGACGCATGGATTAGCACCATTCAGCTCAACCATTTTGAAGGGAGCTAAATGATCCAACACACACGCCACCATCAGCGAAACCTTTAAGTGAGCATGACATACTCTCAACCGCCAGGGCACATTCAAGTCAATGAAAGACATATTACCCGGTCAATGGTAGCTCTATAGTACATAGGACTCACACCTGTGCTATGCATTTATATAATACAAAGGAGATTGAGTTTATACAATGCAAAGATAGTCTTACACTCTTCAGCAGCTCCAACATGATTGTCAAATGTTAATCAACTAGCTGAGGTTGTGGAGCAGGACCAGCATTCAGCCAAGCATTTTTATCAGCGATGTAATCCCCCAACTTATAATATGCCTGCCTGCATAGTGTGCGTTTTATACAAGATTTAAATTTAGTCTCATTCAGTTGAAGTATGCGGGGAGGAATTTTAATGTAACATTTTAAACAGTACCCCATGAAAGATGAGTCTACTTTAGCCAGTCTGAAACCTGGTTGAGCTAATAGGTCCCTATTTCTAGTACTATAATTATGTCTTTCACCTCTTTTTCTAAAAAGATGTAAATTTTTCCTTACGTACATGATGTTTTCGTAGATATATTTACAAGGTACCGTCATGATGTTAATATCCTTAAACAGTTCCCTTAGAGAATCGCGCCTGTGGAGATTATATATAGCTCTGATGGCTCTTTTCTGCAGAATAAAAATAGACTCGATGTCTGCAGCCCGTCCCCAAAGTAAAATACCGTAAGACATTATACTATGGAAGTAACTGAAATAGACTAGCCTCGCGGTATCTACATCAGTAAATTGACGGATTTTTCTGACAGCATATGCGGCTGAACTTAGCCGTCCTGCAAGAGATGTTAAATGAGGACCCCATTGTAGTCTTGAATCGAGCGTGATCCCCAGGAAAACAGTTTTATCGACGAATTCTAGTTTCTCTTGATTCAGTACTATCTCACAATCACTACTTTTGACATTTGGTAAAGAAAATTTTATGCACTTCGTTTTTTTCCCATTTAATACTAAATTATTAACAGTAAACCAATTTTGGATCTGCGAGAGAGCGTTATTTACGTCGTCAAAATTTGTAGCACGTCTATCTACCTTAAAAATTAAGGAAGTATCGTCAGCAAATAACACCATTTGTGGTTGATTTTTTAATAAATGGAGTAGATCATTTATATATACTAAAAAAAGAAAAGGACCCAATATCGAGCCCTGTGGAACACCCATTTTTACTTTTAAACCGAGTGAATTGATACCATTTATTTGAACTTGCTGTTGTCTATAATTTAAATAAGATTTTACTAAACTAAGTGCAAGTTTTCCAAGTCCGTAATGCTCAAGTTTCAAAAGTAAGGTTTCGTGATCGACGCAATCAAATGCCTTGGAGAGGTCACAAAAGATTCCTATGGCGTCTTGGGCCTCTTCCCACGCGTTAAAAATGTGTCTTAATAATGTTACACCGGCGTCGGTCGTTACTGTAATCGTTATTTTTTAACGAACGTCAAGGGCATAATTTTGTGAAACAACGATTTGACGATAGTTAGCGCCATTTATGACGTACACGCGTGCGTCAAGTGGACATGAAACAACCCGCCCTTAATCGACAATAATGCCATGTAACAGTAAATTACCTGTTGTTAACAAGCCGATATAAATTCGAGTTTATAGTGAATTAAAATACAATACCTTAGCTGTATTTACATGAATATTTACTTCATGGATGTTTTACATATCTCGGGAGTCGGGACCCGGACCAATGGAAGTCGTACGAGCGACCGAAGCCAACCCGCAGATGCCCCTTAGACAATTTTAAATAGAATGAGGCGTCAACTGAAGATTATCGTTGTATGCACTATGCAAGTGCACTGTGCAACCAAGCACAACCCCCGGTTGGTGCAGGACTATTGCAGAACATAGAAAAAAAACATATTGGGGTATGGGTTTGGGTGGCTATTATATAGATACAGTCCCCTGTCTGACCAATGATGTATAATTTTTTTTACGAATTGTAACTACCTATTCAATTTTATTTCTGTTTTCTGTATGGGTCTGTACTTCTGCCTTTTTGCGAATCTGTCTTCCGCTAATCTGGGATTTTGCTATTCTGGGATTATGCTTATCTGTTCTTCTGCTGGAGAGGGATATACACGGATAGAAGTATTATTATACATTATTATTATTTTAATTACTGTAAATGGGAAGACTATGTGTACTTTTTTAGTTTTTCACGGAGTTATTGAGATTTTTATGCTGCCGAACAATATCAAAGAAAGGACATTAGAGTACCTAATGTCTTTTTGATATTGTTCGTCAAGTCATTGTGCTCCTTAAGTTCTGAGTTGAACTACACGATTACTGACAAATGCGTGCACTGACTGGACTCATCCACTCAAATCTGTGTGGTTTTCCTCAAAAGACAATCGCAGCACACTCACGCCACACTCTGCATGGTCCTCATATGGCCTGACCAAGATAATGTCTGGACTAGGGCTTTCAGTCTCGCTGCATTTCTGAATCCCGGGGTAAAAAATGGAGGCTTGATGCGGTCTCGAAATTCCCGGGAAAAATGAGACTTTCGAGACTATTTGAAAAGTAGGTTCCATACTTATACGGCTAGGCTTTTAGGCAGTCAAAACAAGATATTTCAATCAATTACTTTATTAAACATACAGTAACAAACTCAAATCACAAATTATTTATGGGTTTTTAAATATTTATAGTGGGCACGCAAGAAACAAAGGGCGATTGATGTAGTTTCAGACAGAGAGGACCTGACTTTATTACAAAAGTAGCCCGCGTTAGAAAAAGCTCTCTGCCTCGACGCTAGTGGGGGGATGGATATTAAGTAATTGTAACAATGGTTTAGGTATTTCCCTTAACAATTGGACAAGTCTCAAAAGTCTCGTTATTCTTGAGACCGAAAATAGCAGTTTCGACTCTCGAAAATACCAAAAAATCGTCGAGACTCTCGAAATTCTCGAGACCAAGATTCCCGGGATGTAAGCCCTAGTCTGGACTTTAAAACAGATTGTGACCTCTGAATTTGTTTCGATCTCTCTTCTTAGAAACACCAAAAAAATGCGGTACCGGTTCTATAAGCGACGTTTTTAGTGCTGTAGTGCCCAACATGCTCCTTTGCATTGCCCGGTTCAACCCACAGACATCAAGAGAGAAAGAGCCTAATCAAATCAGTGGCGTAGGAAGGACGCTGAAGCCGTCGAGGATGGAGTTGAGCAAGACTAACATTTGTAAGTCCTACAAAAAAGCAAAGGATTTCTATCTAAGCCCAGAATTTTGGCCAACGGGATTTGCGTATACATGTTACAGGGAAGCATTACCAAAACGAAGCTTCCAAGTGTGATGGGATAATATGTTTTTGTGGTTCATACTTGGGTTTATACTTAATTAGCTTTTACCAACATTGTACCTACCATATCCGACAAATATATGTCTTTGTCTTTGAAACCAGGACCCTACGCTCAGCAGTCCCGCTTGCGACCCCGAGACCAATACGGGGCAGTTACTTACTTTTATAGCAGGCAGATTGTATGATTCCTCATTTTACAAACGACGCCGTCCATTAACAAACGCTCGCGGTTATGCCAAATGCCGAAGGCAAATTGGCAACTCGTTAAATTTTTATAAATTCGACATCCATGCACCCCGACCAAATGAGTTAGGTTAGGTTAGAACGGTGAAGCTAAGAGGAACCCGACGAGGGGGCCGCTCGTCAGGGCTTTTGCCGGTAACCCAACGACGTAGCGGCCGTAGGTTGCGGTGCCGCTTAGGCGACATCGCAACTGAGGCGAGCCGCGATGTGGTATGGACGGCATCACGGCTGAGGGTGGGAGGCCGAGGCGGGAGATGAGTGTCGGTTTTGCGTTGGCCGCTATTCCTATCCTCTGCGGCCGAAAAGTGGTTGGCGGCGGGGCCACTGACCTATCCCGTCGCGGGGGGCCCAGGGGCGCCTGGACGTGGGGTCGTCTAGCGCGGGGTCCTAGGTGGAGGCCAGCAGGCAACGGGTGCGGGGGCACCCTTGCCTGTATTGCACAGGCCTCCACCAGTGCCGGACGGGAATGGCCAGGTGTTCCCGGCCATTCCCGGTGCCCCCCAACTTGGGGGGCATGCGGGGCTCGCTAGCTAGGCGGGCACACGCCGGGGGGGTTGTGGACGTAAAGGCTGAGCCGGATTCCCGTGACCCTCCCATCAAGGCGATGAGGGAACTCCGCTGAGTTTTGGTGGGTATACTGCCATTTTGGTAGGGAGCCCCACATACCCCGTCTCGTCCCCCGACGAGCGGGCATGCGTAACGCATTTCTAAGCATCAAAAAAAAAAAAAGGTTAGAACTGTACTCAACCGCGCGCGAGCCGAGCGAGTGAAGCAGGTGGTGCCGCGGTAGCAGCCAGCGAACGCCTGAAGAAATAGATTTACATTTTGCCTTCGGCATATTTCATAACTGCGGGCGTTTTTTAACGGACGACGCTATTAAAAAGCGGTAGGTATCAAACAAATGCCTGCGACTTATACATAACATAACATCACACCTGTAATAGACAGAGGTGTACTTACGGTACACCCACATTTCGCCAATTATTTTTAAGTCCCATTATGTAATAAGGGGCGAGCCCTTTGCCATCAACCGGGCACAAATCCAGACTCCTGCGGCTGCTGAGAATTTCCAGATGCAAAAACCCAATAATACTTTGCCCGTCCTGGGAAACCAGAACCTCATGCTTAGCAGAAGCGTTCCCGACCACTACACTAAGTAGTTTAATATATTACGTTTGTGATTATACGTAGATAACTAGGACACGGAAGAAGAATTGAGACAAACAGATTATTTTGACAGATTGACATAATTTATGTATCCGTTTCAAAGCTACGACTTTATTTTTATTTTTTATTTTTACTTTATTGGGACATAAAACAGTTACACATTACAATTTAAGTGTGACAGAATAACTTAAAAACGGGGTAAACGTGTAACCCACACAAATATCCGCGAAATAATGGTATATAGATAGGTACTCAGTTTAATGCGTGCGTTGCAAGTACTCATACATATTTTCGAATAATAGGTGTAACATGGCTGACTTCATGGATGACTTCAACTCGTAAGTAGTTACGTTTTTCTGAAAATGTTAGTAGGACGCTGCTGCTCTAGTATAATATAACCTCATTGTGTCAGGGGTCAGACTTGAGATATCTTACGAAAGAACACGTATTGAATATTGAAAGTTTTAAAAATACAATCCATCTTTTTATCCTACGCACACTATAGTACTTAGTCTACATACAAACAGGAAAGGGACATCAAAATTACAATTTCAATACGCACTTGTTTTCATAATTATAAATAATAGCTATTGTAATTTAAAATAGATATTCCTGCTCAAATGAGGAAATTAACAACAAATATTTAATCGACAAGAATACCATGTACCTACTACGCAACTAGATACTTTCATGGTATTCACATATATAAGTAAAATAAATTACCTGTTGTTAACAAAGCCGATATAAATTCGAATTTATATTTGATTAAAATTCAATAGATGTCACAGGGAAGCATTACCAAAACGAAGCTTCCAAGTGTGGTGTGATAATATGTTTTTGTGGTTTATACTTGACTAGCTTCTGCCCGCGACTTTGTCCGCGTAAAATTTCGGCCCACAACCCAACCTGTCGCATCGCATCGCCCGTCCGCGCAATTACTTCGTTTTCGCTTAGCGTTTTTTCCGACTTTTTATCGATTTGCACGGCTCCTTAGGGGCGTAGCGTGATGTTAAATAGCCTATACACTTATTTTGTTGCGAAGTTATTTTAAAATTATGATATCTCCTAAGATGTTGATTGAAATCAAGTAAAGTCACGGACAATTTTGTTTACATTTAAATACTTGTGATTAATAACATATTTATTTGGATAAGGATTAATATTATGTTGACAAAACTACTTCGCAAATAATGCATTAATTTCGAACAAATTTGATTACCATAAAAAAAGATTATAGCGAGTCAATCTTAAAAGATAGACATATGCTGTCGCGGACTTTTTTTTATAACTTTTAAAGAGGAACAATTCCATCATACATGATATTTGCGTAACTTAAACCGTTTACGCAGCGCACGCAAAGGACGCTCTCAAAAAATAATATTTTTTCCCGTTTTTGCAACATTTTTCATTTATGCTCCGCTCCTATTAGTTGTAGCGTGATGTTATATAGCCTATAACCTTCCTCAATAAATGGACTATCCAACACAAAAATAATTTTTCTATTTCAACCATTAGTTCCTGAGATAAGCGCGTTCAAACAAACAAATTACTCTTCAGCTTTATAATATTAGTACAGATTAGCTTTTGCCCGCGGCTTTGCCCGCGTTAAGGTCTCCATTCCACCCCAATCTGGACTCATGTGAATTGTCACGTCAATTTTGATTGCTCTATTGGAGGCTGTGTCGCATCTTATTCGCCAGTTTTGAGCATGACGACGTTAGTTTGTATGGGTGCACAACCAGCACATTAATATTTAACTTGACTGACACTTGTCGTGGTGTCAGATGATCGCGTTTCGTTCGTCCTAACTTAAACTTTCTCTTGCAAGAGACAGACCTGGACAGACACGGGCCACTGTTACATTATGATTTCGTCCCTCGGTATGTAAAGGAACAAAATCCAGATACAAGATGGCGATAAGTAGCGAAATGCAAGAAAACAACAAACTGTTTGAAATAACCTATATTTATAAAAATATATCATCTTACAACATCACACGGTAGCTTTTAAGAGTCTACCGTAATAATAAGTAATGGCATTAAACCCTTACAATTTAAATTAACATGTAAAGTAGGTAGGTAACTATAACTGTCACGAGCCAGTCAGCCAGCTTAAACTTCAGCAGAATGAACTAAGGTCGTGGGGAGTTGGAGATGAAGCCAGTACTGTTCCGAATTTAAGTTTAAAATATTATAAATGTTAATATTAAGTATAACCTTCCAATTATTGTTAGTGTAATTAATTAATAAATGGGCGCCAGAGATTTTGAAAATCCCGGATTTCCTATAACCTTATGATTTCTGGCATAAGGTTATAGGAAAGATAGGTTAATACTCAATACTCAATATATTTATTGCTTCCATATGTGAAATTAGGTGGTAGGTTTTACAAAGATATGATCATTGTGGACCCTGTCGGGCACAGCAAAAGTAGGAGAGAGGAAGAGGGGCTTTTATTTGACTACTTAGTTGTTATAGTAATAATATTGAATAGGTATTGTGATTATTAACATATAACATGTTATTTAAAATTTGTCATTTAAGTATTCATTGATATTGTAATAGCATTTAGATAATAGGAATTGTTTGAATTTATTTATGAATGTATAAAGTTTTTGTTCTTCTTTAACTTTTTCTGGTTATTTGTTATACATTTTAATTGACATGACTAGTGTACTTGTTCAGTGCATTTTTAGCTTAGAGCCTGGTAAGTTTAACCTATTCTTATGGCGCAGTGTGTATCTTGACTGTATATTTTCTCATGTCGTGTAAAAGTGTTGGTAATTACGAACGAATTTGCATATTACTAGAATGTATAGGCAGGCTAGGGTTAGTATCTTATGTTCTTGGAAATGAGGTTTGCAACTGTCGGTGTCTTCTATATTTACAAGGACTCTTATAAGTATTTTTTGCAATGTGAAAAGTTTCAGTGCATCTGTGCTGTTTCCCCACAATATCACGCTATATATACGCTATATTTATATATATCATATATAATATAGGCTATATCACGCTATCATAATAGAATGATTGTCTCAAATGGATAAAATTGGACACTACGTAAGCCCTATTTTATCCAGTAGGAGCGTAGCTGATGTAGAGGCTGTAACCTGATGTGCTATTAGCAAGCAACCTCCGCGAGTTTAAGTTGAGATGGCATGAATACGAGACAAACAATTTATATTTAGAGTAGAAGTAAAGATCAGGCAGTCAGCTTACTGAGCTGACAAGCGGATGACATGAGATTAAAATATAATAATGTTCAAAATATTAAAAAACCCAAATAATTACGCGATATATAACGAACTGGCGTTTAAATTATTGCTCTACCGTCAGATCCTCCAGCGCTGACAGTACCTACATACTGGTGATTACATAAATTTATTTTCCTTAAGTCGTATCTTATTCAAAAACATCCACACAGTTAATTATCATTGTCATTTTATTAACAAAACATTTACCTGTTTTATCGTTGCCTATTTTATGTACGATGATTTGATTTGCTTATGGTACTGATAGTACCATAAGCAAATCATTAGGTAAGTACCTCAATCTTAGGAATACACACATTAACAGACAAGATTGAAGATAATATTAACAAGAAGAAAATAAATAAGCGAAAAATCTATAGGTACTTAATAATATTAAAAAGCTGAAGAGTTTGTTTGTTTAAATGAACGCGCTAATCTCAGGAACTAATTGAAAACAATATTTTAGTGTTGGATAGCCCAATTCTTTAGGAAGGTTATAGGCTATTTAACATTACGCTACGACCCTAAGGAGCCGAGCAAAACGGCAAAAAGTCAGAAAGAACGCTAAGCGAAAATTAAGTGATTACGCGGGCGATGCGATGCGACGGGGTTCTTCTATCAGTTGTACATATATACATAAACTCACACCTTTTTCCCATAGGGGTAGGCAAAAACTATAGAGCGCCACCTGCTACGCTCCTTACATACTCCTTTTGCTTCGTTTACGTTCATACATCTGGTCATACACGCACGCCGGTTGCGAGTACTACGCACCTGACCTTTCTGAAGAACATCGCCAATTAGGTCACTATAATGTCCTCCTATGGCATACTCAATACAGAATACTCTTTATTGCACACCATAAAAATTACAGATTTATATGTAGAAAATTTCGCCGTATTCCAGTAGTTCCATTCTCTAGTCCATTATGGGACTACTGGGATTTTTTTCTCCTAGTAGCTCCATGGAACTGCTAAGACATATTAAAATACCAAAATAAATATATATATAGGTACAATATACTAAATTCACTATCCATGCCAAGGTTGCCTGGAAGAGATCGCAGTATGCGATAAGGCCGCCCATTGTATATTTTATAGTGTTTATGTTTTCCTTTTTTTTTGTAATGTGTTATCTGATGTACAATTAAGCATATATAAATAAATAAATAATAATAAATAAATAAAAAAAATAAGAAATAGGTGTATAATAAAACACGTTTAAGTTTAATTTGTCAAAATTTGCGCATTGATTAAAAACTTTTCCGGTATTTGTTTACCTAGGTATATTTAAGAATTCAGAAGAAGATTAGATTGACGAATTGAGTCACTTGACGCTCTATGGTCGTGAGAATCTCTTGTTAATTCTTTAACATAACATCGGCCCTGTAATCTTCGAAGGCTTAGGCAGAGGAGTACCCACAGTACACCCACATTTCGCTAGTTATGATTAAGTCCCGTGTAATGATTTTGGCGATGAAGGTCAGATTCCACGTAGGCCAGATTCCAAGTAGGTCAGATTCCAACTAAGTCAGATTTAGAGTTGGTAATGTACAATATAGTCAGTACTATAATTTTCCGACATGAAATTAAGTTATATAAATAAGAAATCAAATATTTTTATTCGTAGTAAGTTCTCATAATTATATAACGAAACCAAAAAAAAAAAATATTAAGCGGCCAGGTACATACATAGCGATGACTAATAAAGTAATAACACAATCAAGGAGTTTACATACATACATTTAGTGACTGTATAGTCCGTGCCACCAAAGAAGTCTCGCAGACGTGGTGCGATGAATATAATGTAAGTGTACCAGAAACCATTACTAACTCAAAATCTGACCTAGTTGGAAAATGTTCTAGCTGGAAAATGACGTATATGGAATCTAACCTACTTGGAATCTGACGAACATTACCGCTTTCACCACTTTGCCCGACCTAGAAGTCGAACCCAGGACCTCATTCTGTAGCGCTTGCGACCACTAAACCAACAAGACAGTCTAACTTATGTAACGTTAAATTTTTTCGACAACCCCGGATTTTTTTTGATTCCAATGAAAATAAAATTCTTGGGTTGTCGGAAAAATGTCACGTTACAATCTAATTAATCTTGTTGATTGGAATAAGTGGTTAGACACTATCCGAAATTTTATGTTTTGTTATAAAACAAATTCTTGCGCTGCGGAGTTCGCATATAGCCTTCCTTTTGTTTCTGAAATACTTGATAACCTTAAAGGCTGTAAATATTTGTCTAGCATTGATATTGCCTGGTTATAAATGACTTTACTTTTCTTTTTATGTTCTAGAAATCTTAAGTCAAAATTTGCTCGAGGCCTTTCCAGAATATATCATTAGACCACGTTGGGCCCTAGATTGTAATGTTTCATATTCGGTAGGGCCCATTAAACCATCTTAATTGTTTTTATTTATTAAATTGTTTACTCTTTAACTTGTTTATCTTCTTCTTAAGTTAGGACTCCTCCAGTTCTGATGATAGGTAGGTGGTAGTTCTATCTCTGACCTTACATTTACCCCTCCCGGAAAAATAAAACAATCTTGTCATTGATTTTATTTTTACTGAATACTAAAGTACCATTCATAGAATTTGAACGTGGACAAAGTTCCACTTATTTTAACAAGTTGGCTATTTGAAAAGTGGTTGTTATTTCAACTATGATGTCGGTGATTAGTGCTCTAAAATTAAGATCATGTGTTTGTTAAATACTGATTCCAGGTGTAAATAAATCCTCTTCGAGACCCATGAAGTAAGTAGGTACCTAAGAATTTAATCAGTTTTTTTTTTAATTTCATCCAGCGCCGCATCCAATGATTCTAGAACAGAAATTTGTTATTAATAAAAACGTCAGGGTAGACTGCGAAATTTAATTTTTCTTACGTTTTTTATAATTCGTACACTCGAGAGTAATAGTCCTGGGTAAAAAAAAGAAAATCTGTTTAGTCCGTCAATCAGATAATAAAAAAATATTAGACACGGATTTTTTGCTTTATCATATTAATAAAAAATGACTTAGATAAAACACATTAAACTTGGGGTGTGGGGGCTCCTTACGTCACAGCTACGTATAAAATCTAGCGAGCAGTGACGTCATGCCACATTTGAATTCAATGTATCGCCGTAATGTTTTGACTACGTAATAAAAAAAAAATACGTGTCCAATAATTTTAATAATCTACATGAAGGACAAAAAAAAAATTTCAGTCATCATCGCTGTCTCGGAAACTAAGAATGCCAGCTTAATTAAATAAATTGTGTTTATTAGACAATCAAATGTTCTTTAAATGAAAGTAATAAGATGTATGTGTCACTTGAGTGTAGGACGCAGCCATGCACGTCTAATATAAAAAGTTATGACGTGCCAAACTTCTTATGGAACAACCAACATTGCATTGCAAATTCTACTAAGAAATACTACCTACTACAATGCTACTATACAGGAAAGATACGCTACGTTCATACTGAGCGGGATAATATTTTTAGGAGTGGCGCTAGACCGGTGATAGCCCTCTTAAAAACAAACAAAAATATTTATATTTGAAAGATAACAATGAAAATTATTGCTTCAACAATAACTATCAGTCTCAAACGTTATTCTTAAAATATTAAAGTCTAATCATTCATTTTACTTTTAATTATGTAGATTTATTCAGAATCATCATCAGTTTCAAGTACGGTAGTATGTCCATATGCGCTTGACAGGTTCTGTATATTTATGTAATAAAATACGAACAATTATAAAGAGCAAGCCATTCCTTTGTTCTGTTAAAAATTAAAACTATCAGTTACTAATTTCAAATAAACAACTGTATCAATTAATATCAAAAGTAAATTATGTACATTATATTCCTTTGTTTTAAAGTAATTCTTAACTGTTGATTCAATACTCTTTAACGGAACTTCCGGTGTGAAATATTATTGTTTGTTACAAATATCTGTAAAGTCAAACTAAAATATATTAATTGCAAACTATGAATTATCCACTTACAATATAATGTAAGTTAATATGTGATTTAAAAAGGTAAGCTATTATCTACTATTTTTGTGTTTGTTATAAGTTTATAAGTTGATCAATTGAATTAGACGTTCGGATATAAAAGCGATGGACAGTGCGCTGTCTAGTCGAGTTGCTCGGTAGATGTTCAAGTGGTTGGTTCGTCCAGGTGTCACGTAAGTTAAGTAATTTGATATTATACCTTAATTATTGCCTGTTATGATTATGTTGTTGTGTAAAGTATATTATTGCCAATATTGGTAATGTGTTAAATTGTTTAATGGAATACTCATGTTCCTACCTTTATATTATTATAACAATGTTGCTATTAATCTGAGTAAAGGTCCAATAGATAGAATTATCTGTTTTGAGATAACGGTAATTTATGATAGAATACTTAATGCTGTTTCCGTGGAGTTTCTATTCCGTTCTTCTCCACGAAGACCTAGTTTTGGAACGGACAACTAGCTTTCTCAGTAACGTTACCTTGACAAGCCTAATTGAAATAAATGCCTGGTCTTGTCTTTCTGTGCTTTTCTTTATAAAACCCTTTCCCTACACACCATATTCATAGGGACTTTCATACATAGTAAACTACTAGTTACCATTCTGATACACAAAGCTTGCTAACAAAGTGGCTATCAATACCTATAAATGTAGTTTACATTTAGAATCTGACACGCTCTTAAGATATCGTTGCGTTGTTATTACAACTGTTATTACAAATTGGCTTATTCCACTAATCCCCCCTGAGAAAATCCCCCTCAGTGGAAAAAGCAGAACTCTAATGTAAAAAAATCACTTTCAGGGGATCTTGGAATAAGTTATTTTTTGTTTTTTCAATTCTAGTTTTCCCCCCTTAGCGGGATTATCAGGGGTGAATTCTAGACTGTTTTCAGATTCCACTTTTCCTCCTAAGGGGGACTTTCAGGGGGGATTTGTGGAATAAGCCTTACAAATTATGGTATGAAATTCCTTCACTCTTATTTATCTTGGAACTATAGTTTTTACACTTTATTAACACACAACTTGGCATTTTGGATATATTATTGTCACGCTACGGACACGCTTCGTTTCGCTCGCTGTTATTAGCCGACTAAATCAAATTACAACAATTGTCTGAATTTGTCTGCAAAAATTTGCGTGGGCTAATGCGATATCTACCTCTTTATTTATATAATATCATTGACCTACTAGCTGTTCTTTTTCTGTTGTTATGTGGATTTAGACATAGATAATTGTTTATAACCGACTTCAAAAAAAAGGAGGAATGCTTTGGTTTTGGTATTTTTTTGGTATGTTATCATTATCATTTTCCCACAAACTTTTATTATTTTTCATTGTGTAGTCCCTTCTTTTGGAAGTCGGTTGTATTTTTTTGTTTTATGGTCAAGTAATTTTAATGAGAACGTAACAAAAATTAAAAACTTGCCTCCAATGTCGATGTTGTGTATATTAAACGCTTCAATGAAGTCCGACAGCGAGCAGCAGTAAGTATACTTGTCGTTGAATTCAATCCAATCTGAATATGTGGTACAAATGTCCTTGCATTTGATGTCCTTCTCTGTTGGTGAAGGATGGTTAACGTGGACTATGGCTAGTACTTCCTTGTCGTTGTACCACACCACCTGAAATTCAATTTGATTGGTGATGAAAGCCGACCTCAACGTGTAAGGAAAATCATCATATCGATGGCCCCACCGAATAAACGTGCAATGCTTCTTACACGATTTTTTTTTTTAATTTTTCGTTTCTTTTGCCTATCCTGCACCCACTTAATTTTTTTTAATGAATTTTAGACTCAAAACACGCCTATTATAATAGTGAATTTCTTTATTCTAGGGAAATAATTAATTTTAAAATTATAGGAATAATAGTTTATGTTATAATTACATGCTTTTTGATTCGCCAAGAAAGTAAATATGAGTATACAAGTCTATAGCTTATTTTTTTGTTTTTCAAATAATTCGATTATACATTATTTATACCTATTTACAATGAAATGAGCGTTATTGAAGTTATTGATGTTATTGTTTGCTGAAAAGTTGTAATTTTTCTCTTATACGGTTATTCGGTGGGGCCATCGATATGCGCAGCTTTCTCCCAACTACAACCCGTGCAAATTAATCAGGCATATCACTGGGATTTGTTCCTCTCCTGCTTCCCTGCGCGGAGCCCCGCGTTCGCCTTGTGCGTTCTGTAGCGATCGCATATTTTTAACGTGGCGTCACATTGCCAGGTACCTAGTTAACTCGCACGGGTTGTATATTAGGGTTGGCTCGCAGTCTAACGAGATGCAGCTGAATACATCGGGCGACTCCCTATCTGACCTCTACCTGAATACCCAGTTAATGGCGAGACTGGTTGTTAGATTTTCAGGATTCTGATTGCCTTTCAAAAGATCTATGAACGATAACCGGGATCGATGGCTTAACGTACTTTCCGAGGCACGGAGGGGTCCTGGTATTAAATGGATGGCGACCCCATCCATGAACCGACCGCAGCAAGCGTAGCTTATTATGGATCGATCGATCCGTACGGCTGTTAGCTAATCGCACTTCGCGATTTATAGACGTCGTTCATCGCTTTTCATCAGGCGAGATGGATCTAGGTCAAGCTCAAGCCCATTTAGCGATAAAAAAAGATTGTTTTTAAATTGTAGGCATGGGGTATGGGGTTATTGTCCACCAACTATATGGTGATATAGGTAACCAGAATCAGGTATATGTACCTTCCATAAATATCGTGGTATAATAGCTCCATTTATCTCTTGAAAAGTGTGCGTGCCAGACCAGGTAACGATTTCGTTGTAGATGGGCAGCATGGATGTCACGTTGTCATTAATTGTTTCCCATGTCGGCTGAAAGAATAAAATTAAGAGAAACACTTAAAATTATTGTTTGTGTTGAGCTAGAAATAATTAAGTAAGTAAATATATTTCAGTTTTTTTTTTAATGCATTGAAATATTTTTGATTTATTATCGGAATATCATGAAACCATAAGATTATTTCAATGTCAGTGCTTACCCTTGAAGTATCGCGAGGAAGCCAGACCGGGATTGCATTCAAAGGATCGATGAACGTGCTCTTCTTAGCTGGGCCATCGTTAAAGTCTTTTGCATTCACCAGCTGGGACTTACTATAACAACTCGATGACATCGTGTTCTTACAAGTAAATCCTCTCTCAGTTTCTTTGTTGCCTATTCCTGGGTATGTGTACCAGTTGCCGCCGTTGTAGCCGGCGTTCCAACCGTTGTTGTTTGTTTCAGTCATTATGATGCGTGTGTATAAGGGCATGTTTTTTTCAGTGTCGAAACAGACTTCGTAGGCCTCTAAGAAACCAGAGACGTTGTACCCCACTCTTATTAATTCGGAGGTTTCCGTTGAGCATTTCACTTTTTTTCTGATAACGGAGGGTTGAATGCTGTTAGCGCACTGTAGGTCCGAGAGCTTGTATTTTTTTCCTTCTACTAAGAAAGAGTCTTCATTATAACAAAATGCCTCTAATGTGTTCTTTTTAGGGAATTTTTTGAATGTATTTGACGTCTCTTTTTGCCTTGGACAAGACAATGTGATTTTCTCTTCTTGTTTCACTACTAAATAATGTTTCGTGCTCTCAAATTTATGCCAAAATCCTGTGTCATTTAGTACAAGCGGCATATATTGCGCATCTCTCATGTTCCTAGTTATCAAACATACTGTAACAAAAGAAAGCAATTTGCGAATATTTTTAGATAGCTAGTTAGATATAGTTGCATATGTATACAAATATTATTCAGGGTGGACTCTCTCTCAACCGCTTTTAAACACAAATATTGAAACTTGCCTGAAGACTTGACGTCAAATCTCTTCTGTACTGATCCGAGTGCGTTGCTTACGTTGCATGTGTAATGACCTACGTTTGCTGAGTTGAAATCGGTGAGCACTTCGCCATTGTATGTCCATTCAACCTGGAAGTAACAGTAGCATTATTTATTTATTTATACAGGAAAAGTGTTTAATCAGTGCGCAAATTTTGACAAATTAAACTTAAACGTGTTTTATTATACACCTATTTCTTATTTTGATATGTCTTGGTACAAAAAAATGAAGTTATCGTTAACGAAAGATGTTTATTTTGAAACTGGTATAATGGATACACGTCGCTAAACGCGCCGGCCGGCGGCGCAGTCAGTGAAGCGGAACGCAGTAGTAGGTACCTAGCAGCTGTGCGCTCGCCCATTGATATTATTACGAATAGATTGTGTCCATATTTTTCAGATTTAAAGTAGGTCCAAAAAAAAAAGTATTGAACAAATTATGGAAATGTGTTATATAACTGATACTGAACCTCCAAAAAAAATGTGCGCACTGGTAAAAAACTTTTCCTGTATTTTACTAGAAAAACGGGGGGGTTGTTAGAATGAATTTATCACAAGAAACAAAGTTAAGTTTGTTCTTGAGATAAATTCATCCCAACTACGGAAGCCTTCATCGTGCGTGGTCTGACATGCCTATGGTCAGTTTTTAATCCAGAGCGTCGAAATACCATGTGATGTGCAATGCAAACTTACGACGGGCTGTGGTTTTAGGTTCGCTTGAATGTCACATTTTTGCTTGATATATGATATATCTCCTCGCCAATCGCTAAGTGAATCAGCGTCGGAAATAAACTGCGGCGCACTACCGACGTCCACCACGAATGTGTGTGTATGTGTGTTTCCATGCTTGTCGCTTACACGACACGTATATATGCCGTCGTCGAAGTATGAAGCATTTCTTATTTGCATGTATGGTTCTTTGATGCTTGCATTCAGCGTCTGTGTTGGCAGAAACTTATTTTAGTCGAAAAAAAACATTATTATGTATTAAGTAGGTAAGGTTTCTTGTATTCGCATTTTCCCATAAAAAACAGGGTTCGGCCAGTGTCGGGAACAGGAACAAACTATCGGTGGTCAAGGCTCCGCAGACAGGAACTTCTTCATTTCACAGTTATGAGTTATGTACCTACTGATAGTCTAATGCCAAAAGATATTTTGGTTGAGGCTTTTAGCCATTGAACCAATGGGCTTTTCAACAAACGGCACAACAATATTGACTCCATTATTTGGAATGACATGGCGAATTTTTTTTTTGTTATCTGTCATCAATTTTGTATTTTCATTTTATGCCACCGACTTCCGAAATAAAAGTAATATTTCACTTTGTAATATTTTTTATGGAAGTCGGTAGTATCCCTAGTAGAGATACCACCATCGATGCCAGTGGTAGAGATTCTCTACCACTGCTCCTTATGCGGCCTGTGGGTGAGATATACGCAGCGAGCCTACAGAGCCCTGCGCACGCAGTACAATAATGCGTTCAGAAGGTTGTTGGGTCTGCCGTGGCGGTGCAGCGCGTCTGGCATGTTTGCTGAGGCGCGCACAGATGGTTTTCAGGCCATCATGCGCAAAAAAGCAGCTTCCCTGCTAGCCCGTATACGGGGTAGCAACAACGGCATTCTGAACGCATTAGCTGTACGTTTTGACTGTCCCTTTCAAAACCAGTGGGTCAAGTCTTGTGTAGGTGTGGCGAGTCATGCCAAGTAAACTTGTAGCTCGGTAAATGTGTATTAGGTTTAGGTTAAGTTTTCTATGGGTCCATGCCACCCGAAATAAAGTTTTTATTTACATATATATGTCATTCGGTGGCCGGCCTCTCTCGTGCTTACTTACAATTGTTGGCATAGTCGTCGAGGAATAATAATCCTTGCTCGACGGGGTTGTAGTCTCTGATGATTCGAGATCTGGCGGCGATGTGGTGGTGCTCAGCGACGAGTCCGGGTCGAGGGATCGTGGTTTTGCTTTTGTCTTTAACATTAAATAACTTGAATTTGGGAAGTGGGTGTCTTTGGTTATGTGTTTTCGTTTATTGCTACTGACTTCCGAAATTAAAGTAATTTTTCACTTAATTAGCGTTTTTTTGGAAGTTTGTTGTTTTTTATTGTGGAACGGTGGCCAACACATCAAGTTACCACAAACTGTCAAATATCTCGTTCGATTTTGAACTTAATCATCAACGTTTTAATGTTTAAAATTGTTTAGAGAAATTTGACAGTTTCGTGTAGCTTGATGTGCTGGCCACTGTACCTACCCCACACAAATTCAAATACAACTATTTGGTATGTAAATAACAGTGACAGGACGTTATAAAAATATCATCCACATATATTTAGTGGAAAATACGTAATAATACAGCTAACTCACTACCCTACGTATAGTTAATAAAATAAATACCTATAAGAACCTTATAAATAACCTTAACATTATAGATTATGCCGACGCCTGCTACCTAGATGCTACTGAAGATCTATTAAACACGCTTGAGCGCTTGCATAGCTTCTGCATTCGCTTTGTTTTCGGTCTTCGAAAGTATGACCACATTTTTCACCTTCGCAAGGAACTCAAGTGGCTCCCAATCCGCCTTCGTAGGAACACTCGGATTATATGGCTCCTCTTCAACATATTATTATACAACCCGTCTTATCCTTCCTACCTACGTGAGCGATTTTCCTACGTTCCCCTAACGATGCACCGTGTAGGTCACACCTTAGATCCCTCCTTAAATCTCATCCTCATAAAACTAGCTACTATTCTTATTCCTTCTCTGCCCAAGTGATTGTGATCTTACAATCTTACAGATTGTGGAACTCGCTTCCACCTAGCATTCTCGATTTAAAAACTGCGTCTCTATTCAAAAATCGAGTAAAAGAGTATTACTTGTTCTCTCAACTGTGAGTATTTTATGTATATAATATATATATGTATGTATTTATTTATTTTAGCTTTATTTAAGTATATGTTATATTTAATATTTTAGTTTAAGACTTCGCGTCTACATTTCTTTTCCATTTCTCCTTCACAGGTCTGCTGGAATAAATTTCTTAAGAAATAAGCAGTACCTTTGTACTCAAATTATAATAATGCCGTATGTCTATGTATTTTACTGTGTGTACCTATATAATAAAATAAATAAATAATTAAACCTTGAATAAAAACAATTGGTTGTTTGTAAAGTTGGTTTACGGACGATAGTTTAACGTGACAACGTTATAACAAAACATTGATGCGGCGCAAGCGTACAATGAGCGTAACGAGACAATAAGCGTAACGGGACAATGAGCGTAACGGGACAATGAGTCATTCTTTTTCGTGCATGCAGCCGGCGGTCATCGATTTATTAGACGTTGTCACGTCAAAAATAAAAATAAAAATAAAGATTCCGACGAACTGAGAACCTCTTTCTTTTTTTGAAGTCGGTTAATTATTTTGTCTATTTATCATTTAAGAAATATTTGTTTAACTGACTTTATATTCAAAATACACCAACTACAATAGTATTGTAATCAAAGTACATACATACTTAGATCAAGTAAGAATAACGAAAAATACTTTACATAATATTTCTTAATGCCATATATGTTATCCTTTAAAAAAATATTAACGTTTAAAAAATATATATCAATTAGTTTTTGTGCATGCAGTGTTCTTCTGTCATCACAGAGTACATACTTTGATCCTGTCATCATTAAGACAGGATTAGGAGTACATCTACTTAATTCCTGATGTTGCCCATTATTTTTTTGCCATGTATTGTGTTGGAAATCCTAAATAAATAATACAAATATTGTCAGAAAGAATGAGATCATAGATAGGTACTTACTTCAAACCACATAACAGATTGAGAATCAGAACTATAAGCTTCACACTTCAGTTTCCTAGTTTCACCCAGTATCAAGTATACGTGATGCTTTTTGCCGAAGGTCGCGGGTTGCTCTGCGGAAACATAATACATAAGATTTAAAACATTTAACAAGAAAATAAAAAAAGAAGTCTATACAAAAGAGATAAATTATTTTAGTTGCTTAACGTTCATGTACATTTTTTCATTAAGTAGTGATAACCGGAATTCTGAAGATCGCCTATTACGAGTAAATCCCAACCCTACAAGAAGGGTCGTACACCACTGAGCGAGCTATCAGTTGAAGGTGACAGGAGCATTACTTCCCGCGCTTAGGTTTGAGTTTGACTGGGCGATTTGGATAAATTATTGTATATCTTATGTTTTAAAAATTATAATTTATATTTTTTTATTGTTTCAGTCCCGTACTAATCCAACAAGATCTACATTGTATTCAACTGTATCAATCTAAGAATCTTACAACTTTTAATTAATATTATTTAAAAAAAAATCCTCATGCACACTTGTTTTTCTAACTCAATTTAGACACTGGCAGAATAGTCGACATTGATTTGCTTGCCATAAATTTAAAATATAATAGAATAGAATTATTGTTGGACTGTAATTAGTGAAGATATTAAAGTAGTCGGTAATTAACACACCTTTAATTATTGAGTCACAGTTAGGAAGTGCAATAAAGACTTACGTGCAATTAGAATCGCTTATTTTGACTTGTGTTAATAATCTTGTGTGAAATATTTAGTATGAAAAGAAAAGAGTGTGTAATGAAAACGGTGAAAAGGACGGTGTGTTGTGGACTACAACACCACACATAAGAAAGAGAAACAAACAAATCATAATCATTGACATCAGAACAACCCATAAAAGCAGTTTTTATAGTCTTAAAATCGGATAAATTAGAATAGCTCACCCTGTCAAAGATTTCATCATGCATTCTAATAACTGAGACTACAATGGTTACTGGGTCACTGAACTAGGTTAAGGAACTGAATTAATTCTATGTGAGTTCTGCTCATAAAGTTCTACTTTTTAATCAAATATTTTTGTGTGTTTGTGACTGTTGTATAAATGTTTTTGCTTCTCTAATTTAAAATAGGGCGACACAGCAAAAAGTGGTATACCTCAAGTAGTAGTTCTTTTGAGGAATTAGTAAAAAAGAATAGCAGTACCTAATAAAATAAATACAGGAAGCAACCAGGGACCTAAAAGATTTATATTTTTTGGCCAAAGAATCATCACTGGTAGATCTATGTTTTGGAATGGGCAACTATACCCAAAGTCTCAAATTCAGATAATTTATGTAAACAAAGGGGATAACATAACAAAAAATAATCTTCGTAATGGTAATTCACATAAAATTGCGAAAAAAGAGGTTCTATTTTCTTTTAAGTACTGATTTTAAGAAATAATAATTAAAAAATACCGTAATAATTTACCGTAATAATTTTTATAAATTTTCGGTTTTAAACAAAGTTATTAATAAAAGGAGATTTTCTGGTATAAAATATTTTATGATACGAGTACTGGTAACAATGCCGGAGATTTAAATATTTTCAAATTTTTAACATCTTCAACAACACTAATATTACAACTCTTATAAATAGATCCATATTGTAAGTAGCATATCTAGCCACATTTTGGATGAAAACAGCTGTAAACTGTTTCGATTTTGTGACGCCTACGTCTAGCACTGGGCTTAAAAGGGCTGATTATGACTATCATATACCGTGTCTCCGACACACTACAAAAAACATTCTTTGGCAACGGAATTTTGTTTGCATAGTTCTTATAATTAATTCACTTTAATTTTAGCGATGACTATTTACAAAAAAAGAATATAAAAAAATGTTTTGCACCACTGTCCTGTTATTTTGACGGTGACATTTCTTGACATTACTTTGTTTACATAAATTATCTGAAATAGAGACTTTGGGTATAGCTTCAAATTTCTGGCCAACTCTTTGACAATTCAAAAGCGCATGTTAATGGTTTATTTGTAATAAATCCTTTGAGTGGAGTTTGAATTTTGAGAGCTATTCAACGTGGCAATGCTGCCAGTTTTTGGGCACTTTTCCTGTTGGCAGCGATGCGGATGAATTTGTTGACGATTCCTCCCCCTGTTGGTAAGTTTCTTTCCCCCGCTTTTGTAATACATGTGTATATTATTATTGAAGACTGCAAGCTTATAAAATATTTAAATATTTTGTATGCAAATAAATGTTTTGCATATGAGATTTGATACTGAATTTTCAAGGTAACTTACTTTTAACTGCTGCTTGGAACGTAGTGGTGACGGAACCAACACTGTTCTTAGCTTCACACGTGTACGATGAAGAATCATTTTTTGACGGTTTCACAATAACTAGAGCTCCATGTTCAATGGAATATTTTGCATCTGAAATAAGCGACTTATTCATAAGTAATATGTAGATTGTCCATTTTTTTTTTTAGAAATGTTTTAAAAATATGCTCTTCCTTTTCTGGCTTTTCCTAACTTTGTTTGGGTCACCTTCCAGTTTGACCAGATGCAGTTGAATAAAGTTAGCGTCACGTAAAAAGACTGCTGGTCAGAGAACAACTGTAACGTTTTATAGATCGTGTCACGTATTAAAAGTGCAGCTTCGCTCGCGTGGATGTCGGTTCCATCCACGCGAGTGGAGCTGCGGGCAAAAGATAGTAATTAATACTTTAGAAGTTATTTAAAAAATGATATGAATATTGACCCCATATCTCCGAAACTACAGAAAATAGTTCTTTGCTTATTTATTACAGGAAAACCTAGAAGTTTATGGTTTTAATATAATACGGTAAATCTCTCAATGTTGTGCGTAAAAACTAACAGTTTCAGTTGGAATATATGGGAGAACTGGTTTTTCAACTACAATGTTAAGTTTGTTCTTGGGATATTTTCATCTCAACTACGGAACCCTTCATTGTGTGTGGTCCGACACGTATTTGGCCGGTTTTTTCCGCATCGATTTGACTCAAATGTACGACCAGAATTAATATAGCTGAGAATAGGATATTATGAGTAATGAGATTTCGATGATCGACCATTATTAAAATGAGTGGCGGAGAGCTAGTCCTTACTCCCCTGTTCTGAGGCATTTTGTAGGGAGGATGGTCAACTAGGTAGCTGATCTCTTGCTTGATCGTTCTCTGTGCAACCTGCCTCCCATGCAGAGCAGTACTATTTCTGCGATTTTCTCAAAAACTAACAAATCTATTTTGTTTATTGTTTACTCACCGGTTGTAATTTTAGTGCCATTTATTTTCCAAGTAACTACTGGTTGTGGAATACCGACGACATCACAAGGGATCCCTAAAGCTAGATCTCCTTCAATCCCTTCTACTGTTGTTGATTTTGTAGTAATTTCTGGCAGAGCTGAAGACGAAAGGTTTATTTATTTATTTTATTATTTATGTGCACACAGTTAAATACATAGAGATACGACATAATTATAATTTCAGTACAAAGGTACTGCTTATTTCTTAAGAAATTTCTTCCAGTAGACCTGCGAAAGGAGAAATTAAAAATAAATGTAGACAATAGTGTGTAAGAAAAAAATATATTAAATATACTTAAAAAAGCTACAAAATATAAATACATATATCTATATATATATATACATAAAATACTCATATTTGAGAGGAAAGGTAATTCTCTTTTACTCGATGTTTGAATAGAGATATAGTTTTTAAATCGCGAATGCTAGGCGGAAGCGAGTTCCATAATCTTACAGCATGGACAGAGAAGGAATAAGAATAGTAGCTAGTTTTATGAGGATGAGACTTAAGGAGGGATCTAAGGTGTGATCTACATGGTGCGTCGCTAGGACGGTTAGAAGGTTAGTTTAGTACTGAAGAGATAATGCAATCAATCTGCCTAGCCTTTTCCCAACTATGTTGGGGTCGGCTTCCAGTCTTAACCGGATGCAGCTGAATACCAGTATTTTACATGGAGCGACTGCTTATCTGACCTCCACAACCCAGTAACCGGGTAAAACGATACTTGGAAAGACTGGTTGTCAGACTTTTATTTTTTGGGCTTCTGACGACCCGTAACGACTGTCAAAGATCCACGAATGACAGCCGGGACCAACGGCTTAACGTGCTTTCCGAGGCACTAAAGTCTAGTCTAGTCTCGGTATGTAAAGATGGTCACGCATTCACGGACCAACCCCGGCAAGCGTAGCTTAACCTGACGTGTCGATCCGTGCGGCTGTTATTACTTAGCCACGAGCTCCTCCTCCTCCTCCTCCACTGAAGAGATAATGCAAGATGTCAAAATAATGTTCTTTGTATACGAAATAAAAAGTGGGAAGAAGTTATAAATCATACTTAGCAGATGGTAATCTGTATTTTCTGTCTCCACCCTGAGACTCCATAACTGTTAGTTATGAGTCTTTGTAATGTTACTTACATTCAACAATAAGCGTTGTGACATGTTCATCGCTTCCGACTTTATTCTTGACTACACACTTGTAGCGCCCTGCGTGTTTGTTCTCCACCCTTGAAATATGCAGCACTTCGTCTGATCCGAGAATTGGTAAATCGGAGCCGGAGTTGTCCATAAATTCCCATGTTATTGTTGGTTTGGGTTTACCTTTGACGACCCTGAAAGATTATGAAATGATTGAAGAATGTCCACTTGAACATTAACAAGTGAACACTTTCGAAAAGTCGTTTCATCTTCTTCACCATCATTGCTTAAGCCCCGCGATGTTTGTGGACTTACTGGACAAGTAAGTAAGAAAATCAAGCCTTCAAGCACAACCCTGTGATTTAATAGCATGTAAGAAGCCAGGTGGGCCGCTGCAGGGACAAACTTAGGTTGAGGTCTGATGAGCCACAGTGCAATTGCGGAGCCACATCGCAAACGATGCCTCACCTCTTGTCGTGCTCTATGTGCAATAACACCTGCACTATGGAAGACCACAAAAAGGTTGATTTTCGAAAAAATATGCTTGAGTTGTCGATTTTATTGGTCATCCATTTGTAGTGAATTGAAATTAAAATTTAATTTTAATTTTTCAAGAACGACTCTTCTACAAGTATTCAAGTATTAAAACACTTACGTGCACTCGATGGTAGCCGACGTTCCTATTCTCACTTTCTTATTAGTAAATCCTGATACTTGGGGTGCCTCTGTAAATAATGAAATACACGCCAAATGAATAAGTTGCAAGTTTGTATTACACTAGATATCTTTCTGTTTTGTTTGTATTTTTTCTAAGTATATGATAACCGTGAATACTCACGGTTGATGTTCGTTCTGAACGTCACACTGACTGCGCCGACTTCGTTCTTCGCCTCGCACGTGTACGAGTTAGTGTCGTTCACCTTCAGATCTCTTATTATGAGCGTTCCGTTCTCTATAGAATACCTCGTGCCTGAAACACAAGAGAGCTTATGAATGAGAACACATTATTAGAATCAGGTCCATGTTTTGTTCGCCGCGTTTGATGGGACATTAGCTGCAGGGCGTATTATGAAGCAGCCTGACACAACAACCACTACTGTTTTGGAAGTTTTAAAGTTTAGGTACTTAAAGACGTGGCTGAGTAGGATAAAATGTAAGTGTAAGTATCTTACTTGGAACGATGACAATGCCGTTCAACTTCCAAGTGATGCTTGGCTTGGGCAAACCGGTTGCGACACAAGGAATCCTCAGCAAAGCGTCTCCCTCAGTGCTTTCATAGGTGTTAGAAACAATCGAAACTATTTTTGGAAGATCTGTAAATAGATTGGTTACAATATTATGCTTAATTGTTAACAATACATTTGTTTATCTCTTCTAGAAATGTGATCACGATCACATCTATTTGCAACATCTCTCTACCTTGAACATCAAGTGTTGTGATGTGTTCATTACTTCCGACTTTATTCTTTGCTACACACTTGTACCGCCCCGCGTGTTTGTTCTCCACCCTTGAAATATGCAGCACATTGTCTGATCCGAGAATTGGTAAATCGGAGCCGGAGTTGTCCATAAATTCCCAAGTTATTGTTGGTTCGGGTTTACCTTTGACGACCCTGAAATATTATATAACGTTTGAAGAATGTACAATTGAACTTACAAGTACACACTTTAGAAAAGTCGTATCATCTTCAACACCAACATTCAATTGCATAAGCCCGTTTTGCTAGTGAACTAACTGGACAAGTAAGAAAATCAACCCTTCAAGTGCAACCCTGTGCTTTAATAGCATGTAAGAAGCCAGGTGGGCCGCTGCGGGTACAACTTAGTCAGGTGGGGGTCTGATGAGCCACAGTGCAACTGCGGAGCCATGTCGCAAAAGATACCTCTCCTATTGTCGTGCTCCCTGTGCAATAACATCTGCATTATGGAAGACTTTTACATGTCCAACGATAACGCTATTGATGTTGCCGAATTCTGGTCGAAGCTTATTTAAAACAAATAAATGGAATCACCGATATGACGAAGAATAATAACATGTATTGGAAACAGATTCTCGCAAAAAAAAAATTGATTTGTCAATGTTATTGGTCATCCATTCGTATATTCGAGTAGTTTATCAAGTATTAAAACACTTACGTGCACTCGATGGTAGCCGGCATTCCTATTCTCACTTTCTTATCAGTAACTCCTGATACTTGTGGTGCCTCTGTAAATAATTACGTACACGCCAAATGTCATAAGTTGCAAGTTTTTGTTACACTAGATATCTTTCTGTTTTGTTTTCTAAGTATATGATAACCGTGAATACTCACGATTGATGTTCGTTCTGAACGTCGCGCTGACTGCGCCGACTTCGTTCTTCGCCTCGCACGTGAACAAGTTAGTGTCGCTCACCTTCAGATTGCTTATTATGAGCGTTCCGTGTTCTATGGAATACTTCGCGCCTAAAACATACGAGAACTTATAAATGTAAACACAATATTATTATCAGGTCCATGTTTTGTTCGCCGCGTTTGGTGGGACATTAGCTGCAGGGCGTATTATGAAGTAGCTTGACACAACTACCACTACTGTATTGGAAGTTTTGAAGTTTACTCAAAGACGTGGCTGGGTAGGATAAAATGTCAATGAAGTATCTTACTTGGATTGATGACAAGGCCGTTCAACTTCCAAGTGATGTTTGGCTTGGGCAGACCGGCTGCGACACAAGGTATCCTCAGCAAAGCGTCTCCTTCAGTGCTTTCGTAGTTGTTAGAACCACTTGAAACTATTTTTGGAAAATCTGTAAATAGATTGGTTACAATGATACAATATTATACTTAATTGTTCACAATACTTTTGTTTGTCTCTCCTAGAAATGTGTTCACGATCACATCTATTTGCATCATTTTCCTACCTTGAACATCAAGTGTTGTGATGTGTTCATTACTTCCGACTTTATTCTTTGCTACACACTTGTAGCGCCCCGCGTGTTTGCTCTCGACCCTTGAAATATGCAACACTTTGTCTGATCCGAGAATTGGTAAATCGGAGCCGGAGTTGTCCAAAAATTCCCAAGTTATTGTTGGTTCGGGTTTACCTTTGACGACCCTGAAATATTATGAAATGATTGAAGAATGTGCACTTGAACATTTAAAAGTGAATTCTTTCGAAAATTCGATTCATCTTCTTCATCATCATTGCTTAAGCCCGCGTTGTTTGTGAACTTACTGGACGAGAAAGTAAGAAAATCAAGCCTTCAAGTGTAACCCTAGGATTTAATAGCATGTAAGAAGCTAGGTGGGCCGCAGCAGGGACAACTTAGTCAGGTTAGGATCTAATGAGCCTCAGGGCAAATGCGGAGCCACATTGCAAACGATGCCTCACTTCTTGTCGTGCTCTATGTGCAATAACACCTGCACTATGGAAGACCTTTTCGAGGTCAATGATATCGCTTTCGAAGTTGCCGAATTCTGATCAAAGTTTATTTAAAACAAATAAATGGAATCATTGATACATCGAAGAAAAATAACACGGACACATTGATTTTTGGAAAAAAATATTCTTGAGTTGGCGATTTTATTGGCTATCCATTTGTAGTGAATTGGTATGTTTTCAAAAAACGACTATTTTATTCAAGTATTAAAACACTTACGTGCACTCAATGGTAGCCGGCGTTCCTATTCTCACTTTCTTATCAGTAACTCCTGATACTAGTGGTGTCTCTGTAAATAATTAAGTACACGCCAAATGTCATAAGTTTCAAGTTTGTGTTACACTACTTTTAGTTTTGTTTGTATTCATCTAAGTAGATGATAACCGTTAGTACTCACGATTGATGTTCGTTCTGAACGTCGTACTGACTGCGCCGACTTCGTTCTTCGCCTCGCACGTGTACGAGTTAGTGTCGTTCACCTTCAGATCTCTTATTATGAGCGTTCCGTCCTCTATAGAATACCTCGTGCCTGAAACACAAGAGAGCATCCCTAGTAGCATTTTTTGTTGGCATTTAGTTGGGCCACTTACAGAGGTGGCCCAACTAAATGCCAACAAAAAATGCTGCTAGGGTTTTGAATGAGAACACAACTACCACTACTGTTTTGGAAGTTTTAAAGTTTAGGTAATTAAAGACGTGGCTGAGTAGGATAAAATGTTAGTGTAAGTATCTTACTTGGATTGATGACATAGCCGTTCAACATCCAAGTGATGCTTGGCTTGGGCAGACCGGCTGCGACACAAGGAATCCTCAGCAAAGCGTCTCCCTCAGTGCTTTCAAAGATGTGAGACCCACTAGATTCTATTTTTGGGTGATCTGGAAAAAGAAGATACTTAAAAATCATTCAAATGTTTATGTAGCCCAGAAAAGTTGTAGGTAGGTGCATCGATTGTAGATTGTCTTTTCTTTTAAATAATATAAATGTATTATACAATGTTGAATTTACCTAGAACAAATAATGTCGTGACGTGCTCATCTTTGCCCGCTCCGTTCTCCGCCTCACACTTATATTTTCCCCCGTGTTGTTCCTGCACGTTCGTTATACGCAGTACACTTTCAGAACCGGCTAAAAGTGTAAACTTTAAATCTGATTTGCTCCAAAATAGCCATGTTATTTTTGGTGCTGGGAAACCATTCACAACTCTGCAAGAATTTAAGTATAACGATTAAAGATGATTGTGACTGAAGAATCCTATTTTTAAAGTAAATCTATATTTCATGTATGTTTATTTTTATTTTTATTATTGATTGGGCCTCTTCTTGACCTGTATCTCGCCTGATAGAAAGCGATGGATGAGGTCTATGATGGAACGAGCGTACCCAGAAGATGCCTGTTCACTCTTGCTTTGAAGGCAGACGGGTTATATGTGGAAGGGAACACAGACGCTGGCAGAGAGTTTCACACTTTGGCTGTGCGCATAATAAATGTGGAGACGCGCTGAGTACGACTAGACGGGATATTAACCAAGTACGGATGGTACTTTGCAGTACGTTTGGTAGTGCGGTAATCAAAGGGCGACGGTAGGGTAAGGTCGTGGAGCTCCTGCGCACACTCTCCGAAGTACAGTTTGTAGAAGACCGACAGACAAGCAACATTACGCCGATGAATCAGGCTGTGAAGCTTAGACACCAACGTTTTTTCGCCTATAAGCCTTTTCGCTTCGTATTTTGCTGAGCCATCATTTTGTTGGTATTTTCATGAGTATATACTATTTTTTTTTTCTCCCTGCCTTCAGTCCATATTCTTTGGGGTCGGCGCAACACGTATTTTCTTGGCCTTGACAGCAGTTATTCTGTGCCAACTGTGTGTGTTGTTGTGTGCCAACTGTGTGTGTGTGTTCAACCGCAACCCTGGCAAGCACCGGTCTTAGCAGACCCCGCGTTAGCGTCTTTTGAGAACGAAAAGTAGTTTTGAAGTATTTCAATGTGAATAATGAAATAATTCAATACACCAATATCAATCTCAATATTGAGTGATTGCTACTTACTTGCATTCAAAGACAGCAGTTTTACCCTTGGTGACTTTCATAGCAGTTACTCCTTGTACCTTAGGAGCAACTAAAAGGAAAAAAATCCACAAAGAATTAGGTCTTTGACTTCATTGAATAAGCTTTAATTGAGTAAGATTGATCTACCCAATGGTAGTATGGTATCCAAGAGGTTGACCAATGAGCAACCGTTGTCACTTTCGTAACTGGAAGCTTCTTGCAGAGCCTTCTTTCGAATCGACAGCGTTTTTTGTTTGGACTGTTAAGTACGAAGAGTAATACGAGTAGGTATATACTCGTATTATGTATGCTATTTGAAATGCTATATTTAGGAACCCGATACGATTCAATTAATTTCCTTGATAATATGAGAAATTGAGAATAAGACCTTGGTACTTAAGTATTTTGAGTGTGGTCAAGCTGAACTTACTTTTTGGCGGTGGTGGCGTGACAGGGATTTTTGCAGTCCTGTTGATGGGTTTGTTAGTAGCTTTAACGATTCCCTCTACCTAAAACAATTGAAAATAGATCTTCGTAATAGTTCATTTACACAGGCTCGATTGTGAAATTCTTAGCAACACCGAGCAATTCCAAGATTGTACAGAAATTGCCACCGAAAACCAACCCGTACTGGGCCCGCGTGATGGAATACGGACCCTTCCATATCGCAGAGAGATGCCAGCAGTGGGGAACGTTATATGATGAATGATTTTATTTCTGTAAGCAGGTTTGTACAAAAACTTTTACCTACACATCAATCATATTTTAAAAACTAGATGAGGATAATGGCCGTAACAAACGCAGCGGACACGGTCTCTTTTAAAGTACAGACTTAATCTTGGTCACCATGCATAGATTATGCTACAGTAATTGCTAAGAATCGAAATTATAATGTTAGCTGCCCATATAAAAGCAGTTTTAGGTAAGATACGGATAGATATAAACTACTGGTTTTTCTTTGTTAATTGTAAATTTCACTATCGAGGTATTCCACTCAGAGCACTGATTTCAACAGCACTTGGAGGAACCGCACCTGAGCACTTTCACTAACCGCGCTGAAACAATATTTTGTGAAGTGCGGTTCGGTGAAACAGTTTATTAATATTATTTTTAGTCCCCGAAAGGATGGGACATACGTATTCTTTGTTCAGGATATTACCAACTATAACCATATTGATACGGCAAGAGTAAAGGGCTCGTACGTAATGAATGTGGTTAAATGTTTACGTATGGAATTTGTTTAACGTTGGATTCAAATCACATAAAAAAAGGGGGAATATTAATTTGTAAAGCAACCTCTGAGGACAAACGTTACCTCAATTATTATTTTTTTTCTGATCTCGTGGACTGAATTGACTGGCACTACATCGAAGTGTTGAGATATTTGTATGATGCCGCCACGATGACTGTCCAGATCCAGAACATTATATACATTATAGACGTGAATATGGACAAGACGAATGTCATGTACAATTCACACGTTTATCTAGACCCACCTACGAGTATATAGAAGGGTCGCTTCTCGAAGTTGTGAAAGAGTATATTCACCTACGCAGTCGTCCAGCTCAGTAGAAACAATTTTGAGAAAGGAACCAAAGCAGTATTTGGAAAACCTCGGCAAGTCTCCTCGTCGCCTATCCCGCAATATTTGAAGACTATCACTATAAAGACATCATTTCATCCTGCCCCTTATACTCCTCCCCGACCCTTGCCCGTAAGCGAAGCGCCAGCACGCGCTATAGCTGAGCCTGTAGCTTTAAATTCCCCCGATAATAATCATAACCCTGATTTTATCCAGCCACCGTCGGTCCCTTGCCATCCTCCCTCCGACTCTGCCCTAAGCCGAGGTTCGTACCCCACAGGGGATGCCCTTAGCGCGCAGTCGTTTAGATTATAAGTTTTTACGCCTTGGATGGAGGCATTAAGTTTCGTTAGGAGCTTAAGGCAACCACAGGAAAGTCCGGTTAAAGAGTCTCAACCTCTCATGGTTAACACTGAAATGACAAAGTAAAAAAAAAATGCCCGTTATGCTAAAGGTAAGGAAGGTAGACAGTGACAGTCGGGCTGGTCCATAAATTCAAGGCCGCATAGCGCGCTATGGAGCGGGCTATGCTCGGCGTTTCTTTGAAGGATAAGATCAAAACTGATCAAATATAAATAATAAACTGTTCCACCGAACCGCACTTTACAAAATTTTGTTTCAAAGTCAAAGTCAAATCAAATAAGATGCACTTTTGAACGTCAAAAATTACATAAATAATTAATTGATTCTAGTTGCCCCTTCCAAAAGGTAGTTATGTATGGAGAAGAATGGGCAAGAAACTCCATACTTACTCTTTTAAAATGTTAACAATAATTTGTATACATTAATTAATAATTATAGGTGAAGACGATGTACCTAGAATAAAAGTCGGTTAGTGGAAGTGCTCAGGTTCGGTTTCTCCAAGTACTGTTGAAATCAATGGTCTGAGTGGAATACCTCGCTCACAATTTTTCGCCAGTTTACAATCGCGAGATTAACTTATAACTATTATTATATTATTACTTACGGTATTTGCAAATATCCGGTAAATATTACATTTTACCCTTATTTAAATAGATACCTTTTGTGTATCTCATTGATTATGATATGTATGACATATCATCTCCTCTTGTGTATTATTACCTCTTGTGATACAATGAGATACTCTTGTGTATCTCATTGTTTATGATATGTATACATATCATAAACAATGAGATACACAAAAGGTATCTATTTAAATAAGGGTAAAATGTAATATTTACCGGATATTTGCAAATACCGTCTCCTCTTGTGTATCATTACCTCTTGTGTATCTCATTGTTTATGATATGTATACATATCTCATTGTTTATGATATGTATACATATCATAAACAATGAGATACACAAGAGGTATCTATTTACCAATATATTGGTCTAATTTTTTGAAAAATTGCTCGACAACGTGACAGCTCAGACAAACACGGTTGTGAATTTAATAGTGTCACTTTGCCTATTAAAACTATTTAATTAACGGAAACTGGTACATTCTTGAAATAAAGTGTGTTGCCCGTGGTACCACCAGTATTACTACCAGTAGTACCACAGATAAGAAACATTCCCGTAGTACTCGTAGTACTACCAAGCGATCCAGTAGTACCACGGGAAGTTTTGTTTTACACTACTGGTTTTGTACTACTGGTAGTCCACATTTCATAGTTTAGTTCAAAATGACTAATCATACAATTTGCCTGCGAGTGGATAATTAGACAATGGTAAAAACATTTCTGCGGCAGATTGTATGATTCGTCATTTTGAACTGAGTGAAATAGGTTAGGTTAGGTTAAAACTGTGACCAACCGCGAGCGAGCCGAGCCAGCGTAGCGAGCGGTGCCGCGGTAGCGGGCGGCGAGCGCTACTTCCAAGTTGCTCGCAGAAATGTTTTTACCATTGTCTAATTATTCGTGTTTTCGAAATATCCCTAGGGTTTTCTTGGAGTAAACTATGAAATGCGGAGTACCAGTAGTTAATATTTAAAAATAGTAATACATTAAATTTTTAATATTTTTGGGTAAATAAAAAAAATCCCGTGGTACTACTGGATCGCCTGGTAGTACTACGGGATTTTTTTTACCCGTGGTACTAGTAGTGGTAGTAATACTGGTAGTACGACGGCCAACGAACGTGAAATAATGCGTTAATAGTGCAGGTACAGTATGATTTCTTAGAGCGTATAGCCCTATCTATACAAATAAATAAAATGTAAGTGCCTGTTTGTAATATTAAAATAACAGCATATTACTAAATGCATTTGAAAGTATATACGGTAGTTATAACAAAAAACAATTTTTAAAATTTTTGTCTGTCTGTTTGTTCCGCCTAATCTCCATAACGGCTGCACTGATTTTGACGGGACTTTCACTGGCAGATAGCTGAGGTTATAAGGAGTAACTAGGCTACTTTTGTTTTAGAAAACGCCACTCGGGCCAAGCCGCGGGCAACAGCTAATTACAAAATTTTAATTGTACTTACGGCCACTTTGAACCTTTGCGATGGTGCAACAAACGGAGCCGTTATGTAAAAATCGTCAGAGATCTCTGTTAGTGGCAGTTTTTCTATAATTGGTTTTCCATCCATGTCTAAAATCTTCGCCGCTACTATTCTTATTGAGTGATTATCATCAGTGACGGATACGGCCAGGTAGCTCTTCGCATCTGAAAATATTTATATATATCATGCGTGCGTGTGTATTTGACTGAACTGTCCTAAACGGCTGGACCAATTTTGATTAAAAAAATTGTGTGTTCAAGGGTATTGGAGAATGGTTTAGATTCACAATTGGACCCGATAGGTCGCGCTGCGATCGAGTTCTAGGAAACAGAACAACATCTGTCCGGTCAGCTAATGAATTTATAAAAGTTTTGTGTTGTTGGTCTCCGGAGTTCGGACTTGACGGGTATTTTTTTCTCTCAGCAATTTAAACATAAATATAAAATCCATACTAATATTTTAAATGTGAAAGTAACTCTGTCTGTCTGTGTGTTACCTTTTCACGCCTAAACCGCTGAACCTATCGTTATGAAATTTGGCAGAGATATAGCCTGGGATATGGAGACGGACATAGGCTACTTTTTTACGCGATAATCGACATCTGCGCGGGCGGAGCCGCGGGCAAAAGCTAGTATTTTATATTCCATCCACCGAGAGAATGCTTTTTTGAAACCTGTCAGTTGGACAAGATTTGGAACTAATAAAATTTAAATTCGTAAAACATCATAGTCAGTAGTATGAAACTACTGCAAAAAAGCATTCTCTCGGTGGACGGAATATAAATGGATCGGTACTATCACGAATAGACGAATCAGCACACTTTCAAAACAAAATCCCTTGCTCACGATGCCCACATCTGTTTAACTCCCCTTTTTGCATCGATCTATAAAACAAAAATACATAGGAATATTTTGTTTAAGACTGCGCCGAGCGCACAGTGGCGCCCTCATCGTTTGTTCGGTGATTTCTTTTATTTTAGAATGAAAATGCAGAAAATAAGCACGTTAAGTTGTGCTTCACAAGACTATACGTTATTATTATTACAAACAGTAGTTTTAAATTGTTATGTTTTATTGTAATCATTAAAACGGAAAATAGTGACCACTGAGCTCCGTTTTAATGATTAAAATAAAACATAACAATTTAAAACCTGTTTGAAATCACCAAAAAAAAGGATGAGGGCGCCACTGTGCCTCGGCGCAGTCTTAAATAAAATTTTCAGCCTCTGTTACAATGATCACAGATGTCTGACCATCCTTTTTCGACCAATAGGAACAGAACAATAAAACACCCAAAGACGAGAAACTGACCGAGGACCGAGCGCTGCAAGTATAATTAGTCCTTACGGTGGTTCGATTCGTCTGTCCGCGATAGTACGTTTATTCATAAACTCACCAGAATTCGGTTGTGGTGACGTATCGCTTAGCAACTTGGGTTTTAACTCGGAGAAGCCATGACTGAAGAAAAAATCAGTTCTGCCGACGATTACGACGGACGTATTTGTCTTACCCTTCACAGTTACCACGTAATTGCCAGACTTAGTATTTCTTAATTTTACTACCTATAATTTTAAAATGCAGTTAGTACATAAATAATCACCCAAAGGGCTAAAAGTCACCCAAAGGGCAATGGAGAGGGCTATGCTTGGAGTTTCCCTACGTGATCGAATCAGAAATGAAGAGATCCGCAGGAGAACCAAGGTAACCGACGTAGCTCGAAGAATTGCCTTTTACGTGTCTAAGTGTCGGTTAACGATCTTATAGAGGTATGAGGAACAGGGTGTAAAGTTCACTCATCCTCCATAAAAAAGGGAGGATCCTCCGACCAGACGGGTGTCGTGTCTGGTGGGCAACTGACGGTTGATGTTGGGATGTTGTATATAATTATGCTAGTCACGCAGTAAACTCTGATTGCGCGATGCAGGATTTGTGACGTCAGGTCTTTGATGCGTAGTACGCATGTGGCGTTGTAGATGCCGCCACAATCTTATTGGAGTACCTGATGAGATAGGTATTTTTGCAGTCGACTCTCCCAATATATTCTGCAGGTGAACGCAGATAGAAGACGGCAGCTCCCAGCCACAATGGCTGACGTATTTCAATTAAAATACTTTCGGCGGCACTATTACCATCTAGGAAAGTATTTTCATAAAAATAGGTGGGACAAAAACTGGTAACGTCATTGCGGTCAGCCATTGCGGTTGGGCGGCACTGCCCAGCGGCAATGCCGCTGCTGTCAGCTGTCTGCTGTCTACCGTCGCTTGTGGTATCGCACCCTTATTGGACTTACTTTTGCATTGCTTGTCGACATTATTTCTTCTACTGAGGTATCGTTTATGTCCAGTGTAACATCGTTGCCGGACGCAGAGACGATGACATAGTCAGTGTAGTCATCTATTGGGAACTGTAAGCAAAGAAAACAATAAAAAGTTATAAATATTATACAGGGTAGAATTTTCTAATGCCACCTGAAGGAAAAGTACTCTTAATACTGTAGATAGAAAATTTTACTCAAAGAAAACATTCGTTTATTTTTGAATAGAAAGAAAACTGCATTCAAAGATTTTCGAAAATTCGCTTGCCACACCCGGGAATGGAACCGACTAAAATCTGTAAAAATTACACCCTGTACTTTTATTGCATTGATCGTTAGGATCAATTATAAGGATGAAATCTCTCTAACAAACTTGATAAATTAAATGATAGGAAAACCATGAAGCTTTAACTTGACTCATTGAATTTATAAGTCCAGATTTTTATTAGACTGTTTGCTATTATTAGATTTTTATTGTTTAATTTTAATTTTTATAATCTGTGACATTTTTTTTTATAAATTGTCTTGACTTTTATTTGATACTAATTATTACTTTATTTATTTACTTCAAATAAATTGATTTTTTTATGGTATAATTTGTAATGACGTATATCACCAAACTGATGTTATTTAATTAAATTGATTCGTTTTTTTAATGATATCTGAATATATCCTATTTTAAATTATTATGATTTACGTACAAATAATTCCTATTTACTTAAAGATTTCAAAGCAAACTACTTATCGTTTTTAAATAAGGATAATATTCTTGTGTTCACCAAAAATCTTAAGGTACATCTATAAAATTAAAATTTTATTCTTCCCCGAAAAATACTGATCGTGCACCAAATATTAAAGGTTAGGTTAGGTTAGGTTATATTTTGGTGCACATTCAGTATATTTGGTGGAACACAGGCAAAATTAGGTAAATGAAATGGGAGTACTTTTAAATAAAATTGAAGTACTTTTAAATACCATCCTTTAAAAAAATTGTGTTAAATTATTGTGCCCGAAAATTTAACACAATATGAAATTAAACATAAATGTGAACTTTCTAATTATTGTTCTATTATTAATTAAGATATTGGACACACATGAGATATGCACTAAAGATTTGAATTTGAATTAGAGATTCGAATGGGAACGTTATTAGAAATACGAGAATTGGCGCACTGACCACCAAAACTGGAAAACTCAATCCATGATTCACGGGGTTATACTCGTATTGACAAGTTAAACTTATAAAAAAATGGTTTCACTGGGCGTTTTTACTATTTAGTAATTAGGTACCTATATCGTATATTATATGACGGGCATTAATACAGACGAGGCAGACAAAGTACCAAAATGCACGAGCAGTTTTCATTAATCAATTTTTTGTATTGAGCTTACATAGGTCCTATACCTAAGTTCAATACAACATCATATCTAAAAAGTTTGCAAGATTTGTTTCAAAATCAAAATATTTTATTTCACATAAACCTACATGGGCAGTTATGAAACGTCAGAACACAGTTTCAATTGGTAGTTTCATAGCGAGAAGAACCGGCAAGAAAGTCCACGGTTATTCTTTTAAAAATATTTTTCAATATTTTCAAATAAGTGTTAATAGTAGGTCTATTAACACTTATTTGAAAATATTACCGGAAGGATTCGCTGTGATACTACGAACTATCGTTTGAGCATGGTTGCCTTGCGCCTAATATTCACTAAAAATGAATTTTGATTTTGACCCCATTAACGTTGTCAATCAATCTGCCTAGCCTTTTCCCAACTATGTTGGGGTCGGCTTCCAGTCTAACCGGATGCTGCTGAATACCAGTATTTTACATGGAGCGAGTGCCTATCTGACCTCCACAACCCAGTAACTAGGTAACACGATACCCCGTGGGAAGACTGGCTGTCAGACTTTTGGGCTTCTGACGACCCGTAATAACTGTCAAATATCTACGAATGACAGCCGGGACCAACGGCTTAACGTGCTTTCCGAGGCATGGAGGAGTTTCGGTATGTAAAGATGGTCACCCATCCACGGACCAACCCCGGAAAGCGTAGCTTAACCTGTCGGATCGACCCGTGTGGCTGTTATTACTTAGCCAAGAGCTCCTCATTATCTTTGTCACATCCCTCGAAAACCATGAAAACGACACCTATGACGAAAAATTTGCAAATATCCGGTGGCGCCAACTTCAATTTTAATCTGAATCCATCATCGTTGTCAGCGCCCTCGAAACATACATAAGCAAATAAAATTGAAGCATCTCAAATGGGTTTGAAATTAAGGTGGAGCCACCGGACGTTTTGCCTTTGCGGTGCGCCGGAACGCCCAGACCGGTAGGCGTAACGTGAACGAGCTACCGGTAAAGACATGTGTACTTTTATTCCTTAGAAACTCTTTCTTCCTATAGTCATTATTTGGAGGTCTGAACCATCGTGATGGTTGCCATCACGGTCGGGGAGAAACCATCAAAATCTAAACATCTCCAAATAAGTAGTTAAGTCACTAACAATTCCGTCAGTTTTATTTACTTCATGAAAATATTACTACTAATATTATTACTACTTACCATAATATTTTTGGAAACGCCGGCTGGTACTGTCGCCGTTGTAATCACATTCTTGTTGCCTTTTATTATTTCTTCTATCGGTCCGAACACCTAAAAGAAGTAATGACCAAGATAATAATCGATTTCGTACATTTTCTTCACGATCAATCTCCCAGCCGGCTTCCAGTCGGTTATATATTATAATGTCTGTGTCCTTCTCCATATCCCAGACTATATATTTGCCATATTTACAATACCTCTTCTAGCTAATCGCGAATGAACATGTTTTGCTGAGACTTTGTTGCTTTCACTATTTCTTTTTGTATTTTTTTTTTGTTATTAGATTTGATTACCTACTTGTTTAGTTATAGACCTATTTACATATTTATAAGTATAAAAATTATGTATTAGGTATGTTGAAACTGTTTGTACTCCCCGTCACTTGTCCCTACAGGTTCATTAGAAAACCAGCGTCAGACAGCATCTGTCTGGCATTAATGCTGAAATGAACCTTTTTGGCGCAGCCGTGAGGCACACGGCTATTTGTTTATAACATTTTTTTTTCACTTTTTAATTTATTAGAATTTTGTGTTTCACGAACTGTGACCAAATAAAGGTTATTCTTTCTTTCATTAAATTTTCTTCACAAATTATTATTAAAATTCTCAGTATACGAACTGTTTACCTTTTCTACTTCATTCTTCTTAACGAAGATCGCGAGCCCAGAGCATGCGACTGCTATGTCGAAGTAAACATTGCGTGCTTCAGGTACATAAGGAAATCTATGACAAAATTTGCCGGTGAGCACGAACACTATCTGTAAGTAAAGAACGTGTAAAGTTAAACATCCACGAGTGGCGGTACTAAAATTTTCGTCGAACACATTCGCATCTTTCCAATCTATACAAAGCCAGAACGCAGCCATAGGACACTGCTCGCGTATACATTGTAATGCTATTTTTAAATCTGCGATTACAATGTATACACGTATTTTGCGTACTGTTCGTGTATAGTTTGTAACATGGACGCGTACGGACTGGTTCCAAACTATACTACATCACTTACGCCTGACAAGAGATTTAAAGGAGAAGAAAGAGAGTACCGTTTCTGGCACAACGTTGTGTGTTTACAGTTCTAACCTAACCTAACCTACAGGTCAGAGGCCCTAGTGTTAGTTTATTTTAACCATCTTGACTACTTAGAAATTATTGCATTTTAGTATGCGTACTGGCACTGTATATTATGGAGTAAGGTAATTGATTATGTCACTACGAAGTATACGCGAGTATTTGCGCACTACTCTTGTAGAGATTAGTAAAAAAGTGACTTCCAATATATATGCGATTAGTTTCACACCCTTGCGTTCTGGCCTTGTATAGAATGGAAAGACGCAACGCACTCTGAGCTGTGAGCATTCAGCCCAGTTTACCTGAGTCTGTTTCTTTTGGCACATTTCTATCACATAATGGCTGTCGATATAGTCCTTAGCCGGGGCATCAGTGAATACGAAGATGTAAGAGTGGTTTTTACTTTTGTTTAACGCTTGGAGTAATCCTTTCATTGACGGCTCCCAACAATCGAGCTCTAATGGATTCGCCTCGTTGTGTGGCTTAATGAGGGCCAGTGCTTTTTTAAATTCTTCCGGATCTCTAGTCACTACCCTATCATAAACACCTGGAAAAAAAAAATGGTTGTCTGTAATGTTGGTTTACGGACGATAGTTTAACGTGGCAACGTCATAACTAAACATTGATGCGGCGCAAGTGTACAATGAGCGTAATGGGACAATGAGCGTAACAGGACAATGCGCGTAACGGGACAATGAGTCATCCTTTTTCGTGCATGGCAAAATAGTGGCCACTAAGCTCCGTTTTAATGATTACAATAAAACATAACAATTTAAAACTACTGTTTGTAGTAATAATAACGTATAGTCTTATGAAGCATAACTTGACGAGCTTATTTTCTGCATTTTCATTCTAAAATAAAATAAATCATCGAAATAACGATGAGGGCGCCACTGTGCGCTCGGTAGCCTCTTAATCCGTCCATTGAAATATTGTTGATTGACATTGTTGTTTGTGAATGAGTCCAACACTGCCTGTAGTAGTAGCGGTAGGGTTACAGACCAGCCAGTTTAGCCGGACATTTGGGTAAAAAGGCCGGACACTCTTATTTTTTTAGTTTTAGATATCACTACAATTTTGTCTTAAAGTAAAACAAGGCTTTCATCATTTACCATCAAATCTACCGCTAGCGGTACAAGGTGAGGCGGGCGGAACGGAAACCAACATGTATATGACATGACAATTAATGTAAAAATAAATAGTCAAATTTAAAAAGCTAACAAAAGAATGTATAAGTATGAATTTAAGATAATTGTGATTTTATTTATGTGAGTAATGTACTTCTGCTATTTAATTTTAGCTATAATAGTATGATTGTAGTGTGTATTTGAATCTTTGGTTACTAACATAATTCTTAAGTATGCTAACAATTATATGGATCACTGTGTCTGAAGTAAATAAATAAATAAAAGCCGGACACCGTCTAATTTGGACGCACACGATCACGCAACCAAGAAGCCTGACTGTGTCCGGCTTTATCCGGAAGCCTGGCAACACTACCTGTAGGTAACCCTGTATCATCAAAATCTGTTCGTAGTGTTAGATTAGATACAAGCACTGAAACACATTACCTGGATCGTTAAATGTTACCAGCACTATATTGTCGATTAGACTGGAATTTTCATTATTAATAAGACGAGTAATTTTGTCCACACTTTTTCTAACTTGATCTATATCGTCACCCATAGAGCTTGTATCATCTATGAGAAAGGTTAAACTGCCATTCCCCTTACATGATACCTTGACTATAGTATTCGCGAATATTAGCAACACCACGTGCGGATATAATTGCCCCCACATTTTGGATGCTAATAATTATTTTAGTAGTCCGTAATAATACTGTACTGATCCCTACTAGCGCACAATATACACTAATAAAATGTAATACGTCAATTTATATTATATAATCACCATTATTATGCTGGCAAGAAATATTTTGTTTGCTTGTATCGATACAGGGTTTTCCTTATATTCTATTAGCTCTGGTGACCTAATTTTTTTAACAATTTATTGTTTCCATAAGTCTTTATAACCTACCGACATAATAATAGACCAAAAATAATAATGATTGAAGTAGTTTTGACGAAGGTATGCAGGTAGGGTAATTTTTCGGGTTCCGTACTTAAAAGGTAAAAATGGAACCCTCATAGGATCAGTCGTGTGTCTGTCTGTCTGTCTGTCCGTCACAGTCAATAGCTCCGAATCTACTGGACCTACACATATGAACTGACCCAAACACGGACGTGTAAGTAACGAAAATAAATTAATTTTAATTATGTCACTAATGGTCGCTTTTGGGAAGTAAAATATAAAGTTTGAAAAAAATGTTTTACAAACTGTACCGTGTGACTTATAGTAAGGATTTCAGATACATTTTTTTTTTAATTATGAAATAAATATTTTTAAAGTTATTTAAGAAAATATATTGATATAAATATTTTAATATAAATTTTATAATTTTTTTCCTTATCTCCGAAACTACTGAGCCTAAAATTTTGAAGAAAAAAAACCGAAAATCGGTCTTTATTTATAGATTACAGGAAAACCTATAGGCAGTCTATGGTCTATGATAAATATTGATGAATATGAGGAAAGGTGAGTAAATATTTTTTGTTAAACAATTAGGTTGTTATAACAAAAAACATTTACTAGGTAAAACTAGGACTGAAACAGTCATAGCAGATAATATAATTTAAAATAAAATTATTTACTTTTAATGTAAATAATACTTATGTACTTTTTAGTTTATTTATAGCTAATTAAAACGGTAGAACACATAAATTTACATAGTAAAATTTACATTAATTAACATTGTCAATAATTATGTCGTATTATAATTTAAACTAACATGGAACAGTGGACTCCCTTGCATACTTTCTCTCACAGAACACCAGACATACGCATAATTGAATAAGAAAAAGAATAATAAACAAAAAAAATTGAAGAATTGAATCTAAGAATTGTTAAACATAGTCCACGATACCAGTCTGTAAAATTGTTCAACAGGGTCTCAAGTCTGCTATTACAATAGTGTCAGAATGGTCTCGCCATTGTGAGTATTTGACAGTGTTTGTATGGCAAATCTGTCAAAAACTCACAATGAAGAGACCATTCTGACACTATTGTAATAGCAGACTTGAGGCCCAGGTTGCCTTTAGACATAAAAAGTGCTGTTTATAGTAGCGCTTTCAAAATAAAATTAAAATAATTCCTATTGAATGAGTGTCTATATGCTGTAGAAGAACTGTAATTTTATTGAGATAATCATGGGTTGTAAAATTTTATTGGATTTTTTTCATTCCGATTTATTGATATAGCTATAAATTTAATATTATTATTTTTAATTAATTCTATCAATCTATGCTAAATTATCATTTATTTTTATTTTTTTGTGTTTATTCTTAATTTTTATATTTATTTTAAAGAGTTGACCATATTGTTTAATTTACATCTATTGAATTAATGCATTTTTTATTTTTTTATTTGTAATGTTATTAATGGAATTAATGTAATTTATTTTTGTGTAATATACTGTAATTGTGTAATTTTGTGTGTAAATTCAGATACAAATTACTTGTTTATGAATAAATGACTATGACTATGACTAATTTTTCTCCATTCATCAAAACACGTCACATTCAGGGTTGGCAGTCAGAAGGTCATTTAGCATCTTTAGAGTACGACAGACTGGGGATTCGGCACTGGCTACGGTTTTAAATGGCAGTTGCGCAAACAGATTCTGCTGGCGGCTCTGACGGTGTCCGATGTATTTGTCGGGCACAAATAAATCGGCAGAAAAGGCAATGGAGCCCTCGGCAGTCGATACGTCTCCGTAAGGTCTTACAGGCTACCATGTGCTGATCAAGGCCTTTTCATACCTCCAACGAATAAAAAGCCCTAAAAGATAGTTGGTAGGGTACATGTAGGGAAAGAAATTGATCCTTTATTAAAAAACCTCTAGTCGTGGCCTTCAAAACCGAAAATGTCAAGTACAGCTTGTTTTATTGAGTTCAACAGTAACTTGGTGATTGTACATATACTTATCGATTCTCTTTTTGTTCCAGAGTGTGTTATCAGAAATACCATCACTCTACATAAGTAGGTACAGCATAAAAAATAGTACAGTAAATTCCACGATATTCTGCATATCTAAAAACTCTGAAGGTGAAGCCATAGTTAAAATCTATGTGTTTACAGACCGTACCTACACATTTGATGTCATTCAAACCACAGCAGGTATCACTGTTCTCACTTTTGTAGTTAAAAATAATATTTATAAAGTAACAGTGTAGAATAATAAATAAGAGAAAACATTTTTGTTAGGTACTAAACCGATAAATGGTAATCCTATTTTGTATGACCTACGTTTTGTATAACATGTGCGTTGATACATTTGACATGTACTCTTTCATTTAGTTCCTAATACAAAAATCGGTCACCGATTGTATGCCGTTTGCGAACGCTGTCAAAGTTTCGAATCAATCAACACTGAGCAGTCTGTGGAACGGGTCTCCCCTGTTACATCGAAAAGAAATTGCCAAATTATCACTTCCCAAACAATTTTCCGCATAATTTCATTCGCCAAATTAACACTTAGCAAAAAATCTCTTCACAAATAATTGTAACGCAAACCTAATGTTTGGCAAATGACAGTTTAAACAATAACTTGTTTATCAACTAGTACTTTTACCAATTTTTATGTAGTCAAATAGTTCAGTTGGAATAACTCATTTTACCCAAAATATTTCCCAAAACGTTTTATTACAAGGGTGTTTTTTCCACTTGGGAAAAATTCTAAACAGCTAATAATAATATTAATATTAACTATTCTGGTAGTATTTTTTTTTTTAAATAGTTCCTTTTTTTTTAAATAATTAATCTCGTCTAATTAGTTCAGTTTCGGGTAGCCTGTTTTTTTCCCCCATATTTTTTTTTTCTATATAATCTTATCGTTTCTGACACTCGCCGGCCGCTGCCGCGGCACCGCTCGCTCCGCTCGCTCAGCTCGTGCGTAGGAGGTCACAGTTTTAAGCTAACCTAACATAACCATTAAAAAAAATTGACTCACTCTAACTAGTTCCATAAGTAACCATAAATTTGACTTCATAACAAATCATTTGATTAAAGACCAAATGCCTAAATGACATTATCCTTGATAATATTCTGCCAAGTAAAAATTTGACCAGATGAAAATGTGCATACTAAAATCATTCCAAACATTGCAATCTGCCTAGCCTTTTTCCAACTATGTTGGGGTCGGCTTCCAGTCTAACCGGATGCAGCTGAATACCAGTATTTTACATGGAGCGACTTTCTATCTGACCTCCACAACCCAGTAACTGGGTTACACGATACCCCCTGGTAAGACTGACTGTCAGACTTTTGGGCTTCTGAAAACCCGTAACGACTGTCAAAGATCCACGAATGACAGCCGGGAAGCCAGAAGCACGTTAATCCAACGGCTTAACGTGCTTTCCGAGGCACGGAGGAGTCTCGGTATGTAAAAATGGTCACCCATCCACGGACCAACCCTGGCAAGCGTAGCTTAACCTGACGGATCGACCAGTGCGGCTGCTATTACTTAGCCACGAGCTCCTCACTGTATTACCGCTGGCCTTCCTAACTGTATTACGTGTACCTAATTAATAAACCTGCGCTTGCACCTAAAATGTACACCTAAATGACGGATAATGAAAAAAAAAAAACGGGAAAAAATAATATGTATTATACATACCTACTACAAGATTCAGCTAACTAACAATTTGTATCTGATATATAGGCCTTTATAAGTAAGCACCAACTTTTTTTTTTTCACAATGTCACGAGTGTCACAAAGCGCTGTAAATTTACTGAAAAAATATGGATTATTATCTCATAACTATTAAAATCAAAATTTTTGCTTTGGCTCAATTTTTTTTTTTTGCAAATGTGCTATATCTTCAAGGCCGCTATACCAAACTTAAAACCGGCCAAGTGCGTATCGGACCACCAATGAAGGGTTCCGTAGTTGGGATGAATTTATCCCAAGAACAAACTTAACATTGTAGTTGAGAAACATGCTCTCATATACAGATTGTATGGGGGAACATGTTTTTTTTTTAACAACAAAATTAAGCGTTTTATTCTTTTTGGTTTGTCGACCATTATTTGTAAACTTGAAAAGCCTACTTAGTATTGATAGTTTTTCTTTTAACTTCGTTATATATACTATTATCGTTATTTTTTTCACCTATGCAAAACTAACCGTTTAGCTGGCAGGTGAGGGGGACACTTGACTAACAAAAATTAGCATTTTAAAGCCTAATATTTCAGAAACGGATCCCTTAATCGAAAAATTGTTTTCACAAACCCGCAATATTTTTGAAAGGCCCATCCAACAATACCCCAAACCATAGGGTAGGCGAAAAAAAAAACCGTCCCCACTTAACATGTACAGGAGGTACCCTAAATAACAATTTTTATTTTTCATGATTTTATTTTAATACAAGGGTAGGTTTGTCGGCGTGATTAATATGTATATCCATGCCAAATTATAGATTTCTAGTACTAAGAGTCTCTGAGCTAAGCTGGGGACAGACAGACCAACAGACGGACGGACGGACGGACATGGCGAAACTATAAGGGTTCCTTGTTGACTACGGAATCCTAAAAAAAGACGAATCCTTAAAGGAAGCTCTTTTAAATATTTCAAATAAAATAAAATCTTTTATTGTATATAGGGTGTATCTACTCAAACATGTTATATGATAAAATGTGGTAAAGAAGCCATGGATTTTTTTTTTTTTTAATCGGAGCATATTATTTAAAAAAAAATTACTTGATATGATGATTACTTATCAAAATTCACAGCGCTCGTGCCGCCATCATCGCGGCCAGACATACAAACAGACAGACAGGAGGACATGGCGAAACTATAAGGGTTTCATGTTGACTACGGAACTCTAATAAAGATGAATATAAAAAAAAGTATTATCTCGTGACTGAGAAGGAATTATGAAAATCGGCGTGTCTCAATATGAAACTTTATAAAAGGTATTAGAAAATTCAAGACTCACTTACCGAGGTTCCATAATGAGTCGTTTTTCATCATTCCTTCTCAGTAACGAGATATATATATATATATTTTTTTTTATGAGTCGCGTTAGTGGTGAGTGTTCTCTTAAAGAAAGCTCTTTCAAATATTTCGAGATCGATTTTTTTTTATTTTTTTTTTATGAAAAGTTTTCCCCCACGCTAGGAATTTCTCCTGTATCGTGGGTGCGTTTACAAACATTTAAACTCACATACACAAACAGCCAGACCTGGAACAACTACTTGTAGATCATACAAATATTTGTTCCGTGCCGGAATCGAACCCGCGACACGCAGCGCAGCAGTCAATCGCTTAACCACTGCGCCAACCGTGCTGTCAAATCAAAAATTCGATTTAAATCGAACTAGGCCCAGAATCTTTCTCCCCCCCGAACCCCCAGCTGTGTGCATGTCACCGAGTCCTTAACATTATACCAAATCTCAAATTCCTATGTTGCATAGGCCTCGAGAAAATGATTTATGTAGTAAGGTTTCGTTTTTTTTTAAAGTCCGGATCCTTACAAAACTATCATTCGTGGATCTTTGACAGTCGTTACGGGTCGTCAGAAGCCCGAAAGTCTGACAACCAGTCTTACCAAGGGTATCTTATTACCCAGGAGCTGGGTTGTGGAGGTCAGATAGTCGCTCCATGTCATCATCATCATCATTTCAGCCGAAAGACGTCCACTGCTGGACACAGGCCTCCTCCAAAAGGAGGGGAATTTGCCATAATCGCCACGCTTGGCAAGCGGGTTGGCGATCGCAGTATGGTGTTAAACATGCATAGAGAACGCTGCTGCCCATTCTCTAGTAAGTCCCTTAGTCGCCTTTTACGACACCCATGAGAGGAAATGGGGTAGTGCTATTCTTTACGTCCGACATCACACGGTACAATAAAGTCACTCCATGTAAAATACTGATATTCAGCTGGATCCGGTTAGACTCGAAGCCAACTCCAACGTAGTTGGGAAAAGGCTGGGCAGATGATGATCCTTACAAAACTATTTCATAAACTGTTACTGTAACACCATGATTATGATGTACTTATTTATCCGTTATATTCCAAATCTGGTGTTTGTTATGCACAAGCGTACTTATTTAATTTTCTAAAACACGCAATGGAAATATTGTTATTATTTTCGAAAAAAGAACACGCGAAGTATCGAATTTACGGACAAAGAAAATCAAATCCATTGCAGGAGCGTTTTTTGAATTTGGAACATTACAACGTTCCAGCAATGTTATAACGGTCCAGCAATGTTTTATTTCCCTGCATTATTTTGAGAAAAGCACTTTAAATGCCTCGGCGGAAATGGCAATTGCCTGTCTCGTATTAGTGAAGTCCTCGTCTACGGCGCGGCCTTCATACTCATACTCGACCTGCAATTGCCTATTTCCCGGCCTTTGCAATAATGTACTATTAATTATAACGTTAATTAATACCATAACATTTTAATGGAAGAGCTACTTCGGTATTACCTACCTGATTAGAGTGTACCATAATTACACTAACTAACGTACATAAATTGCCACATCTAAACCAAAAGCATTAACAAAAGATTCCATTTCCTGTTGGTTCCAGGAAAATTGATTTATATAAAATAGCTATCCGAATGCATAATATCGAGAATATGTAATTAGTTTTAAAGAGTCATGAATATTCCACTATGAGTTTGATCTTGACCTTAGTCTAGGTCTGGATGACAGAGACAAAGTCTACGATGGAGTGAGCTTACCCAGAAGAAGCCTGTTCCCTCTCAGTTTGAATAAATTAGGGTTGTATGCGTTCGGAAACATAGACGCAGGCAGAGAGTTCCACTCCTTTGCTGTGCGCATTATAAAAGACGTTTGAAAACGCTTAGTGGGAGTTGGTGGAATATCAACTATGTAGGTAGGTACCTAAAATCAACATAACAATAGTTACATAGTTATTTGTTATGCAAGGCTGCAAAGTTGTTCATTGGCGCGAGTACTTGTATGGAAACCTGAGCGTAGCGAGGGTTTCAAGGGTACGAGACGCAGAATAACTTTGCTGCCGAGCGAAACACACAACTTTTCACCGCACTATTATACAGCGAGGAAAATACTACGTGCAAGAAAAAAAAGTACCGCTTGCACTAAAGGCTCGTACAGACTAGTGCGATATCGCGGGCGCGACGCGACACTAGTAGCACAATTTCTTTGTCAGTGCCTGTCGCGCCTGCGATATCGCGCGAGTCTGTACGAGCCTTTACTCTGTAGGAGTTTTTATATTATCTTCGTCGCTGCTGGACTCACTCATATTTTATGATGTTTTACGATTTTATCAAAAAAACAAACCAAAACGATGGAATGCGTTTTTTTTCATGGTGTAAAGAAAAGAAAATTTTGAAAAAAAAAATCGTTCAGTTCTCGTGCTAGCCAGTCCGATTATTCTAAAAATGAGGATGGCGAACTGACATGACATAAGTATTAATGCATTTTCAGTGGATTAGCGGTATAGAAAAATATTGAATAGAAAGGTTCGAATTTGAAAAACATTTTCCACGCTAGCGGATAAAATGCAGTTTTGCATTCAGATTTCGAACGATAAATAGAATCTTTACGAGATAGGGTACTATACCCAAAGTCTCTAATTCAGATAATTTATGTAAACAAAGTAACGTCAAGAAATGTCACTGTCAAAATGACTGGACAGTGGTGCAAAACATTTTATCATATTTTTTTTTTGTAAATAATCGTCGCTAAAATTAAAGTTTTTTTTTTTTTTTTTTTTTTAATTTATTTAAAGAAATTACAATACAGAGGTGTTACTTAATTCTAAACTCGCCAAACTTTTACGTTTGATGGCGAGAGGCGCTCTTTTTCATAACAATGAACCACCTTACGTGCATAGCCACTACTAATATATTATACTGTTATGGTTTAATCTTAAAAAAATGTATTTAGTTCTGTTTGCTATCCTGTAAAAAGTTTTTAAGTTTTGTTTTAAGTGATCCGATACCAATTTTTTCTTTTTCTCTTAATAAATCTATTTTGTTAAACACTTTAGGTACCAAATACTTCGATGTTCTCTTACCATAATAATTTGTTATCTGTGGTTGTTCCAGTCTGTTCTCTCTAACCCTACGTGTGTTGTACTTGTTTTTAACATTAACTTTATATTCTTCATTATAATAATATTCCAGACCTAACAAATAATCCACTTTTTTATCTATCGGCATAATTTTACAGGTGGGAAATAACTTATCATACTCTTTGTTACACTTATCTTTAACATTTTTACTGACCAGTAACTTTATCAGTCTTACTTGTATATCTTTAATATCTCTTAAATATGTTATAAAGGTTCGCCCGTACACAAGGAGTCCATAGCTTATTAGCGAATCGGCAAGTGCGAAATAGACAATTCTTAAAGTCTGTTTGTTCAATACATTTTTTAAATGGTAAAACTTACTTAGTACCAATCTTAGCCTATTACAAATGTCATTTACATGGAATCTCCAGTTAAAGTTCTTATCAATTGTTAGACCCAAATATTTAAAATTATCTACAAAATCCAATTTTTCACAGTTACAATTACATTTATTTTTATGTAAACATTCATATGTATGTCCTACCACTGTGAGATATTCATTATTTACAGATTTAGCATTACGATTATATGGCGAGTATATATGCATACATTTAGTTTTTGTAAGATTTAACATAATTCCATTATCGTGTGCCCATTCGCTAACATTTTCAAAGTCACCTTGAATACACTTTTGTACCTCAGCTATATCTTTGGAGGCATAGACAAGACACATATCGTCAGCATACATGAACACCTCACATTTACGTACGACGTTTGACACACTGTTCACATGCATTATATATCCTACAGGGCCGTACACCGATCCAGTAGGCACACCCAAGTCGACATCCGCCTCTTTCCCAGCCACACGGGAGATAATTGTGCTTATTTTCCTATTTGTGAGGTAGTTTTTAAACCAATTATTTGTGGGACCACGTATTCCGCATTCGTCCATTGCCTGTAACAATATCTCATGGTCTAATGTGTCAAACGCTTTTTTATAGTCAATAAATAGTGCTATAATTTGTTTGCCAGAATCTAAGCAGTCATTAATATAATCTGAAAATCCTAACAAGGCAGAGACAGTGTTGCGCCCTCTCCGGAAACCGTGCTGAGTGTCACACAATATGTTGTGTTTTTCTAAAAACACGCTAATTTGTCCCACAATAATTTTTTCGGTTATTTTATCTATAACAGACAATATTGCGATAGGCCTATAATTACCATATTCTAAGTGACTTCCTGATTTGTATATAGGACGTATAATTGCATTTTTTAACTGGTCTGGATAACTACCGTTAGTTAAGGACATATTTATTAATACAGCTAGAACAGGACTTATTTGCTTGTGTAAATATATAATGTCTTGCACCCGTATTCCATCTGAACCGGGTGCTTTTTCACTGGACAATGTTTTTATGACCTTTTCTACCTCCGACGAGGTCACCTTATTGTATCTAAAGCTTACTTCGCTCGGTTTTACATAATCATTTCTATCTAAAAACTTCAAGTCACATACATGTTTAATTCCCTTTATTTCCTCTGTAAACGTTTTAGAAAAGTTTGTACAAATCTGCTCTATACAATCAGTTTTTCCTAAATACCTTAAAATAACATCGTCCAAACTCGTTTTATTTCGACCCAGCCAAAGGTTTATATTTATCCATATTTTCCTAAAATCTCCATTGCTTTTTACAATTTGTTCCTGTCTATATTTATTTCTTGCCATAATTGTTAATTTATTTACTTTATTTCTATATTTTGTATAGTCTAATCGTTTGTTCATGTTCTTTGGATCCGCTTTCCAAACTCTAAATAAAAAATCCCTTCGCAATAACATTGTATATAAATGCCTATCTATCCATGGCTGCCTTATAACTTTTTTATTATCTGTGCTAATCTTAATTGTACTTTCCTTGTAAATGCAATCAAATACGCTACACATCGTCTGATACAATAATACTGGACACGTTATTGTTATTAACTGGGCCCATTCAAATTCATCTAGCTTTTGCTTAACAATTTTATCACTTAACACATCGTGCATACTATTGTTCTTGGCATTGCCACTCACACATTGATTTTCACTTCCACTCACAATTAAGTTCAACATTAATCCGATTCCATGATGATCGGCGATTCGTGACTCAAGCACATACGCGCACGCGTCTTGCTCGCTCCGTCCCGCTCGCACCCAGATATGATCTAAACACGATACCTCAAGCCGGCCGTCCGCGATCGCTTCGCGCGTTACCTCTTCACTTGGTATTACACACATCAGGCCGCATTCACACAAGGCGTTTTTGTACCGTGTTATAGTAGGATTATCCAAGTCACTCAAGATGTTTATATTGGTATCGCCAATCACTATAACATTTTCAGATGCTGGTACGGATTTCACTAGCGTCTGTAATTGCTGAATAAATATCAATTTATTTTTGGCAGGTGGTCTATATATAGCGATTACATGTGTTTTATTTTCCCCGTGCTTCAATTGACCATGAAGTGTTTCTACTGCTTCTGTGTTTACCACTTTAGCTTCAAAATTTAATCCATTCTTGGCGTATATTAATATTCCTCCTCCTCTGCTCGTTTCTCTAGTATAGATAAATGTATTATATCCTAATATTTGATATAGTGGAAGTTCTTCCTTCTTTATATTTATTTCGCTTAATATTATGATGTCTATGTTATATTTATTTTTATCCAGTAATATTAATAACTCGTTAAAATGTTTCCGAAGTGATCGTATGTTCAAGTGTAAAATGTGGGTATTCCATATATTTTGGGATAGGTCGTTATTTAGCGCTGTTATATCATAGTATCTTTTAAAATTAAAATTGCTGGAGTAGCTGTCTATACGATCGAATGTTACTGTTAGATATCACCTCGTGTGTACTCACCGCGTCATGTACGCATGTTTATTTACATTCATCGAACTTAATCAGGTCTTCCTCCGATCTAATGTTATAGATCTTTTTTTCATCACTATTCTTTTTAACCAGGATACTACAATTCTGCACCCAAATATATTGGAAACCTTTCGGTTTAAGTTTATTTCTTACAGTCCAAAGAAGCTGTCGTTTGTACTTGGGTAAATCTTCGTTAATGTATATTTGCTTTTCGCTGCCATTGTCATAGACTTTATTATTGGTTATTTTTGTTTCCTTCTTTACAAGCATCCAGCTACTTCGAGCATATTTAGACTGAAGCGTGACCAATACAGTCTTGGGCTTTGTGTCATCTGGTTTTTCCTGGCCTACCCTCTGTGCATCTTGAATTTCATTTGGGTCCAGATTTAGTTTTTGTGCCAGTTTTTGGACTACTAGTATAGTATTCTCGTTGTCGTACTTCTCTAATCCGTGAATTTCAATGTTTTTCTCTTTGTCTTTTATTTCCAACTCCTGTACCCTTTCTTCTAAAGCCTTGTTACATTTCTCCAAATAAACATTTTTTTGTTCTATCGCCTTTATTTTCTTCTGAGCTTCTTCCTTAAAATCAATTAACGTCTGATACATGTCACCATAAAACTCAACGCTGTTGGTAAGTTCTTCTATTTTCTTCTCCAAGTTATAAATCACTGCTAACTTTTTATTTACCTCAGCTAGAACGTTCTCTCCAGACTCTTCTCTAGGGTTTAATGTGATTTTCGTATCATCTGCGGACTGTTTAGGACTGCTTTTATTTGTCTGGCAGTCGTCGCATAGTGTATTGCTTAGAAACTTTTTAGTTGCACATTTTTTATGGTAAACATTTTCACATTCACCCTTACATTTCACTATATCATCTTTAGTCAAAGATAGAAACAGTTTGCATTTCTTACATTGCACCATTTTTACTTTCACTTAGTTCTTTATTTCCGAAATTGCTAATTGTTCACTGTTTACGCACTTAAATCGCTACACACAACCGTACGTTGAGCGCTCTCGCACGAAAGTCATAAGTCATATACCAAGTGAATTAATTATAAGAACTATGCAAATAAAATACCGTTGCCAAACAATGTTTTGTGTATTATGTGGGAGACACGGCATATGATCGTCATAATCAGCTCTTTAAAGTCCAGTGCTAGACGTAGGCCTCCCAAAATCGATTTCAACTTGAAACAGTTTAGAGCCGTTTTTATCCAAAATGTGGCTAGATATGCTACTTACAAAATGAATCTATGAATGAGAATTGTAATATTAGTGTTGTTGAAGACGTAAAATAAAAAAAATATTGTATCTCCTGCATTGTTACCAGTGTCATAAAATATTTTATACCAGAAAATCTCCTTTTTTTAATAACTTTTTTTTAAGCCGAAAATTTATAAAAATAATTACTGTATGATTTTATTGTTTCTTAAAATCAGTATCCAAAAGAAAATGGAACCTCTTTTTTCGCCATTTTATGTGAATTACCATTATGAAGATTTTTTTTTGATATGTTATCCCCTTTGTTTACATAAATTATCTGAATTTGAGACTTTGGGTATAGGTGCCTACACAGCTCTGCTCTACTTGTTGAAGCAAATAATTAGAATCATAAATGTTGTTAGGTATTTATTTGAGGTAAACGGGAACTTAACATTACAAGCCAAAACAGGCCCAAGCCGAGCAGACCTCCACCGTATGCACCACCGTGTCCTCCGGGCGATCCACACAGTGGTAACACCTGGGCGCTTCCTCCCGCCTAATCCGAAACAGGAACCTCCCGAAACACCCGTGTCTGGTGAGGACCTGTGTCAGGCGAAAGATGAGGACGGCGTGGCGCCTCTCTAGCCACTCCTAAAAGAGGGAACTTATCGCTACAATTGTTGGCATTACAGCTTCGCAAAAGAAAGTGAAACTCACCTACCAGGAAATCACTTCTTTACAAGTTAGTTAACATCGTGCATACGACATACCTATACTATAGAGGTGTCTGAACCAGCGCATGTTACAGGTACGTAAACAAGCACGAGGAGTGACATGTGACATCGTAGTTCGCACAAAACAAATCTATAAATAAAAACCGGCCAAGTGCGTATCGGACCACGCACAGTGAAGGGTTCCGTAGTTGGGATGAATTTATCCCAAGAACAAACTTATCATGTAGTTGAAAAACATGTTTTCCTATACAGAATGTATGGGAGAACATTTTTTTCAACTGTAAATGTAAGTTGGTCGCGAATTACTCGGTTAATTGTAAAGCCTACTTAGCTGTCATAGTTTTTCTTTTAACTTCGTTATATATAGGTACTACTGCCGTAACATTTGAATTTCTAACTACAACCGTTTAGTTGGTAGAGGCAATTGACTCTAACGAAAATTGGTACTTTAAAGCTTGATAAGTCACGAACGGTTTACTTACCTAATAAAAAAACGGTCTTCCCAAACCCCTTATATTTTTGAAAGACCTTCCAACGATATCCCACACTATGGGAAGGACGAAAAAAAAAATTATCATCCCCACTTTACATGTAGGGGAGGTACCCTAAATGAATGTTTTTTTTTTTTTTTTTCAAAATTTTATTGTAATACTTTTCCGGCGGCAATAACGTGTATACTCATGCTAAATTAGAACTTTCTAGTATCAATAGTTTTTGAGCTAAACCGCGGAAAGACAGACAGACAGACGGACATGGAGAAACTATAAGGGTTCCTTGTTGACTACGGAAACCTAAAAATAATACATTACCTACCATTCAGGAATATTATTCAAAACGAAGAATAAACCCTGTTAAACTTTAAAATGCCATAGGTACCTACGGGTAAACACAATAGCGTAAATAAGACCAAAATAGATGCTTATCTGAAGGATAAAAGCTAAGTATAAAACATGAGTAACTCCACAAAACATGGCAGTGTTTATTTTGAACCATATGAGCAACCAACCACTTATTATAAGACTGAGAAAAAAAAAGTAGTAATAATGTGGATTCACGTGGTAATATTGATTTTCGCGATTATCTTCAAGGCTTCAAGCGAGGGAACAAGCAATTTACCCACCGCCAATAATGACACCTTCTCTATGGCCGACCATATACTGCTAGCTACAAATAACGATTCAGGTATACACATTTTTTAATATGCACTAAAACCGAGACATTTATTTGGCAAGAACTAAAAGAGATCATGTTTAACTTACTAAGTAGGAAGTCCAAGGCAAATCTGCGATTATCTTTCGAAATACTGTGTATGTGTGAAAAGACCATTGTTATGACATATTTTACGAAAAAAAAATCGACTGTCAAAGGTCTTGCAAGTTCGTCTTTAAAAAAAAAACCAGCCAAGTGCGTGTCGGACCACTTACAATAAAGGTTTCCGTAGTTGGGATGAATTCTAGACGCGGTGGCCAAAAGTACTTAAGTCTCTTTAGTTTATGGCTTAAGTGCTTATGGCTTCCGAGTCTAGAATTTATCTCAAGAACAAACTGTGTGTACATAAATAATAAAATAAATAAATATAATAAATAACATTGTTGTTGAAAAACACATTCTCCCATGCATTCCAACTGCAAATGTAAGACAATACACACAATATTGAGAGATTTACCATGTTAGTTCAAGACCTATTACAGGTCACAGGATAGGTCAGGTCAGGGTAGGTCCGGTTTCAGTACTTCTTATAGGTTTTCCTGTAATCATCTATAATATAAGTAAAAAACTATTTTATGCATTTTTTTTTTATTGTTTCAACATTTTAGGCTCAGTGAATTTGGTCAATTTTCATTTATTTTCTTAAATAACATCCTTACAAGAAGCCCCTTCATTTGATAAGTCACACAGAAGTTTGCAAAACGAAAAAAAAAACTAGTTTGCCCCCTAAAAGTGTTATAATATTCAAAATTCATTTATCTACGTTATACGTCCGTGTTTGGGTCACAGAAGTTCATTTTCAACTTAATCGGCCCTATAGATTCGGAGCAAATTGGCTCTGGCAGACGGCCAGACATACAGACACACGAGTGATCCTATAAGGGTTCCGTTTATTCCTTTTGAGGTATCTGTACCTCTGAATTTTGAATATGGGCGTCACTTATGGGGGGCAAACTAGTTTTTTTTTTTTTTTTTTTGCAAACTTCTGTGTGACATATCATATGAAAGGGCCCATTGTAAGGATATATTTTTTTTATACATTTCAAATATATACCAAAAAACGTTAAATAAAAATGGCTTTACGTTAATTGACACTTGTTTGTCTGGTAGGATCTTGTACAGAACTTTTGACTGCAGAATTAAGCAGAAATTAAACATTGAAGTAAAGTAAAATTTACGCTATACCAATATTTTTTTACTAAATATTCGGAAAAAAAACCGATTTCGGTGGCAATTTCTTTTTCGCACATATTATATCAATGGACTTTTCACACAGTTCTAAGTCAGTCTAAATAAAGATAACCCAGGTGAACATTTTCACTAGGAATTTTTACTCTCGCACCAATAGCACTGACATCTTCTCCAACACCCTGGCTCAATAGGTAATTATTTAACTTAATTTGATTCATGATTGTATTTTTATTGATTTATTTGATTTTATCGTTTATAATTTATTTGATATTAGTATTATTAACTCATTCATTTTATTTTATTATTATGACTTTAATCATGACTATGTGTGACAAGACTGACGTGTGACTAGTTCGCTGAAGTATGTAAGTTATATGATAATGCTCTTTGTTAATGTTTTTTGTGAACTAGTCGTTGGGAGTGCCATAATAAATAAACTATATTAGAATACTATAATTCTAAAATTATTATAGAAATAATTATAAAAAATCGAATACAATACAGTTGAATAGGTGAAAATAAAATAAAATATGCAATATTCCTCCATCTCTTTCTCGCTGACGCATTTTTTCTATATCTGTCTCTATCGTAACCCGTTATACAGCGGCTTGCTCTCGTTCATATCAAGCGATGCGGTAGGGATGCTGATGCGAACCTCCGAACTTAACGTGTTTAATTTCTGCATTTTCATTCTAAAATAAAAGAAATCACCAAACAAACGATGAGGGCGCCACTGTGCGCTCGGCGCAGTCTTATAAATTAGGTACAGAAAAGCTTGATCTTCGACTATGTTGTTATTAAGGTACAACAAATGTGGTGTACGGTTCCGAAGGCATCATAACATGCGACATCAAGTCGTCAGCGCCCATAAATATCCATTGGTACTATGCCGACGAGACTACAGGCAAGATCTGGCAAATAGTACCATCAGACAAGTACTGGATTTCTACTAATGGCACAGAACTAAGAATTAAAAAGATGGATTTGGATATGATTGGCAAATATATTTGCACAGCTGCCTACGGTCAAAAAGTTGGGATCGTTTTAAGTAAGTTTTCCTGAACTTTTATTAAACCCTTTGCTAGTCTGTTATCGGCACGTAACTTTTGACGTGATAACGTCCTATAAATCGATGAACGCCGGCTGCACGCACGAAAAAGTATGACTCATTGTCACGTTCCGTCTGAGTCGCGTGTGCAAGCGAGAGCGCGGAACAAGCGATAGAGAGGCACGATCGGCCAAAGCGTTCGGCTTGTGATGAAATGTTTTCTTATGACGTTATCACGTAAAATTATCGTCCGTAAACCAGTTTTACAGACAACCAATTTGTTTAAATACAATGCTAATATAATAAAGCCGAAGAGTTAGTTTTTTGTTGGAACGCACTGATCTCTTGAACTACCAATTGGATTTAAAAAAATCTTTTTTTTATTTGATTACCCAATTCCTGAGGAAGGCTAAGGGTATTTAACATGACGTCACGACCCTGAGGAACAAAGGTACAAAGAACGCTAAGTGAAAACTACGTAATAGCGCAGGCGGGCGATGCGATGCGACGGGGTGGGACGGAGGAACCAAAAATTTCATGCGGTCGAAGTCGCGGACAGAAGCTAGTATTTCATACAACCCAATTCTCTTTTATGTTTATGAAGCAAACTAGCTGCGCCCCGCGGTTTCACCCGCATAAGTATCGATCCTGTGGGAATATTGGGATAAAAAGTAGCCTATATATTAATCTAGGGTGTCAGCTACATCCATACAATATTTTATCAAAATTGGTCCAGCCGTTTGAGCGTGAAGAAGAGGCAAACATACACACACTCACAAACATTCGCCTTTATAATATTAGTGTGATTTCACATGTTTTTTACTAAACTGACTGTATTACTTTTAGCGACTCCTGAGATAACGGGAGAGACTGAAAGACGGGCCATCAAAGGTTCAAATGTTGTAATAGATTGCAAGTAAGTACTATTTGAAAAATATTTTATTAGTGGATCTTATGGCTCATTCTCTTCTCTTCTTCATATTCAGCGTGTTTGGCGCATGGACCGACACAATTTTTTGGGGGTCATTAGCAAGGTTTCATCCAAAGAACTTTTAAAAATAAAATTAAGTTCAAATTTTTTAATACTGAATTTAGAAGTTGCAATTTTTCACACATTTAAAAACAAAATTGACTTTGGAAGCACATAAGTATTTTTTTACAGATCAATTGCATCAAATAATGATCTATTTAAAATAAAAATACATTGCAGAATACAATAAAATTTATTTCGTGCAATTACAACCATTAATAAAAAAGTAATGACGATTTAATGGCCAGATTCCGGGTAATTTTAGGAAAAAACCTAAAAAAAAATCATATCTTAATAACCGTGACACTTAGGACATGGGGTCTTTGGATGAAATCTCACTAATGACCCTCCCAACCCCCCAAAAAATTGTATCGGTCCATGCGCCAAACACCCTGTATTGTTGGCATGACAGTGTATTAAATTTTATTTGTCTAAAACTTTGCCACTTCTCTTCTACGGCGACGTCGTCGACGGGATGGCTTTTTGGTTTGACCCGAGATCTGATGAACACATGATTCCATTTTTATTTTCAGAAACCTATTAGTTTGACGTAGTAGTAGTAACGAATTGATGTAGTATAACTGAAAGCATTTTAAGGGTTCCGTACCTCAAAAGGAAAAAAACGGAACCCTCATAGGATCACTTGTGTGTCTGTCTGTCTGTCCGTCTGTCACAGCCAATTTGCTCCGAATGTAATGGACCGATTAAGTTGAAATTTGGTATACATATTGATTTGAGTGACCCAAACACGGACTTGAACCGTAAATAAATGAATTTAGAGTATTGAGGTCAGTTTTAGGGGGCAAATAAACAAAAAAAAAAATTGGTTGTCTGTAAAGTTGGTTTCGTCCGGAAACCAACTTTACAGACAACGAAATTTTTTTTGATAACGTCAAAACAAAACATTGATGCGGCGCAAGCGTACAATGAACGTAACGGGACAATGAGCGTAACGGGACAATGAGTCATCCTTTTTCGAGCATGCAGCCGGCGTTCATTGATTTATTAGACGGTGTCACGTCAAAAAATTGGTTGTCTGTAAAGTTGGTTTACGGACGATAGTTTAACGTGAGAACGTCATAACAAAACATTGATGCGGCGCAAGCGTACAATGAGCGTAACGGGACACTGACAAACAGCCGGCGTTCATCAATTTATTAGACGTTGTCACGTCAAAAATACCCGTGATTCTTGGATTGCATAACTGTTCAGATACATATTTATTTAAAATTATTTTAACCCCCTATGCAAATATGTGTATGTAGGGTGTAAGAGTAGGGATGGTATGTGTTAGTTAAAATAAAAATAAAACACCGGAACCGCGGGATTTATTCAATACAAAAGCACTTTCTATAATAGCAAACATCTCAAATATGCATCCGAATATCCGATCTCTAACTATGACATACAATCTTATTGATGTGACAACGTCTAATAAATCGATGAACGCCGGCTGCATGCACGAAAAAGGATGACTCATTGTCCCGTTACACTCATTATCCCATTACGCTTATTGTCCCGTTACGCTGATTGTACGCTTGCGCCGCATCAATGTTTTGTTATGACGTTGTCACGTTAAACTATCGTCCGTAAACCAATTACAGACAACCAATTTTTTTTTTTCCTGTCTAAATATCAATACTTGCATGCGTAAATTCATCCCAACTATGGAACCCTTCACTCTATGTGATCTGGCATAACGGATTTTTTTATGGGTTCATGTACATATTCATCAGTGCACCGTTAAACAAAGATGTGGCCTAAAAACATACTATGAGTAGCACTAGACATGGAACTGAGAGATAAAAAAAAATGCCTATAAGCGTGTGGGGTATTTGTCGGACCCCATAAAATTTTATAATGTTTCTCAGTAACTTTTTAAGTCAATAGTTTTGAGTTATGGAATATTTTCGGTTACAACTGCAGAAATAACTTCTTTTTTTTTTTCATAGTTTTTTCGAGAAGTACTATGACATACACACTTATTTTTGCGGTCGATAAAATCAATACTTGCACGCGTAAATTCATCCCAACTATGGACTCATGACGAATTTTTTTATGGGTTCATGTACATATTATACTAAAATGCGAATCAGGTATTTTTACATTATTTTCTTTCAGGATTATAAAAGGGTTACCGGAGCCAAAAATAACTTGGGAATATATGGACCAGACCGTTTCAAAGTTTACACATATACCCAGTTTTGGAAACTTCCTGCGTCTATCGGGTGTGGCAGACAAAAATGCGGGACGCTATAAGTGTGTGGCTAAGAACATAGCTGGACAAGATGAGCACGTTACTACACTTGTTATTGATTGTAAGAAACCTTAAGGGCCTATACTACCTCAAATGGCTTAGCATGATCCTCCGTTATGTCGAAAATACTGCAGCATTAATTTTGAAATAAATATATGGTAAAGTTGAGGATTAATGTTAAGTACTATGTTAGCCGAAAACACGATTCCATAAAATTTTCTCGATAGAAAAAATTTCCAAAGTTACCTCCAAACCGAACAATAAACCGCTGGTATTAAAAAAATACTTCAAATTAGATAATGAAACTTTGCGTATTAACTGAACTAACTATAAAGCAGGGGGCCAAGTCTACTAATGTACAAACGTTGCAATGGTCTCTTCATTGTGAGTTTTTGACAGATTTGCCATACAAACACTGTCAAATACTCACAATGGCGAGACCATTGCAACGTTTGTAAATTAGTAGACTTAGGCCCCTGGTGTTATGGTATTTACTTTTTTTAAATGACCATTATTTTCACCGTAAAACGAAATTACCTAAACTATCGGCGCCTTGGAGCCTTTTTCCTGCCGCCCTATCTCGCTTGCTCGCGTGACCGGTAGCAATAGTGTGCGAGCGAGATACAGAGTGAGGTGGTGCTGAGGTTGTATAGACTCTTAACTGGTCTCTCTCAGTGATCGCTTTAGTATTTGTACGCGAAATATGCGCTTTTACGTGGAGTTGTGGACCGCACGATGAACTGCAAGCTGCAGCTTGTCTTACTAGTGTATTTTTAGTAGTTATTTTCCTTAGTAAACAAGGAACCCTTATAGATTTGCCATATCCGTCCGTCTGTCTGTCTAACCACGGCTTAGCTCAGAGACTCTTAAATTAGTACCATAAAGCTGTAATTTTGTATGGGTATACATATTATTCTGAGTAAAATTTGACGGCACGGTTGGCGCAGTGGTGATTGACTGCTGCGCTGCGTGTCACGGGTTCGATTTTCGCACGGAACAAATATTTGTATGACCTACAAGTATAAGTTTTTAAACTATCATGGTCACTAATATTATTATTAAAAAAATTGCCCGAATCCCAACATAATATCCCGTTTGTGTTAATAATGACCTACAAGTAGTTGTACTGGGTCTGGCAGTTGTGTATGTGAGATTAAATGTTTGTAAACGCACCGACAATACAGGAGAAATTCCTAGTGTGGGATAATGTAGTATGTTTAGGGTACCTCCCGTACACGTAAAGTGGGGATGATATAGAGAGATCGAGTTATAGTCGATCAACTTACATTTACATTTGAAAAACATGTTCTTCCATACATTCGGTGTGAGAGAACATGTTTTTCAACAACAATTTTAAGTTTGTTTTTGGGATAAATTCATCCCAACTACGGAACCCTTCATTGTGCGTGGTCAGACACGCTGTTGGCCGGTTTTTTTTATTTTATAATGTTAGATGATCCATTCCAACAATAAACAGCAATGTCTTCTTCCCGTTTTTTTTTTTTTTTTGAATACCAACCAACAAGAACGAAGACAGTCTGAAATTATTCTCTACCCATTTTTTTTTTTTTGCTTGATCAAACGTTAATGTTTTATTTTATTCTATATAACATACTTACTGTTATAATTTACTCCTAGATAAGTATTATGTTAGTACAAATTACTTAATAAACATTCTTTTTAATTTTGCAACAGCTCCGCCAAGAATCATTTCAAAATCTTCTATAGTATTTGAAGGTTTCGAAGGAGATATAGCTTTGAAGATTCCTTGTGATGTGGTCGGTCTACCACAGCCGGTTAACACTTGGAAAATAAACGACAATGTTATAACATTCAGTAAGTAACACATAAGCTGAGGCCAAACTAACGTAATTTTGTGAGTCGTGAGTCGCAGAAATTCTGCTGCATTCGGTTTTATACAAAAGTCGTATTTGATTCACACGGCGATGCAAAATGAGTTGTCTGCCGACTCACACGCATTATTCGGACCGAATTGAGTTTGCGGCGAGAGGGGGCGACTCGTATCCATTGCACTACACAAACACCCAATACAAGCCTTTAAAAGCAACGGAATAAATTACATTCGTCTGGCAGCCCAACAGAATTTCTGCCGAGCAGAAATTACGCGACTCACAACTCAAAAAATTACGCTCGTCTGGCTTCACCCTTATTCAATTAAAGGTACAATATATTAATGCGTTGGCCATAATGTTATGTTACGAATGTTTTAGACGAGAAATACTCTATAGAGAATGGAGCTCTCATAATTAGGAATTTAACTGAAGAAGACTCTAAGTCATATACTTGTGAAGCTAAAAACTATATTGGTTCAGTCAACATGACATTTGAAGCAAGAGTTAAAAGTAAGTTTTTGAGTTGTTATAGATAACTTCATTTTGATAACATTTTAATCTATTCAGTAACCATAAGGCTGCTTGTACACGTTAAGAAAAGACGGACCTACGCAAGAATTCGTGTCGTTACTACGAACTGTGTACACTGCTACCTACGGTGCTGAACAAGAAAACATCTTGTCTGCGCTAGACACGAAGCGCTCTGTGTTGCTGCGGTCTAAGGAGGAGCGGGGTAGGTGAGGTGGTTCAGGTTGTTAGTGTACGTTTAACGCGTGGACGCGATCTTCACTCATAAAAAATCGCAAATTAATAACAGACTTGACTATACCCAAAGTCTCTAATTCAAATAATTTATGTAAACAAAGTAATGTCAAGAGAGGTCACTGTCAAAATGACAGGACAGTGGTGCAAAACATTTTATCATAATTTTTTTGTTGTAAATTATCATCTATGAAATTAAAGTAAATTAATTATAAGAACTATGCAAACAAAATACTGTTGCCAAACAATGATTTATGTAGTGTGTGGGAGACACGGCGTATGATCGTCATAATCAGCCCTTTTATAAGTCCATTGCTAGACTTAGACCAAATTCGATTTCCACTCGAAACAGATTACAGCCGTTTTCATCCAAAATGTGGCTAGATATGCTACATACAATATGAATCTATGAATGAGAGTTGTAATATTAGTGTTGTTGAAGATGTAAAAAATGTCAAAATGTTTGGATCCCCTGCATTGTTACCAGTATCATAAAATATTTTATACCAGAAAATCTCCTTTTTTTAATAACTTTGTTTAAAACCGAACATTTATAAAAATAATTACGGTATGATTTATTATTTCTTAAATTCAGTATTTAAAAGAAAATGGAACCTTTTTTTCACCATTTTATGTGAATTACCATTACGAAGATATTTTTTTGATATGTTATCCCCTTTGTTTACATAAATTATCTGAATTTGAGACTTTGGGTACAGAACAGCCTAACCGTACCTTACAAACGACTGCCCGAAATATAATTTTATCGTGTACACGTTCATATTTGTCTTGTCTGTAGCAGACACGACAAGTTTTCGTACCTTGGTCCGACAAAATTCTTGTTGTGTATATGATAAATTGGTCCTGTCTGCAGCAGACACGGTGAATTTTTTTAGCGTGTACAAGCGGCCTAAGATGAGTACGAGGGCGGCACTGAAAATTTCGGTAATCAAGGAAGAGACACAACATTACTATTTAAAAATGTATTTATTGCTTTTCGAAGTATTCTCCGCGAAATTTGACACATTTTTCCATACAATGGAACCAATCATTGAAGCAACCATTCCATTCGGAAGTTGGGGTCTCCAAAATGGCCGTTTTGTAGGCGTCCACAGCTTCTTCAGGTGATGAAAATCTCTGTCCACGCAATTTATTCTTTATTTTAGGGAAAGTATAGAAATCATTAGGGCTTAGGTCGGGGCTGTACGGCGGATGGTCTAATAATTCTATGTTTTCTTGCTCTAAAAACTCTTTTGTTCTGTGCGCGGTGTGAGAACTCGCATTGTCGTGATGGAGGATGATGCGGCGGTTGCAGTTCTCTTTACGGAGTTCAGAAACGACCTGTGGCAAACAAATGCTAGCATACCATTCTGCATTAACCGTTCTTTGTCCCTCAAGAGGAATAGTCGTAACATGGCCGGTTTTGGAGACAAACGTGGCCACCATTTTTTTTGCAACACTCCGTGAACGAACAATTTTTGTTGGCTTTAACTCATTTTCGAACACCCAAACTCGTGACTGGTTTTTTGTTTCGGGTCCGTACGCATATATCCAGGATTCGTCACCTGATACGATGTTGTATACAGCATTTGAGGATCCTGCGTGGAATCTTTCGAGAGTTCTGACGCACCAAGTAACGCGAGCCGCTTTTTGCTCTTCACAGAGCGAATGCGGTATCCATCGGGAAAACCACTTTTTTACACCTAATTGTTCATGCAAGATTATTTGTATTTGACTCATGCCACTATCTAAAGTTGCCTGAATTTCGCGGTATGTCACATGTCGATCTTCCTCAATCAGCTTACGCACAGCAACAACGTTTTCTTGGGTGACTGCAGTTTTTGGACGACCTTGACGGGGATCATCACTGAGCTTGACACGTCCACGTTGAAATTCAGCAAACCAGTGATAAATTGTGGTTTTGGATGGGGCTTCATCACCAAATGCAGAAATCATCCGGTCAACACACTGTTTTTGTGTTAAACCACTTCGAAAGTCATAATAAATCATCGCTCTTGAATTTTCTCGAGTCAATTCCATTTTCTCAACGACTAAACAAGTTTGACAAAACCTTGTGACAAAACCGAGAATCTTTTTTTAAAATAAATAAATGGTATTCGATTTTTAAAACCAAGGAGTTTTCAGTTAAAAAGATTTTAATATGACAGGAACAGTGGAAATATTCCATTCCCGATACTTTTAGTGCAGCCCTCGTATTGGGCATTCTTGAATTATGCCATTTGCTAGTCGAAAATATTCTAACTGACATTGGTGTTTACTTTTCAGCGGCTCCTAAGATAACTGGAAAGACTGAAATAAGATCTATCAGAGGTTCCAATGTTGTAATAGAGTGCAAGTAAGTATCTAAATGTGTTATGTTTTCATAATGGATCTTGTGGCCTTTAACTAAAGGCTTACACTAAAAACTAACCGGCGACGGCCACTATACAGCACAACCTAGCTGGAGGGTTCGTGTAGACATGACGCATAAGCATTCGGATACAGGTCATCGAATATGCCTGATATCACACTCGTGAGGCTTGCACGGCGCCAAAGATCAGTAAGAAACCGGCCGTCAGCCAATCAAACGCAACTACGTATTACGCAAAGCAAACAATCTCTTCGTTGAGTCATTGGCAGTGTATTGTCATACGGCGGAGCCTAGATGATACATTTTTGTACATAATTTAATTAGTATTCAATTAGACGTGGTTCGAGTCGGACAACTTGCATTTTTATTTAGATTCATCCCGTTGAGCAATCATAGACATTTTACATTTGCATTGACAATACTTATGTTAGGGATGCACCCTACATAATATTTTTGATGGCGACGGGTAAACCCATTTTTATTGATCTAATGAGGTCTTGAAAATGTTTGAGACGTCAAATAACCTGTTAATCTTGTGTTCTGTGTTTCGCTGTTTTAATCATCATTTCAACCAAAAGACGTCCACTTCTGGACATAGGCCTCGCCTCAAGCACCGCCAATTCGGCCTGTTCTGTGCTTCTCGCATCCAGTTGATTCCTGCGGCCTTCACAAGGTCATCGGTCCACCTTGATGGAGACCTCTCAACGCTAAGTCTTCCAGTACGCGGTCGCCACTCCAGAACCTTTCGACCCCAACGGCCATCTGTTCTGCGAGCAATGTGCCCTGCCCATGCCACTTAAGTTTGGCAATTCTCGAGCTATGTCCGTTACCTTGGTTCTCCTGCGGATCTGATGCTGTTTTAATAGAGAGAGATAACTGAAAGCAAGTTTTTGAAGGTCAACATACAAAAATTCTCATCATGTTTTTTGTCTTTTCTTTCAGGATTATAAAAGGCTTACCAAAACCTAAGATAACTTGGCAATATATGGAGAAAACTGTTACAAAGTTTAAACATATACCCGGTTCTGGGAATGTCCTGCGTCTATTGGGTGTGGCGGAAAAAAACGTGGGACGCTATAAGTGTATGGCAGAGAATATAGTTGGACAAGATGAGCACATCACAACACTTGTTATTGAATGTAAGCAATTTAAATTAATTAAATGTCAAAAATAACATATAAGATATTTTTTAAAGCTGCTTTCAGACCACGCTATAATATAATAGCACAACAATATCGCGCACCGAACATTCCAATAATATATAGTACAGTACAGTGTGAACGTGTCCATAACAATGTATGGTGCGCGATATTGTTGTGCTATGAGCTATACGAGTACTATATGCTATTATATTATAGCGTAGTCTGAAAGCAGCCGCCTCTGTGCTCAAGTGGTAAGTAAGAACACCTGTCTTAGACCCAGTGATCCTGGGTTCGATTCCCAGCGGGGGCGAAATTTCCTGCTCAGTTAGGTTGGTGGTACGGCTTGTTCTAAGTCTGCCTGGCTAGCTACCACTATCTTATCGAAGTCTGTCGCCATAACAACAACGTTAAAAGCATTGTTGTGTTTCGGCAGTTAGAGGTAAGATAGCCTATCGTATACTCTTTGGTTGAGGATTCCGGGTGAAGGTCGCTTCCATCTTCGGCCTTATGAAATGAAATCCGTTATTCTGTAAATAGGATATCGGAATCACTTTTACACGTCATATAAAAAATATAAATACAAGCTTGGAGAAGTCGACATTTCCTATCTGACTACCCCTGAGAAGAAATGGCGAAACAAACTCATGGTTCAAAGTCTCTTTTAAAGTCCAGATATAATCTTGGTCAGATCATGTGAGGATCATGTAGATCCGTGTCTGAAATGGTCTTTTGAGGAAAGAACCACACAATTTTGAGTGGACCTGTCCAAGCATTTGTCGGTAAACGTGTAGCTCAACTCAGGATTTAAGGAGCTCAACGACTCGACGAACAATACCAAAGAAAGGACATTTGGGTAGGCCGCATAAAGTACTCAACCAGACCATCATTAAATCATCACTCATACATCAGATGAGATGAAGGAATACAGCTACGAAGATGTGGATTAAAAAAAAAAACAGTTAGCCTGATGAAGATGTTTACATCGACACTAATACCAAATGTATTAGTGACTTTTGTGACGTTGACTACAATATGTGTTTCATAATATCGTACCGTGGTACTGTGTGGTGCCGGACGTAAAGAATAACACCACCCCATTTCCTCCCGTGGGTATCGTAAAAGGCGACTAAGGGACTTACTAGAGAATGGGCATCAGCGTTCTCTATGCATTTTTAACACCTTACTACGATCGCCAATCCGCCTGCCAAGCGTGGCGATTATGGAAAACCCCCCAATTGGGGGAGGCTTATGTCCAGCAGTGGACGTCTTTCGGCTGAAATGATGATGATGATAAATATTGTATCAATGTGTGACTACAATTCAGTACATAATCAAAATCAAAAAATCAAGTCATTTATTCAAATTAGGCTGAGAATCAGCAATTTTTGAACGTCAAAATTACATACGACAGTCCCCCAAAACGTCCGCCCTTCACCACTTCCTAGTGCTTTAGCAAAGATGAAGAAATGGCACAACAAACTCCCCAGCAGCACATCTATAGGTTCAGCGGGATTGTCCGAAAGGGGTACCGCTGCCCCGGAACATAAAGGGCCAAGGAAGAAACACGTGTGGGTTTTAGTCAATAAGAGTCTGACACTCCCTTCCACTGGAGCGGGAGGGGTCATTTGATGATTTCCCATCCTCAAAAAAAAATGGACATCTGTAGGTATAGTATGTTTTGTGGCTACACATTGATCCAATATTAAAGACAAAGATTGTAGACAATTAAATGAATTCTTGTCGATGTATAGCTATATATTTTTGAGGCTGACTGCACTTACTTACCGCACTATTAAGTGATAAATTATTTCATTTTCAAGTAATACGAGTATGGTGGAATGCGAAATTATTCCAATATAAAGCTAATGTAGTTACCTTCTTTAAAGTCACCCAAAGGGCAATGAAGAGGGCTATGCTTGGAATTTGCCTACGTGATCGAATCAGAAATGAAGAGATCCGCAGGAGAACCAAGGTAACCGACATAGCTCGAAGAATTGCCAAAATTAAGTGGCAATGGGCAGGGCACATTGCGCGCAGAACAGATGGCCGTTGGGGCCGAAAGGTTCTGGAGCGGCGACCGCGTACCGGAAGACGTAGCGTTGGAAGGCCTCCCACAAGGTTGACCGATGACCTTATGAAAGCCGCAGGAATCCGCTGGATGCGGGAAGCACAGATCCGGTCGAGGTGGCGGTGCTTGGAGGAGGCCTATGTCCAGCAGTGGACGTCTTTCGGCTGAAATGATGATGATGAGTTACCTTCTTACAGAACTTTCTTTAGTAAATTGCATGTGCCTTAAGCTTCGGGGTGTCGTATTAAATGTTCTTCTTCCCAAATTTATGATTGCTGGTCTTCATTTTAATTAATCTGATATAGAGGTATGAGGAACAGGGTGTAAACTCTATTGAAAAGGGAGAATCCTCCGACCGGACGGGTGTCGTGTCTGGTGGGCAACTGGCCGACAGTTGATGTCGGGATATTGTATACATGCTAGTCGCGCGGTAATCTCTGATTGCGCGATGCAGGATTTGTGACGTCAGGTCTTTGATGCGTAGTTCGCATGTGGCGTTGTTGATACCGCCACATCACTCCCCTCCGGAGACCGGAGGTCGATAGTGGGTTGAGTCAGTGCATATGATGCTTGCCAGGGCCAGTAGTGATTCCAGTGAGTCGGAACCGGGTGCCGCATAGTTCACAGTGAGTCGGAACTGTCTGAGGATTTGTAACGTCAGGTCTTTGATGCGTAGTTTGCATGTGGCGTTGTCGATACCGCCACACTGAATTGATTAAGTAGATACACGTACCAAATTACTGATACCACGAGTAAAAATTCACCAAGTGAAAACTTATTTTAAACTGATCAGGTATACAATTTCTACTTAATTATGTGTTGGACTTAGTTCATTTTAGCCTAATAATATGATGGTCTATGTATAACTTCTTTGTTTAGTATGCAAGTTTTTGACGTGACAACGTCTAATAAATCGATGAACGCCGGCTGCATGCACGAAAAAGGATGATTCATTGTCCCGTTACGCTCATTGTCCCGCTACGCTCATTGGACGCTTGCGCCGCATTAATGTTTTGTTATGACGTTGTCACGTTAAACTATCGTCCGTAAACCAACTTTACAGACAACCAATTTTTTTGTTATAATTTAGACAATTATATCTAAAAAAGCTACCTATACTTTTATTAGTACCTACTTAACAAGATCTTTAAGACTGTGTTCTATGCTAAAAACCTCACTGACTTTGGTTTTGACGTGACAACGTCTAATAAATCGATGAACACCGGCTGCATGCACGAAAAAGGATGACTCATTGTCCCGTTACACTCATTATCCCATTACGCTTATTGTCCCGTTACGCTCATTGTACGCTTGCGCCGCATTAATGTTTTGTTATGACGTTGTCACGTTAAACTATCGTCCGTAAACCAACTTTACAGACAACCAATTTTTTTGTCATAATTTAGACAATTATATCTAAAAAAGCTACCTATACTTTTATTAGTACCTACTTAACAAGATCTTTAAGACTGTGTTCTATGCTAAAAACCTCACTGACTTTGGTTTTGACGTGACAACGTCTAATAAATCGATGAACGCCGGCTGCATGCACGAAAAAGGATGACTCATTGTCCCGTTACACTCATTATCCCATTACGCTTATTGTCCCGTTACGCTCATTGTACGCTTGCGCCGCATTAATGTTTTGTTATGACGTTGTCACGTTAAACTATCGTCCGTAAACCAACTTTACAGACAACCAATTTTTTTGTCATAATTTAGACAATTATATCTAAAAAAGCTACCTATACTTTTATTAGTACCTACTTAACAAGATCTTTAAGACTGTGTTCTATGCTAAAAACCTCACTGACTTTGGTTTTGACGTGACAACGTCTAATAAATCGATGAACGCCGGCTGCATGCACGAAAAAGGATGACTCATTGTCCCGTTACACTCATTATCCCATTACGCTTATTGTCCCGTTACGCTCATTGTACGCTTGCGCCGCATTAATGTTTTGTTATGACGTTGTCACGTTAAACTATCGTCCGTAAACCAACTTTACAGACAACCAATTTTTTTGTCATAATTTAGACAATTATATCTAAAAAAGCTACCTATACTTTTATTAGTACCTACTTAACAAGATCTTTAAGACTGTGTTCTATGCTAAAAACCTCACTGACTTTGGTTTTGACGTGACAACGTCTAATAAATCGATGAACGCCGGCTGCATGCACGAAAAAGGATGACTCATTGTCCCGTAACGCTCATTGTACGCTTGCGCCGCATCAATGTTTTGTTATGACTTTGTCACGTTAAACTATCTTCCGTAAACCAACTTTACAGACAAACAATTTTTTTAAGTAGTTTTTTTTGTCTTTTTATATCTTTATGTAGATTATATCCTATCTTGTGAATGTGAGAACGTTGAAGGCCTATTAGACTTTAGATTTGGTGGCACTTTTCTATTTTGTTAAGTACCTGGTAATTGTTGAAAGGCCTATACCTTCCTCCCATACCTATGAACACTGTTATTTGAAAATATTATAAAAAACAATTATTTTTTTCTACAGTTCCACCGAGAATTATTTCAAAACCATCTACAGTGTATGAAGGACTAGAAGGAGATATGGCCTTGAGGATTCCTTGTGAAGTCGTCGGTATACCAAAACCAGTTAACACTTGGAAAATAAATGGCAATCTAATATCACCTAGTAAGTACATCTACACTTAATAATATTATAAAGAGGAAAGATTTGTACCTATTTTTGTATGTTTGTTTGTATGTTTGTAATGAATAGGCTCAAAAAGTAATGGGCCGATTTAAAAAATTCTTTCACCAATAGAATGCTACATTTTTCCAATTTGACATAGGTTACATTTCATTTTGAAAAAAATTAGGGATCCTTGGTAAAATTTGAACAATGTAACCGAAGGTGTAGAAAAATGAGTCTTAAAATGTCTTTCGTATTGTCTACCCCGTGCGAAGCCGGGACGGGCTGCTAGTAAGTTATGAAGAGACATTTATCTGTCAGTGTTGCCAAAGCAGGCAGGGTGGCAACTTGATATTTTCAAATTTGGTAATTTTTTTTACCAAATTCTTTAAACGCGTGTTTGTTGATACGAATAGTACGTAGACCAAACTTCAACTTAATCGGTCCTTTAGATTAGGAGGAAATTGGCTGTGACAGACAGACGGACAGACAGACACACAAATGATCATATAAGGTTTTCCTTTTTTCCTTTTTAGTTACCCCTAAAACGAGTGACGGGGTCGAAATTAAGCTACGTTTGTTGCGGTCGATTCGTGAATGGGTGACCATCTATTACATATCGAGACCCCTCATTGCCTTGGAAAGCGCATTTGTTTCTGGCTGTCATTTATCTTTGATAAGTGATCTTTGACATAGACATTACCCTCATCTTTGACAGTCGACGTAGACTGGTTGTCAGACTTTCAGGCTTCCGACTAACCGTAATGGTTACTCGGAAGCCTGAAAGTCTGACAACCAGTCTTACCTAGAAATATCATGTAACTCACTGTCGTACTAACGAAAAATGCAATAACTCGATTTTGCCGCTTCCGAGAATTGTATTTTTGATTATTGAATTTGTTATGAAGTTTTAGTTATTGCATTCATGCTTACTGAAAAACCGAGTTCCTGAAGGATCAATAAAAAGTTGCTTAGAGAGAGTCCATTCATTTCGAGTGTATTCATTGACTCCAAATATATGACTCAACGAATATATAACTCAAAATCTTCCAAAATCGAGCATTATTCGTTAGCACGGCAGCCCAGTAATTGGGTTGTGAAGCTCAGATAGTTGCTCCATGAAATATACTTGTATAATTCGCGTCACGTAAGATGACCGCTGGCCAACCATACAACTGTAACGTCGTATAGATCGTGTCACGTAAAAAGCATGCTGGCCAACCGCAAAACCATGTATTTGTTCGCGTCATTTAGAAATGGTATGGTATGGTTGTGCGATTGGCCAGCGCTCTTATTACGTGACCCGATCTATACAACAATACAGTTGTTCGCTGGCCAGCTGTCTTTTTACGTGACGCTAACTATATTCAGCTGCATCTGGTCAAACTCTAAACTCTCCACTCCTCCTCTCAGTCCTTGTTTCTTAACTCTCTTCTCTCTCTCTGGTTAAACTTTATATTCAAATAAATTCCTCAAGTCTCGCTATTGCCTACTACTGTTTGTCTCTGTATTACCCAAAGGTTGATTGGTAGAAAACGCCTATGGCATTAAGTCCGCCTCTGTACATTTTGTGTGCTTAAAGTATTAAATAAATAAATAATAAATAAACTGGAAGCTGACCCCAACAAACTTAGGAAAACGCAGAAAAGGAAGAAACTATTTTTATAACATTTAACAAAAATAATTGGACAATCCACATATTACTTATGAATAAGTCGCTTATTTCAGATGAAAAGTATTCCATTGAGCATGGAGCTCTAGTTATTGTGAAACCGGCAAAAAATGATTCTTCATCGTACACGTGTGAAGCTAAGAACAGGGTTGGTTCCGTCACCACTACGTTCCAAGCAGCAGTTGAAAGTAAGTGTACTTAGTGAATTCAGTATCAAATCTCATATGCAAAACATTTATTTTCATAGAAGATATTATTTAAATAATTTATAAGCTTGCAGTCTTCAATAATAATATACACATGTGTAGGGGATGTGGATATGCACTGGAAAAACACCAGATTTAGGAAAGGGTGAAGGGTGGGGAGACGCAATGACAAAATACTTCCTTTCGCACTCATACGTAAAGATCACAAAAAGATATGGTTTGCAAATCGCAGCGCCCCGTTAAGCTCGCGCCCCCCTCTCATTTACGTGCGTCTCCCGCACCTTTTACGGGGCCCTGGATTTATTAAATGACAAGAGAAGTCTAGGTATGTAGGTGCATACATGTTAAGAGCGCTATCTCGGGTCCACTAGTGCCACTCTTTAAAAAAAGATTATCTCGTGACTGAGAAGGAATTATGAAAATTGGCTCCATCAGCTGCCTCGGTAAGTGTGTCTAGAATTTTCTAATACCTTTTATAAAGTTTCATATTGAGACACGGAGCAATAAAATTCGATCTAAAGAAAAAAGGCCACATTCCTGAAGATCGTACTCGTACCAATAATTTTGTTTTCTTTCAACTACCTAGGTAGTAATGTTATCATTAATCACTACAAAACCGATCACAAAGGACGTATTTTTGCTTAGAACCAAAACAGTGCAGAAATGTTATATGAAATCTCATGGTTGCACAGTTTTTCATTAATGTACTGTTTTTTTATTTTTATATATATATAAATTTACCACAGAGGTTTTATGTCTCCCATTAAGTTTAATATAAAATGTATGCATTAGATCAAAAAGATACTGGCTGAAAATAAAAATCGGCTGAATAAAACCGACTTGGTCAAAAAAAAAAAAAAAATTACAAATAAACCAAACAAATAATAGAATAAAAGTTCCAAGTAAAAGTTCAAATTTCACTTTTAATAACTGCACATTTAATAATTTTATTGTAAGTTTTAAATGTTTGAGGAGAAGATGAATTAAATTTTGTTTTTTTTTATCACGGTAGGTAGATTGGTAGTTGAAAGAAAAGTAGATTACGCACCTTGCTAAAGTGAGTAATTAATGTATTCGTGTTAATTTAGTGCCCTCGCATGCGCTCGGGCACCAACATAACACTCGTGCGTTAACAACTCACTTTGCGCTCTATGCAACAATCTACTATTTCCGTATTCTCAACTGCAACGGCCTAATCAGCCTATATAACTTTCCTCCTGCTGGTACACAGACCTTCTTTCTGTGAGAGTGAGTGAATAATCCACCACGCGGGCCCAGTACGGGTTGGTGGATGTCACATGTCTTCGAATGTTTGGTTCTAGGACATGCCGGTGTCCTCACGATGTTTTCCGTCACCGTTTTGAGAGCAGCGGTGATGAAATTAAATAAACAAAGTAATGTGCTTGCCTGGGTTCGATCTCACGACCTACAACTCGTAAGTTAGGGCCACTACCACTGGGCCACCACTGCTCTCTAACGTGTCTAACGTTTAATGAGAGCAATGAATCCAAAATTGGCAAACTCAAACTCAAAGCATTTATTTCAAATAAACCAATTACAGGCACTTTTGAATTATCAAGGGGTCGGTCAGTCAGAAAGATGAAGCTAGTTGCCTATTCCAAAGCGTAGTAGGTTACCTATGGAGAAGAACGGGCAAGAAACTCCACGGACACTCTTTTAAAACAAAATATTGTTACAAAAATTGTTTCAATTAGGGAAACCTACTTAGCACCTTCAGCAATATTTTTTTTATTACGACTAGAGGTATAAGGAACGGGGTGTAAAGTTCACTCATACTCTATAGAAAAGAGAGGATCCTCCGACCAGACGGTTGTTGTGTCTGGTGGGCAAATGCCCAACGCTTGTTGTCGAGATGTTGTATATTGTCAGTCGCGCGGTAAACTCTGATTGCGCGATGCAGGATTTGTGTAACGTCAGGTCTTTGATGCGTAGTTCGCATGTGGCGTTGTATATGACTGACTGTTTTCTTGGAATATTTTTAAAATGTATGCATTATTCTTGTGCAGAGCTCCCCACGAACTTCGGCACCGAACATTTCGTGTACCTATTAGAGGGTGAGACGAAAACACTAAATTGTGACGCATATACTTCTGCATCTCAATCAGTTAAATGGTTTATCGTAAGTATATTCTCATTCCTACAATATTTATTAATAGCGAAAGAAGTTTTGGTGTTAATTATACAATTTAAACAGTTCTTACATACAATTAGTTTACTCTTTCGTTGTACTTGTAACAAACAAACTCTTGTTGTCTTTCGTTGTTCTTGTTTGATTTAATTAGTACTCTGTTTAAAATTGTTATCAGTGTGTTTTGTCTAAAAGTTGATTCAATAGATGAGTCAGTGGTAACTAGTAAGGCAAATAATTGTATTTAATAATAATGACAATATTTAATTAAAAGTATCTAACGGGCTACTGCGAGTTTGCTTCGGTCCCTCGTACCTTTTCCAAAGGTCCAAGACACCAGGGTATCGAGATATGTCAGATATTTAAAAATAACAAGTTAATTTTTTAAATATGCGATCCTTATTTCTATCTTTGTAGACAAAAGTACGAACCCCGGACTCGTGGCTGAGTACCACCTCATCGTCGCCGGAAATCGAATCAGCAGAGACTACAAACGCATCGAGTAAGGATTATTATTCCTCGACGCCGCCGCCGCCAATAATTATTGTAAGTCATCAGGGGAGAGGAGGGCTACCGATTGGCAAGAAAGAAAGAAAGAAAGAAAAAACGTTTATTTGCGGTAAACATGACGCAATAAAGAACATAAACACAAAAAATAATAATTTGAGAACTATGGGGAAAAAATGCGTCACATCCACGCAAACCGGCTATCGCTCAGTATTATACTGCAACCCTATGCAAGACAGAGCCCCAGCGCTGGTTTTCAGCGACAGCCGGCGTTGACGTAATGACGTCGTCCGGTGCAGCAAACAATTATTAAGACGCTGTACCAGCACAGCGTACTTAAAGAAAATAAGTATAATTTAATTTAATTTAAAATGTGATTGAATAAAAAAAGAATATAAGAAAAAAAGAAAAAGGAATTGTACATGCTATGAGAATATCATTCTCAACAAAACGAGGTTTAGTGATAATCCGGCTCTGAGCTCTGGCTCCGACTCCCCACTGCCAGTGGTTGAGATGAACTTCAATACATATTATATATTAACGAGCGAAGCATTGTCTGTACGACTTGACAAAATATGAAGATTTCTTTATTATATTTATGTGAAATATTAACGTTTTATAAAAAAACCTTTCGGAATAAAATTCTCTAGGTAAATGATGTTGAAAACCGCGTCAAAATCGTTCCGTAGTACAAAAAGCGAATTCTATATCTAAATTGAAGTCACTTTTCGTGTCTGTCTGTGTGACCGCGTTGTTCCTCTAAACTTCGCAACGGGTTTTGATGCGGTAAACTTATAATACTCAATAAAAAAATATCGATGTTTTGTCAAGTCGTAGAAACTGCGAAGCAAGTCAATAAACCGCGCCTATTACGGGTCGCGCAGAGTTACCTCACTGCGTACTGTGGCAGGATGCTGTTTCTGTTTCAGGGACTGCAACCGACTGATTATTCTTGTCCGCTAAACGGCGACTACATATACAGACTTATTTATCTAAGTAGCTAGGATTATCCACCAGTACCTTGCTATACATATAAAATAAACTTGTGAACACCCTATGTAACAGTTCTACATATATATCTGTAATGTTTATGATGTACATAATAAAGAGTATTCTATCTATTTATCTATCTATCTGAGGAACCGTATTTCTAGTGTGAGGCGCCATCTCCACGGGCGAGAAAATCGCGGCGATAGTCTCGCCGTGCCATCAAATTCAATAGAAGCTCTATGAATCAATCTCCACACGGCGTTATCATCACGGCGATTATTTGAAGGCCCAGTGTGAATATCGCCGCGATTTTCTCGCCCGTGGAGATGGCGCCTTACGGTCTAGCTCTCGCCAAATGTGCAAAAGCGACGGGAACTTCGTTATAACCGATTGCAACACTGTTAACGAGATATACTTACGAAAACTTTTAACATGGATTCTGCAGATACATGATTCTAGACCCATTGAAAATACTGAATGGTTTAAAAAAAAATCTGGTGTTCCCTGCAGAGCTGCAATACGCGATCAAAATAATATTGAGCTGTTAATTCTATAATCATGTACTGAATATATGCAGGTAAAAGTTTTCGTTACCGTGTCCCTTCCAACACGTATTTATAAATGTTTTTTTTCTTTTGAAGAATAATTTAAAATTAATGTAGGTATAATGATGAATGACTGAATTAAAATTTTCAAGTAGGTACCAATGATGGCAGTGATATAATTTTTTAACGACTTGATGTCTAATATGGTGAACTAAAATATAGTTACGCTTCCACAGACGAAGGACACAGGCAATAAAGAACCATACATACAAATAACAAATGCTATTAGCACCGACCACGACGGCAACTATACGTATCGTGTGAGTGACAAGCATGGAAACACACATACACACACATACGTGGTGGACGTCGGTAGTGCGCCGGAGTTTGTCTCCTGCGTTAATTCTCTTAGCAACTGGCGAGGAGATGTATCACATATCAAACAAAACTGTGACATTCGAGACACCGCGAAACCGAAGTCCGTCGTAAGTTTGCACTGCATATTATGGTTATTAAAACGCTATAAATCAAAAATATAAGAGTGGTTATGCACAATAGTATATTGTGATACAAGGGTGGAAAGTAGGTTATTGCAAACGAGCTGTCTTTAACAACCAAGGTTTTTAATGACACGAGTTTGCAATAACCTACACACCCGTGTATCACACGACGTTTTTTAATACAGTCGTGGAAAATAGTAAAAAAATATATATATCACACAAAAAATTAAAATTTTCAAGAAATGGCGCGTTTTTGTAATATATTTGTTTACAACAAAAACAGCCTATACAGCCTATTTGATTTTTGATAAACGTGGATGTGAAAATAATTAAATAAAAACTGGTAATTAAATATATTTAACAACCATTTAAAAGACTTGAGAATTCAATGCTAAGACGTACGGACTCATTCATTTTTCCTTGTATAAAATCTATCCCATTTTATTCTATGTATGAAAACTCCTTGCTACTAAACTTTTTAAATTGACTTATAAAAAAACTCAACTGCAAAAGTAATGATGGAGCTCATAAAAAAAAGTCACGACCGCGTAACAGAAAGATGCCTATGGAAAAGATTTAATTTTCGAATCATAATTATAGCCTCTGAAAGTACGCCATGTTCAACAACTGTATTCAAAATAATTATATGGTTCAGCCTTCAGTTTTCCATAATGATAATTTAATCATTAGATCTAAAGGTACCTACTCTCAAAATGCTGAGCTATTAAAAGAATGCTTAGATCACGTGAAAATACTAGCTAAAGCATAATCAGCCTATAATCTTCCTATTGTTGGGACGCAGGCCTCCTCTCTGTGAGAGAGAGTGGGCGATAATCTACCACGTGGGCCCAGTGCGGGTTGCTAGATGTTACATGTCTTAAATCGGGATCGATACCACTGGGCAACAACTGTTCTAGAAAAAAAAAAAAACTATGGGCACACTCTATGTATAGCAACACGCTATAAGCTCTGTAACTTTCAGGTTGAATGGAGGTTAAATGGCAAAGTGTTAACCGACCTAAACTTAGCAGGCCTAGGTCACTATACTTGCAATGTAAGCAACGTGCACGGATCAATACAGAGGAGATTTGACGTCGAGTCTTCAGGCAAGTTTCAATATTTATGTTAGAAATGATCTTTGAGGCGTGTAACAATGGCTCTGTGCGGGGCAGCGCCGGCCCTGGGATAGAGCGTGAGGAGCGGTCGCTCTAGGCGCCAGATGGCTAGGGGAGCCAAAAAGCCAAATCCGAAAAACAATTTCCAGCGCAAAATAAAATTTTGATGGCGTCTTTTGGGAGGCGCAGGAGCCAGATCAGATTTTTTTTTTATCCATAGGGTAACACTGAATAATCCGTAGATGCCTCTAGATAAATTTGTAGATCTACAGACATTTTAAAAGCTAAATCTGACTTTTTTTAAAGCTAAATCTGTCTGTTTGAAGTGGCTAGACTAGCCTTGAATTTAGTCCGTAAACAACGTTTCTTGTAAAAGTACATGGGTGACAGCTCTTTTGTGCACAACTAAAATCAGGGCTTCATAACGGCTTCGACTAAAGGGCGCTGAAAGACAAACTCGCTCTACGTTCGTGGACCACCCAACCAAAATTTTGTGTGTTATTCGAAGATATTGATACATCCTAACGCGCACCGCCTGCAAGCGGTACAGAGCAGCAACGTGTGCCACAACTAATGACTCACTCTGCAGCTTATAAGTACATACCTACAGTAAATCAATAGAATCAAGGATGTATAGTACCTATCTATCCTACTACCTACCTACATATAGCGTGTAACAATGGATCTGTGCGGGGCCACCTGCAGCGGGCTGTAGTTCGTGCACCAGCCAATCAAAATTTTGTACCCCTCTGAAGATAATCAGTCTAGAATTGTCATTGGTAGATATTGATACACCCAAAGGTGCACCGCCTGCAAGTGGTGAAGAGCAGCACCGTGTGCCACGGCTAATGAGTCACGCTACGAATTATAATTACTAACAGTAAATCAATAAAATCAATCAAAAGAATCTATCCTACAACCTAAATATAGCTCTATACAACACTTTTTTTTTCTTACAGTATGTTTGATAACTAGGAACTTGGGAAATGCGGACATGCAATACAGTCCGCTCGTACTAGATGACAAAGGATTTTGGCACAAATTGGAAAACACGAAACATTATTTAATATTGGAACAAGCAGAGAAAATCACAATGTCTTGTCCAAGCCAAAAAGAGACGTCAAACACATTCAAAAACTTCCCTAAAAAGAACACATTAAAGGCAGTTTGTTATAATGAAGACTCATTCTTAGTAGAAGGCAAAAAACACAAGCTCTCGGACCTACAGTGCACTAACAGCTTTCAACCCTCCGTTATCAGAAAAAAAGTGAAATGCTCAACGGAAACCTCCGAATTAATAAGAGTGGGGTACAACGTCTCTGGTTTCTTAGAGACCTACGAAGTCTGTTTCGACACTGAAAAAAACATGCCCTTATACACACGCATCATAATGACTGAAACAAACAACAACGGTCTGAATGCCAGCTACAGCTGGAACACATATCCAGGAATAGGCAACAAAAAAATTGAGAGTCGATTTACTTGTAAAGACACAATGTCGTCGAATTGTTATAGTAAGTCCCAGCTGGTGAATGCAAAAGACTTTAACGATGGCCCCGCTAAGAAGAGCACGTTCATCGATCCTTTGAATGCAATTCCGGTCTGGCTCCCTCGCGATACTTCAAAGGTAAGCGCTATTTTATGGCTTTGAAATAATCAATAAATATCTAGATGTTTACGGTTTCATTATGGACCTAACGAGGATATTAGAGATAACTTCATGACGTTTTTCTATAGAGAAAACATAATTTTATGCTTCTGTTCCACAAAATACTTAAGTTAACTTATACCTAAGTATAGCAAATTTCATGAATGAATTTTGATTTAGGCCCGATTTCAAGCATGTCTCAAATGAATTGTATGATTTCAGACGACATGGGAAAGTATTAATGAGATGGTGAGATCTCAGCTGCCCGTCTACACTGACATCGTTACCTGGTCTGGTACGCACACTTTGCAAGAGAAAAATGGAGTTATTATACCACGATATTTATGGAAGGTATATTACCTGATTCTTATTACACAACGACCCTACTGCCAGTCTGGAATCTGTAATTGTGCCCGATTGATGGCAATAGGCTGGAATTACAGGTGGTAAGACTTGACGATGATGAGGCCGTGGCCATAGTCCATGTTAACGAACCTAAACCAATAGAAAAGGACATCAAATGCAAGACACAAGATATCTGTGACAAATATGAAGATTGGTTTATTAGCAGCGACAAGTATACTTACTGCTGCTCACTGCCAGACTTCTTTGAATCGTTTGATATTCACGCTACCGACATTGGAGGCAAGTTATTCATTTTGCTTGTGCATACATTACTCATAAAAATCCGTTTCCTATGTCTGTTCATGTTCAATATTAAGAACAGAACTGGAATACGATTTTTTTCTGTACTTATTAGGTTATAGTTTTAGATAGGTATTTTACAGAACAATATTATCATATTTGCAAAATAAATGTATATTCTGTTCTATTCTATTAGATTCAAATTACCTAATTTAAATACAGTAAATTAATATATTTGATCTTCTGTAGAGAAAGTGTTCTTAAATATTTGTGCTGCAAATAATAATACCAAATTACTTTTTTTAGAATCCATGGACGCGGTACTTGATAAAATAGAAAAAAGTACCTAGACAGTTTCTTGCTGTCCAGGTACTATAGGTACATATAGAAGGAGTGATATAATTATATTTACATCCCACCAGGATTATACATGAATTCAGGAAGATAACACAAAACATCACAACCTACATTACAAATTAGTTTAGTTTGGAAATAGCCAAGTAACCTCATCATACTCGTATAATACTTTGTACACCTTCAAATACTATGAATGGTATTTAAGTATTAAATAAATATAATCAGTCTGTAACACATGTTTGTTTCATTTGAACAAGAATTTGAAAGAATGGTAGGTACCCATTGATGTATAAAAAGAGGAAGATATGGCACCGCTCTAATGTCACGTAAACATTATTTGACTAGAAACAACTACATGTAAACACACCCACACAACTACATTTCCCGAAGTCGTTCGTCATATGACGCGGGCTGTAGCGGGAACGAGATAGCAATAATTATCACTGTGACGTACCCTTATCAACTCAGAAACAAATGGCGACCTAGAAAATAATATTATTCAGGAGAATTTTAAAGAAATTAAGTATTGATGTACTTACGAGAGGAAAGTAATCCCGTGGAAATTCTTTTTGGTTTGAGAATTATTTGTGCACATTTTGAAAACATAGGAAGGCATTGTTGCTGCATGGACGATAACAAATTGCGGTGTTTTTTTTTTGCGTTTTTTTTTTAGTTTTTTAAATTAATCAACAAGATTATAAAGTTTAAAATCGTTTGGAGAAATTTGACAGTTTCGCGTAGCTTGATGTGTAAACCACAGTAGGTAGTTAAAAAAATAAAACGTGAAATGTTTCCCGTTTCTTTCATAATTCTTTGGGTTTTTTGTTTTGAAAAAAAAAAAACGTGAAATATATACTGGCAAATTTTCTTGGAACTTACGAATGAAACATTGAAAAAAAAAAAAACCGGTCAAGGAGCGAGTCGAACTCGCGCACCGAGGGTTCTGTACCAGCCCGGAAAAACTACAACTGTACTTCACCCAAAGCACACATAATGTAATACTACGTACAGATACCCAATCCCATACAAAGAAATGACACCTTCCTAACTAAGGCTGGCTATTGAGCTGGCAATTTTTATTTCCTCGATTTTTTAACACACGACTCACTAATTGCCAGTGACTGTAGTTTTACAACGCCATCTAGGAGTCAGCCTAGATACTAGGTGTCATTTTCGTGATTTATGAGTGTAAATATAAAAATCAACATTAATTTGAATTTTACTAATGTTACTTCAGCCAAAATCGGCCCTTTAACGCATTTCATTGATTGTTAATTTCATAATTATTGTTACCTATGCTGCCATCTGTGAATTTTTTTCAAGACTTAATATTTTTTTTTCGAGTTGAGACCCCATGCCCAAAGCAACCTGCTACCTACTAATTATGTAGGAAGGAGAGGACATTTTGGTTGTGAAACGTGAAATGTTTTAAAATTTTCATCAGCGAGGAAAAGAAAAAGAGAAAAAACAAAAAAACGCAGAAAAAGAAAAAGAGAGAAAGAGAATTTTAACACTGCGGTGTAGAATATTGCAGTTTTAGGTCATCGCCATCTCTTGACAGATAAAGGAACTAATGTATTTTTTGTTGATTTCTGAAAAAGTGTAATATCTATAGACATAGTTTAATTTTTCCTGTAATCTTTACATAAGTTTCTATGACATAGAATAATTTCAGATTTTTCTCTGTGCAAACTTCGAAGAAAAGGCGGGAGTATTTTTTTTTACATTTTTCATCAAAAGTCGAAAACTATGCGGCCTAAAGAAAAAATAAAAAATGTTTGAGAATGTGAAAACAACGCTCTTTCATATGATACCCTACATGCCCTAGTAGCCATATTTCGAAGTTTTAAGACCAACTTTCAGTACCTGTTGCAAAAAACAAGAAAATTTTTTTCTTTCTTTCTTATTCGAAAAATAGTTGGGCAAATGTCATCTAAAACTATTCTAAATTTCAAGTTGATAGCATCAGTAGTTCTTGAGATATTCAGCTGTGACAGACAGACAGACAGACAGACTGAGTCCCACCATAGGGTTCCTTTATACTATTTTGGTACGGAACCCTAAAAAGGTGGGTGAGTTCAATGTGTTACGTATACGTGTAGCACTTGCATGTTGCTCAAAATTTTAATGTTTGAAGGTGTTGGAAAAAGGGTTATATTTTAGTAAAAAACACATCGGGAATATTGTGCTTATTGATTTATTGTATCTTCACATAAATATTGATACTGTCGGTGCCAACATCGTTGTCAGCAATACAGAGATACGATCCTTCGTTGGTGTAACTCACATTGTTTAAATGTAGCAAACTCGAAGAATTACTCCTAAAACATAAATGTCATCATCATCATCATTTCAGCCGAAAGACTTCCACTGCTGGACATAAGCCTTCCCCAATTGGGGGGGTTTGCCATAATCGCCATGCTTGGCAGGCGGGTTGGCGATCGCAGTATGGTGTTAAAAAAAAAAATGAGATAGGGAACGCTGCTGCCCATTCTCTAGTCAATCAAAGTTTATTCAAAGTCATGGACAATAATAGACACTATTATTACGATCCTTTCAAGCAACAGACACAATCAGGAATACGGTGTAACTATTACCTGTGTAAAACCTTAGTGGTAGAGTCTGGGGCTATAAATTCCCATTTTGTAGAAGGTACAGGGTTGCCAAATTGAACATTGCAAGACAACACAACATTACCACCAGTCCTCGCAACCACATTCTTGAGTTTTGGTGCTTCTATGTAGGGTGGAACTGCAAAAATGATAGAAACTATTGTAAAGAAAAGAAAAGACATTTCAACAGGGCCTCAAGTCTGCTATTACAATAGTGTCAGAATGGTCTATCATTGATTTCATACCATTCTGACACTATTGTAATAGCAGACTTGAGGCCCAGTTCTGTAGCACTTTAATATGTAACAAACCGGTCTCCGTAGTCAAACTATTTTGTCCAACTGATTTGACCACAAGGAAGGACCATGGATCTAAAAATATATCTATATCTATCTTCATAAATTTATTATTTTGAGCATTCCAGCTCTCTACAACACTATTAGTTCGATGCCTTTGTCCGTATAAGGATCATTGTATTCCAAATTATTTGTTTTTTAGTCATGTATTCTCGAAATATTAAAGGGATTTTTAAATTTTTGGAGTTTTAGGACAATCAGATTGTATAATAATCCCAACCTTCACCAATTAAATTTTTTTTCGGGTAGCAAAGCGAGTGCAACACGTCATCCGACCACTCTTTCAAATTTATTATTATTTATTATTTTATTATATATAATTATATACATATATGTATTGTATATATATATTTTTTTTTAATTCAACAAAGGAAAATAATTTTGAACGCCGCGACGTTTGACTTTTGACTGTACCTAATTAAACTATGCATATAGGGTGCTAAAAAGTTGCAATACCTATCAATAAAGTTTGACCACGGGGAAAATTATTCCTTGTGGTCAAATCAGTTGGACAAAATAGTTTGACTAAGCGGAAGGACCCTAACAAACTACCAGTTATGTGGAGAAAGAAATAAGACATACAAAAAGCAAACTGTTTGTTAACGGCAGATAATAAGTAGAAGTATATGGTGTTAATGGTAGACTCACCTAGGACATTTACTGTAATGGTTTTCTTCGCTTTACCGACATTATTCTCTGCAATACAGTGGTAGTCGCCAGAGTCCTTCCACAACGCTTTGAATCTGTAGAAAATGATTGTTTATTATGATGATTAAAATCTTTATTTCTTCAAATACATTGGACTGTTAACAGGTACGTAATGCTAATATACAATAATAAATTACTATACAACTAACTATTCACACTAGGTACGACGATTCATGATGATATTGATTAGGAACTTGTCCACAACTCCACGTCCAAGCATGTATTCGTGTACGAAGGCAACTAACTGCAGTATTGGAAATATTGAAGCAGTTTCCGTTATGGCCAGGTATGACGTAAAAAAGTTTACATTACGACGTTCAAGCCATTCAAGAAACTGAATACCATAGCTTCATTTATAAAATATAGCAAGTATGTACTTAAGTCTAAATAAAATACATTTCAAGCTGAGCTTATGTGTCTAACATAAAAACTAAACTTACGTGTCTAATATATAATTCCTTAGGCCTTTTTCTACCTTTTCCTACTAGGTTATTTAGGCGCGTGACCAAAATCGGAAGGGCTGCCATCTTGTTTTGTCAAAAGACAATAATGCTACGGCCACATTGTCGCGCAATGATTCGTGTCGCATTTTCGCAATAAAACTACGTCTTCGATCTACGACGAACTATATTACGCAGTAAAAAATTGTAGATTAATTTTCGCACTGTGAAAAAATGGACTTCTTTAGCCACGGAGAAGCGTGACTTTGGTCACGCGCCTAAATAACCTAGTAGGAAAAGGTAGAAAAAGGCCTAAGGAATTATATATTAGACACGTAAGTTTAGTTTTTATGTTAGACACATAAGCTCAGCTTGAAATGTATTTTATTTAGACTTAAGTACATACTTGCTATATTTTATAAATGAAGCTATGGTATTCAGTTTCTTGAATGGCTTGAACGTCGTAATGTAAACTTTTTTACGTCATACCTGGCCATAATGTGAGTTTTACCGCACGCTACGCGTACAGTAAAACTCGCATTGTAGCTAGATGAAGACGCAAAATTGTTAACTCACCACGGGCAGTAAAAAAGAAAGCCCTCTATCGGATATTTACAACCCTCGCCTGCGGCTCGGGTGGCAAATACCTGCATTTTCGGGATTTCTTTCTTTAACAGACCTTGGTAAGTAATGTACTATAAGTGAACTGTAATTAGTGCTTTGAGAAATAAATGTCTTAAAACCAAAATAACTTAGTAGCGCTGTCAAGTGTGACCTTTGTCAAAATATTGTTGGGTGTTTATTGTTGTACAAATCGCGTCACAAAATTTGTCATCTATGAATTCAGACAAGCGAAATCGTAAGTTGAGTCCTAAGATGGATACCTTGGAATCCCTTTTTTGAGTTTTTAGCAATCATCTCAAAAACCGTGTCCGTCTTAGGTCAAAAATAATGAAATTTTCACACCCTCCGAGATTCTTGAGTACAGATTAATGGATGATCTCTAATTAACCTTGACCGTAACCTTTTTCAAAATATTTTTGATTGTTTGACCTGCAGCATGTATTGAGATTTTAATTGCGTTATATTAACGTGACTTTTAACACTTAAACTGTTTTTGATGCCAATCAATCCTGTACTTATGAGGATAAAAAAACTCTATCGGACCAACTGAGGTTTGAGTACCTACCTACTACAAAAAACAGAAAGCGCAAAAAAACTTTTCCAAAAACTTTTTCTTTTTGAAAATGAGACTCCCAAATTACTTTTTACTATGGACAGACCCGCCACTATTATGCCGCTACTATTAAAATTGGTCAAAAATTTACAAAAACTGTTCAATTCCTTCAATAGTTTAGAATTTTTAGACTGTTATGGGTAAAGTTTTTTGCGATTTCTGGCTTTTGTAGTGGCCAGTCTATCCATCATAAAAAAGTAAGTTGGAGTCTCATTTCCTACGACATGTATGGGAAAAGTTTTATGCGATTTCTGACTTTTCCAGTACTCAAACGTCAGTTAGTCCAGTAGAATTTTTTGATCCTTATGATAACAGGATCGAATGGTATCAAAAAAAAAAAAAAAAAAAAAAATGCCCGGTTTACATTATTCCAGTCCAGCGATCGAATCCAGCGCTGGACGGCTTACTGGAAAAATGTAAACCGGCACTGAAATGCACTGAATCCAGTTAGCATTCCAGTCCAGTAACTGGATTGGCGGTCTACTTTTGAATCCAGTGCGACTGGAATAATGTAGACGGCCAATCCAGTGCCATTCCAAACGATTCGAAACTGATCTCTTCTTGAAATTATTGGCACTGTAGTGTTCACACTTCAACGGCTTCTAAATAACTGGAGTAATGTAGACGTTACAGATCCAGTCCAGCACTGGACTGGATTCTCGCTGGGTCACTGAACTGGAATAATGTAAACCGGGCATAAGTGTTAAAATTCACTGCTGACTGTAATATATATATATTTTTTCAAATTCTGTGAATGGTCATCAAAATTTCTCAAAAAAATAAAGACAGTCTCCTGAAACAGTTTTTCTGTAACTTCAACGGATCAGGTACCTAGCCTTACTGCTCCATCTCAAAAATCCACCCTGTATACTAATTAAATTAAATATTCTCAATGAAATTAAAATTTGGCGGGTTTATGTCACACGAGCTACAAAATAGTATACGATACTTGTGACTTAAGTAAGTCTATTAACGCAAGGCGTTTAACACGCCGTGCACTTAAGTCACACTACGTCACACACTTAAGTCACACTTAAGTCATAGGCTACTTAAGTCACACGTGTCGCAATGTACTATTAGCGGAAAAGCATTAACCTATGAGTGTGCCGATGATCGGTGTGGTGTCGTTCGTCCAGCGCCATGTTGACGTCACCTTGCGACATTTGCCAACGCACGCTGGCCGCGGGTGATGCGTCCACCTCACACGGTAGAACTACATCATCTTCTTCCTTAACTGTCATGGTACGGGTTTCAGCGTCCTTCGATATCGATGGTGCATCTATCAAATATAACTTGAATTTTTAGTCGACTGCCTCGTTGATCTAGTTGTGAGTATGAGATCCTGGGCTTGATTCCCTGATCAGGCAGGGTTATTGGGTTTTCCACCTGGAATTTCTTAGCAAATAAATGATAAGAGTGTGGAGCAAGTATCTAAGTGAGTTTGTATATTTGGGGAGTCAGTTTACAAAGGATGGAAAGATTGATGAAGATGTGGAAAGGAGAGTAAATGCGGGGAATAAAATGAATGGTGCTATACATGCGATTGTGACCAATCAGTCGACGCCCAAAAAGACGTGAATGGCTGTTCACAATGGTGTGCTGGTGCCTACGCTTATGTATGGAAGTGAATGTTAGGTGTGGCAAAAGAAGCATGAAAGTAGAATAAATGCTGTGGAAATGCGTTCCTTGCGAAGCATGTGTGGCGTGACTGTGAATGATAGGTTGAAAAATGATGTGATAAGGCAACGGTGTAGTTTAAAAGATGATGTAGTGACAAAAATTGAAAAGAGTATGCTTAGATGATTAGGTCATGTTGAGAGGATGAATGAAAGGTGACTAACAAAAGGTATTTACAAGGCAGATGTGAGTGGAAACGCCGGGAGGGGACACTCTAGGAGAACATATATTGACCTAATTGGTGATGTTCTTCAGAAAGGTCGAGTTCATAGCAAACGCAAACGCAAACGGCGTGCGTGTATGACCAGATGTATGAATGTAAACTAAGCAAAAGGAGTATGTAAGGAGCGTAGCAGGTGGCGTTCTATAGTTTCTAAGAAGTTTTTAAGAAGGCGTGAATTTTGTATGTATGTATGTATGTCTTAGTAGTAGCCCGTAGTCTGGATTTGTACCCAGTGGATGGCAATAGTCTCGCCCCTTACTCTTCGTCTACGCCTACGTCTCTACCCCTTACATGGGACTTGAGCATAACTGGCAAAATGTATCCGTGAAGGTACTATCGCCACACCTCTGCCTAACCCTTTGGGGAAAACAGGTTTGATTTAATTTTTTATCAAGACAGAAAAATACAACATGGCCGTTCATCTACTCTTAGGTCACTGCCCTGAGACAAGCCGAAGACAGAGTGACATTAAAGCAGCTGGAAAGCGTCTGTGTCAAAGCTTTTCAGCAATGAAGAAGGCGAATAAGAAGAGAGATCAACGCAAAAGCATTAATTCGATAAAAGGAAAATTATAAACCTCATCAGCACATGGTAAACTCGGACTCCAGCTGGCGCAGTTCCGGCGGCCAATAATCAACAGGCAGTAAAATAACCATTCAACTGAACTGACAAATTGCATCAGACGAGTGACTGGTACCAGGGTAGGAGTACTAACTATATTTAAGTGCATGGCGATATGGACAGTCAATCGACTCCAAATAACATTATAAATGATAGTCAACTGTCTTTCCAGAATCAGCCAGCCCTGCTTAGAAATTAGTTGCTATTCGTGGAAGTCTGTTGGAAATAATAGTCTCACATTGCAGTTGGACAGTGATTTCAGCAGAATGATGTCCTTCTATATTAACGGCGTCACATCTGTAGACGCCCTTGTGTTCTGGCTGAGCTGATGCTATCTTCAGTTTCCCTTCGTCTTCCACCACGCCGTCCGGCAACGAGCCGAACTCGAACCCATTTTCAGATTTAAACGTCCATGTTATGGCTGGTGAAGGTTTTCCATTAGTTATCCTGAAAATAATTTAAACAATTTACTTCCATGATAATATGAATCAGTATGAACAAAAGGATTGGTTTAAACTGTAGAACTAGATTTAATTTATCGCACACAGGGTGGCATTCAGTCATTAAGGAACGGTCTGATCCGAGCAAGATGACGGAATCTACAGATCAGGATGGGAGCTGAAACAAGGTTATTATTATTTACGATTTTTAAATCAATAAATCAACTCAGCCAGGATTCATATCCGCTACGGCTCTAATAATCCTTTCATATCCTAAGGCTCCAGGAGCTAGTGTGAATCTTTAGGTTCATTCGAGTAATCAAGTCTGGTCAAACCACGCTGGGCTATTGCATTTGATTCATTCATTCATCATCATCATTTCAGCCGAAAGACGTCCACTGTTGGATATAGGCCTCCCCCAATTGGGGGGGTTTGCCATAATTGCCACGCTTGGCAGGCGGGTTGGCGATCGCAGTATGGTGTTAAAAAAAAAATGCATAGAGAACGCTGCTGCCCATTCTCTAATAAGTCCCCTAGTCGCCTTTTAGGACACCCACGGGAGGAAATGAGGTGGTGCTATTCTTTACGTGCGGGCACCACATGGCACGGATTCATTCATTCATACACAATCAATCAATCAACTTAGTTTATCGTAGTCCCCTGCTGGAAAAGGCTTCTCCCAGGCTGCTCCACAACACCCTGTCCTCCCTTCCGCATCCAATCTGTCCTGGCCACCTTTAAATGCTTTAATTTTTTTAAACGGATTAGCAATAAAAGTGAAAAAAAGAGAATGACGGGGAAAACCTACCCAAATGAGAAATTGCATAATGCTAAAGAGACAGAGAGTGAAATAAAAGCAACACAGGATAATCATAGAATCTTGAGTTTTACCTGCATTCAAGGTAACTCCAATCTCCCAGCTTCAGCGTCATATTTGTTTTTTCTACTTCCACTTGAGGTGCCTCTGCAAAGTACATCAATATAAATTAACTGGCTTTAAAAACTTACGTTTCCTGTTTTTCAGTGTCCGGATAGGCAATATCTACCAGATAAATTAAAACTGAAACAGAACTTGAATGAGATTATTTGCTAGATAAGTAATTAAGAATTTATGCAGTTGGGTGAAACAGGGAATATGTAATATATAATTATTATCTATTCAAAAAAATATATTTAAAAATAAATAATAATAATAATAATTCCAGTCTGTCCACTGTCCCCTGTCCCACTGTCCCCGGGGTCAAAGGCCTCTTCTCATAGAGAGAAGGAACGAGCATTGATTTATATGTATTATACAAATACACTTCCTCTCTTCTTAAAAAAACTCTCTCTCCTTAAACATCATCATTACTTAAAGTTCCTTGCTCTTGTTTCATGTTTATTATTATAGATATACATATACATTTATACGGATAAGTATCTATATGCTGTATGTATGTAGGTATGTATTTATTGTGTGAATGGTACACCACTGAATACCCGCAGTATTGTCTCTCCTTCTACTTTTGATCCATCCTAAGGTTGTCTGTAAAAGATCGCTTTTAACGATAAGAATGCCCATTGTGTCACCCTATGTAAATTTCTACATTTATACATATCTGTAATTGTTATGGTATACTAAAAAGTATTCTATCTATCTATACAGTAGATTCTCAAGTAGCTTACCTAATCCTGAAATTGTAACAACAGCGCTATAAGTTTGAATGTTGGCTTCGTTCTTCACTTCGCACTTGTACTCGCCGATGTTGCTGGTAGTCATGTTTGTGATCCACAAGGTGTTGGTATCTAGGTCTATCTGCAGGTCATCAGACGGGGTCACTGCAGTGTCGTTGTGGTACCACTTTGTCTCTGCCGCGGGGTATGCTATCACTTCGCAGTATAACTTACCTTCACTGCCATACTCTATTGTCTGGTCTGCAATGATAACTTGTACATAATACCCTGTAGGCCTAATCCCCCCAGTGAATCCCCCTCAGTGAGGAAAACTGAACCCTAATGTAAAAAAAAAATCACTTTCTGGGGGGTCTTGGAAGAGTTTTTTTTTTTTTTTCATTTCTAGTTTTCCCCCCTAAGCGGGATTATCAGGGGTGAATTCTAAACTGTTTTTTTATAGATTCCACTTTTCCTCCTAAGGGGAATTTTCAGGGGGGATTTGTGGAATAAGCCGGATTATCAGGGGTGAATTCTAGACTGGATTTTATATATTCCACTTTTCCTCCTAAGGGGGATTTTTCAGAGGGGATTTGTGGAATAAGCCCATAATGAGCCATTTTACATAATTCCTTCTCAGTAACGAGATAATATTATTTTAAAGGAGTGGCGCTAGTGGACCGGTGAGCGCCCTCTTAGAGAAAGCTCTTTTAAATATTTCGACATCGATTTGGATTGAACTGACCCCAGAATCTCTCTCTCCCCCCGAACCCCCAGCTGTGTGCATGTCACTGAGACCTAAACATTATACTAAATCTCAAATTCCTACGTTGCATAGACCTCAAGAAAAAGTAATTTAGTAAAGGTTCCGTTTCTTTTTAAGGATCTTTTACAGTCGTTACGGGTCGTCAGAAGCCCGAAAGTCTAACAACCAGTCTTGACAAGGGTATCGTATTACCTAGTAGCTGGGTTGTGGAGGTCAGATAGGCAGTCGCTCTATGTAAAAGTACTGGTATTCAGCTGCACCCGGTTAGACGGGAAGCTAAACCCAACATAGTTGGGAAAAGGCTGAGCAGATGATCCTTACAAAACTATTTCTTATACTTTTGCTGTTACACCATGTTATGATGTACCTATTTACCCGTTACATTCCAAATCTGGTGTTTGTTATGCACAAGCGAACTTATTTACTTTAATTATAACGTTAATTAATACCATAAAATTCTAATGGAAGAGCTGCTTCGGTATTACCTACCTGATTAGAGTGTACTATAAATTAATTACACTAACTAACGTACATAAATTGCCACCTATCTAAACCTAAAGCATAAACAAAAGATTCCCTTTCCTGTTAACTTCAGGAAAATTGTTTTATGTATATAAAATAGCTATCCGATTTCATAATGTCGAGAATATTTATGTAATTAGTTTTAAGAGTCATGAATGCTTACATTGGTACCTAAAATCAACTTAACTGATAATAGTTATTTTTTAATGCAAAGTTCTTTTTGGCGCGAGTACTTGTATTGAAACCTGAGCGAAGCGAGAGTTTCAAGGGTACGAGATGCAGAATAACTTTGCTGCCGAATGAAACACACAATTTTTCACCTCACTACAGCGAGGAAAATGATACGTGCAAGAAAAAAAAAATTACCGCTTGCACTAACACTAGTCCAGCACTAGTACTGCAAGTCCAGCAGCGACATCACTATCACTATCACTATCACTACATATTATAAAACAAAGTCCTCCGCCGCGTCTGTCTGTCTGTCTGTCTGTCTGTCTGTCTGTTCGCGATAAACTCAAATACTACTGCACCGATTCTCATGCTGTTTTCACCAATGGATAGCTTGGTTCTCGAGGAAGGTTTTAGTATATAATTTGTTATGTTTTTGTATGCATTTTTGTATGACTTAACGATATTTGTTGGAGGTGTCGGAAAAAAATAAGCCGTCTGGGAGCTTTCAACGAAAACGTTGTCTAAACCCTTTGAGATATAACATTGTGTATCATAAAAAGGTCTTCAAAAAAGTCCGCGATGGCATATGTCTATCTCTTAAGGATAACATACTATATCCATTTTATTGACTTTTTGTAGGTATTTGTTTGCCGAATTTTACTCTTGGAAATACGATTACGATAACAATACGCTATAATATCAGTAGCTATTAGCCAAATTATGTTCGTAGATAAATAAGCTAGCTACTTACGTGTATTTCAAACAGTATACAAGAATATTTATCATAAAAACATTACTAAACACGGCGGCCTTATGATCAAAATTTGTGCATTCCAAAACTTTCGTTACTTTTTCACTGACATATTTATCACTTTTCGATAAACTAACACTCAATACGAAATCTACACTTATTTCTCAGTAATTCTGTATAAGATTCTTCTAAGATTAAACCGTTTTCTCATTGAATCCATTACTTTACGCACGTATAACCTTGATGAATGTTTACATTAAGCATCGCGTCACACCGCCACACGACCACAGAGTATAGACGTATTTTGTTTTCTTTTTTCGTTTGGTTAGTGGTGTTCCCGCTAAAATGTCAACCGGTCAAGTATTAGTCGATTAATCGAATTCTACGTCCAGATCGTGTTGCAAGTACAAAATAAATGTCAAATATTTCGTCCAATTGCGAACGTGACCCTGAGAAAAGTTATGCACCAATGGTGTTAATTAGACATTTCGAGCGTTTTCTCAGGACAAACGGTGTACCATGCGACATTTCGGAGGATTTCGTTTTGTTTTTATATCGTTGGTACTTACGTGAATTATTCTAAAATTATTATTTGTGTCGCAATTTTATTTCGTGTTGTATTTGGTACAATTGATTGCTTTAAGAATTTGAGTGAAATTTCGTATTTTGATTTTGTGTTTGTTATCTTTAGGTAAAGACTCATTCACGTTCAGAACATAAGTACTTTTACTATATTAAATCATTTGTTTCGGTTTCTATTCACATAGTGTTCATGAAGAAACCATAAAACCATAGTTATTATTGTGAAATGTTAAAAGTTTGATGTCAAGCTCGATAGATGGCGTTGACGTCGAAATAGATCTCACTATGGTTTCGTTACCGCGATTTGGTTGGGGTCTCGCAATTTTAATTTAATATACCAGCTTAGATCAGTACACAATTGTGGTTTTATTTTCAACCCTATTAGTGTGCACATTAGTTCGATAGTTCAACTCATTACCAGCTCGATAATAAACACATAGTGAGTCACATTAAAATTAATATTAAGTTAGAATTTTGAGATATAGCCTGGGATATGGAGAGGGTAGTACATAGGGTACTTTTTTATGCGATAACCGACATCCACGCGGGCGAAGCCGCGGGCAAAAGCTAGTAGATAATAATTATAAAAACTCAATTTTGTGTTTTTATAATTATTATCTTTGTCGCTACTGGACTTGCTCATATTTTATAAATAACATGAAATAAGTATTAATGCATTTTCAGTGGATTGGCGGCATAGAAAATTATTGAATAGAAAGGTTCGAATTTTAAAAACACTTTCCACGCTAGCGGATAAAATGCAGTTTTGCATTCAGATTTCGAATGATAAACAGAATCTTTTCGAGCTTGTGAGGTGAAAACAATTTTGTATGGCTGGGTGCCTACACTGCTACACCTACTCTACTTTTCGAAGCACATAATTAGAATCATTAATGTTATTAGGTATTTATTTGAGGTAAAAGTCTCAGTGGGGAAAACTGAACCCTAATGTAAAAAAAAAAATCACTTTCTGGGGGGTCTTGGAAGAGTTTTTTTTTTTTCAATTCTTATTTTCCCCCCTAAGCGGGATTATCAGGGGTGAATTCTAAACTGTTTTTTATAGATTCCACTTTTCCTCCTAAGGGGGATTTTAAGGGGGGATTTATGGAACCTCGGTAATATGTCTAAAATTTTGTAATACCTTTTATAAAGTTACATATTGAGACACGAAGCAACAAAATAATACGATCTAGAAGAATGTGGCCGCTTTTATTTAGATCAAATTTTCTTGCTTCACTACTACAATCTGTCAACATACACCTAATTCTTATTTAGAGGTATGAGGAACAGGGTGTAAAGTTCACTCGTGTGTCTGGTGGGCAACTGCCCAACGGTTGATGTCGAGATGATGTAATATATATTATGCTAGTCGCGCGGTAAACTCTGATATCAGGATTTGTGACGTCAAGTCTATGATGCGTAGTTCGCATGTGGCGTTGTTGATACCGCCACACTTATTTTTGTAAAATTTGCCTTGACTTGCCTTTGATTTTGATATAAGTGATACCTATGATTTTTTTTTACTGCATGTTGACATAATTTATTATTGTATGTCTAAAAACATTGTCTGTATAACCTATGCCCCACAATAAAAAGATTTGATTTGATTTGAAATATTTAAAAGAGCTTCCTTTAAGGATTCATCTGTTTTTATGTTTGGTATAGCGGCCTTGAAAATATAGCTCATTTGCAAAAAAAAAAGACCGTTGAGCCAAAGCAATTTTTTTTATTTTAATGGTTATGAGATAATGATACAATTTTTTCCAGGAAAATTACAGCGCTTTGTGATACTCCTGACATTGAGGAAAAAATACGTAAAAGTATTATTTTTTCCTGTTTTTTTTTTGTTTTTCAAATTTCCGTCATTTAGGTGTACAGTTTAGGTGCAAGCGCAGGTTTATTAATTACATGTAATTACGGGAGGCCACCGACCGGTCCACAGATTGCTCAGTGTTGATTGATTCGAAACCTTGACAAAGTTCGCAAACGGCATGCAATCGGTGACCGATTTTTGTAGGAACTAAATAAAAGAGTAGATATCAAATGTATCAACACACATGTCCTACAAAAAGTAGGCCATAAAAAAAACTGACCGATTGTACTAACTTTAACTTACGGGTTAAATTTAACCTACGGGTTAAAGATTGCCATTTATCGGTTTAGTACCTTATAAAAAATGTTTTCCCTTATTTATTATCCTACACTGCTACTTACTCTATATTATGTGTAACTAAAAAAGTGAGAAAAGTTAAAATACCTGCTGGGGTTTGAATGACATCAAATGTGTACGGTCTAAAAACATACAGATTTAAACTATGAGAGGCTTCACCTTCAGAGTTTTTAGCTTTGCAGTAGATCGTAAAATTTACTGTAACATTTTCTATGCTCACGTAACTTATGTACAGTGATGGTATCTCTAATAACACACTCTGGAACAAAAAGAGAATCGGTAAGTATATGTACGTACCCACCCATGTCATAAACTCACCAAGTTACTATTGAACTTATAAAACAAGCTGGAATTGACATTTTCAGCTTTGAAGGCCACGACTAGAGGATTTTTTTGGAGGCTTTTCAAAGATTAACCTGAAGCTGACTTTTCAAAATACTGGGATTCTATAATAGCAATTGGAGAAGCCAAGAAAAAGAGAGATTTAGCATGATAAGACCTTGCCATATTAGAACCAAAATCGTCATACTTGACGTCTTGGCTCACAGTTGTAACAAGCACGATACCTATTGATTTAATATTTCAGATAGTACCTACTATCACGGACATTCGAATCGGACCACCATAAGGACTATTTTTGCTTGCAGCGCTATAGTAACGCGGTAAGCGTTACTCTAGCGGCCAACATGCATCAATCAATAGCATCGCAGTATCAGATTTTTGATGATAGATGAGCTCCTTGCTTTTGTTAATGATAAATAAAAAGACCAAAAAAAAGCAGCCGAGGTGGTCAGATATCTGTGATCATTGCAACAGAACCTGAGAAAATTATTTAAACAATTTTTATTTTTTATTTGTCGTCACAAAAAGGGGCGGTGAACAGATGTGAACAACCGTGAGCACGGGATTTGTTTTGAAAGTGTGCCGATTCGGATGTCGCCGATAGTACTTTTGAACTTTTTTGCAATCTTACCTCTGACGGCAAAGATACTCCATTATCATCTTCCCACGATATGTTGGGTTCTGGGTAACCAGTAACTTTACACGCAAATGTCGCGTTTGTGCCAAAGTCAATTAGCGGTTCGGCATCTAATATTTCTGACTGCGGTTTTGTCCATCTTGAATCTGTCGCATGACCTAGGTACACAAAATCAACGATTTGTATTTATAGGGACCATTTATTAATGACTAGTTGGCTCGATGAACTTCGTGCCACGTGAACAAATTTTTTTAGAATTTTCAGCTGTTCTTTCGGATTTTTCCGAATTTCCTTTTTCCTAAACCACCACAGGCGAAGAAAACAAAAAAAAAATCAAATCGGTCGAGCCACTTAAAAGTTTTTTTTTTGCGAGACTAACGCACGGCAATTGTTTTTTATTTATATATTTATAGGGTGTATCTATTCAAACACGAAATATTTTAAGAGATACACCTTTATGTGATAAAGAAACCATGGATTTTTTTTTTTTTTTAATCTGAGTAGATTACTTTTTTTTTTAATTTCTTGATAAGATGATTATTTATCAAAATTCACCGCGCTCGTGCCGCCACAGTCGCGGCGTCGCCGCGTCCTGCCATTTCATTCATAGAATAAGTAAATAAAGGTTTTATTTGCAAAATATCTCAAGCAATTTTAAAATTATAATAATTTTGTAAAAATATAAAATCTTAGATAAAAAAAAATTTTCGTTGCTATTGCTTTTTTACCACCTATAAGATGTTTCTCTTAAAAGATTTCGTGTTTGAATACTACATAAAGAAGATCATGAGAAAATCTTTATGGTAAAAATGATCAAGCAAAATTAAAGGCAAATGACAAACATATGTATAAGTGGCAGATGAAAAAAAAAACCGGCCCAGTGCGTGTCGGACCACGCACAATGAAGGGTTCCGTAGTTGAGATAATTTTTTTTAACCCAAGAATAGACTTAACATTATAGTTGAAAAACATGTTCCTCCATACATTCTAACTGCAAATGTAAATTTGTACGCACAATATTGGGAGATTCACAATGTTATTTTAAGAACATATACTCCATTTATTACATTAGACAAATAACTGTTCTCACTCTTTCGTTATTTCGATGTAAACGTTTAATAAATTCTGTTATTTCACGATAAATACAAAGCAATGTAACCTATTTACCATTTACATTAAAAAAATAACTCTAAAGCACAGTAACTTCAACAATATTACACAATAGCTGTCATTATTTAGACGATATTTGTCTAATGCCGTTATTTGTAAATGGAGTATAGACTTTTTATGTTTTCCTGTATCTCTACTATTTAGGCTCAGTTGTTTCGGAGGTAAGGGGGACGGTCAATTTTTTTCTATGTTCTTAAATAACTTTAAAACAATTTTTTTTAAGTATACAAAAAAATTGTTGTGAACCTCACAGTAAGCCATTTCATTGGATATGTTACACGGTATAGTTTAGTTAGCTTTTCTTTTTCTTCTAATTTTTTCCCCTATAGTGAAACCCATATTCAAAATTCATTTATTTATGATACGTGTACCAAATTTCACCTTTGTCCAGTAAATTCGGGGCAAATCGACTGTGGCGGACGGACAGACAGACACACGAGAGATCCTATATGGGTTTCGTTTTTACTTTTTGGGGTACGGAACCCTAAAAAACAATTACCTGATTGAGGGATAAAATTTTCCGATGAAACCTTAATCTCTTGATTTGTGGACGCATCATAGCCCTTCACCTGAAATTACCAGAAGGTTTTGCAGATAAACAACAAATTTTGATATTAATGTAGTCACGAGGGGAAGCATTTTAATTGCATTATGAAAGTTAATGAATTCTGCCATCAAAATTACAAACATTTGCGACGTATCGATGAAATGGCTAAGCAATGGTGAAAGTTTGACTGTTATAGGAAATGATTTTAAGTGTTGAATAAATCATATTCACCCAAATGCAAAAAGTCTTGTCAGGATCAATGAAAGTTTCGGTCATGTACATGCCTGTACTAGAGTTTTCTTCAAACACCAATGCTTTTTTCTCTTTTTCGTTAGCTACTTGTATTTCTAATGTTTCCAGTTTTATTTTACTTTGCGTAGCATCTATTAGGATTTTGTTGTTTCTACCTGTAACGAAATTATTAAAATGTTGTCTTGATGCATAAAATATAGCGAAAGTCAAAGTCAAAGTCAAATCATTTATTTCAAGTAGGCACGAAGATGCACTTTTGAACGTCAAGCGATTTTTAAACCTATTCAGGTTTAGGTCTTGTCCAGTAACATTTTAAACCATTATACACGTTGATATTTTATAATGCCGATCAATTTTTGCACGTTTCGTATCGCATGATGCAAGTAGACGGTCGCCGCGGGACAACTGAGCGAGCCGGTGCGATGTGCCGGTGCCGGCGCAGGGCGGGGGTGCGAGGGCGCTCGCCGCGTGCGTGCGGACTACATTATGCCGTATCACTACGCGCAACAGCTTATTTTGCTCTGAACATTTACAAATCGCTCTTCGCTTTGTCGGCATCGAGAAGCCGCGCATGCGGTTCGAGTAGTACTACGTCATGTCTAGTGAACTACTATTGTTTCTCACGCTTTCGAGTTGATGCATATTTTTTAAATTATAAAAAAAAAAAACATTTATATTTTTTAAGTTTAACTCTATGATTCAATAGTACTGCTTAGGGCAAATCGTTTTGCCGCGGGAAAACAACCATTAAAATTTCAGCTTGTATACTTACTACAAATCTTACCATCGTTTTCGTTTGTAGGTACTTGTCATTTCGATAGCGACCAGAACGGTGGTCACCTTGATTTTGTGAAAAGGAAAGGAACTGAAAATCTTTTACCTGGCATAGGTCTTCTGCTAGTTTCGCTCATACTTCTAGGCGGCTTACTGGAGAATCCAAATAGAAACGGTAGCTCATACCTTTTGTATAGTACAACGGTTGTTTTGTTTCGACATCTGATTGTGGCCTTGTGGTCGCCGATTGATGGCTTTGTCAAGCGGACGACCTGCCATAAAACATAGGGAAAATATTCTTTATACGTCACAGAATCTTCAACGGTATCAGAACAAAACGGCTGAAAAAAGTATTTCGTTGGATGCGGTATCGCCCGGAAACCAATAGTGTGAGTAATATATTGCTTACTTAGTAATATAAGGGCACATTCACTTTTTCACATTTTACAGAAATGAGGGTCAAAGATTTTTTAAATGTATGAAATTAATTTATTATTTTCATACATTTATAAATATGTGCCTATATATTACTAAATAAGCGATATCCTAACCGCTTTAATTAATAATAACAACTAAATTGACGGTCGTATGATAAGAACACTTGGAAGCAGTGTTCTTCTGCTTTCTTAACATGTGATTAAGGGCTATATTATGAGAAGGAAACTTGTTGTTTGCCCCTCAGAATAACATCACCAACCACTCACTATACACACACATACAGTACAGTTAGCTAAATGTACTGATGGCTGCAACCTTCTCTCATGAATTTGATCTTGAATGCATATTATTAGCATCAATCTGCCTAGCCTTTTCCCAACTATGTTGGGGTCGGCTTCCAGTCTAACCGGATGCAGCTGAATACCAGTATTTTACATGGAGCGACTGCCTATCTGACCTCCACAACCCAGTAACTGGGTAACACGATACCCCTTGGTAAGACTGGCTGTCAGACTTTTGGACTTCTGACGACCCGTAACGACTGTCAAAGATCCACGAATGACAGCCGGGACCAACGGCTTAACGTGCTTTCCGAGGCACGGAGGAGTCTCGATATATAAATATGGTCGTATGCACGGACATGGATGGGTATCCACGGACCAACCCCGGCAAGCGTAGCTTAACTTAACGGATCGACCCGTGCGGCTGTTATTACTTACTTACTTATTAGTATAATGCATATTATTAGCATAATAACCATAATCAGCCTATAATGTTATATACCATTTCTGGGAGACAGAACTCCTTTCGGTGAGATCCCTCTCACCGGGAGTGGGCCGTAATCTACCACACGGGTCCAGTACGGATTGATAGATGTCACATGTCTTCGAATTTTCGGTTCGAGCCTAGTTCTAGAATATGCCGGTTTCCTCACGATATCTTCCTTCACTGTTTTGAGAGTAGTGGTGATAAAAATTAAGTCGATAAAATACCTGTGTGTGCCTGGTGTCCAAAATTTTTTCAACTGCACTTTCTGATTTATCCGGTGTTAATACATCCAGTCTAGGTTTATCTCCGGAAACTACCAACAATACAGTCTTGGTGAATGAGTCCACTGTAAACTAATAATTTGTCAAGGTTAATTTATATTTCAGTTATTGAAGTTCTAGTTTTGGTTAAGAGCGCTGTCACCGGTCCACTAGCGCCACTACAAACATATTATCTCGTGACTGAGAAGAAATTATGAAAAACGGCTCAATCTACTATATCGGTAAGTGCGTCTAGAATTTTCTAATACCTTTTATAAAGTTCATATTGAGACAAGAAGCAACAGAAATACGTAATAAATTCCTTCTCAGTCACGAGATAATATGTAGACCGGTGACAACCCTCTCAGTAGAAGAAATACATGGAGTTTTTGTGATTCCTATAAATTCAATTCACGTCCTCATTTTGCTGGTAGCAACAGAGCCAGGTCTTTAAATCCTCTTGAGGTTAGTCAAACTTTAGGTAAGAAACCCGGATGTTGGTAACACCTTACAAAATACTTACAGACAATTCCTTATATTCTGTAAAATCATCGTAGCTGATAATGTCAGTCCATTCTACATTTATTACTTCTTTTATGTATTTAAAAGCCTGAAACATTTAATAAAATAGGTTCATATACAGTATGATTCTTTATAATGTGCACATATCGAAAAGAGGGAATCTATGCTTAATTTTAATGACGGCAAAAATATTTAAAAAATATATAAATTGTTATATTTATATTTTATATATTTTTTTTTAATTTGTTCACTACTGTGACCCCAGTGTAAACAAAACGGTGTAAATATACTAAATGATCTATCACGATCAAACAAATTCCATAATGATTGAAAGTAATTAGGCGTCCTCATAAAATGAAAATTGTGGAAAAATACTGCCCTCAATTAAAAATAAACATGTTTTTTAGCAAAAGTCGGATTTTTTTTTCATCCATTTTTACAATAATCGCAAAATTCTCAATAAGACGCCCACATTACTTACCGTTTTTATTATTTTAAATTAATCTTCAATGTATTAGCTACCCAATAGTAAAAATTGCATGTTTATAACTCAATCTCAACATTCCTTATCAACTGTCAAAGAAAGGCCCGCATGGTTACGCACTATTGTTTAGCAGGTAGCTAACCTTTATTTTGTAAAAATTCCAAAAATATTTAGATTTTTAAATATTTTTGCCGTCGATAATATGAATCATAGATGGGCTCATTTCGATATGTGCACATTATAAAGAATCACACTGTATTTCTATTGGTCAAAGTTATTCTCATCGTTAACATCATACACAGTCCGCTAGAAACAATTCGCCTTTTCTCATTAAAAGTGTACAATTTCAAAAATATTCGAAATTGAGTTATTATGCGGAAATGTTTGGTATCACCAGTATTTTCCTCTTAAAACGCTCTCCTGTAAAATTAGTAAATTTTGAGATTATACAGTTTTATTCGAAATTGAGTTAATATGCGGAAACGTTTGGTATCACCAGTATTTTTCTCTTAAAATGCTCTCATGTAAAATTAGTAAGTTTTGAGATTATACAGTTTTAATGCGAGAAGACAAATTGGCACCTCGAGATCTTGCATGCTATGTCTGGTATCGAGATTGGCCATTCGAGATCTCGGCCGGCAATCAGGCGAGATGTAGTTTTCAACATTTTAGAGATCGGAAATCTACTTTTGCGGTTTTTTTAATCAACTTAAACTTAATCAAAACTACACCTACTCAGAGCCAAACCACACGGGCGGCGCGGTTGCGGCGCAGCGCCGCTGCGGTTTTCTACATACAAAAATGCATTGTAGCCACATGGCGCCGTGCGGTGTGCTCCGGCGCCGCGCCGCGCGCGCATCGGAATCGAGACGAGGCGGGGAGGGGTGTAAGCAGAGCGGAGCCGGAGCGGCGCCGCTCTCAGTTGTTTGTTTGCGCAGCATAGGGAAGGACGCATCATTGTTTCCATTGTTATTACAGACTGTCGTACGTAGCGATGGGCAACTTCCATTTTGCCGCCGCTGCGTCGCCGCCGCGGCTCCGTAGAACGTTGCGACGCCGCTCTGCCCGTGTGGTCGCCAGTGCGGTGAAATGGCTTGCGGTGCGGCGCCGCACCGCCCGTGTGGTTTGGCTCTCAGGGTAACCGTATTTATTTGATAAATAAAAAATAAAAAATGGAATCTTGAAAACAATTAAGTGGACCCACTATCTAGTCTTGTGAATCCATTTTTACTTTTAAGCGGCATATGACCGATTAATTACCATATATAAAATAAAGAAACATATGTAAGTACCTGTCTCAACGTCGTAAGGTCGAAATGGACGACTGCGCCCGAGCAAGCTTTAGCGACATCATAATAAACTTGCTCATTCACGGTAGGCGATGACTGTGGCAAACAGAAGCCACTCAAAAATATAACTACCTGTAAACAAAATGTCAGCTTTATACAAAGTCAAATCATTTATTTCAAATAGGCACATAAAAGGCACTTTTGTACGTCAAATTTTACAAAAATAATTAATTGATTGATTCTAGTTGATTATTATTCCAAAAGGTTGTTACGTATGGAGAAGAATGGGCAAGAAACTCCATACTTACTCTTTTAAAATGTTAACAATATTTGTATACAGTAATTATTAATTATATGTGAAGACAATGCACTTACCTAGAATAAAATTACTTTACCACAATAGGTAATATAGGTAGTATCTATATGCTTTGTGTATATGTATTTATTGTATATATGTAAGTGGTACACCACTAAATACCTGCAGTATTGTCTCTCCTTCTACTTTTTGATCCATCCAAAGGTTGTCTGTAAAAGATCGCTTTTAGCGATAAGACCGCCCATTGTGACACCCTATGTAACAGTTCTACATTTATATCTGTAATTTTTATGGTGTACATAATAAAGAGTATTCTAAAAAGAATGAAAAGTGAAGCAATGACAGACAAATTAATTATGCGTTAGATGCATGGTGCTCACATATTTACAAACATTGTAAAAATAGATGATTTCCCTAAAATTTTAACATTTAATAACCTATGTCAGTGTATGAGTATATTAATCACAGAAAATAAAATGAATGTCATAAAAAATATAAATTATATAATTAAATTAGCAATCAGTTTGATTTTGTCTATACTCTAAATAAATTGTCCTATGGAGCAGGACCAGCATGTTTCTAAGCATTCTTATCTTGGATATAATCCTCTAATTATACCTACCTATACACAAATACATACAAACTTACACGCCTTCTTTACATACGGGTTTGCAGAAACTACAGAACACTACCTGCTAAGATCATTTCATTCATACTACTTTTGCTTCGATTATGCGCGTTAGTCATATAAACGCACACTGGTTGCGAGTACTACACACTATACACCGTGGCATTTTAGTCGTCTTACAAAGACAGCCCACTTCATGTATCCTATGACTACTAATCATTCATGTAAATTTTTATTTTTAATAACATTAGTTTTTTTTTTAAATTAATTATGACGCATGACATAGTTTAAAACACCCTGTTACTAGTGCAGTCCGAGCCTTGTGATACAAGGGCGCCGCAGAATGGATTTAGATTAAGTTTAAGTTGCAATAGTAAGAAACACATTTTTGCGTTAGGGTGAATGAACTTTGATAAAGATGTCGCCGCTCCATTCCGCGGCGCCCTTGTAACACAAGGCTCGGACTGCACTCGTAACAGGGTGTTTTAAACTATGTCATGCGTCATAATTAATAAAAAAAAAAAAAAAAACAAATGTTCAAAAAAAAAAAACTTTTTTTATATGAATGATTAGTAGTCATTGGATACATGAAGTGGGCTGTCTTTGTAAGACGACTAAAATGCCACGGTGTATATCTTTCTAGGGCGTCCACAGTCCCGGGCTTTCCACTCACATCTGCTGTGTAAATACCTTTTGCTAGTGGCCTATCAATCATCGTCTCAACATGAGCAAAACTAAGTACATTCTTTTAAATTGTTGTCATCATCACTATTTTTCTTTTTTTTCTTAACCTGCTTACTACCTAGTCTTTGGTAAATAATACACACCTCATTTAAATATTATGTATGTGAACTAAACATTGTGCTATTTAATTGGTTAGTGTTTTCAGTCTTTCGAAGATGATTCTATTTGTCAGTGAACCCATTCATAATAAGAAATCGCAAATTCCTTGTCCACCTAAGTATTTTGGTTATCTATGATGTTTAACGTGTCAAAGTGTCAAAATGTTGCTGATATCAACATCGAAATTTCCTAAACATATCTATAACTTGTTTCTGGTTTTCTCGGAATAAAAATTAATTAGGGTTCCGTACGTCCGAAGGAAAAAACAAAACACGTATGAATTTTTGTGAACCAAACACGGACTTGTAACGTAAATAAATTAATTTTGAATGTGGGGGGTCACTTTTTGGAGGAAATTAAGAAAAAAAAAAAAGTAAAGCAAACTGTACCTTGTGACATATCAAATGAAATGTGAAGTGAATACTATGAGGATCAAATATTTTTTCTCAATAATTAATAATATAATATGAATAAATATTTTTACAGTTATTTATTAAAATAGATGAAAATTGACAACTGCCCTTATCTCCGAAACTACTGAGCGTAATATTTTGAAAAAAATACAGAAAATTGATCTATACATAAGGATTACAGGAAAACCTTTATGAAGTCTATGGTCTAAAAATAACATGGTAAATCTCCCAAAATTTTGCGTACAAACTTACATTTGCCATTTGGAATATTTGGGAGAATATGTTTTTCAACAAACTTTTTATTATTTATTCAGACATTATGCAAAAGCAAAAAAAAAAATACCGTACCAAGGCGGAATTAATTATTGAGGCATTTTCTACCAGTTCACCTCAGGGTGATGCAGAGAGGAAACATGGCAGGTGCAACATAAGGGATAGATAAAACGAAAATAACTATAAAATACATGAATAAATACTAACATAGAAACACATACATACATGCATATAAACAGAACAAACTTTATCAGAAGAAATAACGATCGGTAGAGGAGAAAACGAATCCAGCAAATCAGCGCTGGGATATTTCTGCAAACTTCTTACGTATGTGTTCACGTGGCTTCACTTTAAAAGACAACCAACTGGTTGCCTTCCTGATATTAAGAGGAAAGGAGGCGCATTCCGATGAAAGGCCTGGACAAAGAAAGAAGAGTGAATGAAACCAGAGCGGTGAGAAGGACATCGAAGAAGACGATTGTTGGTGGAACGAAGATTTTTACTATGAGCAGAGCAAAAGTATTGAATATGGGAAGTCAGGTAAGAAGAAGTAGGTTTGTCGAGAATAGAGAACAACATAGATAGTGCCCTCACCTCTCTGCACTGACGAATGGGTAACTATTTTAAAAGCAATCTGTGTGCGGATACATGGTTATACTTACGAAGTTTGAGAACGAACCGAATGCAATTATTGAGAAGGCGAAATAAAGGAAATTCATCCCAACTACGGAATCCTTCATTGTGCGTGGTCCGAAACACATTTGGCCAGTTTTTTTTTCATGCAATAAGTAAAAAGATAACAAAGTGCAAAGAGCAAGCAAATTTTTTTAAATTATTAGTCTTTATTATCAGTAACATTTTGCGGATTGAGTATTCCGAAAAATACTGTGTTGTAACCAGAAAAATACACTGATCATATTAACTATTACACTGCCAAGCGTGCTGATTAAGCTTGTTCTAAATTTGGGAGCAACGTGGACGCATTCATCGAGCATCCCGTAAATGTTTCAGTCTCATTTCAGAGTATGAACACTCAAGTTATAAAATCTATGCTGAATACAATGCAGTACCACTGTATTCAAGACTAGGGTTAACTGACGATATGGAAGATAGATAGAATAGATAGATAAAATACTCTTTATTATGTTCACCATAAAAATTACAGATATAAATGTAGAACTGTTACATAGGGTGTCACAATGGGCGGTCTTATCGCTAAAAGCGATCTTTTACAGACAACCTTTGGATGGATCAAAAAGTAGAAGGAGAGACAATACTGCAGGTGGTGTACCATTTACATATACAATAAATACATGCATACATAAAGCATATAGATACTTATCTATATAAATATATACATACAATAATAAACATGATACAAGAGTAAGGAACTTTAAGTAATGATGATGTTTAAGGAGAGAGGAAGTGATTTTTAACCAGAATTTTAAAAGTGGACAAAGATTGAGCACGCCTTATCGAGACGGGCAAGGCATTCCACAACCGTACTGCTTGAACTGTAAAAGACTTGTCATAAAAACTAGTGGAATGCATTAGCATCTCTAGTCTCAAGTAGAAGATGCGGAAACTAGCCGAAATAAAAAGGTTACTTTACCTGACTCCGAGTACTTCGGCATAAGTTTTCTATTGAACTAAGTTTGCTTGCATCTTTAGAGTAGGCGTCAGTGAACACAAAGACATTAGATTTTTGCTTGCTTATCTGTAGTGCTTTCTCTATGCCTGCAAGTGAATTTTCAGGACATTTGTGTCCGCCACTGACTGTGATGGCATTTAGTGAAGATACGAGCTCTCTTGGTGTGAGTACTACCGTCGGCGCTCCTACATCTGTAACAACGATGAATGAAGAAGATGAAAGAAATGAAAGATGATGAAATTGATGATGGTGAAGGAATTGAGTTCTTTACTAATTTAAAGTATTAACAAGCTTCAGCCCGCAGCTTCGTCCGCGTGAAATTTCTTGTTTAAAATAAAATACAGGGTCAAATTAAATTAGCTAGCGAAACTCCGCAGACTTGATGGGTATCGATTACTAAACATGATAAAACAAAAAAAAAATGTGATGATAGTTCTTTTGGGGTCAGCGACCCTGTGTGGTGTAGTTACTTGAAATATCAGTTTATAAATCAGGTTCTTTTTTTTTTTTTTGTGTACCAAAAATACATGGAACATGGAATCTTACGTTTTTCGAGTAATTAAGGGGTAAATATTAATAAATAGCTCAAAATTGTACATAATAAAATTATTTTTTTCGGTTTCGAGAATTTTAGTTTTTTGCATTTTCTGAGAAAATGTATTATAGTATTGTATATTTTTTTTACACCATCAAAATATCATGAGATTTTAACGAACAAAAAGCCTACCGACTTTAAAAAAAAAAACAGATATTTTGACGTGAGAAAATTAGGATGCTTTTTTGATATTAAGTCAAAATAAGGTGAAAAAATAAATATTTTAAATAAAAAAATATTACAGTGTATTTGGGACTAAAAAGGTAAGTTTTGTCCGAATTACGTAAAAAAAAAAAGTTTTGTAAAAGATAAAAATAAAAAACCAAAAACTTGATTATTTGAATTTTTCACATTAATTTTGAGGTTATGTGAAAAAGTGTAAATATAAAAGTTGCGGATCTTTTTATTACCTAAAACTTTGCCATTTAACTTTTTTCCATAGGACTTGTAGTTTTTCCGGAAATCGAGATAAACCGTTTTTTACCCTTAAAAAACCTCAGATCGCTCGTAAATTATTTTTCCTTTTATTTTTGTTATATTCTCTTCTTTTTCCAATGGGTTTCATCCTAATATTTTTTTTTTCACTTTTTTCCATTTCCAAAGGCTGGTCTATCGATCAAAACTTCAATTGGAAACATACATATTTCACTATTTTCACATAAAATCGAATAAAAACACTTATAATGCAGATGGTTTATTTGTTCATGGGTTTCCCTTTTCTGTCCAAGCTAAATTATATATTTACGAGTAGACTGATTTATTCGCTGCAGAGGAAAAATAACTTGTTGGCTAGCGTAATTGTAATGCGCAGTATTTTATGGAGTTGAAAGTGTTACATTGTAGTTGTGCGAGATAATATCACAAGTTATATGATATCAATCTGAATGGAATGTGTTTGCTATAGTTACACGTGTAAAATGCACGATTACGCTTTATGGGTTTATCTCTGCGTCACATGTTGCTGCATTAGCTGTGAGTGAGCTGGCCTGACGGTGCCCCAATTCTTCTCTTCGCTTAAAAGGTTTGGACAATGGTTCAAGGAACTAAGCAAGAACAGTGCGCGGTTTTTTGCAGGGAATAGGAAATGTGATGTAGCTAAACTAGGAAAATGAGAAGTACGATTCGTGACTGTACAATTTGTCTCGGTAAGACATCGTTCAATCCTCGCAGCATTTCTTCAAAGCCAGGAACAAGCCTCTCTTACACCATAGCTAACCCTCATGCCTTTTACCTTCCATTCCAACCTATCACTAGTCGAAAAATATTTTTAAATAGCCACTCTTTCAAAAAATAAAATATCTCGTGACTGAGAAGGAATTATAAAAAACGAAGCAACAAAATACGATCTAGAGAAATGTGGTCGTTTCTTTAGATCGAATTTTGTTGCTTCGTGCCTCAATATGAAACGTTATAAAAGGTATTAGAAAATGGCTTATGTTTAACTTACCACCAAATATAGTAACATAGAGACAAAAATAGTAAATGATTACCAAAATTAAACCCACATTTTAATATAAAATTATAACCAAAGTTTTAACATCTCGCAATCCTATTTAAGCAATTACGCAAAATAAAATGTGCCAAAACGTAAATTCAAAACTTTTTTTTTTTTAGTTAATTGCATTTTCTTAAATTAATATCGTCTAACTAGTTCAGTTTTGGGTAGCCTGTTTTTTATTTCCATATTTTTTTTTTTCTATAATAATCCATTCGTTTCGGGAGGCATAGGATGTCACAGTTTTAATCTAACCTAACCTAATATGGCATCATAATACTTTATTTGGTAATAAGCCTACATTTTATGGCAATCACAGTGGTTTATTTAGGCAGAAATAGCGCATTAATTTGCTCGCTAGGATTTGGTGATCATTTACTACATTTGGTGTTCGGATACATTTTATGGTGGTCATTATATTTAACCCCTTAGAAAATTCTAGACACACTTACCGAGGTTTCTTATTGAACCGTTTTTCATAATTCCTTCTCAGTCACGAGATATTATTTTGTTAAAGGAGTGGCCGTGAGTGCCCTCATAAACCAAAGTAGAATGATGCTTACCTGGATCATTGAAGGGAACCAGAACGTAATTGGTTATATCCGTGTTAGATTCATTTATAGCTGTAGGTAAATTCACTTTTATAATATCCAATTCTTCTAGCATGGATATAGTTGTATCCAGCACAATTGTGAAACTTTTGTCACAAGAGATGAGTCTGGATAACCAGAAATAGATTAAAGAATACTTGAACCACATCGTGCAGAGTTGTTGGGAGACGATGGACTGATGAATATCAAGACAGTGGTGCCCAGAGTCGTTAATCGTTAAGGGGAAGTTTGCAAGATACAGCAAATATGGAAATTATGAGCAATAAACAAGTACTTAGGACTTAGGTACTTACTAGAATTTTCCATCAAGCCTTTTTCCAGGAAAGTTAATCAAGAGGCGTATTAATACGTCTACTTACCTATATCACAATTCAATTCTGATTTTTATTTATTTATTTATTTTATTATTTATGTACTCACAGTTAAATACATAGAGATACGACATAATTATAATTTCAGTACAAAGGTACTGCTTATTTCTTAAGAAATTTCTTCCAGCATACCTGCGAAAGTAGAAATGAAAAAGAAATGTAGACAAATAGTGTGTGAGAACATGAAGAGAATAATATGAATATGCGAAGTCTTAAACTAAAATATTAAATATAACATATACTTAAATAAAGCTACAAAATATAAATATATATATATATATATATACATACATAAAATACTCACAGTTGAGAGGAAAGTTACTGCTCTTTTACACGATATTTGAATAGAGTTATAGTTTTTAAATCGCGAATGCTAGGCGGAAGCGAGTTCCATAATCTTACAGCATGGACAGAGATGGAATAAGAATAGTAGCTAGTTTTATGAGGATGAGATTTAAGGAGGGATCTAAGGTGTGATCTACACGGTGCGTCGCTAGGACGAGCGTATGAAAAACGCTCACGTAGGTAGGAAGGATAAGACGGGTTGTGTAAGATGTTGAATAGGAGACATAAAATCCGAGTGTTCCTGCGAAGGCAGATTGGGAGCCACTTGAGTTCCTTGCGAAGGTGAGAAACATGGTCATACTTTCGAAGACCGAAAACAAAGCGAATGCAAAAGTTTTGCAAGCGCTCAAGCTTGTTCAATAGCTCCTTCTTTTTATGTATTCATTTTTCTTATGTAATCTCAAACTCAAACTCAAACTCTTTATTGCATCTACATGTGAATATAATTGCATGGACAAATAAAAGAGATATTTTGGTTAGTGTAGTTTGGGGGACCGTCAAAATGTAGATCGCGGTATAATTATAAGGTGATGATTGTAACATTGGCTCAATATAAAGAATCCGCGTATCACTGGTCAGTTTCTCTCAATCGTCAGCCAGTTTCTTTGATTATTCAGTTTCAATAGAATAGAATAGAATTTCTCTTTATTCGAGTATCCATGACTTAAAAGCTGTTAGTAAAACGTATGGCTATGTTATTAATTACTAATAAAACAAAAAAAAAAACTAATAACGGTGGATCACTGCTGCAACAACCCATGAGTAATTGCACAGCAGCGACCCACATAAACACAGTCCAGGCGACTGGCAATCATGCCTAAGATACTGTTGGTGCTGCCTCACACCCTGCGCACCAGGGAAGCGCACCTTTTACGGATTGTTGCGTAAAAACAATCCACGCCCATCTGCGAACATTCCCGATGCACTACAGAAGCGGAGCAGCCCCACCAGCATCCTAAACGCGTTATTATACTGAACGCGCAGAGCACTGTACGATCTTTGCGTACACCTAGCCCACAGGCTGCACGTGTAAAATGAAGTACCAGTAGGCTCGAAAGAGCGTGATCTTGACTGGAAGTGAGCATCGTGCAAACCTGAACAACCTGTTCAATGATTGGTCAGTTTTTCCGATAAGACAGTTTCGTTAACTCGACAGTTTCCAGAGTTTGCCAGTTTTCGTCCATTTGTCAGTTTGGTACACTCAAGGGTAAAACGTTTTACGTGTTGAATAAACCCATGTGTATAATTTAACTTGCTGTAAGGAATACCTTACCGTATTAAAATCGAACTTCAATTTGTATTTGTGGCGGCATCTACAACGCCACATGCGAACTACGCATCAAAGACCAGACGTCACAAATCCTGCATCGCGCAATCAGAGTTTACCGCACGACTAGCATATATAAATATGTACATCCCGACATCAACCGTCGGGTAGTTGCGCACCAGACACAACACCCATCTTGTCGGAGGATCCTCCCTTTGAACTTTGTGCGTTGTGAACTTTACACACTGTTCCTCATACCTCTATAAATCATCATCATCATTTCAGACGAAAGACGTCCACTGCTGGACATATGCCTCCCCCAATTGGGGGGAGTTTGCCATAATCGCCACGCTTGGCCCGCCAACCCACCTGGGTTGGCGATCGCAATATGGTGTTAAAAGTGAATAGAGAACGCTGCTGCCCATTCTCTAGTAAGTCCCTTAGTCGCCTTTTACGACACCCATGGGAGGAGATAGGGAAATACCTCTAAATATTTACACAATATTTACATCTATATATCTGTACCTACTTAGAATAAAATAGTAACGTAGTCATAACTGTACATTGAATTTTTTTGGAAAAAATAATTACTACGATGTTTGAGTAAATAAACTGGCAACTTAGGGAAACTGACCAGTGATACGCAGACCAAATAAAAGAAAATATAATTTATTATTATTATTGATAAACTTCTGCTACTGATAATTTTAACACAACAATAATAAATTTTATAAAACCGTCACCGCGCACATAAACGTCGTCTGGACAAACTATGCTGGCAATTATAAATATGATACCCAGTGTTAATCAATGTAACCTCTGAAATCCTCACGAAAATTATTCTGTTTCACCACTTCATCTAAGCTAGATTAATTGTTTTTTTTTTTTTTTTATGTGCAGCCAGCAGTAAAAACACATCCAGTTGCAGAAAAAGTTCGGCTTTTTAGGCTCGATCTTTCCCTGTTTGGGGTAGGTACTGTAATAGATTGACTTACAGTATTTTTGTCACGATGCGATGTGCATTTTACTTGTGGAAGCCAAGTGTCACACGCAGTGAATATGTACGTGAAGACGAGTAACGTCAGCACATAACACATACACACACACGCACGCACACACACACTTCTGACTTCGCCCGTGTCTCTGACGGTACCGAGAGCTCCTGCGCTTACACACACATTCACAGCGTGTTTGTACCCTTGGTAACCACAAATAAAGCGCGCGTCGATTTGTGAGTTAAAATTCTGGTATAGTATTTGAACGACCACACCCGCACATCTGGTGGGACTAAACGGGGATTCTAGGACAAACGCAAATAATGAGCTAATGCGTTGGCAACCTTTTTTTATGGAGGCGAAGTGGAAATGTACCCCAGGAGAAAATAAAAATGTTCTATTATGTTTTCATACATAGGTATAATAACCGGCACGAGTCGTGAGCACAGTTGGGCAGTAGTGGGGGCAAGCTCGCGAATGTACACTTTCAGCTAAATAAAAATGACACGCGAGAGTCCAATCGACGACGAGTATCGACTGACGAACGCTGGCAAACCCCCCCAATTGGGGGAGGTCTATGTTCAGCAGTGGACATCTTTCGGCTGAAATGATGAATGAATGATGATCGACTGACGAACTTCATTCCGCCAAAAATACCTAAAAATTTACTACAGCGCAGGTGTCAGTTTGTGCTCACGACTTATGCCGATTACTATAATTGGTATAATATTCGAATTTAGAATTGTATTAGAACTAAATTCGTGAAAACTTAGCCTTAACTATGCAATAAATTAACTACAATGTTGCACTTGATAACTTTTGACCTGAGAATACTAGACGCCTACGTGTAGAGCATTCTCCTTAGTGCATGGCACGGTTATCATCAGTCCCTTCTATTTCATCTGCAAATCAGGAGTAGCTATAAAAACTATGTTAAGTTTGTCGTAATTTGGTAGATACGGCAAAGGTATAGCTAATATAACAGCTTAAATTTTTCAATATTATAAAGTCGTGTTTCGTTTCCGTTTGTATGACCGCGTTGGTCTATTAAGCTTCGTAACACCATCCTTTAGAGAGTTTATTCCGGAAGGTTTATGTGTATAAAACATTCATATTAAAGTTACACATAGTACAAAAACTCCATGTTTTGTCAAGTCGTAAAATCCTGCAAAGCAGGGGCATAAAAATCTTAATAGTTTTAAAATTGTATAGCAATAGTATCTACGGATCTACCTTCTCTATCTACTCTTTAGTGTTACAATTCGTAAATGGCTTTTCGTGAATTACCTATTTCACTATTAGTTTAAAAAAAAGTAAAGATACAAATGAGAGCATTCACAAGAATTTGTTACATATATACAGTATTTATTGTTCAAAACTTGAAAGGGAACATCGGATATAGCATGATTACGTTACGCCTGCGAACACGCACAATGGGGAGACGAAGAATGGGTATTGGGCAAGAGTAATGCTTTCTGACGAGTTCAGATTTATGCTGTATGCACATAATGGGCGGCGAATAGTTTACCGACGGCCAGAGGAACGTTTTATTCCAGCTTCTTTTTTTTTAGGAAAAAAGTGCAATTCGGGGTGGATCTGTTATGGTTTGGGCTGAAATCTCTTCATAAACTCGCATGGAGTTAGTGCTGATAGAAAATGGTACGCTAATTAGTGCAATATATGTGGGAGAAATTCTTAATGAGCATGTCGGCCTATACTTAATTAATATGGGTGAAAATTCAATGTTCATGCATATACGCTAGACCACATACAGCTCAAATTGTAAATCAGTATTTTCGGGACGTTGGCATCAATCGTATGAACTGGCCCTCGAGAAGCCCGGATTTGAATCCAATTGAACTCGCTTGGAACGAGCTCGAGAAGTGTGTAGGAAACCACCCCAGCTACAAATCGAGACCTGAAATATGCATTAGTGGAAGAATGGACCAATATCCCGCAACATCGCATAGGAAACTTAATAACGAGCATGCCCAATCGTCGGCTGTGCGAAGAGCCCGTGGAGGCAATAAAAGTAATAATTTTTGTGTTTTAGGTGAGGGACGTCCCCTTTATTTTTTCAACGTAAAAATCTTTTTTTTTTATGCACTGTTATTTTAAAAATAATTTTAGTTTTTCGTAATAACCCGTATTCTTTGTCCGTGAATGTACCTACTTAGTCTGGTGGTCGAGGTATAATATTAAAATGCGCAAGAATAACATTAAGTATGTACATACCTACGTCAGCCAACAAACAGTTTTATCAGCGTGGCAATAAAAATAATAACAAAGTTCTTTTAATATTAAGACCACAATTTATTAGTATTCGGAATAAACATAACCACAAAACAGAAAAAGTTACAATAATAGACGGCTTTATTATTGTCCAAGCGATTGGCTGATGCATCACGAATCACGTGTTCGATTCCTGCTCGGAACAATATTTACTTATTTCTGGTGACCCTGGGGTCCTTTGGAAGGGCGCCTGTGCACTGCAAGGAATTTTACTGTCCGGCAGTCCGAATTTTTACGGTCCGATGTGGCATCAAAAAAAAAACGGATGATTGGCTTGTGCACTTGTTCGTCTTTACTCGGATCGTTGCGGCGCAGTTTAGGGTAGCTCTCATTGAAACTACACGCACGCCACGCACGCGTAATTATGCTAGGAACAATGAGGTTCTTGGAACGTCGGCAGTTGCTTGCTGTATTACTCTACGTGCGAAGACGTAGAAGACAAAAATAATTTTGGGTTCATCCAAAAATTCGACACACACAACCCCCTCCCCCGCACCCGCCCCGCCTGCTCATAAATAATACTGATCGCGGATGCAGTGGACCAGCATAATGACGTTTTTCATTGCTGTCATCTCGGACTCGAAAAAAAAACGGCCCGGAATGGGGAATAGTAAAATGTCGGACGGTGAAATTACGTATGGTGCACAAGCTAGTATACAAATTTATGGCGTGCCATATCGGACCGTAAAAAATCGGACTGCCGGACAGAAAAATTCCTTGAAGTGCACAAGCGCCCGAAGGCGTACTCGTACAAGGGGCCGAAGCCAACTCGCAGAGGCCTCTTAGGCAATTTTCAATGGAGAAACCAACCGACGATTATCACTTACTTATTTACTTTATACACAGTATATAATATTTATTATATACTGTAAAGGTGAGATTTTATGTATGTATTTACTTCATTATTAATTTATAAAGAGCTTTCAGTAGTCTTGCACTCAAGACTTTTCCCATAAAATCGTTTTGTCTGTGAGACCGGATCATACCTACTTTAAAGTTTATTAGTCCAAATAGGTACTTACAAATATGGGCTACAAATAGGTTGGTGAATTAATTCATAATCATCATCATCATTTCAGCCGAAAGACATCCACTGCTGGACAGAAGCCTCCCCCAATTGGGTGGGGGTTCGCCATAATCATCACGCGTGGCAGGCGGGTCGGCGACCGCTGTATGGTGTTAAAAATGCATAGAGAACGCTGCTGCCCATTCTCCGGTAAGTCCCTTAGTCGCCTTTTATTATTATATTATTTATTATTCGTGCTTTATCGTATAGCTAGAAATAAATCATTTGAAACTAAAAGAACGCTGTGTGGGTCGTAATTCGATTTGTAAAACCAAACTAATTACTGTTTACAGTAGAATCCTCACACGAAAATATATTTCAAGTCGCCGTTAACTCACATAGTCTCGGTCACTTTTAAGATGTATTGAGGATTAGAACGACTTGTGAACAGGGCCCAAAACAAGAAATGAAAATGAAAAAGCGTTTATTCACAGAAATAATTGCTTACAAGATATAATACACCTCAAAACTAAACTGCAGAGCAGTTTGCTGGCAGACGTTGCTCCTTTTTTTTACATAATAACATAAGCTTTTTTATTGACACTTTTTCACTTAGAGGTTAAAACTATTCTAGCATTCCTTATATTAAATCAGAAAACACTAAAACAACGCCAAGTATAATAACGCCTTTAGAGCTATATTACGGCTGCCCTGGCGGTGTAGTGCGACTGGCATGTTCGTTGAGAACAGAGTTACTGATTTTTACGGGCTCTTGAGGAGACTCAAGGCATCTTTCCTGACTCGATTATGTGCATGTAACAATCAAATAGTGTCTGTGTTATTTCGCTGTGTGTACCTGCTAAGACGCTAATAAGCTGAAATATGTAATTTTATACTTTTGTAATTTTTTATTTTATTTTATATGTATTTTTTTTTTAATTAATTTTAATAATGTAATTTAATTATAATTTTAATTTAATTTATTGTGATTTAATATTTTAACAACATACATTGTGATATGCATATGGGTTAATACCTGAAATAAACGATAATAATAATAAAACATTAAATATTCTCTGCAGTTAGCGTTGCCAGGCGTTCGGATAAAGCCGGACACAGTCAGGCTTTTTGGTTGCGTGTGCGGCCTAAGACGGTATCCGGTCTGTCCGGCAATTTTACAACTTTTTTTACATTGGTCTTATAAATTGGTTTCCTCTCCGCCTGCCTCACCTTGTATCACTAGCGCCGGAAGATTTTATGGTAAATGATAAAAAAGCCTTGTTTTACTTTTTTATTTTACTGTCGTGTTGTACTATGACAAAAAAATTATGGGTGTCCGGCCTTTTTACCCGAATATTCGGCTTTTCGGTTTTAAGACCTGGCAACCCTATCTGCAGTGAGGCTTAGCTTAGGCTCAGCTGTTGGCTAGGTTATGTACGTGCAGGGCCTACCGTGCAAAGGTTCTGTCAGAAACTTAGGTATAGTTGACTGGTACAGTTACAAACCGAAACCTGGTAATTTATAAGTATGGTACTCCCCAAAAGTTCCTACGCATCGTTTGAGAATGCGTAGTCTTAACTATATGTAATAACTAGCAGCTGTCCGCGGTTTCGCCCGCGATGCTTCCTCTAAAATAAATGTAGTCTAAGTTACTCCTTAGAACATCAGCTACGAGTATCTGTCAGTGAAAGTCCGGCCAAAATCGGTCAAGAATAACCGGAACAAATAGACAAACAGACAGACTGACAGAGTGACGACTGACAAAGTGACAGACTGACAGACTGACAGAATGACAGACTGACAGACTGACAAAGTGACAGACTGACAGACTGACAGACTGACAAAGTGACAGACTGACAAAGTGACAGACTGACAGACTCACAGACTGACAAAGTGACAGACTGACAGACTGACAGACTGACAGACAGAAAGACGAAAAATAAAAATAATATTTTTGTTAAAGTACCTTAAATACTTTCAGGATTTAGTAAAAAGCTGTTATTTGACAGACGGCCGTAGGGGACCAAAGGTTCTGGAGTGGCGACCGCGTACCGGAAGACGTCGCGTTGGAAGGCTTCTCATAAGGTGGACCGATGACCTTGTGAAGGCCGCAGGAATCCGCTGGATGCGGAAAGCACAGAACCGGTAAGTGGCGGTGCTTGAGGGAGGCCTATGTCCAGCTGTGGAGGTCTTTTGGCTGAAATGATGGTGATGATGATGATGATGTTATTTTGACATTACACACAGATACTTCAATTTTATTTGTTTGCGTAGGTAATATTAGTCGACAACTGGCTTAATTAGCTGTACTGTGGACATCCCGCCGACATATCAAATTAATAAAAATTGTTGCGCCACATATTATCTGTGGGATTCCCGCACTATTATACTAATAAAGAATTTGCTGACCTCTCATATCGTTGGGTCACTCGTATCAATGGTACATACCTATTTATTAAAGCTTCGTATTACTGTAGAATATAAATAGTCGACTGAAGGAGTAGCATTAGTGATGACCATGACTTCTTACGGATTGTGTTGTGCTCTTGTTGTTCTAATTGTACAAACATGTACAGCTTATGGTCAAGAAGAAATTATAAAAAGCAGTTTATCATTTATTATCGATGATACGGCATCAATGTCCAATGAAATACGTCAAGTGAAAGAAGAAGTCAATATAATATTTGAGAAAGTGTTGAGTTCGAATGCATCGCAGATAGAAAATTTCGTTCTGGTCACATTTAATGATCCGAGTAAGTACCAGTATTTATACAACATGTCCCGGGATTAACACACCACCAAACACCCTAATTAAGATAATACGTTATAATCGTAATACATCCTACACTGAATTTTTACTATTTTGTATAAAATTTTGTTTATCCATTCAAAATCAAATCAAAATCAAAATATTTTATTTCACATAAACCTACATGGGCACTTATGAAACTTCAGAACCTAGGAGCACAGTTCCAATTGGTGGTTTCCTATGGAGAAGAACCGGCAAGAAACTCCACGATTGCTCTTTTAAAAATAATTGGTATTTACAATATTTTCAAATAACAGTGTTAATAGAATATGGGAGGAAGGTTACTGAAGTTTTCTTTGAGAAGAGATTCAGCTAATAAAGATGACGAGGGGAGAGATTTCGTAAACTTAATTGGGATATTGGTAAAGAAATTTTCTAGTATCTCAGCAACTTTTAACTTATCTGAAATGGTTTCATTATAAATTTTTGGAGACAATTCATTCGGATCTCGTTGTTTTGTTTCCAGTTTCTTTGTTAATTATCTGCCACATAGTTTTTTTTATTTTGTTACTTATTAATTCAAAATTTAAAATTATTAATTTATAGCTCTCATTCATTTAAAACTAAATTAAAAGCCTTCTTATTGGAAAAATGTTTATACTCGGTATCAGAATATTATGTCAAACGATAAAATATATATTTATGATTATTTTATTTATTTATTTATTTTAATCACAATTATACCACCCTTAAAGACTAATCCAATGCGATTTTATAAGTAACTAGCTGACCCGACAGACTTCGTTCTGACAAAAGCTATAGTATAAACTCCACTATTCTACCCTACCCTACCCTACCCTACCTACCTACCTACCTACCTACATACATATCTACCTACCTGCCTACCTACCTACTTACCTACCTACCCTACCCTACCCTACCCTACCCTGCCCTACCCTACCTACCTACCCTACCCTACCCTACCCTACCCACCTACCTACCCTACCCTACCCTACCCTACCCTACCCTGCCCTACCTACCTACCCTACCCTACCCTACCCTACCCACCTACCTACCCTACCCTACCCTACCCTACCCTACCTACCTACCTACCTACCTACCCTACCCTACCTACCTACCTACCTACCCTACCCTACCCTACCCTACCCTACCTACCTACCTACCTACCCTACCCTACCTACCTACCTTACCCTACCCTACACTACCCTACCTATCTACCTACCCTAGCCTACACTACACTACACTACCCTACCTACCTACCTACCTACCCTACCCTACTCTACCCTACCCTAATTTTTATCGCCGTAAAAACCATCCTTGGACATCAACGAACATTTAAAAAAAAGAATTGGTAAAATTGGTCCAGGCGTTGTTGAGTTATGCGCTTACCAACACATTTTGCGATTCATTTTTATATTATAGATAATGTCTACACCGAAACACAAAAAATAAATAAAATGACCAGCAAACAGAATTACAGAGAATTAAGATTATGTTGTTATCAATCTAATAGACATATATACATTAAGAACTTAAAATAAAGTGCTCTCTTTTCAATTTATAATTACATAGTAGGTATGAAAAACCTAAAACACACATATTTACACATTTACATAACTTACTACATTTAACAGGATTTTTGCGAATTCACTCAAATTGCACGAAATTATATCTATTCTTTCATGGACTTCGTTGATTATGCGGATTGTTCGGGTGAGGGGAGTTTTCGCCAGTAGATTGGTTCTGCCTACCGGCACGGCTAGCAGTTGTGGGAGCCGCCGCCTCCACACGTATCGGTCCGGCACGCATAGCTTTAGGTGACGCAGCACTCCCGGATTATATGCTACACCACGCAGTAGCTTTACTACATAGGCGGCGAGAGCAAATTCCCGGCGCACCCTGAGCTCATTATACCCCACCATACCCAGTAAAAATAGCGTAGGGTACATCAATGGGTAAAATGGATATACCCCGTACATTTTTAAATACAAGTGCCTTGTAAATTTATTTTGGACCCGCTCCAACATGACACTGTATTTCGCTTCATGTGGAGCCCAAATTACTGCACTATGTTCTAAATGACTCCTGATTAAAGCGTCATAAAGTACCTTGAGTGTGGGCATATTAGTGAACCCCTCGAAAAAGTAAGGAAATAATAGTCACCTATAATAATAGCAGTGAACAAGCTATATGATAAATTATCTTTTGACTTAAACACTAGGACCTTTATTATAGTCTCAATTGTTTAAATTTTCTTGACATTGAATTTTACATATTTACCTACTGATATAAATTTGACATTGTATTTATTTGTTGACATATTTTAAATTAATCTGATTCTTGAACTAGCTTTTCACTTCAATTTTAATTAGGCTTTTGAATATTTTGTTTCTGCATGTGATAATTTTATTTAATATGTAATGTTCAACACAATGTCAATTGTTAATGAATAAATAAATGAAATGAAATGAAATTCAGATTTATTTTGGGCGCAGACTCTTATAGTTTATATATACTTTCATTATATTAGTTATACTGAGTGCGGGAGAAAATTGTGGTTACAATACAAATCTACAACGCACACAGTGGCAGACGTTTAACGGTCTAGCATAGTAGACGTATTAGGGGTTAAAGTATGAAATTGCCGATTTATACTGCAAAATTAAAACTTGTTTTTTTTTCCAAGATGTAACATATGATACAAAATATTTACCCTCATTATCTATACATTGCTGCCATATAATCGGAAGTTCATTTATGCCTTTGCGATAGAACTCACCGAACCGACATACATAGCTCGAAGAATTGCCAAACTTAAGTGGCAATGGACATGGCACATTACGCGCAGATGGCCGTTGGGGTCGAAAGGTTCTGGAGTGGCGACCACACGTACTGAAGACGTAGCGATGGAAGGCCTCCCACAAGATGGACCGATGACCTTATAAAAGCCGCAGAAATCCGCTAGATGCGGGAAGCACAGAACCGGTCGAGGTGGCGGTGCTTGGTGCAGACCTATGTCCAGCAGTGGACATGTTTAGGCTGAAATGATGATGATGATAATGATGATAGAACTCTGGGGATCCAGATTCGACAAACTGTGTGCAAGCATTTTGTACTGCCTCTTGGGAAGATATTTTTTTACCACGTAGAAATTTTTCCAAATCACGAAAAAAATGGTAGTCACTTGGAGCAAGGTCTGGCGAGTACGGAGGATGACGTATGGTTTTTAACTGCAGCTCCCGTAGAGTAACAACGGTGTCCCGTGCAGTGTGAGGTCTTGCACGAGTCGGGGCTGTTTTACTGCCAGTTTCGCCATCTTGTTCGAAGTTCGGCACAGTAAACATCTGCTGATATTGCTTGACCAGACCTGAGAATGCTATAGTGAATAACACCACGAAGGGTCTACCAAATAGTTACCATTACCTTTTTATTGGTAAGCTTTGCTTTAGGGCACTGTTGCGGCGTTTGACCTGGGGTCAACCATTGAATTTTTCGGTTATCGTAAAGAATCAAATTTTCGTCACATGTCACAACTCGATCCAATATTCCTTCATTTCTGTACCGATTTAACAAGTTAGCGCAAATATCAACACGCGTTTCTTTCTACAGATCAGTCAAATCATGAGGCACCCATTTTTCATATTTTTTTATGTTATTGTTTTGATGCAAATGAGTCAATATTGTAGGAAGGTAATGTTAAGCCATGCTGCTAATTCCTAGGTAGTTTGACTCGGATTCCACCATCTCCGCTGTCCGTCCGTCTGTCACCAGGTTGTATCTCATGAACCGTGATAGTTAGACAGTTGAGATTTTCCTAAATGATGTATTTCTGTTCCCGCTATAACAACAAATACAAAAAAAAAACAGAATAAAATAAATATTTAAGGGGGCTCCCATACAACAAACGTGATTTTTTTGCTCGTTTTTATATGAAGGGCAAGGGCAGGGGCACGTTTTGGGGGACTGTCTTATGTAATTTTGACGTTTAAAAATGTTTGATTTTCAGCCTAATGAATGAGTGAGTGATTTGATTTTGATTTTGAAAGCCAATAATTATGATATTAATGTTTTGTTTCAGCTGCCCAAGTACGAACCATTACTAAAAATCGAGATGAGTTTAAAAGAGCTTTGGCAGACATACATGTCCACGGTGGCGGTGATTGTCCCGAATTTGCCATGAAAGGCATCGAGCTGGGTCTCATAGAAAGTTTGCCGCTTTCCTACTTGTATGTATTCACTGATGCCTCAGCTAAGGACTACGCCAGGTTTGAAGCAATCAAGAGCATTTCACAGAGAAAACAAAGTCAGGTCATTATAAATTTATTTTACTTTTTTCGAAAACATCCGTAAATGTTATGTAAATATATGGATAGACATAGATGGTCTATCCATAAATAAATAATAATAATAAAATTTTATTTAAAAAATTACAAGGTATAAAAAAGAGTACAGTTATATTCCTAAGACTTACGTGCCTGAACTAGGTAATCCTGCGTTTCAGGCGAAAAGTACTAAGACAGTCTTAAAAAATTAATAAATAATTTAAAAGTTGTCAATAGACTAATAAATTATAATCATGTTCAGTAGCTCTTAGTTTCTAAATTTGATAAATACTTAGCGTAGGTGAGTATACATACATATTTAATTTAACACAGTTAATAAATTCTCTGTATCTTCTTAAGACATACTCTTACAATTTGTGTTGCGAGAAAAAAACGACTATGTTACATGTGAGTGAGTCACGGCTGGATTTGGTGCAAAGTGTCAGTTCCTGAATGGGCGACATTTTTTTTTTTTGTTTTAACTTTAGTTAGAGCCGCTGCAACTAAGCTGCATTTAAGTTGCGCCTACCGAGGCCAGTGTTTGGATGGGTGCCCATTTTAGATATTTTTTGTGTTTTAGTAGCGTCACCAATTTAGAAGTATGAGGAACAGGGTGTAAATTTCACTCATACTCAATAGTAAAGGGAGGATCCTCCGACCAGACGGGTATTGTGTCTGGTGGGCAACTGCCCAACGGTTGATGTCGGGATGTTGTATATATGCTAGTCGCGCGGTAAACTCTGATAGCGCGATGCAGGATTTGTGACGTCAGGTCTTTGATGCGTAGTTCACATGTGGCGTTGTGATACCACCACAGTAATATAGCCGACCGGTTAAGCAGTTCTTGATGAGTTTAGTCTTTGAATGGGTGACCACAATTTTTTTCAAGTTTTACCTAGCTTGCGTAGGATCCATATTTATGGTTATTATGTATGCTGTAGATAGTTACCTACCCTTAATTATTATATACGTGTCCCTATTATTTTAGTGTTACTGCTACTGCTTCATTTTAATTTGTGGTTTTGCACAACTATACCCAAAGTCTCTAATTCAGATAATTTATGTATACAAAGTAATGTCAAGAAATGTCACTGTCAAAATGACAGGACAGTGGTACAAAACATTTTTCTTTTTGTAAATAGTCATCGCTAAAATTAAAGTGAATTAATTATAAAAACTATGCAAACAAAATACCGTTGCCAAACAATGTTTTGTGTAGTATGTCAGAGACACGGGCACGATCGTCATAATCAGCCCTTTTAAGTCCAGTGCTAGACGTAGGCCTCCCAAAATCGATTTTCACTAGAAACAGTTTACAGCCGTTTTCATCCAAAATGTGGCTAGATATGCTACTTACAATATGAATCTATGAATGAGAGTTGTAATATTAGTGTTGTTAGAGATTTAAAAAATTTGAAAATGTTTGGATCATTTATTATTATTATTTATTTATTTATTTATTCATTGCATTGTTACCAGTATCATAAAAAAATTATACCAGAAAATCTCCTTTTTTAATAACTTTGTATAAAACCGAAAATTTATAAAAATAATTACGGTATGATTATTTTTTTATTATTATTTCTTAAAATCTTAAAAGAAAATAAAACCAATTTTTATCGCCATTTTATGTGAATCACTGTTACGAAGATATTTTTTTGTTATGTTATCCCCTTTGTTTACATTTATTATCTGAATTTGAGACTTTGGTTATAGTAATAGTGTCCCGAAGACCGTCTGGGTATTTTGCGACAAAGATCTTTTAAACTGCCTAGTCTAAACTAAGGAGAACCTATTACGCTATTATTACGTCAGTCCAGGGAGTCGGACGTGCATTCTAATTATCACGAGTGAAAAAAGGCGCTTCACGAAGCCGAGGGTCACTTGTACTACCTGTCATTATAAGCATTACGGCACGGTTGGCGCAGTGGTTAAGCGATTGACTGCTGCGCTGCATGTCCCGCCATGTTCGCGAGCGGACATAGTGAGTTTCGTGTGTCGGGAACATAATCGAGTTGCGAGTGACAGTGGTAGCGGTACTGAGTGCAAAAAACGAACAAGAAAGAGGGTAGATCGTTTTGTCTGCTCATAAACACCCACCCGCAATGACTTCAGTTTATCCGTGATCACGGTGCTTGCAACAGCGCCGAAATATCGGGAACTCACAACAAACAATAAACATGGTAAATATCCCGTTCGTGTTAATAATAATTTAGCGATTTTTTAGATCAAAAATAATAGTCGGTTCCCAGCAATCATTATTGCTCAATGTTAATGAGAAAAGTAATGTTAAATGTTTAATGTTATGTTTGTTCCTTTGATATACAGAATGCGTCTTCTTCTTCGTAGCACTCTTGTAAGAGCGGTCGTAGTCTTCATGTAGTTTCTTGTCCAGGGGCTGATATGATTAACCTGACCATTTCTTGTCATCTACTCCGATTTTTTGTGCTTTTAGTGCACTCATACAAGGGATCGCCCACTGCTGTTTTAATTTGGTCAGTCCATCTCATTTATTTATTTATAGTTAACTAACACGGTACAATACCAATTACATTAATTAGCATAGAAAATCAAACAATTGTGTCATAAACAATTATTCGCAACTTAGGTACTAACATGGAACAGTGGACACTCTCGCATACTGTTTCTCACAGAACATCAGACATACGCGCTTAATTTTATTCCATTCGTCCGCAAACACATCACATTCAGGGTTGGCCATCAGGAGGGCATTGAGCATCCTTATAGTACGACAGACAGGCAATTCAGTTCTGGCGACTGCTCTGCAAGGCAGTTGCGCGAACAGATTGTGTCAGCGACTTTGGCGGTGACCGATGTATTTGTCGGGCACAAATAGTCGACAGAAAAGGTCATGGAGCTCAGGGCTGTCGATACGACCAATAAGGCTCATGGGTGAGCGTCCGCGTGGCCTAGTGCCATCCACTTTACCCTGCACAACAAGTAGCTCTATAAAGTCACCTTAACTCCGCGAGACGTGACCGAAGTATTTGAGGATGCGCGTTTGGACCAGAAATAGACGCTTATGGTGCCTAGTTCTTGGAGTATAGGGGTGTTGGTGCGAAACTCGAAAAGAGTGCGTAGATAACGGCTATATGATGGTTATTTTTACACTCTGAATGTATACATACATTTTAATTTCGCGGGCTACTAAAGTTGATAATGAAGAGAACTTACGTTTTCATTGGATTTCATATTTTTTTTTGGTTTCAGGTAGTTTTTATACTGACTGGGGAATGTGGTTTGACGACCAGTGCTGACTATCAAGTGTATCACAAAGTGGCGGAAGCTACGGGTGGACAAGTTTTCCATATGATGAGAGATGATGTCAAAGACGTAAGGTTCCTTATTCTCTAAATTCGATTTTAATTTACCTTGCAAGTTAGTTCTAAATCTACTTGTGTTTACTTTTGTCCACAGATATTAAAATATATTGAGGAGTCTATTACAAGCAGAGGAGTTACGCTCGTCAACAAAAAACTTACACCCGGTTATGGAAAGAAAATTACTGTAAGTATAGCGTTTTTTACCTAACAGAACACCTTTCAATTATTAAAGAGTAATATAATAAACTAGCTTTTGCCCGCGGCTTCACCCGCGTGGATGTCGGAAAAAATCCAACGGGAAAATACTACCGGGATTGAAAGTACCCTATGACCGGGATTCAAGATTCCCCTGTTTGGGATCAATTCTCTAAAACCCCATATATTCGTAATCCTTCTTTTTTTGCCTAAATAGTAAATTTAGTGATTTTTCTTCGAAAATTAAGGACCTTTTCATCCCCCTTTTTAACCCTTCGGGGGTGGATTATCAAAAACGCTGAGACACTTATACATTAATTTTCAATCATCAGCCTAAACACAAAATTTGAAGATCCTAACTTCAAAACTGACGGACTTACATATAAACTTATATCTCCTATTTTACCCCTTTAGAGGTGGAATTCCCAAAAATCCTTTCTTAGTGGATACTTACTCTTCACAAAGAACACTCCCTCCAAGTTTCAAGTCTCTAGGTCTAGCGGTTTGGGCTGTGCGTTGATATATCAGTCAGTCAGTCAGGACTTTGAATTTTATATGTATAGATTTTTATTGGAACAATATAAGAAGATAATGTATTTCTTTTAATCTTCAGTATCCTGTCGATTCCCATACTGGTGACGTACTGATTTCTATAACTGGTAAGGATCCTAGGATCGGAGATGTAACAGGTCCAGATGGAAGCAAGCCAACTACGAAATCTGTTGTATCCGGCAAACGAGAAATGGCGGTACGTACCTATCTACCTAAACTTAACTGCATTCGGCAATGATATAACACTACTTTGCGGACTAGCTAACCGTTTTCCTATGTCCGGCGATGCATCCGTCATCTTAACTAGGTGCTGCGCGCGGCTTCGCCCGCGTGGCTTTTCCTAAAATAAACGTAGCCTAAGTTGCTCCTTATAACATTAGCTACCTATCTGCCAGTGAAAGTATTAAAAGAAGAAAAAAAAAACGGCTAAGTGCGCGTCGGACCACGTTCAATCAAGGGTTCCGTAGTTGGGATGAATTTATCCCAAGAACAAACCTAACACTGTCGTTGAAAAACATGTTCTCCCATACATTGACGGCACGGTTGGCGCAGTGGTTAAGCGATTGAATACTGCGCTGCGTGTCGCGGGTTCGATTCCCACACGGAACAAATATTTGTATGATCTACAAGTAGTTGTTCCGGGTCTGGCTGTTTGTGTATGTGAGTTTAAATGTTTGTAAACGCACCCACGATACAGGAGAAATTCCTAGTGTGGCGCAACGTTTTTTTTTTTTTTTTTTAAATCAACAAAAAAATCATTTCAACTGCAAATTATATAATTTGGTCGACTATTACTCGTTAACTTGTTAAAAGAAAAACTATCACAGCTTAATAAATTCTACTTAGCTGTGATAGTATTCCTTTTGACTTCGTTGTAATAATATACTACTGCCGTACTTTTTTTCATATAATTATCCAAAAACAACCATTTAGCTGGCAGAGGGCAATTGACTAATTTTAAAATTAATATTACGAAGATTTTTACTACTTTGTCGGCATGATTAATATGTATACCCAAGCCAAATTACAGCTTTCTAGTACTAAGAACATGATAAGCCATGGCGAAACTATAAGGGTTCCTTGTTGACTACGGAACCCTAAAAAACCGGTTTATGAAAGCCGAGTTCAAAAACCAATTTTTACATACCTCATGTTAGCTAATAACATTTATTCCAAATTTTAAAGTAACTTGCACAATAACTTGAACCAATCATACCAGGTTCACATGAAAGTAGACAGTTGTATTTTAGATCCGGGGTGCGGGAAGCACAGAACCGGTCGAAGTGGCGGTGCTTGGGGAGGCGTACATGTCTAGCAGTAGACGTCTTTCGGCTGAATTGATGATGATGATGATGATGATTTTGACCTAATTGTGTCGACAGGTCGTGAAGGTTACAAACGCAAAGCCCGGAGACCATGAGGTGGAAGTCGGAAGCAGTTCTGACACTCACGCAATTATCACCGCCAAGAGTGACCTTAACTTTCAACTCGGATTCTCTATTGACAGACCCAATTCTATGAAAGACACTGTCACAAGACCTGCACCGGGTACGATTATTATTATATACACCATATCCCGGAATTAAAGCGCACCACCAAACACCCCAATTAGAATATTATGTTATAATCATAATACATACACTGCACTGAAAAAAAAGGTTTCCTTATACTTATCCAAACTTTCGTCAACATGTAACAAAAAAGTGACCACGTAACTTTATGCAACATGTAACCAAAACCTGTGCTGGCTGTTGTGTATCACTTTTATTAAATCAAGTTAACTTTTATAAAGTCTTGTTAAACTTTGATTATTCCTGAAATAGCCGAAGTAGTTAGGCTAAATATTTTTTTCAGTGTGAATTTTTACTCAAAGTCAAAGTCAAAGTCAAATCATTTATTTCAAATAGGCACGAAGATGCACTTTTGAACGTCAAAAATTACTATTATGTATAAAAGGGATGGGCCGAATATTCGTTTTATATTCGGCAGGTTTGCCGAATATTCGTATACGGCCGAATATTTGGCTATATCGACGAATGTTTCTACTGTTCCCTACATTTATGTTCGCATAAGACAGTCAAAATGTAGGGAACAGCAGATTTTTTTTTTCGCGATTTCAGGTTTGGTCCCATAGTAAAAGTTATTCATAATGATCCATTCTTTCATGGGGTACTGTTTAAAATGTTACAATAAAATTCCTCCCCACATACTTCAACTGAATGAGACTAAATTTAAATCTTGTATAAAACGCACACTATGCAGGCAGATATTATAAGTTGGGGGATTACAATGCTGATAAAAATGCTTGGCTGGATGCTGGTCCTGCTCCACAACCTCAGCTAGTTGATTTACATTTGACAATCATGTTGGAGCTGCTGAAGAGTGTAAGACTATCTTTGCATTGTATAAACTCAATCTCCTTTGTATTATATAAATGCATAGCACAGGTGTGAGTCCTATGTACTATAGAGCTACCATTGACCGGGTAATATGTCTTTCATTGACTTGAATGTGCCCTGGCGGTTGAGAGTATGTCATGCTCACTTAAATGTCTCGCTGATGGTGGCGTGTGTGTTGGATCATTTAGCTCCCTTCAAAATGGTTGAGCTGAATGGTGCTTATCCATGCGTCATGTTCGTGAACGGGCGCCGTCAGTTGGGACTGGTCATCTCTTAGCTGCCACGGGTTATTTTATTTTATTTTGTTTCTATTTGTTGTACCTACGCTTGACGCTTTTAACGTGTAAGTTTTTATTATTTTTATTTTTACATCGTTCTCACTCTTAGTAAAAAATTCAACATTATAGGTGTAATGAATACTTTTGTAACAATTTAATTTAAAAGAGTGTCCATGGAGTTTCTTGCCCGTTTTTCTCCATAGGTACCTACGCTTTGGAATGGGAATGTAGCTTCACGTTTCTTACTGACCGACTCCTTGACAAAAAGTGCCTGTAAATGGTTTAATTGAAATAAATGATTTGAGTTTGAGTTTGAATTAGTACAATGATCCCTTATGAGGGTTTAAATTAAATTTGACTGTGTGTAAATAAACATTTTGTAAAACTTTATTCACTTTTGTGTTATCCTATTTCTTTTAGAAGGAACCGCGTTCTTGGGTATCAGGCTACTTGGGAGCGGAGTCAAACTCACTACAGTGAAGATCCTCGATTTGAGCGACAACGTAGTAACAGAGCTGCCTCTAGAACTAGTAGACGAAAAATCACAGTTCTACGTTACACCATCTTTTAATCCGCCCTTCATTATGTTCCGAGTCTCTGTGAGTGATTTTTTACGTTCGTTATATACTAGCTTTTTTTATTATTTTTTATTAAGTATTGTGATTTTTTTTTCCGTTTATACTACGATGTATTTGCTCTTCTTGACTCTAGTCTAGGTCAGAGGTGACAGAGACAAAGTCGACGATGTGAGTGAGCTTACCCAGAAGAAGCCTGTTCACTCTCACTTTGATTAAATTAGGGTTGTATGCGTTCGGAAACACAGACGCAGGCAGAGAGTTCAATTAATTATTTTATTTTTTGTTCAGTTTTTAATTATTATATTTTTTATTCTTTATTTATTTTTTTGTTCAGTTTTTAATTATTATATTTTTTTTCTTTATTTATTTAAACTTCTCGCACAAAATAAGGTACAAAGGCGGACTTAAAGCATTTGCTGCCCAGTTCAAAAAAATTTTTGAACTGGGTAAGGAACTGAAATGCCTAAGGCATTCTCTACCAGTCAACCAAGGGTGGTGAAGAGATAAGATGGCAGGTGCTGTGTTTAAGAGTAGATAATAATAATAATAATAAAATACGGCCAATGGCCTGATGGCCGAAAGCCTCGATCGACATCGCTCGAGGCTTTCGTTAGGCGGTTGGATCATGGGCCTGATTCAGAAGGCAGTACTCCTTGATACGGCTCGCATTGTGAGGAGGTTCCTGTCTCTGCAGCCCTAACCACCGGTAGCTTGGACCCTGTTCCGATACCAGCGAACCTATATTTTTATATTTTTAAATCTTTTTTTAAGAAATATTTAAAAATGTATTTCGTATGGAATAAAAATTAAATAAATTTTATAATAATTATATTAAAAAGATCACAAATCAAGTACATAAATACGTTATAAACTCATCAACAAAAAAAAAAAACATCCTTATTTGTATCTCATCGTATGCTGCACCAGTCGACGTCAACACGTCAACGCCGAATGTCGCAGAAAACCAGGGGGCAGCGCTGTCTCGCATAGGGTCGCAGCATTATGCTGAGCGATGGCCGTTTTGCGTGGATATGAAACATGTTTTCCCCCAACTTGTTCTTTTTTGTGTTTGTGTTCTTATACAAACTTTTCTTTGTGTTCAAACATGACGCAAAGATCAAATAAACGTACTTTTTTTTCTTTTAATACGTAATAATGTATTGTGCTTAAAATATTGTTTATTATTACACTTGTAAGATTTTAATCGAAATATTGTGTTTCATATGAAAGATTACTAAAGCCAAGAACTTTCGTTCTAGGTAATTGGTAAGGATTTGAAAACTGAAACACCAATAGAAAGGACAGGTCCAACACCTATAGCACGACAGGATCCATTAGCAGGCAAGTTCAGACATTAAAGCGGCTGCCCGCGGCTTCACCCGTTTGACTCATCAAAAATAAAAGTAGCCTAAGTTACTCCATATTTCATCAGCTATCTGCCAGTGAAAGTCCCATTAAAATCGGTCCAGCCGTTGCGGAGATTAGCTGGAACAAACAGACAGGCATACAAACATTTAAAAAATTATTTGTTTTGTTTATCTACCGTATATACTTTCATAACATAAAGCCTTGAGGTGTACCTAATGTGGGTGAACTATATACTTTCATATACATTTATTAATATAAATATGTTATTTTGATATTATAAACAGGTACTTTAATTTTAAAAACGACTAAGGCGCCTGTTACTCGTAAAGTATTTACTGCGATTCGTCAGTTCAGTATTTATTGATAGACGTCTGTATTTATTGACAGATCAATACACCAGACACACGTCCAATATTTATTACGTCAGTATTTAGTCCGGTTTCTTGTAAAATAAACGTTAAAATGGACATACAGCTAAAAATTAAAGCTTGTGTGGCTATTATTTTTGCAATTGGTTTAAAAAAAAAGTTAAAAGAACACGGTGGTCAAAAACCTGGTACCTACAAAGAGGAAGGTAGACCCATTTGAATTTAATGGCCGAAATGAAACTACATGGCAAAATGGATGATTACGAGAATTATTTTCGAAAAATATAATTTAATTTATTTATTTTTAATTTAATTTAGGTAATATATATATGTATATTTTTTCCGCCTCCATCGCTAGTGTGATGCGTACTGACACTACTGACACTACTGACGTGATAAATACTGACGCGAGATTAGACGTTCAATATTTATCACATTCCGAAGGATCGTCAATACGGAATCAAGAAATCTAGAAATCCATTATTAAATATTGACATTCATCAGTACGCTAATTACACGTTCAATAAATACCACGATACATTAGTATTTATTGGCGGAACACAGTAAATACTTTACGTGTAACCGGCGCCTAAGGGACTTACTAGAGAATGGACAACAGCGTTCTCTATGCATTTCTAACACCATATTGCGATCGCCAACCCGCCTGCCAAGCGTGGCGATTATGGGAAACCCCCCCAATTGGGGGAGGCCTGTGGCGGTATCAACAACGCCACATGCGAACTACGCATCAAAGACCTGACGTCACAAATCCTGCATCGCGCTATCAGAGTTTACCGCGCGACTAGCATATGTATACACAACATTCCGACATCAACCGCCGGGCAGTTGCCCACCAGACACAATACCGGCTGGTCGGAGGATCCTCCCTTTACTATAGAGTATGAGTGAACTTTACACCCTGTTCCTCATACCTATATAAAGGCCTATGTCCAACAGTGGACGTCTTTCGGCTGAAATGATGATGATGATGATGACTTTAATTTTATTTATTTGTATGGATATTTAAAAAAGCACAGTCACTTCACCTAATTACACTAGCAGATGCATTATCTAGTATTAACACTTGTCTTATAAACATATACTATTCGAACAGTCGAGATTAGTAGATTGTGAGTAGAGTCCTTTTTATTCTGGAGACTGTTACTTTTTGCAGGACTTCACCCACGGCGGTGACCCTTACCAGCTTGAGAACCGCCTGCTTGTTTGCCAACCAATAACTTCAAAATATATTCTACTATATCTATTCTACTCTGAAAATGGTGAAGGAAATATCTTAAGGAAACCGGCAAGCCCTAGAAAAAAAAAATCGAAGACATTTGTCATCTACTAACCCGTACTGGGCCCGCGAGATTACAGTCCACTCCCTCTCGAAGAGAGGAGGCCTGGGTCCCAGCTGTGGGAATATTATAGGCTGGTTATATTCTACTCGGGATTGGGAATCATAAAACTTTCCTCCACTCTGTGACATTCTTCAAATACAAAGTAGAAATGAACCTAGATACACAAACACAACAGAGGTAGCTACAAAAAATCTTGATGTTTTAATTTCAGAAAAAAAAGTAAATACAGCACCTGTGATAACAATGGAAGGAGCGCCGAAAATAATCACGGAATACGATGCTCCGTTAAAGCTTAAATGTAATGTGCACGGCTATCCAGCACCTGACATCATTTGGGAGGAAAAAGACACTGGGATCAGGATGCCAGTTAAGGTATAACAGACTTAGTTATTTTACTTCCTAATACTTTACAATCATCATATTTTAACATATTACTAAAGAGTTTTAATAAATCTGGAGTGCTTTCTGTATTTCAAACAGAAACTGTTTGTTTCTATTGTCTATAGAAACCGTAAGACTAAACGTTTCTTTTGCATTACCAACGGACGTAAAGAATGAATGGTGTTGAAAAGGAAAACAATAATCTGAAGGAAATCCTCTCGCGCAAAGTGGCAGTCTTCATTAACCACTCCACCGTATTTAAAGAAACATTAAAAAGCTATTGTGACTAGCGTGGATCCACGTGGATAAGAAGAGTTAACCTACTGAATTAGTAGAAACTATTCACAGTAACATTAGCGAGACAGCAGCGAGGCTAAATACCCAGGGTGCGAGTGCCACTCACTGGAGGCTAGTCCAGTACGATCACTATTTACAGCAAGCCAATCCCTTGGAAGAAGCGAGTCAAATACTTAAGAACCTCACTATCAGCGAGCATATAAAGATGGCTCGTTCGCGGGCTGCTTTCACTCTCGGTAGACTCCACTTCATCTTGTCCGCGTGCAGCAAATTGTTACTTAAGTGCAAATTGCGCACCTACACCGCGGTTATCCATCCCATCATGAGCAAACTCAAACTCAAACTCAAACTCAAAGCATTTATTTCAAATAAACCAATTACAGGTACTTTTGAATTGTCAAGGGGTCGGTCAGTCAGAAAGATGAAGCTAGTTGCCCATTCCAAAGCGTAGTAGGTTCCTATGGAGAAGAACGGACAAGAAACTCCATGGACACTCTTTTAAAATATTGTTACAAAATATGGGTTACATCATTCATGTTGAAGCTATACATGTGAGAACAATGTAGAAAGACGTGCACGTTAGAAGCGTCCGTAATAGAAACAATTCACAAAAATTATAATAAGCCGTGGCAGCTAAGAGATGACCAGTCCCAACTGACGGCGCCCGTTCACGAACATGACGCATGGATCAGCACCATTTAGCTCAACCATTTTGAAGGGAACTTAATGATCCAACACACACGCCACCACCAGCGAGACATTTGAGTGAGCATGACATACTCTCAGCCGCCAGGGCACATTCAAGTCACGCTACGCTTGTATCGTCTTCGCACACGCTAAATCCCGTTATATCCACAGGATGCAGACTCTACAGAACCGATTTCATAGAAAGGTAATAGGTGCCCTTCGCAATTTGGATCTACACATAGATCTCAAAATGCCCACCATTCAGCAGTTCATGAAACGCCCCTCCACGCGTTTCTTTGACTCTGCTATAAATCACCGCAATCCCCTGATTGCGGCCGCCGCCCGATACACTCCCTCTCGCATTAGTACGATTCGCCGACCGAGGCATAGTCTCACCATTCCCGATGGTACCGATGACCGATATCACTCTCCTCCTCGAGAGTAGTCCCTCCGCTAGCGCTTTAGAAAACACATTTCCCGACATCCGTCCTTCCGTCCTCGCTGACGAGGCCAGTCCCTACATCCCCGTCTATCCTCGCCCCAACTCTTGCTCGAGCCAGCCCGTGCCGCTGAGCCTGTAGCTTTAAATTCGTCCCCAAATAATCACAATCCGATCCAGCCCATCCCTTGCTGTCCTCCCCTAGCTATGCCCTAAGCCGAGATTCATAACCCCGCAACGGGGTACCCGTAGAGTGTAGTCACTTAGTTTTAAGTTTTATGCCCTGGCTGGAGGCCTTAATTTATAGAGGAACCCATAGGAAAGTCCGGTTAAGCAGAAGACAACCTCCTAGGTTAATCTGCGAGTAGCCGCTATTAAATAATAAAAATAAAACTTGAGGCTAGCACCGCCAAACTATACAGTAACCGGCCGTAAATATGGCACATGGATTTTTAGAAAATGTTCGGATATTTATGGCGTCCGTCGTCTTCGTCACTGGTAATTATGTGAAAGTCTTATTCTAATGCTCGATGTGTCATATTACTTCTAGCATGTGCTCTTTATTCTACACGACGGACGACGGACGCCCTAAAAAGCCGAAAATTTTCTAAATATCCTGTGCTAGATGTCCAGGTCAAGCAAAATGTTATTAGGGTTGGGCCGCAGCCCGAACTTTAGATTTTTTCCAGGTTGATGGCAAAAGATGGCTTCCAATTACATGGAAATTAAACTGGTAGAATGTATAAACACCTCTGCCTACCCTTACGTGGGCTACAAGTGTGATGTAACGCCATTGTGTGAATATTTATACTTAATATTTTTTGCAGGTGCAATTGGTTGAAGTGCCCTACGACTATGTCGGTATTCTGGATATAGATAAGGCAAACAAAAATATTACCTACCAATGTAAAGCAAGCAATATTGTTGGTACAACTATCAAATACGTACAAGTTGAAACTGAAAGGAAAATATATTTTGACGTTATCGAGGCTCCGAAAGGTAAATATTTTTTCGATATTAATTAGTAAGTAACAAGATATTAATCAGTAATTAGCAAAAAGAAAAACAAAGCAACACTGCAGATATATAAAAAAACAGAGTTTTATTATATATTACAGTTAATATTATTGTTGAGACGCCTTCACTCAACATCGCCGCGCGCTAGCGGCAGTGAACGAGGGACGCGGGGACAGCGGGGAATCAGCCGGCCGAAGGCCGAGCGCGGGCCCCACGCCACACCGCCACGGGAGTCAGCTGTTGCTCGCCTTTATGCACGGCTGCGCTTGCGCGTTTTAAAGCTCTCTTGTTTTCATATTTATATAACCGACCGTTGTCATTTAGTTTCTTTTTATTCTTATTCAACATTATACTTGTTATACAGTCCGCTATCTTTCATTTTGCTTCACCACGACCTATCGTCGCGATCATTGATCCGGCTCGAAGGACCAATGATCGCGACGATAGGTCGTGGTGAAGCAATTTGAAAGATAGCGGACTGTATAACAAGTATAATGTTGAATAAGAATAAAAAGAAACTAAATGACAACGGTCGGTTATATAAATATGAAAACAAGAGAGCTTTAAAACGCGCAAGCGCAGCCGTGCATAAAGGCGAGCAACAGCTGACTCCCGTGGCGGTGTGGCGTGGGGCCCGCGCTCGGCCTTCGGCCGGCTGATTCCCCGCTGTCCCCGCGTCCCTCGTTCACTGCCGCTAGCGCGCGGCGATGTTGAGTGAAGGCGTCTCAACAATTATGAATATTTATGAAAATATAAATCACCTATATCAACGATTTAAAACGTGCTACCCTGTATGATATTTTACGATTAAAAGTTGGGATCACACTTTAAGACACCACTGTTCATACGCCTAAAAAAATCTAGTATAAAACTGCCATGTAATCCTAAAGTTATTTAGTAAAAATATATCGTACTGATTATCGCCGTGTGAATGGGACCGAATTGTGAACGGTATTATTAATTTTACTAGTTAATACTAGTACTACTAGTTCGTATTCTCGGATATTGTATTTATTTTAATTCACCTCCTAGACTTTGTTTATCACAGCATTTGAAGTGTCCTTAACTCTTGCTGTTATCTGCTATAACACGTCCATCTAACGATTTTTTTAAGTTTCCTTAGAGCTAGGCTATTCATTCTTTATGCGTAACTTTTACAAGCCGTATTATGACGTATAGGCATAGCTACAAAATACTTTACACTTTTCCGACGGTAAAAAGTTAGTTAAAAATATCTAATTTAAATGGATATATTGGATATTTTTAACTAGGTTTTTCACGAACGCATCAAAATTGAAGATCCACGCAAAACTAAGACAATCGTACAATGTCAAAGATGTCAACAATATGGCCACTACAAAAACAACTGCATGAGAGGTTAAAGATGTGTCAGACGTGGGAAGGCATCTACAACGCCACATGCCAACTACTCACGACTGACAGCCGCTACTGATCTGGCCTAATAATCATAATCCGATCCAGCCCGCCCCTTGCTGTCCTCCCCCAGCGTCGCCCTAAGTCAAAGTTCGCACCCCACAGGGGGTGCCCTTAGCGTGTATTCGCTTAATTTATAAACTTTATGACCTGGCTGGAGGCCCTAATTTATTAAGGCATCCATAGGATAGACTGGTTAAGCAGACGACAACCTCCTAGGTTGACCTGAGAGATGCCATTTATAAAAAAAAGGGGGCAGTCTTTGGGGACTGCCGTGAAAACTAAAAATAAAATTAAGTAACTTGTGAATTGCATCGTCGAGCTATTAGATTTATTAATTTCGAGCGTTCGGTGACAATGACGCGAGTACCATGATTTTTATTCACCCAAAATCAAAAAATCATCAAAATCAAAATATATTATTTCACATAAACCTACATGGGCACTTATGAAACGTCAGAAGCTAGGTGCCCAAGAAGTAAACATACCTACATACACAGTATACATATAGCTCATGGAAAGCGTTCGGTGACGATGACGCGAGTTCCATGATTTTTGTTCACCCAAAAAGTACTCAACGCGCCTAAAGAAGTTTTCATTTCAAAAAAGCTACAGGCTACAAAAAAAAAAAAAAAAACATAATATAACATCACGCCTGTATTCCCTGAAGGGTTTTAAGCAGAGGAAAAAAGAAGTGACGTTTAATTTTTGTTTCTAGATATTCGAGTGGAATATAACAAAGAAGGCACCCTCGTTTGCAAGGTAGATGCCTACCCACCAGCATCTATAATTTGGTATAAAGATGGAGCAGAGTTCTCCGGAAACACTAACATTGAAATCTCCAGTGACAAGTCGATTCTGACTATAAAACACATGCAACCAGAGTTTCAGGGAAAGTACACGTGTGAAGCAAGAAATGACTTAGATCGTAACGTTTTTATAGCTAAAGTTGTCATATTTGGTGTGGGTAAGTGAGCCATTATAATTACATATTCTTTTAGCTCTTCATCTTCGTGTCGCTGGCATGAGAGTATTTCAACTACATGAAAGGAGCCTCCCCGAGCGACTAAGAAAATCGCTTTCGCAATCCCTAAAACGTCCGGCGTACCCTGGACACCTAGCACTCGATAACGCAGAGTCTAAGTGACGAATCCTTTAACCACGATGATGGGACGAACCGGTATCCTTCTTTTACGAGGTGCTATCGATAAAATCAGTTGTATCGACAAGTCAATAAGACTCCCAATAAGACTTTCTGGCGGCTGACTATCCAAAACGTCGGTCATATTTATGATTATAAAACATCCGAGACCAATACATAAACGGGTTTTCGAAAACACGGAGGGTTCTCAATTTGTAATTGATGAAAATCCATCTGTAGACAGATCGTGGTGAACATAGTTTTGGGTCCCCGATAGAATGACGACGCTGTTATTAGTCAAAAGTACTTCTGATTCTGGAATAGGTGATTTGAATAAGCTTATCAGCATTAATCAGCCTAATCATACCTAATGCTTCTACTGCTGGGATACAAGACTCACATGTCTTTGAATTTTTGGTTCTAGAACATGCCGGTTTTCTCACAATGTTTTCCTTCACCGTTTTGTGATATAGAATACCCACCTTATCTTCAAATTACGGTCGACAGAAAATTCATAAGAACAAGATTAATTACCAGAACATTTTAACATTACTTAAAAAAATATTTCATATTTCAGAGGAACCTGTCATTGATAAATCACACGAAGAAATACGTGTCACAGAGAAAATGAATGCTGCATTATCTTGTAGGTAAGTCGATAAACATGTGTCCGACATAATATAATCGCTGGTCAGACTAAGTTACCGCCCTCACTGGACTCCCTGTTACGACTGCCCTGAGAGAAGCCGAAAATCGAACGAAGGGGAAGAACACCATACATAAAGCCACGAAGGCCTTTCAGGCTTCAGTAATTAATTACGCGACCAAGAAAAAGAAGTAGTAGGTAATAATTACGAGTATAAAGCAAAACCTTTGATACACAGTTGATAAGATCTGAGGGGTCAAGGGTGGATAAAAAAATAAATAATTAGACTAAAGGTCATGGCATTATACCGACATCGTAACTGCAGCTGCAGCACGGCGTTGCCTCGAATTTAGGCTACGGCTAGCCGCTAGCGCGCTAACTACGCGTCGTCCGCCAGGTGCAAGCTCGCAGTCCACGCGCCGGCCGCGAGGTGCGCGCGGCCCTCAGCTTTTTCTGATATTTTTAGCGTTACCCCAAGCGTGGTCTGGTAAGGCTTATACTGGGCCGGGTGGAAAGAAAACGCGGTCAAGGCAGAGCGCAAGATGGTCGGACGCGATCAAGAAAGCTGTTGGAGGCAGCATGTCCATACTGCAGGAGACCGCATAACTTGGAGACGAGTCGTATGTGTTCGCGATTCTCAAAATTGAGGGAACGAAGAAGAAGAAGAAAAAGGAGAATTATAATATAATAAACTGCAGTTTGAAAGATAACTAACATCAAGGCCGAGAAAACAAATTCAGAAAAATTAAGACGCTCAAATTAATGGCATTTACATACTATGAGCAAAAACAAACAACAAACAAACAACCTTGCAACTTACCAACATATCATCACGCCTGTATTTTTCGAAGGGTTAGGCAGACGTGTCGCTCATCACTAAAGATCGGATATTCGGATGCATATTGACTTAACGTTAATTTTAGCTATGAAAGTATAGAAGCGGCTTCTTAAAATCATTTTTGTAAAAAAAAAACCCTGGATGTCAGGAACACCGGGAATGCATAACTAGTCAGGTGTGTAGTATGGAAGCCTCTTCAACAAAAAAAAAAGAAAAAAATACCTGGCTTTTTCGGATTGCATAACTAGTCAGATGGATATTTATTTAAAATTAATTTTTAATCACCTATGCAAATATATGTGTTTGTAGAGTGTAAGAGGATGGATGGTGTGTTTTAGTTAAAACAAAACAAAAAATATATATATTTAACTAAGTACTATGATTGGGCTTACGCCCAATCAGGATTATCGGCTACTTAGGTAGGTATCGGATATGCATCAGATTCTATAGTCAGAAAAAAAACACAAAATTTGTCGATTTCGGAATCGCGGGATTTTCACGATCGATACAAAAGTGCATTCCATAAAAGCTAACATTTGAAAGTAAGTAAATATACATCCGATTCTATAATCATAAATCTAAATTTGTCGATCCCGGAACCGCGGGAAGTTTCGATACAAAAAGACATTCCATAATAGCCAACATCTCAAGGATAATATGTATCTGAATATCCGATCTCTACTCATCACATGTCAGCTAATACCGGGCAAGCATACACATTAAATAGAGAATTCTGTAATTGAAAAACCCGATAACGTTGACCTGGGGACCGAACCCAGGGTCCAGGACCCCATGAACCAGCCCTTGGCCACTAGGCCAAGAAGGAAGTTAATCTTACTATAATATAATAATAAAAATCAACAATTTATTAATCCTATCCTACTTCCTACTAATTATAAATGTTTAAGTTTGTAAGGATGTATGGATGTTTATTACTCAATCACGACAAAACGGCAGAACGAATTTGGGTGAAACTTGGCACACATATAGTCTATAACATGGATTAACACACAGGATACTTTTTATCCCGATATTCCTACGGAATCGAGACTTATGCGGGTGAAACCGCGGGCTGAAGCTAGTAATATCATAAATGTGAAAGTTTGTATGTTTGGTTGGATATTTGTTACTCAATCAAGCAAGAACAGTTGAGCGGATTTGGATGAAATTTGGCACTCAGATAGTTGATGACCTGGATAAACACATAGGATACTTATCATCCCGGTTGTACGTGCCCGTGGGATAATTTCCAACCGCTGCGGGGGCGAAGTACGGGCAAAAACTAGTAATAAATAAATCATAAATCTTTCAGAATTCTTAAAGGCATCCCAAAGCCAACCGTAAGTTGGTCTTTCCGGCCTGCAGGTATGGATACGTTCAGAGTAATGAAGGAAACCACAGAGACTGTATACTTGAACAATGTGCGCAAGGACCAAACTGGATCATACAAATGTATCGCGAAAAACGTTTTGGGATCAGATTTATTTACGATGGAACTAGTCGTAGAATGTAAGTCGTTATTTGCACCTATCAGCTAAACTAGGTACCACTAAACAAAGCTCACATTTTTTTTAGCCTTTTTTCTTTTTATGAAATACCTGTTCAATTATGTATATATTTACAGGCATGTCATTTTTCAAAATGTTTGGGGATACCCTTAGAACCCTTTGACCCCTGAGTTTGTTTCGCTATTTCTTCTTAGGGGTAGTCAGATAGGAACTTTCCACTCCATCTAGCTTTTTTTTAATATATGACGTGTAAAAGTGATTCCGATATCCTATTTACAGAATAAACGATTTCATTTCATTTCAGAAACGGTTTTGGTTTGTGATTGTTTCTTAAATTCCACAATTATATAATCTCTGCTTAATCCTTCGGGGATTACAGGCTAAACATAGGCGCGCTTTGGGAGTAAAACCGACACGTATACCGTGACGGCAAACGCTATGACAATCTCTTGCGTTATAACCCGTCATGTCAGAAAAATATATTTATTTTTTGAATCCATATTTATTAATTGGTTTAATTTCATTATAAATTCTTTCAATAACCATCAAATTTCGATATTTTATGTCTATCGGACGTCCGGGCCAACTTTTTATGAACTGTGAATGAGCGCCGTCAGTTGGAACTGGTCATCTCTTAGCTGCCACGGCTTATTTTATTTTTTGAATTGTTTTTATTACGGACGCTTCTAACGTGCACGTCTTTCTAAATTGTTCTCACATGCATAACTTCAACATGAATGATGCTACCCATATTTTGTAACAATATTTTGTTTTAAAAGAGTGTCCGTGGAGTTTCTTGCCCGTTCTTCTCCATAGGAACCCACTGCGCTTTAGAATGGGCAACTAGCTTCATCTTTCTGACTGACCGATCACTTGACAATTCAAAAGTGCCTGTAATTGGTTTATTTGAAATAAATGATCTGATTTTGAGTTTATTTTTAACAATAATAATATCTTGAGGAAGGTATAACTTCGGAAAGCTCAATCATCCTTATTTAATGCCTTTTCAGACCCACCGAAAATAAAAGAAGATGTGAAAGTAATACAAATTAAAGACGACGATGAAGTGAGAATATCATGTGACGTTACCGGTGAACCTGCCCCTGTAGTGAATTGGTTCTTCAATGGAACCAAACTTGACAGCACTGCGAAGACCCGCATGTCCAGCGACAACAGTCTAAGGCAAGTTCTTAAGGCGAAAGTGCCAGGGTAGCCCACTAAATTCAAATTTGCAGTGTTAGCAAACAATTTGCAGTTCATTAACAGGTTGTATGTTGATCTGAATATGATTCGCGACCATAACAAATCTGTATTTAAATAATTATATTCATTAATCATCACTACGACTCTCTAATTTCATATTACCCCATTTGAATGACTAATTCATGAAATCTTGGTGATTTATTGTGCACGCGGGCCTAAGAGATATTCCTTTTCACTGACTATTTTAGTATAGTACATTGTGATACAAGGGTGGAAAGTACTAGTACCTACACACCCGTGTATCACACGACGTTTTTCAATACAGTTGTGGGAAATAGTAAAAAACAAACCAAAGAATTAATCATCACACAAAAAGTTAAAATATTCAGAAAATGGCGCGTGTTTGCCACTGGTTTTTTTTTTTTACAACGATAACAGCCTATACAGCCTATTAAATTTTTGACAAATGTTGATGTGAAAATAATTAAACGAAAACTTGTAATTAAATATATTAAACAACCATTTAAAAGACTTTTGAGAATTCAATGCGAAGACTTACGGACTCATTCATTTTTCCTCGTATAGAACCATCCCATTTTATTCTATGTATGAAAACTCCTTGCTACTAAACTTTTTAAATTGACTTATAAATTTAAAACTCAACTGCAAAAGTAATGAACGAGCTCGTAAAAAAAGTCTCGACCGCGTAACAGAAAGATGCCTATGCAAAAGATTTAATTTTCGAATCATAATTATAGCCTCTGAAAGTACGCCATGTTTAACAACTGTATTGAAAAAGTATTTAAAATAAGGTGCACAAATAAAGGGAATTCCTATTAACAAAACAAAATAATACTGAATAGTATAAGCATAGCATAAATTAGCCTATAATGTTCACACTATTGGAACACAGGCCTCCTCTCTTCGAGAGGGCTGTATCTACCACGCGGGCCCAATGCGGGTTGGTAGATGTATAGAGGTATGACGTCTTCGATTTCGGATGCCAACGGTATAGCGAATCACTCTTCGCCGATGGTACGGTTCGCCGAAATCACTCATAGTCGATGGTTGATTCCACGAATAAATCCATCGCCGATAGAACTATTCGCCGAAAACACTGTTCATCGATGGTCGCTTCAGCTACAACACCTTTTACCGATGGAACGGGTCGCCGAAATACTTCAAACACAAATAATTTAAATTATATAATATATAATTTATCAGATCCCCTCTATGGTTGGTGAATCATTTGGGTTAGGTTAGGTTAGAACTGTGACCATTAAAGCGCGAAGGCGAGCGACCGCAGGGAGCGTGCCGCGACAGCGGCTGCCGAGCGCCAGTTCCCCTCTAAGTGAAATTGTTTTTTTTTTTAAATTTGTACCGTTTCGATCTGACGGTCAATTTGAATAAATATTTGTAAAAACCATAATGTTTAATTTATTAGTTTACATAATTATTTCAGCGACCCGTTCCAACGGTAAAGGGTGTTGTAGCTGAAGCGACCATCGATGAACGGTGTTCTCGGCGAATCGGCATTGGATTTATTCGTGGAATCAACCGACTAAGAGTGATTTCGGCAAACCGTACCATCGGCGAAGAGTGATTCGCTATACCGTTCTGAGCTCCTTCGAATGACTGGTTCTAGGATGTGCTGGATTGCTCACTATGTTTTCCTTCACCGTTTCTGAGAGCAGTGGTGATTAAATTATTTACACAAAGCCTGCCTAGGTTCAAACTCACGACTTACAAGTCGAACTACTGCCGTTACCACTGAGCTACCACTTCTCAAAACCTACAAAAAGTAAATAAATACTATATAATAAATAATATATAATAAATACTGAATAACAGTGTCAATTTGCAGATTCAAAGCGAGGTTAGCCGACACTGGATTCTACAGGTGTGAGGCAGTAAATAAACTCGGACCTGCAAAGAAAACCGCTTTTCTACATGTATTTGGTAGGTTTTTCATATATTATTGTAGTACCTACTAATCTTATATGTAAAATTCTCGTGTCACAATGTTCGTTCCCGTACTCCTCCGAAACGGCTTGACCGATTCTCATGAAATTTTGTGAGCATATTGAGTAGGTCTGAGAATCGGCCAACATCTATTTTTCATACCCCTTAGTGATAAGGGTTGTCCACCCTTAACATTTTTTTGACAGAACGAAGTCTGTCGGGTCAGCTAGTATAATTATAATATTTACGTATGTGTAATGATATTGAGCATGAGGTCCTGGGTTCAATTCTCAGGTCGGGCAAAGTGTTATTGGTCTTTTTTCCATTAGAAATTTCTCAGTAGTAGCTCGGAATCTGGATTTGTGCCTGGTTGATGGCAATTGGCTCGCCCCTATTACATAGGACTTAAACAGAAAGGTGCGTTTTTATAGGTACACCTCTGCCGAACCCTTTGAGAATTACAAGCGTGACGTTACGTTATGTTACACCATTTCAGGGTTGTAAAGGGATTGGAATATTTCAGTTTTTACCTTAACATAATCTATCTTAGGCTGGCTTAATACTGGCCGTATTGCGTTGCTTTCTTAACAGCTAGAGCAACATAAATTCACACTTTATTTTTATTTTTATTTACAGTCCCGGTAACCATTGAACCTCCAAAAAAGAGTACAATAGAAACCATGGTTGGAAAAAGTACGATTTTATATTGCCGAGCTGACGGATACCCTATACCTAACATTAAATGGACTTTCCAAAGCTCTGATCCAAAGATACCGGTTAAAGATATAACGTAAGTACTTCAATCTCATCAAAACAAATAGTAGATTGATAAACAAAAATTAAAAACAGTGTTTACGTCGGGCGAAAGAACCTATTTAGGTACTCGAACTATTGGCACTACTATTGAAGGTAACTGGACTACTATATATATGAAGGTACTGAACTATTATTAAGGTACGGAGCTAAACACTTTTCATTTCGAATATGAGGAAAGTTAATAAAACCTGATTATTTAAACAAATACATAATTATCTGAATCTTATGGACTCATTTAATACAATTATCTGTATACTTCAATAATTAGCACTCAACAAAACAATTGAAGATCGAATTGCCGCTTTCCCGCCTTTTTTATTTTTCTTTTTCTGTGACATTCTACCAGCCAGTATTTTTTTATAATTGATGATTTTAAATAATAATCTATGTACCTAAATTTAATAATAATTAAGTAAAAAGTAAATTATAAGTATAAAGTCATGTTACAAAATTGTTGATCAATTTTACGCAACGATTTAACCGTGTCTGTATAAAAAGTTGGGACATGGCTTACATAGTTTGAAATTTTTTGACAGCAGGGAAAATCGTTTCCCAGGGATGAAAAGTCCTGTTTTCATCCCTCTAATCAGGTAATTTTAAGCGTACTTTTTAAGTATGAGAAATGAAAAAGTCATTTATTCATTACGTTTTTGTCATTTTTCGTTCACTAAGCTGACAATCAGCACTTTTCAAACGTCAAAATTACATAAGACAGTCCCCCAAAACGCCCGCCCTTCACCACTTCCTAGTGCTTTCGCTGGGAAGAAGAAATGGTGGAACAAACTCCCCAGCAGCACAGCTGTCTGTTCAGTTAGGAAAACCTGATTCTATAAAATAGTATGCAAAATAATTTATAAAAAAATATAAACCCTAAAACGCCATCCTATCTGCAGAAACGCTATTCCTACGATCGTCCTTCGGATGCACCTTGCAGGTCGCATCTTAGAAATCTCTTTAGACTCCCTCCCCACTCATCCGACTTCTACTCCTATGTATGTTTATAAGTATTTATATTAGTTTATAGCTATTTTGATTTTATGTATTTTTTCTTCTCTTCTACTCTTACACACGTTGTCTACATCTCTATATCTACTTTCCTACCTCAGGTATGCTGGAAGAGATTTCATTAGAAATAAGCATCACCTTTGTACGTATTTTTCAGTTCCTTTCTTCTTGTCTGTTTATATGTGTGTACAAATTGTAAAATAAATAAATAATAAAAAATATTTGCCATATGTCAACTAGCACAAGCCAATATACCAATAAAAATGCCAACCGGAAAAAGACGTGACTTTATATGTATGTATGTATGTATAAAGAAATCTTGGATGTTTTGTCAAGTCGTAAAAACTGTGCGAAGCAGGGAAGGATAATTCATTGTATTTTTTCAGTCCTACGGGTGGTGTAGCGTCGGTCGCCCTTAAGAATATGCAGTTGGATCAACAAGGATTGTATACCTGCGAGGCAGAGAACGGTATCGGCGGATCAGCTCATATCACGTACGACGTTAAAATTTATGGTAAGTCTTCTATGATTCTTAAACACCCGCCCAATCTTAGATAAGGTAGGCTAGGTTGATTTTGATTTGACCATATTGATTAAAAAGTTTCTTTAAAAAAATCGGTGGTAGTGGAATTTCAACTGTGTCTTGTTTTTAACCGACTTAAAAAAAGTAGCAGGTTCTATGTTCGACTGTATGTGATTTTATGTATATTTAACGATAGCTCCGTCAATTCTGGACCGATTTTGAAAATATGGTTGAAAAACTTGGACGGTGGTCCCATATATATTTTATTAAATTTGGTTGGGTAGTTTTTGAGTTAGCTTCAATAATACGTTATTTTTTCCACATAGGTAGATGATGTTATAATATCATCCTGTCACTGTTATTTCATAGCAGGTAGTGGTATTCGATTTTTTTTGGGGTAGCTACCACAACTAAAAAGCGTAATATAAAAACTTTTTTACATAAAATAAATAAGAGATTAAAAAAAAAAAACAATCCTACAAAGTGAAAAATAACTTGAGTGTGCGAATTTGGTGGCAAAAAACGAAAATACAAAACCAAAGACACTGATTTCTGAAATTAAAGTACATTATGGCAAAGGCCGGGCAATAGGCAATTGCAGGTCGAGTATGAGTATGAAGGCCGAGCCGTAGGCGAGGAATTCACTAACACAAGACAGGCAATTGCCATTTCCGCCGAGGCATATATAGTGCTTTTCTCAAAATAATGCAGGGAAATAAAACATTGCTGGAGCATTGTAACATTGTTGGAGCATTGTAATGTTCCAAATTAAAAAACGCTCCTGTAATGGATTTGATTTTGTTTGTCCGTAAATTCGATACTTCGCGTGTTCTTTTTTCGAAAATTATGACAATATTTCCGTGCATGTTTGAGAAAAAGTTATTTTTCACTTCGTACTTTCCGAGGCACGGAGAGATCTCAGTATGTAAAGATGGTCCCCATCCATGGACCTAACGCGGCAAGAGTAGCTTAACCTGATCGATCGACCTGTGCGGCTATTATATTATCAGTAATAGAATAGATTTCCATTATTTGTTCTATACTTTTTTAATTTTTTATTTAAAACATATTTAAATTGCGATTAATAACCTGCTTAAATACCTACATCGGCGAATTGCGATGTACGTCAGAATCGCGGGTGTACTTTTCATTTGGTTCCTTCTGTGTACCTTTACGTACCTCTCCTGAAAATCTGTGTACCTACACTCGTACAATGATATTTTAAAAATTAGGTACACCCGCCATCCTGATGTCAAACCACAGGTGTACTCGTACTGCTAACCAATGTGTGTAGCTAAGTGCACTATAAGTAGATTTGGTACCTCTTGTGTACCTGCAGAAACTAGTATTAAATAAACAAATTACTGTAAGGTTGCGATAACTTATTTTTAATTTTTTTTTGTACTAAGACGTATCAAAATAAGTGGTTAATTAAACTTGTTTGAGTTAAATTTTTCAAAATTTGCTCGCTGGTTAAAACCTTTTCCTGTATTACGAGTACATGAATCATAAAATTACTATCGGAGGTTCTGAATTCAAATATAGCCATAGTATCTCTGATCCGCCTGACCAAAAGTTGTTACTTGTACACCAACAATCAATTTGTTGCTAACTTTATTGACAACGTTGAAAGTTTAAGGGCCGGTTGTTTCAAACGGTTGGTTAACGTAACACACGTACGTCAAATAATAACGATTACATATGATGTTTAACGTTCGTTAAATACAAAGCGTTGTATCACTGCATAAAAAACCTATCGTCAAAGTTCAAATGTAGAAGAATAAAATGACGTTAACCAGTGGGTTACTGTAATCGTTATTTTTTAACGAACGTTAATTTTGTGAAACAACGATTTTTTTGGTTTGACGGTAGTTAGCGCCATTTATGACGTACTTATACGCATGTGTCAAGTGGACGTGAAACAACCCGCCCTAAATAATAATGTGCCTGTTTATTATCCATATACTAAACTCCAACGATATTAAAAGGTAAATTTGACTTAGCTGAGTTGTGGAGGTCAGATAGGCAGTCACTCCATGTAGAATACTGGTATTCTGTATCCGGTTAGACTGGAAACTGAACTAACTACTAACGAACTAACATAGTTGTGAAAAGGCTAGGCAGATGTTTATAGGAACGCTTTTTTTTGTGTGTGGGAAATTATCAAATAACTTCTCCCACTCGGGCGGAGCCGGAGGGCTCCTTCTTCTTCTTTACGTTTCGACGGTACACCTATACTGTTTGGGCCCAGTAGGTAGCCACATTTATTGCGGTGTCAGAGGCGTTGTTCAAATCGTCAAGGGTGCAGGCGAACGGACAATTAGGACACTCCAGCAGATGGGACATAGTCTGTGCAGGAGCACCGCACTCGCATTGAGTGTTAGGTGAATCGAATATGCCCCACTTCGCCAGAATATGTTTGCAGCGGCCTACTTGAGTACGCAGTCGATTGAGAGCTTTCCAAACAGACCACTGCAGTTCGTAACCGGGAGGCAGGTGGTCCTGGGGCTTTACTAAGTCTTAAGGTGGTGGATACCTCTCTTCCCACAGTTTACTTCGCTCCCTGGATGGCCTGTCTTTGATCGCCTGCGTGGACCGTAAAAAGCTCCTGTGACTTTTTAGTCTACCCGGAGTAGTCGTGTGGTCGTAGAGCGGATGTCGGAAATCGGATTCTTGGTTCTTTTTTTCCAGCGCGCATGCGACATTCCTTCGTACGCAGGTATACCTGCAGGTACCTGTAGGTGGCTATACCTGCTAACGGGTAGAGCTGTTCAAGCGGGAGGTGTCAGACTTTTACTGACTAAAACCCACCCGTGTTCCTTCAGTTGCCTGTGTGCCAGGGCCACGGTTGCGGGTGTGTTTTGTTTTGAACGGATAGACAGATAGATACATGATTGATCCTATAAGGATTCCGTTTTTTCCTTTTGAGGTACGGAACCCTAAAAATATAAGATACTGTACTATAATTATATATTTTTGTTTTCAGCTCCACCTGTTATCGAGAACGTGTATCCGACGAAAAGTTTCGAAGCGGTGGAAGGGGATTTGACAGTCCGGATTCAGTGCAAAGCTACGGGCAGTCCAAAACCTACGATAGTCTGGATGAAAAACGGGCTTAACTTAGCTATTGGTAACTTTCTCAATAAATATGCCAGATTAAATACCATATAGGAATTTAAATTCAAAATTCAAAAGACATTTTTTCAATTAGGCTGATAATCAGCACTTTTCGAACGTCAAAATTACATAAGACAGTCCCCCAAAACGCCCACCCTTCACCACTTCCCAGTGCTTTAGCTGGGAAGAAGAAGTGGTGGAACAAACTCTCCAGCAGCACAGCTGTCTGATCAGATAAAAATACTTGATTCTATACAATATTTGGTATGCAAAGTAATTGACATTACGAGAGACAGAAAAGTAAATATTTTATTTGTTTGACCTATGTCAGCTAACACACGGCAATATACAAGAAAATACAATGAACACTATACTCAAGCAAAAAAAAAAACATTAAAAAAATAAAAGTAAACAAAACTTAAAACCAAAGTAAAAGTCTCCAGTCATAAAGGGTGTGCCCGCTTACATATCGCACCCCCGGTGCAACACTGTCACTTATGAAAAAAGTCACTTTTTCAGAAGTGTATTAATTTTAATTATTTGGTTTCATTTATTTTGTTTAATAAACTTAAAAGAACAAGTCAGGATATAACCTATCTATCTTCCCTAAATCAGTAAGTGTCATCAACTATATATAGGATAGGATACTAACGTTTAAAATACTTTTCCGGAAAAAGTTACTTTTTGCATAAGTGACAGTGTTGCACCGGGGATGCGATATGCAATGCTGGATTATGTTCATATAGCTGTAACACAAATGATAAACTAGGACCATCGAAGTAAAACAAATAAACAGTTAATTACTAAGAACAATAATGAAACCATGGACAGCAAGACGACCAGGCACCACAAGAAGCACCCATTCACGAGAATAACGCAAAGATCAGCCATTACCCCTCTCGCCATATTTGAGGGAAGGAGGCAACCCGACCCCCGACGCTACCGCAAGCAGTGACATCTAAGGGAGCATGACGAACTTCCTGCCGGTTGCTCAGACAAGAATAATATGATCAATTGTCGAGGTCGCTAGCTAACCACATATTTCAATACAACTTATTAAAAACAGTATAATGAGTAGATTATATACCATATAGGGTTATCTCGAAAGTTTATCATATATCATATAGGGTTATCATATATATTGTTCTCAAATACTGTGTTCGTCAATCAATCAACCCAGACTATCGCAGTCCACTGCTAGACATAGGCCTCTCCCAGGCTGCGGCATAACACTCTGTCCTCTGCCTCCTGCATCCAGTCTGACCCAGCCACTTTTATGAGGTCGTCGGTCCGGCTAGCTGGGGGGCATCCCACAGTACGCTTGCCGATACGCGGTCTCCTTTCCCGGACTCGTCTGCTCCACCGGCCATCGGTCCTTAGTAGTTAGACCAGATGCTGCACAACCTGTGTTCGTAACAAAATAAAAATACAATCAGTTCAGTAGGAGAAAATTACTTTTAAAAGTTGCTAGGCGTGTACCGCCAGCACATCAAGTTACAACAAACTGCCAAATTTTCTCATTCGATTTGGAACTTCTATCAACATTTTAAGGTTTAAAATCGTTTGGACAAATTTGACAGTTTCGTATAACCTGATGTGCGACTGGCGACTGTACTTATTATATTCCGTTCACCTAAAGAATGCATTCCTGACACCATTCAGTTGGACACGATTAGCAACGAATAAAGTTTAAATTCTTATAACCTTTTCTTTTGTACTCAGCTGACAGCTGTCAGAAACGCATTCTCTCATCGGCCAGAGTTTAGTGCTTGTGAATGTACACCTACCTAAAAAGAGAAGTCGTATTGACCCCGAGTCTTCGTTAATGTGAATAATATTCGACCACAACTGACCAATTTACCATATAGATTGACATGGGATTTATGAGGAGTCGATGTAACTACAATCTTTTTTCATTGATTCCGTAAATGTACATTGCTGAATACGAGTATAGTAAATATATTACGGTGTTCTTTAAGATTTCCTTAGTAATTATGAACGTTTATAGGTTTACCATTAAATAATCACCAAGCTTAGCTTACCGATATAACAACGCATGGAAACACTTGGGGGACATAATTGAAAATTAACGCCTTAAAATTACTCAATCAATGAATACTTAGATGATTTTCTAGCAAAAAATATTTTTATTATTTCCTCAGGGTCTGAATGGTACGAAATGGAGGACGACGGGACTTTAATCATTAAGAACATCGACCGCGACTCAAAAGGGATGTACGTATGCCTCGCAGAAAACATTTTGGGGAATGACACCGAAGTATACGAAGTTATAGTCAGAGGTGAGGGAGGTATCCTTATTTTGCGTGTATTTTACTAGGAATAATAGACCTTTTTATGTAGGGACTCGTCCAGGTAATCTAAGTCTCGTTGTAAGAAGCAATTAGTAATATTTATATAATTATGAACCTTTGAAAAAGCAATTGATAGTAACTACCAACAATTTTTTCCAAGGTGCATAAAATGCACCTCGAAAGAAGCCATTGGTTGTAGTTATGCTCCTCGGAAGAAGCAATTGATAGTAGTCATACACCTTGGAAAAAGCAATTGATAGTAGTCGTGCACCATAAAAGAGGTATCCATAGTAGTTGTGCATCTTCGTATTGGCAATTGACAGTAGTCTGTTGTTTACCTCACCCGAATAGCAGTCATACGCGGCATTCATTCTAAACAATGTTGTTTCAGATAATTTAATACCAGAGAAACCTACAAAAACGGTGTTCGTAGAGGAAGGCAAGACAATTGATATCAAATGTGACATACCACATATGAGCACGGATCAAATGCGTTGGTTTAAGGTACTTTGCAAATGATCATAATATATTCATTATTAGCTTTTGCCCGCGGCTGGCGGTCGGTTATCGCGTAAAAAAGTAGATTATCTCCATCTCCGACGATCGGTTCAGCGGTTTAGGCGTGAAAACGTAACATACAGACAGAGTTACTTTCACATTTATAATATTAGTATGAATAAAGACAGTTCAGGGGCCGTTTTAGGTGCAGGCCACACCGCCAGCTAGCGAGCTAGCGAGCGAGGCGAGGGAAACTATATAAACTAAGCGAAGCTAAACTATGAGGGTTCACGCCGAAAACTACGGACGGACGGGCAAGCGGGAGAAATTATCTTTTTCTTAACATTTTGAGTTAAATCATCATCTAAACTTTCGTCGATATACATCTTAATCGCAACGTAACTACACTCCTATTCGAAAGACGAGCGTCGACTAGTCCGAAGAAGATCGCTAAAGCGGGAGCTGGCGGGCGCTTCGGGCGAGCTGAGCGAGCATCGTTTCACCTCTTTTCATACTTCGGGTCACACCGCGAACTACAGAGCTAAGCTACGCTAAAGAGGTGAACGAATAGCATCGCTGGCATCGTCGAATATTTCGTTCGCATCGTTTGTATCACTGACGTAGCTTTTCTCTGTAGTTCAGGGTGTGAACTAAAGTATGAAATGATGCTATGAATCGCGTGAGCTGCGCTTTATGATGAGACACCTGATAAAAAATCGCTGAAATTCGGCGTGCCTACGCTTTTTAAATTATCTGCAACACCATGCTGGCCGAAATTACGTCGTATAATTTTCGGGAGGTGTGCCACTATTCTTAGAACCATCATAGTTCTAGTGAGCAATGGCGTACAATCAATAACACGTCGCTTAAATTTAAAAATTAAATACTGCTCGGTAGTGGCACATACTTTTGAGAACGGCTGCACAGATTAGTTTTTAAGCTATTGCATAGCTTCTATCGCGGGCCTTGAGCGCGGGGACCGAATCCAGAAATTCCGTAACGAAAAAACCTCACGCTCCCCACTCCGACGGTTTTACTACACCAGTACCCTCTAGTGATCTAATAATTTCTGGCAGTTCCTTTTTCTGTGTACTGCGTATTTTATTCTTATAAATATTAGTTTATAAAATTATGATCTTCACAAAAAGTGATTGTTGATAGTGGGGTTTGAACTCACGACTAGTCGATTATGAGTACATTCAGTTCCCCTGTTGCACCGCAAGGCTACAATGACTTAATTAAAGCTTGCCAAATAGTTGATACGATTCCAGTTGAACAATTTTTAAACTGGACTAGACGGTTGGAAATGACTCATGTACATGGAATTTTTTCGCTGTCAAAACAGTTTGTCACTCTTTTTTTATTTAAAATTACTTTAGGTTCAACACTTTCGTCTATTTTAAAGTTGTTATTATGCTTATATTTGAATAGTATTTGACTTTGTTTACGTAGTTATACACTTTTACGACGTTCAGCACTTATTTATTTTGTTTTTAAGCTATTGCATAGCTTCTATCGCGGGCCTTGAGCGCGGGGACCGAATCCAGAAATTCCGTAATGAAAAAACCTCACGCTCCCCACTCCGACGGGCACGGAGGTGTGGTTTGAAGGCCGTGCATCGTCTAAAGTCGTTTCAGTTCGGCAGTCTTCGACACGGCGTTGTGTGCGTGCAATTAGACGTATTGTACGACTCTACGAAACTCTGTGGTGGATTTACCGCGCAACGCAACGCCATGTAGTAATCGCAGGTAGAACTAACTAAATAGAGGTGACATTGGCGTGGCTTGTGATTCGTAATCGAGACAAGCGTTGCTCTGTTGGTGGTCTCAGTTGTGTTTTGTTGTCGGTTTTATCCACTAGATGGCAGGCATCGTAATTCAAAAGTTTTTGAAAGGTTTTTGAGGTATGTGAGCAATTTATTTATAAATCAATAATTTTACTCGTGTTTATGATTCTCCTAGCTAGAATTAACATTAAACATTAACGTTCTTCATAGCTTATAAAAACCACTTTTAAACGGTTCTCCAAAGTTCTGGGCCGATTATGGATTGACTTTACTTTCTTATCGGTCACCACGCTCAAAAAGTGTAACTTGAATTAATATCAAAGAAAAAGAAATACTGCATAAATAAAATAAATAAATAATTATAATTGCATAAGTTGATACAAAATGCTATGCAATAGCTTTACCGCGGCAGTCCCCGAGTGCCACACGTCTTTTTTAATATTCTGCTTCCGTACAGACATAATTAATAATAAGACAAAACGATATCATGTTTAACTTTGGATGTAAAATGTCAAACAGTGGAGTAATACCCCCCAAATTTGTATGGAAAAAGTATCGACTAGTTTCATTTTTTTTTTTTTATTAAGACTATACCCGAATAAGGTTTTAAGGTAAAGAAAAATTGGAAAAGGTACCCAGAAACACGGAAAATTCTGAAAAAACTTAAAGTGCTCTTTCTATGAGATTTTTCTAAGAATAGTTGAAATTTGGACAGGATAACGTTTGTCGGGTCAGCAACTAACAAAATACCAGTTGAAGTGAAGATTTCATACATTGTAATTTTTTTCTAGGGTGGTGTAGCTATTGCGAGCGAGGAACTAACCTTGTACAGCGTGACACGAAGCGACGATGGTTTGTACACGTGCCGAGTCAGCAATCCTACAAAGACTCGGTCAGTCACCACCAAAGTGGTCGTTGGATTCAAACCAGTATTCACCACAGAGGAAGAAGAAACCGTTGAATTCGTACATGGAGCAGATTCTGAAATCCTGTCATGTGAAGCTTATGGCCAACCGAGACCGATGGTAAGGTATCATGAATATATATCTGTGGCCTGGTGCTAAAAAGGCAAATATCAATAATCCTTATTTTTCAGTAATAAGCATTAGAACATTAAACCAACATTGATAGTTATTATTTACATGTTATATTGTATAATGACGAAAATCTCTTTCTGTTCTGTGTTGTTTTTGTTGTGTTTCTGTGTTGTAATTTTGTAGTGGTAGTTTTGAAAATATTTGCTACTTAAGCCTTTTTAGCACTAAAAAGAATCCTATGTAAGTTCAAAATTATGTATAAAATTAAAAAGGGCATAAGTTAACTTTGATCGTTTTAGTTCCAATTCTAATATTAGCGTAGTATTTTTATTTTTATTTTCTAGTGGCTAAAGTACTACTGCAGCCCTTTAACACTTAATAATTTTTATGTAACAGTATGGAAACACACACTACATTGGCCTTTTTAACATAGTATCTTTTGATATATTATCGTTACACTAACGCCCTTTTAGCACATATAAATATATCAATTTTTACAATAATTTGGCAGTAAAATCTAATTTCTCACAAAAACGTACTTTGGCCCTTTAAGCACCAAGCCACAGATATTATTTAGATAACGGTTGTAAAACTACCCTTAACGAAACCGAGAATGACTTGTTCTTTCCGTCATTGTGATTACTTCTTTGTGCTGGACCATATCTGGGAATCTTCTGGTTATGGAGATATTGAAGGTTAAAGTTCCAACTCATTCTGATGGTTTTTTAAGTAAAAACTCCTTTAGGCGCGTTGAGCAATTTTTGGTAGGGGAAAATCTTATGGGTTCGCGATTGTCACCGAACGCTTTCCATGAGCTATAATTATATATACTGTGTATATATATGTACTTTTTGGGTGAACAAAAATCATGGAACTCGCGTCATCGTCACCGAACGCTTTCTACGAGCTATATGTATAAAAGAACAGTTATTCCAAAGTTTTGTATTTTCATGACTGCCATTTTTTTTTACGAAAGCAAGTTTTAATTATTATAAGAAAGCGTGAGTTTATGTTTGTATGTAAGGAGTTAATTGTTATGGAACCAAATGTATGAACGTACACGATACAAAAGGAGCATAGTAGGAGCGGGCCACACAGAAGGGACGTGAGACGAGGACGGGACGCAGACGCGGCAATAGTATGTAGATGAAAAGGCGACGCGCCTGCGTCTTGGCCTTTCTGTACGTTTTATGCCAGATCTGTGAAGAATAACGAAGATACGTGAGAAGGACCCCGCGCCTGCATCTCGTCCTCGCTCACGTCCCTTCTGTGATTCACCTAAGGATCTTACTAGGTGGCGTTCTGTTCTCTACGCTCACAGTGAACTTGAAGTGAGCTTACAGTGAGCTTGAAGTGAGCTGACAGTGAGCTTCAAGTAAGCTGTCAATAATGTCAATCCGTAACATCAGTAGTACTATTCTGTAAAAATCTCACGGTGTAAACTTAGGTTAAGTGACCAGGGGCCCAAGTCTGCTATTTTTATAAAATCGTCACTCGCAACACGATCCCATTGTCATTTTGCTAAAACTTCGTAATCTGCTAAATTCATAATGGTCGATCATGGGTCGGTCAATGGTCTCGTAATAGAATTGTATTACAATGGCATTTTGAACATTTATTCATGCCAGATTTCATTTATATATACTTTTACATATTATTTATTAGTGTTATAAGCAATCTGAAGTAGTAGGAAGTTGGAAGTTTAGTAGGAAGTTTCATTTGTCATTATGTACGAGATTACCAATACTTTCAATGGAGTGTCAGTGGCTGACCATTGGAAAGTCATAATGACGCCATTATATTAGTAGATTCCCAAACTTGTAAAAATCAACAAATAGGAAATCAATGATAGACCATTCTGACACTATTGTAATAGCAGACTTGAGGCCCTGATATTTCACCTAATGCTTGAGATTGACACAATTGACAGCTCGCTCTACGCTCACTTCACTTAAAGTTTTCACAGTGAGATGGTTACAGAATAGCACTGTAGTATGGTCTACAAGGCTCACCTAATTTTTGATATATTGTGAAACACTTTACACTATACTTTACCTTTAATTGTAGTAAATTGAACTTAACCTAAAACATTTTCATCAACAGTCCGCAGTATGGAAGCACAACGGCAAAGAACTGACCACAACTGCCATGTCACATTCATTGGGAATGGAATACGGGGCAACAGGGACATATGAATGTGAGGTCAGCAATGAGTTCGGCAGCATCCATCGAACGTTCAAAGTTACATCTAGAGGTAGAGTATTATTCAATGCAATTAATATTTATTTATTTACTAAGGCGCAGATATGTATATGCCAGTGGCCTTGAGCGAGCTTGCGTGTTCTGTCCTGAGCTCACATAACGCGTCGTACGTACAGCCAGAAATAGGACTCGCCCATTCGGGAGCGCTGTCCCTAATAAGACGCATTATTAATTTCAGTTTCAGAAAAATACGCTTGATAGTTTATGCGTGATTCACAGTTTTTTATCCGCGTTAGACATAACTTTAAAAAATAATTTCACTATTCTAGACGTCTTCACTGCTTGACCGCCACCGATGAACTTCACTTGTCGAATGTGCGGCGATCACTTGTCGTCGGTTGACCTTTATGTTGTAGACTCCGTCATGTGCCACTAGGCAGTACTTGCGTCCCGGTTAGTCAACAATCGATGGCGCGAACTCCAATAACTCCATCGAACGCCACTAGATGGCGCTGGCGTACCGGATACAACTCGTCTCCGACATTTACAATACGTATATGAATCCGAATAGTCAGAGGTGCGTGCCTTGGTTTCGAACTCGAGTCCTATGACTTGGCAAACCAACGGTCACACCACTAGGTTATCATTAGCATGTTATATAAATATATTCCTATAAAATGTAGGTATATAAAACGGAGATGGTGAGACAAGTGCTTGGTAGTTTCCTACGTATTAATGTTAAATTTCCTATGCACATGTACATAATTAATTATATACACACACCCTCACATCTCACATCCTCTCACACACACACCTTCACACACCCTCTCACTCGCACAAACATAAACTCACATACACCATCAATCACTCGCAATTGTACCACGTTGGCAACCTTTACTATGTGATATAATGTTGGTCCTGAAATTCTAAAATACAGGCCTAGGCTTACTTTAGACTCCAGATCTCCCAAAAATTACAAAATGTTGTCTAAATACCTGTCAACTTTATATGTATAACTAGTATAAGAATGTCATTTGTGGAGATAAATAAACATAATTTAATTAATAGTGTAGTCAGTAATGTTTTGCGTGTGTTTTGCAGACTGCATATTGAACATCCAAAAAGATTTCCCGGAGAAGCAGCCTATAATGTACTCACCGTCGCTAGGATGGCCAGTATTCCCAGTAAACAAAGGGTACATGATCATACCACATGAAGATTACTTCTTCTTCAACTGCCCTTCAGGATTCTCCTACCCCAACCTCCCTTCTACGTCCAATCTCATGCCTTTCTGTGAAAGAGACAGCACATTCAAAATCAATGGAAAAACATACGATTTCGCTGACATACAATGTAATGAAGAAGTCAAGCCTCAAGTTTCGGAAACTGGAATACCGTGTCTCCCCGGCAACACAGAGTATATAAAGATCGGATACAGAGTGCATAATGAGTTCCTTGGAGTATATGATGTTTGTCTGGACAAGGCAAACAACGTGCCTTTGTTCACGAAGCACAAGCTGTCTCCGGACTACACGGACAGATCGACAGAGGCTGAATGGACCAACAGTCTCTTGCCTCAAGACTTCAATACGTTGTACGATTGTAGCAGACAAATGCATGACATCAGCACAATTTTGGGAAGAGGTTTGCGTACTCACGAGTCTTGCTGTTTCGATAAGAGACAGCTAGTGAACTCCCACAACTTACAGCCTGGCGTACCAACTTCATCAGCGTATGACTACTTGAATGTCGTCCCTCACTGGAGTACCTGTAACTCAAAGGTATGTTTATCTTCATTGGACGTAGTTAAACGAAAAGTATCCAATCCACACAAAGTCCTTTTTAGAGATATTGACGTTCGAAGTTTAAAAGATAAAACATATTTTATATTTCTGTGCATGTGGGCTGGTTCTGAGGTTGATCAAAATGATAATCTGTTGTTTTTTGCTTAGATCTATATTGTACTCGCCGATAGTAAAGATATTTAGCATCAGTTTGGTACACTTAACTCATTTTTGACCAGGTTGTGGATTGGATCCTTTTCGCTTTTTGTGTAATATTTTTTTTTTCGTCCAATTTTAATCCGGTAATTACATAAATATGCTATGCTTACCTCAAAGTACCCCTTGTGTTACCCTATGTAACATTTCTTAAATTTTGTATCTATAATTATTATGGTTACATAATAAAGAGTATTCTATCTATCTATCAAAGTTCCCAATTTTTTTGTGTTTTTTACCTCAAATTTAAAAAACGAAACCCTTATACGATCACTCTTGTGTCAGTCTGCCACAGCCAAATTGGAAAAAAAAAATACAGAAAATAGTTATTTACTTATAAATTATAGGAAAACCTATAAGAAGCGATAAGCAATCTGAAGTAGTAGGAAGTTGGAAGTTTAGTAGGAAGGTTCATTTGTTATTTAGTACGAGATTACCAATTTTTTCAATGGAGTGTCAGTGGCAGACCATTGGAAAGTCATAATGACGTCATTATATTAGTAGATTACTAAACTTGTCAAAATCAACAATAATTATGAAATCAATGATAGACCATTCTGACACTATTGTAATAGCGGACTTGAGGCCCTGATGTCACACAAATCCTGCATCGCGTAATCAGAGTTTACCGCGCGACTAGCATATTCAACATTCCAACATCAACCGTCGGGCAGTTGCTCACCAGACACAACACCCGTCTGGTCGGAGGATCCTCCCTTTTCTATAGAGTATGAGTGAACTTTACACCCTATTCCTCATGCCTCTATAAGCTTAATAAAAAAAACGTTGTTTTTGTCCTCAGAATTGGGAAGATGTGGAGCAAAGTGTGAGAAACCTTGTGAAGTCAGCTGGCCGTGATCTGATAATAACGACTGGAACACATCACAGTCGACCATCTACTGACGTAACCCTACACGACAGCTACGGAGGAAAGCAAACGACAGCACCATACATATGGAAGGTAGAACAAATTTTCTAGACAAGTTGCTTATGTGAAAAATGATGGAATAATAGTTAGTGTAGACAACATGGGAGATAAGTCAGGCAGACAACATTTTTTTTGTCAATGCTGTGCGTATGCTGAGTCGTCGAGTCTTTGATATCGCTCATGTGAATATGTATTGTTTAAAAGAATTTTGATTTTGTGGCCCTCTGACGTTTGTGTCGATTCTGTATGTATCAAACTCTTGCTAACAGCCTCAATCTAACTCACTTTTACAACAATGCCAACACTCCATACAAACGAACTTCTACTTTTACGTAGTAGATACTAGCAAGCATTCTACTCTATAATCAATTAGATACCTAATGTAGTTATGGAAGCAAAATCTATTCCAAGTTTTTAAAGGCTATTTAAGCAGCATTAAAAATGTTTAAATTGTAAGTTTTTACCAAATGTTATTGAATAGCTTAATTTTAGTTTTATCTTCCGGCAGCATAGACGTTTTACTTAAAAAAAATGTTTTTCCTAATAGGAGTGAATAATTGTATTATTTTTTTGTGAAATAACGTATCTAAACTGAAGTCATATGAGTTCGTTTGTATGAAGCACCGGTTTTAAGTGTGTGGGTAGTCCTTGTCGGAGGCTGAGCTTACCCAATCACAGCACAGCACTACATACTGCCTGACTTATTTCCTTTTTCCGTTGCCATAGGGGGAGTCTGATGCTATTGGTGGCATTTCATCATCATTCATCATTTCAGCCGAAAGACGTCCACTGCAGGATATAGGCCTCCCCCAATTGGGGGGTTTGCCATAATCGCCACGCTTGGCAGGCGGGTTGGCGATCGCAGTATTGTGTTAAAAATGCATAGAGAACGCTGCTGTCCATTCTCTAGTAAGTCCCTTAGTCGCCTTTTACGACACCCACGGGAGGAAATGAGGTAGTACTATTCTTTACGTCTGGCACCACACGGCACGGCACGGCGGTGGCATCTAATCTGAGATTAAACTAAAATTGCTGTCACCGACTGGATTAAGGTCTATGCACAGATATCAGTGCCGTGCCCGGGAAATCATAATAAAAATCAATAGTACATTATTGCAAAGGCCAGGAAATAGGCAATTGCAGGTCGAGTATTAGTATGAAGGCCGAGCCGAAAGCGAGGACTTCACTAATACGAGACAGGCAATTGCCATATCCGCCGAGGCATATATAGTACTTTTGTCAAAAAAATGCAGAGAAATAAGACATACTTTCATGTATTTTTCTTTTGACTTCGCTGGGAGCAGGTTTTCCATTGCCAATTTGACTTCTGATCTTAAATCTGGTGGAGTACAATCAATCTCCATTTCACTCTCTGAACCGTGGGAATTCATTTAAACTAAATTTATATTTATTAATTATGTAAATAACAAATCAAGACGAATTTTCAGCTTTGCCGCCAATTTTCTATTTGTCATCTGTGCCGAAAGGCAAACGCATTTATGACTGTACAGCCACGTGAACGCAATTTGTGCTAAGCAAAGAGACGTACTTTGGTATGCCAAGAATGATAAGAGATCCAATCCAAAGAGTATTTATTAACCCCAGCACGCCATTTCATACAACATTGCTGGAGCGTTGTAATGTTCTAAATTCAAAAAACCCTTCTGCAATGTATTTGATTTTCTTTGTCCATAAATTCGATACTTCGCGTGTTCTTGTTTCGAAAATAATGACAATACTTCCATGCATGTTTGAGAAAAGTAATTTTTTGAAATTAGGGTGAGAATCAGCACTTTTCGGACGTCAAAATTACTTATGACAATCCCCCAAAACGCCCGCCCTTCACCACTTCCTAGTGCTTTAGCTAGGAAGAAGAAATGGTGCTACAAACTCTCCAGCACGTGGATGGACCATGCTTCGTTAGAAATATCGGTGTATATCGGTGTATATCGGTATGATATCGGTATATCGGTATGTGTATATCAGTATTATATCGGTATATCGGTATATATAGGTATATCGGTATGAGAAATATCAGTGTATATCATTTTATATGAACTCGTTCACACACGTCCGTATACGGACCGGGGAGCTTTAGTGCCTGCCTTGTGTGTGCCCCTGTCTCATCCCAGGCACGGCCCTGTATGTATGCATAGACCTTGAAACTGAAAATGAAGCTTGTGTTGTTGCAGTCGAGTTTTTTTATTTATTAAAAAAGTCTTAATTTTTATTTTTTTTTGATAATTTTCAGGTTGTTCAAGATCCTGCTCAGTCGGCATCTCTCGCGATCATTCAGATCAATATTCCTGAATTATCTCCAGAGGACGTTTCGAAATATGTTCTTTGTCCGGACATCTGTGCGAACGGGATCAGCTGGATACAACCCTCTAATTGGCACAATGAGGAGGACGGCTACACATATTGTTGTGCTATTACCGAGTTTGAAAAAGCATTCGGTTACAACGGACGCTTTAGTCCTGACATGGTCTACGTTCTTTTCGACGGATCTTTGGTACCTGACTTTTATTTGGCGAAGAAATAGTATTTAAATAATAGTATTAAGTTTGATAGTATTTTTTTAATATAATTATTGTTTTCCCTTCCGCTGGTATGAACTCGTCGCCAACAAAACGGAAAGGGGCGAATCTCAAATGAGAAAAATTTACAGGAGAGCCAAAAAACATTTTTTTCCTCCTGATTACGAGCTTATTTCGGCAATAAATTAAAAAAAAAATTATAATAAAATATTGCCATAAATATTTTTTTATTGTTTATTTATGGCCGAAATTTTTATCCGATTATGGAAATTTAAAATCTACTCACCATAGTATTCTTATTTATTTTATTTTATGAAAATAATCATTGTTATTTTTAAATAATAAATTAACATGGTTAATTACTTATTTCGTTTTATTTAGATTTTTTGAGTTTGCTCATACTGAATGCGAAACTTGTTCATGACAGTCAGTTTTGTTGGTATATTCGACCTCTTATTACTATAAAACCCTAAGGTTGAATGTCAATTGCACAAGTTTAGTTTATAAATTGTATGCCCTAGCTGGATGGAGGCTTTAAGTTCGCTTAAGGCAGCCACAGGAATGTTCGGTTAAGTAGTATAGTACGTATAGTAATTACGAGGTCGACTAAATAAATATTAATCGTATTTAGCCGTAGGATTTCTCCTGTATCCTGGTTGCATTTACAAACACAAATATACAAAAACACTCAGGATCAACTATCGGTCAAACAAATAATTTTGTTCAGAGCGAGAATCGCACAGTCAGTTAAGGCACATTGATCGAGCTCAAGCCGACCGAAGTAGACTCGGGAAGTCGCGAGTGGTTGGTTCGCGCATTTGGTAGGTATACACATTTGATAGGTCAAACTTTGTAATGATTATCATCATTTTATCAAGACAAACTCTGCAAATTGTACTAAACAATCTACCTTTTCATTTATATAAAAAATAAGAAAAATACGTCTGTTTTGTAACTATGAGATTGATTAACCCTTCATATTCTTAAAATTTATATTTATTATTTTCTTCTTCTTGAACGTGGATCCACGCAAGACACAATGGTTTTTTAATTGTGTCTTTAATTATGGTACCTATACGAGAGGTTAACACTGCAACGTAAAGCTTTCGTGACCCTGTCACAAAGGCGACTCCCGAGTAGGGCACCACATAATTATAATCTAGGTATCGTAATTGCCTTTAGAAGCGAAACCTTAGCTTTAGCGCATAGAGCTTGACAAAAACTACTAGCGTTATCATCGATACTGCGAATGTATAATATAAATACAGGCGGCTTAAACATTACGAAAAGTTAGTTTTTTTCAATTCAGCAAAGTTAACCGTTATCGTGTTATTAAAAGCGATTTCATATCCGTCAGAGCCTTAAATAAAATATATATATTTTTGCTGCATAACATTGTTTTTTATAAGTATTTCCCATGGATTTAAAAGGTGTATTCATAAAAAAATGGTGTAATTCACATAAAATGGCGAAAAAAAAAGTTTCCATTTTTCTTACATTTTACTTTTGTACTAATTTTTTAATTATTATTTCTAAAATCTGTATTTACAATAAAATTGAACCTTTCTTTTGCCTTCTTATGTTAATTACCAATGGGGACACGGGCGATGTGGACAGCGGGAGTATCTATACCATATAAAAACTAGTAAGCGCGGTCTCTGTCGCGTCATACCGCCTTAAAGTAGCCTCGCACGTTTAACTTTCTAGAGGTTTTCATTCACGAACGTTCACATGAATGCAATAGGGTTGCAGTCATGTGAACGTGATACGATATACCAAGCCTATGGTTTAGAAAGACTCATCGCGAATCACATGAATTAGTGCTGCGATCAACAATCGACTTTCAATACAATACGTGAAGGCTGTGGCAATGACATTACAGTCCAGGATGACCTGGCATTCAGTTCTAACACAACTATTACTGTGATTAATTATTTTTTGAGGTCCCATTAAGTTAAATCTTAAAAAAAAATATTATCTAACTAACTGATATAATGCAGCACTGCCAATGAGAATATAAAAACAACTCAGTTTATGCAGAACAATCCTTTAAGGCCAGATTTTGAGGAGAGAAATTAAACTTTGTAAATTTTTGAATTACTTTCAATTGTTGAAAGCAGTAGAGAGGAGTTACTTAGTTTTTTTAGTTGAGGAGTTTATGTTGCTAAGTTACCTATAACAGCCGCACGGGTCGATCCGTCAGGTTAAGCTACGCTTGCCGGGGTTGGTCCGTGGATGGGTGACCATCTTTACATACCGAGACTCCTCCGTGCCTCGGAAAGCACGTTAAGGCGTTGGTCCCGGCTGTCATTCGTGGATCTTTGACAGTCGTTACGGGTCGTCAGAAGCCCATAAATCTGACAGCCAGTCTTACCAAGGGGTATCGTGTTACCCAGTTACTGGGTTGTGGAGGTCAGATAGGCAGTCGCTCCATGTAAAATACTGATATTCAGCTGCATTCGGTTAGACTGGAAGCCGACCCCAATATAGTTGGGAAAAGGCTAGGCAGATTGTTTTTTTTTTTTTTTTGAAAGCAGCATCGATGATTTCGAGAAAACAGCCTATGACAGACCGACGGACGGAAAATTCCCTCTTAATTACGGATTCAATAAAATCAATATACCTTATGTTTTCAAGATTGCTCATAACTTTACCATTTCATACATTATACACATAGTAGCGTATTTAAACTTTTGACACTTGCCGACAAGCATTCTAATGCATTCATGTACCTACTAAGTAATGTCAAATAACAATGACCCCATTTCGAAACGCTTCATAAAAATACCGTCAAATTGTTGCAGAATGTTTGACTTGCGAAAAATAATATCGATATTTATATAAATATTTAGCGTCCCATTTAATTTGAATTATTTTTACAACATCATTTGAAACGAATCAAATCCGGCGTGTGAGAGCGTCTCCTACCTACCTAAATGATGTTGTTAACTTATTAAGTTTAGGTAAGTTAACTTGATTATAATTTGCTGTTAAATATACTATCATAACGTCATGAGAAAGGAATTTAGCAGGATTTATGTTTGTTTCAATTTACATATTTTATTTTTAAATGGTATTTCACACATAGGTATCAATATTTTTATTTTTTATTTCTGTATCTGCCCATGATATCACAGCGGCCCCTATGAGAATACCGCTGCGATACTTATTTTTAAATTTCACAGCATCTTACTGAGATAGGAGCATTTTTCGCCCCGTACAGGACTTTCAAAAATACTTTTTACCAAAAAAAAAAGCGACTTCCAAAAAAAAAAAGTTATTTTTCACTTTTTAGTTATGATACCTACCCCACATCAAATTCGATTACCACTATTTGCTACACCGCACAAACAACGGTGCCACAAGATATACGAAGTGGATTAAATACATATGTATATCGAAGCTAACTCAAAAACTACCCAAGGAAAGTTGCAAAGCCCGAGTGCATCTCATGACAATTTCAATAAGCCCAAACACGGCTAGGATACATTATTTTATTACGGAGTTCCGGTGCATACTCTCCGGCTTCATCTTCTGATCAGTTCAATGGTACCATTTTCATCAGAATTATTATTTAAAATTGTTTCATAGTTGTTTAACTACCTTAATCGAGATATCGCCACCTATAAAATACTTATCATTGCGGAGTTCCGATGACCATTTGTGGTCTACTTCATCAGTTTCACTTCATCAAATGATACTTTCTGAATGCAAATGCTTGAGTTGTTGATGAAAATATAAAAATCGCTATGTGTTTGCCTATAATATTTGAGGAATTCCCTCAATTCCTCATGGATTCCATCATCAGATCCTGGATTCAAGTACAGAAGTGATCATACGCATGTGTAATAGATTAAGGGGCGTATTGGAGGTTGCATATATGTCTGCACTGGCCTGTGTGAATAATCATATTTACAGATGTCTGTCATGTATTTGAAACAGCATAGTTACGGTTGTTGATGTTCTTTATATTGTCACTTGTGTGTGAAATATTGACCACGAAGTAATATAGTAACTATAATACCAGTGCTGCTCTTTTACTGCTATTGTTTTTCCAATTCCACCCTTGGAATATCCCTTTTCGAAAAAAAAAATCTTCAAAATCAGTTCATAAACGACGAAGTTATCTGCGAACACACATAAAAAATATATATAGGTACGGTCGATTTGAGAAACCTCCTCCTTTTCTGAAGTTGGTTAAAATCTGACTAGACTTTCTGTTACCGTTTTAGTTTAGTTTTTTTTTTTAATGTTTCTATGAATGTGTTTAGTTTAATTTGTGATCTTCCTGTGCGGGTCCCAATAAATACTTTGCTTTCTTTATTTTCTTTCCTTCTCCATAAACAATAATGATATAACTAATATTATGGAGTTTCTTGCCTGTTCTTATCCACAGGCACGCTTTGGAAGGGCAACTAGCTCCATAATATTTCTGACTGACCGACCGATCTGCTGTTACCACGATTGCATACAGCTAAATGGGAGAGAACATTATTTTTTGAGGGAGTACAAAATTTTATACGTCGAGTGAAAAAATCAAATCATTTATTTCAAATAGGCACGTAAAAGGCAATTTTGAGCGTCAAAATTTACATAAAATTTATTGACTAAACAGGTAAATAACGCGAATTCGTTCGATATTTTCAAAACTATGTAAGTTTATAAAAGAATCAGGCTTTTGCAGGTGGATTAAATCTTACTTAAATGTTATTTATGTCAATGATTTGTTAAAAAGAAAAACAATACCTAAATCCTTGTCATTTCTTATTACGTACTTGTTTATGGTACCTAGGTACTTATTACAATTCATCGGTGGAGGGTAAGTACATTGATGCATTGTTATAAATATCAATTTGTTTAGGTTTTCAATCGAAATAATACCCTTTCCAGTTTTAAGAGAGCTAACAACGGTCCACTACGTCACTCCTTCAAAAAAATTATTATCTCGTGACTGAGAAGGAATTAAGGCTCCTTCACACTGGCGCGATATCGCAGGCGCGACAGGCAGCGACAAAGAAATTGTGCTACTAGTATCGCGTCGCGCCCGCGGTATCGCACTAGTCTGTACGAGCCTTTATGAAAAACGGCTCAATAAGGAACTTTGGTAAGTGTGTCTGGAATTTTCTAATACCTTTTAAACGTTTCATATTGAGACACGAAGCAACAAAATACGATCTAGAGGAATGTGGCTGCTTTGTTGTGTTGCTTCGTGTCGAAAATCTATTAGAATATTCTAGACACACTTACCGAAGTTCTTTATTGAGCCGTTTTTCATAATTCCTTCTCAGTCACGAGATAATATATTTTTTTAAGTAGACCATTGTACGCAAATTGTATTATTTCGATTGAAAACCTAAACAAATTGATATTTTATTATGACTTGATATTAAATATCTGCCTAATATGTTCAAACCATCCTACGCACATGTCAAAGGTGAGCCCAACAACATAAATTGATACAACACATTATTATTCAACACGTAGCTGTCAAAATACAAAGCAATAACATAAAAACTGAATCCTATTCAAGCAAGTACCTACTGATTGAAGTTCGTTTGCTCATTCGTCAAAACATTGTTATAATAAAGTACTTACTTTAAAATGCCAGTTGTAATCTGCGTCAATAATAAACAATTTTCGAACTCATAGTAATATTATACTTAGGTCAAGGTCCCTTAGGATGTAATTTATTTCACAATAGAAATTCGTCGCGATGAAGTAATATTACATTCTGAATGCTAATTTAATATTTTATTACTTTGCTATTTGGATCCGTTTATATGGCCGCTGGGCAACACCTTAAAATTGGAACATTACTTGTTGTTGTGATTTTGTTCTCGTTGTTTACTGTAATAATCTAGTCTTCATTTGTTTTATTTGCTTATTTAGTTAGTATGTATGTATCTATGTATCTATTATATATCTGTGTATCTATTATAGGATATTGTACTGTTATACTTTTTATTTTTGCACCAATGACAACCCCATTTTATGTCCATAAATTCACTGTCCATGCCAAGGTTGCCTGGAAGAGATCGCAGTATGCGATAAGGCCGCCCGTTGTATATTTTATAGTGTATAAGTTTTCTTTTCTTTTGTAATGTGTAATCTGATGTACAATAAAGCATATATAAATAAAAAAATAAATAAATAAAATATCTATGCTGAGCCAATATTGTTTTTGAGTCTGGACATAATATTCAAAGATTTTTTTCTTTGCGCCTGTGCTGGTTTCCCCTCCTTTGTCTTATAAATCTCTTGGTGTTTACTTGGGACAATTCTTTATTCAGGATGGCCCTACCCTATATGTATATGAAAATAAAACCTAGGAAACGTTTTCCTCCTAAATTAGGCATTTGAGGCTAGTCACAGAACACAGATTTTATGAATTCCGTTACCTACTAATATATCATCGTCTTAAGGCCCAGATATATGCCAGTGACCTTAAGTGATTAGCTTGCGTGTTTTGTAGAGAGCTCACGCTATGCGTCGTACGTCCAACCAGTAATACGACTCGCCCATCCAGGAGCACTGTCCCAAATAAGACACATTATTAATTTATGAAACATAAAACAAAAGTTATTTTAATAAAACACGTATACTAAAAGATCAATAACTAAATTATCTTTAAAAAGGTGAAGGTTTCAGAAAAATACGCTTGATAGATTTTGCGTGATTCGCAGTTTTTCATCCGCGTTAGAATAACTTTACAAATTAATTTCACTATGTATTATAAATATAATCTAAAATATTCACATATTAAGTTATTAAGAGAATGCTCTAATTTAACATATGTTTTTTCCAAATCATTAACACTACTTGTTTAGGTGTGATCTTCAGTATAAAATCATTAAAAGTCGTATGTCGTCGCCTTAAGAGGGCATACTATGGTCCACTTACGCCACTCCTTTAAAAAAATATTATCTCGTGACTGAGAAGGAAATATGAGAAACGGTTCAATCAGCGACCTCGGTAAATGTGTCTAGAATTTTCTAATACCTTTTATAAACTTTCATATTGAGACACGAAGCAACAAAATACGATCTAGAGGAATGTGGCCGCTTTTCTATAGATCGAATTTTGTTGTTTCGTGTCTCAATATGAAAAGTTATAAAAGGTATTAGAAAATTCTAGACACAGTATGCTCTCTGGAACGTAGTATGCTCTCTTAATAAGCCCGATAACATCCACTGCTGAAAACGGGCCTTTATAAGGTCGCTACTAAGAGCGGATATTGGAGAAATTAACAATATCCCCGATCTTGGTGAGCAACAGCACTTTGACCAGCAGTGTCAGCTAGCAAAAACATGATTCTCTATAGCCAAAGTCTCTAATTCAGATAATTTATTTAAACAAATGAATGTCAAGAAATGTCACTGTCAAAATGACAGGACAGTGGTGCAAAACATTTTATCATATTTTTTCATTTTTTTGTAAATAATTATCTATGAAATTAAAGTGAATTATAAGAACTATGCAAACAAAATACCGTTGCCAAACAATGTTTTATGTAGTGTGTTGAAGACACGGCCTATGATCGTCATAATCACCCCTTTTAAGTCCACTGCTAGACTAGGACTCCCAAAATCGATTTCCACTCGAAACAGTTTATAGCCGTTTTCTTCCAAAATGTGGCTAGAAATGCTACATATGTACAATATGAATATATGAATGAGAGTTGTAATGTTAGTATTGTTGAAGATGTAAAAAATGTGAAAATGTTTGGATCTCCTGCATTGTTACCAGTATCATAAAATATTTTATACCATAAAATCTCCTTTTTTAATAACTTTTGTTAAAACCGAAAATTTATAAAAATTATTACGGTATGAATATTTTTAATTACTATTTCTTAAATTCAGTACTTAAAAGAAAATGGATCCTTCTTTTTCGCCCTTTTATGTGAATTACCATTACAAAGATATTTTTTTGATATGTTATCCCCTTTGTTTACATAAATGATCTGAATTTGAGAGTTTGAGTATAGATAACAATTAGTCGAACAGATTTCATAAATTTCTTAATAAATAAAAGTCTTATTGAAGACATTAAATGACAATTATCTTGCGAGCGTGATTGTCGTCGTGGGTCATAAGGCAGGTGTATCGCTTGCTTGTGTCAAAGGTTGCTCACTGTGAGTGCTGCAGGAATGTTAGTGCTTGTGAAACAGTCTAACACCATCTAACCTTCAATAATTATCTTCTTGTACATTTGACAAAATTTTACGTTCTTTTGATGACGTCTGAAGATTGAATACAGTTAGGAAAACTTTATTATTATTAATTAAAGTGTCCGACATATCTCGGGACCCTGGGATCCCGGACCTTTGGAAGACGTATACGAGGGGCCGAAGCCGACATGCAGAGGCCCATTAGACGCTTATAACTAAATGAGGCACCAACCGACGATTATCCCTATACGCACTATGCAAGTGCACCCATGGACAACCCCCGGTTGGTGTAGGACTATTGCAGGATATGGAAACAAAGATATTGGACTATGGGTATGGGTGGTTAAAATGGACTGGTTACCTAAAACTATGGAAGGACTATTGCCCCTGCCTGATTAGTATTTTATTGTACACGGATGGCAAAGGGTGACTTGCACACTCAATAATGGGCCCCCGGAAAAGCTCGCTAGCACTTAGTGCCATAGCAACAAGGGAGCAACATATCCTGAGGTGCTTGAGGACTGGAGAGGTATACCACGACTATCAGAACAATCCCAGAGCCCGGAAGATGGTCAAGATCCCTACCAGCTCTTACTGGAATACTTCCTTCCTCCGAGTACGTTTGCTCTTGCGTTTCTCCACTCAAGCCGTCCAATAAAGGCAAGAATGAGGTGGGAGCTCAGTTCCTCGTCAGTGTTCACTCCAGCCGGCCAATAAAGGCAAGTCAGAGATAAGGAACAGGACTTCTCCCGGGAGATAGGGTCCATGGGGTCGCTACTGCCCAACAGCTTGTCACATGCTGCCCTGCGGGTTTCTGTATCTCTCTTGGTCTGGTTCCTTACCCTAGACAATTTCGGGCAAAGTAAACTCTATATCGGGCTCTTTTAGGTCTTTGGGTTCTCTTCTTCTTAGCTTCACTCTTCACAGAGGGGTCATGGTCACGATGAAGTGTTTCCAATCGCAGATGTAGTCGTAGCTCGCATCATGATCTCCCTGTATCTGGTTCTGTTAGATGACAGTCTGACGCAAACATTAAGGCGATGATAACCGACTTAATGAATTTATACTGAAGTTCACGGCTAAACGAGTAGTGTTAATAATTTGGAAAAAATATATGTTAAATAAGAGCACAAATTAATTTCACTATGTAAAAACTTAATATGTGAATATTTTAGATGTTTATATTACATAGTGAAATTAATTTGTAAAGTTATGTCTAACGCGGATAAAAAATTGTTTATCACGCAAGATCTAACAAGAGTATTTTTCTGAAACCTTCACCTTTTTGAAGATAATTTAATTATTGTTTTTTTAGTGTAAGTACGTGTTTTATTAAAATACCTTATGTTTTATGTATAATAAATTAATAATGCATCTTATTTGGGACAGCGCTCCTGGATGGACGAGTACTATAGTCCTATTACTGGCTGGACGTACGACACGTTGCGTGAGCTCAGTACAGAACACGCAAGCTAACCACTCAAGGTCACTGGTATATATCTGCGTCCTAATGGGAGGACGCGTGCGCTCGTGCGATTGGCCGCACATGGTGATGGGGCCCGCTAGGCATGGCGGGCTGATACCAGTCGGGGGTACGGCGAATGAACAAGTATCTCCCGGGCCCCTGACTCATGGTAATAGAAGGAACAGTGTGGTTTTAGTCGGTAGAAATCCGACATAATCCTTCGTTTTTCCCAGATAGGGGGTATTCAACAGGATTTCCCCACGGAAAAAAAAAACTGTCAGTAGTAAGACTGCACGTTAGAAGTGAAAACTTCTTAGCTTCACAAAGTCGTAAACATATGAGCGTGACGGTCCGTGAGTTAAGTGTTTTTTCCCCATCCCAAAAGTGCCCAACGTGCCTAAAGAAATTATCACCGGCTGAAAGTACTTTTACGATTTATCTAATCGAGATGACATTTACCTTTCCTGTATGAGACGAAGCTGCCATGTTCTCTGCTAACAACATCTGGCTGTTTGACTGCTAACACTCTTTCTACCAACTATCGCTTAGTAATCCCTGAATGCAAAACAAAGGCAGCTCTAGATCTTCTAGTCTAGACCAGCGAAAGAGTTAACCAAAGATTGCACCTAGTCCATTATGAAACTCCGCCCGTAAAGGCTAACAGTAATAGATCGTGATAAACAATATGAAAGAATAAAGTCACGACATATTACCACCGAACGTTGTAGGTACCTACTGTCAATTACTGACCTTTTGACCCCTGCTGTAACATGTACTGTTGAATGGACGCAAGACCATCTTTAGAGGACAATGAAACGCAAAATTAAATATTACTAAACGCATTAATTCTTCGATCATTATTACTGTGACCTAAGTGACTAGCTATTATTATTTGTACCTAATGCTACGCTGAAAGAAAGATCGCTTATGGTGTAAAATTGTAGCTACGTGGGTTGCTTTGATGCTATCGTTTTATTTATACCTCTACCTAACGATTTTGGTTAGGTAGGCGAATGACTTTCATAAGGTTACCCAGTTGCAGACCTAGAGCTATGGGCACGCCATAATTGTGGCGATAAGTCCCCTCTTTGAGGAGTGGCTAGAGAGGCACCACGGCGTCCTCACTTTCCGCCTGACACAGGTCCTCACCGGACAGGTTGTTTCCTCCTGCTTCGGATTAGGCGGGAGGAAACGCCCGGGTGTTACCATGTGTGGTTCGTCCGGAGGACACGGTGGAGCATACAGTGGAGGTCTGCCCGGCTTGGGCAGAGCACTACCGTGTCTTCACGGAGGCGATCGGCGGTGGCGATCTCTCGCGTCCGGCCCTGGTCCAGGCCATGTTCCGGAGTGAGAGTGCATGGGAGGCAGTCACCTCCTTCTGCAAACCAGTAAAGCTCGTGAAGGAGGAGACGCCCTCACGTCCCTAGTCGCCACAGGAGACACCCTGGGCGGCCACCGTAGGCGCAGGGTTGCGGACGGCGAGCTATGGACATCTCGCCGTCCGGTAAGGACCAGGCCCGGGTCGACGGCGCGTTGTATTCTACGCGCGCCTCAAAGAGATGTCAGCACGCACTGACGGGGTCCGCCAGGACCGGTACCCAGTGCCAGGGTTGAGGGTTTGTCCAAAAGGGATATCGTGACCCTGGCACACAGGCAATTGAAGGAACATGGGTGAATTTTAGTCAGTAAAAGTCTGACACTCCCGCTCCGCCCAGAGCGGAAGAAGTTATTTGATAATTTCACACCCAAAAAAATTCTTATTTTTTTATGAGTTTGTATCTTTTTTACTACTATAGCTATAATTTTTTATAGTCACTTAATTAATGAGCAGGTACGACCTTAAATGGTATAGTATATTTAATATACTAATTTAAATTAAACAGGTACCCAACGGATTGCCTATTGGAGACATCAGAAAGTTAAGTATATATATATATATCAGTTTGAGGCGACAATCTACACCGGAAATATCGACAGGTACTTAACTATTTCAAAAATCTAAAGTATCTGAATTACATCATCAAGATATTACAACAGCTATCATGAACTGTATGGACATCTTACAATACACTTGTATGATTGAGATACGATCGACCTCCCATATTAGTAGGATTTCCTTATTTGAACTAAGGTCATAAGGTGCTCTTCGGTGTTAATAAACATTGTAAAGAGTATAAAATTGGCTTCACCGTCGAATTCAGTACCTACCTGCTGCTATTTCATAAGTAACAAGATGTGATACAGATTACAGATTATCATTCAGTTGTTGAACCAAGATACTTACACAAGACAAAAATTGTAAATGTCGCTAAAATAAAAGTAAGGCATTTTGAGAAAGATTTATCATCTGCGTAGTCTTTTCCCAACTATGTTGGGGTCAGTTTCCAGTCTAACCGCATGCAGCTAAATACCAGTACTTTACATGGAGCGACTGCCTATTTGACCTCCACAACCCAGTTACTGGGTAATACGATACCCCAAGCTTGTCAGATTTTCGGGATTCTGACGACCCGTAACGTCTGTCAATGATCCACGAATGTCAGTCGGGACAAAGGCTTAACGTGCTTTCCGAGGCACGGAGGAGTTTCGGTATGTAAAGATGGTTATCATCCATCCACGGACCAACCGCGTTAAGCCTAGCTTAACTTGATCGATCGACCCGTTCGGCTGTTATTACATAGCCACAAGCCCCTCCTCATTCTAAGAAACATAACGACATTATAATTTGATTGGCTTTTGTGGACATGATATTTATTCAGATATGTTACTGTAGTTGTAATTGCAATCATGTCATTAATATTTTATATACTTAGATTATTTTATATTTTGTGAATGTGAGAACGTTGTAGGCCTAGTAGAGTGTAGATTTGTTGGCGGTTTTCTATTTTGTTAAGTACCTGGTATTTGTTGAAAGGCCTACACTGTCCTCCCATACCTATTATCACTGTTATTTTATAATATTGTAAAGCCAATTATTTTTAAAAGAGTAACCGTGGAGTTCCTTGCCGGCTCTTCTCCATAGGAAACGACTAATTGGAACCGTGCACCTAGCTTCTGACGTTACATAAGTGCCCATGTAGGTTTATGTGAAATAAAATATTTTGATTTTGATTTTGATTGGAAAAGAATCATTAGTCTACTTACCTAGGTATAATAACCGGCATGAGTCGTGAGCACAGATGGCCAGTAGGGGGGATATGTTCGCGCATGTACACTTTCGGCTAAATAAAAATGACACGCAGGAGTCCAATAGACGACGAGTATCGGCTGATGAACCAATAGCATGCAGCTCGGCGCACCCCGGCTTCTTCATTCCGCTAAAGAGACCTAAAAATTTACTACTACTAGGTGTCAGTTTGTGCTCACGACTCGTGCCGGTCACTATACCTACTTACTAGTGTTAATTCAAAAAGTGCATTATATTTAGGGCGAATATGCTGGCCCGCAGATTTTCTCGATGTACAGACGTAATTAAAATAATCCTTTTTAAGGCATACTGCACAGTACTGTACTCGAGAGCCCTGTGGTTCACATATACATACGCAAAAGGCTTACAATGCTCTGAGTATCCAATACAATAAAGCATTCAGGGTATTGTTGGGATTGCCACGGTTTTGTAGTGCCTCGGCAATGTTTGCAGACGCACGCACTGACGGCTTTGATGCACTGTGGCGTAAGAAATCTGCCTCGCTACTCCGCAGGCTGCGTGGCAGTCGAAACATTATCCTGCAATCAATAGCCGCCCGGGCAGACAGTCCGCTAGTGTGGGCGCTTGCAAATCGGACCCGTTCTGTTTTAGTTATTAAGTACCAACATAGGCTAAGCCATTTTATTACTAACACTATAGACCACTGTAGTCTGAATAAATAAATATATATAAATAAATAAAAAATATTAGGGAAAAACATTATTTTTGGTTATTGTCAAAGTGACTTGTTTAATAAAGCATAACTCTGAACGGACTAAGATTTAGAACTTGGCGCCCTAATAATTTTTGTTCTGCTTAAAAACACCTATTCAACAATTTGTTTCACATAGCTTTTGGAGTGTGGGACCAGAGTTCAATACAAATCCTGGTATCATCCTTTCATGATTGAATTAAAATAGGTGTTGAAGTTAATACCTACTTATGTTTCAAAGCTATGAATTGGGTCTTTATAGTTTTGAGTTGACGTCTTCATTTTGTTTCAGTAAAGGATTTATATAAAGCAGTGACTATTTGCAGCTACAAACTACAACATTTGTGATTTGTCTGAATAAACATGCCTGTGACATGAACAAAGTAATGAAATTATGTAACAGCTACAATTCATTGTACCAAACCATTGTAATGTCTTTAGTTACAATAATCGATCAAAATTAAATTGCTTCAACATCTGATTTGTCATCGCAAAAGATCCACTGACACCGTAGATAATTTTTAGGGTTCCGTGGTCAACAAGGAACGCTTACAGTTTCGCCATGTCCGTCTGTCTGTCTGTCCGCGGCTTAGCTCAGAGACCCTTAGTATTAAAAAGCTGAATAGCTCTAATTGGCATGAGTCTACATATTAATCACGCCGACAAGTGGTAAAATAAAATCTCGAAATATATTTTTTGTACCTTCCCTGCACGTAAAGTGGGGATGATATTTTTTTTCTCGTCTGTCCCATGGTGTGGAGTATCGTAGAAGATAGGCCGTTTAAAAATATTGTGGGTTTGTAGTAACCATTTTTCGATTCAGGGATTTAAACAGCTTATTTTTGTTAGAGTCAAACCAGAGTCAAGTGTTCCCCCTGCCAGCTAAATAGTTGTATTTGGATATGTGTGAAAAAATTCACGGCACTAGTATACCGGATGACATTTTTTACCGTCTCGTAAAAATTTGGGTATACTAGGTGAACGGAGTAGAAGCCTATGGCATAGTTTTTATTATTTTTTCTTTAACCTAGAAAGAAATTGATCTATGGATAAATACCACACATTTGAAGTAAACTTATCATACTATAACAATAAACACAGAAATTTAACAAAAAACATAATTCAATAAATAAATACGATAAATAATATTTAAATTTAAATCATACGCACCCAAATTTCAATATTTTTATCTTTTATTTTAGTTTTATTTCTGAAAAAAAAAAAAAAATTGCTATGCCATAGGCTTCTACTCCGTTTACCTAGTATACCCAATTTTTTTCGAGACGGTAAAAAAAGTCATCCGGTATATAATGAAGTTAAAAGGAAAACTATCACAGCTAAGTAGGTTTCACAAGTTACCGAGTAATAGACGACCAACTTACATTTACAGTTGAAAAACTTGTTCTCCCATACATTCCGTATGGTAGAACAAGTTTTTCAACTACAATGTTAAGTTTATTGTTGGGATAAATTCATACCAACTACGGAACCCTTCATTGTGCGTGGTCCGACACGCACTTGGCTGGTTTTTAAATATTGTTCTGATATGACATGCCCTCAACTTTGCCATTTGACTCATAACCCTTACATTCTTCTCACTGCAGTATAAATACAACTAATTGAAATTTATTATAGTCAAGTGACGCACACAGTGAATTATTCTCCTTATGTTTACTTACGCCTATTATACAGTATGGAACCTACATTTAAGCAATAAATTATACCACATACTATTGTTATCACCTATTCTGACGATATACAAAAAATGAACGAAATATGTCGCGAAAAATGCTGCTACCTCCCTCAGCTGTTCCCTACACTTTGACGAGTTATGCGAACATACTCGTATAAATATAGGGAACGGGAGATTTTTTTTCGCGACCGATTTTGTTCACTGATACTCACCTACTTGAGGGTTGGTTCGCATCATTAAAAACTCAGCCTTATCTTTGTAGAGTCACGGATCTTTTTTGCTGAATGAAAGAACCAACCGTTAGGACCACTTTGGTATATACAACTCATCCCTGACCACAATCAAATGTGTGTTGAGTCCTTTCTGCGTAACTACGGCCAATTACTTTAAACATTAGCACATGCTCTTGGCTCGAAGCGGATGCGGTCAGAGTGCGACCTTCACCAAGCGTGCCCTTTCAACCGAGCGGGCAGATGTGTCAGAGGCTGGGTGCGATCGCCGGGGCAACACGATCATTCAATGATTCAAGGCGCTACCACACAGACGGAATGACTTGCTTCGCTGTGGCGCAGTTCGGTGGAAAATATACCAATTTGAGATTTTTAGGGTCAACAAGAGATAAAGAGATAAAGAGATATTTATTTGTAAACATGTGTAACAGTATACATATAAATGCAAATGTGGATGTCAAAGTGAAAAATTCGAGTTCAACATGTTTTGCCACCATTGGCGTACAAAGATAATTATAGCCACTTAAAATATAACACTATTTAGAAAGAAAAAAAATAAAAAAATAAAATAGTAATAACAAAATTAAAATATAACACAGATTAGAAACTGTCATTTAAAAAATCTTTTATCATAATAATAACATTTTTCAGTAAGTAACTTCTTAAGTTCTCTTTTGAATAAGTTTGGCTGGTTTATATTTTTAATAACCTCTGGAATCTTATTGTATATTAATGGTGCCATACAAAACACACTTTTATGAAGGAGTGCTGTTTTCGCAGAGTGAGGCTGTAAGAAGTTCTTATATTTAGTTCGTCTATTTCTAGTGAACAAGAAACCCTTATAGTATCGCCATGTCCGTCTGCCTGTCTGTTTGTCCGTCTGTCCACGACTTAGCTATAAAGCTGTAATTTGGTGTGAGTATACATATTAATCTCGCCGACAAAGTGGTAAAATAAAATCATGAAATATTCATCATATTTTTTAGGGTACCTCCGCTACACGTAAAGTGGGGGTGATCTTTTTTTTTCTCATCTATCCCATGGTGTCGGGGGATATTGTTGGATAGCCCGTTCAAAATTATTGCGTATTGAATCAAACCATTTTTAGATTCAGGGATCCGTTTGCGTAATATTAAGCATTAAAGTGCAAATTTTTGTTAGAGTCAAGTGTCCCCCACTGCCAGCTAAACGGTTGAATTTGGATTATAAGTGAAAACATTTACAACAATGGTATATTATAACGAAGTTAAAAGAAAAACTATCACAGCTAAGGGCGGATTGTTTCACGTCAACTTATACGCACGCGTATACGTCATAAATGGCACTAACTATCGCCAAACCAAAAAATGCGTTGTTTCACAAAATTATGCCCTTATCGTTCGTTAAAAAATAACGATTACAGTAACCGGTACCATACCCACTGGGCCTCAAGTCTGCTATTACAATAGTGTCAGAATGGTATCGTCATTGTGAGTATTTGACAGTGTTTTTATGGCAAATCTATCAAAAACTCACAATGAAGAGACCATTCTGACACTATTGTAATAGCAGACTTGAGGCCCAGGTTGACGTAATTTTATTCTTTTACATTTCAACTTCGACGATCGGTTTTTTTATGCAGTGAAACAACGCTTTGTATTTAGCGAACGTTAAACATCATAAATATATAATCGTTATTATTTGACGTACGTATGTTACGTTAACCAACGGTTTTTTTTTTTTTTTTTTTTTTTTTTTTTTTGTGTATGTCATCTCGGAGGTATAACCACTGGGGGTTCCTGCTCCTTAACCGGGCTTTCCTGTGGTGCCGCAAGCTCCTAACGAAGTTTACGCCTCCAGCCAGGGGGTTTTCACTATAATCTACTTAAGCTAGACGACTGCTCGCTAAGGGCACCCCAGGTGGGGCTCGAACCTCGGCTTAGGGCAGTGTCGGAGGGAGGGTGGCAAGGGACCGTCGGTGGCTGGATAATATCAGGGTTCTGATTATTAATCGGGGGAGTTTGGATTACAGGCTCAGCTAAACCACATGCTGGCACATCGTTAAGCGTCGTCAAGGGACGGGGAGGGCTTATTAATCGGGGTGGGTTTCGCGCGGGACCTCTAAAGCGAGGTCGGAATTGTGATCGTGTTCGTGTTGTGTGTACTCTTCGAGCTGTACTAGTTTCCCTACGGCTCTCCTGAATGAGAGTGGTGGGGTCGTCTGGGTCGGTCAGTGCGTGCCTTGGACGGCGGATCGTACTAATGCGGGAGGGGGTATAATTGGCGCCCTGCACAACGAGAGTGTTGCGGTGGGTGGCGGCAGAGTCGAAGAATCGCTTGGAAGAGCGTTTCAGAAATTGGGCTATTGTAGGCATTCTAAGCTCTACATGGAGGTTAGTGTTCCGAACGAACCAGGGGGCTCCCGTGCATTTACGGAGGAAACGATTTTGAATGATTTGCATCTTATGGATGACATGTGATTTTGCTTGGGCAAAGACTGGACTCGCATAGGTCATGATGGGGCGGATGCACGCGGTGTACAATCGCAATTTGCACTTGAGTGACAATTTGCTATTTTCGTGGACAAGGGAGTGAAGCCTATAGAGAGCGAAGGCGGCGCGCGAACGCACCTTACTTACATGCTCAGAAAAGGAGAGGCGTTGATCGAGAATGACACCTAGATATTTGGCTCGCTTCTCCCAAGGGATAGGCTTGCCGAACATGGTGACAGGTTTGGGCTTTGGGGGGATTTTTCTCGGTTTTATGAAGAGGACCGCTTGGCTTTTGTCAGGATTGACTTCGATCCGCCACTTTCTAAACCACGCACCGAGCTTGTCGGCTGCAGTCTGGAGAGTGTTGGTAATGACATTATGACTCTTCCCTCTGTAGTAAACGGCCGTATCGTCTGCGAACAGAGCCAACTGAGCCTTTTTAAACTTCGGGATGTCGCTGGTGTAAAGCGTAAAAGCCAGGGGGGATATCACAGAGCCCTGAGGGACTCCTGCGCGTATGGGATGGGAGGAGGAGAGGGCTCCCTCTACGCGATAGCGAAAGGTGCGATTCGACAAAAAGTCTCGTAAGATGAGCACGAGACGCTCGGGCACACCGAGTTGGTACAGCTTGTAAATCAAGCCGTTGTGCCAGACTTTGTCGAACGCTTTCGCTATATCAAAGAAGATAGCTCCTGTCATAAGGCCGCGTTGAAAGCCGGCGCTTATGTCCTCGACTATACGGTGGACCTGATGGGTCGACGAATGTTTGGTACGGAATCCAAACTGTTCGTGGGGGATAAGGCCCTTAGTCTCGGCGTAGTCTCTGAGACGCTTATAAATAAGCCTCTCGTAGAGTTTGCCCATGACTGTGAGCAGGCTAATGGGGCGGTAGCTCGCGGGCTCCTTCTTGGGTTTACCGGGTTTGGCAATACCGATTACTGTGGCCTCTTTCCACACTTGCGGGAAGACATTATTGTTCATGGCTCCATTGAAGATGGTGGCCAAGAGCATTATCAGGTGGGCGGGGAACAATTGGACCACCCTATTGGTGATACCATCAGAGCCAGGGGCTTTACGAGGTTTCAGACCCTTTATGAGCTCGTGCACTTCCGCCGGTGTGACGGGAGCCAGAGGATACTCAGGGTCTTCCACGGGCGGGAGGGAGGCTCTACGTTCGACTTCAGCGTCGACCTCATCGAGGTGAGCTTGGTCTACTTAACCAACCGTTTGAAACAACCGGCCCTAAGTAGTATCTACAAGTTACTGGGTAATAGTCGACCAACTTATATTTGCAAAACATGTTTTTCAACTACAAAGTTCAGTGTGTTCTTGCGATAAATTCATCCCAAATTCACCCTTCATTATAAAGATCCAACACGCACTTGTTATTAGCATTGCTATGACCACCACAGCATGGGTTCCTAAAAACCTCCAACAGCACCACGGGTGACCCAGATGTAGATGGCGGGAAGAAATTGACACTTATAGGAGGGATTGGTCCATGTTGGCTCAGGATCCAGTTGAGTTAAAAAAGGAAATAGCCTTTGCCCAGCGCGTCAGTCTGTAGTCCCGAGCCAATCATACCCATCCCCTTCAACCAACTACGCAGGGGGCTACAAGAATTCACCCACACACAATCTGGTGGACCTCGACACCGGGCTGCAGGCAGTCCAGAGAGGCTATGCCATCCTTAGATGGTAGACTGACCAGGCGGTTATTGCGCCTGGACAGAAATGGTCTGCGCTTGGTTACAGGGACCATCACGGGACACTGCTCGCTAAACAAACATTTTCACACAATTGGGATAACGGACAGCCCTCTGTGCAGGGCCAGGGACATGTATAGCTTGATGTGTAGTCGTGTGTACAACAAATAGAAACAAAAAAAAATAAGCCGTGGCGGCTAAGAGATGACCAGTCCCAACTGACGGCCCCCGTTCACGAACATGACGCATCGATTAGCACCATTCAGAACAACCATTTTGAAGAGAGCTAAATGATCCAACACACGCGCCACCATCAGCGAGACATCTAAGTGAGCATGACTAACCTACTCAAATTTACCCCTATGTCACGAGCCGCACGTATTGTTAATATTATTACGGTATCGGAGGATATATTTGGGCAGAACCTGCCGAAATTCATTCAAATGGCACAAATAATAATTGAAAGAGGTATTGTGTTATAAACATTTGTCAGGTTTATAATTTTGTTTATTATATAGTATTTATGTATATTTCTTTGTAATTTTACTTACAAGTCATTTTATTTATTGTAAATTTGTGTAGACATGTGACTTATAACATCGCCTTGGATGATTCTGTAAAGATGTTATAATTGTGATTTAAATAAATAAATAAAATAAATAAATAAATAATGACATACTCTCAGCCGCCAGGGCACATTCAAGTCAATGAAAGACAATATTACCCGGTCAATGGTAGTCAATGGTCAACTATAGTACATAGTACTCACACCTGTGCTATGCAATTTGTATAATAAAATCTGGCACTGAAAATTTGAAATAATTTACAATTTGGAACCGCGAAATTGACCCGTACGGTATGGTATCTCAGTGTTATATGTTATTAATAACATCAGGTGAACTATGACTAATACGAGTAGGTAAAATTAACACAGCTTACTATCACTCATTTCAACCTTGTAACGATAGAGCCACAGTACCTAACAGCGAATGCAAAAAATTAATATTCCTGTTCTTATTTTTTAATGATCAATTTTTTGGCTCTGTGATATATGGACTATATTTAATAAAAAATAGACTAGTTGGCATTGCTTTATATCGATTCGAAATGACAAAATAACCGACATTCATCACTGATGAGTTATTTATATGCATTTTTAATATTCTAAATATTAATAAATCTGCTATTCGGTTTATTAAAGTTTATCGAATTAATAAAAAATGATTGGATTTGATTGATTCATCAATTAGCGAATACTATTCAACGTAATATTATTATTTGGCAGCTGTTGATCTCGAAATAGATAACAAAACGGTAGGATAAAGCAATGGCAATGGATTTTCACAATAATGTTATAATAATAATAATAATACGAGGGTTAAAGTATGAAATTGCCGTTTTATAGTAATAGATACTTTGAATTGACATTAACCCTTCATGGTGTGAAATATTCGAGTGAAACTTTTTTTACATTATACCTATGAGATTTTTCTTAAAAAAAATATGCAACATTTGATCATCGAATTTCAATTGTTTTTTTTTTTATTCATCTTAGACGAAAAAGATGGATACTTCGAAAATCTGAGTAATTTTTGAATACGAGTTCCGACGCGGAGCTAACGCCGCAGAAACAGCTCGCAATATCAATGCCGCGTTTGCAGAGGAGATTGCTAATGAACGCACCGTGCGTTTTTGGTTTAAACGCTTTCGTACTGGAAACTTCGACTTGAAGAACGAACCACGTGGAAGACCGCCCCACACAGGTGAATAACGCTGAATTGAAGGAGATGGTGGAAGCCGATCCAATTGAAAATAAACAAAATTGTTATTTTTTTTTTTCGTGTGTTATTGTCAAATTTCTTCTTTGTTATAGAGCATAATTATAAAGCCAATCACTGTTAGTAATGAAAATGGGGCTTTATTAGATGATTCAGAAGGAAGGTGTGGTTACCTGACAGGTTATTAAAATACTAGAATAAAACATTGTGTAAAAAAAAAAATACAATTTATAGATCAGGAAGTCTAGATAACAACATATTTAGGTCATCAAGGAGGATTTTGGCGGATTGTTGATTAATTGTCTGGTCAAAATATCTAGAGGGAAACTTTATTTAAAAATCTTTAGCCATGCTACATATTTCCTGTTACTACAATTTGCAATTCTGAACAAACGATGAGTAGCCAATCATTTCTATTAATTCAATATCTAAAATATATTTAGTAAAAACATAAAACAAAAAACAAACAATCACGATGATTAAATGTACAGTATCAATCACGAATATACACAATTCATTTTTAAATTTTTTTGTTTGATGTGTACAGACACAAACAAGAGTGAGATATCTTCAGCTTTATAATAGTATAGATTAGTATAGATTATAATAATTATAATATAATAATAAAATGTTTATTAGTACACTTAAAAAATCTACTACGAGTCCGCATAGATTGAGGAGCAATGACATCATAGCCTTTTCCCAATTATGTTGGAATCGGCTACCAGTCTTGCCCAACATAATTGGGAAAAGGCTATTATGAAAACGCAAACATAATCATGCATTTTTTAATTTCAAAGGACATGTCCGAAACTGGTTTTTTACCTTTAATCACATTTTTTTATTTTCAAAAATTCTAACCAATATTTCGATAGACATCCCAAAAAGTAGTGGTTCTATCTATATCATACATTTTTAAAGACCTCCAATTTTGAGAAATTCGTTTTTTATTATAGGGTGAATTTACTCCTACAACGAACTACTATGATACGGTGTGTTCACGTTACTATGATAGTAACGTGAACACACCGTAAAAAAAAAAATAACTTGTCAAAATTGACACGTGGTACTGTCAAACAATATTTGATTTATGAGTAAAAAAAACTATATTAAAATCAGATTATTTATCTATGTACCTTAACAAATAAGAATTAGGATGAAATGGGATCACAGAGTAATTAATTTTTTATACATGAATAGAATCATCTGTCAATTAAGACATTGTCAAAGTGTGTGGGAGGTTTAATTTTGGTTGCCATCAACGAATAAAATATATAATTATTATGTACTAACATTAAATAGTTTTAAAACAATCTCTTAAATGGAGGGTCTAAAATATTATATCAATGGGTCCAAGTTTCATATTTTTTATGCTTGTATTTAGGTGTAGGTTGGTGTTGGTTAGATTTTTCTCGGAATAAAAAACCAACGTCCATACAAAAAGCGGACATCACCTTTGACCACTTTCTCAGTTCAATTTCGATTAGGGGTATTGACTTACCGGGTTTTGATATTTAACTACACAATCAATATCCAATAACACATTTGTACTCGATGTTAGGTACGGCTGCATCTGTCAGTATGTTTTGTAGTTTGTTATTTACATTATAACAGCTATCAACTTAGGTCATCGATTAAAAAAAGTATTTTTGACAGCTATATCATAATCTGTTAATTAACCACCTTTATTAAAATGAACTAGGAAGGTACTTTTTTCTTGATCGTCAATTACCTTATTAAGTAGACGGAACACGTAATTAAGGTCAAGGATGTTTTAAATCATTCAACTTTATAATATTATTAATAGATTATTTGATGCTTTGTTTCACGACTTGACTATATTCTGTTAAGGCTCATTTTAATTAGTCGATAAGGAGGTTTCTGTAAAGTATAACATTAGTGGATAGGGAACGACTGCGATACACGCAGTGCCTGTGTTTGGTAGTTGATTTAAAGGCTCATTTTCATTGGTCAATCTCATTGGGTGTGAACCTCCGCAGGCTTTTTACCGACCGATGAATTTCATTAGTCACTACCCCGCCTGCGGGGAGTCCCCGCATGCTTTATATCAACCAAGTTATCGAATAATGAAAATGAGCCACGATGAATATATTAAATACGAGCTGTTTCCCGCGGTTTCGCCCGCGTGAATGTCAATACATCCCTATTTGAATCGTATTTTGTCCAAAATTTCATGTAATTTAATATTCTAACGAGGAAACCTAATTTTTCTAAAATAAAAAGAAGCCTTAGTTACTCTAGCGAGACTAGCCGGATCAAACAGACATAGAGTAGCATGTATAGCTTATAATGGACAGCGTAGCACGCTTAGCGAAACATGCATAGCATAGCATGCATAGCGTAGCATGCACAGCGTAGCGTGCATAGCGTAGCATGCTATACTATGCATGCTTCGCTATGACTGATACGCTATGCATGCTTCGCTATGCATGCTATAGTATGCATGCTATACTATGCATGCTATACTATGCATGCTTCGCTATGACTGATACGCTATGCATGCTTCGCTATGCATGCTATAGTATGCATGCTATACTATGCATGCTTCGCTATGCATGCTATAGTATGCATGCTATACTATGCATGCTTCGCTATGCATGCTATAGTATGCATGCTACGCTATGCATGCTTCGCTATGACTGATATGCTATGCATGCTACGCTATGCATGCTACGCCATGCATGCTACACTATGCATGCTACGCTATGCATGCTACGCTATGCATGCTTCGCTATGACTGATATGCTATGCATGCTACGCTATGCATGCTACGCCATGCATGCTACACTATGCATGCTACGCTATGCATGCTACGCTATGCATGCTTCGCTATGACTGGAACGCTAAATTATGCATGCTACGCTATGCATGCTACGCTATGCATACTATTCTATGCATGCTACGCTATGCATGCTACACTATGCATGCTACGTTATGCATGCTATGCATGCTACGCTATGCATACTACGCTATGCTTGCTACACTATGCATGCTACGCTATGCATGCTTCGCTATGCATGCTACGCTATGCATACTACGCTATGCATGTTACGCTATGCGTGTTACGCTATGCATGCCAGGTTATGCATGCTATGCATGCTACGCTATGCATGCTACGCTATGTATACTACGCTATGCATACTATACTATGCATGCTACGCTATGCATGCTACGCTATGCATGCTACACTATGCATGCTACGCTATGCATGCTACGCTATGCATGCTTCGCTATGACTGAAACGCTAAATTATGCATGCTACACTATGCATGCTTCGCTATGCATGCTACGCTATACATACTACGCTATGCATGTTACGCTATGCATGTTACGCTATGCATGCCAGGTTATGCATGCTATGCATGCTACGCTATGCATGCTACGCTATGCATGCTACACTATGCATGCTACGCTATGTATGCTACACTATGCATGCTACGCTATGCATGCTACACTATGCATGCTACGCTATGCATGCTACACTATGCATGCTACGTTATGCATGCTATGCATGCTACGCTATGCATGCTACGCTATGCATTCTACGTTATGCATGCTACACTATGCATGCTACGTTATGCAGGCCATGCTATGCATGCTACGCTATGCATGCTACGCTATGCATGCTGCGCTATGCATGCTACGTTATGCATGCTATGCATGCTACTCTATGCATGCTACGTTATGCATGCTATGCATGCTACGCTATGCATGCTAAACTATGCATGCTACGCTATGCATGCTACGCTATGGATGCTTCGGTATGACTGATACGCTATGCATGCTTCGCTATGCATGCTATAGTATGCATGGTACGCTATGCATGCTACGCTATGCATGCTTCGCTATGACTGATACGCTATGCATGTTACGCTATGCATGCTACGCTATGCATGCTACACTATGCATGCTACACTATGCATGCTACGTTATGCAGGCCATGCTATGCATGCTACGCTATGCATGCTACGCTATGCATGCTGCGCTATGCATGCGACGTTATGATAAATGATAAATGATTTTATTTCTGTAAGTAGGTTTTTACAAACACTTTTACACGTCAATCAAATTTTAAAACTAGATGAGGTCGGCATTTCGTATCTGACTACTCTGAGAAGAAAGACCGAAACAAACTCAGAGGTCACAGTCTCTTTTAAAGTCCAGACATAATCTTGGTCAAATCATGTGAAGACCATGTAGACTGGTGTCTGAAATGGTCTTTTGAAGAAAGAACCACACAGATTGAGTGGACCTGTCCATTCAGTGCACGCATTTGTCAGTAATCGTGCAGCTCAACTCAGAACATAAGGAGCTCAACGATTCGACGAACAATACCAAAGAAAGGACATTTGGGCAGGCCGCATAAATTACTCAAACTGCCATACCATGAACAGGAAAAAAAAAATGTATATACTGAGAAGGAAAAAAATAAAAAATAAACAAAGACCCACATAGTCTTCACATTCACAATAATTAAAATAATAACATTATACTTCACAAGTAAATATTCATGTCAATGTGTATTAAGCAATCACAATAAAAAAAAGTTTCAATATATAAAATTTGGAGCAGCTCAATCCCAAGCCTTTTTGTCCTCAATATAATCTTTAATGGTATAAAAGGCTTTCTGGCACAACTTACGTTTAATGAATGATTTGAATTGATTAATGCTTAGATCTTGAACGTGGCTTGGAAGTTTATTATAAAAGCGTATACATTGACATCTGAACGAACCACCTATTTTCTTGAGCCGTGTTTTAGGTACAACATACATGTGTTTGTTCCTAGTATTTATATTATGGATATCACTGTATTTTTTAAACAAATTTATGTTTTTATGGGCATATAAAAGATTTTCAAAAATATACTGAGAAGGCACAGTCATAACATTAATTTCCTTAAATTTCTCTCTGAGAGAGTGTCTCGAACTTAATTTATAAATTGATCGAACAGCTCTTTTCTGCAAAACAAAGATAGACTGAATGTCGGCGGCATTTCCCCACAACAGAATACCGTACGACATTACACTATGAAAATAACTAAAGTACACTAAACGGGCTGTCTCTATGTCAGTTAAATTACGAATTTTTCTAACGGCGTATGCTGCGGAGCTCAGCTTCTTAGACAATTTATCTATATGTGGGCCCCACTGAAGCTTAGCATCCAAAGTTAAGCCCAAGAATACTGTGCTATCTTCAGGATTCAATTCTTCGCCCTTTATCAACACATTATTTTTCACCTGCCTAACGTGAGGTAGCGTAAACTTAATGCATTTGGTTTTTTTTTCATTAAGAAGTAAATTATTAACATTGAACCAATGAACTACTTTTGAGATCGCGCTATTTACATCGTCAGTAACCAGCTCCTGACGTTTAAGTTTAAACAAAAGTGAAGTGTCATCCGCAAACAACACTATTTCATGATTATCCTTTATGAGGTAAGGCAAGTCATTAATATAAATAAGAAACAAAAAAGGACCAAGAATTGAGCCCTGTGGGCGTTATGCATGCTATGCATGCTACACTATGCATGCTACGTTATGCATGCTATGCATGCTACGCTATGCATGCTAAACTATGCATGCTACGCTATGCATGCTACGCTATGCATGCTTCGGTATGACTGATACGCTATGCATGCTCGCTATGCATGCTATAGTATGCATGGTACGCTATGCATGCTACGCTATGCATGCTTCGCTATGACTGATACGCTATGCATGTTACGCTATGCATGCTATGCTATGCATGCTACACTATGCATGCTACGCTAAGCATGCTACGCTATGCATGCTTCGCTATGACTGAAACGCTAAATTATGCATGCTACGCTATGCATGCTACGTTATGCATGCTACGTTATGCATGTTATGCATGATACGTTATGCATGCTACGCAATGCATGCTTCGCTATGCATGCTACGCTATGCATGCTACACTATGCATGCTACGCTATGCATGCTACGCTATGCATGCTTCGCTATGACTGAAACGCTAAATTATGCATGCTACACTATGCATGCATAGCATGCATAACCTGGCATGCATAGCGTAACATGCATAGCGTAACATGCATAGCGTAGTATGCATAGCGTAGCATGCATAGCGAAGCATGCATAGTGTAGCATGCATAATTTAGCGTTTCAGTCATAGCGAAGCATGCATAGCGTAGCATGCATAGTGTAGCATGCATAGCGTAGCATGCATAGCGTAGCATGTATAGCGTAGCATGCATAACCTGGCATGCATAGCGTAACATGCATAGCGTAGTATGCATAGCGTAGCATGCATAGCGAAGCATGCATAGTGTAGCATGCATAGCGTATCATGCATAGCGTAGCATGCATAGCGTAGCATGCATAACCTGGCATGCATAGCGTAACATGCATAGCGTAACATGCATAGCGTAGCAAGCATAGCATGCATAACGTAGCATGCATGGTGTACCATGCATAACGTATCATGCATAGCGTAGCATGCATAGTGTAGCATGCATAGCATGCATAACGTAGCATGCATTAAATAGCATTCATAGTGTAGCATGCATAGCGTAGCATGCATAGCGTAGCATGCATAGTGTAGCATGCATAGCATTCATAGCGTAGCATGCATAGTGTAGCATGCATAGCGTAGCATGCATAGCGTAGCATGCATAGCGAAGCATGCATAGTGTAGCATGCATAATTTAGCGTTTCAGTCATAGCGAAGCATGCATAGCGTAGCATGCATAGCGTAGCATGCATAACCTGGCATGCATAGCGTAACATGCATAGCGTAGTATGCATAGCGAAGCATGCATAGTGTAGCATGCATAGCGTATCATGCATAGCGTAGCATGCTAAGTATAGCATGCATAGCGTAGCATGCATAGTATAGCATGCATAGTATAGTATGCATAGCGTAGCATGCATAGCGTAGCATGCATAGTGTACCATGCATAGCGTAGCACGCATAGCGTAGCATGCATAGTATAATATGCATAGCGTAGTAAGCATAGCATGCACAACGTAGCATGCATGGTGTACCATGCATAACGTATCATGCATAGCGTAGCATGCATAGTGTAGCATGCATAGCATGCATAACGTAGCATGCATTAAATAGCATTCATAGTGTAGCATGCATAGCGTAGCATGCATAGCGTAGCATGCATAGTGTAGCATGCATAGCATGCATAACGTAGCATGCATAGTGTAGCATGCATAGCGTAGCGTGCATAGTATAGCATGCATAGCATGGCCTGCATAACGTAGCATGCATAACATAGCATGCATAAAATAGCATTCATAGCGTAGCATGCATAGTGTAGCATGCATAGCGTAGCATGCATAGTATAGTACGCATAGCGTAGCATGCATAGCGTAGCATGCATAAAATAGCATTCATAGTGTAGCATGCATAGTGTAGCATGCATAGCGTAGCATGCATAGTATAGTATGCATAGCGTAGCATTCATAGCGTATCATGCATAGCGTAGCATGCATAGCGTGGCATGCATAGCGTAGCATGCATAGAATAGCATGCATAACGTAGCATGCATAGCGTAGCATGCATAGTATAGTATGCATAGCGTAACATGCATAGCGTAGCATGCATAGTGTAGCATGCATAGCGTTATGCATGCTATGCATGCTACACTATGCATGCTACGTTATGCATGCTATGCATGCTACGCTATGCATGCTAAACTATGCATGCTACGCTATGCATGCTACGCTATGCATGCTTCGGTATGACTGATACGCTATGCATGCTCGCTATGCATGCTATAGTATGCATGGTACGCTATGCATGCTACGCTATGCATGCTTCGCTATGACTGATACGCTATGCATGTTACGCTATGCATGCTATGCTATGCATGCTACACTATGCATGCTACGCTAAGCATGCTACGCTATGCATGCTTCGCTATGACTGAAACGCTAAATTATGCATGCTACGCTATGCATGCTACGTTATGCATGCTACGTTATGCATGTTATGCATGATACGTTATGCATGCTACGCAATGCATGCTTCGCTATGCATGCTACGCTATGCATGCTACACTATGCATGCTACGCTATGCATGCTACGCTATGCATGCTTCGCTATGACTGAAACGCTAAATTATGCATGCTACACTATGCATGCATAGCATGCATAACCTGGCATGCATAGCGTAACATGCATAGCGTAACATGCATAGCGTAGTATGCATAGCGTAGCATGCATAGCGAAGCATGCATAGTGTAGCATGCATAATTTAGCGTTTCAGTCATAGCGAAGCATGCATAGCGTAGCATGCATAGTGTAGCATGCATAGCGTAGCATGCATAGCGTAGCATGTATAGCGTAGCATGCATAACCTGGCATGCATAGCGTAACATGCATAGCGTAGTATGCATAGCGTAGCATGCATAGCGAAGCATGCATAGTGTAGCATGCATAGCGTATCATGCATAGCGTAGCATGCATAGCGTAGCATGCATAACCTGGCATGCATAGCGTAGCATGCATAGAATAGCATGCATAGCGTAGCATGCATAGTATAGTATGCATAGCGTAGCATGCATAGCGTAGCATGCATAGTGTAGCATGCATAGCGTAGCATGCTTAGTATAGCATGCATAGCGTAGCATGCATAGCGTAGCATGCATTACAGCATGTATATCTAAGCATGCATAACGACGCATGCATATCATAGCATGCATAGCATTGCCTGCATAACCTAGCATGCATAACGTAGCATGCATAGTGTAGCATGCATTGCGTAGCATGCATAGCGTAGTTTGCATAGCATGGCATGCATAGCGTAGCAAGCATAGCATGCATAACGTAGCATGCATAGTGTAGCATGCATTGCGTAGCATGCATAGCGTAGTTTGCATAGCATGGCATGCATAACGTAGCGTGCATAGCGTAGCTTGCATAGCGTACCATGCATAGCGTAGCATGCATAGTTTAGCATGCATAGCGTAGCAGGCATAGCATTGCCTACATAACCTAGCATGCATAACTTAGCATGCATAGTGTAGCATGCATTGCGTAGCATGCATAGTGTAGTGCTACGCTATGTAGCGTAGCATGCATAGTTTAGCATGCATAGCGTAGCAGGCATAGCGTAACATGCATAACGTAACATGCATAGCGTAGTATGCATAGCGTAGCATGCATAGCGAAGCATGCATAGTGTAGTGCTACGCTATGTAAACTATACTATGCATGCTACGCTATGCATGCTACACAATGCATGCTACGCTATGCATGCATAGCGTAGCATGCATAGCATGCATAACCTGGCATGCATAGCGTAACATGCATAGCGTAACATGCATAGCGTAGTATGCATAGCGTAGCATGCATAGCGAAGCATGCATAGTGTAGCATGCATAATTTAGCGTTTCAGTCATAGCGAAGCATGCATAGCGTAGCATGCATAGCGTAGCATGCATAGTGTAGCATGCATAGCGTAGCATGCATAGCGTAGCATGCATAGCGTAGCATGCATAACCTGGCATGCATAGCGTAACATGCATAGCGTAACATGCATAGCGTAGTATGCATAGCGAAGCATGCATAGTGTAGCATGCATAGCGTATCATGCATAGCGTAGCATGCTAAGTATAGCATGCATAGCGTAGCATGCATCGTATAGCATGCATAGTATAGTATGCATAGCGTAGCATGCATAGCGTAGCATGCATAGTGTACCATGCATAGCGTAGCATGCATAGTGTAGCATGCATAGCGTAGCATGCATAGTATAGTACGCATAGCGTAGCATGCATAGCGTAGCATGCATAAAATAGCATTCATAGTGTAGCATGCATAGTGTAGCATGCATAGCGTAGCATGCATAGTATAGTATGCATAGCGTAGCATGCATAGCGTATCATGCATAGCGTAGCATGCATAGCGTGGCATGCATAGCGCAGCATGCATAGTATAGTATGCATAGCGTAGCATGCATAGCGTAGCATGCATAGTGTAGCATGCATAGTGTAGCATGCATAGCGTAGCATGCATAGTATAGTATGCATAGCGTAGCATGCATAGCGTAGCATGCATAGTGTAGCATGCATAATGTAGCATGCATTGCATGCATAGCGTAGCATGCATAGCGTAGCATGCATAGTGTAGCATGCATTGCATGCATAGCGTAGCATGCATAGCGTAGCCTGCATAGTGTAGCATGCATAGCATGCATAACGTAGCATGCATAGTGTAGCATGCATAGCGTAGCATGCATAGAATAGCATGCATAGCGTAGCATGCATAGTATAGTATGCATAGCGTAGCATGCATAGCGTAGCATGCATAGTGTAGCATGCATAGCGTAGCATGCTTAGTATAGCATGCATAGCGTAGCATGCATAGCGTAGCATGCATTACAGCATGTATATCTAAGCATGCATAACGACGCATGCATATCATAGCATGCATAGCATTGCCTGCATAACCTAGCATGCATAACGTAGCATGCATAGTGTAGCATGCATTGCGTAGCATGCATAGCGTAGTTTGCATAGCATGGCATGCATAACGTAGCGTGCATAGCGTAGCTTGCATAGCGTACCATGCATAGCGTAGCATTCATAATTTAGCATGCATAGCGTAGCAAGCATAGCATGCATAACGTAGCATGCATAGTGTAGCATGCATTGCGTAGCATGCATAGCGTAGTTTGCATAGCATGGCATGCATAACGTAGCGTGCATAGCGTAGCTTGCATAGCGTACCATGCATAGCGTAGCATGCATAGTTTAGCATGCATAGCGTAGCAGGCATAGCATTGCCTACATAACCTAGCATGCATAACTTAGCATGCATAGTGTAGCATGCATTGCGTAGCATGCATAGCTTAGTATGCATAGCGTATCACGCATAGCGTAGCATGCATAGCGTATCAGTCATAGCGAAGCATGCATAGCGTAGCATGCATAGCGTAGCATGCATAGCTAAGCATGCATAATGACGCATGCATAACATGGCATGCATACCGTAGTATGCATAGCGTAGCATGCATAGTGTAGCATGCAAAACGTAGCATGCATAACGTAGCATGCATAACGTAGCATGCATAAAATAGCATTCATAGTGTAGCATGCATAGCGTAGCATGCATAGTATAGCATGCATAGCGTAGCATGTATAGCGTAGTATGCATAGCGTAGCATGCAAAGTGTAGCATGCCTAGCATGGCATGCATAACGTAGCATGCATAGCGTAGCAGTCATAGCATGGCATGCATAGCGTAGCATGCATAGCGTAGCATGCATAGCGGAACAGCAGTATTTTCAGAATAAGAGCAAAGAAACAGTGCAAACCTTTTTTTGTGTAAATTAAAATGTTTGATTTTAAGCAAACATACATCATCAATTATGCCTTAGATATACTTAACAATCTACAGCTAAATGGAAATTAAAATAATCTAGACTATAAAATTAATTCACCAAACGGATGATAAACTGGTATTTTGATTATTATTTTGATGAAACAGATGGTATAGAACGTGAAGTCCATATATTGCGTATGTATACGCAATAGTGTATACGTATGGTCTAATCCAAGCGCATCTGATGAAAATGTAAACAAATGGACCAGAAAATGTACTTGTGAATGACAATTTGTAGTGCCACACACAAATTAAGTGTTTTGATTTTATTGTTTGATAATCCCGAAACTCTACTTTTAAATCACCTTAAAAATGATTTTTTTTTTTTCTACTTCTTATTCTCCAAAAGTTCATCTTTATGTTGTGCGTCGGCGACTTAAAGTCGCTTTTTATGCTCTAGTGCACAAAGTTTTTTTTTTTTCTTCTTTAGTTAAGATAATCAGGCCCAACAGAAACACGCACAATAAAACGTCGCAGATTAAAGTCATTATTTTATTTCATTTGCTTTAATTTATATCACTTCCGTGTTTCCTATCGTTAATTTAATAAAACCAGATAAAATAGTTGTCTTTATTATAAAAAAAAACTGAAGTACCCAAGTCGAATGATACATGTTGAAAATTTAAAAATACTGTTATACATACACTTTATGCCTGTTTAATTTTTTCGCAATCGAAATGAAAAGCAGTGAGAAAGTGTATAAACTCGGACATGAACGAGCCATTTTAATCCTCGACTTAACTATCCACTCTCGTCTGCGACTCGGGTAGATATATATGTCACGGGGTAAACTGGCTTCTTTTATGCACTAGCTGTACAATCTACTATTATTATTTTTGAAGGAATTTTATAACCTGAATTTTCTCAGATGATTTTTTAGATTTATAAAGGTGAAACTCTTCTACACACTAAATAATATGTTACTAATTGCCTTCAGTGAGTGATTGCGTAAGAATATAACCTGCGGGGTAAATGCGTAATACACTTACAGCAGCAATGGCTTTCATTTTGACAGTTCAACAACATTCATTGCGTTATTTACGTTGTTGAGCAGACAAATTTTTTGAACATATCATCATCATCATCATCATTTCAGCCGAAAGACGCCCGCTGCTGGACATAGGCCTCCCCCAAGCACCGCCACCTCGACCGGTTTCGTGCTTCCCGCATCCAGCGGATTCCTGCGGCTTTCACAATGTCATCAGTCCACCTTGTGGGAAGCCTTCCTACGCTACGTTTTCCGGTACGCGGTCGCCACTCCAGAACCTTTCGGCCCCAATGGCCATCTGTTTTGCGAGCAATGTGCCACTTAAGTTTGGCAATTCTTCGAGCTATGTCGGTTACCTTGGTTCTCCTGCGGAACTCTTCATTTCTGATTCGATCACGTAGGGAAACTCCAAGCATAGCCCTCTCCATTGCCCTTTGGGTGACTTTTAGCCTTCTAATAAGGCCCATTGTGAGCGACTAAGTTTCAGCGCCATAGGTCATCACTGGCAACTAGCACTGGTCAAAGACTTTCATCTTGAGACACTGCGGTATGTGGGACGAGAAGATATTGCGTAGCTTCCTGAACGCTGCCCAGCCGAGTCGGATTCGACGATTGATCTCTTTCTCGAAGTTGGACCTACCGAACTGGACAGTTTGTCCTAGGTAAACATACTCGTCCACAACTTCGAGTGCAGTGTCTCCGATATTCATGAGAGAATATAACATAATATGAAGCAATGGATTAGCAATATCCTTCAAAATAATTCAGATTATGATTGATAGTATGTTACGCAGTTAGGGTGCTGAACTTTATTTGTTTACACTTTAGTCAGATACTTTTTGCACAGACCATACAGTCCATATTGAATGTAGTAGAATCCACCTTTGTTTTGCTCACAAAAGCATAATTAGATTGTATCGACAGTAGGAATCCCATTTTTCTAAGTCGAACCGGTTTTAAAATGAATCGGAGCGTGACGGTGATACCCTTTTTGCATAGACGATTCAAATGAATGTCAAATACACAAAATGAGAAATAAAACTGGAAGATTTGTTTAATTTATGACTAATTTTATCAAAGGTTAATTTGTTTTCCGTGAGGTATTGCCCAAAAAGAGTTAAACTAATTAAATTAAACTAGTTTGTCGAAATAGAAACACTATATTTTTAGATCAAAAGACTGTTTTGATTTTAGGTAGAAAACAATTTTTTACAATTGGCTAGCAGCAAAATAACCAAAATACTTTATATTAATTATTATTTTATATTACTTTAATAATAACTTAATAATTTTGTAATAATGTAATCTGATGTAAATTTTATATGGGTGTATTCCTAAAATAAAAACTATTTGTTTTGATTTGATTTTTGATTAATACTGTTACGCCAATATTTGGCAACGTAAGAATACGTTGCTAAAAACAAAATTGGTACGTAATTTTCAATGTAAATAAGTCATTTTTTGTCACAGTTACAGTAATGTCGAAATCGTAAAGTCCGTTCGCTATATTGTTTAGAAATCATTCATGTTAGCGGTAGGGCGATAATTGAAACCGCATTGACTTCAACAGATGTTATCAAGTGTGGGTCATGTTGCCCAATTGTGTGATTACCCACCTTATCTCACTGTAATTTTATTGTTTCATCTGATCTTATTGTTGGAAGCTCATGCTTTTTGAACTGTGAATGACTTCATAATGTTACATGTGTGGTAATTACATATCAGAGAAATGTATCTATGTATACTTAAAAATGGAATGCGTGATCAAAAATGTAAGCAAAGGTGTTACCAACTTAAAATAATAACCACAATTGTTTAGTTTGTCCAAAATTTACTATAATATAGTGTTAAAATCTTAGGCGTATCTTAAGCAAGTAAAATATAATATTGCAAACAGTTTTCAGTTTTCAGCTTTAAGTTTAAAGTGACGTTAACTACGATCCAAGAATAAAATATAACTATAATTATCTGTTTGAAATAAAATCGTGCAAATTATTGTTATTACAATGTTGTTGAAATGTAACTTGTATCAAATAAATAAACATGAGCAACTTGTTCAAAAGAATATAAATCTTTTATTTTCATTAGTTTACGACGGGACACGGGTTTCATTTTGTCACGCAGCTTCAGCGTGCTTTCAAAAGCTCGAAATATAATAAACTCAAATAATTATAATGACTTGAGAAATGTTGACTACCCCCGAAACGTCACTTTGACAACTATATTTCTTTGTTTACATTTTTGATCTCGAATACCATTTCCGACCTTCAGGGTTGCGGGTTTGTCCGAAAGGGACACCGTGGCGCTGGCACACAGGCAACTGAAGGAACACGGGTGGGTTTGAGTCAGTAAAAGTCTGACACGCCCTCCGGCTCCGCCCAGAGCGGGAGAAGATTTTTGATAATTTCTCACCCAAAAAAAAAAGGTATGGTCAACTACAAAAGTCGATGAACACTTCAGTTTTTTGATCCTTCATTGTTGACGAAAATATTCATTAAAAAACACTGATCTGAAAACTGATCTGATGTCTGTATCAATTCAGATGGTACTCGAGCATGTAAAAGTAGCAGTGTTGAGCTGATTTTGTTACTGACTATACCTACATAACGTACATTTCACTCACCTGTAATTTTGTTTGTAACATCGATGAGATCTCACATTTATGAATTTTTTTAAAACTATTTCAGGCCATAAGCCTCTAGATTTGATTTTAAATTAAACGAAATAAATAGGATATCGGAAATACTTTTACACGTCATATGTATATATATATTTTTTTAATAAGCTAGATGAAGTCGACATTTCCTATCTCACTACAATACATTTAGGAATCTAAGTATCTTTTAAAGTCCAGATATAATCTTGGTTAGATCATGTGAGGACCATGTAGATCCGTGCCTGATATGGTCTTTTGAGGAAAGAAGCACACAAATTTGAGTGGACCTGTCCAGTCTGTGCAAGCATTTGTCAGTAATCGTGTAGCTCAACTCAGGATTCAAGGAGCTCAACGATTCGACGAATAATACCAATGAAAGGACATTTGGGTAGGCCGCAGAAAGTACTCAAAATGCCAGTCCATCATTAAAACTAAGTGAGAAAGTAAAAAAAGAAAATCTAAAAAGAAACAAATGACCCACATAGTGCTCAAATACACCAATACAGAAGCGTAATAAATAAAGTCTTGGTCTAAGTTTTGGAAGCTAAAAAACTATTGTGTTGGTAAATAGAGCTATATATAACTGCAAGTATGTATCTAAGAGGTGACAATATTTGATTTTGATACGGTATGTAGGAACTAACACAAATTGTCTTCGACTATTCGAGTAAGAAATATTACGTCAAACGCAGGCTTCAAATTATTTACAAAACTCTTGTAATAATTTTCTATGTGGGTTTCTATCTAGATGCTAGACTCATACTAGTAGGCTGCCTACAGTTTTGTTTTAAATTATGCTTTCATTATCTTTGGTGTTTTTTCCGGAGTCGTTAATTTTATGATGTCAGAGTATGTAATTAATTTTAATTTTATCGTTTCATCAGTAATTCTCGCTCGATCACCTCCTTGATTTTTCCGAAAGTTCAAGATACATCCTGTATACATAATTAATAAATAAATGAGCCCATTATGTTCTCATCTCAACTTATTTTTTGATACTATTATGAAAACTAAGTATTTATTAGTCATTTCCACAGATTTCGTTTACATAATTAATTTAGTACCTTGGTGATAAACGGCGACAGGTTGCTCGACTCGAAGTTAGGGCGTTTGTCCACCGCCACCGTCACCGGGATGTCACCGAGAATGAGATGATGGCGCCGAAGTCGCGATACATAGATTTACTGTGGCTGCATGTCCACCGCACTTACGTCACTCGTGCGCCTTCATCCCGGCTGCCGAAGTTTCGAGTTGTTCGGCGCGACTGCTAGAACTCGGTCCAAGATTGTGACGGGCCGTTGTATACAAAATACGTTTGATCTAGTGCACACAGTGCCATCGAACCGGCGCATTTCGCCCGGCTTTTCTTTTGTCTATCATAACATACTGAGCCGCCGAGTTTGGTCGAGATAGGCAATAGATCGCCGTCACCGGGACGTCACATTCGGTTCGAATATTCTCGTTTCTCGATGACGGCTACTGTGGACAAACGCCCTAACTCCCTCCTTTAGAAATAACATTTATTTTAATATTCTATCTATTCTTCTATCTGATACATTCTCGGATAGATGACATCGATAATAAACTTTGTTTTCATTTCTTATTGGTTGGAACAAGAATATAAAACCTGCTAAAGCACTGTTTGCTAACTAAGTTGAAAAATAATAAGTTATGCTAATATAAATTAGATGAATTTGACTTATTGCACAAGTTATGTACCTAATTAAATTATCTACCTTAAACTGGGTTTTTAATTAAATAAATAATTATAATTATCATGCTTACAATTACAGTCGTACGCGCGCGTCGTAATCGAGGGGATTATGGCTAAGTAATAACAGCCACATGGATCAATCGATCAGGTTAAGCTATACTTGCCGCGGTTGGTTCGTGGATGGGTGACCATCTTTACATACCAAGATCCCTCAATGCCTCGGAAAACACGTTAAGCCGTTGGTCTCGGCTGTCATTCGTAGCAGTTGTTACGGGTCGTCAGAAGCCCGAAAGTCTGACAACCAGTGTTAATAAAATAAAAATAAAAAAACAAACAAATTAAATACTTTTCTATCTTTCTTTCTTTTACCAAGGATTATCGTGTTACCCAATAACTGGGTTGTGGAGGTCAGATAGGCAGCCGCTCCATGTAAAATACTGGTATTCAGCTGCATCAGGTTAGACTGGAAGCCAACCCTAACATAGTTGATCAAATGCTAAGCAGATGATGAATTACAACCAGTAGCTATTCAACACAACCTACCTATACCTATTTGTTTAGAAATAATTATAACCATTATCATATTATCGTCATTACAAGCTTAACAACCGTTGCGAAAAGAATGTTAAGAACGTACGTACACATACGACAATAATTACTGCATTATATAATTAACATTTCAAACATGTTATAAAATAATAATAATTGTTGGTATTATTTCATTATAAGGCGATATCTGCGTGCTTCTTCGGATAAGTGGCGGCAAAAACAAAATATTGTAGCCTTAGGCAGTAATTAAACATGTACTCGATAGAACTACGCGTGAAGAAGCTTTGAAATGTCAAGAGCATAAGTAGAAAAAAAATCACTTTACTTTTATTATACACGGGAAATTATATTCAGCCTTCTGTGAGATTGGAATCCTAGGCCAATGTAGGTGGGAAATGATAGTATAAACGTCTTTCAGGGGTAGAAAAATCTTAAGGGGAAAAACCGCTGACAAAGGTCATCCTTTGTCAGCGGTTTTTCCCCTTAAGATTTTTGGTGCTTTTGGCTGAAATGATGATGATAATGATGACATTATCATCATCATTTCAGCCAAAAGCACTGCTGGACATAACCGTCCCTCAAAAGGGATGTTCTAGGTGGGAAATGAAGTATAAACGTATTTGAGGGCTGGAAAAATCTTAAGGGGAAAAACCGCTGAAAAAGGACATCATCATCATCATTATTTCAGCCGAAAGACGTCCACTGCTGGACATAGGCCTCCCCCAATTAGGGGGTTTGCCATAATCGCCACGCTTGGCAGGCGGGTTGGCGATCGCAGTATGGTGTTAAAAATGCATAGAGAACGCTGCTGCCCATTCTCTAATAAGTCCCTTAGTCGCCTTTTACGACGCTCACGGGAGGAAATGGGATGATGCTATTCTTTACTTTTATTATACACGGAAAATTATATTCAGCCTTCTGGGAGACTGGAATCTACGCCAACGTAGATGGGAAATGATAGTATTTATAAACGTAGTATTTATATTTGAGGGCTGGAAAACTCTTTAGGGGAAAAACCGCTGAAAAAGTTTAATATGACTTGAAACAAAATTGAGAGGAGTTCGAGCTTTTCGGAAGCGCTCGTACAGACCGGTAGTACCTATTTCTGATACCATGTAGCGTTGGTAGTAGAAATACATGTCCGGTTTGAAGAGTATGTGTTCGAACTGAGTGCACGCTCGACTCGAGCGTCCGGCGGGCCGGCGCGTGCGGCGTTCATGTTAAACAAATGCAATCCCTCGCGAGTGTCCTGAGTGGCGGCGAGCGACGCGGCGAACTATCCTTCGTCGCTTGCACGCGACGTAAAACGCCCCGCCGCACGCCTTTTCTCTCAGGCCGTACACCATGAGTGCCGTTGTGATTACAGGCACATGCGACATTTTAGCTTTGTCTTTGGGATGCTTAACGCATCATCATCTTTTTTTTTAAGTGAAAACTTCTTTAGCCGCGTTGAGTGATTTTTGGTAAGGGAAAAACATATGGTTTCGCGTCACCGTCACCGAAATGCGCGACATTCTCATGACGTGTTGCGCCAGACTGGCGATGCGTAGGGCGTAGCGATTAAAAAATTAAAAAAAAAAGAACAGTTCTTAGATAAATGATAGGTCTCGCTACGCTCGACTGCAGCGAGACCAATCATTTATCTATGGAACAGTTATTTCAAAGTTTTGAGTTTTCACTTCTGTTGGCAGTCCTGACAATTTTGTTTTTTGTCATCTGTCAGGCAGGATGGCACATCAAATTTTCCGTTTTTTCGATTTAAATTTATTTAAAAAATTCATTGAACTTCAGAAAAATCGCAAACAATGTGCGTAATATGAATGGAGTTGTGGAATTATGGAGATGTTTATTGACGCTGCGTGAGCGTGTGTGAGCAAACTCAAACTATAAACATTTATTCAATTAAACACACAAAATAATAAATTAATAAAATACAATACCTAAATAAATATTAAAAAATAATATATATATAATTAATTAATTCACTTTTGAATTGATCCATCACCGCCCGTTCGATTTCAACCGCGCGCAGGATGGATGTATAGCAGCACATTAAATTATTTTTTGCTCTGTTGGTGTAATTGCTGTATGGGCATTTCAGTGGGAGGGAAATAAATAAATAAACAAATAAATAATCAATAAAAAATCTGCGTGGCCACTGGTATTTCAGTCTAAGGCGGTGGTAATCACTTAAAACCGGGAGTACCGTCGCGTTAGCTTGTTTGACATCTAATAACGTTTACAATAAGACTGCCGTTATAAGAAAGAAGGCCGTAACTGAGACTTTTGTCAAAAATGAGTTATTAACATATTCGGAATCAGCAAAGAAAGCAGCATTTTTGATAAAATTGTCAGTTACAGCCTTCTTTCTTATGACGGCAGAAGATGTATGCTAAATAAAAATGAAACTCACAAAGTCCTGGGTTCGATTTCCAGGTCGGGCAAAGTATTATTTGGTTTTTCCATTAGGAATTTCTCAGTAGCAGCCCGGAGCTTGAATTCGTGCCCCGTTCAAATCAATCAATCAAAATATTTTATTTCACATATAGGTTTATGATTATTTACAAGGGCACTTAAGAAACGTCAGAAGCTAGGTGCACGGTTCCAATAAGTCGTTTCTTATGGAGAAGAGCCGGCAAGAAACTCCACGGTTACTCTTTTAAAAATAATTGGCTTTACAATATTATCAACTAACATTGTTAATAAATAGGTATGGGAGGACAGTGTAGCTCTTCAACAATTACCAGGTACTTAACAAAATAGAAAAGTGCCAACAAATCTACACTCCACTAGGCCGTTAATGGCAAAAGCCTTTTGCCACTATTTTTTTTAAACTATAGGTACACCTCTGCCCTTCGGGGAAGACAGGCGTGATGCTGTTAACGTTTCTAAATAATTAACTGATTTATTTGATTAATTTACAAACACTGCGCAGGCACACTATACGTCATCGCACGAGCACATCAGGGTGTTTTAGATCCTGATGCGTGATCGATGCTCCTCTGATAACGGAAGCGAACGCGTGTGTGTTGAACAAGCAACACTTGATTAATTACTTTGCGTGCAACTTGAGTTTTAGAGTACAGCATTATTTTACTGATTTATTTTAATTTTAACGGTGTGCATGTATAGTTGTATCAATGGAGAACTTAGCAAAACGATGACTAGAATTAATAAAACGACAGCCAGTAAGCTGGTGCTTACCGGACCCAGCGCGTGCCTCCGCGACTTACGCCCGCGCTTGTCTCTTCGACGGAGGACTTTTGTATGGAATCGCGCGGGCGTCCGCATAACGCAGTTTCAGGCCTCATAAATCGATGAACGTCGGCTGCGTGCACGAAAAAGAATGACTCATTGTCACGTTCCGCCTGAGCCGAGTGTGTAAGCGAGAGCGCGGAACAAGCGATAGAGAGGCACAATCGGCCTAGCGTTCGGCTTGTGACGCAATGTTTTCAAAAATTATCGTCCATAAACCGACTTTACAGACAACCAATTTTTTTGTATTTATTACGGACGCTTCTAACGTGCACGTCTTTATAAATTGTTCTCAGATGTATAATTTCAACATGAATTATGTAACCAATATTTTGTTTTAAGTGTCCGTGGAGTTTCTTGCCCGTTCTTATCCATAAGAACCTACTACACTTTGGAATGGGAAAATATCTTCATCTTATTATCTGACTGACTCCTTGATAATCCAAAAGTGCGTTTTTTTTTTTCTTTCTGTTCCTAATTGGTTTGTGTTTGAGTTTACTTACACACATAATTCTTTATGTGGCCATCTGAAGGTGGTCCACAGGCTGTACAAACTACTTGATTATCAGAGCTTACGGACATCTGCAATACCAAGCCAAAACTCGCACAGGTGCATTAGAATCCTGAAACAAAGCTGAAATGTCTTATTATCTGCCTAGCCTTTTCCCAACTATATTGGGGTCAGCTTCCAGTCTAACTGCTGAATAACAGCTGAATACCAGTATTTTACATGGAGCGACTGCCTATCTGACCTCCATAACCCAGTTACTGGGTAATTTAATACGATACTCCTTGATAAGACTGGTTGTCAAACTTTCGAACTTCTGACGACCGGTAAAAACTGTCAAAGATCCAAAAATTACAGCCGGAACCAACGGCTTAACGTACTTTCCGAGGCACGGTGGGGTTTTGGTGTGTAAAGACGGTCACCCATCCACAGACCAACCACAGCAAGCGTAGCTTAACCTGATCGATCTACCCATGCGGCTATTTTTACTAAGCCACAAGCCCCTGAAAAACTGAAATGTCTTATGTGGCTGTAATGTAACACCAACACCCTGAATGCCCTTCAAACAGGTACACTGCAACGCTGCTATGCGGAAGATATAGGAATGAAGGATGACGGCACTTGTCTAAAAGTGTTCTCTCACAAAGAGCTCTCATCATCATCATCGCAGAGCTAAGAGGCTCATTGGCGACGTAAAACTGGTGGATGCCAAGCTTCACAGCTTGGCTCATCGCCGCAAGGTTGCCTACTTGTCGGTCTTCTACAGATTGTACTTCGGCGAGTGTGCCCATGAACTCCATGACCTCATTCCACCGGCCCCCTTCTACCATCGGACATATAGACGCACTGCAAGTTACCACCCCTACCTAGTTGATATTCCACCAACTCGCACTAACCGTTTTCAAACGTCTTTTATAATGCGCACAGCAAAGGAGTGGAACTCTCTGCCTGCGTCTGTGTTTCCAAACGCTTACAACCCTAATCTATTCAAAGTGAGAGCGAACTGGCTTCTTCTGGGTAAGCTCATTCCATCGTAGACTTTGTCTCTGTCACCCCGACCTAGACTAGAGTCAAGAGCAAACACATAGTAAAAAAAAAACATCATCATTTCAGCCGAAAGTCGTCCACTGCTGGACATAGGCCTCCCCAAGCACCCGCACCTCGACCGGTTCCGTGCTTCCCGCATCCAGCGGTTTCCTGCGGCTTTTACAAGGATTTTTGTAGGGGGGGGTTTGCCATAATCGCCACGCTTGGCAGGCAGGTTGGCGATCGCAGTATATTGTTAAAAAATGCATAGAAAACGCTGCTGCCCATTCTCTAGTAAGTCCCTTAGACGCTTTTTACAACACCCACGGGAGGAAATGGGGTGCTGCTATTCTTTATGGCCGGCACCACACGAGCCAGAGCGAGAGCTTTCTACTACAACAAAACAATTTTTTTCCAAGGCATAATTACCTACATTTTGGTAACCATAGAAACATTATGATCAAAGTAAGAGTCAAAATGAAAATTCAATTATTGTTGAGTTGGTTGATAGAAATAATAATATTGAGACATTATGAGTTGAACTAACGGATACATTACAAGATACAGCATTGTTTGTTTTGCAAAATCAATGTGTAACGGAGCTCAAATTGGTAACGTAGATTAAGAAATAACGGTTATTATTGAACCAAAATACTATAACGAGGTGTCTGACCGAACTGAAATATCATTCGGACATCACACACTGATATTTAACACACGATTTAACCTATTATTGGCTAACGTTGAGATAGTAATTGTCTGACATTTTTCTCGTAATGGCCAGCGCGCATTGGATTCGTCTTCTTAAGCTCATAAAACACAAGGTCTTCTTTATGTTAGTACATCATAAAGGCCGGGTTGAGATTTAGTACAATGTTTCTCACATGAACTACATTGTAAATATTAATATTATGTGCATCGAATTTATTTAATTTTTCTATGACTTCCAACGTTATATTATGTACTACTTACACATAGTTTTTACAATAATAGCTAATAGCTTTTTCCCGCGGCTCCGCCCGCGTGAATGTCGGTTATCGCGTAAAAAAGTAGCCTATATCCTTCTCCATATCCCAGTATCTCTGCCATATTTCATGACGATCGGTTCAGCAGTTTAGGCGTGAAAACTTAATATACAGACAGACAGAGTTACTTTCGAATTTATTTTATTGTATTTCACATAGGTATAATATTTCTCACCGCCGTATTTCTACGTTGACGTCGTGGTGGGGCTTGCGTGCTCCGAAATCTAGGTCTGTGCCGGTAATGTTTGCTTTGCCGAAAAAAGTCTTGGGTGAGGATCCAAACCAAGAGAGATACATAAACCCGCAGAACAGCATGTGGCGAGCTGTTGGGTGGTATCATAAAAAAAACACTTGAATATTAACTATAAGACCAGCCGGTCGATTCTGTCAAAATCTCACCGTGAAAATATAGGTGAAGTGAGCTTGAAATACACTGTCATCCGACCTGACGCTAGAGAGTCTAGACATTGACAGCTCACTTTGAACTCACTTCACCTACGAATTCACGGTGAGATTTTATACAGAATAGCGCTACGGGTGAAGGAAATACATCCTGAGGAATTAGGATGTTTTTCTATCACCGATGTCAGTAATCATCATCATCATCATCAGCCTATAGCAGTCCGCTGCTGGACATAGGCCTCTCCAATTGCACGCCATTCAGCTCGATTCTCGGCAACTCTCATCCAGCTGCTACCAGCCACCCTGCGGAGATCGTCGCTCCACCTAGCCTGAGGCCGTCCTACCTTACGTTTGCCGATTCGCGGTCTCCACTCAAGAACACGTCTACCCCAGCGGTCATCGGTTCTACGGCTAATATGGCCGGCCCATTGCCACTTCAGCTTGCTTATTCTGTGAGCTATGTCGATAACTTTGGTTCTCTGCCGAATCACCTCGTTCCGGATTCGATCTCTCAGAGAAACTCCAAACATAGCCCGTTCCATAGCTCGCTGAGCGACCTTGAATTTATGGACCAGCCATACCGTAAGTGTCCACGTTTTGGCTCCGTAAGTCATAACAGGCAGGACGCACTGATTGAAGACCTTGGTCTTTAGGCTCTGTGGAATACGCGACGAGAAGACTCGACGAAGTTTCCCAAATGCTGCCCAGCCCAGCTGAATTCTTCTGTAAGCTTATGTCAGTAATGTCCAAGATAAACTCAGAAAGTATATCATAACCAGCCTATAATTTCCCACTGCTGGGACACAGGCCTCCTCTCGGTGAGAGGAAGTGGACGTATCTATCACGCGGGCCTAGTGCGTTAGATGTCACATATATCCGAATTTTTTAAACATATAATATAGGGTGTATCTATTCAAACACGAAATATTTTAAGAGATACACCTATTGGTGGTAAAGAAGCAATAGCCGCGAAAAAAAATGTCTAAGTGTTTTATATTATTACATAATTATTATAATTTTACTCAGAAAGTACATATGAATTCAACCAAGACCAAGATTATGTCTGGACTTTAAAAGAGACTGACCCCTGAGTTTGTTTCGCCATTTCTTCTCAGGGATAGTCAGCTATGAAATGTCGACTTCCTCAAGCTTGTTTTTATATTTTTTATATGACGTGTAAAAGTGATTCCGATATCCTATTTACAGAATAAACGATTTCATTTCATTTCAATTGAAAAAGTCACATTGGTACTTGCCCGGATTTGAACCCACAACCTCATGCATGAGAGGCGAAATAAACACGAAATATTTTAAGAGATACACCTATAGGTGGTAAAGAAGCCATGGAAGCGATTATTATTTTTTTTATGTGAGAATTTTATTTAAAAAATTAAATAATTTAAAATTACTTGATTTATGATGATTAATTATCAAAAGGCACCGCGCTCGTGCCGCGCCCGTCGCTGCGTCCGGGCGGGTCATTCATAGAATAAGACGTAATTAAAGGTTTTTTTAAAAAATGTCTCAAGCAATTTTAAAATTGTAATAATTATGTAAAAATAAAAACACTTAGGTAAAAAAAAAAACTTATTCGCTGCTATGGCTTTTTTACCACATATAGATGTAACCCTTAAAATATTTTGTGAATGTATTTAATAATATACCATATATACATATTTGGAGTACACATGAATTGAAAAAGTCACATGGGTACTTGGCCGGATTTTAACCCACAACCTCGTGAATGAGAGGCGAGGCCTAACAAATGAGCCATCACGACTACTCAATCAGAATTGAGGCCATGAGAGCCAGAGTGGCCTATAAAACTGCTCTAAACTTATTTCGGAAGCAGTTTTTTTAAATAAAATCAGCATTGAAAAAAATACAGTTATGCCACTCTGGCTCTCTGAGGCCATGAGAGTCAGAGTGGCCTATAAAACTGCTCTAAACTTATTTCGGAAGCAGTTTTTTTAAATAAAATCAGTAATGAAAAAAATACAGTTAGGCCACTCTGGCGCTCATGGCCTCAATTTCAAGCACTAGTAGTAAGATAAAAATGTTTAGTTTTTTATATACGGCCTCGTTGGTCTTATGGTCGCAAGCGATACTGTTGAGCATAAGGTCCTGGGTTGGGTGGGAGCATACGGTGGAGGTCTGCCCGGCTTGGGCAGAGAACCGCCTTGTCCTCACGGAGGCAATCGGCGGCGGCGATCTCTCGCGTCCAGCCCTGGTCCAGGCCGTGGTCCGGAACAAGAGTGCATGGGAGGCAGTCACCTCCTTCTGCGAAGCAGTAATGCTCGCTAAGGAGGAGGCGGAACGTGTGTGGGAGCGGCAGTCTGTGCGCCCTCACGCCCCTAGTCGCCGCAGGAGACGCCCTGGGCGGCGGGAATCGGTAGCCGATTCCCGGCGACTGTAAACGCGGGCTTGCGGACGGCGAGGTATGGGTAGCTCGCTGTCCGGTAAGGACCAGGCCCGGGTCAACGGCGCGTTGTGTTCCACGCGCGCCTCAAAGAGATGTCAGCACGCACTGACGGGGTCCGCCAGGACCAGTGCCTGCCAGGGTTGCGGGTTTGCCCGAAAGGGATACCGCGGCCCTGGCACACAGGCAACTGAAGGAACATGGGTGGATTTTATTCAGTAAAAAGTCTGACACGCCCTCCCGCTCCGCCCACAGCGGGAGAAGTTATTTGATAATTTCCCACGCAAATAAAAAAAAAGGTCCAGTAGAGTGTTATTGGGTTTCTCTGTATGGAATTTCTCAATAGCAGCCCGGAGTCTTGATTTGTGTCCGGTTGATGGCAATAGGATCGCCCCTTATTACATGGGACTCAAACATAACTGGCGAAATGTGGGTGTACCTACTATAGGTACACCTCTGCCTAACTCTTCGGGGAAACAAGGCGTAATGTTATGTATTTTATTTTATATAATAGGGAACAAATAGTTGCATTGTTAAAATAAGGTAAGAATCGTGATATATCTTCCATTACTAGACCATCAATTACAGATACATCAAAGCCCGCCGCTAAGCTGAATGAACTTCCAATACATTATATTGTATTTACACTAATCGATTTGTATAATATTACGTTTAACATAAAATAACGTCACGCCTTATTTTTAAGGATTGGGCAGAGGTGTACAAATCCATACTAATCCATACTAATACTAATATTATAAATGTAAAAGTAACTCTGTCTGTCTGTCTGTCTGATGTCTGTCTGTATGTTACGTTTTCACGCCTAAACCGCTGAACCGATCGTCATGAAATTTGGCAGAGATATAGCTTGGGATATGGAGAAGGTCATAGGCTACTTTTTACGCGATAACCGACATCCACGCGGGCGGAGCCGCGGGAAAAGCTAGTAGTATAATATCTATATTCTGCCAGTTATCTTTAAGTTCCATGCAAGCCTATTCAGTACAACCTACATGAACAATTATAAACCGTTTGATTATTCCTGGGCACTTTGTATGTCTGTGACCTAAACAAGTTTTTAGGATTCCGTAGTCAACAAGGAACCCTCCATAGTTTCGCCATGTCCGTCTGTCGTGTACCGTGTGGTGCCGGACGTAAAGAATAGCACCACCCCATTCCCTCCCGTGGGTGTCGTAAAAGGCGACTAAGGGACTTACTAGAGAATGGGCAGCAGCGTTTTCTATGCATTTGTAACACCATACGGCGATCGCCAACCCGCCTGCCAAGCGTGGCAATTATGGCACATCCCCCCCAATTGGGGGAGGCCTATGTCCAGCAGTGGACGTCTTTCGGCTGAAATGATGATGTCCGTCTGTCTGTCTGTTTGTCTATCTGTCTGTCCGTGGCTTAGCTCAGAGACTATAAGTACTAGAACGCTGTTATTTGGTATGGGTATACATATTAATCACGCCGACAAAGTGGTAAAATTAAATCTTAGTTATTTTAGGGTAGCTCTACTACACGTAAAGTGGGGATGACATTTTGTTTTCTCGTTTATCCCATGGGCGTATCGTTGGATAGGCCGTTCAAAAATATTGCGGGTTTTATAAAAACCTTTTTTAGATTCAGGGATCCTTTTGCGTAATACTAAGCTTTAAAGTGCTAATTTAAGGTTATTAAATATTATCTCGAATGAGGTAGATATATTTCACTGCAGCCTAATGAAGTTCACAGAAGTAGCACTGAAGTGCATTGAAAGTTTTGACATGATATTTTAATTGTTTTTAATTGATTTTTATATTATATTTTTATTTGTATTTTAATGGTTTTTTGATGGTATTTTGATTGTATTTTTTTTTTTAATTGGATTAAAGGATGTTAGTAACGTATATTTCTGTGGTAGTAACACTGCATTGGCGTTATAGCTGTTAAGGTATTGTGTAGACATAATTATAGTACTAGAAATAGGGACCTATTAGCTCAACCAGGTTTCAGACTGGCTAAAGTAGACTCATCTTTCATGGGGTACTGTTTAAAATGTTACAATAAAATTCCTCCCCACATACTTCAACTGAATGAGACTAAATTTAAATCTTGTATAAAACGCACACTATGCAGGCAGGCATATTATAAGTTGGGGGATTACATCGCTGATAAAAATGCTTGGCTGAATGCTGGTCCTGCTCCACAACCTCAGCTAGTTAATTAACATTTGACAATCATGTTGGAGCTGCTGAAGATTGTAAACTATTTTTGCATTGTATAAACTCAATGTCCTTGAATTATATAATTGCATAGCACAGGTGTGAGTACTATGTACTATAGAGCTACCATTTACCGGGTAATATGTCTTTTATTGACTTGAATGTGCCCTGGCGGCTGAGAGTATGTCATGCTCACTCAAATGTCTCGCTGGTGGTGGCGTGTGTGTTGGATCATTAAGTTCCCTTCAAAATGGTTGAGCTAAATGGTGCTGATCCATGCGTCATGTTCGTGAACGGGCGCCGTCAGTTGGGACTGGTCATCTCTTAGCTGCCACGGCTTATTTTAATTTTTGAATTGTTTCTATTACGGATGCTTCTAACGTGCACGTCTTTCTACATTGTTCTCACATGTATAACTTCAACATGAATGATGTAACCCATATTTTGTAACAATATTTTGTTTTAAAAGAGTGTCCATGGAGTTTCTTGTCCGTTCTTCTCCATAGGAACCTACTACGCTTTGGAATGGGCAACTAGCTTCATCTTTCTGACTGACCGACCCCTTGACAATTCAAAAGTGCCTGTAATTGGTTTATTTGAAATAAATGCTTTGAGTTTGAGTTTGAGTTTGAGTTTGTACGTAATTTTGAATAAATAAATAAATAATAAATACATTTTTGTTAGAGTCAAGTGTCCCCTCGCTGCCAGCTAAATGGTTGTATTTGGATATGTGAAAAGAATCATATCAGCAGTATTTATAACGAAGTAAAAATGAAAAATATCGCAGCTAAGTAGGCTTTACAAGTTACCGAGTAATAGTTGACCAACTTACATTTACAGTTGAAAAACATTTTCTCCCACAAATTGTGTATGGGAGAACATGTTTTTCAACTACAATGTTAATTTTGTTCATCCCAGGATAAATTCATCCTAACTACGGAGCCCTTCATTGTGCGTGGTCCGACACGCACTTGGCCAGTCTTTCTTTTAATTTTTGTTCAATTTTGTTGATATGCGTATATTGTGCTCCAGTTGCTACTTTAAAAAATTTGATCGCTTTACATCTTCAACAGCATTTTCATTTCCAACATTATTATTATTATTGCCATCAAGCGGACATAATTCCAGATTCCAGGCTGCTTCTAAGAAATTCCATATAGAAAAATCCAATAACACTGCCCGACTTGGGAATCGAACCGAAGACCTCATGCTCAGCGCTTGCGACCACTAGAGCAACGAGGGAACTACTACCATTATTACTAATATTACATTTAAGCTTAGAGTAATTCCAGTTCTATAATAATTTTAATTGTATAGCCACCTGTATCCATTGAATGAATAAATTTCTATGACTCAAACAGTGCTAGATATCTCATATACCGATCTGAATATATTAACTTTGCTCAGATTTAAAGCTCATCGATGCATAGCTAAATATGGTTGAATCTAATTTAGATAAAACTGGTCTGACCAGAAAAATGCGCGCTGAACTTAGCACAGCATCTATACTAATATATGTATAATAAAGCTAAAGAGTTTTTTTTTTTTTTGTTTGAACGCGTTCAAAATCAAAATCAAAATATTTTATTTCACATAAACCTACATGGGCACTTATGAAACGTCAGAAGCTAGGTGCACGGTTCCAATTAGTCGTTTCCTATGGAGAAGAGCCGGCAAGAAACTCCACGGTTACTCTTTTAAAAATAATTGGCTTTTACGATATTTTCAAATAACAGTGTTAATAGATATGGAAGGACAGTGTAGGCCTTTCAACAATTACCAGGTACTTAACAAAATAGAAAAGTGCCAATAAATATACACTCTACTAGGCCTACAACGTTCTCACATTCACAAAATAAAAAAGAATCTATAAAAAAGAAAAATATATACATATATATATATTAAAATGACAACCTATTTAAACAAAATGACATGATAATCTCAGAAACTACTAGTCGGATTAAAAAAACTGTCAGTCGTAGGACTGCACTTCAGAATTGAAAACTTCTCAAAGCTTAGAGTAATTCCAGTCTATAATAATTATAATTGTATAGCCACCTGTATCAAATGAATGAATAAATGTCTATGACTCAAACAGTGCTATACAGTGGAGTATACTCCATTTACTATATATAGCATTAGACAAATAACGGCTAAATAACGACAGTTATTGTGTATTATTGTTGAAATTACTGCACTTTAGAGTTATTTTTTTAATGTACTACATGGTAAATAGATTACAGTGCTTTGTATTTATCGTGAAATAACGGAGTTTATTAAGCGTTTACATCGAAATAACGAAAGGGTGAGAACAGTTATTTGTTATAATAAATGGAGTATGGATATCTCATATACCTACCTATCTGAATATTATTAACTTTGCTCAGATTTAAAACTCATCGTTACATAGCTATATATAGTTGAAGCTAATTTAAATAAGGCTAGTCTGACCAGAAATGCGAGTTGAATTTTAACATAGCATCGTTCATACATAATGTATACTAATATCATAAACCTGAAGAGTTTGGTTTTAGGGTTCCGTAGTCAACAAGGAACCCTTATAGTTTCGCCATGTCCGTCTGTCTGTCTGTCTGTCCGCAACTTAGCTTGGAAACTCTTAAATACTTGAAAGCTGTATTTTGTCATGCATATTAATCACGCCAACAAAGTGGTATAATACAATTTTGAAATATATTTTTTAGAGTACCCGGGAGGTACCGTAAAAAAAAAATTCAAATAGAATGAACAAAAAAAAATTAATTAATTAAAAATTATTTGAATTATTACACGTAAACTGGGGATAATATATTTTTTGTCGTCTATCTCATGGTGTGGAGTATCGTAGGACAGGCTATTCAAAAATAATGGTTTGAGACAACTATTTTTAGATTCAGGGATCCGTTTTAATATTAAACTGTAAAGTGCAGTGCGAGCCATTTTGTAGCGTCAAGAATTGAAGTAAAACACTTAACGCCACTTTAAAACATATAATAATACCAATTTATAACTATCCCACTGCTGGGCAAAGGCCTCTTTTCATCCAGAGAAGGCACGAGCATTGATCACCACGCTTGCTCAAGACGGGTTGGCGATTTCAGACTTATATTAACTATAAAGTCCAGGTTTCCTCACGATGTTTTTCCTTCAACGATGTCAGTAATGTCCAAGATAAACTCAGAAAGTACATATGAATTGAAAAAGTCACATTGGTACTTGCCCGGATTTGAACCCACAACCTCGTGCATGAGAGGCGAGGCCTTAAACAACGGGCCATCACGACACACACGCCATTAAAACATATAATTTAGATAAAATAAAAATACACGAAAAATTAAAAGAACACATTTAAAAAAAGGAAAAAAGGGTTATCAGATTTTGTTTTTCCCCCTTTCCCAGCTAAATGGTTGTATTAAGATAATATGTGAAAAATTCAGGGCAGCAGTATATCTAACGAAGTTAAAAGGGTATCACAGACAAATAGGCTATAAAAGATAACGAGCTTACAGCAACAACAAACTTACATTTGCAGTTGAAATGTATCGGAGAATATGTTTTTCAACTACAATTTTAAGTTTGTTCTTGAGATACTTTCATCCCAACTACGGAAACCTTCATTTTGCATGGTCCAACACGCACTTAGTCAGTTTTTAGGATTCCGCATTCAACAAGGAACCCTTATAGTTTCGCCATGTCCGTCTGTCTGTCTGTCTGTCCGCGGTTTAGTTCAAAAACTATTGGTACTAGAAAGTTGTAATTTGGCATGAGTATACACGTTAATGACGCCGAAAAAGTGGTAAAATAATATTTTGAATAAAAAAAAACAGTAATTTGGGGTACCTCCTATAAAGCTTCATGTAAAGTGGGGATGATAAAATTTTTTTTTTCGTCTTTCCATAGTATGGGATATCGTTGGATAGGTCTTTCAAAAATATTAGGGGTTTGTAACGACCGTTTTTTGATTAAGTAAACCGTTCGTGACTTATCAAGCTTTAAAGTACCAACTTTCTTTAGAGTCAAGTGTCCCCCCCCTCTACCAACTAAATGGTTATAGTTAGAAATTCAATTGTCACGGCAGTAGTACCTATATATAACGAAGTTTATAGAAAATCTATCACACTTAAGTGCGCTTTACAATTTAAGAGTAATAGTCGACCAACTTAAATTTGCAGTTGAAAAACATGTTCTCCCATACAATCTGTATAGGAGAGCATGTTTCTCAACTACAATATTAAGTTTGTTCTTGGGATAAATTCATCCCAACTACGGAATCCTTCATTGTGCGTGGTCCAACACGCGCTTAGCCAGTTTTTTTTATGTTTGAACGCGCTAATCTCAAGAACTACCAGTGGAATTAATAAAATATTTTTTTGCATTTGATAACTCAATTCTCGAGAGAGATTATTGGCTATTTAACATCACGGCACGACCCTAAGGAGCCGAGAAAAAATAGAAAAGGTCAGAAAGAACGCTGAACGTAAACGAAGTAACGAGGCACAACTATATGATACAATTTTATGTTAAGAGGGCATACAACGGTCCACTAAAAACGGCTCAATAAAAAGTAAACAACAAAAACAAATAATAAAACAACAACAACAACAACAAAAAAGTAAAAACAACAACAACTTGGATCGAATTTTGTTGCTTCGTGTCTCAATATGGAACGTAATAAAAGTTATTAGAAAATTCTAGACACACTTTCCGAGGTTCCTTATTGAGCGGTTATTCATAACGTCACCTTAGTGGTGAAGAGAAGCCACACTTTTGACCGAATTTAGTTATCACCACCATACTCGTCGTTAGACGGAGATTCTAGTGGTGAAGATATCTAAGTGATAGCTCAACTAGAGGTTTGGTTTTTCATTCAGACGTGAAAGGAGTTAAATGAAACTATACTCCATGTATTATAACATTAGACAAATAACTGTTCTCACCCTTTCGTTATTTCGATGTAAACGTTTAATAAAGTTCGTTATTTCACGATAAATACAAAGCACTGTAATCTATTTATCATTGACATTAAAAAATAACTCTTAAAGTACAGTAATTTCAACAATATTACACAAAAACTGTCGTTATTTAGCCGGTTATTTGTCTAATGTTATTTGTAAATGGAGTATAGGAACAAAAAATCAAGTGGTGAATTTTTGATTTATCTTTATCTTGAAACCAATTTAGTGTGGAATAGTTCCCTTCACTGCTAAGGCGACGAATTACTTCTCAGTCATGAGATAATATATTTTTAAAGGGGTGGCACTAGTGGATTGTTGTATGTCCGTTTAAAACAAGAAATTTAACGCGGACGCAATCGCAGTCAGATGCTAGTTATGAATATATGGTTGAAACTTTAGTGTGTGATGCGAGGTATGTTGCCAATAGTATTGAGGATATATTGTAATGTGTTTCATCATCGATGCGTGTGCCAAAGTATCTTAAAACGTGTTAAATCTCACCACAAGACTCCACCCATATTATGTAGGTTTTAAATGTCACAGTCATTCATAAATCTCGGACATTAATAAATTGACTAAATGGAGAATGGTGACCGTTTAAAAACGTAGCGTATTGTTTCTATATGTCAATAATATAATATAATCTATATATATATCTTACATATAACATTCTCGTGTCACAATGTTAGTTACCATACTCCTCCGAAACGGCTTGACCGATTTTTATGAAATTTTATATGCATATTCAGTAGGTCTGAGAATCGGCTACTATCTATTTTTATTAGTTTTACGTAGGTAGGTAGGGTAGGTAGGTAGGTAGGGTAGGGTAGGTAGGTAGGTAGGTAGGTAGGTAGGTAGGTAGGTAGGTAGGTAGGTAGGTAGGGTAGGGTAGGGTAGGGTAGGGTAGAGTAGTGGAGTTTATACTATAGCTTTTGACAGAACGAAGTCTGTCGGGTCAGCTAGTAATATAATATTATAAATGCGTAGGTAAGTTTGTTTGTTTGTTTATTACCTTTTCACACCTAAACCACTGTACCGATCATCCTAAAATTTTGCATATACGTTGTCAGGTGTACAGAAACGGACATAAGAGTACCTTTCATCCCGAAAAAAGTACTGTTCCCGAGGAAAACAACAATAACGTTCATATGATAAAAGATGGCGCCACGTGTCTTTCGAATCATGATTGAATATTGTCAAATTTTAAATTAACGCGAGCAAAGCTGCGGGCAAAAGCTAGTATGTCAATAATCCTGTTTCTTTTCGAATCTTTGGTATTACCCAATCTTTTATCATCACAATCTGAAGCGCCTACGCATTACTATGTAATCAGGTAAGCCGAGCCTTTTCTAAACTATGTTGGGGTCAGTTCGCAGCCTAATCAGATGAGGCTGGATACAAGATTTTTCACGGCACGGTCTTGATACGTACAGGATCGTTGTTTACTCCAAGGCTTGATTTTGTGAGAGCTGCTTGCATATAAAATACTCTGCGATCACTAACCCATTTGCTAAGATAGATGGAAGATAGAATACTCTTTATTGCACACCATAAAAATTATAGATTTATGTGTAGAAAATTTGACAAGGGGCAGTCTTATCGCTAAAAGCGGTCTTTTAAAGACAACCTTTGGATGGATTAAGGGGGAAGGAGAAACATTACTGTAGATAGTTTGTGGTGTACCATTTACTTATTCTTTAAGCCCTGGTTTTTAAGAACCAACACCCTTAATGAACAACTTAACTTATTTATGAAGAAGTCAACGCTTGATCAAAGTTATTAAATTATTTACTTACTAACCAAACAGCAGATATAAGTTAGTGTATTGCTACGAAATGATGTACTACAGGGCTTAGGCTTAAATGTTTTCCTTGTGTTTTCCTTCTGCTTTTTGGGGCCAGGTCTTTAGGGAGGAGTCCCAGGGCTCACGATAAAGTCCCTATCAAGTAGGGTTTTCACCCCGAGAATCTCGATCTCGAGAAATTCGAGAGTCTCGACGATTTTTTGGTATTATCTATAGTATACCTAAACCATTGTTACAATTACTTAATATCTACCCCTCCCACTAGCGTCGAAGCAGATAGCTTTTTCTAACGCGGTTTCAGTTTCAGACGGAGAGAACCTGAATTTATTATAATAGTAAAATAATAAATTCAGGTCAATTCTGTCTGAAACTATATGAAACGCCCTTTGTTTCTTACGTGCCGACCATAAAAATTTAAAAATCCATAAATATTATTTTTATTGTATGACTTGAGTTTGTTACTGTATGTTTAACAAAGTATTTGATTGAAATATCTTGTTTTGATTGCCTAGCCTAGCCTATAAGTATGAATCCTACTTTTGAAATAGTTTTGAAAGTCTCGTTTCTCTCGGGAATTTCGAGCCTGCATCGAGTCTCGATATTTTTTTTTTTCCGGGACACAGAAATAAAGCGAGAATGAAAGCATATATATATATCAACATTAAATCTGAATTCCAATCAGGGTTACCTAACTAGGTATAATCATTACGTTCGCTCCCTGAAACAAAATAACCTGGAGACTTTACCAAAGTCCCCACATGCTATAAGTGTTTACAACACAACAGTTCGGGTCTGCCTCCATTTGGTAAAACATTTTTCGTTCGATTGTTAAACGGACCGAGATGAATTTCAATATCGATAAGATATAAAACTGAATCGTGCTGATTTAACCAACACGAAGATCGGTTTGTTTAACATTAACATTTGTGTTTATTGAACAAAGTCGTGTAACTAATGGCATATCTATTATTTAGTAAAGAGAGATTACCAAAATAGTGAGATAAGTATTTTATGGGTGTTGCGTGTTACCTATTACATTAACATTTCAACTCTATCTAATTAATTGTATATTTTTATCACATAGGTATAGCAGCAGTTGAAGATTGCGTTTTCAATTTGTAGGCATATTGTGGGTAATTTTAATAATAATAAAACTATTCGTGAAGCTGTTTGACTTAAATATTTCCATACAAAGAACATCTTCCGCAACTGTTGTAATTAATTTTAAGTTACCAATACCTACTATGCAGAAACATTGAAGGTTAATTAAATTATTAAATGCTCTTGTAAATGTCAACACTATCTTCTTCAAAATTAATTTCTTATTATATATATATAAACTATAAAGCCTTTTCCCAACTATGTTGGGGTCGGCTTCCAATCTAACCAGATGCAGCTGAATACCAGTATTTTACATGGAGCGACTGCCTATCTGACCCCCACAACCCAGTAACTGGGTAACGTAAGGTAAGATTGGTTGTCAGACTTTTGGTCTTCTGACGACCCGTAACGACTGTCAAATATCCACGAATGACAGCCGGGACCAACGGCTTAACGTGCTTTCCGAGGCACGGAGGAGTCTCGGTATGTAAAGATGGTCACCCATCCACGGACCAACCCCGGCAAGCGTAGCTTAACCTGACGGATCGACCCGTGCGGCTGTTATTACTTAGCCACGAGCTCCTCTAATATATAAACTATAGTACTACCTATAAAAGAGCAACAAATACTTCTAGTAAAATTTTATGACCATCTTTTAATTCTCAGGGTCATATCGCTGTGGTTCATTAGAGCATTTGGTCAAAACTGTGGCTGACCACAGAAGGTCAAATGTTATCGCCATGACAAATTATGAACATCGTTTAGATTTAACAATTACCATTATTTCAGTCGTTTAAAAATACTATTATTTGGAATTATTTTCCGGTTTCGCAATAAATGAAACCGGAAGGCTTAATTATAGACTTCATCTTTTCAGTATTATTACTAATGTTATTGGAAAAACTACTATTTAATAGAATAGAATAGAATTTTGCTTTATTAGAGTAACCAAGACTCAACAAGAATGTTAGTCAAACTTACTACGAATATGTTAGTAAGCACAGATATAACAAAAACAAGTTATATATACGTTTGGTCACTGCTGTAACAACTGACCGACCCAGACGACCCCACGATTCTCCCTCCAGCAGAGCAGTAGGGAAACGAGTACAATTCGTAAGAGAATACACAATACACGACCGTCATTCCGACTTCGCCGCCGAGGCCCTTCGCGAAATCCCCGACTAAATAGTCCTCCCCGACCCTTGCCCGTAAGCGAAGCGCTAGCACGCGCTTTAAATTCCCCCGATAATAATCATAACCCTGATTTTATCCAGCCACCGTTGGTTCCTTACCATCCTCCCTCCGACTCTGCCCTAAGCCGAAGTTCGTACCCCACAAGGGGTGCCCTTAGCGCGCAGTCGTTTAGTTTATAAGTTTTTACGCCCTGGCTGGAGGCTTTAAGTTTTTAGGAGCTTAAGGCAAAGGAAACACAGGAAAGACCGGTTAAAGAGTCTCAACCTCTCATGGTTAACTCTGAGATAAATAATAGTTAAAAAAAAAATGCTGTGACATCCCATGAGAGACGGCACAACAATGACCCACGTATTCACAGTCCAGGCGACTCGCAACCATACTTAAGACACTGTTGGAGCTGCCCCATACCCTGCGCACCAGGGAAGCGCACCTATTACGCATTGTTGCGTAAAAGCAATCTACATGCGCATCTGCGAACATCCATTCAATAATAATTAAATCATAATTATTATCATTAATTATCATTATTTGAATTATGTCATAATAATAATAATGCTGGGCAGATATAGGTTGTGGGTTCGAACCCATTTTCACCACTGCTCTCAAAAACGGTAAAGTAAAACACCGTGGAGTGCATGTCCTAGAACCGAAAATTCGAAGACGTGACATTTATCGACCCGCACTGGGCCCGCGTAGTGGATTATGGCCCATTCTATCTCACAGAGAGGAGCCTGCGTCCTAGCAGCGGGAACAATAAAGGCTAATTATGTAATAATGCTTAATTGCTTACTTATGAAGAAGTACAAGACACTGGGTTGCCGAAATAAATTGCAAAACTAAAGTTAAATGCTTGGATAGCATCTTTATGATCTCTCTGACTGACCTGACCAATTATGAACTAACCACATAAAAGTTCCACTTTAAAACTTCTAAGCGGTTCAAGAAATGCCCTTTAATTTACATGAACGCTTCAAAAAACGGTAAACTACTTAATTTTCTACATTAAAGATTTTTTTAAGTCCAAACTTCTTTAGGCGCGTTGAGCACTTTTCGGTAGGGGAAAAACTTATGGGTTCGCGATCGTCACCTAACGCTTTCCATGAGCTTTATGTATACTGTGTATATATGTGTACTTTTTGGTTGAACAAAAATCATAGAACTCGCATCATCGTCACCGAACGCTTTCCATGAGCTATATGTATAAAAGAACAGTTATTCCAAAGTTTTGTGTTTTCACCTCTGTCGGCAGTCGTTTTGACTGCCAACTCTTTTTTATATTTTTATATATATATATTTTTTAATTTGTTTTGCTTTCATTCCGCGTCGCGACACCGTTCGGAACGGTCGTGTGCTGCAGCTCCGGCTCGCTGCGCCCGTGCCGTGTCAAGTGTCCGCCGCCGCCATCCGGTAATCGTTACGCCCAGTCGTAACGATTGCACTAGTAGTCCGACTACTAACAATAATATCAACTATTGTCTTTTTCAAGACAGGTTGGTATTGGTTTCTTTAAACCTTGTCGTCTAAAACGTTGCGCGCGTTTTTACCCCGTCAGGGAAAAACCACAGTTTCGTGGTCCTTGGTTGAAACCTAACGGTGCTAACGAATCCAAGGGGGTGTTGACCCAATCACACCCGCCGAACCCCATCAGGGCAAGGCAGTCAATTGGACGGGTCCCAGAGTTAACCGGCCTTGGGGGATCTCCTAGTCGGCTCTGGTGACAGTTTTCCCTTCACAGCTACACACCCGGTGTCTTTAGGGTGTGTCTACACCCTTCGCACCGGATTTGTAGGGCCCCGTTCGCACAATAAGACTGGCGACGGGTTACAAGCTTAGGGCTCACCATTAGCACACATCTCCCTGCCTGACCCGGCAGGGAGGCTTCACTCATCCCCGGGCAAACCCACCCGGGGAGTTAGGGATATTAGTTGTAGGGATAACTTCCCCGCCACCATCATGGCCCCCCCCGAATATAAGAAAAACCCCGTCATCGGGACTGTTTTGATAGAGTTTTTGATCGGAGTCGTATTAAAGGACCCCGTATTCCAGTCCAAATATGGACAGGAATACGGAGCCCTCGCGGCTGCCACCCTCTCGGCGTCCGTTCGCGCCCACTCGACGGATAGCCCCCGCTCTCCTTCTCCTTCTCCTTCTCGATCGCGTTTGCGTTCTCGCTCGCCTCTGTCACAGGCTGGCTCATCTGTATCCGACATGGAAACAGAAGAGGCAGTCAGTGGTGGAAGAGCCGACACCCCGCGTCCCGCCGGTACCGACTCAGAATCGGACCGCACCATCACGACACGGTCGGCAGCGTCCTCTGCCTCTTCCCCCTCCTCCTCGGACGACGGCTTCAGCCTAGTCCCGGGACGGGGGGGCAAGAGGAAGAAGACGAAAGCCCAGAGAAAGGCCGCCAAAAAAGGGAAAGCAGAGGCCTCCAGCCCTCCTGCGACCCCCACCCCGTCTACCGCGTCCGCGCCCTCCGCGTCGCAGGTCCCCACCCCCGCCCCGTCCACCGCGTCCGCGCCCCTCGCGTCGCAGGTCCCCACCCCCGCGCCCTCCGCCGCGCCCGCGCCCTCCGCGTCCGCGTCCACGTCGCAGGCCCCCACTCCGCGCATTCTCATTAACGGCAATCCCGTTAAGAAAATCCCCCTCCCACCGCCTGTATTTATCCAGGACAAGTCCAAATGGACCGACATATCAAAATGGTGTGTCGAGCTCCGGATAAATTACTCGCATGCCAAGTCCACCCAGACCGGTATAAAGGTTACGGTTCCCACGTCTACGGACTACAGGAGCCTAACAAAAATGCTTCGCTCAAAAAACGTGTCTTTCCACACGTATTGCCTCCCGGAGGAAAAGGAAACACGCGTAGTCATCCGCAGGATCCCAAGGGAGATCCCATGCTCTGAAATTATAGCCGATCTTAGGTCGCAAAACGTCCCCGTAAACGAGGTCCACCGTATGAATCGCGCGCGACGCGGTGAGGCCTTCGACATGATCCTCGTGATCTGCCCACCCTCCGAGGGTTATAACCCGATCTTCCAGATCAAATCGATCTGTAGTCTCTCGGGTCTCGAAATCGAGAAACCCCGCAAGTCAAGCGTGATTGCCCAGTGCCATCGTTGCCAACTCTACGGGCATACGCAGAAGCACTGTTATGCGACACCCAGGTGCGTAAAGTGCCTGGGTTCGCATAGCACTGCGGAATGCGAACGTCCCAAGGACCGCGCACTTTGCACCGAGCCACCTAGCTGCGTGCTATGTGGCGAGGCAGGCCACCCCGCGAACTACCGTGGCTGCGCTAAAGCCCCAAAATCCGCGCCCCCTCGCTTAGCGAAACGTACCGACGCGCGTCAATCCCGCGAATGCCCGTCCTATTTGGAACCAGTAAGACTGAGTCCCCAGAGACCCAGTCCCTGGAATTACCTGCACCATCAGCAGGCGTTCCCAAGCCTCCAGGCTAGACCCGCCCCTCAGGCAGTCGCTCCCCAGGCCCCCCAGGCCACTATACCCCGATTAATGGACCCGCGTACCCGATTCGAAAACTCGCAATCGAGACCCGCGACCACCGCGCCCCCCACCGCACCCACGCCCCTCGCCGCCGCGCCCGCGCCCACGCCCGCGCCCCTCGCCGCCGCTCCGTATGCGCGCCCCCCTCCTAATCACACCCCCACTCCCGTGGCCGGTGTCAATAAAGTAGATCCCTTCCAGGTGATCTCTTCCACCTACATGGTCTTCCTCACCCCCCGCGCGAGGAGGATGGCCGACGAGATAGTCGCCGCGACCAACGCCGGTGACTTATACCAAATTCAGGCAATCTACAATGCGTATCCCGAGATCACGCAAGCATTGTCTAGATTCGCGAACAACACCCCTAGACCACTTAATGGATACTAGGTCCCCCGCTAGAAACAAACCCCGATCCCTAATGTTAGGCTATTTTAACGCCAATGGCTTGGACGGCCAAAACTCAGAGATCACCGAATTCCTCGGCGATCATAAGGTAGACGTTTTCCTCATCCAAGAGACCTTTTTAAAACCCAGGCACCGAAACCCGTCAATTGCGAATTATCGTATAATTCGCAATGATAGGTCGCGGTGCCACCTGGGAGGTACTCTAATATATTATAAATCAGAGCTCTATTGCATGCCCATAGACCCTCCTGTCCTAAAGTCCCTATTAGAAGTCTCGATCTGCCGAATCGGTATGACGGGCCATGCATCTATAACGATAATATCAGCCTATCTGCCCCCTCTCGTTACAATTGATCCAATCCAAGATCAACTACTGACCGACGACCTTAATACCCTCTTGAGCATGAGTGATTCCGTCATCATGGCGGGTGATCTCAATGCCAAGCACCCAGCCTGGAATAGTAGACTCACCTCCCATAGGGGTAAAATCCTCTTTGACCTCTGCCCCCTCCTCAATTTTGATATCATCGCCCCGATGAGTCACACCCACTATCCGCATAATCCTGACCATGCCCCTGACGTGCTCGATGTGGCACTTCTAAAGAACATCAACCTACGGTTGGTCTCTATAGAGGTGCATCACGAGCTTGACTCTGACCACCGACCTGTCCTCGTAGAAATGGCCCCTCGCATAGGTCTTCACGACCCCAATATCCCCCCGCGCACCAAAAGGATAACGGACTGGAAGCGAGTAGGCGAAAGCTTGAAAGCTAACACGTCCCCCCAATTGGATTCGATCCCCGACCAGTTCGACTCTATCGCAGACACGACGGCCGCGATCGACTCTCTCACAGAGCACGTACAATCTGTCCTGAACACATGTTCAAGGGAGGTTCCGGCGACGGATAACCGTCGCGGGAAACTGCCGGACGATGTACGTGCACTGATGACGGAGAAGAACGCAGCCGTCCGTGCGTACAGTAGCTTTCCCTGCACGGCTAACAAAATCCACATGCGCTACTTACAGCGTGCTGTAAGTAACCGCGTGAAGGAATTGCGTGACGCCGACTGGGATACGCTACTGAGCAGCCTAGAGCCGAACCATCTAGCATTCTGGCAACTCCAAAGGAAACTCAATCCCCGAGGAGGTAGCTCAGCCTCAATGCCCCCACTGATCCGCCCAGACGCGTCTCTCGCTTTCGAAGACATCGACAAAGCCGAATGCTTAGCCGACAGTCTAGAGGCCCAGTGCTCGCCCAGCTCTCAACCAGTAGACCAGGCGCACCTCGATGAGGTGAACGCTGAAGTCGAACGTAGAGCCTCTCGTCCGCCCGTCGAAGACCCTGAGTATCCTCTGGCTCCCGTCACCCCGGCGGAAGTGCACGAGCTCATAAAGGGTCTGAAACCACGTAAAGCCCCTGGCTCTGATGGTATCACCAATAGGGTGGTCCAATTGTTCCCCGCCCACCTGATAATGCTCTTGGCCACCATCTTCAATGGAGCCATGAACAATAACGTCTTCCCGCAAGTGTGGAAAGAGGCCACAGTAATCGGTATTGCCAAACCCGGTAAACCCAAGAAGGAGCCCGCGAGCTACCGCCCCATTAGCCTGCTCACAGTCATGGGCAAAATCTACGAGAGGCTTATTCATAAGCGTCTCAGAGACTACGCCGAGACTAAGGGCCTTATCCCCCACGAACAGTTTGGATTCCGTACCAAACATTCGTCGACCCATCAGGTCCACCGTATAGTCGAGGACATAAGCGCCGGCTTTCAACGCGGCCTTATGACAGGAGCTATCTTCTTTGATATAGCGAAAGCGTTCGACAAAGTCTGGCACAACGGCTTGATTTACAAGCTGTACCAACTCGGTGTGCCCGAGCGTCTCGTGCTCATCTTACGAGACTTTTTGTCGAATCGCACCTTTCGCTATCGCATAGAGGGTGCCCTCTCCTCCCCCCATCCCATACGCGCAGGAGTCCCTCAGGGCTCTGTGATATCCCCCCTGGCCTTTACGCTTTACACCAGCGACATCCCGAAGTTTAAAAAGGCTCAGTTGGCTCTGTTCGCAGACGATACGGCCGTTTACTACAGAGGGAAGTGTCATAATGTCATTGCCAACACTCTCCAGACTGCAGCCGACAAGCTCGGTGCGTGGTTTAGAAAGTGGCGGATCGAAGTCAATCCTGACAAAAGCCAAGCGGTTCTCTTCGTAAAACCGAGAAAAATCCCCCCAAAGCCCAAACCTGTCACCATGTTCGGCAAGCCTATCCCCTGGGAGAAGCGAGCCAAATATCTAGGTGTCATCCTCGATCATCACCTCTCCTTTTCTGAGCATGTAAGTAAGGTGCGTTCGCGCGCCGCCTTCGCTCTCTATAGGCTTCACTCCCTCGTCCATGAAAATAGCAAATTGTCACTCAAGTGCAAATTGCGAATTTATACCGCGTGCATCCGCCCCATCATGACCTATGCGAGCCCAGTCTTTGCTCAAGCAAAACCGTATATCATCCATAAGATGCAAGTCATCCAGAATCGTTTCCTCCGTAAATGCACGGGAGCCCCCTGGTTCGTTCGGAACACAAACCTCCATGTAGAGCTTAGAATGCCTACAATAGCCCAATTTCTGAAACGCTCTTCCAAGCGCTTCTTTGACTCTGCCGCCACCCACCGCAACACTCTCGTTGTGCAGGCCGCCAATTACACCCCCTCTCGCATTAGTATGATCCGCCGTCCAAGGCACGCACTGACCGACCCAGACGACCCCACCACTCTCATCCAGGAGAGTCGTAGGGAAACTAGTACAGCTCGAAGAGTACACACAACACGAACACGATCACAATTCCGACCTCGCTTTAGAGGTCCCGCGCGAAACCCACCCCGATCCACTATTATTATCGTCAATAATAATAGCCCTCCCCGTCCCTTGACGACGCTTAACGATGTGCCAGCATGTGGTTTAGCTGAGCCTGTAATCCAAACTCCCCCGATTAATAATCAGAACCCTGATATTATCCAGCCACCGACGGTCCCTTGCCACCCTCCCTCCGACACTGCCCTAAGCCGAGGTTCGAGCCCCACCTGGGGTGCCCTTAGCGAGCAGTCGTCTAGCTTAAGTAGATTATAGTAAAAACCCCCTGGCTGGAGGCGTAAACTTCGTTAGGAGCTTGCGGCACCACAGGAAAGCCCGGTTAAGGAGCAGGAACCCCCAGTGGTTATACCTCCGAGATGCCATACACAAAAAAAAAAAAAAAAAAAAAAAAAATGTTTTGCTTTTTATAGTTCATACATAGTTTTCAAAAAGTATACATTTAGTGAACAGTAGTAAGATTTGCCATAAAATTAAGTATAGAATAGAATAGAATTGTTTCTTTGCTGCATGGAGTAATCAAGACACAATAAGATTATTAGTAAAACTTACGACTAAACAAGCAGATCGAGACACTAAACAAAAACAAGGAAAGCAATACAAGAAACAACGGTTGGTCACAGTTGGGACACATTGGGACAGTAAAATTTAAACTTACACGTAGGTACGTAAGTACCTATATACAAAGGTAGCTGCGCCATAAGTTCCATTTGTTATGATATGACCAAATCACTAATAGCTTGACCTTATCACCCCGACAACTAATACGGCCAATGACCAAACGCACTTCGCACTTTCAGCCATTGTCTATGTTATTACATCCACAAACTTATTATACAACTGTTTTGTATGTCAGTCGGTAGCACAATACAGTGATTAATCATTGGCATGTGTAATATGATCTTGTGAAATACGCACTTGGGAAGATATGAGATGTTATCTGCCTTCATCTTCATCTGAGCTTTGTAGGGTTGAATCAACGGAACCCTTTTTCAATCTGATTTCGCTTGTCAATTTTCCGGGTTAATGACCACGACGAAAATCATTTATCATACAGTGTAACGCAACTTTGGTCCGATTCGAGCTGTGTCTGGGCAGCTATTCGAGGTGCTGATTTGGCCAAATAAAGATGATTTTTTGAATATGGAAACCATGTGGAGCCGGACGTAAAGAATAGCACCATCCCATTTTCCTCCCGTGGGTGTTGTAAAAGGCGACTAAGGGACTTACAAGAGAATGGGCAGCAGCGTTCTCTATGCATTTTTAACACAATACTGCGATCGCCAACCCGCCTGCCATGCGTGGCGATTAAGACAAACCCTCCCAATTGGCGGAGGCCTATGTCCAGCAGTGGACGTCTTTTGGCTGAAATGATGATGATGATGATGAGATGTGAGTGGAAACGTCGGGAGGGGACGCCCTGGGAGAACATATAGTGACCTAATTGGTGATGTTCTTCAGAAAGGTCAGGTGCGTAGCACTCGCAACCGGCGTGCGTGTATGAATGACCAGATGAATGAATGTAAACGAAGCAAAAGAAGTATGTAAGGAGCGTAGCAGGTGGCGCTCTAGTTTCTGCCTACCCCCATGGGAAGAAGGCGTGAGTTTATGTATGTAATATAATATATTATTCAATTCTTTCCCCTCCTTTTTAAAATAGTTGTACATATTATTATTACTTAGAAAATAATTATATATACATATATATATATATATGAATTGATTATATAGTTAACTAGCTTTTGCCCGCGGCTCCGCCCGCGTGGATGTCGGTTATCGCGTAAAAAAGTAGCTTATGTCCTTCTCCATATCCCAGGCTATATCTCTGTCAAATTTTATGACGATCGGTTCAGCGGTTTAGGCGTGAAAACGTAACATACAGACAGACAGACAGATAGACAGACAGACAGAGTTACTTTCACATTTATAATATTATTATGGATTAGTATGGATATGGATTAGGGAAATAAATATTATTGTTATTATTATTTATTTGCTTATAATATTCAAACACGATCCATATCTGTTGGTAAGCGCATCACTTGAGAACGGATGGACCGATTTGGCTATTTTTTATTATTTTAAAACGTTTGTAATTGTTCGAATCATGTTCTTACGTAAAGAAAAAATGGAAAAGTTTCCTAGAAAATCTTAAAATTCGGGAAAAAATTAACTTCCTTTTTTGTATGAAATATAGAAATTTGGACAGTACAACATCAGTCGGATCAGCAGGTTCAAAATAAAAATACGAGTACTATTGACAGTATCAAGGTGTATTTAGTCGTCTGTGAAACCCAAATCCGTCATAAAACCTTTTGACCCTGATCTCAAACATGACGGAGTCTGTGACCGCGGCACAATTTATTAGATGATTTGTTTGTTTCCTTCCGCATTTGGATTATACGTATCTTGTGGTCGTGATCGCAGTGATTATAGTGAAGACCACAGCACACATTACAAAACATTAAGAGCGGGTTGTTTCACGTCCACTTAAGGCACGCGTATACGTCATAAATGGCGCTAACTATCGTCAAAACAAAAATAGCGTTGTTTCACAAAACTATGACTTTAACGTTCGTTAAAAAATAACGATTACTGTAACCCACTGGTTAACGTCATTTTATTCTACTACATTTAAAGTTTGACGATTGGTTTTTTATGCAGTGAAACAACGCTTTGTATTTAACTAACGTTAAACATCATAATGTAATCGTTATTATTTGACGTACGTATGTTAAGTTAACCGATCGTTTGAAACAACTGGCCCTAAATCAATAATTTTCTTGACATCGCCCATCGTGCAGTACTCAAAGTTAGAATTTTTAAACGTATATATTTTATTTTATTTTATTATTTATTTAAACTTCATGTAAAATAGTGGTACATAGGCGAACTTAATGCCACAAGGCATTCTCTACCAGTCAACCTTTACTAAAATACTAACTTCTTGATTGCGATGATTGATATACTTTTATATGTATATTACTGATTGGGCCTGCTCTTGATGTCGATTTCACTTGATGGAAAGCAATGGATGAGGTCTATGATGGAGCGTACCCGGAAGATGCCTGGTCACTCTTGTTTTGAAGGCAGACGGGTTATATGTGGAAGGGAACACAGACGCTGGCAGAGAGTTCAATTTTTATCCCCATCGCACAACTGTACAAGAATTGTGAGGTTCTGACTGACTAAAACAACTACCTTTAACTGGAGTATAGATTCCATTTATTATAACATTAGACAAATAACTGTTCTCACGCTTTCGTTATTTCGATGTAAACGTTTAATAAACTCCGTTATTTCACGATAAATACAAAGCACTGTAATCTATTTACCAATTACATTAAACAAATAACTCTAAAGTGCAGTAATTTCAGCAATATTACACAATAACTGTCGTTATTTAGCCGTTATTTATCTAATAAAAATAAATAAAATAAAAATATTTTAATTCAGATATCAAGGATCCATAGGTAGGTACATTATAAATAACAATATTACACAAAAGAAAATTAAAATGTAGATTTAAAACTAAACTCAGAATCAAAAATTAAAATCAAAATTAAAATCATAATTAAAATTAAAATCAAAATTAGTATCAAAATTCAAAAATAAATAAATAATTAAAATCAAAATTATAATTAAATGACTGACTTAACAAGGGACCTCCACAGCGGAGATGACACCCTGTCAGCCACAGTTTTCAAGATTACGTTGCGGCTGCCACGCATTCTGCAGATCAGGGATACTGTCCTTTTGCGAATGATGGCAAGAAAGCCATCAGTGCGAAACATCTAATGCTATAGTAAATCAGATCTAATGCTATAAAGAAAGAAAAGAAAGAAGAATATTTTATTTGGGACACGCACAAGAAATACAAACAGTAAAAAATAAAACATGAGCATTTAAAACTAACAACATTGTAAGCCTGTGCGAGGCCAAAAAGGCCACTATCTCAGCATAATGCTGCGATATTTAAAAAATAAATACCGCAGCGCTGGTATTCTGATACGCAGTAATGCCACGGACACACCTACGGAAATCTATAAGTCCCACTAGGGGATTTAAAAAAATAAAAAATAAGTGGCTATAGTAAATGGAGTATACTTAATGTGACTCTCCTATAACACAGTAACTTAATAAACTTATGATCCGCTAAATACAAAAACGACGAAAAGAAAAGGTATGCGTCAGAAACGAAATAAGCACAACTAAATTCAGCTCAAGCTTTACCAATTACAACTTATTGTTAATTTAGTTAAGTTTCTCTTTAAGTGAACTGTAAATTGTTCTTTGACAAAAAAAAAATGTCTTTAAACCGAATTTCATTGGTTTCATTGACCTCCCCGACCCTTGACTGTAAGTGAAGCGCCAGCACGCGTTTTAGCTGAGTAGCATGTAATCCAAATTCCCCACGATAATAATCAAAACACTGATTTTATCCAGCCACCGTCGGTCCCTTGCCACCCTCCCTCCGACTCAGCTGCCCTAAGCCGAGGTTCGTACCCCACAGGGGGTGCCCTTAGCGAGCAGCAGTCGTTTAGTTTATAGTTTTTACGCCCTGGCTGGAGGCATTAAGTTTCGTTAGGAGCTTAAGGCAGCCACAGGAAAGTCCGGTTAAAGAGTCGGAACCTTAATGGTTACACTCTGAGATGCCCTAGATATAAAAAAAAAAAAGTTTCATTGAATTGGATTATAATAAGATAAACAGAGTAATAAACGTTTACCCTTTAATAAATACACAATTTAAGAAAAAAGTAACCAAACACTTATAAAAACTAGAATACGAAAAGACTGAATATACTACATAATTCCTCCCCGACCCTTGACTGTAAGTGAAGCACCAGCTCGCGCTTTAGCTGAGCAGCATTTAGTCCAAACTCCCCATAATAATAATCAAAACACTGATTTTATCCAGCCACCGCCGGTCCCTTGGCACCCTCCCCGCTCTTCCGACTCTGCCCTAAGCCGAGGTTCGTACCCCGCAGGGGGTGCCCTTAGCGAGCAGACGGAAATTATTTAGCTTTTAAGTATACCCCTGGCTGGAGTCTTAAAATCCGTTAGGAGCTTAAGGCACCACAGGATAGTCCGGTTAAAGAGTCCGAGCCCCTCGTGGTTACACTCTGAGTTGCCATTAAAAAAAAAAAATACTACATAATTATACCACAGTGATTAACTATTTACCACATAGGGTGAGTGTTTGTGGTAAACTCTCACATTCATACACAAAAATTATTATATCACACAAAGAGAGGATAGACACACACTATCCAGATTTTATTTTACTTTTAATTCTGTTTTTTATTTTTATTTCATTTTTGATTTTAAACTTTTATTTTTGGCAAATTCTAAAAATATTTCCGTTAAAGCGTCTTTAGAGCATTCTGTACCACCTTCTACACGTGCAGCCTGTGGGAGAAATATTCGCGAGCATCGTATGGAGCCCTTCGTGTCCAATTTAATAACGGATGGTTGCCATGGCGTTGCAGTGCATCAGGGATGTTTGCGGGGGCGCGTGTAGATTGTTTTTACGCTATAATGCGCAAGCGCGCTGCATCAATGGTGGCACGAGTCATGGCCAGCCCCAACAGGGTTCTGAAAATGATAGCGGACAGAGTGGACTGTCCTTATATAGTTCACTGTTGTCAGTTACATGTGTCACCGTATTGTGTTGTTTACTAACATGTAGTTGTAAGAACATTGTCTATAGTCTTGGCTCGAAATAAAGTTTTTATTATTATTATTATTTAATGATAATACTATTTTATTGTATTGTTATTTATCGTTCATCATAATTTTTATCGCAAGCTTCAAATTGTGCGAAAAAGTTTGGATTGGTTCAAAAACTTAGGTATATTCTTGGCCGTGTCGAAAAGGAACTATAAAAACCCTGTCCTATTAGGATCAGAAGGATCTTTTTTTTTTTGCGTCTGAGCCTATCAAGCACAATGATCAGCTACTAATTTTATTTGATTGAGATTTGAAACGGGATCTTGATTGGAGTTATCACAAAACCTATTTGCAGCAATCAAGTCAAAACATAGTTGCTCCAACCAAGATTATTTGATTAAAGTTTCTATGATCTTTATTGAAGTAATCAAAATGCGTGATTGACACAACTAACTTACTTTGTTACAGTGAATTATTTTAACTTGTCTCGTTTCCAACTCTTCTACAATGATGTCATGTTAAGGGTAATCGAGAAACTTGTTTGAGCGTTCAATCATTTGAACTAGTATTGCTGCAATCATGTCGTGATGATCAACTTAACTTAAATTTTGATTAATCTAAACAAGATATCGTCAATCAAGCTAAAAAGTCACTTGATTGGAGTGCATTTTTTTTTTTGTCAATGTATGAAACGTCAGAAGCTAGGTGCATGGTTCCAATTGATTGTTTACTATGGAGAAGAGCCGGCAAGAAACTCCACGGTTACTCTTTTAAAAATAACTGGCTTTTACAATATTTTCAAATAACAGTGTTAATAGGTATGGGAGGACAGTGTAGGCATTTCAACAGTTAGGCCAAGGGGTTAGATCATAATGCCCCACTGCTGGGCAATGGCCGCCACTAAATCCTTCCAGGAACTCTTTTCCCGCTCTACCTCAAACCAGCCCTCGCGGTACGCGTCCAGGTCATTTCGCTATCTTTTTCTGGGCCGTCCTCGGCGGCGCCATACAACTTCAGGCCCTCATTGTGTAGAGAATTTTACCCAGCGGTAATAGATAATACGGGCTGGTGTCCGCAACTCCACATAAATGCGCGTATTTTACGTACGGGTGGGATTTCGATTATTCGATCTACCCCAGCTGTTCAAGGAAGGCCAGCAACGCCTTGGTGTTACTGACAACCTCACGTAGGGTACCTGGGTTACCGAAGTACTTGGCCCTGTATGTGGCGACCACCGGGCAGTTAAGTAGCACATGAGCTGCTCTTTCGTCGTCCTCCATGCAGGCCTTGCACAGCGGACTGTCTGTGACTCCTATGACCAAGAGGTGTTTATATTATATTTATTAAAATTTTTAGAAGTATTGTATTTATTTTATTTGTTATTTTTGTCTCATTATTTATGCTGCACCGGGTGACATCATCACGTCAGCGCCGGCTATCGCTGAAAACCAGCGCTGGGGCTCTGTCTCGCATAGTGTCGCAGCATTATGCTGAGCAATGGCCGTTTTGCGTGGATTTGGCGCACATTTTCTCCCAACTTGATATTTTCGTGTTTGTGTTCTTTCTCTGCATCATGTTTGCCGCAAATAAACTTATTTTCTTTCCTTCTTTTCATTCTTTCTTTATTAAATGACCCATGGCCAGTTATAGCTACTGTAACTATACGCAGCTGTTGTTTCGTTAGTCGGAGAACCTCATCGTGTATGAAGCTGATGTGACACGTCCAATCACATTTGAGCCTGGCAGTCTTCTTGCCTACATCCAGTATTCATATAGCATTATAATAAATAATAATTATTAATTAAGTTGCAATGCAATGTTTGAAGACTAACGTCTTCAACCAGTGCGTCCTGCCCGTTATGACATACGGTGCCGAAACGTGGACACTGACAGACGGGCTGGTCCACAAATTTAAAGTCGCTCAGCGCGCTATGGAGCGGGCTATGCTCGGAGTTTCTTTGGAGGATAAAATCAGGAATGAAATTACCCGGAAGAGAACCAGAGTTACTCATCATACGACATCATCGACATAGCTTGCAGAGTAAGCAAGCTGAAGTGGCAGTGGGCTGGCCATATTTGTCGAAGGACCGATGGCCGGTGGAGCAGACGATTCCTGGAATGGACACCGCGTATCGGCAAGCGTAGTGTGGGACACCCTCCAGCTAGATGGACCGACGACCTCAAAAAGGTGGCTGGGATAAACTGGATGCGGAAGGCGGAGGACAGGGTGTTATGGCGCAGCATGAGAGAGGCCATGTTCAGCAGTGGACTGCCATAGGCTGAGTTGATTGATTGATTGATTAATTAAGTAGCTAATTGTGATTGCTTGGCAATGAGCTAAAAAAACATATTACAGATGGAATGGATGAATTATGATTAGGCTAAAGGGCTGTAAAGTTAAATAGTTTCTTGTAACTTTATGATATTTTAAAATAAATATTAATTAAACAAAACATACCTCCAAGGATAAAGGATCCTACAAACAGGCGCGACACGCGACGCGACACGAAGAAACCGCTCGTCGCGCGGCACGCGGTGTCTTTCTACCGCGTCGCGTATCGCACCTGTCTGTAGGAGCCTTTAGTCCTAATACCTATTGCCAATACATTGGGAATATTAAAAAAATATGTAAAATAACTAATCAGTCAATACAAAATTACCTATTACCCTAAAACAAATAAACACGGAATAAAGTTGGAGCTGCTGAAGAGTGTAAGACTATCTTTGCATTGTATAAGCTCAACCTCCATTGTATTATATAATCGCATAGCACAGGTGGAGTCCTATGTACTATAGAGCTTCCATTGACCGGGTAATATGTCTTTCATTGACTTGAATGTGCCCTGGCGGCTGAAAGTATGTCATGCTCACTTAGATGTTTCATTGATGGTGGCGTGTGTGTTGGATCATTTAGCTCCCTTCAAAATGGTTGAGCTGAATGGTGCTAATCCATGCGTCATGTTCGTGAACGGGCGCCGTCAGTTGGGACTGGTCATCTCTTAGCTGCCACAGCTTATTATATTTTTTTTTTTGGGTTATTTCAATTATTTTATTTTGTTTCTATTTGTTATACCTACTCTGGACGCTTTTAACATGTAAGTTTTATTTTATTTTTACATCGTTCTCACATTTAGTTATAAATTCAACATTACTTATACATGTAACTAATACTTTTGTAACAATTTAATTTAAAAGAGTGTCCATGGAGTTTCTTCCCCGTTCTTCTCCATAGGTACCTACGCTTTGGAATGGGAATGTAGCTTCATTTTTCTTACTGACCGACTCTTTGACAATTCAAAAGTGCCTGTAAATGGTTTAATTGAAATAAATGACTTGAGTTTGAGTTTGAGTTTGAAAGTTATGCTAGGTATAAACGTATGGTTACAAAAACAAAAAATGTATGGTTATACTGAAGTTATTCCTAGAATAACTTTATTCCGTCTTTATTTGTAAGGCTGTTATTTATAATATAAAACAAAGTCGCGTTATTTACACCATTTATAACTCAATAACGGCTGGACCGATTTTTATGATCTTGGATTTGTTGGATTTTTCTCCGCCCCGAATAGCAGAATAACTATTAAAACATGCGAAAACTTCACGAAAAAAAAATATGTTGCTAATTCACTTTCTTTTTGGATAATATCTCGAGAACGGATTGGGGGGAAAGAAATAAAATAAAAAATAGAAATTAATTAATTTAGAAATTTCACGCAGACGTGATGTGTTCACGTGTGGTGCCGGACGTAAAGAATAGCACCACCCCATTTCCTTCCGTGGGTGTCGTAAAAGGCGACTAAGGGACTTACTAGAGAATGGGCAGCAGCGTTCTCCATACACTTTTTTTATCAACATGCTGCGATCGCCAATCCGCCTGCCAAGCGTGGCGATTATGGCAAATTCCCCCCTTTTGGGGGAGGCCTATGTCCAGCAGTGGACGTCTTTCGGCTGAAATGATGATGATGATGATGATGACGCAGACGAAGTCGCGGGCAGAAGCTTAATAAAGCTTAGCTTTACCTTTTAAGTAAAGACCACAAAATATACAGGTACTGAACAGCTAACAAAATATTCATATTTTTAAACAAAATAAACACATTTAACGTATCATTCATACCAAACTATGTCATTGCCGTACTGGAGCTTTTAAAAGTAATTTAAAAAAAAAACACCGAAGCTTCGCCCAAAGTTCATCTCATTGTTTCGGCCGCCCATAAATTCATTGCAGGCGATGTGTGACGTCACTACGTGCACGCTTGCAACTAAAAGGCTATATAAGCACTTTCACTGTTCGAGCGCGTGAGTCGCGGGATGACACCGCGGAACACGCATGCGCACTCTGACCCCAGCTTGCGCGCCTAACGGACATTAAATCATATTTGAATTTCGATATATTTTTGTGTGAGTGACGTAGTGTCGTGTATTTTCTTGTGTGCAAGGTGAGTTCTTTTATTTTTTTTCATTTTTTTTTATACAAATTTAAATGATTAATAAATAAAATAATACCAGCCTATAACTGTCCCACTGCTGGGCAAAGGCCTCTTCTCATACAGATTAGGCACGAGCATTAATCACCACGCAATTTAAATGATTGGTTTTTGCTAAATTTAAAATTTAGAATATTGTCTCCTGGTCAAATGCAGTTTAATTGATTAAAACACAAAATAAAATATGACAATTTTTTTTTTTTTTATTTAAAAATAAATCTAGTCACAGAACAGTTTAAAACCCCCAAAACCAATAAAACATGTCAGCTTAGTTCCTCAAAATTTCGGATATAAATCATCGGAGCACATACACGCATCAAAAAGACATCAACGCACAATCGACGCATTGATATACAATTACGATGGAACACTCAGCGCCGCGTCCGTAATAGTGACCGGAACAATCTATGGAAGGAAGAATAGAGCTTACATCGTTAAGATGTACTTACACCAGAAGATTGCACAAAAGGTTATAATGATAACTTCATTATAAGCTTTTGTGCAATCTTCTGGTCTGTATATTTACTTTGTGACTCCAATAGATATACCGTCTTATTCATAATAAAGCTATCTGCTTCATAACCCTATTTTAGCTATCGAACTGTTTTATCCCTTTCTGTCAAGTTAAAATGAAGTTTGACAGACAGTGACAAAACAGTTTGATAGATAGCTAAAATAGGTTTATGAAGGGGATGACTTTATTATGAATAAGATGGTTAATCTATACTATAATAATATTATAAAGACGAAAGATTTTTTTGTTTGTTTGTTTGTTTGTATCGAATAAGCTCCGAAACTACTAGACAGATTTTAACTATTTTTCACCTATAGGAAGCTAAATTATCAAGAAGTAACATAGGCTAGAATTTATTTAAAAAAAAATTAGAGATCTTGAAGAAAATTGGAAAAGCCAAAAGTAGCAAAATTTTACCTTTACACCACGGAATCGAAACTTACGCGGGTGAAACCGCAGGGAGCAGCTAGTAATAGTTAAAATACAAGACAAGATACAGAAATATTATAGTTTGACGTTGGAAAAAAAATTGTTTAGTAATTTTTCTGAAGTTACTACCTACTAAACTATATTAGAAAATATAATTTTATTATTTATTTAGCGGCTTAAGAAGTAATTTGTTAAATAAACCTCGCATGTATCTCGACATTTGGAGCCCTTTATCGCGTGCATGATCGCCGGTGACCCATGAAACTAGGTTAAATCCACACTTATTATATTCGCGTGAAGAAAATCGTTACGCATTTTCATTTTGATTACTTAATGTTTGATAAAATTGCCATTACGAAATGTTTTGTTAAAATGACCCATTTGCGATTTGGTTGAGATATTCCAGAGACAGGAAACACACAGGACAGGGATTTATTTTCTGAATTAGTTTCAAAAGTTTAAGTCACAATGTAAAACGAGATATTATATTTTTGAGTTCATCTGAAAAGGTCAAATCTTCACTTGACACAAATAACAATTTAAAGCTGACAGTCTAGTAACTATCTCACAAATAACTTTGAAATATTCCATCAAAGAAAATAGCTTACGGTATACAATTAACCCTATAAACACAGAATATAATTAACCCTATAAATAAACATCAAAAACCGAGCTTTATCGACTTTTAACTCGTGCACGTGAATATATGCACCCACTATTGTCTCATGCGCCGGCGCATCCGACCTTTAGTTACGTATCGGAGATGTACTGTGATGAATATTAAAAGGAATTGGATACAGTCTAAAGAGACTATTGCGAAATCATTATTAAATATTTACTCGTAAAGCGTCTACGCATCAAAATAGCATTAGTGTTATTTGATTTTATACATTATGGTACTTCGGTTGTCATTACTATGCAATTTATTATGACTACGACACATCGCGTCTACGCCTACGAAGTATTTCAATTCGATGGAAAATGTAGGAGGTCACCGAGTTTATATGTTAAATGTCAAGCCCATATAACAGTTTGTACTTAGTAGGAAAATCGACTTAAATGGTTTTGCATTTGAGTGAGGAGATGATCTATTTTGATATCAAACGGATGATGATATCTGTTTGTAATTTGTTCCGATACACGGCAAAGGTATGTTTCAGAGATCCACGCACCCACAATACAGGAGAAATTCCTAGTGTGGGGCAATGATTAAAAAAAAAGAGAGAAGGATGCATTGATCACCACGGTAATTCACCGCTGTTTGGTGATTATAATAATGAAAATTCAACGTTTTCTTCATGATTTCAGCGGTATCCTAGATAAGTATCTACCGTAGCACAACAAAATTGACCATAACTTTGGTACTTGCAAGGTTCGTAGTGGGTACTTCAATCTCGGGGTCAACCATATTCATTAATTTAAATCTATAAACACAACGATTTAATTAGTGTTTTTCACGTGGGATTAAAACGTATCTTTTGACAACTCGTTTATCAAAATCTGTTGAGTCATCTAGATTTTACGTGGGAACTAACTAACTGACACACTTTACTTATCTCTCCGCTTTATTGGTGTAAAAACTTCACTAATTTTGCATATTAATTCCTGTAAAAACTGTTGTTATCAAGACGTAAATTATTCATAACAACATTTTAAATTTTACGCACATAATTAGCTCAATCCCGAAAAAAAATCGAATAATCAGATTTAAATAAAATATTATTAATTATATAAATATTACATTTCCTCCCATGGGTGTCGTAAAAGGCGACTCAGGGACTTACTAGAGAATGGGCAGCAGCGTTCTTTATACATTTTTAACACCATACTGCGATCGCCAACCCGCCTGCCTTGGGGGAGGCCTATGTCCAGCAGTGGACGTCTTTCAGCTGAAATGATGATGATGATGATATTTCCTCGTAAAACGGAAAACGTTTATAAATTGAGTTTCATATTCACGTCATTCACAGGTACGAAAATTTAATGTTGTGCGTAATAATTATCATCACATTACTAAGTCATCTTTACTTTGCGTATATGTCATTTATCTTACATAAGAACACATTCCAAGCAATACGTAAGTTTATACTTAGTTTTCTTCCATAATAAAAGAAAGTACGAAGGCTAGACCCACTTGTTCGACCTTTGACAAGTCGAAGAGCCTGTTTATGATGCACAAACTAGCATGGTTTCAACTTTCAGTTACTAGAATTATGTCTGGTTATCGTTATTTACCAGTCACTTTTGTGGTCATCTAGCCACAGTAACACTGCGCAGATAATGACATTTAAAATAAAATAAAATATAGATTTTGTCACTCGAAATAAAATGCCTCAATTTATGCTAGATAAAATCAAAGTTATCACTCAAGATCATTAAAAAAATATCATGATCGCAATGGATAAAACAAGGAAAAGTTTCTGTAATAATACTAAGTAGGATGATCTATAGATATTGACTACCTAAAAACTAAAATTCTATACTTAGATAATGACATAGCTTAAGTAAAAAAAAAAAGTCTCAAAGTCATTGCAACATGTAGCTTTAAAAGCCAGAATACTTTTTTGGGCATATCTCCAAAGAGGCCAAGATCACATTATAAATAAATAACCAGAATGTCTAAATAAGATGACACTAGTGACCTGAATCTAGCTTGTTAACTATTCGTACGGCGGAGTTCATTAAGTGGAGATGAGAGATATGCCTAGAGCTACGCAACAATGGGTTGCGTCGGGGCAGCGGTACTACCGTCCGCCGTCCAGTAACGATGATCGTTCATCATGCGTTTTGATAACATGAGAGTTATTACTTACCTGTTAACGGGTTACAAGATTATTTGTATCAGTCTGATCGGTTCATTACTTTAGACATACTTTTTAGGGAGACTTATAAAAGCAAATGCTACGACTTCGTTTAGTTTTTGACTTAGAACTTAGTTTTTTTTTAATATAATTACTAGCGAGCCGCCCCGCTTCTTCTTTCTTCCGCTTCTGCTTCTCTTAAGATTTGACAAAATATCTAGATTTCTTTATTATATGTTAATAAATTCTCTAAATAATGGTGAAAACCGCATCTAAATCCGTTGTGCCATTTTGAAGAACAACGCATTTACCTACACAAAAAGCCACGAAAAGCGACTTTAAATTGTAATATGTATAGATGACCAAATTACTATCAACAGCTACGAGAAATATTTTAATGAGCTTTTAAAAATGACGTTAGATTTTCCTATGACAATAAACCACAATTACAAAGTCAATTTTGTTTCTTTATCTAATCAAGTCACCGCGCTAAACACACACACACTCAGGATATAAAAGTACCTATTTATTTGTAGGACACGGATAATGCAAGTTTTATTTAGAAGATGTGCCAAATTGATGAGAAAAGTAGTAGTCAAAAATGCAAATACTTCAATTTGAACTTCTAATTTGGCGACGCCTACCTTTTATCCAAAATCGACATATTAAAACGCAGATATATGCCAGGGACCTTAAGTGGTTAGTTTGCGTGTTCTGTACTGAGCTCACGCAACGTGCGTCCAGCAAGTAGTAGGACCCGCCCATCCAGGAGCGCTGTCCCAAATAAGATAGTGAATAATTGATTATAAATAAAATGAAAGGTATTTTAATAAAACATATATAGCAAAATATCAATAGTTAAATTATCTTTAAAAAGGTGAAGGTTTCAGAAAAATACGCTTGATAGATCTTGCGTGATTCTCAGTTTAATCCGCGTTAGACATAAAATTTACAAATTAATTTCACTATGTAATATAAACATAATCTAAAAAAAAATCTAAATCATTAATACTACTCGTTTAGACATGATCTTCAGTATAAAATAATTTAAAGTCGGTTATTGTCACCTTAATAGTGTCGGTAGCTTAGCCGGTATTTATAACAATAGATCTCCACATTATGCCGCACAATCTACACGATACAGTGTGGTCGGTAAACCGCCCGCGGTCGTTTCACATAATGATGACATTACAGTGGCTCATTTGTCGCTTAAAGGGTATTTCAACGTGATTTGTTACCGCCTTCTTATATTGTGACCCATTCAAATGATGTCATTAGTAAGTAGTTGGTTGGTTGGAGAAATGTATGATTATTTAAATGGTTAATTTATACCTACTCAGCCTTTACTCTTTTTCAAACGAAGTTTTTCGCTAAATCTAAAGAAAAAACCTCGCAAATTTGTCTGAACTGGATCTAGCAATGCTTTTAAAATTATAAACTTAAGAAACAGTTAAAAGTAGCTATATTATCTATAAATATAGTTACTGCAAGAACCCATTTGAAAGAAAGTCGGATGAGCAAAAAATACTTCCGTTTTTTTTCTTCATCAAACGCGATCACGTTAAGCTCATATCATACAAAAAAGTAATGTATGCGGCAAAATTATCGGTCTTCATACAATCTCTGAACTATAATCAGAACAGGAAATGTGCCTAAGTTTGCGTGAAACGATAAAAACACCCGGCAAATAGGATATCGCACCAGCAAAGCAATTTACTTAAAACAATTAGCAATTGTAAACAGTAATTTTTATTCAACAGTAAAGTGGGTGTAATTGGGCTATTTATACCATATACTTTCGCTCTTTAGACCACTTACACTTTTCGCAGAACGTATTGTTAAATTCTTGATGTACACACATCAAAAAAAGTTTGCGATCACTTTGAAAAACCGAAATCTTTTTTGTTAGGTACGGTAGATTATATTATGATTCGGTTCGCCTGACTTAAACCCAATAGAGCACGCGTGGGATGCTCTTAAGCGAGCTGTTTGGAACCGTCAGCCACGTCCCCAGACAGTGCCAGAGCTCAGGGAAGCCGCTATTCAAGAATGGGACAGGTTAACCCAAGATATGCTGCATAACTTGATTCTCAGCATGCAGCAAGGAGGATCACCGCATGTGATCGAGACAGAGGAGGAGTTATATTATATTGAATATAAACCTTTTATTACTAAATTGTTGTTCAAGTTTGGTTAAACAGTCTTTTTTCTTTCCATCAAATTTCTGTTACAATTACATTATGATTAATTACTCAATTTTTTTAATAAAAAATAATAAATTGTTAAATTTTTTAATTTCAAACAGGGTATTTCAATTTAAAGAAAACACACAACAAAGAATTTATCTTGATAAAGTTCAATTTAAAAAATTATATCAGCTTATGCTAGTGATCACAAACTTTTTTTGATATGTGTACGAACCTCTTAAATAATAACGTTTATGTATAATATTTAAAGATGACTCCAAAAGTTTTCGTGATGTAATAAAATTATGAATAATGCAATCAACGGAAGCTCATAATTTATTTAATATTGACGTGTGTCAATCAACAAGTAAAGTTTTTAATCAAATAATTTACATAAATATGCAGCGAAAAGGCTGTGTAAAACATGTCTTATAAAACTCCTTTTAAGTTGAATGAAAACGAAAGTTTTATTTGAATGAATCTTAAATTCCGAAGCCAAAGCGCACAAACAATTTCGGAAATCCTTAACTTCATACATAATTACCAATTAACTACCTCATTGTTATTTTAGAAATAGGTACTGCTTGACTGGGTAATTTTGTTCATTTCGAGATAAAAATAAACAGTACTTAGGGCTCCCACACATAACTGCGAATTCACAACGCATCGCAAATATCTGCGTGCGAGCTCGCACGAATGCACCGCAAGAATTATCGTATCGCATCGCATCGCGGTTTTGTGTGGGCGCCCTAAGTCATAAAGTTATTTTCACACAGCCCAGACTTGTCTGAAACTTGTAGTATCCAAGATGACCTCTAGACTCCATTGCATAATTTGAGAGGACGGACACAAAAAGATGGTGACTTTATGCTCAATAATGGTCCTCGCGACCCGGACTACGCCTACGCAGTTTTTTGTTTTTTGACGGTTTTTTGTAGCCATTCATCTATAATTAATAGTTTTATTATTAAGGCGAGGTTTTTCAAGTTAACCTCTAGGAAATGTCATTTTAATGTCATTTTATTTAGAAACAGTAATGATTAAACACGTGAAAAAAATATATGTTGCTTTTGAGACCTTTCTGTAGGTACGTCGGTTACTCGTTACATAATTGGATAAAGTTCGCTCGATAGAAAAAAAAAAACCAAACATACCCTTATTTTGTAGATTAAAATCATTTAATTTCAATATAAATTATGTATTGAAAATCACATCAAAATAAACGTCTATGATGATGTAATGTCCGTCGGGTTTAACATTGTTAATATCGTAAAACATATCATTTTCAACCCAAAATTAACGAAATTCACGACACAATTTACTCGCGACCAGCTGCCACCTCAAGAACAAAAATGCGCGCTCGAAGAACCTCGCCTTAATCAAAATAAATTAATAGTCGAAAAGATGGAAAAATTTGGTAATGGGTAGAGGGTTGACACTTGGGTACTTATTTTCCTATCCTATTTAGCTGCATCCAGTTCGACCAGAAGCAGAACCCAACGGTAACTCCAGAAGAAAAGGCAGATGATGCAATTGATATTTTTGTACAAGCTTAATCTGCAGTCGGGTTAAATCAAAACATGTGTTTTAAAGTACTTAAACTACACAATGATCACAATAATCCTCTCGACACGGTTCAAGTCAGTGCAGATTATTCAATGCACTTAATTTGGATAACAATATACCGTTACATATATCTTTATATCGACGGTGAAAATGTAAAAATCAGTAATGAATGACATCCTACTTAAAATAAGAGTAAGTAGGATGGCATTCATGACTCATTTTCGACCAAAATGTTGCTTATTTATTTATTACCTTTTAACCGTCGATATACAAGGTGTTTTTTTTTTTTTGGTATCCCATAACTCTAGGGTAGGAATGAGACCATATCAAAGAATCAACTGAACATAACAAATAAATATGACGTCGCATTTTCTTAGCTTTAAATATTAATAATAATACCAGCCTATAACTGTCCCACTGCTGGGCAAAGGCCTCTTCTCATACAGAGAAGGCACGAGCATTGATCACCACGCTTGCTCAAGACGAGTTGGCGATTTCAGCCTTATATTAACTATAAGTCCAGGTTTCCTCACGATGTTTTTCCTTAACCGATGTCAGTAATGTCCAAGATAAAATCAGAAAGTATATATGAATTGAAAAAATCACATTGGTACTTGCCCAGATTTGAACCCACAACCTCATGCATGAGAGGCGAGGCCTTAACCAACGGGCCATCATGACACTATTCATTATTCACTATTTATTAAATATTAATGATTGGTTTGAATGAAAATTAATTATCAATGAAACTTAGATACCTACATACATCGAGGGACATAGTTTCATCAGTTTGGCAACGTCGGAAAAATTCGTCATACGGGTGACAATTTTGACCTAAATTAAAATGATTGATGATAATTATCTTCGAAACTATACATTTTTGCACCACATAATCTAGCACTTTTTGTATTATTTTTACTTATAGAATATAACCCTAGAGTTATGGGATATAAAAAAAAACAAGTTGTATATTCTTCTGTACGTGTATTTTTCACCTAACTCCTAAACGGCTGGCCCGATTTAGATGAAATTTTGAGTGTATATTTCAATGGGTTCTTGAATGGTTTTAAACATATTTGGACCCGGTAGGTGGCGCTGCAATCGGGTTCTACTATCGTTCAAACAGGACAACGTGTGTGGGTCCGCTAGTATAATTATGTAACTATCGCGACATGCAAGGCAACTTGACATGTCTTCTCTCTATATTCAGATTTAGATCGACACAATGTCTTAAAAACCTAAAGCATTCATCGTAATGACAGATGTCCATCTTCTTTGAAATAACGTTTCTCCACGAGCTAAGTTTTACGGTTGAAGGACATATAACAGACACTTTGCTAATTACTAGTGCATTAGGTCATGTGAAACTTAACGAAACAAGTCTTATTGAATATCCATGAATGTTGCATAAAAGGCAATTCAAATCATCTTTAGCTATGTTAGTTTTAGCTAGAATTTATATTGAAACCGTAAAAACCTCCATACTGGCAAAAATCTATCAACTAGGTTTTGAATGCACAGAATTTTTTAGGTTCTTACACCTAACAGCTGTTGCCGGCGACTTCGTATGCGTGTTCTTTGTTAGGATTCAGTAGTAAACAAGGAAGTCTTATAGTTTCGCCATGTCCGTTTGTCTTTCTGTCTGCGGCTTAGCTCAGAGACTGCAACAACAGAGTTACTTTCGCATTTTTAATAATAGTATGGATAGTATGTGCAGCTTTGTTATACTAAAGCCTCGTCCCCACTAGGAACATTTGTCGAGCGACATGTGTCCCCGGAGACATCGGGCGATGTCGCCCTACATCGCCCCATGTCGCTCGATGTCTTGTCTCCATCCACATCAGTTCAGTCGAACCTATCATGTCTCTGGAAGCGGTAGTGTTGTACAGTGCGGCTTATATAATGATGAATGCATCAAGAACAAAAAAGAAGAGAAGATGGTGGATTAAACAGTACTTGCGAAACAAAACAAGTGTATTTAATGATCTCAGTGTTCTAGACGGCTCATTTCATAATATCACTACTCTTCATCGACTGTGCGACAAGGAACAGTTTCAACAATGTCGCGACGATGTCGTCCGACATCGCCCGATGTCACCGGGGACACATGTCGCTCGACAAATGTTCCTAGTGGGGACGAGGCTTTAATCCAGTGACGCTTTAAATAAACAAATAATAAGCTAGACTGGAAAATCTAAGTTTTTCTCTTAGTCACTAAGACGTATATAAGTAGGTTGATATTGGTGCCGATTCCCTTGTTCACAAACTAAACTAAATTTAAGTTCAGTGCATCTTTTTCTTTCTATTTGATTAAGAAAAGGACAGAGATAAATTTGAGTTTAGTCATGTTAAATTAATCAGCGTCTGTCACTACTCCATACAAGTTTAGACGTGATTAAAAACTTGCCGACTAAAATTACGTTAATTTACGTCAAGCGCTGATTAATTTGACAGGACGAAACTAAAATTTATCTTCTGTCCTTTTTTTAATGAAATAGAAATAAAAATATGCACTGAACTAAAATTTAGTTTAGTTTGTGAACAAGAGAATCGGCACCATTGAGACGATTTATTCCGTTCTAATACCAAAAACTAATACCACTATGTATGTTTTTCCACAAATTTTATGAAACAAATATCAGTGGTATTCGTTTTTGGACTTTTGGTTTTAGAGCCGAATAAATCATTGAGACCTTCCATTTATTTTAAAATACAACGAGTTTCTCAATTTTATTTCACTCAGTACATAGTATATTTTACACTTGACCTAGCAGATGCATAATGTATTGGTCATTTGTGTGCAAATGACGCCAGTTGATACCTAGCTACTATATTAGTGTTTTAGAGCTAAGATGCACAAATAGCCTCCGAGGAATTTACAAATACATTCATTGAAATTTAAAGTTGTTCAAATAAATCAATTCAAACAGAATCAAAACTTTTTCGGCAAATAAATAATACAGTAAACTTCACCTTTATGACTTCTCAATGTTTTAAAGAATGAAACCCGTTAAACAACTTGCATTTTCATTTAATTCTTATTACTTAATTCTACATGATGTTGACAATGAATGTAATGTGAATTTAAACACTTCATCACCATCATCATTTCAGCCGAAAGACGTCCACTGCTGGACATAAGCCTCCCCCAATTGGGGGGGATTTGCCATAATCGCCACGCTTGGCGATCGCAGTATGGTGTTAAAAGTGCATAGAGAACCCTGCTGCCTATTCTCTAGTAAGTCCCTTAGTAGCCTTTTACGACACCCACGGGAGGAAATAGAGTGGTGCTATTCTTTACGTCCGGCACCACACGGTAGGTACTAATTTACACACGGTAATTTAAACACTTATGAAATACATTTATACGCATTAATTCTGTATAGTATCAAGATCTACATTTGAATTCTTTAAGTTTATTGACCTTGGTTTTGATACCTGTTTAATTCGAAATAGGGTTCTCATCGACCTGTGACAATTCCTATGCCAAATAATTCTATCAATGACGCCACGAGAACTTTGTATTTTGCTAGTGTATTTTACGTGCTAGGAGTAATCTTGTATGCATTAAATACAACTTCCAAACAAAACGTATTCTCTTTGCCATTTGTCGACATAACTCTAAAATTAATTACTTCCTATGATATTGAATTTAAACAAACCTCATCTCATTAAATGTTAATATTATGCGAGTTATTTTTGTATTGTAGTGTATTCATTATAACTTCCTATTTGCCGCTGATGGACAAAGATCCCTAACGTTTCTTATGAGATAAAAACCCCCAAGGCGGTCTTACAACGAACAGTTGTGGCATCACGAACTCGGTGTACTATTCATTAATATTGTTCAGACTTAAAAATTAAGTTCGACGTTGGGTTAGACGTTTGACATTTATGTTGAGTTGCACGAAACCAACATTAGTTTAACGGAGACTTTAAATTCATGCCATCCCTTACATTTTGTATCAAAAAGAAAGTGACAGCGTCAATTTAAAGTCTCCGTTAAACTGGTGGTTTCGTGAAACTCACTCTTAGACGAGCTATTTGTATATTGTCTATGATATTTACTATTGTTACTGTTACATTTTCTTAATCTTTTGTATTCATTTCATTTGTAACAGTTGTTACGTCAGTAATAGTAGATTGTAAAGCTAGTGCATAAAACAGAAATTTTACCCCGAGACGTAAATAACTGCCCGAGCCGCAGGCGAGGGTGGATAGTTAAGTCGAGGGATTAAATGGCTCATCTATGCTGGAGTTTTATACTCTGTTTTTCACTTCGATTGCGAGAAAATGAAACAGGCATATAGTAAGTATATAACAGTATTTTTTAATTTTCAACATGTGTCATTGGACTTGAGTATTTCATACTGGCAAGTCATAAAAAGGTTTCTTTGCGTTTTTAAATAACAAAGACAACTATTTTATCTGGTTTTATTAAATTAACGATAGAAAACACGGAAGTGATGTAAATTAAAGCAAATGAAATAAAATTCCGACTTTAATCTGCGACGTTTTATTGTGCGTTGAGCCTGATTATCTTAGTCTTAGAAAAAAAAAAACTTTATGCACTAGAGCATAAAAGGCGACTTTATGTTGCCTACGCACAATATAACAAAATGAAAACAAAATAATTACACACATTGATTATGATGTCATATTACACAACAATATTTATAAACTTTGATTACTCCAAATCAATGCCACTCACAGCTTAACGAAGGTCTCGATCTATTATGGACTTTATTCGTTTCAACTAATTATCACCCAAAATTATATTCAAGAGATTGACAAATGAATCTCAGCCTGTAGCCGAGTTGAATCGAAACCTCGGTAATTTTAAGTTAAGAAATGATCGTGCTCGCAATGGCCCTTGTAGGACACGTTCGCAAACAATCAATCCATAAAAAAATAACCCTGCATTTGCTGAAGCACACTCGGGTAAAAATTGCAATGACCTAATTCAGTCAGTCGCACCATAAATCACATATTAAAAAATGATCTAAGCGGCCCAGTCATCGGGTAATGTCAGAGGTCGAGTCGTAGCGAAAGCGAAGATGTTACGTGTCGCTTATGCAACATTATCGCACGCTGACATGCCGCTACATTGATTACAAACCGATAGGTAGGTTACTGGGCAACTTGCTCACACCATACTAATGCACGTTTACCCCCGTGCCAAAGTCAAACAATGACATCGTAATTGCATTTGTTTGGTGAATGGAATGCATGATTAGCGGTAATAATTACCTAATAAGTCTTGAGCATTTGTTTTCAAAATGAATGGTTGTGATTTAAACATGGTTTTAAGTATTAAGATGTCTTGTGTTTAATCGTGGCACACTTCTTAGAAATATCCTGCAATTCGACAAACTATAATTAAACTTATGATTCTCTATTTTGCAAATAATGATATAGGTAATCAAATCAAGATAGGTTAGAATGTAAAACCGACCGGTTATTGATATTTAAAGCCACAGCACATAGGCGCAGTAAACGTTTGAGAATCCAATCGTCGCGTTTATGAAGAAACACCTTCTTCCATTGTAAATTCTGCAAATAACATAATCCAAGTACACTAAAATTTTACTACATTTCCTACGTAACTACACAATGTAGGTAACTGTGACGGGAGGAGAACGCATCTTCCGTGAGAACCGCCCGCGAACAACAATGACAAATAAAGTTCAACCGACCCGACCAATTGTAAGTAAATCAGTTGATTGTGAACCTATTTATTAAGTTACTAAATACAAAACCCACAATTAATCTAATTTAACACACAATTGTGTTCAATTGCACATTTAAGTCAAAATATGTTGCACATTTAAGTCAAAATGTTTCACATTTAATTAAAAATGCTGCACATTTAAGACTATCTCGTTTAGCTGATTGAGCAGCGTTTGTATGTTTGCTTCCGTAATTATCGTGATCCCTTATTGGCATGTATAAAGCATACATATTCATCGATGAATGTAAAGATCTTGATTGGTAATTACGTAGAAATGTAAAGCTATTGAGGCTTTTATGTCTATGAGGAAAATTTTAATGAATATGATCACAAGCAGTCAAGAAACATGTCATAGTCATACGTAACATTACTTCATCTTTTCATAGAACTCTTCGTTGACCTGTATGTTATGCTGATTCTTAAAAAAACATATCAGGCATATGACGATGTTTTGCATGTCAAAAAAACTTTTAGTCAACTTTTAGTCAGGCATTCTAATAAATTATAGAGGTATGAGGAACAGGGTGTAAAGTTCACTCATTGTCCATAGAAAAGGGAGGATCCTCTGACCAGATGGGTGTTGTGTTTGGTGGGCAACTGCCCGACGCTTGATGTCGGGATGTTGCATAATATATGCTAGTCGCACGGTAAACTCTGATTGCGCGATGCAGGATTTGTGACGTCAGGTCTTTGATGCGTAGGTTACATGTGGCATTGTAAGTACCGCCACAAGATAAGTACTATTTTAAATGAGGAGTTAACTGTAAGAACAATATTTGCACTCGATCATTTCGTCATAGGAAGTCATCGATGACAAGATGTAGCAATGTCAAATAAAACAGCTATAATTATAAAATTAGACAAGGTTTGTTATTTCTATCTAAACACTCGACTTTTGTAGAATAGACCCGGAAACTATATCGATAAAGGCATTTATTTAATGCTCAAGGTCAAAAAACTAATCAAAAATCATTAAAGAAACATGAAAATGAGGATATAAGGATCCTAATTGAATATTGAACATTAAATGAATAATAATATTGCCTTTCAAGCAAAAGTGAACAGGCATCTTCTGGGCAAAGCTGGTTCCATCATAGACCTCAACCATCGCTTTCCATCAAGCAAGATCGATGTCAAGAGCAAGCCCAATCAGTAATAAAAATAAAAATACTTGCGTATAATAATTTTACTCGTAAACTGAAACATGATGGTTTTATAATAATGATAATTCTAACGATATGTTTTTATTACAAAATATCAAATAATAATAATAATAAATCATTTATTTTGAACCAAACACTTGTTATAAACCTGCCAAACTGCGTGACAGTTTTCACGCAGGTAAGTAAGTACATACATATAATTTAAATGATGGGCAAGAATTAGTATTCTTACCCTTCATTCAAACCATCCGTATCTAGTCGTTCGTAATAGATTTGTTCCTTAGACTTTACAGATTACTTTTAGTGTCTCTTCTTACGAATAAGTAGGTAATTCCAAGATGAATAAACTTAATCATTAATAGTTCCCTTTATACCCAGAAGTTTTCACATATTATGATTTATACCATTTATGTCTGCCCTATAAAAATAAATATCAACTCAGCCATAAAATAATAATACAGTATTCACGTTGTGTGAATCCACATTAATTTTAGAGGTCAACATCCATTCTAAAATGTGCAAAAAATATAAATCTAAATGTTAAAACCATAGAGCACCTGTTGAAGCTGTCTAATTATACGTCAAACAAAGTCGCCTGTTGTTAAGAAATGTTATTTTTCACTACAAATAACAATATGGATGGAGTAACGGCTATTATTAAAGAATTAACACCGTGCTCCCACGCTTGGGGCTAAATTACCTTAGTTGGACTCGTTACAAATACTTACAAACACACTATCGCAACCTGTTTTGAAGAATTATGGAAACATTTGTCGGATGTAAACGTCTTTTATGCCAAATTTTCGGATGGTCATTTTGATGTATTTAAAATCTAAGCATTCTGCATTATTATATTAGATTAATATTTCATGGTTTATTCTGTTGTCAACACGACATAAACAAGCAAAACGAATTCAAAGAATCGGAATTCTTAAGATTTTTTAAGACTCAAATGCAAATAAAGTTAATAAAAGTCTGAATTAATCTTATTTTAATCATCATCAGTATTCAAATCTGTAACATCCAAGAGTTATTAACCATAATTTGTGAAATTTAAAATAAAATCCAAGGCATCCTAATCAAATTGACGCGAGATCACGGAATTCATAAATAATTTTAATGAAAATCAATATCATCAACAGCGTCCTTGACAAAAACATTGACATTAAAAGTTATTTTAAGCACTTATAGTGGGCATCTTTAAATGCTTAAAATAACTTTTAATTGAATGCATTTATCGTGCTTTAAAATGATTGGATGGAAGCTCCAATCAAATAACCAAGTTATTATTTAATTGGTAAATTATGGTAGTTGGAATGAGCATGTAGCAAATATTTAGTTAAGAACAATTTAGTATAACCAAGCATGTTTACAATGTTTTTAAAATTATCCAAGGCTCTTCATTAACAAAATATGCACGAGGAACAATAATTCACCGTCGCTAATACACAGTGGTTTTAATCTAAATTCATATGAATACGCTTTTAATTGTCTATTACCCATTCCTAAAAGAGAAAAATTCTAATTAAGAGAAAGAAATTATTCACATAATCCGTCCATAAAGATTTAGAAAGCATACGGTAATTTTAAAGTAAATAACAAGGCTGTGTATATGATTCGGAAATTGATGTAACTAAATTGGTATTCCATGGTAAATTGTTTGTAAAAAACTTGCAAGGCTACTCCACAGAAACAGAAGTTCTCGTACTTAATATTGGTTCTTCACTTTTTGATATAGGTACTAAACTGCAGACTGATTTGATCAATCATTCAGAAACGGGGGTCCTGCTAAGAACAGGGGAAGAAAACGTGAAATTTTAGGTAACGTGAGCTTGAAGTGAGCCGTAATTCCACGCATTAGGCTAGGGATTGAGGGACAAATAGCACAACCGCGCGGACACTATAGCACAATAGTGCAACTGTGCGCTGCGGTCGCTCTATTGGTTAAAAATATTCTCCCATCACACATTAAGGCAATGCTTGTACAGTCCCTTATCTTCCCCATAATTGATTATGGTGATATGTGCTACTATGACCTGAATGCAGATCTCCTCAATAAACTTGACCGACTTCTTAATAGCTGCATTAGATTTTTTTTCAATCTCCGCATGTATGATCATGTATCCGCATATCGATCGCTTTTAAAGTGGTTGCCTATCCGGCAGCGCAGAGCGTTGAGAACCCTGTTTTCTCTCCTTCACAAACCCACTTCTCCTTCTTATCTGACTTCTCATTGTCAATATTTATGCGCAGCACACAGCAAGAATCTTCGGTCCGAGAATAATCGTCTTCTTCGTTGTCCTTCTCATCGCTCTGGTTTCATAAAATCTTCTTTCTTTGTCCAGGCGGTTTTCCTTTGGAATGAGCTCCCTCAGAATATCAGGACGGTAACCAATCAGTTCACATTTAAAGTGAAAGCTCGAGAGTACATACACAAGAAGTTGGCAGATTCGTCTCAGAATTAAGTTGTTGTAGGTTTTTTTGTTTAACTCTCATAACCTTTTACTTTTTGTTGTATGTATGTACATATGTATTTATTCTTATATCTAAGTTATAAATATCTTCTAAATTGTTTTTTGTTATTGCACCTACTGTGTATTATATCTGCATCACGCTAAGGTAGACTGGTAGTAAAAGCCCAAGGCATTAAGTCCGCCTTTGTACAGTTTTTACTTGTGCATAAAGTTTTAATAAATAAATAAACTGTCCAGCCTTCAATCAACTCAGCCTATCGCAGTCCACTGCTGGACATAGGCCTCTCCCATGCTGCGCCACAACACCCTGTCCTCCGCCTTCCGCATCCAGTCTGTCCCAGCCACCTTTTTAAGGTGGTCGGTCCATCTAGCTGGGGGGCGTCCCACACTACACTTGCCGATACGCGGTCTCAACTCCAAGACTCGTCTGCTCCAGCGGCCATCGGTCCTTCAACAAACATGGCCAGCCCACTGCCAATTCAAATTTTTTTTTTTTTTTTTTACCATAGTTGTTTACATTTTGTTGGTGAATGGCGCCTCCTTTTAAGCAGATAATGCCTGTGTTAGAAGACACCGCTCTTTCTTAGGTAGGATAAAAGGTGATTTTACAAAAGATATAGTATGTGTGTTGGCTTGTGAACTCGGAGGATTGTGGGGGGTGTAAGTGTGAGTGAGAGTGGTGTGATGTGATGGGATGTGATGTGAGTGATGTGATGTGATGTGAAAATGACTGACACTTGTAAGCGGTGTGGCTGTGTGTGGTGTGGGGGTGTGTGCGTGTATGTTAAGTCATGTGATTGTAGGAGTGACTCAGTATATGTGTATGTAAATGGCTTTATCCAGTCTGTTAGTTTTTTTTTACATTCATCTTGTTGATTGGTTGGGATCATCAGTAAAATTATCGATATAGTAATCATAATTTGACATCAATACCATCAATATTTTACCAATACTGGATCACGATACCGAGTATCGCGTGATACTGCTAGTGTGATAAGCCCCATTGCGGGTGGGTGTTTATGAGCAGACAAAACGGTCTAACCTCTTTCTTGTTCGTTTTTTGCGCTCAGTATCGCTACCACTGTCACTCGCAACTCGATTCTGTACCCGACACACGAAACTCACTGTGTCCGCTCGCGAACTTTTTCGGTTTTTACACAGCTGAACCACTGGATTCCAGGCTGTCGACAGCTGAAACCCATCATCCCGGTTGAAATTCCTATATTTGGTAATCTCCATAGCTTCTCTAACCAGTCTAGGAATATAGTGGCGTTCTGTCGAGATGACCTGAGGGTTATGTAACTCAATCCAGTGGTTCGATCCTGATTCCAAAAGATGTTGAGCTATGACCGATTTTTTAATCTAAATAGGTAACAAAACATAATTACAATATATTAAGGTACACACATATCTATAAATTGCTAAACTGTCGACGTAAGATTAAAACTAATGATTATAGTTAATGACGAAGTTTGAATCGATGTATCGAAACATACCTGTAGCCTATAATTTGTTAATCGTCCGTTTTCGAATACCTATGTTACAAAATCGTATATTTATAAGACACAAAATTATTCGTAGGGGCCGAGATTATTCGTGAGAAAGATTTCGATTTATTACGCATGTGCTGATGGACCTTGACTTTTCAAATAAAACATATTTCAATTTATGCAGAAGCAACTAAAGTAATTAATGTGATATTTTAAAAGGTATGTTTTTTCCCTCGTTAATGGATCAGTCTTTCAGTTTAGACTAGATAAACGATCCAAATTATAATGCAAATGCCAATTTAATAAAATTTTGTTATCTTGTATAAAACAATTAATCTATTTATCTTTTTATTTAACAGTAAAAATCAATGTTTGTATGTTTGTCCTCTGTGCATTCCCAAACCATTGAACAGATTGTGATGAAACTTTGGTAGGGTTTTTTGAGGAAGCCCGCGAGCATTTCTGACCCAAAAATAAAAAGTTGGAACAAACACTTTTTTTCTTTACGTGGCATTGCAACGCATGGTGCAGCTAGTAATCAGTGAATTTGAAATTTGAATTTAATAAACCGTTTATCAAGTAGTTCATAAATATGTATAATGCTTATACACAAATCCCCTATACCAAATCTAATAGAATGGCACTAAACTACTTTGGCACTGTTGCGTGTGGTGCCGGACGTAAAGAATAGCACCACCCCATTTCCTCTCGTGGTTGTCGTAAAAGGCGACTAAGGGATTTACTAGAGAATGGGCAGCAGCGTTCTCTATGCATTTTTAACACCATGCTGCGATCGCCAACCCGCCTGCCAAGCGTGGCGATTATGGCAAACCCTCTAATTGGGGGAGGCCTATGTCCAGCAGTGGACGTCTTTGGGCTGAAATCATGAATGATGATGATGACTTTGGCACTAAATATTATCAAAATATTAATATATTTTTACATAGTTAAAATAATGTTACGTATGTAAACGTGAACAATTTAAAAACATAAGTTTCTTCTGTAAGTAACACATGCATAACGGGTCGTTATCGCGGGCAGACACCTCAGCGAGTGTTTGTCCAATGTTACGAGTATAACATCTTGTCCACATACTGTTTTCTTCAAAACTTACGTTTCGTAATAAGAAAATACTTATGCAATATCTACTCATGATAGATAGCTGTTCATCTCCTCGAAATAATTCCCTTAGTCTTGCGACAGTCACTGAAACAGACAGCTAAACTATGGTCTGTTCCAAAATCATCAGCAAAAAGTGTAAACAAATCCTGTTCAGGCACAGATTAAAACAGATGGGACACTCCGCAAAATCATTTAAATAAAAAACGACTCTTGCTACGACACAATTAAGTGCAATTCAGGTTGCACAACGCTTATTACCTACAGATAAATTCACCTACAAGTTGTCTACCTTCCTCTCTATCGCGTCACTCTTATACCGGCGGCGCGCGGCCCAGTGAGATGGGCCTATGTCCAGCAGTGGACATCTTTCGGCTGAAATGATGAAGTATGTGAACAAACAAGTATGTGAACTGTCAACTGCAATTCATCTACTGTATTTATTTACGTCTACATACACAAGCATTTATCGCTAAGCAATTTGTTCATCATATTGCCGTAGGCTGTTTAGGTACTTAATTATATGCAAAGCTTCGCCGATTGATCGCACACGTAGCTTCAACTAATAATAATATGCATACATTATCTTAGGACCAACAGTCATAAAATGTTATGTGATGCATCATAAAAGTGTTAAATATTTATAAATTATTTAGCAATACGTCACTTGCCCATATTAAACATATGGAAATATTTATGTATTGCAAGAACTTTAGAAGCAAATCTTAAAATAGCCATCACTATTCTACCCAGAACATACAACTTGGAAGAGAAATACAGTAATTTATTGATGAATCCTGTATAAACACTACATCAGCTGACCTATTCTGCAAAATTCTCACCATGAAAACTTGGGTGAAATTGTAGCGGCATATACAACGCCACATGCAAACTACGTATCAAAGACCTGACGGACGTCACAAAAATCCTGCATCGCGCAATCAGAGTTTACCGCGACAACAAGCGTTGGGCATTTGCCCACCAGACACAATAACCGTCTGGTCGGAGGATTCTCCCTTTTCTATAGAGTATGAGTGAACGTTACACCCTGTTCCTCATACCTCTCTATAAGTGTGAGCTTGAAGTGAGCTATCAATAGTGTCAATACCTAGCATCAGGTGGAGTGACAGCTTACTAAGCTCAATTAACCTAAGTTTTCATGGTGAGATTCTTGCAGAATATACCAGTATATTATAGTAGTCAATGAATTCAACATTTATGTATATAAACCTCAAGGGTTTTTATCGTAACTTTTTAACACTATGCAAAAAGCTGGCCTAGATAGTCTTTAAAGGGAACAATACGTTCAATTAAACAATAATAATATACTCGTATCTCGACGTTGACGTCGTGGTGAGGCTTGCGCACTCCGAACTCTAGGTCTGTGCCAGTAGAGTTTACTTTGCCGGGATTTTTACGATCGATAAAAAAGTACATTCTATAAATGTTGGTTTACATTTGAAAGTAATACATCCGATCTATAATCAGAAACCAAAATTTGTCGATCCCGGAACCGCAGGTTTCGATACAAAAGCGCATTCCATATTAGCCAACATCTCAACATTAGGTGAATATGCATCCGAATATCCGATACTGCTGCTGCGGCTGCTCTAGTTACTTACTTACAAATTAGTAATGAGCACTTTTGCAAAAAAAAAAAATAGACACAATTAATTTGGAGAATAAAAACGGGGGGAAGAAAGAAAAAGGGGTTGAATTGGTTCATCGGCTAGGATATGAATAGCTTTACAGTGTGATGTGATGTATCCTGTTTGACCAGTAGAACCTACTTATTTGCATAGTAAACCCCAACTCGTACACATATGGCCGCAAATAACCGTTAAGTAACCTGTGGTACAAAGGTCAACGTTACTTATTGTAGTTAGCATCCAAGAAAATTATTGATTAATCTAATCAGTTATGAAGTTAGCTTTTGAATAATGTCTTTTAATATAATTAATGAATGATCTCTTCACGTTTCACATACATAATGCCGACAAACTGTTGCAGTTTGGCAAGAGATTTGTGTATTACAATGTATTTGAATAATCAAATTAAAAAAAAAAATCTAGCAGCAACACAAAAATATTTGACAAAATAGTTTCAACGTCATTAATATTGAAAATCAACATAAAATCGTTCCACGCATAACAATTTATCCATTATTTTCCGGTCTGGGTCAACGAAAGTACAATTACGTTTGCACTACGCGACGTTCGGTGCGTGTGCGCTGTCAAAACAAATGTCATCTGTCAATGAGATCGTCACACTTGGAAAGCGAAAGTGTTCTTATCTGTGTGTGGTATTTACTCGGGCTAGTATGTCGTGATTTAGCACAAGTTTGTTTTAAGTGTACCGTGCAATTTGCACGTACTTTTTTTTTAATGATCTTTGCAATTTTTGGTCAAGATCAAAGAGCTTAGATATTTAAAATCGTAATAATAATATTTCTAAATCGTGTAAAAATAAATAAACAAGCATTTAACGTAAAATTAAATGTTCAAAAAAGAAAAGAGCAAAAGGAGTATATCGCCGGGTTAAAGGCAAAACCGACTATCTGCCGAAACCGAATAAACCCGTTTTAACCGGTTTGATTGAACCGATTATGTTATAATCGGTTTTTACATTCGGTAACTCAGGAACAGTAAGTCCTGCGGTTTAGTTGGTGTTACTATTAGATAAAGAATCAAATGCCGGTTCGAATGGTACATTAAATTAAAAACTGAAAAATATCGGTTTTGCCTTTAACCTGGCGATATATGGACCGTAGTCCTTGAAAAGGCGTAAGTTTATTAAAGTATATAAAAAATGTTTTTCCTTCGCCAAACTTTTGAATCTCACCTATTTTAGTTTTAAGTAATTATGAAATTACCGTGTGATGCCGGACGTAAAGAATAGCACCACCCCATTTCCTCCCGTGGGTGTCGTAAAAGGCGACTAAGGGACTTACTAGAGAATAGGCAGCAGCGTTCTCTTTTAACACCATACTGCGATCGCCAAGCGTGGCGATTATGGCAAACCCCCCAATTGGGGGAGGCCTATGTTCAGCAGTGGACGTCTTTCGGCTGAAATGATGATGATGATGATGAATTATGAAATTTAAAATGTTACCTATGATGTAACAGCATAGTTATCATTTAATTATGAACGTAAGAATTGTGTTCACTTAATTATAATTACAGTGGCTCTCACACAACTTAATCAAGATCTTTGTATAAAAGCCAAGTTCCTATTTATGAAATATCCTAGTTTTTGGCTTGTTAGGCAAACACATTGTAAAATACAACCGAAAAACTTGCTTAAATCGCTGACATATGTATATACTGATCTCCTCAATCTAAATCTTCTCAATTTGGAACGCTCTTAAATCTCAATCATAAAAACAACAATACCTTTATTACGGAGCACTTGCACTTGGCCTTATTTATTATGAATTCCGATGTGAAAAAAACTCAAATTTTCACACAAAAATCATGCCTTTATTAAGCATTTTTATCAGATTGGTACACATTATTTTGTAACGAGCTACAGCAGTTTTACGATACTCAAGCGAATAAATGCTTTTGTTACTCACATGGGAATCTTGTAAACAGATTAAATTTAAATCTGTGTTTGACAAACTACAGATATTTCGCTACTCTATTTCACAAAAAAATCCTGCCAGCGTTACAAGGAATGCAGAACAATGGGAGCAGTAGTGACCGAGTGGTAACGGGCACAATTTAGGTCGTAGGTTCAAACTCAGACAGGCGCTATACTTTGTGTAAATTATTTCACGACCACTGCTCGCAAAAGGTTTGTTGACAATTTTCTATTTTGTTAAGTACCTGGTACTTGTTGAAAGGCCTACACTGTCGTCCCATACCTATTAAGGCGCAGATATATGCCAGTGACCTTGAGTGGTTAGCTTGCGTGTTCTGTACTGAGCTCACGCAACGCGTCGTATGTCCAGCCAGTAATAGGACTCGCCCATCCAGGAGCGCTGTCCCAAATAAGACGTATTATTAATTTATTATACATAAAACAAAAGGTATTTTAATAAAATACGTATACTAAAAGATCAATAATGAAATTATCTTTAAAAATGTGAAGGTTTCTGTAAAATACGCTTGATAGGTTTTGCGTGATTCTCAGTTTTTTTATCCGCGTTAGACATAACTTTACAAATTAATTTCAATGTAATATAAACATAACCTAAAATATTCATATACTACGTTATTAAGAAAATGCTCTTATTAAACATATATTTTTCCAAATCATTAACACTACTCGTTTAGACGTGATCTTCAGACTAAAATCATTAAAAGTTGGTTATCGTCGCCTAGAAAGTCAGAACCCAAGATGTCCTAGAACCAAAATTTCGAAGTTATGTGACATCTTCCAATCCGCACTAGCCCGGGTGGATTACGGCGGATTCTCGGTGAGAGGGAGTGGGCTGTGTCCTAGCAGTGAGAACTTTAAAGTTTGATTATGCTAGCTATATATGCTATTAAAAGGAATAGAGCCAAGGATTCACAAAAACATAAGTTATCAACCAACAAATTACTATATATTTATATGGATAAGTATCTATATGCTTTATGTATGTATTATTGTATATGTACACCACTGACTACCTGCAGTATTGTCTCTCCTTCTACTTTTGATCCATCCAAAGTTTGTCTGTAAAAGATCGCTTTTAGCGATAAGACCGCCCATTGTGAAACCCTATGTAACAGTTCTACATTTATATCTGTAATTTTTATGGTGTACATAATAAAGAGTACCTATTCTATCTATCTACTGTGACAAAACATTGATAAGCAACATTCAATACTTCGCTGATGACGTCAAGCAATAAAATCCGTACAATACCATTATTAGGTGGATTGTCGGTCGCCAATGCACCGTGGTTTATACTAAAAACAGTTATTTCAAGCATTGCAAATTTCATAGCTGTGCGGCTGTGGCATGCAGCTACAATGTTCATTGTTATTAACAATAACTTGACGAACCTAAGAAATTTACGCAACCGTACGTGCCTAGACTTCGAAATCATAAGGATCAAGTTTTGATAGCTGATTTTCAACGGTTTACTTACCTAGTTTTTTATTGGCTGAACGGATATTATGATAGGAGATGGCCGCTTTTTGTATGGACGTTGATTTTTTATTCCGAGGAAAATCTAACCAACATCAACCTACACCTAAATAAAAGCGACAAAAATATGGAACTGGGAACCACTCAAATTATTATTTATTTTTTATTTTTAGACGCCTCCATTTAAGAGAAAAATGATAAACTATTTAATGTTGTTGTTGTTATTATTATTGTTGTTTGTGTTGTTGTTGTGTGTTTTATCCCTTGATGGCAACCCAAATAAAATCTCCCACACACTTTGGCAATGTCTTAAGACTGCGCCGAGCACACAGTGTTTAACCTCATCGTTTGTTCGGTGATATCTTTTATTTTAGAAAGAAAATGCAGAAATATTTTTCGGAGCTTCGTGGCCACTATTTTCAGTTTTAATGATTACAATAAAACATAACAATTAAAAACTACTGTTTGTAGTAATAATAGCGTATAGTGTTGTGGAGCACAACTTAACGTGTTTAATTTCTGCATTTTCTTTCTAAAATAAAAGATATCACCGAACAAACGATGAGGGCGCCACTGTGTGCTCGGTAGCCTCTTAATTGACAGATGATTCTATTAATCTATATAAAAGTACTCTGTGATCCCATTTCATCCTATTTCTTATTATATAAGGTGCATAGACAAATAATCTGATTTTAATAACGTTTTGTATCGTTTTGTACTCTTATATCAAATATTGATTGACAGTAATGACAGTACCAACTGACTGTGTCAATTTTGACAAGTTTACAATCATTTTACGGTGTGTTCACGTTTCACTTGTTTACTCGTTTTAGGAGTAAATTCACATCAAAATAAAAACAACTTTTCTCAAAATTGGAGGTCTTTAAAAATGTATGTTATAGTCACTACTTTTTGGGATGACTATTGAAATATATTTAAATTATCTTGGTTACGATTATTGAATAATAAAAAACCATTTTCGGACATGTCCTTTAGGAACCTAGAGATTCTTCAGCTGTAAAATCAAAAACAAAGTATTTTATTTCACATAAACCTACATGGGCACTTATGAAATGCCAGAAGCCAGGTGCAAGGTTCCAATTGGTCGTTTCCTATGGAGAAGAGCCGACAAGAAACTCCACGGTTACTCGTTTAAAAATAATTGGCTTTTACAATATTTTCAAATAACAGTGTTAATATGAGAGGACAGTGTAGGCCTTTCAACCAACCAACTCGCTGGCTAGTGCTTTAAATTGCCGATATGAGTATGACGACGTTCGGTAAATGCGATGGTTCAAATCCAAGTCGAACTAATGAACTATTTTTGAAGAAACCGTTTTTCCGTAACTGCAACGGATAAGGTACCTACCCTTACAGCCCCGTCTAAAACATCCCCGCTGTATAGCCTTTACCCAACTGCGTTGGGGTCAGCTACCAGTCTAACCTCATGCAGCTGAATACCATTATTTTACTTGAAACGAATGCCTATCTGACCTCCACAACGCAGTTACTGGATAACACGATACCCCTTGGTAAGGCTGGTTGTCAGACTTTTCTGACGACCCGTAACGACTGTCAAAGATCCACGAATGACAGTCGGGACCAACAGCTTAACGTGCTTTTCGAGCCACGGGGGGGTCTTGGTATGTAAAGATGGTCACGCATCCACGGACCAACCTTGGCAAGTGTAGCTTAACCTGATCGATCGAGCGGCTGTTATTTAGCCACAAGCCTCGCATTATAGTGACTAGGTATGAATGAATATTTACTCAAATAAATCGATACCTGTAGTTATCAAAGTATCAACAAATTGGAAACATTAGCTTGTCCGCTTAATGCTAATTAATTGCATACTTTATGTAAAACTTAGCTTAAATCAGGGTGCGACACCTTATTAACCTTTAAACTAAGTTTTAGGGTAACCAGTAATCATCAGTTTCCTGTGTATTTTAAATCGATTATAATATCCTCATATATGCATACACAATGTTATGCTAAGTAAGACATGTCGTTAATTCAGTCATTGTCAACGTTAAGCACTGTTTAGCTGTTAGGAGAACGTAAACAGAAATATAACTGCAACTTTAAAAACACTTCCTCTCTCCTTAAACATCATCATTACTCAAAGTTCCTTGCTCTTGTTTCATGTTTATATATATAATAATAAAAGCTTTATTAATTTCACACAATAAAAAAATTAAAACATAAAAAAACAATTAAAATTATAAGTAACATAATATTATTTCATTTCAAATTAGTTGAAAATTATAGAATTAAATTTAAAATCATGCATTCATATAAATAAATATATTGATTCCGAATAAAATAAAATAATTATGATTAAATATAAAATAACATTAGTGTGTGAACCCCCTTCGCGTAAAAGCCTCCTCCAAAGAATTCCACTTATCTCTATCTGACGCGGTGACTAGCCAGTCTCGTCCAACGTTCGCAATAATCTCGTCCTATCATCGGGCGCACGGTCGGCCTCTGTTCTTGGTACCTCGTGGACCTTCCCATTTAGTTGTCCTGATTGTCCAACGATCATCAGAATACCTTGCAACATGGCCTGCCCACCTCCATTTCAGGCTTTGCGAAAAAGAGAGAGCATCTGTGACTGTAGTTCTGTATATACATACCTATAAAGCGGAAACGTGGTGCATTAAAAGCCGCGAGAGCGGTAAGATCGGTGCTTTTGAGATGTGGTTTTGTCGAAGGCTACATCTCATACCATGAACCGCCATGAGAACGAATAAATCTATTTGAAATAAGACTAGAAAAAATAAAAATAAAATTACAGTCCGTTCAACCGATTTTGACTTATATTGCATTAGTGGCATGACAAATGGTAGCTGCAGTAAACAGTTGGTATTGCAACCACTTTTTTGCTTTTAACTCCATCCTTATGCCTAGGGAATAGAAGCCTAATCTTATTTCAAATGGGGTAACAACATCAACAAGCGGCTATCTGCAATATACCAGAAGCGTGACCTCAGCGTTTTCAGACATATTTTGCGTTCACCTAAGTGTGGTCTGGAAAGGCTTGTGATACTGGGCCGGGTGGAAGAAAAACGTGCTCAAGGCAGAACACCGGCAAGATGGTCAGACGCGATCAAGAAGGCTGTTGGAAGCAACATTTTCTGAGCGTCCCACACTGCAGAAGACCGCATAACTTGGAGACGCGTCGTATGTGGTCACGATCCTCAGCATTGAGGGAACGACGAAGAAGAATACACATAAAGGCTGTCCCAAAATTTACGCAAGATTTGAATTAAATAGAAAACACCGTATTTTTGAAGTGAAAACTTCTTTAGGCGCGTTGAGCACTTTTTGGGTGAACAAAAATCATGGGACTCGCGTCATCGTCACCGAACGCTTTCCATGAGCTATATGTATACCGTGTATGTATGTGTATTTTTTGGGTGAACAAAAATCATGAAACTCGCGTCATCGTCACCGAACGCTTTCCATGAGCTATATGTATACTGTGTATGTATGTATACATTTTGGGTGAACAAAAATCATGAAACTCGCGTCATCGTCACCGAACGCTTTCCATGAGCTATATGTATACTGTGTATACAGCGTGTTACAGAAAGGGAATATCCATACAAACGGGGTGAAGAGTGTATCTGGTTCAGAATCTCTATACAAAATTTCAGCTCAAAAGCACTAACTAGAAAATGCTTAATAATTTTTTTATTTCGTTAGTTTATTAAATTTAAATCATAACAAACGTGTTACCGCCGTTTCTTTGTGTGTAGTTTATTGACACCGATCAGCTGACTTGGTCTAGTGATGTGTAGAATTCAATTGGAAACATTTGATTTTTAGTTAAATGTTTCTTAACTTTATATTTATGTGGGTATAGGTATTAAAAAATATTGCCCTGTAGTTTGTTATCACCAAAAGAATCCATGCCTTTGATATATATATACCCTTTACGTAACACGCTGTATATGTGTACTTTTTAGGTGAGCGAAAAGCTTCGTTTTCACTTCTATCGGCAGTCTCCAAAGACTGCCCCACATGTTTTTTTCTTGTTTTCTTTGATTACAATTTCTTTAGTCAATCATAAAGTACATAGGTTGGGGTTATGTATGGAATAGCACATCGAGCAAATGGCCTCCACAGATTAGGTGGATGGTACGGCACTCTTTCTTCGTTTTCCAAGAATTTTTTGCATAAATGTGACTGAATTTCGTTGATGCAGCGTTGAATCTCCACCTTCAATGCACTGGTGGTTGTGGGCTTGTCTGAGACCTTTGACTTCACATAACCCCATAAAAAGAAATCCAGTGGTGTTAAATCATAATTATAATATGATCTAGGAAGACAATTCTGATCACCAAAACGAAAGGAAATATGTCATGCAGTAATCGAATTATACTCAATACAATACTCAATACTTTTATTGCATTCCACATGTAGTTATTCTTAGGTGGTAAACTTATAATTAGATCATTATGGACCCTGTCGGGCACTGCAAAATAAGTGAGTTAGGAGGGACTTATCAGTACTACTTTAATATAATAACGATATAGGTATTTTCTGAGATAAGTTTTTCTATAAAATATAAAAACGTATCTATTGAGAGATGTAATAATAATTCAAGTCTCGAGTACTTAAGTTATGACTTTACAAGTAAGTAGTTTGTAGTAAGTAGTTTTGCAATCACTTAGATATTCGTTTACCGAGTAGTAGCTTTTATTTAGCAAAAATTGTCGAAGTTTTTTTTAGAAAATGAGTTAAGTTTCTCTTCTTTTTTTATTGGTGCGGGTAGTTTATTATATAATTTTATGGACATTACATAGGGACTTGTAGAGTGCATTTTTAACCGAGAACTTGGTAAGTTTAGCCTAGATGGGTATCTGACTAGATGTATTATTTAACAGCTCTCCTTCTACTTTTAATCCATCCAAAGGTTGTCTGTAAAATATCGCTTTAAGCGGTAAGAACGCCCATTGTAACTTTTCTACATTTATATCTGTAATTTTTATGATGTACATCATCATCAGCCTATAGCAGTCCACTGCTGGAAATAGGCCTCTCTAATTGCACGCCATTCAGCTCGATTCTCGGCAACTCTCATCCAGCTGCTACCAGCCACCCTGCGGAGATCGTCGCTCCACCTAGCCTGAGGACGTCCTACCTTACATTTGCCGATTCGCGGTCTCCACTTAAGAACACGTCTACCCCAGCGGTCATCGGTTCTACGGCTGATATGGCCGGCCCATTGCCACTTCAGCATGCTTATTCTGTGAGCTATGTCGACAACTTTGGTTCTCTGCCGAATCACCTCGTTCCGGATTCGATCCCTCAGAGAAACTCCAAGCATAGCCCGTTCCATAGCTCGCTGAGCGACCTTGAATTTATGGACCAAACGTACCGTGAGTGTCCACGTTTCGGCTCCGTAAGTCATAACAGGCAGGACACACTGATTGAAGACCTTAGTCTTTAGGCTCTGTGGAATACGCGACGAGAAGACTCGACGAAGCTTCCCAATATGTAATGATGTACATAATAAAGACTATTCTATCTATATATATAACTTTATTAATAAATTGTAAAGACAAGAAGTATTCATGAATAAACTTTAATGTTTAGCTAAACAAAGCATACTCAATTAATTTTAATTGTTTCTCCATGTACAGTGGAAATATCTGTCTTCAGGTACACGAACCCTCGCAGTCTTAGCAAGAAGATAATTCGGAACGAATCGATAAGTTTCTGTAAAACCTTCACCAAAATATTTGATTGACATACCTCTTATAATAAAACTGTGTCAAGTGGTTTCACCCGTTTCCGTTTAATTTAATTTGTTCGGTTGTTATACCTTCTACAAGAATTTGGCTATCAAATGCATAACGAATTTTTCATGAATACAATCAAACAGATTATTCTGCAGCAGCCTTTTTCTAAAATCTTACTTTTAAGTATTTATGTTATTCAAAACACTAATATGAGCATCATTGATCGTAGAAGCAACACTATTGGACATGTAAGCGTATGCTCCAAAAGATGATGCAAAAGGCCTACTCATTAAACTGGATTTAAAATGAAAAATGGCTAAAACAGAGGACGTCAGTAAAATAATGGAGCTTAGCAGACAATTTAAAATAAAAAAATACTGATTGGTATTCTGCCTTGAAACTTTGTTCAGTCTAAAACCACAAGACGCACCCAGGTACATACAAATAATACAGTAGGATAATATTAAATTATATATTACAAGCGTTCACAATCAAAGTAGAAACCTCAGAAGCATCTCATAAAACACTTGAATGGACTTATGAATGTCTAGCTGTTACCCGCAGCTTCGCCCGCGTGGCGTTTTCTAAAATAAAAGTAGCCTACGTTACTCCTTTGACTTCCGGTCAAAAACCGTCCAGCCGTATCGGAGATTATCCGGAACAAACAGACAGACAGGCAAAAAAATTAAAATAAATATTTTTTTGTTATAAGTACCGTATCTAATTTCATATGCATTTAGTAAAAAACTGTTATTTTTACATTACAAACAAACTCTTCAATTTTATTTATTCGTATATATTTATACTAGCTTTTGCCCGCGGCTCCGCCCGCGTAGATATCGGTTATCGCGTAAAAAAGTAAACTATGTCCTTCTCCATATCCCAGGCTACATCTCTGCGAAATTTCATGACAATCGGTTCAGCGGTTTAGGCGTGAAAACGTAACATACAGACAGACAGAAAGACATACAGAGTTACTTTCACATTTATAATATTAGTATGGATGGATATACCTTCATTGTGAAACAGCACTCAACTTTGTGGCAAATAGTGCAACATTGTTTTGCTTTAGTACGCATCATATGTGAGTTCTGTGACCCTTTTGAACAATAGTACCAAGTGCGCCTATTCAACTTAAGGGGGATGGCTAAGGTACGGTAACCCGAAAATGTTTTTTTTTTTTTACGTTTTTTGGTAATTTGCACGTCCGTGTCAAATCGTATGTTTTTGCAATTTGTAGGTCAGTGAGAGTTTGTATGATGATCAAAATTGCATTGATGATTTTAATGATTATAATTCTGAGAAAACACATTTGTTACGGCTATGAATCAAATTTTGATCAACATATAACCTGATAACTACACAAAAAAAAAAGTAGTTGCCACAATTAAGATTTTGTTTAGATTGACTAATTAAATTGTTTGCATCTGAGCCTATCAAGCACAATGATCACAGCCACTACTTTTATTTGATTGAGATTTGAAACGGGATCTTGATTGGATTTATCACAAAACCTATTTGCAGCAATCAAGTCAAAACATAGTTGCTCCAACCAAGATTATTAGATTAAAGTTTCAATGATCTTTATTGAAGTAATCAAAATGCGTGATTGACACAACTAACTTACTTTTTTACAGTATTTTTTTTTATTAATTTTTCTCTTTTTTAACTCTTCTACAACGATGTCGTGTTAAGGGTAATCGAGAAACTTGTTGGAGCGTTCAATCATTTGAACTAGTATTGCTGCAATCATGTCGTGATGATCAACTTAACTAAGATTTTTATTAATCTAAACAAGATATCGTCAATCAAGCTAAAAAGTCACTTGATTGGAGTGCATTTTCTTTTTTCAGTGTACCTGCAAATTGAATAAATTCTAAGCGAAATTTGAATTATGCTGTCTAACTTTTTTTTTGGTGAGAAATTATCAAATAACTTCTTCCGCTCTGGGCGGAGCGGGAGGGTATGTCAGACTTTTACTGACTAAAACCCACCCATGTTCCCTCAATTTCCTGTATGCCAGGGCCACGGTATCCCTTTCGAACAAACCCGCAATCCTGGCAGACGCTGTCTACCCTGGTGCTATCGCCTTAAGTATTCCGCAATGTATTGGCGGATAAATCACGTATAGTTTTAACACAATATGTTGACATGGATGCTAAACTATTTGTCGAAGTAGTGATAACTATCTCTTCTTACTCTGTCAACATTGTTAAAGAAATGCAATACTCGCGTGTGCCAATGCCTGTCTGTAATAGCATAAGCTTTTATATTACCTATGTTTATTTTATATGTTAGAGTCCGGGCAATCACATCCTTGAACAGTCTCAACGTTTTTTTTTTTTTTTTGTGCAAAGTATTTCGTAGAAAAAAATAAAGGAGTGGCTTAAGTATTTTGAATTTACATCGAAAAAAAATAAAAACGCATACATCTTATTTAGTTATATTTTTATCTATGGCATCTCAGAGTTAACCTTGAGAGGTTGAGACTCTTTAACCGTTCTTTCCTGTGGTTGCCTTAAGCTCCTAAAAACTTAAAGCCTCCATCCAGCCAGGGCGTAAAAACTTATAAACTAAACGACTGCGCGCTAAGGGCACCCCCTGTGCGGTACGAACCTCGGCTTAGGGCAGAGTCGGTGGGAGGATGGCAAGGAACCGACGGTGGCTACGCATACATCTTACTCTCAAATTACTTATAAATACATTTGACCTTTTGTGGGAGTTTTTGTAATATTTAAATGTGATACCATAATTATAAAATGGCAGCATACTGTCACGTACATCAAAAGATTAAATAATGATACGCGTGTAAAATGATCTCTGTCTACTTTTGTCGGTTTGCGCAATATTTACATAAATTAATTTGTTTAACGCATGAGCAGTGGGTCATCTCGCAAGAACGCACTAGACACTCTTACAAAATTCATCTCTATTGCTTCTGAGCGATAGCAAATAAAACAAGTAAACACTTGATGTTCACAGCAATCAGCTGCCGAGGACGATTGTCAAAGGATTACGCAGAACGTTGACACAAGAAATGAATGAATATGTCATAGATATGCTTTTGTTTATGTGCTCACTTGAGCTTTTTACGTTAGCTCCATTGTCCGTGCTATTATGATACAATCTGTAATCAGTAATTCAACAATAGATATCCGTGTTTCCACATCATTATACAATTTGGCAAATGGGCTTTATTTGATCAGTGTTGATGTTTGTTGTTTTATTGAATTAACACTCAAGCGATACTTGTTCAATTTATTACCAGAAAAACCTTTCTCTCTTACCTAAGCAGCCTAAGCTTTTAGAAAAAAACCGGCCAAGTTCGTGTCGGACCATGCACAATGAAGGGTTCCGTAGTTGGGATGAATTTATCCCAAGACCAAACTTAACACTGTAGTTGAAGAACAAGTTCTCCCATACATTCCAAATAAGTTTTTACGCACAATATTGAGAGATTTACCATGTTATTTTAAAACCATAGACTTCTTGTAGGTTTTCCTGTAATTAAAGTACAATTTTCTGTACTTTTATTCTACATTTTTAGCTCAGTAGTTTTTGAGACAAGGAAATGGACAATTTTCATATATTTCCTTACATAACTTTATAAGTATTTTTTTTTTATTATTTAAAAAAAAACTGAAATCCTTACAATAAGTCCTTTCCTACCACAAGGTACAACTTCCATTTTTATATTTTTATTTTCTAATTTGTCCCCCAAAAGTGACTCCTATATTCAAAATTCATTTATTTACGTCACACGTCCGTGTTTGGGTCACAGAAGTTCATATGTGTACTAAATGTCAACTTAATCGGGCCAGTAGATTGGGAGTAAATTGGCTTTGATAGACAGACAGACAGACACACGAGTGATCCTATTTGGCGTAGCCGCGAGGCACACATTGCTATTTTAAGTTTTTTTTCTGTCTTTTTTTGTTCTGTGTCTGTTTTGTGTGCCTTAAACTGCGTCAAATAAATTTATTTTCTTTCTTTCTTTCTTTTCTTTCTTTCTATAAGAGTTCCCTCTTTAGTTACATAACCCTAGAAAAAGATGTTTCTGTGTTATTCTATCGCATTGTGTTAACAAAGAAACACTTTTAATTAGGTGTCCGGAAGAAGCAAAATACCAAAAATAAATATTTGTTCAATACCTTCAATTTAAAAAGATCACTCAATAAATATCAAAGCAATAAAAATAAATAAATATCAAAGCAATAAATAGCACATCAAACAGTTTTGTTTCTTTTATTTGATGTCCATATTATGACAAAACATCTCCAGTCTAGCCCAAATACATACATTTCAACGTATTTTTAATCTCAAGGTAATTTTGTGAACTTTATAAATTAGGTATTTGAATACTACATTAGTATTTCGCGTCCGCAGATACCTATTATTCAAGCATGCAGCTACTCATATCACATCTTCCACGTTTTGAATAGTTGACTGCGCTTTAATGAATATTCATATCCATTTAGATCTACGACAGATACATAAATAATGTGTGTATTTACGTTCATCACCACGGTCGAGCCGCGTCAAAGTATGAATAATTACTAAAAATGTCAACTTAACCTTTATTTGTTTAACCTTTTAGCTGTCCATAAACAGGTCCGCATCCGTTATTTTTGTCGGTCTGATCGTCAAAAAGAAACCTTGACTTAGAGATGAGTCGATCGATGTCTTCAAAATAAACAAGCTTATGTGCTAAGTGCACTAAAATAAGAAGTCGCTACGGCCGCGAAGTTCCGCCACCCAAGGTCACTTGATGTGACAGTTAACATTTTAACCATACATATAGTTTAAAAATTAATGTATATCCCAACTGTAGACATGTTGATTTGTAAAAAATATTTAGCGTTTTTTTTTTTTTTTTTGAAAACCTTATTGGATCTGTTTCCACACCAAATACCTAGAAATGAACTCGTGGATGTTACTACATACGAATATGCTCATTGATAGATACTTCATGAATGATTTAAATGTAATATTACAACATGTTCAATAAAAAAGCCATTGTGAAGAACTCATCAGACACACGCACAAAGTTAATGCAATTAATTTATATTCAATGTTGACAGCTAAAACTCAATTACGAACAATAAATAAAAATGCTCATTAGTTTGCTAACGCACGTACAAATTGATTATGTCCAATCATGAACTACCTTTCATGATTGATAATAATTTTTTGATGAAATCACAATAATCAAAACTAAATATGATTTTAATAAAAATGTTGTAAATATTTAAAAGAAAACAGGTTAGGCAAAAGCCTTGACATGTGATTTTTAAAGGTGATTGTAATAAAAACATCAGCCTGTGGGTAATTTATTGTAGCTATGAAATATCGTACGACGATAATGATTGACATTAATGAAGACGAGTTCGAAAATTTGATTTTTCGCAGAATTTGGTTACAACTTTCCGTTTATTTTAGTTCTGTTCATTCAACTTCAATCTATCGATTTACAGTATCTCACGAAGCGACGCGTACTTTACTTATGGTAACCGAATGTACAAACACGCTGTGAATGTGTGCGTCAAGACGAGTACCGTCGGCACACTCACACGTACACACACCGACACGGTACCGAATCTGAGAGCTCCTACCCCCTCCACGGTCGAGGGATAATTAAGCGTAACCTGACACTCAGGTCCGGAAAAGCCACAAAGAATTCTCTGCGGCACCGCCGCGTTTCAAAAAAACTAAAATATCTCGGTTTTTTGGTACGGGAGCTACATAAAAAGCGTATGTCGTCAGAATCGTTATGAAATTCGCTAAAAAAGTAAAACGGGATTATTCCAGTTGTTTTTGCAATAAATTCTCCATTTTAATGTGAATTCAGGTAAACAGTCAAATTGCCTAGATTTTTTTCAAAAAATCACAAAAAAAAATGTTTTATTTACTTCAATAACCATTATTTTCCAATTTTCAATAAAAAAAACCCCCTCCACATACATTTTTTTCACCCCACACGCGATTTTTGACAGCGGACTGGAGTCCGCGCGACCGCGCGAATGCTTACACACACATTCACAGGGTACCCTTGGTAACCACAAGTAAAGCGCGCGTAAATGTATTGTCGAATATTGAAGTTGACTGATTAGTGAATCTGAATATTGACAACACAGAATTTACATAATTATTATGTAAATGTGTATTTAATGGTGTTTTAATACTACGCCACACCTATTGACATTGTATCGTTACGTTTTTGTAAAAATTTACATTGAAACATATTCATTCATCGTCCGTTTCAACTGTAAATTGAACTTCTATATACGGAAGTCAATCTAGTTCAACTACATTTAATTGACGATGACCAAACATGATTAACTTATGAGCAGGCTGACTGAATGCTTTAATTTTATAGCTTTTGCCCGCAGCATCACTCTCGTCATAATTTCAATTAGTTATCCCACGGAAACATTACTTCGGGAAAAAAAGCATAGCATAATCAGCCTCCTCCAATATCCTATCTGTGAGAGGGAGTGGGCCATAACCCACATGTTGGTGGATGTCACATGTCTTCTAGGCAACTAGAATCAGTTTTACTTTCTTGTAAATGTTGACGTTCAAATGTGCCATTTATGTGCCTATTTGAAATAAATGCTTTGACTTTGACTTCCAATTTTTGGTTCTAGCAAACAATTTTGAAACGTCAAAATTACATAATACAGTCCCCAAAAACGTCCACCGTTCCCCACTTCCTAGTGCTTTAGCTGGCAAGAAGAATTGGCGCAACAAACTCCCCCAACAGTAAAAAGCGACTTTAAAATGTGTATAGATCATACAGAGTAAAATAATGTTATATAGGATTTATAATAATAGATATCACGACAAGCATCAGGGATAAAAGGCAAAATGTGAAATCACAACGGAAATGACACACGAAATGATCAGATAGTTCCATTGGTAAAAGCTATCCGGAGATGAGCGCGCGCGCAGCTCTGAAACGATCGATCACGACAGAGAAAGTGTGCTGGGGAATAGACACGATGGCCTATTGTCTGTCGGTTACATATTATTGCGAAATATTTATTGGTTTTGTATTGTTTAACTCTTTTGTAGTGGTTTTTTATCTTCGATACCTATAGGTACATACTTACATAGTATAAATTAAAGTGAATTTTCGTGTCTGCATAAGCAACCACGTTGTTCTTCTAAATTGCGCAGCGGATTTTGATGTGGTTTTTAACATAATTTTGATAATTTATTCCGGAAGGTTTTTGTGTATAATACATGAATTAACATAATTATAATAAATAAATCTTGATGTTTGGACATGTCGTAATAACTGTGTGAGCAGGGGCAGGTCATTTCTGTTTACTTTTCTTGAAGATATTTTTGAATACAAAGAGAGATCATTCATTTAAGTCTAAATAAAAAAAATACCGGCAAAAAAATCTGTTTGAATATGTTAACCAATTAATTTTTCACTATCAGACCAAGTCTGTAGGGTCATTCCCGGTACTTTTACATTTAACCCAAAAATTATGTTTTTCTTTTGAATTAGCTTGTCCTATGAAAACTCTTAATGGCTAGCTAGTTCTTGCCGGTTCATTTCCATAGGAAACGACCGATTGGAACCGTGCACCTAGCTTTTGACGTTTCATAAGTGCCCATGTAGGTTTATGTGAAATAAAATATTTTGATTTTGACTAAGCAGTACAACTATCTGTTATTATCAGGGCTCGGATAACGGTATATTTTTCGAAAGGGTTTCGTCTTGAATACCTAAGAAACGATTTGTTTCGGTAACGATTGAACGGAACGTTATAATAACGTTTTTGAAGATCGTTCTCGGATAATAAAACGTTTTTTTTGGTTGATCGATAGGAAACTCGCAATACAACCCTAATCAATACGTAAGCGGCAAGCGCATTGGAATCAATGATGTAATGAAATGAAGATAAGGTACAATTTAATTAAAAAAGTTCATGCTTGTCGGCGCAAGACCCGTGCGCCGCTACAGCTGCGGTATAAACCGGTTTTTGAAAACGCTCTTTTCATTCCAAACAAAATAAAAGAACGAGAACTATTAGAAACGTTATTTTAAATAACGTTTCCGAGCCCTGGTTATTATCTTGTCCCCATAAAGGCACAGGACACATCAATAATGCAACTCATACACTAGTTAGTATTATCGAGTTCACACATTGTCTAATTTACGCGTATTCCCACAAGCTGTCGCCTCATTTTCACTGCAATATTCATTTGCATGCAGCAAATTTATGGGGAGTTACTATTGTGAGAAATATGTGTGGAAATCGATTGATGTTTTGTGAAATATCTTTTGATAGCTTATTAATCATGGTTCTTCACAGATCATAAAACAAAAGATAGAGTCTTGGTACTAACGGACTTAAAATAATGCCCGGTTTACATTTTCCAGTCCAGCGATCGAATCCAGCGCTGGATTGCTTACTGGAAAAATGTAAACTGGCACTGGGATGCACTGAATCCAGTTAGCATTCCAGTCCAGTAACTGGATTGGCGGTCTACTTTTGAATCCAGTGCGACCAATCCAGTGCAACTGGAATAATGTAGACGGCCAATTCAGTGCTATTCCAAACGATTCAAAACTGATCTCTTCTTGAACTCATTGTCACTGTAGTGTTCACACTTCAACGGCATCTAAATAACTGGAATAATTAAGGCGTTACAGATCCAGTCCAGCACTGGACTGGATTCTCGCTGGATCACTGGACTGGAATAATGTAAACCGGGCATGTGGAAATATTTGACTGACCTTCTCAAAAACTTATCGAGCTTTTAAGGATCCTACAAACAGACGCGACACAAGACGACGCTCGTCGCGCGCTGAGCGGTGCCTTTCTGTCGCCGTTTTAATTTAAGTTTAATTTTAAAAAACATGCGCTTCTAATGACACACTTTTTAAAATAATTGGTCCCCTATTTCACTTTCTGGCCTTTTCTCACAGTTGGTCGCTGTAACTAAGCTAGGGTACCCCGACCAAACGGGTAAGGTTAGATTGGAACTGTGACCAACCACGCCCGAGCTGAATTGGTCGCTACTGCGACCAAACGCTACTGCGTTACTGCGGTCGTGCTGTGATCTTAGTTACTACTAAGCTAGAGCATCCCGGCCAAATGGGTTAAGTTAGGTTAGAACTGAGGCAAGGTAAAACAGTACAGAACGGTAGGTACAAATTTATTATTTCCAATGCGTTCTAAAAAAAACGCTGTAGGCTACATAGGTGTATTATGTAAGTAAATATAAACTAGGTATACGAATAAGTATGACTATCGTTTTCGTTTGTTACGCAAAAGTTATATTACAAAATAATCGTTGGATGGCATACCATTATAACCAAAGTTTTAATAATAAACCTGTCATATTGTTGCCTGTTATCACATTTTAAAAGTTAAGTTCTACCTATATGCAGTTTCTAGAAAGCTTCTTGCTTAATTACAAAACAAGATTTCTTTGGAATTAATTTTTGTATGGATAAGAAAGAACCGTTAAATATCAACCGAAAAATTGTAGATGACGGAACAAATTATTTTATAGGTGCGACTAGCACCTATGAAATAATTTGTTCCTTGTGGTGCCGGACGTAATGAATAGCACTACCCCATTTCCTCCCTTGGGTGTCTAAGTGAAATAAGTCCACTGCTGGACATAGGCCTCCCCCAGAAGGGGGGAATTTGCCATAATCGCCACGCTTGGCAGGCGGGTTGGCGATCGCAGTATGGTGTTAAAAATGCATAGAGAACGCTGCTGCCCATTCTCTAGTAAGTCCCTTAGTCGCCTTTTACGACACCCACGGGAGGAAATAGGGTGGTGCTATTATTTACGTCCGGCACCACATGGTACACAACACCATCATACTAATAACGGGAAAAAGCTGATGTAATGACGACGACAGTGCAGAAATCATAAAGTTGCAATTTCATTGGAGTTAAAAAAAAAAATATTATTAAATTATATTATTAAATTTATTATTATTTAAAATCGAATTGTAGAGGTCAGTAGGGGCGGGGCGGCAAATTTTGAATAGCCTACTGACGGCAAATTTGTAAAACCGCCACTGGGTCAAAGACCTTATCGTGAATTAAATAGATGTGTGTGTCCCATAGTGCCCCGAATCACTTGCAATTAAATGCTATACAGAGCTATCATAACTACAAATTATTATTATTGCATAACGATGTATTATTGAAAATGACAACGGGGAGTGATGTACTTATACGCTGATAGGTTCAATAGGACCATCTTACCATAAGAAGTCAACTTTCCATTCTGACATTTTGATCAAATATGCAATAAACCCACGTCTGATCGTCTTATTGATAAATGATAGATGATTAAGTTAGGAGTGGTAATCATCCATTGTTTTATATGTCAAACGCGTTAGCAGTAGGTACTTACATTTTTCTTCATTAAAAGTTAAGTAATTGAAACAAAAATAAGCTTTACCAATGGTCTAGTAGGTAATCTTGTTGAAATCAATACTTCCATACTATCCATACTAATATTATAAATGTGAAAGTAACTCTGTCTATCGGTTACGTTTTCAAGCCTAAACCGCTGAACCGATCGTCATGAAATTTGGCAGAGATATAGCCTGGGATATAGAGAAGGACATAGGCTACTTTTTTAAGCGATAACCGACGGGCGGAGATAGATATTAGTATGGATAATCATAAAAATCATCAATACAACTCTTTAAGTTCATAATTCTAATCCCATTGAATGACCATTTCATGAAATTTTGAAATTTTTTATAGGATTACTAGCTGACCCGACAGACTTCGTTCTGTCAAAAGCTATAGTATAAACTCCACTACTCTACGCTACCCTACCCTACCTACCCTACCTAACTACCCTACCTACCTACCCTACCTCTACCCTACCCTACCCTACCTACCTACCTACCTATCTACTTAGGTAGGGTAGGGTAGGTAGGGTAGGTAGGGTAGGGTAGGTACGTACCCTACCTTATCCTACCCTACCCTACCTACCAACCTGAAACTTAAAAAAAAAATAGATAGTAGCCGATTCTCAGACCTACTGAATATGCATATAAAATTGCTGGATGCGGGAAGCACAGAACTGGTCGAGATGGTGGTGCTAGGGGGAGGCTTATATCCAGCAGTGGACGTCTTTCGTCTGAAATGATGATAATTAATAGGGCTGGCAAATCAGCCATAAGTGTAGGTAAGAATCTTATCGTTAGATTATTAGATAGTTCACTAACCGATATGAGTAGGTATGTACGCTGTAAGATGAATGCAGATGAAATACTGAAATAATATAAACTTTTGCAGATATCAACGACCTCCTAATTGCATTAATTAACAAAATAACGCAAAAAACTTGTTCGACCACATTATTTAAACCCTACATAATCGGGCGATTATTTATTTTTACCAATCGAGTTGATTTCTTTGTAAAAAGATAATAATATGCTATTCTTTGCGTGTGATACATTAATATCGACGCTTCAGAGGCAATATTATCAGTAAAACATTTTTTTTTTTATAATTTTAAAATGCTCTAGTGTATACTCTCTAGAGTTTAATCCACTAGAGCATTTTATTTTTATTATTTTTTTAACACATTCATACCTAAAAATAACTTTAAATGCTCTAGTGTATATTCTACTAGAGTATACTCCACTAGAGCATTTAAAATACTTTATAATGCTCTAGTGTAAAGATACCAACATGTCGTTTGGTAAATATTGCCTTTCAAACGTCGATAAGCGTCGATATAACCACGTCTTGTTTCGCCGAAGGGTTAGGCAGAGGTGTACACACACATTTCACGATTATGTTTAGACCCATGAAATAGGGGGCGAGCCCATTCCCATCAACCGGGCACAAATCTGCCCTGACTGCTACTGAGAAATTCCTGACAGAAAAATCGAATACAATACAATGCCCAAAGTGGGAATTGAACCCTCATGCTCAGTAAAAATTGTATAAAAAACATGACGGCATGGTTGGCGCAGTGGTTATAAGATTGACTGCTGCGCTGCGTGTCGCGGGTTCGATTCCCGCCGGAAAAAATATTTGTGTGACCTACAAGTGTCGTTGCGGGTCTGGCTGTTTGTGTATATGAGTTTAAATGTTTGTGAACGCACCCACAATACAGGAGAAATACCTAAGGTGGGGAACATTAAAAAAATATATATATATATTTATTTATATTTATATAACCAAGATATTTTTTCTTTTAATAAAATAAATAAAAGGAATTCGGCAAAAAAAATGGTCGGTTATTTATTATCAAGACTCATTTAACAAATATATTAATCGATTTTTATTAGGAAGACAAATAATTGAATTAATTTGAACTGTTTGACCAGCAATTACCTACTTTAATTTTTATAAGGCAGTTAAAAAATTAAGAAGCTATCGATTTAAATTTACAATAAAAAACATATGTAGGTAAATTAATTAAATTAATCTTCAACATTTGCTTTTATTATAATGGGCTGATCAATAATAATAATATACACATCTAACAGCAGCCTAATCGTGCATAACACAGCGACCTCAATGACTAAAACATAGGCATTATGCCCCGGAAACATGTTAAAATTACGCCGGAACAATAACATCGAGCGATTACAACACAGACTTAAATCCATGTTAATGAAATCGTGAACCAAGTATAATAACGGCAATGGCATCTGCATTGCATCGTGATTCATCTCGAGTTCTCGAGATTCGACCTCTGGACTGACAGAAATGGCATTTACGATTTTTTACTGTCGAACCAACTGAACAAGTATTTTGCTTGAATAACATAACATTTGGTAATGTTCCTTATGTGGTAACACTTTATAGATGTTAAAATGATGAGTGTGGGAATTGTGTTTTAGACGAGTATTTACTGCGATGGCACGTTTAACGAAACTAATGTATTATTTTTATGAAAAATTAACTCGCACAATAATAATAAACATTTTATTTCTCTTCCACAAATGTGCCTTAAACATAATGAAGATTATAACATAACATCTGATAAATCCTTTGTGGGCGACTGGTATCTGCACTAGGAAAACCTGGCACACAGATTACCAGCCCCCAGAAAACAGTGTTTGAGTATCAAATCTTAAAGAATTAACAAAAAATACTTTAACCTTTGGTAGGAGAACACACTAAACAAAAATAAAGGAATAAAAATAATACAAATAAAAAAAAACAATGACTATATTTGTAATTTTTTCTGTAAAATCATCTGCTCTAACAATATTTGTAAATATGTGAGTACCATGTATCTAACACATAATTCATCCGTCATTGCTATCATTTTTAGGGTTCCGTAGTCAACAAGGAACCCAGTTTCGCCATGTCCGTCCGTCCGTCCGTCTGTCCGTCTATCCGTCCCAGCTTAGCTCAGAGACTCTTAGTACTAGAAAGCTATAATTTGGCATGGATATACATATTAATCACGCCGTCAAAATGGTAAAATAAAATCATGAAAAAATAGTTATTTAGGTACCTCCTATACATGTAAAGTGGGGATGTTTTTTTTTATCTCCTACCCTAACCTGTGGGGTATTGTTGGATGGGTCTTTCAAAAATATTGGTTTGTGAGAACAATTTTTCGATTAAGGGATCCGTTTCTGAAATAATAAGCTTTAAAATGCAAATTTTTGTTAGAGTTAAGTGTCCCCCCCCCCCTGCCAGCTAAACGTTTAGTTTTGCATAGTTGAAAAAATCACAATAGTAGTATATATAACGAAGTTAAAATTAAAACTATCACAGCTAAGTAGGCTTTTCAAGTTACGAGTAATAGTCGACCAACTTAAATTTGCAGATGAAAAACATGTTCCCCCATACAATCTGTATAAGAGAGCATGTTTCTCAACTACAATGTTAAGTTTGTTCTTGGGATAAATTCATCCCAACTACGGAACCCTTCATTGTGCGTGGTCCGACACACACTTGGCCGGTTTTTTATTGTTATTACCTGTTGTGGTATAGTAATTTTATTCTGGGTACAGACGCCAGCACATCAAGCTACTACAATCTGTCAAATTTCTTTAATAGATTTTCAACTTTATCACTACAGTATAAGGTTCAAGGTTGATTGCGAAAATGTGACAGTTTCGGGTAGCTTGACCTGCTGGCGTCTGTACATCGTCTTCACGTGTAATGTTATAATTGATGTATACAAACTATTGTAAAACAGTTTAAAAGAGTAACGGTGGAGATTCTTGCCCATTCTTCTCCATGCGAAACTACCTTTTGAAAGGGGCAACTAGAATCAATTTCATTTACGTGTAAATTTTGACGTTCAAAACTGCCATTTATGTGCCTATTTGAAATAAATGCTTTGATTTTGAATGAATATTATGCCAATTCTTAAACCATGTAGTTAGGTTTCTCGTTAGTCTTATTCTGTTCACAAATCTTATAAAAGTTTACGACCTTTTATGCAGTCGTTATGCTTATTTTAATATTTTTTAAATAGGTAAAATGTTCTGTCATTAGTTTCCTAAATAATTAATGGGTCCATTAATTTTACGATTGGGTTTTACGACCTCCTCGAAAACATAACAAAAATGCTGTCAAATATCTAATTAATCCAGATGATTGATATTGACTTAGCAACAGGTATATAGATATTCTTAAGTATTTTTATAGAATTGATTCTTTTGAAAGATATGTTAAAGATAAAAGAAATATGTGTGATTAAAAACAAGAATCTAAAAAACAGGCTCTAATAAATATGGAAAATTTCCCCTTTTTAATGCCTTTTATAAGGTGTATAATAATAAGTCAGTGTCAAGGCTACACATAAACTTTAGCCATGCCTACAGATGAAAGTCAAAACCTGAATAAAACCAAAACCGCTCAGTCAAAAAAGTGGACAAACTTGTTTATTTAATTGCAAAAAACCAAATAAAATTAACTTTTTGCCCCGGAATATCATCTTTATAAACTGGATTCATATAAAATTAACAATTCGGAATGATTATGTATTAGTGAAATGTCAAGGCTAGTCAAACCGCTGTCGACAATAACAATAATATCTCATATTATTATTTTGCAATTAACAAAGAAGGTAATTCACACTATCCAGTGTCATAAGGTTTTGTTGTTTTACGACCGTGATGAAGAACAAAACGCACACTGATGTTTCAAGGAAGAAAATCAAACATAGCGAGGACATTTAAATCATAGCATCTATGTTTTGAACGTAGGTAATGATTTTATTGGTCCTAAGTTTCTATAATAACTTCCGATATATTCTGTAAAAATCACACCGTGAACACTTAGATGAAATGAACTTGAAGTGAGCTGTCATTCCACCTGACGATGACGGATTGACACTATTGGCAGCTTGACAATAGACAATAGAGAATAGAGTTATATTTTGAACAGCTTTCTGAAACTAAGTAGTTTAGAAAGTAGGCAATCCTATTTATACATGTAATGATAACCTAAAACAGGACATGACTTACTTCAACAAAGAAATCAACTTTTGAATGGACACGGCTACAGACAGAGATAAGATCAAGAAAGCTGCTAGTGATATTTATAAGAACCCTGAAACAGATAGTAGCGAGATCTCAGACGAGGAAATTGGAAACAGTAACAGTGGAAGTCAACTTGCCGGCGACGTCGTGAAAAGAATATTCCCTACCATTATAGCGCTCCCCGGTCTACTCCGTGATATGTAATGGTCACTGTAGCCCCATGAAACATGCTCCAGGGGCTAGTGCGAATCTTTGGGTTCATTTTTAGTCTGGTTAACCACGATCGGCGCATTTCATTCATTCATTCTGAAACTATAAGTAGTTAAAAGTAGTTTATATCAATGGGTAACTATTGATACAAACTACTTTCCACGTACCAATCATTGTAAGCAAATAAAATACTTACCAACAGCGTAATAGTTTTCGATCCAACATCTGCCTAGAATTTTCCCAACTTTGTTGTGGTCAGCTTCCAGTCTAACCACATGATTTTTAATACCAGTATTTTACGTAGAGCGACTACCTATCTAACCTCCGTAGCCCAGTACCCCTTGGTAAGACTAGAATAGTTTTCGATCCCTTACATATTATTTACCTTTACAACGCTTTAAATCTTCCTTTGTAATATAACATTACTCTAACATTTCACATCAAAGCGAGGCCCCGAGCCGATTATCTCAATTAGTCTATGACGAAGTGCACAATACAGGAAGAGAGATTATGGATACTAAATTAAGGAAATCGCCATGTTTGGATCAATTTGTCAGTACTTATCATACCTAACCTAAATTTCGTTACTTTTGTACTGAAAATAGAAATAAGTCAGTTAAAAACCAACGAGATATAAACAGAAAAAAATAATGAAGTATTCATTTGTTGGCGTAATAACACAAATAGAACAATATAATATCAAACATACAGTCAGGCATACATCGAGTTCTCACCGTAAGAATTCCAATTTGGACTAAAGATAGAGATCCCGTAAAAGCGGAATAAATAATCAAAGTTGTTAAGGAGAAAGCGCCAGGAAAGCCCAATTTAAAATTTAAAATTTTCTTGCACTTTAAAAAATTTGCAGATCAGTATTAGGTTGTATGTTGATCAAAGTATGATTTTCGACTCATTAAAATCATCAATACAACTGGCTAAGACCAAGTAACCCTATTCAATGTCTATTTCATGAAATTGTTACATTTGAGGGCAATTCTAACTTAAGGAAATTTATTGCTGATTATAATGATATAATTCTGTAAATAACTACATACTTGTTACGTTCGCGAATATTTTGATCAACATACAACCTGCCACTGACACGCAAATCACAATTAAGAACAGACAAAATAGGTACGGTACCTTTACTGGAATAGACCTCCCGTACAGTGTTAAATATTAATGTATTCATCGAATGACTTTATTAGATTCCAAGTCACGTGAACACTTTGTCATTAGGAAACTTAACCTAAGGAATACGAACATACACTTGTTTGCTATTTTTAATCATGCAATTCAATTCAGTTAAAACTGTATAAATTAAAATTACTTTGTCGGCAAATAGGATTGAAAATGTCCTCGAAATGCCAACCGCAGAAGATTTAAAGCACTTAAATATTGTTTAATGGTCATCTTGTGACACGATTAGGCAATGTTTTGACCTTTTTTTTGTGGTTTACTAATGACAGTAAGTCACTTGTGTTCTTCATTAATAAATCAAGTTTTCTTCATTTCATACATTTTTACCTGAGGCAATATTCGGACAAATATCTTTTGATGGCCAAATTACCGGTTCAGCAACTGTTTTGATAATATTATATTTACTCGACTGCCCCAGAAGGGAGGGATACATATTTTTTTTAAATAAAAGGTTTTGGCATTATAAGTGTGTTAGTTACCCCGCTGATTTAATTGGTATAAACTCCCTTTTCTAAGGTTTTCAATTGGAGAGGAGTATATTTATATGCAACCGCTTAGCACCAATGACAGCCTCCCCAAAAATGGCAAACTGCACTGTCCAACTAAGACAAATCCAAAGACAAATAATTACGATACTCTAACCGCATCCGTTTGACCATATTTCGTAATTTAGATTTGCGTTTTTACTTTTTAGCGAACCTGTGAGAAACCAGTGGCACCTTCCATTGTCCAAGGTTTTATGAAATGACACCCACCAGATTGCCCAACTGACTCAACCATTGTTTTAACTTTACACGGCAATAAATAGACATGCCCTTGAATATATCTAAAAACATTGTAATTAAATTCGAGCGATATTTTGGTATGAACATCAATACTGTGGGAATTTTTGTTATCCGTGTTGAATATCGAACCTTGCACGTCTATCTTCAACCGGCTATGGATGGTGCAAACCTTCCATACTCGTATATATAGGTTATACATATACAAAATTTAACCTTTACTTGATCGACGACCGACTTCGTAAAGCTTTATTGCTCAGCCGAGTTACGATGTATCATCTTTATTTGCAAAGGGTAACGATGTGGGTAATTAGATTGCTCCATGTTTTCACGGTACGAACATTATGTTATACGCCCATGATAATTTTATGCTAGATTTAAAGTACGGCTCTAAGTTTCCAATTCAACTGTAATATGAAAATTATTTCGTCATAGAAGGACTAACATAAGCAACGATGGAGGATTAGGAAACCCAATTATAGAAGGCATGAATGCAAATAAAGTTAATAAAGAAACACTCGCTACTAATAGTGAAATAAATTCTAAAGCATCTGACTATAATGGCCATGATTTTGTTAATAATATCAGCCAATATGAGACGGCTAAAAATACATCAAAAGATAAAGCTAATGAACGTAATCGTGAGAACGGTACCCTACTTGAGCAAGCCGCATCGTTTGTGAGCATCGCAGTGAATATCAGCGTAAACTTACGTGTTGCGACAAAAGGTATTTAATATTTTAAAGCGGTACCGATCCTCTAACAATGTGTAGGAAACATAATCAATTATTTTCCCTTGCTGGCACACAGACTTCTTCTCTGTGAGAGGAAGTAGGCCACAATCCACCACGCAGGCCCAGTGCGTGTTGACGGATGTCACATGTTTTGATGGTTACAGATAAATTCAGAACAGACCATCTATGTCGAAATCCTTTAGTGCCTAGTTATTTATGAGCTCGTTAGCATAATATTGTTATGAATCTTTGAAACTTAGTAGTCACATCGTGGACAGAATTCCGCACAAACGTGTCCGTACTCCAAGAACCCGGCATCAAACAGCCTCTATCAGCACTAGTACAGTCTCGAATACTGAAGTTCTTTGGGCAGGTCTCGACACGGAATAATGACTCCATCATAGAGCGTCTAGTGGTGCAGGCCAGAGTAGAAGGTAATAGGCTACGCGAGAAGTCACCAATTAGGTGAACCGATCAAATTAAATCCGCTGTTGGAGGCTCTGTTAGTGAATGCGCCAGACTGTCATCTAACAGAACCAGATGGAGGAAGATCTTGAAGCGAGTTACGACAACACCTGCGATTGGATAAAGCTCATTTCCACCACGACCGCTATGTCAAGAGCGAAGCGAAGAAGATGAAGTCACAACTTAGATATAAGAACTTGTAGATTCATTCAAATTAGAATAATATTCATTCATATACTCTCTTAATAAATTTAAAGAGTTTCTATTCTAATTTCAGTAGCCGGTTTAGATATCGTTCTGAGTCAATATTTAATCATGTAATCTAAAGTTTAATACTCAATGAAAGACATGAGTACATTCACACAGGTGAACGGATGCGCGCATTTATTGGATGATCTTTACCAGCGACCGTTTGGTTCTGCGCCCGCGCCGTCATGTCTGACCTGACACGCCGCTGTAAAGGTTACACAGACCATTCTAAAACACTGACGATGCATGGCTGTAACTTATTTAAAACTTCACGATGGCTTATCCATTATTTTAACTCTAATTTGTTCCATGTGTTACTTCTTTCGCCTTCTGTTCAAGGACTTCATGGTGGCGTCCTTTAAAATATATGCTTTAGTAAAACCATTTTTGTAATCGTATAGTTTATTGCCGATATTTAAAAGGCATGTGTAAATTATTTATTGAAACAGAAAACCGCAACTAATCAATTGACCCAATGCCGGGGTCGATAAGTGGGCAAAGTTTCATGCGTTCTCAACGATTTGAACCAATTTTATGCTGCGTTTAGATTCCAATTATTCCTGCACAGTGGAAATTATAAAGTGCATTATTATAATATGCTAATTTGAAGTGGGCGTAATGGTATGATGGCATAGGTGTCTTGCGTTCCGTTACTCATAGAGTCGTAAAATATTCCACATTAAACATTGCAGCAATGATTGAGTTTGTCTTTCAATGGCATATTATTAGGAATATCGTGATGTTCAATAACTACCGACGTGACTCTGATGTCCCTTCTATAACCTTTGAGTGTGTTTCAATTACTGTATCTATTGATTTGATATTATGATGCACCTCTTTATTTATTAAAAACTTTTGTGATTAAATCTGCCTAGCCTTTTCCCAACTATGTTGGGGCAAACTCAAACTCAAAGCATTTATTTCAAATAAACCAAATACAGGCACTTTTGAATTGTCAAGGGATCGGTCAGTCAGAAAGATGAAGCTAGTTGCCCATTCCAAAGTGTAGTAGGTTCCTATGGAGAAGAACGGGCAAGAAACTCCGCGGACACTCTTTTAAAACAAAATATTGGTTACATCATTCATGTTGAAATTATACATGTGAGATCAATGTAGAAAGACGTAAACGTTAGAAGTGTCCGTAATAAAAACAAAAAACAGAAATTAGAATAAAGGTCGGCTTCCAGTCTAATCGGGTGCAGCTAAATACCAGTATTTTACATAGAGCGACTGCCTATCTCACCCCCATAACCCAGTTACTGGGTAACACGATACTCCTTGGCAACACTGGTAGTTCAACTGTTGGGCTTCTGACTACCTGTAGTGACTCAATGATCTACGAATGACAGCCGAGACTAACGGCTTAACGTGCTTTCCGAGGCACGAAATTCTTCTTCTTCTGTTAATAGCACATCATTGCAAAAGCCGGGAAATAGGCAGTTGCAGGTCGAGTATTATTATGAAGGCCGAGCCGAAGAGGGCTTCACAAATACGAGACAGGCAATTGTCATTTCCGCCGAGGCATATATAGTGCTTTTCTCAAAAAAATGCAGGGAAATAAGACATACTTTCATGTATTTTTCTTTTGACTTCGCTGGAAGCAGGTTTTCCATTGCCAATTTGGCTTCTGATCTTAAATCTGGTGGAGTACAATCAATCTCTATTTCACTTTCTGAACCGTGGGAATTAACTTTAGCTAAATTTATATTTATTAAGTATGTAAATAACAAATCAAGACGAATTTTCAGCTTTGCCGCTAATTTTCTATTTGTCATCTGTTCCGAAAGGCAAACGCATTTATGGCTGTACAGCCACGTGAACGCAATTTGTGCTAAGCAAAGAGACGTACTTTGGTATGCCAAGAATGATAAGAGATCAAATCAAAGAGTATTTATTAATCCCAGCACGCCATTTCATACAACATTGCTGGAGCGTTGTAATGTTCCAAATTCAAAAAACGCTCCTGCAATGGATTTGATTTTCTTTGTCCGTAAATTCGATACTTCGCGTGTTCTTTTTTCGAAAATATTGACAATATTCCCAAGCATGTTTGAGATAAAGCTCTTGTGATTGTTTACTAATAATTATTTATTTTTTGTTTCAGGTAATTCTTCAGTTTCGTCACTGAATACACCAGACAGGGTATTTTGTACATTATTTTAATAGGTTGTAAAGTCTTACCGTAATTGGAATACAATTAAGTCGTTTTATGCTCAGAGTGTTTAAACAGCCATTCCACTTAAAATGTTTACTTCATAATAATCTTGTAAGTAATTTGTGTAATATTTTCGAACACGCAATATTATTGCTTAAATTGTATTATAAGTACTGGTCAGAAGTTCACGAACTATGTGTTAAGTTATTTTGCCAAGATACGTAATTTTCTAACAATGAAATAAGGTGTTTCTGATTCACGATGATGGATGTAACTTAAATGATGGTGTATGTACGCTGGATAAAGTATTTTCCAGCTTATGAATTCCAGATCATTATATAGAAGAATTATTATCAGCATAAGGATCGCATCTTGACAAGGTGTTATAGCTGAAAGTAACCATGAGCATGCATCATGTAATAATTGATAATTTTCGTTAACTGCTTCCCAATATAAATTACCCACAAGCTAAGTGATTTCCCCTGTTATGCACAAAATTATAGGAATCTCCATCATGGCCCGCAAAGTGTTGCAATATTGGTACCTACACAAATTACCGACCACGAATTAAAGTTCAGAATCATGAGGTGTAATTAAGGGGTAGGTACACTGAAGATTCATTGCTTGACCGCCTTGGAATATTACATAACAGCGTTATGAAATTATATTATTAAGGAAAACTGTCCCACGATTCTCATACGATCTTCTTCAGATTGTACTTCGGCGAGTGTGCCCATGAACTCCACGACCTCATTCCACCGGCCCCCTTCTACCATCGGACATCTAAACGCACTGCAAGTTACCACCCCTACCTAGTTGATATTCCACCAACTCACACTAAGCGTTTTCAAACGTCTTTTATAATGCGCACAGCAAAGGAGTGGAATTCTCTGCCTGCGTCTATGTTTCCGAATGCATAGAACCCTAATCTATTCAAAGTGAGAGTGAACAGGCTTCTTCTGGGTAAGCTCACTCCATCGTCGACTTTGTTTCTGTCACCTCTGACCTAGATTAGAGTCAAGAGCAAACACATCGTAAAAAAATTACCTAAATAAAAAAATGTTTTGAATGGTCAAAGTTCGTGAGGTTTGCCTTGAAAACGATTGATATAGGACTATATGACGTTAATCGTGATTATTTACACTTAAAGAAAGTGCTTAAGAAAAAAAAAATGAATATAAGTAAGTACCATTTATTTGCCCGCGGATCCCACCGCGTATAAGCATAATTGGACGTAGTTAGGCAGAAAGGACTCAACCCAGATTGTGGTCAGGGATAAGTTGTATATACTAAAGAGGTCCTAACGGTTAACGGAAGGTACAGCTACATGTAGGTTGGTTCCCAACATTAAAAAATCAACCTTATCTTTGTAGAGTCACGGATCTATTTTGGTGAGTGAAAGTACCAACTGTCAGGACCTCTTTGGTACACAACTCATCCTTGACCACAATGTGGTATGAGTCCTTTCTGCTTAACTACGTCCAATTAGCCTATAATTTTCCCATTGCGGAGAACAAGCCTGCTCTCTTCGAGAGGAAGTGGGCTGTAAACCACGTGGCGCAAGTGCGGGTTGGTATATGTCACATGTCTAGTAAAGTTTTGGTTCTAGGAAATGCCGGTTTCCTCACGATGATTTCCTTCACCGTTTTGAGTGCAGTGGTGAAGTAAAGCGCCTGCCTTCGAACCCACGATTAATTAATGGAATACTCATGTTCTTTCCTTTGCTATTATTATAATGTTGCTATTAGTCTGAGTAAAGGTCCAATATAGAATTATCTGTTTTGAGATAACGGTAATTTATGGAAATGTAATAAATATGATGTTAGAATACTTTAATTCAATTCAATTCATTTATTTCCGATAATTACAATCACTAGAAGTTATTATAATCATCCATAGGTTTAAAAAATAATAATAATATAAAACACATACAACAATAAAACATTGGATCAGGAACGCACCACTCGCGCATGTAGTTTTGTCCAATGTTCCATGAACGAGCAATCCACATCCATTCTCCTTGCAATAAGCTGTAGGAAGCTGTTGGGGCTGCCCCGTATGCGGCGCATCAGAGACGCTGTTCTCTTGCGATGTATCGCTTGAAAACCATCCACTTGAGCGTCTGCAAACATACCTGATGCGCTACAAAAGTGTGGCAACCCCATCAACATCCTGAACGCGTTATTGTATTGGACACGCAGGGTAATGTAAGTCTTCTGTGTATGCTTCACCCATAGGCTGCAATGCTGCTCCCGTGGAGTTTCTTGTCCATTCTTCTGCACGAAGACCTAGTTTGGTTGGAACGGACAACTAGCTTTCTCAATAACGTTACTTTGACAAGCCTAATTGAAATAAATGCCTTAAGTCTTGTCTTTCTGTGCTTTTCTTTATAAAATGCTTTCCCTATACACCATAGTCATATGGACTTTCATACATAGTAAACTACTAGACACACAAAGCTTGCTAATAAGGTGGATACCAATACCTATAAATGTAGTTTACATCCAGTTTCTGACCACTGCTCTCAACCCGTGTAGAGGACGGAATTTATCTCAAGAAAAGGTACTACCGCATACCGGGATAAAGATATCATATTTGAAGGGTACAGGAAAAGAATTGGCTCATCAACATATTTTGTAAAATCTAACTAACTATGCTATTCGACTCGCGTTCGATAAGCGTGCCTTTCATTGGTTTATTCAGAACAGTATTAAAAGAGCCCATTGTAAAGATAATCCATGAACAAAAAATCCACAAACGGCTAAAAGGATCCCATTATAGCTCAAATAATAATAATAGATAATTAAAGACACACTAGTTATTTGATATATAAAGTTTACAGTTAATAAATACTCGTATAAGCGCTGATTTTTGACAGAATAATTACCTATTGAACATTTATTTAGTCTTTATCTCAATTTTTTTTAATGCCCCTTCTTTTCCAGTGCCCTTCAAAATCAATCAAAATCAAAATCAAAATATTTTATTTCACATAAACCTACATGGGCACTTATGAAACGTCAGAAGCTAGGTGCACGGTTCGAGTTAGTCGTTTCCTATGGAGAAGAGCCGGCAAGAAACTCCACGGTTACTCTTTTAAAAATAATTGGCTTTACCATATTATTAAATAACAGTGATAATAGGTATGGAAGGACAGTGTAGGCCTTTCAACAGTTACCATTACCATTTCATATTATAGTATCTTATGCCCTAACCATGTTCATAGTTTACCTGTGTACCCATCGAAATCCGTTAAGGTGTGAAAAGGTAACAGAGAGAAACAGAATAACTTTCGCATTTAAAATACTATTAAATAAGTATGGAGTATGGATGGATACGATGACCACATAAAGAATATACCAAGGGCTTATTTTTAACATGAAAACTACTCCAGTCGAAACTCATTTACCCTATTTAACCAACAGCGTAAGATAAAAGCGTTTACGTAACATCCAATACCTATGCAAATGTACTTATGTAACTCTTACTTGCTTCTCGTACTTAGGTACAGGCATTTGCATTTCTTTCAAATGGTTTTTAATAGTCACAGTGCCGGTGGCAATATTACTGAGGTTTAGGAGAGATTTCAACTTGTGGGATATGTACACCCGGATTCTGATTTGAGAATTTGAAGTCGAGATCTTAAATTTTTAAGGTCATAAAATCAATCCGCCTAGCCTTTTCCCAACTATGTTGGGGTCAGCTCCCAGTCTAACCAGATAACGCTGAATACCAGTATTTTACATTGAGCGACTGCCTATCTGACCTCCACAACCCAGTAACTGGGTAATACTAAACCCCTGGTTGTCAGACTTTCGGGCTTCTGACGACCCGTAACGACTGTCAAAGATCCACGAATAACAGCCGGGACCAACGGCTTAACGTGCTTTCTGAGGCACGGAGGAGTCTCGTTATGTAAAGATGGTCATCCATCCACGGACCAACCCTGGCAAGCGTAGCTTAACCTGATAGATCGATCCGTGCGGCTGTTATTACTAAAAAATTGAGGAGCTCGTGGCTAGAGCTCCTCAATTTTTGAAGCGAGCGAGCGAGCATTTTGAATTCCAAAGGTATCATAAAGTAATGCAAAGTAGAAAGTCAAAGTCAAAGTCAAAAGTCAAAGTCAAATCATTTATTTGAAATAGGTACGTAAAAGGCACTTTTGAACGTCAAAAATTACAAAAATAGTTAATTGATTCTAGTTGCCCCTTCCAAAAGGTAGTTGTGTATGGAGAAGAATAGGCAAGAAACTCCATACTTACTCTTTTAAAATGTTAACAATAGTTTGTATACATTAATTAATAATTATAGGTGAAGACGATGTACCTAGAGTTAGACTAGTTCTCATCCTAAATTTCGAAAATCAGAAACCTCGTATACGAAAGTAATCTTGATACAAAGATGATAAGTAGATCTAGGAAAAGAAGAGATAATCGCTAAATCAAAGAAACACTGGTTGGAAAAAAATAAGTAGATACACAAGCAATATTTATTTCCAACTGATATCATCGCATCCCGTATAAAGACATTTACGTTAACCGACGTCATAGATTCCCATCTTCAAGAGTTAAGAGGAACCTATTAGACCACGATGGGGTCATGTCAAAGCCTCGCTTCCTAGTCTTATGCAGCCCATTGACTATAATGAACGCAAACTTTTCTGACTCAAAATATTCCCACGTTTGATTTAGAATTAAATTTAATTACTATCGTAGAACTTTGTCAGTAATTAATAATGTAATTGTTAAACCGTGAACATGATAATTTACGCAACTGTGTCTGAACAACAAAAGTTACTCGTAAACAATAACAAATTGTTGGAAACATTGTGTGACAACACTGACCGTCCGTTCATGCATGCGTTCTGACATGTTCGGAATACAGATTTCAAAATCTTTGAAAAGTTTTGTTGACTTGTGAGTTATGCGTGTACACTTTAACTTCATTCATTTCAAAGTTTTGGTCATTTAGAACCGTTTTCTTTGTAATGAGTAATAGTTATGCTAATTCATCCTTCAGTTTTAACTTACAGCTAAATAATTTACTAATAGTAGGTATTTAAATAAATTTTAATTCGCGTGCTGGCAATCAACACCTTCACTTTTGATTTTCCTTGCCGATGCCTGCTGTAATGATCATTGCTTGATGAAGACAAAAAAAAAATTTTTTGTCCGTCATGTAGTTTATTAAAAAATATTAAACACGTATTTTTTTTTTTTTACGTAATCAAAACATTACGGCGATACATTGAGTTCAAATGTGGCATGACGTCACTGCTCGCTATACGTAGTTGTGACGTAACGAGCCCCCAATCCCCAAGTTTAATGGATTTTATATAAGTCATTTTTTATTAATATGATAAAGCAAAAAATACGCGTCTAATATTTTTTTATTATTTGATTGACGTACTAAACAGTTTAACTTTTTTTTTACACAGGACACATCCCTACTATTTCTCCAATTAATATATTCCTTATTATCTGATTGAATTTTGAATAAGCATGAAATAAAACGACACCATTAGATACAGGAATGCCAAATATCAGGCCCTTCACAAGCAGCTGACATTCAAGTACCTATCTACCTCGTGACGATAGGAATATATTCATCTGCATGAGACATCTTTGGATCCTTTACAAAATACTTCAATGAAGAATGCTTAGCCTAAAAATTGGTTTGCGAGGACTAGTATCTATATGTTTGTATATCAGCATAATTAGCCAATAATGTTCCCACTGCTGGGACACAGACCTCTCCTCGGTGAGACGGGGTGAGCCGTAATCTACTACGCGGGTCCAGTATGGCTTGGTAGATGTCACATTTCATCAAATTTTTTGTTTGGACATACTGGTTTTCTCACGATGTTTTCCTTCACCATTTTGAGAGCAGTGGTGATGACACAATTTATACAAAGTAAGCGCCTGTATAGTTTCGAACCTGCGACCTACAATTCGTAAGTAGCGGCCGTTAACACTGGGCCACCACTGCTCACTGGACCACCACTGCTCACTGGGCCACCACTGCACCCTGGGCCATCACGGTTCACTGGGCCACCACTGTACACTGAGCCACCACAGTTCACTGGGCCACCACTGCTCACTGGGCCACCACTGCTCACTGGGCCACCTTTGCTCACTGTGCCACCATTGCTCACTGGGCCACCACTGCTCACTGGGCCACCACAGTTCACTGGGCCACCACAGTTCACTGGGCCACCACAGTTCACTGGGCCACCACAGTTCACTGGGCCACCACAGTTTACTGGGCCACCACTGCTCACTAGGTTACCATTGCTAACTGGGCCACCCCTTTCCCTGGGCCACCAATGCTCACTGGGCCACCACTGCTCACTGGGCCAACACTGCTCACTAAGCCACCACTGCTCTTTTCTATATTACTGCTCATTTGTATATTATCAGAGTTTAATCTGGCTAATCTACTCTATAAATTTGGTGAAATTATCAATAGGGTCAATCCCGAGCATTAGGTGGATAACAGATCACTTTGCCTAAGTTTTAACGATGAGGATCTTTACAGAATATACTGGCTGGTAACGATTGCGTGTCACATAATCACATGTCAACACGTAACAGCACCTTTAAAGCACATTTCGAACTTCACTTGTATGGGATGTGTCGATAACAATCAAACAAGCCCACGGCCCTTATTTAACAGATATACGAATGCCGTGTCGCGATTCTGGGTGGATCACCGATATATTGCGATGCACATCAACCAGTCGAACCGGTCTAGGGCAGAGGGTTTACGATACGATGAAGTCACGGCGGCCGTGACACACTAAACATTGAAATAATTCGATGACACCGCCATTGAAGACCAATAAAAATCTAACTTTATTGATCAGCGACATGCGTAAATAGAATATCGTATGTTTGAGCACAGTACAAATAATAAACTTATTATGTGCTCTTCGAATACGATTAACACTTTTAGACTGCATATAGTCTAAGCTAACGTTGAATCATAGAAATTGCTTCTATATAAAATTTAAAAGCAAAAACACAAATAGCCCAGGCGACTAGGAGTATTCAAATAATTACTGCAAAAACATGGATTACTTAAATACGTTGACCTCATGAACTTTACCAAATTTATGTGTGGATTAGATGTAATTTGTGTAAAGGCTAGTCAAACTTTGACCTTGGTACATTTATGGGTCATTAAAGTAATTAGTAATTATCTTAATTCGTCTTCATTAAATCAGTGTCTGTGTTTAAACTCCTGTTGGCCACTAATTACTTCTTCACATAGTTTGAGTTCGTTAACACGTTAAACACTGATTCAAATAGTTCAGTCACAGAATGTACCTTTTGTAATTTAGTGGTTGTTTCTTTTGGGCCGCGGGGCTCACCGGTGAGTGACATCAATACTACCCGTTCAGGCCGTGGAGCCGGAAAATTTGTTGAAAACGCCAATTGGCGTCAGCCCATATAGAAAGTATAGTGGTGGTCACTGGTGTCCACCACGGCGTTTAATGTGTTAAAGGACATAAAAAGCTTTTGATCTTTTTATAACTCCCGTAAATGAACCTTTCCTCATTCACGTCGAAGGTCAGCCATACGAAATATATTATTTATTCAAAATATTTCATTTCTAACAAATTACCACTAAGCATCTGCTTGACCTTTAAGGCCTAATACAAGCAAATTAATAATGTGTTTTGACATCATCTTATATAAATACATTTTAATGACATAAGGCACAATGTGATAGTAAAAAAATATAAAGTTCAACACGTTCTTATACATTAAATTTTATACGAAACTGATGGTTAAGATAAGTTAATAAAAACGGCTAATATTCACACCACAAACGATTTATCATAAATCAAAGGATAGGTTACTTAAGAATTAATTGTCGTGTAATCGATCACCAATGTGTAGGGAACAATACAAATTAGTGTTTCTTCAATGCGAACACAGAAAAACTTGGGAAACACTAGGAGCCACTATTGTTAAGGCAGATTAGTATTAATTACTGAGATAAAACCCATAGGCATATCGTACGCAACCAAGTTACAGTGAGCTACAAAATGTGAAGAATCTTGTTTGTCGTAACCAGGGACCGATATCGATACTCGAAGAATACCGATATTTTTAAGAAAATACAAAAAAAAATACTATAAACACTGGTAATTTTATATCAGTAATTTGAGTATCGGTATAAAATATCGATAATTATATCGATATTCAGTACTGATATCAGGCTACAATGTGACGGCACATAATCTTTATTGATGATTCTTAACGTACATATTTTTTACAGTCGCGAATCATATTTTGATCAAGATACAACCTGACGCTGACCTGCAAATTGCAAAAAACGCAAGAAAATTTAATAATAACGGTATTATATTAGATACCCAAATACCGGTATTTATAGCGATATTTTGGTATCATGTATCCAAATTGTATCGGTATTCAGTCCCTGGTTGTAACATTCAGAAAATAACACCTGCCGACTTATATAAAAAAGGGAGAGGCAAGAATCAAAGAGCATCAAATTTGTCCGCATTGCTGTCAACAGGAAAAGTGCCCAAAAGGCTGGCAGCATTCTTTGGGCAAGAAATAGGCCAGCCAGGTCACGTGAAGAGTCGACCAATCGCTTGGCGATATCTCGAAATACAAGTGGGCACTCGGTCCTAGCTGCTTATACTTTCTATACTTGTACATATTATTATCCGTGTGGTGCCGGACGTAAAGAATACCACCACCCCATTTCCTCCCGTGGGTGTCGTACAAGGCGACTAAAGGACTTAACTAGAGAATGGGCAGCAGCGTTCTCTATGCATTTTTAGCACATACTGCGATCGCCAACCCGCTTGCCAAGCTTGGAAATTATGGTTTTTGGGGGAGGCCTATGTCCAGCAGTGGACGTTTTTCGACTGAAATGATGATGATGACATATTATTATTATTATTTTAAGACTTTAAATATTATAAATAAATATTAATATTGGCTTTTAATTTATGTAAATATTATCCAATAAAAGCCTAGTTATATTAAATTGACAAATCGTAGTGCCAACGAATTATAAATTGCATCACTGTAGCATAGAAACCGAACCGATATTGTCCAATATCTTCGAATGCCTTGGAAAGAAATTAACGAGCTTGTAACATATTCCCCTTACAGTTTCTTCAATTCTCACGTAAGTGTGAAACCATCCTAACAGAAAATATTTGACAGGCGTTGAAAATTTTGAAACGTAATTACATCTTATATACACGATGGTCATAGTAGGCAATATTATCAATGAATATTACTTAGGTAATCCAAAGAAACTTCGAAAGAGACGTGTCGAAACCGTCCAGGAACGTTTAATTGAGGACCCTATGACGAAATAACACGCGGAAACACTTCAGGCGTAGACCGCGGTTCACGAGAGTGACCTCACGAATTCAAGATGCAACCTTACAATTAAATTCTCTTCGTGAGCTGCCACTTAAGCCATTAACAATATTATTATAATAGACTTTATGAATGTTAAGAATTCAGATTTAATAATAGGAAGCCTTTGATCGATTGAGGCGTTAAAAATATTGTCACTCATAAATATTATATGAATCGATTTATAATTTGATGCTGATTATATGCGTGACTTCCTCATTGGTTTTTTGGTGGCAAGCGCTCCTGCTGAACATGAAGTCCTGGGTTCGATTTCCAGTTCGGGCAAAGTGCTATTAAGTTTTTCCGTCACGAATTTCTCCGTAGCAGCCCAGTGCCTGAATTTGTGCCCCATTGATGGGGCAATACGGTCGCCCCCTAAAACATGGGACTTAGACATAACTGGCGAAATGTGGGCATGCTATAATTACACCTGTGCTCAACCTTTTGGGTTAACAGGCGTGATGTAGTTATATTAGATTTAATGAATGTTTAGAATTCAGACTTAATAATAGGAAGCCTTTGATCGATTGAGGCGTTGTTGTCACGTGTATATTAATCGGTTTATAATTTGATGCTGATTTAAATATGCGTTGATGTCTCATTATAAATTTGTTATGGAAGCTGTGTTTAAATTTTTTACATATTCATCATGATTTTTATGAATTCCTATGAATTGGGGTTATTATTTTATGAATACTAATTAGCGACACTAATTTGATTAGTGTATATTTTGATGAGTTGCTTTTGTAATCGTGAATTAAATCCCTCAGCATCTTCATGGAATTTGATTAACTTTCTGTAATTGTTTAATAACATGCTTGGCAATTTACGTGATTGTGAATACTGCTGAGTCTGTTATTCATGTAATTATTCTCTTAATCTTAATTAAGAGAATGTAGGTAAATGTCAGAATATACATCATGTTTAAGAACATGATGTATATATTCTGACATTTTTTTTTCCTACATTTTCTAGTATTCTTTATTTAGAAAACTGAAGCAAAGTCCAATAAATATCCATCGTGATCCTCAAAATTTTAAAATTACGAAAAACCATACACAGTTTATTGTTTGGATTCCTACGGAGCGATATTAGGGAAAGGGCGATGACCGTTTTTGCAGCGCTAAAGTGATTCGGGTATAACTCTCGCAATTTTTAATATTTGTTACGATGTATTTTTGTATTAAGACCTTAATTGATGTTACTGTTGACCTATGAAGAAAAATATATCAAATAATCGCTCCCGAAGTCCGTTTCAATTTAATACCAAGAGTTTTGAAATATTTCAGTTTGAAAAGTTATTTGCAAGAAACAGATAAGCACTTACTAAATTGATTATTTCGTCAATGCTAGTTTATCTGAGCAAAAGTAAATGCTGATTGGACAAAACATTTCACTGCTTCTCGAGATATCTTTCAAAACTGTTTAAAACCCCATTAACTCTGTCTATATGATAGAGGCTGTCTAATTGAGAAACTCTTCACATTTAGTATAAATTGTAATTGATTATAGTTTACGAAACAGTTATTTCGTATCGACATCATTATTTGAAGAGCTTATTTTTGTGTGTAACTTGATTTTACGCCAAAAATTATATTAGGTATACAAGATGCACTTTAGAGATGTTGATCAAAATTGTTTGTTTGCGTTTGTTGTTGTTGTTGTTTGTAATTGTTGTTTGTTGTTGTTGTTTGTTAATTTAGAAACCACTAAATGATTTCAAAATTTTTCAATTGAAAAAGTTACTTCCTGTCTTATTGATCGATAAGGCTCACAGTTGTAAAGGTATATAACGTATTTAAATCAAAGAAAGAAAGGAATCAAAGAAAATCGGCCTTTATTTTTCAAAACTTTTATTGTAAAAAAATATTGAATGAGTCCTTTGGTCCTTATAAGTGAATTGATAAGGGTGGTTTGGTCTTTTCGAATATCACTTTTACAAATAAACTGTTTCTTCTCATATTTTCTTGGTACTTAATGTTGTGTTTTCTTCATTTCAGGGCCCCATGAAGCGGCTGTCATGCGCATAGCGGCACTGATTGCACTCGTGCAGGTATGTGCCAGTCTTTATAATATCTATCTGCACTGATAATAATTATTTATTAGTCTCCTAACTAAACAATTATTCAATGTTCCAGCAAATCTCTGTATAACCGTTTCGGAGATTTGCTGGAACAAATAGACAGATAGACAGACAATTTTTTTTTAAACTTGTTATTTTTTTATATTTTTTTTTTTTGTTAAAGGTACCGAATATAATTTAATATGCATTTTGTAAAAATATGTTATTCTGACATTACAAACAACAATAAAATTTTATCAAAAAAAAAATAATATAATAATAATAAATAATATTTTTTTGCTGTGACAACGTCTAATAAATCGATGAACGCCGGCTGCATGCACGAAAAAGGATGACTCATCCCGTTACGCTCATTGTCCCATTACGCTTATTGTGCCATTACGCTCATTGTACGCTTGCGCCGCATCAATCTTTTGTTAAGACATTGTCACGTTAAACTATCGTCCGTAAACCAACTTTACAGACAAACAATTTATTTTTTAATTTTTATTAATTGATAATTTATAATATTACTAATTTTATTTAAAAAAATACAATCTCGAAACCTCCCGCTACGCTACTAGGTACCTATTGACCACCCATTTTTTCAACGCGAGATAAACCTACTCTCTAATAACCAGGTTAATGAGAGTTTATCAACACCGATTGCTTCGTTGACCCAACAAAAACCCAACCTTAAGGTCAATGGTTCACACATTCTCTCATCTAAATAATTTCGTAACAATTTCCCTTTACCTACCAAAACAACGCAACAACATTAAGTAATATACTAATACAATTTATTATGTTTTGATAGAAATCCCGAACTTTCAATGTGTTTAGTATGCGACTTCGTAAGCATTGTTTCTTAACTTTTGATTTGGGACCATGGTTTGATGAAATACTTAAGATTATTTCGACAACTTCAAGCTTAGGTGACGAAAATAATCCGTGACAGAAGCCATGGATTTATACGAATCGTAATATTATATCATATTGTGTATTCATTTTATAGCCAGAAATTCACTGTCAATGCCAAGGTTGCCTGGAAGAGATCGCAGTAAGCGATAAGGCCGCCCATTATATATTTTCTAGTATATATGTTTTTTCTTTTTGTAATTTGTATTCTGGTGTACAATAAAGTATATATACCTAAATATAAATAAATAAATATATTACTCCCTCTACTATTAGCAGGACCCGCCGTCCACGGCATGCACTGACCGACCCAGACGACCCCATCACTCTTCTCCAAGAGAGTCATAGGTCTACTAGCACAGTTCGCAAAAGAGTACACACTACACGATCGTCATTCCGACCTCGCCGCCGAGGCCCCGCGCGAAATCCCCGACTAATTAGTCCTCCCCGACCCTTGCTTTCAAATGAAGCGCCAGCACGCGCTTTAGCTGAGCAGCATGTAGCTTTAAATCTCCCTGATAATAATCAAAACCCTGATTTTATCCAGCCACCGACGGCCCCTTGCCATCCTCCCCCCGACTCTGCCCTAAGCCGAGGTTCGTACCCCACAGGGGGTGCCCTTAGCGCGCAGTCGGACAAATCTTATAAGTATGCCCTGGTTGGAGGCCTTAAATTTCGATTAGGAGCTTAAGGCACCACAGGATAGCCCGGTTAAAGAGTCGCAACCCCTCGTGGTTAAACTCTGGGATGCCATAAAAAATAATAATATATATATATAAATATAAATATTCCAATCGTACGCTTAATTGTCAATTTTCATAAGCATGATTGAGGATTAGAACCATGCCTAAAGGACTGTGGAGCTTAGTGTTTAAAAATCGTAATATTTTACACGTTTTATCATGATTGAGAACTAAGACAATGCTTAAAAAAATTGGTTGTTTGTAAAGTTGGTTTACGGACGATAGCTTAACGTGACAACGTCATAACAAAACATTGATGCGGCGCAAGGGTACAATAAGCATAACGGGACGATGAGCGTAACGGGACAGTGAGCGTAACGGGACAATGAGTCATCCTTTTTCGTGCTTGCAGCCAGCGTCCATCGATTTATTAGACGTTATCACGTTAAAAATGTTGTTTAGTTAGTGCAAATTTTTTTTTAAAGCTACTGGGAATTTTTAGCGAAAAAAAATAACCGATGCATGGTGACTTCTTTGGAACTGTCATTCGTTTGATTATAGTTTAGAGGTATAGGGAACAGGGTGTAAAGTTCACTCATACTCTATAGTTAAGGGAGGATCCTCCGACCAGACGGGTGTTGTGTCTGGTGGGCAACTGCCCAACGGTTGATGTCGGGATGTTGTATATATGCTAGTCGCGCGGTAAACTCTGATAGCGCGATGCAGGATTTGTGACGTCAGGTCTTTGATGCGTAGTTCGCATGTGGCGTTGTTGATACCGCCACAATAGTAAAGAATCGTAATATCTTACTCGTTCACTCCATCGACAATTTCAAAAGCATTATTGAAGATTAGGACCATACCTAAAAGACGAAGAAAGGTTTAGTTAGTGCAAAAATAACGAAGCAGTTGGTTTTTTTTTTTTGCCAAAATAAAAGAAACTACTGTACGTTCACCATAAAGGCTACTACAAACAGGCGCGATACGCGACGTGACACAAAGATACCGCTCGTCGCGCGGCACGCGGTGTCTTTGGGTCGCGTCGCGTGTCGCGCCTGTTTGTAGGAGCCATAGGATGTCCCCCTTCCTTGAGAATTGGCAGCATTGCAAAACAATTAAGTGGTAATAGTGCAAAAAATAGTGCCAACATCACGGCAGGGGACATCTTACGGTGAACGGTCTGTAAGCGATGCATGGTCGGCTTCATTGTAACTGTCATTCGTTTGACTAGTATGGTATAGTATGGTGTTCGAAAAGTGCAAAAGTACCAACCCACATTTTAGATAGGTACCAATTTTTACTGGACTTGAATATTACTAACTCATAATATTGTTTTAAACCACAATAATTAAGTACGAGTACTTACTTATATTTTATAATGTGGAGCGTGTTTTAGTTTTCATATTGTGCAGCGGTTTGTGACACCAAATTAAGTACGTGAGAGTTAGTGCTCATTGTGCCGCCGCGAACAATAAATTACAGATTTTACGATAATAAGTGCCGTCACAGATCCTTGGATGTTTGACGAAGGGTTACATAGCGCATTATTCATCACTTTACAATTTTAACATTCAATCTGTTCTTACTGATCTAAGACCTACTTAAATGTTTAGACATACCTATATACCCACTTTTTACTTAATTTTGCGAATAACCTGAAATTACATTTTAGCTACCACCAGGCAGAGGTGGCCACAGGTGGCAGGCCACATTCCGACAAATTGTCAAAGTTTATTTCATGGTTTTAGTCGTAGTGCTATATTAAACAGCATCTGTCGTCAAAATTGTGTATTTTTTTTGACAAATAGGTCACTTTATCTGATATATTACACATGACCCTGGCCATCTACCCACATCTAGCAGTAACAATAGTCCAATATAAATTACCAAAAAAAATTCTACGGCAAATACAGTCGGAGTAGACCGGGACAAGTGGAAAGAAGGACGGGAGGCCTTTACCCTGCAATGAAATAAAACAGGCTTGAATAAAAAAAAGACGTGTGGCACTCGGGGACTGCCGCGGTAAAGCTATTGCATAGCATTTTGTATCAACTTATGCAATTATAATTATTTATTTATTTTATTTATCCAGTATTTCTTTTTCTTTGATATTATTTTTTTTTTTTTTTTCGTTACGGAATTTCTGGATTCGGTCCCCGCGCTCAAGGCCCGCGATAGAAGCTATGCAATAGCTTAAAAACAAAATAAATAAGTGCTGAACGTCGTAAAAGTGTATAACTACGTAAACAAAGTCAAATACTATTCAAATATAAGTATAATAACAACTTTAAAATAGACGAAAGTGTTGAACCTAAAGTAATTTTAAATAAAAAAAGAGTGACAAACTGTTTTGACAGCGAAAAAATTCCATGTACATGAGTCATTTCCAACCGTCTAGTCAAGTTTAAAAATTGTTCAACTGGAATGGTATCAACTATTTGGCAAGCTTTAATTAAGTCGTTGTAGCCTTGCGGTGCAACAGGGGAACTGAATGTACTCGTAATCGACTGGTCGAGAGTTCAAACCCCACTATCAACAATCACTTTTTGTGAAGATCATAATTTTATAAACTAATATTTATAAGAATAAAATACGCAGTACACAGAAAAAAGAACTGCCAGAAATTATTAGATCACTAGAGGGTACTGGTGTAGTAAAACCGTCGGAGTGGGGAGCGTGAGGTTTTTTCGTTACGGAATTTCTGGATACGGTCCCCGCGCTCAAGGCCCGCGATAGAAGCTATGCAATAGCTTAAAAAATGAGTCTTCTCGGAACGCCTAGCATTCGTGAAACATTGAAATTATTAAGGAAGTTTATAAAAGGAACAAAAAATATGCATTACCAAAAACAAATTATTCAGATTTCAGAAAAAAAAAATCTTTATTTAAATTTCGTTTGGATGTTGGCTATTGGCTGTTGGCCGCGTCAACAGTCAGTGATGTTTCATATCAAAAACTTAACGAAATGTTGCTGTAGCTGTCGCTCGCTACAGCTGTTTCAGATGACTCACAAACGCTCACCGCGGTTGAGCTAAACCGCGAGCTGTCCGGCGACAATGTACTCTCACCTTTCTACGAAAGCAGTGAAGATGCTGGGGTCGTCTTCTTCAGAGGCTCAAGAGCCGCCGACTCACCCTTATCTCCCGACATCGACGTACAATGCTCCGGCGACTTTATCGACGTCAGCGTCGAGTTCGCCGACATTTTCGATGGTATCATTTACAGTAAGGGATTTCTAAATGATCCTAAGTGCAAGTAAGTACAATACTTTATTGGTGAGCTATGAAATTATCACAATATTGAGGGTGTTATAAAATCTTCCTCTATACGGTCTATGTGTAATCAGCGATGTAAGCACGGATGTTTGACGAGTCGTAGAAAAGGCGAAAACAGTCGAAAATCATCGAGAGTCGGTCTAAGATTTACATCTTTGGGGCCGGTTGTTTTATCCGCATCCTGTCGATTAAAATCGTTTAATCTGTGGATATAAGTGCATAAAAAGATCAGTGTTTTGTCTTTGTCATTACTCATTCAATTAAGTTTGTAAAAGACAACTAACGATTTTTCTTTCATTGGCAATGAAGCTTATAATGAAGGCCTAAGAAACATTATATAATATTATGGATAAACAAAATCCATGTACCAAATCATGTTTGTTGATCGGTCCGAAACATGCATTAATTGCTTAACTGCTATAATTTCAGATACGTGTCACTGGGCGGCAGTCAGTCGCGGTACTCATTCCGAGTGCCCCTGAATGGCTGCGGGTCCCGGCCCCTCTGTAACGCGTGCGGAACCATCGACAATGTGCTCGTGTTTCAAGCTGATGACTTGCTGCAAGGACCCCAGGACTTCGCTCGCAAGGTACGAAATAAAAGACGATCTTAGGGCCTAGACAAGTGGCAATCCTTTCAAAGCTTTTCGTACTTCTACAACGACTTTAAAGAGTATTGATAAAAGATTTTCGGTAGCTTAAGCTTGTTATGTCAATCCAATACATTTTTGACTTTTCCATCATCGTCTCAGACCAAATAAAAAACCAAGACAGAGCGCTGCGAAAAATACAGTGAAGCATGCCAAAACTACACCTCCGCGCTGTGCGTACACGCTCATATGCACACATTTACAATCAAACTACGCCTCACTGAGTACACACAAGTTTACGAATCGGCCTCACGTCACTGTTGACAGCGCTCTGTCTTGGTTTTTTATTTAGTCTGAGATCATCGTTATCACTCGTAAAATGTCACTTTGCCTATATCTTGAAACACTTGGATCTGGAAATGGTTTCTGTTTTGAACTTGTGTCAAAATAAGTTGAACTTGTAACTAATGTAGCGCATCGGCCTCATAAGGGAGAAGTGACATAAAAAAATGCTATCTTTCATAATATTTTGCAGTGTTTTATTTTCTGTCGTTGCGAGTAAATGTCTGGCAGGCTTATTACATTCAAAATTATTATATACCTACACAAGTTAATTTGGAAGAATTTAAATAACCGCCCATAACAATCAAATTATAAGAAGCCTTGATTCTTTTCGTTGGCTTACATAAGCAGTGCACTGACTTCTTTCAACTATCACATTCCAGGTATCATGTGCTCGCACTTCTCTTGAAGTGTCGACTGGAGTGGTCGCCTCAAGGGAAGAACACACGTTGAAACTGAAACCTTTCATGGTTGACATGCTCGATGTGGTCGCTGTTGAAGGACCCGCCGGAGGAGTTGAATGCTGGATGGATATACAAAAGGGAGTTTTTCCTAACGTAAGTATGACCAAATACATTTAAAATCTATAAATCAAAGACATTTTCGATCTTGGCATCGATGTTGAAATGATTGATGAGTCAAAGTTACAACATCGACAATGTAGATTTGTATTGAGACTCCAAAAGTATTTAAAATGGTATTATAACAGCTTCATTAACTTTGTAAATGTTTCCAGACGACTCCATTGAAAGACTCGATCAAAATCGGCGAATATCTAACCATCCTCGTGTACCTTAAAGATGTCAGAAACCAGTTCAGCCTTAAAATACACGATTGTTGGGCTTATGACAGCGACAGTTATGATAATCCTAGGACCAGCAAGATTCAACTTACCGATAAGGAGGGTTGTCCCAAGTAAGAAAACTGATTATTTTAATTTATGACTTCACCACGTCATCATCTGCTAAGTCTTTTCCCAATCATGTTAGGTTCGGGCGGGCTTCAGTCTAATCGCATGCAGCTGAACAGGAATGCCGGAATTTTACGAGGAACGACTACTTCACCACGTAAATCCGATTTAAATAGTCGATGTGTTCCCTATAATTCTAGAGAAAAAAAGTTTTTACACTGGTATACAGGAAAAGTTTTTAATCAATGCGCAAACTTTGACAAATTAAACTTAAACGTGTTTTATTATACACCTATTTCTTATTTTTTTGTATCTTAGTACAAAAAAATGAAGTTATCGCTAACGAAAGATGTTCATTTTGAAACTGGTATAATGGATACTAGTCGTGCAACGCGCGGCGGTATGGTCAGTGATGCGGAACGCAGTAGTAGGCACCTATCAGTTGTGCGCTTGCCCATTGATATTATTACGAATAGATTGTATCCATATTTTGCTGATTTCAAGTGGACCAAAAAAAAAGTATTGAGTATATAATGGCAATGTTTTCTATTAAAGACACTGGACAACAAAAAAAAAAATTACGCACTAGTTAAAAACTTATCCTGTATAATAATATTCTAAATAACATAAAAAAACAGCTTTGTGCTAGGAATGGACATTACAGAATTCTGATGTCTAAGCAGTTTATTAGAAATGAACCGTTTTTAAACTTCATCGTAAAGCAGATACCGAGATGTAACTTTGCGATCTAAATACCAAAACTTGTTACGTACAGTGGATATAGGACTACTTTGTTGAGAAAAAGTGTGTTTGGTATGGCCCCGGCAATTTTTAACCACATTCCTGATTCCATAAAAGAGGAACCAGTAACAAATTTCAAAAATAAACTAAATGTACTTCTATTAAATAAATGTTACTACTCCGTATCGAACTTCCTAACTGATAGATTTTAGTTGTGTATCAATGTTTGTGATGAACTGCATCAATGTTTGCATGTCAAAATGTCAGAATGTACAAGAATTCTTTAATATTATTTTAACCACCTTATTGTTAATAATAATAAGTATTTAATTATTTCTTACCACAAATTACAGAGAATGTTAGTACAAAGTCTACAGACACAATTTAATAAGTAATTTTTGGTGCCTAAAAAGCTTTTTTATTTTTTTCAAAACCTTTATTTCAAGGTCACCAGGCCCCCTTAAACAAAGTTTCACATTTTTATTGTTGTACTGGAGACGATCTGATTCGCATATAATATTATTAAAATAAAAATCTCATACATTATAATGTTGCAATATTGCTCATAAAAAAATATTTAGAAAAATAAAAATTGAGAAAGTAATGTAATTTATTAAGGATACATGCAAGGGAAGATGTAAAAGTATGTGTGTGATGTGGAGTGCGTGAGTGTGGTGTTAGTTAATTGTGCGTTGCAAAGGGAACATTATGTTAGGACATGGTTTTGAAAAGATCTTCAATTTGGGTATAATCTAAGGTGATACGTCAGTTTTTTTTTTTTTTTTTTTGTTTTAGTAGCGGTTATTCTATTCTAAAATATAAATTTTGTCAACAGGAAGAAGAAACTCATTGACTTGTGGCAGAAAACAACAAACACGGGCAAAAGCGGTGCGACTCTCATAGCTTACAGTAAAGTGAGCGCTTTCCGTTTCCCAGAAACCGATCAAGTCTACCTAACTTGTAATGTTGAGGTAAATATTTACAAAATATTGATTCTAGATCTTGTTCTACTAATTCTCTGTTGTGATTTATATTCTTATATATTATTCATTACAGTTATGCACAAACAACTGCGACGCAAGCTGTGATGGATTTATCAAAGAGGTTTCCACCACAATCAGACCATCACAATGCTACCCAGGTTCGCGCGATCCTGCATGTCAGCGGATAACTGTTGAACCACAAACTAAGTGTTATCCTGGTTCTTCCGATCCCCGGTGTCCGCAACCTACACCTTCTACACCGAACTGCTATCCAGGAAGTACAGACCCACGATGCCCGTCACCTACAACTGTAAAACCAGTCTGCTACCCAGGCTCACCCGATCGAAGATGTCCGCAACCACCGCAACCAACGACACTTAACCCGCCAACATACTTACCGCCAACATCACCAGCACCTACGTGCTACCCTGGTTCCAATGATCCTAGATGCCCCAGGCCGACCACACCTGAACCACCGCGATGCTACCCTGGATCAAGCGATCCTAGATGTCCTAAGCCCACTACTCCTGAGCCACCGCGATGCTTCCCTGAATCAAGTGATCCTAGATGTCCTAAGCCCACTACTCTTGAGCAACCGCGATGCTACCCTGGATCAAGTGATCCTAGATGCCCTAAACCTACTACTCCTGAGCCACCGCGATGCTTTCCAGGATCAAGCGATCCTAGATGTCCTAAGCCCACTACTCCTGAGCAACCGCGATGCTTCCCTGGATCAAGTGATCCTAGATGCCCTAAACCAACGACTCCTGAGCCACCACGATGCTTCCCAGGATCAAGTGATCCTAGATGCCCTAAACCTACGACTCCTGAGCCGCCGCGATGCTACCCCGGATCAAGTGATCCTAGATGCCCCAAGCCCACAACACCCGAGCCACTACGATGCTACCCAGGCAGCACTGATTTAAGATGTCCAAAGCCAACGTCACCGAAGCCTGTTTGTTATCCTGGTTCCCCTGATCCAAACTGTCCTCAACCACCGCGACCAACAACATTAAATCCTCCCACTTATTTGCCACCAAAGCCAACTACTCCCCCGCCTCCCAGATGTTTCCCAGGAAGCTCAGATCCGAGATGCCCCAATCCTACGACTCCTGAGTCACCGAGATGCTTCCCCGGAAGCACAGATCCTAGATGTCCCAAACCAACAACACCAGCCCCACCAAACTGTTATCCCGGTAGCACCGACCCTCGTTGTCCTAAACCAACAACGCCTGAACCACCAAGGTGCTTCCCAGGTAGCACAGATCCTAGATGCCCCAAACCAACGACACCAGCCCCACCAAACTGTTATCCCGGCAGCCAAGACCCTCGCTGCCCTAAGCCGACCACACCTGCTCCTCCTAATTGCTACCCCGGTAGCCAAGACACTAGGTGTCCCAAGCCCACCACTCCTGCAGCTCCAAAGTGCTTCCCCGGTAGCACAGATCCTCGTTGTCCTAAACCGACGACACCTGCCCCGCCAAATTGTTATCCCGGTAGCCAAGACCCAAGGTGTCCTAAACCACCAACACCGGAACCGCCAAGGTGCTTCCCCGGCAGCACAGATCCTAGGTGCCCAAAACCAACAACACCAGCCCCACCCAATTGTTATCCCGGAAGCACAGACCCTCGCTGTCCCAAGCCTACGACTCCTGCACCACCAAGATGCCTCCCAGGCAGCACAGATCCTAGGTGTCCTCAACCAACAACGCCTGAACCACCGAGGTGTTTCCCGGGCAGCACAGATCCCAGATGCCCCAAACCAACAACACCAGCCCCACCAAACTGTTACCCTGGTAGCCAAGACCCTCGCTGCCCTAAGCCGACCACACCTACTCCTCCTAATTGCTACCCCGGTAGCCAAGACTCCAGGTGTCCTAAGCCCACCACTCCTGAAGCTCCAAGGTGCTTCCCCGGTAGCACAGATCCTCGTTGTCCTAAACCGACAACACCTGCCCCGCCAAATTGTTATCCCGGTAGCCAAGACCCAAGGTGTCCTAAACCACCAACACCGGAACCGCCAAGGTGCTTCCCCGGCAGCACAGATCCTAGGTGCCCAAAACCAACAACACCAGCCCCACCCAATTGTTATCCCGGAAGCACAGACCCTCGCTGTCCCAAGCCTACGACTCCTGCACCAACAAGATGCTTCCCAGGCAGCACAGACCCTAGGTGTCCAAAACCAACACCTCCTAAGCCTGTCTGTTACCCAGGTTCCCCAGATCCCAAGTGCCCGCAACCTCCACGACCAACAACATTGAACCCTCCTACATACTTGCCACCTACAACGCCGATTGCTAAGTGTTATCCAGGATCATCAGATCCACGATGCCCCAAACCCACCACTCCTGAAGCTCCAAGGTGCTTCCCCGGCAGCTCAGATCCCCGTTGTCCTAAACCAACAACTCCTGAACCGCCAAGATGCTTCCCAGGTAGCACAGATACTAGATGTCCCAGACCGACCACGCCTGCTCCTCCTAATTGCTACCCCGGTAGCCAAGACTCTAGGTGTCCCAAGCCCACGACTCCTGAAGCTCCAAGGTGCTTCCCCGGCAGCACAGATCCCCGTTGTCCTAAACCAACGACACCTGCCCCACCAAATTGTTACCCCGGTAACCAAGACCCTAGATGTCCCAAACCAACCACGCCTGCTCCACCTCGCTGCTACCCCGGTAGCCAAGATACTCGCTGTCCTAAACCAACAACGCCTGCCCCTCCTAACTGCTACCCTGGCAGTCAAGACCCTCGCTGTCCCAAGCCTACCACTCCAGCACCGCCAAAGTGCTTCCCCGGCAGCACAGATCCCAGATGTCCCCAACCAACAACATCAACACCTCCTAAGCCAGTTTGTTACCCTGGTTCTCCAGATCCCAAATGTCCGCAACCCCCGCGTCCGACAACATTAAATCCGCCCACATATTTGCCACCAGTAACACCTGGACCTAAGTGTTATCCTGGATCAACCGATTTAAGATGTCCTCAGCCCACCACACCTGCACCACCTCGTTGCTTCCCTGGCAACACGGATCCCAGATGTCCAAAACCAACGACCTCTGCACCTCCTAACTGCTATCCCGGTAGCCAGGACCCTCGTTGTCCTAAACCAACTACACCTGCCCCACCAAACTGTTATCCCGGTAGCACAGACTTACGTTGTCCTAAACCAACAACGCCTGAACCACCAAGGTGCTTCCCAGGTAGCACAGATACTAGATGTCCCAAACCAACGACGCCGGCTCCACCTAACTGTTACCCCGGTAGCCAGGACCCACGTTGTCCAAAACCTACAACGCCTGCCCCTCCTAACTGCTACCCTGGCAGCCAAGACCCTCGCTGTCCCAAGCCTACCACTCCTGCACCACCAAGATGCTTCCCAGGGAGTACAGACCCTAGATGCCCAAAACCAACAACGCCTACACCGCCGAAGCCTGTGTGTTACCCAGGATCCCCAGATCCCAATTGCCCACAACCTTCGAGACCTACAACATTGAACCCTCCCACATACTTGCCACCTACTACACCCATAGCTCAGTGTTATCCTGGATCAACAGACCCAAGATGCCCAAAACCCACCACTCCTGAAATTCCAAGGTGCTTCCCCGGAAGCTCAGATCCTCGTTGTCCTAAACCAACAACTCCTGCACCACCAAGGTGTTTCCCTGGCAGCACAGACCCTAGGTGCCCAAAACCAACTACACCAGCTCCTCCTAATTGCTACCCCGGTAGCCAAGACCCACGTTGTCCTAAACCAACAACGCCTGCTCCTCCTAGATGCTTCCCAGGCAGCACAGACCCTAGGTGCCCAAAACCAACTACACCAGCTCCTCCTAATTGCTACCCCGGTAGCCAAGACCCACGTTGTCCTAAACCAACAACGCCTGCTCCTCCTAGATGCTTCCCAGGCAGCACAGATCCTAGATGTCCAAAACCAACTCCGCCTGCCCCGCCTAATTGCTACCCTGGTAGTCAAGACTCTCGTTGCCCTAAGCCAACCACACCCGCCACGCCTAGATGTTTCCCAGGCAGTACAGACCCTAGATGCCCAAAACCAACGACGCCAACTCCTCCTAAGCCAGTTTGTTACCCTGGTTCTCCAGATCCCAAATGTCCTCAACCTCCTCGTCCAACCACATTGAATCCTCCCACATATTTACCACCAGTAACACCCGGACCCAACTGTTATCCTGGATCAACAGATTCGAGATGTCCTCAGCCCACCACGCCCGCCCCACCTCGATGCTTCCCTGGTAGCACTGATTCAAGATGTCCAACACCAACGACACCTGCACCTGCAAACTGTTTCCTAGGTAGCCAAGACCCTCGTTGCCCAAAGCCGACAACTCCTGCTCCTCCTAACTGCTACCCTGGCAGCCAAGATCCTCGCTGTCCAAAGCCTACCACCCCTGCACCACCAAGATGCTTCCCAGGTAGCACAGATCCCAGATGTCCAAAACCAACGACCCCTGCACCTCCAAACTGTTACCCCGGCAGCCAAGACCCACGCTGCCCTAAGCCGACCACACCTGCTCCTCCAAACTGTTACCCCGGTAGCATAGACCCACGTTGTCCAAAACCAACAACACCCGCACCTCCAAGGTGCTTCCCAGGCAGCTCGGACCCACGATGCCCAAAACCAACTACTCCTGCACCACCTAACTGCTTCCCCGGTAGCCAAGACCCTCGCTGTCCCAAGCCTACCACACCAGCACCTCCAAGGTGCTTCCCAGGTAGCACAGATCCACGTTGTCCTAAGCCCACAACACCTGCTCCACCTAACTGCTATCCCGGCAGTCAAGACCCTCGCTGTCCTAAACCAACAACGCCTGCTCCTCCAAGATGCTTCCCTGGAAGCACAGACCCCAGATGCCCAAAACCTACTACGCCAGCACCTCCTAAGCCAGTTTGTTACCCTGGTTCTCCTGATCCCAAATGTCCCCAACCTCCGCGTCCGACGACATTGAATCCTCCCACATATTTGCCACCAGTAACACCAGCACCCAAGTGTTATCCTGGTTCAACCGATTCAAGATGTCCTCAGCCCACCACTCCCGCTCCACCTCGTTGCTTCCCTGGCAGCACGGATCCCAGATGTCCAAAACCAACGACCCCTGCTCCTCCTAACTGCTATCCTGGCAGCCAGGACCCTCGTTGTCCAAAGCCTACTACACCTGCACCACCACGGTGCTTCCCAGGTAGCACAGATCCCAGATGTCCAAAACCAACAACCCCTGCACCTCCAAACTGTTTCCCAGGCAGCCAAGACCCTCGATGTCCAAAGCCGACAACGCCTGCTCCTCCTAAATGCTACCCCGGCAGCCAAGACTCTCGCTGCCCCAAGCCTACCACACCCGCACCACCTCGATGCTACCCAGGCAGCACCGATGCTAGATGCCCTAAACCAACAACTCCTAAGCCAATTTGCTATCCAGGCTCACCTGATCCCAAATGTCCGCAACCTCCACGTCCTACGACTTTAAATCCCCCAACATATTTGCCACCAGTTACAACCGGACCCAAATGTTATCCTGGCTCTACTGATTTCAGATGCCCTAGGCCCACAACACCTGCTCCACCTAACTGTTATCCTGGATCCCAAGACCCTCGTTGTCCAAAGCCGACAAGTCCTGCTCCTCCTAACTGCTATCCCGGTAACCAGGACCCTCGTTGTCCAAAGCCTACTACACCTGCACCACCAAGGTGCTTCCCAGGTAGCACAGATCCCAGATGTCCACAACCGACGACCCCTGCACCACCGAACTGTTTCCCAGGCAGCCAAGACCCTCGCTGTCCAAAGCCGACGACACCTGCTCCTCCTAACTGCTATCCCGGTAGCCAGGACCCTCGTTGTCCAAAGCCTACTACACCTGCACCACCAAGGTGTTTCCCAGGTAGCACAGATCCCAGATGTCCACAACCAACGACCCCTGCACCACCGAACTGTTTCCCAGGCAGCCAAGACACTCGTTGTCCAAAGCCTACCACACCTGCACCACCAAGATGCTTCCCAGGTAGTACAGATTCTAGATGTCCAAAGCCGACCACACCCGCATCACCTAATTGCTACCCCGGTAGCCAAGACCCACGTTGCCCTAAACCAACAACGCCTGCCTCTCCTAATTGCTATCCCGGCAGCCCAGACCCTCGCTGCCCCAAGCCTACCACACCCGCACCACCTCGATGCTACCCAGGCAGCACCGATGCTAGATGCCCTAAACCAACAACTCCTAAGCCAGTTTGCTATCCTGGCTCGCCTGATCCGAAGTGCCCGCAACCTCCGCGACCTACAACATTAAATCCCCCAACGTATTTGCCACCAGTTACAACCGGACCCAAATGTTATCCTGGCTCTACTGATTCCAGATGCCCTAAGCCTACAACACCTGCTCCTCTTAACTGTTATCCTGGTAGCCAAGACCCTCGCTGTCCAAAGCCAACTACACCTGCCCCTCCAAACTGCTACCCTGGCAGCCAAGATTCTCGATGCCCTAAGCCTACAACTCCGGCACCACCCCGATGCTTTCCAGGAAGCACCGACCCAAGGTGCCCCACACCAACAACACCAGCACCTCCGAACTGTTACCCCGGTAACCAAGATCCTCGTTGCCCTAAGCCTAGTACACCCGCACCTCCTCGATGCTTCCCAGGAAGCACAGATCCTAGATGTCCTAAGCCCACAACGCCTGCTCCTCCTAACTGCTTCCCCGGTAGCCAAGACCCTCGTTGTCCAAAGCCTACTACACCAGCACCGCCTAGATGCTTCCCCGGTAGCACCGACCCTCGGTGTCCCAAGCCAACAACTCCTAAGCCGGTTTGCTATCCCGGTTCTCCTGATCTAAACTGCCCGCAATCTCCGCGACCTACGACATTTAATCCTCCCACATATTTACCACCAGTTACACCCGCACCGCCTAATTGTTTCCCAGGAAGCCAAGACGTGCGTTGTCCCAAGCCGACAACGCCTGCTCCTCCTAACTGCTACCCCGGTAGCCAAGATCCGCGCTGTCCAAAGCCGACCACACCTGCACCGCCTAATTGTTTCCCAGGAAGCCAAGACTCGCGTTGTCCCAAACCGACAACGCCTACCCCTCCTAACTGCTACCCCGGTAGCCAAGACCCGCGCTGTCCCAAGCCGACTACACCTGCACCTCCTAATTGTTTCCCAGGCAACCAAGACCCGCGATGCCCTAAGCCAACCACACCTGCCCCTCTTAGATGTTACCCCGGTAGCCAAGACCCACGTTGTCCCAAGCCAACAACACCTGCGCCTCCTAATTGTTTTACAGGCAGCCAAGACCCGCGATGTCCCAAACCGACATCGCCTGCACCACTGCAATGCTACCCAGGCAGCACTGATCCTAGATGCCCCAAGCCAACCACTCCTAAGCCAGTTTGCTACCCCGGTTCCCCTGATCCAAAGTGTCCGCAACCCCCGCGACCTACGACATTAAATCCTCCTACATATTTACCGCCTACAACCCAAACACCTGAGGCACCACGTTGCTACCCTGGTTCCAATGATCCTAGATGTCCAAAGCCTACAACTCCTGAGGCACCACGTTGCTACCCTGGTTCCAATGATCCTAGATGCCCCAAGCCGACAACACCAGAGCCACCTCGTTGCTATCCAGGTTCAAATGATCCTAGATGCCCGAAACCCACAACACCTGCTCCTCCCAACTGCTACCCCGGTAGCCAAGACCCTCGGTGCCCTAAGCCAACCACACCCGCACCACCTCGATGCTTCCCAGGAAGCACAGACCCAAGGTGTCCCAAACCAACAACACCAGCACCTCCGAACTGTTACCCCGGCAGCCAAGACCCTCGTTGCCCTAAGCCTACTACACCCGCACCTCCTCGATGCTATCCAGGCAGCACCGATCCTAGATGCCCTAAACCAACAACTCCCACACCAGTTTGTTATCCTGGTTCACCTGATCCGAAATGTCCACAACCCCCACGACCTACGACATTAAACCCTCCAACATATTTACCGCCAACAACACAAACACCTGAACCGCCACGTTGCTATCCTGGTTCTAATGATCCTAGATGCCCTAAGCCTACAACACCCGAACAACCTCGTTGTTACCCAGGTTCAAATGACCCTAGATGCCCCAAGCCAACAACGCCAGAGCCACCTCGTTGCTACCCTGGTTCCAATGATCCTAGATGCCCTAAGCCTACCACTCCTGAGGCACCACGTTGCTACCCAGGCTCAAACGATCCTAGATGTCCCAAACCTACCACTCCTGAAGCACCACGATGCTACCCCGGCACCAATGATCCTAGATGCCCCAAGCCTACAACTCCTGAGGCACCACGGTGCTACCCAGGTTCAAACGATCCTAGATGCCCCAAGCCTACCACTCCTGAGGCACCACGATGCTACCTTGGCTCCAATGACCCTAGATGCCCCAAGCCGACAACGCCAGAGCCACCTCGTTGCTACCCTGGTTCCAATGATCCTAGATGCCCCAAGCCTACCACTCCTGAGGTACCACGTTGCTACCCAGGCTCAAACGATCCTAGATGTCCCAAGCCTACCACTCCTGAGGCACCACGATGCTACCCTGGTTCCAATGACCCTAGATGCCCCAAGCCTACAACTCCTGAGGCACCACGATGCTACCCAGGTTCAAACGATTCTAGATGCCCCAAGCCTACCACTCCTGAGACACCACGATGCTATCCTGGCTCCAATGACCCTAGATGCCCCAAGCCTACCACTCCTGATGCACCACGATGCTACCCTGGCTCCAATGATCCTAGATGCCCCAAGCCTACCACTCCTGAGGCACCACGATGCTACCCTGGCTCCAATGATCCTAGATGCCCCAAGCCTACCACTCCTGAGGCACCACGATGCTACCCTGGCTCCAATGATCCTAGATGCCCTAAACCTACCACTCCTGAGGCACCACGTTGCTACCCAGGTTCAAACGATCCTAGATGTCCCAAGCCACAACCCCCAACTCCAAGCTCATGTTATCCAGGATCCAGGGATCCTAAATGCCCACAACCGTTTGCTCCCAGCAGTACAAACCCGCCTTCAACATATTTGCCGCCATTCCCGGAAGAAAATGAAATCAAATCATCGAGGGTCAGCAGATTAGCTCCTAAAGACTATGATGATGAAAAGTCCTACGCAGATACGCAATCAGAAATAGGTAAACATTTGTACAATTACATTGCATACAATGGTGTAGAAATTAATTACCCAACTTGAATTAAGTAATTCGATACAGATACACGCTCCCAAGTCGATTCTAACAGAAAATGCTTTTTCTTAACTCATCTTCTATCATTTTACTTCGTGTTTAACCTAGCTTCTATTTGTTTACAGATTCCTTTGAATTTTCGCGAACACTACCGAAGTCCAGGAAAGTACGTGATATCAGCGACAACAGTGAAACTGCCGCCTTCGCCACTAGCGGAACTGCCATTGTTTACATTGCCATTGGCTCTGCTATATTGATGACTTTGTCAATTACACTTGCCATTTATTTGTACAAATATAGCAGAAAGCTTAAATTAAGAACTGTCTACGCAGAAGCGACAGTTAAAACGGAGAACCCTTGTTGAGATTGTGTAATAACTATTATGTGTTAAAATTAAATATTGTGATATTTTAATTTTTAATGTTACTACCTACTTGATGCACTCCAATTAGCAATTTTTTTTTACAAAATATTAATGGCTTCGTTATATGGATTGATTAACTTTTAAAGTAACTTTCACTGCCTTTTAAGCTTTATCTAATATAATTTCAGGCGTTTTTGCATGCCTATTTTATCACTATATAAAATAGTGCCATAATAATATTTAATATTATATCGTGTCTTCTTTGATGCATCCTCACAATTTATAATGTATATTTTTGTCCCTAGTCAATATTTTCTATGTATTACCTAATTACGTATGTATATAATATGTTCTGAATTCCTGATGTATAAAATCAAAATTACTCATTGTTTAAAATATACTCATTTGTGATATTTTTGTGTAAATACATAATATATTTACCAGTACGCTGATGTGGCCATTGAATGTATAGTGTACTTATAATTTTAATGTAAGATGACTTAAGTATACTCTGTTTGAAACGAGTTCACTGTTCATAAATATTGAAAGTTTAAAAAATTTATATTTTTATTGCAGAGTGTACCTAACGTCATGGAATCTTATTTTCAATGATTTTGTAATGTTAGTACCTAAGATTGCTTGTCGAGTCAATCTAAGTAAAACATTCTATGAATGTCAAAACACTCGTTTTATTTTATTTAATCCTGAAACCATTCCTATCCGCATGACTAAGAGAAATCTTTGAAATGTCTAAACTCCGTATACTAAATAAGTTTCCAATTTCTGCACAGAAACAGTTCTGTCAACCTCCATCAGAAGGCCATATAAAAGTAATATCATTTTTTTTATTTTTTTTATCTATACTAATATATAAAGCTGAAGAGTTTGTTTGTTTGTTTGAACGCGCTAATCTCAGGAACTACTGGTTGGAATTGAAAAATTCTTTTTGTGTTGGATAGTCCATTTATTGAGAAATATTATAGGCTATATAACATCACGCTACAACCAAAAGGAGCGGAGCATAAATGAAAAATGTTGCAAAAACGGGAAAAAATATTCCTTTTTGAGAGCTTCCGTTGCGTGCGCTGCGTAAACGGTTTAAGTTACACAAATATCATGTATAATGGAATTGTCCCTCTTTAAATTTCCTAAAAAAAAGTCCGCGACAGCATAGCACAGCACAGGTTTTGGTTACATGTTGCATAAAGTTATATGGTCACTTTTTTGTGTTAGGTACATGTTGACGAAACTTTGGTTATGTATAAGTAAACATTTTTTTCAGTGAAGCGCTGCTAAGCAAGAATTTTTGATTGCTCTTGTTGCTGCGACCAACTAATGGTGAGAGACTTCTCGCCGGCGGCATCGGCAGGGTGAACAGTCAGCGATCAATTCTCTTTTACTGACTCGGGATCTACATCTATTTGTACATACGGCTACATTTATCAAGCTATAAATTTCCAGTATAAGGTGACCTCTCACTGTACGGAAATCCTATATAATGCGAGATCAGCTTTTACTGAAAATGTATAGCTTGATAATACAGTGTGAGTCTTTATAATGTGCACATATCGAAATGAGGGACTCTATGCTTAATTTTATCTACGGAAAAAATACCAAAAAAAAACTGATTTTTTGCTAAAAAAAAAACAATGTTTCTTTTCAATTGAGGGTACTTTTTTCTCCAATTTTTATGAGGACGCCTAATTACTTCCAATCATTATGGAGTTCGTTTCATCGTGATAGATCATTTAGTTTAAAAGTTACACCATTTTGTTTACACTGGGAACAATTTTTTTTTTAATTCCATAAAAAATAAAATAAAATATTTATATTTTTTTTTTTATATTTTTGCCGTAGATAAAATTAAGCATAGATTTCCCTCATTTCGATATGTGCACATTATAAAGATTCACACTGTGTATGTAGATATACAGTGCACATATATATGTGCATAATTATATATATATTTTTTTACATTTTCTCGCTCAAGAAACGTATACACGGCTACCCGTGTGTACGTTTCTTGAGCAAGAAAATGTTTGATTGCTAGTCGCTTCAGGTGCCTAAGTAGTGAAAGTAAAGGGGGTCGCATCAGAGAGCCGAAGGAAAACAAGCGATTGAATAAACAAACGTCATCAAAATTACTGGTAATTTAATTTACGAAAAAACACAACGTAATCACAACATAGTAGGTACATAGTACAAAATTACAACAACATTATTACTATTTACATTATACAACATTTAGATAAACCCTGTGAATAAATGGTAACTATTAAAATATCACCTTACATGAATACACACAATAATTATGCAGGTACAGTCTCCTTTCATAGATACAATACGGTCGATGCATCATGGCCGGTCCGATCTTTGTCATAGGCGTATATAGGGGGAAAGGGGGGTTCCGGGTGGGCCGTGCCCAGCCCAGAGTGGTCTGGTGTCCATCCCAGGATATTTGGTTACCGATTCGAAATTCTAGACTAAACATCTAAATAAATTCACACAAAAATAAGTTCAATCAAAAAAAATAATCTGCAACCGAGCAATAAACTAGTTTTAGTAGAAAAGTATAGACATGTCTGTACTGTATCTGGTACGCCAAGGATTGCCTTTAAAGAGGTCTCGTTTTAAAAATGATCAACTGTTCGCTAAATACGATTATGCATTCTTCAAACATTTCGTAAAACATGTAACATAGTTTTGGCGCCGACTCACCTTCATCGGCCATCGCATCTTCGGGGGCCAGGCATTTATTTTTATTATAAAAATTCCATGTATGAATAGGGATGATGACTAAATTTTTTTTTTGTCCGTCATGTAGATTATTAAAAAATATGGGACACGTATTTTTTCTTTTTTTACGTAATCAAAAGATTACGGCGATACAATGAGTTCAAATGTGGCATGACCTAACTTCTCAGTAGATTTTATACGTAGCTGTGACGTAACGAGCCCCCCCCACTCCCCAAGTTTAATGTTTTATCTAAGTCATTTTTTATTGATATGATAAACAAAAAAATACGTGTATAATATTTTTGTATTATCTGATTGACGGACTAAACAGTTTTTATTAATTTTTTTTACCCAGGAATCATCCCTATTCAAACCTGTATTTTAATTAATTTGCATGCTATTGTATTATGGCGGAATTTATCCTGCGCCACAGATGGGACAACTCCGCAAAATCATTTAAATAAAAAGCGACTCTTGCTACGACATAATTAAGTGCAATTCAGTTCGCCCAACGCTTGTAACCTAGAGTTATATTCATCTACAAGTTGCCCCTATTTCTATCGCGTAACTCTTCTAGGAAAATCTACCGGTCAGTAAGTTTCAATCTAATGGGTCCGTTCGGCGTATACATAGGATGTATGTGGTAGTCCATGGGTTCATGATGATATTCCATTTTGAAGGCTTGCACCAACTGAAAATAAAATGTTTTTCTTTAACTGATAACCGTAGGATATGTACTCATATAGAATCATAAATTAAATATATTATAACCTCAAAGTGCCGGGATTTTTCCAAGGACTACAAAACAAAATGAAATCGGGACACATTCGTATTTCAAATATATATTTTTTCGGTTTTTTAATAGGCTCTAATAAAAAAAATCGTTTTCTATTTAAATATTTTGTTAGAATATCGGCACAAAAATGCTGTTTTTTTTTTTTTTTTTTTTTTTATTTAAACCAATTTATGATTAAGAAAACTTGGAGGAGGCCTTCACCTGTACCTAGAGGGGTTCTTGCAGAATAATGATATATCTACAGAATAGGTACTTAGAAATTAAATAATATAATATAACACACTAACACACAACTTAGATTATAATTACCAACATTTATTTAATATATTTTTTTACCTTTATTTTATTGTGTAAATTATTAGTTTTAAATTAGTTTAGTAGCTGGTCATTTCTTAGCTGCCATGGCTTATTTTAATTTTTTTATTGTTTTTATTACGGACGCTTCTAACATGCACATCTTTCTACATTGTTCTCACATGTATAACTTCAACATGAATGATGTAACCCATATTTTGTAACAATATTTTGTTTTAAAAGAGTGTCCGTGGAGTTTCTTGTCCGTTCCATAGGAACCTACATCGCTTTGGAATGGGCAACTAGCTGCATCTTTTTGACTGACCGACCCCTTGACAATTCAAAAGTGCCTGTAATTGGTTTATTTGAAATAAATGCTTTGAATTTGAGTTTGAGTTGGCAACAAACATAAGGCTTTTTATTTTTATTTTACACTAGCATTTGCCCGCGGCTCTGCCCGCATGAATGTCGGTTATCGTGTAAAAAAGTAGCCTATGTCCTTCTCCATATCCCAGGCTATATCTCTGCCAAATTTCGTGACGATCGGTTCAGCGGTTTAGGCGTGAAAACGTAACATACAGACAGACAGACAGACAGTTACTTTCAGATTTATAATATTAGTATGGATATGACCGAGAAGTATTGAAATGTTTATTTATGAGATAACTTTGTATTTGTTTAGGATATGCACTAGTGCAAATAATCTAAAAATGCTTTAGCATACCTTGCAAATAACTGTATGTATTTCAAGTTCAGCAAATCTTCTGCCAAGGCACATTCTCTTTCCATAGCCAAACGGTAGGGATGCGAAAGCGTGATGTTTTTGCGAAGGAGATCTGTTCATCCATCTCTCTGGCCGAAACTCTGATGCATTGGTGAAATAATTGTCGCAGTTGCCCATTACATAATGTTGGAATATTACTTGGGTCTGAAAAAATTAAACATATTTAATTAATAGTACATTATTGCAAAGGCCGGGAAATAGGCAATTGCAGGTCGAGTATGAGTATGCATGAAGGCCGAGCCGTAGTTGAAGACTTCACTAATACGAGACAGGCAATTTTCATTTCTGCCGAGGCATATATAGTGCTTTTCTCAAAAGAATGCAGGGAAATAAAACTTTGGAGCGTTGTAATATTGCTGGAGCGTTGTAATGTTCCAAATTCAAAAAAGGCTCCTGCAATGTTTTTGCCTTCTTTGTCCGTAAATTAGATTTGTCGCGTTTTCTTTTTACGAAAGTAATAACAATATTTCCATGCATGTTTGATAAAAAAAAATATTATTGTGAAGGAAAACATCGTGAGGAAACCTAAACTTAATTTTACAAATAAATTAGATAGAAGTGTCTGTTTGTAAATGTCAAAATAATAAAAGCTTTTTATTAAATTCATATGTAAAACACTAACATCTCAGGATTATTACTAACATCATAAACAACAACTTTTGTTCTATGACTTAAGAGCGCTATCTCGAGACCACTAGCGCCACTCCTTTAAAAAAAAGATTATCTCGTGACTGAGAAGGAATTATGGAAAACGGCTCTATCAGCTGCCTCGGTAAGTGTGTCTAGAATTTTCTAATACCTTTTACAAAGTTTCAGATTTTTTTTAAATTCGATCTAAAGAAAAACGGCCACAATCCTCTAGATCGTATTTTGTTGCTTCGCTCTATATAGCCACTCGTTAACTACCTACTTTTATTTTAGAAAAAGCAACGCGAGCGAAGTCGCGGGCGTCAAATAAATCTGAATTAAAGGTCATTCACCCGCATACCTTTATTCAAAAACGTAATTTCGAAAACAGAAATAATGACATAAACTTGTCCCAAAACGACCTTTATCGTGATCTTTGACTTTTTCTAGTAATAAAAAACGATTCATAATGTATTGTCGGGGTACCTACGCAGAGGCAATGAACTTTATTTCAGATTTAAGTGGCGGCCACCATAGTAGTTAATATAGATCTGAAATCGCCAACCCGTCTTGAACAATCGTGGTGATCAACTCTTCAACCACGTTGAAGCATTGATCACGCTTCAGCGCTTCAACGTGAAAGCATGAAACGTTCATGCTCACATGTCCGCTTCTCTATACATATAAGAAGCGGCCTTTGCCCTGCAGCAGGATAATTGGCAGTAATATACTATGCTGTTTTATTATATTCCATAACTCCAGTATTTCGGAGGTTTCATTAAAGATAGTTAAAGTCTTATAGAGGATGATATACTCCATTTACTATAGCATTAGACAAATAACATCTAAATAACGACAGTTATTGTGTAATATCGTTGAAATTACTGCACTTTAGAGTTTTTTTTTTTTAATGTAAATGGTATATAGATTACAGTGCTTTGTATTTGTCGTGAAATAACGGAGTTTATTAAACGTTTACATCGAAATAACGAAAGGGTGAGAACAGTTATTTGTCTAATGTTATAATAAATGGAGTATAAGTATGATTAATTTATTCGCCAAAGGTTTTTGGGTTGGTTTTTGAATATTGTTGGTTTGAATAATTATGATCCCGTACGATTGCTCTGCTGCGGTCTATCGCGATGTTAATGTACCTACTTAATATTTTAGATTTTATTTGATACTTACTCCTTTAGGTATGTTGTAGCCACAAATGACAGTATCCTTAGTTAGCTGTCGACCGTTGCCGATAACAACGGGATACAATCTGAAAAAATAAAAAATAAAAACATTATTATAAATGGCACTAACGCTCGCAAATTGTTGCAAACAAATTCAGACAATTGTTGTTATTTGATTTAGTCGGCTAATAGCAGCGAGTGAAATGAAGCGTGTCCGTAGCGTGACAACCTATACTTTAATATTATAAATGTGAAAGTAACTCTGTCAGTCTGTCGGTCTGTCTGTCTGTCTGTCTGTATGTTACGTTTTCACGCTTAAACCGCTGAATCGATCGTCATGAAATTTGGCAGAGATATAGCCTGGGATATGGAGAAGGACATAGGCTACTTTTTTACGCGATAACCGACATCCACGCGGGCGGAGCCGCGGGCAAAAGCTAGTGAAGCTATATATAATGGTACGGAACCCTTGGTGTCTTTGGACGGCACAATAGTTACAACGGCACAATAGACGGATTAATAGTTACGACTAACCTCATAACTTCCTTCACGCACGCTTTCAGATACGGCATCTGGTTGACATCTCCAGGTTTCATAGGTCTGTCTTGCAGCACTTTGTTGATTTCTTCGTACAACCGCTCTTGGACCGAAGGTCGTAATGACAACTGATACAGAATTGAAGCTACTGCGTTTGATGTCTGGAAATTTAAAGAAAATATTTTAAAAGGTGCTAAACAATAAAAATAAAATGTTGTGAACAAGATTAGAAAGTCTGTAGGCCTAGCCACGTTATAAACGTTTCGTACCGAATCTCTTTCTACAATCGTTGACACCTCGTCGTAAGCGACTATAGAAAACGATAAGTTGGTAGCCAATTTTACACGACTGAGTCGATCGCTCGTTCTACAACGTATTTAGAAAAAACCTATACTTCAGTCTATGGTGAGCGTTCCTACAAACGTCAAAGTTACATTTTTGTACTTAGTGCGCGGTCATTTATTCCGATCATTTATATGGGATGTAGCGATCAACGTTGTAGAAAGGATCAGATTTCATTCTAACATTTTGAACGACCAGGGCCTCAAGTCTGCTATTACAATAGTGTCAGAATGGTCTCTTCATTGTGAGTTTTTGACAGATTTGCCATACAAACACTGTCAAATACTCACAATGGCGAGACCATTCTGACACTATTGTAATAGCAGACTTGAGGCCCTGGGCCTCAAGTCTGCTATTACAGTAGTGTCAGAATGGTCTATCATTGATTTCATAATTGTTAATTTTGACAAGTTTGGTAATCTACTAATATAATGGCGTCATTATGACTTTCCAATGGTCAGCCACTGACACTTCATTGAAAGAATTGGTAATCTCGTACATAATGACAAATGAAACTTCCTACTAAACTTCCAACTTTCTACTACTTCAGATTGCTTATAACACTAATAAATAATATGTAAAAATATATATAAATTAAATCTGCCATGAATAAATGTTCAAAATGCCATTTTAATACAATTCTATTACGAGACCATTGACCGACCAATGATCGACCATTACGAATTTAGCAGATTACGAACTTTTAGCAAAATGACAATGGGATCGTGTTGGAGTGACGAATTTATAAAAATAGCAGACTTTGGGCCCCTGATAAGTTGTAAACTTTACTTGTCTACGAATTTTCTATTCTTTTGTTCTGACCACGTGACTTAACGTTGATTTGATGTCATTCCTATAAATTTGATTAGTTTTCTATTAGCGTTATCGATTGTAGATTGTCAACTTGACTAAGCCTACTGTTCTTCTAATCTGTTACAACATTTTACTTTAAACTAATATTATAAAAAGTTAAAACAGAGAGTGTTTGTATGTTCGTAAAGAGGTAATCTCTGAAAGCAGTAAGCAGTAAACGACTACAAAATCCAGGTCGTAGGTTCGAACCGAGGCAGACACCTTATTATTAACATGGTAAATATCCCGTTTTGTGTTCATAGTAATATTAGTGACCATGACAGTTTAAAAACTTATTTATACCTTATTAAATCATCACCACTCCTCTCAAAACGGTGAAGGCAAAATGTTTTAAGAGCGCATACATCGGTCCACTAGCACCAATTCTTTAAAAAAATATTATCTCGTGACTGTTTTCCTTCTCAGTCACGAGATAATATTTTTTCAAAGGAGTGCTGCTAGTGGACCCTTGTACGTCCTTTTAATTTGGAAAGGATTAATTTTAATTTTCTGTTCTAGAACCGAAAATTCGAAGACATGTGATATTCACCAACCCGGACTGGGCCCGCGTGGAAAAAGTTTGATTATGCTTATGAATATCTCTGGAAGTACCTATTGCTACGTGCGTACTGTATTTCATACATATTATTTACGGAGACGCTAGCGAGTATTGGCCGTGCAAACTCATGGTAGAGCTACAGAACGCAAGGGTGTGAAACTAATCGCGTATATATTGGAAGTCACTTTTTTACTAATTTCTTCCAATCTATACAAGAGTAGTGCGCAAATACTCGCGTATACTTCGTGGTAACATAATCAATTACCTTACTCCATAATATACAGTGCCAGTACGCATACTAAAATACAATAATTTCTGAGTAGTCGAGATGGTTAAAATAAACTCACACTAGGGCCTCTGACCTGTAGGTTAGGTTAAATTAGAACTGTGACCACACAACGGCCAGAAACGGTACTCTCTTTCTTCTCCTTTAAAACTCTTGACAGGCGTAAGTGATGTAGTATAGTTTGGAACCAGTTCGTACGCGTCCACGTTACAAACTATACACGAGCAGTACGCAAAATACGTGTATACATTGTAATCGCAGATTTAAAAATAGCATTACAATGTATACGCGAGCAGTTTCCTATGGCTGCGTTCTGGCCTTGTATAGATTGGAAAGACGCTGTTACGTTTGACATTCTATATTGACGTTCTGCAAAACATTGCTACTACTAATCATGGGACCATACTGCATTTTGTAAACTCAAACTCAAATCATTTATTTCAACTAGACCATTTACAGGCACTTTTGAATTGTCAAGGGGTCGGTTAGTCAGAAAGATGAAGCTGGTTGCCCATTCCAAAGCGTAGTAGGTACCTATGGAGAAGAACGGGCAAGAAACTCCATGGACACTCTTTTAAATTAAATTGACGGCGCCCGTTCACGAACATGACGCATGGATTAGCACCATTCAGTTCAACCATTTTGAAGGTTTAAGTATTGCTCTAAGATTTTTATCAGGCGACTTCTTTGGAAGCGTTTCTTATTCGACTAGAATTTAGATTGACAGGTTCTTACCGTATCTATTCCTACTAAGAACAGGTCAAGAGCTGCCACTGCTGCTACCCTAGGACCTGCAGCTGCCACCAAGTCTTGCAGCAATGACTTACTGCTGCCATTAGCTTCGCATTCCTTTAGCGCCTTCTCCACATGTCTGAGAGTTACACTGTAAAGAGATTCATCGTTACGTTTTTAGCAATAATGTTTTTGGGCTGAGCATCTTGTTGAATGGCTAATTTTATGACCTGCACCCTAATAGCTAATGCTTTATAATAATCTATATATATATATAAGGTGTATCTATTCATACACGAAATACTTTAAGAGAAACATCTATAGGTGGTAAAAAAGCTATAGTAACGGAAAAAAAATATCTCAGTGTTTTATATTTTTACATAATTATTATAATTCTAAAATTGCTTGAGACATTTTGCAAAAAAACCTTTAAGTACTTACTTATTTTTTTTTTTTTAATTCTATGAATGACCCGCCCGGACGCGGCGACGGGCGCGGCACGAGCGCGGTGCCTTTTGATAATTAATCATCAATTATCAAGTAATTTTAAATTATTAATTATTTTAAATAATATTCTCAGATTTAAAAAAAAAATGTTTTCATGACTTCTTTACCACCTATAGGTATATCCCTTAAAATATTTCGTGTTTGAATAGATACCTACACCCTATATAAAAATCAATTGCTGATCGTTTGTCTCGCTAAAACTCGAGAACAGCTGAGCCGATTTAGCTGATTTTGGTTTTGAAATGTTTGTCGTAGTCCAGGGAAGGTTTAAATGGTGAGAAAACATGGGGAAAAAACAACAATTTGTGAACGGCTGGACCGATTTCGCTAATTATTTTGTTGTTGTGTTTGTTATTGTCAGGAGAAGGTTCTTCTTATGTAAGAAAAAATTAAGAGAACGACCATTTTTACTTTTCTAATGTAATCATAAGTAACTATCTTCTAATGTAACTTTATGGCGTTTGACATAACGTGTCAGTCATCATTTGGTAGGTCTGAGAATAGGTTTTATCTATTTATTTATTTTTGAAGGTTTTAGGTAGGTAGGTAGGGTAGGTAGGGTAGGTAGGGTAGGTAGGGTAGGTAGGGTAGGTAGGGTAGGTAGGGTAGGTAGGGTAGGTAGGGTAGGTAGGGTAGGTAGGGTAGGTAGGGTAGGTAGGGTAGGTAGGGTAGGTAGGGTAGGTAGGGTAGGTAGGGTAGGTAGGGTAGGTAGGGTAGGTAGGGTAGGTAGGGTAGGTAGGGTAGGTAGGATAGGTAGGGTAGGTAGGGTAGGGTAGGTAGGGTAGGTAGGGTAGGTAGGGTAGGGTAGGTAGGTAGGTAGGTAGGTAGGGTAGGTATGGTAGGGCAGGTAGGGTAGGTCGGGTAGGTAGGGTAGGTAGGGTAGGTAGGGTAGGTAGGCTAGGTAGGGTAGGTAGGGTAGTTAGGGTAGGTAGGGTAGGTAGGGTAGGTAGGGTAGGAAGGGTAGGTAGGGTAGGGTAGAGTAGTGGAGTTTATACTATATTTCCTTTGAGCGTAGACAAACTGCCACAGTCAAATAGCTTATGACAGTACGAAGTCTGTCGGGTCAGCTAGTAATAATATAATAATACATTTATTTCAGACATAATCAAAAATTGTCCATATAATGTTAGTAACTAAGGTCTTAAAAACAATGTTAGTACACACAACAAAAGTACAAAACACACAACACAAAAATAAATCACTGCGTCATCTCGCCACGTGAAGCCTCCCCAACACTGCAGACTCCGGCCTTTCTGATATCATCTTCAGAATTCCGTTAGGGCTCCCCCGGATCCTAAACATCAGAGATGCTGCTTAAAACTTAAGTAAAGCAATTAATGTTGTTGTACTGCCAAAAAGAAACCCATTGTAAGTGTATTTCGCAATTACCCCACTGTTCTCGTTCCGATACGATATAAAATAGGTACATACGAGTAAAAGTATTATCGCTCATCAGCAGAGATCGAAATAGGTAGAGTTAATTTATATAAACTTCGACGAAGAGTGTAACCTAGAGTGGATAATACCTCCTCTAAAAGCCCAAAATAATTATACTTAAGAGCGCTATGTCCACTAGCGCCACTCCTATCTCGTCACTGAGAAGGAATTATGAAAAACGGCTCAATCAACTATATCGGTAAGTGTGTCTAGAATTTTCTAATACCTTTTTTAAAGTTTCTTATTGAGACACGAAGCAACAAAATACGATCTAGAGGAATGTGGCCGTTTTTATTTAGATCGAATTTTGTTGCTTTTGAGCGCCTGTCACTACTCCATATAAGTTTAAACGTGATTAAAAACCTGCCTACTAAAATTACGTCAAGCGTTGATTAATTTGACAGGACTAAACTAAAATTTATCTTCTGTCCTTTTCTTAATGAAATAGAAAGAAAAAGATGCACTGAACTTAAATTTAGTTTAGTTTGTGAACAAGGAAATTGGCACCATTATAAATAAAGTCCAATAAATAATTGGTGGTATTTAAATCCCGGGATTTAGACGTCATTATAGTTATTCCAGGATTTTAGAGGAGGTAATAACCACTCTATGTTACATCCTTCCTTGTAGTTTACGTAAATTAACTCTACCTATTCCGATCTCTGCTCATCAGTTTCATGTTTGGGATACCTATAAATTAAAGAATAATAGTGTTGATAGGTGGTCGAACATTGAGTCAGTTGGTACAATTCTGAAAATAGGTACCTACTTCTAAGATTTGTACACGTACACTGGACAAAACTTAAGCATGCTCACTTAAGAAAATATTTCTGTGAGAGCGCAGCTAGTGGCAAACCACACCCCTTCCTGGTTTGCCCAATTAGACAAAATATGCATTTATGTGAGTCAAAGTCAAAGTCAAATCATTTATTTCAAATAGGGACGAAGATGCACTTTTGAACGTCAAACATTACATGAATAGTTAATTGATTCTAGTTGCGCCTTCCAAAAGGTAGTTATGTATGGAGAAGAATGGGCAAGAAACTCCATACTTACTCTTTTAAAATGTTAACAATAGTTTGTATACATTAATTAATAATTATAGGTGAAGACGATGTACCTAGAATAAAAATAAAAATTATTTACCACAATTGGTAAAAAGAATGAAAAGTGAAGTAATGACAGAAAAATTAATAAATGCGATAGGTACATGGTGCTCACATATTTACAAACATTCGAGTAAAGGACGTGTTACAAAATATAACTAACATTAGCTAGAGTGCGGCAGTGCCAATTTTGTTGTGTTGTCTTTTATCATTGTTGTTTTGATTTCATAATAAGAACTTTACGATATTAGTGTAGATAAATACAGTTGACAATGATGCCGATTCTCTTGTACACCGAACTTAAATAACTAAACTATCACTAAAATGAATAACTTTTGGCTATGAGAATCTTAAAGCTATTCTGCAAAAAGAAATTCTGTAAATTTAAAAATAATTTTGTCATAACTAAAATCGAATTTGACAATCGCGACTCCTCGTGGTATTTTTTTTTTTGCGTTGCAACTTGTTATTCGTTTATTGTCCTACCTCGTGAATTTTTTTAGAACCGCAGGCGCACAAGAGGGGAAGAAGAAGAACAAGCCTCGACGTGTTTTATATGGAACTTTTCACTTTTTGAATGGAAAATATGAAAAATTATTACTTACATATTGTTGAGTTTTAGGGATTATGGCTTTTATAAAGGGGGTCGAAATTTTCATTATTTTTGCTATAGGACACACCATTTTCGAGATATATGCAAAAGAAAAGAAAAATAAAAGACACAGTATTGTTTTCGCATCTGAAGTCGAGGTGTTGGTGTTAATTTTAGTTCATGACAACTAATTTTATTTCATACCTTTTTAATCACAAAATAACAATTCATAAAGAGCACGGTTAATGGGCACGGCCAGCGTGATGCTGGCCGTGCCCATTAAAAATTGTCTCACAAACAAGTGAGCATAGCACGTCATTCATTATACCAATACGAACACGACTACAATACGCTACGTGCGGGTTATTGGTCAAAACGCATGCATTGTGCGATCAAGTCGTGAGCCGTGTTATACGATTTTTGCTTTTAAGGTGAGCATGCGGAACTTTGATCATTTGTTCGTTAGATTTAAGGAGTGCTTAAGTAACATAGTCTATCCTAACCTGCACGTAAGTAGAACGGTCATATCCAGTTTCCTCACCTAAGGATAGTATCCAAGGCGGCCACATACTGCCTGAACATTTTAGTAGGGTACAGCCTCCACCAGGGGGCTCGTAGTTCCAGTTCCCCCACACTCAGGAAGAAGGTCTGGACTGCGTGGATCAGGCGCATGCTCTCCGAGTCCTCGTTGGCCTCGAAGCAATTGAGACGGGTGTCCAGAGCTATAAGGCCGAGGGCTGAAATGTTAAATCACTGTTATGAAGAAAGATTGTAACAAAAATGTTAGACCAATCAACGGATCTACTGATTGGTGCAACGTAACATGAAACTTTTAATCAAATTCGCATACTTATACCCAAAGTCTCAAATTCAGATAATTTATGTAAACAAAGTAATGTCAAGAAACGTCACTGTCAAAATGACAAGACAGTGGTGCAAAACTTTGTATCATACTTTTTTGTATCTATAAAATTAAAGTGAATTAATTAGGTATAAGAAATATGCAAACAAAATACCGTTGCCAAACAATGTTTTGTGTAGTGTGTCTGAGACACGGCATATGATCGTCATAATCAGCCCTTTTAAGTCCACTGCCAGACGTAGGCCTCCCAAAATCGATTTCCACTCGAAACAGTTTACATCCGATTTATCCCACATGTGGCTAGTTATGCTACTTACAATATGAATCTATGAATGAGAGTTGTAATATTTGTGTTGTTGAAGATGTAGAAAATTTGAAAATGTTTGGATCTCCTGCATTGTTACCAGTATCATAAAATATTTTAAACCAGGAAATCTCCTTTTTTTAATAACTTTGTTTTACCGAAAATTTATAAAAATCATTACGGTATGATTATTTTTTTATTATTATTTCTTAAATCAGTACTTAAACGAAAATAAAACCTTTTTTATCCCCATTTTATGTGAATTACCATTACGAAGATATTTTTAAGCTATTGCATAGCTTCTATCGCGGGCCTTGAGCGCGGGGACCGAATCCAGAAATTCCGTAACGAAAAAACCTCACGCTCCCCACTCCGACGGTTTTACTACACCAGTACCCTCTAGTGATCTAATAATTTCTGGCAGTTCTTTTTTCTGTGTACTGCGTATTTTATTCTTATAAATATTAGTTTATAAAATTATGATCTTCACAAAAAGTGATTGTTGATAGTGGGGTTTGAACTCTCGACCAGTCGATTACGAGTACATTCAGTTCCCCTGTTGCACCGCAAGGCTACAACGACTTAATTAAAGCTTGCCAAATAGTTGATACCATTCCAGTTGAACAATTTTTAAACTTGACTAGACGGTTGGAAATGACTCATGTACATGGAATTTTTTCGCTGTCAAAACAGTTTGTCACTCTTTTTTTATTTAAAATTACTTTAGGTTCAACACTTTCGTCTATTTTAAAGTTGTTATTATGCTTATATTTGAATAGTATTTGACTTTGTTTACGTAGTTATACACTTTTACGACGTTCAGCACTTATTTATTTTGTTTTTAAGCTATTGCATAGCTTCTATCGCGGGCCTTGAGCGCGGGGACCGAATCCAGAAATACCGTAATGAAAAAAAAAAAAAAATAATATCAAAGAAAAAGAAATACTGCATAAATAAAATAAATAAATAATTATAATTGCATAAGTTGATACAGAATGCTATGCAATAGCTTTACCGCGGCAGTCCCCGAGTGCCACACGTCTTTTTTTTGATATTTTATCCCCTTTGTTTATATAAATTATAAACAAAGGCATTTGAGACTTTGGGTATAGTTGTTGTGACACATATTATTTATTTATTTTCCTTTAAAGGCCAACCAACGCTTGTTTACACTGTTTAAATGATAAAATATTATTATTTATTTATTTAATACTTTAAGCACAAAAACATGTACAGAGGCGGACTTAATACCATAGGCATTTTCTACCAGTCAACCCTTGGGTGATGCAGAGACATACAGTAGTAGGTGCAATAGCGAAAATTGAGGAATAAATATTGCACTACACTATAAAATTAAAAACTAAATAGAAAAAAGCAAAAGTTTATTTTTATTTTTATTACGTAAGATATTACAATTTAAAAAATAATTATTCAAAGCAAATTAGCCTTAAACATAAAATATACAACATAAAAACATGCAGATACCGATTTTATTATATCTAAAAAAACACAAAAAAAGGAAATAAAAAAATCAAAGATCTTGTTAAATTTTTCGACAGAACGACCTATCTATTTTACCTAGCACTGAAACATTCATAGATTAGCGATAAAAATAAATAAATAAAAATAAAATTGTTTATTGTGTCTCAAACGGTTACATTTACACATGTGAATGAAGCAGCTCCAGTAAGTAATTAATAATACTCGTACTTGTGTGAGCAATTGATATACCGCAAAAACACAGCCGTATAAGGAGACAATGGTACCGATTCCCTTGATCACAAACTAAACTAAATTTAAGTTCAGTGCATCTTTTTCTTTCTATTTCATTAAGAAAAGGACAGAAGATAAATTTTAGTTTAGTCCTGTCAAATTAATCAGCGCCCGTCACTACTCCATACAAGTTAAGACGTGATTATAAACTTGCCTACTAAAATTACGTCAATTTACGTCAAGCGCTGATTAATTTGACAGGACTAAACTAAAATTTATCTTCTGTCCTTTTCTTAATGAAATAGAAAGAAAAAGATGCACTGAACTTAAATTTAGTTTAGTTTGTGAACAAGGGAATCGGCACCATTGTGTTCGATAAAAAGTCGCTCGGCTTACCTACCCCGAATTGCGTCGAGCAAACCCGAACATGATTCAGGGTGGGTAGATGCCGAGCGGAGTTTGCCGATCGTCATGAAAAGAATGAGAGCGGAATACGTATGGTAATTGCTTCGGGTCGGTTTTGTTCACCCGAACAACTGGTGTATGGGGCTGTCCCCATCGCCCCTGTCCCCATTAATGGGCTTATTCCACAAATCCCCCCTGAAAATCCCCCTTAGGAGGAAAAGTGGAATCTATAAAAAACAGTCTAGGATTCACCCCTGATAATCCGGCTTATTCCCCTAATCCCCCCTAAGAGAATCCCCCTCAGTGGGGAAAACTGAACCAACTGAAAAATGTAAAATAATCACTTTCTGGGGGGTCTTGGAATAAGTTTTTTTTTTTTTTTTCAATTCTTATTTTCCCCCTTAAGCGGGATTATCAGAAGTGAATTCTAGACTGTTTTTATAAATTCCACTTTTCCTCCTAAGGGGGATTTTCAGGGGGGATTTGTGGAATAAGCCCCATTAATGGTATGTATGTTATATTTCACATAAAATGGCGAAAAAAATAAGGTTCCATTTTCTTTTACGAACGAACGGAATCCACACGGACGATGGGGATAGCGGGAATACACCGAACAAGTGTGTAACACCCCAAATAGTTATTGTTGCACAGCCCATGCGCACGTTGCACAAGCACATGCCACGTGTGCACAAGTTGTTTAGTTACAAGTATTAATGACGAGTACATAGATTAATAAATAGGTAGCAGGCAGGTACTTACATTCCAAAGACCATTTGTGTACTTCATTCAAAAAGTCGCTAGGCGTTTCTGAATTTTCATCCCTTATCTTACGTATTCTGAAAGGATAAATGATTTTATAAATAACGTTTGAGTGATGAGAGAGGTCTAAATCGATGCCATCGATCGACATGGATCGACGTAGATCGGTTGGTGTCTACTCCGTTAATGGGTGAATAATCCATTCTACCGCCGATCGATGGTGTGGTGGTATCAACAACGCCACATGCGAACTACGCATCAAAGACCTGACGTCACAAATCCTGCATCGCGCTATCAGAGTTTACCGCGCGACTAGCATATATACCTACAACATCCCGACATCAACCGTTGGGTAGTTGCCCACCAGACACAATACCCGTTTGGTCGAAGGATCTTCCCTTTACTGTAGAGTATGAGTGAACTTGACACCCTGTTCCTCATACCTCTAAAATGGCATCGATTGCGATCGATCGATTGGTGTGATAACACCCTTAAGGCTCGTACAGATTCGCGCGATATCGCGGGCGCGACAGGCACCGACAAAGAAATTGTGCTACTAGCGTCGCGTCGCGCCCGCGATATCGCACTCGTCTGTACGAGCCTTTACACATTCACGATCGAAGTAAAACCATTAGTAAGTCATTGCAATGTAACGCTTATCTCGATAAGGTAAGGTATAAATTAGAATGATTGCAGTTTTATGAAACTCACGGCAATTACTCTAATATAAACTTTATTAAAATGAGATAAGAGTTACATAATGGTTTAACGTCAATCAAATTCGATCGTGAATGCACTGCTTGCGACGATAACCGATTTGTAATGATTTTAAACTGAAGATCACGTCTAAACAAGTAGTGTTAATGATTTGGAAAAAATGTAATGTTAAATTAGAGCATTTTCTTAATTACTTAATATATGAATATTTTAGATTATGTTTATAATATTATTAATTAGTTTATTTCAGATTAAAATTAATCCATACAAATTACAAATTATAAAAATACATAGAAAAATACAGATAATAAAATAAAATACAGAGAAATAAATTATTACAATTACAATACCATTACTTATAATTACCTATTGTGTTAGTGAAATCTTATGAACTATGTTAGTCAACACCCATCACAATATGCATCCATTTGTTCTGGATGGGGCAATCCGCACGAGATACAACCATCTGCAGGATACTGTTGCTACTGCCTCGCACGCGCTGCAATAAGGAGGCTACTTTCTTCCGTATTACCGCATGAAAGCCGTCCGTCCGCGCCTCTGCAAACGTTCCGGACGTACTGCAATAGCGAGGCAGCTGCATTAGCATCCTGAAGATGTTGTTGTATTGGACACGCAGAGCACTAGCAGCCCGGCGAGTAAAGGTTACCCACAGACTGCTCGAGAATAACGATTGGCAGTACGCCTTGAAAAGAGTAATTTTCACCGCCCTCGAAGAGCGAGAAAACCTGCGTGCAACCATATTTCCCCTGACTGCCAATGCTCAATAATATTACTTAGATAAATTAATTTGAAAAGTTATGTCTAACGCGGATAAAAAACACGCAAAATCTATGAAGCGTATTTTTTTGAAACCTTATTTTTTTTTTAAGATAGATGATAGATGATAATTCTATATTATGTACACCATAAAAATTACAGATATAAATGTAGAACTGTTACATAGGGTGTCACAATGGGCGGTCTTATCGCTAAAAGCGATCTTTTACAGAAAACCTTTGGATGGATCAAAAGTAGAAGGAGAGACAATACTGCAGGTAGTCAGATAAATAAAATATAATAGGTGGTAGATAATTCAATTATTGATCCTTTAATATACTTGTTTTATTAAAATACTTTTTGTTTTATGTATAACTAAACTGCTAAACTGTTTTGTTGTATGTTTTTGTTTTGTGTATAGCTTCTGCCCGCGACTTCGTTCGCGTGGAAGTCGTAAGAAACCACAATATACTAAAATACCAGCCACATTTTAAAAAAATCCGACAACTCCACCAAATATCGTTAATGTATACAAAAATTTATACAAAAACTTAACAAATTATATACTAAAACCTTCCTCGAAAACCACGCTATTCATTGGTGAAAACAGCATTAAAATCGGTAATATGTAGTGATAAATTAAAAATGCGTCTTAATTGGAACAGCGCTCCTGGATGGGCGAGTCCTATTACTGGCTGGACGTTCGACGCGTTGCGTGAGCTCAGTACAGAACACAAAGAACGCAAGCTTACCACTCAAGGTCACTGGCATATATTGAGCGTTGAGACTATTATTTGTCTACCCACCTTTGGATAAAAGCGTCTGCCACTTCAGCGACGGGCACTGTGTACTGAGCTGCAGCACCAGCACTTAACGCTACCCGTGAAACTTTGGTTCGGAAGGCTGACCATTGTTCACCGTGCCTGAAACATATAAAACAATTCCAATCCTAAAAATTCCCATGACCATTATTGTAGGCATTGTATGCCAATGGATACAAGATAGATTACATCTACTTAAGGCGACAATAACCGACTTTTAATGATTTTATATTGAAGATCACGCCTAAACGAGTAATGTTAAAGATTTAGAAAAAAAATATGTTAAATTAGAGCATTTTCTTAATAACTTAGTATATGAATATTTTAGATTATGTTTATATTACATAGTGATTTTTTTTTGTAAAGTTATGTCTAACGCAGATAAAAAACTGAGAATCACGCAAAAGCGTATTTTTCTGAAACCTTTACCTTTTTAAAGATAAGTTATATATTGATATTTTAGTATTTTAGTACGTGTTTTATTAAAATACCTGTTGCTTTATTTATAATAAATTAATAATGCGTCTTATTTGGGACAGAGCTACTGGGTGGACGAGTCAACACGCGAGCTAACCACTCAAGGTCACTGGCATATATCTGGGCCTTAATTGGCCACAGCTTCAAGTCTCGACTAGTCATCATCTGCCTAGCCTTTTCCCAACTATGTTGTGGTCGGCTTCCAGTCTAACCACCCGGTTAGACTGGAAGCCGACCACAACATAGTCAGTAGACCTCAGCATGCAGCAGAACAGCAGTATTTTACATGGAGCGACTGCCTATCTGACCTCCATAACCCAGTTACTAGGTAATACCCAGTATTCCCTTTGGTAAGACTGGTTGTCAGACTTTCGGGCTTCTGAAGAACGGTAAAGATTGTCAAAGATCCACGAATGACAGCCGGAACCAACGGCTTAACTTGTAATTCTCAATTACTAGGTACGTTATTTAATATCTATCTACCATAAAAACAGTAAAGTTTTTCAGCTCGAATTAATCACCGCCATCGTTTAAGCCAATCGGAGGAAAAACCATAATAAAGTAAGAATGAAATCTAGATATTAGGTTTGTAATAATAGTTACTTACACTGCAATAACACCTGCACAGTTTTCCTCGGCACCGAAGAAGTCTTTTCTCAACTTGTGTTTGTAATAGTTCAAAGAGGGCATCGAAGGCCTGCAAATAATAAGAAAAGTCTTGTATATCGCAAAAGAAATATACAGCTAAATATATTGCTGTATACAGAAAAAGAAAGAAAAGAAAGAAAAAACGTTGATTTGCGGTAAACATGACGCAAAAAAAGAATACAACACAAAAAAAATAAGTTTGGGGTAAATATGCGTCACATCCACGCAAAACGGCCATCGCTCAGCATAATGCTGCGACCCTATGCGAGACAGACCCCAGCGCTGGTTTTCAGCGACAGCCGTACACACTGCTGCTTTGACATTTTTAACCAATTAGTCCTCAATTCCAATCAGATGTAGAGTAATCGGTGGTTGTCATTTGGTTTTTTTTTTTTTTTTTTTTCATTATTATTTTTTATTATTATATATTTTACATATCTCGGGACCCTCGGGTCCTCGGGTCTCGGTTCGGACCTTTAGAAGGTGTACGAGGGGCCGAAGCCAACTCGCAGAGGCCCGTTAGACGCTTTATTATTAAATGAGGCACCAACCGACGATTATCCCTGTACGCACTATGCAAGTGCACCCAAGGACAACCCACGGTTGGTGTAGGACTATTGCAAGATATTATGGAAACAAAGATATTGGGCTATGGGTTTGGGTGGTTAAAATGAACTGGTTACCTAAAACTATGGAAGGACTATGGACCAACCCTATGGACTCCAACCGGCCAATAAAGGCAAGCCAGAGATGAGGAACATGACTTCTCCCGGGACATAGGGTCCGTGGGGTCGCAACTGCCCAACAGCTCGCCACATGCTGCCCTGCGAGTTTCTGTATCTCTCTTGGTCTGGCTCCTCACCCTAGACATGTTCCGGCAAAGTAAACTCTACCGGCACAGACCTAGTGTTCGGACCGCGCAAGCCCCACCACGACGTCAACGTAGAGATACGGCGGTGGGGTTATTATTATTATTATTTCATTTTTCATTTGTTTTTCTTTTTAGACTTAAATTTTATTATTTACTAGCTTCTGCCCGCGACTTCGTCCGCGTGAAATTTGGCCCACCCATCGCATCCCGTCGCTCGCCCGCGCTATAACTTCGTTATGCTTAGCGTTCTTTCTGACTTTTGTTATTTTCGCTTGGATCCTTAAGATCGTAGCGTGATTTTATATAGCCTATACGAGTAACCTTCCTCGACAAATGGACTATCCGACACAAAAATATTTTTTTCAATTCCAACCAGTAGTTCCTGAGATTAGCGCGTTCAAACAAACAAACTCTGCAGCTTTATAATATTAGTATAGATAGCTTCTGCCCGCGACTTCGTTCGCGTGGAAGTCGTAACACGACACAATATACTAAAATACCAGCCACATTTTAATAAAACATCCTTGAATACTACGTTTGTAGTTTTGGTCACAGCAGTCAAAATATACAGAGAGTCAGGACTGGTAACGCCAGAGCAAGCAACGTACAGTTCCATGTTCTATGGTTAAAGGGTTTGGTTTCCGCACTTAGTCCTTCAGGTCGACCATTGTACATGGGCCATGGCGGCCATCAGTGGTTACTTCAATCAGCCCACCTCCCTCTAGAAGATAGTTACGTCTCCCGGTCTGTTTAGAACATCTGTGAAAGATCTGGGTGCCCCGAGGGTGTCTGTTCTAATCTGGGTGACGCCTGTGCATTCAAAGAGCACATGCACGACGGTTTCCTCAGCCTCCATGCAAGCACTGCACAGAGGATTGTCCGATATTGTGTGGATGTGTTGGATTAGCGAGCAGTGTCCCGTGATGGTCCCCGTCACCAGGCGCAGGCCGGTCGTGTCCTAGAGTAATAACCGCCTGGGTAGCCTACCATCTAAGAATGGCATAGTCTCCCTGGACTGTCTGCAGGTCGGTGTCGAGGTCCACCAGCTCTTTTCTAGTGAATTATTGAAGGCCTGTGTTCCTGGATATACTGATACATTGAATGTTTCTCATTGTCATTCTTACAAATTATTCCTGACGAACAGATATCATTATTATAATATAACTAGCTTTTGCCCGCGGCTTCGCCCGCGTGGATGTCGGTTATCGCATAAAAAAGTACCCTATGTCCTTCTCCATATCCCAGGCTATATCTCAAAATTCTAACTTAATATTAATTTTAATGTGATTCACTATGTGAATAGAAACAGAAACAAATGATTTAATATACTAAAAGTACTTATGTTCTGAACTTGAATGAGTCTTTACCTAAAGATAACAAACACAAAATCAAAATACGAAATTTCCCTCAAATTCTTAAAACAATCAATTGTACCAAATTACAACACGAAATAAAAGTGCGACACTAATAATAATTTTAAAATAATTCACGTAAGTACCAACAATGTGAAAACAAAACGAAATCCTCCGAAATGTCGCATGATACACCATTTGTGCGGATAAAACGCTCAAAATATCTAATGAACACCATTGGTGCATAACTTTTCTCAGGGTCACGTTCGCAATTGGACGAAATATTTGACATTTATTTTGTACCTACTTGCAACACGATCTGGCTGTAGAATTCGGTTAATCGACTAAAACTTGACCGGTTGACATTTTAGCGGGAACACCACTAAACGAACGAAAAAAAAAAGAAAACAAATAGATACGTCTGTACTCTGTGGTCGTGTGGCGATGTGGCGCGGTGCATAATGTAAACATTCATCAAGGTTATACTTGCGTAAAGTAATCGATTCAATGAGAAAACGGTTTAATCTTAGAAGAATCTTATACAGAATTACTGAGAAATAAGTGTAGATTTCGTATTGAGTGTTAGTTTATCGAAAAGTGATAAATATGTCAGTGAAAAAGTAACGAAAGTTTTGGAATGCACAAATTTTGATCATAAGGCCGCCGTGTTTAGTAATGTTTTTATGATAAATATTCTTGTACACTGTTTGAAATACACATAAGTAGCTAGCTTATTTATCTACGAACATAATTTGGCTAATAGCTACTGATATTATAGCGTATTGTTATCGTAATCGTATTTCCAAGAGTAAAATTCGGCAAACAAATACCTACAAAAAGACAATAAAATGGATATAGTATGTTATCCTTAAGAGATAGACATATGCCATCGTGGACTTTTTTGAAGACCTATATAAGATACATAATTTCACCCTACATTATTTGTTATATCTCAAAGGGTTTAGACAGCGTTTTCGTTGAAAGCTCCCAGACGGCTTATTTTTTTCCGACACTTCAAACAAATATCGTTAATTCATACAAAAATGCATACAAAAACATAACAAATTATATACTAAAACCTTCCTCGAGAACCAAGCTATCCATTGGTGAAAACAGCATGAGAATCGGTGCAGCAGTTTTTGAGTTTATCGCGAACAGACAGACAGACAGACGTGGCGGAGGACTCTGTTTTATAATATGTAGTGATTATGTATAGATATATAGGTACGGTCGACTGCAAAAATCCATGGACAGTACAGAAATAAAATCGTGTGAAGCGAGAAATGACGCCATCTAGCGTAAAATCAGTTAACGACGGCAAAATTTAATTATGCTGTTACAAGATGGCGTTGCTTTGCTTTAAATGATAAAATATTTATGTAGTTTATTTTTGTCTCTTCAAACATTGAAATAATATATAATTAATATTTACTTTTAAAGATAATTGATCTTAACTATTAATCTTCTATGTTAAAATTGAATATCAATTTATAAGTATCAGATTTTATAAGTTTCAGTTTTCAAACTTGAGAGGATAGGTTGATTAGGATTTATAATAATTGAGAGGTAGTATATATAAATAATACTTAGATCGAAGAGCTAAGACTAAACTCAATTGATCGTTCGCTAAGTTGATTTCTATCCTACCTCGTTCTAGTGCCTTTTGTTCAGTTTTATTTTACATCAGGGCCTCAAGTCTGCTATTACAATAGTGTCAGAATGGTCTCGCCATTGTGAGTATTTGACAGTGTTCGTATGGCAAATCTGTCAAAAACTCACAATGAAGAGACCATTCTGACACTATTGTAATAGCAGACTTGGGGCCCAGATGAATTGCTTATTTTACCAGAATGAGTACCCGTTGTTATATTGATTTCGTTACAAGAGCTCAAAAATAATTGCTTTGCATAATCAAAGCAAAATATTGTCAGAAATTGCCAGCGAAACCGGTGTAAACGTAAGTAGTTTTATTTTTACACTTTTCATGTAATAAACTTCATTATTTTTTAGTTACCTACTCATTAGTAATAATCATTATTGGGTATTATATTATTTATGTTTTATTGTTGCAGAGAAAAACAGTTAATCTATGGTTACGACGATTTGAAGAGGAGGGTTCTTTGCAACACCATCAAAGAACTTCATCAAATATCTTGCTCACGGAAAACCATAAAAGGGCAAGATTACAGTTCGCTTTGGATCACATATACTTGATTGGAGTAATGTCATCTTTACAGATGAAGAAACTTTTAAGTTCAGTGAACACGGACGCTTATGTTTGTGGCGCCGAAATAATATTATTATGCGATACACAAGTGGTCACGTAGTGCGCAATATGCAATCTAACAGTGAAAATGTGTCAGACTGCCAAGTCGAGTAAAAAGTGCAAATTCTATAGAAGTGCTGGAGAAGTCCAGAGAACAATTACCACAAATAAAAGTGTAGGATAGTAATTGTGTTGGTTGTGGTTACACGAGCTATTAATAAATAATTATACTTAATTAATATTATTTTACTTAGTACTTATTATTTATATTAACTTGAGACTAGGTTGTACGTGTGTGTATTGTATATCCTATTACCGACTTACGTATTTTTAATCAATTTAAAAAAGTTACGAACATTAGAGGTAATACAACACAATGTTTACTTTTTTATGTTACTTACCAACAATTTGATATGTTTTTGTGCAATTATGTAGTTTTTAGCCTACCTATTTAATACGTTTGACCTTTATGATTAAATAATCTGGTCTCTTATTTGTTTTTATTGAGGTTACATATGCTTCAATCCTCTTTCCGATTTTGGAAACGAATACTTAAGCTATGGCCTCAATAAGAAGTTAAATATAATACTAGCTTTTGCCCGCGGCTTCGCCCGCGTGGATGTTGGAAAAAATCCAACGGGAACGTACTACCGGGATTAAAAGTACCCTTAGACCGGGATTAAAAAAAAAATTGAGTAATTCAAAAACTTAAAAATCAAAACTTTTGAGTTATTTAAGGCACGTAGTAAAAATTTCCCCTAAAAACATAACTACCCCTCATTTCCCAGTTGGGGGTCAATTTTCAAAAACCCCATAAACTTTTTTTTTTTTTACTTTATCTCTTTTTTTTTATTTCAAAAGAATGAGCTCCCATTGAGGGGATGTTTTAATAAACAAATTATGACAAACTTTGTGTCTTATTTAAGAACGTATTTGTGCTGAGTTTCAAGTTTTTTTTATAAACTAAAAATCATTGATTCTTCATACAGTCTAAATGCCCCCCTTTTCACTCTTAATTTTTTTTTTTTTTTTCTTAGAGCTCGTGTACAATGGAATGTAAATTTATTCTAAAATAGATCAGTCCGTTACGGTTCTTTTTTCCTATACAATCTTTGACATCCGCCAATGGGCCTTGTGACAAGTTTAATGTTAATTAACTGAAGGAATAAGATTTTTCAAACAAATCAAATCACCCCTTTTTACCACTTTACGGGTTGAATTTTCAAAAATCCGTTCTTAGCGGATGTTTACGTCACAATAACTATCTGTGTGCCAAATTTCAGCCAAATCCGTTCAGTGGTTTGAGCTATGTGTTGATAGCCATCAGTTTTTTCAGACAAACTGACACCCCAATCCCCCATTATTGGGGAAGTTTAAAAAAAACTGAAATCAAAAAACTTTATTATTTAATTAGATAAGCATTCATGCCAAGTTTCAAGTTTATAAACTCAAGGAATAAGATTTTTCAAACAAACGAAATGTACCCTTTTTATCCCCTTAAAGGTTGAATTTTCAAAAATACTTTCTTAGCTGACGTCTTCTAATCTATATCCTAATCTAATCTAACCTAATCTAACTATCCTATCTACTGAATTTTATATGTATAGATTGTTTGCTGCATTTGCTAAAAATTTGGTTTTAGTAACAGAAACGAATCGCTGTAAATCCGACTCCACGTAGTCTCATATGCCCTACCCCTTATAGAGTGTAATTTAGAGGCGCGGAGGGGCGAGGCGGCCCGCGAGTGAGGAGCAGGTGGTTGTAACGCTTGCCGCCGCGGCTAAGGCTGGCCGGCAAAGCCGGCCAGCAAGACGAAGCTGCGGTGGTGAGCGTTAAACCATCTGCGACGATAAGATCGCGTGGGACCGCCGGAGCCGTGACAAAACCCATGTTTTAGTAACATAAACGAATCGCTGTAAATCCGACTCCACGTAGTCTTGTATGCCCTACCCCTAGAGTGTAATTTAGAATCGCGTAGGTGAGAAGGGGCGAGGCGACCCGCGAGCCATATAGGCAAGGTATATATTAGTTTCCAACCATAAGCCAAAATGTTTGTGACTTTAACTTAAAAACTAAAGAACTCTAATTAAAAACAAAATGTTATCCCTTTTTCACCCCTTTAAGGGTTGAAAATCTAATAACACCGTTGCGTTAGCTTCCAATCATAATTCTAGATAGTAAAAGTGATTTTTCTTCGAATTCAACTTCATCCCCCTTTTTAACCCTTCGGGGGTGGAATTATCAAAAATCCTGAGATACGTATAAATTAATATTCAATTGTCAGCCTAAATACAAAATTTTAAGATCCTAACTTTAAAACTGATGGACTTTCATATAAACTTCCATCCCCTATTTTACCCCTGTAGGGGTAGATTTCCCAAAAATGTGTTCTTAAGCCGAATTATTTCTGACTTTAACTTAAAAACTAAAGAACTTTAATTAAAAAGAAAATGTTATCCCCTTTTCACCCCCTTAAGGGTTGAAATTCTAACAACACCGTTGCGTTAGCTTCCAACCATAAGCCTAGATAGTAAATTTAGTGATTTTTCTTCGAATCCAACTACATCCCCCTTTTTAACCCTTCGGGGGTGGAATTATCAAAACCGCTGAGACACGTATAAATTAGTTTTCAATCGTCAGCCTAAACACAAAATTTGAAGATCCTAATTTCAAAACTGACGGACGTTCATATAAACTTTCATCCCCTATTTTACCCCTTTAGGGAAGGAATTCCCAAAAATCCTTTCTTAGTGGATATACACTCTTCACAAAGAACACACCCTCCAAGTTTCATGTCTCTAGGACCAGCGGTTTGGGCTGTGCGTTGATATATCAATCAGTCAGTCAGTCAGTTTACCATTTTATATATATAGATCATAATGTTATACGATAATGAATTACTGACTGTTAAATTTGAATAATAAACTATAAGAAATAAACGTCTATATTTTTTTAATTGTGCCTTAATGTCTGGCGAGCCTGTTTACCTGGGATGACTGCTCTTTTTTCCTGTTGCTAAGTAACTACCAACTCGAATTTTATATTATTAATACCCACTCGTTAGCTTAATGAATATATTCCTATCAGTTTCTTTTGTTATGTTCATCATTTAAGCTACGTATGCTAGTAAATGTAATGCTGCACTAAAGCTTACATAGCTAATTTGATAAATGTATTAGCTGTGGAGGTCCTTACTTAATCCTACCTAATATGTTTCTTCCTAACTTCTTACGTTTCATAAATCTGTCATAGTTGTGAAGAAACCAACGCCATCTAGTTGTATTTTCGAAAACTTGAACTCAAACGTTCACTGGAAAATAGACACTAAGGTATCCATGCAATTTTGCAGGTGAGTGTACGTGTTTTTTTTTTTATATCCCATAACTCTAGAGTTATATTCTATAAGTAAAAATAAAAAAAATCTTGAATATGTGAGCCAAAAATAATAAAATGCGATGTTTAACAACTATATTGAAAAACCATTTTTCAATACAGTAGATAAACATAGTACCGTACTTTCAGAGGCTATAATTATGATTCGAAAATTAAATCTTTTGAATAGGCATCTTTTTGTTACATGGTCGTGACTTGTGTTTACGAGCTCGGTCATTTTGTTTTGCAATTTAGTTTTAAAATAAGACAAAAGTTTAGTAGCAAGGAGTTTTCATAAATAGAATAAAATGGAATAGATTTGTGCGGGGCACATCATGGAATAGATGAGAAAAAAAATTATCACCCCCACTTTACGTGTAGCGGAGGTACCCTAAAAAATATATATTTCATGATTTTATTTAACCACTTTGTCGGCGTGATTAATATGTGTACCCATAAATAATTACAGCTTTCTAGTACAAAGAGTCTCTGAGCTAAGCCTCAGACAGACGGACAGCTAGACAGACAGGAAGACGGACATGGCGATACTATAAGGGTTCCTTGTTGACTACGGAACCCAAAAAATCTCAAAAGGTTGGTATTATTTCCACCGAACCGCGCTACAGCGAAGCAACTCATTCAATCTGTGTGGTAGCACCTTGAATCATTGAATGATCTTGTTGCCCCGGCGATCGCACCCAGCCTCTGACACATCTGCCCACTCGGTTGAATGGGCACGCCTGGTGAAGGTCGCACTCTGACCGCAGAAACATTATGACTTTGAACCTCAAGAACCCAGACACATTGACCGCAGGAACATTGAATGTTCCGCGTAGGAACATTCTTAAGCAAGACATGAAATCTGGCAAGTTTTGAATCGAAGCTCGTGTTTAATATTCGTTCTTGGGTATACCTGTAGCGCTATTCTGTAGAAATCTCACCGTGGAAACTCAGGTGAAATGAGTTCAAAAGGAGTTGTCAATCTCTAGACTCCCTAGCGTCAGGTAGGCTGACAGTTCACTTCACGCTCACTTCACCTATATTTTTACGGTGAGAATCGACCGGCTGATCTATTCAGATCTAATGATCGAACCGAGCAAAGAACTTTCGATCATAGGATCTATTCTGAATCATAGGGTTCTTTTATTCTGTTCTAAACAACTCTCACCTATGTGGCGCTGCATCTTCGCCCCTAAACACGCGTTCCACCTCGCTGGCATCAAAGACGAACAGCATGTCAGGTCTGCCCAGCAAGCCGGTAACCTTCACACAGTTGCCGAACTCAGCTCGTAGAGACAGACACACTTTGTCGATGTGCTCCACGGAATATCCACCTGAAATAAGAATAGACCCCAGTTACATATTTTAATTTAGAAATAATGAAATATACTCTAATGTAATCAGTGCGTTTCAAGTTATGAAACGCACTGGTTTCTTTACTGACATCTGATAATAGTACAGTTATCTGCTATCTATACTCCATTTACTTATTGTATAATATTGTTGAAATTACTGCACTATATGGGAACTAAATTCAACAGGAACGCTTACACCGTGTGGTGCCGGACGTAAAGAATAGCACCACTCCATTTCCTCCCGTGGGTGTCGTAAAAGGCGACTGAGGGACTTACTAGAGAATGGGCAGCAGCGTTCTCTATGCATTTTTAACACCATACTGCGATCGCCACCCGCCTGCCAAGCGTGGCGATTATGGCAAACCCCGCCCAATTGTGGGAGGCCTATGTCCAGCAGTGGACGTCTTCCGGCTGAAATGATGATAATGATGATGCTTACACCTTAATGGATTTTCTGTGGGCCATCTTTGAGATGGGTCGTGGTGATGACAGTTTTCCTCCCCCCGAAATAATTATGACCTACCAGCATTTCCACTAAAGCCTGATTTACACGGTGCGATTAAATTGCCTGTGGCATGCCCTAAGTTGAAGCAATACTAATAATTGCACCGACTAAACAGTGTTAAAACGACGTAAGACATTAATTTGTTGCTTGAATTTTATTATTATTATTATTTGTATGACACACTAGCAGCTAATTAGCTGATGCGTGTGTTTCAAATAGCTTGCAGATATTTAATCTGTCCAATCGGTTCTTGAAGCGTGAAGTGTGGGAGCCGTCACAACATTTTTCGGGAGCTTATTCCATGCTGTTACAACTCGGTTATGCAAGAATTGCTTCATAGGCTTTTTTTTTTATGACAGACGCAATAAACTGTTGCTGTTTGTGGGGAAAAAAAACTTGCGTCATAAATAGGACTTAAATAATAAGTTTTTTTTTCCACAAAATATGTTAAAAATATGAAAAATATGTTAAAAATATGTTATGTTCATTTTTCCTAGTAAGGTATATACCTTACTAGGAAAAATGAACATAACATTAAAGCAAATTTGAGCAGTATTTTTTTCGAGCAATGGTGGCCTAGTGGTAACGGCTCAGACTACAAGTTGTAGGTCATGGGTTCGAACCCAGGCTGGCGATTTACTTTGTGTAAGTTTCAATCACTACAAATTTTATCACCACTGTTCTTAAAATGGTGAAGGAAAACATCGTGAGGAAACCGGTATTCTTTGACAATAGTTACGGGTAGTCAGAAGCCGACAAGTCTGATCAGGCTTACCAAGGGAATTACACTTGGTAAGACTGGTTTGATTGGACTGGCTGACTTTTAGGCTTGTTGGACTGGCTGTTGGACCCAGTAACTGGGTTGTGGAGGTCAGATTGCTCAGGTTAGACTGGAAGTCAACCACAACATAATTGGGAAAACGCTAGGCAGATTGATTGATTACATAATGTTTACATCGAAAAGGGAGGATCCTCCGATCAGACGGGTGTTGTGTCTGGTGGGCAACTGCCCGACGGATGCGATTGGGATGTAGCTACGCTCCCGTCAGGAGGCGTGGCAAGCGGAGCCGAAGCATACCTCCCCGTCCGCGGATGGTATGCGGTGATCCATTAATATGGACCTCTCCTTTTGACCGCCTAAAACGGCAGGTAAATGATGAACACGCATTAGCAATCGCGTGTCCTGTAAATGGTTGCTATGCTTGTTTCGGTAGGCGCACCGCGACACCGTTCCGCAGTGCCGCTTTCTTCACGACATCTCGGCGGTCTGTCCCCGCTAGGCGAGACCCCCAGTTTCCTGAGGGACGCCCAACGACGACGACCAGCCTATATATACAAAAGCCCGACGTTTGATGTCGGGATGTTGTATATATGCCAGTCACACGGTAAACTTCTACTGCGCAATGCAGGATTTGTGTGACGTCAGGTCTTTATGATAGTTCTCTGTTTTTACTCATAGACATGATTTCTGTTTGACTGTCTCATTTGATAATGACAACGGAGCCTCTAATAAACCGATCACATCAACTTTCAAGAAACAATCTTTACACCTGACCTTAGAACAGTCTGGGTTAAAGAAAGTAACGTAGGTCCACTACTTTTACCTAACCACCTAGACCTTATACCAGCCAAACAACAGATGGATACGTAATCTGATCCGAGTAGAAACTATTCACCGCAGTGCATTCCCGTTCTGCCATTTCACTTTCAAATACTCGGTCAGTAGGCCCCTCTCCCAAGGAAAGTGAGTGTTCGATTATACTCACCGTTTCTCGTTTATCGATATAATTAATCGTTACACTAATTTCGGTTCAGTTGCTACGAACAATTGCATATCGCAATCTTATTTCGAAGATATTTTCTTTTCTTTTTTTTTTCGCACTTTTGGGTTTGTGGTCAGTTAGAGCTCTGAAGATTCTTGTACTCAAAAGACTGATTTCTAGTAAAGTGCCTAGTCTTCTTTATGTACCCCTATACTAGATCAGTATAGCTATATACTGTTTGGGCCTGCTCTTGATCTCGATGATGAGGTTTTGAAAGCGATGGATGAGGTCTATGATGAAATGAGCGTGCCCAGAAAACTATGCACTCTTGCTTTGAAGGCAGACGGATTATAAGTGGAAGGAAACACAGACGCTGGCAGAGAGTTCCACACTTTGGCTGTGCGCATAATAAATGTGGAGAAGAAGCGCTGAGTATTACTGGACGGGATATCAACCTAGTACGGATGGTACCCTGCAGTACGTCTGGTAGTCTGGTAATAAAAGGGCGATGGCGGGAGCAGGTCGTGGAGCTCCTACGCACACTCTCCGAATTACAGTCTGTAGAAGACCGACAGGCAAGTAAAATTACGCCGATGAACCAGACTGTGAAGCCTAGCCACCAACGTTTCGTCGACTAAGTATAAGCCTTTTCGCTCTGCGTTCCACCGAGTCAAGTGCAGCAAGTTGGTATTTTGTACTGTGTAGAAATTAGAGGCTGTGTTACAGCTGCCTGGATCTAGGGTTGCCAGGTCTTAAAACAGAAAAGCCGGACAGACCAGCCAGTTTAGGCGGACATTTAGGTAAAAAGGCCGGACGCCCTTAAATTTTTAGTTTTAGTATAACACGACAGTTTTGTTTTTAAGTAAAATCATGTTTTTTTTTTTAAATCATTTACCATAAAATCTTCTTAAATTCTAATTAACCCTTCATACGTAGAACAAAAACACAATGGGTTTTTAATTGTGTGTCTAATTACGGCATACAAGAGGTTAAACAACCATAAAACTGAATGAATCAGTCTTCTTTATTATTAGGCATTCAATATTAATTTCAATAATGAAAAACAAATTTAAACAAAACGTTTATTTACCATAAAATCTTCTTGAATTTTAATGAAATAACAAATTTAATGAAATGGTCAAAAATTTAAAAGCCGGACAGGCCTGCGTCTAATTTGGCCGCACACACAACCAAAAAGCCTGACTGTGTCCGGCTTTATCCGGACGCCACCAACCAAGGACGCTATCGGATCTATAGTTCTATCGTATGGGGCTATTAAACTATTATATATCAAAGATCATAGATCTTTTTGTCAATGCAATATATTACGAAACATTTATGAGCTTCGGTATATTATTTATTTCTTGTACATATTTCATATAGGATAGAGAAGGTTGAAAAAAGGAAAAGAAAGAAAAAACGTTTGTTTGCGGTAAACATGACCCAAAGAAAGAACACAAACACGAAAAGAAGAAGTACAACTGGGTAATATCCCCCGTAGAGTCACACCTAAGATTTTTTAGGTAAGAATTCTGTTTGTTAACATTGGTGCCGATTCCCTTGTTCACAAACTAAACTAAATTTAAGTTCAGTGCATCTTTTTCTTTCTATTTCATTAAGAAAAGGACAGAAGATAAGTTTTAGTTTAGTCCTGTCAAATTAATCAAAACAAGCCCTTCCACCAACCAAACCGAGCAGAAAATAAATGACGCCTAGTTAACTTGCTAATGAAGTCTAGTTACGGCACATTTTAGCGTTTTATTTGCAACCAATGGATTAGGTATCTAGAAATTAGCTTCAATCAGCTATAATTGAATGTAAAATCGATCTGCAATCTTCGTACTTAAGGTGCGCTTACATGGGCAACTAAAATTACTCAATCCTGGTCAATTCTCGTCAACTATCACGACTACATCCGGCAATTTAGGGCGATGGCAACATGTAGCAACCTGTTGCCAGAGATACAGCCACACAATACCATACAATATGGAGCAACTTAAAAAACTATGCAATACAGGTCAATACACCGACGACACACTCGTACTGCACTGCACGTAGAAAGAAAGAAATTAGCGGCGAGGGTGGCGGCGGTGAACTCTCCCGCTGCCCCCGCCGCCAGCCGGTTCCTCTTGCAAAAACGAGACATAGTTATACCACAGGTTATACGTACAAACGAGATAGAAAGAAAATTGACTAACAATTTCCAAACTGATTGGATGTTCGGCAACTCATATCATGGCGACATTGAGAAATGTAAAATATATGGAGCAATTAGAGCCAATATTCCCGAAACAATTGCCGCTTTTGATTGTTGTTGCTCCAGATTGCTCCATTTAGTTGATCCAGATTGATCCATTAGTGTTGCCGAGCAATAATTGCTCAAAAACTTGCCCGTGTAAGAGCACCTTTACTAAATCCTGAGAAACAATTTCTACAACATGCAATAAACTAGATTTCAAGCCAAGTTATCCATGTTTGGTTTTTCTAATTAACGCTGCTTAGACCAGACTTACGACACAAGAATTTCGCAATTTAGTGCATAGACCTATGTACCTACCTCACCATATTCTGTGACACCTATACCCGCGGAGGGTCTCACAAACTGAAAGTTTGGAACCTAATTTCACTTCGTAAATAATCCCTGTAGGCGTATGTCCAGGGATTATTTATTGAAATTGGGCCCCAAACAAATAATTGTCACCAAATAAAGTGCCACGTGCTACTCGCACGAACGCACGGTATAAACTTAGCAACGATTAAAGCAGCTAACTAAGACCAAATATAAAACCCAAGACAGAGCGCTGCGAACAATCCATTGAAGGATGCAAAAACTACACCTCCGCGCTGTGCGTACACGCTCACACGCACACATTTACAACCATTTACAATCAATCAACATCTCACTATACCCAAAGTCTCTAATTCAGATAATTTATGTGAACAAAGTAATGTCAAGAAATGTCACTGTCAAAATGACAGGACAGTGGTTCAAAACATTTTATAATTTTTTTTTTTTTGTAAATTATCATCTATAAAATTAAAGTGAATTAATTATAAGAACTATGCAAACAAAATACCGTTGCCAAACAATGTTTTGTGTAGTGTGTCGGAGACACGGCCTATGATCGTCATAATCAGCCATTTTAAGTCCACTGCTAGACGTAAACCTCCCAAAATCGATTTCCTCTCGAAACAGTTTACAGCCGTTTTCATCCAAAATGTGGCTAGATAAGCTACTTACAAAATGAATCTATGAATGAGAGTTGTAATATTAGTGTTGTTAAATATGTAAAAAAAAATGAAAATTTTTGGATCTCCTGCATTGTTACCAGTGTCATAAACTATTTTATACTAGAAAATCTCCTTTTTTTAATAACTTTATTTAAAACCGAAAACATATAAAAATAATTACGGTATGATTATTTTTTAATTATTATTTCTTAAAATCAGTACTCAAAAGAAAACGGAACCTTTTGTTTTCGCCATTTTATGTGAATTACCATTACGAAGATATTTTTTTGATATGTTATCCCCTTTGTTTACATAAATTATCTGAATTTGAGACTTTGGGAGTGCACACACGTTTACGAAACTGGCCTCATGTCACTGTTTATTTATTATTTATTTATTTAACACTTTCTCACACAAATATACAGAGGCGGACTTAATGCCATAGGCATTTTCTACCAGCGCTCTGTCTTGGTTTTTTATTTGGTCTGAGGCAGCTTACAGGAAATACAAAATTATAGATTGGTGAAATAATAAAAAATCACTAAAGGCTATTTTGCCGATCTTACAGGCCTATGCGCAGGTATGAGAAGGTTATGAAAGAGCATGTCAACCGTTTTCTCATTTGCAGGATTTTGACGATATACACACATCAAAAAAAGTTTGTGTTCACTAGCATAAGCTGATATTTTTTTTTTTATTGAACTTTATCAAGAAAAATTCTTTGTTGTGTGTTTTCTTTACATAGAAATACCCATTTTGAAATTAAAAAATAAAACATTTTTTTTTATTTTTTTTTTTAAATTGAGTAATTAATCATAATATAATTGTAACAGAAATTTGATAGAAAGAAAAAGACTGATTAACCAAACTGAAACAACAATTTATTAATAAAAGGTTTATATTCAATATAATATAGTAACTCCTCCCATGGCTCGAACACATACGGTGATCCTCCTGAGCATGCTGAGAATCAAGTTAACCAGCATTCTTGGGGTAACCTGTCCCATTCTTGAATAGCGGCTTCCCTGAGCTCTGGCTCTGTCTGGGGACGTGGCTGACGGTTCCACACAGCTTGCTTAAGAGCATCCTACGCGTGCTCTATTGGGTTTAAGTCAGGCGAGCCGGCAGACCAGACTAACCTTGTGATGTCATATTCTCAATTTAGATTTTTCAAAGTGATCGCAAACTTTTTTTGATGTGTGTACTTATTATACGTCACTTTCAAAAATATTAAAATCATCACATAAAACCTAAATACATAAAGATGTACATAGAATTATTAATTGGTACTTTCTTTTACTCATAATTATAAAGCTATCAGAGCAAAAATTACGTTTGTATGCACATTAAATACATTAAGATTTTTAAATATGCAATGAGTGCATTGTTATTTGTAACATTAACTTTCACATACATCAACGGAATATGTTCAAAAAGTGTAATTATATTACGATTTTTTTGTAAACTTGAACAGCACAGTATTTTGTTAGGTCGTTGCAGATTATTTTTGAAGTGTTTATTTTTTGTTACTTCTTGGCGTACTGTACTTTCTTTCATAACATTGAATTAAACTGAACAGTCACGCTCGGGTCGGTGACGCTGAATCGGGTATACTCGCCTTCAGTCGGTCGGTGACGACAACAGGGTAGCGGATAAAATTTACTTATTTTTGACTTCTCATGCTCTAAAAGTACGCCAATATAGCCCTACGAAGCGGGACTAAAGTGACCAGTTTAGTCTCTAGTTAGTGAAAAGTAATTAGTTTTTTAATTTCCTTCATGTGACATAGACAAACTCAAACAACCAGTAAATAATAATCTGTGGAGTGTGGACCATCTTCATTGCAAAAATGTTGAGAGTTTTAGTTCCATGGTTTTTCCGCAAAAAAAGGTGGCGCCATGTATTTTAAATTGTGAATCTGTGACTGGTTTAGAATAAAAAACTGACCGCGAAAATTTCAGAATTTTTGGCGAGTATAAATTTGTTCGGTATTAAATAAATTTATTAAGAATGTCCATGAACAGTGAAGAGTTTGACGTCGAGCAAAGAGCAAAAGACATAATAGATAAACTTTTGCCGCCAAAATCGCGGAAAATTTACCTAAAAACTTACGAAAGTTTTATGGACTGGAGGAATAATATTTATTAAATGTTTTTGTACTAAATTGACTATTTTTCTCGCACTCAAAGTGAAAAGTACAGTTTGCACCTCGAGACTAAACGCCAACTTAATATACCCTCGGTTTCATTGAATCCATCGCACGCTCGGGAGTCAAACCACCTCTGGTATATTATGGCTTCGTTTAGTCCCTCGATATAAAATATACTATTCTTGTTCTCTGGACGATTTTACGTAGGCGACAGGCGACTTACTTATGATTAAACGTCTCATGTTTGTTCAGTTCATTGTGATTTTTTGTTATAATGGACCAGTATACTTATTAATTAGAAGGCATAGAGATTTATTTGTAGGCTTAACTATAATCGCATTAGGGCAACCTGTAATGATACATTTAAGTTGTTCTATTTAATTAATAAATTATAGGTTGATTATGCTAAGGCTAGAACCTACCTACTTGCTCTAGAAGGACAGTAAATACTGAACTGTACATTATATACCACTTCAAAATGATATACCTACCTAATGTTTAGTTACCAAATCGTTCAAAGGAAATCAATCATTACGAATACGAAAACTGTATAATTCACGATGTATCCGTCGGAATAGGCCTCAACAATACTTGTTGGTGATTACCGCTAATGTGACCATTGTTCACACTTCAGTGGGACATCCCTGAAGCGGCTTTACATTATCGTAATCGTCATTGTACTACGTAATAAAATACGATTGGTAGTGTGTATTTAATTGTTATTGGTCTTTTGTGTGGTCATAAATTGTGTGTGATGTTTAAATATGCGTTGATGCATACCATATTTATTTATTTTATTTAAGGTGAAGCTAGTCGACGGCTCGATCTCGTTGGTGGGCGTCGTCAAAATGCATGCTATTTCATCTAACATCGCGTGTGAAAGGGACACTGGCACTGTGATTTCAGACACTGTGATGAGCAGTAAGAAGCTAGTGCGCGCACGGATACACACTTCCGTTTAGTATACCAATGCTAATGACGCACACATGTGCGATTTCATTTTATGAACAGACCTTTGGACGTATTGAGTATAACGTATAACTACAAAACTACCCAATATCTACTCAAAATAAAATTATTTGAACTTTGAATAAATGCCTGTACGGTTTCTATTCTGCAATTTTCACACAGCATAATATATTTATTTACGCCCAAAGAATCAATGTTGAAATATGGAAGTTTTGACGCTCATAACTTCCTTATCAATATTTATTTTCAATTTCTGCTTCCATACAGGACTAGATAATGGCGAGACAAATTGATATTATTTTTAGTTTTGAATGTATGATCACCGTCAAACAGACGAGTAATCACCATACTGCGTTTATATGGAAGAATGACCGACTAGAGTGTCCTTAAGATTTACGTATACATATATACAATATAACAGATTTAAATGTATCTAAGGCGTTGTACAGTAAAATTTAAACAAAACATAATGAAAAACAGAACACGAGAAATTTAATTTAAATTTAAATTTGTATCGGCAATAACGCGTACATATAACATGCTTCATTGTATAGTTAGATATTGAGATACTCATGATAGCACAAGTTTAAACCTTAGTGGTTTTTGGTTGCTATTTATTAAGTAATCCTGTGTTCTTTTGTATAAATGATAAATAAAAAAAAAATTTTTTTTGTAAAAAAACAAAATTAGAAAAATAAGAAACAATGTAAGATAAAAATGCAATCAATAGAAAAGTACAACTTTTTACTTAAATATGATTTTACTAATCATATTTTTACTTATCATATGATTAAAAGTAACCTTAGTTCTTGTGTATTGTATTTCAGATGTCAATTCTATCCCCTTATAACACTGGCAATATATTTGAAGTCCGTGATCGTTTCAGAGTTTTAAATAAAATTGTACTTTTTTTTTACGAATCTTAAATACAATACACAAGCTATACTTATATTTATATATAGGTACTTGTACATATTTTAATTATTATTTTAAGACTGTTCGATTTTTCTTTTTGTTTATTTTGAGGGCTGTTTGTGTATGTGAGTTAAATGTTTGTAAACGCACCCACAATACAGGAGAAATTCCTAGTGGGGAGCAACGTTTAAAAAAAACTTATTTATAGATTTTCTGATGTTAAATAAAAATGAAAGTAATTTGTTTTGGTATACAAGCTAACACTAATGTATTTAATATGTACAAGTATATAAACAAACGGATACCTAAAACGGAAAATGGTTTAAATATTTTAGAATGGCCTATTCAACGATACCCCACACCATGGGATAGACGGGGAAAAAAAAGTATCACTTTTTGTGTAAGGGATCTAACCTACAATTTTTTTGTTTTTCATGATTGTGTTTTACCACTTTGTTGGCATGATTACGAGTAATATAATATATACCCATGCCAAATTACAGCTTTCTAGTACTAAGAGTTTCTGACAGACAGATAGACAGACGGATATATCGAAACTATAAGGGTTCTTTGTTGACAACGGAACCCTAAAAAAGCATTGCTGTCAATGGGAAAAGTGCCCAAAAGGCTGTCAGCATTGTCACGTTGGATGGAAATGCAATGCGCAATAACTTTAATCTAAGTAAGCGGTCTACCGCAACTATTCCCGACCCGTTTAGAAATCTCGAATAGATACCCGATCAGCATTTCTAATCTGAGGTTTAACACAACCTAACCCTCACATCAGGCTGCAAGGTCCACTTTCTAATTACTTCTGCCACATTACCTGTTTTTATTGCAGGCACACTCTTGCACCTATAATTGACTTTCGAGAAATTTTCAAGACATTTTACTACCTAATAAAAAGTAGTACACTGAAAAACTTTTTAAGTTGATTTAAGCCTTTTTTTTAACCTATATTTTGGGTTAATATAGCACCTACCGACATGATTTGATAAATCAACAATTTTTTTGTTAATTCAAAAAAAAAATTGTCAAAACAAACGTCATGGAACAGTTTTAACCCTTCATATGCCGGAACGTAGATCTACGCGAGACACAATGGGTTTTTAATTGTGTCTCTAATTACGACATATGAGAGGTTAATAACACAATTTAATGTCAACTCAACCAAAAGGAACCAACAATCAAAAAACTATTCGGTTTTTCAGTGTACTGAAACACGACTGCTAGCTTAACTATTCTTGGCAAACTTACCTTTTGACCGCCACGTCAAATAAGCAAAAAAAATACAAACAAACCTCGGCGCCAAACTACGAAATCAGGCTCGTACAGACTAGTGCGATATCGCGGGCGCGACGCGACACTAGTAGCACAATTTCTTTGTCGGTGCCTGTCGCGCCCGCGATATCGCGCGAGTCTGTACGAGCCTTTCATCCTTTCGAGTTTTTGTCATCATATGATAATATAGATGAAAATAAAGAAAGAAGTTCAACTATACCCAAAGTCTCAAATTCAAATAATTTATGTACACAAAGGGAATAATATATCAAAAAAATATCGGCATAATGGTAATTCACACAAAATGGCGAAAAAAAGGTTAAATTTTCTTATAAGTACTGATTTTAAGAAATAATAATTAAAAAATAATCATACCGTAATTATTTATTATAAATTTTCGGTTTTAAACAAAGTTATTAAAAAAAGGAGATTCTCTGGTATAAAATATTTTATGATACTGATAACAATGCAGGAGATCCAGACATTTTAAAATTTTTACATCTTCAACAACACTAATATTACAACTCTCATTCATAGATTAATATTGTAAGTAGCATAAATCTAGCCACATTTTGGATAAAAACTGTTTTGAGTGGAAATCGATTTAGGGAGGCCTACGTCTAGCAGTGGACTTAAAAGGGCTGATTATGACGATCACAGGCCGTGTCTCCGACACACTACACAAAACATTGTTTGGCAGCGGTATTTTGTTTGCATAGTTCTTATAATTAATTCACTTTAATTTTATAGATTATTATTTACAAAAAAATAAATGATAAAATGTTTTGCACCTCCTGCCATTTTGATAGTGACATTTCTTGACATTACTTTGTTTACATAAATTATCTGGATTAAAGACTTTGGGTATAATATAAATTAGGATGAGTCAAGGAACATAATTAAGCAAAGGAAATAAAAACAATGTTGTTTTATGAGCTTTAGTTACAGATTTACGTATAAAACCTTTCATGTAATCGTAACCGTGGCGTCTGGGCACATTTTGAATTTCGACCCCTGACCCACCCCGTCGCATCGCATCGCCTGCCCGCGCTATGTCTTATTTTTGCTAAGGGCTCTTATAGGGTGTTGTTTAATAGCCTTCCACAAGAATTGGGCTATCAAATGCAAAAATCTTACACCTGTAATTGGCTCTTGAGAAAGTTTCACGACATTAAAACTTACTGTTGAAACACAGCAGTCACGAAAGACCTAGGTGGTTTAACCACCCATTGATTCAATACAAAGTGGTGGGTAACCTTTTTAGACAAGTATGTCTCAAAATAGCAGTGCGGACAGCAATAACTACTCGTTCCCCGGGAAATAAAAAAAAAGTGTGCCGTCACAAGACGCCCGGTAGATAATTATGAAACATCTACAGGGTGTACGGGACAGCCCTCCGCAGACTGGTAGGGTGAATTCAGTATATCATACTAAGAAGACCGGTACATGAAATTATTTCAGGAACGTTATGGGAAACCAATAAACCAGATTTTTTTATTACCTCACATGCAATTATCGTTACCGTGGCAAAACGCAGGTAGCGAACGGCAACGCAGCGAGTGAGTTCGATGAACTCTGTAGCTAGGCAGAAAGTGAACAGCTGATTTCGCGCGTCGTTTTTTAGAGTATATCAACATCCATTCCTGGTTTGTGATTTTAGCTGTTTTATTTACATAAATGGAGTGTTTCGTACAGAAAATGTAATTTTAGGTTAAAATAAAGGAAACACGTAACTGAAAAAACAATAAATAAATGAAATAGCAAATTTCCAGTGGAATATGATTCAAAATAAGGAGCTGAATGCACCCTGTTAGTTTGCGGAGAGCTGTCCCTTACACCCTATATATTATTAATATTAGAATCCATAATTAATGAAAACCTATACCGAAATATGGAGTACAATAAAAATTTGTTTCGTTAATAAAATATATTTATTTTTCTTATTACTTTAATTATAATAGAAACAACGCAGCTCACACAGAGTAGCAACAAAGTACATATGCGAGCGCACAAACAAGGAAGTCGAGAGCGGTGGCGTAGAGAGGGCATCACGGCTTGACAGCGTCATGTCGTTTACTGTCACGGCATACGAGTCGGTTTATATAACTCAACCTTTAACCGCCTCTGTGGTCTAGTGGTAAAACCACCTGTCTCAGAGCCAGAGGTCCCGGGTTCGATTTCAAGCGGGGGCAAAAATTTCTGCTCGGTTTGGTTGGTGGTAGGGCTTGCTCTAAGTCCGCCTGGCTAGCTACCACCATCTTATCGAATTCTGTCGCCATAACAACAATGTTAACAGCATTTGTTGTGTTTAGGCAGTAAGAGGTAAGATAGCCAGTTCCTCTGTGGTTGAGGATTCCGGGTGAAGCTCGCTTCCATCTTCGACCTTATCATCACTTACCATCAGGTGAGATGAAGGCCAAGAGCATACCCGTTGCAAGTAAAAAAAAGGAAAATCTAATAATGGTGCCGATTCCCTTGATCACAAACTAAACTAAATTTAAGTTCAATGCATCCTTTTCTTTCTATTTCATTAAGAAAAGGACGGAAGATAAATTTTAGTTTAGTCCTGTCAAATTAATCAGCGCCTGTCACTACTCCATACAAGTTTAGATGTAATTAATAACTTGCCGACTAAAATTACGTCAATTTACGTCAAGCGCTTATTAATTTGACAGGACTAAACTAAAATGTATATTCTGTCCTTTTCTTAATTAAATAGAAAGAAAAAGGTGCACTGAACTTAAATTAAATTTAGTTTCTGAACAAGGAAATCGGCACCAATGCCTCTGCCTCTTGAGTAAACATTTACCACAAGACATGAAGTTACATGATAATAAAAAAATATTGAAATAAACCTGCTATTCCCTTTTCGGCCTAACAGAACTGGTGGTCACCGTGCACCGCCAACCATGCAACGGTTGCACAAGAAATGAAACCGTTGCGTGTAACGCGTAATTCCGGAACCTGCCCCTATTACCAACACCTGTAATTTATTTGTTTGCTCTGTACTATCAGCTGTTTGGATTAACCTGCCCGTCGTTGTTTTTGATAGCATCTTTTGCTTGGACTTGTATAACGTATAATATGGTCCGGTAAAAGGGAAATCCTATCCTACTCCTACTAATATTATAAATGTGAAAGTTTGTGAGGATGGATAGATGTATTTTTTACTCAATCACGACAAAACGGCATAACGGATTTGGATGAAATTTAGCACACAGATAGTTTATAACCTGGACTAGCTTTTGCCCATGGCTCCGCCCGCGTGGATGTCGGTTATCGCGTAAAAAAGTAGCTTATGTCCTTCTCCATATCCCAGACTATATCTCTGCAAAATTTCATGACAATCAGTTTAGTGGTTTAGGCGTGAAAACGTAACATACAGACAGACAGACAGACAGTGTTACTTTCACATTTCTAATATTAGTATGGATTAATACATAGGTTACTTTTTATCCCGATATTCCCACTGAATCGAGACTTATGTGGAGGAAACCGTGGGGCGCAGCTAGAATATATTATATTAAAATAACCAGTATACCAAATGTAAATGATGCGACTTATGTAACGGTAATGTTTTATTTACAGCTGTTTTATAGGCCAAATAACACTAAATAGTTATCACGTTGTTGTTATTTAATACTTTTTTTATTTAATTTAATAAAAAAATATCTATGTTTTGTCAAGTCATAAAAATGGGTCGCTATTAGGTGAATATTTAATTGATTGCGCATGTATGTAAATTAGAGATGGGCCGAATGTGGTTTGAACCGAATCCGAACTTCGGCCGAACATTCGGTTAAAACTAAAAGTTCGACCGAATTTCGGTTCAATTTCGCGCGCTTTCTCGAGAGCGACACGTCGTGACTTCTACTTCAATTATAGCTAGATGTACCGCACACTGCGCTCCCGGCTCTCCAGCTCCTGGAAGCTCTGTATAATTCTGAGTGACTTTTTTGGAGGCAGAAAACTTATACGTAAAAATACGTAACAAACTTCTGCCAGATAAGGTTGAGTTTTGGTGATTTGCACCTGCAACCTGCCTCTAGTAAATTTTAAATATGAGTGAGTAGATATATGAGAAAAGGCTGTATAATTTGATTGATGAAAAAAACAAATAAAAATACTTGATGCCAAAAACGTGATTTTTTTAATCAATTTACGAATTGTACCTAATCCAGATATTTGTTAGAAGAATATTAAGTCTATTTCATTTTTGTGAAATAGTATGTCTAATTAATTAGGCAGAGATTTTCAAGACTAATAAGAAGAACTGATTTAATTTAAGGTTAACATTTACAATGTTCCTAACTAAAGTAAATGACCACAAGTGAGTAAAAGACATAATTTTATTTTACAGTAATGCTATTCTAATTCTTTTAAATTTCAGTTAAAATAGTGCAAGTAGGTATTATTTTTCTTGTGCCGAATGTTCGGCATCTGAACCGAATTTAGGCCGAATGCCGAATGAGAATAATTTAATCTAGGATTTCTCCACGATGTCGAAAGTGTCATCAAGGTAACGAGATGATGGTATAAAGATGAGATATAAATTCATTGTCCACAATCATAAAGATTCAAAGCGACCCTGTGCTAGTTAAATTTCGTAACAGCGGCGGCGACATCACAAAAAATTGTTATGCTGTCTGTCAAGCAGTTATGAAATCAACAACAATGGTCTGATGGCTTATTACAACGTAATTACAGGAGATTGCCGCGTGCTTGCTATCACTTGCATCGTAATGGTTTAACATGGTGATCATAATGACAGGAGTCGTTAAGATTAAAGGTCTCTGCACACAGCGGGCGGGGCGCGGCGGGGCGGGACGCCGACGCGACGCTGAGCAGTTGTAATGTACTAGATATTATGAACGACGCCACACAGAGCGTCGCGTCGCGTCGCGTCGAGCCGGACGGCTCTGTGTGGCGTCGTCCGTAATATCTAGTACATTACAAATGCTCAGCGTCGCGTCGGCGCCCCGCCACGCCCAGTCCCGCCGCGCCGCGCCCGCTGTGTGCAGACACCTTTAAATATACAAATACAACTATTATTACCTATGTTCTTTACTTGTTGAATAAATAAAACAATGTTGACCTAAGAACGGAGGTAAAGATACTAATTTGCCGCAACTATTTAATGCATAAAACGCTCAGAGCGTGTCTTCTGCGGAAGTCAGTTTTTTTTTTTTTTTTTTTTCGGAAGTAAACTAAAAGTGAGTTAAATACAGCACAACTCATAGAATTATTTAGAGACGAAATTACTTAGAAGCTCGGGTCGGTGACGCTGAATCGGGTACACTCGGCTCCAATCGGTCGGCGCTGAATCGCGTATCTCTCTAATCGTAAGTTTTTACTACTATCGTGAAGTCATAAGCACCAGTGCCGGATTAACCACGTTATAGCAAATGTAGCTTTTGCTACGGGCCCGCTTAAAAGGGGGCCCCGCGCAAAAGGGGGCCCCGCGTATCCAAACCCGTCAAACCTCCGCCTGAGCGTAATTTCGTCGCCTTAGTAATGAAGGGAGCTATTCCACACTAAACTGGTTCCAAGATAAAGATAAATCAAAAAAATTCACCACTTGATTTTTTGTTCCTAGTTTAATTTAACTCCTTTCACGTCTGAATGAAAAACCAAACCTCTAGTTGAGCTATCACTTAGATATCTTCACCACTAGAATCTCCGTCTAACGACGAGTATGGTGGTGTTCATAACTCAATTCGGTCAAAAGTGTGGCTTAGCGCTCTTCACCACTAAGATGAGGATTTTATGAATGAAACTTATTAAGACGTGCTATATTGAATTTACTTAATAAACTACACTTAACAATCCCCATTAGACAATCGGTAACCGATTATTTCGTTGGCGAAAATAAAACACAATTTCAAACGAGATAAAAAAAATCTAACGAATAATAATTTTGCCGAAAATGAAAATAAAACTGTCAATACACATACTTAGGGTATGTCCAACTTTTAACTTGAATAACTTTTACAATTATATGAGACCTTTTTTATAGAATTTTTTTCCTTTCAAAAACATGTATCGCGCTAGGTGGTAAAGTGCTTGTCACACCAGATATAAAATTCCAAAGTTTTAAAATAATTTATTCAACACATTTGCTCAAAAACTGCATTTACGAAGCCTGTACGCATTGTTCGAAAGTTAAAAATTACGCACCATACAACGGAATGTGCGGTAAAATAGGTACTCTCACCTAAGTACCTATTTTACCGCATACCCTGTTGTATAGCACCGTGCGTATTCTTTACGGTTTTTTTTTAATTTCCATAAAAAATATTATAAGAATTCCACCAAGGAGGTTCACATTACAAGAATAATAAATAAGCTGACTGATCGAACCTCCTTGAAAGCGCTTTTGCTCAATACTTTTGTCTCACTTTAATACTAAAGAGTAAATGAGACGAAAGAAGTAGTACTAATTTTCACCACGTGCATGTGGCGCCGTTTGCAAATTCACGCCATTTTCATATTAGAAACGTCAAAGATTGTTGCGACTTTCCAACTGATATTTATAAACAAAGTAATAATATGAGCTCAAGCGAGGAATCTGATATTAATATGGAATCTACTCCACCTGATATTTTGAATGTGTCTCTTGACAAAAAAAAACATAAATGTCTATCATAATGTTATAATTTATTAACATTATTTTTTATATATCATTTTGTTTCATTACATATTGTACTTTTTTCTCGCAAATATGTTGAAAAACATTGTATGACACACGTGCAGAAATTGGTATTTACAAACTCGTGACTATGGTAAGCCCTCGACTTCTCGTTTGTAAAAAACAACTTACCGCACTAGTATCATAAATAACTATTCCCATGTTATTTAAATTGAAAATGGGGAATATGGATTCACGTCTTGAATTTTATTTTTACACTTATACCCATAGCAGATCAAGGGCCTCTCGATAGAATGTGCTACGGGCGACGCGCTTGCTTAATCCAGCATTCATAAGCACATAGCCTATTTTTTAGGCCTTAACTCATTCTGTCCCACTACCTTATCAGTTAAAATCACAGCATAACGACAAATTAAAACTCTTTAAGTTAATTTAATCGATCCAACTGGCATGCTATTTTACATAGACAGGCACTGCCTTTTTCTGCCTTACTGAACAAAGTGTTTATTCAAGCAAGTTTCCGTGGGCTTCCATTGCAAAATACTTGACCACTCAACACAGGCAGTTTATAATGAAGATAATATATACACATAACCACGTATCTTAACCTTATAATTATATGACTTACTAGCTTCTGCCCGCGACTTCGTCCGCGTTAAATTTCTTGACTCCCGACCCACCCCGTCGCAACAGATTGTCTGCTCGTGCTTTTACTTCGTTTACGCATAAACTTTCATTTAAAAAAAATGGTTTCCTAGTTAATAGGAATGTAATTCTTCCTCATGAATTGGGCTGTAAAAAGCAAAAAGATTTTTTCAAATCCAACTCGCAGTTCCAGAGCTTAGCACGTTCAAAAAACAAAAACCGGCCAAGTGCGAGTCGGACTCGCGCACGAAGGGTTCCGTACCATCCATACAAATCCTTATCCTTACTAATATTATACATGTGAAAGTAACTCTGTCTGTCTATTTGTCTGTCTGTCTGTATGTTACGTTTTCACGCCTAAACCGCTAAACCGATCGTCATGAAATTTGGCAAAGATATAGCCTGGGATATGGAGAAGGACATAGGCTACTTTTTTACGCGATAACCGACATCCACGCGGGCAGAGCCGCGGACAAAAGCTATCCATACTAATATTATAAATGTGAAAGTAGCTCTGTCTGTCTGTCTGTATGTTACGTTTTCACGCCTAAACTGCTGAACTGATCGACCTGGGATATAGAGAAGGACATAGGCTACTTTTTTACGCGATAACCGACATCCACGCGGGCGGAGCATAAAAAACGGCAAAAAAATCATGTCTGTTGTATGGGAGCCCCCTTAAATATAATTATTTTCTGTTTTTTAGTATTTTTTGTTATAGCGGCAACAGAAATACATCATATGTGAAAATTTCAACTGTTTAACTATCACGGTTTATGAGATACAGCCTGGTGACAGACGGACAGACAGACAGACAGGCAGACAGACGGACAGCGGAGTTTTAGTAATAGGGTCCCATTCTACCCTTTGGGTACGGAACCCTAAATACTAACTCTTCAGCTTTTAAATGATGTAAGGGCAACTTTATTCAAAATTAAATACTTGTGATGAATAACGTATTTATTTGGATAAGGATTAATACCATGTTTATGAAAACTCCTTCGCAAATAATGCATTAATTTTGAACAAATTTGATTACCATAAAAAAGGTTATAGTGAGTCAATCTTAAAAGATAGACATATGCTGTCGCGGACTTTTTTTTTAGATAATTTAAAGAGGAACAATTCCATCGTACATGATATTTGCGTAACTTAAACCGTTTACGCAGCGCACGCAACGGAAGCTCTCAAAAAGGAATATTTTTTCCCGTTTTTGCAACATTTTTCATTTATGCTCCGCTCCTTTTGGTTGTAGCGTGATGTTATATAGCCTATAATATTCCTCAATAAATGGACTATCCAACACAAAAAGAATTTTTCAATTCCAACCAGTAGTTCCTGAGATTAGCGCGTTCAAACAAACAAACAAACAAACTCTTCAGCTTTATATATTAGTATATAGATGTATAGTATCCAGTGATAATGGATTGAGAAAGAATTTGTTAGGCTTATAAATATAATTATTTCCTAACAAAACCGGTGTCTTGAGTGTTTGTTTTAGAGCCATCAATTCGCCCACTTGTTTGCTATTTAAATATACTCAATATTCAAGTGATGGGATTATGATAATTATGTATTTTCAAGGCAAACATCAAACAATTTGAATTGGTCTTGAGTTTTTTTACGTCTTCAATAGTATCAGCCTTTGGTAAACACTCATTCGCAATTTTTTAGGTACCTATAATGCATAGAGTATTTGTTCTCTTTAAAATATGTATATGTTTGAGCCTATTTTATTTTTTTAATCTAGTAAGTAGGTACATCAAAGTCAAAGTCAAATCAAACTACAGAACGGATTCTGAAAATTCTTTTTGCATTTGATAGCCCAATTCTTTAAGAAGATATGTGATATTCAATATCACGCTACGACCGATAGGAGCTGGACAAAAAGAAAAAAAAAGTCAGAAAGAACACAGATTCTGAAAATTATTTTTGCATTTGAAAGCCCAATTCTTGAGGAAGATTATAGGAACAAAACAAATAAATGTATTTTTTTTTTTTAGTCTAGTACCTCACGCCGGGTATCCGCTGGTAGGCACATAAAAAGCACTTTTGCAAATCAAAATTTACAGGTAAAAATATCTCTACCCTCCAAAAGGTAGTTTCGTATGGAGAGAAATACATTTGGATCTGAGGTTAAAAATCCGGACTCGATGTTCGTTGTCGGATCAGTGATTGACAACGACAACGAAAGAGAGCAGCAAGTTCTATCATTGTCCTCTCTTCTTCAACCCATTCCCACTCAAAGCTGACTCCTCTATTCCAATGTACGTCATTCTTCCCGATCTCTTCCCAGCTACCTTGATCAGGTCATGGGTCCATCTAGTTCTCTAAGCATTTCAGTGATGACTTATGGCACTGAAACGTGGTCGCTCACAATGGGCCTTATTAGAAGGCCAAAAGTCACCCAAAGGGCAATGGAGAGGGCTATGCTTGGAGTTTCCCTACGTGATCGAATCAGGAATGAAGAGATCCACAGGAGATCCAAGGTAACTGACATAGCTCGACGAATTGCCAAACATAAGTGGCAATGGACAGGGCACATTGCTCGCAGAACAGATGGCCGTTGGGGACCGCGTACCTCACGGCCTCCCACAAGGCAGACTGATGACCTTGTGAAAGCCGCAGGAGTCCGATGGATTCGGGAAGCACAGAACCGGTCGAAATGGCGGAGCTTGGGGGTGGCCTATGTCCAGCTGTGGACGTCTTTCGGCTGAAATAATGATGAAAAGTATTTCCGTGTTTCCTACAAACTCAAACTCAAAGCAAATATTTCAAATATTCCAATAATAGGCACTTTTGAAATGTGCTTTAAGCTAGAAATGACTGAAGCGGTGTTTAGCCTTAGCTTCAAGTTTACCAGTTCATGGCCACTAGGCTATTAACTTACCTACTTGCAGTCAAGGTCTTCCGTGGATTATCGATACCGAGGCCACGTTTGTCTACGTAATATGTTTATTATTTTGTAATAATAATAATCATCATTTATTCAAGCAACAAAGTGTTAGTAACAATATACTAACAAACTATATTAGTAAACATTAACAGCCGGTCGATTCTGTAAAAATCTCACCGTGAAAATTTAGGTGAAGTGAGCTCCAAATGAACTGTTTTTCCACCTGATGCTAGGGATTGACAGCTCACTCTACGCTCACTTCACTTAAGTTTTCACGATGAGATTTTTACAGAATAGCACTACAGACACAATTTGTGACATCACTGCTGCAAGGTAACAGGCCCAGCTGATACCCTGCAGCAGTGGTTCACAAACGCACAATCCAGCCTACTCGCTACCATAGATAGAATGCTATTGGTACCGTCCCGTACCCTACTAACTAGGGATGCGCACCGCTTCCGCATCACAGTGTAGAAGCAGTCAATGACCACGTTTCGAAACTCTGCTATTATTCTGCACGACTGCTGAACGTAGGGTCCTGGGTTCGAAAGCACGTTAAACCGTTGGCCCTGCGCCTTTTTTAATTTATTTTTTTGGGTGGGAAATTATCAAATAATTTCCCCCGCTCTGGGCGAAGCAGAAGTGCGTGTCAGACTTTTACCGACTAAAATCCACCTGTGTTCCTTCAGTTGCCTGTGTGCCAGGGCCACGGTATCCCTTTCGGACAAACCCGCAACCCTGGCAGGCATCAGTCCTAGCGGTCATTTCGTGCTGACATCTCTTTGAGGCGCGCGTGGAACACAACGCTCCGTCGACCCGGGCCTGGTCCTTACTGGACGGCGAGCTGCCCATTGCTCGCCGTCCGCAAGCCCGCGCTTATGGTGGCTGAGAATCGGCTATCAACTCCTTGGCCCTGCGCCTGATCTCTCTCCGGTCGTGTCGGATTATGCCGTCCCATCGAACTATGAGAGTGGGGGAAAAGTGGGTTCATCTATGTCTGCGCAAACACTTGTGCAATATAATATCTTCAGCTTCTCTGTTGAGATTGGCCGGCATGGCCGAAATTCGATCTGGGGCCCAAGTCTGTTATTTCTATAAATTCGTCACTCCAACACGATCCCATTGTCATTTTGCTAAAAGTTCGTAATCTGCTAAATTCATAATGGTCGATCATTGGTCGGTCAATGGTCTCGTAATAGAATTGTATTACAATGACATTTTAAACATTTATTCATGCCAGATTTCATTTATATATATTTTTACATATTATTTATTAGTGTTATAAGCAATCTGAAGTAGTAGGAAGTTGGAAGTTTAGTAGGATGTTTCATTTGTCATTATGTACGAGATCACCAATTCTTTCAATGGAGTGTCAGTGGCTGACCATTGGAAAGTCATTGGAAATGACGCCATTATATTAGTAGATTACCAAACTTGTCAAAATCAACAATTATGAAATCAATGATAGACCATTCTGACACTATTGTAATAGCAGACTTGAGGCCCTGGATGACCTATCACTTTATGGCTGTAATAATCGCCTCTCGAGTATGCCACGATTTGGGTCATATTTAATTATATATTATTCTGTGTGGAAGAATCAATATTTTAGGGCACCTTATACCAAAAAAGGATGGCAGTTCTGGTGTCGCTTAGTTTCAGAAGCGTTTATGAATGAAACAATGTACTTTTTATGAAACAATTACAGGGCTTCACTTTTTATGATTTAGCTTTTCTTTTATTAAACAGCAGAAAGTAAAAAAGAACTAAATATTTGATTAAATCTGAATATCAAAACGCAATTATTTGCAATATCTAAACGCAGAACCAGCGACGCTAGCAAAGGAGTTACCATATTCACCCAAATTGTAGTGAATCATGCCATATTCTGGTGAATCCTGTAATCCTGCTAATTAGTATTAATTAGCAGGATTGTAGCTGCCAATCAGATAACGTTTACAAATGGTGGTAGTTAAGAAACACCAACACTGTTTTTCAGCTTCCTGAAAAGTTAAATAAATTTTGTTCGACGTATTATTATTTTTCCTATTTTTTATTTTTATTTTTTTTATTATTTATTATTATTATTATTTTATTTTTTCGCTTGCCGGGGTTGGTCAGTGGATGGGTGACCATCTTAACATAACGAGACTCCTCCGTGCCTCGGAAAGCACGTTAAGCCGTTGGTCCCGGCTGTCATTCGTGGATCTTTGACAGTCGTTAAGGGTCGTCAGAAGCCCGAAAGTCTGACAATCAGTCTTACCAAGGGGTATCGTGTTACCCAGTTACTGGGTTGTGGAGGCCAGATAGGCAGTCGCTCCATGTAAAATACTGGTATTCAGCTGCATCCGGTTAGACTGGAAGCCGACCCCAACATAGTTGGGAAAAGGCTAGGAAGATTGATTGTATTATTATTTTTTCTCTTTTCTAAAGAAAGTGCAATCATTGCAATACTTATAGGAAACAGTACTTTTGAAGGTACCTACTTACACAAATTTCGTAGAACGGTTCCTTAGGTGCTCTGGTTGTAAATGTGATATTAAACGCACAAGTACAAGAGATACATTTTAGTGTACATTGAAGGAATTTTAAGTGAAGTCTACAACTGCACAATTATTATATACACCATGGCATTTTAGTCGTCTTACAAAGACAGCCCACTTCATGTACAAAACAAACACACTAACTAATCATTCATGTAAAAAAAAAAAAGTTTTTTGCACCTTAGAATTTTTTAATTTATTTATTATGACGCATGACATCGTTTAAAACACCCTGCTACGAGTGCAGTCCGAGCCTTGTGACACAAAGGCGCCGCAGAATGGATTTAGATTAAGTTTAAGTTGCAATAGTACAAAACACATTTTTGCGTTAGGCTGAATGAACTCTGATAAAGATGTCGCCACTCCATTCCGCGGCGCCCTTGTAACACAAGGATCGGACTGCACTCGTAACAGGGTGTTTTAAACTATGTCATGCGTCATAATTAATAAAAAATTTAAAAAAACTCAAATGTAAAAAAAAAATCTGCATGAATGATTAGTAATCATTGGATACATGAAGTGGGCTGTCTTTGTAAGACGACTAAAATGCCATGGTGTATAATGTTTCTTTCTACTACAGATCCTCAAATTCGCTATTCGCTTTAATAAATGTCAATTCAAAAAATATAGGTTCATACATCATTTAATTTTTAATTTTACAATCGATCAATGTAAGTTTCAATTATTATCATTTGATCTCACATTTAATATAACAATGTTATAAGCCATTTCAATGCCATTTTGTAATATTTGCATGTCTGTGGTCTATAAAAAAAGCTATTAATTTGCAGAGCCTTGATTAGGAGTCTTTGACCTCGTGCAAATCGTGCATTTTATTATATAAGATATATAAAACGTTGATTACCATAATATCGTTCCTTAAATACAAAAGTTATTTCAAAAAATATCAAAAATGATTTTTTTCATAAAATGTATCTTAAACGATGAAACTTTAATGTTTCGATAAAACAGCCGTCGTTTTATGATCAAAAACACCCATACACGCACACACGTTAGTTTTGTTTTGTACCGTTTCTGTAACTGAGTTCCGCGCAAAAGTACCATATTGTCAGTTGTCAACAGTCATTTTTTCCAGAGTCCATTCGAGGTATGGTTAAGATTGCTTTATTGAAAAATAGGCTTTTTAATTACGCATCTTTTGATACAAAAAAAGTCTACGTAATGTCACATAGTTTATACAAAAATCATAAAATAATCCAAATTATTTATGCAAATGCCGCTCCTGTATAATTTGTTTATTTTGACTTGTGGTGCTTTTGTATTTAAGGAGCGATATATGTAACCACAGTTATTTAAAAAAAAGCGGACGCTAAAAATCTTTAAAATAGAAAAAGCTTCATTCTTTCTAATAAATATTAAAATTTTGCTTTTTTATTTTAACGCTAATGGTTCTCGCTGGTTGCCAGGAACCAGTGCTTATATTGAACTTCCATTTTTCACTATTCTACCTATGGAGAAGTAGAAACATAACACTGTGTGAAATTACCTACACTTCATATTGAAGTTATCCGGAAGCTATAATCCCTAGAAAAGAGCGGTCTGTATTTACTTTCTTATCAACATTGATATGATACAATTGTGTAAAATAATAGGTGCCAACTGTAATGCCAATACAATTAGCATCTATTATTGCTTAACATAACGCATTTTTCAAGACAGCTACTTACAACAAGCGACCAGAGATTTATTGAACCACTTCATGTCATGACAACCTTAGTTGTTGGTAGAACATAACACTTAGCGCCTTACCTCCTTACTAATAAACGTTGTATAGCGTCTGTATAGTTACACAACGCTTTGTCTTCTTCTTTCGAAAGTCAAATTACTGACGAGTGAAAGAGAGAAATCGGTGTGTAACTATACAGACGCTATACAACGTTTATTAGTAAGGAGGTTAGCGTATAGGTGTTGTTTACGTTCTACCAGATACACTACCAAATTACACTACCATCGGAAAATATTGGTTGCGTGCAAGCTACAAGGACTTTTCCTAGCCCTTAACCATTTACTTTGTTCGCATTAGGACAGATTCGCTTTAAGACAGATTCGCTTTACGGCAGATTCGTTCGTTGAGACAGTGTTGAAATTGTCTCAACGTAGTTTTCCTTGATACATAGGTATGTTGTCAAACATAGAAAACTCCTTTAGTTTTCCTGTCAGTATCATGTTAATGGCCACTCATATGTCATTATCTCTGACCTAAGCCGCGGACAGACAGACAGACATACAGACAGATGGACATGGCGAAACTATAAGGGTTCCTTGTTGACTACGGAATCCTAAAAACGGTAGAAACCTATTGTAAAGGCGTAGTTTAAAGTTAAAGGAGAAAGATATAAAAATTGACATGATTATTACTAGTGCACTGCGAAACGAAATTTCAGTTCTGGAATGTGTAGAACGCTTGTGCAGGCTGAATAGAAGATAAATAGGTTACATCGTAAGATAAATAATAAATAGCATTTTTGTTATTTATTTAATGTTTTATTAATAAGTACAGTGAACTCGATATAGATATATCGAGTTCACTGTACTTCTGCCGTAAAGCGAATCTGCCTTGAAGCGAATTTGTCGTAAAGGGAATCTGTCTTAAAGCGAATCTTTCCTAATGCGAATAAAGGAACCATTTGACCTCCAATCAGCCTTTAACAAACACCTTCTATTTTTGAATCACTTACCGATATAAGGAGTGAACCGCCACGTATTCCCCAACAGCGGCAGAGGCCTGGGTCCAGGTACGTCATCCCACAACTTAACAGACGTCGCCATGTCGAACACTGACGTATCAATCGCCGCATGAGTCGATCTCGCACGAATTCCTTGTACCGGACATGATTGCACTGGTTTTGGACCTGTTGAAAATATATAGTGTATCATTTATTGTTGTTTAGAAATGAGGAAAGGGAATAATAGTGTGTCAAATGCCTTTGCTTGTTTGGAGAAAAAACTCCGTGAAATCTTATTGTGAGGCAATGAAAAGTTTATACCTATGCGGTACAAATGGGCTTTAGCACATGAGTTTTGAGCCATCATGAGTTTTGTCTATGTAGACGTCAATTAGGTACTCTAATTAACATACACACATACATACATGTACATTTCGATTGCGACAATAAAATTGAGTAGTTACCAGTCAATGTACGATAACGTTTTCTATTATGCTTGAGAACGATTTCGCGGTATGACAATAATGTTAAAACCATGACAAGATCTAGTTCCCATCAATTGTGTCGTAGCAAAGTTTTGTCTTGGCTGACCTACTTTCATAGTAAAAATTTAGTTCACACTTTATTAGTGTATGAGAGGCTAAAAGTGTCCTTTCAAAATTGCACGATTTTCAGTCACCATAGCTAGTCGGTTGATCGGTAAAACTTATAGTCGGCCCATCACTACTCAAACTCAAACTCAAATCATTTATTTCAATTAAACCATTTACAAGCACTTTTGAATTGTCATGGAGTTGGTCAGTAAGAAAAATGAAGATACATGCCCATTCCAAAGCGTAGGTAGGAAGAAACTCCATGGACACACTTTTAACCCTTAGTTTACCTGATGACTCCAAATCACTTAATTTACCCCATGGAGTCCATGAGACTCCTTGCGCAGAAATCATTGATTTTGGTCAAAATAAAAGCAAAACGTGTACTCAAAAATGGTTTGTTATACTTAGCAATATTATACTTAATGTTTTAATATCACATTTCCTTATTAGTTAGGTAACAGTCTAGTTGACAATTGAAAAACCTAATAGACTAAAAAATAAGAAAACAAAAATCAATGCCAACTTCAGACTTAAAACTTAAATACGATAAATTATTATTTTAAACTATTTCCTTTAATAATAAGTCTAAAATAAAATCAACTTTTAAAAACTAAATCAAAATTAGCACACGTGTACAAAAAAAAAAACGTGCGGTGCTTTTTACTCCTTATCTTTAGCTGCACACCGAACACAGATTTTCTTTGTACATGCAAAACACAAATCCTGTTTCCTCGTCGCTTGAAGTGTCAGGTGAGTAGTATGAATCTGAATCATGATTATAAAGTAGCATCCACTTCTGAAACGGAAAACAATAGATTTGGCATTATTTCATGTTGTGATCCATCTTGTTGCCCTCGCTCTCCTCATGATCTCATCTGAGACAGTCCATACTACTGACTCAGCTTCTGGTTGAAGTAAATTGACTGACCGACTATGTAAAGTCATTTGGTAATCTAAAACACAAAAATAACACCGAATAAATGATAACATAACAATCCAGCGAAAAAATTTTTTTGTCACACAAATACCCACATGGAGTCCAGTGGACTCCATGGTCACAATTACTCACCTATAAACGTTGCGCAACCGCATGTCCTCTTCACCCCGCATCCGAGCCACTACTGTAGGAAGGTACTGAGACGCGCGAATACAAAAAAGCCAGGTTTTAGACCAAAATGAAACTTCGCGCGGAGTCCCTGGGACCTAACAGATAAATTAAGGGTTAAATTAAATTGTTACAAAAGTATTCGTTACATCTTAATGTTGAATTTATAACTAAATGTGAGAACGATATAAAAATAATAATAAAAAAACTTACACGTTAAAGGCGTCTAGAGTAGGTACAACAAATAGAAAAAAAATAAAAAAATAAAAATAACCCGTGGCAGCTAAGAGATGACCAGTCCCAACTGACGACGCCTGTTCACGAACATGACGCATGGATTAGCACCATTCAGCTCAACCATTTTGACGGGAGCTAAATAATCCAACACACACGCCACCATCAGCGAAACATCTAAGTGAGCATGACATACTCTCACTACTATTCAGATTGTTTAGGTTCAGGTATTTGAAGGTTTCAAAATACTCCTATGCACTACGATTTTTTTTTGCAAGCCATACTGTCTCACTACTGGGAAAAGGCAATGGGAATGAATGAATGAATTAATGATCAATGAAGAATGAATGAATGATGAATGAAGAATTCTCCTTCTATTCTACTTCACTTTTCATTCTTTTTACCTATTGTGATATAGTAAAATCATTCTAGGTACATCGTCTTCACGTACAATTATTAATATTAATTCCAAATAAAAAATAAAAAAATATTATAAATTATTAAAAAAAAAAAAAAAAAAACAATTTGTTCTTTTTTATCCATTACGATAAATTCCCATTCTTCTTTAAGTGCCCATTCTTCTTTATACGTAAGTTCTACCTTTTTGAGGGGAACTAGAATCAATTAATTATTTTTGTAATTTTTGACGTGCAAAAGTGCCTTTTATGTGCCTAATTGAAATAAATTATATGACTTTGACTTTGAATCAATGCACTAGTATTGCCAATGTTTTTTACAGTCGTGATGTCGTCCCCACATCGTGGTAAGAACAAAGTAGATTTTATAATTATAACTAATTAATAAAATTAATTAAAGTTTGCATCGTTAGGCAACCTTACAGATCTAGATCTAATTACTGCATGCCTACTATCACTTGCATGCTCAGACAGCGCGAACTCTTGCGCAGGGTGCCAACCGTAGTGTGAAGAATGGCAGAAAACTAGACTACCTACCTACCTTTGTACCTTTTTTGTAGGTGTTACTTAAAGTTCCTTGCTCTTGTATCATGTTTATTATTGTATGTATGTATATATATATACAGGGTGTTTGGCAGAACGTTGAACATACGAAAATGGTGGATAGGTGGGGTCATCTGCTACTTACTCAGCCCTAATTTATTTGGCCCTGGCCCCCTGAATATAAAAAAAAAATTGTTTGCTTTCTTTTAGTTTCACCACTTTCTTAACTTTAAAGTGTATTTTTTTATTAAAAATGGGTAAAACAGGCAATATTTTAGTTTATTTTTTTATCTTTAATATTGGCAGATTCTTGTAAAATTATTGCTTTATTCAGATGTTAGCTAGAAAAAAAGTTATGACTCCTCAAACTTACAGAAAGATGTAATAAATAAAAATATTGCCTGTTTTACCCATTTTTAATACAAATTACACTTTAAAGTTAAGAAAGTGGTGAAACTAGAAGAAAGCAAAAAATTTTTTTTTTTAATATCCAGGGGGCCAGGGCCAAATAAATTAGGCCTGAGTAAGTAGCAGATGACCCCACCTATCCACCATTTTCGTATGTTCAACGTTCTGCCAAACACCCTGTATATATATTTATATGGATAAGTATCTACAGGGTGTTTGGCAGAACGTTGAACATACGAAAATGGTGGATAGGTGGGGTCATCTGCTACTTACTCAGGCCTAATTTATTTGGCCCTGGCCCCCTGAATATTAAAAAAAAAAAATTTTTGCTTTCTTCTAGTTTCACCACTTTCTTAACTTTAAAGTGTAATTTGTATTAAAAATGGGTAAAACAGGCAATATTTTTATTTATTACATCTTTCTGTAAGTTTGAGGAGTCATAACTTTTTTTCTAGCTAACATCTGAATAAAGCAATAATTTTATAAGAATCTGCCAATATTAAAGATAAAAAAATAAACTAAAATATTGCCTGTTTTACCCATTTTTAATAAAAAAATACACTTTAAAGTTAAGAAAGTGGTGAAACTAAAAGAAAGCAAACAAATTTTTTTTTTATATTCAGGGGGCCAGGGCCAAATAAATTAGGGCTGAGTAAGTAGCAGATGACCCCACCTATCCACCAGTTTCGTATGTTCAACGTTCTGCCAAACACCCTGTATATGCTTTATGTATGTATTTATTGTATATATAAATTGTACACCACTGACTACCTGCAGTATTGTCTCTCGTTCTACTTTTTGATCCATCCAAAGGTTGTCTGTAAAAGATAGCTTTTAGCGATAAGACCGCCCATTGTGACACCCTATGTAACAGTTCTACATTTATATCTGTAATTTTTATGGTGTACATAATAAAGAGTATTCTATTCTATTCTATTCTAAGGCTTAAAAGTTTTTAAAAGTCATGCTTGTTTTGATTATTCATATATTTGTCTAGAGAAAGATTTAGGTGGATTATTTACCCAATAAAAACTCAGCATTTATTTGATACTAGCTTTTGCCCGCGGCTCCACCCGCGTGGATGTCGGTTATCGCGTAAAAAAGTAGCCTATGTCCTTCTCCATATCCCAGGCTATATCTCTGCCAAATTTCATGACGATCGGTTCAGCGGTTTAGGCGTGAAAACGTAACATACAGACAGACAGACAGATAGACAGACCGACAGACAGACAGAGTTACTTTCACATTTATAATATTAGTATGGATTAGTATGGATAGTATGGATAATAATCGCCATGCCAGAATAAATCCCTTGAGATTAGACCGCCAATTTTTGTCTTTGCGATTATGTATGAAGCATATTTTCAAAGATTCTGAAATACTTGACACAAAAAATGGGATTGTACTATTTTGGGAGCTGTTTCTGCCAAAAAACTACTTTTCTGTTTGGCGGAGGCAAATTGTTCTAAAATCTGTAGGTATGTCTGTGAATAAACACTTTTTTTTTTCTACCTAGCTTGATACCATAATTTATTCCCATTAAACACCACATGCTCATAAAAATCACGTAGGTATCAAACAGCCCAGACCTCGATTAAACTGCTGATTGGCATTAATCAAGCAAGGGAAATCATAAATACTACGCACTGATTTCTAATCCACCGTCAGATGCCTGGCTACCTCGCGCTGTGATGGATATCTGGCGACCAGGGCCGCAGATGTTGCGAAGGGGCCATTTTACTACACTCAGTCTTCTCCGCATTTTGCTGGTGTTTGTTCCTGAAAAGAGAATATTACCAATTACAATTATTACTTCCTTGAGGCTGACTCCACCTTGATGGATTGAATAGGAAAATATTTCGAATGTCTTCCAAATGAACTTATGTATGATGCCTTGTGATGGCCGCAGTAATCCGCTGGTGCGGGAAGCACTGAACCGGTCAAAGTGGTGGGAAAGGCCTATGTCCAGCAGTGGACGTCTTTCGGCTGAAATAATGACAAGCACCGACCACTTTCTTTTTTCCTCTCTGTGTTTGTTTTTGAACTATTAATTGAAGTCAAACTGACAGTCAGTCCAGCTACCGACCTGGGGCCCAAGTCTGCTATTTTTATAAATTCGTCACTCCAACACGATCCCATTGTCATTTTGCTAAAAGTTCGTAATCTGCTAAATTCATAATGGTCGATCATTGGTCGGTCAATGGTCTCGTAATAGAATTGCATTACAATGGCATTTTGAACATTTATTCATGCCAGATTTCATTTATATATATTTTTACATATTATTTATTAGTTTTATAAGCAATCTGTTGATCTATTCTGTAAAAAGCTCACCGTGAAAACGAAGGTGAAGTGAGTTTGTAGTGAGCTGTCATTCCTTTTGATGCTAGGGATTGGGAGCTCACTTCAAGTTCACTTCGCCTACATTTTCACGGTGAGATTTAACAGAATCGACCGGCTGAAGTAGTAGGAAGTTGGAAGTTTAGTAGGAACTTTAATTTATCATTATGTACGAGATTACCAATTCTTTCAATGGAGTGTCAGTGGCTGACCATTGGAAAGTCATAATGTCGCCATTATATTAGTAGATTATCAAACTTGTCAAAATCAACAATTATGAAATCAATGATAGACCATTCTGACACTATTGTAATAGCAGACTTGAGGCCCTGGCGGGTTGGCTGATCTTTTTGTTTTTCGAAGAAGAACTCTACCTTACCATCTTCCTACGTATGTTTCTTCATATACAACGAAAACGAAATCCTCCGAAAGGCGAATTCTCAAGTTTTCATATGGCAGATAATTCTCAGAGGTGATTCATTCATCATCATTTCAGCGGAAAGACGTCCACTGCTGAACATAGGCCTCCCCCAATTGCGGGGGTTTGCCATAATCGCCACGCTTGGCAGGCGGGTTGGCGATCGCAGTATGGTGTTAAAATGCATAGAGAACGCTGCTACCCATTCTCTAGTAAGTCCCTTAGTCGCCTTTTACGACACCCACGAGAGGAAATGGGGTGGTGCTATTCTTTACGTCCGGTCCATCACACACGCCGAGAGGTGATTAATATCTTCAAACACAAAAGTCACAACTTCCAACCAAATTTTCATGATTACCGTCACTCAAGTAATATTCTTTAAAAAGAAGTGTGCAGTAGTTACGTTACAGTATGAACCTAATCTGTATTTAATGATATTTTTACTACTCCTTTCATATCCGGAAAAGTTAGCTGAGATTATTATCTAAAGTTACAATACATAATACACACAATACAGTAATTAAGATCTGAGAGATAAGTATCTATATGCTTTATGTATGTATTTATTTATTGTATATCGATGGTCATAGGCACAGAGGTTACCCATGCATTACGAGTTATCAATGGGAAGACTTGGCGCTTAATTAAAAAAAGATAATTTTGTACTTATCCCATTTTGCGAAAAAATTTGGGTTACGAGTTGTCAACATATGACCATCGACATGTAAATGGTACACCACTGATTACCTGCAGTATTGTCTCTTCTTCTACTTTTTGATCCATCCAAAGCTTGTCTGTAAAAGATCGCTTTTAGCGATAAGACCGCCCATTGTAACAGTTCTACATTTATATCTGTAATTTTTATGGTGTACATAATAAAGAGTATTCTATCTTCTATCTATCTCTCTATGAGTAATAATGCAAGCAAAATTATGGACAACGGCGTCAGTATAGTTTTCTTTTGCAGGTTATGCGATCTAAGAACGTGAACATTCTCTGTAAGTAGGTTTTAGGGTTTAGTCAAGGAACCCTTATGGGTCGTCATGTCCATCTGTCTGACCACAGCTTAGCTCAGGGACTGTTAGTATTAGAAAGCTCTAATTTGGCATGTAAGTGGTAAAATAAAACATTGTTTTTTTTTGTAGTTACGTACGTCCCTTGCACGTAAAGGGCATGATATTTTTTTCTCGTCTATCCCATGACGTGGGGTATAGCTGGATAGGCCGTTCAAAAATATTGCGGGTCTGTGAAAACCATTTTTCGATTCAGGGATCCGTTTCCGTAATATTAAGCTTTAAAGTGCTAATTTTTGTTAGAGTCAAGTGTCCCCCCCGTGCCAGCTAAATGGTTGTTTTTATGGATATGTGAAAAAATTCACGGCATTAGTATATAAAATTTCTATCGAAGTTAAAAGGAAAACTATGAAAATGACACGCACTTGATGTTTGACGTTAGGTTTAATTACCGTATTTACAATATACATAGGTACATCATGGCGCAGCAAGTGGCGTCCGAATAGTTTGGTATGAAGTTACTGAAATCACCGAAAAGGTCGGATAAGAGTGACTGGCTGGTGACAGCTACTCTAGCAGAGCGTCGTATCAATGGTTGCGACGTTGCGAGGCGGCTGTTTTCTTTTGTTTGAGCGTGAAGAAGAGACAAACATACAATACACTCACAAACTTTCGCCTTTATAATATTAGTGTGATTTTGGAATAGTTAGAGAACTAGTTTTTTTTTTTTACTGTACCTGGGTTTATTAGCTGACTGTTGAGTCGGTTGAGTTTTTAATTTACAGTTTTATATTTTAAAATGATACAGTTTTATTTTGTTGAATGTCAAATTATATTCACCCTACCATTCCAACGTATCAAACTTTTACTTTAGAAGTTTGTCTAGTTGCTAGTTTGTGCAAAATTACACGCTCAAAACTCTTTCACAGAATTATCTGCGCATGTAATATGTATTATTATGTAGGTACACCTACACATCGTAACACTAGGGTATGTAATAACAACAAAAATCGTGTACAACAACTCATTTAAAAATTAATTGCTACTAAGATTACCAATAACTACAGCCAAATTGTAAATCCTTTATAGGAGTTAGACAACGTTTTTAATGTTGACCTTTAGTAAGCAAGGTCAAGCATTTATTTTGGCTTTATTTTTGACAAGCAACCAAAAATTAATGACATGAAGCCTGTAACGTTACATTTTTCCGGGAGGGGAAAAATTTAAGGTCAGAGATAGAACTACCACCTATCTATCATCAGAACTGGAGGAGTGTCAAGGCTTGTTGAAGATAAAATAATGTTTTCTGTAACACGAAGGTAATATTATGCACTGGCTTGTGTCCTCTTGCGTCAGGGGTTATTACTGACGCCAGGGTTAGGCATCACATCGCATTATTTAAGGAACTACTTAGTGATGACTAATTCCTAGTAATAAGTATACTTAACGTACCTACATTCCATCAGTAATACAATAACAAAGATAGTTACTATAGGCAAACTATCACGGAAGGGGCGCTCTGGGGGCACCATGTGTCCTTGAAAAAAATGTGGCATAAAATGGGTAAATAACAGTAGTGAAAACCGCAAATCGAAACAAGGACGGAATCGTGAGATACAGACATTTTTGTGTTCGTTTCCATACAAAAATAACAGTTTTCATCGAATCGCTCCTAAAGTGCTGGTCAAATAAAAAAATCGTAGTAACAATTTTTGTTTTTCTTCAATAGAGGAATGCAACTGTGTATTTATTTTTTTGAAATTAAATATTTTTTCAATTTATGTTTCTATGTCACACCTCTTGTATGGGGACGAGCCACTGTGCGCCGGCCCGGACAAGGACATGTATGAACGAATTCATATAAAATGTACACACCGATATTTTACCGATATTTTTTGACGATATTTTTTGAACCCCAGACGGAGCACGATCCGTCCAAATCTCGGGGTCCTGATGTGTGGATATAAATTAGAGTAGCGATCTAAATCGGGGATATACGGAACATTTAGTTTTCTATCGTCTAAATATGACAGTTGTAGATTTGAAAGTGTGTGTGTATGTATGGATGTTTGTTAGTCTTTCTTCTTAAATATACCTTAAGTTCTCCATTAAGCTCTCTCTGATTTTTTTTCAATTATAAGTCCTAAAAAAAATCGTGATTTCCCAAAAACTACATTTATTGTACATTTGTTGTATTAACTCTCGTTGCCGATGTGCGAAATTTGTAAATATATTTACAAAGGTAGCGACCATGCTAATTTGAACATCCGACAACAAGGGAATGTTAATATTGACCCGAGAGATGAGGTGCAAACATTTCGAGCCGGTCAATATGTTACATCAAAAATACTTTACATACATTACACAATAAAGAACAAGGGTATCTCTGTCTGTGTGTTACGCCTTCACGACTAAACCGCAGAACCAATTTTGATAAATTTTGGTATAAAGATAGATGGATGAATTCCTTGGAGAAGAAAATAAACTAAACGAAGTACTAATCTTACGCAGATTAAGTCGCGGGTACCATCTATATAGCATATATCTGTGTATCTATTATAGGATATTATACTTTTATACTTTTTATTTTCACCAATGACAACCCACTTTTTATGTCCAGAAAATCACTGTCCATGTCCATGCCAAGGTTGCCTGGAAGAAATCGCAGTAAGCGATAAGGCCGCCCATTGTACATTTTGTGATAGGTTTTTTCTTTTGTAGTGTGTAATCTGTTGTATGTATTGTACACCAGATAACACATTACAAAAGAAAAAAAAACTTAGTACACAACAACATGTAACAACAGTATAAATAAATACCAGTCTATACTAATATTTTAAAGAGGAAAGATTTATTGTTTGTTTGTATCGAATAAGCTCGGAAACTACTGGACCGATAGTAACAATTTTTTCACCAATAGAAAGCTAAATTATCAGGAAGTAACATAGGCTATCATTTATTATTTTTTTAATTAGAGATTCCTTAGAAAGTTGCAATAATGTAACAAGCGGAGGCAGGCGATGAGATGCGACGGGGTGGGAAGGGGAACAAGAAATTTCACGCGGAAGAAGTCGCGAGCAGAACCTAGTTTATTAATTTAAAAAATACATTCAATACGTATAAATACGTTACCACACTCATTGTTTACACAACACTCAAAATCTTAACGATATCTATGGTTTATGGTTTAAGACATTTATTTCCCAAAAACAGAATACAAATTATTCACTTAGAACACACTGGTTGCATACAAATAAGGTCCTTGGAACGATTACCGGAACGGTATGATTTAAGTTATAGGTAGGTACAACATTGTTAGTCATTGGTGCAGATTCCCTTGATCAAAAACTAAACTAAATTTAAATTCAGTGCATCTTTTTCTTTTTTATTTCATTAAGAAAAGGACAGAAGATAAATTTTTGTTTAGTCCTGTCAAATTAATCAGCACTTGACGTAAATTGATGTAATTTTAGTCGGCAAGTTTTTAATCACGTCTTAACTTGTATGGAGTAGTGACAGGCGCTGAACTGTGTGGTACTGAAGTATGTGTTTTATAGGTAATGTAGATGGAGCAGTTTGGGAATTAATAACGAATAATCAGTGGAGTACTTTCAGAATGATTCCAGATACCTATGGAGCAGAATGGGAACAAAATAATAAGTATTTTTTAATATTAATAATTCCTTGGAGTAACTTGGGAACTAATGTATGAGATTCTTATCTTTTTAGAACAAAAGAATGGAGTAGTTTGGGAATAAACCATATTGAGACTAGGAGTCCATATATAATTATTATAATTACACTAGCTTTTGCCCGCGGCTCCGCCCGCGTGGATGTCGGTTATCGCGTAAAAAAGTAGCCTATGTCCTTCTCCATATCCCAGGCTAATATCTCTGCCAAATTTTATGACGATCGGTTCAGCGGTTTAGGCGTGAAAACGTAACATACAGACAGACAGACAGATAGACAGACAGACAGAGTTACCTTCACATTTATAATATTAGTATGGATATTGAAACACAGTTTCTATGATAGTTGCTAGTGAGAGCATAATTTTACTTTTCAATGTTTTTTTTTTATTTTTATTTAAACTTAGGCGCCATCTCCACGGGCGAGAAAATCGCGGCGATAGTCTCACCGTGCCATCAAATTCAATAGAAACTCTATGAATCAATCTCCACACGGCGATATCATCGCGGCGATTATTTGAAGGCCCAGCGTGAATATCGCCGCGATTCTCTCGTCCGTGGAGATGGTGCCTTAGTGTTATTATATTTTATATTTTATATACTTAGATTATTTTATATTTTGTGAATGTGAGAACGTTGTAGGCCTAGTAGAGTGTAGATTTGTTGGCGGTTTTCTATTTTGTTAAGTACCTGGTAATTGTTGAAAGGCCTACACTGTCCTCCCATACCTATGATCACTGTTTATTTAATAATATTGTAAAGCCAATTATTTTTAAAAGAGTAACCGTGGAGTTTCTTGCCGGCTCTTCTCGATAGGAAACGACTAACTCGAACCGTGCACCTAGCTTCTGCCGTTTCATAAGTGCCCATGTAGGTTTATGTGAAATAAAATATTTTTTGATTTTGATTTTATTTGTGCAGTAAGTATTTGTTGTGTTTTTACGAGGATGTATATAGTTTTTATTCGTAATATTAAAGTTTGTCCAAATATTCCGAGTTATTATGAAATACTTAGAGATTGAAAACTTTTTTTTTACATATAATTTATTTTTAAATAGGTGAAAAGATTGTAGTGTAGTGAAGATTGTCTTTTGGCAATTCGATATACATTTTGGCACCTTCATACTACCATCTACTCATAACTCAGATAAAGTCTTCAAGCAAGGTCGTGTTTGGCAGGCTGTTTAGTGTTTGCATGAACTTTTTTTGTTGAATGTTTGTTGTTGGCTTGCTGCGCACTTTGGTGTTTACTGTAGCAGCAACCAATTGAATTAAATAGAAACCCTAGATGACCAACTCACAAAACCAAAACATCGTGCCTGTAATCCCTGAAAGATTAGGCAAAGGTGTACTTACAACAGTGTACACCCATTTCGCAACTCATAAAATCCAAAAAAAACCATAAAGCCATAAAATATTTAAAAAAAAAAAAAACGAACCTTCCCAAAAATATCCTTTATTCCTTATCACTTTCACAGTTACCAGTTTATCACACAGCACTATAAAACATTAGTATCACTCGACTATAACTAGAACGAACTCTGCGGACCCCCTGTGTACCACTAGCAAGTCTAACATCAACTGAGCTTCCGTGAACTTGGGTGAGGTGCTTGCTTTCTGCGCGAGTTTCCATTGTACCTTTTCACGGACGCGACGCGACACTAGTAGCACAATTTACAGATGGCTTGAATTATTGCATGGAGATAGCATTGTGTTACCATTAGACCGATTATTATTACCGTCTAATGGTAACGATTTAAAAAAACCGGCCAAGTGCGTGTCGGACCACGTACCATGAAGGGTTCCGTACTTGGAAAGAATTTATCCTAAGATCAAACTTAACATTGTAGTTGGTAAACATAATCTCCCATACATTCCAACTGCAAATGTAAGTTTGTACGCACAATATCGAGAGATTTACCATGTTATTTTAAGACCATAGACTTCTTATAGATTTTCCTGTAATCTACATATAAGTATCGAACTATTTCTGTATTTTTTTCCAAATTTTAGGTTCAGTAGTTTCGGAGATAAGGGGGGGAATGGTCAATTTTCGTCTATTTTCACTTATAACTTTAAAACAATTTATTTTAAAATTATAAAAAATATATATTTGAGACCCTCACAGAAAGTTCTTTCATTTGATATATCATACGGTACAGTTTGTAAAACTTTTTATTTTTATTTTCTTTTTGGCCCCCCAAAACTGACCCAAATATTCTAAGTTCATTTATTTACGGTTTACTTTCGTATTTGGGTCACTCAAATTGCTATGTATACCAAATTTCAACTTAATCGGTCCATTACATTCGGAGCAAATCGGCTGTGACAGACGGACAGACAGACAGACAGATACACGAGTGAACCTATAAGGGTTCCGTTTTTCCTTTTGAGGTACGGAGCCCTAAAAATCTACTATTTAGGGCTGCGACGATTTTTTTTACCATTTAAGGCTTAAAAGAGTAATCAGAAAGAGAGTTGTAGGTATTTAAAGAATAGATTTTCTCTTCCAATACTACATCTTCTATATATATACGAGTATATGTATATATAAATCAATTGGTGTTCGTTAGTCTCACTAAAACTCGAGAACGGCTGGGCCGTTTTAACTGATTTTGGTTTTGAAATGTTTGTCGTAGTCCAGGGAAGGTTTAAACGGTGAGAAAATATGGAGATTTTTTTTTTTAAGTGAACGGCTGGACCGATTTCGCTAATTATTTTTTTGTTGTGTTTGTTATTATCAGGAGAAGGTCGGACGGTAGGTAAGGTAGTTAGGGTAGGGTAGGGTAGGTAGGTAGGGTAGGGTAGGTAGGTAGGTAGGGTAGGGTAGGTAGGTAGGGTAGGGTAGGTAGGTAGGTAGGGTAGGTAAGTAGGGTAGGCTAGGGTAGGGTAGTTAGGTAGGTAGGTAGGGTAGGGTAGAGTAGTGGTTTATACTATATTTCCTTTGCGCGTAGACAAACTGCCACAGTCAAATATCTTTTGACAGAACGAAGTCTGTCGGGTCAGCTAGTCATTGATAAATGTTTGGGTGTGAGATGTGTGTCCCACATAATCCTTTATAAGAACTTGTATGACCCCTTGCTAGACCGTACATTACTTTTAGATGAGGGAAAAATGGAATGAAATAAGATAAAGTAGTAAAATACTACTGTATTGTCCCAAAGGTACTTACTTAAAGTAAAATGAGCCTCATTGACTGATGATGTGGAAATCAAGTGAGTGACGCGGCCCTTGTTGGCTGTAACGAGAACGTCTGGCTGAATTGATAGCCCAACGCGAACTGAACTAATAAAGTAAACTGAACTAGTACCTAAACTGCTGAATTCTAACCTAACCTAACCACATTTATTTTAATTTCTGAAACATGCTTTCATGTAATGAAAGCATCATGCCCATATTCCAATTTATTTAGGGTCAGCGCAGCATGTAAAAGTTTAAGGAATTAATATTCAATTCTTCTCAACCAATTCTCACAACTCCAAAAAAGTCGTGTACCAATGGACACACACACCGGGCACGTAGCGAAAACGCATTACTACTACGAGTACGACTACATTACGCGATGTACCGAACGAGATCGAAAGTATCTTTCGAGTCACTTTTTTTTTTTTTTTTTTTGTTCCGCTTGGAAAAATGCATTACGCCTACCCTCCCGTCGGGGGACGGGAGGGGTATGTGGGACTCCTCGGTAGAACCGGTGTGCAGCCATCTATCGGTCAGTAGCAACAACGCCGCAAATCAACGTTGAACTTTAACAGTTTTTACCTTGGTGTTTGTAAAATTAGTTACTATCGGGACCAATAGATTGCACTTTGTATTTGAGTCCAAAAGTTAGATCGCGGTGTCGAGATTCTCCGCCGATTACATAGCACTCATGTAATAAGGTCCATAATTGTACATTTTATTAGTGTAACCAATTAAGGTGAATAAATAGTGGTTTTTAGTACCCGATGTTTAATTTTTGAAGTCAGCCTTTTGGAACGTAGGGAACCATCAGATAGTGTCATTGTGACCCTCACGAAGCCCGAGGATTCGCGTGACCTATCATTTTCAGCGAATACGTGTTCGCAAGGTGAGCGAGCAACCCCCGAACTCTCACGAAGCCCGAGAGTTTGACAACCGGTATACCTACTAAAAAACCCAGCGGTTTTCCCTCAATGCCGTTATGGGAGGGCAATGGGAAACTGGCACAGATCTTTCGAGTCCCTGGATTAACTAGCTTTTACCCACGACTACGCTCACAAATGTTGGTACCGCTTGTTACTTGTCGTAATCATAGTATCTACGAGCTAATTCGAAACTTTAAAGCGTAGCAACTTGATTGGATTGGAGTTCCTTTAATGGCGTAGACATCTGGTACATAAATGAGGCGTCTAATTTCAAACCCCGCTAAAACGATTTTTCTGGAAATTGAGTTATTGATGAGTTTTAAATTCAATAAAATTTAATCGCACTCCTTGTTGCACAAGCACAACACATTTACACAAGTCTCCATTAGTCCGCCATTCTGTTAGTAAGCTCACTTGGTGCAAAAGCAAGCGCTGTGATTGGTTGATTCCGTTGTAGAGGAATTTGAATTTTACCCATGATATTTATAGTGGACTAGCTTTTTCCCGCGGCTCCGCCCGCGTGGATGTCGGTTATCGCGTAAAAAAGTAGCCTATGTCCTTCTCCATATCTCAGGCTAAGTCTCTGCCAAATTTCATGACGATCGGTTCAGCAGTTTAGGCGTGAAAACGTAACATACAGACAGACAGACAGACAGACAGACAGACCGACAGACAGACAGAGTTACTTTCACATTTATAATATTAGTATGGATATTAGTATGGATTTTGTTACCTGTCTAAGGTTGGAGACTCAATTTAGTACTGTTATAGAGGATTTTCTCGGAAATGAGTTTGTCACTTAGTACGGAATTGAGAAACCTTTCAAAAGAGAGAAAAAGGTCGGTCTGAAGGTAAAATTGTTTTAGCGGGGTTTGAAATTAGACGCCTCACATGGAGGTGGATTGAATGGTTCTTACTATCATTCTTTCCTCAAAAATACAATTTTAGACTCTAATCTATGTAGATTAGAGTCTAAAATGGTATTATTATCTTAGTCATATCGTCACGTGATGATCATGTGGTCATCACGTGATGATATGACTAACATTATGGCGACCTCTGAGTTTTGTCCTTTCTTCTAAGAGTAGTCGGATGGAAACACCGCCGACCTCATTTAGTTTTTAAAATATGATTCAAAATCAAAATATTTTATTTCACACAAACCTACATGGGCACTTAAACGTCAGAAGTTAGGTCCACGGTTCCAATTGGTCGTTCCCTATGGAAAAGAGCCGGAAAGAAACGCCACGGTTACTCTTAAAAAAATAATTGGCTTTTACAATATCTTCAAATAACAGTGTTATTAGGTATGCGAGGACAATGTAGGCCTTTCAACAAGTACAACGTACTTAACAAAAAAGAAAAAGGTCAACAAATCCACAGTCTACTAGCCCTACAAAGTTCTCACATTCACAAAATAGAAAATAATCAACATAAAGATAAAAAAAAAAAAAACTGAAAACCTTTTTAAATCATTACAATTACCTCTAAAAATCTGAATAAATATCATGTCCACAAAAGCCACTAAATTGCCGTGTAAAAGTGTTTGAACAAACCCAACTATCGAAGACGATGGGAAACGGGTAGGATAAAATATAAACAGATATTTATATTATAGGCCTTCTCAAAATCTGAATATGATTCCTTCATGAGCTGCCAAAATCGAAAGCAGATCACATAGGTACATACAGAAATACAAAACGATTTAGGTAGGTAGTGTAGGTACTAACGATTTACGTAAGGTGAGGTCACAAGCGTAATAATATAGAGGAATTTGTAGGCGCACCTACCTCTTGAAACGAAGCATATCTTTGCATTCATTAGGGACTTACACGTTTATACCGATTTTTGAACGTCGCCTTATGTTCAAAAATAATAAAAAATAAAATATAATCGACTTTTAATGATTTTTAGCCGACTTCAAAAAAGGAGGAGGTTTCTCAATTCGACCGTAGGTATATATATTTTTTATGTTTGTTCGCGGACAACTTCGTCGTTTATGAACCGATTTTATTCTTTATTTGTTGGAAAGGAGATATCCCAAGGGTAGTACCATGATAGGGAAACCAGGATCTGATTATGGGATCCATGAGGAATTGAGGGAACTCCTCAAATATTATAGGCATACATACAGCAATTTTTATATTTTCATCAACAACTCAAGCTTTTGCATTCAGAAAGTATCATTTGATGAAGTGTAACTGATGAAGAAGCCCACAAATGGCCACCGAAACTTCTCAATGATAAGTATTTCACGGGTGGCGATAAGATAAAATATTTATTTCAGATCACGTCCATAAAAAAAAGAAGTAGGGTTAGGGTCACAAAATTTGGAGACGAATAAATCTTTTCAGGTTATTTGAGTCCTGTTTATCCGCAATGACCTTTAGGATGCTATTAGTGCTACCCCGGACTCTGCTTAGTATCGAAGCGAGCCGCTTGCGCACGATGGCATGAAAGCCGTCTAGCCTGGCCTCCGCAAACATACCGGAGGCCCTACAAAAGCGGGGCAGCCCTAACAACATCCTAAATGCATTATTTTATTGGACACGTATAAGGGCGCTGAGCGGCCTCTGCGTATACCTGAACCACAGGCTGCGTAGAAAGTCTGACAATTGGCTCTAAATAGTGTGACTTTAACTTGGTCACTACAACGCGCAAACCTGCGGGCCAGCATATTACTTCTGACTGCCAATGCCCTACGTTCCCTATCTATGTCGACATGGTCGTCAAGGCCCTCAGTAGCGTAATGTCCGAGGTATTTGAACTGTTGTACCCGCTTCAGTTCAGAACCATTCAGCTTAATCGCAGGTACAATTAACGGACACTTACCGGAGGCCTTGAAGACCATGAACTCACTCTTCTGAGAATACAAAAAACCATGCATAACTGTGTAGCCAGTAACTCATTGCGCTTACAGTTGGGGTCAGCAGCACCATGTCGTCGTTCCTATGACTGCCTATGTTTTTATTTTAATGTCAAAATCGGTTGAACGGACTGAAATAGTACATTATTGCAAAGGCCGGGATATAGGCAATTGCAGTTCGAGTATTAGTATGAAGGCGAAGCGGAAGGCGACGACTTCACTAAAGGTGTCTGCACACAGCGGGCGCGGCGCAGCGGGACCGGGCGTGGCAGGGCGCCGACGCGACGATGAGCAGTAGTAATGTACTAGATATTACGGAGGACGCCACACAGAGCGTCGCGTCACGTCGCGTCGAGCCGGACGGCTCTGTGTGGCGTCCTCCGTAATATCTAGTACATTACAACTGCTCAGCGTCGCGTCGGCGCCCCGCCACGCCCGGTCCCGCCGCGCCGCGCCCGCTGTGTGCAGACACCTTTATACGGGACAGGCAATTGCCATTTCCGCCGAGGCATATATAGTGCTTTTCTTTAAAAAATGCAGGGAAATAAGACATACTTTCATGTATTTTTGTTTTGACTTCGCTAGAAGCAGGTTTTCCATTGCAAATTTGGCTTCTGATCGTAAATCTGGTGGAGTACAATCAATCTCCATTTCACTATCTGAACCGTGGGAATTCATTTTAATTAAATTTATATTTATTAAGTATGTAAATAACAAATCAAGACGATTTTTCAGCTTTGCCGCCAATTTTCTATTTGTCATCTGTGCCGTAAGGCAAACGCATTTATGGCTATACAGCCACGTGAACGCAATTTGTGCTAAGCAAAGAGACGTACTTTGGTATGCCAAGAATTATAAGAGATCCAATCAAAGAGTATTTATTAATCCCAGCACGCCATTTCATACAACATTGCTGGGGGCCAAGTCTACTAATGTACAAACGTTGCAATGGTCTCTTCATTGTGAGTTTTTGACAGATTTGCCATACAAACACTGTCAAATACTCACAATGGCGAGACCATTGCAACGTTTGTAAATTAGTAGACTTAGGCCCCTGGAGCGTTGTAATGTTCCAAATTCAAAAAATGCTCCTGCATTGGATTTGATTTTCTTTGTCCGTAAATTCGATACTTCGCGTGTTCTTTTTTCGAAAATAATGACAATATTTCCATGCATGTTTGAGATAAAATGATTTATTTGAATATCTAATTTTATTTCAAACGGAGTATAACCTAAGAAAAGAGCTCTAATTTTATAAAGTTTCGATTCGAAAGTGTTACACACATTCATAACACGATTTTTTTTTTGCGGTAATTAGCGAACGGAACAGAAGATTTGCATGACTGCACTTTACGTAATCATTCCGATAATTTTACGTTCGGTGGCCAGCACATCAACTTACCACAAACTGTCAATTTTTCTCGTTCGATTTTGGACTTAATCATCGACATTCTAAAGTTTAAAATCGTTTGGAGAAATTTGATACTTTGGTGTAGCTTGATACTGCGTTAGTAAGTGCAATAATTACTAGCCCCGCATTCCGTATTACACTGTAATCGATTTCAGTGTGCTTATACGCGTACCGAATTGACGTGAGCGCGATAACGATGTCCCGTGAATCGTCATAGATGACGTCATGACACGCGCCAAATTGCGATAGCGCCGACCATTAGTCCAATACTGTCAAAATTTCACGGTGAAAACTTAGGTGAAGTGATCTTGAAGTGACTTGTGATCCCACCTGATACTTGGGATTGACACTACCTATTGGCAGCTCACTCCACGCTCACATGACGTACGCTTTCACGGTGAGATGGTTACAGAATACTCGTAGCACTGTAGATCCTATAATAATATCACCGTGAGCGCTGTTAAACTATTAATTAAGGAACTAACTAAAGATGTTATTAATTGTATCGGCAATAACGCGTAAATATAAAATACTTCATTGTATAGTTTGATATTGAGATAGACTCATGATAGCACAAGTTTAAACCTTAGTGGTTTTTGGTTGCTATTTAAAGGTGCGTCCAGACCTGGCGAATGCGCCGCTCGCGAGCCACTTGCGGACTGCACGCGTGTTGCGCGTGCGGTTACAACCTACATTTTGTGCGCCGCTCTAATACAAGTCTGCAACACTGGCAAGGCTCGAGCAGGGCGCGCGTGCAGCGCGCACGCAGCTCGTGCGCACATACTCGTGAACTATAATAATAATAATAAGTATTTATTTCTCACCACAATAAAACATTACAGACATTGTTACAATTATGGTACATGATAATTATGTTTGGTTTACTGTGGGAGACTGGTGCCCAAGCTAGGCTTTAAGGGCCTGTGTTCAGGTCACCAACCTACGAGCCTCAGTTGTGAATTTTCTTCGCGCACCTCCTGCGCCGCTCGAGTACGGCGCGTAGATTGCGCGCGAGCGGCGCGCGGACGGCGCAGGTACGAACATGAAATGCACGCGCGCAGTTCGCAAGCGGCTCGCGAGCGGCGTATTCGCGGCGCATTCGTCAAGTCTGAACGCACCTTTAAATGTAATCCTGTGTTCTTTTGTATAAATGATCAATTAAAAAAAAAAACAGCTCTCAGCTGTCATAATCGCGATATTCTAAATCGGAACGCAAATTATCGATGTGAGTGCTATGAGCGATAACAGTCTATATCGGAACGTAGCCTAGTTTTACTTGTCGTATAATTTACGGTAAATTCAACTCTGGACCTCTAGTTAATGAGTTACTTTTTTACTGACATTCGCAATTTTTTGTAACAAACTTATGGGAGCATGTTTATTTCTTCCAACACGCAATGGGCTCGCTTTGTGAATTACGGCCCATGCACTTCCTCTCAAAGGCCTGTCCTAGCACGTTATGGGCTGATTATGCTAAAGAAAATCATCATCTGAATAGCCTTTTGATGATGCGTGCAGATGCAGCTGAATTACATGGCTATTTTACATGGAGTGACTGCCTATCTGACCTCCATAACCCAGTTACTGAGTAATACGATACCCCTTGGTATAAGACTGGTAGTCAGACTTTCGGGCTTCCGACGACCCGAACGAGCAAATGCGCGCGGTCTTAAGTAGTAAATCGTCATCTGTTGGCCGGGTCAATGAAATGGCCTCCTAAAGTAATTATTTAACGCTAAGCTATTTACATCTTTATAGCTTAATTACTATTTATATGAATAAACCTTGATAATTTCATAATTTTTGATGTTGGAAACATTTTAAAATCTCATGACCTTATCTATAATCACGTTCAAAATGTTGTTTAAGATGCGTTACGTATCACTTTAAGACATTATTTAGATCAAACATGATTACCAGTATGAAACTTACATAATGACTTAGGTACTTATGAAGATGTCCAAAATAAATTAACCAGAAAATCATAATTGCAACCTCATAGTGATTTCTTACTAAGTCTTTCGTCAGAAATATTACAGAGCTGAGGTAGAAAAACAGGGCCTCAAGTCTGCTATTACAATAGTGTCAGAATGGTCTATCATTGATTTCATAATTGTTGATTTTGACAAGTTTGATAAACTACTAATATAATGGCGTCATTATGACTTTCCAATGGTCAGTCACTGACACTCCATTGAAAGAATTGATAATCTCGTTAATTTTGATGTAAAACTGGCATAATATAGTGCTCAAGAGTGAAAAACTCTGACTTCTAAACTAGGTTTATGTACCTGTATCTTAGAAGCCAGTGTCCCTTCAAAGTGATGTAGGATATAAAAAAATAGGACACACATTATACATTAGGGCAAGTCCAAGAGAAACAAAAAAAACAGAATACAAGAAAAATCGAAATAAAAAATAAAAAATTATAGTAAAAAAAAACATTAAATGAAAGTATTGTGTATGTCTCGAGTGTGTTTGTCTGGAGTTATGTGTGTATAGATGTTTGAAGGTGTGTGAATTATTGTGAAAGAGTGAGTGTGACTGTGAGTGATTAAGAGTGAGTGTGCCTAAACTATTTAAAAATATTTCCAAAATTTCCCAACCGAAGACCCTCCGTATTGCGATAAGTTCCTGTTTCCTGTTTCTGTCCTGCCATTTTGAGACTGACATTTCTTGACATTACTTTGTTTACATAAATTATCTGAATTAAAGACTTTGGGTATAGTAATGTTCAATTTTTTTTTTTTTGTGTCACGGTTGTTTGTACTATTGAATTTTATTTTAACTTTTGATGTTTATATTAGTTTCATATTCCATCTCGTAATTTTAATTTAAACTTGTTAATTTTAGTTGTTATATTTAAATTTTATAGTTTAGTGCTTGTGGCACAGCTTATAAGTGTTTATGGGGCATGCGGTGGTAACCTGTAAGAAATTGTTGCACTAACCTCTGATTATGGTAGATATTATAAATTGAACTATTTACAGTGTAAACAATTGTTGGTTGGCCAATAAAGAAAAATAAAATAAAATAAAAACATCACGCTACGCCCGGAGCTTAAGGAGCCGAGCAAAAATGACAAAAAATCGGAAAAAACGCTAAGCGAAAACGAAGAAATTGCGCGAACGGGCGATGCGACGCGACGGGGTGGGTTGTGGGCAGAAATTTTACGCAGACGAAGTCGCGGGCAGAAGCTAGTCAATAAATATATTAAATCAAGAAAATCTAGCGCTTTTTAAAATCACACTTGTCTAGCGGAATCTAGCGCTTTTTTTGGGAGGAGTTAGCGCCCAACACTCGAGTAGACCTGGCAGCACTGGCTTGAAAAATACCATAGAAATACCAACCTGTAATTATTCCATTGCAGAACGCAATTCTCTTTCATTCATTCCATGATACATTTTGGACCACAAGTCAAGTATTTTGTTTTCCCTCACCTTATATCCAATGTGGGTGTAATTAACTAAGTTTAATTAGTTTAACGTTACAAGGCTTGAATGTAACCTAATAGTACGTTACGAGTTGAATTACATTCCTACCTAAATGAAAATCAATATCTAGATTAGAGAATTTAATCTCGAGCGGACGAGATTAGCAACTCGGTAGGCTTCTAGTCAAAGGGTCATGTTTAAGAATATTATTATTTTGCACCATTCAAGAACTCGCCCGGCAGGCTGGCTAGATCTAGATTTTTTTTTTTTTTTTATGGTGTTTAGTCACAACCAATTTGCTCCGAATCTACAGGACCGATTAAGAAATTTGGTACACATATGAATTTCTCTCTCTTTTTTTTACTATTCCATCTCGGAGTTGACCTTGAGAGGTCGTGACTTCTTAACCGGACTTTCCTGTGGCTGCCTTAAACGAAAACTTAAAGCCTCCAGCCAGGGCATAAAACTTATAATCTAAACGATTGCACGCTAAGGGCACCCCCTGTGGGGTACGAACCTCGGCTTAGGGCAGCGTCGCGGTCGGGGGGAGGACAACTCAAACTCAAACTCAAAGCATTTATTTCAATTAAACCATTTACAGGCACTTTTGAATTGTCAAAGAGACGGTCAGTTAGTCAGAGTCGGCAAGTTGAAGCTAGATGCCCATTCCAATACGTAGATCACTATGGAGAAGAACGGACAAGAAACTCCAAGGACACTCTTTTAAATCAAGATATTACATAATCCTGGGTACATTATTCTTGTTGCTTCTATATGTGAGACAATGTAAAAACTAATAAAACAATTCAAAATATAAAATTACAAGTTAAAAATAAGCCCTGGCAGTCAAGAGATGACCAGTCCCAACTGACGGCGCCCGTTCACGAACATGACGCATGGATCAGCACCATCCAGCTCAACCATTTTGTAGGGAACCGAATGATCCAACACACGCGCCACCATCAGTGAAACATTTAAGTGAGCATGACATACTCTCAACTGCCATGCTCTTTCAAGTCAACATAAATCATAATAACATAGTAAACGACTCCATGGTATTCACATTTACAAAATTGAAAAAATGCTGCTAAATTATACAGAACTATAGTTTGCAATGTATTTGAGAGATTAATAAAAATTTACTACCAAAAAAGAAAATAATTATTATCTATTGGAGTATTCATCAATAAAAACATGCTTAAATAAAAACAAAATAAAACATTAAGTTCGTAATGTCAGAAAATAAAATAAAATAAAAAAAAGGGGGAAGCAACTTCCAAGTATTCAAATTTTATGTAGTGAGCCCAAGTGGCAGTGGAGCAGGACCAGCATTTTAGACAACAAGGGATAGGTGGCTGGATCAAATCAGAGTTATTATTATTATACGGAGAATTTAAAGCTCAGACTCAGCTGCGGCGCGGGCTGGCGCTTCTTCAAGGAAGGGTCGGGAGTTTTCTCTACCGACGTACGTAAATGGATATATAATTATGTGGGCCACTTTTGGATGGCAAATAAGATCAAATCAAAATCAAATGAAAGGGCTTATTGTAAGGAATTCAGATAAAAATAGTTGTATTTTTCATTTTAAATATATGAAAATTTAGGTACTACGCTGCCATCTTGTTTATAGGGTTCCTTCCCTAGTAGCATTTTTGCTGGCGTTTGGTTGGGCCACATACCTCTGAAGTTGGCCCAACTAAATGCCAACGGAAAATGCTACTAGAGTTATCTCAAAAGGAAAAAAGGAACCCCTACAGGATCACTCGCTGTCGCTCAGCGCGCTGTCTATCTGTCAGTCTGTCCGTCATAGAAAATTCGCACCGAATCTCAGTAGATTAAATTTCAACAAATTTCAATTTGATCGGTTCATTGACCGATTAAGTTGAAAGGTACACATAAAAATTTCAGTGACCCAAACACGTTTGCCATTTATTTATGTATTACGTAAATAAATGACTTTTGAATATAGGACACTTTTGGTAGAGAAATAAGAAAATTATGAAAAAAAAGTTTTGCACACTGTACCGTGACATATCAAATGAAAGGGCTTAGGGCTCCCACACATAACTGCGAATTCGCAACGCATCGCAAATATCTGCGTGCGAGCTAGAGCACGAATGCACAGCAAGAATTATCGTATCGTATCGCATCGCGGTTTTGTGTGGGCGCCCTTACTGTGTAGGTCTCAAGAATACTTTTAAATTTTACCAGAAAATACATGAAAATTTCACCGGTGCTTGATCAGTAGTTTCGGGGATAAGGTGACCCTTATCCCCGACTAACTACTGACCTTAAAATTAAAAAAAAAATACAGAAAATAGTTTTTTTACATAATATATATGTAGGTTACAGAAAAATCTATAAAAAGTCTATGGTCTGGTAAATCTCTCAATATTGTGCATACAAACTTACATTTGCAGTTGGAATGTATGGGAGAACTTGTTTTTCTACAATGTTAAGTTTGTTCTTGGGATAAATTCATCCCAACTTCGGAATCCTTCATTGTGCGTGGTCCGATAAGCAATTGGCCGTTTTTTTTAATTGTTTTCTTATTTTTAGTAACTACGCCTATTTCGGGAAAGCGATTTATTTGTTAAATAAGATTTGGCGGGATTGCATTCCCTAATTTACATAAATCAAGCTCAAACTATATTTTTAACACTTCATTTCATTTTACCTTCTGACTTCGTACAGGACTGTTTTTTTTTTTTTTTTTTTTTTTTTTTTCGTTTTTATATAATTTAATTTTTTATACTTCAATCATTGTGTGTTTAATTTAGTTTGTGATCTTTCTGTGCGAGTCACAGTAAATACTTTATATTTCTTTCTTTCTTTCATTGTTACCAAGAAGAAATCAGCTAAAAAACAAGATTTCCTACGAGCGTAATAAGAAAGAATCCTCACATTGTTTCTCATTTCACCTTGAAAGCGTCTCGCATATTATTTGAGCAAGCACTACAGTTCCGTAGTACTACACTTTCTCCTTCATTTGACGGCCAAGTGCAAACGTACGCGCGGTTGAATGGAAACAAGTGAATGAACCTGTCGCGAACCAAGCGAATGTTATATTTGGAAGTATCGTAGTACGTACGTATGTATTGGTTGACTTTTTTTTTTGATTCTCAACAGGTAGATTTTATTTATTTATTTATTTATATATGCTTTATTGTACATCAGATAACACATTACAAAAAAAAAAGGAAAACATAAACACTATAAAATATACAATGGGCGGCCTTATCGCATACTGCGATCTCTTCCAGGCAACCTTGGCATGGATAGTGAATTTGTGGACATAAAATGGGGTTGTCATTGGTGCAAATAAAAAGTATAACAGCACAATATCCTATAATAGGTACACAGATATATGCTATATAATAGATACATAGATACATACATACTAACTATATAAGTAAAGAAAATAAATGAAGTGTAAGTATAGATTATCACAGCTATCGACGAGAACGTAATCACAACGACAAGTAATGTTCCTTCACAAGTCTTTTGAACACAGGCAACGATTGCGCGCGTTTTATTGGATCTGGCAATGCATTCCACAAACGAGCGGCCTTGACCGTAAAGGATTTGTCAAGGAAAGTTGTGAAATGCATGGGCAATTTAAGCTTCAAGTTATCTGATGACCTTAAAAATTTCGTGTGGGAGTCGCAAAGAAACTGGAAACGTTTTTTAAAACTGTTATCACCCTTTCGTTATTTCAATGTAAACGTTTAATAAACTCCGTTATTTCATGAAAAATAGAAAAGCACTGTAATCTATTTACCATTTACATTAAAAAAATAAGTCTAAAGTGCAATAATTTCAAAAATATTACACAATAACTGTCGTTATTTAGCCGTTATTTGTCTAATGCTATAGTAATATCTATACTCCATTTATTATAACATTAGACAAATAACTGTTCTCACCCTTTCGTTATTTCGATGTAAACGTTTAATAAACTCCGTCATTTCACGATAAATACAAAGCACTGTAATCTATCTACCATTTACATTGAAAAAATAACTTTAAAGTGCAGTAATTTCAACAATATTACACAATAACTGTCGTTATTTAGCCGTTATTTGTCTAATGCTATAGTAAATGGAGTATAGTACCTAATAGTTTTCCCTAGTACCTCGTAAATGACATAACTATGTAAATGTCTATTATAACTGCTCCCAAATAACGATGTTTCTTTAGATTTTTATTTTTTTGACATACTTCCTTGACATAATCTTTTCATTATTTGACTTTATTTACCTACAAATCGAATTCCAATTCTTTATTAGTGGCTTTTGTGGACATGATTTTTATTCAGATTTGTTACTGTAGTTGTAATTGCAATCATGTCATTTGGTTTAAATAGGTTTTCATTTTAATATATATATATATATATATATATATATATCTTTTATATAGATAATTTTCTATTTTGTGAATTTGAGAACGTTGTAGGCCTAGTAGAATGTAGATTTGTTGGCACTTTTCTATTTTGTTAAGTACCTCTTAATTGTTGAAAGGCCTACACTGTCCTCCCATACCTATTAACAATGTTATTTCATAATATTGTAAAGGCAATTATTTTTAAAAGAGTAACCGTGGAGTTTCTCGCCGGCTCTTCTCCATGGGAAACGACTAATTGGAACCGTGCACCCTAGCTTCTGACGTTTCATAAGTGCCTATGTAGGTTTATGTGAAATAAAATATTTTGATTTTGATTTTGTAAATGGAGTATAGGTAGACTTTATTAGGCCAAACACGCTACTTGATAAAAGATACTAGGTACCTAGTCTTTGTTATTTATTTATTTAAGGAAAAACAAACAGTAGCACAATAAGAAACAGTCATAATATCTTAAATATTACAATTTAAACAATTATGCTACCCACTACGTTCTCCACAGATTACTATTTAAAGTATTTAAAAACAAGCTAGTAACACAGATACAATACCAATACAACAAATATTATTCCAGAACTCATAACTGGATTTATAAATTTATGAAAGAAAAAACAAAAGAAAAAGTAAAGGAGATTGACAGGACCTAGTATCGTTATTTGTTCTGTGGTGACTTAAGTTTATAATGTTGATAATTCTTGTTTTTAAATATAATGATTTTATCTGGTAATGCGAATCCTTAAATTCTCCGCATAAAAAACATCATAAAAGTGTTAGTTTTTATTTCGATTTCCTATTTTACCCATACATAGTTTTTTTTTTTTCACGCAAGTATTGTCACATGTCATTGGCATGGCATTCAAAGAGTATGTAAATAATAAAACCTCGACTTACGCAAAATAATTAAATTAGGCATCCGATTATTGAACTTATAGAATCATTAGTAAGAACAGATATTAATAACAACTAATTATCATTATTATATTGTAATAAAAATCTGATAAAGTGTTAAAAGTAGCTAAGCAAAACTTTTGGTTAATAGAAAGGCAGAATGTTTTCGAGACCTTAGCCTGTTTGATTCATCATTAAAAACTCTTTGAAAACAGAACAAACGCGCGCCATAGAATTCAATGCTCATTTTCTTATTTGCCTAATAGAGGAACTTGTGTATATCATTTACTGGAGTTTTAATTTACAATATCTGTAACCTGCATTACGCATTCCTAGTTTAGCCTTTCTTTTGTAAAGTGAAACAAAACCTCAAAAGAAGCCTCCATATTAAAGGTGAGTAGAAACTGGAACATATTCATACTTTAAAAAAAAAGGGTTTTAGTGGTAACGCAGTTCTCAATGAAATGCTTTTGACACGTGATTTGTGTGTTTTCTGAATATTTATTAGACCAAAAAAATTCAGCGGTTTAATGTTATTGTTGTGACCTTGTTGTAACGTAGGTAATTGTTTAATAGTATATAAATTAAGTTGAACACAACGGTAAGCATTGAAAGCGATTTATATTTCATAACAGACTACATTTTCGATCCAAGAGTTCTCGAGCGAAATTAACGAGTATTAAAAATGCTCAATCGTCATTTTTACTAATTCTTATTTTGAATTTACCAGCATACATTGTGACAAAAAACCAGGAGATTCGATTCGAAACTTAGATTTTTATACCTAATTACTGTGTAATGCTGAGAATTGTGATAAAATTGTAAATAACATATGAAAACCCTAAAATCATTCTTCAAATTAAACCATAAATCTTTGAGTCACCCCATGTTTCATACCGATACTAGGTTCCTTAGTCACTTGGTCAATGTCCTTTGTGTGCGTACAATATTAATCATTACGTCATTATACATTACTTTGCTGATCCTTTAGGGTTGCTTGGATTTGCTTCTTAAATGCATTTTTACTAAGAAAAAGAATGTCGATTGAACTAAACTCATTGTTATATGTCTCAACCACCTGTACGTGACCAACAATGTACGTGACAAGATTAACAAGTTAAGTTGTTAACGGTAAACAAGCTACTTGATACGATTTACAAATATTGTTCTTTTAAGGTAAACAAGAAAATGTGATTCTTCTATGAACCCAAACAAGCAACTTTATAAAACATAGCACATGGTCTTGTTTACCTACTACACTACCTCATTCATTTGACGGCCAAGTGCAACGTACGCGCGGTTGAATGAAAACCTGTGAATGAACCTTTCATTATCAAGCGAATGTTACATTCGGAAATATCGTAATACTTAGGTATGTGTCGGTTGGCTTGTTTTTATTTTTGTATCCTCAACGGGGAAGCTCTTGGGCTTCATCTGATTTTTCAAACTCAAACTTAAACTCTTTATTACATTCATGTGTACATTTAGTTGTTACATATTTACATACATATTAAGCAAGTTCCAACATGAAACCCGGGGCCCAAGTCTGCTATTTTTATAAATTCGTCACTCCAACACGATCCCATTGTCATTTCGCTAAAAGTTCGTAATCTGCTAAATTCATAATGGTCGATCATTGGTCGTCCATATTCTCGTAATAGAATTGTATTACAATGGCGTTTTGAACACTTATTCATGTCAGATTTCATTTATATATATTTTTACACGTTATTTTTTAGTGTTATAAGCAATCTGAAGTAGTAGGAAGTTGGAAGTTTAGTAGGAAGGTTCAGTTTGTCATTATGTACGAGATTACCAATTCTTTCAATGGAGTGTCAGTGGCTGACCATTGGAAAGTCATAATGACGCCATTATATTAGTAGATTACCAAACTTGTCAAAATCAAAAATTATGAAATCAATGATAGACCATTCTGACACTATTTTAATAGCAGATTTGAGGCCAGGGCACAAAGGTCAGGGCACGGCAAATAGATAATAAATTGGACAAAACAAGCATCCAGTGAATAGGTACTTATACTCGATTGCATGTTTGGTAAACAAATATAGTTATTATCGATAATATTACTAGTATTAGGTTTATGTAGTTATTTTAATTAATATAAACAAAAATATATTATATTTATATTAATTTATTATTATATTTTTTTACAACATGTTTTTTTTTCACATCCCATAACTCTAGGGTTATATTCAATGAGTAAAAATAATACAAAAAGTCCTAGATTATGTGGTCCGAAATTGCATAGTTTCGAAGATAATACATTATCATCAATCATATTAATTTAGGTCAAAAGTTATGACCCGTATGACGAATTGTTGACCCTCGATGTATGTAGGTAGGTATCTAAGTTTCATTGATAAATATGAGTAATTCATTTTCATTCAAGCCAATCATTAATATTTAAAGCTAAGAAAATGTGACGTTGTCATATTTCACCTAAGGGTGTTTTACATTAATAATCATGACTTTGTCGAATTATTAAAAAAAAAAAATTAAAAAATATCTATATTATGCCAGTGGATTCTTTGATACGGTCTCATTCCTACCTTAGAGTTAGGGGATATAAAAAAAAAAAACACCTTGTATATGAATGTATGGACAACTGGACCTGGTTGAAAACCAGCGCCAGGCACTAGTTGTTAGGCATTTTTGCTGAACTGGGCCTTTTTAGCGCAGCCGTGAGGCACACTTGCTTGCCTGTTAATTTCTTACATCGTACTTCACACTTTTTTTTTCTGTTGTATATTATATAGCTTCTGACCACGGCTCCGCCCGCGTGTATGTCGGTTATCGCTTAAAAAAGTAGCCATCTCTTTCTCCATATCCCAGGCTATCTCTGAAAATGAAATTTCATGACGAGCGGTTCAGCGGTTTAGGCGTGAAAACGTAACAGACAGACAGACAAAGTTACTTTCACACTTATAATATTAGTATGGATTTAGATTATTTATAATTATGTTATTTAGAATTCTGAATCCAGAGCCCCACTTTTTTAATTTTGTCAGTTGATTTTTGAATAGTTTGAATTTTTTAATTAAAAAAAATAAAACTCAAAATGACTGTTGAATTATATTATATTCTTTTATTTAAAAACATATTTATACTTAAAAATATATAAATTTGCAAAGCTTTTGAGCCTGACTGTACGTCAGCTACCCTTTTATAGTATTCCGATACATATTTAAATTAGCTTTTTAATTAAAATGGGGTGGAGTACTTTGAGAACATTTTAATATTATAATCAGAGATTGGAGTATGTAGATTGAAATTACGGAATTTCATGACGTCGTACATAACATGGACATGCCTTTTTTCCGGAAAATTCCAGTTTTTTGTGGGATTGAATTATTTAGTGATTTCGTAACTACTACATTCGAAATTTGATGGAAGCGATACTAAAATATTAAATTTAAAAAAAAAAGCTTGCTCATACTGATTGGTTTCTCACCTTAATCCTATCTTCACGCAATAATTTTGAAATTCCGGAAAAAAATCTTAATAATTTTAAACATTCCGGAATCCCAAAGGCATGTCCATGTTAACATACACGTTTGAGGTCAATGATCCCAATTCAATCTACCTACTCCGATCTTTGATTATCATAGAGTAGAATGAAACCTAATTAAAAATATTATATGTTTCATGGAGTAGTTTGGGAACTCTTTTTGGAGTACTTTGGGAACTCTTTTTGGAGTACTTTGGGAATAAGCCTGTAAGTGATGATAAGGCCGAAGGTGGATGCAAGCTTCACCCGGAATCCTCAACCACAGAGGAACTGGCTATCTTACCTCTAACTGCCGAAATACAACAAATTCTGGCGACAGACTTAGATAAGATGGTACCAAATTATTTACCGTAAACCAATCTTTGAAGTTAAGGCGACGATAACCGACTTTTAATGATTTTATACTGAAGATCACGTCTAAACGAGTTCAGTTAATGATTTGGAAAAAAATATATTTTAAATTAGAGCATTTTCCTAATAACTTATTAAGAGAATATTTTAGATTATGTTTATACGTATTACATAGTGAATTTTTTTTGTAAAGTTATGTCTAACGCGTATAAAAAACTGAGAATCACGCAAAACCTATCAAATTAATTTTTCTGAAACCTTCACCTTTATAAAGATAATTTAAGTATTGATCTTTTAATATACGTGTTTTATTAAAATACCTTTTGTTTTATGTAATTAATAATGCGTCTTATTTGGGTCAGCGCTCCTGGATGGGCGAGTCCTATTACTGGCTGGACGTACGACGCATTGCGTGAGCTCAGTACAGAACACGCAAGCTAACCACTCAAGGTCACTGGCATATATCTGGGCCTTAAAAGAAATACACACAGCTAAGTAGGCTTTACAAGTTACCGAGTAATAGTCGACCAACTTACATTCGCAGTTGAAAATCATGTTTTCTGAACGTCCGTGAACATGACACGGAATTGGCCGGTTTTTTAACATAAGCTTACAATGATAGATTAACAAGCCTAAGGGGTTCCTTTTATAGGTGCACACATATCAACTCGGAAACGGATCGTAACCGTATCAACTCAAGCCGTTTAGTATTCTTTTCATGAAACTCCCTACTGAAAAGCACACTAATCGGAATTGTAACGTAAACGATTCGCCTCGGGACAAGCTCACGAACCGCGGTGTGGCGCGTGGTCAACCAGCGGTCCCCGTGCTTACGGCTCGTCGTCCCCGCGCTTACGCCTCTCCGTCGCCGCACTTGCGTCTCTTCGTCCACCCTTGTCCCTCTCACCCCTCCCGCATTCGGATTCAAACTGATCTGGTGCCAGCCAGGTCAACCAGCAGCGGTCAGTGAGCCGTAAGCGCGGCGTCGCCTAGCTGTAACCGAGTCGACGTATTGGAGCTGCTGGTCCGCTTTGGTTATGTGCTTACGTTAGGTTGACGCCTGTTTGACGGCGAGATGAAAGGCGATACGATGACGATCCCTTTCCGAGTTAATATGTGTGCTACGACCTTATAACTCCACCACTTGCCAGCAAATCCGTCTTCATTGATCGCAATTGATGAATATTTATGAGGACCTTTGGTTAACAGTTATTTATACCGTTACTGTACTTACCTATACAGTGTGTCTTTATAATGTGCACATATCGAAATGAGGGAATCTATCATATCTATGCTTAATTTTATCTACGGAAAAAATACAAAAAATATCTAAATATTTTTTATTTTATTTGTTATGGATTTTTATTTTTATTTCAAAATTTCTCAATAAGACGCCCCCTTATTGAGAAATTTTACAATTATTGTAAAAAATTATAAAAAAAAAAAAACAGATTTTTGCTATAAAAACATGTTTCTTTTCAATTGAGGGTAGTTTTTTCCCCAATTTTTGGACTCTTTTACTTCCAATCATTATGGAGTTTGTTTCATCGTGATAGATCATTTAGTTTAAAAGTTACACCGTTTTGTTTACACTGGAAACAATTTTTTTAAATTCCATAATAAATAAAATAAAATATTTATATATTTTTTTATATTTTTGCCGTAGATAAAATTTAACATAGATTCCCCAATTTCGATATGTGCACATTATAAAGACTCACACTGTATATTCCCAAAACAGTTATAAAATATTAGACTACATATACATAACAGGTTTTATTCGGTTAAATTTTTGCAATGTTTAGAGGCCAATGATAACTAGGCAATATATCCATAGGCCAGAAATCAAATTTAAGAATTTTAAAATATTCGACAGTATTACAGTTAGTTTTAAGATCCGTTAGTTTTAAGATATGTGAAAGGACCAAATATAATATAAAAAAAATCGATCATGACCTACTTATAGCCTACATTTTAATTAACTCACGCCTACAGATTTCTAATCTATATCTATACTATATAATATTATAAAGCTTAAGAGTTTGTTTGTTTGTTTGTTTGAACACGCTAATCTCAAGAACTACTGATTGGAATTGTTTTTTTTTGTGTTGGAATATCCATTTATCGGGGAAGGTTATAGGCTATTTATAACATCATGCTACTACCAATAGGAGCGGAGCATAAATTAAAAATGTTGCAAAAACGGGAATAATTATTCCTTTTTGAGAGCTTCCGTTGCGTGCGCTGCGTAAACGGTTTAAGTTACGCAAATATCATGTATCACGGAATTGTTCCTCTTTAAAAGTTCTAAAAAAAAGTCCGCGACAGCATGTCTATCTTTTAAGATTAACTCACTATAACCTTTTTTTATGGTAATCAAATTTGTTCGAAATTAATGCAATATTTGCGAAGGAGCTTATCCAAATAAATATGTTATATCACAAGTATATAAATGTTAACAAAATTGTCCTTGACATCACTAGATTTCATGATTTCAATAAACATCTTAGGAGACATCATAATTTTAAAATATCTAAGCTGAAGAGTTTGTCTGTTTGTTTGGTTAAACGCTTTAATCTCAGGAAGTACTGGTTCGAATTGAAAAATCCATTTAGTGTTGGATAGCCCATTTATCGAGGAAAGCTATAGGCTATATATAACATCACGCTATGACCCTTAGGAGCCGAGCAAAAAGATAAAAAGTCAGAAAGAACGCTAAGCGAAAACGAATTTATAGCACGGTTAAGCGACGGGATGCCAAGTGGTGGGTCAGGCTCGGGCTCCGAAATAACACGCGGACGAAGTCGCGGGCAGAAGCTAGTTATTAAGTTTATGAGATTTAAAATATCAATAAACGAATTGTTCCACATTCGCCTAACAAAGGTCGCCCACATTTGAAATTCCTGTTTCGCCCCATATTTTGTTCCTTATTCGCTTAACATACCTAACGGAAATGCCATTTTTTTAAAGAAACCTTAAGAAACTACATTTTATATAATATAATATATTATAATAATTATACTGCTCTCTAAACGGTGAAGGGTCGTGCGGAAACCGGCATATCCTAGAACCAAAAAAAGACGTGTGGCACTCGGGGACTGCCGCGGTAAATCTATTGCATAGCATTTTGTATCAACTTATGCAATTATAATTATTTATTTATTTTATTTATGCAGTATTTCTTTTTCTTTGATATTATTTTTTTTTTTTTTCATTACGGAATTTCTGGATTCGGTCCCCGCGCTCAAGGCCCGCGATAGAAGCTATGCAATAGCTTAAAAACAAAATAAATAAGTGCTGAACGTCGTAAAAGTGTATAACTACGTAAACAAAGTCAAATACTATTCAAATATAAGCATAATAACAACTTTAAAATAGACGAAAGTGTTGAACCTAAAGTAATTTTAAATAAAAAAAAGAGTGACAAACTGTTTTGACAGCGAAAAAATTCCATGTACATGAGTCATTTCCAACCGTCTAGTCAAGTTTAAAAATTGTTCAACTGGAATGGTATCAACTATTTGGCAAGCTTTAATAAAGTCGTTGTAGCCTTGCGGTGCAACAGGGGAACTGAATGTACTCGTAATCGACTGGTCGAGAGTTCAAACCCCACTATCAACAATCACTTTTTGTGAAGATCATAATTGTCAGAAATGTACTTAACAGGATCGGATTTAACGTTGAAGAGGAAATCGTGATGGCGGAATAATTAAATCCGTATTCATTTAATCGGGCTAATACTGATTTCGGGCAAAGAAAAATAATATTGTGAGGAGACCGGGATGAATCTCGATCCTTCTTTTTAAAATAAGAAACCTTTGTGTGGCACTAACTTTCAATATTTCGATATAGCTGGTGCCGAAACGAAGGAAGAAGAACAGAGAATAGAGTCAAGTTCTTTTCCTATTTGACCCACTTTCTACCAAGAAGAGCAAAGTACTGCCTCCTAAATTTATTCAGGCCAGCCTACCTGGTCAAGCGTACCCTTTTTAAAGCGAAGACTGTTCCACTAGCCGTCGGGCAAACATCAACAAATTGATCAATGTTGCCACTATATTGCGTAGCTCTCGGGTTGTCACACACTTTGAATACCAAGTGCCACGGATTTATTTTACTATAGGCCCAAAGCATACGCGGTGGTTCAGTAGTGGTGTTGGGCGATTTTAAGACTGTTTGACGCAGCATTCGTCACACGGTTGTCTAATAATGTCCATTTGTATTCCTTAGTCATGCGTCCGATTATGCTTTCCTTTAAATATTTCGGATGAGTTTTGGATATCATAGTGGCATCGTCTAATGAGGTATGGTAGAACTCTCTTTTAAATAAGCTAAATATTCCTCTTAAAGCATCCTTTTGTAAAGAATGTTTCCAATCAAAAAGTGATAAGTGTAACATAATGTTATACCAATCATTTTTATCAGTCAGTGAGGATGAACGATGATCATTTGCAGGTTCATACTTAAAAAGCATTAACTATTTTTTTCAAATACATGATCCACTTCTCGTTAAACACACAAAGGTCCATTTAGACCATTTCATGATCAATAGTGTAACAAATATAACATATCAAATCAATATCGAATGCAAACCCCACGATTGTTTATAGATCTAATATATATTATATATATACATATATATATATTTTCGTAACGATATTTTGAGAAAACGCGTTCCGGTCAGAAGCTCGAGTGTGAGTTTCTTACCGTATCACAAAATACGTGACGATCAAGTTAATCGAGCAAACTAATGAGCGATGGTATTTAAAAAACGTGCGAGTGTGAGTTGAAGTATATCAAACAAACATCAGCTCGTATCCTCACTTAACCGATAGTACGCCGAACCATTGCCGAACGTTTTGTTATTTTTTTAATGTTGCCTACATTGAACTTAGAATGGTTTCAGCGAAATAACACGACTAATATAAAAATCTTACCGCAACCATGCTAACAAGCGTTATGCACGCCCTACGTAATTTAGACGAGTAATTTTTTTTATGAATGAGATATTCCTATTTCGTTTTAACGTGTAGTGAGTGAGGGAGATGGTGATGTGAAGTGGCGAGCGTCTACTTAAAATTCCTTTCGCCTGTGCCGTGCCATTCCAACTTTTAAAGTTTTTCGCGCTTTTGTGTTGCATTACTCGTATTTCGATTTTAAATTAAAAATAATGAAGACCAGTGCATCACAGTTTGAAATGTTGGTTAACTACATGGAACAGTAAGTTGTACACTTGAGCATATTATTGTAATTATAAACATAGCTTTTTAAAGTTGTGTCCCTTTTAAATAAAAACAATATTTTCTCTAAAATTTACAGACACGGGGATATAATCAAATTAAATAAAAACCCAAAAGGTAGAATAAAGACGATCCAGGATTGGGAACGCCTAACAAATTTGCTGAATAGCGATCCCACTGGAGAAATTAAGAATACAGAGAAATGGAAGAAGGTATGTACCTGCAGTGTAAATCTTCTGTACCTATACATATTTTTGGTTTAATGTACGCCCAAATATACTTAGGATATTTTTATATTTGACCATACTTATTAATTCATTATACATACTACAATGGTAATGTTGTCTTTCAAAGGTTTGGAGCGATTTAAAAAATAACACAAAGAAAAAGGCAGCCAAAATAAATAGGGGTGTTAGTGGCACTGGTGGTGGGCCTGCACTTAATTTACAGCTGACTGATTTGGAACAACGTGTCCTGAATATAATTTTACCTCAGGCAGCTACAGGCTTAACGGGTGTTAGGGAAGCGGGCTTTCCTCAGGTTGGTTATGGTGCTTTCATATTATTATTTACTAACTGCAATAAAATATAGGCTTCTAAGTAGGCTTTTCCAATTTTCCACCATATTATTAAAATTTACTTCTATGATGTTTCAGAACCAAATTGACAGTCCGAACAGAACTGCAACTCTGTCACCAACACCACCTGTGCTGGCTGCCAGTCATGAAGTTGCAGTAATTGATGAAGAAAGTCCAGTTATTGATATAAGTAAGTATTGTCATTGGTTCAAAATTGATTACTTGGCAGTCCGACAGTAATATAACTATCATTTTCTATTTTAGTGGATATTCATACATGGGATGAAGCCGGACCATCCCACGTCACATCACCCTTACCTCAACCATCACCAACCACCAACTCCTACCAAGCTCAAGCAGAAGAGGAAATTATCTTGGACAGTCCACCACCAGCAGGCCCTCTAAGACCAACACAAGCGGGCCACACTCCACAACGTCGGCGACGTGTTACTTCACGTCGAATAATATCTCCACGACGTCAGGTTCACAGACAACCCAATCAAATGGAACGAGCAACGGAGCAATTCCTGAACTCTGACGAGCAATGGAGGAGTTTTTTAAGAAAAAAACACGAGGATGAGTGTAGTTTAGAGAGTGAAAAGCTACGCATAAGGGAGCTTGAGTTGGAAACTCATAGGAAATGGCAAGATGTTGCATTGCTTGCCGTAGAAGCATTACATAAGGTAATTGATTCTAGATTATGCAGAGATCAGTGATTTATTATCTTACGTTATGCTTCTGCATTGTGCACAGCAGCATTTTATAATTTTTTCTGTGATTTTATATAATTTTAAGTTGTAACTTTTTCGCCCTTTATGGCTAGAGGCTTTTATTTAAGTATTAAGTTCTGTATAATTTTTATTTAATGTTTTTGTTGGTATATTTCCGTGTGCTAGCTGACTTGGGGCAAATAATGATAAGAATTTAATTTTAATGTTTTGTGTTTCGTAATGTAATTTGCATAGTTAAATACTATTGTATAGAATTAAGTTTTCTAACTGAACAGACAGACAGCTGTGCTGCTGGGGAGTTGGTTGCGCCACTCCTTCCCAGCTAAAGCACTAGGATGTGATGAAGTTTTGTGTCTTACGTAAATTTGACGTTCGAAAAGTGTTGATTATAAATAAAAGCCTACCATTACTATGTGTATAATAAAGTGTGTTTTATTTTCCAATTATCAATTCTATTTGACATTTTTCATTATTTTACATAATGAACATTTTGTATGGACTAAGAAGTAAATGAATATAGATAGTTTGTGTATAGACATAGGTAGAATTAAACAAAGACTCAAAAACTATTATGTATAATTGTGATATTTTTTTTAGAAATTATTGATGTAATCGTCGGGCTATTCGATCACGCAGTGCTCTTCCTCGAATTAAATCGGTGGTTGCTCTTAGATCTCCGTCATATCTGATATTGCCTGTTGCTGGTTGTTCACATTCATTTTGACCTGAAAATAAGACATAATTAATATGCAGGGTCACTGCATTCATTGGCAATCTTGCACCTAGCTTCTGACGTTTCATAAGTGCCCATGTAGGTTTATGTGAAATAAAATATTTTGATTTTGATTTTTTTTTGAAATCTTTGAGGGGGTGAAGTACTTTTTATGTTGTTTATACGGGATCTACCTTGAAATCGCTTTTCCATACGTTTTGTCAAGGTATGTGAACATAAATCTATGCAACAGCTTATTTTTTTAACCCAATAATATGCATGAAATATAATATTATATTCTTACCAAAATCATCCAGTTCAGGTACACCATAATCTAATGCAATATTATAGAGCACACAACAGGCTTGAATAATTTGTGCACATTTTTCAGGCTTGTAATGTAGTACTCTGTCTTTGCATAAGCAACGCCAACGATTTTTCAGTCGACCAAATGTGTTTTCAATTAAAACTCTTGCAACCATATGTTTTTGATTAAATGTAACTTCATAAGATTCTGCAGTTGCTTCTAAGTATGGTGTCATTAACCATGGACGCAATGGATATCCAGAATCACCTGAAATAATAAATTTTTATGTTAGGTAGGTACCTACTTAAAAAAACTAACTTTCTCTTACTGATGTTGGTGTTAACAGACATAATATTATTAAAACACTTAAAATACTCCTACTTGGAACAAACCCTACACTCATATAGGAATCAAACACTACCACCAACAGGAGTACAATAGATAATGTTTAAAAAATGAGCAGAACACATACCCAGCAGCCAACATATTTCACCTTGTGCATGTAAAGATTGCATATAATTGTTGACTTGACTGTTCTCCCAAATAAATGAATCATGGTTAGCACCACCAAATTTAGGATTGACATTTATTATTCTACAGTCACTATCGCACACCTAAAATATAATTATTAAAATTAGTTTTTACTAGCTCATTAAGGCATTTCAGAATAAATCAGTAAGTTTAGGTAATTATTGCATAAATACCATTTGTACATTTATTGAATGATAATGTTTTCTACAGTAGTATAAATGCTCCTCTTCTACCGGTGGGCCATGTATTCTGAAATGACTCCCATCGATACACCCAATTACACCAGGTATTTCAAATTTTGAGTAAAATCTGTAAAAAAAATATTAATAATTTATCTCTAATTATTATTGACAGGTTCTAATTGAGTACCTAGTTAGGTACCTAAGTGCTAGAATAAATTAATACTAACCTCTGACTTATTGCCTGTCGAGCAGCACGAGTTTTTGGAAATTGTATGTACTTTTCCAACACTAAATCATGAGTCAAAGCTTGGGTCACTTCATGAATATACACGCTGCACATCTTTTGAGACAGACCTTTGGCCACTCCCACAGGACGTTGATATGAGCCTGTCGCATAAAAAAATAAAGCGACGAGTACCTAAAAAATATGGAAAAATTTAAAACGATGTATCTCAGTATTTACTTATAAGCATTACAAAGAATTAATTAGGTATTTTATTATTGCGTAGGTACAATACCTTAGTTTGAAGTGTAACTCGTTGGGACGACCTTAAATTTGTCAATTCTTCTAGTTCTTGACAAAGAAATAGAAAGGCTTCTTTTGACAAACGATATCTATTCCTAAATTCAGTGTCATTGAGATGGTTCACTGGATTAAAACAGGCTCTAAAATCGGCTCTTTGTTTTCGGAGATGATTCCGTTCATCTATACTATGAGCAGTAATCATCATTTTCCATGCGAAGAAATTACGTGCTGTCATTATTACGTACGTGTATCACAATTTACTACAAAATTAAACTCAACTAATACGAACTTATTTAATATAAACAACAATTCACCTGTCACACACCAAGTGAGTTACTTTACTACAAAGTTTACGTTTCCAAACGCAACGACACCGCTTGGTCATGTCAAACTTTAGCTCACACTCGCACTTACCCACAAAATGTTCTCCGAAACGTTACTATGAACGTCACGTTTAAAATACCGAACTATTTTAGTACCGTTAAAAATCTTACACTCGCTGTTTCGGTTTACAATACTTTCCGCCAGGGGCGCTTTTTACGTTTTCATACATTTAGCACTCGATACGGAAACGTAGTAGTAACGTTTTCTATAGGAAAAAACTCACACTAAGCACACAGAGCTCGGACACGCGCGGCGGTTCGTGACGTGTCCCATTACGAGCGCGGCTAAGCGTCAACTGCGTGTGCGTCGGAGGCGCGTGAGCATCGCGGTTGTCATATCGCTGTCCCTTTCTTATGCCTCTAGTGCGTAGTCGTTAAAACGAGCGGGAAGGCATACGCGGCGGCGACCGGAAGTACGTGGGCTAGAATTGGTTACGACAGACTCCCCCTCTAGTTTAGGAGAACGCCCTCGTTCCTGGACTGGCTCATTGCCCTTGTGCTTCGGGCGTCCGCGACGTCGCTTGGGAATGACAGGATTAGGTGGTACGTTGCTTCCAGTACCACTGTCTACAAAAGGCGTCAAATCCTGTGCATGGTATTTTCCTAAGGATTCCTCAGAGTTCCCTATTGGAGAGATAAGATAGGTGGTAGGGCTAACCTTCTCCGTTATAACATACGGTCCATCCCGTTTGGGCACAAATTTAGCGGTGAGACCCTTGCTACCTTGGCTCAATACATGTGACCGGACCAGAACTTTATCTCCAACCTCGTACGTTAGACTAGGTCGACGGGATCGATCAGCAACCCTCTTAGATTGATCTTGCTGTAATTCGACTCGCTCACGAATTGCAGATAAAGAGTTGATAAAAGATCTTAGGTAGGGAGTAATTTGGGAAACAAAATTCTCTTTATCGAGGATCGCCCTCAAATCATGACGAGCTTCTGTGGGGGACCTCATTTCTCTGGCAAACATGAGATATGCGGGAGTGGCACCAGTGGTTCTACATACCGCGCTATTCATAGCGTACCGAATCACTGGGAGTTTCGCAGGCCAAGAACAATGGTCATTTTCCACGAGTTGTGAGAGCTGCGCCTTGAGATCTCGATTCTTACGCTCTGCGGGGTTTGCCTCCGGATGATAAAGTGGCACGAAGTTTTGTTTGACCCCTAAGATGAACATACATTGTTGCATGACAGCCCCGACAAATTGAACGCCGTTATCAGATATGACCCTGCGCGGTAAGCCGTATCGGAGAAAGTATTCCTCGGTAAGAGTACGGGCGCAGGCTTCAGCAGTCGCTTCCTGAAGGGCGTAGAGCTCAACCCACCGTGTGGCGGTGTCTTCAACTAAAAGTATCCATCGCTCACCGTTCTCTCCTTCAGGTAAGGGACCGAAAAGGTCTACAGCTAACACCTCATTCCGTTGCTCCATCACGGGCGTCTGTAGTAGTCCAGGGGGTTTGTCATTGGTAGCCTTGTATCGCTGACAATCGACGCAGGCTTTCACATAATCTGTAATGATTCTTCGCATACCGGGAAAGTAATAGGACTGGGCGATCTTGTGGTAGGTACGATCGATTCCAGGATGTCCCGCCAGAGGTGAATCGTGGCACTCTTTCAAGATCTCGGGACGGAGTGAAATTGGAATAACAAGTTGAGGAGTCTCACTGTCTGAGTCCGGATTATACCAATATAGCACTCCTTGTGATAACAGGTACCCGCGCTCCGTCCATCTACGAGATGCCACTTCGTCTGGACTTTCCATTTCTTCGATGATTTTGTCAACCTCCGGGTCGGCAAGCTGTTCCCGCCTTAATTCTGCAGGGTTCTTACTGGGTAAATCAATTATCACTGAGCAAATACCGCAACTGTCGCGAGTATCTTCGGAGCATATCGGTCTACTCAGCGTATCTGCTACTACATTTGCTTTTCCCGGGGTGTACTGATACTGAATGTCAAATGATTGTAGCTTGAGGGCCCACCTCACCAAACGACCTGTGGGAGACTTTAGCGTCAGCAGCCAACGAAGTGGTTGGTGGTCGCTACCGATAATCACCGGATGCCCGTCCAGGTAACATCTAAATCGCTCCACCGCCCACACTACTGCTAAGGCCTCTCGTTCGGTGGTAGAATAGTTACGCTCAGCGGCGTTCAGGAGACGGCTGGCGTATTCAATGGGTCTTTCTTCCTTGTCCTCCCCCTGGAGTAAAACGGCTCCGACGGCATAATTGCTCGCGTCGGTGCGGAGGACGAAGGGGCGATTAAAGTCAGCCTGGATTAAGATTGGCGCTGAGGTAAGAAGTTGTTTCAGCTCGTTAAAAGCAGTAGTCTGAGCTGAACCCCAGGTCCAGGTCTGATGCTTTCTTGTTAGCCTTGTAAGTGGCTCGGCTACAGAGGAGAAATTCGGGATAAATTTCCTGAACCAGGAACAGGTTTGTAAGAATGTCCATAGATGTTTCAAATTGCTTGGTTCTTTCATGTCTAGGACAGCTTGAACCTTTTCCGGGTCGGGTGCCATGCCCTGTTGGGTAATTACGTGCCCCAGATACTTGACACTTCCCCTGGCAAAAACGCACTTCTGCCGGTTGACCCGCAACTTGAATTCGCGAAGCCGACTGAATACAGCCTGGAGATCCTGGAGATGCTGCTGGAAACCTTCAGATATGATCAGCAGGTCATCTAAGTAGGCGAGTATTGTCACATTGGCCAGGGATGAACAGGAGCGCAGACGGTCGATCAGCCGTTGAAAGGTTGCCGGGGCATTTTTGAGACCAAAGGGCATGCGCTTGAAGCGAAAGGTTCCCAATGGGCTAATGAATGCGGTTTTATCTCTATCCTGCTCATTTACACTCACCTGCCAGTAGCCGGATCTCAGATCTAATGTACTCATATAACAATCCCTCTTTGTTGACTGTAACAATTCATCAATCAAAGGCATCGGGTAATGGTCGGTTTTCGTCACGGCGTTTAGGCGTCTATAATCTACGCAGAAACGGGTGCTGCCGTTCGCCTTAGGAACGAGGAGAGCTGGTGAACACCAGGCAGACTCACATTCTTCAATGATGTTGTCCTTCAGCATCTTCTCAATCTCCTGACGCATAAGTTCTTTTTTGGCAGGGGTCAATCGGTACGGAGGTACATAGATAGGAGGATGCTCACCTGTATCAATACGGTGCTCAGCAAATGGAGTAGGCCCTCCCCCTAACTGGAAAATGTCCGTATTGGCAACCAAGGTCTGCGCCAGCAGGTCCCGGTCAGGTGGGTTCAACAATGTACCTTCGTCGTCCCTGAGTACATCCGCAGAGGAACAAGACAGCTCTGGTGATAAGGAAGGTTCAAAACGCATCATGTACTGAACGCGGCTGTTATTAGAGAAATACCAGCATTCCCGAGAAAAGTCCATGACTACTTCGGCTGCAAACAAGAAATCCATGCCGAGCAGCGTTTCATTGTTACGCGCCTCAGGGAAAATAAGAAAAGGAGTCCTAATGACCTTCTCCTCTAAGTGCACGTCAAGAGTAGTTATGAGCACGTCTACGTCGCGAACATGTCCATCGGCAAGCTTAATACGTCTTCGCGCCGGTTCAAAAGGGTGTCCCTTTTGACATAAGAGGGTGTGCAGTGTATGACCCGCAATACAATGTTTGGCACCGGTGTCGACTAACGCGGTCCCCGACGCGTCTAAAATTTTGATATCGAAAATCGGTCGCAAAACTTTTCTGTCGGAGCTCGTACCGGCGCGCGTGTTCTCTACACATGTGTCGCTACACACCATATTAATATTTAACACCTTAGAAACATCATTACAACAAAATGAATCATTTTGCAAAAAATTACAAAATTGTATTTGACGCCCTTTTACGGCGAGGGAATTATTATTATAAATATCTTTCGAATAATCAGAAAAATGATTCGTATGCTCTAACGCATTACGTTCGTCACAAAAACAAAATTTACGATTTTCCGCAAAGGTACAAAAATCGTCCTTACGCCCCTTTACATCGGGAACGTCATCATGACAAAAGCATTTATTTTCGAAAACATCACAAAAATGATCCTTACGTCCCTTTGCAATGCGGATGTCATTATAACAAAAATGTTTATTTTCAGAAAAACTACAAATCTCGCCCTTACGCTCCTTTGCATTAAGGGCGTCATCATAACAAAAATTATCATTATCTGAAAAATTACAAAAACGGTCGTTATTATTATCGACCTCGCAGCTGGCCATCTGATCGTTCGACAAGTCGTCCGAAATATTACTAGGTACAGAATAACACTTATTAGATATTATTTCAGCTTTACTGTACGGAGACTCACTCGAACTATCACGAGACCAGTTATTATTATCTTGAACGACACAACAAACATTTGCATCAACATTTTTAAAACAAGAAGGCGAAGTATTAGAGTAGTTCAAATCTTCACAACAATGTTTATCAAAATACTTCTCTACGCGATTACACAAATTCTCGGAACCCGCATTACGATTATGATTCTTAGAATTTTGCATTTGAGTGTACTTTGGTCCCGAAGTTTGCAGAGTAGTATCAACACTGTAAAAACTTGATTCGCTGTTACACTTTTTACAAGTTTCACGAGTAACATTTTTAGATCCGCACTTATAACACGAAACCGAATTATTAGAATCAACCGTTGACTCACCTTTGTTCGCCAACTTACGGCACTGGTCGCGCTGGTGTCCGTATTGTTTACAATACGCACAAAACGGTCGTTGTTGTTTCGATGATGCTGCAGCCGGTGCGTGTTCATCGCGCGTTATCGCGGCGGTGACACGCGTGTGGAATTTCTGGATTCGGTCCCCGCGCTCAAGGCCCGCGATAGAAGCTATGCAATAGCTTAAAAACAAAATAAATAAGTGCTGAACGTCGTAAAAGTGTATAACTACGTAAACAAAGTCAAATACTATTCAAATATAAGCATAATAACAACTTTAAAATAGACGAAAGTGTTGAACCTAAAGTAATTTTAAATAAAAAAAGAGTGACAAACTGTTTTGACAGCGAAAAAATTCCATGTACATGAGTCATTTCCAACCGTCTAGTCAAGTTTAAAAATTGTTCAACTGGAATGGTATCATGGTATTGTAGCCTTGCGGTGCAACAGGGGAACTGAATGTACTCATAATCGACTGGTCGAGAGTTCAAACCCCACTATCAACAATCACTTTTTGTGAAGATCATAATTTTATAAACTAATATTTATAAGAATAAAATACGCAGTACACAGAAAAAAGAACTGCCAGAAATTATTAGATCACTAGAGGGTACTGGTGTAGTAAAACCGTCGGAGTGGGGAGCGTGAGGTTTTTTCGTTACGGAATTTCTGGATTCGGTCCCCGCGCTCAAGGCCCGCGATAGAAGCTATGCAATAGCTTAAAAACTGAAAGACATGTGACATTTACCAAACCGCACTGGGCCCGCGTGGTAGATTAGAGCCCACTCCCCCCACTCTCCCTCTAAGAGAGGAGGCCTGTGTCCCAGAAGTGGGAATAATATAGGCAGTAATTATAAGCAAGACTTATAATTACTTATAAGTAAGTAACTAATAAGTACTTATAATCTTACAAACACTTGCGTAGCACTCGCAACCGGCATGCGTGCATGACCAGAGGCCCTTAGTGTGAGTTTATTTTAACCATCTCGAATTTACGCATCGAGCGCGTTCAGTACTCCGATTGGTGAAGGACCAATCGGAGGACAATCGGAACGCCGAATGCGCTCGATGCGTAAAATCGAGATGGTTAAAAGAAACTCACACTAGGGCCTCAGATGTATGAATGCAAACGAAGCAAAAGGGGCGTAGCAGGTGGCGTTCTATAGTTTCTGCTGATTTATGTTGTTTTTTTTTTATATAGGTAAGTAAAACCATGAAAATAAACAACTTCCATAAAATTAAAAAGAACAGAATAACGAAAGAAACAAATAATAAAAGAAAGTATAATATTTTCACCGGATTTCGAAAGAAGGCCAAAGGAAATGACTTCGCTTAATAAACTTGTCATTTCACTGATGATGTTTTTGCTGTAACTAATGAAGATTCAGTCAGATATCAATCTGCTTAGCCTTTTCCCAACTATGTTTGGGGCTTCTTAACGTTACCAAATAACAAAATATTAACCGTTACGTAACGTTAAATTTCAATGTTATACCTACTAACTTTACAAAAATGTAACGTTACTTGATAACATTACGTGTAATATAACGTTAATTAAAGTTAACAAAAATACGATAAATAACGTTAATTTAGCTACGTTGCCATTCTATGGGTAAGAATCAGGCAGATTAAGGCAACGTTTTGATCGGAACGGCATCAGAGAGGCGCGAGGCGGGCTCCCGCCGCACCGCACGCCCCGGGCCCCACTACTTACATCTCACCCGTTTAAAATAACGATTAAATTAATAGTCGCATAAATAACGTTAAATCGATTACCGTTATTTTAATAATAACGTTAACTCTGTCAATACAAGGTAACGTTATGAAAATTTACCGGTATTTAAAGCTCTGGTTTGGGCCACCTTCCTGTCTTACTGGATGCAGCTGAATACCAGTATTTTACATAGAACGAATGCCCAACTGACCTTGACAAGCCAGTTACTGGGTAACACAATACCCCTTGGTAAGACTGGCTGTCAGACTTTTGATTACCTCTGAATACCACCCGTAATGACTGTCAAAGATCTACCTACGAATGTCAGCCGGGAAAACTGGCGCAACGTGCTTTCCGAGTTACAGAGGGGTCACGATATGTATTGGATGGTCACCCATCCACGAACAGACCGCGGCAAACGTAGCTTAACCTTCGATCGACCCGAGAGCTATTATCATTTAGGGCGGTTGTTATCATGAAGATTCAGTCATGAGAACCAATCATGAAGGCAAGAAGAGAGAACTTGTGGCGGCATCTACAACGCCACATGCGAACTACGATCAAAGACCTGACGTCACACAAATCCTGCATCGCGCAATCAGAGTTTACCGCGCGACTAGCATATATACAATATCCCGACATCAACCGTCAGACAGTTGCCCACCAGACACAATACCCGTCTGGTCGGAAGATCCTCCCTTTTCCATAGAGTATGAGTGAACTTTACAACCTGTTCCTCATACCCCTATAGATTCAACTTACTAATAATGGAACCCACAAATCTGTAGCCAGGTCGAAATAAAATTGAAACATAAATAAAAAAAATTAATAATAAATAGATAACATTATTTTGGCAAGTTTACACATACATCGCCACGATATCATAATATTAACATTTCAAATGTACATACAAACGGCTAGAAAGCTGGCTTTTAGTATACATAGATGAAGCAATTTCACGATTGACCTTTTCACAGCGTTTTACTCGGGTAATTTGCGAAATTGCATAATTTCCACACTCATTCACAAAACATAAAGCAACAAGCAATTACGCGCAAACTACTCAACAGTTCTCGCTAACCGATGGTCACGGCATATTAGGTGCCTCCAGCAGGCGCGAATCTAAGTTTTCACTCAATGGGGGGCAAATGTTTCTCTCAGGAGGATAGAGGGTTGATTTCCCAAGTCGTGAAAACCCTTTAAAAAAACATGCGGGGCAGTCTTTGCGGACTGCCGATAGTAGGAAAAACTAAGTAACTAAAGCGTTCGGTGACGATGACGCGAGTTCCATGATTTTTGTTCACCCAAAAAGTGCTCAACGCTTAAAGTTTTCACGTCATAAAACCTTCGTCACCTATTTAATTTTCCGTAAACTCAACAATTTCGAGGATGCTTACGATTTATCGACATATAGGGGTTTATTTATAAACGCTGTTTAAAGTTAAGTAATGATTAGCAGTCGCTAATCATTACTTAACTTTAAGCAGCGTTTTTGACGTTTGAACGTCACATAACTTTAAGCAACGGTTATGAATAAACCCCATAATGTACAGTGGGCTGCGTCAATTGGGTACCCCATTTGTATTAAAATTTGCTTTCAAAGGGGGTACCCACATCGTGACGCTGACTATACATACATACATATTATGTATTTATTTGAAATAAATGCTTTGAGTTTGAGTATCATAATCTTAGTCATCGAATGTGTATAAAGTAAAAATTCTGGTTATACTCGTAAAACGTTGTTTATGTCTAATTTAGAGTTATGTGGTGGAGAAAATAAAGTTTGGTCGAAGCCCAGGGGGTGGGGGGGGGCTGCAGCTGCGCCTGGCATCCGGGGAAAATGTTAACCTAAGGCTTTCATTTTTCAAAATAGTGACGTCTGGCGTGAAATTATTGACCCTGCTATTGGAACTAGAAATCAGTTTGAAGTCAAAATTCCGTTTAGATTTAGAAATAAAAAATCTGATCAACACTCGACTTGTGGTCACTACAGAAATGGCAGCTGCAAGGAATACTTTAAAAAATAAAAATACTTACCGTGCCACCTTTATTATATTCTTAAAATGACCTTGTTTATTTGACATTATCCTCAACATCATCAACTTTTTGAACGTTTCATTCCGCTTGACGATAGTTTATTGTTGTTGATTGTCTTGTATCTGTCATGCATGAATAATAGTAGGTAATAATATAATTTGTATTTAATCTTAAATGGTATTAGAATTTTGGACTTATGTTTTTATTATGTTATTTAATCATTTATATGCCCAAGTGGCTGATCATGGACTGAACATTATTAGTATGTAATTATGTAATGAACACCTGCATTTAACTCATGTATCACAAATAAATGATTTGATTTGATTTGATTTGACTGACGCAGCTCCTTGGCCAGCATTTGAAGTGTTTGACATATATAATAACCAAACCAAAACAAATCATGCCATGTCTTCCAAATATATATTAAAGAAACCGTAATCCATACTTCCATACTAATACTAATATTATTAATGTGAAAGTAACTCTGTCTGTATGTCTGTCTGTATGTTACGTTTTCACGCCTAAACCGCTGAACCGATCGTCATGAAATTTGGCAGAGATATAGCCTGGGGTATGGAGAAAGGCATAGGCTACTTTTTTACGCGATAACCGACATAACGCGGGCAAAAGCTAGTATATTATAATTCCTCTTCTTTATTAGAACATCGGCGAGATGCGGAGGATAATAAGGTGCACCAAATGCACATTTAAATCATTATTCGTGGGTGCTACTTATTAGGCGATTGCGCAGCACTACTTTGACACGAGCAATTTCATCGAACAGAGCATCCTGTACAAAAACATAACGTGCCATAACATTACACCATAATAAGTATTTACACGTCATTAAACGTACTTACATTACATAACACAGTGGTGGAAACGTTTACACTAGCTAGGCGTGGTAGTAAAACAAAGATATTTTCCTAAAACAAACACCGGACACATATTGACGGACAAACAGACAGAACGTGACTGTGGTTTAGGCCTACTAAGGTCGGTTCAAATTGGAAGGACGACCTCGACATTTCGAACAAGACGGTTACGTAATTTGATGGTGGAGAAAAATTGTTCGGAAAATACATAAAGGCTATAAATGAACGCCTTCCTCTTTTTGACATAAAAGGCTGGTAGAATCCCTTCGTAATATCCCAGCGAAGCTGATTTCAGCGATGTGAGACTAGAAATAAAAAAAACCGGTCAAGGAGCGAGTCGAACTCGCGCACCGAGGGTTCCGTACCAGCCCAGAAAAACTACAACTGTGCTTCACCCAAAGCACACATAATATAATACTACGTACAGATACCCAATCCCATACAAAGAAATGACACCTTCCTAAAGCTGGCTATTGAGCTGGCTATATTTTTTTTCCTCGATTTTTTAACTCATGGTAGCATCAGTGACTCATTAAATGCCAGAGACTGTAGTTTAACAACGCCATCTATGAGTCGGCCTAGATACTAGGTGTCATTCTCGTGATTTATGAGTGTAAATAGATAAATCAACATTAAACAAGGATAGTTTGATTTCTACTAATGTTACTTCAGCCAAAATCGGCCCTATAACGCTTTTCATTGATTGTTAATTTCATAATTGTTACCTATGCTGCCATCTGTGAATTTTTTTCAAGACTTATTATAATTTGTTCGAGTTGAGAACCCCATGCCCAAAGCAACCTGCTACCTGCTAATATGTAGGAAGGAGGAAATTTTGGTTGTGAAACGTGAAATGTTTTAAAATTTTCATCAGCGTGGAAAAGAAGAAGAGAGAAAGAAAAAGAGAGAAAAAACACAGAAAGAGAAAAAGAGAAAGAGATCATTTTAACACTGCGGTGTAGAATATTGCAGTTTTAGGTCATCGCCATCTCTTGACAGATAAAGGAACTAATGTAATTTTTGTTGATTTCTGAAAAAGATGACTCTAAAAAAATTGACACTGAAACTGATTCTGAAAAAGTGTGCTATTTAGAGACAGTTTTATTTTTCCTGTAATCTTTACATAAGCTTCTATGACATAGACCTTTTAGTCCCTGTTACAAAAAACAAAATAACTTTTTAGTTTATTTCTTATTTGCAAAATAGTTGGGCAAATGTCATCTAAAACTATGCTAAATTTCAAGTTGATAGCATCAGTAGTTCTTGAGATATTCAGCTGTGACAGACAGACAGACAGACTGAGTCACACCATAAGGGTTCCTTTTTACTATTTTGGTACGGAACCCTAAAAATATTGCACAGTAACAGGTGGTACTTCAGTATAATATGGCATAACCACAAAATGTTCCAAATTGCATGTGTGATGGAAATATTGTGTCGTTTGCGGAACTTTGTGGCGGCAATTTGCCTAAATTATGATTTACCTTACACAACAGAGTTTCCGCTTGAATGTAACAAAGTACTAACAAACAATGCCGCAGCAATAATAATAGAAAAGCTTCATTCAAGTTTCTACTTGTGTACAGGTGCTGTTTCTTTTTAAATGTTTTAAAGTTGGGTATAATTTTTAGCAGATATTCAACAGAGGGCATACGGAGGGCCCTTGGACATAGAACCTATGAAAGTTTTTGGAGCTGGTAAAATTTTCTCAAACATGCATGAAAATATTGTCTTTATTTTAGAAAAAAGAACACGCGAAGTAACGAATTTACGGACAAAGAAAATCAAATACATTGCAGGCGCGTTTTTTGAATTTGGAACATTACAACGCTCCAGCAATGTTGTATGAAATGGCGTGCTGGGGTTAATAAATACTCTTTGATTGGATCTCTTATCATTCTTGGCATACCAAAGTAAGTCTCTTTGCTTAGCACAAATTGCGTTCACGTGGCTGTATAACCATAAATGCGTTTGCCTTTCAGCACAGATGACAAATAGAAAATTGGCGGAAAAGCTGAAAATTCGTCTTGATTTGTTATTTACATACTTAATAAATAAAAATTTTAATCATTAAAATGAATTCTAACGGTTTAGAGAGTGAAATAGAGATTGATTGTTCTCCACCAGATTTAAGATCAGAAGCCAAATTGGCAATGGAAAACCTGCTTCCAGCGAATTCAAAAGAAAAATACATGAAAGTATGTCTTACTTCCCTGCATTCTTTTGAGAAAAGCACTATTTAAGCCTCGGCGGAAATGGCAATTGCCTGTCTCGTATTAGTGAAGTCCTCGCCTACGGCTCGGCCTTCAAACTCATACTAGACCTGCAATTACCTATTTTTCGGCCTTTGCAATAATGTACTATTCCGTGTAGGTAGGTAGGTACACGAAAAGCTTCATCAGCTCGATACAAAACATAACATACGGCTGTCTACACGGCTCAGTTATTAGCTCATTACTATTTTTTATTTACATAAATAGCATTGATAAAATAGGGCTGACAGGACACCTAACGTTATACGCGGATGACACCTGCCTTTTTTACTTCAATAGATCTCTACAAAACATTATGAACGATGCGCAAAAGGACCTTGACCTGCTAACTGAATGGTTAAAATATAACTTTCGCCGCGAAAAATAAACCATTACCGAAGTTCCCACCTCTTACGATCAACGGAGAAACAATCAAACGGTCTAATCACGAAAAATATCTCGGACTGTGGGTAGATGACAAACTTACTTGGAGACTGCACATCGATCATATCAAAACGAAATTAATATCGTTATTAGGAGCGTTACGAAAAGTTACAAAATGTATCCCGAAAGAAGTACGTCTAATGTATAACTCTCTAGTAAAATCAAACCCTGAATACCTAATCGAAGTGTGGGGATCAGCCGCTAAATCTAATCTAAACTCACTACAAAGAATACAAAACAAAATCATTAAATTATTATTTAACTACCACTATCTATATCCAACAAAAAAAATATACGAAAAAACTAAATTACTAAATATCAAACAAATTTACACATATTACACCTGCAATCTCATAAAAAAAACACCACGAATTCCGTACAATCAAACATAAAACTACATAAAAAAGCAGTAACCTACAACACAAGAAGTAAAAACAATCAATCAATCAATCATTTATTTTGTTAAACATAGGTATGGTTACAGATAATATATTGGATAACAAATTTCAACTATTAACAGCACGAGCACGTACTAATTACGGCAAAACAACAGTATTAGTGGAGGGAACACGACTGTTCAATGATTTACCGGAAAATATAAAGAGATGTGATAGTATTAATATATTTAAGAGCAAACTCAAGATAAGATAAGATAAGATAAGACATTTATTCGTAGAAACATAAGTATACAAGGCATGCAGGTTGTTCATAAACAAAAAAGATCCGTCATGTTCGGCCTTTATGGCATACAAATATATAGGTAAGAACAGTCAATTATGGGTATTTAAACCAAGCTAAAACATTATTACATTGTCATACAAACTAAAAATTAATTTAAAACACTAAATTATAAATTTGAATTAAATTGTCCTATGATCTAATTTATAAAATGCCTGTAAATATTTGTTATTATTATATTTTATTATTATTATTGTTTATTGTTTGTCATTTAAAAATTCTAAAATACTGTAGTATGCTTTCCCAACTAGATGTAATTTTAGCCGCTTCTTTAGTATGTGTGCGCTTAGTTCCCTCCATCCCTTAGGAAGTTTATTAAATATTAGAGACGCCATGCAAAATACACTTTCTCCCATTAATGCTGTTTTAGAACCATGTGAGCAAAGCATAGTGTTATTGCGTCTGGCGCGACTGACTTTGCCTGCCATGCGCGGGAATAACTGCCGATTACATTTTACAAACATGACAACTTCGAATATGTACAGAGACGGTAAAGTCAGTATGTTATAATTAATGAAATACGGTTTACAACTGATATATTACTAATTTAAACATCGTCCTAATACACCGTTTTTGGGCTTTGAAGGGTATATTCTTGTCAGTCGAATTGCCCCAAAAGATAATTCCATACCTTAGGTGCGATGAAACTAGGCCGTGGTACGCTGTTAACAATGCGTCAGTGTTAAGCACATTAACTAATTTGTGTAGGGCATAAGAAGACTTACTAATTTTTTTGCTTAAAATTCCAACGTGTTCTTTCCAATTTAACTTTTTGTCAATAGTCACACCGAGGAATTTAGCAGTGTTGACTTCATCAATTATTTTATCATTATATTGGACCTTCAGATCAGATAAAGTTGGTAAACGTTGACTGAAATGCATAATATTAGTTTTATTGAGATTTATCCTTAAATTATTATTATCCAAATATTTTATTATTGATATAAGAGAATTATTAATGTCACTTGATATTAATATCACATTGAATTGTTATGGTACTGTCGTCAGCAAAGAAGGTCACAGGTTGGTCGACAGATTTAGGTAGGTCATTTATATACAATATGAACAAAGGAGGGCCCAACACACTACCTTGAGGAACACCATATTTAATTACAAGTCCATGTGATTGGAATATCTCTTCACGTTTAGTTTTTGTATTTATTGACGATATTTCTGTGAGTTGCTTTCTATTGTCTAAATATGAATCAAATAGTTTTAGAACGTTGCCTCTAACACCGTATGCCTCCATTTTATCTAAGAGAATATCATGCCTAACGTAATCGAACGCTTGGGTCATGTCACAGAATATGGTGCAAACAGGGTTGGTCTTATCAACATTTAGCATAACTTTATACAAAAAATCATAAAGTGCCATATTAATAATTTTCTCTAAATCCTTTTTGCTCGTTCACTAGTAGATTTTTTTTTTAAATATTTAATTAATTCTTTGTATATGAATTTTTCATAAATTTTGTAGATAACATTTATTTATTTATTTATTTATTTAACAATTTATGTACACACATATAAACAGACAAGAAGAAAGGAACAGAAAAATACGTACAAAGGTGATGCTTATTTCTAATGAAATCTCAATAATAGATATAATAGATATCGGTCTATAATTTTCTATGTAATCTTTATTTCCCTTTTTAAACAATGGTTTAACTATAGATTTTTTTAAAGCATCTGGAAAAATGCCCGAGGTTATGGTCAAATTAATAAGATGACTTAGATGCATACATATTAATGCAGAAACCGATTAAGAATTTTTGTTGATATTCCGTCATGACCAACGATGTTTGTATTTTCAAAAAACATGTATGTACCACATAGCGTCACCAACGCCTCAGAGGCAAATATTATATAGTAGTATTTAGAAGTAACTCTGTATCTCATTATAAGTGAACTGTTAGATAGTTCTTATGGGAAATAAATATCTTTTCACTTCAGTAGCTCAAACTGCCATGCTCATGCTGCCTGAAATCAGTGAGCAAAATGCGATTTTGCTCACTGAGTGAGACAAAGTAACTTTTTAATTATTGTTTTTTCAGAAAGCCGCGAATATCTTATTCAGTCTTGGGTTAATCATACAATTCGAAACATTCACACTCTATCTCTTTCCCGCCATTAGAAAGAAAGAGAGACAAAAACCAGCCCTTTCGAAGTACCGATTTTGAATTCGACCTTGTCGAAATAATTAACTGTCGAAATTCAGAATGACACTCCTCAAAGACAAACAAGTTCGGAATTTCGTACTAACTAAAGAAATTTTGCCAAAAGATAATTATGTTTTTCACATACGACCTTCTGTGGGACAAGCTAGGCAGCGCGGGTGTGCCAGGGGAGTGTATCTCTCTCCTGAGGTATTGGTATGCAAACCAGAAAAACCATGTGAGATGGGCTGGGGCGCTGTCGGATGAGTACAAATTGGAATGTGGCGTTAGGCAAGGTGGTTTAAGCTCACCTCTATTGTTTAACGTTTATGTTGACCAGCTTGTCAGAGGCTCAGTAGCACACATGTCGGCTGCCACATCGATGACACGTGTTTTAACAATGTTAGCTAGAATAGAATAGAATAGAATATAATATATTTTATTGTAACGCAGACACCATATCGTCTATGCAGACGATATAATGCTGCTGCTGAGCCCCTCCATAAGCGGACTAAGGAAACTTTTGTCTATTTGTGAGAAGTACGCGGAGGCGCATGGGTTACAATATAACTCTAAAAAGAGTGAAATCTTAGTATTTAAATCAGGCAAACAACAGCCTACCCATGTGCCTCCTGTATTTCTCAATGGAATAGCCCTAAAGCAGGTTCAAGCTTTTAAATATCTGGGTCACATAGTGACTAGTGACCTCAGGGACGATGAGGATGTTGAGCGGGAGCGCAGGGCTCTGGCGGTGAGAGCTAATATGCTCGCACGCAGGTTCGCACGATGCACAAGAGAAGTGAAAGTTACGCTATTCAAAGCTTATTGCCAATCCTTCTACTCATGCGGCCTGTGGGTGAGATATAAGCAGCGAGCCTACAGAGCCCTGCGCACGCAGTACAATAATGCGTTCAGAAGGTTGTTGGGTCTGCCGTGGCAGTGCAGCGCGTCTCGCATGTTTGCTTAGGCGCGCACAGATGGTTTTCAGGCCATCATGCGCAAAAAAGCAGCTTCCCTGCTAGCCTGTATACGGGGTAGCAACAACGGCATTCAACAGTTCTACGGTAGAAATAATGGGTTTTTTTTTCTCACTAGTACTGCGATATTAGGTATAACAAAATAGTAGAACTATTGGGATTCTCTATTCCCTCTATTCCTACTTGTTCTACTGAACAGTTCCACGGTAGAACTAATGGGAGTTTTTGTTTTGTTCTCACTAGTACTACGATATACTATATTACAAAATAGTACAACTAGTGGTAAAATAGTACAACTATTTCCCACTTGTTCTACCTGTTCCATCGTTAGAACTAATGGGATATCACTGCTGAAGAGAAAAGTTATGTGTGTTACACGAGAGCAAAGTTGTTTGCATCTCGTGCCTTTGAATCACTCGCCACACTCAGGATTCAAAATCAGCACTCGCAGCAAAAAACGACTTTGCTCTCTTGTTGCACAAATAACTATTAAACCTAAAAGTAAGCAATTTTTTTTTATTTTTTATTGTTACTTTGGGTTTGACCGTAAATTAATATGGATTATTCCACAGAATGTAAGTATATACGAGTATTGTACTTATCCACCTTATACTCGTACAAACAAAACTTAGAAACGCCTACAATGAATATTATATAAAATACGACACTGTATGTATTGTTTTAACAGTTGGATGAAAAGAGCAAATAGTAGTAGGCGTCGCTCGAGACAAACAAAGGCGTAAAACATAATTTATCTACCGTAAAACTTTAATGTGGTAAGTTAACCGCATAGCTTTCTTTACGTAATAACATTGTTTTGTTCGAATACAAAGTTTTACCATGAAGAAAATACTGATTATACATAAGAACTTTCTTAGGGATATGTTCATGTAGTGCTAGCTGGGACGAGTGATGCTACACCGAGTGTCATACGTCATAACAGATTACGGGTGATTCCAAGGATTAGTTCTACATATTATATTTGTTCCATCGGTATTCATAATTTGAATAAACTAATTTGATTTATTTTTATAAGCATGCACGACAACCTAATCGAAATAAAATATCCGGCAGCAATTAGCGGCTACGGACACAGATTAATACAGATGGGACACTCCGCAAAATCATTTAAATAAAAAGCGACTCTTGCTACAACACAATAAAGTGCAATTCAGGTCGCACAACGCTTATTACCTACAGTTATATTCACCTACAAGTTGCCTCTCTTTCTACCGCGTAACTCTTATACCGGCGGCGCGCGCCAGTCCCACTGAATTGGCCCAGTGAGATTGGCCCGCCGCGTATTTGTAGCTTCATAACTAAACTGCGGAGTGTCCCATGTGTATTAATCTGTACTACGGGGTAAGAGCAATAAATAATCCCAAGTTTTCAATAAAAATTAAATTTAAATTTTTTCTCTTCATTTCTTGCAGTAACTTCTTCTGAAGTCGACCTCCAGCCAGCGGACGATCTTTAATAGGCGGCTGATAGTCCTCAGATTCGTCTCAAACTTTAGTTCTACTTGTGTGCTTTCTCTCCTTTTACTATTTTTTTTTTTCTATTACGACAGGCCAGTTTAAATATTTTTTTGCATTTCCCACATAACCTAAGTTCTCTTATGGTTAGAAACAAGCTGCTGCCTGCGGCTCCGCCCGATTAGCTTTTTAAAAAAAAGTAGCCTAAGTTACTTCCTAAAACATCAGCTATCTGCCACTGAAAATCCCTTCAAAATTGGTCTAGCCGTTTAGGAGATTAGCCGGAACAAACACGTTTTTGTTTTTTGGTTATTATTATCTTTTTTACTTTCATATGCATTTAGTAAAAAGCTGTTATTTTGAGATTACAAACAAACAATTCAATTTTATTTATTTGTATAGATAAAAGATGCATTAAAATACAATTTTCTTATGAGACTAAACAAAATATGATATATGTTACAAGGTCCATTTATGTTTTCTACTGCATAATCGAAGAAGCCGAGAGGCAAAATCGAATATTTTGGCACCCGGCTGTGCTGAATCGTGCCAACGGAACATAATGTGTGTGTAGCACCCCTTACTTCAACCAATTACCCAGGTGGTTACAGGACTTCACCCAGACACAAGCGGAGAGCTGGTGGACCTCAACACCAGGCTGCAAGCAGTCCAGAGAGGCAATGCCATCCTTAGATGGTAGGCTGACCAGGCGCTTTTTACGCCTGGACAGGAACGGTCTGCGCCTGGTGACGGGGACCATCACGAGACACTGCTCGCTAAACAAACATTTCCACACAATAGGGCTAACGGACAGCCCTCTGGGCAGGGCCTGCATGGAGGCGGAAGAAACCGTCGCGCATGTGCTCTTCGAATGCACAGGCGGCACCCAGATTGGGACAGAAACCCTCGGGGCACTCAGATCCTGTACCGATGTTCTGAACAGACCAGGAGAAGTGATTAGCTTCTGGAAAGAGGTGGGCTGGTTGGAATAACCACGGACGGCCGCCATGGCCCACGCACAATGGTCCATCTTAAGGACTAAGTACGGAAACCAAACCCTCTAAACATAGAACATAGATAGCACCCCTTACTGATTGGCTAATGTTTTGACTAAGCGTGACCCCGTTCACACGGCGATGAGGCTGGTTTTCTTGGATATGTTGGACAGGCTTAATAACAAAAAACCTGTTCTAAAGGTTATGTGGTGGCATCTACAACGCCACATGGGGACTACGCATCAAAGATCTGACGTCACATAAATCCTACATCGCGCAAGCAGAGTTTAATGCGCGACTGCTATATATATAACATCCGACATCAACCGTTAGCCATTCCGTCCTAAATGCAAAAGCAAATTGTCACTCAAGTGCAAATTGCGCATTTACACCGTGTGTATCCACCCCATTATGACCTATGCGAGTCCAGTCTTTGCACACGCAAAACTCTATCTCATCCATAAGATGCAGACCCTCCAAAACCGTTTCCTCCGTAAAATTACGAAAGCCCCCTGGTTCGTTCGGAACACAAACCACCATTTAGAACTCAAAATCCCCACCATAGCCCAATTCATGAAGCGCATTTCAAAGCGTTTCTTTGATTCCGCAGCCACTCACCGCAACATTCTAGTTGTGAAGGCCGCCAATTATACCCTCTCTCGCATCAGTAAAACCCGCCGTCCAAGGCATGCACTGCCCGACCCAGATGACCCCACCCACGACTTTCCTCCGGGAGAGCAGTAGGGAAACGAGTACAGTTCGAAAGAGAATTCACAATACACGACCGTCATTCCGACCTCGTTGCCGAGGCCCCGCGCGAAATCCCCGACTAAATAGTCCTCCCCGACCCTTGCTCGTAAGCGAAGCGCCAGCCCGCGCTATAGCTGAGCCAGTAGCTGTAAATCCCCCTGATAATAATCATAACCCTGATTTTATCCAGCCACCGTCAGTCCCTTGCCATCCTCCCTCCAACTCTGCCGTAAGCCGAGGTTCGTACCCCACAGGGGGTGCCCTAAGCGCGCAGTCGTTTAGTTTATAAGTTTTTACGCCCTGACTGGAGGGATTATGTTTCGTTAGGAGCTTAAGGCAACCACAGGAAAGTCCGGTTAAAGAGTCTCAACCTCTCATGGTTAACTATGAGATGGCCCAAAAAAGAAAACAACCGTTAGGCATAAATTCGTCCCTAAATAATCATAATCCGATCCAGCCCGTCCCTTGCTGTCCTCCCCCAGCGACGCCCTAAGCCGAGGTCCGTACCCCCGCAGGGGAGTACCCTTAGCGCAGTTGCTTAGTTTTTAAGGCGACCCCCTAGCGTGAGCGTTCGGTCCTTCTCTATCCCGTTACAGCGGGGACGCTCTGTCCCGCTCCCTACGTACGCCGAATTCACACAATTTTAGGAATTATTTTAATAAAAAAAGATGAGTGATCTTTTGATATTAAAAAAAAAACGTGAATTATTAAGATTTTTAAATAATCTATCCATTAGTGTAACTCTTAAATTAATGGAACATCAACTTTAGCAAAAGATACATGCAATCAATAATTTTAGTACTTTTTTTTACACGGAGATTTCAAATGTAATTTCAACACATAAAAATAAATAAGGACGTGCAATATGATGATAGGATATCGTACATTAATAATGTGTTTTTAGATGTAGTTTATTTCTCTTAATTAATGAGTTAATAGCCTCTGATAAACGTGTTTTGCTCGGGGTAGCGCATGAAGTTTGTGCCCTGGCTGAAGGCCTAAGGCCTGTGTTCACCAACATTCAAACCACCGGTTAGGTATTTAAACAGTTGGTTTATGTCAAATTTCCTATGAAATTTTGAGTAAACAACTGATTAAATATCTAAACAGTTGATTTAAATGTTGGTGAACACCGGCCTTAATTTATTAAAGCACCCACAAGAAAGTCCGGTTAAGCAGTAGACAACCTCCTGGGTTGAACAGCGAGATGCCATTTATAAAAAAAAAGCGTAGGGCAGTTGCCCACCAGATACAAAACCTGTCTGGTCGGAGGATCCTCTCTTTTCTATAAAGGATGAGTTCAACCTGTTCCTCATACCTCTATAGATATACAAAGGTGAAGGAAGATAAGTTCAAAATGTGCACTGAACTGTCTTTCCAAACAGCAATGTTGGATATGGCAATAACCAAAATCGCTGTGTGGATTGGATATGGTAATAAATAATTATATTTTTATGACATTCATTTTATTTTCTGTGATTAATATACTCACACACTGACATAGGTTATTAAATGTTAAAATTTTAGGGAAATCATGTTTGTAAATATGTGAGCACCATGCATCTAACGCATAATACATTTTTCTGTCATTGCTTCACCTGTCATTCTTTTTACCTATTGTGGTATAGTAATTATTCATTCATTTATTCCAGGTAAGTGTATTGTCTTCACATATAATTAATAATCTTCTACTATATAAAAATAAGTCGGGTTTTCCTTCCTGACGATATAACTCCAGAACGCACGAACCGATTTCCACGGTTTTGCATTCGTTGGAAAGGTCTCGGGCTCCGTGAGATTTATAGCAACCTTTTTTTTTTTTTTATGGTTTTTACGAAAAATTAGGGTAGGGTAGAGTAGGGTAGGGTAGGTAGGTAGGTAGATAGGGTAGGGTAGGGTAGGTAGGTAGGTAGGGTAGGGTAGGGTAGGGTAGGGTAGTAGGGTAGGGTAGGGTAGGGTAGGGTAGGTAGGTAGGTAGGGTAGGGTAGGTAGGTAGGGTAGGGTAGGGTAGGTAGGTAGGGTAGGGTAGGGTAGGGTAGGGTAGGTAGGTAGGTAGGGTAGGGTAGCGTAGGGTAGGGTAGGGTAGGGTAGGTAGGTAGGTAGGTAGGGTAGGGTAGGGTAGGGTAGGTAGTTAGGTAGGTAGGTAGGTAGGTAGGGTAGGTAGGTAGGTAGGTAGGTAGGTAGGTAGGTAGGGTAGGGTAGGGTAGGGTAGAGTAGTGGAATTTATACTATAGCTTTTGACAGAACGAAGTCTGTCGGGTCAGCTAGTTACTGTATACAAATATTGTTAACATTTTAAAAGAGTAAGTATGGAGTTTCTTGCCCATTCTTCTCGTAACTACCTTTTGGAAAGGGCAACTAGAATCAATTAATTAATTATTTTTGTAAATTTTGACGTTCAAAAGTGCCAAAGTGCCTTTAGTGTGCCTACCTATTTGAAATAAATGATTTGACTTTGACTTTGACTTTGAGCCCACCTATCCACTAATTCTCTGTCTACGAGAAACCGATATTGCGTAGAGTTCCTTCCCAAGAGCAGAGTTGCTTTCCAGGAGCAGTTGTCTTTCATTCATTCTTTTATTTTTCCTACACTACAAAAACTATCGCTCGTAAAAATCTAAGTTGGTACCTTAATACTGGAATAATCTCAAAGACCCTAGGTCTTCTTTCATCATGGTAGCAGCAGTTCTTTTCCAGAAAAAATAATCTGTTTCATTTTAAGTTAAAAATAAAAAAGTAAAAAAAAATTAAACATTTATTTACATCTTAAATAACATGTCATACGTTACTTAATTACCTAATTTACAATTATTATCATGTTACCGAAAACATCTTGTAAATCAAATTAGGTAAATATCACTTTTAACCTCTCCACCTTTTCAGTAAACGCTTCATAGTTATGTAAGTATATTATTAAATAAATCTGATTTATTTTCTAATATTAATTGTACAGTGGCACATCGAGTTTTCAAAAATATAATAGAAAGAGACAGAGCGAGAGAAAAAGTCACATTTCTCGCTTTTTCGTTACGTGACGATTTCTACCAGTCAACTTCTACTATGCAGCAAACCACGTTAAAGAACTTCATTCCAAATAATTTAAATTTTCGCAGCAGCCATCTTGGATTTTTAATTTTGACCAAATTCACACTTTCTCTCTCACTCTGTCTCTCTCTGTTATATATAACAATATAAAGAGACAGAGAGAGAGAGAGAAAATCGCATGGAGCAACGCTTTTTCGTTACGTGATTCCACTCAACACTTACCGCAAATAGCGTTTAAGAACGACGTTCCTGTTCCTAAGCTGTTCTGGACCCCACGACACAGGGAATCCTAGTGTATCCTACCGCCTAATTATTATTATTCGAAAGTTCCGCTTTGTAGAGCGTCGTCTCTGTCACTCATATGCCAGTGTAACTGTCTCTTTCTAAAGCTCGATATGTCATATTAACGCTTGGGTGCTGCAGTTCTATCGCTCAATCATGCGCAGACGCAGGGGGCCGTCCGGGGCGTACATGAAGGTGACAGCGTAGTCGAGTGGCTCGTGGTGGTATTCCAGACGATATCGGCGGATTAACTGAAAATAGAAAAATGAGGTTACTTGGTATTGTTTCCATAATACTTAAAACTTAGTTAAGCTGAATCGTTGCTGTAGCTGCATCACTAACTGATCATAAATCCGCCTGCTATGCGTAACATTACCTGAACACCTTGGCTCTCGATTCTTGTCAAACTTGGAATTCTTAGGGCCTTATCACACTGCCGATTTGCGTGCGTGATTCCAGCGAGGCGATTGTTCAAACGCGCTCGCGGCGTGTGCATCGCGAGCACGCCACGTGAACGCAATGTGTTCGCCGCTTTTGCCGAACGAGAGTGATTGATGTCACTGTACAAGAGAGAGTGAGACAAGCGAGTGTACAATTTTGTAAAAACGCGGCGATCACGTCGCGTAGTCGCGGCTACCTCGTTTCGTACCCGCGGCAAGCCCGCTACGCTTTCGCCTCGCTTTGAAATCGCTCGCAAATCGCCAGTGTGATAACGCCCTTAATGTTTAGCGTGGAAATATTAATCAAGAAATGCAGGCCAAAACTATACAAATAAATAAAATTGAAGTGTCTGTTTGTAATATCAAAATAACAGATTTTTCCTAGATGTTTATGAAAGTATACACGGTACTTATGACAAAAAAACAAGTCACGCGGGCGTAGCCGCAGGCACCAGCTATTTATTAATATGGTTGCTGCTTTTAGCACTTCGATCAATGATCGAAGTTTTAGCACATTATGGAGTCTTAGCGTAAGTGCCTACTTTAGTCGAACTATCTCCAAGTAGCAGATCAGGTGCGTAGCACTCGCAACCGGCGTGCATGTATGACCAGTTGCCGTAGCCAAGTTGACAATCTACAATCGATAACGCTAATAGAAAACTAATCAAATGTATAGGAATGACATCATCTCAACGTTAAGTCTCGTGGTCAGAACAAACGAATAGAAAATTCGTAGACAAGTTTACAACTTATCAGATCGTTCAAAATGTTAGAATGAAATCTGATCCTTTCTACAACGTTGATCGCTACATCCCATATAAATTATCGAAATAAATGACCGCGCACTAATTACACAACTGTAACTTTGACGTTAGTTGGTCGTTTGTAGGAACGCTCACCATAGACTAAAGTATAGGTTTTTTCTAAATACGTTGTAGAACGAGCGATCGACTCAGTTGTGTCAACTTGGCTACCAACTTATCGTTTTCTATAGTCGCTTACGACGAGGTGTCAACGATTGTAGAAAGAGATTCGATACGAAACTATAAAAAATGTTGTGTATAAAAATGTAACTTGGCTAGGCCTACATATATGAAAGTAAACGAAGCAAAAGGAGTATGTAAGGAGCGTAGTAAGTGGCGCTCTATAGTTTCTGCCTACCCCATTGGAAAAAAGCGTGAGTTTATGTATGTATTCCGAGTATCTACTTGAAGATCTATAATGGATTTCTTGTCGTTAATTTATTATTTTAATTCCTTACGATTTCTTACCTTCGCTAAAAGAATTTGAATTTCCAAGTCAGCGAATCTCCTACCCAGACAAATTCTGGCTCCGAAGCCATAAGGCAGGGAGGCGAAGGGGTGCAGGCGACCATCGCTCTCCAGCCAACGTTCTGGTTTGAATTCCTCAGGATCGGAGACGAACTGCGACATGTTACCCGTCACGATTGTGGGGAATACCACTTGAACCTGGAAATATAGAGGTATAAGTATTAAGAATCCAGAGTTTCAGATCCGAATTTTAGAGTTGCTATTCAGTAAATTTGTAACGGGGTTACTTTTTGACGTGTATAGTCGTCCCACATACCGCAGTGTCTCAAGACGAAAGTCTCAAAACCAGTGTGAGTTACCAGTGATGACCTATGGTACTGAAACGTGGTCGCTCACAGTGGGCCTTATTAGAAGGCTAAAAGTCACCCAAAGGGCAATGGAGAGGGCTATGCTTGGAGTTTCCCTACGTGATTGAATCAGAAATGAAGAGATCCGCAGGAGACCCAAGATAACCAACATAGCTCGAAGAATTGCCAAACTTAAGTGGCAATGGGCAGGGCATATTGCGCGCAGAACAGATGGCCGGTGGGGCTGAAAGGTTCTGGAGTGGCGACGGCGTACCGGAAGACGTAGCGTTGGAAGGCCTCCCACAAGGTGGACTGATGACCTTGTGAAACCGGCAGGAATCCGCTGGATGCGGGAAGCACGGAACCGGTCGAGGTGGCAGTGCTTGGGGGAGGCCTATGTCCAGCAGTGGACGTCTTTCGGCTGAAATGATGATTCACTAAATAAGCCATAATTCAAAAAGTTTACCAAAACTGTCAAAATTAAATTATGATGGTCTCATACGATAAATAAGTTTCTCAAGTGAGTATAGTTTTTCCAGTTTATTTAAAACTGGAAAAAACTGGAAAAACTACCGAGAAATGTGGAAGTAATGAGAAGCTTTTGTACATACTAAAATACTGCAACGAGGTTCATAGATACTTACACCTTTGGGGATATGATAGCCACAGATAACGTCATCTTCTTGAAGTGTTCTACCGTTACCAATAACTGTAGAATACATTCTGGAACAAAATTAATTAAAGGTATAATCTCACCTCTAAAGAAAATTTAAGAAAGAAAGAAGAAAAGAAAGAAAATACGTTTATTTGCGGTAAACACGACGCAAAGAAAGAACACAAACTCGATAAGAACAAGTTGGAGAATTTATATGCGTCACATCCACTCAAAACGGCCATCGCTCAGTAATGCTGCGACCCTGTGTGTGACAGAACCTCAGCACAGATTTCAATATGATATTCTTCTTATCAAGAGTGTAATGCTAATGATGATAATACCATGCATTTAGCAAATACATTCTAGTTTGGAAGATGAAGAGCTTTACTTTAGTTTAAATATACCTAGATTATACAACATTTCCCGAAATTAAAGCACACCCCCAAACACCCCAATTAGAATATTATAATGTTTTAATCACAATATATATGACTAACTACTATACTATACTAATTCCAAAACCAGCTAAAACGATTTTTCTGGCAATTAAGTTATTGTAATCACACTCCTTGCTGCTCAACACAATTAAGTATAATATTTATTAAATGTAAGTTTAATATTAATTTAATTTACACATAAAACTTATGGAATAAATTCTCTAAATTTTGTTGAGCACCGCATCAAAATCCATTGCGTCGTTAAGAAGAAAAACCGCAGTCACACAGACAGACTAGATACAAGACAGAATATGCACCTAAGGATTATAATAATAGATATTTACCTAAAAACTTCTCTAACAAAGGCCTTGGTATAATGCAGTTTGTCCAAATCAGCGTAACTCAGCGGTTTGCTGGGATCTGGCAGTACTCTTCTGATCTCTTCTGCCATCTTCTCTTGTTGCTTCAGTCTGGTCGCAGCCTGGTACAAGATCGAGCAAACTGCCATTGATATCTAGAAAGAAAAAGATATCGTTATAAGTAGTTATAGAAAGGGATTTCAAGATGATTGTGTTATTTAATTTGTTAGAATTGGGGATACTGTTCGTAACTTAACTTTTAAAGCAATTTTGTATAGCATTAATAAAAATGTTATCTATAACATATACCTACCTCTGTTTAGCCCTTCGGGGAAAACAGGCATGATGTTATTTTATGTATTAATTTTCAAAAGCAAACTACATGCATGGTTTTTTCGTATTATCTATTACTAGCTTCTGGCCTTCTGCCCTCGACTTCATCCGCATGAAATTTCTTGCTTATATCTTTTGACACCTTGTCAATACTGTAGCTTTCCATTAGTGAAAAAAAATTCGGAATCAGATCAATATTTCGGAAGATTACACTCTACATACAAACTCACAAATACCTCTACATGATATTAGTATAGATTAATACCATTCCTATAATATTGTTAAATTTTACAAAAACCTTCAAAAAATCATGATCGTTGCTATTTCCAGACATAGTGTACTTAAATTAGACTTGTGTTGTCCTCGCTTACCGTATCAATACCGACTAGGATAAGATCCAGCGCCATGACAGTAGCGATCTTCGGATCTCCTTCACTCCTGAGCACACGCTCAAGCAAAGAAAGATCATCTTCAGACGTCACTTTTTTAGTCTTTAGCCGTTCTAGAGCCTCGTTAATATATTTGCTGCAAAGCCTGGAATTGAAATAAGTTGAAGATTAATAAGTAGGAGTCGTTATATTTGAATTGTTTTCTGCGATGCTTTTTGGAAAAGGGAACTATACAAGAGTAAACTCCATAGAAGTTAACCCTAGTTAGTTCCCTTTTCCAAAGAGCATCGCAGAAAACAATTCAAATATAACGACTCCTCTTAATCTTGTATGTATTATGCGCGTTGATATATTTTTATAGTCTTTTTATGTTATTTTAGAAGAACAATATTTAATATAATAGAACTCTAAGCTCTGACTTTTCTAACACTTATAGATATAGGGGTTTATTTATAAACGCTGCTTAAAGTTAAGTAATGATTAGCGACTGTTTAACCATACATTTTTGACGTTTGAACATCACTTAAGCAACTTTAAGCAACGTTTATGAATAAACCCCATAATCATCAAAAGAAACTGAGTTAGCCACATTAAGTCTGAGAGAATTTTTGAAGTATGATGATTATTATTTATAATAGATAATAATACTTTTTTTTTTTTTAGTTATAAAAAAAAATTGTAATTATTTAAATAAAATAAACGGATAACAATTTAAAAGATAATATGATTTTCATAAACCCAACACTTACTCAACGAAGAAATTCATATTGTTAACGTATTTGGTCCACAGTGGAGTCGGCACATATCTCCAGTAAGGCGCCTTGAGTTCCAACACAGCAACGTTTCTGAGCGCATACTTTGCGGCATCGATGATACGCTGTGGTTCCGAGTCGCTGGTCAGATCCGAAGAGAGACAACCTAGCCTAGTGTCGAGGGCGACGCGACCGATACCTGGGGAATGATCATAGATGGCGCTGTTAGTCTAATCTATTCTAAATCAATAGGTACGAATATTAATATAGAATAGATTGATTGAGATTGCAATAGATGGCAGCACTTAGACGTGTTGTCCCTCTATAAGAGTGAATAGGAACCGAATATACAAATGGTTAGGCCTAATTATGAGCAATACCCGAAATCTTGGGTTTTTCTGAAGACAAGTCAGGAGACAGTCGCCACAGTCAGTCAGTATAAATTCTGATACAATGTTGAGCTTGGTTCAAATTGGAAGTATATACAATTTTAAAGAGAGATGACGGTATACCAATCCAGCCTTTCTTTTTTTTTGGGCGTTTTAGACTTTTACTGACTAGAACCCACCCGCGTTCCTTCAGTTGCCTGTGTGCCAGGACCACGGTATCCCTTTCGGACAAGCCCGCAACCCTGGCAGGCACCGGTCCTGGCGGACCCCTTCAGTGTGTGCTGACTTCTCTTTGAGACGTCGCGTGTGGAACACAACGCGCCGTCGACCCGGGCCTGGTCCTTACTGGACGGCGAGCTGCCTATAGCTCGCCGTCCGCAAGACCTACTACGGTGGCCGGGAATCAGATTCCCGTCGCCCAGGGCGTCTCCTGCGGCGACTTGGAGCATGAGGGCGCACAGACTGCCGCTCCCTCACGCGTTCCGCCTCCTCCTTCGCAAGCATTACTGCTTCGCAGAAGGAGGTGACTGCCTCCCATGTACTCTCGCTCCGGACCATGGCCTGGACCAGGGCCGGACGCGAGAGATCGCCGCCGCCGATCACCTCAGTGAGGACATGGCGGTGCTCTGCCCAAGTCGGGCAGACCTCCACCGTATGCTCCACCTAGTCCTCCGGGCGATCCACACAGTGGTAACAGCCGGGCGTTACCTCCCGCCTAATCCGAAACAGGAACCTCCCTAAACAACCGTGTCCAGTGAAGAGCTGTGTCAGGTGGAAGGTAAGGACGCCATGGCGCCTCTCTAGCCACTCCTCAAAGAGGGGACTTATCGCCACTATTGTGGCGTGCCCATACCAATCTAGCATGGATTGGTATACCGTCATCTAATAAACAAAGAGCTTACGAGTTGTACTCGTAGGTCGTGGGTTCGAACCTAGGCAAGCGCTTTACTTTATGCAAATAATTTGATCACCACTTCTCACAAAAACAATGAAGGAAAACATCGTGAGGAAACCGATAACCGTAACCAAAAATTTGAAGACATGTGACATCTACCAACCCGCACTAGGTCCAGGTGGTAGATTAAGCCCACTCCTTCTCACAGAGAGGAGTGTTCCAGCAGTAGAAGCAGGCTGATTATTCATGTTATACATCTAATAAACTAGCCACAGATTATAAATAACAGTTAAGCTGTATAAGTAGCGCCTATGTTATGCTCGAACGGCCAATCTGTTAGTAGAGCATGATTGATTGAAAGCTAAGATTTAATTGCATCTAGAACACAAACTAAATAAACTACTATGTATGGTTATTTTATTATTTTGCTCCGTGCCTCGGAAAGCACGTTAAGCCGTTGGTCTCGGCAGTCATTTGTGGATCTTTGACAGTAGTTACAGGTCGTCAGAAGCCCGAAAGTCTGACAACCAGCCTTACCAAGGGGTATCGTATTACCCAGCAACTGGATTGTGGAGGTCAAATAGGCAGTCGCTCCATGTAAAATACTGGTATTCAGCTGCGTCCGGTTAGACTGGAAGCCGACCCCAACAGTTAGGAAAAGGTTAGGCAGATGATGATGTATGGTTATTTTATGCCTGTAAGTATGAGTGAATGAATCAATGCATCTTAGACCAACTCACACACACTCACACAGTGTGCAAGGTGGTAGCAAGGAGTTTAGACTGTTATTGTAAAGGCGCTCTTAAACGGGCTTTACTTTCCCGGCAACATGTGGCGGTACTATTGGCAACTATTGCTCGGCCATCTCGAAAACATTTTATTACAGCTTATGGCTGAGCAATCTATGGCTGGGCCATGTACTTCAATATATCTGCAACTATATGGTCCATGATTTGCACTCGTAAACGGGCTACACAATCAGGCAATAATGGCTGACGAAATCACACTTGTCGCAGTGGCTTATACTGTTTTACTTCAATAGGCGTGAAACTTTAGATCGTTTAAGAGGCCCGTTACATTTTGTTCCCTCTCTCGCTCACACGAGACGTAATTTTGGAGAATGTTGAATGAAGAAATGCTTTATTGAAAAATGTAATCTGTAGTTCCTGTAATAATAATATTAGTTTAATAGGTAATTATTAAAAACACATTTCTATTGTGTAATTTAATAAATTCATCTCAAAAACAGATTCTCTGACTTATCGAGCTGAATGTATTAAATTACACAATAGAAATGAAATCATCCCGGTTACCTAGAGGTCCTACTAAGTAGATAGACAGAATCAACTTTTGTGTTGTCGCCGAGTATCAGTTATACAAGGTGCAGGTTATTTATATACCTGAATACATCTCGATTTCAGTTATGATCCCGATTTCCGTTTGTAAAAGGGTGGTTTTCAGTTATTTCAATTACGAGAATTTGATGAGTACCCGAACACTTACACTCTAGCGACCATCGATGGATGTCATTATCGAACTCATGAGGCAGGTCCCCGTTCTCATCTCTGGCATTCTCCATGTACTTGATAAAGTCTTCGGTGACCATCTCTATGGGAGCCACGTACTTCTTCACAGTCTGTGGCTGCAGGATCGGCCGCTGCACCTTCGAGCGAAACCGACGCCATTGCTCGCCGTGCCTGTAATATTAACATATTAGAATCATTCGTTGAAATGTCAAAAATAAGTAAACAAATGGATGGCTATTTGCGTAATTTTTTTACGAGATGTTAAATCTATGTAGATTATTGTTTATTTTTTGCACTTATGATTTGGAATAGTTGACAGTTATTCACTATTTCAGTTAGTTATGGAATTATTAATTTATGTCTTTAGTGTTCTTTCGTGTCATTCAGTGCGTGCAAGGCGCGTGTCAGTGGCGCTTTGCTGAGCAAGTTGGTGCGTGCGCCGCGATACGTAATTGTCAGGCACATTCAGACAAATCTCCTTCAAAACACCGGAATTATAGGTCTTACCACGTAATAGTTTAAAAACACCATATACGGTTATATATGGTTATAGCTAAGTCCCAAGCTATATAGCTAAGTAAGTTTATAATTAATAGTAAACGAATAACATAGGAATAAGCAAAAAACAGTAGAAGATCTGATACTCTTATGCTACTGCCATAGAAGTTCAAGTTAGATAGGCTAACAGTAAGAAACGAGTGAACTATCCTACATTGCAATCAACATCAAACAATATAACCAATTTCAATAGAAAAAAAACACCTGCCATGTTTTGTCTCTGCATCACCCTAAGGTTGACTGGTAGAAATGCCTCAGTCATTAAGTCCGCCTTTGTACACTATTTTTACTTGTGCATAAAGTTTTAATAAATAAAACGTTTCTGTAAGTTATTCCTGCACCAATCAACAGGTAGTGCAGTAAACACTATAAAGCAAAGCTGTAAACTCATATCACAATAGAAAATATACATAAAACGAGGTAGCGAGCCGTTTAATTATCCCATGAAACGTGAAGAGATTTACATGCAAATGAAAGTTTCCTGAGGCCCAAGTCTGCTATTTTTATAAATTCGTCACCCCAACACGATCCCATTGTCATTTTGCTAAAAGTTCGTAATCTGCTAAATTCATAATGGTCGATCATTGGTCGATCAATGGTCTCGTAATATATTAGAATTTTATTACAATGGCATTGTCGTATTACCATTATTATAAAACCCGTTAGTAGAAATGATTTACGAAAAACAACTACTAAATTTGAACATATATTCACGCCAGATTTCATTTATATATATATTTATATATTATTTATTAGTGTTATAAGCAATCTGAAGTAGTAGGAAGTTGGAAGTTTAGTAGGAAGTTTCATTTGTCATTATGTACGAGATTACCAATTCTTTCAATGGAGTGGCTGACCATTGGAAAGTCATAATGACGCCATTATATTAGTAGATTACCAAACTTGTCAAAATCAACAATTATGAAATCAATGATAGACCATTCTGACACTATTGTAATAGCAGACTTGAGGCCCTGGTGGGTAGCTTTCTCAATTGACTTTTAAGTAGCTTGCATATTATACTATGTTTTCATGGGAATCCCAGACAGTTTTAATAAGATATTTTTGTCACTAGGAAAAGTTGATAGATCCAGAAAACATCTCGGGTATCCAACTAAACGACGAAGTACTTTTTAAAACGTCCGAGTGTCGGCGACCCCAACTTTAGCAGTACAAACACGACATATATATATGTGATAAATCTCCAGGTATCAGGCAGTACCTTCTGCAGTGAAGATAGTTACAGTCTACGTTTAATAATTAAAGAAGATAAAGAAACCACATCAATGTAAGATACCCAAGGGCGTAGCGAGGTACGGGCAGGGGGGCAGCTGCCAACCCCCCCCCCCCCCCATAGAAGGTGCAGGAATACTCACAAACCGTGAAGTAATATTACGTAGGTAGCCTATTAATAAACAAAAACGATGTTGTAACTACAAGTAACTTATAGAGGTTCTTTTCAACACGAGATCGACGATGACTGAAAACCGTTTGAACGGCCTATGCATGCTCAGTGTACACCAAACCATGGTATAAAAAACTAAGGATACAATTGAATCTGAGGTGTTAAAACGGTTTTGTGAAGAACCTCGTTGACTACTTTTTTTGTACAATAAATTCACTGATTGATATTTTGTTTTTCATTTTTAACGTAACCTGCCCCGTTGCTCATGCAGCATTTACCTTAGATATATTCTTGGTTTGTCTACGCCTGCCCCCCCCCCCCCCCCCCTTAACAAAATCCTAGCCAGTCATAAAACAAATCAAACAACCTATGTAAAGATTGAAATGTAAACTATCAAACTAACATAGGAGTTCTTAGCCGAGTATACGCCAACGATGACGAGGAAATTACAGCATAACTTCGAAGAAATAGTATCGTATTGAAATTAGTTCCTTCTACTTCCATGGAAGTAGAAGGAACTAATTTCAATATTTTAAAACCCAATAGAAAAACAGATGGCGAAGGATAGAAAGTTATAATAACCCAATCAATAGACTACGGGAAACAAAGAAGGCATACGAATATGATGCGTTCGTTAATAAGACAGAATAATTAGCAGCCAAAGCTATACAGGGTGTTTGGCAGAACGTTGAACATACGAAAATGGTGGATAGGTGGGGTCATCTGCTACTTACTCAGCCCTAATTTATTTGGCCCTGGCCCCCTGGATATTAAAAAAAAAAATTTTTTGCTTTCTTTTAGTTTCACCACTTTCTTAACTTTAAAGTGTATTTTTTTATTAAAAATGGGTAAAACAGGCAATATTTTAGTTTATTTTTTTATCTTTAATATTGGCAGATTCTTATAAAATTATTGCTTTATTCAGATGTTAGCTAGAAAAAAGTTATGACTCCTCAAACTTACAGAAAGATGTAATAAATAAAAATATTGCCTGTTTTACCCATTTTTAATACAAATTACACTTTAAAGTTAAGAAAGTGGTGAAACTAGAAGAAAGCAAAAAATTTTTTTTTTTAATATCCATGGGGCCAGGGCCAAATAAATTAGGCCTGAGTAAGTAGCAGATCACCCCACCTATCCACCATTTTCGTATGTTCAACGTTCTGCCAAACACCCTGTATATGCTAATTAAAGACAATAAAGAGACCACATCCATAAAAGATACCAGTCATAAAACAAAACAAACATCCTATGTAAGGATTTAAATATACGCTATAAAACTAACCTAGGAATTCTTAGTAAAGTATACGCGAACGATGACGAGGAAATGACAGCATATCTTCGAAGAAATCGTCTTAGGAATAAAAATGTGTTTGAAGCATGCGTGAGAATATGTGACGGACTCAAACGCACTGATCACCGCACGCCATATTTTCATAGAACAGCCAACATAAACGCATGTACTCTACTACTAATCTGAGTAAACTATTCATATTTTTTGTTTATTATTTGTGTAACAGCTTTAAGAACATAATCTAGCATTGCATAATATGTAAGCAGGCACGCCTTCTATGTCTGGAGACTTTTTTTAGGTATTAAGTTTTGTTTACATTTTTAGTTTTTTGCTTGAGTATAGTTTTCATTGTATTTGCTGGTATATTGGCGTGTGCTAGCTGACATATGGCAAATAATTCTGTGGCTTGGTGCTAAAAAGGCCAATATCAATAATCCTTATTTTCAGTAATAAGCATTAGAACATTAAACCAGCATTGATAGTTATTATTTACATGTTATAATTGTATAATTCCGAAAATCACTTTCTGTTATTTGATATAATTATATTTGTAGGTTGATTTAAGAATTAAATTCAAATTCAAGAAAACATTGGTAGTTTTGAAAATATTTGTTACATAAGCCTTTTGAGCACTAAAAAGAATCCTATGTAAGTATGTATGTTTTAGTTCCGACTCTAATATTAGAGTAGAATTAAAAAAAATATTTTCTAGTGGCTTAAGTACTACTGCAGCCGGTTTAACACTTAATAATTTTTATGTAACAGTATGGAAACACACCACACTGGCCTTTTTAACATAGTATCTTTTGATAGATTGTCGTTACACTTACGCCCTTTTAGCACACATAAATATATCACTTTTTCAATACAGTAAAATCTCATTTCTCATAAAAACATACTTTAGCCCTTTTAGCACCAATCCACAGAATTTAATTTACTGTTCCGTGTCTCGTAATGTCATTACTTTGCACACCTACTATTGTATAGTATCAAGTTTTTCTAACAGACAGCTGTGCTGCTGGGTAGTTTGTTGCGCCACTCCTAACCAGGAAGTGGTGAAGGTTGGTCGTTTTAGGGGACTGTCTTATGTAATTTTGACGTTCGAAAAGTGCTGATTCTCAGCCTAATTGAAATATATGACTTTTGATTTTTTGAGGTATGAGGAACAGGGTGTAAAGTTCACTCATACTCTTATGGAAAAGGGAGGATCCTCCGACCAGACGGGTATTCTGTCTGGTGGGTAACTGCCCAACGGTTGATGTCGGGATGTTGTATTATAATTATGCTAGTCGCGCGGTAAACTCTGATAGCGCGATGCAGGATTTGTGACGTCAGGTCATTGATGCGTAGTTCGCATGTGGCGCTGTTAATACCGCCACAATTTTGATAATGAAATAATAAAAATAATCGGAAAACTATAAAAATCCAAATAATTTAATCTACTGTGTGCGCGGAAATTTTATAATTATAACTCGCACCCCCAGTGCGATAAAGGCGTAAGTAAGAATACGTCACTTTTTTTTAATTGCAGTTTCGTATAGCGCAGATAAAGATACACAATACTCAATTTGTCCGTTAAGATCTGACGAAAAATTAAGCCATTATACCAAAAAAGACATTTGTCGCGTCACATAAGTTTACATTTTTTCAGAGAAAAAGGTCAAAAAACAAAAAACAAAAACTTAAAATATTAATTATTCTTTATACACGACAATTTGAGGTATCTGAAATATTGTTGAAAAAAAGCTTGATTTTTTTATTGTTTAATGGTATATAACAAAAGATCATAAGATCAAATGCTAAATAGATATACCAGACCAAACAGTTTTTTGCTCTCCTGTAAAGTTAGTATATCATTATTATATTATTATGAAGTGCGAACTGTAGTATCGACAACACCTGAACACAAAATTCATACTAGCACATGACGAAACTAAAGACAATTTCGAGCGGACATAGCTGTTAAAATTATTGGATATTTTTTTTTTTTTATTTATTTCGAACGTCCACCGCTGCATAGGATGTGCACGGAGAGGCTTGCTACGTTAGCTGCGCGGTTCATTTGTTTGTCAGCCACGCATTCATGTGTATCGTGGCCGGGGGTCACAGTGGACGTTCCTACCGACATTTTCATACAAAGCGAAGAAGGTTCACTTACGTAGCCTAGCCGTGGGCTGCCGTGGAACAGCACCTGTAGGTATGTACGGTCAGCTGCAGAGAAATCTCACCCCCTAGCAATGTATTAATTCATTGCTAGGGGGTGAGATTTTTCTGCAGCTGACTGTACTATCACGAGCATCCGAAACGGAACACCATAACGTCGTTGCGACTTTAAGACCTCTTATGTGTCACTTTTGGCAAAATCACTTTTTTAAGCCAGCCTATTTCACATTTTGAAGCTCTATCGAATGCAAAAACTCATGTGTATACGACTATTTGATCATCATTTCTTTATCAATTTCAAGATCTACAATGTATGCTTCCTAATACAATGTTGGTGCTTAAAATATCCATTTTCTCAAAAAGTTGAATTTTACACATAAGAGATCTTAAAGTCGCAACGACGATAAGAACTATTCTTGCTTGCAGCGCTCGGCCGCTATAGTAACGCTTAGCTACGCTCAACAACCAATTGCATCGCAGCATCAGATTTTTACTGAGCCCTTTGTTTTTGTAAATGAAAAAAAGACCTTATAAAACCAGCCGCGGTGGTCAAACATCTGTAATCATTGTAACAAAGCCTGAGAAATGTATTTAAACAAAAAGTTTTTATTAATTGGTGGTCGCAAAAATAGATGTGGACATCGGTAAATAAATTTATGTGGACATCCGTGAGCACGGGATTTTTTGAAAATGGGCCGATTCGGATGTCCACTATAGTACATCGCTCCATTTGCATATATAATATCCGCTATAGTTTTTAGTGCCCCGTCAATAGATTTTGCTCCTATTTCTATGCATAGCGCGTTTGCGTTGCGTGCGTGGGTGTGATAATGGACATGTTTAGGCTTCAGTTTTTTCCCTCTTATAGTAAAGAAACTAGTGCGTGATCAGTGAATTAATTACGTTCTAAATTACTATCACGTTTAACTTTCAATTTTGATTTCTTTATTCGGGAATTCTTCAAGTGAGATATATAAAATTAATTTTAGAAGTGACCGGATTTTTCATTATATATTTTTTCCAAAATGTTGCGTTTCAACAGTATACCAAACTAAATTCGCATAGCCTTTAAAATGATCAATATGTAAAATGTTAGACTAAAGATATATCGATCGGTGATCATTGCTGCCATTTCAGTGCTTTCTATCTAGCGCAATTTTAGGGCAATCGACCCACATTATTTTCTGTTAACTCTGTTAACGGAAAATAATATAGGATTGATAGGTAATTAATTTAAACTTACATAGGTATTTATTTATTACCATTTTTAACTAATTATATTTTACAGAATATTTTGTCATTACTACTCTTTTGTATGTGTTCCGTGTGGTGCCGGACGTAAAGAATAGCACCACCCCATTGCCTCCCGTGGGTGTCGTAAAAGGCGACTAAGGGACATACTAGAGAACGGGCAGCAGCGTTCTCTATGCATTTTTAACAACATACTGCCATCGCCAACCCGCTTGCCAAGCGTGGTGATTATGGCAAATTCCCCCCTTTTGGGGAAGGCCTGTGTCCAGCCGTGGACGTCTTTCGGCTGAAATGATGAATGATGAGTATTTTGTAGACAAATTGACACAGCCAGGGCCATCAATCTGGGAGCCGGCGACGATAACGATTTCTCGGTTGACTATCTTGTATTGCATTTCTACGCATCTAATATTAATTTGTTCAATAATTCATATTTTTTTGTAATAAAATCACAATCAATATGTCTTTATATTTCCAACTCCTTATTCCAAAAATAGCATAAAATCTAGCGCTTTTTAAAATCACACTTGTCTAGCGGAATCTAGTGCTTTTTTTTGGGTGGTGTAGTCCAACACTTGAATGGACCTGGAAGCACTGACTGTAATCGCCTAAACCGTATAAGTGACGGACTACACGACTGCATGTGCCCGTTATTTCTCATGTGTATATCTTTTGCTCATCAGCAAAAGATATACACATGAGAAATAACGGCACTTGCAGTCAAATCAGTGCATCATCCTAAATAAATGGAAAGTTGTCTTCAATCGACCGGTTAGAGACTTTTGACATTATTTAGATTTGACCGTGAGTGTCACCAAGCATCAAGCCGAATCTAACGAAGTGCACCGTACATACAAATGAATCAACTCATAACAATGTCATTGAACTTTACAAAAACAAACTTTCTCTTGTTTGCGGAACACATTAAGACCACCTGCCATTATATCCAGTGGTTTTCTCTGAAGTCGCGAAATGGTACGTAATACTTTATTGCAGCTATCATCTGAGCTATGTTTGCGAGTGCATTGCCTCCGCACTGAGCCGCTTCAATGCAGCTGGATGAGAGAAATTAGTATTCTTTCTCTGTCTAAGTCTAGCCACATAATAATTTATATTCCTACTAGATTTTTGAAGTGGAAACTTCTTTAGGCGCGTTGAGCACTTTTTGAGTGAACAAAAATTAGGGAATTCGCGTCATCGTCACCGAACGCTTTCCATGAGTTAGGTGTTTTGTAGTTTTGTGTTTTCACTTCTGTCCTGGTGACCAGTCCTTATGACAACCAATTTTTTTTTTGTCCGCGGCCCGGGTGGTGTTCGGAAATTATCCCACGGGAACGTACTAAATAAAAATTATCATAATAATATACTAATATACTTACCTGGCTTGGCTTGTCGCTAAGTAATAACAGCCGCACGCATAGATCGTTTAGGTTAAGCTACACTTGCCGCGGTTGGTCCATGGATGGGTGACCATCTTTACATACAACGACCCCTCCGTGCCTCGGAAAGCACGTTAAGATGTTGGTCCTGGCTGTTATTTCTAGATCTTTGACAGTTGTTACGGGTCGTCAGAAGCCCGAAAGTCTGACAACCAGTCTTATCAAGGGGTATTGTGTTACCCAGTAACTGGGTTGTGGAGGTCAGATGGGCAGTCGCTCCATGTAAAGTACTGGTATTCAGCTGCATTCGGTTAGACTGGAAGCTGACCCCAACATAGTTGGGAAAAGGCTCATATGATCACTACTTAGATAAAAAGTATCCTATGTCCCAAAAAAAACATCGAAATCTGTTTAGTCGTTAAGGCGCCAAAAATAGTCGTTAAGGCTCTCTTAACGACTATTTTTGGCGCCTTCCCGGTCGGTCTATCGTCAACGCGAGCATGATTGAAAACCTTGTTGTTTCATCCAGCGCAATGTTAATGCTAACAGACAAAGTGAGAACGCAGTAACATTGAACGAAAAATAGTGTGCGGGAATTTCATAAAACTTGTTCCAGGAAATATGTGTTTTTGGGAAAGCCTTACAATTTTGTGAAATAAATGTGTTATTTAGAATCTCCATTACATGTGCAATGTTTCTATGGAGATGTTTTCTTTATTTTTACAATTTATGAGTACATTATGAACGGCCAAAATTCAGGTAAAATGTGCGCAAAAAGCAGATTTTTCGAGGCTTATACTGAATTTGTTTGTCCAATTTTTTTTTTTTTTGCTTTCATAGAAACCTAGATATAGTGCACATGATACTAATTACTTCAGAATTTTCATTGAAAGATGTGTTTTATATTTTTATTTTACTATGGGTTTGCTCTTGACTTTGGTCTAGGTCTGGGTGACAGAGACAAAGTCTACGATGGAGTGAGCTTACCCAGAAGAAGCCTGTTCACTCTCACTTTGAATAGATTAGGGTTGTATGCGTTCGGAAACAGACGCAGGCAGAGAGTTCCACTCCTGGGCCTCAAGTCTGCTATTACAATAGTGTCAGAATGGTCTCTTCATTGTGAGTTTTTGACAGATTTGCCATACAAACACTGTCAAATACTCACAATGGCGAGACCATTCTGACACTATTGTAATAGCAGACTTGAGGCCCTGTTCCAACGCCATAATCACGTACGAGCGTTTGTATTAAAAGTATGACGGGTTGGCCGCTCTTAAGGCACCAAAAGTAGTCGTTAAGGCGTCAAAAGTAGTTTGATTCCTCGGAGGATTAGGCAGAGGAGTACCTTAGCATGTACACCTACATCTAGCCGGTTATGTTTTTGTCCTCATGTCCAAGTCCTATTGCTATCAAGTGGCACAAATACAAACTCCGAGTTACTACTGAGAAAATCCTGATAGATCTGATAACCCCAACTATCCGAATCCAGGACAGATTAAAGGCTCCTACACACAAAGAGACCGCTCGTCGCGCGGCACGCGGTGTCTTTGTGTCGCATCACTTGTCGTGCCTGGTTGTAGGACCCTTTAATTTCGCATTTTCAAATTAATCAAATTTTATCACTATTTTAAGACTTAATTAATCAAATTTTATCACTATTTTAAGACTTTGTAATGTTAAATATTGTTAAAAAATTATTGTCCTACGATTTCCAAGAAATAATTATGCCGCCTTTGATACAGGTTTATCCTAGTACAGGCATCTAACATTATAATACCTTTTTATAGTTGGTTATTTCTAAGATTTTATGTAAATATTTTGCTAATTTTAATACTGAATGAATATTTATTATTATTTTAGTCTACATATCTCGGTACCCTGGGGTCCCGGACCTTTGGAAGGGGTACGAGGGGCCGCAGCCAAAGCCAACTCGCAGAGGCCCGTTAGACGCTTTTTAATTAAATATGACACATTATTATTATTATTATTATTTATTATTTATAACATTAGTATGGATCTTTAGATAACTTTATACATTATTTACCAAGTTTTAGTACCAATCTACCTTACTAAAACAATTTGCATTTTAATCTGCAAAGTATGATCTCATAGCCATGGAACATTGCCCAGAGGGCCAAGTCTACTAATGTACAAACGTTGCAATGGTCTCTTCATTGTGAGTTTTTGACAGATCTGCCATACAAACACTGTCAAATACTCACAATGGCGAGACCATTGCAACGTTTGTAAATTAGTAGACTTAGGCCCCTGGTTAACTGTGCTACTATAACGGAGCGGCAAAAAATAGGCACATGAGAAAATACCACTATGAACCACCGTATGAAGTTGTTGAGATTTTAAATCGTATTTAGGTATCTGCAGGATCAGGGTCCAAACCGGTTAGTTAATTTGCTGTCAGTGTATAGAGAAGGGACTACATAATAATAAGTACTTTTTGACCTTGCCGTAAAATCAAATCCAACCAAGTTGCCTGATTTCCTTTTACAAAAACCTATCTCTACTCCGTTTGAAATAAGATTAGACATTTAAATAAACCCTTTTACCAGTCCGTTCAACTGATTTTGACTTCTATTATTCTCTTATTTCAGCTCTACAGTATTTTGTTCAATTCTACAACCCCCTCTTATCTTAAAGAACGTTTCAAATTTCTTCATGACACACAAATGATAATTTAATAGATATCTGGGCCTCAAGTCTGCTATTACAATAGTGTCAGAATGGTCTCTTCATTGTGAGTTTTTGACATATTTGCCATACAAACACTGTCAAATACTCACAATGGCGAGACCATTCTGCCACTATTGTAATAGCAGATTTGAGGCCCTGATGTCATGCATTCCACTAGTTTTTATAACAAGTCTTTAACAGTTCAAGCAGTAAGGTTATGGAATGCCTTGCCCGTCTCGATAAGGCGTGCTCAATCTTTGTCCACTTTTAAAATTCTGGTTAAAAATCACTTCCTCTCTCCTTAAACATCATCATTACATAAAGTTCCTTGCTCTTGTATCATGTTTATTATTGTATATATATATACTAGCTTTTGCCCGCGGCTCCGCCCGCGTGGGTGTCGGTTATCGCGTAAAAAAGTAGCCTATGTCCTTCTCCATATCCCAGGCTATATCTCTGCCAAATTTCATGACGATCGGTTCAGCGGTTTAGGCGTGAAAACGTAACATACAGACAGACAGACAGACAGACCGACAGACAGAGTTACTTTCACATTTATAATATTAGTATGGATACATTTATATGGATAAGTATCTATGTATATTCTTTATGTATGTATGTATTTATTGTATACTAGCTTCTGCCCGCGGCTTCGCCCACGTTGATGTCGAAAAATAGCCGAGGGGAACGTACGGCTTATTCCACAAATCCCACCTGATAAATCCCCCTTAGGAGGAAAAGTGGAATATATAAAAACCAGTTTAGAATTCACCACTGATAATCCGGCTTATTTCACAAATCCCCCCAGAGAACCCCCTCTGTACGGAAAACTGAACCCTAATGTAAAAAAAATCACTTTCATCTTGGAATAGGTTTTTTTTTTTTTTCAATTCTAGTTTTCCCCCCTAAGCGGGATTATCAGGGAAATTGTGGAATAAGCCGAACGTACTACCGGGATTAAAAATAACCTATATGTTAATCCAGGTTATAAACTATCTGTGTACCAAATATCATCTAAATCCGTCCATCCGTTTTTGTGCAAACCGGAACATACATACAAACAAACAGACCGAATTTCTAAAAACTATATTTTCGGCATCAGATTCGAATATTCAATGTAAGATTTGACTTCGTTACTATTTTATTTTACTTCGTCTGCGTAAATTATTTTTTCTAGATAATTATGAACTATAGAGCAGTTAACAGTATAGAGCTTTGTTCATGGCTAATTGTCCTCCACTACGTGTGATGTTTGAGGAATACTGTAAAGAAATACCTACTGTAAAGGACCAGTATCCACCTGGTTAAGCTAGACTTGCCGCAGTTGGTCTGTGGATGGGAGACCATCTTTACATACAGAGACTCGTCCTCGCCTCGGAAACACGTTAAGCTGTTGATCCCGGATGTCATTCATGGATCTTTGACAGTCGTTACGTGAAATCAGAAGCCCGAAACTCTGACAACCATTTTTACCAAGGGGTATCGTATTACCCAGTAACTGCGTTGTGGAGGTCAGATAGACAGTCGCTGCATGTAAAATACTGTAAAGTTAGAAACAGTACACGTGTAGGTACTTATATTATTTTTAATTGAATATAAAATTTAGCGAATGAACTGCTTCAATACAAAACTTCATCCCCCTTTTCAGACCCTTGTGGGTTGAAATTAAACAATAAAACAACGATTTACGTTGTGTTAGTTTCCAACCATAAGCCGAAATATTTGTGATTTTAACTTAAAAATAAAGAACTTGAAAATAACCAAATTTCATCCCCCTTTTCACTCACCCTTTTCCCTTTTCATTCAATTCTAACAACACAGTTGCGTTAGCTCCCAACCATAAGCCTAGATAGTAAATTGAGTGATTTTTCTTCGAAAATTAAGGACTTTTCAAGTTCACCCCCCTTTTTAACCCTTCGAGGGTGGAATTATCAAAAACGCTGAGACACTTATACATTAATTTTAAATCGTCAGCCTAATCACAAAATTTTAAGATCCTAACTTCAAACTGACGGACTTTCATATAAATTTCCATCCCCTATTTTACCTCTGTAGGGATGAAATTTCCAAAAATCCTTTCTTAGTGTACCTTTAGACCTCATAAGGATCCTACGTGCCAAATTTGAAATCTCTAGACCCAGCGGTTTGGGCTGTGCGTTGATATATCAGTCAGTCAGTCAGTCAGGACTTTGAATTTTATATATATAGATATAGAGATAGCTTTTGCCCGCGGCTTCGTCCGCGTGGATGTCGGAAAAAATCCAACGGGAACGTAGTACCGGTATTGAAAGTACCGGACCGGACCGGGATAAAAAATACTTTTGAGTAATTCAAAAACTTAAAAATAAAACCTTTTGAGTTATTCAAGGCACGCAGTAAAATACTCCCCTAAAAACTTAATTACCCCTCATTCCCCTGTTTGGGATCAATTCTCGAAAACCTCATACACTCGTAATCCTTTTTTTTTTCTTTCAAAAGAATGAGCATCTTTAGAGGGGATGTTTTGAAAAACGAATTATGACAAACTTTGTGTTTTATGTATTAAGAACGTATTTGTGTTGAGTTTCAAGTTTATGAACTAAAAAAAAAAATTTTTTTTCATACAATCTAAATCTCCCCCATTTCACCCCTTTAAAGCCCTTCTTAGAGCTTCAAATGTATGGAATGGAAATTTATTCTGAAATAGATCAGTCCGTTATGGTTTTTTTTGCCATACAATCTTTGACATCCCCCGATCCCCCCTTGTGCCAAGTTTAATGTTTATTAAAAACTCAAGGAATAAGATTTTTCAAACAAAAGAAATCCCCCCTTTTTACCCCCTTAAAGGTTGAATTTTCAAAAATCCTTTCTTAGCTGACGTGTACTCTACATATCCTAATCTAATCTAACCTAATCTATCCTAATTTATATCGATTCTCCCGGAGAAGGGCATGAGGGGGTTCTCCGGGGGAGGGGCCCGTGGCTAAATAATAACAACCGCACACGTCAATCGATCAGGTTAAGCTACACTTAATTGCCGCGGTTGGTCTGTGGATGGATAACCATCTTTGCATACAGAGACCCGTCCGTACCTCGGAAAGCACGTTAAGCTATTGGTCCCGGCTGTTATTCATGGATCTTTGACAGTCGTTACGGGTCGTCAGAAGCCCGAAAGTCTGACAACCAGTCTTACCAAGGGGTATCGTGTTACCCAGTTACTGGGTTGTGGAGGTCAGATAGGCAGTCGCTCCATGTAAAATATTGTAAAGTTAGAAACAGTACACGTGTAATTATATTATTTTTACTTGAATACAAAATTTAGCGAATAAACAACTTCAATAAAAAACTTCATCACCCTTTTCAGACCCTTGTGGGTTGAAATTAAAAAAAACTTTTTAACAAAAAAAACAAACGATTTCCAAAAAAAAAAAAAATACTAAAAATTTAAAAATAACTTTAATTTCGGAAGTCGGTGACCTTGGTTCTGCATTTTCGTTTTTTGCCACCGACTTCCGAAATTAAAGTTATTTTTCACTTTTTTGTGTTTTTTTTTTTTGGAAGTCGGTTGTTTTTTTGTTTAAAAGGTTTCATTTTTCACTTTTTAGTTATGGTACCTACCCCACAACAATTCGATTACCACTACTTGCTACACCGCACAAACAACAGTGACACAAGATATACGAAGTGGATTAAATACGTATTAACGAAGCTGACTCAAAAACTACCCAAGCAAAGTTAATAAAAATCGGTTAATAATCATTTATAACTCGAGTGCATCTCATGACAATTCCAATAAGCCCAAACACGGCCTAGGATACATTGTTTAATTACGGAGTTCCGGTGCATACCTTCCGGCTTCATCTTCAGATTAGTTCGATGGTACCATTTTCATCAGAATTATTTATTTAAATTTGCTTCATAGTCGCTTAACTATCTTGATCGAAATATCTTATCGCCACCCGTGAAATACTTATCATTGAGGAACATTTGAGGCCATTTGTGGTCTTCTTCATCAGTTCCACTTCATCAAATGATACTTGATGCAAATGTTTTTGATGAAAATACAAAAAATCGCTATATATTTGCCTGTAAACTTTGAGGAGTTCCCTCAATTCCTCATGGATCCCATCATCAGAACTGGATTCTGGGACCAATTTTGAAGTATATCCTTTCAAATAAAAAAGAACTTACCAAATCGGTTCACAAACGACGGAGTTCTGAGGTAACAAACATGAAAAATAAAATAAAATAAAAATGCAACCGAATTGAGAAACTCGTCCTTTTTGAAAAGTCGGTTAAAAAAAAAACAACGATTTACGTTGGTTGTGTTAGTTTCTAAACATAAGCCGAAATTTTAGTGATTTTAACTTAAAAAATAAAGCATTTTAATTAAAAACAAAATTTCATCCCTCTTTTCATCCCCTTAAGGGTTGGAAATCCGACAGCACGCTTTGGCTTCCACCCATAAGCCTAGATAGTAAAAATTTGTGATTTTTCTTCGAAAATTAAGGAACTTAACTTCATCCCCCTTTTTAACCCTTTGGGGGTGGAAATATCAAAAACGCTGAGATACGTATAAATTAATTTTTAATCATCAGCCTGAACACAAAATTTGAAGATCCTAACTTTAAAACTGACGGACTTTCATACAAACTTTCATCCCCTATTTTATCCCCTTAGGGGTGGAATTTCCAAAAATCCTTTCTTAGTGCACCCCTAGACCTCATAAGGAACCTACGTGCCAAATTTGGAATCTCTAGACCCAGCGGTTTGGGCTGTGCGTTGATATGTCAGTCAGTCAGTCAGTCAGTCAGTCAGTCAGTCAGTTTCTTCTTTTATATATTTAGATGTAAATGGTACACCACTGACTACCTGCAGTAAGGTTGTTTGTAAAAGATCACTTTGATTTAGATGTCTAAATCGAAACTTATACTAATATTGATCAATTAGCCTAGCCAGATTTGTAGTGCCCGCTTGTAAAAATGATTATGGTCGAAGATGTAGAAAGTTTTTAGTTCCAACTATTTTTAATAACCTTCCAGTCGATATAAATAATTCTATCACAAAAACTTCTTTTAAAAATTTGGGTAAACATTAATACCATGTTTATGAAAACTCCTTCGCAAATAATGCATTAATTTCGAACAAATTTGATTACCATAAAAAAGGTTATAGTGAGTCAATCTTAAAAGATTTACATATGCTGTCGCGGACTTTTTTTTTTGAAAATTTTAAGAGGATTCCATCCTACATGATATTTGCGTAACTTTATCCGTTTACGCAGCGCACGCAACGGAAGCTCTAAAAAAGGAATAATTTTTCCCGTTTTTGCAATTTTTCATTTATGCTCCGCTCCTTTTGGTTGTAGCGTGATGTTCTATAGCCTATAATATTTCCCAATAAATGGACTATCCAACACAAAAAGAATTTTTCAATTCGAACCAGTAGTTCCTGAGATTAGCGCGTTCAAACAAACAAACAAACTCTTCAGCTTTATATATTAAGTATATAGATAACTGGATCATCTCACAAAATCCCGCAAGAAGTGTTAACAAGTAAACAAACACAAAATTTTCCTCCGCTAAAATGAATCATAAAACGCAAGCGATGTACAACAGGTACTACATTATTGAGACATGGTGTGTGTCCACACCATTATTCAAAGATGTTTGTCTGTTTGCACATCGACTCAGATCACTATTGACACTTATGTTCTAAGATCCGCTAAGATAAACTTCGAGTTACGACTGTCTTCGCAAGTCACGATTTTCAAATTCCTCATTTCCAATTAGTGAAATATTTTTAGAGTAAACAGTAAAGGCTTGACTGTATTTTGGACTTTACCAAAGGAGGCTTAATCAAATAGCTTCAGTTTTGTGGGGAAAATTTTATGATGATTATGATTTTGGCTTGCGGATTTTTGGCATTAAAGTCATTGAAGATCATCTGTTTCCTTATATTTTGCAAGCAAGTGTGTGACCAGGCCCGGGTCGACGGCGCGTTGTGTTCCACGCGCGCCTCAAAGAGATGTCAACACGCACGTGGGTTTTAGTCAGTAAAAGTCTGACACTCTCCGCCCAGAGCGGGAGAAGTTATTTGATAATTTCCCACCCAAAAAAAAGTGTGTGATGAATTTAAGCAACAAAGAACAGCTTTCCATTATTTTTCTAATCATCCAAATACCAAAATATCTTCTGTAAGCCCGAGCCGCTTCTATAGGATCTAAGGGTTAGGTATAGGAGGTCCACCGTGTAAAGTGTCTAAAGCTTAAGTAATGCTTGTCCTTATCTGCAAGTACTGCAATAACATTTACGCAAACTATTCGTTCCTCTTATAGTCTAAAGCTAAGTGGTTCTAGAGCCAGACGCCTTCTTGTTTCACAACCGGTCTACCTCACTGGCACTAACCGACATATTCAGTTTCACAACGTCTAGAATAAATTGTATCCATTAAAGTAGATTGTATTGCAACGGGTTTCTAACGAGATCGTAAGAAATTAAGAGCTCAATGTGAAGTCAAAGCAATATTTGTGTTTTTTTGTTCGGCCCCCAATCCATACTAATATTATAAATGTGAAAGTTACTCTATTACTTTTTGCACGCCTTAACCGCGGAACCGATCGTCATGAAATTTGGCAGAGATATAAACTGGGATATAGAGGACATAGGCTACTTTTTTACGCGATAACAGACATCCACGCGGGCGGAGCCGCGGGCAAAAGCTAGTCAGAGATAAATCACTGCGTAAATTATTGGTCTAGGAATATAGGTCGTATAGTCTAAGGGTCGGGGAGGACTAATTAGTCGGGGATTTCGCGTTGGGCCTCGGCGGCGAGGTCGGAATGACGGTTGTGTATTGTGTTTGCGAGCTACCGTACTTGTTTCCCTACTGCTCTCCTGGAGGAGAGTCGTGGGGTCGTCTGGGTCGGTCAGTGCATGCCTTGGACGGCGGGTCTTATTGATGCAAGAGGGGGTTTAATTGGCGGTCTTCACAACTAGAGCGTTGCGATGAGTGGCTGCGGAATCGAAGAAGCGCTTTGAAATGCGCTTCATGAATTGGGCCATCGTAGGGATTTTAAGTTCTATATGAAGGTTTGTGTTCCGAACGAACCAGGGGGCTCCCGTGATTTTACGAAGTAAACGGTTTTGGAGGGTCTGCATCTTATGGATGAGATGGGGTTTTGCGTGTGCTAAGACTGGACTCGCATAGGTCATGATGGAGCGGATACACGCGGTGTAAATGCGCAATTTGCACTTGAGTAACAATTAGCTTTTTGCATTTAGGACGGAATGGATTCGACAGTCGATGTGTCAGTCTTTTATATACCATCCATGTCATACCACAAGGACAGCAATATAAGATGATGTTAGTACAATCAATATGCATAACCAGGTGTGTAACCACCACAGTTGGTACATGTTATTCTCTTAACAGCTATATGTATGTACTGCATACTTAATCTTGTCCTTTAACTTGTAGAATTCCTGGCTGTTTACTGCTTTGTTCAATGTTCTGAGACAAAAAGTTTGTTCACAAACAGGTAGGTTGTCATAAGGAAGTGATGACGTTGAGCAAGCAGTTGGCCTTTGCAGCCCTCAATAACTTTTTCACTTCACTGGAGAAGGCATACGCGCAATATTCTGAACAAAAACGTCTATCACTTTTGGCGGAGGACACGGTAGCTACTACAATTAAAAACAAAAACTACACGTCCTGAAACAGAAGTCCGTACCAACGATTTTTTAATTTAAATCGTTATCTATATTCATTCGGAATTTTTCTCGAGTCCATGATATAAAACAACTGATGCACACAATAGTAACATTTTAATAATAAGAATACATAACTACAATTAAATAAAAGTAACAGAATTTGTAATAATCTCAATAAAAAAAGTCAAGATAAAACAAAAAAAATACGATTTCCCAATGATAAAACCACATATCCATAAAACAATAAAAACAATTAGAATGGAAATATAAAACAAAGGAACGGAAGAAAATTAAAAAAAGTATTTATAAAATAACATAAATTACTAATTTGGATGAAGAAATTATCGGCATGTCAATTTTGATTTCAAACATGACCTCAACCCTACGGAAGTCTCGCTAACATTTTTACTAAAGCACATAATCGCATGTCAAGTGCATGTCAATGTTGCTTATTTGACGTATATTTTCGTAATGCAAAAGAAAAATATTTTGAACTTTATGAACACAAAAACGAGGATAAGCGAGACTCGGTGACGTCACAAAAGCAATGTGGGTAAAAACACTCGATTGATGCCGTCCGCCATATTGAATCATGGTCGAATCGAATGAAAAATCAAAATGTATTATGGTTAGCATTTTGAAAACATGAAAAAATATTTACATAAAGAAGATTATTCCGTTCTTTATGTAGGTAAGTTTAACTTATTTAAACTCTTTTTACAGAGTTTAAAAGCACTGCCAGGCATTTTCACGGAGCTAAATCTAGAATTTTCTAATACCTTTTATAAAGTTTCATATTGAGACACGAAGCAACAAAATACGATCTAGAGGAATGTGGCCGTCTTTGTTTAGATCGAATTTTGTTGCTTGGTGTCTCAATATGAAACTTTATAAAAGGTATTAAAATATTCTAGACACACTTACCGATATAGTTGATTAAGCCGGTTTTCATAATTCCTTCTCAGTCACGAGATTAATATGTTTTTAAAGGAGTGGCGCTAGTGGACCGGTAACAACCCTCTTAAGTAGAAAATGCAGAGTTATTTTCATAACAGTGTAGAGTCATATCAATCATCTCTTTGCCTTGAATTCTTATATATATATATATATATATATATATATATATATATATATATATATATATATATATATGTACATGTATACATAAAGTGGGTACAATAATATGTATGTATGTTTATTACAAGTGTATAACCTATTTATCTACGGTTGCCAGCACATCAAGTTACCACAAACTGTCAAATTTTCTAGTTTGATTTTGAACTTAATTTTTAATATTATAAAGTTCAAAATCGTTTTGATTCGACAGTTTCAAGTAGCTTGATGTGCTGGCGACTGTACGTGTGTACCTATTTTATTTGTTATATTTTTGTTATTATTTAATTTTTATGTGTTTTCATATCTCGGGACCCTGGGGTCCAGGACCTTTGGAAGGCGTACGAGGGGCCGAAGCCAACTCGCAGAGGCCCGATAGACGCTTTTTAATTAAATGAGGCACCAACCGACGATTATCCCTGTACGCACTATGCAAGTGCACCCAAAGACAACCCCCGGTTGGTGTAGGTCTATTGCAGGATATGGAAACAAAGATATTGGACTATGAGTTTCGGTAGTTAAAATGGACTGGTTACCTAAAACTATGGAAGGACTATGGCTCCTGCCTGATCAATGTTTTGTTATACATGGATAAAATGGCAGGGGGTGACTTGCACACTCAATAATGGGCCCCCGAAAACGGTCGCTAGCACATAGTGACCTAGCGACAAGGGGCAACATATCCTGAGGTGCTCGAGGAGTGGAGAGGTATTCCACGGCTCTCAGAACAATCCCAGAGCCCGGTAGATGGTCAAGATCCCTACAAGCACTAACTGGAATACTTCCTTCCTCCGAGCACGTTTGCTCTTGCGAATCTCCACTTAAGCCGGCCAATAAGGGCAAGAATGAGGTAGGAGCTCAGTTCCTCGTCAGTGTTCATTCCAGCCGGCCAATAAAGGCAAGCCAGAGATGAGGAACATGACTTCTCCCGGGAGATAGGGTCCGTGGGATCGCAACTGCCCATCAGCTCGCCACATGCTGCCCTGCGGGTTTCTGTATCTCTCTTGGTCTGGCTCCTCAGCCTAGACATGTTCCGGGAAAGTAAACTCTACCGGCACAGACCTAAAGTTCGGAGCGCGCAAGCCCCACCACGACGTCAACGTACAGATACGGCGGTGGGGTTATTATTATTATTATTATAATATCCTCTTAAACACAGCACCTGCCATCTTATCTCTTCACCACCTTTGGTTGACTGGTAGAGAATGCCTAAGGCATTAAAGTCCGCCTTGTACCTTATTGTGTGCGAAAAGTTTAAATAAATAAATAAACCTAGCACAAATCAAAACTTCAGGCTGCTATTAAGAAATTCCTGATGGATAAAACCCAATAACACTTTTCCCGACCTGGAAATCGAACTTAGGAACACATGCTCAGCAGTAGCCTTTGCGACTACTAAACCAACGAGGTAGTCACACAATAATAACTACTAAAAGATATATTTCATGAACTCTGTGAAGGAAATATTATGGCCATAAATACCTAAACACAAAACCTGGAAAATTGCTTGACAGAAACAGAACGGCAAGTCGAAGTATTGTATTTTAGATAACAGTTTATGTGATCATTAACTAAGTATGTTCAATGGAACACGCTATCTTGTATAAAATGATTAGAGTTACCCAAGCATGATCGTGTATCTGCAAATAATTTGAGATTAGCTTTGGATCTGCAATTAACGGGCGCATCTTTGATGACGATCAGGCCATAGAAGGCCGTACTGTGTCGAAATGTGTAATTATTTTGTCAGTCGTCGCATTAAGTGTAGATAAAATATTATCTATTGCGGGATAAGTAATTATTTTGTTTTGCTTGTAGTTGTCTGCTTCGCGTTTATTAAACGCAAAAATACTAATGATAATGAAAACGACTAGGTATAATAAAATATTACGTAATATTTCTTCTCCCCATTGACCACCTCATAAACTGCTGCTTTTAACGGTAGTGTTTAGTAAGGTACATTTTCTTCTTGGATTTAGCAAACGTTTTTTTCAATTTTGACAAGTTTTTTTTTTTATATAACAATAATAAACTATACAATATATTATATTATATTACATTATTATTTATATTGTATTCTACAATAAAAATAACTGGTCTCAGTACTTACTACTAAGCACTCGACTTTCTTGGGACGGGAATTTGGCCATTGTAGCACTTATTCAGATTTTTTAAATGCTACTCGTAAATGTTCACTCAACCATATGAAAGGTTATTTTCAAGGCTGCAGCTAAAAATGTGGTTTAACCTTGATGGGGCTTTATCCGACAAGCTTTACAAAAAACTGCCGGTACTTTCATCATAAAACTTATTTATTTTAACAAGAACAAGTTGAGTCTATCATGGCTTATCATGGCCTATCCTGCTGCAGGAGCGCAGGTCGCGTAACACGGCACGCCAGCATCAACGATATTATTCGTCGAGCCCTTGTCACCGCCGGCGTACCAGCCGTATTAGAACCAAGCGGCTTGGTACGTGACGATGGCAAGAGACCAGGGGCCAAGTCTACTAATGTACAAACGTTGCAATGGTCTCTTCATTGTGAGTTTTTGACAGATTTGCCATACAAAAACTGTCAAATACAATGGCGAGACCATTCTGACACTATTGTAATATTCGTAGCAGACTTGAGGCCCAGACGGCATGACATTGTTGCATTGGAAGGTGGGTAGGCCTCTGACGCAACCTGTGTCGTCACCCTTGCGCCATCTCGCTCATGTTTCAAGCACGGCTGGCTGTGCTGGCGCTGCTGCTGCGGCTGCTGAGACCCTCAAGCGGCGCAAATACTGTAACTCGGGTCATGGGGCCGAGTGTCTCCTTTTTAAGGAAATTTCTCGCCGGCACGTTTCCGGATGTCATTTCTTTGTTTTTTTGTTATTATATATTTAGTTTGTTAGTCTTTTAATTTAGTACCTAGTGTAAATAGTTAGTTGCGACACATATTGTATATTTTGTAAATAAAATACATATAAAAACTACCAGAACATGTTGAGTTTTAAATAAAAATAATGTTCGTCAGTATGATAGTTTATTAACTATTACGTAATCGATGCATTGCATTGCACTACATTGTTTCAAGATTATGACACCATTATAATGATAATTATGACGAGACACGTGATTAAATCATCATATTATTAACAGCTCAAGAACACCCATTACAGAACAATAATCCTACGCTTCCCTTAATTCTTTGTCAGTAGGTAATCAATGCTATACTTTGACTTCTTTCTTTACAACATTTACAGCTAGTTTATTGTTGTGTTCAGGGTTTCTTTCAACATCAACAATCAAATGTCCAGAGATAATTTCTCCGTCCGTTTTGGGCATGTGTCATTACAGTGCTCGTCACGTCATGCTATGCACACGGCTTTCGCCTCGCCCTGCTTCCCAAGTGGGCCAAGTATCATTGTGTGTGAGTTCAACAATCATGATCTTGTATGTGTCTGGCTGGTAAACAGAAAACCAAATTAAAAAAAAAAAATGTTGATACAAGTTGGAATGCTCGCTGGTAAAATTTGAATATGGAAAGCTAGTAGCTATGAAGTGACAGAAAGAGAGCACTGGATTGCCTATGGGCCATGTCAGTCTTCTAGTGAAGTCATAAAAACCTTTTTCTGGAACCACTACACTAATTTAATGACGATTTCCACGCAGTAACACCTACAGCAAACACAACTATTGAAGAAGAAGAGACAAGAGTCTTCTTCTAAACAGAAAAAGTTGTGAGCTCAATAAATAATTGCTTGATTTTGATATCTGCTGGCTATTTCCGACCCCTTCTACTCGTACTTATGAATAGATTGTAAAGGCAACGTACAAATAAATATAACGCCGTTCTACCTCCAAATGAATGAAACGTCGTATTATTTGGAATTCTACTTAGCATCTACGGGCCTATCACGTGTCTATTTTACTAAGTTAACTCGTGCACTTATTAGCAAGTAGATGACTGTCCATTCATCATAGATCTTGTGTTTAAGATTGCTAATGGAACAACTGGTGTTTCCGAGTTGTTGCACAAAATTGGGCTGCGAGTGCCGTCTGTGTAGAATAGAATAGAATAGAATAGAATGCATTAATTTGTCAGAATATTGTACAAAGTTGTTAGATCCATTATGTATTACGATCATAATATTCTGCCGTTTCCGGCGTACAAATATGGTTTGTAAAATTATGGGTCATCATTACATCAAAATTAAGTTATTAATTATTTCAATTAGAATTACAAATAATTTAAATTAACTGAACAATAGTTGTAAAAGAGATTAATTATATAATTCAAAATTCAATAAGGTCAAGGATAATAATGTCAAATATTTAGATAAATTTTTCATTCATAAAAGCTTCAGTAGAGTAAAAGCATTTGCCTGAAAGAAAGTTAAATAATTTACATTTAAATGCTCTGAGGCTGAGAGTTTTAAAACCATCAGGTAATTTGTTATAACAGTAATGGACATGCAGTATACATTATTAGAAAACAATTTTATTCTACGCCTAGGAACATTAAGCATGCACTTGCGGCTGGGTCTGGATATAACATCATTAAACAAGTCAAATTCATACATGATCAAAACACTCTTTTAAGTTCAACCGAATTTCCCCAAATTATAATGCCATAGCGCAAAATTTATGAGACATAGCCATGGTATGCACATAGTGCCGCGTTAACACTAGCCACACATGATAGTCTATATAAAACGAATACATATCTATCTATCTTCTTACATAGATCATCAATATGAGATTTCCAGTTACAGTTTTTGTCAATTATTATACCCAAGAAGTTTGCGTAATCGACCTCTTCTATTGTCTCATTTCCATATTGTATTTTAAGCCGTGGAAGCGTACTGTTATATGTATGTCTGGAATTGTATCAGTTTTGTTTTGTTAATATTAATATGAAGATTATTGTTCAAGCCATGTAACAATTTTATTTAATGTCATGTTTATTTCATTTTAGTACTCAACAATGTCGTCATTTTAGTTTATAATACTGAAGGTCGTATGGTCAGCGTATAGTATGGAATAGTAGAAACTTACACTAGGCAAGTCATTAGCATATAGCAAGAATAAAAGCGGGCCTATTATGGTCCCTTGGGGAACACCGCAGTTATTTTCATGATACTGAGACCTATGTATGAACTTTTGATTTCCTGTTTGTCCCGAAATCTCAACACATTGCTGTCGATGTGTTAGGTAGCTTTTTAGCCATTTCAGCGCGTTTCCTCTTATGCCATGTGGGTTTAATTTATAAATTAACAGTGTATGGTTCACGAAATCAAAAGCGTTGGACATAATCTAGAAAAATGTAGACAATTGGTAGTTTATCATTAAGGCTTTTCGTTATTAATTTCAATAGAGCAAAACAAGCTGTTGTGGTCGATTTATTTTTTCTGAAACCAAATTGATCTTCACTTAGAATTTTGTATTTTGATAAAAAGCCGGAGAGATTTTCATGCATGACCTTTTCAAAGATCTTTGATAATATTGGTATGAGTGTTATGGTAATTATTCAATCACTTCTATCACCTTTCTTGTGAATTGGTTTAACAATTGAGAATTTTAACCACAAGTAAAAGTAAAAGTTCGTAATCTGCTAAATTCATAATTTGTCGGTCAATGATCTCGTAATATAATTGTATTACAATGGAATTTTGAACATTTATTCATGCCAGATTTCATTTATATATATTTTTACATATTATTTATTAGTGTTATAAGCAATCTTCATTTGTCATTATGTACGAGATTACCAATTCTTTCAATAGAGTGTCAGTTGCTGACCATTGGAAATTCATAATGACGCCATTATGATTACCAAACTTGTCAAAATCAACAATTATGAAATCAGTGATAGACCATTCTGACACTATTGTAATAGCAGACTTGAGGCCCAGGTATATAGTATTAACACCATTACAGCGACAAGACAGGACTTCGTGAAATAATTTAACTATACTCATGAAAATTAACAAAACAGCTGTTCCATACAGAAGTGCAATACGAAGACGATCAAAATGTATGAATCAACAGTTTTTTTTTTCCGCTATTTAAGTTTTGACCCTTTAGTAAATTTGGTTCATTTTCATGAATACCACAGTCCCTTACAGACCTTCCTTGTATACAGTCCCTCTCCCTCGTGAAACCTAACAAACTGTAATGAAATGACGCATAAACCCTTAGAGACTGACGAACTTTTCCCAAAACTCGATGCGCCATATTTTACGGTCGAGTGCTAAAGTAACACCTAAGTAATTGAGCCAATAACAGGTAGAAGTCAAACCAAGCGACGTCGGATCAAATAACGGGAGTAATTTGTCACGGATACTATGCAAGCGAACCGTACCGGACCGGTAAAGCACCTACTATGAAAAACTTTATTTACGGTACGGTTTACGGTAGAACAGCTTTCGAACCGAAACCGGTTTGTATGTACAACTTGACGTCTCGATATTATAATACAATTTAAGCATCTCCAATGGTCCTGCTGCCATCTGTGTTTGATCCCTAGGTTGGGCCGGTCGAGTACAAGTTATTGGGTTATTTCTTCAGGAGTAGGATTATGTTTGGAATTTTTCCGGCTTTTGCGTCCGGACTTTGTCAGGCCTTGTCATTTATCCGGACTTTTTAGAAAATAGAAAATGTTAAATGAGAAAGAAAGATTAAAAAGTAAAATTTCCGGACCTTTTTACAAATTTCCGCCTTTTTATCAGGGGTTTTCAAGTTTCGAAATGGTAACCCAAGTTATGAGTTTCTCAGTAGAAGCCCGGAGTCTGGATTTGTGTCCGGCTTCTGGCAATATATATAATACCCAAATTACATGGCAGAAATGGCAAAGTTCAAAACCCACATCAAACGTGTCCAAATCAAATAAGTATAGGTATTATACGAGTAAGATAAAAGACTGCGTTGAAGACAAGGAAGTTTGGCATTAAGAGGCCGGGGACGAATACGACTGATTTTGATCAATTTTGTTCATTGGTTGTGAGAAAGGGAAAAATAATTTACACAAATTTTTTTGAGATTTGAAAAGTCGTGTTCTTTGTTTTGCATGTGGCTGAAAGGGATTTTTCAGATAAATTAAGTATTCACGGTAAATCACTAATATTTGCAACAAGTTTTCCGAAAAATTACGCGAGACTGACATTTGATCATCATTCTACAAGAAACTACTTTTGATTTTGAACATTAAAAAATATCATCAAAATTATTATATGGTCTACTTGCATGTGGCGGAACCACTTTTTTCAACTTCCATACAAAATATAGCAGAAAAATAATATTGAAAAAACCTTTTTCTGTTTTAAATCTCGTCTGTAATATATATTTTTCCTATTATTTAGCTAAGCAAGAAATTTAAAAATCACAAATTAGTCTTCAGCTATTCTTGAAATATAATCAAAATTTTATTAAATGATGATATAATATCTTCATTAAGTAAATCAATGGCGAAATAAACTATATTTTGGAAAGCACAAAAATGATGAAACTATTAAAAGCTGCTGTGACTGACACGAATGGTTTAGCACCATGAAAACTGTACTTTTATAGTTACACTTAATGTTTCGATTATTTCAAGTTTTCTCACAATTAGATAAGAAATTGCCAAAAGAGAGTTTTTTTCGTGCACGGACCCTTAATTCCTTCTGTACATGTGGCTTCACTGGTACCTCATTCACGGCATTACCTATGTAAATGTGTAATAACTGCTCCGAAATAACGTTATTTTTCTTTTTTTTTTTAATATTTCCTTGAAATAGGTACTCTTTTCGTTATTTAACATTATATACCTACAAATCTAATTCCAACTCTTTATTATTGGCTATTGTGGACATGATATTTATTCAGATTGTTACTGTAGTTGTAATGGCAATCATGTCATTTGGTTTAAATAGGTTTTCATTTTTATAATATATATTTTTTTAAATCTTTTATATAGATTATATTCTATTTTGTGAATGTGAGAACGTTGTTGACCTAGTAGACGGTAGATTGGTTGACTATTTGCTTTTTTGTTTAGTACCTGGTACTTTTTGAAAGGCCTACACTGTCCTCCCATACTTATTAACACAGTTAATTGAAAATATTGTAAAATCCAATTATCTTTAAAAGGGTAATAAGAAACTCCACTTCTTGCTGGCTATTCTCCATAGGAAGCGACCAATTGGAACCGTGCACCTAGCTTCTGACGTTTCATAAGTGCCCACGTATACCCAAAGTCTCTAATTCAGATATTTTATGTAAAAAAAGTAATGTCAAGAAATTTTACTGTCAAAATGACAGGAAAGTGGTGCAAAATATTTTATCATATTTTTTTTTGTAAATAATCCATATTAATATTATAAATGTGAAAGTAACTCTGTCTGTCTGTCGGTCTGTCTATGTCTGTCTGTCTGTCTGTATGTTACGTTTTCACGCTTAAACTGCTGAACCGATCATCATGAAATTTGGCAGCGATATAGCCTGGGATATGGACAAGGACATAGGCTACTTTTTTACGCGATAACCGACATCCACGCGCGCGGAGCCGCGGGCAAAAGCTAGTCATCTATAAAATCAAAGTGAATTAATTATAAGAACTATGCAAACAAAATACCGTTGCCAAACAATGTTTTTGTCGGAGACAAGGCCTATGATCGTCATAATCAGCCCTTTTAAGTCCACTGCTAGACGTAGGCCTCCCAAGATCGATCCACTCGAAACAGCTTTCATCCAAAATGTGGCTAGAAATGCTACTTACAATATGAATAAAAAGAATGAATGAGAGTCGTAATATTAGTGTTTTACATAACATTTTTAGATTTACTGCATCGTTTCCAGTATCAAATCTCCTTTTCTTAATAACTTTGTTTAAATCCGAAAATTTATAAAAATAATGATGGTATGATTATTTTTTAAATTATTATTTCTTAAAATCTGTACTTAAAAGAAAATGGAACCTTATTTTTCGCCACTTTATGTGAATTACCATTACGAAGATATTTTTTTAATATGTTATCCCCTTTTTTTACATAAATTATCTGAATTTCAGACTTTGGGTTAGGTTTATGTGAAATAAAACATTTTGATTTTGATTTTTGATGGGGCTTAAACAACATAACGGGCGACTAACGAACCCTTCGGGGAATATAGATGTGACGTGCACCACAAAGGCCGCTTCGGGACATTTGCAACATAATCAATAGCAAATTATCTTCAATCTCAGAATGACAAGGCATATTATTCAATTACAGTTGTTATCTCATGCTCTGACCTCCATGACAAATGTGCTAATATCTGAAGTCACACGCATGATTGTGCTAAACTACCATTGTCAACAGTTCTAACATCAGTCTATGTGTGAAGTAGGTGTAAATTGTATTGTCTATTTGTAGAAATAGTAATATTGGTGACATTGAAAGGTTTATTTTGCAAAAATCTGCTTTTTCCCAACTCTGTGTTTACGGTCGTCTTTCGGTCTAGTCGGATGCAGTTGAATACCAGTAATTTTCACGGAGCGACTGCCTATTTGACCACCACAACCCAGTTACTGGTTAAAACTATTTTTCACTTCTCATGGTCTAAAAGTACGCCAATAAGCCCTACGACGCGGGACTAATGTGACCATTTTAGTCTCTAGGGAGTGAAAAGTAATTCGTTTTTTAATTTCGTTCATATAACATAGACAAACTAAAACAGCTAGTAAATATACTATTATCTGTGGAGTGTGGACCATCTTCATTGCGAAAATGTTGAGAGTTTTAGTTCCATGGATTTTGCGCAAAAAAGGTGGCGCCATAAGTTTTAAATTTTTAATCTGTGACTGGTTTAGAAGAAAAAACTGACCACGAAAATGTCAAAATTTTTGTCGAGTGTAAATTTGTTCGGTTTTAAATAAATTTATTAAGCATGTCCAGTGACAGTGAAGAGCTTGACGTCGAGCAAAGAGCAAAAGACATAATAGATAATCTTTTGCCGCCTAAATCGCGGAAGATTTACTTAAAAACTTACGAAAGTTTTATGGACTGGAGGAATAATATTTATTAAATGTTTTTGTACTAAATTGTCAATTTTTCTCGCACTCAAAGTGAAAAGTACAGTTTGCACCTCGAGACTAAACGCCAACTTAATATACCCTCGGTTTCATTGACTCCCTCGCATGCTCGGGAGTCAAACCACCTTTGGTATATTTTGGCTTCGTTTAGTCCCTCGATATAAAATATACTATTATTTCCCTCCTCTTACGGTAGATGGTCAAAAGCTCTTAAGATCATACCATGAGAAATACCTGGGCCTGATTTTGGACAGTAGACTGACATTCAGACCACATATTGATTACGTTAGAGGCAGATTGATTCCCTTGACTGGAGCTCTGCGAAATATTGCTAAATGTATGCCATTTCAATTACGCTACACAATCTATAATACACTAGTCAAACCGCATCTAGACTATTTAATCCAATTATGGGGACTGGCCGCTACTACACATCTTCATGACCTACAAGTAACGCAAAATAAAGCAATCAAAGTTCTATTTAATTACAATTACTTAACACCTACGAAAGAGATTTACGCTAAAAATTCGGACTTTCCAGAGATCCAACCCGACTGGCTGTCACAAGATGTAAAAGCACACTGTATCATAATATTGTTATAGTAAGTCAATCAAAATATACAACCAAATTCCTAAACAGATCAGAGAGCCACTAAACTTCTATAAAAATAAACTTAAGAAATGGTTTTTAATAATGTATTCTACACAATAAGTGAATTCAATAATTAATTTCTTAAATAGAGGTCTACAAGATTCGAAAGGTCCAACACCAGAGATGGCTCTGACACATTTTTTTGTGTGATAAAGACATTTTTAGCCTGAGAAGAGTTTCCCCATAAAAGAAGTCCATATCTAAGAACTGACCCGACGTAGCACAAGCGCTGCAATCGCGTTACTATAGACCCACCATGAGTACTTCGCACATAGCGACATTTCATGCCACAGCAGTTACAATTTTACTAAAGTAATCCCCCTTGGTTTCAACAAGGACTTATTGCAATTCCCGTTCATTGAATCATTGGACGTAAAATATGGTTAAAAAGTTTTATAAGCGTACGATACAAATACAATCGTTTATTATTTGATTGTATGTAAAAAAAAAACTATATTACAATACATAAATTGTACTCAATCTTGTGCCGGTAGTCATTGAAACAAAAATGCAAATTATTACGCAGACGAACGAAAATCCTGACAAATAACAATGGTACCTACTTACAAGAAAAATACTGAAAACTCATTGATGATAATGCATGATAATTAAATCAGGAATTTTTGTCTGTAAGATGACGCAAAATTATGATAAGGCACACTGGTGGTGGTGATTGATGTATCTATAACACAAAGTCTCAAATTCAGATAATTTATGTTAAACAAAAGGGATAACATATCAAAAAAATATCTTCGTAATGGTAATTAACATAAAATGGCGAAAAAAAGGTTCCATTTCCTTTTAAGTACTGAATTTAAGAAATAATAATTAAAAAATAATCATACCGTAATCATTTTTATAAAGGAGATGTTTCAAAATGTATGGAGCCCCGGCCTGGTCTTTGTACACTATACTAAATAATGGGGAAACACAATTAAAACAGTTTTCAATCATCCAATTACTTTAAATTGGCTTTGTTTGGTAGTAAAGCACAATAATGTACACTTGGAATTGCAACACACAATAAAAACCCGTCATGGCGGTAAACTGTCATGTTGATTGATTACTGACATTCGACATGTTTATTTCTGTCATATTACATTGTCAAAGAGAATCTTACGTTATTCGTAGTTTTAGTCATTTGTAATATTTAGATCTAGTTGTGGTTTGTATATAAAGTACAGTCCATGAGATGCCATGAAAAATATCTTTTAAGATTTTTACATATAGCATAAATGTACAGAATACATTCAATCGTCGAAATATTAACTCAGACAACAACAATGTAGCGATCTTTTGATTTACAGTTCACGATCTATGGTATACTGTCATTGTTTTTTAACCACATAGTAACTAAATTGGCGAGACGCCATATTGAAAGTCAATAAAAATAATTGATAAATATCAAATGATTACTAGAAAAATATGCGTTTATGCAATTTATCTGTATTTTTCCCAAAACCCTAGGATTTTTCTCGATTTTTCGAAGTACTGTACATATACTGGGCCGGTTTTGAAACATCTCCTTTTCGGTTTATTAAAAAAAGGAGATTTTCTGGTATAAAATATTTTATGATGCTGGTAACAATGCAGGAGATCCAAACATTTTCACATTTTTTACATCTTCCACAACTTAGGCATAATACAACTCTCATTCATAGATTCATATTGTATGTAGCATATCTAGCCACATTTTGGATGAAAACGGCTGTAAAGCTGAGGCCTACGTCTAGCACTGGACTTAAAAGGGCTGATTATGACGATCATAGGCCGTGTCTCTGACACACTACATAAAACATTGTTTGGCAACGGTATTTTGTTTGCATAGTTCTTATAATTAATTCACTTTAATTTCATAGATGATTATTTACAAAAAAATATATTATGAAATGTTTTGCACCACTGTCCTGTCATTTTGACAGTGACATTTCTTGACATTACTTTGTTTACATAAATTGTCTGAATTAGAGACTTTGGGTATATGGTTTTAAATTGGTATCGCAAACCGTGCCTCGGAAAGCACGCAATGCCGTTGGTCCCTGCTGTCATTTGTAGATCTTTGACAGTCGTTACGGGTCGTCAGAAGCCCGAATGTTTGACAAACCAGTCTCACCAAGAGGTATCGTGTGTATTGCGTTACCCAGTAACTGGGTTTTGGGGGTCAGATAGGCAGTCGCTCCATGTAAAATACTGGTAGGTATTCAGTTGCATCCAGTTAGGCAGATAATAAAGAAAGAAAGAAAAAGTATTTATTGTGACTCGCACAGGAAGATTACAAACTAAACACACAATTATAAAAGTATAAAAAATAAAAACAGAGTCCTGTACGAGGCCCAAAGGCTCCTATATCAGCATGATGCTGCGGCCTTTAAAAATAAGTGCCGCAGCGCTGGTATTCTTATAGGGCCCGATAATGATGATCGGTATCGTAAAACAGTTCAAGATCACTAAACAAATGATTGCAATCCCTAACTTTTAAACTACTAACCTTCATAAAATCGCTGTACAACATAACATAATATACAAATAAATACAATTTATGTGTCCGTTTGTAACGTCAAAATAACAGGTTTTTACTAAATGCATATGAAAGTATAATACGGTACTGTAGTGTGCGGACGTGTTACACTATTCAATAAATATATGTACCTTTTAAGATATAAATTATATATTGTAATAACTTTCAATATTTAATATATTTTCCTTTGAAAGGTAAATCAAGTCTCAGCCTCTGACAATACATAATTCCAATTGCCTTCTCTATGTTATGTATCGCATAATAAGTACACGTTGTGAGGGTATGTCGAAATACAATAAATGTCAGTCTGCATCGAATCTCCGTGTTTCATTGTCACAAACATAACATTGGCGACGAGGATGGGATCTAGGTTATTCGCCGAAAATAATGTGGACTACAAGCGCGGTGTGGAGTTGGCGATGGCTCTCGAAGCGTCGGAGCGGCACGCGAGCGTGGCGAACTTGAACCTAATACATCCTTTAAATCAACACAAAGCACTTCATCGGTAGATTCCCCGTTTAATACATCATACAAGAGTAAAGGGAAATACCCGACGGATAAGTTTACCGAACCAGTAGTCACAACCGAGACAGCTCAAAGTTCGCCACCGTTTACGTCATCACTGAAAGTCGTTTACGCCGGAGAGCTGCCATAGATTGTGTCAAGAAGGTAAAGACTACAAAATGACAATCATAGCTATTTTGTAATCTGTTTTAAATATAAGAAAACCTATAATTTAGTGCGTTTCTAATGGTAGTAGTAATGACGTTTATATTTTTGTGTAACATTACATACCTATCTTCTTATTAGTGACTAGTTTGTGTCAGCGGTTTTGCCCGCGTTTAACATTATGTATTTGTATCCTTCAATTCACAAACATGATGTAGACTTCACATTAATTTAAATATAGAGAGGAAGGACTAAAAATGTTTTAGAATAATAACTTAAGTTTACAAGTTTTCTTAAGTTTTAGTTTTATTTTATATAATTATATATTAAGAGGGGACAGTGTTATGTATCGCATAATAAGTACACGTTGTGAGGGTATGTCGAAATACAATAAATGTCAGTCTGCATTGAATCTCCGTGTTTCATTGTCACGAACATAACACTCTATTTTTTTATTCTTATTTAAATATTTAAATTTACTAAGCTGCCAGTATTAATTAGTGGCCAGGATGATGTATCACCATTGAACCTCTTTGTAGGATAGATATGGGTTAAATAATGGTAAAGGGTGGAGAAATTATTATCATTACCCGGCGCCTCCACCAATTGAAGTGTACGGGACGTGCTACACTATTAAATAAATATACATTTTAGGATATAAATTATAAATGTTGTAATAACTTTCAATAAATATTTAATACATTTTCCTTCCTAAGGTAAATCAAGTCTCAGCCTCTGACAATAGATCATTCTAATTGTCCTCTCTATTTTCTTTATTCTTATTTAAATATTTAAATTTACCAAGCTGCCAGTATTAATTAGTGGCCAGGATGATTGAATTCTTGAATTGGTGACCATTGAACCTCTATAGTACACATAGCAAAAGAAAAATTAATAAAAAAATTGTTTGTCGGTTTTTCCGGCAAATCTCCGAAACGGTGTTACCCTAATAAAGAACATTTTTAACGCCTGGGAAGAAGCACAAGATGCCATTGGAATCTTTTGCGACCTCTCTAAGGCGTTCGATTGCATAAACCATGAGACACTTCTGCTGAAACTGAAGCACTATGGTATTAGAAACACAGTTTTTTATTTAATAAGATCATACCTGACAGATAGGAAGGTATTGCCGTTTACCTGCCGTTTACCATGCAGGTAAACGGCGTAAGCTCATTAGGGTCTGAAATGATAATGGGCGTACCTCAGGGTTCGATATTGGGTCCATTCCTCTATTCAGTTTATATGAATGATTTACCCCAATTACTTCAAAATCAACCGAAGATGGTTTTATTTGCAGATGACACATCATTAATTTTTTAAATCGACCGACGGTCACAAAAACGACTGAGCAAAATTTCAGGAATTCTCATCCTATAGGTATCCCTGATAAAAGTTTTTGCAAGCAACACTGCAAACATGAGATATTCTAAGATAATAAAATACTGCGGGGTATTTACGTAACACAATAACTGTAGGTAGCAATGGGTTTCATTTTGACAGTTCAACAACATTCATTGCGTTATTTACGTTGCTTTGCAGACAAAATTTTCGAACATATAAAGCAATGAAAGTTTTTAAACTGCCATGGTCACTAATATTATTATTAACACAAGCGACGGATGATGGACTGTCGAGAGCCTGGAATCCAGTGGTTTAGCTGTGTAAAAACCGAAGAAGTTCCAAAAAAAGTTCGCGAGCGGACACACTGAGTTTCGTGTGTCGGGAACAGGGCCTCAAGTCTGCTATTACAATAGTGTCAGAATGGTCTCTTCATTGTGAGTTTTTGACAGATTTGCCATACAAAAACTGTCAAATACTCACAATGGCGAGACCATTCTGACACTATTGCAATAGCAGACTTGAGGCCCAGAATCGAGTTGCGAGTGACAGTGGTAGCGGTACTGAGCGCAAAAAACGAACAATAAAGAGGGTAGACCGTTTTGACTGCTCATAAACACCCATCCGCAATGAATTCAGTTCATCAGTGATCATGGTGCTTGCAACAGCGCCGAAATATCGGGAACTCAAAACAAATAGTAAACATGGTAAATATCCCGTTTGTGTTAATAATAATATGAAGCAATGGATCAGCAATATGCTTCAAAATCATTCAGGTTGCAATTTATTGTGTGTTACGCTATTAGGGCTACCGTTTTTGTGCTCACCAGTTGGTGCCACTGTCAAGTAAGGTCCTGAAGTGTAGCTGCCGAAGTTTGTTAAGTATTACGGGCGTGAAAACAAAATTTACATTTATATCATATTTAATACCTTAAAACCGTACCGTAAAAATATCGAGCAAGCCGCAGTGTTATGCAATCCTGTTTTGTTCCGAAAAAAGAAGGACATAAGTTTCTGAAAGATGAAACTGTCTCAAAGCACTGACATAATTTCACCCATTAATCACAACATTAATCTAATCTACACTAATCTACATCTACACTTCTACACTAATATTATAAACAGGAAAGATTTGTACCTATTTTTGTATGTTTGTATGTTTGTAATGAATAGGCTCAAAAAGTACTGGGCCGATTTAAAAAATTATTTCACCAATAGAATGCTACATTCTTCCAATTTGACATAGGCTACATTTCATATTGAAAAAAATTAGGGATCCTTGGTAAAATTTGAACAATGTAACCGAAGGTGTAGAAAAATGAGTCTTAAAATGTCTTTCGTATTGTCTACCCCGTGCGAAGCCGGGACGGGCTGCTAGTTTTAAATAAATCCGCGTAGTCCACCCACAAACAGTGACATTTGACTTTTCGGAGACTTCACAGTATACTGACGCCTCTAGCGGCAAATTCATACGCGATAGCCCTCGTTAGGGTGCAGCATCCTAATTAACCGCGTTTGTAAACCTTGAAAATAGACTCGAATGTTCAATAAAATATACTTAATAACTTAGGTATTTCCACTGCCTATAACTTCTTACATTTATAGCCATCCATTGCAAGGATATAGACTAACATCTAAATGAAACCTAAATCACATTCGCACTTAGCAAGTGCATACATAATAAGTAAGGGCGTCACGCATTCGACGCGTACGCATACTAAACAAATTGAACGTAGGGCTAATGATCTTGTACAATACTTTGTGGGTCTAGGATACTTGGCTGGCGAACAAAGAACAAATTATTTATATCTTATTCACACCTTTCTAAGAATTATGAGTATTTATTAAGTTTTCCATCTCTATAAAATAAAGTCTAAAATTATATTTTTTTGGTTTTGAGTCATTTGTCATTTATTCGTGAACAATAAATTGTATTTGAAATTACATGTTATACAAAAGAAAATTAAATTACATAAGAAGAAAAAAAAAATACGTTAAATATTACAACAATGCATACAATTCCGCTATGGATCTTCAACAGCATAAAGACAATTATTCAACAGGAAACTTTTAAGTTGATTTTTAAAAGAGCTTGAATACATGGCGCTTTTTATATCTAGAGGCAATTTATTAAATAATATAACAGATTGATATCTGGGACTGTGCTTCGCGATGTTCAAATTAGGCTGTACCTTGTAACTTTTAATGTCTTGTCTACGTGTGCCTTCTCTAATCTGTCGTTCTTCTGCTGTCTCATATTCATGTATACCGGATGACATTTTTTACCGTCTCGTAAAAATTTGGGTATACTAGGTGAACGGAGTAGAAGCCTATGGCATAGTTTTTATTATTTTTTCTTTAACCTAGAAAGAAATTGATCTATGGATAAATACCACACATTTGAAGTAAACTTATCATACTATAACAATAAACACAGAAATTTAACAAAAAACATAATTCAATAAATAAATACGATAAATAACATTTAAATTTAAATCATACGCACCCAAATTTCAATATTTTTACCTATTATTTTAGTTTTATTTCTGAAAAAAAAAAAAAAAATGCTACGCCATAGGCTTCTACTCCGTTCACCTAGTATACCCATTTTTTTTTCGAGACGGTAAAAAAAGTCATCCGGTATATTTGGCCATGTTACTTAGAAGTACTAACACATAAATGCTCGGAACTGTAAGTATATTTAGATTCCTAAATGTTCACGGCAGCTCTCTCTTTGCAGGATACGGGCTAACGTGCGAATTGCGCGTTTTTGTAACACAAAAGCTCTTTTAATATTATAGTCATAACTTTTTCCCCAAAACATTATGCTATATCTAATTTTTGATTCTACCAACGCAAAATATACCATTTTCAATTGCTCAATGCTTATTTCTGTTCTAAGTGCTCTTAAAGCATAACATGCGGAAGAAACCGATGCATTTTATAGCATTTAATTCAGTTTTCCAATTTAGCTGTTCATCTATATGTATTCCCAAGAATGTAACTTCCTTGACGAAGACAATTTTGTCGTTATTCAAAACTACCTCAAAATCGTTTTTATTACGGGCTATCGTTCTAAATAATAATATTTTGGTCTTTGCAGTGTTGATTAATAATTTGTTCATAGTGAACCATGCGTGAAATGCTTAATTATATTTGAATGTAAGCCAAGTTTTTTGTTTTGTTGTTATAAATAACTGTGATTGTAGTTTTCATTGATAAAACTGTGTTTAATTTTTAGTTCATATCCCAAACCTTAAATTTCCTTTCTGCCATTTATATAATATACTCGTACGCCTCTGAGATGTATGTTAAGGCTTTATGTAGCTTGGGCACGCCACAATTGCGACGATAAGTCCTCTCTTTGAGGAGGGGCTAGAGAGGCCCCACGGCGTCCTCACCTTCCGCCTGACGCAGGTCCTCACCGAAAACTGTTGTTTCCGGAGGTTCCTATTCTGGATATGGCGGGAGAAAACGCCCGGGTGTTACCACTGTGTAGATCGCCCGGAGGACACGGTGGGGCATCCGGTGGAGGTCTGCCTGGCTTGGGTGGAGCACCGCCATGTCCTCACGGAGGCGATCGGCGGCGGCGATCTCTCGCATCCGGCCCTAGTCCATGCTATGGTACGCGAAACGCGGAGCGAGACTGCATGGGAAGCCGTCACCTCCTTCTGCGAAGCAGTAATTCTCACGAAGGAGGAGGCGTCCTGGGCGTCGTCGGGAGTCTATAGCCGATTCACGGCCACCGTAGGCGCGGGCTTGCGGACGGCGAGCAATGGTCAGCTCGCCGTCCGGTAAAGACCAGGCCCGGGTCGACGGCGCCTTGAGTTCCACGCGCGCTCTCAAAGAGATGTCAACACGAACTGACGGGGTCCGCTAGGACCGATGCCTGCCAGGGTTGCGGGTTCGTCCGAAAGGGATACCGTGGCCCTGGCACACAGGCAACTGAAGGAATACGGGTGGGTTTTAGTCAGTAAAACTCTGACATGTTTAGTCATTTCCCAACCAAAAAAAAAAGACTATGTAGCTATAAAATAGATTCTTAGGCTTCTAGGGTTAAACTTACAAAATAGTAAAGAAGTCTGGATGTTTTATCAAGTCGTAAAAACCGTACGTAGGAGGGGCGGGTCGCCAGTTAGATATATTTTGGTTACTGTCACAATTCACAAGACTACATCCCAACTATCACGAAAACGGGTGTGTAGAGTTTATCACAAAGCTCCTCATACTAAGGTTACGTAATTACTATATTTACTAATTAGAAATTGCACCATAATGACACAAATGCAAGAAAAGATGGTTAGGTAATACGGGCTGGGGCCTAAGTTTACTAATTTACAAACGTTGCAATGGTCTCGCCATTGACAGTGTTTGTATGGCAAATCTGTCAAAAACTCACAATGAAGAGACCATTGCAACGTTTGTACATTAGTAGTCTTGGCCCCCTGGTGTCCGCAACTCCACGACAATGCGCGTATTTTGCGTACGGTAAAGAGAAGATGTTTATGAATACTAAGAGGATGTACTACAACGGTCCAAAAGCGCCACTACTCTTAAAATAGGATCAAAGATCAGCAAATACGATCTAGAGGAATATGGCCGCTTTTCTTTAGATCAAATTTTGTTGCTTCGTGTCTCAATATGAAACGTTAGAAAATTCTAGACACACTAACCGAAGCTCCATATTGAGCCGTTTTTCATAATTCCTTCTCAGTCACGAGGTAATATTTCTTTAAAGGAGCCTTCTTTTGGGTTACTGACTGCCCCATAACGACTCTCAAAGATCTACGAATGACAGAATGTGCTTTCCGAGGCACGGAGGGGTCTCGATATGTATTAGATGGTCACCAATCCACGAAACGTCCGTGGCATGCGTAGCTTAACCTTCAATAGACTCGTGCGGCTGTTATTTATTTGACAGGAATGCTGCTCAAATAAAATACCTCAAATAAATTGAGTTACAGACAATTTTTTTTTTTTTTTATTATTTTTATTTGCAAATAAGAGTCACTGTTACATAAAAAAGCTGTGCCTTCCGAACTAGGTAGTTAGCCTGTATCTCAGGAGACAGTAATTAATAATAATAATAATAACCCCACCGCCGTATCTCTACGTTGACGTCGTGGTGGGGCTTGCGCGCTCCGAACTCTGGGTCTGTGCCGGTAGAGTTTACTTTACCGGAACATGTCTAGGGTGAGGAGCCAGACCAAGAGAGATACAGAAACCCGCAGGGCAGCATGTGGCGAGCTGTTGGGCAGTTGCGACCCCACGCACCCTATCTCCCGGGAGAAGTCATGTTCCTCATCTCTAGCTTGCCTTTATTGGCCGGCTGGAGTGAACACTGACGAGGAACTGAGCTCCCACCTCATTCTTGCCTTTATTGGCCGGCTTGAGTGGAGATTCGCAAGAGCAAACGTGCTCGGAGGAAAGAAGTATTCCAGTAAGTGCATGTAGGGATCTTGACCATCTTCCGGGCTCTGGCATTGTTCTGAGAGCCGTGGAATACCTCTCCACTCCTCGAGCACCTCAGGACATGTTGCCCCCTTGTCGCTACGTCACTATGTGTTAGCGACCGTTTTCGGGGGCCCATTACTGAGTGTGCAAGTCACCCCCTACCATTTTATCCGTGTGTAAAAAAACATTGATCAGGCAGGGGCCATAGTCCTTCCATAGTTTTAGGTAACCAGTCCATTTTAACCACCCAAACCCATAGTCCAATATCTTTGTTTCCATATCTTGCAATAGTCCTACACCAACCGGGGGTTATCCTTGGGTGCACTTGCATAGTGCGTACAGGGATAATCGTCGGTTAGTACCTCATTTAATTAAAAAGCCTCTAACGGGCCTCTGCGAGTTGGCTTCGGCTCCTCGTACGCCTTCCAAAGGTCCGGGACCCCAGGGTCCCGAAATATATAAACATTTAAAAATAATAGGTTGTCGACATGTGGGATGTGAACTCAGCGATCATTGTGCCGATAGTCGTTTCAGCCAATGGCTTAATTGCCAAGAGCCTCGACCAACACCTAAAGAGGCTCTCGTTGGGCAGCTGGATCAAGGGCTTGATTCAGAAAGCGGTACTTCTGGACACGGCTCGCATTGTTAGGAGGTTCCTCTCTCTGGAGCCCTGACCGCCGGTAGCTTGGACCCTGTTCCTGATACCAGTGGACTACTATTTTTTATATTTTTAAATGTTTTTATATTCTAATATTTAAAAATATAATTTATATGTATTTATTGTATTTGAATAAAGGAAATAATAATAATAACAATTTATTTACCAAAAAGAAGAAATACCTAATAGAATAATTGGTAGGCCGATGATGAATACTTGTAAGTAGATAATACTTTGAAAAGTATTACATATTATATTACTTTAATTATTGTGAATGTGAGCACTATGTGGGTCATTTGTTTCATTTTAGATTATCTTCTTTTTTTGTCTCTCTTTCTCACTTAGTTTTAATGATCGTCTGGTATTTCGAGTACTTTATGCGGCCTACCCAAATGTCCTTTCTTTGGTATTGTTCGTAGAGTGGTTGAGCTCCTTAATTCCTGAGTTGAGCTACACGATTACCGACAAATGCTTGCACTGACTGGACAGGTCCACTCAAAATTGTGTGGTTCTTTACTCAAAAGACCATTTCAGACACGGATCTACATGGTCCTCACATGATCCGACCAAGATTATATCTGGACTTTAAAAGAGACTTTGACCCCTGAGTTTGTTTTGCCATTTCTTCTCAGGGGTAGTCAGATAGGAAATGTCGACTCCATCTAAATTATTTTTTCATTAAAAAAAATGTATATGACGTGTAAAAGTGATTCCGATATCCTATTTACAGAATAAATCAAATCAAATCATTTCATTTCAATGCTAATATTTTTATTATCGAATGATTTTTTTAAACTAGGATTTATTTACCTATGTACATACTCAATCAATTTAATAACCGTTTACCAGTGCTCTCGTGAGTTTAATATTAGAATCTTTGTCTAAACGAGTACAAGGATATCGCAATTATTTCTGATCATAAACGTTTTAGTTATGCAAGATGAACCTCAGTACCTACCTACCTATGTATCTACTTAATGTTCATATTCAAATACTGATCGCCTCTTCAGATGCAGGTTATTTTCATTTCAATGAGGTAACGAGTATTTAAGATGAATGGAAGTGGTTTAGCATTATTTTCAGCGTAAACAAAAATGCATAGGTGGTCAGGTCATTGAGTTTTAATTTTAGGAGCGTTCAACCTGCGTGGGCTGGCAACGTCGCGCGTCGCATTTCTAGAGGTTTTGTGATTATTTTAAATTTAAATGCACTATGTTGATGTATTTTATTATCTTTATTTTTAATATTGACTTTATAATAAATACAAATTTTTGTTGTAATACTGCAAATAGAAAATAGAATTGAGTATAATAAATGACTTTATCTCAATTTTTTATGTAACTTAGTTTGGAAGGCGCTGGTGTCTGTGATACAATGATTTTTTTCATTAGTACAGGCACCAACGATACACTTTTTTCTGTAATGTTCGTTTTTATTATTTAGCTGAAAATTAGTTTTCTGAACTTTATATATGTGTTTTTCCGAAATAAAAAAAATATTATTATTATTATTTTATTTTCATATTTTTACATATCTCGGGACCCTGGGGTCCCGGACCTTTGGAAGGCGTACGAGGGGCCGAAGCCAACTCGCAGAGGCCCGTTAGGCGCTTTTTAATAAAATGAGGCACCAACCGACGATTATCCCTGTACGCACTATGCAAGTGCACCTAAGGACAACCCCCGGTTGGTGTAGGACTATTGCAGGATATGGAAACAAAGATATTGGACTATGGGTTTGGGTGGTTAAAATGGACTGGTTACCAAAAACTGTGGAAGGACTATGGCCCCTGCCTGATCAATGTTTTATTTTAAACACGGATAAAATGGCAGGGGGTGACTTGCACACTCAATAATGGGCCCCCGAAAACGGTCGCTAGCACATAGTGACGTAGCGACAATGGGGCAACATATCCTGAGGTGCTCGAGGAGTGGAGAGGTATTCCACGGCTCTCAGAACAATCCCAGAGCCCGGAAGATGGTCAAGATTCCTACAAGCACTTACTGGAATACTTCCTTCCTCCGAGCACGTTTGCTCTTGCGAATCTCCACTCAAGCCGGCCAATAAAGGCAAGAATGAGGTGGGAGCTCAGTTCCTCGTCAGTGTTCACTCCAGCCGGCCAATAAAGGCAAGCCAGAGATGAGGAACATGACTTCTCCCGGGAGATGAGGTCCGTGGGGTCGCAACAGCCCAACAGCTCACCACATGCTGCCCTGCGGGTTTCTGTATCTCTCTTGGTCTGTCTCCTCACCCTAGATATGTTCCGGTAAAGTAAACTCTACCGGCACAGACCCAGAGTTCGGAGCGCGCAAGCCCCACCACGACGTCAACGTAGAGATACGGCGGTGGGGTTATTATTATTATTATTACTTTATTATACTCAACTCTATAATCTAAAAATAATAGATGAAAGCTTTATTTTGCCGGTAATTTAAAGTTGCTTCCCCACAGAGCTCATCTCGCCATTGTTATTTACTCACAAAGGCTTGGACTTTTAACCTACACACGAAATTGTGACACACATAATCTGTATTTTTCGAATAATAAAATATTACAAAAGACTGGAAACAGACGAAGCGGATGATCATAGTTGCAAAACGAATGTATACCTTGACTTTATATTACGGGTAGATTACAACCTTGTTAAAGAATTTCGTAAAGTATTTATTGCTTCATAATGTAAAATTAATGCATTATCTGATATACTATTTAAATAAAATACTGTGTTAAGTGATTTGTATATGTAGTATAATGAGGTTATATTACTTTAAATCGTTAATGACTGTTTTTTATGTCGCTTCGTTTTTGCGAAGTGAAAGTTCGTGACATTCCGGTCGCTAACGGAACTCGGACTCTTGTTTTGTTAATCCGAGATTCTTTTGAGTTTGGCCGGTTTTGGCGCAATTCAGTTAGTGCTAAAATCTTTAATAAATGATTTTATTTCTGTAAGTACCTAGGTTTTTACAAACACTTTTACACGTCAATCATATTTTAAAACTAGATGAGGTCGGCGTTTCGTATCTGACTACTCTGAGAAGAAAGGCCGAAACAAACTCAGAGGTCACAGTCTCTTTTAAAGTCCAGACATAATCTTGGTCAAGTCATGTGAAGACTATGTAGATTGGTGTCTGAAATGGTCTTTTGAAGAAAGAACCACACAGATTGAGTGGACCTGTCCATTCAGTGCACGCATTTGTCAGTAATCGTGCAGCTCAACTCAGAAACAGCTCAACTAATTAAACATTATTCTTATTCACCAAAAGACATGTTGGCAACTTTATACTAGAGCATTTTTTTTTTTTTTTTTAATGTCGCACTTTAAAATGGAAAAAAAATCTTTAAAATTCTCTAGTGTATACTCTGAATATACTCTACTAGAGCATTTTTTTTTTTGACAATAAACACTTTAAAATGCTCTAGTATAAAGTTGCCAACATGTCATTTGGTAAATATTGCCTTTCAAGCGTCGATATGATCCCAAATAAAAAACCAGACGCACGTTTCTAACAAAAACGAAACTGAGTTAATCTCAAAGCACCTTAACAATCTAAACTACGAAGCTTTCATCAGTAAATAAAATGTCATACTTACACTCCAACAACTCCAGGCAATTCCCCGAAGAAATCCTTCCTCACTTCTGACTTGTACTTGACGAGGCAGGGCATCGAGGGTCGGAACGGAGTCGGCCCTTCCCGTCTGTATATCCGTTCTATTTCATCTGCATCATAAACAAACAACAGATCCGGCCTTCCAATCAATCCTCCCAAACGAACGATCCTTCCGTACTTGTCCAGAAAATGTTTCGTCACTTTCGCGAATTCAGAAATGTCGAATTGCCCGATAATTGGCACCATGCGCCACGTATTCCCCAGTATCGGAATCGGTTTAGGTCCAGGGACTTCAGAGTAGGGTCTAGCATTTGAGAAAATTTCCTCGGTTAATTCCGCGGTTGGGGCAATTTGAGACCGCTCCCTTTTTGAAAACGGGCACCCTGTAGTTGAGTATCGGGCATTTTTCACTATGAACGGCTGTGTGTACACGGCGAACGTACGGAGAGAACGACCCATGGCGGTTAAGGTCGCAACGACGACTGAACGCGCGCGCCGCGATCGAGATCCCAGAGTTTACCGTTGCGCGGGAGTCAACGTTAAGGCTCGTGCAGATTCGCGCGATATCGCGGGCGCGACAGGCACCGACAAAGAAATTGTACTACTAGTGTCGCGTCGCGCCCGCGATATCGCACTAGTCTGTACGAGCCTTTATTCATTGCAGTTGCAATCATAAACGACAATTATGGCTCCGTGCACGAAAAAAACTCTTTTGTCAATTTCTTATCTAGTTGTGAGAAAACTTGAAATAATAAGTACCTACAGTTTTCATGGTGCTAAACCATTCGTGTCAGTCACAGCAGCTGTTAATAGTTTCATTATTTTTGTGCTCTCCAAAATATAGTTTATTTCGCCGTGGATTTACTTAATGAAGATATTGTATAATCATTAAATACAATTTTATTTATATTTCAAGGATAGCTGAAAACTAATTTGTGATTTTTAAATATCTTCATATAATTTGCTAAATAATGATGTTGATGATATTTTTTAATGTTCAAAATCAGAAGCAGTTTCTTGTAGAATGATGATCAAATGTCAGTCTCGCGTCATTTTTCAGAAAACTTGTTGCGAATATTATAGTGATTTACCGTGAATACTTAATTTATTTGAAAAATCCCTTTCAGCCACATGCAAAACAAAGAACACGACTTTTCAAATCACAAATAATTTTGTTTAAATTATTTTTCCCTTTGTCACAAACAATGAACAAAATTGATCAAAATCAGTCGATTACGTGCACGGCCCCTTAACGGCCGTTCTCTTTCTCCGTCTGAATGGTTAGTTTTTTTCAAGAACGCTCTATTTTTCCTGAAATTATTTTGCATTTATATTAGTGGCGGAGAGTCCTTACTGTTCTGAGGCATTTTGTGGAGAGGATGGTCAACTAGGTAGCTGATTTCTTGCTTGATCGCTCTCTGAGCAACCTGCCTCGGACACTTCTATGTTCTATGTTAGAGGGTTTGATTTCCGCACTTAGTCCTTAAGATGGACCATTGTGCATGGGCCATGGCGGCCGTCGACCACCTCCGCCCACCTCCTTCCAGAAGCTAATCACGTCTCCTGGTCTGTTCAGAACATCGGCATAGGATCTGGGTTCCCCGAGGGTTTCTGTTCTAATCTGGGTGACGCCTGTGCATTCGAAGAGCACATGCGCAACGGTTTCATCCGCCTCGGACACTTAATTCGTTATTTGTGTTGCCGGTTTTGTTTTGTGATTGTGTGTATACGAGTAGCATACTATTACTAACATTATAACTATAAGTCTGAAATTCAGATAATTTATGTAAACAAAGGGGATAACATATCAAAAAAATATCTTCGTAATGGTAATTCACATAAAATGACGAAAAAAGAGGTTTCATTTTCTTTTATGTACTGATTTTAAGAAATAATAATTAAAAAATAATCATACCGTTATTATTTTTATACATTTTCGGTTTTAAACAAAGTTATTAAAAAAAGGAGATTTTCTGGTATAAAATATTTTATGATACTGGTAACTAGTAATGCAGGAGATCGAAACATTTTCAAATTTTTACATCTTCAACAACAATAATATTTACAACTCTCATTCATAGATTCATATTGTAAGTAGCATAATCTAGCCACATTTTGGATGAAAACTGTTTTGAGTGGAAATCGATTTCGGGAGGCCTACGTCTAGCAGTGGACTTAAAAGGGCTGATTATGACGATCATAGGCCGTGTCTCCGACACACTACATAAAACATTGTTTGGCAACGGTATTTTGTTTGCATAGTTCTTATAATTAATTCACTTTAATTTTATAGATAATTATTTACAAAAAAATTCATGATAAAATATTTTGCACCACTGTCCTGTCATTTTGACAGTGACATTTCTTGACATTACTTTGTTTACATAAATTATCTGAATTAGAGACTTTGGGTTATAGTTATAAGGTATTTTTTACTAACAAGATGGATTATGTTATCCGAAACTGAATAAATAAATAAATGCAGACGTAAATAGTTTCTCATTTCAACTCGCATACCTATAAAAATTGCGTGCGATCCCGAGACGCTTTTTACCAAGCGGGACTTGAACCCACAACTATTGGCGTAGGCATCACCGACTTCTTGACAAATTCTATCTACATACTTACTAGGAAATTATGATGACTTCTCATACCAATATTATTTTGGCTTCGTGGGTTTGATTGGTGGGTCCAAGACTGCAATCACAGGAACCAAAATTATTAACCGGGACCACTTGGTATGAGTGATTTTTAGGTAGATTTTTTTCCGTAAACAAGGAACCCTGATAGTTTCGCCGAGTCCGTTTGTCTGACTGCCCGCGGTTTTACTCAGAGACCCTTGGTACTAAAAAAACTTTTTAACAAATAAAACAACCGACTTTCAAAAAAAAAAACACTAAAAAGTGAAAAATAACTTTAATTTCGGAAGTCGGTGGCATAAAATGAAAATACAGAACCAATGACACCGACTTCCGAAATTAAAGTTATTTTTCACTTTTTTGTGTTTTTTTTGAAAGCCGGTTGTTTTTTTTTTTTTTTGTCAAAATATTTTGCATTTTTCGTTAGTGCGGCAGAAATACATATCTGAATCTGATGAACTCATTTTAAACAAATATCTGTTTAATGTAAATAATTAGCACTCGACAAAACAATTTCGATCTTCAGTTGTTTTGTCGAGTGCTAATTTATTTAACTGCCGCTTTCCGACTTTTTTAAGGTTCGTTTTCTTTGGCATTCTACCAGCCAGGGCCTCAAGTCTGCTATTACAATAGTGTCAGAATGGTCTCGCCATTGTGAGTATTTGACTGTGTTTGTATGGCAAATCTGTCAAAAACTCACAATGAAGAGACCATTCTGACACAATTGTAATAGCAGACTTGAGGCCCAGTAGCTTTTTATCATTAATGAAGGTAAATATTTATCTCAATCAATATAAATTATATAATAATTTAGTAAACAAGCAAATATAAGTTTAAAGTCATTTTACAAAATTGTTGATAATATTTTTTATTACAATTTTACGCCGCGATTTAACAGAGAGGTTGCATAAAAAGTTAATAAGTTGGAACATGGCTTGCATAGTTTTAAAAACGACAGCAGGGAAAATCGTTTCCCAGGAACGAAAAGTACTGTTTTCATCCCTCTGATCAGGGCCTCAAGTCTGCTATTGCAATAGTGTCAGAATGATCTCTTCATTGTGAGTTTTTGACAGATTTGCCATACAAAAACTGTCAAATACTCACAATGGCGAGACCATTCTGACACTATTGTAATAGCAGACTTGAGGCCCTGATAACTTCAAGCGTACTTTCCAAATATGAGAAATGAAAACAGATTTTCTCAAATCATACTTTAAGTAACTAAACAGCGAGTGGACGATGATCTCAAGAAAAAATATTTTTCTATTTTGTTTTATCGTGCTAAGAAATCGATACCAATCACGTCTGCGGAGTTTTGCTAGTTAGGTAATTTAATTTGACCCAGTAGGTATATAGTAGCTCCAGTAGGACGGTACCTACTGGGAGGTACCGTGTGATGCCGGACGTGAAGAATAGCACCACCCCATATCCTCCCGTGGGTGTCGTAAAAGGCGACTAAGGGACTTACTAGAGAATGGGCAGCAGCTTTCTCTATGCATTTTGACACAATACTGCGATCGTCAACCCGCCTGCCAAGCGTGGCGATTATGGCAAACCCAATTGGGGGAGGCCTATGTTCAGCAGTGGACGTCTTTCGGCTGAAATGATGATGATGATGATGATGAGTAGGCCTGCCAGGGTTGCGGGTTTGTCCGAAAGGGATACCGTAGCCCTGGCACATAGGCAACTGAAGGAGCACGGGTGGGTTTTAGTCAGTAAAAGTCTGACACGGCCTCCCGCTACGCCCAGAGCGGGAGAAGTTATTTGAACCCACCCAAAAAAAAAGTAGTTATATATAAATTCTTCTGAAAGTCTGTATGGCACTGAACTCCTCCTAAACGACTGGAACGAATTTAATGATTTTTTTGTGTGTTTTAGTCAGATGGATTGATGGTTTAGATTCACAATATTGAACCCGGTAGGTGGCGCTGCAATCGAGTTCTAGGAAACAGGACAACGTCTGTCCGGTCAGCTAATTTTCTATAATATATTATATAAAAATCAATTTCCGTGCATTAGTCTCGCAAAAACTCGAAAATGGCTCGACCGATTGTGATATAACTTTGGTAAGTTGCTGTGTGCACGCCAGAAGGGGTGCAATAAAAAAAAATCTTAAAAAGGCCTTGCAATGTATCAGCTAGAAAGTTCTTGAAAAACAAAATTTGTTTTACCTCCCTTACATGTGAAACGGGGATTTAGAGTCACGTGTTCGCTTATTATAAAATAATGTTAATTATTTATTATATGAAGGGTACAGGGGAAAAGTGATGGGTGTCAATTACACTTTGATTTGAGAAAATCAGATAAAGTTCATAGACTTCTTGGGGTTTATTTATAAACGCTGCTTAAAGTTAAGTAATGATTAGCGACTGTTTAACCATACATTTTTGACGTTTGAACGTCACTTAACTTTAAGCAGCGTTTATGAATAAACCCCATTATGTCTGTTTAACACTGACCTCACACTAAATAAAATTCATGTTCATAGGTTTATATTTATTGTCATAGTTGGAATGAAACTCAAAGTTATTAGAGCATCTTATGTATTTTTTTTTTATTAAAAAAAACAAAGTTACATAATATTCCCGGGGAACAATGATGAATGTCAGTTAAAAATTGATGAATGTCATCATGGAAACACTAGGTATGCTTAGTTAATTAATCATACCTATTATATTACTCATCATCATCAATTATATTACTAGCATAGGGTAGTGCAAGAAAATTTTTTTTTGCTCTCTGCGAGCAGAATTTTGCCAAATCCAAGCAATCTTTGTATTTGGCTGCGGATATTGGAAGTAATGAATCATACAATTGTTGAGGATGTGTGAATTCATTTGCTTGTAGTATTGGAGCTTTGTATTGATTATTTGTGACAACATTGGATACCCATGCATACACACCTTCATCATATTTTTACTGACATCCATCATTTTTTGCCGGTATCAGAAAACCTTCATCGTTTTTTGCCTGTGCCTCAATTTTAAACAGTTTATTTTTTGGTGATAAGAAGCGTTTTTTGCCTGTATTCTGAAGAAAACATATACTATTTTTAATGGACTTTTGAATGTTGCCAATAACAGAAAAACAAAAAAAAAATGACATCCATCACTTTTCCCCTGTACCCTTCATATATAAAACACCAACGGCATACCTAGGTAGGTATGTACCTATACAATCAACCTTCATTCAACATTGGTTTAAAAATGTATTTAGGAATGGTAGGTACCTATTACTGCTAACGTACCTACTTATACACAAAATAGGTGCACATAAAATTTTAAGAAAAATACATTGGACAGAAGCTGTACCTAAACTAAAAGTAAATTTTATACCTACAAAGTTAATTAAATTCAATCAAATGAAATACAATAGAATACGTTATTGTAAAATATAAAAAATAAACATTTTTATAAGGAATCCATACTAATATTATAAATGTGAAAGTAACTCTGTCTGTCTGTATGTTACGTTTTCACGCCACGTTTTCACGGCAGAGATATAGTCTAGGATATGGAGATGGACATAGGCTACTTTTTTACGCGATAACCGACATCCACGCGGGCGGAGCCGCGGGCAAAAGCTAGTACTACATAAATGTATTACTAATACTACAACTATACGGGATCCTTAGCGGGGTAGCCAGAGAGGATCGAGCGACACTTAAGCGTGTGGGAAGTGGTTTGATCCCATATTTTTTTTTTTTTTATAGATATGATATTTAAGTCAACAGTTTGTGAATACCTAATAATATATTTTCGGTTACAACCTCAGAAATGCCGTTGTTTTTCATAGCTTTTCTAAAAAATACTATCGGTCGCTAAAAACAATACCTATACAATAATAAACAATATAACAATACCTGTTCAAAAAAAAAAATATATATATATATTTCACATAAACCTACATGGGCACTTATGAAACGTCAGAAGCTAGGTGCACGGTTCCAATCAGTCGTTTCCTATAGAGAAGAGCCGGCAAGAAACTCCACGGTTACTCTTTTAAAAATAATTGGCTTTACAATATTATTAAATAACAGTGATAATAGGTATGGGAGGACAGTGTAGGCCTTTCAACAATTACCAGGTACTTAACACAATAGAAAACCGCCAACAAATCTACACTCTACTAGGCCTACAACGTCCTCACATTCACAAAAATTACATTACATTACATTACATTAGGTACCAATACCTATTACCTTATATAGGTACTCAATCAATCTGCCTAGCCTTTTCCCAACTATGTTGGGGTCGGCTTCCAGTCTAACCGGATGCAGTTGAATACCAATATTTTACATGAAGCGACTGCCTATCTGACCTCCACAACCCAGTAACTGGGTAACACGATACCCCTTGGTAAGACTGGCTGTCAGACTTTTGGGCTTCTGACGACCTGTAACGACTGTCAAAGATCCACGAATGACAGCCGGGACCAACGGCTTAACGTGCTTCCGAGGCACGGAGGAGTCTCGGTATGTAAAGATGGTCACCCATCCACGGACCAACCCCGGCAAGCGTACCTTAACCTGACGGATCGACCCGTGCGGCTGTTATTACTTAGCCACGAGCTCCCCTCGACCTTATATAGGTACTGTGCATGCGTAAATATTCATCCCAACTGCGGAGCCTTTCAGTGTACGTGGTCCAATACGCACTTGGCCGGTTTTTTTTTTTAACCACAATGCTGGAGGCTTTAAAATAAAATATGAGTACAATTTTGTTTTTCCGAAAACGCATAATAAACGAACTCGATCTAAAATATAAAAAAATATTTATTTAAAAAATATGTATGTACAGAACGAACGAAAACCTAAACATAACCGAGTAAAAGTGCAAATATTATCGAGCTCGCTTCTTGGAGCTGAAGATGCACCCCCCTGAAAATAAACCTGCTGGCGCCCATGGCCATTAGGCTGCAGGCATAATCGCGATTAAACTTATCAACTCATTATTAGCAGGAGAAAGTTATATAAGTGATAGGTTATTCATATCAAGCTATAAACAGAATAGCATCGTGTTTCATGCGTATTAATAAGGAGTTGTGTGCAAGTATTATAATTTCATGATCACGCGAGGAATACAAAACAGCGTGCAGCGGCGTCGGTAAAGCACTGACATATGATTACTGCCAAAATGTGTTTAAAGGTACTGGTTGCTAGAAAAAGTGTGAGATAAGTAGATAATGTATTCCAAATCAATGTTTCTGCCCACCCTCCTAAAACACGATAAAATATTACAATACTCAATATTTGCAAACACGCCATCTGTTGACCAATTGAAACATAACTTTTAACTATATAGGCCAGTGCTGCCAACCGTACGATTTAAATCGTATTTATACGATCTTTTTGGAGCTGGTACAATGTACGATCAAGTAATCGAAATCGTACGCAAAATATACGATCTTTCCAAATCTCTCAATCAATCTTCAATCAAAATAGAAAAATAATATTACATAAAGTAAATTTTGCTAAAAAAAACAAAATACATCAGCTCCCGCATCTACGACTGCGCTCATTCACTCTGATATTCAAATAATACTTGTTAGTTACAGTGGCTAGCACATCAAGCTACACGAAACTGACAAATTTCTCCAAACGATTTTAAACTTTAATATGTTGAAGATTATGTTCAAAATCGAACGAGAAAATTTGACAGATTGTGGAAACTTGATGTGCTGGCCAACGTACAAAGGGACTTTCTGGGTCAGATTGTACAAAAAAATCATATTTGGCACTGTGCATTGACATAAGGCAAATATATACTTCTTAGTTGAATTTAGTTGGCAAATTAATGTCCCGATTCTGGTAACCAAGATCCAGAAAATTACTCCTTGTTCCTATCTAAATACCAAATATTAAATGTAAATATTATTATATATATACTATTGTTTTATTGGAATTTCAATGCGTACTATTTTTTTCCTACAATTTTTAGCAAAATACGATTTTTCATAATAGTAGTACATTTGTAATATAATAATTTGATTTATTATGTTTTAATTTGATATGGTAATTGCTTGGTATAATGGACAAATTTATAACTATTTGATGTTTAGATCCTACTAATAAAAATAATCTACCTATTTATATTTGTACGCCTTTACGGCAAAACATGACTGTAAAATAATAATGTAACATCCTGCATGCCATGTGTATGTATACTTATGTTTTGGACATATAAATGATTTTATCTTATCTTATCCTAGTGTATGGTACGATCCCACGGAAAATAAAGTTGGCAACACTGATATAGGCAAGCAAATATTTTGTTACTCTGGTAACAACTACACTTTATGTCAGTTTGAGGTGAGTATTTATTTATTTGTCAAAACGCAAATAAAAACAAACAAACGTTCTATGAAAATCTGTTTGAAAATGATTAATTATGTATGTTGGTGTTAAAACTGTAACAAAATGATTTCTGAATTCGAAAAAGAAAAAGTGTTCTGGACAAGGAAGATGAATCTGAAATTGGTGAAATTTATGGAGAAGAGACCGAATATTTGGAATCCGAAACACGCGAAATACACTTCAGTCAAATACAGAGATAAAACTTACGCGGAATTTGCATCACAATACGGCAATGAGTTCACAGGACAAGCTGTTAAAGATCGCTGGACGAATATTAGGTCTACTTTTGCCAATTACTTAAGAAAACTTAAAGCAAGTCAAGCGAAGGATAATGGAGAGGTACTTTTTTATATTCCTAGAATTAAATACATTAACGCAAGTATGTCTTTATTGTGATATCACCACAACCTAAAATCTTTGTCCTTTCTAAAACCATTCTTACCCATTTTCTTTCCATTCAAGGGATGTAAGATAACATGGCACTTATGGGATGCCTGCAAATTCTTACTCAGAGTTAACAAAAATATTCAAGCAGGCATAACTGATTATGGTAATGAGGACTTTAAAGTGAGTAGCCTTTTATGTAATAACTATAACATAGATGCTCTGCTATAGCTGTATGGTTAAGATATAGCCTGGTGAGAAAAGTTGTGAGTTCTCACCCCAACTTATTGCACTATTGCTATACACCCTACTACCACAAGCAGATTTAGCCAGATAAATTATGCCAGTTTATTACATACAAATAAACCAAAATTACCTTTATACTTGCAGGATGACGTAATAGATGAAGAAAATGTATTTAGTGATGAAAGTTCAGAGAAATCATCAAACAAAATCGATACCACATGCCAAAATATAGCAAATGGCATATTAAATGTATTTCGAGGAGTTCAAAATGATGTATTTGGCATAGAAAACACGAAACATGGACAATTAGGCCAGCTAGTAGCCAGTAAACTGTCACAAATGAGTTCCTATGATGCAGCACAAATGTCTAACAAAATAATGGATATATTATTATTATATCATGAAGATAATCCATTAAATCCAAATAGCTTTAAGCCGGAGAGAATATAAGAAACGTGTATTTAGTACTAAGAACCCATGTATGATTATTTTAACCCCAACCTTCAAGAAACTCGAAACTTATTGTACCCAAGACATATTATTGAGCTTTGACCCAAGACACTTTGTTCTAGGGGCTTACCATACACTACAAAATTGCATGACACAAAAAGGTCTAAAAGTTATGCAATTGCAAACTAAAATGTCATGCAATTTTGTACCATGTGCGTACCGACTGCATAGCATCCATCATTTACTCTACAAAAATGATTGTGGTAATAGGTCCCCAATCAAGTCAATTTTTATGGAATGGCAACATTTTTTTTTTTTTTTTTCAGAACATAATGTAACGTTGACAATCTTGACATTGACTAATGACCTGACTTTTTTAAGGTTAGAAAATCCTATAAACAAACTTTTTATTATTCCAAAGTTACTGAACATTCATAAAATGTATTGTTCAATAAATAAAAGGCTATTTAATTAAGAAAATATTTGGGTTGGCTTTAGTATCGTGCGGCACGCGGAGGGGGTTAAAAAGGGTTAAAGCTAGTAGGGTTTGGGTCCCCGATTGTAACGCTATCACTCTTATTACAAGGTAATGCATATTTTTCGAGAAATTAATGAAAAATGTTTCTAACCTCAAATCAGTTTTATAGCGAAAACGGAACGTTAAAATGGGCGATTGACAACTAAATCTGTTCCACATATTGTCTATGGTGCAAAATTACGTGAAAAGTTGGCAAAATGGAACGTAATAAAAAAGATATTAATGTTATTGTGTCACTGTCATTGTTCATGTTCATTCCGTTCACAGACTACTTGAGTACTTACTTGGACTTGGGGCACCCCGAGTCGGATAGTTTAGGTTAGAAGGGTATGGCGGGGTCGAATGAGCGAGCGAAGCGAGCGAATAGACCCCGCCATACCCTTCGTGGTTATTTTTTTTTAAACCACTCAGTAGTAGGAGCCCCGCGTAGCGGGGCTCCGTCTACCGCCCTTCCCTCGACTGTGCTACATTGAGCGCTTTTTATGCGACTATAAAATGTTTTGAGGTTAGGTTACATTTATTAGTTTTTCTCAAGAACGGTGTGTTGCCTTTACGTGAAAGTGGTGTCAGGGCAGACGGGCACCTCCTCATTTCCACTTCCAACTCAAATTTTAACCCTACTACGCCTTTTTAAGCGACTATAGTGTTTTGAGGTTAGGTTACATTTATCGGTTTTTTTCAGGAATGGTGCATTACCTTTTAATGGGAGTGGTACCAGGGGGCAAGAGGGGACCCCCCCTTTCCTCCCCCCCAACCCCCTCCCCCTACGCGTGCCGCACGATACTAAATTTTACCCAAATATTTTTGTAGTCGCACGAAATTATCATAGAAAATATGCACAAGTTGAAAAATTTATCCAGTGATAGTCCCACAAGTTTTGTGAGTTTGTTGACAACAAAATGGGACGAACTTCACGAGGATACCGACATATTTCGGTATAAAATCGATAAATTAAAAGAAAGACTTGTAGACGGGAAATATTTGCTCCAGGTACCTATACTATTTACCCAATAATTGACCACAGAAGTTACCGTTTTTGTAGTGATTCATTTGAGTCGTTTATTTTTTAGCTGAATCCCGACCGCCAGTCTAAAAGAAGAACTCCGGAAGAGATGAACAATATCTGCCAACCGTTTGATGAAAAAAAGTTCAATTTCAATAAAGTTTCTCTAAAAGAAATATTATTTTCTATAGAAGGCGAAGGTAATGTTCACAAAATATTTCTTTTTAGTACTCAAATATAGACCGACCGTCTTATATTCATAATAAAGCCATTAGCTTCATAAACCTAATTTAGCTCTCAAACTGATTTGTCCCTTTCTTTCAAGTTATGATCGCATACACCCCCCCCCCCCCCCTCCCCTAGCACCACTCCTTTAAAAAAGGTTAATATTGAGACATGAAGCAACAAAATACGATCTAGAGGAATGTGGCTTCTTTTCTTTAAGATCAAATTTCTCGCTAAACTTTTTTGTGTAAAAATAGGACGTGCGCTGTGAGGTTTTCTTTCCAAAAAATGCAATAAAATAAAAATGACCAAAATTGCATTCCCGAGGTTTTCACTCTAAGGCGACGTTATGGTCAATTTATTAAGTTGTATAAATCAAAGAGGTCCTAACGGTTGATGGAAAGTACTTACACGGTGCCACATGTGGGTTGGTTGCCATCATTAAAAATCAACGTTATCTTTGACTACAAAGATAACGTTGATTTGATTTGAGTGAAAGAATCAATTGTTAGGACCTCTTTGAAATATACAACTCATTTTTGACCATAATTTGGGTTGAGTCCTTTCTGCTAAACTACATCCAATTGCTCTACCTATAGCTAAAATGAAACAAAATTTCAACAATTAGGTTCCTATTTACTCCATATCTTCTATTTATAAACTAGCTGCTCCCCGCGGCTTCGTCCGCGTAGCTTTTTCTAAAATAAAAAGCCTAAATTACTCCGTATAACATCAGCTATTTGCCAGAGAAAGTCCCGTCAAAATCAGTCCAGCCGTTTCGGAGATTAGCCGGAACAAACAGACAGACAAAAATTTTAAAAATATATATATTTTTTTTTTTAATTACTGTATGTACTTTCATATGAATTTAGTCAAAAGCTGCTATTTTTACATTACAAACAGACACTTAAATCTTATTTATTTGTATGAATAGATGAATCTAGTTTCTCATATCTATATTTTTCAGATGCAGACATACACACAGTATTAGTGAATGTGAGTCCCATATCCAGATACCATTCGTTGCTGTGCCCATCTGTGGACAAATGTCTGCCACAAGTGGTGACACGTCAGAGCTTGGACCTAGCAGTACAGATAATGTTCCTAACTGAGGACCGGTGAGTGTAGGCAAGTACACACAACAGTTGTTTGTATGGTTTATGTAAATAGAGCCTGTTTTTTAGTTTGACGGGTACCGCTGTTTCGCGCCTTAGGAATGCGCGGCGAGGCGCTCAAAATCAAAGCATATATTTCAAATAGGCACATAAATGGCACTTATGAATGTCAAAATTTACACAGAAATAAAATTGATTCTAGTTGCCCCTTCCAAAAAGTAGTTTCGCATGGAGAAGAATGGGCAAGAAACTCCACCGTTACTCTTTTAAACTGTTTTACAATACTTTGTATACATCAATTATATAATTACATGTGACAATGATGTATCCAGAATAAAATTACTATACAAAAACAGGTAAAAACAATTAAAAATGAAGTAATGATGGATTAAATAATTATGTGTTAGAGTAGATGATTTTATTTTACTAAAAAATTTACAATTTAAAAGTCAGTGTGCGAGTTAAACTTATCACAGAGTGTATGTATTTATGTCATAAAAATAATACATTATACAATTAAATAAAATTAGCAACCAGTTTGATTTTGTCTAGACTCTACATTGTCCTATGGAGCAGGACCAGGGGGCCAAGTCTACTAATGTACAGTCGCGGAATGAAAAGGTTGACCAGTTTTCAAATAAATTCATTTACGCGTTGCAAGCACATGTTACCTTTTTAAACTGTGTAACAGACGAGAGTGTTGTATTGAAAATTATGTTAAACTGTTTGACAACAAAGTTCAAATTTGCTTAGGCGAATGTTCCTTGACTATTAATAGTTGAACTAGAACCTTTTTATTAGTTTGTTCTTGCCATTACGTTGTGTCAAGTTTGATAAATCTAATTACATCCTCTTCGCGTTTAATGATTAAAACTATAAATGTGAATAACAGTTCTTGTCAATGTCAAATGTCATTGCCATTTTTTTTTCATTCATGTAGTGAAATGACATTCATTATGACGGAATTTGTCATACTCGGTCGATAAAGCAGATACTGATAACCTAAACTGCGCAAGCAAAAACAGATCTTAAGGTGGTCAACCTTTTCATTCTGCGACTGTACAAACGTTACAATGGTCTCTTCATTGTGAGATTTTGACAGATTTGCCATACAAACACTGTCAAATACTCACAATGGCGAGACCATTGCAACATTTGTAAATTAGTAGACTTAGGCCCCAGGGCCTCAAGTCTGCTATTACAATAGTGTCAGAATGGTCTCGCCATTGTGAGTATTTGACAGTGTTTGTATGGCAAATCTGTCAAAAAATCACAATGAAGAGACCATTCTGACACTATTGTAATAGCAGACTTGAGGCCCTGCATGTTTCCAAGCATTCTTATCTTGGATATAATCCTCTAATTTGTAATAAGCTTGTTCACAAAATGTAGTTTTAATATGTGTTTTAAATTTTCTTTCATTTAATTGGGGGCTGCGTTGGCGAATGAGCGGTGGGACGCCGTGAGCGAATGAGTGATGAATGAGAATGAATGAGAGGCCTGCAGTACTGTCCCGTGAGCCGCGCACATGCATTAGGCGCGGAATAGCGCTACTGGTCGAACTATAACAATCTATACACATGTCTGAGTTTCCTCTCAATATCTTTAATCATAATCATTAGCAGTCTTACTCCACCCATTGCTGAGAATAAGTCTGTTCCCTTGTGTGCCATGCTTCCCTAGTCTGTGCGAGTCTCTCAAAAACTTGAGTTTTAATAATCCACAAGGTGCTTATCAAGTTACTTAATTAATTTTAGTGTTATCTATGTCTATACAAATAAATAAAATTGAAATGTCTGTTTGTAATGTCAAAATGTTCCATTTTTTTAATTTTTTTTTTACTAGTTTCATAAAGAGAGAGAGAGTGAATTTTGTGATTTTGTGTATATGGAATCTCCAGAAGCTTCTATATTTTTTTTTTTTTTTTCACCATTTGAAAGGCAATTTATTCCAGATGGGCTGTATATTATGTAAATTATACTACACAAAAAGAAGTGAGTACTTCATAATACTAATGAAATACTATCTCGAATTCATGCAAGGCTAAAACTTTTTGTTAGGTTACTGCTAGATCTTGTGCACAACATGTAGTGAACAGAATGAGGGATTTTCTTTTTCTTTTTTTTAAATCTTCCCTAGTCGTTGGATAGACGGCGCTGAACTTAGTACGTTACTGAAAGGCACGGAACGTCACATCATTTTCTGATTATTTTATAATAGTAATTTTGAGAACGTAAAACGAAACGTACATAAAAAAGTAATAAATGTCATGTCATTCACATCACATCACAATGACATTTTGAAAATAAATACCAATATATCAACAAGGAAAAAGAAAAAAATATTTACCAGTCTTGATTAATTCATACTATATTCGGAAGCTTAAGCAAACGAAAGTGTCAGTCAACGAGCGTATGTGACGCGACGCGTTTTTTTTTTTACAGCGTTTTGGTATTGGCACCTAGTAACGTAGTCAATTCAACGCCATCTACAGAGTTCTTGGAAACTATGTTTTTTTCTTTTTAATACTCATAAAAAAAAACCTCTGATTCCGTCTTCACAAGTGAATTGCACCCGTGCGAAGCCGGAACGGGTCGCTAGTATTGACTAAATAACTACTGACTAATGCCAATTAACATTAAAACTTAACTGTTATCTATCACTGACAAAAACAAACAGCAAGTACTCATCATGTACTTATTATTCAATTAAAAGGTATTAAGCACTTATAATGTCATATATTTCAGAGGAAAAAATATTTATTTTTATTAAATTTTTTAATTTTTTATTTATCATATATTTCATTAATTTTTTATTTTTCTTCCTGAGGAGCTCATGGCTAAGTAATAACAGCCGCACGGGTCGATCCGCCAGGTTAAGCTACACTTGCCGGGGTTGGTCCGTGGATGGGTGACCATCTTTACATACCGAGACTCCTCCGTACCTCGGAAAGCACGTTAAGCCGTTGGTCCCGGCTGTCATTCGTGGATCTTTGACAGTCGTTACGGGTCGTCAGAAGCCCAAAAGTCTGACAGCCAGTCTTACCAAGGGGTATCGTGTTACCCAGTTACTGGGTTGTGGAGGTCAGATAGGCATTCGCTCCATGTAAAATACTGGTATTCAGCTGCATCCGGTTAGACTGGAAGCCGACCCCAACATAGTTGGGAAAAGGCTAGGCAGATTGATTTTAATGTTTTTTTTTTATTTCAGGCATCTAAGAATTGGGTTCAACAGTATGTGTGGTTTTGCTTCAGTCAACCATTTACACTATCATCTGTTTGTCGAAAAAAACATTTTATATGTGGAAAAAATGGTCAGTATATCACTACTTCTTTATGTTATTTGGTAGCAAAAACTAACCATCTCATTCATAATAAAGTTATCTGCTTCGTGTATATATTTTAGCTATCGAACTGTTTTGTCACTTTCTGTCAAACTTCATTTTAACTTGACAGAAAGGGACAAAATAGCTTGATAGTAGAGTGTAGATTTGTTGGCACTTTTCTATTTTGTTAAGTACCAGGTAATTGTTGAAAGGCCTACACTGTCCTCCCATACCTATTAACAATGTTATTTGATAATATTGTAAAGCCCATTTATTTTTAAAAGAGTAACCGTGGAGTTTCTTGCCGGCTCTTCTCCATAGGAAACGATTAATTGGAACCATGCACCTAGCTTCTGACGTTTCATAAGTGCCCATGTAGGTTTATGTGAAAAAAAAAAAATTGATTTTGATTTTTTATTTTGATAGCTAAAATATGTTTATGAAGCGTATAACTTTATTATGAATGAGACGGTTAATACTTGAATGATCCCAAGTAGGAGCATCCCCTAAGTACCCCAACAACTTACAAAACATAATGTTAATTGTTATAACCATTTCATCACAATGTGATTTATTCCTACAATTAACTTATTAGTTGATCTTCTTTGACGAATAAAAGCAGACCATATTAGTCTATTGCAAAAAATTTAATGTTTGTATTGACATGTATGACACGCATTTTGGGTTTAAACGCGGTACGGTGCGCTGCCGCAGTGTTAAGTTAACCAGACATCGGTTTTGCGCCGCGCATGCGCCCTGCCCGTGCGCTCCTGCGGCGTCCCTCGGACCCCCGCGTCAGTCGCGCGACCGCCCCGACGCGGTCACGTTACGTTTTTTCGTCCTTCCGCGGTTCTCGTTCGCTCCCGTCAATTTTGTGTAAAAGTTACTAAACCTGTTGCTAAACCTAAGGGTCTATTGTTTCTAAAAGCTGTTGTGCGCTATCTATACTAATATTATAAAGCTGAAGAGATTGTTTGTTTGTTTGAACGCGCTAATCTTTGGAACTACTGGTTGAAATTAAAAAAATATTTTTTTGTTGGATAGTCCATTTATCGAGGAATATTATAGGCTATATAACATCACGCTACATCCAATAGGAGCGGAGCATAAATGAAAAATATTGCAAAAACAGGAAAAAAATATTCCTTTTTGAGAGCTTCCGTTGCGTGCGCCGCGTAAACGGTTTAAGTTACGCAAATATAATGTATGATGGATTTGTTCCTCTTTAAAAGTTCTAAAAAAAAAGTCCGCGACAGCATATGTCTATCTTTTAAGATTGACTCACTATATTTTTTTTTTAAGGTAATCAAATTTGTTCGAAATTAAAGCATTATTTGCTAAGGAGTTTTATCAACATAATATTAATCCTTATCCTAATAAATATATTATTATCACTTGATTTCAATCAACATCTTAGGAGATATCATAATTTAAAAAGCTAAAGAGTTTGTTTGGTTGAACGCGCTAATCTCAGGAACTACTGGTTCGAATTGAAAAATTCTTTCAGTGTTGGATAGCACAATTATTTAAGAAGGTTATAGGTTAACATAACGCTACGACCTTAAGGAGCCGAGCAAACGACAAAAAGTCGGAAAGAACGCTAAGCGAAATCGGAGTAATTGCGCAGGCGGGCAATGCGATACGACGGGGCTGAATTTTACGCGGACGAAGTCGCGGGCAGAAGCTAGTCACTAATAAAATTAACAGCGTTGTCTCGGGTCCACTAGCGCCACTCCTTTGAATAAATATTATCTCGTGACTGAGAAGGAATTATGAAAAACGGTTCAATCAGCTGCGTCGGTGTGTCCAGAATTTTCTAATACCTTTTATAAAGTTTCATATTGAGACACGAAGCAACAAAATACGATCTAGAGGAATGTGGCCGTTTTTCTTTAGAATGAATTTTGTTGCTTCGTATCTCAATATGAAACTTTATAAAAGGTATTAGAACATTCTAGACACACTTACCGAGGCAGCTGATTGAGCCGTTTTTCATAATTCCTTCTCAGTCACGACATAATAACACCGAAAACAAAACCCGAAACAGCCCTCTTAAGGCGAATATCACACTGCACCGCACTCCGTCGCGTAGCGCAGGGCCGCAGTAGTGCTATTCTGTACAAATCTCACCGTGAAAACTGAAGTGAAGTGACTTGTCATTCCACCCAATGCTAGGGATTGGCACTATTGACAGCTCACTTCACCCTAAGTTTTCACGTTGAGATTTTTGCAGAATAGCTCGGCAGATTTAACATTGTGTCAGTTTATACAGACAACAAAAATCTACGCGCAGAACGCGCTCTCGCGCGCAGATTGTTTGCTATAGCCGCCCAGCGCTATGCGACGGAGCGCGGTGCAGTGTGATAATCGCCTAAACTGTTTTTCGTACCATAAACATTCTCACTGATATTAACCCACGCCCATTAAACAGGTGAATTTTTAATATTTACAGAAATGGAATCACATAAAGGGAGACATCTATTGCTTGGATGAAAAGTATCCAGTGCCTGCGTTCTGTTTTGAAATACAAAGACATTCTTCAGCTCTAACACTTTGGAAAGTTTTGGAACACTTCTTGAAGAAATCTATCGCCCACAACATTCTTCTGACTAAGAGAAGGTTGGGAGCTCGGGAGGATGTGGTGAATGTAATAGTTTGGCCTAGGAGGAGTACTTCAGGTGCTAAAAAGATGGCAGCATTCAATGTGGCTGTCTTAGAACTCAGTGGCTGGTTCCCGATATATGGTAAATAGTTCATTGTGCTCATAATATTACTAGAGATCCGCATCTGCTTCGCAATCTACTGATGTGGCGACATGTCGAATCATCGAGATTTCTGTGCTATAGCATAATCTGTCTATATTCTCACTGCTGGGATACAGTCCTCCGCTCGGTGAGAAGAAGTGGGCCATAATCCACTACGCGGGCCCAGTATGGTTTGGTAGATATTACATGTCTTCGAGTTTTTGGTTCTAGGACATACCATTTTTCTCACGATGTGCCCTTCACCGTTTTGAGGGCAGTCGAACTTACGACCGACAACTCGTAAGTTACGGCCGTCACAACTGTGACACCACTGCTCTCTGAGCTATACCTAAGTTAAAGGAAAATAATAAAGTTTCCGAAAAACAGATTAACTTCCAGCGATCTGTGGTTGACTGTAATACTAACTAAGCTGTGTAAAAATACTAATCTTCCGAAAAAAAATCTAAGTTTCCGAAAAGATATAATGTTCACCGCTCGCTTCGCTCGCGCGGCTCACGTTTCTGCGGCAGATTGTAGGTATGATTCGTCATTTTGAACTGGATGAAATAGGTTAGGTTAGAACTGTGACCAATCACGCGTTAGCCGAGCAAGCGGAGCGAGCGGTGCCGCTGTAGCGGCCGGCGAACGCTAAGCTGGTGGAAAAGTATTACGTTAGCAAATATTGTATGAATTTTTCGGAATTTTCTTCGGTCGTTTCTTTATTTGTATTCGCTTATAAGCTGTCAGAAAATTAGTATTTGAAGCAGTAAATTTCATATTTTGAGTATGCTCATATTTTAATATTTTTTGGAGCTTTTATTACTACCCTAAGTTAAATGTGACTGTATTATATACCTACCGAGATATTTTCTAAATGATGGTGAAATCCGCATCATATACTGCATGGTAAAGTTTAGAAGAACTATTGTGTGCGCGCCAGAGGAAAATTAAAAAAAAATGGCATTGCAACGCATTAGCTATATAGTAATAGTAATGTATATATAAAAACAAATAAAATATTGCTTTAATGTTGTGTTACAGATGCAGAGGCATTCAAGAATCTTCAAGCTAAGGAGCTTGAGGCAGAGTTGCTTAAATGGATTAGAGAAGACTTTAAAAATATACGTGAAGAAGTAAAATGTCTATAAAAGTACAACTATACCCAAAGTCTCAAATTCAGATAATTTATGTAAACAACGGGGATAACACAACAAAAAAATATCTTCGTAATGGTAATTCACATAAAATTGCAAAAAAAGAGGTTCTATTTTCTTTTAAGTACTGATTTTAAGAAATAATAATTAAAAAATAATCATACCGTAATTATTTTTATAAATTTTCGGTTTTAAACAAAGTTATTAATAAAAGGAGATTTTCTGGTATAAAATATTTTATGATACTGGTAACAATGCAGGAGATCCAAACATTTTCACATTTTTAAATCTTCAACAACACTAATATTACAACTCTCATAAATAGATTCATATTGTAAGTAGCATATCTAGCCACATTTTGGACGAAAACGGCTGTAAACTGTTTCGATTGGAAATCGATTTTGGGACGCCTACGTCTAGCACTGGGCTTAAAAGGGCTGATTATGACTATCATATACCGTGTCTCCGACACACTACAAAAAACATTGTTTGGCAACGGTATTTTGTTTGCATAGTTCTTATAATTAATTCACTTTAATTTTATCGATGATTATTTACAAAAACATTTAATGATAAAATGTTTTGAACCATTGTCCTGTCATTTTGACAGTGACATTTCTTGACATTACTTTGTTTACATAAATTATCTGAATTAGAGACTTCAGGTATAGTGTAATATAATCATTGAATCAATAAATTATTATTAGTTAAATTATTCATAATATTTTAAGCTAGCCCTCGCATAATCATTCCTTTGCTGAATTTAATGTATAGGATTCACAATAAAGTTTTTGAGCGATTGCTATTCACTCTCAAATCAAGGTCACCGTTTTTTTTTCCTGCAAATTTCAACATTACAATCTTTACAAATAATTAAAAAAAAGAAGTGTCTGCTTGTAATGTCAAAATAAACGCTTTTTACTAAATACATATGACAATAGGTACTGTAACGTTACATTTTTCCGGGAGGGGAACAATGTAAGGTCAGAAAAGAACTACCACCTACCTATCATCAGAACTGGAGGAGTCCCGACTTAAGAAGAAAATTTTAATAAATAAAAACAAAGATATCTATCATATTAAATTTATCAGGCCCTACCGAATGGGGGCTTATTCCACAAATCCCCCCTGAAATTCCCCCTTAGGAGGAAAAGTGGAATCTATAAAAAAGTCTAGACTTCCACCCTGATAAAACCCCTTAGGGGGGGAATCCTAGAATTAAAAAAAAATTACATTAGGTTTCAGTTTTTCCACTGAGAGGGATTCTCTCAGGGGGTATTAGTGGAATAAGCCCCGAATGGGTACTGGAGGGTCCTAACTGAAGTATATAAGAGGCCAGGGAAACCGGGGAGAAGTAACGTAGGAGGTCCGTCCTTAAGAATGAGAGGTTTCCTGGAGGGAAACCTCGAGTCAAGCTTCCAAGTCGCCGACCTCGTAGGAGCAGATCGTATCAAGAGGTCCGAGAGCCACCAGCCGTCGGAGTGTCAAGGCTTGCTGAAGATAATAATGTTTTCTGTAACACGAAGGTAATATTATCCACTGGCTTGTGTCCTCTTGTGTCAGGTGTTAGTACTAACGCTAGGGTTAGGCATCACCAGTTTAGCGACCTTCTAGAGACGTCAAGGATTGGAAAATCGCGTAGCTTCAATGTTACTCCAGCATAATTTGTAATCTTCGAAGAGGAGGGAACTTCCCTTATGTTGGAGAGGCGGGAACTTCCCTTATGTCGGAGAGGAGGGAACTGCCCGTCCACCGACTTAACCCTCGGTGCGCGAGTCCGACCCGCCCTTGACCGGTTTTTCCTGCGCCTGGTGACGGGGACCACCACGGCACACTGCTCGCAAACACTTCCTAACAATAGGCATACTTATTAGACAATCCTTTGTGCAGGGCTTGCATGGAGGCTGAGGAAAACGTCGCGCATGTGCTCTTGGAATGCACAGGCGTCACCCAGATTAGAACAGAAACCCTCTGGGCACCCAGATCTTTCACAGATGTTCTAAACAGACCGGGAGACGTAATTATCTTCTGGAGGGAGGTAGGCTGGTTAACCACTGATGGCCGCCTTGGCCCATGTACAACGGTCCACCTGAAAATAAGTGCGGAAACCAAACCCGGCCTTTACCATAGAACACAGAACTGTAGGTACATCGCTTGCTCCCGCGTCACCACTCCTGACTCTCTGTATATTTTGACTGCAGTGACCAAAACTACAAACGTAGTATTCAGGGAAGTTTTATTAAAATGTGGCTGGTATTCGATTTCCACGCGAACGAAGTCGCGGGCAGAATAAGCTAGTTGCTAAATAACAAATCAATCACCAATCAAATTATTCTAAATAGCTAATTTATGAATATGGAGGTACCGCCATTGGTCTGGTTTTGTTTTGGTTTTTTATGCATCGGTATGCATGACGTGACATACATAGATATGATAGCCGTCATTCTAATGTGCCTAATCAACTATGAGTTATGGTAACATCTAGAGCACGAGTCCTGGGGGTTTAAGTAGTCTCTCTAAGTCTGAGGTATAGGTGTAGGTAAGTGTTTAGGAAGTAGACCCCTGGAGTGGAGTGGAGACCGCGTATCGGTAAGCGTAGTGTGGGACGCCCGGCCCTCCAGATTGATGTAGGTACCGATGGGGTTATTCCACAAATCCCCCCTGAAAATCCCCCTTAGGAGGAAAAGTGGAATCTATAAAAAAACAGTCTAGAATTCACCCCTGATAATCCCCCTTAGGGGAAAAACTAGAATTGATAAAAAAAACTTATTCCAAGACCCCCTGAAAGTGATTTTTTTTACATTTGGGTTCAGTTTTCCCCACTGCGGGGGATTAGTGAAATAAGCCGGATTATCAGAGATTAATTCTAGACTGGTTTTTACATATTCCACTCTTCCTCCTAAGGGGGATTTGTGGAAAAAGCCGTACCGATGACACTGCGATAAGCTGAGTAAGTTGATGAGTTGAATTAGGAGTTAGTAGTTCATATAAGTTACCCCTATAGATACTCATGCCAATTGCGATGGAGGTGTAAGTCCTGATGAGAAGACTGCGCAGGCAAACTTGTTTCAGATAGGGCTGACGGGAAGCTATGAAAGAGACGACCTCATAAATTTAAACGTTTTGTTAAAAAAAAGGACAAAACATCAAAAAAACTCGATTGATACTAAAAAGTGAGCTTGTTTTGAACTTTTTTGTTGCAGCCGGGTTTTTGTTATTTTGATATCTTTTATTTACAACCTGTTAGTCGTGTCCAGGGCCAGATTATTCATTAGGCAGAGTAGGTAACTGCCTAGGGGGCCTGTTTGGGATATTACATATCACTGATGACAGTCATTATCTGTGCTTATTGGTATGATTATGTGAGGGCAACACTATTTAAAATATACTGGTCAGACTTACTAATATAGAGATGATGGACGATGCTTCCTTGTTTCATTTCTTTAATTAATGAATCCTGTCTAAACATGGTGTCAGGTGAAAAAAGCGTGTGTATTTAAAAAAAAAAGAATCATTAAAGAAGTTTATTGTATGAATGAAGGATAGCTTAGTGCAAGATAAATGCCAGACGAAGAAAATAAAGTGAGAATAAAAATGGAGGGAATAAAACCACCAAAAAATTTGATATTAACCGGGGAGCAAGCCAATTTCAAGAAGTATAGACATTATTTGAAATTTATTTGGATGCAGCAGGCTTGACAACGGCGGAGGAGTCGAGGAAAATAGCTATATTTTTAAATGCAGCAGGTGAGGAAACTGTGGAGGTTTTCAACACCTTCAAGGTAAAGCCGACGAAACTTGCGTCTCTTCTCGACCAGTTTCAGCTATACACCCAACCGAGGAAAAGAACGTTGATAAATACTTATGAATTTCTTCAATTAAAGCAAGAAGACAGTGAGTCTATAGATCATTTCATAACTAGAGTAAAAACTCTGAGTAAGCTTTGTGATTTTAGTACCCTAGAAGACAGGTTAGTTACTATGATGATCCTAATAGGAGTAAAAGATAAGGTTTTAAAAGAAAACTTGTTAAGAGAGGAAGAGATCTCCATAGATGACGCAGAAAAAATATGTAGAGCCTTTGAAGCCAGTAAACAACAAATAAAATCCTTAGAAAGGAGTGAAGAAGTGCATGCCTTCAAAAAAGACACGGCCAACAAACAAGGTAAGACTGAACAAGTTCATCAAAAGTGTTCCTGGTGTGGGCAAGCACATGTACGAGGAAATTGCCCTGCGTATGGAAAAAGGTGTGCATTGTGTACTAGGTACAATCATTTTGCAGCAGTATGTAGAAGTTCTAAACAGAAGGAGACTGAGAGGACTAATCAGGCAGCCGGACGGTCAAGGAACAGGAGAATGATGTTAATGGAAGAAAAAGATGATGAAGAAGAGTTTGCGTTAGAAGGAATATATTGTGTAGACAGTGTAGGTAAAGTGCAATGGAGAGAAGATGTTGAAGTCGAAGGAGTAGATTTGTCATTTAAGCTGGACACAGGAGCAGAGTGCAATACCTTATCTCGGAGTGACTATGTAAAGTTGAACAATAATACCTTACAAGAAAGCCAAACAGTACTAGTGGTCTATAATGGTGAGAAAATTAAACCTCTGGGATGTGTTAACTTGAACTGCAAAGTAAAAGGCACAACTCGTAAGTTAAACTTTAATGTAATTGATTTGCCTGTACAGTCGGTATTAGGATTAAAAGACTGCATCAAGTTAAACTTGTTGAAAAGAGTAGATATAGTGAGAAAGGAAGATCACCCAAGGAAAGAAGAGTTTGTAAAAAAAAATAGAGATGTTTTTACTGGGTTAGGAGAGATAGGAACTTATAAGTTAAAATTACAGCAAAATGCAGAGCCTGTCAGTAAGCCCATAAGGCGTATTCCAGAGAAAATTAAAGACAGATTGAAAGAAACTTTGGATAGGTATGAAAAATTAGGTGTGTTAGAAAGGGTTGATTGTCCTACTGCTTGGTGCAACAATATTGTCATTGTGGAAAAGCCAGATAAATCCCTTCGATTGTGCCTAGATCCAAAAGAGCTTAATAACAGTATCGAAAGGGAAAAGTTTTTCATCCCATCCCCAGAGGAAATTTACAGTGCCTTGTCAGAAAAAGAAGTGTTTACTGTTTTGGACCTAAAAGATGGGTTTTTTCAGGTTTTGTTAGACGATCAGGAAAAAGTGTGTACTTTTGCCACCCCATTTGGTAGATATAGATTTTTGAGAATGCCCTTTGGTATATCATCTGCCCCAGAGGTTATGCAAAAAGTAAATTCAAAAATATTTGGTGACATTGAGGGGGTTCAAGTATATTTTGATGATGTCATTGTGGCAGGAAAAAACAAACAAGAGCATGATGAAATACTAAAAAAGGTTTTAAATAGGGCCAGAGAACACAAAGTTAAGTTTAATGAAAGAAAGTTACAGTACAGGTTAGATCATGTTAAGTATGTGGGATTGATAGTGTCTAAATCGGGTATACAGGTGGATCCAGACCATGTGAAGTCTATTACAGAACTAAAAGCACCAAACAATGTGAAAGAGTTGCAAAAGTTCTTAGGGATGTGCAATTATTTATGTAAATTCATTCCGCTGTATACAAAAACTACTGAACCTTTAAGGCGGTTGCTTAAAAAAGATGTGGATTGGGTATGGGAAGACTCACAGGCCCAAGCATTTCAGGAGTTAAAAGACAAGTTATCTTGCACACCTACTTTAGGTATTTTGACAAAAGAGGGTTCAGTGGTTTTGCAGACTGACAGTTCCAAGGATGGGCTGGGAGCATGTCTTTTGCAAAAAGGTAGGCCTATATCATTTTATTCCCGTTGCTATACTGATTGCCAGAAAAGGTGGGCACCCATTGAGAAGGAACTTTTTGCCATATGTGCCTCATTAGAAAAGTACCATCAGTTTGTGTATGGTCGAAAGATTGTGGTCGAAACAGATCATAAACCTCTGGAATCAATTGTAAACAAAGATATAAATAAAATTAGTTCAAGATTACAAAGAATGGTTCTGAAATTATTAAAGTATGATATTGAGGTTAGATATGTGCCTGGGAACAAAATGTTTGTCGCTGATTATTTGTCGAGGCACTTTATTAAGGACAATGCTAAAGTAGATCCAACATTGCAGGAGTTAGTTCATAGTTTTGAGTCACAATTAGCAGTTACAGACAAGAAAATGGCACAGTTTCAAAATGAAACCTTGAATGATTCGGATTTAAGACAAGTTATTACATGGTATAATGAAGGTTACCCTAAAAATGAAAGAAATATTACTAGTAAAAATTTGAGTGTATATTACAAACTGAGAAGTGAGTTACATGTAAAAGATAACATTATCTATTATAATGATCGCATAGTAGTACCACAAAATATGAGGCAAGGGGTGCTAGAAAGCTTACACACAGGACATGTAGGAGCTGGCAAATGTAAAAAGAGAGCCAGAAATTTACTTTATTGGCCAGGAATGTCAATAGACATTGAGAAGTTTACCTTCTCTTGTAATATTTGTGAAAAATATAGAGTTTCAAAGCCTAAAGGTTCACTTATGTCTCATGAGATTCCTGACCTACCATTTTATAAGATTGGAATGGATATTGGCACATATGGAACTAAAGATTATATAGTCGTGGTAGATTATTATTCGAGGTGGATTGAAGTTAAGACTCTGAAAGATAAAACAGCTGGTACTGTAATTCAAAAGTTAAAAGTAATTTTTGCAGTTCATGGGTTTCCCAAGGTCATTGTTTGTGACAACATGCCTTTTGCCAGTTACACATTTAAACAGTTTGCAGAATCTTATGACATACAACTAGTTCATTCTAGTCCTAGGTACCCTCAATCTAAGGGTCTAAGCGAAAAGGCAGTGGGAATTGTAAAGAACATGATGAGGAAGTGCAAAGAAAGTAACACTGATTTTAATGTTGCTATGTTGAACTACAGGGCCACACCTGTAGCTGGATTAGATTACAGTCCTTCAGAGCTTTTAATGGCCAGAAAATTGCGCACTACCTTACCATGTTCTGAGAAAAGCTTAAAACCTGATGTTCCTAAACAGGCATATGACAAAATGTTACAGTTGAAACAAAAGTGTAAGTTAAATTATGATAAGTCTGCCGTTGACAGAAAGTCATTTCTAAGTGGAGATATTGTTAAAATGCAAAATCAACCAAATAAATTGTGGGTGCAGGGGAAGATAGTTAGAAAGGAAGGGCCTAGGTCATTTGTAGTTAAAACGGAAAAGGGGAATGAAGTTAGGAGAAATGAAAGACATTTGATGCCTAGTAGGAATGTGTTTATTGAAAAACCAATGTTTATGTATGTACCTAAAAGTAAGGATAATTCCCAAACGGTTGTTCAGAATAATAGAGCAAATGATGATCAGTCCTGTTATGCTGGGCAACCTATGTCAACCCAATCTGAAGTAAGTGGTAGCTCTGAAATTAGACAGACTACGAGATCTGGTCGCTCAGTGCGTCCTCCTATTAGATTTGCCGATTATTCTTTGAATTAAGTTGTTTTTCTTAGCTTAAAAAGTATCTGTTAAGTTGATATTAGAATTGCTGATTATTCTTTGGATTAAATTTTAAATATAAACAGTCTATGTTCAAGTGCATAATAAGTTGATTAATTATGTAATATTTTAGTTGTTGTCCCTTTGATATTACATAGTTTGTAAAAGGGGGGGGGATGTTTGGGATATTACATATCACTGATGACAGTCATTATCTGTGCTTATTGGTATGATTATGTGAGGGCAACACTATTTAAAATATACTGGTCAGACTTACTAATATAGAGATGATGGACGATGCTTCCTTGTTTCATTTCTTTAATTAATGAATCCTGTCGGCTAGGGGCCCCGCGCGCATAAAAGTTAAATTAAAGAGGCTTGTACAAAATTTAGTGAACATTATTCCGAGGACATTGAGCCCGAGTTTATAAACGAGATGGTAAAGTTCAAGTACCGTAAAACGGGGTGAATAGGGATGCAGGGGTGAATCGAGACAAAACTTTAAGAGGGATTTTAACATGGAAATAATGTAGTTTATTGCCAACAAGGACACTTAATTGTTAATTATAATACAGTTAACACTAATAGAGTCCTTTTTGGCAACAAACTACATTATTTCCATGTTAAAAACCCTTTTAAAGTTTTGTCTCGATTCACCCCTGCATCCCTATTCACCCCGTTTTACGGTACTTCATCTTACAATTAGAGGATGTGAGGATTGCGGGGAAAGATACAATTATAACTGCCGAGGAATCGTTTACGTAAATTTTTGATAATATGGTATCAACTTTCCAGAATGTAGGTAATGATAGCACAAATATACCTACAGCCGGTCGATTCTGTAAAAATCTCACCGTGAGAACTTAGGTGAAGTGATCTCGAAGTGAACTGTCATTCCATGTGAGACTAGGGATTGACACTATTGACAGCTCATTAATTCAAGCTCACTTCTTCAGGTTTTCACGGTGAGATTTCTACGGAATAGCACTGCTGCTCATTAATTCAAGCTCACTTCACCTAGGTTTTCACGGTGACATTTCTACAGAATAGCACTGCAGAAGTCTGATGTTAACAAATGCAACGGGTGAACGTAACTTTTCAAAATGAAAATTATTAAAAAAAACTGTCTTCGTTTGTTAATGTCTCAGAACCGTTTTAATTCATTTTCGATGGCGATTGAAAATTATGTCATCATTCCTCATCATTTCAGCCGAAAGACGTCCACTGCTGGACATAGGCCTCCCCCAAGCACCGCCACCTCGGCCGGTTTTGTGCTTCCCGCATCCAGCGGCTTCCTGCGGCTTTCATAAGATCATCTAGTGGGATGGCTTCCAACGCTACGTTTTCCGGTACGCGGTCGCCACTCCAGAACCTTTCGGCCCCAACGGCCATCATCTGTTCCGCGCGCAATGTGCCCTGCCCATTGCCACATGAAAGTGATGTACCTATTGGAAAAGGTCAACTTCCAAAACGTTATGAAACACCTTGGCCAAAACTATTTTCTTTCGTTTATTATATTTTATTGCATTTAACAAGAATAAACTTAAAATTAATACACCCGCGTCATATTTTTCTTTTCTGCTCCATCGTGAGACGGTCTCATCTCATAAGTATATATACTATATCAACCTTATGAGACCTGGATCATCACTTATCTATAAACTATTCATTAAGACCATTTCAATGAGCCCAAGTACAATTACTTTACTGTATGTTCTTGAGGAGTTAAGCATCGCTGCTGATGCTATTACTTGTATCCCTTCATCCACTTGAAAAGAGCTGATGATCTTCAAACGGCTGAAAAGGGGCCCCGGAAATTGTATTACCTAAGGGCCCCGACATGGTGAATCCGGCCTTGGTCGTGTCGTGCTATGTATATTTGGAACCGTGTCCTCCAGCCGTTTATGACATCAGCAAGGTATTATTTTTTTCATGTCTTCTTCTTTTTCGTGTGCTTAGTGACTTACCTGGTGTCAGAGTGTTTATGCCACTCATGGGCTTGGCTACACATGCCGTCGAGGAATATCTCTAAGCAGTGCCGGTTTTAGCATTACCGGCGCCCTGGGCGGGGTTTCTATGGCGCCCTCTTTCTACTTACCAATTCACACATGTGAATAAAAACCCCTGGTTTTTTTTACACAACCGTTTATTTCAATAAAACTTTTTCTAAAACAACTACTACTACTTTTTCAGCCTTTCTATCGGCAAACTCTCATTATATAAAGGCATCGAAGTCTATGTTTTCTGCAATTTCATTTTCGATTGACAAAGTTGCCAAGTTTGTCAATCTCGATTGAGATATTGTCGATCACAGATAGGTTTGTATCAGCTTAAGCTTAGAAAAAGTCCTTTCTCCACTCGCTACCTTGATAGTGTCCAATATTCTCAATGGAAGCCTATGGAAGGACGAGCCGGGAAACCAGACATGAAGGGCCACCCCTTCATGCCTGGCGCCCTTGGGCGGTCGCCCAACCGCGCCCTACCCTAACGTCGCTACTGTCTCTAAGGCATACCTACCATACAGGTTTTTCCTCACGATGTTAATGACGCGATTTTGATTTATTTGTTCATAATCGTATTGCGTCTTAAATTACATTTTGATTTAATAATAACAAAACCTAGACTCTACCTACAACCATCGAGCGACCTAGACAAGTCGATAGACTCCTCACGTATTAAAATCCATTAGGATGCGTCGACGGTATAAAGAATATCACATACAAAGATGCCTATCGCATCAAGTCCACCTCTGTGCCACGGTAATTTCATATACCATGTCTGTGCATTTATATAAAGAAGAAAGTATTAAAGCTATACAAATAAAAAAATTGAAGTGTCTGTTTTAAAATAACTGAAAATTTTTGTTTGTCTGTCTGTCTGTTTGTTCCGGCTAATCTCCGAAACTGCTGGACTGATTTTGACCGGACTAAGTTAGGCTACTTTTATTTTAGAAAAACCCACGCAGGTGAATTCGCAGGCAGCAGCTAGACTACACTAATTATTACAAAGAGAAAAAAAAATGTATTTTTGTATTTTTGCATGTAATAAATAAACTCAAAAACTACTGGACCGATCTAAACATTTATTTCAGTAGTAGAATAATATGCTATATTAGCACTGAGTAACATAGGCTGCCGTGTGGTGCGTGGGACGTAAAGAATAGCACTACCCCATTTCCTCACGTGGGTGTCGTAAAAGCCGACTAAGGGACTTACTAGAGTATGGGCAGCAGCGTTCTCTATGCATTTTTAAAACCATACTGCGATCGCGAACCCGCCTGCCAAGCGTGGCGATTATGACAAAGCCCCCCCCCCATTGGGGGAGGCCTATGTCCTGCATTGGACGTCTTTCGGCTGAAATGATGATGATAATAACATAGGCTATAATTTATAAAAATATCACACGGGCGAAGCCGCTGCGCTGACGGAAGCTAGTTAATAAATAAAATAAATGTTTTAAATAAATTTAACACAAATGCGTTTAATTATAGTCAGGTCATACGAAGGAACATAATTATAATGTTTTAAAATGACCGTTTTTAGAACAGATAACCGACATAAACAAAACACAAACATAATGAGTAATATTGTCAGTACTTACATAATAAAAGTATTGTAAACAAATATTGTCGTAAGTTATCGCTTAATTAGAATACGAACTGACCGTTAATGAATGATTCACAGAATGAACTTTGTTTATCAGCAGTTATGTGCATTAGTGTGTTATGATGTATTTATTACTCATAACTTCCCCTTGACCTCTCGCGCGGGAATAAATTACTCGAGTGCTCCATTATCGAATTCAGTCGCTCGAAGAACGGACGTCGCGCCGCGCCCTCTCTGCACTAAAATGAAGCTTCGTCTACTAGTTGTGTTTATGTTCATAATCGTATTCCAAGTACATCATAGTGAGTGCCGGGAGATCTCGTGGTTCCCTGACGTATTCGATAGCCTCACCAACCGAACCTCACAAATCACAAACTATGTGCGCGAAAAGGGACGCAGAATGAAGAACTATTACGTCGAAAATGTGCGAAAAAAGATCACTTCTTACTTGGGTATGAATACCACCAGCAGCGAACCAAACATTCCGGAGAAACCAGAAGACAAACAATGGAGGATCAAGAGAAAATTCAGAGATTTTGTCGATGTAGCAGAGTCAACGGAGAATAAGATATTTGATTCCATAGCACCAGAGGGAGAGATGGAGTACAAGTGTTCGGATGACGACCCGGCTGTCCACATGACTACGCCGCAGCTGATCGCGATGCACGGCTACCCAGCGGAATCCCACACGATTGTGACAGAAGACGGGTATATATTGACAATACATAGGATACCATATTCTAAAAACACCCTAGGAAATAAAGTAAGCCCAAGAAAGACAGTGCTGATGCATCACGGCCTTCTCGGGAGCTCCGCGGACTGGATAATCCCGGGACCTAAGAAGGGTCTGGGTTACATCTTGTCTGATGCCGGTTACGACGTGTGGTTGGCCAACGTGCGAGGAAACACATACTCCCGAGCTCATGTTTCAAGAAATGTAGATTCGTTTGAATTCTGGAACTTCACATTTCACGAAGTGAGCCAACACGACCTCCCGGCAGTCATAGATTACATCATGGAGGTTAAAGGATGGGACGTCAAAATTAATTACATTGGCCATTCTATGGGAACCACGGTATTGTTCGCGTTGCTGTCCACGAAAACTCAATACAACAAGGTATTGAGAGCTGGATTTGCTTTGGCCCCAGTTGCCTACATGACAGAAATTAAGAGCCCGATACGACTGCTAGCTAGGTATAGCGATAACATAGAATATCTCATGAAACTACTCGGGGCTAATGAGTTTCTTCCTCAAAACTCTGTACTCAGGTGGTTATCAAAACACGCTTGTGAGATAAATCATTATGAGGAAGCGATATGCGAGAACTCAATGTTTGTTTTGTGTGGGCACGATGAGAAACAATTCAATAGGTCATTGTTGCCATTAATTCTTGGTCACGTTCCCGCGGGCGCTTCCACCAAGACGTTAGTTCACTACGCTCAGGAGATCAAGCAGAGTGGCAGGTTCCAAATGTTTGACTACGGACCTGCTGATAACCTCAAGGAATATGGGAACGTATCTCCTCCTCAATATCCATTACACAAGATCACTTTGCCTATCGCTCTATTCAGTGCTGACAATGATTGGTTATCCAGTGACGTTGATGTGACGAACTTGTATGTACAACTAGTGAATCCGATAGAACACTACATAGTGCCATTGAAGGAATTTAATCATATAGACTTTTTATGGGCAGTTGACGCGCCCACTCTTGTTTATGCAAGGTTGTTACAGTTGCTAGAAGAAGGTGTTAGTAAGCCGTACGCTTCTGATATTTTAGATAATAATCTCGCAGATGTTAAGTTAGACGATTTTCTGAGCAAATAAAAAATTCAAAAAATGTTTTTGGAATTTGTAATTTTATTTTATGTTTTAACTAGGGATGGGCTGAATATTCGTTTTATATTCGGTATTCGGCATAGTCGGCAGGTTTACCGAATATTCGTATTCGGCCTAATATTCGGCTATATAGCCGAATGTATGTCAAAGTGGTTCTCAAAGTTTTTACTGTATTGAGCCGTGTATGATTTATCAAGAGTTGAGTGTTAAGGCTCGTACAGACTCGCACGATATCGCGGGCGCGACGCGACACTAGTAGCAAAATTTCTCTGTCGGTGCCTGTCGCGCCCGCGATATCGGGCGAGTCTGAATGAGCCTTTAAATGTGTTATTTTTATTAGGTAAATAATTTACAGTGCAGCTTTATGTTTTTGTCGACACTAGCTTTATTTCCAATAAAAGTAGATAAAAAAAGATGGTTATTATAAACAAAATATATGTAAGTGCTGTTTCTGGCGAAGTTTTACTCCTTACTAGATGATGCAATAACAACATCTAGTACAGCGGGGGTAGCGGGCGGGAGGGTCTTTTATACTGTTAACGTAAGGGAATCAATTATGCCGAATATATGGTTCGGTAAAATATTTACCGAACATTCGGCCGAATGTTCGTATTCGGTGAAACCCATATTCGGCCCATCCCTAGTTTTAATTACACAATACAAAACAGGATAATAGCAAATGGTGGCGCTTTTCGATACACAACAACAAGCAACGATCGAGTCGATTATTAAATATTTAATTTTATTTACCACTACCTAACAGTTAGGTCAACGATCCAGTATCTACATATTTCGAACCATAAGACTAGTTACAATACTTGAAGATAGTTCCTCAGCAGCTGATAGTGATCGCAGGGCAGCCTACTCGCGCGTAAGTATCTACATTATTATGTTACTAGAGGTAGGTCCGACGCTACTTTTGAAACTTACATATTTGGCAAGCAGCCGGTATCCTTTAATGTTTCGATGTTTCTACTTGCCTAGTGATGGGCCGTGAAATCAAAACAAATACATACTTAGTAAGTACGTAGATATTTACTAAGTTCCTATGTATTTGTTTTGGTCTACCTAATTTATGATTAAATTATAAATATCACATTGTCTGATAAGTATTACCTATGCCTTTCATTAAATTAATATTAGGTATACCGATAACAGGATAGAAATTTATATTATTTTATCATAATGTGTACTTAGGTGGTAACTAAATCGAGTTAATAAAAATATAATAACCTAAACTAAATAAAACTAATATATCAAAATAAACTAAAATATAATGGCGTCGAAAAATTCCTCCGCATCGCTGTCGACTGATAATGGAAGAGACTGACAGCATTGCCACGTTGTATGGCAATGCTTAGCCTCTGGCCAAGGTAAAAGCCAGCCCTTGGGTCACGGGAAGTGTCAACCAGCCGTTTGGAGATTTCATTGAACAAAAAATGAGCACTGGGACCCCACGGCCCGAGGGTTTCAACCCCAAACGGCTTGAAAATATAGTTACCGATAAGGTTAAATACTTTCGCCGCTTGAGGTTTTCAGCAGCCGCAGCAGCAGCGCCAGCACAGCACGCCGAGCCAGGAAGATGGGATGGCGCAAGAGTATCACACTAAAGGCCTACCCACCTTCCAAGGAAATAAAGACATGCCGTCCGATCTCTTGCCATCATCGCGTACCAAGCCATTGGGTTCTAATACAGCTGGAACGCTGACGGCGACAAGAGCTCGTCGGATGATGTCATAACGGATAATAATAATAAGATAAGTTTAGGTAAATGCGCAGACGTTCTGGTGTTTTTCTGCTAGGTATGTAGATAACCCAAGTAGGTAGATCGCTCCAAATACCTATTGACTGATTATAGTTATCAGCAAAATGTGAGTTACAAAAGCATCTACCTAGGTTATGGTTACAATGATTTCGTTTTGCATTAAAAGTAGGCAAGTATCAGACTTATTGAATTGCACATTTTTAGAATTACTTTTTCTTAAATACTGTACCTGTAATGGCACTTATAACCCATATGTGTGCAAAGTTCTCATCAATATAAATTAATCAAGCCCAAACACCAGGTAATTGCTGTAAATCGTTGAGGAGTTCCCTCGACTGTCTTTCGGCTCCATCATCAGATCGATTCCAGACTTTCGTTAAATAGTACTAGTTTAAAATACTTAATGAAAAAAAATAACAAACGCACTAGTCACCACTACGATTTTTGAAGGTTCCCCTAGATTTCTTTGGGATGTCATCATCAGATCCTGGTTTCTTATTAAAAAAAAAAGAATCATCAAAATCGGTTCATAAACGACGAAGTCGAATTGAACAACCTTATTTTTTGAAGTCGGTTATAAATACTGATAATCCGGTTGGACTGGAAGGCCACCCCCACATAGTTGGGAGAAGGCTAGGCAGATTATGATGAATGAAGTATCAAGTTCACAAGGCGTTGTTCAACAGCCGGCCAGTCTCATTCACGACGTAAGAATAACATACATAAAGGGCTTAACTCCAAATCCCATACTTTTGCGCAAAAAATTTCAAAAATTAAACTTTCTTAAATAGGTAACTCTTTTGTTTTTATAGGTACGGTGGCCAGCACAACAAGTTATAATAATAATAAAAAGTTTTATTGATTTCTAAACTAGTAATATATTTAGGTATGACACTGGATCCCACACTAGGATACCCTGTGTCGCAGGATCCAGTCTCAGCTGAGACTGGATCCTGCGACAATGGTATCCTAGTGTGGGATCCAGAGTGTGGTAACTACCACAAACTGTCAAATCTCGTTCGATTTTGAACTTAATCGTCAACATTTTAAAGTTTAAAATCGTTGGAGTTTACCAGTTTGGTGTAGCTTGATGTGCTGGCCACTGTACTTATAAAATTGACTCCATCAAAACAAAAAATCTTAAATAACTCTTTTGTTTTTGTAAGTATAAAAACAAAAGAGTTATTGTATTTTTTTTATTTTTTTTGTTTTTTACTCATCGCCAAAAATATGGGATTTGGAGTTACGCCCTTTGTAGCGGAATGCGTCGATAGGTAAGTATTGAATTACCCATCAGTCGACTTTGGACTTAACCACAAAGTAGCTATAATATGTGGTAATCTGCAAGTCGAGCAAACACAAACATACAAAGGCACAGCCGTACCTACCACCTTTTCGCGGAACCTAAAGGCTCCCAAACGGGCGAGTAACGCGACGCGACACAAAAGCACCGAGTGTCGCGCGACTAGCGGTGCCTTTATGTCGTGTTGCGTGTTGCGCCTGTTTGTAGGAGCCTTTATATTACAAGAGTTATTAAAAGCAATCGTGTTGTTTATACCTACAGAAAAATAATGGAATTTATTATCTTTGTTTTGTACTGGAAGCATTGAAGGAAAATATACCGAATTAGATAAACTAAAACGCAGTTGATTTAAATTAATGGAATGAATTAAATAAATGGCTGGTTATACGTATTTATTATATCGACGCTTGAAAGGCAAAAATTACCAAGCGACATGTTGGGCGATATTGAGTTATATACCTACCTATACATCATTCATAGTCTAAATATATATAAATATTCATATTATATATTTATATATATATTCTATATTCATATTCATAGTCTTTTAACTTTGGAATTTTCATGTATGTAATTTGTAAGTTTTTTTCACGGAAGAGCACTGATTTCTAAGATACAGGTTTTTACCTTGTTTGGAAGTCAGGAGTTCACATAGTTTTAGCCGTCTACTCATTTACATTATCTGTATCCTAGTTCTTAGGAATATAACCGTATAAGGCATTATTTTCTGAAAAAAAAAAAAATTACAATCAATCTAATCTGCAAGAAATTCTGCTTCGATTGGTCATACTCTCATACCGCTAGGAAGAGATTTGTTGTCGCTTGGTAACTTTAAAAAAAAATGTCGTTTTCACAGTTTTCGGCGACAGGAAAAAAAATTAAAACGCATTATTTCGAGTCAAGGCAAAAATTACTAAGTGTAAAAAGTTAAAATCGAATATCTACCAAGTGAAAGTTATTCATAAATCGGTAAAATTGTCGCTTACTAAAATGGGCTTATTCCACAAATCCCCATACCTAATAAAATTTTGTTGTCGGTAAACTTTTACCTGTTTGTGATTTTGATGAAATTATTACTAACCGACACTATTTTATAACATATCGAGAAAGTTCATATTCATTAAATATCAGTTTAATAAACCTTTAAACTGCATTTAAAATTCGTTGGAATCATGGAGTTATGACTAATAGGCGATTTTTTACGATTTTTATTTTATTTTTCAAAAAACATAAAAGTTTAAAATGCTCTTGTCAATGTCGTTTGGTAAATATTGCCTTTCAAGCGTCAATATTATTATGATGGTAAGTAATTATGTAGGTTTACCTATTATATATTAGATGAATTGGGAAACAAGATAGGTATGTAGATGTGTTTACTTTATGTTAGCAAGAAAATTCTGACTTCCTGATACGTAAAATGGTTTTTTTTTTTTTGCCTATATTTTTATGTCATCATCATCATTTCAGCCGAAAGACGTCCACTGCTGGACATAGGCCTCCCCCAAAAGGGGGGAATTTGCCATAATCGCCACACTTGGCAGGCGGGTTGGCGACCGCAGTATGGTGTTAAAAATGCATAGAGAGCGCTGCTGCCCGTACTCTAGTAAGTCCCTTAGTCGACTTTTACGACACCTACGGGAGGAAATGGGGTAGTGCTATTCTTTACGTCCGACACCACACGGTACCATATTTTTACGTAACTTGCTTACAACTAGTTTTCTTAAGTTTATGCACCTCGCTAGATCCCCTTAAAATTAATTGGTATGAACCTACATATCTAGTTGGTATGTAGCGTACCTAGATTTTTCCATACACCTGAGTCAAGAGTAAAACCGGCCAAGTTCGTGTCGGACCACGCTCAATGAAGGGTTCCGTAGTAGGGACGAATTTATCCCAAGACAAACTTAACATTGCAGTTGAAAATAAATGTTCTCGATACATTCTAACTGCAAATGTTAAGTTAATTGACTATTACTCGTTATCTTGTGAAGCCTACTTTTCTGTGATATGTGAATTTTTCACATATGCAAAAACAACTGGTGGTGGCTCCAAAAATTACCACTTTAAAACGGATCTTTGAATCAAAAAAATTGGTTTGTACAGGCCCGCAATATTTTTGAACGGTATATCCTACGATACACCACACCGTGTGATAGACGAGAAAAAGAATATCATCCCGACTTTACGGCCAAGCGATGTACAATTTTTTTTTTACATATTTTTTTTTCACTTTGTCGTCCTGATTAATATGTACCTATAGGTAGGTACCCATGCCAAATTAGGTACAGCTTTCTCGTACCAACAGTCCCTGCTTAGCCGCGGACAGACGGACAAACAGACGGATATAGCGAAACTATAAGGGTTCCTTGTTGACTAAGGAACCCTAAAAATAGATTTTTGTTATGCAAGGCTGCAAAGTTGTTTTTAGGCGCGAGTACCTGTATTGAAACCTGAGCAAGGGAAGGATTCAAGGATTGAACAACGAGCGACGCGAGTGGTTCAAATAAAGAATCCAGAGCGTAGCAAGGGTTTCAAAGGTACGAGACGCAGAATAGCTTTGCTGCCGAGCGAAACACACAACTTTTCACCTCACTACAGCGAGGAAATGCTATAAAAACAGCTTAAATAATATATTAAACTCAACTCGGCAATAGGTACCACTAACTTGCACTAACTCTGCAGGTGTTAAATTTATATCTTCGTCGCTGCTGGACTCGGTCATATTTTATGATTTCTTACGACGATGTTATCAAAAAACAAACCAAAATTATGGAAAGTGAATTGAATAATAAAAAGTTTTTTTTTTTTCATGCAGTCGTGCTGGCTAGTGCCATTTTTCTAAAAATGGGGTTGGCGGACTGACATGAAATAAGTAGATATAAAGATATTAATGCATTCTCAGCGGATTGGCGGTATACAAAATTATTGAATAGAAAGGTTCAAATTCTAAAAACACTTTCCACGCTAGCGGATAAAAATATGCAGTTATGATTAATTACCAATACCTTCAGTTGGAGTTTCGTATAATATTATCTACAGTACAACTTACAAGTTCACAATCGACTTGGGAGCCGATAGAGAGCGTCCGGTCTGCACCAACACCAAGTGCAAAGGGCAACTGATAGAAATCCGACTACTGACGAAACACGATGTTTGCTGAGGGACATTAAGAAAATATTTGTACTGTGTACCTATACCTACCTATTCTCTTTTACCTATATTCAAAAAATCCCGCCTAGCTACAATGTTTAAATAGGACAAAATGGCGAGTATACTGGTACCTAAGGTACTTAGCTATGAGTTAGCGAGATTTTTTACACCTAATGATCAGGGCCGTCTTTTCCATAGGTCACTCTGGGCAAGTAGGCACCCGGGGTACCCAGGACACCATGATCCATAGAGCCGCGAAGTTCCTGGCAGCGTCGTACGAAGGAGCTGTCAAAAGAGAACTTATCCCTGGTGGAGTGCAAAATCAAATATTTGTTGAGCTCGCTTCGCTGGCTCTTTCATTCTACATTCTCCATAATGGGCCCCAATGTTGCAATAGGTTAAAGACGGCCTTACTAATTATAAATGATACTAAGTTCGTACACAATAGATACCTACCTACTAATACTACGATGACACCCACAAAGGTCATAAGTCATACCCTAGCTATTCCCATTCGATACATTTGTCATTCGTGCTTGTAAACGAACAATAATAAACAAACATTTAGTCGTCAACAGCATCCAAACGTACTATCGCGGGCACGAAAATCTAACCACCTTGAAAAAATATCCCGAACACACGATGACCACACAGATATCTGACCACCTCGGCTGGTTTTATTAAGGTCTTTTTTTTTTTTCATTTACAAAAACAGTAAAAATCTGATGCTGCGATGCTAGTGGTTGATGAGCGAAGAATACAATAACTCGATGTTGGACGATTTTGAGTTATATAATAATATTTATTATATTCGGAATCAGCGAATCGAGATCTATGTATTAACTCTGTCTAAGTTACTTTTTATGAATCCTTCAGGAACTCGGTTTGTCACTAAGCAAAACTGCATAACTAAAACTTCATAACAAATTAACTAATCAAAAATACAATTCTCGGAAGCAGCAAAATAAAGTTAAGCATGACTTCCACCAAACGGCTTGTATCGCATCGGATCGGAACAGATTGTACAATCTTCAAACGATATTAAATCGTGTACAGTACACAGTGTACAGGTTTTACAGTCTATATTACCAAGCCGCGCAAAGCAGCTTGACCACGGGCGTCTGTCGCGACATGCGATCATAGTTGAAACTATGCTGCGACTCGCGATCGGCTCCGTTCGCCTGTCTTCGGATCCTTTCGGCTGTCGTCACACGTCAACACGGTAGAAATGAAACTATATGGCCCCTATTACACTATCAATATTATCATGGTCCTGGATATCGTGATATTATCATCAGTAAAATTATCGATGTAGTACGAGTAATCATAATTTGATATCAATACCATCAATATTTCATCAATACTGGATCACGATATTGAGTATCTCGTGATAATACTGATAGTGTAATAGGCCCCTTTGACTAGGCGTAGAAACGGATACGTTCGCAAGCGACGGTACGGAGCCGATCGTATGCGTCAACATCCTGCCGGACGCGATCGGCTGTCGCCGCATCCGTTCGTATCCTTTCCGATCCAATGCGACACGAGCCGTTTGGTGGAAATCATCCTTTATTGTATTCTTTTTCAGCGCGGGACTATAGCGGCCGAGCGGTGCAAGCAAGAATCCTTACGGTGGTTCTAGGTCCGAGACCGCGATGGTACCTACAATGATAATAGTTTTGATGACTAACCATACCTACCAATAATAATTAGGTACAGTCACGAGCATAAATACCTTACAGTTTCGCACAAAAGCCTCTCGGGAAAAAATTGCAACTTTGAGAAAAGACCTATTTCATAATACATCACCCAGTCGGTGGTGTTACGGGGAATAATGATTTCTTGACTTTCTATCGAATATATATTTTTTTTTAATAACTTTGTTATAGGTAAATAATGACAAAAATATAAAACTTAAATCTAGTAGACGTAACCAAGTCCGAAGATTACGAATACCTACGCAATTTAAAAAATACAGTAAATTGGCTACACCATTATAAATTCGGTGGGTTTTGTTATTATCATGTTAATACCATAAAGTCGTCATAATCGTAGAACAGTGACGGATCTGTAAGTATAAGTAAGTATAATTTTTTTCCAAATTTAGTTGAGCATTGATTCGGAATCAGCTCATTGCGCTGATTCCGAATCTATGTTTGACTCTATTTGGACAAAAATTATAGTTACTGCTGTTATTGCACGCGCGGCAGAGTTCAACATAAATTTCAGATCCGTCACTGTTCTACGATTATGACGAAGTATTCATCAATACTTTAGGAGTAAATCGCTTTTAAATCTTGCGAAAGTGTTTTTTTTTTTTTAATTCACATATTTTGTGCTTGTGACTGTACAGGACCTACTGTAAAACTGATAAGAGTCGGTCTCAGTTATGGACCACTATCTGCGTAGGATGACTCATTGATTAGGAGGCACTTGACCTCTGGAACTTATGGACCCATTGCATGGATGGATGCGTCAAATAAGTCAAACTAACACGCAAGTCAACAAAAGAGTTAGATATAGGTACCTACTGGCAATAACACGTATGTACCTACCATATTCCCACTAAGTACGCTTTTATTATTAGGTAGTAATAGTCATTGATTGTGTTGATAACTTTTAAATTTAAACGTATGAGACACAGAAAGGCTCAATTGAGTATTGAGCCTTTCTGTGTCTCATAAGTAGGTACGTTTATTCATCCTCGATATTTTGTTTGCATTCCACAATGTGTACTTAGGTGTTAACTTCACTGCCTACCTATTATAAAACAAAGTCCTCCGCCGCGTCTGTCTGTCTGTTCGCGATAAACTCAAAAACTACCGCACCGATTTTCATGTTGTTTTCACCAATAATAATAATAATAATAACCCCACCGCCGTATCTGTACGTTGACGTCGTGGTGGGGCTTGCGCGCTCCGAACTCTAGGTCTGTGCCGCACAGTGGAACGAATGTATGGGAGCGGTTGGACGTAGACATGTCCGAAAAATAAGAGTAAAATTATGACAAACTAATGATGCCATCTTATTCGATTACTTAATGCCTTCATAAATTGTGGTGATGAATTTCTTCATAACTCCCATATTTCGGGAGTAATTTGAGAAAATGTGAAATTTTACTATGAAAATGAGTGTATCGAGCTCTCTCCCTCCTGATTCCGGGCTTGTTTCAAGTAGCGGTCTCTAATATCGTAATGCTATTACTAAGAGCTATATTTAATACTAAGACACATAGTGCGCCAAATGTGCACTTTCTGGGATAAAAGGAAATGAAAATTTAAAAAAAAAAACGTTTTTTCCCCATTTGTATTTACTTTAAACCGCAGACAGACTTATTAAGAGGTCTATAAATATATTATATATATACAGAAATATATATTAACAAAAATATTCACAAGAACTGATGAGAGTATGACTTTTAAGTAAGTTGATAATAAATTACCTAGTTTCATTAAAAGTACAATAAATAATTAAGATGTAAGCTCTAATTTACTAAGTTACACATTTTAAAACAATAACATCATTTAATTATCTTCGTCATCATCATCATCATCAATTAATTCAAATTCAGAATCGATGTCCGCTAAATCATTTATGTTAACAAATTCGATATCACTTTTCTCAGAATCCGTAAGCTCATAAAATTCCTTAAAAGAAGATTTTTTTACAAACTTATTTCCTTTTGGACGGATACTTGTAACAAGTGGATCAGAAGACAGTAAAAGATTGTGCATAATATCTTCATTGCATGAGATACTGCTATGCTTTCGAGAATGCCCCTCTCTATATTTTCTAAAATCTTTATTTCTAGCTTCAGATGCCTCTTCGGATAGAAAACCAATGGGCACAATTGACATGTTCTGAACTATGTCTGGCCCATGCATTAAAATTTTATGAAGTGAAGAAGGCATATAATACCATGGGTATAACTCCACGTAAAGCTTAGCAGTATCAAAGCAGAACTCTCGGAATTTAGTTACGTTGATCTTCTCTCCTGATGAAATACACTGCAAGATCACACAGATTTTTCTTAAAAGCATAGCATCTATTCCGGTCAGTTCAGCAGATTTAGTGTAGTTTTCAAAAAATCTCCTTGCTGAGTTGCCATTGTTGGTGGATCCACTGCCTTGTTTCACAACATCGAGAAGTAAGCCCGTTTCTCTTCTTACAGCCTCTTGAACTCTTTTCTTCCTGTCATCAACTTGCCTTTTTGCTATATCACCCCTTACTTGCCATGATTTTATGTCTAATTTGTAGGAAATGTGTAATAAGCATTCCATTGAGCGAATCCAAGCGTGAAGGGTGCTTAAGCTATATTTATACATGTCCTCGTTTGCGTGTTTATCTTTGATTAACTCTAAATTATTCATTTCTTTAGGACAAGCCTTGCATATGTCACACACTGAAGCTGCTGTATTGGATATAATGGAATGAATTTTACCATCAATCATTGTCAACAGCAGTTGGTGTTTGACACTAATTCCATCAGTGATGGTGGATGGAGTTAAGGCTTCAATCTCTGCATCGATTTCAGCCATCTCTCTCTGCACATTTTCTTTGGTTTCCTTTATAAACTTAAACAATATTGGCCGGCAAAATGAAGTGGAAGATGGTCGCTCGTTTTCCCAAATTGTTACACCTTTTGAGACGAGCCGCAGTGGTACAAGACTAATCATAAAATTACTAGCAAGATCGATTTGCTCATCTTCACTCGTCCTTTGATGATAAATGCTTTGGCTAGATGATCCGTCAAAACCCCATTTGCTGGTCAATACGAGCTGTTGATTGGGATCAACAGGGGTTTCTAACGACCTAATAAGTCTTCTTGAGGTTAAATCCATCAAGGCTTGTAATTTGATTTTTGCAGAGCTCTCTGTAACTGTGAGATCTTCTTTGGCCGGATAGCACTTAATTTTTTCTTTAACCAACATGTAGTAACTCGGGTATTGAAGAGCTCCTTCTTGAGTGTTGAAATCCCGAAGAGTGTTATAGCGCCATTTCGATAAGTTCATCGATACATAAAGAGCCAATGCCTTCAAAGGGGATATTTCCCGTACCTGAATTGATTTACCTTCAATGAAGGCTTTGATTTTTGAGGCCTCTTCTGGATTCTCCGTCAAGTATTTCATAACATAAGCTGTATCGCTTTGTCCTGCCTTTTGAAGCGCCCTTTCGGCCGAAAACATAATTTCAGCGCTGCTACTGCTGCATGAAAGACTATCTTCAGTGCGTCTTCTTTTTTGCCGGTTACTAAGGTCCTCAAAAGATTTACGAGGACTAGGATGTGTACAAGTTGAAGCATCAGATTTAGCAGGAGAAATTATGGGCTCGATGACGTCACTTATATTTTCTGTAGAAGGTTCCATATTTTCATTCTGTAATTCCGGCCATTGAATTGCAGCCTGTAGCCAAATCTCATGTTTCTTCCGAAACTTATCTGTGCTTCTTCCAGACTGTGTCCATTTTGCATAAATGCGGTAGCAAAATCGACGACACCAGTCTTTTAAACTTGTTTCAGCACTTTCACATAACTGAACACAACTGTTATCTTTTAAAACACTGAACAAATAGTTAAAGTCGCGTAAATCTTTATGTGCGCGTGCGCATAAAGCAACGTGAATATCAAGATTTGTATTAAAATTTGGAAAATACATTGCGAGATTAGCTTGGATACAACGAGGTGTAAATCAACACTGATTTTAAAGTTACTAATAGTGACCTATTTATATAAAATCCAGGTATCCCAGGTATCCTTTGTTAAATATTGCAAGGTAATTAGTTATTGTGATAATTAGTAAATGATGCATGCTAAATTAGTGTATTAAGAGCCATTTAGTAATTAAATAATAGCAATGTTCTTATCAGTAATCATTAGTGCATCAGTTTTATATGTAAACCTTAAGTCCCTAATTATATATCCCAATTAGCTTATATCTTCTCTAATTGGCTGCTCAGAAATGTTATTGTAATAAGGTAAACCTTTAGAAAAACGGTTTTAATCAACAAAATAAACAAAAAATAAAAAAATTGTGTTATAAAATAAACATCACTCTTTATCCCAGAAAGTGCACATTTGGCGCACTATGTGTCTTAGTATTAAATATAGCTCTTAGTATTAGCATTATGATATTAGAGACCGCTACTTGAAACAAGCCCGGAATCAGGAGGGAGAGAGCTCGATACACTCATTTTCATAGTAAAATTTCACATTTTCTCAAATTACTCCCGAAATATGGGAGTTATGAAGAAATTCATCACCACAAGTTATGAAGGCATTAAGTAATCGAATAAGATGGCATCATTAGTTTGGCATAATTTTACTCTTTTTTTTCGGACATGTCTACGTCCAACCGCTCCCATACATTCGTTCCACTGTGTGCCGGTTGAGTTTACTTTACCGGTACATGTCTAGGGTGAGGAGCCAGACCAAGAGAGATACATAAACCTGCAGGGCAGCATATGGCGAGCTATTGGGCAGTTGCAACCCCACGGACCCTATCTCCCGGGAGAAGTCATGTTCCTCATCTCTGGCTTGCCTTTATTGGCCGGCTGGAGTGAACACTGACGAGGAACTGAGCTCCCACCTCATTCTCGCCTTTACTGGCCGGCTTGAGTGGAGATTCGCAAGAGCAAACGTGCTCGGAGGAAGGAAGTATTCCAGTAAGCGCTTGTAGGGATCTTGACCATCTTCCGGGCTCTGGGATTGTTCTGAGAGCCGTGGAATACCTCTCCACTCCTCGAGCACCTCAGGATATGTTGCCCCCTTTTCGCTACGTCACTATGTGCTAGCGACCGTTTCCGGGGGCCCATTAATGAGTGTGCAAGTCACCCCCTGCCATTTTATCCATGTACAATAAAACATTGATCAGGCAGGGGTCATAGTCCTTCCATAGTTTTAGGTATCCAGTCCATTTTAAGCACCCAAACCCATAGTCCAATATCTTTGGTTCCATATCCTGCAATAGTCCTACACCAACCGGGGGTTGTCCTTGGGTGCACTTACATAGTGCGTACAGGGATAATCGTCGGTTGGTACCTCATTTAATTAAAAAGCGTCTAACGGGCCTCTGCGAGTTGGCTTCGGCCCCTCGTACGCCTTCCAAAGGTCCGGGACCCCAGAGTCCCGAGATATGTAAACATATGAAAATAAAATAATAATAATAATACCATTTATTTCAGGCAACATAGGCCCATAGAAACATACCTTAACCTAAACATACATATTTTAATATAAAACTTAGTAGGTACTTCACTTAGCACTAGCTGCAATTTGTACTGTCCTGTGGAACTGTCCGCGGAACACCACGTCCTGTGGCCAAAAGTCTTCTTTCATGACGATGGGCAGATACAGATTCGGAACACGCACGATGAACGCCTTGAAGTTGACGTTCCGGTGCGATTCCAATAACTGCACCCTCGGCGTGTACGTTGTCCTTTGGCGCACGTACTCCACGATGTCCTCCGCTTAGTGGTGTAGTGCAGGCGGGAGATGTACACCGGTGTGTTCGGCTTTGCGGCACGCAGACTCACTTCGGGCTCCGGAGGAGCTTTGCCGCAGCGGTTCTTGTTCGTTCGCGAACGGCGCTTCCTCCTTTGCACCGTCACGAAACCATCATCATTATCAGCCCTTTTCAGCGCCTTTTCCGGCATGGGCTTGATACTAGGAGCGCCAGGAGCACACGCGGTGATGCTAGCGAAATCCCTTTGGAGGGGTTTCGCCAGGGCTGCACATACTGGCAACGGGGCGGAGCGAGGGGTTCGGGAGGCCAATGGATAGCGTTGTTCTCGAGGAAGGTTATAGTATATAATTTGTTAAGTTTTTGTATACATTTTTGTATAAATTAACGATATTTGTTGGACGTTCATTTTTGTTCTTGAGGTGGCAGCTGGGTGCGAGTAAATTATGCCGTGAATTTCGTTAATTTTGGGTTGAAAATTACATGTTTTACGATATTAACAATGTTGAACCCGACGGACATTACATCATCATAGACGTTTATTTTGATGTAATTTTCAATACATAATTTGGTATAATATTGAAATAAAATTATTTTAATCTACAAAATAAGGGTATCTTTCTTTTTTTTTTTTATAACGAGCGCACTTTATCCAATAATGTAACGAGTACCCGACGTACCTACAGAAAGGTCTCAAAAGCAACATATAATTTTTTCACGTGTTTAATCATTACCGTTTCTAAATAAAATGACATTCAAATTACTTTTCCTAGAGGTTAACTTGAAGAACCTCGCCTTAAGGACCCAGTCGGGCACAGCAAAAATAGGAGGAAGCTTCGAAAAACTTAGCATATGTATGAATCATCTGAATTAAAATCTAATATTATTATAGGTATTTGAGTATTTTATACTTATTATAGTTTACTGTACTTATTAGATACAAGTTTTTGCCCGCGGCTCCGCCCGCGTGGATGTCGGTTATCGCGTAAAAAAGTAGCCTATGTCCTTTTCCATATCCCAGGCTACATCTCTGCCAAATTTCATGACGATCGGTTCAGCGGTTTAGGCGTGAAGAAAGACAGACAGACCGACAGACAGACAGGGTTACTTTCACATTTATAATATTAGTATGGATAGTATGGATGATAGCCACTTATCACTTATATTTTGTTCTTTAATTTGTGGCTGTTCTAGACTTGACTCGGTACTCAATACAGGGTAATCGACGCGCAATCTATTACCATGAAATGAATTCAGTACATTATTCTAGACCCCCCCAGCGTAGAAATGTTTCCAAGATTACATAGCTCACGCCTACTTCATCTGGGGGTAGGCAAAAACTAAAAACCGCCTTCTACGATCCTTCCCACTGAGTACGAATATGTTGCATAAATATTGCTGAAACTACAAATGTAAAGGTGCGATCTTGTAGCAAGGTTACATGAACGTAGCCCTAACGGCAATGCCAGAAACATTTTTTTTTTTTTTTTAATCTAGGGCATCTCAGAGTGTAACCACTAAGGTTCCGACTCTTTAACCGGACTTTCCTGTGGTTGCCTTAAGCTCCTATCGAAACTTAATGCCTCCAGCCAGGGCGTAAAAAACTACAAACTAAATGACTGCTGCTCGCTAAGGGCACCCCCAGTGGGGTACGAACCTCGGCTTAGGGCAGCTGAGTCGGAGGGAGGGTGGCAAGGGACCGACGGTGGCTGGATAAAATTAGTGTTTTGATTATTATCCTGGGGAGTTTGGATTACATGCTGCTCAGCTAAAACGCGTGCTGGCGCTTCACTTACAGTCAAGGGTCGGGGAGGACTATTCGTTAGTCGGGGATTTCGCGCGGGGCCTCGGCGGCGAGGTCGGAATGCCAGAAACATTAGATGCAATGTTACTCATATACTCGTAGATCAGGATAAAACTTTCAACAAGTATCATTTGCAACATTACGTGGACTTAACGGCAATGTTGACATGTTGGTAATAACGACAATAGTGCCGATTCCCTTATTCACAAACTAAACTAAATTTAAGTTCAGTGCATCTTTTTCTTTCTATTTCATTTAAAAAAGGACAGAAGATAAATTTTAGTTTAGTCCTGTCCAATTAATCAGCGCCTGTCACTACTCCATACAAGTTTAGACGTGATTAAAAACTTGCCGACTAATTACGTCAATTTACGTCAAGCGCTGAATAATTTGACAGGACTAAACTAAAATTTATCTTCTGTCCTTTTCTTAATGAAATAAAAAGAAAAAGATGCACTGAACTTAAATTTAGTTTAGTTTGTGAACAAGGGAATCGGCACCATTGTAGGAATATCATTAACATAACAGACTTACAGTAAGTTTTTAAAAGTTTGTTTCTTCAAAGTATAAAAAACAACTTTTTACGTAATGTTGTTGCGACATCTGTTTTAACATTTTGGTGAGTTAAAATATACCTACATGTTAAATGAAAATAGCCGTATGTTTATAATGATCTTTATTTTCTGTAAGTTTCATGCTTAGTGGGTTAAATACCACTTTTACTTCGTTTACGTTCACTAAATCTGGCTAAATAATAACAGTCGCATGGGTCGAAGGTTAACAGACGCTTGCCAAGGTCATTCCGTGGATGGGTGCCCATCAAATTACTTGCTGTGACCCCTCCGTGCCTCCCGTTGGTCCCGGCAGTCATTCCTAAATCTTTGACAGTCGTTACGGGTATATTAGTCAGGAGCCAAAAAGTCTGACAACTAGTCTTACCAAGCGGTATAGTGTTACCCAGTAAGTGAGTTGTGGAGGTCCGGTACGCAGTCGCTCCATGTAAAATACTGGTAAGCTGTATCCGGTTAGACTGGAAGCCGACCGAAATAGTTGCTAAGTGATGGCCCGTAGTTGGCACTCAGTTGCGCACGGGATATCGTAGATCAAACAGCTCCATAATTAGGAGTTCCGGATTAATCCAGTTTTTTTTTTTTGTTTGTGGTAAATACGCATCAATATGACTTCTTGTGCAGCTAAACAGTGTTTTAATAATACAACGAAGAAATATAAGACACACGGGATTACTTACCACTCGTAATACAGCTAAAAATGCTAATTTAATTTGTTGAAAGTTATTATTTAATGTTTGCTTCGCCATGTTTGTGCTACCACATGCAATGTCATTCATAATAGTAAACATTCGGCCAACATTCAGCAGCTAACGCGATTTCGCTGGCACGACAGCGCCGTCTCCTATCTCTGTTCTTGTCTACCGATAACTGTAGGTTTGCGACTGTTTCTTTTTTTTTTTACAGTGATCTCACTGATCTGAGATGTGTGAGTTTTGGTGCATGTAGTCGTGCGCCGAGCCCAGGATTACTGATTGCATTGTTAGCGCGTAACATATCTTCCTCCTTTTAATATAAATCAATGCTACTACCCAACAAAGTCAATTGGACAACTGGGTGGAGAGCAGCCACCATAGATAAAGCAGCCACAGTATTAAGCCAACCCATCCGCTTCGTTCGTCTTTTAACAGAAGGTGTCAAGTATTGCGAATGATGTGGCTACTGACAGTTGTCTAATTAACGAGGTCGGCTTGAATCTGCAAGCCTGTTATGCTTTTCCGTTTTTACTAATGTTTTTACAAAATAGAACATTTAACTGGGCATAACCTACTAATCCTATCTAAATAATAACCCATTTCTAAAAATACATTCATAATGTTACTCAAAAACACTTCATAGTTAAGGTGACTTGCTGCTCTACTTAAATGTTCCTTAATGTAATCTTTGTTAAAATGTGGTTCAATGGCATTAACATTCTTGCACGAAATGGTATCTTTAGAGGTTTCGATTCCGATTACACGTACCTAGCTAATTGCCATTGTGCTTTGTCAAGGATAAGGTCAATAGCTTTAAGTACTTATCTAAACCACAACTAATCATAGATACCTTTAGACTTCCTTTTCCATACCATACCATTACCTTTAGACTTCCTTTTCCATACCATACATCGATTTAGAATACCCTAGATACACCGTCAACGCTTGAAATGTATCTCGATACAACTGTGCTTAAATTACTTATAAGCACAGTTGCGCTCTCAGTAACGCGCGCTTCGTTATCGGGTGAACATGCCAAAGTGCTCCGTAAAAAAGTGCAAAAATAATACTTTAACCGCGTTGAAAAGGGATGGCATATCGTATTTTCGGTAAGTACTAGATAATACCATACCATTCATTAAAATACGAAACGCAATGACTATCTCTGCGATAGTTGGCTTCACAGCATGCAGCTGCAGAGGCAGTGAAGCTTTTTATCGCTGAGTCAGACCAACGCTTAAGTGCAGAATATGTTTTATCTTCCATCTATCAATTCGAAAGATGGATGTTATAAAATATTCTTGGCAACTTACAAAAAAGTGCCATGCACATGCATTACACAACTTTCCTTGACAAACCCTTTACTGTCCAGGCCGCTCGTTTGTGGAATGCATTGCCAAATCCAATAAAACGCTCGCAATTGTTGCCTGTATTTAAAATACTCGTGAAGGAGTCATTACTTGTCGTTGTGATTTTGTTCTCGTTGTTAGCTGTAATAATCTATAGTCTTCATTTATTTTCGTTGCTTATATAGTTAGTATGTATGTATCTATGTATCTATTATATAGCTTAAATCTGTGTATGTAATATAGTATATTGTACAGACGCCAACACATCAAGCTACTACAATCTGTCAAAATGCTTTAATCGATTTTCAACTTAATCACTACAGTATAAGGTTCAAGGTTGATTGCGAAAATTTGACAGTTTATTTGCACTAATGACAACCCCATTTTATGTCTAGAAATTCACTGTCCATGCCAAGGTTGCCTGGAAGAGATCACAGTAAGCGATAAGGCCGCCCATTGTATATTTCTAGTGTCTAAGTTTTTTATTTTTGTAATTTTTATTCTGGTGAACGTACACTAAAGGATAGACATCAATAAAAAAGTTTCAGTGGCTGAACAATTTATTGGCTTCTACAAAGCTTAGTCGCAGATTCAATCAGTACCTCAGTACAGTCTTTCTGCGTAATAGTGTCTGAGTACTCACAAAACAGAAGAAATTCTAAGGATTGGAATTATTGAATTCCATGTTATCAGTACTCGTCATATACTCAAACATAATATTATTATTTTATACTGATAAAATTATATTCTTTTTCAATCTAAAAAGCCCTGTACTTAATCTTTGGTAACGTTTTATAACAGCAGTGAAAACGTCAGACCATCAGATGACAAATTGACTGAAATTGTCATTGACAAGAGAAGTGTCAATGTTGTGTCAAAAAAAAAAATGAGCTGAGCCGATTGTTGATAAAATAGATTGTCCTAAAATTTGAATTATATAAACATGGCTTTCTTCCGAGGCTGGCGATATACCGCCTTTATTTCTGGAATTGTAGGTTTCATTGGACTCGCACTATATCCGATAGCCATAGCTCCTATGATAGACCCTTCTGGATATAGTAAGTTTACTGTAAATATTTCATAAAAACAAATCCTTCAAGCTTAGGTTAACCTAAAATAATTCTGTTATTATTCTTCCAGAGGAAATTCAGAAGGTAGGAAGGAAAAATATTAAACAGGAAGACATTCAACCTGGGAGTAAGTTAATTTCTTCTAGTATATTGCATCGTTGAAATTACTTAGATAGGTAGGTACCAGTTTGTGGGTACCTATTTGTATCATGTAAAATTGTTTTGGGACTGCTGCAGACATCAATTTTAAGGAGTTTTATAAACAATAATTTTGATCATTGTTAACATTTTTCCAATCTTTGTCTTCAAACTTCTCCTGCAACTTAGAAAGATGAATGATGGATATTATATAAATTATATTATTCAGGACTATTATAAATAGAATCTCTTATTTTTCAGATATGAAGGTATGGACTGATCCATTTGGACGAAAGAAACCAGAAAGTGATTAAGAGTACCTCCTTAGTTTATAGTTTAAATATTAATTTATAAATAATATAATGAAGTTAATGAATTGTTACATTTGGTTTTATTCCATAAAAGATTATAAATCTGAGAAGTATTCTCAACTAAAATGCCAAGCTATTAATCAGTAGTCTTTTCATATTAAAATAAGATATTTCAAAATCATGTAAGTCAAAATAGCTTGATATTATTTAGTAAAAATTATAAATAACTAGCTTTTGCCTGCGGCTCCGCTCGCGTGGTTTTCGGTTATCGCGAAAAAAAGTAGCTTATGTCCTCCATGTCCAAGGCTTTAACTGCCAAATTTCATGACAATCTGTTCAGCGGTTTAGGCGTGAAAACGTAACAGACAGACAGAACTGTCTGCCTGTTACGTTTTCACGCCTAAACCGCTGAACTGATCTTTCACATTATAATATTAGTAGGGATTTTAAGTGGTTTTGACTACCATAAAGACATCATTTTGGCCAAGGGTAGAAGTACAAGAGATGCTTTTAGCTCTAAAATATTTGCAATAACAAAGATTATGATATTTGAAAAGGGAAGCTGAGGAGAATCCAGTTACAAAGATAATTGGTTACTGTAGTTTGACCGAAACCGCTGTACCGTGCCTTAGGAATGCGCGGCGAGGCGGGGGGCGGGACGCCGTTAGCGTTGACGAATGAGCAGACTGCACTGCCCGCTCCCCTTCTCGCCGCGCACATACCTAAGGCGATTATCATATTGAACTGTGCTCTGTTGCGTGGCGCGGGGCATGGTACAGCGGTATCGGCCAAACTATAATACTATAGCTAGGGTTACCATAATTTTTTGGCACTGATGTGGAACAAAATTGTTCATCATCATCATCATTTCAGCCGAAAGACGTCCACTGCTGGATATAGGCCTCCCCCAAGCACCGCCTCCACCTTTTGTGCTTCCCGCATCCAGCGGATTCCTGCGGCTTTCATAAGGTCATCGGTCCACCTTGTGGGAGGCCTTCCAACGCTACGTCTTCCGGTACGCGGTCGCCACTCCAGAACCTTTCGGCCCCAATGGCCATCTGTTCTGCGCGCAATGTGCCCTGCCCATTGCCACTTAAGTTTGGCAATTCTTCGAATTGTTAAAATTAAACAAATATCTGAATTACGTGGTCGATATAGGTTTATTATCATAATATAATCAAAAGTTATAATAATTAAGTGTTACTAATAACATTAACTGATCCTCCAAACACGTTAAATACTACACTAATTGAGAAGCAGATCCAGAAAGAGGTTAATCTGTTTTCGCTCAGTCATACGTTGAAGTAGATTTTACTTTCTTAATGATAAGAGTGGCCATACCTCTCACAACGCGCAGCCCCGCGTCTCCCGCGCCCAGTATTTCTTGCTCCCGCACCGCTCGGCGTCCAACCTTCACGCGTATTTTGAAGAAAGTGGGACAAAAGTAGGACAATTAGCAATACGGGATGTTTGGCAACCCCAACTATAGCCAACTCATTCCTAACTGTGTAGGAAAGACTAACACCAGTGTTTCCAAAGACTAGAAAATTAGTAGTTGACTTTTAAATAGTGTGAATATTTAGTTGTTTGCAACTGCAGAACCAGTGGCTTAAAACTAATGTGCTTGTCCCACTAATGTGTAGGGCCTAAGCTGGCATTGAGAGTACAATGCCTCCCCCATCCAATGAATCTTTTCCTATTTGGGATAAACTTATGGTAAGTCAATTAATGAATTAATGTTAATGTCAATTTTCAGCAAGGAATAAATTCAACAAAAGAAGTTTTATAAAAGAAAATTTTAATGTTAAAATTCCAAATAACCCTATTCGGGTACATATTTATAACCCTAAAGCTTTTATACAAAACAATGGAGTCCCTGTCGTTTTTACAATTTCATAAAAAAATAAATCATTATTCCGAAACTCCGTATTTACAGTGTCCAAATGTGCTCGTTTTTGTAGCCCTAAATAATTATTACTAAAGTGATTAAATAAGTTTTAAGCTGAGACAAAGTATCATTATTTTGCTAATGTCAAGTACAAAAACTAATATGTGACTATTAAAAATATTTACATAATTATATATAAAATATCTTTACATTACAATTTTACACAAGGGCTCGCATTATTATTTACTCAATACAAGCTGATTAATATTTCAACTTTTAAATATTCTCTCTTGAACCATTTAAAATTAAAAATAACGGTGCAAAATTTTAATGGCTACAGAATATTGGATAATTATAACTAGAAAAGAACGAATTTTTGCGGACCACTCCACTAATAATATGAGCAAATGCAAAAGGTACAATTTAAAATTGAGCGATAACAATAAAATACAATGAACAATGATGAACTGAGTAAATAAAATTATGACATAAAATGATTTTATATAACAATGATTATAGGCATATAAAATAGGATGCAAGATGCATGTATTACAAATTCAGCTAATATAACAGAGTCTCGTAGAAAACTGTGAACACAAAGCATCAGACCACAATATTAATGCTAAAGTGGAACTCAATCCCACAGTAAATAAAACAGATTTCCATATTTGGAACACCCTGTGTATATAATTAACTAATTTGCAGAAAGCAGCTAAAATAACATATTGATTATTGCTTTTTATGTAACTATTATATCTATGGCTATTGAACAACAACATTTTTATTGCATTACAATAACAAGAACACATCACAAACATTCAAGTTCTTCACAAATACCGCGAGATTTGACAATCTTGCGTTTACTAATTGGCGAAATATTTGTGGGCCTTTGCTTTCCCCCACCCCCCGTATTCAGTCCATAATAGCCTGAATCAAGGCCTCGTAATATTTCTGCCAAGAAGCACTTGTATTAATGTGTTTTTTTTTTTATAGACGCGTTTCGCTTCGTCCTATCCGACACAAGTATACGTATATATATCATTAGCCAAGCCTCTTTCATATTACTTCAATAATGAAGGGTAATAAAACCATAATACAAGTAATGTTACATTTCTGTTCGAAAAAATAATAAGCTACGATTTCTTTTATACGAGCTTTGCTAGATTGCGTTCGATCGACCAGTCCATATTGATCGCCTCAAAACGATTAACGTAATCGGGCTGCCATGCAGCACACTGGTTTGATCTGAACGGTCGATGTCATCAATCGATAGACCGATCAATCTAGTCTCTCCTTTAGAAAGCCCACTTTCGACTCATCGGAAATGTTACATTTCGGTGAATGTGTATATTGGAATGGGTTGTAGAACTGAAGACAATTTTAAATAATCAAAATAGCTATGGTACGCCCAAACGTGATGAAACATTGTCGTACGTACAGCAAAATCATTTATACTCGTTCATTTTAAACCTTAAAATAAAAAATGCAATTTAGTGCCCTCTGTCTTTTACCGTTGTGGTTCGAATGACCTAAAATTTAATGAATGAAAGCCCATGTAAACTCAAGTTTATTATAATTATTAAAACCTAAATTTTAAAGTTCGCGAATTGTAAGTATCTGAAGAAACAAACTAGAAATAATTTTATAAAATACGCCTTTCTGAAGTTTCTTAAGCCTTAAAATACTTATTAATATCAATAAAACATGGCAACTTTGTTAGTAGAATTTCTTGCCAATATCAAAAATCTTAAGTAGAAAATAGTAGAAAAAAATCAAGAGATACATACAGGTAGCAAATATGTTTTGTGTTTCTTTCGAGTCAATTCACGAACTTCAAATGTAATATTTCGTTGACCTTGCAATATTATCCTAATAACAAAATAAAATATATTGTGCCAGGTTTTAGATAAGTGGCGCTCCCTTGGTAAAACAAATATTACAGGAGGATTTATACCATACTATAACGAAGCCGATGTCACTACTAAACAACCTAGTCAACGGATATTGCACTTAGACTAAATTTAAGTCTTTTTTTTATAATTTGGGCTTACTTTCCTCAACACCTAATAGTAAAAAGTATTGAAATACATTAGGACACCGAAATAAACAACTCGAGCCCATTTATTGAGTTTGCAATTTCGACGAACCACTGCATTTCAGTATCCTGAAATATTACTATTACAAAATAGAGTTTTTTTTTTATATTATAGATAATTAACTAGAAATTTTAGTAATGAAACCGGCGTTTTTATTTACATAAAATTTATGGAAATATATCTATAATAAGAACTACTATAAGAAGCCGCGAGAGTGTGCATGTCACACGTACAGTTCACATCTTTATATATTATTTACTGAAATTATCACGAATTTCAAAGTAAGCGTTGTAACATTAGAGTGTTATTTATAATTATATTACTATATATAACATCACTTTTCACTGTGTTTATCTATCACTTATTATATGCATAACTATATCTTCCATAGTCAATTTATTATTAAAAAAACATCATTGCAGAAATTCGTCGTCGTCGCCCACCTAAAATGGAAATTAGAATACAGATTAAAATACAACAGCATAGGAATCTTATAAGAGAAGGCAATATTATCTTATATATAAAATTCTCGTGTCGTGTTTTTGAAATTTTATATGCATATTCAGTAGGTCTGAGAATCGGCTACTTTCATTTTTTTTTTTTTTAATTTTTAGGTAGGTAGGCAGGGCACGGTAGTGTAGGGTAGGTAGGTAGGTAGGTAGGTAGGTAGGTAGGTAGGTAGGTAGGTAGGGTAGGGTAGGTAGTTAGGGTAGGTAGGTAGGGTAGGGTAGGGTAGGGTAGGGTCAGGTAGGGTAGGGTAGGGTAGGGTAGGGTAGGTTAGGTAGGTAGGTAGGTAGGTAGGTAGGTAGGTAGGTAGGTAGGTAGGTAGGTAGGTAGGTAGGTAGGGTAGGGTAATGGAGTTTATACTATAGCTTTTGACAGAACGAAGTCTGTCGGGTCAGCTAGTATATAGGTATATCAACTTTTAGAACTAAGAATTGTATTTACTAATTTAGTTATTTTTATCTCAAATGTTGAACCGGTTTAGGCGTGAAAACGTAACAGACAGACTGTTACTTTCACATTCATAATATTAGTATGGATAACATACCTGTAGAAAGTATTCAAAGTCGTTGCGATGACAGTTGCCCTCGGCCGCAAACGTGAACTTGTGGAAAGTGCCGTCCTCACATATCACTGGAAAGTGCAAACCAAGTGTCATTATCATGATAAAATGAATAAACGTAAACAATACCACTACTGCTGAGCATGACGTCCTGGGTTCCATTCCCAGGTGGGCCAAAGTTCCAGGTGTTATTGGGTTTTTCCATAAGGAATTTCCAGTAAAAGCCTTTTTTTTTTTTGGGTGGGAAATTATCAAATAACTTCTCCCGCTCTGGACGGAGCGGGAGAGCGAGTCAGACTTTTACTGACTAAAACCCACCCGTGTTCCTTCAGTTGCCTGTGTGCCAGGGCCACTATATCCCTTTCGGACAAACCCGCAACCCTGGCAGGTCCAGCAACAGCCTGAAGTGTATGTATCTTTTGAACCGTAATAGACTCTTGAAAACAGAGCGTGTACTATTATAGCCGCTATAACAAGAAATAATAATAATAAAGTTAAAAATTTAAGGGTCCCCATACAATTTAACATGTTTTTTTTTAATGTTGCAGCGTCATGCTCAGATAGGAGCCTTTTGGCCTCGTACAGGACTATGTTTTTTTTTTATCATTGTGTGTTTAGTTAAATTTTTAATTTTCCTGTGCGAGTCACATACTTTTTCTTTCTATATTTCTAGAATAAAATTAAGAACCACAATAGGTAAAACGAAATCAGCAGTCATCAGATAGTGGTGCCGATTCCCTTGTTCACAAACTAAACTAAATTGAAGTTCAGTGCATCTTTTTCTTTCTATTTCATTATGAAAAGGACAGAAGATAAATTTTAGTTTAGTCCTGTCAAATTAATACAAATAATAATTAATTAATTAATTAAGTTTAGACGTGATTAAAAACTTGCCGACTAAAATTACGTCAATTTACGTCAAGCGCTGATTAATTTGACAGGACTAAACTAAAATTTATCTTCTGTCCTTTTCTTAATGATCTTTTAAGATATCCAATAAAAAATAAAAAATACGTTCATAGCCATGTTGCCCTTTTTTTCCTGTGCACTTCAATTGTGTGAGTACTTACAGACAGCGGTGTTATCATCGGTAAAGGCGCACAGAGCCTTAACGTCGGGGTTCGCGTGTGCAGCGGCCAGGTGCGTCCACGCGCCGCGCGCCGTCCACACGTGTAGCGTGCCTTTATCTGACACACAGCACACCAGCGAACCTGACTGGTTGAAGTTTATACTGGAAACAATTCAAGGAGTGTTGGTAGAACTGTTTATGGATATCACAAAATATGTCGGCTCCCTAAGGTCCTAGCTTGTCACTTTGTGTTGTGCAATCCATTTTTTTTAAAATAATTATTGAGTATTCAATAATAATGCATCTCCAACATTGACACAAGGATATTCCATTTTCTAGTATCCTGGGCAAAGAAACCAACCGCTCAGACATCGTGCCTCAAAAACGGTTAAATTGTCGTAAAACACACAGTATAATGTGTAACTTATTTTTAAACGTTTTGAATTGACCTGTAAAGTACACAAAGGTATTGGAAAAAATAATACGAAGAAAAACAAACAAAAAATGATGCCTCGTTCAGACCCAGTGGCAGGATATATTCACCCTATCGGTCTGCGGAGGGCTGTCCCTTACACCCTGTATAGTCCTGAGAGGTTTTTAGTGTTTTACCAATAACCCTGTCTATACACTGACTAGGACCCGTTTTACACTCAGAAACACTTACCAGTAAACATCAGCGTAGTCAGAGCCGCGCCTCAGTTCGTGCAGCATGTGCTTGGTGGCGGTGTCCCACACGCGGATGATAGTGCCTCGTTCAGAAGCGGTAGCCAGTCGAGCGCCATTGGCGGACAGACTGAGGCAGACCAGCTCCGTTTGGTGGCAACCCATCACGGCTGGAGACGAAGAGTGGGCGCCTTTTACTGCACGCGTCACGTCCTGGAAGCCAAATTGGTTACTATATTGTTGCGCGCCACAATTAATTACCACTAGCGCCATCTAGTATCGATTAACAGAACTAGTAGGCCACTAGCGCCATCTAGTATCAAGTAGCAGAACTAGTAGGCCACTAGCGCCATCTAGTATCAAGTAGCAGAACTAGATGCTTCTAGAAAGTTCGATGCTAGAACTTTTTAGCAATATCGACATCTGGTCAGTCGGGGCCGGTATGTACTCGAACATCCTAGATGTTTCTACAGTAGAAGGTTCTGAAACTATCTGAGGACTATATAAAGCCGGTATGGTGCCCGACCCGGGACAGTCGAAAAAGAAGCGATCAAGCCACAAGTAAACTTCAAACGGTAAAGTCGCACTCGAAGATCGCTTGGATCTTCGAGTGCGACTTTAGAGTGATCAGTAGTGCAGTTGTGTTTTATAATTAATGTGTTTGAGCTGTAATGCTGTTGTTTAATTAAAGTGTCATTTTTGGTTATTAAATCGGCAGTTTTTATTGTCACGAATCCCAACCCAAGCTGGTAACAATATTATAGTGGGCTTTAACTTGGAAGCTTATATTCTGACTTGGGTTGCCCGACCATTCTCGAAATGGACCAGGAATTCCCGCAAATAGTGACAATATTGCAGACAACCAATTTGGTCTATATTTGCAATTACTCTCACCACGAAACCAGGGGCCGAAGTCTACTAATTTACGAACGTTGCAATGGTCTCGCCATTGTGAGTATTTGATAGTGTTTGTATGGCAAATCTGTCAAAAACTCACAATGAAGAGACCATTGCAACGTTTGTACATTAGTAGACTTGGCCCCCAGGTAGCATCACCAATTAGCAGGAACACCTTTAATCGTGTGGAAAAAAAACTCATGGATCTTTTCTTCGAAACTCGTCCGTAAACCAACTTTACAGACAACCAATTTTTGTTTAAATATACTTACCACCTACAGGTGTATCTCTTAAAATATTTCGTGTATGAATAGATACACCTTTTATAGAAGATAATTCTATAACACTCACAAGCAACTGCAGCGATCCCTTCCGATGCGCGGGCGCGGCCAATAGATGCGGCGCGGAAGGCTCGCTAGCCAGCGCGCATAGAGGCCGCGCGCCCAGCCGCGTCCGGACCAGCGCCACGCGGGATAAGGACGGTAGTGATAGCACCTGGATGCTGGAGGATAGCACCACCGCCACCCTGGAGAAGCGAAGAAAATGGTATGATAAGAGTGGCTGCAGTTTTCTGGGCAATAGACATGACGTGTGTAAACTTAAGCTTTGGCCTTTGCAGGAGCTTTTCAGTTCCGTAGGTAGTCAAAAAGGAACCCTTATATGCCATGTCCGTCAGTCTGTCTGTCTATCCGTCCGCGGCTTAGCTCAGAGACTCTTAGTACAAGAAAGTTATTATTTGATATGGGTATACATAAAGAATATGAGTATTATATGGGCTTCATGTTGTAATTTAATTTTGTTGCCGATACTTTTGCCGAACATTCGTTCTTTTTAAGTACATTGTTACTAACAAAATATGGACCTGGTCTGAAATAAATGTTTATTATTGTTATTATAAATACATGTCTATCAGATACTAAAATATCAAGAAAATCGATATCAGAGTGTTCTTACTCTTGGTGTTCTACAATGTGAACTGAATAGATACACATTATAAAAGTAGTTTGTTCAGAATCGTTTACTGAATTGATTTCTGTCATTTTTATTTTAATACAGGAATAGTCAAATTATTGATATAGGTATATTTTACACTAGATTAGTAATTACCGCGCTAAGGGGTTGCCACTTGACATATGGCCAAAGCCATATGCGTAGCTAACATCAGTTCAGTGCTCTGTGTGACGTTAACCGAAGTGAACCTAAATATATTAATATTAATAACTTAATAATAACTTTTTAATAAGAATAAGAATCAGTATTATTACTTTTAAATGTTAAGTGGTTTCAAAGCTACGTCGTCGCGTTTAAATCGTGGTTACACTTTTTTGACACATTTTAATGAGGTTTGCTTCTCTAGGTATTTAACTCAATGCCAAAAATTATTAAAACTACCCAAATTACAGTCATACTTCCGCTGTATAGTAGGGCTGTAGGGCATGCATTCCGGAATTTCGTAATTCCGGAATTCCGTAACAATTTTTCTGATATTTCAATTCCGGAATTGAGAGGAGTAATATCGGAATTCATGATTTTTTGATATTTTGATTATTATTTTATCTAAACATAACCAAACTAGTCTGTGGAACTTTCCACAAGCCGTTATACGTCCAATGTTTAATTAGAGTAATAAGGGAGAAAGATGTTTAATTTGTTTCTAAAAATAATTAAAAGACTTCTATTGTGTGATAAATAAGCCTTGTGGATTTTACGGTTTAAAATGTTTAATTAGAGTAATATGGGAGAAAGATGTTTAATTTGTTACTAAAAATGATTAAAAGACTGATATAATTATAAATCTTGTTTGATTTGAAACAAACTTTAAAAGTTCTCACATCAATAAGAATCAGATCTCCAGTATTGGAACTCAGTTCCGGAATTGAGAATCTTCCGATATTGCATGCCCTACTGTATAGTCAAAACAAACCAAAATGGATGAAGTACTTAGTACGCTAGACCCGTATACGTATGCGACTGTGTGCGTGCATACATTTGTAATGCGACCACAATTTTCTCGCACAATCAGTATAACTAACTTAGTAAATAAACTATGTTTTATACATAATTGAGTATTGTAACTACAACATAATATTCTAATTGGGGTGTTTGGTGGTGATCTAAATCAATCATGTAGGTATTCTTAGGTTGTCATATCAGTTTATTTTTTATTGTTTTATTAATATATAATTAATTAATTTTTAAGTAATTATGTACAAGTATATTAAAAAAAGGGAGGGGAAAGAATCAAAGTGCATCAAAAAATTCGTCCGCATCGCTGTCAACAGGAAAAGTGCCCAAAAGGCAGGCAGCATTGCCACGTTGTATGGCAATATTGATTCTTTGGCCAAGATATAGGCCAGCCCTCTGGTCACGTGAAGAGTCGACCAACCGCTTGGCGATATCTCCAAAAACTAAGTGGGCACTCGGAAGTGCCCACTTAGTTTTTGGAGATATTTTGAGCCGTTTGAGGTTGAAACTCGACCATGAGGTCCGATGGTCGAGTTTCAACTTCAAACGGCTCAAACATATAGCTCGTAATAAGGTTCTTATATTTGCGCCGTTTGAGGTTTTCTGCACCTGCAGCAGCCGACCCAGTACAGCCCGCCATGCTAGGAAGATGGGATGGCGCAAGGGTGTCGACACATGTTGCATCCCACATCATAGGATCATACATATATATATATGTACATCCCACACCATACATCAATCATAGGATGATTCTTTTGTTTCTGATTAAAATGGAAAACGAATAAAACAATAGTGCATCGATACAGTAGGTACTAGGTACCTACTACGAATAGAGGTCTATATTTCGTCCACCGAGAGAATGCTTTTTTGACACCTGTCAATTTCATACAAACGAATATCGGTGCGTTCCGAGTTGCGATAATATCGATTTGAGCGTGCATGCACTCGTTCCGAATTAGCGTGAGCGCGATAACGATGAATCGTCATAGATGACTTCATGACATTCGCCATATTGCGATAACGCCGACCATGCCTTTTACTAATATTACCGTGAGCGCTGTCAAAAATGACAGTTGTGCTGTTTTGTTTTGAGTCGCATCTTATCATAAAGTGGCATTTAAAAAAATCGTTCTTCTGGCTACAATTGCTACCTAACCTAAGAAGAAGATTTTTTTGGTGTATACACAGAGAAATACCCTAATATCGTTTTGACATTGAGTGAGCACCGTGAGCGCGTTCACGAGCGTTCCGAATTGTTGACAGCCCTCGGCTGTCATAATCGTTATATGAGGCCATGAGAGCCAGAGTGGCCTAAAAAACTGCTCTAAACTTACTTCGGCAGCAGTTTTTTTTAAATAAAATCAGTATTGAAAAAAATGCAGCTAGGCCACTCTGGCTCTCTGAGGCCATGAAAGCCAGAATGGCCTAATAATTGCTCTAAAATTACCTCGGAAGCAGTTTTTTAAAATAAAATCAGTATTTAAAAAAATACAGTTAGGCCACTTTGGCGCTCATGGCCTCATATCTAAATCGGAACGCATGTGTGACGATTTGAGCGCTGTGAGCGATTACAGCCAATTCGGAAGGCGGCCTTGGGTGTTTTACGAATTTAAACTTCATTAGTTCCATATCTTGTACATCTGACAGGTGTCAAAAAAGCATTTTGTCAGTGGACTGAATATAGGCCGCCTCTATTCGGAGTAGATACCTCGTACCTACTGTTTTGATGCAGTATTTTTTTATTCGTTAAAACACACCACACAAACAACGTACCACAGTTTTAAATAGATGCAAAATCAATGTCACTTAGTATAAAAGTTAATATTCCCTGAAACAACTGAATAATTATCACATGATTCACCGAATAGTCTTCAAATAAATCCATTACAATCGGTTATAATTATAGATACACAAGTGCGTCATTCAAATGAAAATCCTGCGCAAAACTGACAAAAGGCACGCACGATTGTTGTGAACCTTTTAATTAAAACTGATTCACGAATCAAAACTAATTAATGTTTACTAAAGAACGACACTTCATTGGTTTTGCTAAAAATAGACTGGCCATCGCGAGTATTGAATGTTTCTAAAATAGAAAGATTTTTTCCAAGTTCGTCCATGGCTAAGAATAAGGCTGGCTTCACAGCTATCCGGGAGACCCGTACGGGCTGTCCGTGCGCGGAAGAGCCGTACGGGTCACGCCCGCAGTGCTCTGAAACGTGGGTTCAGTACGATACGGTTGCTAGCGGGAGACAGTCGGTTAAAAAATGAATGCATACGTTTTATGTAAGTATTAAATTTGTAAGAGACGACGATGGCATATAAAAAGACTATGGGTACATCCGATCCTCGAAGCGAGATGTTTCAAAAGTGCATTTGTCAACTTAAACCATGAACTCAGGGACGATCCGCGCAAATTCAATTATTTTCGTATGTCGATTACTAGTTTGTTTAATATCCTCCCACACCCGAGCCCGAGCACCTTTGTTTTTGTAATTTACATTTGAGTAATCCCATAAACAGGGTTTACATTGTACTGCGTCTATGAGAAATCCCGTGTCAATAAATCGACTCATATCGACTGTACTCCCAGAGCACGGGCGTTCTGAGTCGCTGTGAAACGATGAAGGAGCGACGAGATCGCGGCAGTATGCGGGCGGGTCCGGGCGCGGGACGCGGGTGGCGTTATACGGGCTCTACCCGGAGCGGGTCGCGTGCGCACCAATCCGCGTCGCTGTGAAACGATGTTCTAGCGCCTAACATGTGCGGGGCTCCGGGCGCCCGTACTGACAGCCCGTACGGATCGTCCGTACAGCAGTGAAACCAGCCTTAGAAGCTATATTTTTTAACAAACTTCAAAAAAAGGAGGAGGTTACGTATTCGGTGGGTTTTTTAGGGTTCCGTATCAATATATTGGGATTAACTACATGGATTAATAGGTATACATACACATCTATAATTACTACATCTCAAGTACCTCAAAAGGAAAAAACGGAACCCTTATAGTATCACTCGTGTGCCTGTCTGTCCGTCTGTCCCGATTTGCTCCGAATCTAATGGATCGATTAAGTTGAAATTTGGTACACATATGAATTTCTGTGGTCCAATCACTAACATGTAACGTAAATAAAATAATTTTGGGTCTATACCTAAAATTATTAACCTCCTTGTGAACCTCTATAGGTTCACTTTAGAGGAAAAAACTGGACCATGTCACATATCAAATAACTTGTTGTAAGGATTTCGGACATATTTTTTTAATAATTTTATAATAAATACTTTTAAAGTAATTTAATAAAATAGATGAAAATTGACCATTCCCCACCTCATTTCCAAAACTACTGAGCTTAACATGAAAAAAAAAAAAATACAGAAACTAGTTCTTCACTTATAGATTACAAGAAAACCTATAAGAAATCTATTACCTTAAAATAACATGGTAAATCTCTCAATATTGTGCGTACAAACTAACATTTACCTATTTTGCAGTTGGTACATTCCAACTGCAAAATAGCTAAATGTATGGGTACTCGTATTTTCAAGACAGAGTCAACGATTCCAAACACATTGGTGCTATCTTGTTTTGTTGAGGAGTTCCTAAGGCCACCTTTTAGCTCCATCATCAGATCTTGAACACCACGTAGTGTAATAGCAATAAGTCGAAACACGATTCTGCTATCTTGTTTGATTGAGGAGTTCTTATGGTCACCTTCTGGCTCAATAATCAGTCCCTGGACACCATCTGAGGCTATAGTAATTGTCAAGACAAAACCAACGAGTTCAAACTGAACGACACTACCATGTTTAGTTGAAGAGCTCCTATGGCCACCTTCGGGCTCCATCATCAGACCAGCACCGTGGTACCGTAGTTTTGCGTTGTCATCATCATCATCATCTGCCTATAACAGTCCACTGCTGGACATAGGCCTCTCCAATTGCACGCCATTCAGCTCGATTCTCGGCAACTCTCATCCAGCTGCTACCAGCCACCCTGTGAAGACCGTTGCTCCACCTAGCCTGAGGAAGTCCTACCTTACGTTTACGGATTAGCGGTCTCCACTCAAGAACACGTCTACCCCAACGGTCATTGGTTCCACGGTTAATATGCTAGCCGGCCCATTGCCACTTCAGCTTGCTTATTCTGTGAGCTATGTCGACAACTTTGGTTCTCCGCCGGATCACCTCGTTCCGAATTCGATCCGTCAGAGAAATTTCATAGCTCCGTAGCGTTCCGTAGCTCGCTGAGCGACCTTGAATTTATGGACCAGCCGTACCGTGAGTGTCCACGTTTCGGCTCCGTAAGTCATAGCAGGCAGGACGCACTGATTGAAGACCTTGGTCTTTAGGCTCTATGGAATACGCGACGAGAAGACTCGACGAAGCTTGCTTCGAAGCTTCCAAATGCTGCCCAGCCCAGCCGAATTATTCTGTTAGCCTCCCTTTAAAAGTTGTTCTTACCAAATAACGCGTTGTCATTGAAGCGCGTTCGCGTCTAGCGTTGTCATTGAATTTTTATAAGTATGCCAAGTTTCCGCTCAATCGGATGCCAGGAAGTGCTTGAAAAATGGATGATACGAGTAATGGGAGTAACTGAAAACACATACGAAAGACGCAAGGTAATATAAAGCTTGTTAAAAGGAGGAGGTTATGCATTCGGTGGTTTTTTTTCCATGTAGGTATGTACATAACTAACTGTGTGCATAAATAAATGATTGTGTCGGGCGAAAGGGCATCCACCAACCACCTGCACCTCTATTATGTAACAAAATCTTACTGCGAAATATTTCTGAATGGTGGGCTATTGCCATAAATCATTATACCTGAATGACCTCTCTTTACCAGTTAGCTACGTACCTTGATACATGATTCCTGCAAAGAAGTATTTTATAAACACTTCTACAACATTTTTTTTTTTTTTTTTTTTATAGCCTTGTATTGTATAGAAGATCCTTCAAAATGCCATTCTGAAGAGGTGAATGAATTCTTACATCGTCATCGAGGGCAAAAATTCAGTCACAAGGACAAACAAAGTTGTTTTTATTAACATCCATAAACCGATCCATCAATCAGAACGGACACACGTTAATGATATATTTATTACAATGATCAATGGCATCAATCTTTTACAACTTATTGGGTTATTCGGTGAAGGTTGGCCTTATCTTATCGTTCTAAAGTTGTTATTATACTATACTACTTTGTGAATGTCTGGCCAGCTGGGTTGGATACGTTTCTCAATTTCAAATTCTCAATTTGTACGACGTAGTTCCTTTGTAAATACTGTTCAAGCTTCGAGTTTGTCTTTACTTGTTTGGTCCTATAACATTTTCTAAGTAGGTAACTAGCGGATCCAAGATCATTTCGCGCATCGAGATTAGATTCCTCAGAACTAATTCCTGATCAAACTGGGCTCTGTTAATAGATAAAATATAGCTACATCAGATTTTAACTAATATTGGCGTAATTGCGAATTTGCGATATGCGCTATGAGTGTTATTCGTCCAGAGACAACTTTTGGCTTTCAGTTTGTCTGGGGTAATGTACACGTGACATATTGCGTCTGTACTGTATCAGACCCTAGATACAAAACTGAGAAAGTTGAAAAAAGTATTTAAAGTCAGGAGAGGTCAATCTGTGCAGAAAGACCTGCTCCAGATCGGTCTGACCACCTGAAACAATCTCATCAGATAAAACGATATATTTCGAAAATTTTGAAGAGTTCTTTAGACACATTGGTCAAATAACCATCATCATCATAAACACTTTATTCCAGATCATCCATCCTTTGCAGACATAAATCCGTATTTCTGCTAGTAAATAGGTACTTAAAAACTAATTTAGTGACCCACAAAAAACAAAAACGATACTACACGTGGACACGTGCAGTGCGCTCCAGTGTCTCAGAAATGGGCCGTCGAACCTGTCCACTATTATATTCAGAATGCTGTTGCACCGTATCCGAACAAGCAAGGAGGTCGCCCTTTTCTCATGATGGTATGAAAGCTATCAATCCGAGCTTCCATTAACATACTAGACGCATTACAGTATTTCGGCAGCCCCAACAGCATACTAAAAGCGTTGTTATATTGTACATGTACAGCGTTGAGTACCCGCTGACTCACAGGACAAAAATTGCTTTTAAGGTACCACTATCTTACTTGTCCTTCCTCGCTCTCAGCCCTTTGATTGGCGACTTGAAGAGCACCTCTGCCTTAAAGGCGCGCTGCTGATCGTCGAGCAGCATGAGACTGCAGGGGCGGCGCGCCTTCACCACCAGCAGCCAGTTGGTGCGGAACACCATCTCGCAGAGGGACACATCGCCGAGCTCCTCCTTGCCTGGAGTTGGAGGAAATGTAGTTAGTTAATGAGGTTTGAAAGTTGGTGAGATTCTTTTTCTATCGTGTTTATGATTCGATTTATCTTCTAAAGTGTGGCTAAGTTAACCAGCCAGCAAGTGTAAAAAACCCAGTTGAATGTATGCGATAGCGTGACTGCGTGAGAGCCTCGTCTTCTGCTATCTTTAGGAGTTTAGTCACACTCTATGTCTCTTCCTTGTGCACATCACCCTAATTTAGGGTTGCCATCACCTAAATTGCCGGCGCCGGACAAAAACTTACAAAACCCCGGACACTTTAGTGAAACTGAGTTTTTTCCCGGACAAACCAGAAAAAATATATTTGCACACAAACTTTTCATTCAATTTTTAAATTCATGTAAACAGCCTGAATGCGCTTTATTTAACAATTTTAGACAAAAATTAACAAAGACGATTACGGCGTAACAAATTTTGGCATCAAATTTTAATTTGAATTTTTGGTTTAGTTCTTTTTACGTATTTTGCTTCTTTCCAGACATTCAAATTTTTGCTAAAATGTATTTCTTCTCTTTCTGAGGTAACCAGAATACCTAGAGTGAAGATCAACGCAAGTAATCTGGTAACAGAATAATTAGGGACAGTCTTTTGGCATCAAATTTTAATTAGAGTTTTTGTTTGAGTTCTTTTTATGTATTGGTTCTTTTCAGACTTTACAATTTTTGCTAAAATGTATGTCTTCTTTCCATCAGGAATTTGTAAAAGTCTTGAAGGGACCGTGCACGAAAAAAACTCTCTTTTGGCAATTTCTTATCTAATTGTGAGAAAACTTGAAATAAACGTCTGTGTAACTATAAAAGTACAATTTTCATGGTGCTAAACCATTCGTGTCAGTCACAGCAGCTTTTAATAGTTTCATCATTTTTGTGCTCTCCAAAATATAGTTTATTTCGCCATTGATTTACTTAATGAAGATATTGTATAATCATTAAATAAAATTTTGATTATATTTCAAGGTTAGCTGAAGACTAATTTTTGATTTTTAAATTTCTTGATATGATTAGCTAAATAATAGGAAAATATATATTACTGACGAGGTTTAAAACAAAAAAAGGTTTTTTCAATATTATTTTTCTGCTATATTTTGTATGGAAGTTGAAAAAAGTGGTTCCGCCACATGCAAGTAGACCATAATATAATGATGTTGATGATATTTTTTGATGTTCAAAATCAAAAGTAGTTTCTTGTCGAATGATGATCAAATGTTAGTCTCGCGTCATTTTTCGGATTACTTGTTGCAAATTTTAGTGATTTACCGTGAATACTTAATGAACATGCAAAACATGCAAAACAAAGAACACGACTTTTCAAATCTCAAATAATTTTGTTTAAATTATTGTTCCCTTTCTCACAAACAATGAACAAAATCAGTCGATTTCGTGCATGGCCTCTTAATTTATTGCTAATCTACCAATTAATTGGGACTGAGACAAAAAGTGGTCAATTTTTCCAGACGCTCTCCGGATGCCCTCTAAACTAGAACAAATCCGGGGAAACCCGGACAACACAGTTTCAATCACAATCAGAGAGTTTGAAGGGTATTTCTAATCCCTTGCTGGTTAAATAAATTGGTCTGCTCAACAACCTAAATAACGCAATGAACGTGGCTAAACTATCAAAATGAAAGAAATTGCGACGTCGAATGGCTACCCATTCGACGTAACACATGAAATAACAACTGATCGCAATTTCTCTAGGCATCTGCCTGCGGGATACACCCATTCTTTCATCGCTGGCGTTATGTTTAAGTTCAATTCTGAAAAAGTCAGAAGTAAGTTCAGGACATTATGGATTGCAATAAAAATGGATTGAATTGAGGCCATGAGAGCCAGAGTGGCCTAACTGTATTTTTTTAATACTGATTTTATTTTGAAATCTTCTTCCGAGGTAATTTTAGAGCAGTATTTTAGGCCACTCTGGCTCTCATGGTCTCAGAGAGCCAGAGTGGCCTAACTGTATTTTTCAATGCTGATTTTATTTTTTTTAACTGCTTCCGAAGTAAATTTAGAGCAGTTTTATAGGCCACTCTGGCTCTCATGGCCTAAATTGAACCAAAAGTTGTAAATAAAATGGAATAAATAAAATAAAAAATTGTGCGTAGATATATGTAAGTTTTGGCGTAACTGTTGGTTTTAGTACAAACTACACACAGCTGTATACATAATTATGATATTTTCATAATATTATTGTCACAAGCGTTACGCTTACGTTACTAAATTATTTATCAGTTAGGTATAATTTAATTCTCACGCCCCGATTGCGCCTACGCACTGCTCGTAATTCGTGATCTATTTTCCCAAGTTATACGGAACAATATACATTGTTCCGTATAACTTGGCTATACGGAACAATATACATTGTTCCGTATAGCTTGGGTATATATACACAGGCTATGCCAACAAAGGCGACGGTATTATACGTAGCCATGACCTTAGAATTTGGTGTACGAATGAGGAATACGTAATGAGCACGTACTTGTGAATTCGCCAGTCTGTAGTTGGTTATAGAATTGGATAAATTAGGAGTCTCATTGGTGCCGATTCCCTTGTTCACAAACTAAACTAAATTTAAGTTCAGTGCATCTTTTTCTTTCTATTTCATTAAGAAAACGACAGAAGATAAATTTTAGTTTAGTCCTGTCAAATTAATTAGCGCCTGTCACTACTCCATACAAGTTTAGACGTGATTAAAAACTTGCCGACTAAAATTACGTCAATTTACGTCAAGCGCTGATTAATTTGACAGGACTAAACTAAAATTTATCTTCTGTCCTTTTCTTAATGAAATAGAAAGAAAAAGATGCACTGAACTTAAATTTAGTTTAGTTGGTGAACAAGGGAATCGGCACCATTACCTAATATTTTATGCATCACATGACGAGACTACCGGGTTGTCAGAAAGAAATATTTTATTTATTCTAGTGCCAAAGTTGGACTAAAGTAGTGCAATTTTGTAAAAATTTTCGTCTGTGCAAATTGTTGTTTTGCATCGCTCACTTATTTCGCGTCATCGGAACCTTTAGGACTTGAGTTCAATGCCCAAAGGGCTGTGAAAGTGGTGAACGGCCCCTCTATTAGAAAATGTCCAATGACCTGTCCTACAATTTCGAGGGTCTTGAGATTGGAATTGTGTCTTTAGTTTGAAATAGAATCTTTTAAAGCGTACATTGACCCATTGAAAAGACTGTATTTTTAAGAACTGCTCAAGTTAAGTCAAGTAACAAAAACAACCGGTTTTCCTTACTTGACGATGACTCACATGTCTTGCCCGAGATTGATTATGCCGCTGATATACATAACTACATACAAGTACATTTATGTTCGCTGCCAAGAAATTCTCAAGATTTATGAAAGTTTCTGTTGATTGTTACTAGGATTTGAGTTTCAAGTCTATTTTGTAGCAAGTGGGTTAAACCAACACGGTACCTAAGTAGGTACATAGATTATGTCAAGATGGAAATATCTTTGTAGCAAAACCTACACTGAAACTCATGCATTGTATTTTCGCAGAACTCTTTGGCTCAAAAAATAGATAGGTACTTACAATTTTTTTCTGAGACATGTGCCCACTAATGCATTTGCATTTAGTTCCACAAACCCAGAGTACAGTGCATTGTCATTAAAAAACGATAAATCATCGCAAACTGTTGGAACGCGTTCAGATTAGGATAAGATTTTAATCAAAGATCACCAGATCGATCTAAATATAGGAGTTCATTCACTTCCAACTACGTATCGAGTTTCAACGGTCAAACATTGTGACATGTTCGAAAGTCATTAGACCGAATTACGATTAATGAATAATACGTGTGTTTTTCGCGTCAACGGCATGATTATTCACACTGATTATTTTTTCAGACGGTAGGCTAAAGGCTCCTACAAACAGGCACGACACGCGACGCAATACAAAGAGACCGCTCGTCGCGCGGTGTATTTGTGTCGCGTCGCGTGTCGTGCCTATTTGTAGGAACCTTAATTTTGTTTATAATACGTCGGAATTAGCACGTCATTTTGTTAACGAATATAGGCTGATGAAATGATGTCGTCTTTACTGCAATGATACTAGGCTTGTTTAATTTGTAATATCTCTATCCTATCCTTTCAAACGCATGCTGTATCTATATCTATACAAACAAATAAAATTTAAGTGTCTGTTTGTAATGACAAAATAAACAGCTTTTTATAAATGCATATGAAAGTATGGGTACAGCGTTAATGGTAAAACACTAACAAACAACCGTGCAGGGCCTCAAATGAAGAGACCATTCTGACACTATTGTAATAGCAGACTTGAGGCCCTGGACTGTATTAGTTTGTTAATTTATAAAAGGAAGCACAGAACCGGTCGAGGTGGCGGTGCTTGGGGGAGGCCTATGTCCAGCAGCGTCTTTCGGCTGAAATGATGATGAGGAGGAGGCAGTGCCGGATTAAGTCAGCGCGGGGCCTAAAGCCTGTAGCATTTGCTAAACCTGCTACGTGGCTAATCCGGCCCAGGCAAGAGGGAATCCTATGACCAGCAATGGGCTGCGATAGCGCTGACTCGCTGAGCTGATTGAAATGCAAAGAAAGAAAGAAAGAAAATACGTTTATATGCGGCAAACATGACGCAGAGAAAGAACACAAACACGAAAAAAACAAGTTGGGGGAAAATATGCGTCACATCCACGCTAAACGGCCATCGCTCAGCATAATACTGCGACCCTATGCGAGACAGAGCCCCAACGCTGGTTTTCAGCGACAGTCGGCGCTGACGTGATGACGTCACCCGGTGCAGCATAAAGAAGGTACGAGGCTGCTGCCATCTGACCTTCGAGGATCGTAAGGCAACTGAGATTTGGTAGTAGGATAGCTGTTATCAACGATAGGCTAAATAGATTGAAAGGCCGTTCTTTCAATAAAGATAACACAGGGCCGCTTCCTTCCGTCCTTCCGAGGAATTCAGTGTCGGATTAAGCAAGCGCGGGGCCCGTAGCAAATTCTATCGAGGGGCCCTTGATCTGCTATGGGTTCTCAAGTATAAAGTGGTAAAAAAAAATCAAGCCACGTTTATTAGCCATTTATAGGTTAGTTTTGTTGGTTTTTAATAGTACAGTAGATTACTATAGGCCCTGTTGGGCTCTGACAAGTAAAAAAAGCCAGAGATGAAATTGCCCCGAAAACTTATTTCAAACTTTGGAATTTTATATCTGGTCTGACAAGCACTTTACCACCTAGCGTAATACACATGTTTTTATAGCAAATTGAACGTTCTATAAAAAAAAGATATCTTATATTTTTTCGATAAGTTGATTTTTTCAAAAGTTATTCGAGATTAAAGTTGGACATACCTAAATTGTCAGTTTTTCTTTCATCACGGCATAATTATTATTGTTTAGATAAAACAATCTCCGGGTTTGGATACGCGGGGCCCGTAGCATTTGCTACTCTTGCTATGTAGTTAATCCGTTACTGCCGAGGATCGTAGGGGAACTGAGATTTGGCAGAAACTATGTTAGCTAATAAATACCAATGTCTGTCTGTCACAACCAATTTGCTCCGAATCTAAAGGAGGATTAAGCTGAAATTTCTGTGACCCAAACACGAACGTGTTACGTAAATAAATGAATTTTGAATATGGGGTCAATTTTGGGAGAAAAAAAAAAAATGCTCCTCTTTACCGTGTGACATATCAACTGAAACGGATTACTGTGATGATCTCAAGTAATTTTTTTAATCGGTTTAAAATAAATTGTTTTAAAGTTATTAAAAAAAAATACCCTACCTTCCTCCTTATCTCAGAAACTACTGAGCGTAAAACTTTGAAAGAAGTACGATAATAATTCTATACTTATAGATTACAGGAAAACCTATAAGAGATCTATGGTCTTAAAATAATATGTTAACTCTCCCAATATTGTGCGTACAAACTTACATTTGCAGTTGGAATGCATAGGAGAACATGATTTTCAACTACAATGTTAAGTTTGTTCTTGGGATTAGCCTAACTACGGAATCCTACATTATACGTGGTCCGACCGCCCATTGTGACACCCTATGTAACAGTTCTACATTTATATCTGTAATTTTTATGGTGTACATAATAAAGAGTATTCTATCTATCTATCCGACACACTTATATAGGTTCTTACGTATCTTTTTAAGTTCACAAAAGTCAATACATGTAAATAATTTGCGTCGTACGATGGTACGTTTTAAAAATGCTAATTTTGTATTGTGTACAACTATGTTAAATTTGTGTACCGTTTATATCAGCTTGGTCATGGCAATTTACGGTTGACCATGAACTACGCTATTTTATCAATAAAAGAAAAAAAAAGTTTTTTTTTATACCTGTCAAATCTATTTGTGGTCAACTAATTTTTTTTGCCAATCACAAATTAATTACATCGAAGACATTTCCGGGGTAGAAATTTCCCAGTGAATAACCATAAACTCTCCCCTTGTAATTTGAATTCCGTAGAGCTATTTGGATTTTCGGGGGTTATTCTGCAAATGTTCGCAAAAAAGCAGTGAACATTTGCATAAAAATTATAACATTTAAAATGCCAGAAATACCATTAAATAGGAAGAAAAACAAAGTGAAAAGGCGTGTAAAGATAACTTGAATGAAGAAATTAAAAATCCTAACTAATATTATAAATGCGAAAGTATGTTTGTTACCTTTTCACGCCTAAACCACGGAATAGATCACTGTATTGACATTGTTTACAAAATACCTTTATTAAACACGAAAATATAAATAACTTGGATGAATTGAGTAAAAAACACAATTTGCATGTATGTATCTAAAAATAAAGTACCTAATTATTCTCCCAGGTTACAGCTACAAATTAAATTCTGTTTACAATGTGCACACACATTTTAGGTCAAAGCTATTTACAGATTAAGTATCTGTTTTACTGTTATTCTATTCTTTGTTTTTTTACATTATAGTAAGTTTTTTTTTTATCTCAAAAACTCAAACTCAAATCATTTATTTTAATTAAACCATTTACAGGCAGTTTTGAATTGTCAAGGAGTCAGTCAGTGAGACAAATGAAGCTACATGCCCATTCCAAAGTGTAGGTACCTATGGAGAAGAACAGGCAAGAAACTCCATGGACACTCTTTTAAATTAAATTGTTACAAAAGTATTCGTTACATCTTTAATTTTGAATTTATAACTAAATGTGAGAACAATGTGAAAATAAAAATAATAAAAATAATAAAAACTTACACGTTAAAGGCGTAGGTACAACAAATAGAAACAAAACAAAATATAATAACCCGTGGCAGCTAAGAGATGACCAGTCCCAACTGACGGCGCCCGTTTACGAACATGACGCATGGATTAGCACCATTCAGCTCAACCATTTTGAAGGGAGCTAAATGATCCAACACACATGCCACCATCAGCGAGACATCTAAGTGAGCATGTAATACTCTCAGCCGCCAGGACACATTTAAGTCAATGAAAGACATATTATCCGGTCAATGGTAGCTCTATAGTACATAGGACTCACACCTGTGCTATGCAATTACATATATAACACAAAGGATATCTTTGTGGTGCTTTCCTCAAAAGACTTTTTCAGACATTAATCTACATGGTCCTCACATGACCTGACCGAGATGATGTCTAGCCTTTAATAGAGACCCTGACACCTGAGTTTGTTTTGCCATTTCTTCTCAGGGGTAGTTAGATAGAAAATGTCGGCTCCGGAATTTATATGTGTAAAAGTGATTCCGATATCCTATTTACAGAATCATCATCATCATCATTTCAGCCGAAAGACGTCCACAGCTGGACATAAGTCTCCCCCAATTGGGGGGGTTTGCCAAAATCGCCACGCTTAGCATGCTAGGTATTTACAAAATAAACAATGTCATTTCATTTTCCAGATTGGCCAGAGAAGGCAAAAAAGAAAAAGAGAACTGGAAATATATGGGAATAAATATGAAAATATGCTTATCCGTGGGACAACATAAGTTAACTTTTTTTTAATCCTAGACAGATCCAGTTATTTTAGGCTCCCATAACTAAGGTAACAAATAAGGTTCCAACATCCAAACTCTAAGATTTCCTGCACACGGACTATTCCTGACTACCACGTGAGTGTTCTTTGTGCTGGTATAACGTATATTATTATCAGTAAAGTATTTCAAACTCAAAGTCAAAGCATTTATTTCAAATAGGCACATAAATGGCACTTTTGAACATCAAAATTTACACGGAAATAAAATTTATTTTAGTTGCCACTTCCAAAATGTAGTTTCGCATGGAGAATAATGGTGCAAGAAACTCCACCTTTACTCTTTTAAACTGTTTTACAATACTTTGTATACATTAATTATATCATTACATGTGAAGACGATGTACCCAGAATATAATTACTTTACCACAACAGGTAAAATAATAAAAAATTAAGCAATGATGGATAAATTCATTATGTGTTAAGGTGCTCACATATTTAGAAATATTGTTGGAGTAGATGATTTTACTAAATTTTTCACAAATAAAAAGTCAGTGTGCAAGTTAAACTTATCATAAAAATAATGTCTAAAAAATAAAATACATTTCTGTTCTACAATTTGTGTTATACTAATTGCGGCATTGAGCATCCGTGTCTAAACTTAACAGAAGTAGGAAGGAAGAATAGTAATATAATATAGAAAAATACTTACTGTAGTGAGCTTTCTCAACAAGTGGCTCCACATTGTAGACGCGCAAGCCGGTTTTAAGGCAGCATGTGAAGCAGCCTACAAAGTAACACAATCATTAAATTCAGTGAATAACTAAGTGTATGAGTAACCCAGGAAATATATAGAACAAAGAACTACTTAATTAAATAAGACTTTTTGAATAAAATTAATTACAATGAATGTGTTATTGTGCTATGATAATACAATAATTATAGATTTGTTTTTGCAACAATAAACACTTAGCATTATGCAGATTATTTGTATGTAAATTTATTCGTAGTGGTGTGATTATAATACTGTTACTGTACAGTATGAGTATACCATAATTTCTGTCCCGTATCATACAGCAATTATACCATTAGAAAAAAACCTGAATCAAGATATAGCTAACATACAAAACAAACAACAGCTGTTTATGAAAACAATAGGAAAAGTGTAAATCATAACACTATGACATGCGTTTGGAAACTGATGAAAATTGCGTTTTAAATTGCAAGTACATGCGCCAGTACGAGGGCAAACAAAACCAACGCCCAAACAATAGCGAGCGGACTTGCGAAGAATGGAAATTGCGCGTGGGCGCGCACTAAAAATATAAACAACACGTGGAGTGCGCAGAGATTGTGGCGAGGGAAGCTCCGCGCACTGCCTGCGTCGCACCTCGCAGCACGCGTACTCCACAGACACCAACCTCACCTCCCAACACACTCAGCTCATCCCAAACATGAATAATACTAACACCACCTGAGAACAAAGAACTCAGGTTGACGAACTAGGAAGTAACACAAACCTTGATCCTGGTTAAACCCCAGGCTCGTGATACCGCTGCTCCTCCGGCGCGCCATGTCTCTTCCACCGTGAATTTATCATAAACATTGAGTTGATTTTATATTAGATGTCTCAATGGACATTTTCACACCAATAATTTTAATACGCACATTTATTTATGTTACATGTTCTCTGTGTGTGATACACAGCTGATTTGATGACGGATGACAGGAAAACAACGATGTTGACAGCAAAAATATTTGAAGTTTGCTGTAATGTAGCCATACGTAGAAATGTAAAGTAACCATTAAAAAAACTACAACTGCAATAAAAAGTCATTAAAAGAAAAAAAGTACGCAAAACATACATAAACAAATCTAATAAAAAACCAAATAAATGTAGGTCGCGTTTTCGAAATCTATTTTTAGGTTAAAATGTGTAGTTTTGTTCCCAAAAGGAAATATTTTCCAACAAAAAAAATATTTTTGTTATGTGACAATAATTTGATTAGGCAACTATTAGAAGAAGTACTCTTGTGAAGGCGGAGAAACATGAAAACTGTACGCAATCTAATTTGGTCGGTTGATAAAAAAGCAATATTTTTGGTTTTATTCATAGAGGTCTTCGGAAAATGAAAAACTACTTGAATTGATTATAAACACTGTCCGTCATAAGGCCAACAAAAGAAAAAAAAATACTTCAAAAATGTTTTTATCTTCCCTCATTGAAGAAATTATTTTACAGCTCAAATTTTTAGCTTCAAAAGCAATTCTAAATTATGTAGGGTGTCAATTAGCTAAAGTAGTATTAATAAATCTCAAAAATATTAACGTAATAAGTTAAAGTAAGTAAGCTTGGTAAGAATGACACTTTGTTGACGGATAAAGTGACGGAGAAAAGAACATATATATTGTAAACTTATTACTTTCAGAAACTCAAAAACGCCATGGATTTCAGCACATCTCAAAGTACCGATTACCAGTGGCCGTTTCCAAAACCCATTGTTGGAAAGTACGTAAAGTTTTTAAATTACTAAGCGCCTGACAAAATTGTTTAGACAAAAAACGATTTTATCCCGATAAGAGCTATAATATTAGTGCCAGTTATTCGGTTTATGCCTACTCTTAGTTTTAGACTTATTCACCAGTAGTTGTGGCGTGGCCCTATTCGTTTGTCCCTACCGCGTGGCCTATCGCCCTATCGCGTGGCGTGCAATGCATTCTCAACCACATTGAGTTCGCGACCGAATGGAAAATAATATTGGAGTATTAAGTTTTGTGGGTAGAAATTAAATTATTGAAGCCAAGGTTGCTTCTAAGATGTCATTTTACCGTAGGCTTGACTTGATAGAATTTCTGTCTATCATATTATAGGTACTGCTAACATTGTCTATCATATTATCATATTATATGTGTCGCTGAATTTACTATGCTTACAAATTGAACACGCCTGAAGTCACGCAAAAAGAGCCTTACCCCTTAAAAATTGATTGAACGTTATTGTACGTTGACTCATTCTTTACAGAAATTATGAGGGGTAGCAATACTCGCTTGCTTCTTACCTATCAATGCATTCGTAATACTAAAGGCTGTAAACCGGTAGCAACATACTTTATTTCCCACGCTCGTCATTTATGGATTTTCACAATCCATACTCATTAGGTACAGGGACAAGCCTTGACCATATCGCACTGCGTATTGGTGCACTTATCTTTGAAATCGTGACTTGTTCTAGATACGTAAGTATACGATTTAATCATTTCAAAGGACATAACAATAATATTCCATAAAATGTTTAGTGTTAATGGAATTTGTAAATCCTTATGAGATCTTATCCTTACGAGAGCAGCTCGTGGATGGCCGCAAGGGTCGATTCATCAGGGTACGCTACGCTTGCCGTGGTTGGTCCGTGGATGGGTGACCATGTTTATATACCGAGACTTCTCCGAGCCTAGGAAAGCACGTGACGCAGATATATGCCAGTGACCTTGAGTGGTTAGCTTGCGTGTTCTGTACTGAGCTCACGCAATGCGTAATAAGTCCAGTCAGTAATAGGACTCGTCCATCCAAGAGCGCTGTCCCAAATAAGACGCATTGTTAATTTTTTATACATAAAAAAAAGGTATTTTAATAAAAAACGTATATTAAAAGATCAATAATGAAATTATCTTTAAAAGGGTGAAGGTATCTGAAAAATATGCTTGATAGATTTTGCGTGATTCTCAGTTTTTTATCCACGTTAGACATAACTTCACAAATTAATTTCACTATGTAATATAAACATAATCTAAAATATTCATATATTAAGTTATTAAGAAAATGCTCTAATTTAACTTACATTTTTTCCAAATCATTAGCACTACTCGTTTAGACGTGATCTTCAGTTTAAAATCATTAAAAGTCGGTTATCGTCGTCTTAAGCCGTTGGTCCCGGCTGTCATTCGTAGATCTGTGGCAGTCGTTACGGGTCGTCAGAAGCCCGAAAGTCTCACCAGTCTTACCAAGGGGTATCGTATTACCCAGTTACTGGATTGTGGAGGTCAGATAGGCAGTCGCTCCATGTAAAATACTGGTATTCAGCTGCATCTGGTGAGACTGGAAGCCGACCTCAACATAGTTGATAGGCAGATTCATTGGAGTTTTGAAATCTTTGTATTATTTTATTAAATCGCAAACCTATTTCATCTAATGGTGAATGGAAACATCGTAAGGAAACGCAGCATGTCCCAAAACCAAACAATCGGAGACATGTGACATCAACCAACCCGTTTGGTCCCGCGTGATGGATTATGGCCAACTCAGAGAGGAGGTCTGTGTCCCAGCAGTGGTAATATTGGTTTATGATCAGAGTGTCTAACTTTCAATTCGTCTACGAAGCAAAATGCCTAAAATTTGTGTCTACCCAGCAAATTGCCTAAGCTGTAAATCGCCTAGAGATCAAAATGTTTAACAAGAAAAATGCTTAAAATGCAATAATTTCTAAGTAGTCGAGATGGTTAAAATAAACTCACACTAAGGCCTCTGAACTATAGGTTAGGTTAGGTTAGAACTGTGACCACACAACGCACGAGAAGAGCGAGCGCAGCGAGGGTGCCGCGGGGACGGCTGGCGAATGCAAGAAACGGTACTCCCTTTCTTCTCCTAAAATACTAGACATATTGCAAGGTAGGCATTTTGGTTCATAGTCAGAATAAGGTTTAGTTCAAATACTGTATAGACATATTGCAAGGTAGGCATTGTGCTTCCTAGTCAATATAAGGTTTAGGCAATACTTGGCATAGACGTTTTGATTTCTAGTCAGCATGATCATAAAGGGTAATATTGTAGGCTGGTTATGCGTATGTTTATGCTACTACATCTAACTGACTTTATTTTGAAAAAAGCCTAGCCTTTTTTTTGTTGTGGGGAATTATCAAATAACTTCTCCTGCTCTGGGCAGAGCGGGAGGGCGTATCCTAAAACCCACCCGTGTTCCTTCAGTTGCCTGTGTGCCAGGGCCACGGTATCTCTTTGGGACAAACCCGCAACCCTGGGTACTTTGCTAGCCTAAATACGAGAACAATTCTTACAAATATGGTCATCAATTATTGAGGGGCCTATGACAAATAAATTCTGCTAAAAGCAGCTGATAACATTATAAATTCTCGTGGTCTCCAGGCCATGCGAGCCACCGCTCCCGGACGCGAAGCCGATCGAGCGTCCTGCCCCGGTGGCTCCGTACTGCCACTGCGATGCTCACTCCTACTCGCCGAGAGTGGAGCAGTACAAACAGCTGTTAGAGAAAGAGCAGAAGCTATGTCACGATTATGAGCAGCTGCGGAGACAGGTAATGTAGGGAACTGGATTGTTGTAGGAATACCTACGTAGGTACGTCGTAGACTGATGTAGCAGCATAGTCCGATGTACTCGTAGCAGCGTAGTGGCATAGTCTGACGTAGAGATATTATGGAGCTTTGAATCCGATTCCGAAAGGTCGGAACTCCCGATTGATTCTGATTTCGGTTCCTATAGAATCGAAGTTTATAATCGGAGGTCGAAGCACAGCGGTGCGGCGGCGGCGGCAGCGGCCGCGAACAGCCCGTACAAACAAGCTTATACTTGTCGCGCTGGGAACCCCTCGTGCTTTCTATCAATTACTCACTTGTTGTTTTGTTTCGCATTTGGGATCGTGTCATTTGTAATTTATTATTATGTATGTTCGAAAAAATCTACATCTTTTTAGTAAATTAAGTGACAGGCATAATTTTAACACTAGAAATAGGAACAAATTAGATCAACCACGATTCAGATTATCTAAAGTACACACTTCTTTTATGGGGTACTGTGTAAAATGTTATAATAAAATACCACTCGATATTCTTCAACTAAATGAGAAGAAATTTAAAACATGCATTCAACGCACACTATGTAGACAAGCATATTATAAGTTGGATGATTTTAACGTAGATAAAAATGCTTGGCTAAATGCTGGTCTTGCTCCACTGCCTCTTGGGCAAACAAAATAAACATTAAGTTCATAATGTTAGAAAATAAAATAAAATAAACACATTATGAACTTAATGTTTATTTTGTTTTTATTTAAGCATGTTTTTATTGTTGAATACTCTAATAGATAATGATTATTTTCTTTCTTTTTTGGTAGTAAATTTTTATTCATCTCTCAAATACATTGCAAACTATAGTTCTGTATAATTTAGCAGCATTTTTTCAATTTTGTAAATGTGAATACCATGGAGCCGTTTACTATGTTATTATGACTTATGTTGACTTGAAAGAGCATGGCAGTTGAGAGTATGTCATGCTCATTTAAATATCTCACTGATGGTGGCGCGTAGGTTGGATCATTCGGTTCCCTACAAAATGGTAGAGCTGGATGGTGCTGATCCATGCGTCATGTTCGTGAACGGGCGCCGTCAGTTGGGACTGGACATCTCTTGACTGGCAGGGCTTATTTTTAATGTAATGTAATTTTATATTTTGAATTGTTTTATTAGTTTTTACATCGTCTCACATGTAGAAGCAACAAGAATAATGTACACAGGATTATGTAATATCTTGATTTAAAAGAGTGTCCTTGGAATTTCTTGTCCGTTCTTCTCCATAGTGATCTACGTATTGGAATGGGCATCTAGCTTCAACTTTCTGACTAACTGACCGTCTCTTTGACAATTCAAAAGTGTCCGTAAATGGTTTAATTGAAATAAATGCTTTGAGTTTGAGTTTAAATTTTTTTTATGCGTTCGCGTTCATTCATACTTCTCCGAGTTTTATACCGGTGGCGGTGGATGTATTATTATTTGAATTGATATGAATGAAACTGATGAATAATGTTTGTATTTTTTTTTTTATTGAAGTGTCCTTACCATATCTCTCTTTTGCCGCCGCCTCCGATTCCGGTTCTGATTTCGGTTCCGATACAACTACCTCCGTAACATCTGTGGTCTGTCGTAGCAGCGTATTATGATGCAGTGCTCTAGTTTGACGTAGCGGCGTAGTTTGACGTAGCAGCGTAGTCTGCGTAGTGGTATAGATGACGTAGCGGCGTAGTATGACGTAGTAGCTTGAGATTTGCTACGAGAGCTGGAAGCAAGAATTTGACTATGTTGGTGATACTTATAGTAGAGTACGAATTAATTATTTGAGTGTGAAATGAAAGATTTTCTTTATTGATGATTTTATTCATTATGATCAAACTTTTTGATAGGTTAATAATAGCATTTTCGTACGAAGCAGCTGTTTTTTTTTTTTTTTTTTACTTTATTCTTTCTAATATCTTCGCAGATGGTGGATGTGACCAATGACATTCTGGATCACCCCTGTGATGACCTCGACGGGAAAATGATGACGATGTATCAAGCCACGTTCAAGAAAAGATGTGAGAATCAACTTTTTTTTTTTTGCGTGTCTGCGCTTTCTCTCTCCTTATGCTCTAAGTGTAGGTATATAAATGACAGGCACTTATTTGTATTTCTGTTCCCGACTTTCTTCGAACAAAAAACTGTATATGTTTAGGCAAAAATATAGTAAATTATGTACGTGTAACCACAAAAATGGTAACGAAGTTTTCGTTTTGGTTTACTGAGGATTCGCTCAAAGCTAAATCCAAAGTATCTAGGTTGTACTTGTAGGTATGTGGGTTTTTTTTTCTGCACAAGTATTTAACAAAACTTGGCTAGAGAAAATAAACTAATACACGAACATAATGATGATATAATATTTATGAGAAGGGAATAACTAGAGATCGGATATTCGGATGCATATTTACCTAAAGTAAATTTTTGCTATGAAAGTATGGAAGCAGCTTCTTAAAATATTTTTTTTGTAAGAAAAAATCCCGTGATGCCAGGAATACCGGCAATGCATAACTAGTCGGGTGTATAATATGGAAGCGACTTCTAAAATGTTATGTATTAAAAAAAAATACCAGTGATTCTTGGATTGCATAACTATTGAGATGCATATTTATTTAAAATTATTTTAACCCCCTATGCAAATATGTGTATGTACGGTGTAAGAGTAGGGGTGGTGTGTGTTAGTCAAAATAAAAATAAAACACCGGAACCGTGGGATTCATTCGATACAAAAGCGCTTTCCATAATAGCAAACATCTCAACTTTAGGTGAATATGCATCCGATTATCTTGATCTCTAGTCATAACTCATAAGCCATGCATAAAACACTTGTAGTTATAATTAATATCATGGCTTGTGGCTAACAATAAGTCGAACAGTCGAACGGGTCGATCGACCAGGTTAAGCTACGCTTGTCACGGTTGGTCCGTGGATGGGTGACCATTTTCACATAGAAAGCACGTTAAGCCGTTAGTTCCGGCTGCCATTAGTGGATCTTTGACAGTCGTTACGGGTCGTCAGACGCCCGAAAGTCTGACAACCAATCTTACCAAAGAATACCATATTATCCAGTTAGTTAGTTGTGGAGGTCAAATAGGCAGTCACTCCATGTAAAATACTGGTATTCAGCTGTGGTTAGACTGGAAGTCATCCTCAACATAGTTGAGAAAAGGCTAGGCAGATCATCGTCAGCCTATACGAGGTCCACTGCTGGACATAGGCCTCTCCAATTGCATGCTATACAGCTCGATTCTCGGCAACTCTCATCCAGCTGCTACCAGCCACCCTGCAAAGATCGTCGCTCCACCTAGCCTGAGGATGTCCTACCTTACGTTTGCCGATTCGCGGTCTCCACTCAAGAACACGTCTACCCCAACGGTCATCGGTTCTACGGCTAATATGGCCCATTGCCACTTCAGCTTGCTTATTCTGTGAGCTATGTCGACAACTTTGGTTCTCTGCCGGATCACCTCGTTCCGGATTCGATCCCTCAGAGAATCTAGGCAGAAGATGAGTTATAATTAATTAATATCATAACTATCTTAGTGTTTTATAGATGGCTTATTTGCGGGAAATTTTTCCTAAACCTAAATAAAGTAAATCTATTTGGTTGAAAAATGGTTTAGTCTCATCTCGGTCGACCTTCCCATCTCGGCACCCATGAATTTATTTATGCCGAGATGGGAATATGTCGTGGGCATGATAAATAAATTCATGGGTGCCAAGATGGGACTAAACCATATTTCTAGGTAGGGAAAATCCCTAACAAATAATAAAATAAATATGTGTGTAATATCAAATAATATGTCACCACAATAAGTTTCCATTGTCTATGGAAAGTTCTCATTTAGTTTATTTTAATTATGCGACAATGGGAACAAAGCGCCTATGAGCGACTCATTAAATTAAATATGGCGGGTCAGGAAGAGGTCAAATCAACTAATTAAAATTACTCAGACGCGTTACGAATGTAATTTTAAGTACTTACTCGTGTTATTACATCCAGTACTTTCATGACATAGTTGTTTTATTTATTTTTTAGGTATTTGGGTTATAAACAGTCTAATAAAAAAACCCGACTGCAAATAAAAAGTTCAAAACGCTCACTTTTCAAGCAGTCTGATGCAGTAAGTGGCAGTTATTTTAGTTATATCTCAGATTCCAAGACAGCATTATTATTTTTTCTTTATTTTTTTCTTTATACCTTATAGTGTGTTATTTTGTTTTTGAAATCTTCTCCTTAAGCCCTTTATTTTGATACCTTACATGATCATGGTAACTTTTTTTTCATGTCTTCATTTATTGACGTCGACCCTAGCCTACTATGGTCGTTTGTCCACCGCCAAGTCAACGGGACGTCAACGAGAACGAGATGACGGCGCTGAAGTAGCGTTATACATACATTTGCTGCTGCCCGCGGCTTCGACCGCGTGGCTCTTTCTATGAAGCCTTAGTTACTCCTTATAACATCAGCTATCTGCTAGTGAAAGTCCCGTCAAAAAATCGGTCTAGGCATTTCGGTGATAAGCCGGATTAAACAGACAGACAAAAGTTTAAAAAAGTGTGTTTTTGTTATAAGTACCGTCAAAATCGGTCTAGCCATTTCGGTAATAAGCCGGATTAAACAGACAGTAAAAGTTTAAAAAATTGCGTTTTTGTTACTTATTTACTTTCGTATGCATTTAGTATAAAGCCGTTATTTTGACATTACAAACAGATACTTCAATTTTATTTATTTGTATAGTTAAATAGATGGCCGCGTGTCCACCGCACGTCCGTCAACGGAACGTCACGTTCGGTTCGAATAATCTCGTTTCTCGTTCACGTCCCGTTGACAGTGGCGGTGGACAAACGCTGTAAGGGCAATTAACCGAAGAAACTTGTAGTAATATCAGTTATGTAGCTCGCAGAAATTTGCTACAACTGAAATGGTTTCGTCCGTCACAACAAAATGGAAACTATTAGTTACCTCTAATACTGACCTCTTTTAATCACTTTTTTTTTTTTTTTTTTTTGTTAACCCGCTCCCTTCTCCGTACTTACTACGCTCTAGAACTCGAAATATTTCCTTGCAGCATTCCCGGTGTCGGACTACAGATCAATAATAGCAGCGTCCCAGTCCAGCGCTCCAATACCGATGGAGGCCAACAGTCTGGGCATGTTGCGTTGTTATAAGGACCCGACCCATTTCAGCGACAAACCTCCCACTGTCAGACCGACGATCAACCCTCCAGGTACCATCACCTTGCGAAAACGTTGATCACTTTTGGACTTTGTCACATTAAACTCAACTTGTAAACGTATAACATTTTTAACGTCGACATTGGTGCCGATTCCCTTGTTCACAAAATAAACTAAAGTTAAGTTCAGTGCATCTTTTTCTTTCTATTTCATTAAGAAAAGGACAAAAGATAAATTTTAGTTTAGTCCTGTCAAATTAATCAGCGCTTGACGTAAATTGACGTAATTTTAGTAGGCAAGTTTTTAATCACGTCTAAACTTGTATGGAGTAGTGACAGGCGCTGATTAATTTGACAGGACTAAACTAAAATTTGTCTTATGTCCTTTTCTTAATGAAATAGAAAGAAAAAGATGCACTGAACTCAAATTTTGTTTAGTTTGTGAACAAGGGAATCGGCACCATTTTCATTGTATAATTTGACTTGCAGGCTATACTCGTAAGTACCTATGTAGGTATGGTAAAGGTTTTCGGTCAACCGTAGCTACTTATTTCACGTGTAAATTGATGTCCTTAGTGTGGACTTTCGAGTCGTTGAGCTCCCTAAGGTCTGAAACTGTGTTAAGCGGACGCCCGCGCGGTTCCATACAAAACTGCTCCGTCACGGGGACCAGCGCGGGCGAATGTCGCGGGAAATTGGGACCCGCGCCCGAAGACCGTGTCTGCCTCTGTGTGACGGAACCCGTCGCGGGTACACGCTGCCAGCGCCAGCTTATTGGCTGTCAGTTTTTTTTTGCTCGGCGTCGCTTTTCTACCTAATAATATTAAGTTCTGCATCGACACGACGGTACATGTACCATTAAAATAAAACTACCTACGGGTAATTAATTGCGATGGCTAACCGCTACGGGTAGTGTCGCGTTCCCACCACGGAGCCCACCCGCGTGCCCATGCGTATAGACAAGCAACGGGCGCAGTTTCAGCTGTGGTTTCAGGCCTAAAATTGGTACGCAATTGTTTTACTTGATGGGCGAGTACTCTGTCAGATCTTTGAGCTATCTGAATGTATGCTTGCTGTTGCCTGTTAGTTTGGACTCGACAACTTAAAGCTCAAACTCAAAATCTTCTCCTAAAAAAGCATTTCAGACCGTGTCTTACATAATTACCTACATGTTATTCTCTAGGTACCCAGGGCCTCAAGTCTGCTATTGCAATAGTGTCAGAATGGTCTATCATTGATTTCTTAATTATTGATTTTTACAAGTTTGGTAATCTACTAATATAATGCCGTCATTATGACGTTCCAACGGTCAGCCACTGACACTCCATTTAAAGAATTTGTAACCGATCAATGATCGACCATTATGAATTTAGCAGATTACGAACTTTTAGCAAAATGACAATGGGATCGTGTTGGAGTGAGGAATTTATAAAAATAGCAGACATGGGCCCTGGTTTTTGTTAGGTAGGAAACACCAAAGCCTCGAACTAAAAACAAAAAAAAACTTTTTAGATGGTGTTAGTCAAATCATGTTATTATCGTTTACCAGGTGTATGCCACACGGGGCTGGCTCCAAAGTCTATACAGACTTGGTTTGCGGAGTTCCCAGGAAGAACAGAGTACATGGACACCTACAGTGCTTCTGCCAAAGCATGCTGGAGGTCTATGCAACGGTTTAAGGAACCCATGCCATCCACTAGGAGAAGGGCAGATGATACATGCAGCTAGGAGATATCGTTAAGTTGGATATGTTTCGTATTTGTATTTCCGTTTAATTTACAGATCAAGAATAAAATAAGGGAAGATATTAGGGGTTTCATTTGAATTAACAATAATACCCAACTTAGTTATTATTTGTTACTTTTCTTTATTTCTGTATAACCCAGGGTTCGAAAAAATCCTATTTTTATAATAAATATCAAAAATCCGATTTTTTTATATATATCGGATCCCCCCGGAACATGAAGGGCCAAGGAAGGAACACGGGTGGGTTTTAGTCAGTAAGAGTCTGACACTCCCTTCCGCTCCACCCAGAGTGGGAGGGGTCATTTGATGATTTCCCATCCTGAAAAAAAAGGGCAAGAAAAAGAAGCGAATTTCATTCTGTAAGGTGATTACACTTAAAAATGTGAAAGGAATTTGTAAATTATATAAGTGTCATATTATCACATTTTTTATTTTAAAAAGTAACAAAAGAATTAGTGTTTATTTGAGAAATATTTTTTTTAATGAAGACTTAAAAAAACAAGTACCTATTACTATGATAATCTTCATTTGTTTGTGAGATAAATCGACTAATTTTAATAATAATTTGTAATCATAAAAAAGTAAAAAGTAAATTATTCTGAATTGTAGTTTTTCGCAACGTGTTGCCAGGGTAAACATTAATCTCCAAAAATTTTAGTTCAGAAGACAGGAAAAAATCAATTGATATATATCAAGATAAAAATCAATTGATATATATCGTGATATATATCATGATATATATCCGCTGATATTATATCGGCGAACCCTGGTATTACCGGAAACAATATTCTGATAATTCAAAAAAAATTAGTCTTATCCAAATATTGTTGATAACCAAGAGCGATACATACATAAAATTGGGTAGTTACTTAAAATGATGTTAAATAAAATCGTACCTTAATAAAAAAATAAGATAAAATGAATATACAATATTGTTGAAGATGAGGATGACTAAATGCTTAATAGAAACACATTTTCATTTCTTTTGGTGCATTTCTAAGACATTTTTTTTTTCAAGAAGTGACATAAGTAAACAAAACATAAAATGTGAAGAAGAAATAAAAAGAAATAAAAAAAAGGTTAGTTGCTGGTCGCCAACAATACTTATAAAAACACTAAAACAATTTTAAGAAAATTATATATAAACGAATATTTAAACGACAAAATATAAGTGCTAACATACTTATATGTAGCCGCGAAACCAGTTATTCGGTTTTCCGGTTAGTTCGTCGGTTATTATTACTTATTTTTTAATGGATTATATTTTTGTGTTCACCAAAAATCTTAAGGTACATCTATGTATGCATTTCTAAAATTTTATTCTTCCCCGAAAAATACTGATCGTGCACCAAATATTAAAGGTTAGGTTAGGTTAGGTTATATTTTGGTGCACATTCAGTATATTTGGTGGAACACAGGCAAAATTAGGTAAATGAAATGGGAGTACTTTTAAATACAATTGAAGTACTTTTAAATACCATCCTTTTTTAATTACCGACGAAAAATTTCAATGCAGTGGAGTCCAGAATCATGTAATAAATCCATATATAGTAACTGTCTTCGCGTCAATGTTCTGTATACATAATGTATAAAAAAAAACCTAATAAAATATGAATTTAGTTCAGAAGACTGATACCCTAAGTTTTTCAAAGCTTGGTGTGCCTGATGGGTCCATAATGATCGCATATAATTTTAACTTACAACTTCTTAAGTCCACATTGTGGAGTGCAAATGAAGTATTGAGTACCTACCGGATTCCCTTATTGAAGCAGGAATTCATGAATATCTAAATTATGTTTATATTTATATGGTTCAATATTTAACCTTACGATGACTATCCTAATTCAAATGATATTAAGTTTTTACTTACCCGTTTCATGCCTAGTAACTTTTTTTTTTTTTAAGATAACCCGCGGTACGGGTTCAACGGCCCAAGACCAGAGCAACTAATAATAAATAATTAATGATCTGTGCTCTCAGAAAATCGTGTCAGTAAATGGTACGATGATAAATAGTTTCGATCAAAATCTTGAGAAACTAAAGCTGAATATTTAAGGCAACGATAACCGACTTTTAATTATTTTATACTGAAGATGACGTCTAAACAAGTAGTGTTAATGATTTGGAAAAAAAATATTATAATTATGTTAAATTAGAGCATTTTCTTAATAACTTAGTATATGAATATTTTAGATTATGTTTATATTACATAGTGAAATTAATTTGTAAAGTTATGTCTAACGCGGATACAAAACTGAGAATCACACAAAATCTATCAAACGTAGTATTCTGAAACCTTAACCTTTTTAAAGATATTTAATTATTGATCTTTTAGTATAGGTGTTTTATTAAAATACCTTTTGTTTTATGTGTAATAAATTCATAATGCGTTTTATTTGGGACAGCGCTCCTGGATGGGCGAGTCCTATACTGGCTGGACGTACGAGTACAACGCGTTGCATGAGCTCAGTATACAGAACACGCAAGCTTACCACTCAAGGTCACTGGCATATATCCGCGTCTTAAGTTAAGAGTCTGATACAGAAGACAGCTGTCTTCACGCGACACGCGTTGTGAAGAGGTTCCTCCCTCTGGATCTTGAAACCATGCTTTAAAGTCACGTACGCCATCTCGCTGCGAAACAGTACGTAAGTACTTAGCCCATTCATGGAATGTACCTATTTTAAATTGTAATCTTGTATATATTTTTTTTGCACATAATAATGATGTAACTGGTGAATAATAATGAGTACCTACTCTGTCAGGCCCTCTGCTACTCAGTAGACTGATAGCATATCAAGTTCTATTGAAATGAACAAAGGGAGACTATGCTAATATTTATGTTTACATGCGATACAATGTGGGTAACTATTTAGGTTATTGTTTGTATGAGAATGGGCTTGTTGTTAACTTCGAACTTGGCTTTTGAAGAATTTCTTGTACGTATCTGTCATTGTATGGCATTTGATTACGTTCTCATTTTCATGGCAGGATCATCAATCTTTAGACCAAGCATGCTGGCATCGGAAAAAAATATATAACTAGTAAGAAGTGTATGACAAAATTAAGAACAATGAAGTCTACTTGTTGACTGGCAAAAGGAACGGAATGAATGCGTCAGTTTTACAAACATTTGGCCGCTTTAAAATTGTGAACGTGACGAAGAAAAAATTGGTTTCACAAAATAAATAATATTATTTTACCGTGATCACGTCATAATAATAATCTTTGTACCTAATGGCCACCACGTTAAATGAATCATAACTTCATAAGTTATGTTTAATTCACCATAACATATACTCGGTAAATATATACGGTATATAATTATGTATATATGGTATACTATACTCCACTTGAAATAATATTAGACATTAAAAAAAAACCTTTTTTATAGTCCGTTTAACCGATTTTGACTTATATTCCGTAAGCATAAGGATGAGATTAAAAGCAAAAAACCGGCCAAGTGCGTGTCGGACCACGCACAATGAAGGGTTCCGTAGTTAGGATGAATTTATCCTAAGAACAAACTTATTTATTTATTAAAACTTTATGCACAAGTAAATAAAAAATACTGTACAAAGGCGGACTTAATGCCAGAGGCATTTTCTACCAGTCAACCATGTCACAACAACAAACAGCCACAGCCAACAGTCTTATCATGTAGTTGAAAAACATGTTTTCCTATACAGAATGTATGGGAGAACATTTTTTTCAACTGTTAGTGTAAGTTGGTCGCCAATTAGTCGGTAAATTGTAAAGCCTACTTAGCTGTGATAGTTTTCCTTTTAACTTCGTTATACAGGGTGTTTGGCAGAACGTTGAACATACGAAAATGGTAGATAGGTGGGGTCATCTGCTACTTACTCAACCCAAATTTATTTGGCCCTGGCCACCTGGATATTTAAAAGAAAAAATTGTTTTGTTCTCCTAGTTTCACCACTTTCTTAACTTTAAAGTGTAATTTTTATAACAAATGGGTAATATATATATATTTATTTTTATTTTTTTTAAACTTTAATATTGGCAGATTCTTATAAAATTATTGCTTTATTCAGATGTCAGCTAGAAAAAAAGTTATAAGTCCTCAAACTTACAGAAAGATGTAAAAAATTATGAAATAACTCTTAAAGGTCACACACTAGGGATGTTTTTCTAGAATTGGGACTCCTCAATCATTTATTGTTTTTTTTAATGCAAGTTGAAGTTAAGATTTAAGTATTTTTTACATCTTTCTGTAAGTAAGAAGATGCTTTAATGAATAAAAACAAAAAACCAATTCATATAATTAGTGAGTGCGAAGCAAGCACTTGATTATTATGGACTAGCTTTTGCCCGCGGCTTCGCCCGCGTGGATGTCGGAACAAACCCAACGGGAACGTACTACCGGGATTGAAAGTACTCTATGACCGGGATTAAAAATACTGAGTAATTCAAAACCTTAAAAATAAAACTTTTTGAGTTATGTAAGGCACGCAGTAAATTCTCCCGTAAAAACTTAATTACCCCTCATTCCCTTGTTTGGGATCAATTCCCAAAAATCCCATATACTCCTTTTTTTTCTGTCAAAAGAATGAGCACCTTTTGAGGGGATGTTTTGAAAAACTAATTATGAAAAACTTTGTGTCTTATTTAAGAACGTATTTGTGCTGAGTTTCAAGTATATGAGCTAAAAAAAAATTTTTTTTCCATACAATCTAAATCCCCCCCCCCCCCGTTTTCACCAAAGCCTTTCTGAAACCCTGAGCCTTTTTTTAAATAGATCAGTCCGTTACGGTTTTTTTCCATACAATCTTTGACATCCCTCAATCCCCTCTTGTGCCAAGTTTAATTTTTATTTATAACTCAAGGAATAAGATTTTTCAAGCAAATCAAATCACCCCTTTTTACCACTTTAAAGGGTTGAATTTTAAAAAATCCGTTTTTAGCGGATGCCTACGTCACAATAACTATCTGTGTGCCAATTTTCAGCCAAATTTGAACTATGTGTTGATAGCCATCAGTTTTTCCATACAAACTTTGACACCCCCAATCCCCGTTTATGGGGTAGTTTAAAAAAAAACTGAAATAAACAAACTTTATTATTTAATTAGATAAGCATTTGTGCCAAGTTTCAAGTTTATAAACTCAAGGAATAAGATTTTTCAAACAAACGAAATCCCCCATTTTTACCCCATTAAAGGTTGAAATTTCAAAAATCCTCTAATAGCTGACGTCTTGTACTCTATATCCTAATCTAATCTAACCTAATCTAACTATCCTAATCTATATCTATGTCGATTCTCCCGGAGAAGAGGATGGAAGGTTCTTCGGGGGAGGGGCCCGTGGCTAAATAATGACAGCCGTACAGGTCGATCGATCAGGTTAAGCTACACTTGCTGCGGTTGGTCTGTGGATGGGTGACCATCTTTACCAGTCCGTGCCTCGGAAAGCACGTTAAGTTGTTGGTCTGGGCTGTCATTCGTGGATCTACGACAGTCGTTACGGGAGTCAGAAGCCCGAAAGTATGGTTGTCAGAGAACCAAAGGTTATCGTATTACCCAGTAACTGCGTTGTAGAGGTCAGATAGGCAGTCGCTCCATGTAAATTACTGTAAAGTTAGAAACAGTACACGTGTACTTTTATTATTTTTACTTGAATACAAAATTTAGCGAATGAACAACTTCAATACAAGACTTCATCTCGCTTTTCAGAAACTTGTGGGTTGAAATAAAAAAAAAACAACGATTTACGTTGTGTTAGTTTCCAACCATAAGCCGAAATATTTATGATTTTAACTTAAAAAAGGAAATTTAATTTAAAAAGAAAAAACATCAACCTTTTCACCCCCTAGGTTGAAATTCTAACAACACCGTTAGCTTCCAACCATAAGCCTTGATATTACGTGATTTTTCTTCGAAAATTAAGGACTTTTCAACTTCATCCCCCTTTTTAACCCTTTGGGGTTGGAAATGTCAAAAACGCTGAGATACGTATAAAGTAAGTTTCAATCGTCAGTCTAAACACAAAATTTCAAGATCCTTACTTCAAAACTGCCGGACTTTCATATAAACTTCCATCCCCTATTTTACCCCTTTAGGGGTTGAATTTCGATAAATCCTTCCTTATTCCTTATTCCTTCCTACATTATAAAGAGAACCTCTGTGCAAAATTTCAGCTTTCTAGATCCAAGGGTTTGGGCTGGGCGTTGATGAGTTAGTCAGTCAGTCAGGACTTTTGTTTTTATTTATATAGATAAAAAGAAATCTAAACAAAAAAGATATGACTTTGAATTATTGATCGAAGACTTTGAATAATAGTGTAAAAGATGGTTATGTTGAGAAAATATAGGAAAACAAATAAAAGTATAATATATGTATATTGAAGTTGAATGCTTCGGAATTATGAACATTAGAGACAGAGTAGTTAGGAATTGTGATTGTTAGGATGAAAAATGTTAGGAAGAACATTTTCGGATTTCCAATTATCGGATTTGACAATTTAGGTGAACTTTGGCGCACCCCCTGTATGTAGGTACTACTGCCGTAACATTTGAATTTCTAACTACAACCGTTTAGTTGATAGAGGGAGGGGACACTTGACTCTAACGAAAATTGGTACTTTAAAGCTTGATAAGTCACGAACGGTTTACTTAATCAAAAAACGGTCTTACCAAACCCCTAATATTTTTGAAAGACCTATCCAACGATATCCCACACTATGGGAAGGACGAAAAAAAAATGATCATCCCCACTTTACGTGTAGGGGAGGTACCCTAAATAATTGTTTTTTTCAAAATTTTATTTTACCACTTTTTCGGCGTCATTAACGTGTATACTCGTGCCAAATTACAACTTTCTAGTACCAACAGTTTTTCAGCTAAACTGCGGACAGACAGACAGACGGACAGACAGACGGACATGGCGAAACTATAAGGGTTCCTTGTTGACTACGGAACCCTAAAAAGTGGTTACAATACCAACTGTTTACTGCAGCTGCCATTTGTCATGCCACCAACACAATAGAAGTCAAAATCGGTTGAACGGACTGTAAAATGGTTTATTTCAATGTCTAATCTTATTTCAAATGCGAGTTTTTATTCATACATTTTATTTACCTAGTAGGTATTTGTAAAATTTACAAATACCTACTACTAAGGCCTACGAAACTCCTCGCTGGCGTGATGACTTAGAGCCGTTTATGGGAGTAGTATATAAGTTACTAGCTTTTGACCGCGGCTCCGCCCGCGTGGATATTGGTTATCGCGTAAAAAAGTAGCCTATGTCCTTCTCCATATCCCAGGCTATATCTGTGCCAAATTTCATGACGATCGGTTCAGCGGTTTAGGCGTGAAAACGTAACATACAGACAGACAGACAGATAGACAGACAGAGTTACTTTCACATTTATAATAGTATATAGTATAGTATATAGTATAGTATAGTATATAGTATACTAGCTTTTGCCCGCGGCTCCGCCCGCGTGGATGTCGGTTATCGCGTAAAAAAGTAGCCTATGTCCGTCTCCATATCCCAGGCTATATCTCTGCCAAATTTCATGACGATCGGTTCAGCGGTTTAGGCGTGAAAACGTAACATACAGACAGACAGACAGACAGACAGAGTTACTTTCGAATTTATAATATTAGTATGGATAGTATGGATAGTATGGATTGAACACACAGGAAACAGTGGAAAGTTTTAGTCACAGTGTATATTTACTGAATAAATCAGTAGGAATTGTTCCTATTATTATTTTTCTCTGGCGAACATATTATATACACAGTTTTTGAGTTATTTTTGTCAAATATTGATAATGATAAATCATTCTCGCTGGTCTGTGTGTTATACACTTATTTCCGGAATGGAAGCTTGATAAGCCTGTATATTATTAAAATATGACACTGATTTATGACTGCTATAAATAAAGAAGAGTTTATTTGATTGTTATTATGTTTATGTGGAAATTTTTTAATGGAGTATTTGCAAAAAAGCATAATTTTTAGTAAAATGGTTTTCATTGAAAAAATTTACCTACTTTTAAATATTTGGTCCGAGATCGACTGAGTGTGCCATTTTATTTAATATCTTACTACAAGAATATAATAAATAATATATTATTTACTGAGAAATATATATTAATTTATTTCGAGAATCATAAATACAATACCTATAGATACAATCTTCCATTCAAATATATATATTATGTACCTACAAGTATAAAAGGAAAAAAAGGAAGAATTCATTGAGCATAAAAAAATTCGTCCGCACCGCTGTCAGTGGGAAAATTGCCCGAAAGGCTGGTAGCGTTGCCACGTTGGATGGCAATGCTGATTCTTTGGCCTAAAAATAGGCCAGCCCGCTTGGCGATGTCCCAAAATACTCGATGAGCACTCGGATCCCACGGCCTTAAGTAATTATATTCTTTGGTTAAGGCGAATTTTGAACTAAACTAAAATAAATGTTAAAAAACTGCTCAGTTTTTACTTAGGTTTATTATCACTGATATGAGTTTTACACATAAACTATGGATATAATATCACATGTAAAGAATAGTGTTTTATTGCATTATCAGAAGGAAAGTATTCTATTGAATTATATTATTATGAATAATAAAATTCAATAGAATACTTTCATTATAAATAAAATAAAGAGCCTTTTATTTCTTGCCAACTAATTTACACAATAATATAAAGGTTAAAAAAATATTATATAAATGTTAGTTATTATAATCTAAGCTGTGTGTTAGTGTGTTATATTATATTATTTAGTTTCTAAGTAGGTACCTATTCTGTAGATATATAATATTATTCTGCAAGAATCCCTCTACAGGTGAATCTCCCAGAATACTTTCATTAACATATTATTTTAATTTCATTTACATATTTTAGTGGTACCGGAAGACGTAGCGTGGGAAGGCCTCCCACAAGGTGGACCGATGACCTTGAGAAAGCCGCAGGAATCCGATAGTTGCGGGAAGCACAGAACCGGTCGAAGCGGCGGTGCTTGGGGGAGGCCTATGTCCAGCAGTGGACGTCTTTCGGCTGAAATGATGAGTGGTACAAAAATACTGGATCGAAATTAGGTATTCCTAAATGAATATATTCAAATTGAATGTCAGAAGTGTTTTAACAAAATTAAAAAATAATGATCACGTCATGTCGTATAGAATTAAAAAAAAACTTTAGATCTTTAAAAATATATAATATACTATATTTAGGGAGAAGAAAGAATATATTAAACATTTCTTTAAAAAATACTTGAGATATATTATTATAATTTTTATAAACACTAATATTCTACTAATACTATAAGTAGGTAGTTATGATATAGCTGTATTTATTGTAATCTTCCGACTTTCCGTTTTTCGATGTGACGTTCTTTTCTGCACCCAGTTCGAGTGCATTTTGGATAGTTTTCCCAAATGAAGGTAGTATTACGTAACTAGTGACTTCGTTTACTAGAATAGTACTACACAGCACCAGAATAAGTACCTGAAATCAAAAGATTACTGTTAATTAAAAGTGTTGGGTGCCGGACGTAAAGAATAGCACTATCCCATTTCCTCCCATGGGTGCCGTAAAAGGTGACTAAGGGATTTCCTAGAGAATGGGCAGCAGCGTACTCTATGCATTTTTAACACCATACTGCGTTCACCAACCCGCCTGCCAAGCGTGGCGATTATGGCAAATCCCCCCCTATAGGGGGAGGCCTATGTCCAGCAGTGGACGTCTTTCGGCTGAAATCATGATGAAATATGTTGACTACGACAACGTTTCGACGTATCGGTAAAAAAATAATAACTGTCTTCTCATCAATCTGCCTAGCCTTTTAACTATATTGTGGTCAGCTTCCAGTCTTACCGGACGCAGCTGACCTATCTTACATGGAGCGACTGCCTATCTGACCTCCACAACCCAGTTACTGGATTACACGATACCCCTTGGTAGATCCACAATTTGCAAACACGTCTGCTGAAACTGGTAGTACCAAAGTATCAAATACCGTGACAATTGTACAGGTTTATTTAAACATTGCAGTGTTACCAGTTCTAGCCCGCGCTGAGTACTTGTTTCTCATAGAACATTTTGACAACATTCGAGATCCAGATTCCAGTGAAAAATGATGTGAATACCCGTCAGTCAAAATTAAAATCAAATGCCATGTAAAAATATTTTTTATGGTAGACGCACCGCATCTTTCACAGTACCTTATTTACTAAACCAAATACCTTTAGACATTCGCGACTCAATGAACAGTAAAAACATAAAACACAAGAGCTCAAAGAATACTACAACTCCATTTTACCTTAATTTGTCAATAGCGCGTTGAGAAAATTCCAGACCATGGCATGCTAAGACAGACCCATTATAAGGAAACAACTTGTGTTTTTAAATTTAAAAAAAATAAAAAGACTCTCTATTTATACAGATTGTAAAATTATTGAGTAAATACCATACAGGAGCCGAACCCACGACTCGTTGCGTAGAAATCAGTCGCTCAGATACTGCTCTTATCAATCGACATAATAATTTATTTATTTAGTAGGGTAGGTAGGGTAGGTAGGGTAGGTAGGGTAGGTAGGGTAGGTAGGGTAGGTAGGGTAGGTAGGGTAGGTAGGGTAGGTAGGGTAGGTAGGGTAGGTAGGGTAGGTAGGGTAGGTAGGGTAGGTAGGGTAGGTAGGGTAGGTAGGGTAGGTAGGGTAGGGTAGGGTAGGGTAGAGTAGTGTAGTGGAGTTTATACTATATTTCCATTGCGCGTAGACACACTGCCACAGTCAAATAGCTTTTGACAGAACGAAGTCTGTCGGGTCAGCTAGTATTAACATAAAAGAGCACAAAGGTACTGCTTATTTCAAAAGAAATTTCTTCCAGCAGAGACCTGCGAGAGGAAAGTTGGATAAGAAATGTAGACACAGTGTGTAGAAAAGTTAAACAAGAAAATGTAAATTAAAACACTTAAAACAAAACTATAACTATATAAAATATATATACAAATACATACACATATAAATATTTATTTTATTTTATACTAGCTTTTGCCCGCGGCTTCGCCCGCGTGGATGTCGGTTATCGCATAAAAAAGTACCCTATGTACTACCCTCTCCATATCCCAGGCTATATCTCAAAATTCTAACTTAATATTAATTTTAATTGTGACTCACTGTGTGTTTAATAGCGAGCTGGTAATGAGTTGAACTATCGAACTAATGTGCACACTAATAGGGTTGAAAATAAAACCACAATTGTGTACTGATCTAAGCTGGTATATTTAATTAAAATTGCGAGACCCCAACCAAATCGCGGTAACGAAGCCATTGTGAGATCTATTTCGACGTCAACGCCATCTATCGAGCTTGACATCAAACTTTTAACATTTCACAATAATAACTATGGTTTTATGGTTTCTTCATGAACACTATGTGAATAGAAACCGAAACAAATGATTTAATATAGTAAAAGTACTTATGTTCTGAACGTGAATGAGTCTTTACCTAAAGATAACAAACACAAAATCAAAATACGAAATTTCACTCAAATTCTTAAAGCAATCAATTGTACCAAATACAACACGAAATAAAATTGCGACACAAATAATAATTTTAGAATAATTCACGTAAGTACCAACGATGTAAAAACAAAACGAAATCCTCCGAAATGTCGCATGGTACACCGTTTGTCCTGAGAAAACGCTCGAAATGTCTAATGAACACCATTGGTGCATAACTTTTCCCAGGGTCACGTTCGCAATTGGACGAAATATTTGACATTTATTTTGTACTTGCAATACGATCTGGATGTAGAATTCGATTAATCGACTAATACTTGACCGGTTGACATTTTAGCGGGAACACCACTAAACGAACGAAAAAAGAAAACAAAATACGTCTATACTCTGTGGTCGTGTGGCGGTGTGACGCGATGCTTAATGTAAACATTCATCAAGGTTATACGTGCGTAATGGATTCAATGAGAAAACGGTTTAATCTTAGAAGAATCTTATACAGAATTACTGAGAAATAAGTGTAGATTTCGTATTGAGTGTTAGTTTATCGAAAAGTGATAAATATGTCAGTGAAAAAGTAACGAAAGTTTTGGAATGCACAAATTTTGATCATAAGGCCGCCGTGTTTAGTAATGTTTTTATGATAAATATTCTTGTATACTGTTTGAAATACACGTAAGTAGCTAGCTTATTTATCTACGAACATAATTTGGCTAATAGCTACTGATATTATAGCGTATTGTTATCGTAATCGTATTTCCAAGAGTAAAATTCGGCAAACAAATACCTACAAAAAGTCAATAAAATGGATATAGTATGTTATCCTTAAGAGATAGACATATGCCATCGCGGACTTTTTTGAAGACCTTTTTATGATACACAATTCCACCATACATTATTTTGTTATATCTCAAAGGGTTTAGACAGCGTTTTCGTTGAAAGCTCCCAGACGGCTTATTTTTTTCCGACTTCTCCAACAAATATCGTTAATTCATACAAAAATGCATACAAAAACATAACAAATTGTATACTAAAACCTTCCTCGAGAACCAAGCTATCCATTGGTGAAAACAGCATGAGAATCGGTGCAGTAGTATTTGAGTTTATCGCGAACAGACAGACAGACAGACAGACAGACAGACAGACAGACGCGGCGGAGGACTTTGTTTTATAATATGTAGTGATATATATTTTTTAATTATTGTTTTGATTTAAAAAATAATAACGTTTTAAAATAATATTTAAAATTTTCCTAATACTGTGCTAAACTAACTGCTAGTGAGAAATGTTCAAATTACTACGAATAACGTGTGTAGATAAAAATATTTAAGGAAAAACTACATCATTAATATATATATACCTATGAAAATAAAGCAGGTATTTGATTAGCAAGTAGGCATTTGATACGATTATGTTTCAGTGAATAATATTATTTAATTTTTTATTAAATAACAGCTACATTGTGCAATGTTATAAACAGAAAAACATAAATAACTTATGTACCTAATAATGTAGCTCACAGCGCTGTTCACAGATTACCATTATTGAATAAAAACTTTAAAGTCACTAGGAGGTGAACTGTTCATGCATGACAGTTACACTAATATTATAAAAACAGAATAAAATAAAAAGTGTTTTAAAAACAACATCAAATCCTTAATTGTGTCGTATATAATTAAAAACAGCAATCTGTCAGTTTTACGCAATTCAAGTTATGAATTATAACACTGTCTTTTTAAAATATTTTTTACGTATTTAGTCACATCGTATCAAAAACAACCCATATTGGTATCAAATACAGCAATCTGCATACGACTGTTTGTTCCTCCCCGACCCTTGGTCCTCCCCGACCCTTGACTGTAAGTGAAGCGCCAGCACGCGTTTTAGCTGAGCAGCATGTAATCCAAACTCCCCACGATAATAATCAAAACACTAATTTTATCCAGCCACCGTCGGTCCCTTGCCACCCTCCCTCCGACTCAGCTGCCCTAAGCCGAGGTTCGTACCCCACAGGGGGTGCCCTTAGCGAGCAGCAGTCGTTTAGTTTATAGTTTTTACGCCCTGGCTGGAGGCAATAAGTTTCGTTAGGAGCTTAAGGCAGCCACAGGAAAGTCCGGTTAAAGAGTCGGAACCTTAGTGGTTACACTCTGAGATGCCCCAGATAAAAAAAAAAACGACTGTTTGTAATAATGAAACTATTTTTCCTAATTACCGTTAATAAGTCAAAAGTCAGATTGCTGTTTTTGATTCTATATGACTCATTAATTTAGCATTCCATGAGTTCAAGTTTCTCATACAAAAGGCATCGAAACCTTATCAAAGAGCATATAAATACGTCTATATGTTCAAATGCTTCATTGCAGGTGCCTGCCATTCGCAGAACTGGTGAACATAGACCACAGTGTTATATTGGCAGGTACCTACTGCAAAGAGTTTGCCTGTACGCAGCTGCCGTCTAGGGACAGTTCTAGGGATTGCATAGCACAATACATTATTTAAATCCATACAGTCAAAATTGCCATTAACAATGGCAATTTTGACTATTTTGTAACGATATAATTTAAAACTTCCCTGGTCACTAAACTCCCATAGACGGCATAACAATAAGAATTCTATTGTGTCTCGTTAAGTGTCCCAGAAAGTGTCAAAAGAGTGTTCATGGAGTTTCTTCTCCATAAGAACTTATTACGCTTTGGAATGGGCAACTAGCTTCATATTTCGGATTGACGGACTCCTTGACAATATAAATGGTTTAATTGAAATAAATGCGAGTTTCAATTCAATTCATCTTTATTGCAATCCATAATGTGCACATAAAGGTGGTAAGTATTAATAAATAGAAACAATTCTAGACCCTGTCGGGCATAGTGGCGAAACAGCAGAGTGCCACGAATCAAGCTACATTTTCCAGTATAAGCTGATCTCTCATTGTAGGGAAATCCTATGCAATTCTAGATCACCTTATATTGGATTTGTATAGCTTGATATGTAGCCGTGTGTACTAAATATTTAAATTATTTCCTTTCTATCTGTATTTTTGCAACAGTATTAGTTATTATATAATACTTAACACTTTACTATTATTTATTCTCTGAATATCTTTTGTGTAGGTCAATTTTTTTTTTTTAATGTATTAGGTTTTATATTATTATTGCTTATTTATTTGCTTAAATATTTTGTTGCAATTAGTATATTTAATACTAGCTTTTGCCCGCGGCTCCGCCCGCGTAGATGTCGGTTATCGCGTAAAATAATAGCCTATGTCCTTCTCCATATCCCAGGCTATGTCTCTGCCAAATTTCATGACGATCGGTTCAGCGTTTAGGCGTGAAAACGTAACATACAGACAGACAGACAGAGTTACTTTCACATTTATAATATTAAGTATGGATAGTTCATATAGTTTATAGCTATTATATGTAAAAAAAATCTGTCAAGCTTTTTTCCAACCATGTTGGGAACGGCTTCGGCTTATTCCACATATCCCCCCTTAAAATCCCCATTAGGGGGAAAAGTGGATTCTATAAAAAAGAAGTCTCTTCCAGTCTAACCGGATGCAGCTGAATACCAGTATTTTACCTGGAGCAACTGCCTATCTGACCTCTATAACCCAGTTACTGGATAATACGATACTCCTTGGTAAGACTGGTTGTCAGACTTTCGTTCCTTTGACGACCCGTAACGACTGTCAAAGTTCCTCGAATGACAGCCAGGACCAACAGCTCTCGCTATGTAAGGCCTCTCGCCCACGGCGACTTTTTGTAGCGATGCTGTCGCGCGTCCGCATCGATACAGCAGATTCAGTCGCGATGCAAACGCGATGCTGTCGCGCTTCTGTCGCGATGCAAACGCGCCACAGTTGCACTGATGCTCGGTTCTCCACCCACGCGCCACCCTCCCTCCGTTCTCTCCCCGATGTGGTCCGACACGGTCGCGCGTTTGCATCGATACAGTCGCGATGCTGTAGCGCGTTAGTAGCGCATTGGCATCGCTTCTGTAGCGCGTTGTAAATGCGACTAACACGCGTTAGTAGCGATGCTGTTGCGCGTTTACGTAGCGCGCGACAGTATCGCTACAAAAAGTCGCCCTGGGCGAGGGGCCTAAAGATGATCACCCATCTACGGACCAACCCCGGCAAGCGTAGCTTAATTTGATTGATCGACCCGTGGTCTGTTATGAGTTCCTCATTTCCTCAGCTCCTCTCTTTATTATAAATAGCAAAGTATGAATGAGTTTATTAGATCTCCAGTAGGCCCCAAATTCCCATGAGCTCATTGCTCTGTAACTAATTGAGAATCATCACGCCAGTGTTATACACATGGGGATATATACCTATGTATTGTATTTAGATACGCGGTTGTTAATGATGAAATTGGTATGATTGTGGGCTGTGCACGATAACTTATCGATCTCTCAGTCAATTGGCTTGAAATCTGTTGTAGGTAAGTACCTTATTTATATATATGTTTTAGGGTTCCGTACCCAAAGGGTTAAACGCGACCCAATAGGTAATAACAACTAAGTAGTAATAACTAAGACTCACTCTGAGAAGTTTTGTGTTTTCACTTCTGTCGGCAGTCCTTAAGACTGGGATTTTTTAAATTGCTAGTTGCTATTCTCATTATATGAGTTTCAGATGCTGGGTCGTCTTATTTTATAGTTCATACCTTCATTAAAAGGTCCTTACTTCTAATTATACTCCATTTACTATAGCATTAGACAAATAACGGCTAAACAACGACAGTTATTGTATAATATTGTTGAAATTACTGCACTTTAGAGTTATTTTTTTAATGTAAATGGTAAATAGATTACATGGCAGTGCTTTAACGGAGTTTATTAAACGTTTACATCGAAATAACGAAAGGGTGAGAACAGTTATTTGTCTAATGTTACAATAAATGGAGTATAGGCTAACTCTTTTCAGATCTCAAATAACGAGAGAAAAAATAGGTACTGAGTGCTCTAAACCATTAATTATCCTTATACATAAATACTTACAATGCAACTCCCCAATAATTTCAATTATAGTGTGATAATTATTTTAATTGCAGACACTTTTAACTTGTCAGGAGGATGTTAGTTGCCGCTATCCAAAGATCAAAGTCTGAACTTTGGTTTGTTCAGAACTGGCAAAAAATCTCAAGGTTGGATATGTTTAGTTTGCCAACCGTACTTTAACATAGAGTACTGTATTCTATTTAATCGTACTTTATAATCTACAAAATCAATAGAGTACGCTTAAATACTTACTCTATTTATATTGACCCTGACTTTAAATAGATTTGAATGAGTTCCTGCCACTTTAAACCCTGACTTTAAATAGATATGAATGAATTCCTGCTACTTTAGCATTCACTGAGAGTGTTACCAGTCAGCGCCGTATTTTCCTTGAGCCACTATCTGGGTAAATATCCAGGGCCCCGCGATCCATGGGGCCACTTAGTTCTTGCCAGCGTCGTAGCTAGGGGCTGTCAAATTAGAAAAGTTATCTTATACTAGACGGGTTGTTAAAATTTTCGAGATCGCTCCGCTCGCTCGTACATTTTCTAATTCTAAGGCTACGTCCGCACAGACAAGCGGCTTGCTTAGCGACTAGAGCCTAGTGGCTTGCGCTCAGGGCCTCAAGTCTGCTATTGCAATAGTGTCAGAATGGTCTCTTCATTGTGAGTTTTTGACAGATTTGCCATACAAACACTGTCAAATACTCACAATGGCGAGACCATTCTGACACTATTGTAATAGCAGACTTGAGGCCCTGGGCCTCAAGTCTGCTATTGCAATAGTGACAGCATGGTCTATCATTGATTTCATAATTGTTGATTTTGACAAGTTTGGTAATCTACTAATATAATGGCGTCATTATGACTTTCCAATGGTCAGCCACTGACACTCAATTGAAATAATTGGTAATCTCGTACATAATGACAAATGAAACTTCCTACTAAACTTCCAACTTCTTACTACTTCAGATTGCTTGTAACACTAATAAATAATATGTAAAAATATATATAAATGAAATTTGGCATGAATAAATGTTCAAAATGCCATTGTAATACAATTCTATTACGAGACCATTGACCGACCAATGATCGACCATTATGAATTTAACAGATTACGAACTTTTAGCAAAATGACAATGGGATCGTGTTGGAGTGACGAATTTATAAAAATAGCAGACTTGGGCCCCTGGCTACTTGCTAGGATACACGGTGGCCGCATTGCAGGTGGTTTGTATGATGGTTCGCTAAGTGCCTTGCTCATTTGCTTGTCGGCACGTAGACGAGACTTTCAAAACAGTTCTAAAACTGCTGCTTACAGAAAATTAAAATGTAATATATACCATTTCACGGCCTTATCCATCATGTTGGGTTCATGACATAAATAAGTCACGGTCGAGTCATGGGGAGTTTAATGTTCTGAATAAACAATTGCTTAATTTTGACGACAAATTTTACTAATATTTGCGTATGACAAGAGAAACATTTGATCTACTTCTCAGTAAAGTTAAAGGAAAATGAACTCAATTGGATACTCATCTTTGAAAAAAAATCTTCTAAAATGCCTCGCGCCTCGTGACGAAAAACCAAGACGTTTGTTTACTTCGATACACGCTAAGCGACTAGCTAGACGCCAAGCGCGTAGTGCGGCCGGTCGCGAACATTCTAGAACGTTCGTTTTACTAAGCTACTCGCTAGGCTCTAGGCGCTAAGCAAGCCGCCTGTCTGTGCGGACGTAGCCTAATACTTTTCTGCATAAGTTGACAAAGTACTACCCAATTTTTTTATGGATTATCAAGGAAAACCTAATCTATACCAGGCGTGGAGCTAAAAATACAAAAGTAAAGAAAATATCGCAATAACATCACATTATTAGCATATATACCAATACAATTACTTCACACACTACACAAGTGAGGAAAAAGTAGTGACAATTACTAATGTGTTTATTAATTTTAACGGGTGACTAACATAAGTTGGTCTGTAATGTGCGCTTTTATAATTTCGAACGTGACGATAGTATCGTGGACGTCGACGTCCACGTCACGGCATCACGATAACACAGGGGTAGCAAAATAATTTAATAGTAAACCTTTCTAATGACCTACACTGAAAAAAATATTTAGCCTAACTACTTCGGCTATTTCAGGAATACTCGTAATGTTTGACAAGACTTTATAAACGTTAACTTGATTTAATAAAAGTGATACACAACAGCCAGCACAGGTTTTGGTTACATGTTGCATAAAGTTATGTGGTCACTTTTTTGTGTTACATGTTGACGAAAGTTTGGTTCTTCTTCTTCTTTGCTTCGCTCTTGACAGAGCGGTCGTGGTCACAATGAGCTTTGTCCAATCGCAGGTGTTGTCGTAACTCGCCTCACGATCTCCCTCCATCTGGTTCTGTTAGATGACAGTCTGGTGCATTCACTAACAGGGCCTCCAACTGCGGATTTAATCTGATCGGTCCACCTAATCGGTGACCTCCCGCGTGGCCTACTGCTCCTTCTACTCTGCCCTGCACCACTAGACGCTCTATGGAGTCATAATTCCGTCTCGAAACATGCACAAAGAACTTCAGTATTCGAGACTGTACTAGTGCTGATAGACGCTGTTTGATGCCGAGTTCTTGGAGTATGGACACGTTTGTGCGGAATTCTGTCCACGAGATCCCAAGCATTCTTCTTAAAGTTTGGTTATGTATAAGTAAACATTTTTTTCAGTGTATATCTTCAAAATTTCTATATTCGTTAGGTGCATAGATAAGAATGATAAGTTCGTTATTTGTCAGTACCCAACTCAATCAGTACGATACGGAACTGTTTGCTATACATAGAAGATAATTATGCAGTATTGTGTTTAGACGACAAAGTAGCTCGCAACATGACAGACGATATGATAATTATATGTAGCCATGACTTCAGGGAACCCTTATCAAGGCCAAATGTATTAGCGACTGGTTCTTAATAAGTTCGCGTCTTTGTAACAGAAATCTTAACTAATGATAAATATTATATTTACATAAATTTACAACATGAATTGACGTTAAGTCGGCAGAGAAGCTAGGCACGTACTAATTAGTTTGACAAACTGCATTTAGCGATTAATCGATCTTAATATTATAAAAGTGAAAGTAACTCCGTCTGTCTGTCTATTACGTTTTCACGCCTAAACCGCTTATCTGATCGTCATGAAATTTGGCAGATATATAGCCCGGGATATGGAGAAGGACATAGGTTATTTTTTTACTCGATAACCGACATCCACGCGGGCGCATCCGCGGGCAAAAGCTAGTAAGTAATATGTTTATATTTGCCCGGTTGATAGCAATAGACTCGCCCCTATTACATGAGACTGAAATATACTCGTAACTGGCGAAATGTGGGTGTAGGTGCGGTCAGCTGCAGAGAAATCTCACCCCCTAACAATGAAGAAATACATTGCTAGGGGGTGAAATTTCTCTGCAGCAATTAACGTTCTAGCCTTTTTTTCGTTTCAGTATTTAACAACATTATACTGAATTTGATTTAGTCCCATCTCGGCATCTTCCCATCTCGGCACCCATGAATTTGTTTATCATGCCCACGAAACATTCCCATCTCGACATAAATAAATTCATGGGTGCCGAGATGGGGCTTCTCTTTCTATTTTTCTTTTTTTTGTTTTTTTTTCCTTATTTTTTTTTAAACCCTTAATTTGTGATTATTTGGTAACAATAACATAGAGTTGGTGTTGATTTGATAATGCCATCACCCCACGCGTGTCTAGTGTCTTATTATCAGGGGTGGTTTATTTCGTGCCAATTTTTACGCAATTTATTTTATTTGAAAAATTCAGTATTCAATATTTTTTTTATTAAAAATAATAATACAGACTAATACCAACTTGTAATAACTTCTGTATTTAATTTGATCACATATCGCCACTCTGTATGGAAACCCCCATAACGATTTTCCCAGTTCGGGGACCGAACCCGGGACCAACACCAACAGACGCTTGCGACCACTAAACCTACTGGCCATAAATTAAATATTTTTCACAATTCTTTGTTTCATTTTGTGGTGTATGGCTTGATGTTATTCTGTGTAACAATAGCCTATTACATTATTCTATAATGCATTTTTTTAGTATCACATAATATTATGGGATGAAAAATTCCTTCACGTTATTTGTTATGCCTATTAGCGACACGAGTAACTAGAGCTCGGTTAAATAAGGCACGTAGGGTTATATAAATCGGTAAAATAACGAAATATTCTGAAAAGTGTTTTTGAACTTCTTGACTGCCCCGTTGGTGTAGTGGTTGCAAGCGTTACTGCTGAGCATGAGGTCCTGGATTCGATTACCAGGTCGGGCAAAGTGTTATTGTTTTTTTTTTGGATTCGTGCCCAGTTGATAGCAAAAGGCTCGCCCCCTATTACATGGGACTTTACATAACTGGCGAAATGTGGGTGTACTATTATTATAGATACGCTTCCCATTACTTTCAGGGACTAATACGGGACTTAAAACTAATCAAATTAAAAAAGTCTTTATTAAAGTTTTAAACATTGACTGCAACCGCGGTCACCGGTGACCGCTAACAATAGTTTTTCTATTGTGTCTGTTGTCTGACAGTCAAAGCCTTAAGCGAATAGTATTAATAATTATAGTACTTACGTATATAAAATTTGCACGCCGACATTAAAGGCATAATAAGAGATCGATATAATTTATTTTAAGAACTTTCTGTACCTTATTTATGCAAATAAATGATTTTTGATTTTGTATAACAATTTTTAACCTAAATTAACATGTTTACTTTTCAGCCCAGTCATATTACAACTTGATTTTAATTTTGTAATGATCTGGTTTCCTTTTTATGGTTCCGTACCCAAAGGGTAAAACAGGACCCTATTACTGACCTACTAAGACTCTGCTGTCCGTCCGTCCGTCTGTCACCAGGCTGTATCTCATGAACCGTGATAGTTAGACAGTTGAAATTTTCACAGAATATATATTTCTGTTGCCGCTATAACAACAAATACTAAAAACAGAATAAAATAAATATTTAAGGGGGATCTCATACACCAAACGTGGTTTTTTTGCTCGTTTCTGCTTGATATTGATAATGGCAATAGGTAAACGCTTGAAATATTCACAGAATATTTAGTTATATATTCACTTTACAAATAAATAATTAAATTAAAATAAAACTAATATTTAAGAGGAGCTCCAACACAATAGACATGATTTCTGTTTGCCGTTTTTATAGATAATGGTACGGAACCCTTCGTGCGCGAGTACGACTCACACTTGGCTTTTTTTTTAAATAAAGTCAAAAGTCAAAGTCAAATCATTTATTTCAAATAGGCACGTAAAATGCACTTTTGACCGTCAAAAATTGCATAAATAGTTAATTGATTATGCCCCTTCCAAAAGGTAGTTATGTATGGAGAAGAATGGGATCGAAACTCCATTCTTTACTCTTTTAAAATGTTAACAATAGTTTGTATACATTAATTAATAATTATAGGTGAAGACGATGTACCTAGAATAAAAATGACTTACCAAAATTGGTAAAAAGAATGAAAGTGAAGTAATGACATGACAGAAGAATTATTACTCACATATTTACAAACATTTTATATGAATTTCCTAAAAAATTTACATATAATAAGTCAGTGTGTGAGTTAAATTATATAAATCACAGAAAATAAAATAAAAATTATACAGTTAAATTAGCAACCAGTTTGATTTTGTCTAGACTCTAAATTGTCCAATGGAGCAGGATCAGCATGTTTCCAAGCATTCTTATCTTGGATATAATCCTCTAATTTGTAATAATTATGCTTGTTTACAAAGTGTGCTTTTAATATTAGTTTTAAGTTTTCTTTCATTTAATTGTAATATATCAGAAGGTATTTTATTGTAACATTTAACACAGTACCCCATAAAAGATGTATGTACCTACTATACAAAGTGTGCTTTTAATATGAGTTTTAAATTTTCTTTCATTTAATTGTAATATATCAGAAGGTATTTTATTGTAACATTTAACACAGTACCCCATAAAAGATGTATGTATGTACCTACTTTAGATAATCTGAAAAATGGTTGATTTATTTTATCTTTATTTCTAGTATTGAAATTATGTATATAATCACTGATTGTATTGAAAAGATGTAGATTTTTTCTTACATACATAATATTTTCATAAATGAATTGGCAAGGTACCGTCATAATATTAATCGTTTTAAATAGTTCTATAAGAGATTCGCGCCGATGTAGATTATAAATGGCTCTGACAGCCCTCTTTTGTAAAATAAAAATGGATTCAATGTCGGCAATATAATCATAGAACTGGGCCAGTTCGGGCTATTTCCGAATTTAGTCGAAATTATTTAAATACGTGAGAATTTATTTATTTATGATATGGCACTTTCACGACTTATTCACTGAAACATACACAAATAAAGATCACATACAGTTTTAAGGGACGTGTAGCAATACGAGGCGCGATGATGGTCAAATACGGTGACAGTCCCTTAACTACGGGACGTATGGCAACCCTAACTATAAGTACACCACTGCCTTACCCGGGACAAAGCGTTATGTTATGTTAAGTAATGTATTTTGAAAGTCAAACAAATTGACACTGTAAACATAGCTAGACCATTATTCATTAAGGGGCCGTGCACGAAATCGACTGATTTTGATCAATTTTGTTAATTGTTTGTGAGGAAGGGAAAAATAATTTAAACAAAACTATTTATGATTTGAAAAGTCGTGTTCTTAGTTTTGCATGTAGGGGGTGAAAGGGATTTTTCAAATAAATTAAGTATTCACGGTAAACCACTAATAATCGCAACAAGTTTTCCGAAAAATGACGCGAGACTCACATTTGATCATCATTCTACAAGAAACTACTTTTGATTTTGAACATTCAAAAATATCATCAACATCATTATATGGGCTACTTGCATGTGGCTGAACCACTTTTTTCAACTTCCATACATAATATAGCAGAAAAATAATATTGAAAAAACCTTTTTTAGTTTTAAACCCCGTCACTAATATATTTTTCCTATTATTTAGTAAATCATATCAAGAAATTTAAAAATCACAAATTAGTCTTCAGCTATCTTTGAAATACAATCAAAATTTAATTTAATGATTATACAATATCTTCATTAAGTTAATCAACGGCGAAATAAACTATATTTTGGAGAGCACAAAAATGATGAAACTATTAACAGCTGCTGTGACTGACAGGAATGGTTTAGCACCATGAAAACTGTACTTTTATAGTTACACAGACTTAATGTTTCGATTATTTCAAGTTTTCTCACAATCAGATAAGAAATTGACAAAAGAGAGTTTTTTTCGTGCATGGAGCCTTAATGCTCTCTGTAATATGCCCAATCACTTAAAATAAAAATAAAAGAAAACACACTCACCGTTGCCCGAGTCATATTGAGCAGCATCCAATCATCCAAATGATTACAGATCTTCTATCACAGTAGAGTTAGTAGAACACATTCAAATGTTATTGTTTATCAATCGTGACAACAATAATATGACGTATTTATATTCACTATGTACAACTAACTATACACACGTCTGTCGCCAATGCTCGCTGATACGGGAATGAGCAATGAGGATTCTCTATGTCCTAAATACAGATGTCAATCATTTATCGTAGTTTTCATAAACATTTTTAGGACGCGGACGGGTTATATTTTTGTGGTTATTATTTCTTATTATAGCCGCCTGCGCATGCAGCTGAGATGAAAATGCTAAGAGAGATGTGTGGTGTTACGCGAATGGATAGATTATGAATGAGTTTATAAGAGGAATTAGTCTGAAAGTGACACTGGTAACTGAAAAGGAGTGTGGAAATAGGTTGTAATGGTATAGGCATGTGATGCGGAGGCAGGGCTGGGCAAAATACATACTTTGTATTAATTAAAATACAAATTATAAAATACTTTCTCGCATGTATTCAAAATACGAAATACAAAATATTTTCAAGTCGTGTATTTGAAATATAAAATACTTAGTACTGTATTTTAACTATATTTATTTAAAATACAGATACAAATTAAGGCTCCTACAAACAGGCGCGACACGCGACGCGACACAAAGAGACATCTCGTCGCGCGGCACACGGTGTCTTTGTGTCGCGTCGCGTGTCGCGCCTGTTTGTAGGAGCCTTTACAAAATACATTCAGAGCCTTTTAATATAATAAACTAGCTTTTGCCCGCGGCTCCGCCCGCGTAGATGTCGGTTATCGCGTAAAAAAGTAGCCTATGTCCTTCTCCATATCCCAGGCTATATCTCTACCAAGTTTCATGACGATCGGTCCAGCGGTTTAGGCGTGAAAACGTAACATACAGACAGACAGACAGACAGACAGAGTTACTTTCACATTTATAATATTAGTATGGATTGTCGTTAGTGTCGTAAGAACAATTTTAACTTAGGTACAGACTTGAAAGTATCATTATTGCTTAAATGTAATTTTTAAATATGGTACAAGTACCAGGGGGACAGAGCCCTGTTTTTAGTTTATGTATAAGTCAGCTTATTTTTCATTTTCATTAATAAGATCGCTAAATTTATTTATGTTAAAATGTATTTTGAAGGCGTAAGTATTTGAAATACTAATTACAAAATACCTCAGCGTAAGGTATTTGAAATACTAATTATATATTACGTTTTTAGGAAGTAATTGAATGAATGAATGAATGAAATGCACCGACCCCAGCGTGGTTTGACCAGACTCGATTACCGAATGAACCCAAATATTCACACTAGCCTCATGTTTCATGGTGCTACAGAGACCATTGCATAATCAAGGAGTAGAATATGCATGAAATACGTATTTCAATTACAAGTAAGTATTACAAATACTGCCCAACCCTGTGCGGAGGAATGAGGAAAAAGTCGCCAGGAAAGTTTTGAGTATGAATATGGATGGGTATATGAGTAGGGAAACACCAAATGAACGATGGATGGACTGTATGAAATATAAAAAGGGAGTGATGTGTATTCACTCCCTTTTTTGATAACAACTAATAGAGAAGTATGGACGGTAAAAAGTAGGGATGCATCCGATACCGATACTGATGCCGATATATCGGCGATACTCGAAGTTTGCCGATATATCGGCATCGGCGACATTTTTATGGCCGATTCAACGATACTTTTCTCATCACCAAATTAATTTTAATTACTAAAACTATTCACTAATCTCAACCTGTCTATAGTTTTAAACGGTGTTATTTAGTTTGTCCTGTTATTAGTTCTTTTTATATTAATTAAAAAAATAAACTGACTTGTGTTTTGTTCATTTTGCCTTCATTTTTTTATTCAATAAGTGTATCGGTATCGGTACCGGTATCGCCGATATTTTTTATAAGAGCATCGGTATCGGTATCGTTTCGGCAAAAAGGCGTATCGAGGCATCCCTAGTAAAAATATATGTTGCGTCGACCCTGCAATTAAAATAAAAAATGTGGCTTAAAAGGGAGTGACACAGATGATTATAGAGAAGTATGGACGAAAAAAACATGTTGCGCCAACCCTGCAAATAAATTGGGATAAGGGCATTATAGAATGATATACCCACCCACGCATGCTCTTGTTTCTCTTTCTAACTCTTCACAACAGTCTTAATAGTTTTTTTTTTTTTTGTTGTTCTTGACTCTAGTCTAGCTCTGGGTGACAGAGACAAAGTCGACGATGGAGTGAGCTTACCCAGAAGAAGCCTGTTCACTCTCACTTTGAATAGATTAGGGTTGTATGCGTTCGGAAACACAAACGCAGGCAGAGTGTTCCACTCCTTTGCTGTACGCATTATAAAAGACGTTTGAAAACGCTTAGTGCTAGTTGGTGGAATATCAACTAGGTAGGGGTGGTAACTTGGAGTGCGTCTAAGGGGGTATGCTATTTTATATGGTATTTTTTAAATAGATCTGGGGCAGTATCTACAACTCCACATGTGAACTACGCATCAAAGACCTGACGTCACACAAATCTTGCATCGCGCAATCAAAGTTTACCGCTCGAAGAGAAGATACACAATACACTAAAATAAAAGCCACATTTTTAAATGAACTTCTTTTGGTGAAGTCGCATCGCATTGCCGCTGCATTCGCGTTCTCTCTGACTTTTGTTCTTTTTGCTCGGCTCTTTATGTTCGTAGCGAAGTTTACAAATCAAAATGGTTCCAGAATTAGCTGGATATGACTGGGATGCGACGCGGTGGTTCGGGGAACGAAAATTCACGCGGGCGAAGTCGCGGGCAAAAGCTAGTATACTGCCCTCGTAAATGAAAACTCTTACGCTTACTAACACTTTTCATTTACGAGGGCATTGTGGTCTACGACGCCACATGCGAATTACGCATCAAAGACTTGACGTCACAAATCCTGCATCACGCCATCAGTTTTATTTTCTTTTTATAAATGACTTCTCGCAGTTCAACCTAGGAGGTTGTCTACTGCTTAACCGGACTTTCCTGTGGGTGCCTCAATAAATTATAGAGGTATGAGGAACAGGGTGTAAAGTTCACTCATACTCTATAGTAAAGGGAGGATCCTCCGACCAGACGGGTGTTGTGTCTGGTGGGCAACTGCCCAACGGTTGATGTCGGGATGTTGTATATATGCCAGTCGCGCGGTAAACTCTGATAGCGCGATGCAGAATTTGTGACGTCAGGTCTTTGATGCGTAGTTCGCATGTGACGTTGTTGATACAGCCACAAAATTAAGGCCTCCAGCCAGGGCATAAAAATTAAAAAATAAGCGACTACGCTAAAAGCACCCCCTGCGGGGTATGGACCTCGGCTTAGGGCGTCGCTGGGGGAGGACAGCAAGGGACGGGCTGTATCGGATTATGATTATTTAGGGACGAATTTAAAGCTACAGGCTCAGCGGCAAGGGCTGGCTCGAGCAAGGGTTGGGGCGGGGATGGACAGGGACGTCGCGACGGACCTCTTCGGCGTGGACGATAGGACTGATGTCGGCAGATGTGCTTTCTAACAGTGCTAGTGGAGGGACTACTCTCCTGGAGGAGAGTGATAGTGTCATCGGGGATGACAATCAGAGTTTACCGCGCGACTAGTATATATACAACATCCCGACATCAACCGTCGGGCAGTTGCCCACCAGACACAACACCTGTCTGATCAGAGGATTCTCCCTTTTACCATAGACTATGAGTGAAACTCACACCCTGTTCCTCATGCCTCTATAGCAGTATTCGTATAAATTCAGATATTCGTTAAAAAATTCTTCACTCTTAATTAAATTAATAGGCATAACGTATTAAACGACTGAAACGTGATGATTAATGCCAACGTACGTACGTAGAACGATTTACAGAATCGAGACGTGAAACTATGGAACTCTATCAAGCATGCCTAATCTGTAACAGGAAATCGATATTAATGATGTAAATAATTAAACGATTTTATATAATACTTTTATTTGATTTTATTATAATTACTAGCTTCTACCCGCGACTTCGTCCGCGTGAAATTTCGGCTTATTCTACTAAACCTCCTGAGAGAATCCCCCTTAGTGGGGAAAACTGAACCCTAATGTAAAAAAAAAACACTTTCAGGGGGATCTTTGGAATACGTTTTTTTTTTTTTCTTCAATTCTAGATTCCCCCCTAAACGGGATTATCAGGGGTTGATTCTAGACTGTTTTTTATAGATTCAAATTTTTCTCCTAAGGGGGAATTTCAGGAGGGATATATGGAATAAACCGAAATTTCGATCCCCGACCCATCGCGTCGTATCCTGTCGCCCGCACGCGATTCATAACTTCGTTTTCACTTAGCGTTCTTTCTGACTTTTGTTCTTTTTGCGCAGCTCCTAAGGATCGTAGCGTGATGTTATATAGCCTATAGCCTCCTTCGATAAATAGGCTATCCAATACTAAAATATTTTTTCAATTCGAACCAGTAGTTGCTGAGGTTAGCGCGTTCAACCAAACAAACAAACTCTTCAGCTTTATAATATTAGTATAGATATAATAATACATATAATTATTATTATATGTTATATATTTATATATAAAATTCTTCTGTACGTGTGAAAATGAGTAAGATTAGAAGAAATAAAAACTATAACTAAGTTTCAAGATACGAAAAAAGTATGTAAAACACAAAAATGGCGATGGACAGGATATATTATAAGAAGAAAAAGAGAAATGGATCAAATTAATAACAAATAAGGGTACCCAAGGGATGGGAAAAGGAGCAAAGGACGACAAGCGAAACGTTGGGAAGTCGACATCAAAAGAGTAGCTGGTCCAGAGTGGATTCAAAGGGCGAGAGACGGAGAGAGATGGAAATCTTTAGAGGAGGCCTTTGTCAAAGGACAAGCTTTTTTAAAAAGTGCACCGAACGTCGATATTTAAGAAAAAAATTGTAGTTATAATCAGAGACTGAATACCGATATAATTTGGATACATGATACCAAAATATCGCTATAAATTTGAGTATCGATGTAATACCGTTATTGTTATTTAATTTTCTTGCGTTTTTTGCAATTTGCAGGTCAGTATCAGGTTGTATCTTGATCAAAATATGATCCGCGACTGTAAAAAATATGTATTAACTTAAGAATCATCAATAAAGATTCTGTGACGTCACATTGTAGCCTGATATCAGTACTGAGTATCGATATAATTGTCGATATTTTATACCGATACTCAAATTACTGATATAAAATACCAGTATTCATGCCAGATGTCGAAACTACTATCAGTATTTTCTTTAAAATATCTGTATTCTTCGAGTATCGATATCGTTCCCTGGTGATAATATAGAATTTTAGAAACATTGTAGAACCAGCAATAAAGGCTTAATATATTTTATTTATTTAACTGAAAATAAAATGAAAACAGTTCTTCCCGGCAAGGCACGCTATTCTGTTTTGGTTGTGAATCCTAAAACATCAATTAAAAAAAAAAAAAAAAAAAAACTTTTTTTTTGCGAACTAACGGTTTATTAAATTTGGTATGCGAACAAAGTCACAGGCAGCTAGTACTGGGTACATGTCACGTGCGAACTACGTGCAGAGTTCAACAAGCACGCGTGTGCGCAAGTCGTCATGCGTCTGGCGAATCAAATGAGCCAATTGATAGATGTAAAACGTTTATTTGACTAGTATTACGAGTATGTAATTAAGCTTGATATCGTATTTGCAAGGACCTTGGTTACGGGTTCGAAACCTTACATGTTCTACCGTTGTGACTTTTTCGATTTTATTTTGGTCACTATCTGTTCGGAAAAGAGGATAAAAATTGTGACATTTCCTTGTCTGCGAAGGGAACAGTGGTGACCCAGTGGTCATTGGTTCGAGTCCAAGCACAAGCAGGCACGTTGTGTAAATTATTTCATCGCGTCTGCTCTCGCAACGGTGAAGGAAAACATCTTTGGAAATCGGCATGTTCTAGAACCCAAAATTCAAAGACATGTGACATTCGTCGACCCACACTCTGGGCCCACTCACTCTTACAGAGAGGACGCCTGTGGCCCAGCACTGGGAACTTTATAGGCATATTATGCTTATGGAACAACTTATTTCGTAACTCACTTTTAAACACAGCCTGAGGGTTTTAAAGGAAATTCCTAATCCATTGCATCTAGTTTGAAAAATTCGACCGCTCAACAACCTAAATAACGCAGTGGACGTGGCTGAACTGTCAATTGAGAAAAAAGGAATCGATTGCCATTGTATGTGTGTTACGTTATTACAATTACTCCACTGGAACCGTGTAACTATTAACTGTTACTTTGACTTGGCTTACACTCTAACTCATCCATCTTCCCCCACTGCTGAGCTTAAAGGGCTCTATTTTCATGTGCCAATCCCCACGCTCCTGTGCCAGCCTCATCTAGGTTCTACCCACGATGGCACCAATGTCGTCCGCCCATCTCGCCACCGGACAACCGACATTTCATCTTCCAGTCTTTGGACGCCACTCTGTCGCTGTCTTACTCCACCTGGCATCACAGCGCTTTACCAGGTGTCCTGCCCGACTCCATTTGAGTTCCATAACTCGCTTTCCGATTAGGGCATGCAATATCGAAAGGTTCTCAATTCCGGAACTGAGTCCCAATACTGGAGATCTGATACCGGAATTCCGGAACTGGTAACTTTTAAAGTTTGTTTCAATTCAAACAAGATTCATAATTATATCAGTCTTTTAATCATTTTTAGTAATAAATTAAACATCTTTCTCCCTTATTACTCTAATTAAACATTGGCCGTCTAGCGGCTTGTGGAAAGTTCCACAGACTAGTTTGTTTGCGTTTAGATAAAATAATAAACAAAATATAAAAAAAAAAATGAATATCGGAATTCCGATATTACTTCTCTCAATTCCGGAATTGAAATATCAGAAAAATTGTTACGGAATTCCGGAATTACGAAATTCCGGAATTCCGGAATGCATGCTCTATTTGCGATATCGAAAACCCTCGTTCGTCTGCGAATTTCGACGTTTGGGACTCGGTGTATAAGCCTTATGCCAAGCATGGAATGCTCCATGGCTCCCTGTGCAACTCTCACCCTGTACACAGCTTCCCTTCGTGAGCGTCCACGTCTCAGCGCCGTACGTCATGGCGGGCAGATCCCATTGGTCATAGAGGTGGGACTTCAGACATTGTGGAATTTCGACTGGTTTCAGAATTGCAAATATGGTGGTGACCCTGGACTTAAATACTTATGAAACTGTATGAGAGAAGGCAGTGACTCAATGACGTAGAATTCATACTATATTATTTGTGTGATAATTTGTATCATAAGCAGCTATAAATACATAGATAAACGTATGTTTAGTGATGTAGATTTCGTAGCCGGATCATGGGGCAGGTCATCAACCTTGGACAGGTTTTCTGCGAAGAATTAATATAGGTGTACTTTTTGTCTACTCGTAGTGTCTTAGAGGGTGTTGACTTTTCTACAATGTTTTGTAGTTTAAGCATATTTTGTCCATGTTTGTTTTAAGAGAGCTAAAGCCATTTGAATGTTGTTTATTTAATAGATTTGTTGGTATAAGTACATTACAGTTATCAAGATTGCCTTTGGTATCGCTACATTAAATTCTACGAGGTTATTACCTATTTTTGAAAAATAGAAGATCTTATTACGTCATCATAATGAGGGATATAGACAGGTCTAAAATCCCTAAGGAAGGATAATTAACATCAGTTTATTTTGTGTACTAGTTGCTGCCCGCGGCTTCACCCGTGTGCCTTAGTTATTCCTTATGACATCAGCTATCTGCTACTGAAAATCGGTACAGCCGTTTCGGAGATTAGCCGTAATAAACAGACAGACAAAAATTTTTTAAATTGTTTTTTTTTTTTTTGTTATTAGTACCGTATATGCTTTCATATGCATTTAATAAAAAGCTGTTATTTTGACATTACAAACAGACACTTCAATTTTATTTATTATGTTTATATATAAGGTGTATCTATTCATACACGAAATATTTTAAGAGAAACGTCTATAGGTGGTAAAAAAGCCAAAGCAGCGAAAAAAAAAATTTTATCTAGGTGTTTTATATTTTTACATAATTATTATAATTTTAAAATTGCTTGAGACATTTTGCAAAAAAACCTTTACCATCTTATTTTTTTTATTCTATGAATGACCCGCCCGGAAGCGGCGTCTGCGGTAGCGGTACGAGCGCGGTACCTAATACCTTTTTGATAATATTAATCATCATATCAAGTAATTTTAAATTATTTAATTTTTTCAATAATATACTCAGATTTATAAAAAACTCGTTTCCATGGCTTCTTTACCCCATATAGGTGTATCTCTTAAAATATTTCGTGTTTGAATAGATACACCCTATATAATTCTTCTGTGCGTGGGTATGTGACTGAAGTTCTCCTAAACGGCTGGACCGATTTTGATATTTTTTTGGGTGAAGTTGAGTAGGTCTTTGGATGGTGTAGATTTACAATTGGACCCGGTAGGTGGCGCTGAAATCGAGTTTTAGGAAACGGGACAACGTCTGTCCGGTCAGCTAGTTCTATACATATATAAATTAAATGTTTGTTTGTTTGTGTTTGTTTGTTTGTGTGTTTTGTTTTGTGTTTGTTGTTTGTTGTTTCGTATTTATGCCATCAACTTAAGCTCGCGGAGGTTGCATGCTGATAGCACGTCAGGTTATAGTTTCTACAGTAGGTACTATAACTCTCTCTGCATACTACAGTACTAACGCCATTGGGGAAATAGGCGTGATGTTATTTATTTATTTATATATACTTTACTAGCTTTTGCCCAAGGCTCCGCCCGCGTGGATGTCGGTTATCGCGTAAAAAGGTAGCCTATGTCCTTCTCCATGTCCCAGGCTATATCTCTGCCAAATTTCATGACGATCGGTACGGAGCGGTTAAGGCGTGAAAACGTAACAGACAGACACGAGTTACTTTCACATTTTTAACATTATATTTCAACTACAATGTTAAGTTTGTTCTTGGGATAAATTCGTCCAAACTACGGAACCGTTCATTGTGCGTGGTCGGATACGCACTTGGCCGGTTTCTTTGTTTGTTTGTTATTTTGAATCATTTTTATTTTGTTAATCTATATTTGTTTTTTCATTCAATTGTCATTGCCATTATGTCAGTTTTAAGTCAAAATTTTCCGGTGTTTCATATGTTTAAACTCTAAAACTCTAAAGCTGAAAAAATATACAGTAATCAGCACAGATTAGGATCCAAATTGTTCATAAATGAGGCTGATACAGCGAGCCTTCTTGTTGATACTCTGCGCTGTGAACGTAAAACATGGTCAGAAATGTCGACTCAATACTCGGATAGACTTTGGAGAGCCTTTACCAGTTATTTTAAGAAATGGAATACTTTTGGAGCCAACAGACAGCCTCGGTAACATCGACATGAATTACGGTGATACCCTTACCTTGAGTTGCGAAGGAGCAGGGAGTATACGACATCCCAACATGCAGCGTGAAGTATCCGTTGCTGTTATAAGTTGCGAAGTGGAAGACATGTTCACAAACGGGGAATGGCTAAACGGACCAGGTCGATTTTCTGATTTCAAATGTACCTGGGACCCCCCACAATATAAAAGCAGACGAACAGAACGCACGTGTTATGATAGAAACCCTATCATCGAAGTTGGCTACAGCATTGACACCCAATTTTATCCCGTTTACGAGTCATGTTTCAACGAAGCTAGTCTGACCCCTATCTACTCAAAGTACACCCAGAAACCTTACAACTCTTTATTCCAAACTAGAGTAGATCGGCCTTATTTCATAGCGGATGAGCATTATGGTGACATTCGAGTTAATTCTTTGTTTTCACCAAGAGGTCTAAAAGTGGCGGTGGAGCGGTTGGTAGGGAATGTTATTAATAACTATTTTACAGATACAGAGCTCCTATCAAGAGGACACTTGGCTGCAAAAACAGACTTTGCTTTTGCATTTGGAGAGCGCGCAACGTTCCACTACGTGAACTGCGCTCCACAGTGGAAAGGTTTCAATGGCGGAAACTGGAATACTTTGGAAGTTGATCTGAGGAACCATATTCACGATGCTGGCTACGATACTATCATTTATACTGGAACGTTTGGATTGATGCAGCTCACCGATGATACGGGTCGTCGAGTAGACATTTATTTACACACTGATGAGAATAATAATCCGGTGATACCAGTCCCTCAGTTTTTCTACAAGGTTGTTTATGAACCTTCAAGTAAAAATGGTGTGGCCTTTGTTGGTCTCAACAATCCATACTTAACCCTAGAAAAAGCCCGTCAGATGTTCTTTTGTGATGACGTGTGTAGAGACAACCGTGATTTCTGGTGGTTATCTTGGGTTCCTAATAATCCTAGTGAAGGATACACGATCTGTTGCACTGTAGAAGACTTCAGGAGGACTATCCCACATTTACCACCGTTTCAAGTCGATGGTCTTTTAACGTGAACGAATAATGTTTCCAGTTTTCATCTATATTAATAAAAAGAAAAGTCCTGACTGACTGACTGACTGACTCATCAACGCCCAGCCCAAACCCTTGGACCTAGAAAGCTGAAATTTAGCACAGAGGTTCTCTTTATAATGTAGACAAGGAATAAGGAAGGATTTTTCGAAATTCAACCCCTAAAGGGGTAAAATAGGGGATGAAGGTTTATATGAAAGTCCGTCAGTTTTGAAGTTAGGATCTTAAAATTTTGTGTTTAGGCTGACGATTAAAATTAATTTATACTTGTCTCAGCGTTTTTGATAATTCTACCCCCAAAGGGTTAAAAAGAGGGATGAATTTGAAAAGTCCTTAATTTTCGAAGAAAAATCACTTACTATCTAGGTTTATGGTTGGAAGCTAAGGCAACGGTGTTGTTAGAATTTCAACCCTAAAGGGGGTGAAAAGGGGGATGAAATTTTGTTTTTAATTAAAGTTCTTTATTTTTTAAGTGAAAATCACTAATATTTCGACTTATGGTTGGAAACTAACACAACATAAATTGTCGTTTTCTTTTTTTTAATTTCAACTCACAAGATTCTGAAAAGAGGGATGAAGTTTTGTATTGAAGTTGTTCATTCGCTAAATTTTGTATTCAAGTAAAAATTATAAAAGTACACGTGTACTGTTTCTGACTTTACAGTATTTTATATGGAGCGACTGCCTATCTGACTTCCACAACGCAGTTACTGGGTAATACGATACCCCTTGGTAAGAATGGTTGTCAGACTTTCGGGCTTCTGACTTCCTGTAACAACTGTCAAAGATCCACGAATGACAGCCGGGACCAACAGCTTAACGTGCTTTCCAAGGCACGGACGGGTCTCTGTATGTAAAGATGGTCACCCATATACAGATCAAACGCGCCAAGTGTAGCTTAACCTGATCGATCGACCTGTACAGTTGTTATTATTTAGTCACGGGCCCCTCCCTCGGAGAACCCCCCCATCCCCTTCTCCGGGAGAATCGATATAGATTAGGATAGTTAGATTAGGTTAGATTAGATTAGGATATAGAGTAGAAGACGTCAGCTAAGAAAGGATTTTTGAAAATTCAACATTTAAAGGGGGATTTCGTTTGTTTGAAAAAAAAAATATTACTTGAGTATATGAACTTGAAACTTGGCACGAATGCTTATCTAGTTAAATAATAAAGTTTGTTATAATAAGTTTTTTTTAAACTACCCCATAAAGGGGGATTGGGGATGTCAAAGTTTGTATGGAAAAACTAATGGCTATCAACACATAGCTCAAACCACTGAACGGATTTGGCTGAAATTTGGCACACAGTTATTGTGACGTAGTAAGCATCCGCTAAGAACGGATTTTTGAAAATTCAACCCGTAAAGTGGTAAAAAGGGGTGATTTGATATGTTTGAAAAATCTTATTCCTTGAGTTATTAATATACATTAAACTTTGCCTGTACAATTCGGGACTGATCTATTTAAAAAAGGCTCAGGGTTTCAGAAAGGCTTTCTAGCTTTAAAAAGGGCCTTAAAAGGGTGAAGAGGGGGGAATTTAGATTGTTGATTGATGTTTTGTTGATTGATGTTTTTTTTTTTAGTTCATAAACTTGAAACTTTGCACAAGTACGTTCTTAATAATAAGACACAAAGTTTGTCATAATTCGTTTTTCAAAACATAACCTCAAAAGGTGATACTTTTGACAGAAAAAAAAAGATTACGCGTTTATGGGGTTTTTGAAAATTGATCCCAAACAGGGGAATGAGGGGGATAATTAAGTTTTTAGGGGAGAATTTTACTGCATGCCTTGAATAATTAAAATGTTTTTTTTTTTAAGTTTTTGAATTACTCTAAAGTATTTTTAATCCCAGTCATAGGGTACTTTCAATCCCGGTAGTACGTTCCCGTTGGATTTTTACCGACATCCACGCGGGCGAAGTCGTGGTCAAAAGCTAGTGTATGTATAAATCCTAAATAAATCTTATATATAAAATTCTCGTGTCACAATGTTAGTTACCATACTCCTCCGAAACGGCTTGCCCCATTTTTATGAAATTTTATATGCATATTCAGTAAGTAGGTCTGAGAATCGGCTACTATCAATTTATTTTTTAAGTTTAGGTAGGTAGGTAGGTAGGGTAGGTTAGGTTAGGGTAGGGTAGAGTAGGGTAGGGTAGGTAGGTAGGGTAGGTAGATAGGGTAGGGTAGGGTAGGGTAGGTAGGTAGGTAGGTAGGTAGGTAGGTAGGTGGGGTAGGTAGGGTAGGGTAGGGTAAGTAGGGTAGGGTAGAGTTGTGGAGTTTATACTATTGTTTTTATATAATTGTATAATACTATACGTTGTGGAGCTTTTGACAGAACGAAGTCTGTCGGGTCAGCTAGTAATTATATATTATTTTTACGTCTCTAACCATTTCTCTGGAGGTCCAGGACCTTTGGAAGGCATACGACGAGCTGAAGCCAACTAGCAGAGGCCAGTTAGACGTTTTTTGTGAAATAAGGCACCAACCGACGATTATCCCTGTTTGCACCTTGCAATTGCACTCAAGGACAACCTCCGGTTGGTGTAGGACTTTTGCAAGATATATAGGTAAACAAAGATATTGGAATAAGGGTTTGGGTGGCTAAAGTGAATTGGTTATCTAGGACTATAGAAAGACTATGGCCCCTGCCTGACTTATATGAAATACACAGAAAAAATGGTAGGGGTGACTTGCACACTCAATAATGGGCCCCTGAAAACGGTCGCTAGCAATTAGTGTCGTACACGGGGGCAACATATCCTGGGGTGCTTATGAGGAGTTGCGAGGTGTTCCACAGCTATTAGCACAATCCTGGAAGTACAGTCAAGGTCCCTACCAGCATCTTACTGGAATATCTCCTTCCTCCGAGGGCGTTTGCTCTTGCGAATCTCCACTTAAGCCGGCCAATAAAGGAAAGGAAGAGGTGGGAGCTTGGTACTCGTAAATGTTCACTCCAGCTGACCAATAAAGGCAAGCCAGATAATAATATATACATATATTATATACAATAAAAATATATATATAATATTATATATAAATGTGAAAGTTTGTATGTTTGGATGTTTGTTACTCAATCACGCAAAAACGGCTGAACGGATTTGGATGCAATTTGGCACACAGATAGTTAACATATAGGATACTTTTTATCCCGGTAGTACGTTCCCGTGGGATAATCTCTGACCTCCACGCGGGCAAAGCCGCGGGCAAAAGCTAGTTCTTAATAAAGAGATGTTTTCTCATTCTAAGGCTAACCTACTATTAAAATATGAATATTTCTAAACAAGAGAAAGTAAGACATGTTACAAGTCGATTTCCCTGTTCGAAAACCATATATTTTTCACGTATGAATAACATATTGTAAAGGGTTATTGGCCTGACATAATTATATGAATACGGTTACATGTTATCTGCTTTGCCGATGGAATGACAGACTGTGTGACCTCAGGGTCCAACTAGTACTTACATGTATGATATTATGTACTTACATGTATACTGTCTCGTTGGCCTAGCGGTCGCAAGCACTACTGCTCAGCATGAGGTCCTGGGTTCGATTCCAGGTCGGGCAGTGTCTTTGGATTTATTAATCTAGAATTTCTCAGGGACAGGGGGCCATTCAAGTATTACGTAAGCAGAATTTTAGTAATTTTGAACTCCTACCTCACCTCCCTCTTGTCAGCATAAGTAAGCAAAGCTCATACACATATGCTTACGTAACATTGGTATTTTTTTTAATCTGTTCAGGTTTCTTTCATGAGTCTAGAAATATGGAATTTATCGACTACTAGTTTTTAATTTAGAATTCGTCAATCAATTCGGGTTTTATTCTGCTTATAAGCATGATTCGAAAGACACGTGGCACCATCGATTATCATAAGAACGTTATTGTTCTTTTCCTCGGGAACAGCAGTACTTTTTTCGGGATGAAAGATACGCTATGTCCGTTTCTGTACACCTGACAACGTACATGCAAAATTTCGGGATGATCGGTTCACTGGTTTAGGCGTGAAAAGGTAACAAACAAACAAACAAATTTACTTTCGCATTTATAATATTAGTTAGGATTATTATTATATTATACAAGTTAGGATAGGACAAAGTAATTGAACACCCATTAAGTAATTCCCCTCCGGTTCTTTCCAACCATAAAACACCGCGTGAGAGAGAGTAAGCAATATCAATTATTTTGGGGAATCCCTGAACATGGGTTGCCATCTTTGTTCAAATCAAAATCAACTAAATTTGGCAGAAAAATCTGAAAAAGTAAATAAATACCTATAGGTATATTACTGACGTAACCACCATCTAGACTGCCGTCCCCCATGTCATCAAAAATTATCAAAGCGAAGACCTCCCCACTCCCCGTTGTTGCTTACGTGAATGACCCCAAGCCCGGAGTCTGGAATTGTGCCTGGTGGATGGCAATAGGCTCGTGGCTCGTGGGACTTAAACATAACTGGCGAAATGTGAATGTACTATACAGGAAAAGTATTTAATCAGTGCGCAAATTTTGACATATTAAACTTAAACGTGTTTTATTATACACCTATTTCTTATTTTGATATATCTTAGTACAAAAAAATTAAGCTATCGTTAACGAAAGATGTTTATTTTGAAACTGGTGTAATGGATACTCGTCGCGCAACGCGCTGTCGGCGCGGTCAGTGAAGCGGAGCGCAGTAGTAGATACCTATCAGATGTGCGTTCGCCCATTGATATTATTACGAATAGATTGTATCCATATTTTGATGATTTTAAGTGGACCAAAAAAAAAGTTCAACAAATAATGGAAATGTGTTCTACTACTGATTCTCATCATCAATAAAGTTTCTGTGACGTCACATTGTAGCCTGATATCAGTACTGAGTATCGATATAATTGTCGATATTTTATACCGATACTCAACTTACTGATATAAAATACGAGTATTTATGCCAGATGTCGATACTGTTATCTGTATTTTCTTTAAAATATTGGTTTTCTTCGAATATCGATATCGGTCCCTGGTCAGGAGGTTGAATTACTTGTTGAGCCGTTACTTTTACACAGTATTGGATACTTGAGGAATCAAATATCCAGAAGCCTAATTGCTTAACACACTATCACTAGGAATCGGTTTCATTTTGACAGTTCAACAACATTCATTGCGTTATTTACGTTGTTGAGCTGAGAAATTTTTCGAACATATAAAGCAATGGATTAGCAATATGCCTCAAAATCATTCAGACGGCGATGGATTTTGTGATACGCAATTAGGGTACAGATCTCCATAACGTATCTCATTTACACCTGTGGGATACTTGCGTATGCCTTTCATTTTGACTAAAATAAAAATAAATAAAGAAATAGGTTAGGAGTTGTGACTAAATATGACCCTGTCTGAAGCAAATCTAACCATATTGGACACAAATTAAATTAACTACATTATTCAATTCGGTATAGCTACATTAGTCGTTAAAATAATATGCGACCGAGTTCTGAGAATTTCTGGATTAAAGTTCTGAGAATTTCTGCTTTAGCGAGCGATTCGAGCAAGACAGATGTCATATTCAAATAGTCACAACTCCTACACTACATATTTGACTTAGAGCTTAGGTCTTGACATAAGTTTTTAGGTAATACCTTAGTGCATCTAAAAAGTAAAAAAAAAGGTATGTTATCGGGCTAGTTTTTTGGAAAACAATTAAAAAGTAAAATAAACAACCAAAATTTTCACACTTTTTAAGTTTCAAGTATTTTTTTAAGGTTTTAATGGGAGTTTTTGATATATTTTTAATGTGAACTTATTGTCTACTTCAGTAGCTATCGAAGGAAACCCCATTTTTATGTCTGTAGAATTTCTACATCGGTAGATATGGTAAAATAAATGAACCCAACCGTACTAAGTAAAAAAAAAAAATTGTCGCCATTTCAAAACAGTAGGGGCAAAATGCCTTATTATGGTGGATTTATCGATAAAATTGATCATATTGCTTCGCCTTAACGGGTCGGACACCGGTGACCAGACACACTGTATATATCTTTTTCTTTTTTTAGCGTTTTTATAGTTTTTTTTTTCTATTTTGTGAATGTGAGAACGTTGTAGGCCTAGTAGACAGCCTAGCCGCTGGCCTAGTGGATTTGTTGGCACTTTTCTATTTTGTTAAGTAACTGGTAATTGTTGAAAGGCTTCGATCAATTACTGATCGAAGTTGAAAGGCCTACACTGTCCTCCCATACCTAACACTGTTATTTGAAAATATTGTAAAAACTAATTCATTTTAAAAGAATAACCGTGGAGTTTCTTGCCAGCTCTTCTCCATAGAAAACGACTAATTGGAACCGTGCACCTAACTTCTGCCGTTTCATAAGTGCCCATGTAGGTTTATGCGAAATAAAATATTTTGATTGATTGATTCATTGTGTTATTTTTACGTTGTCGAGGAAACGTATTTTTTAAACGTATGAAGTAGGGATGCATCCGATACCGATACCGATGCCGATATATCGGCGATACTCGAAGTTTGCCGATATATCGGCATCGGCGATATTTTTATAGCCGATTCAACGATACTTTTCTCATCAATGTTAATTTTAATTACTAAAACTATTAACTTATCTCAACCTGTCTATAGTTTTAAACGGTGTTATTTAGTTTGTCCTGTTATTTGTTCTTTTTATATTAATTTAAAAAAAACTGACCTGCGTTTTATTTATTTTACCTTCATTTTTGAATTCAATAAGCGTATCGGTATCGCCGATATTTTTATAAGAGCATCAGTATCGGTATCGTATCGGCAAAAAGGCGTATCGAGATATCCCTAGTATGAAGCAATGGATTAGGAATTTCTGTTAAATTCCTTCAGATTTTAAAAGAATGTGTGTTTCGCAATTGGGGTTTGTTGTTTGGTGACAGAGCCTGATAGAAGACTGATGGCTGGGCAGTGATCCACTTTGTTAACCTCATAAATAAAAATAAGCATAAGCAGCCTATAATATTTCCACCGCTGAGACACACATCTTCTCTGATAGAACCTCATTAATAAACTAAGCATAATTATACATATTATACTTATAGAAAAAAGTGAGTCACATGTTACTTAACTTCAAGTCGTATGCCCATCATTAAGGTATAATAATGATCGATATAATAATAGTTAATTATGAACTAATGTGATATGTAGCTTTCTCCTTGCGTATTTAAAGTTTAATTATAGTTACACTTGAACAGTACCTTGTAGACCCTTGAAAGGGCCAGTTTGATATTGTAGTTTGTGATTGTGAATACTCATTGCCTGGACAAAATGCAGGTTACACCGGTAAGTTTGTAAACATATTTTTCTTATATTATTTGAGTAGAACCTAGTTTTACATAGGTATTCTGTATTGGATTTTTAGCAATAATAATAATGAAACAAAACCGGCCAAGTGCATGTCGAACCACGCACTATTTATCGCAAGAACAAAGTTAACATTGTAGTTGTAATTGCAAATGTTAATTGGTCGACTGTTACTCGGTAACTTGGAAAGCCTACTTAGCTGTGATAGTTTTCCCTTTAACTTCGTTATATAAAAGATGTATGTATTCATACACCAAATATTTTAAGAGAAACATCTATAGGTGGTAAAAAAGCCATGGAAGCGATTTTTTTTCTACTTGTTTTATATTTTTACATAATTGACATTTTGCAAAAAAAAAAAGAAGTTATTTACTTATTCTATGAATGCCCGGACGCGGCGATGCCGCAACGGTGGCGGCACGAGCGCGGTGAATTTTGATAATTAATCATCATATCAAGTAATTTTAAATTATTTAGATTTTTAAATAATATACTCAGATTTAAAAAAAATCATATCCATGTTTGTTGTTGTTTTGTGTTTCTTTACCAACTATAAGTGTATCTCTTAAAAAAAGTTTGAATAGATACACCCTATAATACTCCTGCTGTGAATTTTAACACATATCCAAATGTAACCATATAGCTGGCTGGGGGGTGGGGAGAACACTTGACTCTTAATAAAAATTATCCCTAAAGCGAAAATTAAAACACATACAATCAAAAAGAACACAAACATATAACATACTTCGATTGCTTAGTATGTGAATCGTACTGCAATGATTCAGATACTGACAATCGAACCACTCCGCGAATGCCCTCACTCCCTCAGGATGCCGCTGGAGGGCACCAGGGATGTGAATCGTTTCCGCATAGTAGAATAGAAAAAGCCTACTTGCGACTCGGCGAAGATTCCTGATGCGCTGTAGAATCCAGCAGCCTCATCAGCGCCCTGAATGCATTATTATATTACAAACGCAATAGCAATACCTATGTCCTGACAATTTAGTTTCGATTTTGAGTATAGGTGACAATAAATAATTATTATTGTTGTAATATAATTAGATAGTGAGAAACGCTAACATCTAAGTGTTTAATTAGACGTTACTTGTAAGATAGGGACATTTGACCAATGTACCAACTTTTCAATAATATTATCAATGTTTGCGTTTGAAACGAAGCTCTCAAATTCATCCTTCTACGTCCTTCTTTTTTTTTCAGATTCTTATTTGTTTGGTACTAATATCAATAGTCCATGCAGCTTTGGTGACAAGAATTCCTAAACCAAAGTTAAACTTTTTGCAATCACAGCATTTAAAAAGTCCGGAAATACTAAAACATAAATCGCCGGAAGAAAGACGCACACTATCATTGTTTCCAAAGAGCTACATGAAATACATGATAGCATCAGAACCTATTTACAAAATCGCAACTCACCAACCGCTGGTACATAGAACGAAGAAACCATTAATGAAGAAACTCAACGTACACGATAAAAATAATAAAGTTGTAGAAAATGGAACTGATCAGCTAATAGTTAATACAGAACCTATGTATGCAAAAAAATTTGCTGTAACTCCTAAAGTGGACACTGGTCTAGCCAGTGAAGAAATAAGCGTAGAAGTTGTCGAAGACAAATCCGAAGAAAGCAATGAAAAAGAAAATTATAATAGCAAAGGAGACGATAAACTACAACATGATTCTAATGAAATTAAAACGGCAACGACTGATACTGAAAATAAGGAATCTCCTAATTTAAAAGATCCTATATACCCACCCATAGCACAACCTATTGAAGTTAGCTCAGAAAACAAAAACATAGAAGCTTTGTCAGATGTTTCTGATAGCACAAACAATTCTAAAGAAATTGAAACGCCAGATTGGACGGAATTCATCTTCATAGATGCAGCACATAAATCTACAGAGACTGACAAGATTAGCAGTGAAGAACTAGAGGAATACGTTACCACAGAATTTTATGAAGAGCCAGAAATCGTTCGGCAAAAAAGGTAATAATTCTGTTTTATGAATTTAAGCTAATTTTATACTTTGTTTGTGAGGGAGTCACGTATTTCATCACTCTTTTTACTGATGAAATGGATTTAATCTTTCTTTTAAATAAAGAGGATTTTCATTATGATTTCCAAAAGTTAGAAATTAGACTTTTAGAAAATACTATTTCGGAAAAATATGGTGTTCCCATTTATGAGGTGGAAAAGGTGTTCATTTGGTTTTATTGGCTGATCTTTACGTTATTTTCAGGGGTAGCAACGTGATTGAAGAGGAAAATCTTGCTTCCACAGTAGCAGGATATAAATACACCTGGAAAGATACAAGACTGAACAACGATGTGGCTTTTAAAAATATTCATTCGTGAATAAAAAATGAACTGGATTATTCAGGTCATTGAAATATTATTGTTCGTACCGGATTTGAATATGGTTTCACGTTGTCAATATGGCATAAGTTGGATTTTGCACTAAAATTATGATAATAGGCGTTTTAGATAACAGCCATGTAAACGAATTTGCAACTTGTTTCCGATCACATTTTTATGATTGTTTGTATTATCAGTAGTTTTATCTTGTTGATGTTCTGCCATGAGCACTCGGTGTAGTTCATGATGACTGTATATTTGTAAGAAAATAAAACTATTAATTAAAAAGTATCATTATTTATTGACGTTCACTACGAAAAACTTACATTTATAGGCACCTAAAATGTACATCCTTATCCTAGGTACAACGTAATGGCAAATAATCAATTCTCCACGTGTTTTTGTTACACAATAACATCTCAATGATCACACTAACGAGAACGAAACATAAATAAAATGTAATCTAAGGGCAAGACAGAAACATACCGGCTGGTAACTATCTTTCACACCAAAGCTAATGTACACATACAGATACAGATCGTTTACACGCTACGATTCTAATTGTACTCGCTAAAGCTTATAGTTTTATGACAATACACGCAATCAGTCAAGAGACCTACTAATTACTTGAATATCTAACAAATACATGTAACGAAACAGAGTCAGAACAAACAAAACCACACAACAAAATTTGCTAAGCGAGTATACGGAACGAAATCCAAAATTCGTAGCGAGTAAACGACATAGAATTACAAAGAATAGACGAAATCATTTATTTATTGTACTTGTAGATCGTGTCGAGGCTGACTTCTAGTTCGCTGCCAATAGATGGCGCTATTTCTTGCTGAGTCTAAATACGTCATTTAGCGGCGCGTACGGTGTCCGCGTCGGGATTGCGTTAAACGCAAATGAGGGTTGTGCGTCTGCGCGGAGGATCACGACACCTGCATAGAAAATACTAGTTTAGTAATTTGCTAGAATTAAGAAGCAACAGTTTAGAATTTACAGAGTCGTATAAACAACAATGAAATAGTTAATAACATCGAAGTAATAAGAACTTATAGAACTTATAGAATTTATTTTTTTGCGGTGGAGAAGGAAGTTTACCTTTTTACCAAAGAACTGAATCCAAGAATTATAATGACGAATATTCTGACTTCCATAAAGAATATGAGAAACTTAAAAATAAAGTTTGTAAGGTAATTCAAATGTGCAAAATCAATTGACTACATATCTGATAAAGCAAATTATCTTTAACTACAATACGACGATATAACACATGTTACAAAGGAAAGATATGAATCACTTGGAAAGCAATTAATCGTTATCGTTCGTCTTTTATCGTTATAACTAGCTTTTGCCCGCGGCTTCGCCCGCGTGGATGTCGGTTATCGCATAAAAAAGTACCCTATGTACTACCCTCTCCATATCCCAGGCTATATCTCAAAATTCTAACTTAATATTAATTTTAATGTGACTCACTATGTGTTTATTACCGAGCTGGTAATGAGTTGAACTATCTAACTAATGTGCACACTAATAGGGTTGAAAATAAAACCACAATAGTGTACTGATCTAAGCTGGTATACTTAATTAAAATTGCGAGACCCCAACCAAATCGCGGTAACGAAACCATAGCGAGATCTATTTCGACGTCAACGCCATCTATCGAGCTTGACATCAAACTTTTAACATTTCACAATAATAACTATGGTTTTATGGTTTCTTCATGAACACTATGTGAATAGAAACCGAAACAAATGATTTAATATAGTAAAAGTACTTATGTTCTGAACGTGAATGAGTCTTTACCTAAAGATAACAAACACAAAATCAAAATACGAAATTTCACTCAAATTCTTAAAGCAATCAATTGTACCAAATACAACACGAAATAAAATTGCGACACAAATAATAATTTTAGAATAATTCACGTAAGTACTAACTTTTCTCAGGGTCACGTTCGCAATTGGACGAAATATTAGACATTTATTTTGTACTTGCAAACACGATCTGGATGTAGAATTCGATTAATCGACTAATAATTGACCGGTTGACATTTTAGCGGGAACACCACTAAACGAACGAAAAAAGAAAACAAAATACGTCTATACTCTGTGGTCGTGTGGCGGTGTGACGCGATGCTTAATGTAAACATTCATCAAGGTTTATACGTGCGTAAATTAATGGATTCAATGAGAAAACGGTTTAATCTTAGAAGAATCTTATACAGAATTACTGAGAAATAAGTGTAGATTTCGTATTGAGTGTTAGTTTATCGAAAAGTGATAAATATGTCAGTGAAAAAGTAACGAAAGTTTTGGAATGCACAAATTTTGATCATAAGGCCGCCGTGTTTAGTAATGTTTTTATGATAAATATTCTTGTATACTGTTTGAAATACACGTAAGTAGCTAGCTTATTTATCTACGAACATAATTTGGCTTATAGCTACTGATATTATAGCGTATTGTTATCGTAATCGTATTTCCAAGAGTAAAATTCGGCAAACAAATACCTACAAAAAGTCAATAAAATGGATATAGTATGTTATCCTTAAGAGATAGACATATGCCATCGCGGACTTTTTTGAAGACCTTTTTATGATACACAATTCCACCATACATTATTTTGTTATATCTCAAAGGGTTTAGACAGCGTTTTCGTTGAAAGCTCCCAGACGGCTTATTTTTTTCCGACACCTCCAACAAATATCGTTAATTCATACAAAAATGCATACAAAAACATAACAAATTATATACTAAAACCTTCCTAGAGAACCAAGCTATCCATTGGTGAAAACAGCATGAGAATCGGTGCAGCAGTATTTGAGTTTATCGCGAACAGACAGACAGACAGACAGACAGACAGACAGACAGACGCGGCGGAGGACTTTGTTTTATAATATGTAGTGATGAACAACAATTAAGTAATGATGAAAGATTAAATGAACATGCGGAAATAAAATGATAATTAGTGGAAGCACGTCTCATAGAACTTATAATTGACTTAAAATTAACCTAATCAAGATCATTTGCAATGGTTTACTGCAATATCTTCTCATCCCACATACCGCAGTGTCTCAAGACGAAAGTCTTTGACCAGTGCGTGTTGCCAGTGATGACATATAGCACTGAAACGTGGTTGCTCACAATGGACCTTATTATAAGGCTAAAAGTCACCCAAAGGGCAATGGAGAGGGCTATGCTTGGAGTTTCCCTACGTGATCGAATCAGAAATGAAGAGATCCGCAGGAGAACCAAGGTAACCGAAATAGCTCGAAGAATTGCCAAACTTAAGTGGCAATGGGCAGGGCACATTGCGCGCAGAACAGATGGCCGTTGGGGCCGAAAGGTTCTGGAGTGGCGACAGCGTACCGGAAGACGTAGCGTTGGAAGGCCTCCCACAAGGCGGACCGATGACCTTATGAAAGCCGCAGGAATCCGCTGGATGCGGGAAACACTGAACCGGTCGAAGTGGCGGTGCTTGGGGGAGGCCTATGTCCAGCAGTGGACGTCTTTCAGCTGACTGCTGAACTAACGACTGAGCAATGAATCTTATCATCCAGCCATCAGGAAAATATTAATCAGATTTTTTTTTTATCCGCCCTGGGGTAGCTCTTGGCCTTCATCTCACGTATCTTAAGTGATGATAAGGCTGAAGATGGAAGCGAGCATCACTCGAAATTCTCAACCACAGAGGAACTGGCTATCTTACCTCTAACTGCCGAAACACAACAAATGCTGTTGTTAACATTGTTGTTATGGCGACAGAATTCGATAAGATGGTGGTATCCAGGCGGACTTAGAGCAAGCCCTACCACCAACCAAACCGAGCAGAATAATTTGCCCCAGCTGGGAATCGAACCCCGGAACTCGCGTTACGATGCGTATTTGTGTTAATGTTGTTTTTCTTAAAGTCTAGTGTCAGTTACAGCTTCCAAATCAAAAATGACTTGACAATGTACTACTTACATTATGGTGCTCGTCTCTTCGCTATGTGTAAGGTGACTATGATTAATATGGTGCTACTGACTAAAGTGACTGCTGTAGGTACAGTTCCAGAAAATGACAAAAAAAAAATCCCATGAATTCTCCTTTCCGTATCGGCCGACCGAATCCATCGATGTCTACGGTTCTTCTTTAAGGCGACGATAACCGACTTTTAATGATAATACATTGAAGATCACGTCTAAACAAATAGCGTTACTGATTTAGGAAAAAATATAATGTTAAATTAGAGCATTTTCTTAATAACTTAATATATGTATGTATATATTAGATTTTTTATATTACATAGTGAAATTAATTTGTAAAGTTTTGTCTAATGCGAATAAAAACTGAGAATCACGCAAAATCTATCAAACGTATTTTTCTGGAACCTTCATCTTTTAAAGTTAATTTAATTATTGATATTTTAGTATACGTGTTTTTATTAAAATACCTTTTGTTTTATGTATAATAAACTAATAATGCGTCTTATTAGGGACAGCGCTCCCGGATGGGCGAGTCTTATCACAGGCTGGACGTACGACGCATTGCGTGAGCTCAGTACAGAACACGCAATCTAACAACTCAAGGTCACTGGCATATAACTGCTTCTTAAGTTGAAAATTAAACCAGTTACTAAAATAATAATATTAATACATGAACATTAATTTAATCTGGCAACATTTTAAGTCAATGATGATTACAATGTCTAATCTAAAAAAAAAACAATGGTATAAGTATCTTTGGTTTAGCTTGACTAAATTTTCATTTGAATCGATTTTATAATAGTGTGCAAATATTTTAAAACATCGAGTGTAAATTCGTTCTTTCTTATTAGTTAAGGCCGTAACAAAATGGCTTCAACCATAAGTCGATTGGATTCGGTCGGACCTCATGCGTACTTTACCAAAGGCAGCGTGAAGCGACAGCGTGATACCAAGCCCTTGCAAAGCGAACAAGTGAGACACTTTCTACCTGAGGGGTTCACTTTCACTTTGATCTTGGTCTGCGGCGATAGTACGCCATAGTCGACGTCTTCGTACAAATCCTGTTTGAAGAGATTTTATGGCATTAATAAAGTAACAAGAAAGTAAGAGTACGTATTTTGACGTTTATAGATTCACTCTCGTTTTACCCGACTACGGCGAAGCAAAAAGGAGGGTAACAAAACAATAAATTGTAACAGTAATAAGCGATCATAAGCTTTAGGGCAAAGTGAATGAATATGTATTAAAATATATAAATATAATATAAATAATACATTAAAATATATTATTACGTGTAAATTGTTTATTTAATAGACGACTAGCTTTTGCCCGCGGCTCCGCCCGCGTGGATATCGGTTATCGCGTAAAAAGTAGCCTATGTCCGTCTCCATATCCCAGGCTATATCTCTGCCAAATTTCATGACGATCGGTTCAGTGGTTTAGGCGTGAAAACGTAACATACAGACACAGACAGACAGAGTTACTTTCACATTTATAATATTAGTATAAGTATAAGTATATAGTATATTAGTATGGATAAATATTGAATAGTTTGTACAGTGGCCAGCACATCAAGCTACACGGAAATGTCAAATTTCGCCAAACGATTTTAAACTTTAGAGTGTTATTGATTAAGTTCAAACTCGAACGAAAAAATTTGATACGAGTAGTTTGTGGTAACTTCATGAGTGTCACCGAACCTACATAACAATTTCAGATGAGAACATTTTCTTGTTAATTTAATTGTTCATTGAAATTGAAAATTGTTTTGAAATGGAAAATTGAAATTTGTTGAAGTTGAAAATTATTCATTGAAATTGAAAATTGTTCATTTAAATTGAAAATTGTTCATTTAAATTGAAAATTGTTCATTAAATAGATGACCTGCATATAAAATATTAATAGAATTGAATGGAAATATTTTGAAATATTTTAATAGGATATAAAATAATTCTAACATAAAACAAGGAAATTAATAAAGCGCTCTTCCTCTCACTACTTATTTTAAAAAAATCTGTGCCCGACAGGATCCATAATTGTTTCTGTTATTATTTCTTTATTTACCACTTGTAATTGTACAATATGGAATGCAATAAACGATTTGAGATTTGTTTCATACTTTTTGGAGCGTGATTTTTCAGTAGTCGGTTTTAGTTTTTATTTACCTACCTCATAGTAAGCAAAAGATTTAACTTTAAGGAACGTCGCAAGATTATTTGGAAATTGGAGGCATTCAATTGTTGCATTAAAATTTATCTGCATTATCTCATTTTAAATATTCCACACACTGACCACGTCTATAAGAATTCAAAAAAGAAAATTCTTTCTTAATTTTTTTTATCGACTCTTAAGTTCCAACAACACAATAAAACCTTTAGAAACACTATAACCAGTCTGTTCAGTTCAATAAGGTCAGTTCCACTAAGTTTAAAGGGACGTTGAGCTTTAAATCTACCGTTAAAATCTACAGGGGAACATACCTCAACCATGTATCCAGCAGGGTTGTTAAGGCCGAGCTCTCTCAACGTGACGGCGACGTCCGAGGGCGTTCCATCTGTGCGGCGGTTGACGAACGCCACCGCGTACGAGTAGTACTGGCCCTGGATTGGCAGGATCGGACGTGACCAGATCTCGATGCCCCGGTGCTGTAAATGAGGAAGAAGATATGGTTATAAAAATGGTTGCACTATTCGGCAATTGTCAGACTGATGGGTTATCAGGGATATCAATGGTGAATTGAATAACCTATACTCCATTTATTATAACATTAGACAAATAACTGTTCTCACCCTTTCGTTATTTCGATGTAAACGTTTAATAAACTCCGTTATTTCACGATAAATACAAAGCCCTGTAATCTATTTACTATTTACATAACAAAATTACTCTAAAGTGCAGTAATTTCAACAATATTACACAATAACTGTCGGTATTTAGCTGTTATTTGTCTAATGCTATATAGTAAATGGAGTATAAATTGTTAGTAAAATAACATCGGTTCCAAACACGGTAGACCTATTCTCGGTATGATTATTGATGATGATTAGCGCTCATACTTTATTAGTTAAACCGAATTACTATAACCACCTTCCTGCTCCATCATCAGACGATGTGCTAAATTCTCCAAATATACGGATAAGACTTTTATAAAAATACAGGGTTATAGACAACTAATGTGTGATATCCACAATCAAATACCTAAGCAATTTTTTTAAGGCAATTAGTAAACGTTTCAGCTTGTTTGGCACAAAAATAAAGGCAGTTGTAGCATCACTTGCAAGATCCTTGTTTGTCAATGATCCTGATGCGTCCAGGCTTTTATACATATAGAAGTATGAGGAACAGGGTGTAAAGTTCACTCATACTCATACTCATATATAGTAAAGGGAGGATCCTCCGACCAGACGGGTGTTGTGTCTGGTGGGCAACTGCCCGACGTTTGATGTCGGGATGTTGTATATATATACTAGTCGCGCGGAAACTCTGATTGCGCGATGCAGGATTTGTAACGTCAGGGATGCGTAGTTCGCATGTGGAGTTGTAGATACCGCCAAACACACATTTCAAACGACCCTAATTTACCTTGTATATCCTCCTGCCCTGAATTCCCAGTGGATCTTGATCGACTTCGATAATCTTCCTGTTCTGCAGGATCGCCTTGTACTCTGGCCGTATGGTCCTCAGGTCTACGCTCATAAGTAGCGGTGCTGCCAGGATCGCCCAAATCGCGAACTGTGTCTTACTCTGCTCGTATGATAGGCCGAAGTTGCCGATAATCAGCTGGAAATAGTAAAGTTGGTAAGTTAGATTAGAGCTTCTTTAAAATGTGTAGGCACAAGTTTGAGCATCATTAGAAAAATTATATGACAGATGTCAAATTGTTTAAACATACACGTAAAAAAGGCAAGCATGATATCTAACCTAATTTTAATTCATTGCATTTAAAAGGTAAAAGGTAAATTCAAAATATGGAGCTGGTTAGTAGGGATAGTAACACATATAGCAATTTTTTAAAAGACGAATGCAGATTTCCCTTGATAGCAATGAGCTTGATAGTGTGACATCTAACCCAGTACAAATTGTTTGAAGGCAAAGATGCTGGTAAATAGTATTTGATAAAGATTCCTTACCATGTCAGGGTCATTCCAGTGTCCAGGGCCGGCGTTGGGTACGATGACGTCCTGATGGTTTCCGTAGTAGTCTATGATAGACTCGACGGACGCCCACGAGTCTTGTATGTCGTCGAAGTTACGCCAGAGGTTGCAATGGTCGATGATTGACGAGAAGTTCGGCTGGAAACGGTAATTTTAATGATTATAGTTAAGAAACTAGAGAGCAAAACGGAGTTTCATGCGAAATTACATGCATTTCATAAAAAAAATATAGGACACAAGGCCTGTTGTACTTAGTCTTAATTTAATTAAACAGGTCCGACTTTAGGAGGGTAAATTGAAGGTTGAAATGAAGGTAACAAGATGAAGCCGAAAACTGAAAATGAAATGAAATGAAATCGTTTATTCTGTAAATAGGATATCGGAATCACTTTTACACGTCATATAAAAAATATAAAAACAAGCTTGAGGAAGTCGACATTTCCTATCTGACTATCCCTGAGAAGAAATGGCGAAACAAACTCAGGAGTCAAAGTCTCTTTTAAAGTCCAGACATAATCTTGGTCAGATCATGTGAGGACCATGTAGATCCGTGTCTGAAATGGTCTTTTGAGGAAAGAACCACACAATTTTGAGTGGACCTGTCCAGTCAGTGCAAGCATTTGTCAGTAAACGTGTAGCTCAACTCAGGATTTAAGGAGCTCAACTAAAATAAAAGACTATCCACCCATTATAAACTATTGCTGAACGACTATATAAAGCATTTATAAAATATTACTAAAATAATGCTTCTATTACACTTCTTCACGCAACAGGGACACCTAGCTTGTATAATTTTTTGAATGAAGTGGAAGAATATTCAGGTCGTTTGCATAATTTCGTTTCGCTACTGCTAACTGAATCGCATGAATGGATAGAATGAACCATTGTTACATCCTTCACACATATTATTACCGTTGTGTCAACCATTTGCCTTGAGTCGGTTGGCACAGCAGGCGCCTTCATATTCAAAAGAGGCAATTTTGCGCTCGCACAGAACGATTCTCTATTTGCATTAGCGGCGTGCATGTTTACTCCTGTAGTGGATAGTAAGCAGAATTAATAGACAAAAGGTGGCCTTGCTTATTGGGAGACATTGACATTATAATATGGTAAAAATAGAGACATCATTTCCATAGTCGCGTCACCAAATTATGCAAAATATGTGAAGTTTAGAGGTTTCGTTTTTTTCTAAGAAAACATTAAAATGGATTAGCTAATGATATTTACCTATCACACCATGGTTTCTGCTAAACCATTCAAATATATTGACGAAAAATTTTACTTTATAAAAATCTAATTCAGCACAAAACCAACCGTAGGAACTAAATAGAACCTCACCTGGATACCAGCATATATTTGGTAGACGGGCCAACTGCAAGAGTAGACCATCTGTCTGCCGGTGAGGTTGAGCTGTCTTCCGAACTCAGGATATCCATAGTCCATGTCTGCAGGCAGGGCGTAGCATCCATCCAGTTTCACGTAGTCCACGCCCCACGCAGAAAAGGTTGCCGCATCTGGAGTAGAATATTTTGGTCCATTAGTAATGAAGAGGGGTATTAGAACATCATTAAGGGTAAAAACCCTCACTGAATAGTGTTTAGCATCGATGAGTACTGTATCGAGCTAATTGTCTACTTTCGATATACCTAGACCTAAACAAGCTTATTACAAATTAGAGGATTATATCCAAGATAAGAATGCTTGGAAACATGCTGGTCTTGCTCCATAGGACAATGTAGAGTCAAGACAAAATGAAATGAAATCGTTTATTCTGTAAATAGGATATCGGAATCAGTTTTACACGTCATATAAAAAATATAAAAACAAGCTTGAGGAAGTCGACATTTCCTATCTGACTATCCCTGAGAAGAAATGGCGAAACAAACTCGGGGACAAAATCAAACAGGTTGCTAATTTATGAATAATGTATTATTTTCAAGACATTAATTTTATGATAAGTTTAACTCACACACTGACTTTTTATTTGTAAAATATAATACAATATTTGTAAATATGTGAGCACCTTGTATCTAACACATGGTTAATTTATCCGTCAATGCTTAATTTTTTATTGTTATTACCTGTTGTGGTATAGTAATTTTATTCTAGGTACATCGTCTTCACATGTAATTATATAATTAATATATACAAACTATAGTAAAACAGTTTAAAAGAGTGTGGAGTTTCTTGCCCATTCTTCTCCATGCGAAACTACCTTTTGGAAGTTTCGCATGGACTGCAACTAGAATCACTTTTATTTTATTTCCGTGTAAATTTTGACGTTCAAAAGTGCCATTTACGAGTATGTGCCTATTTGAAATAAATGCTTTGACTTTGACCTACTCTTTTACTGTTAAAATTTGCAGGATTAGTATGTATTATTATTTATTTATTTATTTAACACTTTCTCACACAAATGTACAGAGGCCGACCTAATGCCATGGGCATTTTCTACCAGTCAACCTTTGGGTGGTGCAGAGACAAACAGTGGTAGGTGCAATTACGAAAATTGTTTTTTTACATTTTGCCTTAAATATAAATAAGATATATATACCTAATTAAATATAAATATAAGAACAAATAAATATACATAAATACACGAATATACTAAAACAAATAAGACAAACAATGAGATAACATTAACGTTGTTGTGATACTGCCAGCTTCTTATGAATGTGCTCGCGAACTTTTTTTTTTTTTTGTATTACAGTTTTATTAATTATGTTTCCTTAAACCCTTTCAATCTCACAACCTCTATCACTGTCTCATATCTACTGTCATACCAGTTCACCTAAATATACCAATTTCATAGGAAAAACCTTCTGGTTTCCGTCCCCTCTGACTGTTTAATAACTTATGTTTTGAGTTTATAGAATGTTCGACTCCTGTTTAATTCCGATACTTGCTTTCTAAAAACACGCATAACTTGAACAATAAAATCAGTGAAAGGCTTAATGTTAAGAGAACCATTTTTAAGTATTTTTGCTTCTGTCTTATATTGTTATTTACCATTAATTAATGTATGCGTTCGATAAAAATACGTCCTTATCGAACTCTCGCTTAATAAAACCAATTTTGTAATATTATTGTTGTTGTTATTATTGATATGTGTATTTAGAACTTGATTTTCTACATTTACCAGTTCCCTACACAATTTGCAAGCTTTATAGTTGCAATCGGCAGTATATAAGCAACTGTTGTCTTGCAACTATTACTTGGTTTCAAGGATAAATTCCTGATTTATAATGATATGTAAAATCCTGTAATATTTGAGAGCGTCTCTTCTATTGTGTTATTATTGCAAACACAGAATGGATTTTGATTTTGGATGTTCGATCACCAATCCATCTGTGGGTAACACAACTATTTACACACATACCTACATAAATTCACGCTTCTACAGAACTAAATTGTTTTTCGTAAATACCACTCCTGAAACAGTGTAACCTATTCTTTTCATTCTTCAAAGATGTATGAATCATATACGAGTCATTGTTCTAACAATGAAGCAAAAAATTCTAAAAATAATTGCCAAGAACATTTATCAAATCTACCGACAGATGGCGTTACAATACAATGTTACAAACATGCTCTCACGCAGGTTATTGCATGCCTTTATAATTTCAGTTATGTACAGCCAGTTACGAAGTTAGAAACACAACTGACAGTAAAATAATGTAACTTACGCGTCATTTTTAATTTGTTCATGCGTGTGTGCATTTGAATCATACAATTCTTTAGTTTGACGGTTAGAGTTAGGTGAACTGTTGATGATGTAAGTTTCATTGAGTTTTTTTGGCTTCAAGTATTACAGATGTGCAAGTTATTCCGTTTTGGGCTTTTTTTTTTCGAGATGGTAGGTAGTATTTAGGGTAAGTTTACTGGAAAATATAAACTCCGTAGTGTGTCTCTATAGGTATCGATGTGACCCTGATTTATCGAAATGACCCTTTTTTCTTTTGGGATGAATCAGGGCAGCAATTATGGTGGTTAGCTATGGACAACAGCATAGAAACTTGTACTTAATCAACATTTTTTAATGCAAATTTTATATACAGCCTTTATCATGCCTGTGAAAATGAATTTAATCAGGATAATTTCATGCTTCGAGTCCAGGTATAGCAGAAACCCGGACATCCATATTTTTCAACCACATCCGATTACAATATCTCTTCCTTAGAAACACTAGTATGAATATACCGTACAAATTATCAATTAACCTTATATTTATTCATGTTTAGCCTATTAACAGTGTTCCTATCCTAATTACTTCCAACCAATAAGCACGCGAAATATGCACGCAATATTCAACTTATAGTGCAGTGCAATTTAAATACTGACGTACAACGTCAAAGGAAGTCGCGTGTACTTATAAGGAGAACCATACAACCGTCGAGTCGAAGCTAAAGATTTTTCGGACAAAAATAATCTTTCTCAACCATGAATAGATGAGTTGGAGTTAAACTTAATGGTTCTGCCAAACTTAGGGCCTTAACAGTAATTTTGTAACACACAATCAATCGCAATCTGAATGATTTTGAAGCAGATTCCTAATCCATTGCTTCATATATTGGAAAAAAAAAATCTGCTTTTCAAAGTAAATACCGCAATGAATGTCGTTGAACTGTCAAAATTAATCCGATTCCTACTGATAGTGTGTTACGCAATTAGGCTTCTGTTTTTTTGTTTTTTAGTCTAATTGCCAAGCGCGCGTAAACTACTGTGATTAGTTGAATGATTTATCAACAGCCAATCGCAGCTGTTTAGGCGCGCTTGACAATTTGTCACATTAAGGCGAGGTTCTTCGACCGTGCATTTTTGTTCTAGAGGTGGCAGCTGGGCGCGAAGTAAATTGTGCCGTGAATTTCGTTAATTTTGGGTTGAAAATTATATGTTTTACGATATTACCAATGTTAAACCCGACGGACATTACATCATCATAGACGTTTATTTTGATGTGATTTTCAATACATAATAATATATGATATAATATTGAAACAAAATTATTTTAATCTACAAAATAAGGGTATGTTTGGATTTTTTTTTCTATCGAGCGAACTTTATCTAATTATGTAACGAGTACCCGACGTATCTGCAGAAAGGTCTCAAAAGCAACATATAATTTTTTCATGTAAAAAAATAAAAAATAAAATGACATTAAATTTCCTAGAGGTTAACTTGAAGAACCTCGCCTTAATTGTGCAATAATTTTCGCTCGAGAAACTGACCATAATCAAAATCGAACAATCTTTGGGGCATGTGAGAAAGACATGGACATGAATTGTCATAAATAATGACACTGAAGAATTATGTTCCTTGTTAAGTTGCACTAAGTCCTTAAACGACCTTGTGATTTCTATAATATCCTTAAGGCTCCCACAGACAGGGGCGACGCGAAGGATATGGACGGATATTGACTTTAAGAAGCAGGAACTATGGAACGGTCTGAAAAACCTTTTATATTTTTACAATTGATTCATGCTTCTTTAGTGTTAATGAATTAGCATAATCATAAGTTACATAAACTTATAATTATACCTTCTTATATTCAAAAGCAGACACTACCCGCAGTTCCATTGTTCACGTCTTTTCACAAAGATGACTTCAAAAACTGTGCGTGTAACAATTATCTTTATCTGTACTTTCTTTTTTCTTACTGAATATATAGGTATAGATTTCTTTTTTTTTTAAGCTTGTCCATAAAATACTCACCCGATATACTTAGGGCCTTAACACACAGGCGATTTGAGAGTTCAAAGCGAGGCGAGTGCGCAACGACCTCGCAATGAGTTCGCAACGAACGTGCGCCGAACACGCCACAAAGGCGCACTGCGCACTCGCACCGCTTTGGATTCACTTGCAAATTACCAGTGTGATAAGGCCCTTAAACTCCGACCGATGAGAGAACGTATTCCTGGCACCTGTTTGAAAGAGTAGGTACAAAAGAAAACGTGTTTTACGAATTTAAACACGATTAGTTCATCGTGTCCAGCTGATACTGAAAGGTGTCAGGAACGCGGACTCTCAGTGGCCGGAATATAGTTCCCATTATTTCGCCTGTTCTTACAAAGGTATCCTGCATTTCCCGCGGACATGACCAATTTTCGCCATATCCACATTAGGACATTTACACACATGGCGATCCTAACAAAGAGCTAGAACACACAGTTGGTCAGGAAATCACAAGAACTATCGCAATACACGCGATGCGACGTTGCGAAACTCTTATGATAGATATGACTTCATTATACGTTCAAATACTTTTCCTAGCCTGCTATGAATTTATATCGGTATTAAAAATTGTATTAGGTCATTTGCGTTGGTACATCGAATAGCTAATTTCGATATGTAGGCTAAGTTGAGACATAGGTCTATTGTTGTGTCGTAAGTTATCGTATATGTATTTTTAAGTAGTCTGATTACAAATGCAGTGTTTCACGTACATATTATGTTTCTTGACTTGAAAGTTTCGACTCGTATAAACTTTAGTATATTCGCATGAATTATTATAAATGAAGTTTTGTCTCATTAAGTTTGATGAGTGTCTCTCCGAAGCAATCTCCTGCCATTTACGAAAGAATTATGGTTGGACCATGAAATTGTTCATTTATTAATACACGATTTTACTCGATTTAAGACCGCTTTGGCAATTGTTACGAACATTTTACTCTTGTTTAATGTCATTTAATCATCATTAAGAATATTGTGTTCGGGGTAATAAGTCTTTAACTAAATAAAACCGATTGGTCTGGTTACTAACTATACCCAAAGTCTCAAATTCAGATAATTTATGTAAACAAAGGGGATAACGTATCAAAAAAATATCTTCGTAATGGTAATTCACATAAAATGGCGAAAAATAAGGTTCCAAAGTACTGAATGTAATAATAATAAAAAAATTATCTTACCGTAATTACTTTTATACATTTTCGGTTTTAAACAAAGTTATTACAAAAAGGAGATTTTCTGGTATAAAATATTATATGATACTGGTAACAATGCAGGAGATCCAACATTTTCACATTTTTTACATCTTCAACAACACTAATATTAGAACTCTCATTCATAGATTCATATTGTATGTAGCATTTAAAACAAACAGAAATAAATATCGTTAATTATTTTAGTTCTCATCATTGAACCAAGCTAATGGCTGAAGAAAAAAAAAAACAGTTAATTAATAGAATTTTTACCTCCGGCAAGATGGCCGACGACCCCGGGGTATCCCGCACATGTAAAGTTGCCGTAATCCTCGTAGATGCCGAATTTTAGACCCTTGCTGTGTACCTGGAGATAAAACAATAACATCAATTAATATTACACATTCAAAGTCACTGACTGACCTAGACGACCCACACGACTCTCCTCCAGGAGAGCAGTAGGGAAACGAGTACAATTCGTAAGAGAATACACAATACACGACCGGCATTCCGACCTCGCCGCCGAGGCCCTGCGCGAAATCCCCGACTAAATAGTCCTCCCCGACCCTTGCCCGTAAGCGAAGCGCCAGCACGCGCTATAGCTGAGCCTGTAGCTTTAAATCCCCCTGATAATAATCATAACCCTGATTTTATCCAGCCACCGACGGTCCCTTGCCATCCTCCCTCCGACTCTGCCCTAAGTCGAGGTTCGTACCCCACAGGGGGTGCCCTTAGCGCGCTTAGTCGTTTAGTTAATAAGTTTTACGCCCTGGCTGGAGGCTTCAAGTTTTTAGGAGCTTAAGGAAACCACAAAGACCGGTTAAAGAGTCACGACCTCTAATAGTTAACTCTGAGATGCCCTAGATAAAATAAAATAAAGAAATTCTTACCGCACCAATTATTGTACACAAAAATTAAAATGTAAGCATTACCCAAGGGATGGAGACCAGATACACAGACCATACGTCTAGTTTAGGCACCAGTCTCCCACAGTATAATTATTGTTGTTATGTACTTTGTATTGATAGGTACCTCTCTAATGTACTTATATGTATTGTGGTGAGAAATAAACGATTATCTTATCTTATCTTTTAAATGATAGTGTAATAGCCCCCTTAGTATCAAGTAGGAATACATTGATTGAAATGGGACATACCTAGATAGGGTTCGAAAAATCCGATTTTTATAATAAATATCAACTATCCGATTTTTTATTTCTTTATTTATTATTTATTTATTTATTTATTTATGTACACACAAAATACTTGACAGGACAATATATTAACATAGAAGAGCACAAAGATATATTATCGGATATATATCGGATATACCTATATCCAGGTCAAGAAAAAGAAGCGAATTTCATTCTGTAAGGGGATTAAACACTTAAAAATGTGAAAGGAATTTGTAACATAGTGTCAAATTACCACATTTTTATTTAAAAAAAAGTAACAAAAGAATCAGTGTTTGTTTATTTGAGAAATATTTTTTTAATGAACACTTAAAAAACAAGTACCTACCTATTATTATAATAATCTTCATTTGCTTGTGAGATAAATCAAATAATTTTAATAATAATTTGTAATCATAAAAAAGTAAAAAGTAAATTATTCTGAATTGTAGTTTTTCCCTACGTGTTGCGAGGGTAAACATTAATCTCCAAAATTTTTAGTTCAGAAGACAGGAAATAATCAATTGATATATATCAAGATAAAAATCAATTGATATGTATCGTGATATATATCATGATATATATCCGCAGATATATATCGGCGAACATAGAGCATAGCAATCCGATTGGATCTACGTCATTGCCACAATGTAACGTCTTTGCGTGTGAACAAATATATTCCTCTTACTTTGATCTCTGATATATTGTAAGTTCTCACCATAACAAGCTATTTACAAGTCATGCATGAGGTTAGAAGTTCACAGTGTAGGAGAAGGTCACAACAAACCTACTGTTTGTTAAAATGCACAATTTTCCTAAGTTGACCTTTACATGATCACGGGATGGTAAGCCAATGACCTTGACAACTTTTGTCCACAAAAAAGCACAGAACTTATTCACAAAAACTTTTTACTATAATATCCTCTTAAATCAACTGTACATTCTTTTGTTTCTTATTTCTTTACATCACTGGTCACATAAAACAAATGACTGCAAAAATACGCTTGCAATAAAACCTTAACTTTTTGCTTAAACCAAAAAAGCTTTAGCAGTGTGAGCATGGACCCTAACTAAGCATTGTTAGATAATGTGGTTCATTGTTACGAAATCACTTGCAAAAACTATAATCATTATGTAGATTGTCGGAGATCACGGATAGTTATTATGAGCGAGTCATTCACTCCTAGACCACAAGGCTAAGTAACTATAACATTTTATTCGATATAGTTAACGATTATTTTCGTGGGAGATTGATCGATTCTATAGAACGTTTTGGCGGTTCAAGGGCAAAACATCAAGATATTATGATACATAAACTCTTTATTCTACGTGCATTCTTTTGTGGTGTGTGTACTTATTGTGTAATAGAGCCTTGTGTTTTGATAAATATAAAGCAAACTTTCAGAATTTTGGATTGCGAAGTAAAATCTTTTTGCAATAAATAAAAAATAAAAAAATTAACCAATTGAGTACTCTATCAAAGTAATTTGAATACTTATATACAAAAGAAAAAACGGTAAAACAAAAATAAAAAAAATATATACCGTATTAATACTCTGAGTGCAGTTGAGAAGAACTAAAATTAACCAAGAAGAGCTAAAATTAAAATTTTGAATATTATTTTGATTCATTTTAATCTATCTAGCCAATAGTATCCCACTACTGGGCAAAGAATTCCCTCTCCCTTACATACACACATAATACCTAACACTAATTTAATAATAATCCATACTAATATTATAAATTCGAAAGTAACTCTGTCTGTCTGTTTGTATGTTATGTTTTCACGCCTAAACCGCTGAACCGGTCGTCATGAAATTTGGCAGAGATATAGCCTGGGATATGGAGAAGGACATTTTTACGCGATAACCAACGTTCACGCGGGCGGAGCCGCGGGCAAAAGCTAGTACCCTATAAATACTTCAATAACTTAAAACTAGAGGCAATGAATTTATTCTTAAATTATGTGGTATAAATAAATTAAAAATTCCGATGGCAACACGAAATCGACACCAGCCGCGCATAAGGTCGTATGTTTTTTGTGATTTTTCAGGAGAGATTTTTAACGTCATCTTTGTATTGATCAGCCGCAAAACATAATATGATAAGACTATTAGCGGATTAGAAACTCGGTTCATAGTGAAAATATGAAAATAATGTTTTTAAGAATGTGTAGTATTTATATAATATTACATTATAGTATTAAAATCTCATTTTACTAAAAAACATGTTACGACTTTTTGCGTAGGAGGTATCGAAATAATGTTTTTTTTGTAGAGCAGCCTATAATGTTCCCACTGCTAGGACACAGACCTTCTCTTTGTGAGCGGACCGTTATACACCACGCGGGCCCAGTACGCTTTGTTTTTTTTGGTTCTAGGACTCACCGACCCAGATGACCCCATATCCCTCCTCTAGGAGAGCAGTAGGGCCACTAGTACAGTGAAAAAACACGACCATCATTCCGACCTCGCCACCGAGGTCCCTCGCGACAACCCTGACTTAACAGTCTTCCCCGACCGTTGCTCGACGAAGCGCCAGCCCTCGCTGCAGCTGAGCCTAGAGCTTTAAATTCCCCTGTTATTAATAATAACCTTGATTTGATCCAGACTGTCCCTTGCTGTCCTCGCCCGACGCTGCCCTAAGCCGAGACGCGTACCCCATAAGGGGTGCCCTTAGCGTGCAATAGTTTAGTTTATAAGGTATATGATCAAAGTGTCTAACTTTCAGTTCGTCTACGAAGCAAAATGCCTAAAATTAATGTCTACACAGCAAATTGCCTAAGCTGTAAATCTCTTATGGATCAAAATGTTTAACAAGCAAAATGCCTTAAATGCAATAATTTCTAAGTAGTCGAGATGGTTAAAATAAACTCACACTAGGGCCTCTGAACTGTAGGTTAGGTTAGAACTTTGACCACACAACGCCAGAAACGGTACTCCCTTTCTTCTCCTAAAATAATAGACATATTGCAAGGTAGGTATTGTGCTTCCTAGTCAATATAAGGTTTAGGCAATACTTGGCATAGACTCCGCTCCGCTCCGTCTCGCATAGGGTCGCAGCTTTATGCTGAGCGATGGCCGTTTTGCGTGGATGTGGCGCATATTTTCTCCTAACTTGTAATTTTCGTATTTATGTTCTTTCTCTGCGTCATGTTTGCCGCAAATAAACGTATTTTCTTTCTTTATCTGCCTAAACTTTTTCCCGACTACGTTGGGGTCGGCTCACCAGTATTTTACATGGAGCGACTGCCTATCTGACCTCCACAATCCAGTTATTAGTAATACGATACCGCTTGGTAAGACTGGTTGTCAAACTTTCGGGCTTCTGACGACCCGTAACGAATGTCAAAGATCCAAGAACAACAGCCGGGACCAACGGCTTAATGTGCTTTTCGAGGCACGGAGGAGTCTCGGACGAACCGTGACAACCGTCAAGCCACAAGCCAAATCCGATCATTTACCTAAATAATCTACAATTAAATGCTCTTGTTTAGTCACCCAAAAGACAATCCTAACTAATATTATAAATGCGAAAGTAAGTTTGTCAGTTTGTTTTTTACCTTTTCACGCCTAAACCACTGAACCGATCATCCTGAAATTTTGCATATACGTTTTCAGGTGTACAGAAACGGACATATGGTATCTTTCATCCCGCAAAAATGTACTTGTTCCTGAGGAAAACAACAATAACGTTCTTATGATAACAGATGGCGCCACGTGTCTTTCGAATCATGATTGAATTATATTATTATAGAAACTTTAGTAGTGTGTTAAGAGATTTTTTTTAAATTCTAAATTAACGCGAGCGAAGCCGCGGGCAAAAGCTATTAAATAATATTAATATTATTATTTTTATTATTTATTAATATTTTATGATGTTTTGTACAGATAGTAAATCAAGAAACATTGTTCAATCATCTAACACATGCTGCTTTTGAAAATCGTAAACCTCTTAAATTATATACCTACTCATATAATTATTGTATTACAGTTGCAAACAAAGCCGGTTAGTTTAAATAGATTGTTAACTGCCAGTTCAAGGGTCAGTAACGTTCACATTTAAATATAGATGCGTTTACAAAGTTAAGTGTTAAATTTTATCTAATAACTATGTATTAAATAAAAACAAAAGAAGGGTGCACCTTGAACTTTTTACAAAGGAAGTGTTATTAAGTTCTGTCCTCTAAAATGTTTTGGTAATTAGATAAATGCTTCATGGTTATAATATTTCCACCTAACCAATATTTACATTGCACTTCTTAATACAGCTTATAAAGTTATGATATAATATTAATATCTAGATTTATGTCCAATAGTTAAATGTTTAAGACAGTTTTTTTGTTGTTTTTTATTTTTATTTTCTTTTATAATTTAATCTTTCCATATTTCTACAGCTAAGGGATAGGGACCCGGGTTCTCGGGTATAGGCTTCCTCCGGCTTGTTCCAGTTTTTTTCATTTGGCTTTTGCATTCGGCTTCATTTGTCCATTGTTTTCCTGCGACTGCTGTTATGCCATCAAGAAACCATTGCTTCCGTTACGCATAAAATAAAAAATATACACATAGAGCCATTTTTACCCAAATGCAAAGAAGGGTAGTTTACATTCACTTGTGGAATTAATAAGTTAGGTTCTTTCCTAATACATGTTCCCATTTAAAATTGTTTTTCCAGTCCTATATGATCATGCTGACTAGAAATCAAAACGTCTATGCCAAGTATTGCCTAAACCTTATATTGACTAGGAAACACAATGCCTACCTTGCAATACGTCTATACAATATTTGAACTAAACCTTATGCTAACTATGAACCAAAATGCCTACCATGCAATATGTCTATTATTTTAGGAGAAAAAAGGGTGTACCGTTTCTGGTCACAGTTCTACGATAACCTAACCTAAAGTTCAGAGACCCTAGTGTGTGTTTATTTTAACCATCTCGACTACTTATATAGAAATTATTGCATTTTGTTAAATATTTTGATCTCTAGGCGATTTACAGCTTAGGAAATTTGCTGTATAACATTAATTTTAGGATTTTGCTTCGTAGACGAATTGAAAGTTAGACACTCTGATCATAAACCGTTTTTCAGGAATTTTATTTTGCATCCGAGTGAAAAGTGCTAGATGTAAGTAGGCAACACAAAAAGAAAGTAAATAATACAAACGTACAATTACAAACACAAACATTACAATACTCTATCATAAAGAAAATCTACGCACCACAACTTTCTAGCTAAACTGCCTTTCTGCTACAATATTCACTTTCCTTAAATGCATAACATACATAATTCATGCAGATTTACGTTTCTTCTCACACAATATATAACTACCAATTACAATAGTTAAAAAAATACGTGAGACTAAAAATATGCTCTCTTTTCTAAAGATATAGGGCAAAGTTCAGGCCTTATAAGAGCTTTGTTATGCTTGCTTACTATTTATCTAGTAAATACGTAGATACATAGTTTTGGGCTAGAACAAATTACAGAAATGTAAAACTATTACCAGTTATTACTAAAACTATAGCCCCTGAGTTGCTTTTGCCATTTCTTCTCAGAGGGATTTGATAGGAAATGTCCACTCCATCTAGCTGAATGTTTTAATGTGTTAGTGGAATTTGTTCGATATACAAACAAAAGAGCCGCAACTCTAAACTCGATGAAGTTGTGGGTAATGGATGTTGGAATGTTCCATGGTATTTTAGCTATGCCTACTTTTGAAGCAGCAAAAATATTATATACTTTTCTAGAGAAGAAATTATACTCCATTTATTGTAACATTAGACAAATAACGTTACTGTTCTCACCCTTTCATTATTTCGATGTAAACGTTTAATAAACTCCGTTATTTCACGATAAATACAAAGCACTGTAATCTATTTACCAATTACATTAAACAAATAACTCTAAAGTGCAGTAATTTCAGCAATATTACACAATAACTGTCGTTATTTAGCCGTTATTTGTCTAATGCTATAATAGTAAATGGAGTATAGATAAAGTTAAGTTTTGTGTAGGTGAGATTAGTTAATTTAGTCTAAGAGTAAGTTGTTATTTGTAAAAGCACGATGGGATTGACATCGTCGTATAAGTGTACAAAAATCCCTTAAAAAAATAAAGATTTCCAAAAAGAAAAAAATACACATTCTTAATATGACGTGCAATAGTGATTCCGATATCCTATTTACAGAATAAACAAGTTTATTACAATTATAAATTATCTACTTTTACAACAAACTATTCACATTAAGCGAACATTTATTGTTAATAAGTTTTTCTTAAGAACTTTATTCAAATTACTAAGCCTAGTGTGAAAACCTATGAATACACAAGCTTTCCTAGATTGTAAAACCACTACAAAAAACACTACTACCTCATCATAAATCACAGGTTTTTACACGCGATGATGCTTCACAAAGAACGGTTATGGGATCATAGCTCAACATGTACTTGTTACAAAGATGACATATAAAGTAGTTAGTTGAGTGTGTCGCGTCGTGCTTGCAGGCCTATTGCGCAAACCCGTGAGAAAAGCCTCTAGTGACTCCGTTTCGAAACATACGATGTGCCACTGTAGAGAACCTATAATAGCTTCCTTTATCTTCCCCGCCTAGATTTCGTAGAATACCTCTACTATTGATTCTAGGAATGAAAATTTACAAACCTCTGTTGATTCTCTTTTAATAATGATGAAAATAGAGAGCAGTGGTGGTCCAGTTGTATCGGCCCAACTTACGAGTTTTAAGTTAGGTTAGTTTAGTTTTTTTTTTTTGGTTTTTGGATTATTCCCGCTGTCCCCATCGCCCGTGCCCCCTCAATGGTAATTCACATAAAATGGCGGTAATTTTACGTACATTTTACTTTTGTACTGAATTTTTAATTATTATTTCTAAAATCAGTACTTAAAAGAAAACGGAACCCCTTTTTTTCGCCTTTTTATGTGAAATTTTATGTAAAAAATAAGAAACACGGTGTATTCCCGCTGTTCCCATCGCTCGTGTCCCCATGGACACGAGCGATGGGAACAGCGGGAATACACCGTGTTTCTTATTTTTGATATTATTTTTATTTTTTAGTTTCGTGAGTTCGAACCCAGCCAGGCACTTTATGTATTTAATTTCACGCTGCTCTTAAAACTGTGAAGGAAAACATCTTGAGGAAACCGCCATGTCCTAGAACAAAAAATTCGAAGACATGTGACATTCGCCAACCCGCACTAGTCCCGCGTTGTGGATTATGGCACACTCCCTCTCACACAGAGGAGGTCTGTGTCCCAACATGATGAAAACGTCGCCATTCATATAGCGATGGTTAGAGGAGGCTTAAGTCAAGTAGTGTCGATGTTGATAATGATAAATTATGAAATGTTGTATCTGTATCGAACATGGTAAACCTACAATGATTTGACTGATTATTTTATTAAACCTATGTTGTTAACATACACTTACTTCGAAGTCGTATACTGACTGCTCTAAAATTTGCATTTAATTTGATGTCAAAAATATCTGTGAGTCCGGAGAATCTCTCAATTTCAACACAATAAGGGCTTTGTACGTATTTAGAGTAGGTATGTCAAGAATAGGGATGATAACTAAAAAAATATTTTTTGGTCCGTCATGTAGATTATAAAAAAATATTGGACACGTATTTTTTATTTTTGTACGTAATCAAAACATTACGGCGAAACATTGAGTTCAAATGTGGCATAACGTCACTTCTCAGTAGATTTTATACGTAGCTGTGACGTAACGAGCCCCCACTCCCCAAGTTTAATGTGTTTTATCTAAGTCATTTTTTATTAATATGATAAAGCAAAAAATACGTGTCTAATATTTTTTTATTATATGATTGACGGACTAAACAGTTTTTTTTTTTTTTTACCAAGATTCATCCCTATTATCGTTAACATCTCGATACTCACAACTCGATTGAATAGTCCAATCGAGTTCTCGTAGTGACAATATAAAGTCGAGTGGGGGTTTGGGACAGGTCGGTAGGCCGTTAGGATCGTTAGGCGGTTAGACCTCGGCTGATAATCGCTAACATTATTTATTGCTTCCTCTGAGCAAACAACCTGTTTATTTGCAATACATCTCGGTCCGCAAGGAGGCAAGAGTTCGATCTCATTTGTATGCACCAAATCTAGCTGCGACTACACAAGTGTCTTTGCTGATATACATCTTCTTAATATAAGTAGTTCTAAATGAGCTGGGTTGGTGATTCACAAAAGTCGTCTAAAGTATCCAGAATAATAATTATTATAACGCCCAAAAAAAGACTGCATGGCGTATGCTACAAAATTATCAAGTCAGTAAAAAGTCGAAATACTTTTTGTAAGCACTAATTTGAGTCTAAGATAATGAGTCAAAATATTGCTCAGTACAGTTTTTTTTGGTTGGGAAATTATCAAATAACTTCTACCGCTCTGGGCGGAGCAGGAGGGCGTGTCAGACGTTTACTGACTAGAACCCACCCGTGTGCCAGGGCCACAGTATCCCTTTCGGACAAACCCACAACCCTGGCAGGTTTTGTTGCACCCTCATCAACATGGCTTATTCCACAAATCCCCCCTGAAAATCCCCCTTAGGAGGAAAAGTGGAATCTATAAAAAACAGTCTAGAATTCACCCCTGATAATCCCGCTTAGGGGGGAAAACTAGAATTGAAAAAAAAAAAACTTATTCCACGACCCCCCTGAAAGTGATTTTTTTCACATTAGGGTTCAGTTTTCCCCACTGAGAGTGATTCTCTGGGGGGATTAGTGAAATAAGCCGGATTATCAGGGGTGAATTCTAGACTGGTTTTAATATATTCCACTTTTCTTCCTAAGGGGGATTTTTAGGGGGATTTGTGGAATAAGCCCATCAACTATAAAAAATATCACATTAGATTTGAATAAAAAAATACTTTATTCACGACTACTGTCGAGCATTTCCAACATCCGGTCATTATACGTACAAAATGAATGTACTCTCATTTCAAAGGAATCTGTCTTGAAAACTTTTAATCCAATTTAAAAAGGTCACAGAATTGTCTTATTGCAAACTCTTTTGTTTCAGATCTGACACGCAGCGAAGGCGTGGGAATCATCTGATCCTACGACGAAGGTCTTAAGATAAGTCGCGAGATAATACAGGTATGTGTACCTAACGTGTCAGTTATTGTCTGTCTGTATTGTTGGCCCGTTCACATAAATGTAAGGGCTTTTCTTACAACACAATTGTAATAACGAGATTGCAAATGCAGTAAAAAGTTGCAGCCAAATGTTTAAGATACCTCAGTTTTATTGTTACGATTGACCTTATATTTCTTGTTGGTGAGTACTCCGGTTTCTTTTATCCAAATTCGTATGACCGGCTCGTTGATGAAACCCAAAATGACGAAGATACGTTGCCGTAAAAGGGATTCCATTTTTGGTGTGCTGTAATAAAGTTGTGTGACGTATGTGGGGCAGTAATATGTTTATTTCTGACTGATAATGTTCGCTCCATCTCGTTATGTAAATGTTGCAAGAAGACTAAAAGTTTAAATCTTGTTGTAGCATAGAGGTATGACGAACAGGGTGTAAAGTTCACTCATCCTCCATAGAAAAGGGAAAATCCTCTTACCAGACGGGTGTTGTCTGGTGGGCAACTGCCGGAACGATTGATGTGACGCGCAGTAAATTCTGATTGCGCGATGTAGGATTTGTGTGACGCCAGGTCTTTGATACGTGATTCGTTCACATGTGGCGTTGTAGATGCCGCTACAATGTAAAGCAGCCTGTTCTATCCATAACAACTTGTGGCGGTATCAACAACGCCACATGCGAACTACGCATCAAAGACCTGACGTCACAAATCCTGCATCGCGCTATCAGAGTTTACCGCGCGACTAGCATATATACAACATCCCGACATCAACCGTTGGGCAGTTGCCCACCAGACACAACACCCGTCTGGTCGGAGGATCCTCCCTTTACTATAGAGTATGAGTGAACTTTACACCCTGTTCCTCATACTCTCTCTAAAAACCTTTTACCGTGTGGAAATTCTCAAGCTTTTATATGCTGCATGTTTTCTTAAAATTGTGCTTTCACTGATTGCTTCTAGTCCTAAGTAAGTTTAGCAGCTTGCGTATGGGTAGGATGGATTTAGGTATGTCCAATCCTCAAAAGGGTAAGGTTACTAAACCTGATCATGCAACCTTCTTGGGTTGTGGACATCAAATAACACGAAACAGACAGTTTGACATGAAACAGAAAACTCAAGAAGCATGCAAAAAATGTTAATGACAAAATCATTAGTAAACTATGTATGTTGGATGTGTAGGTAATACCTACACATCCGACATACATAATTGTGTAGGTAGACACATTGCATGTTATGTATTGTCTAATTGTTTTGACAAGAAAATTACCTAGACACATTGCATGTTATGTATTGTCTAATTGTTTTGACAAGAAAATTACCGTGACCTCTCTATGCATACTATTAAAAAGTAATTGACTCAGTTTGAAAAGGTTAAACTATTACGATGTGGGTAACTTATTAGCCACAAAAAGTGTGGGTAGTTAATATTGTTGTGCAAGCTTTATTATGCCTGGATAAGCTTTTATGAGATCACTAATTAATTATGATGTTGAAGGGTAATAAAGAGTTCATTGCTCAAAGCTCGCTCGAGTGCGCAAACTGAGTGAACATTTAAGAAATCATGACACATTATGTGTTTGACAACTCCATAGAGCTAGTAATAAAACAAAACTAAGAAACAATAGAGTAGAATGTTTGCTGTGGCCGCTAGATAAAGGCTCCTACAAACACGCGCGACACGCGATATAATCACTCGCTAGACAATAGCACCGCGTGTCGCGTGACGAGCGGTGCCTATGTGTCACGCGCGATTATATAGCGTATCGAGCCTGCCTGAAGGAGCCTTAACTGTACCATTTACTAGATTTATTCGTACTTTTACATAAAGCACAAAACAACCTATCAAAAACGTCGTACGAATGTTTATAAAACAAGGAAATGTAAAAGAGACCACGTATTTCTCATACAAAATGACAGCTGTCAGTCAAGACTGCGTGTCGGATGCGCCTGCGCTTGCCGCAGTGTCAAGGTCACGAGTACATCACCCGCGAAACGTTGACGCATGAGCGACAGTACAATGTTATATATTGTGGTATAATATGACACTAACTACTCTGCAATTTATCTGGGTTTGTGAATATTTTATAGACTACACAATTTGTCTCAAAAATGGATATTATTATTTCGGTGAACTTCATAGGTATGCAAGGCTATTGGATAATACTGACAGACCAGGGCCTCAAGTCTGCTATTACAATAGTGTCAGAATGGTCTCTTCATTGTGAGTTTTTGACAGATTTGCCATACAAACACTGTCAAATACTCACAATGGCGAGACCATTCTGACACTATTGTAATAGCAGACTTGAGGCCCTGGTCTGTCAGTATTATCCTATAGCCTTGCATACAAAATGAAATGGGTGTTAGGCCGATACCACCCATAATATTTTTTTATAGTTTCGTTTCGGTATATGTTGTCTTGTGACATTTCAATATTTTTATTTCGTAAACTAGTTTTTGCCCGCGGCTACGTCCGCGTCGAGATCGAAAAATTTACCACGGGAACGTTTTTCCGGGATTAAAAGTACTTTATGTGTTAATTCATAAACTCTCTATGTGCCAAATCCGGTCATCCGTTTTTGTGCCAATCCGGAACATAAACCCAGATAAAATGTCTAAAAACTATTGTTGGCGACGCCGTCCGCGAAGGCTCAACGTAGTGAGATTAGTGAACATGGACATTCAGTGCTAAAGTGCTAAAGAGACGCTTAATCAGTGTAAATAAGTGTAGGTAAGTGTTATAAAGTGAAAGACTCTTATAAGAGACATATTCGAGTGTGAATAAGTGTTTTAAAGTGTTAAGACTCTCAAATAGAGCTATATTTTAGAATAACTAGAACTTAGAATCATGTAAGTATAGTGAATATGAACGATGTTTTTATGTGTCTCTAATTTAATTTGTATAAGACCTATAAGAGTCTAATTAGTGTTATTTTATAGGAAATATGATCCCATTGCTTGTAGTTAGTCTAGTTAGATTCTAATTAGTATTTTGTCATATGTTTTTGTGAATTTATCATAGCGAGGTACCTGAATTCAAGGGAAAGTTAAATAAGAAAGTAGAACGGTCCTCGTTACGGTAAAGTTTCGATGCACTAAAGCTTAGTGTCGCTTTTTGTTTGCTTGGCTCTGATTGGTCAATAATAAATTACGTAATATAGGCGTGTCCAGTAGAGGGCGCTAGTTGTATGATTGTTCATTAGCCAAAATTGTATAAATAAGGCGCCATTGTGAGACTGTAGTCAGTCGGCGGCCGTCACTTGAAGAAGCAAGAATAAAGAAGAAGTACCTCGACCACTGGTTTCATTCGAAGAGTCCCCTACAATTCATGGTCCTTCGAGAGCCGGATTCAAGACTGAAGCCAGAAGAAATGCAGTCCCGCCGCTGTTGAAGAATACAAGAGTCCCGCCGCTGTTGAAGAATAGAAGAATCGTGCTATAGTCCGGTCAGCTTTACGTGTGGTCGTGTTTATTTCTTATACAGAGTCGAAAACGTGTGTTTCTTAGCAGTTTCGTCAAAATCGTACGTCATAAAACGTTAAACGACCACACTAAGCAACGACTGGCCACGAACAACGACAAGAGAAGCTGATCTAGAAGAATCATTGCTGCGTCCATCATTTCATCGGAACCCCGCGTCGAATCCACGCTCGAGCACGACTTTGGATTAGGGCACGTAATCTTCAAGGCAAGCGGGCCCGCCGCTACTTGCGCTACGGAAGAAAAGTACCTTAGGTGCGTCGCGACTTGGAAGCAGGAAGATTTCCTATTGAAGATTCGTCGGGATTTGCTGGGAAGATTGAATTAGAAGTCACTCGTCCCGAAGCTAGAAATGATGACGCGAAGCCGAAAAGGAGATAGCACGAGGTCAAATACTGAAGAAGAAACCAGCGGCGGCGAAACATCGTCGGGTGCCACGTCTGAGACAGTGACCGACGGCACCGCGGCGACTGAAGACACGACCGTGGTCGAAGACGCCGACGCCACCATGGTGGAAAAATGCAAGAAGAAGCAGCCCAAGTCAGTTTCTAAGAAGAATTCCAGCAAGAAGAAGGAATTAGAAGCTCGTTTGGAACTCGAAAAGTTGCAGCTAGAAGAAATACGAATCAAGACTAAGCTCGCTAGTACCAAGCTGGAACTGGCGCGCGCAGAAGATGACACGGACCTTAGTGACCAAGAACAAGAAGACGTCGAAGCCGAAGCCGCCGCAGCCAAAGCAACTGCGGCATGGGTGTCGACGACGAAGAGTGCGGAGCGCAACGAGGGGGAGCCGCCAAGTGGGTTGCCCGCCCCAGAGACCGCGACCGCCGCACAGAGTCACACCAACCAGCTGGCAGAAGCGATTCTTCAAGCAGTCAAGGCCACGTCGGAGAACAAGACGTCATCATTCATGCAGCGCGCGCCGAAGTATGTCAGCGAGCTACACCAGTTCGAGGGCGACGCCAGCGATTGGATGGCGTTCAAAGCGACTTACGAAGATACCTGCACGCTCTTCTCGGACATAGAAAACATGGGAAGATTGAGAAGAGCCGTCAAGGGCAAAGCGAAAGAAGCAGTGAAATCGTTATTATTCACTCAAATCGACCCGCAAGAAGTGATGACTGCATTGGAGCGCCGTTTCGGACGACCGACTTATCTCATTAGAAGCGAGATAGAGAACATAGAGAAGCTCCCTCCCATGTCAGAAGATGCAAGAGAGTTGGTGCGCTACGCCGGGGCAGTGTCCAACACCGTTAGCGTCGTGAAGCAAATGAAGAAACAGAGTTACCTGCACTCAAGCGATATTTCAAGCAGAATCATCGAGAAGATGTGTACGTTGGTGCGCTTCAAGTGGTACGAGTATAGAGCGAAGAAAGAAGAAGAAGATGAACCCATACTTCTGAGCCTCATGCATTTCTTCAACAACATGGTGGATCAATTCGAGATGCACGAGTTTACGGGATCAAGAGTGAAGAAAGAAGGCATGAAATTCAGAACGCGTCCTGGGGGATCTCGCGGCGTGCATACTACTCGAGCTGCCAAGAAGCAAGGAGGCTACACATCAGAAGATGACTCTGAAGACGAACACGAACGCAAGACGAAGTCGGCTACGGTATGTTCCTGCAAAGAAGACTGCAAGAAGGAACGCGAGAAGAGTACCTGCCCACAATGCAACGGCGAACATACTCTTCCGAAGTGCAAGAAGTTCAGCGAAGCGTCCATCAAAGAGAAGTGGGAGCAAGCTAAGAAGTCTGGACTGTGCTACAAGTGCTTGGAAGGAAGGCATCGAAGATTCAACTGCAAAGCGAAACCATGCGGCAAATGCAAGAAGGGTCATCATCCGCTGCTGCACTACGAAGAGACAACGAAGCAGCCGACTCAAGAAACAACGGCCCAGACGATAGCCTCCACGGTCAACGCGGCGCGGACAGTATCAAAAGCGTACCTGAAGATTGTTCCTGTGGAATTAATGGGACCAGAAGGAAACGCCTGCGTCTACGCCCTCATGGATGAAGGCTCTACGGTCACATTGATTGAAGACTTCGTCGTAGAGAAGATCGGGGCACAAGGGCCAGAAGAGGTGCTGCGAATAGAAGGCGTAGGCGGCCACCGCATGGACCAGAAATCTAAGAAGATTGACATCAAGATTCGCGGTATGTTCAGCCGTAACATCGAGAAGCTGTCCGGGTACACTGTGAAGAACCTGCACTTGACGCCTCAAGAAGTCAACGAAAAGGACCTGGAAGGATGCGAGCATCTAGAAGAAATGCAAGACCAACTGAAGTACCCCAATGCCAAGCCGTCGGTGCTCATAGGTCAAGACAACTGGAATCTCATCGTCTCGCAAGAGGTCAAGCATGGTCATCGCAGCAAGCCAGTCGCCTCAAGAACGCAGCTGGGATGGGTACTACACGGAGTACGGTCAAGCAGCAGCACTCCAGTCAGAGTCGTGAATCATCTCGTCACACAACCCAGCGCCAAGGACGATCACTTAGAGAAGCTAATAAGAGATCATTTCGACGTCGAGGCGCTAGGAATCGCCGCCAAGAAGCCGTCTAATGACATCGATCAACGCGCGCTACAAGTCCTGGACGCCACTACGAAAAGGCTGACCGACGGGAGATTCAGCACGGGGCTCATCTGGAAGACAGAAGACGAGCAACTACCTGAAAGCAAGACGACAGCTGCGCGACGCTTGAAAGGAATACAGAAGAGATTCTTAAAGGATGAAGAATTTCAGAAGAAATATGAAGAACAGATCAACAACTTGATCGTCAGCGAGTATGCAGAGGAGGCCAAGGAAGAAGCTACCTCCCCGAGGACTTGGTACTTGCCACACTTCGCGGTCGCCCACCCACAGAAGAAGAAGATGAGATTGGTCTTCGACGCTGCGGCTAAGTCAAATGGAAGATCACTCAACGACGCGCTACTAGCCGGACCCGACCTACTGCAATCATTGTTTGGAGTATTGCTACGGTTTCGTCAAAGTGCAGTAGCTGTGGTGGCGGACATCAAAGAAATGTTCCTGCGCGTGAAGATTAACGAGGAAGACAGAGACAGTCTTCGATTCCTGTGGCAAGACAAGGAATACAGGATGACGTCATTGATATTCGGGGCCGCGTCATCTCCATGTACGGCGATATACGTCAAGAACAAGAACGCCAGCGAGTTCGAGAATCAGTTTCCAGAGGCGGCAAGGGCGATCACACGCAACCATTACATGGACGACTACTTGGCAAGCTATCCAGACGTGGCGACAGCAAGAAGAGTCGCCAGTGAAGTCGACGCTGTACACAAGAAAGGAGGGTTCTTCCTACGAGGCTGGGCGAGCAATCATCCAGAGGTGCTAGAAGAACTTCACTCCGGGGATAGCGCGGGTACAGTTCGACTGGGTGAGCAAAAGGACCAGGTGGAGAGGACCCTTGGGCTGAATTGGAACGTGAAAGAAGATAGTCTACACTTCACGCTGACGTTAAGAAACACTCCAGAAGAAGCCATCGACGGCAGGCGCGCACCTACGAAGAGGGAAGCAACGAGCGCAGTCATGACAGTGTTCGACCCGCTCGGCTTGGCTGCTCCCATCACGATCCAAGGCAAGATCATGCTGCAAAATCTTTGGAGAAGCGGCGTGGAATGGGACGAGAAAGTGCCACCTGCAAGAGAAGAAGAATGGTCCAAATGGCTACAAGACCTCAAGAAATTGGTGGGCCTGAGTATCCCGCGCTGTCTAGCAAGAGTCGTCGACGAGGGGGAGCTCCACACATTCTGCGACGCCAGCGAGAAGGCCTACGCGTGCGCGGTGTATTGGCGCACACAGCGCGTCGACGGACGAGTGGAAGTGAAGCTCCTGGCGGCGAAAGCAAGAGTGACGCCACTGAAGCCCACATCGATCCCTAGGTTGGAGCTGCAAGCCTGTCTCCTGGGTAGTCGACTCGCCACGAACGTACAGCAAGAGTTGGACCTACGCGTCACAGGAAGACACTTCTGGTCAGATTCGAAGACGGCGCTAGCATGGATCAAGTCGGACCCCAGAAGGTACAAGCCATTCGTCGCGCATCGACTCGCCGAGATCGAAGAATTAACCAGACACAGAGAATGGCGATGGGTACCTACGAAGCATAACGTTGCGGACGACGCTACACGAGACGCGCCCAAAGACTTCGGGAAAGAACATCGATGGTTCACGGGGCCGTCATTCCTTTACGCAGGTCAAGAAGAATGGCCACAAGAAGATAAGGAACCCGTCAAGGATACCGGAGAAGAGAAGCCGAACGCCGTCACGTTGAGCGCGAGAAAAGTCGCGCCTACCATCGTTCCAGAGCCAGGAAGATTCTCGCGGTGGACAAGATTGTTGCACGCGACGGCAAGATTCCTACAGGTTGTGGACGCTTTCAAAAGAAGCATTGCCCACAAAACACTCAGCACCAGAAGAATCACCAAGAAAGAACGTGATCCAGCCTGGAAGAAGCCACAGAAAAAGGACAAGAAGCCGTTCGTCATGAAGAAAAGGAGCGAAGAATTGAACCTTCGTCAGAAGTCGGCACTGTACGTCGAGAAGGCCGAACGACTTCTTATTCAACGCGTCCAGGAAGATAGCTACCCAGAAGAGTTAGCCGCCCTAAGAAGACAGAGCGACCACGCTCACAAGCTCAAAAACTTCGCTGTCAAGATTGAAGATGGCTTGATAAGGTTATCGACCCGCATAGGCGCGGCTAAGTACCTAACAGCCGCCTACAAGAACCCTATCGTGTTGGACGGACGTCACAGAATCACTCAACTTCTAGTGAAACATGTGCACGAGCGATTGAACCACGGAAATCATCAGACAGTTATGAACGAGCTGCGGCAAAGATACTGGATTCCTGGGTTGAGAAACATTGTCAAGGCGACAGCAAGAGACTGCGGGTGGTGCAAGCTGAAGAAGAAGGCACCGGAACTGGCACCCCAGGGCGACCTACCACAAGAAAGGCTGTCAAGGACGAGCCCTCCCTTCACATGTGTGGGCGTGGACTACTTCGGTCCACTACTGGTCACCGTGGGACGACGCGTCGAGAAGAGATGGGGCGCTCTGTTTACGTGCATGACGACGCGCGCAGTTCACCTAGAGTTGGCCGCATCACTGACGACCGACTCCATGATAATGACCTTGAGACGAATGATCGCCAGAAGAGGCACTCCCAAAGTCATCATGAGCGACAACGGCACCAACTTCATAGGTGCAAGTCGCGAACTTCAAGAGGCCTTTCAAGCGGCTACCAACAAGATCGGCATAGTATGGAGATTCATCCCCCCGGGAGCCCCAAACATGGGCGGCTCATGGGAACGGCTGGTGCGCACCGTCAAGACCGCACTGGCAGCGACGCTCCACGAAAGAAGACCGAGGGAAGAGGTTCTGCACACCCTGCTGCTTGAGGCCGAACATGTGGTCAACTCACGGCCACTATTCGCCGTGAACACAGACCCCAATGAAGAAGAAGCACTGACTCCCAACCACTTCCTTATTGGGAGGTCCAGCGGAGCCCATTTGTTCGGCTCATTCGACGACTCCGAGCTCATCGGTTCTCCATCTTGGAGGACATCCCAGCGCCTGGCCGACCACTTCTGGGCCAGATGGGTGCGAGAGTACCTACCCACGCTCTCACCCCGTACATCCAGGGTCCCCATTACCGGGATCCCACCGTCGGCGACCTTGTCCTGCTGGTGGACCACACCCTGCCACGCTGCTCGTGGCCACGCGGCGAGATCAGCGCGACCTACCCCGGGCCAGATGGAAGAACCCGGATCGTCGACGTCCGCACCTCGGCGGGCGTACTGCGGCGGCCAGCATCCCGGCTGGTCGTGATCGTGCCAGCGACGTCGCCCCTGCGAGCTGAGGTGCAAGACACCGAGGGGGAGACTGTTGGCGACGCCGTCCGCGAAGGCTCAACGTAGTGAGATTAGTGAACATGGACATTCAGTGCTAAAGTGCTAAAGAGACGCTTAATCAGTGTAAATAAGTGTAGGTAAGTGTTATAAAGTGAAAGACTCTTATAAGAGACATATTCGAGTGTGAATAAGTGTTTTAAAGTGTTAAGACTCTCAAATAGAGCTATATTTTAGAATAACTAGAACTTAGAATCATGTAAGTATAGTGAATATGAACGATTTTTTTATGTGTCTCTAATTTAATTTGTATAAGACCTATAAGAGTCTAATTAGTGTTATTTTATAGGAAATATGATCCCATTGCTTGTAGTTAGTCTAGTTAGATTCTAATTAGTATTTTGTCATATGTTTTTGTGAATTTATCATAGCGAGGTACCTGAATTCAAGGGAAAGTTAAATAAGAAAGTAGAACGGTCCTCGTTACGGTAAAGTTTCGATGCAATAAAGCTTAGTGTCGCTTTTTGTTTGCTTGGCTCTGATTGGTCAATAATAAATTACGTAATATAGGCGTGTCCAGTAGAGGGCGCTAGTTGTATGATTGTTCATTAGCCAAAATTGTATAAATAAGGCGCCATTGTGAGACTGTAGTCAGTCGGCGGCCGTCACTTGAAGAAGCAAGAATAAAGAAGAAGTACCTCGACCACTGGTTTCATTCGAAGAGTCCCCTACAACTATATTTTCGGCCTCATCAAACTTGTTCCGGTAGCATTTTTTTTTTTTTAAATATTCAATGTACAGTTTTGACTTTGTTTCTCTTTAGAGCATTCTGTACCACCTTCTACACGTGCAGCCTGTGGGAGAAGTATTCGCGAGCATCGTATGGAGCCCTTCGTGTCCAATTTAATAACGCGTTCAGAAAACTGATGGGGTTGCCATGGCGTTGCAGTGCATCAGGGATGTTTGCGGAGGCGCGTGTGGATTGTTTTTACACTATAATGCGCAAGCGCGCTGCATCAATGGTGGCACGAGTCATGGCCAGCCCCAACAGGGTTCTGAAAATGATAGCGGACAGAGTGGACTGTCCTTATATAGTTCACTGTTGTCAGTTACATGTGTCACCGTATTGTGTTGTTTATTAACTAATTACTAGTAGTAAGGACATTGTTAGTAACCCTTTATGAGTAAAAAAAGAAAAAAGAAGCTCGAAATAAAGTTTTTTGATTTGATTTGATTTATTACTATTTTATTAAATGTACGTATAGATGTATAGAAAATATAGATGACCACTGTTTTGTCCCAAGACCGTCGGACTGCCAATATGGGACTCGAGTTCGAACCCAAGGCACGCACCTCTGACTTTTCGGGATCACTTGCTTAAAAAACGGTGACGGAAAAACATCGTGAGGAAACCGAGAGAGAAACCTTCGAGAAATGCCTGAGAGATATTTCTCGACGGTATGAGTGGCCAAGTCAGAGGCCATAAAAACTCTGACACCAGATTAGTTAACCACACGAAAAGACGAAGAAGACCACACATAAGATTAAAGAAGATTCATCTGGATTGAATATCAAAATGGAGCGAATCCCTAATAGATAACTACTTAGCTAAATTTGCTTAGACTGGCGATGATACCTCCATGACGCCGAATGACCGTAACAAACGAGTGATCCATGACACGATTTCATACAAAATGACAGTGTGGTTAACAAATTTGTTTCGCCAAAGGGTAATGTGTTCTCAACGAGGTGAACCTTTGTTCGTCAATGTAGAACATAATTCATTTGGACATTAATTGATTATGAAGTGGTAAGGATTAAGGTGTTAAAGTGTTGAAGTGGTATATTTATGACAAAATTACAGATGCGTGCACGCTTGTTGTTATATGCATAATGTAGTGAATACAAGGATGAATGCTAATGCTACATATAAATGTCGAACCACGCACAATGAAGGGTTCCGAAGTTGGGATGAATTTATCCCAAGAACAAACTTATCATGTAGTTGAAAAACATGTTTTCCTATACAGAATGTATGGAGAACATTTTTTTCAACTGTTAATGTAAGTTGGTCGCCAATTACTCGGTAAATTGTAAAGTCTACTTAGCTGTTATAGTTTTCCTTTTAACTTCGTTATATATAGGTATTACTGCCGTGACATTTTAATTTCTAACTATAACCGTTTAGTTGGTAGAAGGGGGGGACATTTGACTCTAACGAAAATTGGTACTTCAAAGCTTGATAAGTCACGAACGGTTTACGTAATCAAAAAACGGTCTTCCCATACCCCTAATATTTTTGAAAGACCTATCCAACTATATCCCACACTATGGGAAGGACGAAAAAAAATTTTATAATCCCCACTTTACATGTAGAGGAAGTACCCTAAATAATAGTTTTTTTTTTTTTCAAATTTTATTTTACCACTTTTTCGGCGTCATTAACGTGTATACTCATGCTAAATTACAACTTTCGTGTACCAATAGTTTTTGAGCTAAACCGCGGACAGACAGACAGACACACGGACATGGCGAAACTATAAGGGTCCCTTGTTGACTACGGAACCCTAAAAATCGCTGGTGTCCGTTCTTCTTATTTCAAAGAAAGACATCAAGAAACACCGCCAAAGAAAAAAAAACTTATTCAATCTCACAGAGATCGTCTTTCATCCAAATCGAACAATTTCCTATCCAATGAAAGCGTGAAGATTCCGCAATGGTAAAAACTATTGAAAAGCGAGTCTGTTTCCGTGTTTACGCACACCGTCAACCGTGGTGCAACCGTGCAATTGCCTGTTAATTGGCGTGCACTTGGCCCAGATATTGGTGAGTTGGGCGTTGGCCGTTTTTTACACTTTTACCACGACCTTCAGGGCAGACATTCAGTGGTTGTTCTCACGGTGAGTGATGCGACGACATTGAACCGAATCTGTAACGCGCTCTCATATATAAAATTATGTGATTCATGAACTTTAATTTTGTGTGAAGAGATTATTTATAGGGTGAGTATCATTATTAGCTAGACAAAATAAAATTTTATGTTCTTCATTTGCGCCACTTTTTTTTGTTGTGGCCATTGTCAATATGTAAGTAGCACATACAACCACACACAATTTGCATAGACAACTCATTACACTTAAAATATGAACATTACATTTGTGTATACCGTGTACGGCGCCTATTCTCGACAGCTCATGGGCAATCTGACGTTATTTCGGCAGCTCAAGGCAGGCTATTTTTGCCCACTGACCAAGATCAATGTGATCTACACTCAAATCGGGTAAACTGGAGCAAGGTTATGAGAATTACTCGTGGTTTTACTGATCATCAGTTGTTTGTAAATTATTGTGAACATTGCGTCACGTTCACAACTTTTGGAGTAAACTGTAGCTAAAAGTCGGGGTGAATTCAATAAACATTGTTTATGTAAACGCACTTAATAAAAAATTAAATAATAAAATACACACATTGAAGTAGCCAAAAGCCTCTTATTCAAGCAATAAAAATTTGACAATTTAGTCCATTACTTGATGTCAGGATCAGGGACCAAAGACAATTTACATTGGTAGACTGTGTTGCGTCACTGGCAAAAATGTCAACAAACAAACGATCTAAACAAAAACAATATGCCGATTTCAGAATGGAAAATAACTACTTTTGTAACAAACAAAAAACAGTAACAAAAACGATTAAGCCATACGTCGCATCTGTGCAAGAACAGGTCGTTGAATACAGTAGATATAGCATACGGGTGTCCACTGTCCACGCATCATGATTGCAACAGACCCGAAAGAATAACAGAAAAGCTTAAATAGCAGAAAAGATTTTAGACTGAAGACAAGCAATTACCAATGACAATGAAAATACCACAAACAAAACAGGACCGAAACACGAAGAAGATGTGCCAATATATTCTATGTAGAATATGCAGAACTCATTTTAATCGACTGGATTTTATAATGAAAAATAATCTACAATCATTATCGTTGTTGAGGCAGGTCTTGGTAAAATTTTCTGGAAGCTGACATATTGTGTAAACATCTATATGACTATTTTGCACGAATCTATTCTAAAATGTGAAGATCTCTAGCAAATAAAAATTAATATAATCGTATCAACTAAAACCATAAATAAGAAAGCCAGAAGTGAATAGAATGCATAATTTGATTTGAAAATATTGTAAATTTTATAAACGTCATTTACGTTAAGATGAATAAGCGGAAGGTGAAAACGTAACAGCAATACATCCATAATATATGCTATTAAACCATGAGTTTATTAAAATTGAAGTAATAGCAAAGAAAACTGAGTTTTCATCAACCAAAAGATTTATACCAGCGTTTAGTCTTAGTTATATTTGAAAACCATTTAGCAGTGTCATCGTATTACGATTAAAATTAATGAGAGTATGCTGTATCTTTACTATAAATAATGTCAATACAGCCAGAGGTTTCAGTAGAACACTTTAAAAAAATTACCCCATCAATTTATGGAAGCTGGCAGCCCAATTAGGTCATTAAATTTCCAGTCCTAACCTAACCTAGTTTGTCAGAATCACAAAGAAAGTTGAAGCCACAATGCAATTTGTAGCCTACCATCCGTAACTTTATCTGCCTCGTCTAGAAAACGATTCGGTGGCATCACGGACGATTTGGTTGAAGGAAAGCAGGTTAGGAGGCCTAGATCTTACCCTTGGATACAATCTGCATGACATTTTGTGGACAGAGTCCGTGATATGACGATTGTAAATAGTGCGTAGCATTTCATTCTGTATTGTCTACACATATGAGGGTTAATAGCGCAACATTACGGATGATAGGAAGCTATCAAGAAAGAGATGACGGATGCTGGGGAAATGCAAGCAAATGTTAAATGCTGCTCGTAAGAGAAAGCTCAGTTTTGTTACATCTATGTTACGCATGTGATGTTTAATAATAATTAAATTTTATGCAATGAAAGTCTTAAATATGTTGATATATTATAGTTTTATGTAAAATGCTGATAGTATCCACTAGAAATAAATATAACTTTGTCTGAGGAAAGGCCGTCTTTGGTCATGTGGGTATCGCTGGAAGCAAAACATTTGTTGTTGATAAAAATGGGTATAAAGGATCCATCTTTTTAAATGAGTCATTTGCCAACCAATCCTCATTAAGTTTATGAGGCACCCAATAAGTAGCATTAAGATTTTTGCTACATAATAAACGCCCCTGCACAAAATCGTTTATTATTTTACAAGCCACTTCAGACTTCACAGAAAGGCACGGAACATTTCCTACAGAACTAGGTACCAAATTATATAGCTCTAACTATGGGAACCGATTCGACAGAAACCAATGAATTCGCACATATTTTAGCGTTAAATGCTATTGTGTATCGAACGTCAACCTGTTACGAGGAAGTGTCGGAATATGTACCGAAACGAGGAAACTGTTTAAAAACGATAAACCGTTTATAGCCACGGGAAACGATAAGCTCTTAAAAAGTTTAACGTCTTTTAACGTTAAAACGATCTAAGTAATTAGAGTAAGTGTTACAATTGGAGTGGTTACAACAACGAACTGGTAAAAAATATTTTTCGCTGTTACGATTTTATTTCTTGTAACTATTGCAAAGGAGAAGATTGATTTCAAAAACTTTTAAAACGTTATTTGACACTCACGAAATTTGGAATTCTATGTAGATTGACATTCTTATGTGTTTTATTACTTGGTCAACGCCCCTGTAGGTAAAAATGTGTTAAAAGATTGTTTAAAATATTTGCCAACATGTCGTAAATAAATAGAACAAGTTTATTCACCTTTTTTTAGGTGAAGTTTAAGGTAACGTTTATTTGCTTTAGAACTGAAGAATATTTTGTTTTCCGATATTTTTGTTTGGGTTCATTGATATTTACTTTGTTAATTTTAACAAGAACAGGGAATTTGATAGCGTGGTTATTAATAAATATCGTTTCGATTTGAATTTTTTAAGTATGTATTTGTATACGTATTTCTAAGAGGACAAAACATTGCTACCTATTAAAATAAAATCTAAACACGAATTTGTGACTATTTTAATCAATAATAATGAAAGTGAAGTGTTGAATACATAATGAGAGTTAGATAATAAAGATAACAAAATTACATCAAGCTTTTATTGCAACATTTATAACCAGGTGGTAATACATTAATTAGTTAAGTAACAGCCAAGTTGTGTTTATAGACCGACAAATAATAATATTGCGACGACAATAACGGATCAAACAAAGACCTTAACACAATACCAAGATGAATGATCTTCACATTACGATGAAAAGCATCACTTAAGAGAGATCACAACGTAATTAGCAGACTACAATCTAAAACCATTTATCAAACGCATCTAAATTAATACAATTGCTAATAACTTGTCTATTTATTGCACATTAGAGCCTGAAATACATTAAGAAAGCTATGAATAGTCGATGCAATAATACCAAATGTGGAAGAGAATAAATTCGGCATGCTAATTTTATACGATATCGTAAATAAACAGATGCATTAGATGTGAGAGCTTAGAAAACTCGAAAATTCCAGATAATTAAACTCTTCTTCTTTTCCTGTGCCCTACTGTAATTGCATCCTGTTCGAAGTGGTTTGTTCCTTCATTTCTCTAATGGAATCAAGGGATGCTTTGACAGAACCCAAATGATTGCTATCTGCACTGCCAAATATACGACTCTCTTGAAAAGGTGTGAAATTACCATAGGATGATGCATGGAGTAAGTTTGACCCAAATGTTTCATCCTTGTTAAGTTTCAAATAATGTACGAAGCTGCGAAGCTAAGATACGAACACTAACGCTACCGTGTAGAACTTGGGAATATAAACTCTTTTTGTCATTATCATTCCAGCCGAAAGACGTCCGCTGCTGGACATAGGCCTCCTCCAATTGCCATAATCGCCATGCTTGGCAGGTGAGTTGGCGATCGCAGTATGGTGTTAAAAATGCATAGAGAACGCTGCTGCTCATTCTCTAATAGTAAGTCCCTTAGTCGCCTTTTGCGATACCCACGGGAGGAAATGGGGTGGTGCTATTCTTTACTTCCGGCACCACACGGCACTCTTTTTGTGCTCTTTCCGAAGTTTGCGTTACTTTCTCTAAATTCGATAATGTACCGGATTACGATTCGATTAAAACTAAAATGGACGAATTGACGAAAGTTTTAAGAGTGAAATAGAGTAAATGTGAGTATAATGAAGTAATTGCGAGTAAATTAAAGTGAATGATTGAGAGTAATTGAAAAAGAGTAAGATTTAATATTTTAGTTATACAAACTTTAATAGAAACACTTTCACTATAGGTAGTATTTGGATAAATGTCGAATTAAAAAGACACGATCGTGATTTATAGGTAGACCAATGTTATTGACAATAATCTTTAATAATCATAAATGCAGTATGCAGCCGTTAATATGGCATATATATATTTAGGTTTCCGTTCGTCCGAATGATAAAACGGAACCCTGTTAGGATCACTCGTGTGTCTGTCTGTCTGTCCGTCTGTCTGTCACAGCCAATTTACTCCGAATCTAATAGACTGATTAAGTTAAAATTTGGTATACATAATTATGAATTTCTGTGACACATACACGGTCGTGAAACATAAATGAACGAATTATGAATATGGGGTCACTTTTGGGGGACAAATTAGAAAAAAAAATTACAATCTGTACCGTGTGACACTTTAAATAGAAGGGCTTGTCATGGTCTCATTTTAATAAAAAAAAAAAATAATAATTAAATAGTTTTAAAGTTATTTAACAAACTTGCATTTGCAGTTGGAATGTATGGGAGAACATGTTTTCGACTACAACGTTATGTTTGTTGTTTGTCCCAACAACGGAAAACTTCATTGTACGTGGTCTGACACGCATTTGGCCGGTTTTTTTTTTAATTATTGTAATGTTCAATGCAGCATAAAATTGAAAAAAAAAAAGACATATACTTAGCCCAAGATATACGAATCAATCGTCTCATAACTCATTAACGCGTGATCCCAGCAGACATAATACTAGATGAGAGTGATTTATACACTCGTGCCGACTATTAGCTTCATGAAGTCTCGACATCTACTGAATTACACGGTAATATGGTCTTAAAAAACATTCAGTGGGTAAAGGACAATGACTTGGTAGATTTCACGGCTGTTGGCGACTTGATAGATGAAGTAAAGGAAGATAATCTTACTGGTTTTATAAAGTGTTAGTTGGTATCTGTTGGAAGATATTATTTTGCTAGCAATGGACAGTGAGCTGGTTATTCTTATGCTTACTTTAAAGCAGCAGGAAAATAGAAACTATTTCAATAACTTTATATGGAGTAACAAATATATAGACTGAAGAAACTTTCTTTAAGAAGTTGAAAAAATTGGGGTTGTCTGATGAGTATGTTTAAAACTTTAAAATTAAGGGTAAGTAATGATAATAATATAATAATAATAATAAATAATTTATTTGCATGAAATATGGTTACACAAGATGGTAAATTAAATTATAGCACAGGACATATGTCACCCTCATTACGGGCATGCAAAATTATAGTTAATTTCCAACAATTATTTGAATAAAATTACAATTATTAGAACTATTTGAATTATACAATTTATAAGAAAATGTGAATTACAATTATTAGAATCATTTAAATTACAATTATTAGAAATATAGTGATTTCAATTACTTAAATTATTGAAATTATTATTAATGACAAAGTAACAGGAAATAAGACGAAGAACCAGTATCGTAGTGGACACCAAATCGGCCTGTGCTTTTATTCAAAAAGTCTTTGACAGTGTAGAGACTGTCCGCGATTAACCATTTTCGCAAGGCACAATAGAATATTTTATATGGCAGGTCAGTCATTCCTTTGGGCAAAGAGTTATATATTAGAGGTACCCTATAGGCACAGTTCTTTCTGAACAGTTCTAGCTTAGGAACAGGTATTTTTAAGGGCAGGTGGGTAATTTAACGTTTAAATGTATTGTCGTTGGGGGTGAAAAGATGACTGTGATATTTAACAAATTTAGCTACTTCATAAATATATATGCAGGGAAAAGTTAGTAAATTCTTGGATTTGAAGATCGGTTTACAGGATATTATTCCTATCAATACAGTATGTTAATAAAGCACACAAACTATTTACATACAGCTGTTAAAGGCGCCGTTAATTTGCGGTTTTATTTTACAGTTCAAACAAGATCTCGTATGTCACATAGTACTAACTTATTAGCAGTAATAAGTGCAAATGTCTAAAGTAAATACATCTTAATCATATAGCACTTATCCTCAGACATATATTTGATTAACTGGATACAGACACACGAAGTGCTGATTACATTGAATTAACGGTGATGCTGCTAGCAATCCATCATGAGCTTTTATGAAAACAAAATTTACCTACTTTCTAACATCAGTTCTATTAATTGGCATTGTCTTGTCTCAGTGTTGCTCGTTATACATATTTGTGTAATGATTGATATGTTTAGAATTAAGAATAGACACGAGCCTCGAAATTAAGGAGAGGGTACCGATTTTTATGACCGCGTCACCTTAGTCTTTGCTTTATCCTTGAGGAAAGCGTACAGAATTATTCAAAGGATTTATTTACAAGTCTTACATAAAGCGTTTTCTATTAAAACTCTAGCAAACACTTAACTTGCTAAACTCAACTAAACTGTAAAAAAAATCCACAAAAAAAACACTATTATTCAAAATTCAACTTAACTATTATCTCTATTCAATACGTAATACAGTCATAAAAACCGTCTATACACATAAGTACAATAAAATCTCACGAATGTCTATTATGTCATGTAATTGATCTACCACCACTTTCTAGGCACGCGCGCCAACCAAACCGCAAACTGCGGTAAGAATCAATTTACCAAAACACTTTACTGCGGCAATGGTTGAAGATGAGTTAATCTCTCAGAAGCATGATTTCCTGGTAGCGTGATATGATAGGTGACGATTGTGACATTAGATTTGTCACGAATAACAGTTGTTACTTCATCATAATTACTGTTTTACGTGTCAACAGTTTTATTGGGAAATAATTGTGTAACAAGCGTGCAAATTAGCCTACACTTCAGTGCATCAACTTCCTGAGATGCCACAAGAAACAATATTAGGACCAATAGTTCCAGCACATAATTAGACTTTTCTAAGCAAGATGGTTTGAATATCGCAGAACCTACGATTTTGTCTGTTCTCGATGTATTAACGCTGTCATCTCTTACGACATCCACGGGAAGTGATCAGGTGTCACCATCGTAGAAACACGGTAAAGTATGTAAACTTAGTGTTTTACGACAACCGGTAAAAAGCTGTGAACTGTCAGACAATAAGGGTGTTGCGCAATTCGTGACACGACTGTGGGTCAGTTTAGTGGGCAAGAGGTCTAATCTACTCGGTTACTTCACCGATAGTGAAATGAAACAGTTGGTAGGAGACCCATGTTTGGTAGTCGACGTTGCTAATGATGTTGATTAAGCCCTAATCCTAATGCTGTGTGAGACTATCCTTAATAACATTACAAAATAATATGTGAAAGTTTGTTCCGTTGTTATGCTGTAACCCACAGCATAACAAATAGTTAAATAAATTGATAGTTTCCAAAGATTCATTAAGTTTTTTTATATAAATAAAATTATCGTTGAAACAAGCAATAAAAAGCTTTGACGGAAATGATTGCTAATGAGTAATGATTAAAAAAAAAAGAAACTTAATTTAACCGCTAGTCACATAGTAAATAAAACATAATTTAAAGAAGGAACTCTTAATCCACTTTGTCAAATAATAATCAAGTTCTCAAGTGGCGCTTTTAAACATGTTGTATAAGTTCTCATGGATATTAAGTAGGTAAGTATGATATTAAGTTCGTCATGAGTCAAAATGACACATAATATGACAATTGGTAAAAAAAAATAGTTACGTCCATGATTCAAGCAGAAGGGAAACCACGTATAAATAAAAATCTGAAAGTGACTATGACTAGATTAAAAGCATGAAGGTCATAATATGACTAAATCATACATAACATTTTTTTTTAGAGTCTATAAAAGTTACCTTAAGAAATATGAATGTAGTTGAGCCTAGAAAACAAGAACATTTAAGGACATATGATAATGTAGGTCTAATTGCTACACAGGCTGATATTGCAAAATATAACGTTCGTGTACTTATAATTTAATAATACCAATACATTCATCTATTTCAATATATGTACAATCACGAATGAGGATATGAAGAAGTGGGCGTGGATCAAGGACTAGACAACTATTATAGTTCCCATGAGAACCTATCAACGCCTACAAGTCCACATCATTTATAAACTGAGATATTATCAGTTACGATCATGTTTGTACATCCAGCTTGTAAATTGGCTGACAACGTCTTTAAGATTATTAATTTATTTAATTAATACCTTCTCACAATTTTGCTCCTTTGTCTTTTGTACATCTGAGTATCTACTGCCATCTGGTTGTGGACTGTATTGTCTTTTGAATGTGTCTATTTCATCTCCTTCTGGGCCTATAAGTCCTTTTCTGCTGTTTGATATTCACTGTAGGTATGGTTGTTATCGTCCATTACTTATTTTTGAAGACTGAAACCGGATAAATTCTGATGGACATGTGTTAATAAATCAATTTTATTGCTAAGTCATCCTGGCAGTTTCATTCAACCAAGAGTTTAAATTAAAAATACTAAAGCAGAAGTCACAAGATTTATGCTCATTTAAGGATGGGATATATTGCTGCATTTATTCATTTTTGGCAGCGATGACTTGCTTTATAATTGCTTATCACATGTCAGATTTAAAACAACATGAAGAAATAATACCTACTGCTGAAATCAATGACTTTGGTATGATTTCCAAATAGTTGTTGCCAAGGTTAAAATTAATAGACTGCGTATTTTTAGGCCGTAGGCAGAACATTTTGGCGATAATTGTTTCTTGTACAAACATACCAGTTAAAACTTAATAGTCGGTGTAATGTTATTATAGCAACCATCAATAAATTAAAACGATTGTATGTTTTGTAATAAAATAACTGTTTATCCTGCTTGTTTCCGTTTATTATCGCGTAGATAATAAAACCCTGTTTCCACTTATCAAACGCAATTACACAACTCTTAATCTTTCTAACCATCATCTGCTCAGCCTTTTCCCAAATACGTTGGAGTCACCAGCTGAATACCAGTATTTTACATGGATCGGCTGTCTGACTGATCTGACCTCAATAACCCAGTTACTGTGTAACACGATACCCCGTGACAACACTGGTGGTCAGAGTTTCGGGCTTCTAATTCCGATCACCCGAAACGACTGTCGAATATCTACGAATGACAACCATGACCAACTGCTTGTTATGTAATGGATGGCCACCCATCCAATGTTACTAATATCATCTGCAAAATTGCATGAAGAAGATGGACATTGCAAGCAGTGGCATAGCTAGTCCTAAAGAGGCCCTGTATCAAAACTTTGTTGGGGGCCTTCTTTACCCGACTGTAGTAGTTTTCATTGCGAGTGTACTAAGAAAATGAAATGAGCTCGAAAATTGGAGTACCCTTATTTCGATAGGTTAGAATTTCCGTGTGTTTGACTTAATGAATGCAAGTACCTGAGAATTGGGCTGCACCTGGGGGGCCCTGTAGCTTGGGGGGTCCGATAGCTTGGGGGGCCCTGTAGCTTGGGGGCCCCGTATCATTGATACGGCTGGTACCGCGGTAGCTAAGCCCCTGATTGTAAAACTTATTTGTACTTACAATAACGTCAACGAAATGAAATCCCAGCATGTCGCAGATTACCTACAGTAGATATCCGAGATTTATTCTAAGACATGTTCAAGGCTATTATCATATTCATTCATATTCCGACAACGTTTCACGTGGCTTTGATAGAAGCCTTTTCCTCTAAATAGCACGCATTAGTAATATGGGCCTATATTATTGCCTCAAGTCTTAAATAACTAACTACGGATGAAGAATTCATAATAGCATGTTCTATGGTTATAAGTGGCACTTATTTGTACTATCATGTCGTACATGATACCTAAGGGGAATTATGTGGGTTTGGTGTGACAAATGCAGGTCATGGTAGTAGCTTGATTAGACTTCTAAGGAAAATTGAGTTCGTTCTGTGAGTCAAACGTATACATCAAACAGGATAAAACCTAATATTGTATGTAACAATGTGCGCTTTTATTTATTTATTTTTATTATTTATGTACACACAGTTAAATACATAGAGATACGACATAATTATAATTTCAGTACAAAGGTACTGCTTATTTCTTAAGAAAACATAGATATATTTTATAATTTCTAACGTGAATATATTATCGTGGACGTCAACGTCCACATCCATAAAATGTATGGTAATACAGACAGGTTATTATAAAGTTATCGTACCTAATTTACAAGCATCTTCATTATACAGGGTAGATTTTTTGAGACGGGGCAGTATGGGCAGGTACCTTATCCGTTCTAATTGCAGAATAACGGTTGCAGGAGACTGTCCATAATTTTTTGAGAAATTTTGATCCCCATTCACCGATTTTGAAAAAAAATTACAGTCAGCAAGAAAATGGACCATTTTCACAAAAAGGTTTACGATGCAATCGATCCTATTTCTTAATCGGACCAACTGAGGTTTGAGTACTAGAAAAGTCAGAAATCGCAAAAAATCTTTCCCCTTTTCGCCTTTACTGCCCCATCTCAAAATTCCATCTTGTATTTCCATACGTTTTACTTCCCTGTGTTATCATGATGCCGTGACGTGGACGTGTACGTCCACGCTAATATCGTCGCATTAGACATTATAAAAGCGCACATTATTTTACTCAGTCCTGAAGTTTTCTCGCCAGTTGCATGAAATTATTCAAACAAGAAAACAAAAAACAAACTGGTGATTCTAATCCACAAATTGAATGATATGTCATAATATGAAATGTCAATAACGACATTGAGATGTCTTCGGACGAGTGCAGTCAATGACACGCTAAAATAACGATCATAATCTTCAAAAGTTTTTACAAGTTTCAATTATTTTGTGGTTACGGGTTTTTACACTGAAATAAAAAGCTGGTAATATTTTAAACCAGCGCGTAGTTACTAGTAGTAAAAACCATGCTTGGCATGGTTTTTACTACTTGACGAAACATCAAGATTCCTTTAAAATATGTAAGTTTAATATCACTGCATTGAACAAAACAATTTTTAATAAGAAAGTGCTAGTGAATTTACCTAGGTACCACTCGTAATAACTAACACACAATTAATTATGTAGGTACAAACTTTGTTCATAATCAAACATAGAAATAATAGAGACAATGACACAGACATAAGTATACACCGTGGCATTTTAGTCGTCTTACAAAGACAGCCCACTTCATGTATCTAATGAATACTAATCATTCAAGTAAAAACAAATTGTTTTTTTGAACATTAGTTTTTTTTTTTAATTTATTATGTCGCATGACATAGTTTAAAACACCCTGTTACAAGTGCAGTCCGAGCCTTGTGATACAAGGGCGCCGCAGGATGGATTTAGATTTAGTTTAAGTTGCAATAGTAAGAAACACATTTTTGGGTAGGGTGAATGAACTCTGATAAAGATGTCGCCGCTCCATTCCGGGCGCCCTTGTATCAGAAGGCTCGGACTGCACTCGTAACAGGGTGTTTTAAACTATGTCATGCGTCATAATGAATTAAAAAAAACAAACGTCTAAAAAAAATTTTTTTTCACATGAATGATTAGTAGTCATTGGATACATGAAGTGGGCTGTCTTTGTAAGACGACTAAAATGTCACGGTGTATAACACATGAACAGAGTGTTTTTATTATTAGGAAACTAGAACGGACTTGTGTAAAGTGCAATAAACACTATTTTAAGTTAGATTAAAATTGCTAATTAGTCATAAAGGCTAAATTGTAATGAATCATTAAGAAGCTGGTCCTTTTTAATATAGCTTTAAAAAAAAAACAATATTTATAGATACCTAGTTTTTTTTTTTTTTTTCTGATTATCTCACAACATTTCCAATCATTATTTAAAATCCGATTGATTTTAAATAATTACTATACCATGTTAAACGTGCATCTTTAGTTTCTATTACGATCGCCGTGAGAGTGCCCGAACAATAAACAAACACTCAATGAAAAATTTCGCAGCCACAGAGTAACTAACAAAACAATGGCTGCTTGTCTATACAGCCAGTGTAAAAACTGAGCTAGTACTATTTGAAGTTGTTAGGTAATCGTGTAGTAACGCTTTTGTGTTCCTGACGAAATTCAGAGCGTGTGCTGTTTTACGAGTAATGAAGGGACTGACTGCTAATGTCGCGTTAACATTCTACTAAACGACCACTTTCGATAGTTGGTCAATTTTACGTAGGTATGTGTATAGCTTCGTCCACGATATAGGAATAGCTGGAAAACTAGGAGGTTATTATTTTGATCTAGTTTGGATTCCAACACGTAATACCTCAAATATAATGATTTCGTAGTTAAATGATAAATGATTTTATTTCTGCTGTAAGTAGGTTTGTACAAACACTTTTAAGGGTCGCGCTGCCTGTCGCGCCCGCGATATCGCGCCAGTCTGCGCGAGCCTATACACGTCAATCAGATTTTTTTAAACTAAGATGATGTCGGCGTTTCCTATCTGACTACTCTGAGGAAAAAGGCCGAAACAAACTCAAAGGTGACAAGTCTCTTTTAAAAGTCCACACACAATCTTGATCAGATCATGTGAAGAACATGACATGTAGATTGGTGTGAATGTCTGAAATTGTCTTTCGAGGAAAGAACAACACAGATTGAGTGGACCCGTCCAGTCAGTGTAAGCATTTGTCAGTTATCGTGCAGCTTAATTAAAAATTTAAGGAGCTCAATGATTGGAAGAATAATGCCAAAAAAAGGACATATGCGTAGGCCGCATGAATTAATGGAAGAGTTTTTATTGTACTCGGAGTCACTAACCGACCCAGACGACCCCATTACTCTCCTCCAGGAGAGTCGTAGGGAAACTAGCACAGTTCGTAAGAGAGTACACACTACAAGATCGTCATTCCGACCTCGCCGCCAAGGCCCCGCGCGAAATCCTCGACTAAATAGTCCTCCCCGACCCTTGCCCGTAAGCGAAGCGCCAGCACGCGCTATAGCTGAGCCTGTAGCTTTAAATCCCCCTGATAATAATTATAACCCTGATTTTATCCAGCCTCCGACGGTCCCTTGCCATCCTCCCTCCGACGCTGCCCTAAGCCGAGGTTCGTACCCCACAGGGGGTGCCCTTAGCGCGCAGTCGTTTAGTTTATAAGTTTGACCCCCTGCCTGGAGGCATTAAGTTTCTTTAGGAGCTTAAGGCAACCACAGGATAGTCCGGTTAAAGAGTCTCAACCTCTCATGGTTAACTCTGAGATGCCTTTATAAAAAAAATTAAAAAAATTACTCGGAGTTTTATTATACAATTTTATACACATGACGCTGTTAATAGTCTGATTCTTATAAGAAAAACGTTTACAATTAAATCTATTGTCGACTCACATGTCATGCAATGATTGGTTGTTGATATATTAATCCACCAATCAAGAAAAAAATTTTTGTCTCCGATCAGGTGTTAAAAATCTCATGCTAGATGAGATTTTTAACACCTGATCGGAGACTAAATTTTTACCTCGATTTTTAACGTGATTATACCATATATAATTATATATATGATTATATTATATGGTACCGAACATGTCGGTAAATCATGTTCGAACATAATAACACTACGTTAAGTAATCGTAACGGTTCAACGAATCTTCGGACTGCATCGATGCGCGTGCGCAGTCAATGTACAAAAAACACACAACAGTTAAGTCTGTTCGGTCTGTTCTAGGAAAAATTGTGGCTCAATAGCTACTTTAAATTCTCGGCGTAATGCGATTCGATTATCGGTTAAATATCGATTTATAATCGCTGGTGTTTCATTGAGTGAGTTCAGATAATATCGATTTCTTTCACTTACTTATGTAGAAACACTTATTAAAGCGATAAGGGATTTGCAAAAAAGCATTCAACAAAGCTATATGTATAGGCAAACCTTGGCCTTCATTATGTACAGTCGCGAAATGAAAAAAATACCTATAGCTCACACAAAGTATGTTAGCATTATAAGCCTACCCTCCCGTGTGTCCTCCCGTGGGTATCGTAAAAGGCGACTAAGGGACTTACTAGAGAATGGGCAGCAGCGTTCTCTATGCGTTTTTAACACCATACTGCGATCGCCAACCTGCCTGCCAAGCGTGGCGATTATGGCAAACCCCCCCAATCGGGGGAGGCTTATGTCCAGCAGTGGTCGTCTTTCGGCTGAAATGATGATGATGATGATGATAAGCCTACAATGTTCTCACTGCTGCATGCTGGGACACAGGCCTCCTCTCTTTGAGAGGGAGTGGGCTATAATCTACTACTCAGGCCCAGTGAAGGTTGTTAGATGTCACATGTCTTAGAATTTTTTGTTCTAGGAAATTCCGGTTTCCTCACGATGTTTTCCTTCACCGTTTTAAGAGCAACAAAGCATGCAGCTTAACTGCTTTTCATTCCGACCTTGTCGCCGAGGCCCATCGCGAAATCCCCGACTAAATAGTCCTCCCCGACCCTTGCTCGAAGAAGCGCCAGCCCGCGCCGTAGCTGAGCCCGTAGCTTTAAATTCCCCTGATAATAATCATAACCCTGATTTTATCCAGTCACCACCGTCGGTCCCTTGCCGTCCTCCCTCCGACGCTGCCCTAAGCCGAGGTTCGTACCCCACAGGGGTGGCCTTAGCGTGCAATCGTTTAGTTTATAAGTTTGTATGACCTGGCTGGACGCTTTAAGTTTTTTTAAGGCAACCACAGGAAAGTCCGGTTCAAAGGTCACGATCTCTAAAGGTCAACTCTGAGATGACCTAGTTAAAAAAAAAATTGCTTAGCCTTGTAGTTTTGTAAGTGTAGATAAAAAAAAAAAATACTGATGACACAGACACCCAGAAAAAACTTTAATGAAATTCACAGAAACATCTTCCTTTACCAAACTACTGTTTCATCAGTGTTAATTTCAAACGCCAAATATAGAATAAAATTTGTAAACAGTGATTTACAAGCTTTGATTACGACGCCAGATATTATGAATCTATACTAGTATACAACAGTTGCTGGTTGGCTAACACAAATCTTGTTCATGTTACGAAAACTAAGCAGACTGCATGTTATGCAAATGTAAGGAAAAGGCTTCCAGTTCTTATATATGTACGTCTTGTGCACCAGCGGCGAGGTGTGAATTTTTGTAAGAAAGAAGCCGATGCGACACCGGTTTTAACTTACTTACTTATCAATAAAGTAAAAATTAATTTACTAACTTAAACTAAAAGTCATTTCTTTACTGAATTTAACACCATCTATCGTCAACTATCAGAACCAAAAAGACGCTATCATTACACAAACAATATTTTCAAATAAACACAGAATAACGTTATACAATACGCTATACCTAGTATAAACGTCAAAAGATTTATGGTTATACCGAAGTTATTCCAAGGACAACTTTAATCCGTGTTTATTTGTAAGGCCGTTAATGTGTTACAGAAATAAACTCAACTGGGTACTTTCATTCTAAAATTACTATAGGAATATTAAAGAATCGAATACAGTTGAACAGATTTTTTTGATCGCAGTTTTTCATTATCAGTTCAGGTTATGAATTATCATTATTATTTTTTTTTTTGTAAACTGCAGATTTGATTGGTATATCTTAACACGATAAAACACAAGAAAACAGTTTTTCTCAACTCATACTTCAAGTAACAACACTAACAGTGGTCGTGGAATTCCCAATAAAATAAAAACATCAAATCTTTTATTTATTTTATTTATCTTGTTTAAATATCGATACCCATCGCATCTGAGGAGTTTAGCTAGCCAATTTAAAATAACCCTGTATAACGAAAGTGAGCACTAAGGAAGGATTTTTGAATTCATCACCTAATAGGGTTGAATAGGGGGGGGGGGGGGGAGAAAAGTTTGTATGAGAATTCGTAATTTTTGCCGATGGGAAATACTATCGAGTACACGTACAGCTTGTAATAAAATTGTATTTTTTTTTTTGTCTCTGATACATATCAATTCAATTCAATTATATTCATTTATTGCATCAAATATGGTAGGTACATGAAGTTCTTATATAAAATATTTAGTAACACACATTTGGCCAATATTTAGCATGCAATAGTACAAGTTCTATTTAAAATATATTAATTACTAGGTAACCATATTTTACAAATTTATGCATATAATTATCAGTTAAATGTGTCTGTGCTTTAATGTATAAAATTTACAGGGACACTTTTGAAAGTAATCCTCAATCGAATAAAAACATTCTTGTAACAACCACTTCCGCAACGCAACACAAAACTTATTGAAGGGTAGTTGAGTAATTGATCTAAGCAATGCATTGTAAATTAGGAGAGCCATGTAAACGCAGCTCCGTCGAAAAAGCACCATATGTCAAGATACGGATTATACAGCTGGGTATATGAATAAATACCCTATGTCTACTATACAGGGTTATTTGTAAAACACCAATAACCTTGCAGGACACTGTATTACTATCGTCATAAACAGCAATTTTACTTTTTTCTATGACTTTTTACAAATCATTACATTTACCAAAAACAAACCATCAAGATTTCGTTGTTCCATACATTTAGAGCGTTGAATTTAAATATTTTTATTTATGTATGAAAGAATTAAAATCTGATGAATTATTAAAAATTATAGAACAAAAGTTGTTGTAGTAATATACTCGTAGTCCTGAAAGGGTGTTAGTATTTTAACAATATCCCTGTATAATTATATCTATTACAAATAATTGCACTCAAGTTATAATACACTCGGTCACAATCTATTAAAGCGGTTATTAATCTGTTAGAAATCCACTATGATCATGCAATAGTCACTAATTAACATAATTAATAACACGTTTGTACATAAAATGGTAATTTTCGCGAGTTTCCGCACCTATTGATGTAATAATTTAAATTGAATCATCACAGACATGCAAAAGCAGTTAAAAATAATAATAATAATTAAAAATAATTATAATCATTAAATAAATTAGGAATTAAGTAAATTAATTAATTATTATTTTGTGTTTTTTTTTTCTTTGTTAAAAGTAATTTATTATAAGCTTTTTATCGCCATTTCAGTCTAGTTATTTACTGCCCTGCAAACCCTACTTTCTCTTATATGGGGCATAAATATTATATACGCTTTTTTCAACGTTTTCTGACGTACATGTCATTAAAAGAGGTTTTTACAACCCCATTTTATGTCCAGAAATTCACTGTCCATGCCAAAGTTGCCTAGACGAGATCGCAGTATGCGATAAAGCTGCCCATTGTATATTTTGTCGTGTATAAGGTTTTCTTTTCTTTTGTAATGTGTTATCTGATGTACAATAAAGTATATAATTATATAAATATAAATAAAAGAGGTTTTGAAACCACAACCTCATATTAGCGTATAAATATGCAGAATTCTAAATTTTACCTAAAATTAAAATAAGAGTCAAGTCAACGTATCAGAATGATTATAAAAGCTAATAATAAATGCAATGGAAAGTACAATTGGCACTGAGCTAAATGTGCTACGAATCCATATATATTTTCCACTTTCCCTTTCAGTTGTTATCACTCGGGTAAAACCCAGTTGTCGGAAATAAGAACGAAATAAATTTAATATTAAATTGATAAACCACTTTCAAGACATAAACAAGCTGCCTAACGATTGCTGCCTAGTGCCCGGTGTCCTTTCTTCCTACGCGTAAAGTTCTAATTATGTAAACAATAGGACATATTATCCAATGACTATAACCTCCCATAGCCAAGTGTCACGAGCTATCAGATAATGTAAATTAAACCACTCATTTACTAAAAGAACGGTAGTTATAACGAGTTAAGTCAGAACCTTGTGACCAACAATACAATTACATACAATTTAGACCGTTTTAGCACATTTGCAAAAAAAATCTTCAAAGGGCAAGGAATCTTCCTTCCCTTGTGCAATGTTACTCGGATACCAATCGCGTTTTCTGAGTTTTGCTAGCCAAATTAAAATAACCCTGTATATATCGGGTACACTGATAAAAATGCACTCCAATCAAGTGACTTTTTACCTTGACTGACGATATCTTGTTTAGATTAATCAAAATCTTAGTTAAGTTGATCATCACGACATGATTGCAGTAATACTAGTTCAAATAATTGAACTCTCAAACAAGTTTCTCGATTACCCTTAACATGACATCATTGTAGAAGAGTTAAAAAAGAGACAAGATAAAAAAATGTTAACTGTAACAAAGTTAGTTGTGTCAATCAAGCATTTTGATTACTTCAATAAAGATCATTGAAACTTTAATCTAATAATCTTGGTTAGAGCAACTATGTTTTGACTTGATTGCTGCAAATAGGTTTTGTGATAACTCCAATCAAGATCCCGTTTCAAATCTCAATCAAATAAAAGTGGTAGCTGTGATCATTGTGCTTGATAGGCACAGATGCTAAAAAGTCACTCAATCTAAACAAAATCTTGATTGTGGCAACTACTTTTTTTTTGCAGTGTATACTGCGTGAGATCGACAGTAACACCAAGGCGTTGGTGTTCTTTCTTGAAGAGCTGGAATGCATCGATTTTCTCACCCGGATGCAAAATAGTTGCTTGAACGTGACTTTGCCCCAGCCCGTTATACAATACAATATAAGGTCCCATCTCCTCAACAAAAAAATAAGCAATACTCACATAATCAGCCAAGCTCTTCATGCCGTACGGAAACCGTTCCCGGTCGGGCACGAGGCGGCCGCGCGCGTCACGTTCCCGTTCGGGCCAGCAGTCGTCCACGTTGATATACTCATAGCCGACGGACGCGTACCCTTCGTTCACCAGGATGTCCGTCATTGTCCGGAAAAGACGATCACTGCGGATAAATTATGGCTGTTATAAGGGACTTACCGAAGAAATAACAAGTTAAGGCGCTACCCCGAGCAAAACGCGTTTTTCAGAGGCTATTAACTCATTAACTAAGAGAAATAAACTACATCTAAAAACATTTTATTAATGTACGATATCCTATCATCACATTGCACGTCCTTATTTATATGTATGTGTTATAGTACTAAAATTATTGATTGCATGCATCTTTTGCTAAAGTTAACGTTTCATTAATTTGAGAGTTACACTAATGGATAGATAATTAAAAAATCTTAATAATTCACGTTTTATTTAATTTCAAAAGATCACTCTTCTTTTTTTATTAAAATAATTCCAAAAATTGTGTGAATTCGGCGTACGCAGGGAGCGGGACAGAGCGTCCCCGCTGTGACGGGATAGAGAAGGACCGAACGCTTATACTAGGGGATTGCCTTAAGGAAGAGAGTAATATGCGAACATGTTGTTCAAGGGAAATATGACTCATATTTTCTTCCTTGCTCCGATATAATAGTCCTCCGGATTGAATTTCGTCCACGGCGACCAATCTCAGCGGAGACCAGCCATCGGCGCGGGAGATATTATAGTGTACAGGTGTATGCGTAGACACAGGTGCACTGGCTCTTCTCTCACTCTCATAGTCCGATGGGACGGCAATTTGACACGACCGTAGGGAGATCAGGCACAGGGCCAACGACAACGTGCTTTCCGGGGCACGGGAGTATCACAACGCTAATTGTTAAACTCCGGGCTGATACTAAGAAATTCCTTATGTAAGAAACCAATAACACTGCACGATCCGGGAATTGAACCCAGGACTCCACGCTCAGCAGTCGCGAACAAATAATAAAACAGTTCAAAATATAAGATTAAAAAATAAGCCAGTTAAGGGGCCGTGCACGAAATCAACTGATTTTGATCAATTTTGTTCATTGTTTGTGAGAAACGGAAAAGTCGTGTTCTTTGTTTTGCATGTGGCTGAAAGGGATTTTTTTAAATAAATTAATTATTCACGGTAAATCACTAATATTCGCAACAAGTTTTCCGAAAAATGACGCGAGACTGACATTTGATCATCTTTCTACATGAAACTCCTTTTGATTATGAACATAAAAAAATATCATCAACATTATTATGGTCTACTTGCATGTGGCTGAACCACTTTTTTCATCTTCCGTACAAAATATAGCAGAAAAATAATATAGAAAAAACCTTCTTTTTTTTTTAACCCAGTTAGTAATATATTTTTTCCCAATAATTTGGCAAATAATATCAAGAAATTTCAATTACAGACATTAGTCTACAGCTATCCTTGAAACATAATCAAAATTTTATTTAATGATTATACAATATTTTCATTAGGGAAATCAACGGCAAAATAAACTATATTTTGGAGAGCGCAAAAATGATGAAACTATTAACAGGTGCTGTGACTGACACGAATGGTTTAGCACCACGAACCCTGTACTTTTAAAGTTATATAGACTTAATGTTTCGACTATTTCAAGTTTTCTCACAATTAGATAAGAAATTGGCAAAAGAGAGGTTTTTCGTGCACGGAGCCTTAAGAAAACAACTAGAAGAAAGAAACACTAGGAAGAAAGGCCCAATCCAATTCGTAGTGTAGACCAGCAATATAAAACAATAAGATCTCGGCCAAAGCTTTGAAGCACGTTCTTGCGGCTTTCAAATGGTGCCAAAGTCAACCACAATTTTTATTCTGTACCTGAACGAAGAATTGATACATTGCGGCTAAAACAAAAGTATTTGACCAATCTTGATGATTCATTATTAATATTAGTGAGACTTGTTATTTGGAATAATTTAAGGACAGGGATGATTCCTTTTCCACACCTTTAAGTTAGCTTACAAAAACTCAAACTCAAACTCAAAGCATTTATTTCAAATAAACCAATTACAGGCACTTTTAAATTGTCAAGGGGTCGGTCAGTCAGAAAGATGAAGCTAGTTGCCCATTCCAAAGCGTAGTAGGTTCCTATGGAGAAGAACGGACAAGAAACTCCATGGACACTCTTTTAAAACAAAATATTGTTACAAAATATGGGTTACATCATTCATGTTGAAGTTATACATGTGAGAACAATGTAGAAAGACGTGCACGTTAGAAGCGTCCGTAATAGAAACAATTCAAAAATTAAAATAAATTATATGGGCAGCATAAAATAATAATATTCTACTCTACTCTAAGCCATAGGAAAGTGTGTCAATAAACAGCTGAAGGAAAACATAACTCAAATACATTGTTGTATCCGCTCCTAAAGGAAACTAACTATTAATAATTTACTAGAACTTCAACAAGCGAGATCCCACAATTTAATTAGGTTAATATATTATGTGAAACATATAAACAATCATGTTATTTATGATTTATTTATCTGTCGGTCTGTAAACTAGGAAATTATTTCCGGAAAGGTTCAAGCTTATCAGTTGCAACTACGGAACTAATTGCAGCGATTACTTTTGCACATGCCTAATGAAAAATATATTATTATGTAGTTATAAAAGCAATACATCAAGCGTCACAACAAAAGTAGATTATGTAAAAACAGGAGATATACTTAGATACAGAAAATACAATAAAATATAACAATGTTTGGCTCGCGGATACCGAAGTGTTTGCTTCGAACTTGTCTGTATAATAGTTATTGTATAATTGCTCAGCACATATGTGAGCTAGTGCTCACAGTTTTTATAGTGAGTCTTTATAATGTGCACATATCGAAATGAGGGATCTATGCTTAATTTTATCTACGGCAAAAATATAAAAAAAATCTAAATATTTTATTTTGTTTTTTTATGGAATTAAAAAAAAATTGTTCCCAGTGTAAACAAAACGGTGTAACTTTTAAACTAAATGATCTATCACGATGAAACAAACTCCATACCTAACGATTGGAAGTAATTAGGCGTCCAAAAATTGGGGAAAAACTACCCTCAATTGAAAAGAAACGTTTTTTTTTAGCAAAAGTCTGTATTTTTATTACGGACGCTTTTAACGTGCACGTTTTGCTACATTATTCTCAAATGTATAATTTCAACATGAAAGATTTAACCAATATTTTGTTTTAAAAGAATGCCCGTAGAGGTTCTTGCCCGTTATTCTCCATAGGAACCTACTACGCTTTGGAAAGAAAAAATATGAAAGTTGCAAAATTTGTCATTATAAAAATGTTGACAGGACATCTGTTGGGTCAGTTAGATTTTACCAAATGGTGAAGGACCATGTACATTACTTACCAAGGGCTGTAAAAGAAAGAAAGCCCGAAATCGCAGGTATTTGTGACCCGAGCCGCAGACGAGGGTTGTAAATATGCGATAGAGGGCTTTCTTTTTTACTGCCCGTGGTGAGTACACAATTTTACGTCTTCACCTGGCCACAATGCAAGTTTTACTGTACGCGTAGCGTGCGGTAAAACTCACATTATGGCCAGGTGTGACGTAAAAGTTATTTAATTTGATCATAAACTGTTACAAGTAACTCTGTCTGATAAAATATAAAATAAACAACACAAAAACACTCACCTAATACAATTATCCGGATCATTTTTGCAGTCGGTGTTGCATCTAAACCGCTCCCACGCGAGCCAACCCATGGGCGGCGTTAACGCGAGCCCATTGTCCAGTCCCGAGATCTTGCCCAAAAGGCATAACACCACACACACTGTCCACAAACCCACAGACTTCCACGACGCCATCACACCAACCAAACAAACCTTTAAAAACAAGTGTTATCTACTTTCAGAACTTATACGCATAGTTTTTCACTGTCCGATTTTGTACGAACAAAAAATGCCGCAAATATTAAACGAGTGGTCCGTTTAGATGTCAGTTGGTAAGTGTCATTTCATCCGTTTAGGTTATCACGGAAAGAAGGTCGATGCGATGAAGGTCCGCTTCCGTCCTTACAGCGTGAGTTATCTGGAACAAAACAAATAAGTTTTTACTACAATATTTATGTTTACTCTTGCATATCTTAAGTCAATCGTCCACTGGTACGTAGGATGTGCTATTAGGTTTGCCACGTTAGCTACGCGGTTCGTTTGTTTGGCAGTCACGCATTCGTGCGTAGCATGACTGTGGGTGGCAGTGGACGATCCCGCCTACATTTTCATACAAAGCGAAGGTAAGTACAAGTGGGCTGCTGTAGAGCGGTGCCTTTAAGACGCAGATATATGCCAGTGTCCTTGTGTCCACGCAAAGCGTCGTACGTCCAGCCAGTAATAGGACTCGCCCATCCAGGAGCGCTGTCCCAAATAAGACGCATTATTAATTTATTATACAGAAAACAAAAGGTATTTCAATAAAACACGTACACTAAAAGATCAATAATTAAGTTATCTTTAAAAAGGTGAAGGTTTTAGAAAAAATACGCTTGATAGATTTTGCGTGATTCTCAGTTTTTTATCCGCGTTAGACTTCATTTTACAAATTAATTTCACTACGTAATATAAACATAATCTAAAATATTAATATTAATTAGGTTATAAAGAAAATACTCTTATTTAACATGTATTTTTTTATAAAAACGGCTACAATGTCAAAGGAGAATGATGGGCGGAGCACAGTGGGTGCGTGAGTGGAAACCAGCTGTATGTTCTAATCTGATGCACACTGCATAGGAAGTCATCTTATCTTGTTATACAATAAGCATCTGATCTCAAATTACCTTACTTATTTATTATTTTATTTGTTATGTGCAATAAAATGCGAGCTGATTGATATCATCAATAAAATTACATTATGACTTTAGGCGTTATTTAGTACATATTTATCAAAGTGCAGTAATTGCGTGTTTTTATAGTGCGTAATCATAATTTAAAATACTTTGTAACTAGAGAGACGAACAAATTATTCAAAGCCGGAAAAATGTGAATAAATCGTAACGTTTAAGAGAAACGTATTTTGTAACCATTTTCAAATAAATACCACTTTAGCAATAATATACTAGTATTATTGCTAAAGTGGTATTTATTTGGTTGTGGTTGTGGTTTGAAACGTATTTTGTAAACATTTTCAAATAAATACCACTTTAGCAATAATATACTAGTATTATTGCTAAAGTGGTATTTATTTGAAAATAGTTACAAAATACGTTTCTCTTGAACGTTACGATTTATTCACATTTTTCCGGCTTTGAATAATTTAGGTATTTAGGAGCAACGGTCATCAGATATTATTAGTATCATCTAAACCTGTTCTACTTTTACGACAGGCTATTTTGAACATAAAATTTATTTAAGTAGGTATTTTTCTTCTTCTTTTCATGTCGATGGTACTTTGTTATTATACTGTTTGAGCCCAATACGTGGCCAAGTTAATTGCGGCATCAGTGGCGTTCATTAGGTCTTCTCTAGTGCAAGTGAATGGGCACGCAGGACACTCCAGCAAGTGTATAAATATTATAAATTTTTGACGGCACGGTTAGCGCAGTGGTTAAGTAATTGGCTACTGCGCTGCGTGTCGCGGGTTCGATTCCCGCACGGAACATATATTTGTATGACTTACAAGTAGTTGTTCCGGGTCTGGCTGTTTGTGTATGTGAGTTTAAATGTTTGTAAACGCACCCGCGATACAGGAGAAATTCCTAGTGTGGGGCAACGTTTAAAAAAAAAAAAAAATATCTATCAAGCGTATTTTGCTGAATCCTTCACCTTTTTAAAGATAATTTAATTATTGATCTATGAGTATACGTGTTTTATTAAAATACATTTCGTTTTATGTATAATAAATTAATAATTCGTCTTATTTGGGACAGCGCTCCTGGATGGGCGAGTCTTATTACTGGCTGGACGTACGACGCGTTGTGTGAGCTCAGTACAGAACACGCAAGCTAACCACTCAAGGGCACTGGCATTTATCTGCGTCTTAATGATAATTTTTATATCATATTCTTTAATAACAGATCATAGCGACTGCCTTTCTGACCTCCACAACCCAATTACTGGGTAACACGATACCCCTTGGCATGACTGGTTCTCATACTTTCGGGCTTCTGACTACCAGTAACGAATGTCAAAGATGAACAAATTCCAGCCAGGACCAATGGATTAACGTGCTTTCCGAGACACGGAGCGGTATCGGTATGAAGTGGATGGTCACTAACCTAACCACGGACGGACTTCGGCAAGCGTAACTTGCCGAAGCACCTTGAATATCAACCCATGCTGTTATTATTTAGCCACGAGATATTCTTTAATAACAGATATCTTACAAATTAACACCTATACAACGTGTTTTTTTTTTATATCCTATAACTCTAGGATATGAATGGGACCACATCAAAGAATCAAATGACCTACGAATTATTTTTCAATTCAATTTTTTTTTTTTTTCATTTTTCATACAAATAATTCTACAAAGTCACGATTATTAATGTAAAACACCCTTACGTGAAATATGACAACGTCGCATTTTGATTGGTTTGAATGAAAATGAATTACACGTATTTAACAATTAAACTTAAATACCTACACACATCGAGGGTTTCAGTTTCATCAGTTTTGGCATTGTCGCAAAAGTAACGATTCATCATACGGGTGACAATTTTTGACCTAAATAATATGATTGATTATAATTATCTTCGAAACTATGCATTTTTGGATCACATATTCTAGGACTTTTTGTATTATTTTAACTTATACAATATAACCCTAGAGTTATGGGATATCAAACACTACACCCACATTAAGATACAACAGGTGCAACCGCCTGTGATTATCATGTCATCGCAAGACAAATACATAATAGTTACCTTACGAGTATCATTATGTCATATCTAGCATCTAGGGGTCGACTCAGATCCGTCATTATTAAATTACGGTGTATAGGTGATGATTATATAATTAGTAGTGATATCGAGATGGAAAATAGAAAATGAATGCGAGTCAGGTCAAGGGAAATTCATGCATATAATTTGTTATTTTAATTTTACCTTACGCTACAGGCAAGAAACTTCATAGTGTAAATGGGGCTTATTATGGGAATGGCTCAATGATTAAAGTCCAGAATTGCCAACGAGAGGTCGTTAGTTCGACAGCCATTCGTCGTACGATCGGCTTCATTTAGCTTAATTTGGGAAGTTAAAAGGAATCCTAACCAAATTCTTTGTTAAAAACACTACTACAAATTATAAGTCTAGGAAACACTAACGTGACGGTTTAAGCCCGTGTCCTAACAGAAAACCATTGTCGTGCGAGTACGCGTTTTTATGAATATGATGTAGTCGCGCGATCAATCAAGTCGCGTTTGTACGTCTCAATCATGATTAACGATCGCGTAATCGCGTATTCGCGTAAAAGAAGGAGAAGATTAGCTCATGACAGAGATGACTGGAGGAAACTAGAGGCCTATGTCGAAGGACAACCTGACCAGCAGACTGGTTACTGAAGAATGTAGATTTACTTACCTAATCTAATGAAGTTAAACTGTACTGTATTTGGTCTCGCTCACCAAATACAGTACAGTTTCAACTTACATTAAAGCGAGGTTCTTCGAGCGTGCATTTTTGTTCTAGAGGTGGCAGCTGGGCGCGAGTAAATTGTGCCGTGAATTTCGTTAATTTTGGGTTGAAATTTATATGTATACGATATTAACAATGTTAAACCCGACGGACATTACATCATCATAGAAGTTTATTTTGATGTGATTTTCAATACATAATGTGGTATAATATTGAAATAAAATTATTTTAATCTACAAAATAATGGTATGTTTGGTTTTTTTTCTATCGAGCTAACTTTATCCAATTATGTAACGATTACCCGACGTACCTACAGAAAGGTCTCAAAAGCAACATATAATTTTTTCACTTGTTTAATCATTACCGTTTCTAAATAAAATTACATTAAAATTACATTTCCTAGATGTTAACTTGAAGAACCTCGCCTTAATATAATTTTAAATCTACTTGTTTAAAGAAAAGAAAAAAAAAACTTTATTCGATTAGGTAGGTAAATGTACATTCTTCAGCAACCAATAAAGACTTTATTATTATTATTATAATCGCGTATTCGCCTTCGGTTAGGACACACGGATAGAAGTTTTCAGTAACAAAACATAATGATATCATTGCCTTAGCAATGCCAGAGGGAGGGGCTTTTCCTATAACAATAGGAAATTAAACAAACCACGCATATTATGAACATTATAACTTAAGTAACAAGGTTGAATTTTGGAAAAATTTAGTTCTTTTTAGTCAAAAAGACAAGATATTTAAAGGCTACATACCGTTGCAGAAGAACAGGTGTTATCGAATCAAACTCACAACGAATACTGAGAAGATGATGTCCAAATATATGAAAATTATTGCCAGATCAGGTCACTGAACTAGAAACCCGTTTATATTTAAATCAATCTAATTTATTCGCTGTTTTTGAACTTTAAAAAATGTTTTATCCGGTAACGTGGAAATTTTTTATGATAATGTTTTCTTGAACACAGCGTACCGTTATTCGACCATAAAAGTTGATAAAAATGTTGCTAATTACAGCAGGGCGCACGATCAGGTAATAATAGTAAAAAAATAATGATTTATTAATTTAAACAGAACATCAACATAACATAACATCACGCCTAACACAACGTGTAAGTACCTTTAGTAGATACAGCCACATTTCGTCCGTAATTTTGTCCCGTGTAATATTGTGAGCGTATTGCCATCAACCGGGCACAAATCCAGACTCCGGGCTGATATTGAGAAATTCCAGATGGAAAACCCCAATAACCTCTCAAATTTACCCAAAATCCAAATGTCAGTCCGCCATATTTGTTTACCAGATATGGCAAGTAAAAAAAAAACATTATCTGATTAGTTATGCCGCATATTTTTTTTCACGCGTCATTTGCAAAGGATTGATTTCAATGCGGTCTAAACTCCATTTGAAATATCTTTTTACAGTCTGTTCAACTGATTTTGACTTTTATTGCGTTGGTGGCATAACAAACGGCAGTTGCAGTAAACAGTTGGTATTGTAACCACTTTTTTGCTTTTAGTGCCATCCTTATGCCTACGCAATAGAAGTCAAAATCGGTTGAACGGACTTTACAAAGGATTTATTTAAATGTCTAATCTTATTTCAAATGGAGTGTAGCTAACCGAAAGTGTTCTGTGTTAGGTTCTAAGGCCTGTGTTCACCAACAATCAAACCACCGGTTAGTTATTTAAACAGTTGGTTTATGTCAAATTTCCTATGAAATTTTGAGTAAACAACTGATTAAATATATAAACAGTTAATTTAAATGTTGGTGAACACCGGCCTAAGTTGAAGTTACGAACTCTTGATATGAATGTCCTGGCTAAACACAATTTAATCATTATTCCATGCCATGAACCGGGCATAAATCAATACTCCGGCCTGCTACTGAGAACTTCCAGATGGAAAACCCATAAAGGCTCGTACAGACTAGTTCGATATCGAGGGCGCGACGCGACACTAGTAGCACAATTTCTTTGTCGGTGCCTGTCGCGCCCGCGATGTCGCGCGAGTCTGTAGGAGCCTTAACACTTTGTCCGGCCCGGGATTCGAACCCAGGACTTCATGCTCATCAGTAGATTGCGATCACTAGACCAACGAGGCAGATTCTTAATGCATACTATTATTATAAATGTGAAAGTAACTCTGTCTGTCTGTCTGTCTGTATGTTACGTTTTCACGCCTAAACAGCTGAACCGATCGTCATGAAATTTAGCAGAGATCTATATCTCTGCCAATTTTTTTCAGTAGGGGAGTTATTGAAAAACAAACTTGATGCATAATAAATTCAATAAATTGCATGTTCAGGATGCATTATACTAGTTTTTTCTCATGTTTACATCATATTACTAAACTATAATCATCTTAGTCCTTAGAGGTCCCAGTTTAGCAAGAAATATATGTATTTTAAGCAATCTTAAGAATCAGACAAAAAGATGTCACTAAAATTACTGTAAGGTGAATGACAAAGTGCGTCCGATCAAAGGATTATAAACACGTACAAAAAAATATGAGAGAGGAAAATTGCTGTAAAAAGTGTGTAATTAATTTGAAAGAATAACCAGAACAAATTAACGATTATTATCTATGCGTCGAGACACGCGATCTTTGCGGCAATAAACTTATAATTTAACCTTTATGTAGCTAATGTGAAAAGTAGAGGTTTTGTAATGCGTTAGAAAAAGGATGCAGTATATACATATTTACACGTGGATACCAACTTATTAAACAAAGTGACATGAATATTTACTTTGAAAAGTAAGTATACAGTGTGAGTCTTTATAATGTGCACATATCGAAATGAGGGAATCTATGCTTAATTTTATCTTCGGTAAAAATATAAAAAAACTCTAAATATTCTATTTTATTTTTTATGGAATTTAAAAAAAAATGTTCCCAGTGTAAACAAAACGGTGTAACTTTTAAACTAAATGATCTATCACGATGCAACAAACTCCATAATGATTGGAAGTAATTAGGCGTCTTCATTAAATAAAAATTGGGGAAAAAACTACCCTCAATTGAAAAGAAACACATTATTTTTTATCAAAAATCAGTTTTTTTTTTTTCATCATTATTTACAAAAAATTGTAATATTTCTCAATAAGGGGGCGTCTTATTGAGCAATTTTGAAATAAAAATTAAAAAAATAAAATCTCCATAAAAAATAAATTTAGTTTTTTTTTTTGTATTTTTTCCGTAGATAAAATTAAGCATAGATTCCCTCATTTCGATATAAGCACATTATAAAGACTCACACTGTATAACTTTAATTATTGTGAATGTGAGCACTTTCTATGTTTTTTTTTTTTGTTTTTTCTGAGTTAGTTTTAAGTTGTGTTGTAGTTCAGGTATGACTATGTTTTGGTTCCCAAGGATGGAATTATTTTTTGCTTATGAATGTTAAATTTTATTCGATGTAACTGATGGTTTTCATTTTCTATCGATATAATCAGAAGTCCGGGAACAATCCCTAATGCCATGGAACCACGGTTAATTAAAATTACCCATGGACCCGGTAATGAGTTGACCCACCGGGACCACGGGTAACGAATGCTTGGATCGTGTAGTATGCTTTATCAGTTAAAAAGTTTCGTAATTTAGTTTAAAAAACTGGAAGTTCCAAATCTTTTACAACTGACAGGTGTCAAAAAAGCATTCTCACGGTGGACGGAATATAGCAAAAAGCTTTCAGTTGACTGAAGTTTAAAAAAATAAGGCCTACCAAAGAAATAAAAACACGGACAAGGAGTTTGTTAATCATTTTTTAATTCTCTCATTAGCTTTGTTGAGAGTGATTTTGGAAATCCTCATCCTCATTTCAGCCAAAAGACGTCCACTGCTGTACATAAGCTTCCCTCAATTGTGGGGGGGTTGCCATAATCGCCACGTTTGGCAGGCGGGTTGGTGATCGCAGTATGGTGTTAAAAGTGCATAGAGAATGCTGCTGCCCATGCTCTAGTAAATCCCTTAGTCGCCTTTTACGACACCCACAGGAGGAATTGGAGTGGTGCTATTCTTTACGTCCGGCACCACACGATACGACGATAGTTTTGAAATATTATGATGTAATACTAATGAAGAAAGACCTACACTCATCAGATAAGGTGTGGATGGAAGATGGAAGATGGGATGTGGGCAGTTTTGTACTTCAAGTTAAGTAAATAAGATAGTGGGAGGTATTCTTCTGACATGTGTACTTGTGATTAATGATGTTAGAGCACTGGATTCAGCAATAATAGTGTGGGTTCCACAGCATGTCTATTCTACAGTATCATAATATTTAAAGATACAAAATACTGGGTACTGTGTAGATAAATTTGAATGAAACTCATTCAGAGTTAACAGAAGACGACACGGTTGGCGCAGTGGTTAAGCGATTGAATACTGCGCTGCGTGTCGCGGATTCGATTCTCGCACGGAACAAATATTTGTATGACCTACAAGTAGTTGTTCCGGATCTGGCTGTTTGTATATGTGAGTTTAAATGTTTGTAAACGCACCCACAATACAGGAGAAATTCCTATACCCAAAGTCTCTAATTCAGATAATTTATGTAAACAAAGTAATGTCAAGAAATGTCACTGTCAAAATGACAGAACAGTGGTACAAAACATTTTATCATATTTCTTTTTGTAAATAGTCATCACTAAAATTAAAGTGAATTAATTATGAGAACTATGCAAACAAAATACCGTTCCCAAACAATGTTTCTTGTAGCATGTCGGCGACACGGCATATGATCGTCATAATCAGCCGTTTTAAGTCCAGTGCTAGACGTAGGCCTCCTAAAATCGATTTCCACTCGAAACAGTTTACAGCCGTTTTCATCCAAAATGTGACTAGATATGCTACTTACAATATGAATCTATGAATGAGAGTTGTAATATTAGTGTTGATGAAGATGTAAAAAAAATTAAAATGTTTGGATCTCCTGCATTGTTACCAGCATCATAAAATATTATATACCAGAAAATGTCCTTTTTTTAATAACTTTGTTTAAAACCGAAAATTTATAAAAATAATTACGGTATGATTATTTTTTAATTATTATTTCTTAAAATCAGTACTCAAAAGAAAATGAAACCTCTTTTTTCGCCATTTTATGTGAATTACCATTACGAAGATATTTTTTTGCTATGATAACCCCTTTGTTTACATAAATTATCAACAACTACAACAGTACCCATTATTAGTGTTTTATTTCACAATTTTGTGAAATCGTCGTAACTTTTGTATCAATTAAGTACCGTTTTAAGCTTTGTTAAGAGGGCTGTCTCGAGTCCACTAGCGCCACTCCTTTAAAAAAATATTATCTCGTGACTGAGAAGGAATTATGAAAAACGGCTCAATCAACTGCCGCGGTAAGTGTGTCTAGAATATTCTAATACCTTTTATAAAGTTTCATATTGAGACACGAAGCAACAAAATACGATCTAGAGGAACGTGGCCGCTTTTCTTTAGATTGTATTTTGGGCTTATTCCACTAATCCCCCCTGAGAGAATCCCCCTCAGTGGAAAAAACTGAATCCTAATGTAAAAAAAATCTCTTTCAGGGGATCTTGGAATAAGTTATTTGTTAGTTTTCCCCCCTTAGCGGGATTATCAGGGGTGAATTCTAGACTATTTTCAGATTCCATTTTTCCTCCTAAGGGGGATTTTCAGGGGGATTTGTGGAAAAAGCCGAATTTTGTTGCTTCATGTCTCAATATGAAACGTAATAAAAGGTATTAGAAAATTCTAGACACACTTATCGAGGTTCCTAATTGAGCCGTTCTTCATAATTCCTTCTCAGTCACGAGATAATATTATATTTTTTTAAAGGAGTGGCACTATAGACCGGTGACAGCTCTCTTAAAGACCAAACAAAACTGCAAGACACTTTAGTTTAGTCTTTTTCATTAATTAGACCCAATCAAGTGTTAAAAATTTAATTCGTGCCCAAATTCGCTATACTGGAATTAGCGCCATGAAATTGCTAATGAATTATGTTTTGTTATTTTTACATCTTAATTAAATTGACTTTTGTTTAGCAAATTAAATATTAGATACGTAACTGCTACAAAAAACTTTACTACATAGAATTCATAAAATAACATAACATACATACATACACTACATACATACAATATACATAGAATAAACGGCACGGTTGGCGCAGTGGTTAAGCGATTGACTGCTGCGCTGCGTGTCGCGGGTTCGATTCCCGCACGGAACAAATATTTGTATGATCTACAAGTAGTTGTTCCGGGTCTGGCTGTTTGTGTATGTGAGTTTAAATGTTTGTAAACGCTGCCACGATACAGGAGAAATTCTTAGTGTGGGGCAACGTTTGAAAAAAAAAAAGTAATTGCACATGTAAAGATGTTAGAGTTTCTTCGGTTTTTTCATATCTACGGCCTCCTTTCATTTTGACAGTTGCGTTTCATTTCCACATTCCTTGCATTATTAAATAATGCCGTTTTCGAGCAGATTTTTTTTTCAAACAAAGGATGTATTTTATAATTAATTTTACGTCACACCTGGTCATAATGTGAGTTTTACGGCACACTACGCGTACAGTAAAACTCCCATTGTGGCCAGATGAAGACGTAAAATTGTGTACTCACCACGGGCAATAAAAAAGAAAGCCCTCTATGGCATATTTACAACCCTCTTCTGCGGCTCGGGTCACAAATACCTGCGATTTCGGGCTTTCGTTCTTTTACAGCCCTTGGTAAGTAATGTACTATTATTCAAAATCCTTCGGATTGTGATTATAAGGAAAAAAAAAATAGAAATTGATGCTGTTTCTCTCTCTCTCATCCTGACGAGCTCTCTTTTAGAAAGACCTACAAAACAACTTATGTGATGGTTTAAGCCAGATCCAGTTTCTTTAAAAAAATTAATAAGGCCCACGTTCACTGACTCACGTGACAAACAAAGTCATTGTATTCTACGCTAGATATATTTATCTTGCGCCATTGTTCAAACTATATTACGTTGTTTTATCATACTCTTGCGTAATTAACGTCATTACGCGTATTATACGAGACACCGGCTTGTTAGAAAGGTGATTTACTTTTGTTTTCAATGTATTCTTTGTACATAAGTATGTAGGTATATATAGTAGTTTTGTTTGCAAAGGAAATAAGCAATTGCGTATGGAGTTTTACTTCTGGTCTATGTTATTCTGATTGTCTACTGATACCTGGTGTTTTCTATTTGAGAAGTGTATTGTTTGGTTTTGTTAATTGTGGTTAGTTATTTTAATAGTATCGTCTGTGTGGTACTGTCATGTTGTCACACATGCAAGGCTCGCTAATACCAGGTGTCGAGGCTTGGGAAAAATGAGAGGAAGTGTTCGAAATACAACGGTTTTGGAAAAGAAAATATGCTTTTAAAGCACTCTCTACTCTACTCTCTCTCTATTTATTTAGTTAATTCTTTCAAGCACAGAAATGTGCAGAGACGGACTTAATGCCATAGGCATTTTCTACCAGTCAGCCTTTGGGTGATGCAGAGACAAACAGTGGCAGGTGCAATGTGGAAAAATCTAGGAATATATAAAGATAAAATAAACAAATGTATTACACATAAAAATATCAAATGTAAACTTACGCAATATTATGTAGGAATGATTGTAACTATTAAAGAACTAAAGATGTTATTAATTGTATCGGCAATTACGCGTACATATAAAATACTTCATTGTATAGTTTGATATTGAGATAGACTCATGATAGCACAGTATAAACCTTAGTGGTTTTTGGTTGCTATTTAATATGTAATTCTGTATTCTTTTGTATCATCATCATTTCAGCCGAAAGACGTCCACTGCTGGACATAAGCCTCCCCCAATTGGGGCGGGTTTGCCATAATCGCCACGCTTGGTAGGCGGGTTGGCGATCGCAGTATGGTGTTATAAATGCATAGAGAACGCTGCTGGCCATTCTTTTGTATAAATGATAAATAAAAAAAATAAAAAATTAAACTTAAAAACTATTTAATAAATATAATATATAAGGTGTATCTATTCATACACGAAATATTTTAAGAGAGACATATATGCTACGTTATACGCCGTGGTATTTTAGTCGTCTTACAAAGACTGCCCACTTCATGTATCTAATAACTACTAATCATACACGTAAAAAAATATGTTTTTTTGACCATTTAATTTTTTTTTAAAATTATAATTATGACGCATGACATAGTTTAAAATCCATCGCATTGGATTTGTCTGTAAAGGTGGTATAATTGTGATTAAAATAAATAAATAAAAGGTACTGTATTTTTAAGAAAATAATCCATCAAAGTCAAGCGAATTAATCAATTATCGACGACCATTCCATCTTCTATTGTCTAAAGTTACATAGTCACCTTGGAGCGCCCATAATGCACATTCCTTAAACGTAATATTCAAAAATATGCAAATCTGATATGAATTTCGCAACAGAATGTTCGATCGAATAGATAATTGCTCTATTTTGCAGTGTGCAACGAACTTGCAACAGTTGCAGAATAATTGCAGTTGTGGGGGCGGAGGCGGACCGTTGCAAAACGTTTAATAGTTGTTTTTACATTCAAACGAAGCTTCCGACGGCTTAGCGTGCTAATTTATGTATTAAATACACACTCACTGTGTTCTGAAGAGGTGTTGACGATTGACAAATGATGAGTAGGTATTTATTCAAATCAAAATGTAAACGTAATGAGTAACCATTTCAGCCTGTAGATATTGTTGCCACTGCTGGGACACAGCCTCTACTCTGCGAGAGGGAGTGGACTGTTATTCTCGGTGTATTCCCACTGTCCCTATCGCCCGTGTCCCCATTAGGACTGCGCCGAGCGCGCAGTGGCGCCCTCATCGTTTGTTTGGTGATTTATTTTCTTTTAGAATGAAAATGCAGAAAATAAGCACGTTAAGTTGTGCTTCACAAGACTATACGTTATTATTATTACAAACAGTAGTTTTAAATTTTTATGTTTTATTGTAATCATTAAAACGGAAAATAGTGGCCACTAAGCTCCGTTTGTTTTTTTTTGTTTAGTTTTTTTTTTTTCTTAGTTTTGCAACGTCTCTGTGGGCTTCGCTTCCCTCTTCTAGTCATCTGTACCGTAGCGTCTTAATGCCAACTCAGTCCACCTGGAGACCTGAGGAGGCTTGCCTAGTGAATTCGCCGCTTCCGATTTGCACGATACGCGACTGGCTCATTATGCTTCACTCAATGTATTGAGACTTTTCAGTAGTCATGCAATAACGTATTACATGGATAAAACATTATTTAACTTCCTAGAACCACAAATTATTTACAATTCAGTTCAATCATTCGCAATACACGAACGCAAAATTAAACTCAAATCGTCAACAATTATCTTATGAATGACCTCTATGAGACCAATTGGTCATTTCCATAAATGCCACAAATGCATAATAGTCGTGCATTATGGGAAATGCACAGAAAAGTACTAATAGCTAGTGTATTACCGTTGATTGGAGCACAATAGCAATTTATGTTCTGTACACTGGTATTGCGGACAATTACTGGACATTCTAGGTCACACTAGATTACAATTTAGCTAACCTTCAACGGTATATGCTAGACATTCTTTTATGGAACACTTTTGAGTCATATAGGTACAGAAAACTAAAGACATAAGTATGCATGCAGCTTACCACAATTTTATAACCATGATAGCTGGTGCTGATTGTAGTCAAAATCATTGCCATCGTCCGTCTGGGTGTGTTCACTTTCTGATCAACAGATTGAGAAAAAATACCTAAAGTTCTAACTGCAATACATATATAAATAACTTGATATTTGCGATATACAAACGCCTGCCAATGAATGTCTTATTTGGTGATGTTCTTCAGAATGGTTAGGTGCGCAGTACTCGCAACCGGTGTGCATGTATGACCAGATGTATGAACGAAGAAGAAGCATAAAGAGGGATAATAATTAAGGATAATAAAGATCGTAGCAAATGGCATTCTGTAGTTTCCGTCTATCCCTGACCTTTATTGATTCATTTATTAAATAACACCAACAACACATGCCTGCTAATTTCTTATATCGTACAGTGGCCAGCACAAGCTACACGAAACCGTAAAATTTCTCCAAACGATTTTAAACTTTAAAATGTTAATGATTAAGTTCGAAATCGAACGAGAAAATTTGACAGTTTGTGGTAACTTGATGTGCGGCCAGCACATCAAGTAAGACCGTCCTTTACACTTTTTTTTCAACCTGCTATATTTTATATTGTGTCATGTGTACCTTTAGTTGTGCCAAATAAATGTATTTTCTTTCTTTCTTTCTAATATATACACAAATTTATAGGCGTACATAACATCATTATCTGCCTAGCTTTTTCCCAACTGTGTTGGGGTTGGCTTCCAGTCTAACTGGACGCAGCTGAGTACCAGTATTTTACATGGAGAGACTGTCTATCTGACCTCCACATCCCAGCTACTGGGTAACACGATACCCCTTGGTAAGACTGGTTGTCAGACTTTCGGGCTTCTGACGACCCGTAACAACTGTCAAAGATCTACAAATGGCAGCCGGGACCAATGGTATGTAAAGATGGTCACCCATCCACAGACCAACCCCGGCAAGCGTAGCTTAATCTGATCGGCCGACCCGTATGGCTATTATAACTTTGCCACAAGCCCCTCGTAATGTATGTATAGTAGGTATGTGTATGTCATAAATGAAGCTAGAATGTACCAGCGCATATTTTCTTCGTAATATTGATAAACTATCAGTTTCCGTGGGTGTCGTAAGAAGTGATTATGGTATAAGCATAATGAGGCTCTGTGCTCAACATTACCGGTCTAACCGTACAAGGATCGTGGTCGTGACGATTATGTGGTTTCGCAGAACTGATAAAGTCATCATAGATCAGCTGGTAGTTAGGCTTCGTAACATATTACTGTGCGATCTAAGGGGGGTTTCACAAATTAAACTGAACGCGATCATCACATCTTAGCCGCGGTCAGAGCTGTCAGTGTCTAATGACAACAATAACAACAATAATTTGTTGTGGAATATTGACATTGACAGCTCTTGAACGCAGTTTAAGAGGACGTACAACAGTCTACTAGCGCCACTCCTTTAAAAAAATATTATCTCGTGACAAAGAAGGAAAAATGTAATCTAAAGAAAAGCAGCCACATTCCTCTAGATCGTATTTTGTTGCTTCGTGTCTCAATATGAAACTTTATAAAAGGTAGTAAATTAACACGAGTGCATTAATAACTAACTTTGCGCTCGATGCAACAATCTGCTATTATTTCTCAAGATATTACAAATTCAGTTATAGAGAAGAACATAGCATAAGCATAATCAGCCTGTAATGTTCCCACTGCTGGGACACAGGCCTCCTCTCTGTGAGAGGGAGAGGCCCTAATCCACCATGCGGGCCCAGTGCAGGTTGGTTGATGTCACATGTCTTCGAATTTTTTGGTTCTAGGTTATGCCGGTTTCCTCACGATGTTTTCCTTCACCGTTTTGAGAGGAGTGGTGATGAAATTAGATACACAATGTAAAGTGGCTGCCTGGTTTCGAATTCACGAGCTACAACTCGTAAGTCGTGGCCGATACCACTAGGCCATCACTGCTCTAGAGAGATTGCGATAGAGAAGACAAAAATAGGTTTAAAAATACAAAATTATTTATTTCAACTTAAGCATTGTGTCATACATAAATTGAGGTAGACCCATTAAGTGAAAATAGTACTTGTGTCGGAGCTGTCTCACTCTTCCCTTAAGAGCCAACTAATCGCGGGCTCGAACGCACTGATGGGCGTGGCTAAAAAGTATGTTGTCTCACCTAGCCTCGTGTCTGTGATCGTGTGTTGAGTGAAATGCACGATAATTCATAGCAAACCGCGAGTTTAAAAAATTACGAAAAGTCCTTTGGAAGGTTGAGTTTTATGAAAAAACTACGGGATAAATCAATTACAAATAAAGTTTATTAAAATCTTCGATAATAGAGCTTTGGCGGAGCGGACTTTGTTTTGGATATTTTACACTTCTTTTATTACTTATTTACGCCCAAAGTTGTGTTAAAATTAGCAGGAAAAACGAATGTTTGTTGGCTCATAACTTTTTAATGGCTTTTTATTTTAATATTCTGCTTCTGTACAGACAAAATTAATAATAAGACAAAACGATATCATGTTTAGCTTTGGATGTACAATGTCAAACAGTGGAGTAATAACCCCCCGAAATTTTTATGGAAAAAGTATCGACTAGTTTCACCTTAAGTGGTAGCTTTACAATGATGAGGCTAATAGTAAATAGAGAATTTATAGAAAAAATAAAATAAAACGTACATTTAGCAGCTCTCGGTGTATGAGATTTGCACGTGTGTATGCATGTGTGAGGGTGTGTATGTGTACATAGTTTTTTTTTTTTACATGTCTATGGTTTAAAGAATATTATGTGTCATTAAGCGTACCAAGTATTATATTGATATCAATCGATTCATGGTAAATATGATTAATGAATAGTGCAGTCAAGTAGTCATACTTAGTCACGTGTTATCATAGATGAATGAAAAACGTGCGCACGCGTCCGCCCGCTCGTGTGTCCAAGCTTTACGTAATTTTTATGTAAGAAACCGGACCAAAGTGTAACACGGCCGGGGCTGTTACGTCTAACTTATTAGTAACTTAGTAAGTACTGGCGATGAGAAAACTATTATCACTTTAATTTCCAGTCAATGTTCAATCATTTGCGTGTTATGAACATTTTTGTTTTGTATGTTATGGTTACGCAACGAATACTACTTTTACGAATACGAATACTGATTGTACTATTCGCAGAATACGGATGCGAATACCTGATTCTACTATAGCTGCACGCAATTATTTATCAAAGAAGGTGAAAGGAAATTAAGCACGCTAAGCAATATAAATTAGCTAAAGCTAAATAAGTACCCACTCCTACCAACTTAGCTACAAACAGAAACTAAAAGCTCGCCACAATTGCTGACCATCTGTAGATATAAACAAAATATAAGTAAGTTTTATGAATTTTATAAATGAATCTTTGTGTATGTCAACTCGGTCGCAACGCAATATCCGAGAGATTTCTAGGAAGTCACTATTTACGAATGTAATAAAAGTATTCGGCGAATACGAATATTCGTTAATTTTCGGTATTCGGCGAATACGAATATTCGTATTCGTATTCGTTGCATCACAAGTATGTAAGTCCAAAACATAGACTCATACGTATATTTACAGCGAAAATTATTGATTTAATTTATTTAATTAATCCTCAGTACAGAACAAGGAGGAGCTAGTGCAAAGAAAAGTGCTACCAACATATGTTTCAAGCTATATTTATTAACACAAGTTTTGTTTTATACTTTAATATTAGTTTGTAACGTATATGTCTATGGGCCATTTTAGCCTGAAATAAATGTTTTATTATAATTTAAATGTCTGACATATCTCAGGACCCTGTGGTCCGGAACTTTGGAAAGCGTACGAGTAGCCGAAGCCAAGTCGCAGAGGCCCGTTCAATTTTTTTTAATCAATTGAGGCACCAACCGATGATTATCCGTGTATACACTGTGTAAGTGCACTCAAGGAAAACCCCTGGTTAGTGTAGCAGCACTATTGGAGAACATGTGGAAACAAAACATATTGGGCCATGCGTTTTGGTGGCTACAGTGGATTGGTAGTCTAGAACTATGGAAAGACTATGTCCCCTGCCTGATCAATGTTTTGTAATACACGGATAAAATAATTGCAGGGGGTCACTTGCACTCTCAATAATGGGCCCTCGAAAACGGTCGCTAGCACATAGTGACGTATTTACAAGGGGGCAATACTTCTAGAGGTGTTTGAGGAGTGGAGAGGTATTCCACGGCTATCAGGACAAGGCTATCCCGAAAGTAAGGTCAAGATCCCTACCAGCATCTTACTGGAATTATTATTATTAATTATCAAAATAAAATGTTACAAATTTAGATATTAAACCCTCATTAGAATTAGAGCATTACTATGACCGGGAAGGCGCATAAACACAAGCTCTCTCTACTTCTCGTTTTTATTAGAATTTACAATACCAGAAAGAAATGTGTAATTGAATTAACAAAAATGTTGAAATAAATTTTGAAATAACTCGGCTAGTACTAATAGACTTAATTAGGTTTTGAAATCTTGAAACTAACACGAGCAAAAAGAAATACTCAAGTAATTCACGTCCTAAATACTAATAAACAATTCTAACAATTAATAGCGAATTATTTCGCACTTATAACCAATTTATATTTATAATTAAATAAAGTACAATGAACAAACAAACTACATGAAGAATCAATTTACTTCTTGCTTAGCTACTTATATAAATAATGTATTTCAGCGTAAGTTTGCAAATAGTGTCTTTGTATCTGAAGTTTTTTGCCACCGACTTCCGAAATTAAAGTTATTTTTCACTTTGCAGTGTTTTTTTTTTAATATTTGTGCAGACGTATAGATAAGGAAATCTTCTAAAAACTACATCAAATGATAAATTAAAACACCAAAAAAAAAATAGAAAAAAAAAAAAACAAAAAAAAAATCCAAAGAAATAATACGAACGTGTCGTGGTACGTAGTAAATTTTGCTCGGACAGTCAACGTGTTAACTTTAATTATTTGAATCTTTATATCGGCATTACGAGTATAATGGATTTTTTGCACGAATATGGTACAGATTTCTAGATTCATGTTATGTAAGTATCTAAAAGCTACAGTGCTATTTTGGTCAAAATATGTATGTACTTCTACTGCTTACGAAAGCCACACACAAAAATATCCAATTCACTATGCAAAATCAAAAGCAATTATTTCACATTATTTGCATATTTCTTAAAAAAATACTTCAAATCCGAATAAAAAGTTGTGATGTGCTAGTTTTTTTATTTTGAAAATCGTCTATGTTTCCTGCAACACCGCTTTCTATCCATTGATATGCATTTCATTACGTGCGTATGCGTCGTTTGAACGCGGAGGCGGATGCGACCAGACGGATCTTGATTTCCGCACAACGTTCACAAATCTGAGGCCCTAGTGTGAGTTTCTTTTAACCACCTCGATTTTAGGCATCGAGCGCGTTTGGCGTTTTGATTGGCCTCCGATTCGCCCTTCACCAATCAGAGTGCTGAACGCGCTCGATGCGTAAATTCTAGATGGTTAAAATAAACTCACACTAGGGCCTCGCCTCACATTTTATTTGCCAACACTACACTTAGTCCGACGTGTGTGCATGTACATTTTCAATCACAACATTGCAGTTCATATAAATAAATGAATTTTGAATAAGGGGGTCAGATGGGTGGTCAGGGGGGAGTAAAATGTAATTAAATGAAATCGTTTATTCTGTAAATAGGATATCGGAATCACTTAATTTACACTTAATTACTTAATAGTACTTAGTTTTAATACCAAAAACGAATACCTCTGGTATTTATTTCAACAAATTTGTTGCAAGTATTAGTTTTTGGTATTCATCATCATCATCATTTCAGCCAAAAACGTCCACTGCTGGACATAGGCCTCCCCCAATTTGGGGAGGGGGGCGGGGTTATGCCTAAATCGGCACGCTTGGCAGGCGGGTTGGCGATCGCAGTATGGTGTTAAAAATGCATAGAGACCGCTGCTGCCCATTCTGTAGTAAGTCCCTTAGTCGCCTTTTACGACACCCACGGGAGGAAATGGGGTGGTTTCTTTACGTCCGGCACCACACGGCAAACTTTTTGGTATTAGAACGGAATAAATCGGACAGACAGACACACACGAGTGATCCCATAAGGGTTCCGTGTTTTTCATTCGGACTTCATCATCATCTGCCTAGCCTTTTCCTAACTATATTGGGGTCGGCTTTTTCATTCGGACGTACGGAGCCCTAAAAAGCATAATTTTTCCCGCCCTTCATCAAACACTTTTGCTACCTTTTACGAGTACCTTTCATTTATCTCACCCAAAGATCTTGTCTCACCGACAGTAAAATATAATAAGTAGTTATATAGCTAATAAAAGTCGCGTATATTTGAGCTGGTTTCTCGATATTGTTATAAATGGGTCAACGTTAACCGGTTTGTGCACTGTATCGTAATGTTTATATCGTACTAGACTCGCTATTTAGATTTTGAAATCTTACTATTCATATAATTTGTTGAGGTGTAAACGGCGAAACTACTTACTTTTAGATCTTATCATAAGTTCATTAGATTAGTTCAAAATCGAAAGTAACAAACAACATCATGGACGTGATCTAAACTGGCATTATCGCCGATCGCGAACGAACAAGAACCGCTGCGGCAAAGCTCCTCCGGAGCCCGAAGTGAGTCTGCGTGCCGCAAAGCCGAACACACCGGTGTACATCTCCCGCCTCCATTACACCACTAAGGTGGAGGACATCGTGGAGTACGTGCGCCAAAGGACAACGTACACGCCGAGGGTGCAGTTACTGGAATCGCACCGGAACGTCAACTTCAAGGCGTTCATCGTGCGTGTTCCGAATCTGTATCTGCCCATCGTCATGGAAGAAGACTTTTGGCCGCAGGACGTGATGTTCCGTCGTTTCCGCGGACAAGTTCCACAGGACAGCACAAAGTGCAGTTAGTTCAAAGTGAAGTGCTACTAACATAGTCTTAAGCCTTTTTATTAACACAATCTTTATATTAAAATATGTATGTTTAGGTTAAGGTATTTTTCTATGAGCCTGAAATAAATGGTATTATTATTATGATTATTATCAATCAGGCAGCAATGAAATTTAACATAATAATAAAATAGTAGCGAAGTCAATACTGTCATCATCATCATTTCAGTCGAAAGACGTGCACCGCTGGACATACATCTCCCCCAAACACCGCCACTTCGACGGTCGAAGTGGCGGTGCTTGGGGGAAGCCTATCTGTTGTACTTCCCGCATCCAGCGGATTCCTGCGGCCTTCACAAGGTCATCGGTCCACCTTGTGGTAGGCTTTCCAACGCTTCTCAAAACACAAAGCGCTAAGCGCTAAGACTGTACCTCAAATATTTTAGAAATAAAAGCCTTTGCTACGAGGGAATGTGGGAACGAGTGTTGCCGAAAATAAGTTTTTAGAATTTTGGTCCAAAAGACGTCCACTGCTGGACATAGGCCTCCCCCAATTGGGGAGGTTTGCCATAATCGCCACGCTTGGCAAGCGGGTTGGCGATCGCAGTATAGTGTTAAAAATGCATAAAGAACGCTGCTGCCCATTCTCTAGTAAGTCCCTTAGTCGCCTTTTACGACACCCACGGGAGGAAATGGGGTGGTGAACGGATTTGGATAAAATGGCACACAGATAGTTTATAACCTGGATTAACACATACGTTCCCTTGGGATATTTTCTGACATCCAAGCACGCGAAACCGCGGGCAAAAGCTAATACATAATAAACCAAGACAATTTTATCCACATTTTTTCATTCACTATCATCATCCCGTCCTTATGCTGACCACGACATTTATTCGTAGCATCTGATACATACATACAAAGTTGACGCAAAATGTGTTTGCCTTCCATACATCTCCAATAGCCGTCAACACATTTCTAAATCACTAAATAACACCAATTGCTATGGCTATGATACTGACAACCTAACAAGATTAACTGATGATTTCGAAATTGGAATGCGAATGATAAATCATCAAACACATAATCAGTAAATTATCCTAAATCTAGAGAACATGAAACTAAGATAACTGTAGTAGGTAAGTATCAGATACACATCTTTTATTTTTATGAGATGTCAACACGCGATCACTAAGGCCTAGGTGACATGAGGCTAGTTTTTCAAGCTAGCATAGAATAGAATAGAATATCTTCATTTTGCATAAAATATGGTACATAAAAGGTCTTAAATATAGTATAGTTCCACATATTTTGCTTACTTAATTCAGCACGCAAAAAATAATGAACTAAAAAAAATACTTTAAAACTAAATTAAGATAAGTAAGAAGATAAGAAAGAAGAAGAAAGAAAAGAAGAAAGAAGAGAAGTAAGATCATATTTGGAACTTTGATTATAATTTAAGAATCTTTATTTTGCAATAAATATGATACCTACATACATAAAAGGTCTTAATTAGATAAATATACTTGAGTAGTTTCACATATTTTGTTTAATTATTTCAGCATGCAAAAAATACCTTTAAATAAAATGACATACAAAAACACTTCAATTGGTACGATTCAGATCATGTGGTATAAAATAGCAAACAAGTAATATCCTGGCTTACTATCCTGACTTACCACATGCTAGAGCAGTTTATACGATGCTTAAATAAAAAAAAAAAATGAATGAATTAAATAGGATAACGGAATCACTTTTACACGTCATATTAAAAAGAATAGCTAGATGCGAGTCGCCATTTCCTATCAGACTATCCCTGAGAAGAAATCGCGAAACAAAATCAGAATTTCAATGTCTCTTTTGAAGTCTAGACATAATCTTGGCTAGATCATGTGAGGACCATGTAGATAAGTGTCTGAAATGGTATTTTGAGGAAAGAACCAAACATATTTGAGTGGACCTGTCCATATATACTAGCTTCACCGGCCACACGAGGCCAAGCGACTATAGTAAAATCAGTGGTGGGGGGCACTACTAGCTCAAAAATAGAACCCCATCCTATTAAACTATCTTACCATCTTTAGTCAACACCGCATGGCTGAAATGGCGATCTCTAACTGGAGTTCTCTGTGACACCCAAATGCCAGCACGAACTAAGGGCAAAATCTACAAGATGGCTGTCCGACCCGCAATGTTGTATGAAGCGGAATGCTGCACAACAGCAAAAAAGCACGAACAGCAATTGCACACATCTGAAATGAAGATGCTGCGATGGGCTGCGGTGTAATACGTCTGGACAGAATATGCAATGAGCACGTGAGAGGATCTTTCAGACTGGCCCCAATAACGGACAAACTAAAAGGAATCAATCTTAGATGGTACGGCCACGTAATAAGAAGAGAGGACAGTTTCTCAGTAAAAACAGTCCTGAATATCCCTACGAAATGCCTGGGATGAGGAAGACCCCCGCTGCATGGTGGTCTAATATCGAGAGGGAGATGAAAGCACAGAACCTAACTCCAATGAATGACATTCCAGGACAGAGCCTCCTGGCACCGCTGCACAAGAAGACCCGACCCCAGATAGAACTGGGATTAACGGATGGAAGAAGTAGACTAGCTTACTATCTTTCTCACTAGCTTACTTGCCTAAAAATGGGAATAGTCCTGTATACACAAAGCCAGAGTGATTAGCTTGATAACTTACTACGAGTAGCACTTTCTTGATATCCTAGCTTGAAAACTGATAACTAGGCTAGTTTTTCAAAGCTAGCTAATTAATATCTCGCTGTCCTATCCTAGCTTAATATCTTGGTTTGGCACTAGCGAGAGTAGTTTACACTATGGTAGCAAGTTTTTGCCAGTGTCATTGTAATAACGTGGTGTGTGGAGTAAAATGAATCCAAGCGAAACTGGCTACGTCAACCCGAGGAAGCTAACTGTAAAAGTTAGAATAGTAAAATCTGTAGTGGAAGGAGCTAATAGCTCAAAAAAATATCCAAATATACAGCTTTAGACACGTTATTTCGCTCACTTTCGCACTAACTTGCTAGGCTAATAATGAGGCTACGTAGTTCTGTATACACAGAGCCAGGGTGACTAACTCGCTAGCTTGCTAGCTTACTATCCTCGCTTGAAAAACTAGTCTAGTCTCTCAACCAGGCATTAGGCATACTTAGGCCATACTTAGTAATTAAGTTGCAGCAGATAAGGAGTAATCTAGTAATTGTTATTGACAGCTAAGGCTGTTTGGTATTTGTACTGATTTCTTATTAGAATCCCACTGGCATATGATCTTATCTTTATGATTGAGATTATTATTTTGTTGCGTGTTTATTTTTCTGAAGTAAGAATGAATGTAATTGTCATGTAATTAAACATAAGGAATAATTATCCAGTTCCTATAATGAGATATTACCAAGGTTAGGTTTAATTTAAAAATTAACAGTATAATTCAAAAGTTAAGTCTGAAAATAATAATAATAATACGTAGAGGGCTAGTCTATTTTTGGCCAAAGAATGAGCATTGCGAAACAACGTGGCAATGATGCTGCCAGCCGTTTAGGCACATTTCCTATCGAAAGCGATGCGGAAGAATTTTTTGATGCCCTTTTTTATATGCTTATACAAATAAAAATAAATAAAATATTAAAAGAATCCCTTATTGCTAACTACCGTCTCAAAACTAAGTTTTTCTTTCCATAAGATTAAAAGCTAATTTAATTCACATACTACGATTTTGACGATACAATTTTTGCTCTTGACACAAAAACGTACATTCATATTTTTCAAATATTGCACCAACTCAGTAGGTAAGTAATACAATAATCATTGGCCTTATATACTCAGTGTAATGCATATTAAACTAACGGCCTAAGTAAATAGCTAAATAGCAGTTTTATACATAGAAATAGGTGATTTACATTCAAAGCAGTTATTTTCGCAATGCCATGTCGTACTACTTACTTATCATAAGGTTAAGTATGATGGACATAAATGATATCTTATTTCATTAAAATTTAGAAAAATAATTGAAGATCAATGGGCGGTATTCGAAAACTTTGTAGAACTGTAGAACATGGTAGAAATTTTAAGGATGTTTGTAAGGCTAATAGTAATTTATTTGTCTGTCATACTTATGAAGTGCTCGCTCATGTAGGTTTATGTGAAATAAAATGTTTTGATTTGTGCCGTGTGGTGCCGGACGAAAAGAATATCACCACCCCATTTCCTCCCGTGGGTGTCGTAAAAGGCGACTAAGGGACTTACTAGAGAATGGGCAGCAGCGATCTCTATGCATTTTTAACACCATACTGCGATCGTCAACCCGTCTGCCAAGTGAAATGATGATGATGATGATTCGTCTGTCTACATAAATAAGGTTTTTAATACTCACACAGTTTTTAATAGCATCAATATGGTCGCGAATTATAGTCTATAATATAATGTGTCGAAATAAAAAAACACTAATTTGTCTCTTTTATATTTTTTTGCGAATTTGATTCTAAAAATCTCGAATTGCCACAGCAAAACATCAGTGAAAAGAAACAAGTTATTTTTTTAACGGACCGTGTCTCGATCTAAATCACAACTTTCTAATTAAAATACCTTCCACTGCATTGTGACCACCAGTTCAATGGCATGTTTAATGCCGTGTTAACTGTATTAAGAGAGCGTTTATTTCCACCAGACGCCATCCAATCAGGAAAAAGATTAACAAAAGGCTTACTTCATATGATAAAAAGTTCACGCACGCGCGGACGACAAGCCACAGACTATCGCTTATACAGTAAACCAAGACCTAAACAAGATTTAAACCAAGATTTAAACAACGTGTAACACGCAGTTCCACAAAGAGTTTGGAAAAGGGCGACTTTGTGGAGGGTCATCGTCTAGCTCTGTATATTATAACTGTGAAACAGTCCCAGTCATATTTGCCTGAGCACAATTTTATTATCATTAGCTTATACTTTCTCTCGGCACGGCTCGGCACGGCACGGCTAATTCGGCTCGGCACGGCTAACGTCTCTCTACTCTCCTTCCAGTTCTCCCTGTCTAGGGCTTTTAAGGATCAATCCTTATCAAAAACAATCTAGCTCATCCCGCTATCTCCGCCTGGGCCTGCCGCGATGTCCCTTGCCATGCAAAGAGAACCATTGGGTGGTGAGTTAAGCCAAATTAAGTCTGAGCACTGTAATCGGGAGTTCTAAGCAATGGGTCTTTCATATTCTGTTACTCTGTGACAAGATGCCGCTGCCGTGCGCCCGCGTCGCGAATAAAATCGAAAGTGCGGAGAAAACAAAACCTCACACAGTGTACTGACGTAATCGCTCTACTCTACTTGCTTATTCTGTAACGTGTATCTAAATTGTATGCCGTAGGTCAGTGTTATAGCGATAAGTGAGTTGAAGAAAGTTGATTATAGATTGTCATGTCGATAATTGATGTGCTTATGGTGGAGTTATATAAAGTTGTAGTAGGGACTGTCTACCGGTAATAAGCCCAGTACCATTTCATCATTAGTAGTTTGAAACACTGTCTTTACTCGGGGAAAACTTTTATTTAACTGGATGAGCTAAGCAGCTAAACAGGTCATATCTTTTTTTTTTTTTTTTTGGGTGGGAAATTATCAAATAACTTCTCCCGCTCGAGGCGGAGCGGGAGGGCGTGTCAGACTTTTACTGACTAAAACCCACCCGTGTTCCTTCAGTTGCCTGTGTGCCAGGGCCACGGTATCCCTTTCGGACAAACCCGCAACCCTGGCAGACACCGGTCCTGGCGGACCCCGTCAGTGCGTGCTTACACCTTTTTGAGGCGCGCGTGGAACACAACGCGCCGTCGACCCAAACCTGGTACGTCGTCGACCCGAGCCTGGTCACACACTTGCTTGCAAAATGTAAGGAAACAGATGATCTTCAATGAATTTAATGCCGAGAATTCGCAAGCCAAAATCATCACTATCGTAAAATGTTCCCCACAAGAGTGAAGCTATTTGATTAAGCCTCCTTTGGTAAAGTCTCATATACTCATATAATCTAATGACTCATACAGGGTTAGAAATATGTCCTTAAAACTAAGTGTAAGTAAACAACACGATACGATGGCACATATCACTGACAGCAGTGAATTACATACGGACAGTCTAATCTGCCAGTAACTATCTTCAGAACCCTGTTAGGCCTGGCCATGACTCGAGTCACCAACGATGCTGTGCGCTTGCGCATTATTGTGTGATAACAATCTACACGCGCCGCCGCTAATATCCCTGACAAACTGCAACGCCCGCCATGGCAACCCCATAACATTATGAAATTGGACACGAAGGGCTCCATACGACGTCTGCCAATATTTCTCCCACAAGCTGCATGTGTAGAATGGTGGTACAGAATGCTCTAAATAGCATGATCTTTACGTTTGCAGTAAGTATAAAAACGTTCGATTTTGTCCAAAATGTGGGTGAATTAGAGGTATTTCTGACAAATTGAGAGTGAGATTAGAATGCGAATGTTCATACAAATCGGGAATGGACTCTGAGCTTTTCAGGGGTTCATTAAAGAGTTTAAAGTTTAAGCTGGTTTTAAACAAAAGTTAACTAGTCCAAAGATCTCGGTAAATAAAGTGTCTAGGTTAATAACCCCTTTTGCTACTCCGCGCTGTGATGCCGAATTTCGCCGGCGCAACATCAATGTCTAGCCTAATTTTCTGATCTGAAATTCTGAGTTGGTATTGTTTGAATATACATCCGAGCTTCGGAAAATACGTTAAGCCGTCGGTCCCGGGTGTCATTGGTGTATCTTTGACAGTCGTTACATTGCCATATAGATTATCAGAATAACCCTGCCCTAATTATCTATTTCACGTGCTGAGCTAACAAAGGAATGTTTCTGTCTGTGGAAAATATGCAAGTACCGTCAATTCACATAATTTATCGTTAGAAATGAAAATCTAGCAATGATACACATATTTATCATTCATGCCATCTTAAACACGATTTGATTCTCGTCTTGTTTGAATCGGAGATAAAATATATTAATCTACAACACGATACTAATGTATGCGTGTGAGTTGATTAAAGATAGTTGCACTTTTGGGTGATTTACAACCTAGAGGCACGACGTATTTTGTCCGGATTATGGCAATACAGTGGCCCCCGAATATGTGGAATCTATAACATTAAATTCTTTGAACTAGAGATGTGCAGATGAGATAACATTTGCGATTTTAAGTTAATAAATTAATTAAAATTAACTTTGTGTAAGACGTGATGACCGGTTGTGTTAAGGCGAGGTTCTTCGAGCGTGCATTTTTATTCTAAAGGTGGCAGCTGGGCGCGAGTAAATTGTGCCGTGAATTTCGTTAATTTTGGGTTGAAAATTATATGTTTTACGATATTAACAATGTTAAACCCGACGGACATTACATCATCATAGACGTTTATTTTGATGTCATTTTCAATACATAATGGGGTATAATATTGAAATAAATTATATTAATCTACAAAATAAGGGTATGTTTGGATTTTTTTTCTATCGAGCGAACTTTATCCAATTATGTAACGAGTATCCGACGTACCTACAGAAAGGTCTCAAAGCAACATATAATTTTTTCACGTGTTTAATCATTACCGGTTCTAAATAAAATTACATTTCTTAGAGGTTAACTTGAAGAACCTCGCCTTAACATAACTGGTCATCACGGGTCACACAAAAATAATGTAAAAGTTTTCTTTCCCAATAATATACAAAATTATTCATCAAACGGTGCCTTTAAATCTTCAAATAGACACGCTAAGTTAATAATATCCTGTAAAAGTTACTAACATCACAGTTTCGCAAGTAAATTATGTTAATTGGACATGAATCGAATCAAATAAACGACCCACATTTGATCTGAAATCGCTAACGATGTGTACGTTCAAGTATCAATTACTTTTGATCCGAAAATTTCGAAATAATTGCTATTTTCGTTACTATAGGAAAGGTGTGCTTTTGACTGTGCAGTATAAACCATTTTTCTTTATTTCTTTTCTCTTTCTAATTCCAATCATATTGGTCATACCCGTGGACACACCACACGTCTTTAAAAACTAAATAATTTTATAATAATAATTTATTCTCCTAAGCTAGAAGCTATATCTATCTTCTTCAAAAATACGAGAAAAATTGCATCAGTGTATAAAATCTATAATTTAGACTAATGATTACTTGTAAATGTCTAGACATTTCAGCAAACATAATCATCAATTAGTAATATAAATTAACTATACACGGTAGTGTTAATGTGTGCTTGTGAAAGTGACACAAACTGATATAATCTGTTAAACTCGTTCATGACAACAGATTAGAGTGTATTATTATTTCTATAGGTCCTGCTTGACCACACTTTCATTGATAAAATGAATCACTATTTTGTTACGGACTCTTTTATTGCAGTAGACTTTTAGACTGAAGTTAGTTACACATGTGTAACAATACGAATCGCTTTGTGTTCGGTATCTAAAAACATTCTTAAAGCAAGGTGCCCAATTCGAAGGAAAACCATATTAATTTAAGATTATTTTAATAACAACCAAAAATAATCAGATATTTTCCCATAATTATTATAATACAAGCTTAGCAATTTTGTATGAAACATAAAATCCGTCAAATTTCCACCCTTTTATTGCTGGTTTATAATGCGATCACTTTTCGTCGAAATGTTCAATGTTTAGTAATCAAAATTGACCGCGGCACGTCCCTTTATAAACTCACAGAAATACCCCCAAATTCACCAGATTTGATAGGATATAGCTTTCTTGTCGAATCTGGTGAATTTGGGGGTTAATTAATGTGAAAAGTTTTTGGAATGTGAAACACCACGATTTCTAATATCCATGTACTTAATACATTCAATGATCCAACAAAAGTGTTTCGATCATCAAATCTCGTCTAAGCTCCAAACGTTACCAAAACGTATGATATGTGCGAATAATGTCAAATGCCAATGTGTGACAAATATCGCACGATTGGCGTCAGTTTCGTCACAGTTATGATGACTTAAATAATAATGTGGGTGTGAATAATTTTCGCTACGTTACGCGTCATTAATTTTGTGACGAAGGCTCGGTACCTAATTTAAACATGTATAATAATATGCTGTGACCATGCTCATTGTTTTAGTAACATGTTACGAACGAATTTGTTAATAGGTACCTATAGTAGGTATCAAACCAACTAGGTATAGGAACTAAGATATATGTAAAGGTAACCAAACCAAACCACACAAAAAATCCAACATTATTATGTAAAGATCTAATAATGTTAAGTTTGGTAAAAACTATGGTCTACATTTAAAGTCTACCTACAAACAAGCGGAAATACTGAACAAAATACTTTCACCGAAATATTATGTTAATGGGAATAGATTCATTGAAATATCAACTCTGAAAATCTGAGACAATCTTCTGGCCAAGAAAATTAGATTTGGTTACGCTATAAGCAATAGGTACACACGGGTACATATCAAGCTATACAAAACTAGTTTACGCTGATCTCGCATTGTATAGGATTTTCTTATAATGGGAGATCAGCTTATACTGGAAATCTATAGCTTGATATGTAGCCGTGTGTACAAGGTTTATTTTTATTCACACAATTACCTAATTTACACGATTTCAGCTTCGCATTTATAATATTATTAGTTACAGTTAAAATGAAAAAGCAATTTATTTAAAAAAACAGTGGGACTATGATGATGATGATGATGGGGCTCCCTTCTCCGCACTAAGACTCTCATTTGGTCCGTTGTGCGTGTGGATTCTGGCTAACAAAGCCAGCCTAGCTCCGCCCAAAAGCACAGAAGCTTCCTGGGAGCTTCACAGGCTTCACGGAGCGACCTCACTGTTCCGAGGATTTCTTCACGTTGTGGAGCCATGGCCCCGCATTCCAGGATAACGTGGGCGGCTGATTCCTCGGCGTCAAGGCAGCCCCTGCAAAGGGGGCTGTCGGTGGCGCCTATGTTAAAAAGATGTTTGTTAAGGAGATTATGGCCCGTAATTGTACCTATTATTATTCTAAGGTTATTTCTACTTAGGCTGAGAAGTTTTTAACAGTGGGACTAACGGGAATATAAGTTTTCTTGATTGTCATTAAGTTCGACTTTAAAACATAAACATGAAACACAATATAATCAAAGTGTTTATTTAATAAATACTAACTAAGAGGTACTAAGTTAATTTAAACGCAGGATATCCTTCGCTTTCCGTTAATGCAGGATATAACCGACGTAAGCACAATTTACCCATATACGTATTATAAATTGTCGGATCGGCGGACTAAAGCACATAATTCAAACTCATGTGTTTTATAACATCGCAAGATTCATGCGAATCAAGAGGTTGCAAAAGGACGCCACTATATTCAAGCCCGAACAAGCAAACTAACTAATGTGTTTTAGTCTGTCGATGCATTGACTTAAATTAATAATTTGGGTACCAAGAAAAAATAAAGCAATTACAGTCACATTTCGTGTCTGTCTGCGTGACCACGTTGTTCTTCTAAACAACGCAACTTTTGTCGTGTTCTTCTAAACTAGTATGCAAGGGAGTCTACTGTTCCATGTTAGTTTTAATTAAATTATATACAAAATTTTTCAATATTAATATTTTTTGTATGTTTCTATGTTAATTAATTTAATTGGTGTTGTACCGTTTTAATTAACTATATAAATAAATAAATGTGTACTTTTTGGGTGAACAAAAATCATGGAACTCGCGTCATCGTCACCGAACACTTTCCATGAGCTATACGTATACTGTGTATATGTGTACTTTTTGGGTGAACAAAAATCATGGAACTCGCGTCATCGTCACCGAACGCTTTCCATGAGCTATATGTATACTGTGTATATGTGTACTTTTTGGGTGAACAAAAATCATGGAACTCGCGTCACGTCACCGAACGCTCAAATTAATAATCTAATAGCTCGACGGTACAATTCACAAATTACTTAGTTTTCACTTTTATCCCTAAAGTCCACCCCAATTTTTTTTTTTTTTTTGCAAAATTTAGCTTCTGAATTATAATATCTCTATTTAGGTCTTCGATTACCTTACTTTCTTAAACATTCCCAAAAATTGAAGCTTATGAGTAAATTGATTCTACAGTTGAAGCTAGAAAAACTACAACATGCATAAACATCATGCTGTTCATTGACCATACGTGTAGCTGTTATTTACGACTCTGTCGGTGTCTGTAAAACTGTCAGGTTTAAGATTCTTATCATTCACATTCCACGTAATGCTTCGCTGATAAGATTTATACCCATCTGTGGAGGTATGTCTGTTTGATAGCAACAAGAAAAACAAGCCGTGATTGGCAATGACCAAAGCAGGATTTAAAAAAAGAACTCAAGAGGCGATGCTCTTTTGTTTTTTTTTTTCTTCGCAGATGTTTTTAGAAACATAGTTTAAAAATAGAAATAGAATAGTAAATTGTACAGTTAATGCATAAAAGAAGCCATTTTAATCCGAGCCGCAGGCGAGGATGGATAGGTAACTCAAGGGATAAAATGGCTCGTTTATGCCCGAGTGACTCTGCTTATCAATTCTATTGTGAAAAAATGAAACAGGCATAAAAAGTTCGTATTTTTTTAATTTTCAACATATGTCATTCGACTTGGGTAGGTACTTCGGTACTTCATACTTCATTTAAGATTATTTTTGTTTTCTTTTTTCGTTGCAGATATTTTTATAAACATAGTTTTGTACCTAGTCTTTTTGGAAAACAGCTAAATGCAATAATTATTTCGTATAAAACACGCTACATCCTCAATTTAGTTTTAAACGATAAATAGCCAAGCATTTAAAGTATAATAAAGAGCCATTATTTAAATTAAAGTACTTTCCTGCCTCATTACATTGCAATCGTGCACACTGGTCACCACTTTGGGACTATAAATCGCAACATATCTGGAACTTCGCCCGCTATATTTCACGCTAATTCCGTCCTTATCTTACACAGTCTTAGTGCTTATTATTTCGTGCACTTTTTTAACTGTTGTTATCTATGAACGTCGCCACTTGTATGTGAACTCGAGCGCTCTATAGACCTATCGTCTCAAGGTTTGCCTCTCGATTTTAAAGCGGAATATAACGCAACTTTATGTACTAAAATACAGGAAATGGTGCAAAGTATATGATAGGCTTTTAGTTTTATATCCAAAATTAGCTGTTACCCGCGGCTTCGCCCGCGTGACTTTTTCTAAAATAAAAGTAGCTTTAGACACACAGGACAGTCGCGGAGAGCATCTACTCTCCTATTCTGAGACGTTTTGTGGGGATGATGAACAAGTGAATAAATCCTTTCGCTTGTGCGTCATCCTCATGAAGCGATCTCTAATAAACATGTTTTTTAAAATATAATATTTCACTAACATTTATTATAAGAAATTTACTAACACACATACACACACACATTGGATATTAAGTTGTCTGAAAAATAAAGAATTATTATTATTATTAAGTAGTTACTCCTGACATGGGCTAGCTGCCAGTGAAAGTCCTGTTAAAACCAGTTCAGCCGTTTCGAAGATAAGCCGAAAAAAACAGACAGTAAGACAACAGACAAAAAATTTAAAACTAGTTTTATATTATAAGTAGGTACTGTATATACTTTCATATGCATTAAGTGAAAAACTGTTATTTTGACATTACAAACAGATACTTTAATTTTATTTATTTGATATACAGGAAAAGTTTTTGATCAGTGCGCAAATTTAGACAAATTAAACTTAAACGTGTTTTATTATACACCTATTTCTTATTTTGATATGTCTTAGTACAAAAAAATTAAGTTATCGTTAACGAAAGATGTTTATTTTGAAACTGGTATAATGGATACTCGTCGCGCAACGCGCGGCGGCGCGGTCAGTGAAGCAGAACGCAGTAGGTACTTATCAGCTGTGCGCTCGCCCATTGATATTATTACGAATATATTGTATCCATAATTTGCTGATTTCAAATAGGACCAAAAAAAAAAATGTAACGAACAAATAAGCGAAATTTGTGTTCTATTACTGATAGTAAACCACCAAAAAAATTGCACACTGTTCAAAACTTATCCTGTATATAGGTAGATGTATAGATTAATGTATAATGTGAGTCCCTTGAAATTACAACACTTTTCGAGTAGTCTACGAGATTACTCTCTCTAGCTAACACACCGTAAAAATTGCAAAATCTGTTCAAGAGTAATCTTCAAGTACGTTCTCTTATCTATACGTCTTATTAGGATTCTCTTGGTAGGACTATTTATTGCTCGGACACGTAAAAGTACTCGTATTTTTAATTTTAAGCGGAAAGGAAAAATCTAGCAAGAATTGCTTTTGTTATCTTTTCCTGTCAAAGTTTCCTGTTTTACAGGGAAAGTCTGGTAAAACTGATTGGGTAATATCTATACATTGAGCGACTGCCTATTTGACCTCCACAACCTAGCTATTGGCTAACACGATACCCCTTGGTAAGACTGGTTGTCAGACTTCCGGGCTTCTGACGACCCGTAACAACTCAAAAGAAGGCAAAGAAGTAAAAAAGGCGGCCAAGTGAGAGTCGGACTCGCCCATGAAGGGTTCCGTAGCAGCAAGCGCGGCTTACGATTTATGACGCATTAAAAAAAAACTACTTACTAGATCTCATTCAAACCAGTTTTCGGTGGAAGTGTACATGGTAATGTACATCTTATTTTTTTTTTAGTTTTATCATTCTCTTATTTTAGAAGTTACAGGGGACACTTCCAAGTGTCTCTCGCGCAAACTATTCAGTTTAGAAAAAAATATATATTAGAAACCTCAATATCATTATGAAGACCTATCCATAGATACCCCACACGTATGGGATGATGAAAAAAGTATGGCGAACCCCCAAAATTAATTGTTTTTTTTTTTTCTATTTTTGTGTGAAAATCTTAATGCGGTTTACAGAATACATCTACTTACCAAGTTTCAACAGTATAGTTCTTATAGTTTTGGAAAAAAGTGGCTATGACATACGGACGGACAGACAGACAGACATGACGAATCCATAAGGGTTCCGTTTTTTGCAATTTGGCTACGGAACCCTAAAAAACAGCCGGGACCAACGGTTTAACGTACCTTCCGTGGTACGGGGGTCTTGGTATGTAAAGATGGTCACCCATCCACGGACCAACCGCTGCAAGCGCAGCTTAACCTGATCGATCGACCCGCAAGGCTGTTATTACTTTGCAACAAGCGAAACAACACAAACAAAAGTAACAAATAATTCACTCAACAATTTAGAGAAGCTAGCTTAAAAACCGTGAACGTTTTAAACTAATTAGTAATTAAGTTTTAATTACTTGGAACACGTGTCTAAGAAAGTCACAGTCTACTTGTGATCGAGTCGGTTAGATAACAGCATTACAGAGGGGTTCAATAAAAAGATTCAACGCGAGTATGTAGGCGAATATAATTACCTATTACTATTACAAAAAGTAGACTACCTAACAAATTAATAGTGCCTATAATAGAACTGCAATTATGTTATAAAAATGTCATATTAGGTAAACGTTAATGATCTGTTCACACATTTGTACACACAGCTACATATCAATCTATACATTTCCAGTATAAGCTGACCTCTCATTGTACGGAAATCCTATACAATGCGAGATCAGCTGTATTTATTTATTAGCTTTTGTGGATGTAGGTTATCGCGTAAAAAAGTAGCCTATATCCATCTCCATATCCCAGGCTATATCTCTGCCAAATTTCATGACGATCGGTTCAGCGGTTTAGGCGTGAAAATGTAACAGACAGACAGACCGTCAGACACACGTTTATAATATTCATCATCATTTCAGCCGACAGACGTCAACTGCTGGACATAGGCCTCCCCCAAGCACCGGCTCTTCGACCGGCCCTGTGCTTCCCGCATCCAGCGGATTCCTGTGGCTTTCACAAGGTCATCGGTCCACCTTGGGGGAGGCCTTCCCACGCTACGTCTTCCGGTACGCGGCACTCCAGAACCTTTCGGCCCTAACGGCTGTTCTGCGCGCAATGTGCCCTGCCCATTGCCACTTAAGTTTGGCAATTCTTCGAGCTATGTCGGTTACTTTGGCAATCGCTCCATGTAAAATACTGGGCCTCAAGTCTGCTATTACAATAGTGTCAGAATGGTCTCTTCATTGTGAGTTTTTGACAGATTTGCCATACAAAAACTGTCAAATACTCACAATGGCGAGACCATTCTGACACTATTGCAATAGCAGACTTGAGGCCCTGGTATCATGCTACATGTAGTTAGACTGGAAGCCAACCCCAACATGGTTGGGAAAAGGCTAGGCAGATTGATTAGATGGACTTAGTCGATATTTAAACATAACTGTCCAAATGTGGGTGTATTACAGATAGGTACACCTCTACCTAACCCTTCGGGGAATAGAGGCGTCAGGTAAATTAATAGCTAAGCAAATTGACCACCAACTTAAATAGTCCGCAGGTACATTCAAATCACAACTGTCATTCTTTGACAGTTCTACGAAATGGCTATAACACGACCAATTGTTTCTCACATCATATCACATCACACCACTTTCACACTTATGTATACCCCCACACTCCTCCTACCTCACAAGCCAACATATATACTATATCTTTTGTAGGTAAAATCAGCTTTTATCCTACTTAAGAAAGAGCGGTGTCTTCTAACACAGGCATTGGTGCCGATTCCCTTGTTCACAAACTAAACTAAATTTAAGTTCAGTGCAACTTTTTCTTTCTTTTTCCTTAAGAAAAGGACAGAAGATAAATTTTAGTTTAGTCCTGTCAAATTAATCAGCGCTTGACGTAAATTGACGTAATTTTAGTCGGCAAGTTTTTAATCACGTCTAAACTTGTATGGAGTAGTGACAGGTGCTGATTAATTTTACAGGACTAAACTAAAATTTATCTTCTGTCCCTTTCGTAATGAAATAGAAAGAAAAAGATGCACTGAACTTAACCTCCACCAATTTGCCATTTCGTCAGTAAGTATCACTGTATTTTCTCGGCGATCAATCATTTATATGTCAGGTCAGACCACGACATTATAGTGTCCAAAAGGTCGACATCTGTTCCGACCTTACCTGTAAAGGTGCTGGTTTGCATGCTTAGTTAGGCACGGCTATTGGTAGTCAGGGAAAGAAAAGAAAGAAAGAAAATACGTTTATTTACGGTAAACATGACGCAAAAAAGAACATAAACACAAAAAAAATATAAAACTATGGGGGAAAAATGCGTCACATCCACGCAAAACAGAACAGCAACTACACGGCACTACGGCAGGGCAGGGACTATAGGTAGGTATATTAAAGGTTGTCCTTACTGAATTTTTATTATTTTATTAACTACTATCTGCAGCCCGCGGCTTCGCCAGCGTGACTTTTTCTAAACTAAAATCATCACTGTGTCTGGAAATAGTTTATTCCTTTCTCGGTAGGGAGACGAAATGATCTTTGGTTAAGCTTTTATTTCATACAACTAGCTCGGCTTTCCCGCGTGGCTTGTTCTAAAATAAAGGTAGCCTAATTTGCTCCTTATAACATCAGCTATCTTCCAGTGAAAGTCTCGTCAAGATCGGTGCAGCCGTTTCGGAGATAAGCCGGAATAAACAGACAGACACAATTTTTAACATTTTGTCATGCTTGTCTGTCGGACAAGCATGACAAAATGTTAAAAATTGTTTTTTTTTTCACGACTGCCCAAAATAAGGAGTGTTGTTATGTTTTTAAGGTTCATGTATGTTGTGAGTTTCTATATTGTTATAAGTACCGTTTAGATTGTGAGTTTCTTATATCGCACCTTTAGAATTATAGAGACCTAATTGTGAAAATCTTGAAATTTCAAATATAGGTCACTATAATACTAAAGGTTCGATATTTTATATATTTTATTCATATGCATTTAGTAAAAAGTTGTTATTTTGAAATTACAAACAAACACTTCTGTTTTATTTATTTGTATAGATATAGAAGAGGGCATCTCGCAAGTCATCTTCAACAAGTCAAGTCAACTTTCCTATGGGTGCCTCAAAAAACGAAAGGCGCCTTTCGCCTCTCCAGCCAGGGCAAAAACATTATAAAATAAGCGACTTCACACTAAGATCCCTGTGGCGTACGGACCTCGGCTGTAAGTCTGGACAGTTTAGATTCACAATTGGACCCGGTAGGTGGCGCAGCCGAAGCTGCAAGCAGAAGCTAGTACCATAGATTTTCTTATAAGCAGTAGATTTTCATGTCATCTTAATGATACACGATGAAAATGTTAATTACATATAAAGATGTAAAAACTCTAGCTTGTCAGATAAACAGCTAAGAAAAACTAACAAGAAACACTAATCACACAAATCCCGTTTATATGACAGAGACTTTGGATCAATTAAAACTGATCCAAAGAAACTACGCAATAAGAAGCGAACATAACATGCAAACGGTTTTTCCTTCACATCATTTATTCGACCTAACGAAATGTCTAGGACACGGGGCAATAGTGGGCAATAGAAGGCAATTAGTTGCTCTTGACGTTTTCAATTGACCCTGCTCAGGAACTGATCTCTGATCTCATAAGTAGGTGCGATCGTTTTGTATGCAGTGTATCGAGTAACTGATGTAGCGTTAGCTCTGGAGAGTTTATCGACGTTCAATCGAATTACCCTCCAGTGGATCAAAGGGCATAGTGGATCCATGAGCAATGACGCTGCAGATGAAGTTGCGAAGAGAGGCTCTGATATGAAGGTGCTAGGCCCGTACCCACTTCTCCCTCTGCCTTTCTCTCAATTTCATGCGTGGATTCGCCAAAGATCGACCGAACTTCATAACAACAGACGGGTAACAGACTGTAGACAGTCAAAGTTGGCTTTACCAATGGTACACCCGCGATTAACCAAAAAACTTCTCAGCCTTAGTAGAAATAACCTTAGAAAATAATAGACGTACAATTACGGGCCATAATCTCCTTAACAAACATCTTTTTAACATAGGCGCCACAGACAGCCCCCTTTGCAGGGGCTGGCTTGACGCCGAGGAATCAGACGCCCACGTCATCCTGGAATGCGAGGCCGTGGCTCCACAACGTGAAGAAATCCCCGGGACAGTGAGGTCGCTCCGTGAAGCCTGTGAAGCTCCCAGGAAGCTTCTGTGCTTTTGGGCGGAGCTAAGCTGGCTCTGTTAGCCAGAATTCCCACGCAAAACGGACCAAATGGGAGTCTAAGTGCGGAAAAGAGAGCCCCATCATCATCATCATCATCAACTGATGTAGCGTTGACAAACAGCAAGGTTGCTTTGTGATGACTAGCTAGCTTTTAGGCTGCACTAGCGTTTTTTTCACGGACAATATAGGAGGAGGTTCCCAAGTCACGAGTATTTTTATGTTGGTCCGTCGTTTCGGGCCATAACTCTTTCTGATGGTAAGATATAAGCTGGAGATAACCTGCTTTTTAATCGGTTTATTTACCCTTAAGAGCCTATACTACATCAAATGGCTTAGCATGATCCCCCGTTATGTCGAAAATACTGCAGCATTAATTTTGAAATAAATATATGGTAAAGTTGAGGTTAACAATGTTAAGTACTATGGTAGCCGAAAACACGATTCCATAAAATTTTCTCTATAGAAAAAAAATCCAACGTTACCTCCAAACCGAACAACAAACCGCTGGTATTCCAAAAATACTTCAAATTAGATAATGAAACTTTGCATATTAACTGAAATAACTATATAGCAGGTCTTATGTTATTAACTTTTTTTAAATGACGATTATTTTCACCGTAAAAAGAAATTACCTAAACTATCGGCGCCTTGGAGCCTTTTCCCTGCCGCCCTGTCTCGCTTGCTCGCGTGACCGGTAGTAATAGTGTGCGAGCGAGATACAGAGTGAGGTGGCGCTGAGGTAGTATAGACTCTTAATTGAAAATTTTAAATTGGTGACAGTCCAAAAACCGATGTTTTTCCAGATTGTCATCATGTTGTTTGTCATCCGATGTACAGTGGGCTGTATCAATTGGGTACCTCATTTGTATTAAAATTTGCTTTCAAGGGGGGTACCCACCAGGATGGGAGAAGGAGAGAACCTCCCGTCCCAGCCGCCGCGGTAGACGCTCCGGGCGTCGGGAGCCGCGTGACGACTCCCGGCCACCGTAGGCGCGGGCCTGCGGGCGGTGAGTAATGGGTAGCTCACCGCCCGATCAGGACCAGGCCCGTGCCGGTCGGCGCATACGTGTTCCACGCGCGCCTCAAAGAGATGTCAGCAACGACGAGGGGGCCCAATAGGGCCCAAGCCTGCCGGGTCAGCGGGATTGTCCGAAAGGGGTACTGCTGCGCCGGAACATAAAGGGCCAAGGAAGGAACACGGGTGGGTTTTAGTCAGTAAGAGTCTGACACTCCCTTTCGCTCCACCCAGAGCGGGAGGGGTCATTTGATGATTTCCCATCCATAAAAAAAGAGGGGGGTACTCACATCTTGACGCTAACTGTACTAATATTATAAATGTGAAAGTTTAAAATAACAGAAACCAATTCAACGATTTTCATTTCACAAAAAATCTTATTATCTAGGTACTAGTGGTATAGTATTTTTATTTCGCGAAACGACGCGTGCTTTACTTGTGATAACCAAGTATACAAACACGGTGTGAATGTGTGCGTGAAGACGAGTAGCGTCAGCACATCACACACACACACACGGACGGTGCCGAGTGCTCCTGCACTTACACACACATTCACAGCCTGTAATAAACTTTGTAACCACGAGTAAAGCGCGCGTCGCTTCGTGAGATTAAAAAAAATGTACTGATTTTCCCAAAGAACACTGCTGCTTTATCACAAGAATCGTACCTAAAGCCGGCTCTACACTCGCGGCGCGAATGGCCGCGAAAGCCCGCGACAACTGCGAATCACGAGTGTAGATGTTGTTCGCGCTTCGCGCCGTTCCCCGATCAGTGTCGGTTTTTGGCCCGCGACAAAGGGTTTGCGGCGCGCGAACGTGAACGCATCCACACTCGCAGTTTTCCGCAGTAGCGTACAAGACAGCGTAGGGAGTGGTTTTGCGTGCGTTGTAGATTGACTTTTTATTATTATTGCTATTTAATGTAATTGTAATTGTAATACGCAATGGCAAGTAGTGAGACAGCAGCAGCAGAAATCACTTCGTCGTCCATGATAGTCGCGAACAAGACTGTGAAGCTTTGCGAGTGTGGAGGGACACAGTTCGCGCGCGGATTACAGCGTTAAGGCTCGTACAGACCTCGCGCGATATCGCGGGCACGACAGACAAAGACAAAGAAATTGTACTACTAGAGTCGCGTCGCGCCCGCGATATCGCACTAGTCAGTACGAGCCTATATTCACGGCGCGAATTCACGGCGCGACGTCACACGCGAGTGTAGAGCCGGCTTAAAAGTTCACGTTCTTTCATTGCATTTGCTACCTACTCGACCAAGGAGGTTGTAACCCGATCTCACACAAGATATTGTAATGATCTCACCTGTCAGAAGCCTGTCAGTATTCTCAAATTACTGCTCCGTTTTAATTCCAAGGTCGGCTCTGTTTATAATCTTGTCACAGCTGTTCTAAGTTATTAGCAATTTATTATGTAATAAATAGGTTGGCATTAGTGTTACACAAGATGTGAAGCTGTAATTATAATGACGATATTAGATAACATGAAGATGTGATACATAACCAACCTTATTAACCCATCAGATTCTTGGAAAACTACTACTGAACATAGGCCCCTGTGAAACACGCTTTTGAAATCAAAATCAGTCATAAACTTTCATGTATCGCTCGAAATCATAAATTAAGTTTCCTTAGGGCTCATTTTTAAATCTTGAGATAACTTTAATCTGAAGAATTAACATGGCGGTTCGACATAATACATTTATTTTCCACACAAAATTTGTCAAAACCCATTTTTTTTTTTTATTCCTTAAAAATTTACCTGAAGATTAAAAAGATGGCCCTTAGTAAAAAATCTATATTTTTTAAACTGTAAATAAACAAAGGTCACAAATCAAGAGTTGTAATTAAACTCCAAATAAAATACCTTGATTCGTACCGCCATGCCATAACTTTCGTATGTGCCCAATTATAGTACCAGAACCAGTCATTGTAAATAATAAGTAAACCTGATCTTGAGTGAGTACTTGTTTCCGGAAATTCGGTGTTTTGACCGTGCCCGTGAAAGTGGTCATGAAAATATTAAAAGGCGACTTCAAGGTCAAAGGGTAAGGTCAAGGTAGGGACGTAGGGAGCTTACCTGGTTGAGGACTTATGATTGTACAGTCGATTTTGATTAATTTTAATTCCCCAATTAAGACTAATTTTGAACTCTTGAAATGGATAATGGATACATCTATATATTTTATAATTTTTGGAAAACTTACAGTACATTAGATGCATTTGTTAATAACATAAATATGGCTAATTACAATTTTTCACAGATAGGTAATCAAAAAATTACAAGATAAGGTGTAGACAGTGTTAAATATTATGGATTTAAATATACATTTACATTTAAAAAAAAAAACTTTAATTCAGACCTTGATCCATATGATGTTATTAATACATACACACTTTCTAATCTATGTTAGTAAGTAACAATGTTGGTAATAACCATTATTATTATTATTACTTTAATTCATACATTTGTAAGTTGAGACTATTTTAGATGGTAAAAGAAATAGTTGCAAAGTCTTTTTTAATATACTCTCACCAGTATATAATTGCCGTAATTGTATATACTTTTAACGATGTTAAAGGTAAGTACAATAACGGCAATTGGCAATGGCTCTGCAACCATTTCTTTACCTACCTTCATCGATGTTAAAGGTGATATACGGCTGATGTTATTGAATGTAATTATAGGATAGGTAGTTTTTATATTTATTCAATCGTATGGCTGGTCAGAGTCATCTCCTTCTGTCAAGATCGGTATGATGGAATAATTGTAGGATCAAATATTATGTTCGAACTCATCTTCAGTGCTAGATTTTTGTCAGTAACGCCTCATTCCAAACTTGTTGAAAGCAATTATAAGTGACACCTTACAATTGCTTTCGAGAAGTAATGGGACTTAGAAAGGCCTATAAACTGAGTTTAAAGCACCGATGACGGCTTGTTCTTGCGTTCAAAAGAGTAGCGAGCTCGGAATCCGGCGCGACGACTTTCATTACACGCTGCAATGATGCGTGCGGTGGACATTGGCAATATTGCACTCAGGGCTACCAGTCACCTGTAATTAGGTATAACAAGTGAAGTAAACTGCATGCCTCACAGAACAAGACTTTGTTAACCCGTAGATGACCTGTTGAACGTAAGATCACTACAGACAAGGTCCAGTCTTCTGGATAGATACAACGAATGCCAAGCGTTGGTCATAGAAAACCAACAACCTGTCAAACTTTTATTGCTTGAAAAAGAGGCTTTAGGATATTTTGTATATGTGTACTTTATGAATTTGTTTTTTTTGGTATTGTGCGTTTTGTTTTCGATCGTTTGTTGTTATTGATTATTTAACCAGTTATGTAATAAGTTCAAAACGTCAAACAAATAGTTTTCTGACAGCTTCACGCACAGATAACTATAAGCCGGCGGCGAGTACGCCGCTGCCGACGGAAGGGAATGTTGCCATTTAAAATATTATTTTTATAAAATAATTTAGTAATAAGTATTGTAAATTTATTTTATTTTATATCTCATTGTATGCTGCACCGGTCGCCGTCATCATGTCAACGCCGGCTGTCGCTGAAAACCAGCGCTGGGGCTCTATCTCGCATAGGGTCACAGCATTATGCTGAGCGATGGCCGTTTTGCGTGGCTGTGACGCATATTTTCCCGCAAATTGTTTTTTTTTTTTCTTTCGTGTCTGGGTTCATTTTTTGCGTCATGTTTACCGCAAATAAACTTATTTTATTTCTTTCTTTCTTTTCTTTCTTTGTTTGTGCACAATGAACAATTTCTCTTTCTTTTTCTTTCTTTTATAGAGCGGACTTAGAACTAGGCTGCTTCATAGCCTCATTTTTGACTCTTTCTAGGAGGAAGCCCACGTTCACACGCCGTTGATCAGCACGATATTTTACCGTACAATATTGGGACCACATGGCAGTTTCAAACTGCACTAATTTTTTTGAATTAATACATACTTGCCAGTCAGCATGGGAAAGTTTGCAAACATCGAAAGAAAAAGAGTTTGGTATAACAAAATAAGGTAAATATTTAATAAAGAAGACTTACGGCTCGTACAGACTGGTGCGATATCGCGGGCGCTACGCGACACTAGTAGCACAATTTCTTTGTCGCTGCCTGTCGCGCCCGCGATATCGCGCGAGTCTGTACGAGCCTTTAGTTTGCGAAAATTTTGCCCGAAAACAGCCTTAAACCTCACACAATTACAATTGTTTTAAAACAATATTGCGCACTCGGTAAAAAAACAATATAAAACAATTATGAAGAAGAATGCGGAAACCGAGTAGTGAGGTGCAAACCACAGGACTGCGGTTACAATATAAGATGTTGCGGTTATTTCTATAATGTTGGTTTTAACCTTAGCTTGTGTTGCTGGGGAGTTAACCGCATCGCTTGTTGGTTGTATTTTGTTTGTTTGTTTGAGCTTCTTCTTATTTTCGTATCGACGAAGAAGAACTTTGAAGCGCTACGCTACAAAGTTCTTTTGGCGGATGGCCACAATCTAAACTAACGCCGCCATTTTGTTTTTTCGATACGTCATTTTTTTTTCCATTGGATTTATAATGTCCGTAGGAGTGTCCGTGACATCACAGTGGGCCCTCAGAATACCTGCGCTGCGGTATTTTTTTTTTTTTTAATATTGCTGCATTATGCCGAGATAGGAGCCTTTTTGGCGTCGTACAGTTCTTAATTTTTTTTTTGTGTTTTGTTTATTCGAACAAATATGTCAATTTTGTTGGTTTCAAATGCTCCTTTTTTACTTTACGAGTATATATTTTCTGTGAGTGTCCCAAATTAAATATTTTTCTTTATTTCCTTTTATTTCAGAAAGCATTTACACAAATGTTTACCAAAAGCATCGAAATCGCCAAAATATATTTTTTTTTTTAAACTTTGCCCCACTCTTGGGAATTCTCCTGTATTGTGGGTGCGTTTACAAACATTTAAACTCACATACACAAACAGCCAGACCTGGAACAACTACTTGTAGGTCATACAAATATTTGTTCCGTGCGGGAATCGAACCCACAACACGCAGCGCAGCAGTCAATTGCTTAACCACTGCGCCAACTGTGCCATTGTAACAGTGTAACCAATAGAGTTGCACTAAAGTCATATTACGTCAATTTAGTAGACCTTTGGTCTATGTTTTCCTAGCTCTTTGCAATTCTCTACTACAATGGACAGGCAGCCTTAGAGTCTCCTCCTCCTCCTTGCTCGGATGTGGTGAATGGAGGCCGGATGTAAATGACTTGTGTTTTTTTTAAGTGGTACTCATTGTGGTCTATGCTTACGTTAGGTATTATCCAATTCCGAAAGTGGAATCAATGAACTTCTTTAAGAACATGATGAATTTGCGTAACTTTGAAAGGTTCATGTGTAAAAATTGCCAATGTTTCTGCCAAAATGTCTACGATTCAGCTTGCTATCTTTACTAATTCTCCTACACCAATTTCATACCTAAGTACATAAGTAATAAATATAGTTTCTCACCTATTTCGTATGTTTCTTTTTACTCGATATCTGGAGAATATTAAAGAGTTTGTTTGTGGTCGTGGTAGCCCTGATATCAACCCGGCTGTTGAGGAGTGGTTGACGCGATCACTGGCCTGAGTGAGAGCCTTTCAAAGTAACTAAATCAGCATATCATAACGGCTAAGTGCTGATAGCCAATGATTACAGGATAGCTGTTTGAAGCTAATTAACATATAGGTGCAAAAGAGATCGAATGGAATTTCATTAATAAAATCAAATTGAGATTGTAAAGCTTTATTTGTTTTCTCGAAATTGCAACAGTTCCTGTCTGCAACAACCAATCCAATAGTAACTTTAATTTGACTTTGAACAGAACCTAAGCTGATAGGTGATTGCAGGTCGATCTTTATCAGGTCTGGTGAAAGAGATTTCTTAAGACGCAGATATTTTCCAGTGACCTTGAGTGGTTAGCTTGCGTGTTCTGTACTGATTTCACGCAACGCGTCGTACGTCCAGCCAGTAATAGGACTCGCCCATCCAGGAGCGCTATCCCAAATAAGATGCATTATTAATTTGTTATGCATAAAACAAAAGGTATTTTAATAAAACACGTATACTAAAGATTAATAATTAAATTATCTTTAAAAAGGTGAAGGTCTCAGAAAAATACGCTTGATAGATTTTGCGTAAATCTCAGTTTTTTATCCGTGTTAGACATAACTTTACAAATTAATTTCACAATGAAGTATAAACATAATATTAAATATTTTCATATTAAGTTATTAAGAATATGGTCTAATTTAACAAACTTAAAAATCCAAATCATTAACACTACTCGTTTAGACGTGATCTTCAGTATAAAATCATTAAAAGTCGCCTCGTCGCCTTAAGGATTAATAAAACATCACATAGCATTATTTCTTCTAGACTCATTATTATCTGGGTTTCTTATACCATGCATTGCAGTACCTATGTATGTTGCTATTAGATAGTGCCTTAATCCCTGGTTTGTCTTTTAGGACTCCAATTTATTACTACCACTACTTACGCTACTTTTACATGTAACAAGGAAACTATAAATTAGTCACTTACAATGTGTCGACGATCAGGAAAATGTGCTTGGCATGTGTTAAAATTAATAATGGATGTAGAATGCACTTCCTTTGTGCCTTATCATTGATTTTGTTCAGTCTGGCAGTTATACGCTAATGACCTTATTTATACAAGTATAAAATACACGAATTCTTGCGTAGGCCCGGTGACTTTTCTTAGCGTGTACAAGCGGCCTAATAGTAGCAATGGGCTTCATTTTGACAGTTCAACAACATTCATTGCGTTATTCATGCTGTGGAGCAGACAAATTGTTGGAACATATGAAGCAATGGATTAGCAATATCCTCCACAAACATTCACATTGTGATTGATAGTGTGTTGCGCAATTCGGGTGCTGGAAAGTCGTTGTAGAAATACGAAAAATTTTGAAAGCCACTTGTGCGAAGCTCTCAGAATCTTTTAGGACAAATGTCTACAAAATACGACATTGTAAAACCAAGCAAAAAAAAAACTACAATAACTTTACTCAATTATGTCATAAATACTTCCTTATTGCGAGTTGCATTCGTAACGAGAAAAAATACCCGCAACGAACTCAAAGTTAAATAAAAACTACGTACATACTTATTACAAAATACGTAAAAAAGGAATTAATATGTATACTGTGTAACCAAACAATCCATTATTATGACAAATGGATTTATCTTAAAAGTTACAGGGGCGCATGTCTACTGGATATTATCCAATATATTATTATTTTCTTAAACCACGAAAAATAATGAATACGGTCTAGGTCTTACTTTGTCTAAACTGCAGTCAACCGTAGGTCATCCATGAGGATTTCCAAACGCAAAAAAGCTAGAAGAAACGACATTGTAGCAGGACCAGGTGGAGATGGGCCAGGTGGTCTTCCATTGATTGGAATGTACCCTGGCGGCTGAGAGTATATCATACTCACTCAAATGCCTCGGTGGTGGCGTGTGTGTTAGATCAATAGGTTCGATAGTTAGGTAGGTAGGGTAGGGTAGTGTAGGGTAGAATAGGTAGGTAGGTAGGGAGGGTAGGGTAGATAGAGTAAGTAGGAAGGGTAGGGTAGGTAGGTAGATAGATAGGATAGGGTTTTTTTTATTTTTTTTTATTCATGAATTTACGGTAAGGTAGGTAAGGTACGGTAAGTAGGGTAGTGGGTAGATATTTAGTGCTACCCATGCGAATCCGGGCCGGGTAAAGCTAGTAAAATTATATTAAAATAGGAAAAATATGTACATCGTCAAAACCACAACGGCAAAAGTGAAAAATAGTCAAAGATTAAGATGTAAAATAATAAAACTGTGACTTATTATATGTGAGTTTATAACGTAACGCTTGAAACGTTTTTCATAGTGCATTCGTTACAAAATAGCGTTAAAAATATGCGATTACATTGTTTAAAATAAAATACAATAATTGAATCTTGTTATTTCATCGATGCGTATTTAAAGGCAACATTTGATAAGCGCTGCGTGTCGCGGGTTCGATTCCCGCACGGAACAAATATTTGTATGACCTACATTTAGTTGTTCCGGGTCTGGCTGTATGTGAGTTTAAATTTTTGTAAATGCATCCACGATACAGGAGAATTCCTAGTGTGGGGCAACGTTATAAAAAAAATAAAAATATTGATAAACGCTTTTGTATATAGAAAAATAAATATTTTGAGTTTTCAATCAATCTTCTTAGCATTTTATTTAAACCCAACTATTTTTGCAGTCTAACCGGATGCAGCTGAATATCAGTATTTTCCATGGAGCGACTGCCTATCCTTAAAAAAAAAATCTTACCTCCACAACCCAGTTAATAGGTAACACGATACCCCTTGATAAGACTGGTTGTCAGACCTTTGGGCTTCTGACTACCCGTAACGACTGTCAAAGATCTATGAGTGACAGCCGTGACCAACGGCTTAACGTGCTTTCCGAGGCACGGAGGAGTCTCGATATACAGGGTGGATTTTTGAGACGGGGTAAGGGTAGGTACCATAACCGTTGTAGTTACAGAAAAACGATCTTAAGAGACTGTCTTTATTTTTTTTGATAATTTTTTTTTTTTTTTTTTCATAATCCGTGAAGGGTGATTCACAGATTTTGAAGAAAAAAAATACAGTCATCAAACAAATTGCCCATTTTTGCAAAAACTTTTTTTGATGCCAATCGATCCTGTTTCGTATAAAGATCAAAACACTTTAAGGATTCAACTGAGGTTTGAGTACTACGAGTATAAAAGTCAGAAATCGCAAAAAAAACTTTTCCTGTACATTTCATAGGAAATGAGACTCCGACCAGTCACTGGCCATGGTCACCATCCAGCCGACAATCATAGCTTAACCTTCGAGCGAACCGTTCGGCTGTTATCATTTAGCCACGATATCAATATATCTAAAAGTTCATGATTAGACGTTATTATAAACGAATATCCTACATCTTGAGTTAATTCAAGGCTTTATTTTATCTACATCCTTATTATATTTTAATGTTATAAGCAGAAGTCAAGGCTATGCTGACTAATTTTGTATTCAGTGGTCGATTCTAATTATTGCCAAAACTTCAGATTTCGTGATACAGATAAGAAATGATCACGAAACGCTAGATGTTGTGAGGGGAAAAAACGTCGATTATGAGAACAAATGTCCCCATACCTACTGTAAATAATTATGATTGTAATAATTGCATTATACACTGAAATAAATTTTTACTTATACATAACCAAACTTTCGTCAACATATAAAAAAAAAAAAGTAATCACATAACTTTATGCAACATGTAACCAAAACCAAAAGGCTGTTTTGTATGTTATAGACACATTATCACACATATATCACTTTTATTAAATCAAGTTAACTTTTATAGTCTTGTCAAACTTTGATTATTCCTGAAATAGCAAAAGTAGTTAGGCTAAATATTTCTTTCAATGATAGGCATTTAACTGCTTTTGAGGTCTTATTTAAATACCTGCCGATTTATTCGGTAAAAATCTCACCGTTTCTTTCTTTTTCGTTTGGTTAGTGACATAACTGTAGCGCTATTCTGTACAAATCTCACCGTGAAAACTTTTGTGAAGTAAGTTCAAAGTGAGCTATCAATCTCTAGACTCCCTAGCGTTAAGTAGGCTGACAGTTCACTTCAAACTTACTTAAGTAAGTTTTCACGATGAGATTTTTACAGCTGGTGTCAGAGTTTTTATGCCGCTCATGGGCCTCTCTCTGGCTTCAAGCTCACTTCACCTACATTTTCAGAACAGACTGGCTGCTATAGTCATTTAAATCAATAACACCTTATTTCTAGGTAATCTAAACTGAATTACAACACTTAACATACACACATCAAAAAAAGTTTGTGATAACTAGCATATGCTGATATAATTTTTTAAATTGAACTTTATCAAGTAAAATTATTTGTTGTGTGTTTTATTTAAATAGAAATACCCTGTTTGAAATTAAAAAATAAAACTATTTTTTATTTTTTTATAAAAAAAAATGATTAATAAATCATAATGTAATTGTAACAAAAATTTGATAGAAAGAAAAAGACTGTTTAACCAAACTTATACAAAAATGTATTAATAAAAGGTTTATATTTAATATAATATAACTCCTTCCCTGGCTCGAACACATGCGGTGATCCTCCTGGACATGCTGAGAATAAAGTTATCTAGCATTTCTTGGGGTAACCTGTCCCATTCTTGAATAGCAGCTTCCCTGAGCTTTGGCACTGTCTGGGGACGTGGCTGACGGTTCCAAACAGCTCGCTTAAGAGCATCCCACGCGTGCTCTATTGGGTTTAAGTCAGGCGAGCCGAATCATAATATAATCTACCGTACCTAACAAAAAAGATTTCGATTTTTCAAAGTGATCGCAAACTTTTTTTGATGTGTGTACAAACGAACATATCTACTTAAGTCATAAAAGCATTCGTAGCACAAACCACGTTCTACCAAACTACATCTCAAACGTGTCGGGTCATAGACCAACATTTTGGGTGTGCCAAGATTGAGAACCCGGTAACCTACACCACAAATATTACCATAACCTACTAAGCCTACAATTGGAGATAGTAACAAGTTCTCACGACCTTGTGCACGGAAATATCATTATTTCATAAAATTATTTCTCTTATTAATTCTAACTCTCAGTAGTAGGCTTCTTCTCAAGCATTTTGAATATGTCATGTTACACACACACACATAAGATAACACCACGCTTGTACTCCCCAAAGCATTAAGCAGAGGTTCACCTATAGTATATACCATGGGCGACGGCTTCATACAACCCCATTCCTGCCGGCTTCCCTTCGGAACAACAACTACTTGAGTTTACTATGACTAAATAATATAGTACATACATAGTCACAATTATTTATATTTAATCCATCATTCGTTTGATTAAAAAAACACTACAAAAACGCGCACCTATAGTCCAACTTAAGGGGGAAGCTCTAACCTAGTCCGTGAAATTCAAATTTTCTAAAGGTGTGACCAAACATAAAGCAGCAATCGTGCGCGGCTGCCGCGCGCGGCTGGCTGCGCTATGATTGGACGACGATCTACCTGCCGCACACGGCGAACGCCGCGAACGGTGTAGTGTTGCTTCACCAGTGGTTGTGTGTGGACGGACGTATTTTATCAAGTAAAATGGATAACGAAACAGCAATTCGTCTTATTTAAATATATGACTCCCATAGTCCATTATGGGATACCTACTAGGGAGCTACAACACACGCGGCCGCTTTCATTGTGGTTTGAATACGAAATAAAGACCACGGCGTGTCTCGGACATGCCGCGCAGCACTGCCGCGCAGAAGGTCTAAACTAGTCGCGCGGCAAATTTGTGTCTTGCGAATGCCGCGCGTAGCTGCCGCGCACCTTGCACGCCGTGTTTGGACACACCTTAGGATTTTTACAATTTGCAGCTCATTGTCTGAGTGTATGTTGATTAAAGTATGATTCGCGATTATGGCATATATATATATATATATATTTACATATTCATTAGAATCAGTAATACAACACCATACGTTAGTTTACTCCTAAATGTCATGATTACATGAAATATTCAGTCAATAGGAATATGAATTTAGCGAGTTGTATTGATGATTGTTGTATTGATGATAAATAAATGTTTGATACGGCCGCGAGTCTTATTTAGATCCACATACAACCTGATGCTGAACAGCAATTTGCAAAAAAAAAACGTAAGAAAATTTTAATTTCGCTGGCTACCTTAGCGCTTCCCCCTTAAACAATTTTTTCTTCGGCAAGTCCCATGTAATAGGGGGCGAGCCTATTGTCATGTTATGAGCCAATAACCATTCAATGGTTTTTGTGAAACATCGAATAGAGAATAGATACATAAAACGCACGTGAGTTAAAAAAAAACGTAAAAAAGAAACGATCATAAACACTATTTTATATAACACCTTTCGTGAGTGACATGCATGTTTATGGATGTTACCCACGTGAATATTTTCGGATATTATTATTATTTATTTTTTATGCCAAAACTGTCTCGGAATGCATGTATACATGTAAGTAAAGTCGTATGCCATATCCATATCTAACATCAATGAAAAATGTTGCATTATACACCTTAGCACACTGCAAATTAAATCGTTTAGAAGCAACAAGAATAATGTACCCAGGATTTTGTAATATCTTGATTTAAAAGAGTGTCCTTGGAGCTTCTTGCCCGTTCTTCTCCATAGTGATCTACGTATTGGAATGGGCGTCTAGCTCCAACTTTCTGACTAACTGGCCGTCTCTTTGACAGTTCAAAAGTGCCTGTAAATGGTTTAATTGAAATAAATGCTTAGAGTTTGAGTTTGAGTTTATTCTGTAAATAGGATATCGGAATCACTATTACACGTCATATTAAAAAAAAAAAAAGCTAGATGGAGTCGAGAAGCAGGGTACCTCATTATCTGCCTAGCCTTTTCCCAACTATGTTGGGATTGGCTTCCAGTCTAACCGTATGAAGCTGAATTTTACATGGCGCGACTGCTTAGCTGACCTCCACGACCCAGTGCCTGGGTAAAACGATACCCTTTGGTAAGACTGGTTGTCAGACTTTCGGGCTTCTGACGACCCGTAACGACTATCAAAGATCTACGAATGACAGCCGGAACCAACAGATTAACGTGCTTGCCAAGGCACGGTACCTACTGACTTAAAATTTATAAGCTCATGTACAAAATGTAGGATCCGCTTATAAACGACATAATTAATTGTATTAATTATAATTAATTGACCTCATAATTAAAAGCTCCTGTAATGCGTCTTATTACTCAAGTTTTTTTTTTTTTGCCAAAGTGTAAAACTAAATAATTGATAGATTATAAGGAAACACTTATTAATAATCAGTGGTTACTTTTATTGGAATATAAATCACAAAGCTAAACTTGTTCGTTTGATGTCACAGAGTAGAGAGCACATCATAGACGAGACTATTAAGAGGCGCGAAATTTAAAATTAGAACTTACATTCAACACTCTCCCTGAATTTAAGCCTCAAAACAAGATATAAAATTAACCTTTTTTGTGACATATAAATTGAAATGTTTTGAGACAATGCTTAGGAATGCTAGTTGTATGACATCATTCCAAGTTTAGATCTTAATAATTAAAATTTATCTTTTGACAAAGGTTTTGTAAGTATATCTGCATATATTATTAGACATTAAAACTTTAGCAGCAGTTATGAGTATGTTCCTGAAAGTTTCAATTTATTCATCATTCATCATCATTTCAGCTGAAAGACGTCCACTGCTGGACATAAGCCTCCCCCAATTGGGGGAGGTTGCCATAATTAATCGCCACGCTTGGCAGGCGGGTTGGCGATCGCAATATGGTGTTAAAAATGCATAGAGAACGCTGCTGCCCATTCTCTAGTGAGTCCCTTAGTCGCCTTTTACGAACACCCACGGGAAGAAATAGGGTGATGTTATTCTTTACGTCCGGCACCACACGGTAAAATTAATAAGTTCTTACTGCAATGACGTTTTACTTGTTTCTCATCATATAAATGCACCAATACCGGTTATCATCAACACTCGCTACACACTTCAATACAAATTATACGATACGCGTCCATTCCGCGCGTCCGCTTCCGTAACTCCTTTAGAAAGTTTACACATAAAATATTTAACACCGCACTCGAAAATATTGTTCGCTGTACACTTACGCATAATAATGGGCCACCCTCCAAACTTCGCGAGCTGAGTCACCGTTGGTTTACAAACACAACGGATTTTACGTGGTCAGTGTATGCAAGTAAAGTTGCATGGTACGGTCGCGTGAAGAATTCTTTGGACCACATTAGCACTTCAATGACTACTTAGCATTTTTAAATTGTAAATCAACAATTTCGATGGTTTGTTTATGAAAATGTATTACCTTATGCGGATAATAGTAATTAAAATGTGTCATACGTATGATATGCGTTGTTGCTTTGGCTAAGATTCCGTAGGCCAAAGTTTTAAGGGGCCGTGCACGAAATCGACTGATTTTGATCAATTTTGTTCATTGTTTGTGAGAAAGGGAAAAATAATTTGAACAAAATTATTTATGATTTGAAAAGTCGTGTTCGTTGTTTTGCACGTGGCTGAAAGGGATTTTTCAAATAAATTAAGTATTCACGGTAAATCACTAAAATTCGCAACAAATTTTCCGAAAAATGACGCGCGACTGACATTTGATCATCATTCTACAAGAAGCTACTTTTGATTTTGAACATTAAAAAATATCACCAACATTATTATATGGTTTACTTGCATGTGGCTCAACCACTTTTTTCAATTTCCATACAAAATATAGCAGAAAAATAATATTGACAAAACCTTCTTTTTTTTTTTGTTTTAATCCCCGTCAGTAATATATGTTTTCCTATTATTTAGCAAATCATATCAAGAAATTTAAAAATCACAAATTAGTCTTAGCTATCCTTGAAATATAATCGAAATTTTATTTAAAGATTAAACAATATCTTCATTAAATAAATCAACGGCGAAATAAACTATATTTTGGAGTGCACAAAAATTATGAAACTGAACTGTGTCCGACACGAATGGTTTAGCACCATGAAAACTGTACTTTTATAGTTACACAGACTTAATGTTTCGATTATTTCAAGTTTTCTCACAATTAGATAAGAAATGGCATACATATGTAATATCAACTTTGACTGCTCTGATATCACCAATAAACTTTGTTATATTGTACCCAGAACTGTATTACGGCGAGAGGTGCACGTGCCCCGGCTGTTCCACACTGTACAGTGCAGAACCAATGCTAGCGCAAGGGCGCCCCTCCGTCGTGTCTTAGAAATATATAACACACACTTTTTCGATCTTGATATATTGTCACTATCTCAAACAAAATTAAAAATAATGGCTATTCAATTGCTTGCACAATAATTTATGAATTCTTCCTAAGCTATTTCGCCTCCAGTAGATGCGTGGTTTTGTTTTGTTTCATTTCTCCATAATATTATTCCGCGGACATTGGTGTGGGTTACATGTTTACCTCTATTACTCTAGTTTGTCATTCACTAAAATTGTAACGTGTAACGTGTCTGTTTTATGTCCCAATAAAATAAAATAAAATTGACAATAGAGTTTTTTCGTACACGGAGCTTTAAATCTATTTAGTCATAAAAATACATGCACACATAAACTCAAGCCTTCGTCCCATGGGGATAGGCAGAAACTATAGAACGCCACCTGCTCCTTACATACTCTTTTTGCTTCGTTTACATTCATACATCTGGTCATACACGCACGCCGGTTGCGAGTACTACGCACCTGACCTTTCTGAAGAACATCACCAATTAGGTCACTATATGTCCTCCTAGGGTGTCCCCTCCCGGCGTTTCCACTCACATCTGCCTTGTAAATACCTTTTGTCAGTCGCCTTTCATTCATCCTCTCAACATGACCAAACCATCTAAGCATACTCTTTTCAATTTTTGTCACTACATCTTTTATATCGCATCGTTGCCGTATCTCATCCATGGGCGTACCCACGGTGGGGCAAGGTCGCTTGCCCCACCCTGGTCCCTGACTCGAAGCTAAAAAATTAGGTTTATTAAGTAACAACATTAATTATTCATATATTCGATCTATTTGGGGATGTCATTAGAGACAACATCACAGCAGGGGCTCAAGTCTGCTATTTTTATAAATTCGTCACTCCAACACGATCCCATTGTCATTTTGCTAAAAGTTCGTAATCTGCTAAATTCATAATGGTCGATCATTGATTGGTCAGAAGTTGGAAGTTTAGTAGGAAGTTTCATTTGTCATTATGTACAATATTACCAATTCTTTCAATGGAGTGTCAGTGGCTGACCATTGGAGAGTCATAATGACGCCATTATATTAGTAGATTACCAAACTTGTCAAAATCAACAATTATGAAATCAATGATAGACCATTTTGACACTATTGTAATAGCAGACTTGAGGCCCTGATGTAAAGAATGCACGTGCCGTCAGTATCCTGGCAGACGACATCTGCGACATATCAGGAAAAGAGCAACTTCCCATTGGCATTAGATTTAAAAAAAAAAAAAAAAAATGTGATTCTTGAAGAGTTTCTAGGTTCTGTGGAATTAACTGCTATGGATGCAAAATCTATGTCCTCTGCCATCAATAATTCATCATCATCATCATAATTTCAGCCGAAAGATGTCCACTGCTGGACATAGGCCTCCCCCAAAAGGGGGGAATTTGCCATAATTGCCACGCTTGGCAGGCGAGTTGGCGATCGCAGTATGGTGTTAAAAATGCATAGAGAATGCTGCTGCCCATTCTCTAGTAAGTTCCTTAGTCGACTTTTACGACACCTACGGGAGGAAATGGGGGAACATCAATAATAATTATAGTACAAAAATTTAAAAATTTGCTAGATTTAGCCAGAACCCTCGCAGGTTAATATTGAAATAAGGTTAGTAAATAAAGAGCATGTTTAAATTCCAACTTCATATCGAGTTTATTTAGGTACTTCTGCCCCACCCCAAAAAAGTGCTGGGTACACCCATGATCACATCATACTTAGTAATATGTTTTCATTAAACTAATACCCGTAGAAGGTGAATAGATTATTGAGATTTTAAGTGATGTATTGAGCTATTTATCAAGCTTAGTGCATTATTCATAATTTGTGTCTCTTCAGTTAAGCCACCCACTTAGTAACTCATCGAAATTCTTTACAAATTCTTACATTTATCGTTATGATGTGACTTGCCCTAAAATAATACTTCCACGTGTAAAATATCACTACTTTTGAAATATAGATCGACGCTATTAAAATTATTGCGTTAAAAGATCCATATTTTGATATTAATTCAACAAAGTACGGCGGTACCACAACTGTCAAATTTCTCGTTCGGTTTTGAACTTTATTATTAACATTTTAAAGTTTAAAATCGTTTGGAGAAATTTGACAGTTACGTGTAGCTTGGTGTGCTGGCCACTGTACATAATACCTACATATTATTATACAAACACACTTGAACAGCCAATTGATATCGTATTGAATTCAAATATTAATTAAAAATAATACAAAAGTTAATCAATAAGTAAAACAAGGATACTAACCGAATACTATACGGACATTAACAAACAATCTTTTACAATAAAAGGTCAACATGCACCTCTATATCACTGTTAATCTATACATCTATCCATACTATAATACAATATATACTATACTATATACTAAATACTATATACTATAATATACTATATATACTAACCATACTAATATTATAAATGTGAAAGTAACTCTGTCTGTCAGTCTGTCTGTCTGTCTGTCTGTATGTTACGTTTTCACGCCTAAACCGCTGAATCGATCGTCATGAAATTTGGCAGAGATATAGTCTGGGATATGGAGAAGGACATAGGCTACTTTTTTACGCGGTAACTGACATCGACGCGGGCGGAGCCGTGGGCAAAGGCTAGTACAAATATATAAAATTGAAGTGTCTGTATGTAATGTCAAAATAACAGCTTTTTACTAAATGTGTGTGAAAGTATATTCGGAACTAACAAAAAAAAAATATTTTTTAATGTTTGTGTGTCTGTCGGTCTGTCTGTTTGTTCTAGCTAATCTTCGAAACGGCTGGGCCGATTATGACGGGACTTTCACTGGTAGATAGCTGATGTCATAACAAGTAACTATGCTACTTTTATTTTAGAAAAAGCCACGCGGGCGAAGCCGTGGACATCTGCTAGTTATAAATTAAAACTTGTGAAAAGATAAAGACATATTTATGACTGCTATTTAAATAAAATGAAACCGTGTACCAAGAATTTACGACGATCTTTGAACCTCACACTAAGTCGCTACTTCGTTAAGAAATCGGTATAACTGCATTTTATGCATAATTCATTTTTATTTATTCGAAAAGACCGTTACTTTTATAAAGTCGAATATGAAAATAACAAATGACGTTCTTTCCAGGAATGGATTTCACAAAATAATGAAGTTGTTTAGTTAGTAACAATGCAGCCATAAAGTTACTAAAGCATCATCAATTCAACACTCTCTTTATAGAGGAACAAGATTGCATCTCATCATCATCATCATTTCAGCCGAAAGACGTCCAAGGCTGGACATAGGCCCCATGCACCGCCACCTCGACCGGTTTTGTGCTTCTCGCATCCAGCGGAATCCTGCGGCTTTCATAAGGTCATCGGTCCACCTTGGTCCACCTTGACCTTGAGATTGCATCTAGTATTAGTTTTTACGAAGTTAAGTTGTAGAATAATGTATTACAACCTACATTGGATACATTTTCATGAAGAATAAGAAAATTATTTACTCTTGAAAAAGACGCACACGGCCAAACTTCACTATTTGAATTTGTTTCCTTTATATATCGCACCATTGGTGGAACAAGGGCACAAAATGCATGTTTTGTAATTTTTAACAACGCGCGGGCGACGACGCAACTGACCAATGAGGTTTTGTTGTTCCAATATTTTACAAAAAATGCACCAATAAGACAAAGGCACAGTAGCACTCTAGCGAAATGAGACTGAACTTAATGAGCGACTTTGTTCCACCAGTTATAGGGATGTTTTTAAAGCACATTGGCATACTTAACAAATTTTCAGACTTTTTGTTAGTTGTGCCCTTGTTCCACCGATGGTGCGATATGCTTACTGAAATCTATAATATAAAAATGAATCGCAAAATGTGTTGGTAAGCGCATAACTCAACAACGCCTGGACCAATTTAACCAATTCTTTTTTTTAATGTTCGTTGAAGTCCAAGGATGGTTTTTTTTTTTATGGTTTTTACGAAAAATTAGGGTAGGGTAGAGTAGGGTAGGGTAGGTAGGTAGGTAGGTAGGGTAGGGTAGGGTAGGGTAGGTAGTTAGGTAGGTAGGTAGGTAGGTAGGTAGGTAGGTAGGTAGGTAGGTAGGTAGGTAGGTAGGTAGGTAGGTAGGTAGGTAGGTAGGTAGGGTAGGTAGGTAGGTAGGTAGGGTAGGTAGGGTAGGTAGGGTAGGGTAGAGTAGTGGAGTTTATACTATAGCTTTTGACAGAACGAAGTCTGTCGGGTCAGCTAGTATATCTATATATTCATAAGTTTATCTATAACGACCGTATTTATAAATAAAAAAAATGCGTGGTTAATACATTTTTTTTTAACAGTTCTTACTGTTAATATTCATCCTTGAATGGCGCAAATTATTTTTTCACAACGTCACACCTTCATTAATTATTCACGGATGTCATTAACAACTCACAGAAAAATTATTATGTTCAAAGAAAACGATAATTCATTACAACAAGTACGTAACAATCGTTTTTCATACACTAGTAGTTTTTCCTGTGAACTAGTTAACTGTGGGACCATGATGCAATTTTAATAATAAAATTACGCATATTGAGCAAAAAAAAGTACACTTACGTCTATTTGGGTTATTACCGGTTTTTGTAACCATTTTCGCTTATTAAATTTTGGATGAACCGGATTTAAAAACGATTACAGAGTTTTTACTTATTATATAATTTGTATAATTGTATAATTATCAAGATAAATCATTTCAGATTTATGTATTTTTAAAGTTCATTTCCTTGATAATTATATAAATGTGATTAATTATTAATCCTAACAGTTCAACATCAACTTTTGATAAGAATCGACTTTTATACAAATATGCAAAATATTTACAAATATTTTGCATATTTGTATAAAATGCAGATATATTTTAAAATATATTATGTGTATTTTAAAATGATCCAGATCTAGATAAAGATGTGCAAACCAGCAATAACTCAAACGGAAGTATATTCGCATATTTTTTAAATATCTCAGTCTACCTGAGTTTTTCTCTTATTCTACATAGGCCTCTGCTCATGAGCTAATCCCGTCTGCACTAATCGCATTTATAACCTATGCTCTTTAAGACGTTGTTAATCACTGAGATCTTTCATCATTTACATTTGATTCCTGCTCTTACAAAACCATCTTATACATTTTGACACTCCTCCAACGCCTGGTTGCCCTATAAGTTAATTGGATTACAACGAACATAGGACAACCAGGTATAAAGTTATTAGGAACAGGGTGTAAAGTTCACTAATCCTCTATTGAAAAGGGAGGATCCTTCCACCAGACGGATGTTGTGTCTGGTGGGCAACTGCCCGACGATTGATGTCGGGATGTTGTAATATGCTAGTCGCGCGGTGAACTCTGATTGCGCGATGCAGGATTTGTGACGTCAGGTCTTTGATATGTAGTTCGCATGTGGCGATGTAGATAGCATTGGAAGAAAAGCAAATTTTAAAGGTCTTCAAAGGTAAAATGCTTGAGAACCTTAGCATCGTTAGCGGAATTTTCTATCAGAAAACGATACAAAACAATTTTTTTTTGTTGTCTAATGCTTGAATGTCACTTAAAATAAATAAAAAGCATTTTTATCTATTTGTTTGTAGGTAGTCAGGTTATGCTGTAATTCTGATTATTTAGAAGACAAAAAAGCTTGGTATTGAGCTGCTCGCTCTGCTTAAAGCCTTGTGATTAAACCGTAAAACTTGACATTTTAATAATTATACATTGTCTTATATACATAATTATTGACATTATTAAATATTATATACAAAATGACATGAATATTTACTTTGAAAAGTATTACATATATTACTTTAATTATTGTGAGTGTGAGCACTATGTGGGTCATTTGTTATCTTTAATATTATCTCTTTTTCTTTTTCCTCTTTCTCACGTAGTTTAAATGATGGTCTGGTATTTTGAGTACTTTATGCGGCCTACCCAAATGTCTTCTCTTTGGTATTGTTCGTCGAGTCGTTGAGATCCTTAAATCCTGAGTTGAGCTACACGTTTACTGACAAATGCTTGCACTGACTGGACAGGTCCACTCAAAATTGTGTGGTTCTTTCCTCAAAAGACCATTTCAGACACGGATCTACATGGTCCTCACATGATCTGACCGAGATTATGTCTGGACTTTAAAATAAACTTTGACCCCTGAGTTTGTTTCGCCATTTCTTCTCACGGGTAGGAAACGGGTAGAAGACAGATAGGAAATGTCGACTTCACCAAGGTTGTTTTTATTTTTTTTAAATTGACGTGTAAAAGTGATTCCGATATCCTATTTACAGAATAAACGATTTCATTTCATTTGCTCTTAGAAATTTGCATTAGCTCTTTTATTCTTAGAAACCATTCGACAACCTATTGCAATCAAAATCATTTACCTACATCACATCACACTTGTAATCTCCAAAGGGTTAAGTCACCTCTGCTTAAGGTGACTTAAAGTGGACCCACATTTCACCAGCTATATATTTAAGTCCCATGTTATAGGGGGCGAGCCTACTGCCATCAACCAGTCGCAAAACCAGACTCCGGGCTGCTTCTGAAGTCTGAAGAAAAATTCCAGCCCGACAACCCCTATAACTCTTTGCTCGACTTGGGAATCTAACCCAGGACCTCAAGCTCAACAGAAGCGCTCGCAACCACTAGAGCAACGAGGCAGTTTGCAATCTAAATCATTTACAATTACGTAACATTAAATATGTATCAAGTTAGTAACTGACCAGTTTTACAAACATCCTAACTAATATTATAAATGCGAAAGTAAGTTTGTATGTTACCTTTTCAAGTCTTTTTTTTTTTGGGGTGGGAAATTATCAAATAACTTCTCTGGCTCTGGGTGGAGCGGAAGGGCGTGTCAGACTTTTACTGACTAAAACCCACCCCCGTGTTCCTTGAATTGCCTGTGTAGCAGGGCCACGGTATCCCTTTCCGACAAACCCGCAACCCTGACAGGACCTTTTCACGCCTAAACCACAGAACCGATCATCCTGAAATTTTGCTTATACGTTATCAGGGCCTCAAGTCTGCTATTACAATAGTGTCAGAATGGTCTATCATTGATTTCATAATTGTTGATTTTGACAAATTTGGTAATCTACTAATATAATGGCGTCATTATGACTTTCCAATGGTCAGCCACTCCATTGAAAGAATTGGTAATCTCGTACATAATGACAAATGAAACTTCCTACTAAACTTCCAACTTCCTACTACTTCAGATTACTTATATATAAATGAAATCTGGCATGAATAAATGTTCAAAATGCCATTGTTATACAATTCTATGGTCTCGTACCATTGACCGACCAATGATCGACCATTACGAATTTAGCAGATGAGACAATGGGATCGTGTTGGAGTGACGAATTTATAAAAATAGCAGACTTGGGCCCCAGGTGTACAGAAGCGGACATAGGGTACCTTTCATCCCGAAAAAACGTACTGTTCCCGAGGAAGACAAAAATAACGTTCTTATAATAGATGGCGCCACGTGTTTTTCGAATCATGATAGAATTTTATTATTATAGAAACTTTAGTAGTGTGTTAAGAGTTTTTATTTTTTATTTAAGCGCGAGCGAAGCCGCGGGCAAAAGCTAGTAATATATAAGTGTTACTGTAGAATTGATATATGCGGACAGTGCACCTGTCGTTCTAGGTAAATAGCTTTTTTACGTAATTTTTCTTCTACTTATGTAAGTTAGATGAAATATGTGGCGTTCGTTGATGTCTTTTACTAAGATCGTTTTTCAAGTCGTCGTTAGTTAAAAAAGGATGGTATTTAAAAGTACTTCAATTTTATTTAAAAGTACTCCCATTTCATTTACCTAATTTTGCCTGTGTTCCACCAAATATACTGAATGTGCACCAAAATATAACCTAACCTAACCTAACCTTTAATATTTGGTGCACGATCAGTATTTTTCGGGGAAGAATAAAATTTTAGAAATGCATACATAGATGTACCTTAAGATTTTTGGTGAACACAAAAATATTATCCGTTAAAAAAAACCTTTATTATTATTTACGTTTTATTCATTTATTTACATAATTTAAAAGCTAATAGTCTTAAAATAATAATACGTACAAGTATAGTAAGGGAAAGAATCAAAGGGCATTAAAAAATTCGTCCGCATTGCTGTCAACAGGAAAAGTACCCAAAAGTCTGACAGCATTGCCACGTTGGTCAGTGGATCGTCTTAGAGGCGGAGTTGTATGGTAGTTGTATGGCAATGCTGATTCTTTGGCCAAAAAATAGGTCAGCCCTCTAGTCATTGTCCCTTTGTTTATTGTAATGAATAATTTGTTTTACCTAATATAATGTATTTTCAGAAATAATAAAAGTCTGGCAGCATTGCCACGTTGGTCAGTGGGTCGTCTTAGGGGCGGTGTTGTATGGCAATGCTGATTCTTTGGCCAAAAAGTAGGTCAGCCCTCTAGTCATTGTCCCTTTGTTTATTGTAATGAATAATGTGTTTTACCTAATATAATGTATGTTCAAAAATAATAAAAGTCTGGCAGCATTGCCACGTTGGTCAGTGGGTCGTCTCAGGGGCGGAGAAGTATGGCAATGCCGATTCTTTGGCCAATAAATAGGTCAGCCCTCTAGTCATTGTCCCTTTGTTTTGTTGTAATGAATATGTGTTTTACCTAATATAATATATGTTCAGAAATAATAAAGAAATACTTAAGACTGAAAAGAAAACTTACTTTAACGTGACAAAAAAAAGCTCCTTCTGACCTATCTATCGATCTATAAGACCAACATACCGACATGAATTATGCCTAAGAAGATCAAAAACCGCCCTTATGTACGGTCGACTGCAAAAATCCATGGACAGTACAGAAACAAAATCGTGTGAAGCGAAAAGCGAAAGCTAGTTCTATTTTCGAAAATTTGAACTCAAACGTTCACTGGAAAATAGACACTAAGGTATCCATGCAATTTTGCAGGTGAGTGTACAAGAGCATACTTTGCATGGCTCCGAAAAATTTTAATAAGCTACCAAATGACATAAAAGATTTAAACTTGACTAAATTTAAACGCAAACTAAATAATTTAATAATAGACAAAGCTACTATACCATTGGTGAATTTCTTGTTGACAACATTTCTTGTGACTAATCCTGGGCCTCAAGTCTGCTATTACAATAGTGTCAGAATGGTCTCTTCATTGTGAGTTTTTGACAGATTTGCCATACAAATACTGTCAAATACTCACAATGGCGAGACCATTCTGACACTATTGTAATAGCAGACTTGAGGCCCTGTATTTATGATTTATAATGTAATATTCCTATCTAAAGATTTATTAGAATTGTATTGAATTTGTTAGAATTGTATCGTTTACTAGCTTCTGCCCGCGACTTCGTCCGCGTTAAATTTCTTGTTACCCCGACCCACCCCGTCGCAACACATTGCCTGCCCGTGATTTTACTTCATTTTCGCATAAACTTTCATTTAAAAAAAATTGTGTCCTTGTTAATAGGAATGTTATTCTTCCTCAAGAATTGGGCTGTAAAATGCAAAAAGATTTTTTCAAATCCAACTCGCAGTTCCAGAGATTAGCGCGTTCAAAAAACAAAAAGCCAAGTGCGAGTCGGACTCGCGCACGAAGGGTTTCGTACCATCCATACAAATCCTTACTAATATTATAAATATGAAAGTAACTCTGTCTTTCTGTTTGTATGTAACGTTTTCACGCCTAAACCGCTGAGATACCGCCGATAGACCGCCTGGGATATAGAGAAGGACATAGGCTACTTTTTTACGCGATAACCGACATCCACGCGGGCGGGGCAAAAAAAACGGCAAAAAAAATCATGTCCGTTGTATGGGAGCCCCCCTTAAATATATTTTTTTTTCTGTTTTTTAGTATTTGTTGTTATAGCGGCAACATAAATACATCATCTGTGAAAATTTCAACTGTCTAACTATCACGGTTCATGAGATACAGCCTGGTGACAGACGGACAGACAGACAGACAGACAGACGGACAGCGGAGTTTTAGTAATAGGGTCCCATTTTACCCTTTGGGTACGGAACCCTAAAAACTAACTCTTCAACTTTAGAATAGACTACCTCGCAGAGTTGATCATTATTTTGCTGCGGAGTTATTATAAAACAGTTATATCTCCTAAGATATTCATTGAAATTAAATGATGTAAGGGCAACTTTGTTCAAAATTAAATACTTGTGATGAATAACGTATTTATTTGGATAAGGATTAATACCATGTTTATGAAAACTCCTTCGCAAATAATGCATTAATTTCGAACAAATTTGATTACCATAAAAAAGGTTATAGCGAGTTAATCTTAAAAGATAGACATATGCTGTCGCGGACTTTTTTTTAGAACATTTAAAGAGGAACAATTCCATCATACATGATATTTGCGTAACTTAAACCGTTTACGCAGCGCACGCAACGGAAGCTCTCAAAAAGGAATATTTTTTCCCGTTTTTGCAACATTTTTCATTTATGCTCCGCTCCTATTGGTCGTAGCGTGATGTTATATAGCCTATAACATTCCTCAATAAATGGACTATCCAACACAAAAAGAATTTTTCAATTCCAACCAGTAGTTCCTGAGATTAGCGCGTTCAAACAAACAAACAAACAAACAAACAAACTCTTCAGCTTTATAATATTAGTATAGATAATGTCTTATGTAATTTCTAATATTGTTAAATTAATAGTGTATTAAAGGGTAGATTTTTGAGTATCTATAAAATATCTGTTATATCGCCAAAAATCGCACTAATAAATACTTTGAAATTTGACATTGACCAAAAAATAATAATTTCTGAGTGATTTGATCTTAGAAAAAAATAGTGTAGACTCTGTAGTCTTACGGAGTATCTAGTAATAGTTTAATTAAGAAAATGAACTGTTATTCTGGTTCATGGCTTTTGAAAAGATGGTTTTAGAAATAATAGACACTCATGTACTTACTTATTATATTTCACCAACACACAAAATGAAATATAGGTACTTTACAATCTCTTTTATTAAATCACAACTTGAGCTTTCGGTATTCGTATCCAACGTCCTAAATACGACCTGGCTCACCGGACTGGCACGACCACCCAGTGGCGTTTTCCCGCCATTCTCCTTCCCGCCTTTTTTTGCCCATCGCTGTCATTCGTTAGTCGTGCCATCTACCAACTGAGTCGGTATTACCATAGACAAAACAATACTTTTAATATTAAAACAGATTTAATTAACATAGCTAATTGAATAAAACGCGATATGAAATACTATTGATAACAATAGCTTTTTTTTTCGAGCGATATAAGTATCTTGGCGCAAACACCGCTTTTTAATTTTCAGCAAAGACCGAGAACGCGATCTTTTCGCGAACTTGCGCATTCCTACTTTATATCGCAATTATTTAATTTCTTTCATTCTACGTTGCCAACTATAATGTTTTTTCGCTGTAACTGATACAAGACTATGTAGAGAATATTCGTAGTTTATTTACGTGATTATGGTTAATTATACGTGGACGTAAGTCTCACGTCAGTGCAGTTATTCACTAGAGATTTGTAATTTTTAATGTCATTGTAACTTCACAAGCAAAAGAAAACGAATCTCTTCTTGTATCGTTACAAACGCACGCTATCACGTGATAATTAGCTCCTTATAATTTTTTAATTAAAATTAAAAATCTTAACTTTTTAATTTAAAAAAACACTCACCGTAAGGTAGACGACGTAACTCTTAACACAAAACTTTGACCAAAAAATATCCTTTCAACTTTCGAATTTTTATTGATGCAACACCGGTTTAATTTTATATTTATTTCACGAGTCACTTTCTCGGAGAAAAAGTCCGCACGCGTTCTTTTTTCGAATCGTAGTTCGAAATTTGAAAACTGTGCGGGAACGGGCGAGTAGCTTCGCTCCGTCCGAGACGATGACTGCGAACTACTGCGAACGGAGTCGGGCGCGTTCGTTCCCCCGCGCATCGGTCAACGCAGGTTGACAATTGTATCGCAATCTCCTAGCGACTGAAACTTACATGCAACATACATTGTATTCTCATACTAGAAAGTTTTTCTCAGCTTGCAATACCAACAATCAATGTAATCGTTATAGTTTCAATCAACTTAGTGTAATCGTGAAACAATGAATGAATGTAACCGATTCATACGTTCCCAGTGAATAAACGATTTATATAAGCGGTTTTTAGGAAACAATAATTTGTGGATTTAATTCATTTTGTGTGTTCAACGATCTTTGTAATGTCTTCTGACGAGTCGAGATGAAGACTTTTAATGTACATTTTTAGTTATTGTTAATCGTGACTGAAGAAATGGATTCACACGGTAATTTGCATATACATTTGTTTATTCATTAGATCGTGATATTTCATTGTCTAGACGTGAAAATATCTAATGTACACTGTACAGGTTTTTACCCTCACAAATAAATAATTTAATGTGATTTTTTTTTTGTACTTTCTGAAAGTTTGGTACAGAATAAATTTTTACACCGTATAATTTTTTTAGGTAGGCTTAGCAAAAATTTGTTTGAGAATAATGATAAATTAATTCTATTAACTGGGTATTTTACGACACCCACGGGAGGAAATGGGGTGGTGCTATTCTTTACGTCCGGCACCACACGGCACGACTTACTAGAGAATGGGCAGCAGCTTTCTCTATGCTTTTTAACACCATACTGCGATCGCCAAGCCGCCTGCCAAGCATGGCGATTATGGCACAACCCTCCTACCAATTGGGGGAGGCCTATGTCCAGCAGTGGACGTTTTTTGGCTGAAATGATGATGATGAATTGGGTATTCTACAAAACACTTTAATATGTATGTCAAAGTATATGTCATGTAGGCAAAGAAGGAAATTTTTCAGAATGATTCCTAGCGAACTACTGGCGAAATAATCGTGAGCGCAGTTGCGCCCTCATCGTTTGTTTGGTGATTTCTTTTATTTTAGAATGAAATGTAAAAAAATAAGCATATTATTTTGCTATTCAGGGCGGAGACAAAACCAACAAATCCAAGATCATAAAATCGGTCTAGCCGTTCTTGAGTTACAAATGATGTAAATAACCTGACTTTGTGTTATATATGTAAATAAAGATTAGTAGAGATTATTGATTTGCTGCTGCTTGTGGTCTCGCCCGCGTGGCTTTTTCCTAAAATAAAAGTAGCCTAAGTTACGCCTTATAACATCAGCTGTCTGTCAGTGAAAGTCCCGTTTAAACCGGTCCATCCGTTTCGGAGATTAGTCGGAGCAAACAGACAGACAGACGGGTAAATAAAAATAAATTGTTTATGTATTTATGTACATTTATTTGCATAATGTACATTTTAGTTACAAGCTAGGCTAAAACTTAAGAGTACCCGACCCTGTTAGGGCGCAGCAAGTATTATTACATTTAACTTATAGTTATGTAATAATGTAGGTTAAATACTTAAAGTTAACATTAAGTTGCATACCTACTAGATATCAATATCACAACATTCATTATTACTGCTAATACATAAACTCTTTCTAACATACCGTTTTTTTGTTATAAGTATCGTATATATATACTTACAAAATTATGCATTTACTGAAAAGCTGTAATTTTGACATTACAAAATTTACAAACACATACTTCAATTTTATTTATTTGCTATGTATAAATAAGACACATTTAATAAATTACATTAAAGGTTACATAAATCTATCTATATCCAAAGTCTCAAATTCAGATAATTTGTGTGAAAAAACGGGATAACATATCAAAAAATATCTTCGTTATAGTAATTCACACAAAATGGCAAAAAAAAAGGTTTAATTTTCTTTTAAGTACTGATTTAAGAAATAATAATTAAAAAAATAATCATACCGTAATTATTTTTATAAATTTCTGGTTTCAAACAAAGTTATTAAAAAAAAGGAGATTTTCTGGTATAAAATATTATATGATACTATGCAGGAGATCAAAAAAAAAATATTACATTTTCAACAACACAAATATTTTAACTCTCATCCATAGATTCATATTGTATGTAGCATATCATATCATATTCATATTCATTCATATTGTATTGTGTGTTGTATTGTGGTATATGTTGTCTGTAAAAGATCGCTTTTAGCGATAAGACCGCCCATTGTGACACCCTATGTAACAGTTCTACATTTATATCTGTAATTTTTATGGTGTACATAATAAAGAGTATTCTATCTATCTATCTATCTAGCCACATTTTGGATGAAAACGGCTGTAAACAGTTTCGAGTGGAAATCGATTTTGGGAGGCTTACGTCTAGCAGTGGACTTAAAAGAGCTGATTATGACGATAATAGGCCGTGACTCCGACACACTACATAAAACATTGTTTGGCAACGTTATTTTGATTACATAGTTCTTATAATTAATTCACTTTAATTACATTTAAAAAAAAATGATAATATGTTTTGCACCACTGTCCTGTCATTTTGACAGTGACATTTCTTGACATTACTTTGTTTACATAAATTATTTGAATTAAAGACTTTGGGTATAGCTTAAGTACCATACTTGTCCAAACAAAACCCGTAGCTCAAAACACCATAAAACAACATACCTGCCGATCCCGCGAAAGTTGATCGAGGCGAAACAAGTGAACTGTGGAAAACGTGTTATCCTGACATTTGAAGACAGCTGCTGGAAACCCATCCATTATGGTGACCTTTGGGTTGGCAGCTTACTGTTAAACATTCCTTTAAGAAGCAACATTGGCCATTCTGTTGAAAGACTTGATACTATGAGTAGCATTGGGATTATTGGGAAACCTTGCCCATATAAATTTGTATCAATTAAAAAATCATGAAGTAAGGTACTGTTCTTTGTTTTCGGGGAGAAACCTTTAAAAGGGGCCCGGGCTTTGGGGATAAGCCCACTACTACTACTACAAAGATACTATAAAGCTCTGGAACGCGCTACCTTTTGGCATTAAAAAATCTGAAAACAAATTTACTTTTAAAAGAAATGTTCGTAACCACTACTTATGTAAGTCAGACTAAATTAACTCTCAAATAATAGTCTAGTCTTAGTAATTATTATTAGATGGTATTTGTTAAAATATCTATTCGTTTATTTTATTTGTATGTGTATTAGTATCAATAAAACTATATAAATTCTCGTAATCAAGTAGTTAGTATTTTAGACATTATTTTTGTACCCTATCACTGTTTATATATTTAACCCAAAGGTTGACTAGTAGAGAATGCCTTGTGGCATTAAGTCCGCCTATGTACCACTATTGTACATGAAGTTTAAATAAATAAGACCCGAGAGTGTGGGATTTTTACTTCACTAATACCACCCCGGTGGTGAACATCTGGATATGGAAGTAACGCCCTCTGTGCGACGCCTGTTAGTACGAAGCAACAAAATACGATCTAGAGGAATGTGGCCGTTTTTATTTAGATCAAATTTTGTTGCTTCGTGTCTCAATATGAAACTTTAAAAAAGGTATCAGAAAATTCTAGACACACTTACCGATATAGTTGATTGAGCCGTTTTTCATAATTCCTTCTCAGTCACGAGATAATATGTTTTTACAGGAGTGGCGATTGTGGACCGGTGACAACCCTCTTAAGATTTTGATAAAACAAACAAAGCTAAACTTACGGCCTCGTTATTAGCCATTACAGAGCAAAGTACGAGAGGAATTTAACTTACAACGAAATTCTTCGTAATACTCTGTAATCCTATGTAATAGATTGTCGTGAGTATTTGCCCACGATTCTGTAGTAGGTACTGCGCAGGCGCCACTAGTGAATGATTGCGTCACAGCGCATTATCAACTTTTAGCGCATGGCAGCTTTGTGATTACCTACGAATATTTCGCTGATTTGGACCAATTGTGATAATGTTACTATAACAGTAAAGGTTTATGGGCTATAATTATATCTTGAGTACTTACACTACTAAATAAAATTTTACACCTTTAACCCTTCATACACACATTAAAAAAAAACATTATGATTCGGCTCGCCCGCTTTAAGCCCAATAGAGCACGCGTGGGATGCTCTTAAGCGAGCTTTTTGAAACCGTCAGCCACGTCCCCAGACAGTGCCAGAGCTCAGGGAAGCCGCTATTCAAAAATGGGACAGGTTACCCCAAGAAATGCTGGATAACTTGATTCTCAGCATGCCCAGGAGGATCACTGCATGTGTTCGAGCCAGGGGAGGAGTTATATTATATTGAATATAAACCTTTTATTAATAAATTGTTGTTTAAGTTTGGTTAAAAAGTCTTTTTCTTTCTATCTGTTATAATTACATTATGATTTAATTACTATTTTTTTTTTAATAAAATTAACAAATAGTTTTATTTTTTAATTTCAAATAAGGTATTTATATTTAAAGAAAACACACAACAAAGAATTTTTCTTGATAAAGTTCAATTTTTTTTTCTATCAGTTTATGCAAATGATCACAAACTTTTTTGATGTGTGTATATGCCATTTATACGTGGATCGACACGAGACACAATGGTTTTTTTATTGTGTCTGTAATTACGGCATACGAGAGGTTAATAAATCAATAATAAATTCATTTCCAATTCTCTAATTTATATAAAGGCGATAGGTTAATCATCATAATAAGGTTATCATCACGCACCATAAGGTTATTAAATATTATCTCGAATGAGGTAGATATATTTCACTGCAGCCTAATGAAGTTCACAGGAGTAACACTGAAGTGCATTGAAAGTGTTGACACGATATTTTAATTGTTTTTAATTGAATTTTATATAATTTTTTTATTTGTATTTTAATGGTATTCTAATTGTATTTTTTTAAATGGATGTGAGTAACGTATATTTGTGTGGTAGTAACACTGCATTGGCGTTATAGCTGTTAAGGTGTTATGTACGTAATTTTGATTAAATAAATAAATATAATAAATAAATCATCATCATTTCAGCCTAAAAACGTCCACTGCTGAACATAGGCCTCCCCCAATTGGGGGGTTGTGCCATAATCGCCACGCTTGGCAGGCGGGTTGGCGATCGCAGTATGGTGTTAAAAATGCATAGAGAACGCTAGGTACATTACGAATCATTCGATAGCATAGAGAATGCTGCTGCCCATTCACTAGGAATCATTTGATAGGTTAACACTATAACAATATTGTTTTTAAAATTGCATAAATTATTGACTATCTCCACTGCTGGCACCCAAGCTAAGATGAAATATGTGTTATGGGTGCCAGGCAGCGTTCCAAGATGTCCCGATTTTGGCGGGACGTCCCGATTTTTCGCCCAAAATTTAAAGTAGACAGGCTCAGTACCGCTTTTTGGGGACAGTAAAATAAATAAGTAATTCGTAAGTAATGTATTACATATTTATATTATATTCTTCTGAAGACTACTGCCTCACCCTACAGGGAAACGCAGATTTTCATTAAATAGCATAGAATACTCTAAAATTCTACTACATCTCTAGAACCACTATCTACTTTCTATTCTACTTTATTAAAATACATTTTCTATGGCTATTTATTATCATTGAAAACTTAATTTAAAACTCAAGTTACAAAAGAAACTACTGATTATTTTGTTTTTTTTTATTATGTCCCGCTTTCGGTGAAAGACTCCCGCTTTTTACTCAGAGTTTTGAGAACTAAAAATCGGGAGTCGGGAATCGCGAGTTTCTCGAAACAAAAACTTGACAACACTTTCCAATTCATACAGACTAGTACGAAGTTACATTGGGTAAGTAGCTATCGTTGAATACAAAAAGAAAAAAAATGTAATAAAAAAAAGAAAAGAAACATAAAGTCAAAGTCAAATCATTTATTTCAAATAGGCACATAAAAGGCACTTTTGAACGCCAAAATTTACAACAATAATTAATTGATTCTAATTGCCCCTTCAAAAAGGTAGTTACGTATGGAGAAGAATGGACAAGAAACTCCATACTTACTCTTTTAAAATGTTAACAATATTTTGTATACATTAATTATTAAAATATGTGAAGACGATGCACTTACCTAGAACAAAATTACTATACCACAATAGGTAAAAAGAATGAAAAGTGAAGCAATGACAGACAAAACATAAAAAGATACTAGATTAAAAAAAAAACACTTAAATTTTATTTATTTAATAGCTTCTGCCCGCGACTTCGTCCGCGTGAAATTTCGGCCCACCCATCGCGTCGCATTCGCATCCCGTCGCTCGCCCGCGCTAAAACTTCGTTATCGCTTAGCATTCTTTCTGACTTCCGTTCTTTTCGCTTGGCTTCTAAGGATCGTAGCGTAGATATATAGCCTTCCTCGATAAATGGGCTATCCAACACTAAATTTTTTTTTCAATTAGAACCAGTAGTTCTTGAGATTGGCGCGTTCAACCAAACAAAGAAACTCTTCAGCTTTATCCATACTAATATTATAAATGTGAAAGTAAATCTGTCTGTCTGTCTGTATGTCTGTCTGTCTGTATGTCTGTCTGTCTATCTGTTTGTTTTCACGCCTAAACCGCTGAACCGATCGTCATGAAATTTGGCAGAGATATAACCTGGGAAATGGAGAAGGACATAGGCTACTTTTTTACGCGATAACCGACATCCACGCGGGCAGAGCCGCAGGCAAAAGCTGGCAAATTATATAGCTGACCCGCGCAACTTCGTCTGCGTCACCTACTCGTAAGCGAGAGAGTGGTTTAAGTAATGAATTTTCTACTTATTTTCTTGCGGAGTGATATCTCCTAAGATGTTGATTAAAATCAAGTGATGTTAAGGACAATTTTGTTTACATTTAAATACTTGTGATTAATAACATATTTATTTGGATAAGGATTAATATTATTATGTTGATAAAACTCCTTCGCAAATAATGAATTAATTTCGAAAAAATTTGATTACCATAAAAAAGGTTATAGTGAGTCAATCTTAAAAGATAGACATATGCTGTCGCGGACTTTTTTTTAGAACTTTTAAAGTGGAACAATTCCATAATACATGATATTTGTGTAACTTAACCGTTTATGCATCGCACGCAACGGAAGCTCTCAAAAAGGAAAAAAAAAACCCGTTTTTGCAACATTTTTCATTTATTCTCCGCTCCTATTGGTCGTAGCGTGATGTTATATAACCTATAATATTCCTCAATAAATGGACTATCCAACACAAAAAGAATTTTTCTATTCCAACCAGCAGTTCCTGAGATTAGCGCGTTCAAACAAACAAACAAACAAACTCTTCAGCTTTATATATTAGTATATAGAAGTATAGATTTATATATAAAAAGCCACGTGGGTGAAGCCGCGGGCAGCAGCTTGTTTTCCATATAACAATTTAAAATAATGATACAAATTATGTCTACCGAAGTAATTATTTATGAATTAGATATTACGGCACATTCTCTCGTTCCAATATGCTGTCAGTATTTCGTTGCCAACGAGAAGTAATTTGAGCAACATTTCTACACAAGTTACGCAAAATACTCTAATGGGCTACATCCGATCCCAATCAACTTTATTCATGTCTACTTGTAGATGAGTTATGGTGGCAAGTTATTTTTAGGTTTATGGAATTTATTACAACAACAAAGTGGCACTATTTCAGAAATTTTAGTTTTATCTAGTGGAAACATTTAGAGGGTTTCTTTTTTTAATTTTAATCAGTCTTTTTTTTATGTCTCGGTACCTACTTAAAAAGCCTACCTACCTACATCCATACGAATATCCAATCCATATAAATTTGAAAGTAACTCTGTCTGTCTGTTACGTTTTTACGCCTAAACCGCTGAACCGATCATCATGAAATTTGGCAGAGATATAGCCTGGGATATAGAGAAGGACATAGGCTACTTTTTTACGCGATAACTTACATCCACGCGGGCGGAGCCGCGGGCAAAAGCTAGTTATCCACGACAGCATTTTCAATTGTCTGAGTACTAATCGATTGGGAAAAATAACTGCTGTAGGGCAAATTTTTCTACTCTCGGAACTTATATCAGAGAAATAAAAATTGCGCCTGCTGACTGCCTCGTTGGTCTAGTGGTCGCAAGCGCGACTGCTGAGCATGGGGTCCTGGGTTCGATTCCCAGGTCGGGCAAATTGTTATTGGGTTTTTCCATTAGGAATTTCTCAGTAGCAGCCCGGAATCTGAATATGTGCCGGTTGATGGCAATAGGCTCGCCCCCTATTATATGGGACTTACACATAACTGGCGAAATGTGGGTGTTCCTACTATGGGTACACCTCTGTCTTACCTTTCGGGGAAACAAGGCGTGATGTTATATTATGTTAAAAATTTCGCTCAGCTTGCATACAGAAAAAATATCAAACCGCTATATTTATTCTCAAACTAGCTAATTTTTTTGTTAGGAACTTTCTCCGTCCTGCACAAAACAACTTACAAAGTTTCATCACGATTGGTCGAGCCATTTTTCAGTTTTTGCGAGGCTAACGCACGGCAATTGATTTTTGTTCAGGTAAACTGATGGATAAAAGTTAACTGACAATTGAAAAATCAGCCCTAAAATAAAATTTATTCGAGAAGTACCTACCTAGGTACCTATAGGTAACCTGCGGACACTCGTTTATAATTCGTATCATCTTTAATTACTTTTAAATTAATGAGTCTCTCTCTTTAATATGTAACAATAGGGATGATGCCTAGGTTAAAAAAAAAGAAAAACTGTTTAGTCCGTCAAACTGATAATAAAAAAAATATTAGACACGTATGTTTTGCTTTATCATATTAATAAAATATACTTAGATAAAACACAAAGATAAAACACATTGAACTTGGGGAGTGGAGGCTCGTTACGTCACAGCTCAGTATAAAATCTAATGAGAAGTACCGTCATGCCACATTTGAACTCAATAAATCTCCGTAATGTTTTGATTACGAAAAAAATTTGGTTGTGTGTAAAGTTGGTTTACGGACGATAATTTAACGTGACAACGTCATAAAAAAACATTGATGCGGCGCAAGTGTACAATGAGCGTAACGGGACAATGAGCGTAACGGGACAATGGGCGCAACGGGACAATGAGTCATCCTTGTTCGTGCATGCAGCCGGCGTTCATCGATTTATTAGACGTTGTCACGACAAAAACAAAAAAAAAAGTGTCCAATATTTTTTTTATAATCTACATGACGGACAAAAAATATTCTTTTAGTCTTCATCCCTATTGAAAAATTGGCCCCAAAAGAAAATGAATTGCAAGGCAAGTACCTACCTAGGTATAGGTAACCTTCCTCACTCGTCTTTATTTACTTTTAAATTAATGAGTCTCTCTCTTTAATATGTAACAATTTTGATTACTCAATGACTACATGATGCACTGCAGGAGCTAAATCTAGTTTAGAACATAAAACATAACGAAATATCAAGATAGATACGTCCAACATTGTGTAACGTAAACAGACAGACGGACAAGGTCATGTATCAGAGATTCGCCATACATATGTATGTTATGCAATGAAAACACCCACTCGGTCTTCGGACAGAAATAGACTAATGGAGCTTTCATACTGACAGATGTTTATACAACATTTACTTGTGTGGTACACTCAGAAAAAAATATTGTTGGCTATAACAATAAAACTTTAACAGGGGAGAGCCCACCATAGTGTATAGTTCGTGCGTCAATGTTTTTATTGTCATGAATTAAGTTGTCAGTACAACAATATTCCTTCAACAAATATATGTATTGATACTACAACAATGTTTATATTGTCAAATTAAATCTCAGTACAACAATTATGTGTATTGATACTACAACAATGTTTCTTTTGTCAAGAAGTAAATTGTCATTGCGACAATATTCTACAAAATATATGTATTGATACCACAACAATGTTTCTATATTGTCAATACAACAGTATTTTTTCAATAAAGTGTGTTTGGATACTACAACAATGTATCTTTTGTTTGTGGAACTAATTCAATTTAACTGTCACTTTGTTGTAATAACAATACTAAGTTATGAGCGCAACAGCTGTACTTTGTTAAATTAAGTATTCTGACTTTGTAACCACCATTAAAGCTTAGTCACGGTATTAAGGTTGTTTGACTCAAATCAACTCATAATTATCTACAGTAGCAAAGTTATTTGAATGCAGGAGCTACTCTACATCGTGAAAACAACAATGCTTCCTTTGTTATTATAAAAGAGCCTTCGTTCCAGTAGCAATGTTATGTAAATGCAGGAGCTACGCTACTTCGCGAAAACCACTATACTTCCTTTGTTAATATGAAAGAGCCTTCGTTCCAGTGGCACAGTTATTTAAATGCAGGAGCTACTCTACATCGTGAAAACAACAATTCTTGCTTTGCTATTATGAAAGAACCTTAGTTCCAGTAGCAATTCTATTTAAATGCAGGAGCTATGCTACTTCGCGAAAACAACTATACTTCCTTTGTTAATATGAAAGAGCCTTTGTTCCAGTAGCAATGTATTTTAAATACAGGAGCTACGCTACTTCGCGAAAACAACTATACTTCCTTTGTAAATATGAAAAAGCCTTTGTTCCAGCAGCAATGTAATTTAAATGCAGGAGCTATGCTACTTCGCGAAAACAACTATACTTCCTTTGTTAATATGAAAGAGCCTTTGTTCCAGTAGCAATGTATTTTAAATACAGGAGCTACGCTACTTCGCGAAAACAACTATACTTCCTTTGTAAATATGAAAAAGCCTTTGTTCCAGCAGCAATGTAATTTAAATACAGGAGCTACGCTACTTCGCGGAAACAACTATACTTCCTTTGTTAATATGAAAGAGCCTTTGTTCCAGTAGCAATGTATTTTAAATACAGGAGCTACGCTACTTCGCGAAAACAACTGTACTTCCTTTGTTAATATGAAAGAGCCTTTGTTCCAGCAGCAATGTAATTTAAATACAGGAGCTACGCTACTTTGCGGAAACAACTATACTTCCTTTGTTAATATGAAAGAGCCTTTGTTCCAGTAGCAATGTATTTTAAATACAGGAGCTACGCTACTTCGCGGAAACAACTATACTTCCTTTGTTAATATGAAAGAGCCTTTGTTCCAGTAGCAATGTATTTTAAATACAGGAGCTACGCTACTTCGCGAAAACAACTATACTTCCTTTGTTAATATGAAAGAGCCTTTGTTCCAGTAGCTAACTCTCCTTTGTTAAAACAACTACACTTTCTTTGTTTAGACATAAAAGCTTTTGTTCAAGTAGCAATATCATTTACATACAGGAGCTACTCAACTTTGCCAAAACAATTATATTTCCTTTGTTCATATAAAAATAACCTTTGTTTCAGTAGCTTTTATAAAAAACAATTGTATTTTCTTTTTTACTGCGGATAAGGCTTTGGTTCAGTAGCTAATAAATATATTAGCAAATAATGTACTATATTTGCTACTGAACCAAAGGCTTATTCTTAGTTATAAAGAAAATACAGTTGTGTTATATAGAAGCTACTCGAACAAAAACTTTTTCATAATATGAACAATAAAAATATAATTGTTTTGACGAAGTTGAGTACCATAGCTCCTGCATTTAAATAATATTGCTACTTGATCAAAAGCTTTTATGTATATACAAAGAAAGTGTAGTTGTTTTAGCAAAGAAGAGTTAGCTACTGAAACAAAGGCACATTCATATTAACCTATGAAATATAGTTGTTTTCGCGAAGTAGAGTAGCTCCTGCATTTAAATAAAATTGTATTTTATTAGTGTATTGGTACCAGTAACTAATACTCATTGAATAAACTAGTTTGTCAACATACTTATATATTTCAATAGACTAGTTTTTGTTTGAAACACAAATGAGTATTAGATACATAGGTACTGGCAGTACAATAATACGTTAGTGAAACAAAGGCTTATTCGTAGTAACAATGGCTACTGAAATTAAATTCTGAACGCCTAAAGTATACTAAACAATATCAGCTAAGACAGAAGATAGGTTTTGAGTGTACCTAACAGTGGTCTAAATTATGATAAAAACAACATTATTTTTAAGGTATTTGTATTGTTAAACCGTAAATACAATAAATAACATATTCTCTTATAAGTAACATAATATAACATCACGCCTGTATTCCCCGAAGGGTTAGGCAGAGGTGCACCTATAGTACACCCACATTTCGCTCTTATAAGTAGGTACATAATAATCAGTTCAGTTATAAAATAAAATTAATTAATAAAATTAATTAAATTTATGATTTCTTGCAATAAAATCTAACATTACCAGTAGTAACCCAAGTCTGTTATGTCCTAAGTTTTTTTTCGTTTTAGGTTCTTTGTATTGCGAGCCCGCAGTTTTGAGTAGACCTTAATATACTACCTAAGCATGGCCAACGACCACGAGCTATCACCCTAGTAGCATTTTTGTTGGCATTTAGTTGGGCATTTTTGTTGGCATTTAGTTGGGCCACTTACCTCTGTAAGTGGCCCAACTAAATGCCAACAAAAATGCTACTAGGGCAGTTCTTACATCAAGCATTATAGATAAAATAAAATTAAGGATTGCAATACAAAATCTGCGGGCACGCACAATACGGAAAACCAAAAACGAAAAAAAAAAAATCTCACGACTTGGGGTACAAATCAATTCTGGTCAATACTTTGTATACAGGGTGTTAAAGAAATTGCGTGCCATAGCTTACAGGTGAGTTCAGTATCGATAAAGGCACCCGTAAAAAATACAAAAATTTAATACCTTTAAAAAAAGTTTTCAAAAACCGAAAATTATCATAAGATGAACCTAATGTTAGTACCTACTAATTAAATAGCAATCTTTTAGAATTGATTAAAATATTGCTTAAACGTAGTTTTTATTTTGTTTAAATGCTAATTAATAATTTCCTAGAGTCACCTACCTACTATCCAACGCAATGAAATACCTACGGCCGAACACTTCGATAACGCCGGGAGAAGGGTAGGTAACCTAGGTACGTAAATTACAATTCCAAGTATTTCTTCTTCCTACTTTAGCGTGCTTATCTCCTTCAAAATTAAAACCTACGTTCGATAGTAGGTAAGTAATTAAATCATTTAAACAAATAAAATAATTTCAATTCTACACGATTGTTATTTTAAGTTAGTAGGTACTAAATTAGGTTGATTTAGCAAAAAAAAAATCCTGACTTCCGACAATCGACAAGGGTTATCGACAAAGAACCTACCCCTAAGCTATGGCACACAATTTCTTTGACACCCTGTATTAGAAAATATTATAGTAGGTATGATTACACAAAATGAATTAATCTTATAAGTAGGTACATGATAACAAGTTTAAGTTAGTACAGTTAATAAAAAAATTACGACTACACAGTTTAGCTATTGCAGCTTAGAGCCTGATTTTGATGATTCTTTTTTATTTAATATAATAATTGACTTAATATTATACTTGTTTCTTAACAAATTTACAGAAACTAAAAAAAGTTGCATCATAAGTTCTTATTAGTTTTAGGTGAGTTTTTTTACTCATTAAATTATTCGTTTTCAGATTATAATGAATAACAATGTTTCATCTCCTATAATATTCGTAACATATTAAAACTATAGTCAGTTGGTTTTTAACCATACCATTTTAGGAAAAAATTAATAACGTAAAATAAAATAACCCAAAGATTATTCAAAAAACACTCAGCCCATGCATGGTTCCAGTACGATAGTAAATCCGCAGGGGGCTTTTAGTGACAAAATACAAATACTAAAAAACATGCAATTAAATAATCTTAGTAGTTAAAATTACCGGTAGCTAACTCGAGCAGCTCAAGTGTAGTTTGATCTTGCCTGGAAGAACTTCCTTTCTCTGCCAGAAGTTCTAGAAGCTTTGTTTTAATAATCGGGAATTTTTCCTCAAAAATTTTGTCAGCATCTGGGTACACTGTCTGGAAATCCAGGGATAACTGCAACAAATACAATTAAAACATTATAACATGTGTAAAAATAGAACTACATTATATGTAATTCAAGATGAGGGATTAAAGATAGGTATTGGGTCTGAGCGGAATATGTCAATTTGTTGATGAGATCAGACAGGTTTTAAATGTCTAATGTCTAAAACAAATAACTCACCAGTTCATTTCCATCGGGCAAAGTGAGGGCAGGAAACCAGTCAGTGTTATTTGTATGATAGACCTTCTGCTTTCAGTTTACTGTTTCGTAGTTGAAGAGTTGTAAGCCACTTTGTCACCACTGTCTCTCGGGGCGATGATGTTCCCCGCAACCAGTTTAAACATTCTTGTGGAGATGAGGTTGATTCAAAATCAGAGTCGGCAACAGTAAAACTTTCTGGAAGAGGCCTCACACGTTTGGAATTATTATTTTCAGAGCAGCTGCTATCGCTCTCGCTGCTTAAGCTCCTTTTTGTTTCTGAAGAAAGAAGTAGTCGTCGATGTGTAATCAACCTGTTGTGGAAGAGGCCACTGGCCTGCACGACTTTTCCTCCGACGACATGGTAAGCGACATAATACACTTCGGTAACCTCTCCCTTGAATAAAGACCACCTCACGTGCCCATTCTTGCCAAATATTTTTTCGAATAGTTGTTGAAATGTCTTGTGTTTTGCTATTAACGCACGGTCGCGCGAGGTGAGCTTCTCTGAATTGTCTGCTTTTTTTAGTAGCAATTGCCCCAAAGTCAGAGACAACAACTGACGTAAATTTTTGCAGCCGTCTGTTCCAATTCGACTTTGACTATCCAAATTTTCCAACTCTTCGTCTAATAGTGAATTCCAGTCCTGTACAAAATATATAAACAAGTCATTATTTATTCATTATCACCTTTCCAACAAAAAAAGAATTAAAAAATCATACGGTTTAATTGAGAAACCTCCTCCTTTTTTTGAAGTCGGTTTGCCTGAATTAAAACTAACTGAATACTGGTAGTTTTAATATGAAGTATGGTTTACCTGAATTGACGTATCTACTGGCCCATCATCCGTTACGAATAATATAGGAGATGAAACATTGCTATCCATTGCAATCTGTAAAATAGAAATAAATGAATAAAAAACACACCTTTAAAACGAATAAGAATAATAAAACTGATAATGCGATTTTTTTTAGTTTCTGTTAATTTGCTAAGAAACAAGTATAATATTAAGTATTAAATAAAAAAGAATCATCAGAATCAGGCTCTAAGCTAGGAAAGTAGAAAGAGAGAAATTAATGGTCATCTCTTAGCTGCCACGGCTTATTTTAATTTTTGAATTGTTTTATTACGGATGCTTCTAACGTGCATGTCTTTCTACAAAAAATAATAAGTTGGTAGAACTGTAGTACCTATTATTTAAATGTTTTTTTTTTTAAAAATATTATAATAAAGTAGGTAGGTAGTTATCTAATAATTATTGAACCACCAAAAACATTTCCTATAATTTGTAAGATGACAATAACAACGTTGTGAAAACGACAAAATTACTTTGTTACGATCAATTCATTTAATCATTTCAATCAAATCTCAATGTAGGTAGTTATGTACCTACCTAGCTACCTATTTAGATCATCATCATATAACAGCCCGGAATCACCCACTGATGGATAGAGGCCTCCCCTTTTTTTACCGACTTTTTTTTTATCCAGGTGTTTCCCGCGACTTTGACGATTTCGTTGATCTAACGAGCTTTAGGACGGCCCTGGTTTCTATGGCCTAACCTTGGCCACCACTCGGTGAAAGAATACTTGTACAGTGACCAGCGTATCAAGCTACACGAAACCGTCAAATTTCTCCAAACGATTTTAAACTTTAAAATGTTGAATTATGTTCAAAATCGAACAGTTTGTCGTAGCTTGATGTGCTGGCCGCACATCAAGCTACCACAAACTGTCAGATTTTCTTGTACTTTACCGTACTTTAGATGATTCGGACCATCCTTAGTTCATCTGTGATAAAAAGCTACTAAGTAAGCAAATAATAAGGAAACTTACCAATGAAACTGTCCTTTAGATGGCCCAAACGGGCAGAATCGAGAAATTCTTCCATTTTCTTTATTATTTAATATTGAACTGCCATGCGCACGCACTCAACACAAATGGCCGGCCATGGCGGCCGGCCGGCCCGAAGGAGCGAGACAGACGCACGCGCACACAGCGGTCGGTCGATAAATATGGACCCCAGTGTTGCCAGATGACCGTCTCGCGTTCTCCCTAAACCTTATCCGAAATGCCCACAAAATTGAGGTTTTGAAGAAAAAATCCCCCACAACCCACCAAATATTTTTTTTTATAAATGAATACACGATTTTATACTATTTCAGTAATAGCTTCCATAACAGGAGCTTCAGACGACCCTCGCGAAGATGCTGATTCTGTAATGGAAGCTATTACTGAAATAAAATTGTATATAAATTAAAAATAATAATAAATAAAAAAACTCGTATTTAATCGTTATTTAATCTTTACTCGCGTCGTCTGAAGTTCCGTACATTTTTTCCGAGTTAAATCTCTTTAGCATAAATTGAACTGGGTTTAAAAATGAACACATACTTCTATCAATGAAAAATCTTATTTTCAAGATAAATTCAGCAATGTAAATGGCTAATCTGTGTTTATGCTTCTCTTTAATAAAATAAATGCCACTTGGAAGAAGGCTCTTTCCACAACTGCGTTAGAAAAAGGCAACGACAAAATTAAAAATTTAATATACTAGTAAGAAAAAATATTGTCTCTGTCTGTTTGTTTGTATGTACATACACGCATCACGCAAAAACAACGGGATCAATGTTGATGAGACAGTATTAGTTAGCATAAACTGCAATTTAAAACTTAGAATGGGTTTCATGCAGGTACTGTCATCCCTTAAAACGGGTATACAGTTTGTATGGATTTTTTTAAAACATGCATGAATGAACTTGAAATTTTGCATGTTGAAATATCGGGTTAAATAATTAGACACGAGCATGTTTATTTCCTGAAATTGAACCCTTAGCAGCATGAAAAAGAGAATTACTTACAGGAATATGTTCGGAACGTAATGTGGTACCTATTCATGTGTGATCATTAGCATTCGTTTGGGTTTTTTATCTATGTTTAGTAGTTAGTTTAATTAAATACTTTATTGGATTTGTGGTGGTGTCGGCGGTTGAATGAAACTAATCGGGGCGTCCATCAATAAAACCGTTGGCAACACCGATTCTATGCGCGGCCCCGCCCCGCGCAACCAACCGCAGCGCGCGCGACGTGTTTCAACAAGTTTTCTTGTCTTTGCCGTGAGAACAAAATGAGTTTTGTTAAATTTCCGAAGATTTTTGTCGGAACAATGCACAGAGTACTTTTACTATAATATTTTACTTTTTGGATCAATGTATAATCGACTTAAAAAAAAAGGAGGAGGTTTCTTAATTCGACCATGCTTACTATCCTTACTTCCTTACTAATATTATAAATGTGAAAGTAACTCTGTCTTTCTGTATGTTACGTTTTCACGCCTAAACCGCTGAACCGATCGTCATGAAATTTAGCAGAGATATAGCCTGGGATACGGAGAAGGACATAGGCTACTTTTTTACGCGATATAACCGACATATGGAGCTGCGCGCAAAAGCTAGTATATTATACTTTTTTTATAATGTGTGTTCGCGGATAACTTCGTCGTTAATGAACCGAATTTGATGATTATTTTTATGTTGGAAAGGAGATATCCCAAGGGTGGTACCATGATAAGGAAACCAGGATCTGATGATGGCATCCCAGAGAAATTGAGGGGAACCTACAACTAGCGACCCGCCCCGGCTTCGCACGGGTGCAATTCACATTACAAATCTTTGAATTTTTCGGCTTTTCTTTATTATAATATGTAATATGTAATGTAGGTATTATACATATTAACCTTTCTCTTGAATCACTCTATCTGTTTATTGCTGAAAATTGCATTAAAATGCGTTGAGTAGTTTAAAAGATCTAAGCGAACAGACAGCGGAAGCGACTTCATTATGTAAAGATGTTCACATTGACACACTTGCAATGTTCCATTGTCACCACAGCGATATAATTATTGTATGACAAATGGTAGTTTAATGCACCGACTATAGTTATTTTGTAAGATTTATTTGCAATTTTCACATTGGCACACTCGCAACGTTTCATTGTCACTACAGCAAAATAAATATTGTCTGACAAATTGTAGTTTTATGCTATGACTATAGTTATTTTGTTAGATTTATTTACAATGTTCACATTAGCATACTCGCAGCGTTCCATTGTTACCGCAGCCACATATATATTGTATGACAAATGGTAATAAAATTCTACGACTATAGTTAATTTGTTAGATTTATTTACAATGCTGACATTGGCATACTCGCAACGTTCCGTTGTTACCACAGAAACATATTTAATGTATGATAAATGGTAGATAAATTCGACGACTATAGTAAATTTGTTAGATTTATTTACAATGTTCACATTGACACACTTGCAACGTTCCATTGTTACCACAGCCACAAATATATTATATAATAAATGGTAGTTAAATGCTACGACTATAGTAAATTTGTTAGATTTATATACAATGTTCACATTGACACACTTGCAACGTTCCATCATTACCACAGCCACATACATATTGTATGAAAAATGATAGTTTAATGCTACAACTATAGTTATTTGTTAGATTTATTTACAATGTTGACATTGGCATACTCGCAACGTTCCATTGTTACCACAGCCACAAATATATTATATAATAAATGGTAGTTAAATGCTACGACTATAGTAAATTTGTTAGATTTATTTACAATGTTCACATTGACACACTTGCAACGTTCCATTGTTACCACAGCCACATATATGTTGTATGAAAAATGATAGTTTAATGCTACAACTATAGTTATTTGTTAGATTTATTTACAATGTTGACATTGGCATACTCGCAACGTTCCATTGTTACCACAGCCACATATATATTGTATGACAATTGGTAGTTTAATGCTATGACTATAGTTATTTTGTTAGATTTATTTACAATGTTCACATTGACACACTTGCAACCTTCCATTGTTACCACAGCCACATATATTGTATGAAAAATGATAGTTTAATGCTACAACTATAGTTATTTTGTTAGATTTAATTACAATGTTCACGTTGACACACTTGCAACGTTCCATTGTTACCACAGCCAAATATATATTGTCTGACAAATGGTAGTTAAATGCTACGACTATAGTTATTTTGTTAGATTTATTAACAATGTTCACATTGGCACACTAGCAACGATCCATTGTTACCACAGCCACATATATATTGTACGACAATTGGTAGTTTAATACTATGACTATAGTTATTTTGTCAAATGTATCAACAATGTTCACATTAACACACCTAAAACGTTTTGTTGTTACTAAATCAATTTTTTTATTAAGTTTAATGTAAGGACAAAGCTAAATTGTTCCTAGCACATTAAACGACGGGCAATCAGCGCACAATAAAAAAGTTGCTAATCTCAACTAAGCTCTTTCTGTAATAGTAACAAAGAATTTAGTTGCTCCGACAGGAAATTATCAACAAAGCATTTATTGTGGCTTTGTTGACCCGTTTTTCTCTGAGTGTAGGTACTTCAGTCATAGAAACAAGAAACTCCAATATTCGTGATTTCTAACAACTTAAAGAGGCTATATGTACTTTAAGATAATCGACCCTTGAGACCCTTTTATCCATATAAATAAAAAACAACCGATTTTCAAAAATAGCACTATATAGTGATAAATAACTTTAATTTCGGAAGTCGGTGGCTTGGGATCTGTATCTTAGATTTTTTGTCAACGGCTTCCGAAAATAAACTATACCGGATGACATTTTTTACCGTCTCGTAAAAATTTGGGTATACTAGATGAACGGAGTAGAAGCCTATGGCATAGTTTTTATTATTTTTTCTTTAACCTAGAAAGAAATTGATCTATGGATAAATACCACACATTTGAAGTAAACTTATCATACTATAACAATAAACACAGAAATTTAACAAAAAACATAATTCAATAAATAAATACGATAAATAATATTTAAATTTAAATCATACGCACCCAAATTTCAATATTTTTATCTTTTATTTTAGTTTTATTTCTGAAAAAAAAAATATAATAATAATAATTGCTATGCCATAGGCTTCTACTCCGTTCACCTAGTATACCCAATTTTTTTCGAGACGATAAAAAAAGTCATCCGGTATAGTGCTTTTTTGGAAGTCGTTTTTTTTTGTGTTTTTTTTTCCTATTTAGATATGGTATTATATCATCATCATCAGCCTATAGCAGTCCACTGCTGGACATAGGCCTCTCCAATTGCACGCCATTCAGCTCGATTCTCGGCAACTCTCATCCAACTGCTACCAGCCACCCTGCGAAGATCGTCGCTCCACCTAGCCTGAGGGCGTCCTACCTTACGTTTGCCGATTCGCGGTCTCCACTCAAGAACATGTCTACCCCAACGGTCATCGGTTCTACGGCTAATATGGCCGGCCCATTGCCACTTCAGCTTGCTTATTCTGTGAGCTATGTCGACAACTTTGGTTCTCTGCCGGATCACCTCGTTCCGGATTCGATCCCTCAGAGAAACTACCATTGGTATTATTGATTATTGGTGGTATTGGTGTGGGGTATTATATACCCCACACCAATTCGTATACCATTAGTTGCTATGTAAACAACAGCGACAGGAAGTATTATAACATCACCAAGATACACAAAGTGGATTAAGTACGTATTATCGAAGCTATCTCAAAAACTATCCAAGCCAAGATTATAAAATTTATATGGAAACACCGCACAAGAATATTCAAAATCGGACCATAATTTTATTGATGAAAATATCGATGAATACACATTATTATTTTTTTTATCTATAGGGCATCTCAGAGTTGATCATTAGAAATTCTTTTTTTCAAAATCGGTTCACAATTGACGGAGCAATCAGTGGACATACAATAAAAAAACATACATACAGTCAGACATAGAACCTCCTCGTTTTTCGAAGTCGGTTAAAAAAACCGGCCAAGTGCGTGTCGGACCACGCACAATGAAGGGCTCCGTAGTTGAGATGAATTTATCCCAATTATAGTTGACAAACATGTTCTCCCACACATCGATACATACGGTCAATTTTCCAACTGCACATGTAAACTAAGTTTAAATCGCAATAAAAAAAAAACTACGTTAGAAAACCGCAAATTAACGATTTCCGAACTTTTTGCTTGACATAATTATGCTCTGAGGTCAACGGGAAATGCCGGATACATTTTGATTTAATTGCGAGTATCAAAATATTTCGCATAAATGACAGTGTTTTTTTTATTACGTTGACTTAGAAGCTTGATTTTTTTAGAGCTCCAAGGGATCGTAAACTTACCAATTAGATGTTAATTTCAAATAGATACTTCCACGCGTTCCTGAGAAAAAGGGTATTGACATACAGACAGACGGACAACGAATAATTGATCCTATAAGGGTACCGTTTCTTTCCTTTTGATGTACGAAAAAATGAAATGCTATTCATTGGTAAGCACCACTTGAGAACGGGTGGACCGATTAGGCGGATTAGGATTTAAAATATTCGTAATAGTCCAAATTAGGTATTTATGGAAAGAAATATTAAAAAAGTGAGTGAAAAAACTGAACGTCCCTTTTTAGGGTTTCGGAGTCTCAACAACAGACCCGTCCGTCTGTCGTCTGTATTAATAGCCGACAAAGTGGTAAATTAAAATCTTGGTTTTTTCTTAAGTATCCACGTAACCCTACACGTAACGTGGAGATGATATTTTTTTTTCTCGTCTATCCCATAGTGTGGGGCATCGTTGGATAGGCCGTTCAAAAATATTACGGATTTGTGAAAACCATTTTTTGATTCAGGCATCCGTTTGCGTAATATTGAGCTTTAAAGTGCAAATTTTTGTTAGAGTCAAGTTTTTTCTAGTACTCAAACCTCAGTTGGTTCAATATAATTTATTAATCTATCATTTAAAATGATTTTTAATAAATGTATGCAAAGTTAATTCATTAGATCGGCACTAAAATCTAAATGAGAGTCATTCCGGACGCGATTCTACCGAACTTGTCCTTGATATAGATTGTTTAGATTCGCTTCATCGATGTATTTTAATCTTCCTCTGTATCTAGCTCATTATTTAAAAACATACGGTAAAACATTACAGACGTTTTAGCTTTACGATTATTTGCCAAACGTGTTCCAATAAGTATGTTCACAGGTACCTACTTGACGGAATTTTGCGCCATGTGCAGCTCGAAAACCAAGCTCGAAAAAATTTGAAATTTTTTGAAGGAAAATGCTAATCCATTGCTTTATAATGTTTGAAAAATTCGTCTGCTCATCATCGCATATAACGTAATTAATGTTGTTGAACTGTGAAAATTAAAGGCATTGGCATAATATGTGTGCTACGCAATTAGCCCGATAAACGGTTGCATTTCTACCACGTATGTTTTCAAACATCGTTAAATCAACCAAGCGGGCTGTTTCAAAATATTACAAAACTGTAAGATGATCCAAAACTATATTACTAGTAAAGCTATTGCATTACCAATTTAATTTTAAAACCTAATATATCAAAACATGCTATTAATTTGAAGTATTCGTGTCAAAATCAAATTTTAAACGATTCAAATTATTATTAGAAGTTTATTTTATTTATTTATTTATTTAATTCAGACACAGTGATCCATATTTTTGTTAGTATACTTAAGAATTATGTTAGTAACCAAAGATTCAAATACACAACTACAATCAAACTATTATATCTAAAAATAATAAAAATTTAATTTAAATAAAAAATAATTTAAAATATAATTTAAATTTAATAAAATTAATTTTGTTTAATATATAGCAATATTGATTTTCAAATCATTCCCTGCAACCAATTTTTTTTTTTTTTAATTGTATACTTCTTTAGGCGCGTTGAGCACTTTTTTTACGTACAACGGGGTATCTCTTGGCCTTCATCTCACCTGATGGTAAGTGATGATAAGGCTGAAGATGCAAGCGAGCTTTACCCGAATCCTCAACCACAGAGGAACTGGCTATCTTACCTCTAAATGCCGAAACACAACAAATGCTGTTAACATTGTTGTTTTGGCGACAGACTTAGATAAGATGGTGGTAGCTAGCCAGGCGGACTTAGAACAAGCCCTACCACCAACCAAACCGAGCAGAAATGTTTGCCCCCGCTGGGAATCGAACCCGGGACCTCTGAATCTGAGACAGGTGGTTTTACCACTAGACCACAGAGGTGGTGGTGGTGTGAGAGGTGAACAAAAATCATGGAACTCGCGTCAACGTCACCAAACACTTGCCATGAGCTATAGAATCATGGAACTCGCGTCATCGTCACCGAACGCTTTCCATGACCTATTTATGTATACTGTGTATATATATATATATATATATATATATATTTTTTTTTTACTACTGATATAAAGCGATGGATGAGGTCTATGATGGACCGAGCGTGCCCAGAAGATGCCTGTTCACTCTTGCTTTAAAGGCAGACGCGTTATATGTGGAAGGGAACACAGACGCTGGCAGAGAGTTCTACACTTTGGCTGTGCATATAATAAATGTGGAGGAGAAGCGCTGAGTACGACTGGACAGGATATCAACCAAGTACGGAAATTTTCTTCTCTTTGAATGGGTTGAGTAGGGTGTATACTGTGAACGGTCGTAGTTTTTTTATTGTACTTTTATTTTTTATGTTTGTAGGAATCTCATTTCTGCAACTTTTTCGCGCAAATGTCCATTCTCGGAAATGTCTTTTCGCGCAAGTGTCCTGCTACCGTTAAATAAATGTAATAAAAACTAAAATCGCGACTAAATGTCAAATCATCAGGTAAATTCTATAAATATTCAACGTTAACTAACACGTTTCCTACTAATCTTCTACAAATTGATAGTATTTTTTTTTTTTTGGAACAAACAAGTTCTAAGTTATTGCATCCGGATGTTCTCGTTCCTGTTCTTGTTTTAATAATTTAACTTTATTTTTAAAATCAAATAATTACCCACCTCTTAATATTATCAGCAATAAGTTTGAATAGACATACAAACAATTACTGTGTAAAAAAAACGCTTTTAATGTTGTTTTGTTTCGTAGATACGAAAACCCAGTATATAGCATTATTTATTTGATTCAATTATTTTAATCAATAATGTTCTTTTATTAATTATGTTATTTTATTCAATTATTTAAAAAAAAAAATTAGCCAGATGGCTCATTAATTTTATACCTACCAAGGTAAAAGTAAAAAAAGTAAAAGTTTTTATTTTGGAACAACAACAAATTGACATAATTACAATAGAAACGGTGATAGCTACAAAAGTTAAAAACTGTGTCGCAGCTATCAACGCCCGTCTAAACATAAGAAACACATTGTTCCAGACTTAACTGTGACATAGGTACAATGTAGGGTAGGTATATTGCAAGACTTAACATTTCAAATTATTGTTGAAAAAGTTATACATTCGGCAACACTAAAATACTGCATTAAATCTTAACGGTTTTCATTTCTGCAACTTATTCGTGCAACTGTCCTCTCGCGCAAGTGTCTTTCGCACAAGTGTACCACATCCTTATTCAACACAAAGAAAAAATATTTTATATGAAATTCGTGCTCAATTTAAAAAGTTAACCTTTAGGATGAATAAAACCAGATTCCTAACGAAATCAACTCTAAATGAATTAAATCAAACCTCAACAAATGTGTTAGAATACTGTATCTTTGGCCACAAATCGATAAGTACAGTCCACGGAGAGTCAATCATAAGTCCTTGTTACTTGATTAAATAAATGTATTATTATAAGTACCGAATCTCTCTATTATGGCGTCTTCTAACACAGGCATTATCTGCTTAAAAGGAGGCGCCATTCACCAACAAAATGTAAACAACTATGGGTCAAGAAATAAACATTTTTGTATTTTTTTGTATTTTTTTTTTGTAATTAAACATTTTTTTTTGTATTTTTATTTTTTTATTTTTTGTATTACGATTTCATAACGAATTTTGTGTCGATCAAAGTGTCTCCAAGTGTAGAAAAGGCCTTACAATGACTTTGGTATAGTCGACCTCGTAATTGCTGGCACTTTAGACAAAACTCCCAATAAATTGAAAGTTCACGAAGGTTGAAATTATCTAACTATCACATTGGTCTCAAAGGAAAAATAGACCTTGCATTTTATGGCAAGTGTCATTCAACCTTAGGCTCCTACCCTAAAAGGTCACTTGCGTGTCGTATTTTTATCATAAACTTGGACTCGACTCATACTTTTGCTTGCAACCTCCTATCTTAACACTCATAGTATGACGTGACATTGTAATTATATCAATTCAAATAAAAACTACATTATAGGACATCCGCTCTCATTAGATTGTCAGTGCAGATCAATAAAACATTAGATCGTTATACAGTAGTACAGTGTATTTTAGTGTGTGTAGTGTATTTGTGTTTTTTTTTTTTTTTTTCTTGGGCTTCTCAGAGTGTAACCACTAAGGTTCCGACTCTTTAACCGGACTTTCCTGTGGCTGCCTTAAGCTCCTAACGAAACTTTTTGTTTGTCACTTCTCATTAGATTTTATACTGAGCTGTGACGTAACGAGCCCCCACTCTCCAAGTTTAATGTGTTTTATCTAAATCATTTTTTATTAATATGATAAAGCAAAAAATACGTGTCTAATATTTTTTTTATTATCTGATTGACGGACTAACCAAATTTCTTTTTTTTTTACACAGGCATCATCCCTATTGTATTTTTGATTATTGAATTTGTTATGAAGTTTTAGTTATTGCATTCTTGCTTACAGAAAAACTGAGTTCCTGAAGGACCAATAAAAAGTTGCTTGGAGAGAGTTAATAGATTTCGATTCGCTGACTCCAAATATGTAACTCAACGAATATAACTCAAAATCGTCCAAAATCGAGTTATTGCATTCTTCGTTAGCGCAGCAGTATGATAAGCCGCATATTTTTCTCACGCGTCGTATGCAAAGTATATTTAGAAAGGAATAAATAGGATTGATTTCAAGGTGCTCTAGTTAACCGAAACTGTTCGGTGTTAGGTTTTAAGTAGAAGTTACGAAATCCTGATATGAATGTCCTGGCTAACACTCGTTAAGGCTCCTACAAACGGGCGCAATACGCGACGCGATACAAAGAGACCGCGCGGCACGCGGTGTCTTTGTGTTTAATCATTATTTTAGACAATTTAGGTAATTGTTTGGTGCTACTGCAAGTTTATAGAAAAAGTATGTCTGTATGATTTTATATCTTGTTCATCAATGCAGTTTCGTGAAAAGCGTGCAGATTTTAAAATACGAAACGTTTTAACAAAAATCATTAATTAAAACTCTATGGATTCTTTGCTTTTGTGATCCCAGGCTCTCTATATTTCTGCCAAAGTTCAGCGGTTTAAGGCTTCGTGCACGAAAAAAAACTCTCTTTTGTCAATTTCTTATCCAATTGTGAGAAAACTTGAAATAATCGAAACATTAAGTCTGTGTAACTATAAAAGTACTGTTTTCATGGTGCTAAACCATTCGTGTCAGTCACAGCAGCTTTTAATAGCTTCATCATTTTTGTGCTCTCCAAAATATAGTTTATTGCGCCATTGATTTACTTAATGAAGATATCGTATAATCATAAAATAAAATTTTGATTATATTTCAAGGATAGCCGAAGACTAATTTGTGATTTTTAAATTTCTTGATATAATTTGCTAAATAATAGGAAAAATATATTACTGACGGGGTTTAAAAAAAAAGGTTTTTCCAATATTGTTTTTCTGCTATATTTTGTATGGAAATTGAAAAAATTGATTCAGCCACATGCAAGTAGACCATATAATAATTTTGAGGATATTTTATAATGTTGAAAATCAAAAGTAATTTCTTGTAGAATGATGTTCAAATGTCAGTCTCGCGTCATTTTTAGGAAAACTTGTTGCGAATAATAGTGATTTACCGTGAATACTTAATTTATTTGAAAAATCCCATTCAGCCACATGCAAAACAAAGAACACGACTTTTAAAATCACAAATAATTTTGTTTAAATTATTTTTCCCTTTCTCACAAACAATTAACAAAATTGATCATAATCAGTCGATTTCGTGCACGGCCCCTTAAGCGTGAAAACGTAACAGACAGACAGAGTTACTTTCACATTTATAATTTATAGTATGAAAGTATGGATTATAGTTATAGTATTGAAGTATGGATTATTAAAACAAACTGTTGACTTAAAGTTAGCCCTAGGCTAAACGAATATAGTATACAAGCTTTTGCCCGCGGCTCCGCCCGCGTGGATGTCAGTTATCGCGTAAAAAAGTAGCCTATGTCCTTCTCCATATCCCAGGCTATATCACTGCCAAATTTCATGACGATCGGTTCAACGGTTTAGGCGTGAAAACGTAACATACAGACAGACAGACAGAGTTACTTTCACATTTATAATATTAATATGGATTATCAAACACAAAAAACAGTACCGAAAAGAGTACAAATAATTGTTTGTCGTTAATTGTGTGTGTTAGAGTAAACAAACAAATTTATTTGGGTTTACATAATTGGACTTGATACGCAGCCGTGTGTACTACAAGGCTGCATATCAAGCTATACATTTCCAGTATCATCGGACCTTTTATTGTACGGAAATCCTATACAATGCGAGATCAGCTTATACTGGAAATGTATAGATTCATATGTAGCCCGTGTGTACCCAGGTATTATGTTATTACATTCTCAGTCACACCGCTACGGCTATGAAATAAGTAGGCTAAAATTCAATACATATGGAGTACCTAGTTTAAAATGCCTAGGTACTGCCGATATATTCTGTACAAATCTCACCGTGAAAACTTCATTATCATCATCATTTCAGCCAAAAGAAGTCCAAGCACCGCCACTTCAACCGGTTCTGTGCTTCCCGCATCCAGCGGATTCCTGCGGCCTTCAGAAGGTCATCGGTCCACCTTGTGGGAGGCCTTCTAACGCTACGTCATCCGGTACGCGGTTGCCACTCCATAACGTTTCAGCACCATCGGACATCTGTTCTGCGACCAATGTCCCCTGTCCACGTGAAAACTTAGGTGCACAGAAGGACAGAATGAACGAGGTAGGTACTGACTTTCACGCAAAAATCAAGCAGAGAGGCTAAAATAACTGATACTGGTGCCGATTCCCTTGTTCATAAACTAAACTTTTAAGTTCAGTGCATCTTTTTCTTTCTATTTCATTATGAAAAGGACAGAAGATAAATTTTAGTTTAGTCCTGTCAAATTAATCAGCGCCTGTCACTACTCCATAGAAGTTTAGACGTAATTAAAAACTTGCCGACAAAAAATACCTCAAAATACGTCAAGCGCTGATTAATTTGACAGGACTAAACTTAAATTTATCTTCTGTCCTTTTCTTAATGAAATAGAAAGAAAAAGATGCACTGAACTTAAATTTAGTTTATTTTGTGAACAAGGGAATCGGCACCAATAGCTATAAATAACTAACAAAAAAGTAACATTACCACAAAACAAAACAATGCTGAAAAATCTGTCCAAAAGCAGCTGAAACAATAGTGACGTCATTCGATCAAACAAAGGTCAATAATATGAAATCACGCAAAATATAAGCGGATACCGGACTATGTCGAGGGTAACTAGTACAAAAATAATATAATCTATATCTGCAGGAAATTATCTGTGAGACTAGGTAGCCTTAAAAGCATTGACCTTGCTACCAAATTTTAATGCATTAAAATTATAAAATTTATAGATCATGTATTGAAATTTTTATTTATTTAATAAATATTATGTACGGTCGACTGCAAAAATCCATGGACAGTACAGAAATAAAATCGTGTGAAGCGAAAAGCGAAAGCTAGTTCTATTTTCGAAAATTTGAACTCAAGCGTTCACTGGAAAACAGACACTAAGGCCCGTATTACAGAACGTCACTCAATCCTCAAGCAATACTTAAAACTAGATTCAACCAATCAAATGGCCTGAATCTAGTTTTAAGTAATGCTTGAGTATTGAGTGACGTTCTGTAATACGGGCCTAAGGTATCCATGCAATTTTGCAGGTGAGTGTACACACACATAAACAGACAAGAAGAAAGGAACAGAAAAATACGTACAAAGTAGTAAGTAGAGAGAGGAGGGGTGGGGGGAGGGGGGAGAGGTAGTGGTGGTGGTAAGTAGTGTGTACGTATTTTTAATATTATTGAAGTAAAATCTTTATGAGCAAATTTTTTTTATTTTTTTCTTTTTCGTTGTCTTTCAACTGTCTTATTTTATATTTTATTTTATTGCACGAAGTGCTGTAAGGCAAGTAACTACTTTTTATTTGGTTGAAAATTATATATTATTTCCATATTTATAGTCCACAGATATGTGTAGAACATTTCCATATTTAGCAATCCTTCAAACAGTCTATTATTACCGCCTGACGTCAGCAACGGTAACAAATCCATAAAATTATAGTTAACAATCAACATTATTAATACTAGCTAGAGGTATAGGAAATAGGTTGAATAAAATGAATGACGATAAACATATTAAATTATCCGTATTTTTAACAAACGCCGTGAAAATACGCTACCAATAAGTTTCTTTATTAAAATACTATAAGAACGAATGTTTACTTAAAATAAAAACAAACAAAAAGAATTCCTTCGAGCCGGATTTGAACCAGCGACCTATGGATATCAGCTTCTCATTCCTACTACAGTCCACCGCTCTACCAACTGAGCTATCGAAGGCTTACGGTAAGTGATGAAATTTCTAATCAGTTCTTGTTACATATTATTCATAGATGCTTTGTTTTGTTTCGTAATAGGCTATTCAATCCAATGACATAGATATAAAGTGTCCGTTATAACTTAATAATAAATACACAGGTAAGTCCTACACAAAAAACAATCTGATGATATTTTAACTATTAAAATTAAATTATTATACAGTATTTAATCATAATAAATATACCTAGTTTTTTTTTTTTTTTGAAGTTGTTTAAAATTTTCAGAATCAGTTATTACTCAAATAAATTACAAGAGAAGAAATTACATAGAACGGTAAAAATAGCGTAATAATAAAAAAAGGAAAATACAAACAATATCGAAAAGTATAAAAAGTGACGCCCCCGGGTGGGCTCGAACCACCAACCTTTCGGTTAACAGCCGAACGCGCTAGCCAATTGCGCCACGGAGGCGGATGAACTTTTCGTCGAAATTTCTAATTCCGATAAGTTTATGAAATATAGATCTATAAACAAACGTTTGATTATAATAAAGTACCTTGGGGTACCCTGTATGTGAATCATTGATTGCGTAAGCAGAATCCATTTAAACGGGATTTTAGGAGACGGTTTGGCTTGATTCTTCCCTTTTTTTTGTACTTACCGCGTTATTGGTACAATTTTTCCAAGGGTAAGTTAACGTTAAATTACTTAATAAACATCCTTTAAAAAATTAAAAATAATTATTGCTACTATGTCTCATAATTAAGTAGGTTTAACTATTACAAACTTAGATGTCAAAGTAATTTAAAATAGGTACTTACTTACATAATTCACAAATCTAATTTCATAACTTTTGGCAACAAAGCAAAATCATAATTACACACAAACTTCTAATAATAAAAGGGCAGTAAGTGCCTACGACACGAACAATATACGTAAGTACTTAGTTGTTATAGAGAAATAAAGCCACATTGACATTTCACGACTTACGACTCTGGGTTAAAGTGGACATGACAAAGACATAATAACTTGCCATTATCTGTATTAAAGAGAATGTTAACTTTAGCTTGGTAAAATGCCCTTCAGTTTTTATTCACTGAAATTAAGTAATTTGCGGCTGATTTTGATATGGGTCCATATCAAAATCAGCCGCGTTTCGCGGGCGCGACGCAACACTAGTAGCAAAATTTCTTTGTCCCTGCCTGTCGCGCTCGCAATATCGCGCGAGGCTGTACGAGCCTTTTCAACTCTCGGTGTTGCGCCGAGCATTGAGAATCCAACAAAGTGCATCCTAGCCTAGCGCGTCGAAAAATACCACTTTTCGATTTCCAACTCTCGGCGCTAAGCGGTGCGTTGAAAATCCAATGCGCGAAAAATAATCGCAGCGGAAAAGCATCGACCGTGCAAACCTGCACCCTAATTGCGTAACACACTATGAAGGATATTGCTAATCCATTGCTCGAAAAATTTGTCTGTTCATCAACGCGAATACCGCAATGAATGTTGTTGTACTGTCAAAATGAAACCCATTATGCAATTACCCCGCTGGGCTTATTGTCTGTAGATTCTGGCTTACAGGAGCTGCTATGACTAGGATTGAGGAATATTGTGGCAGCCTCATTTAAACGTTGATGTTGTAGAATTGCAAAACATTTGGGAATATTTAGCTTCCAAAACCTGAATTTTACACCTACATGCTAAGTTCCTTGTAGGAATGTGATTATGATAACTTGATAATTAAACATAAACTCTATAAACACTGAGATTTATGACAAGAATTCAAATTAATTGAAGTACTAATGATGCTTCTTAATTTGGAGTATGTTGAATAAATAAAACCTTGCTTAAATAATTATAATATATATGTAGGTATACTCCATTTATAATATAATATAACATAACTTTAACATTTGAGTCGAGCTGTAATTAAAACCAGTGCATTTGCTCTTTGTTTTCAACTTACTTTTTCGTCATGTATGAATATAAATGCAAACTGCCAGTAACGCATGCAAATTATACTCCATTTATACATTAGACAAATAACTGTTCTCACCCTTTCGTTATTTCGATGTAAACGTTTAATAAACTCCGTTATTTCACGATAAATACAAAGCACCGTAATCTATTTACCATTTACATTAAAAAAAATAACTCTAAAGTGCAGTAATTTCAACAATATTACACAATGACTGTCGTTATTTAGCCGTTATTTGTCTAATGCTATATTAAATGGAGTATAGGTAAATGGGATCCAAAAAGATGACCCGCGCTCACTGAATCGAACCGCGGTCTCCCGCGTAAAGGGTCCCTGATACAATCAATCGCAATTGTAAATTTTTACGTGATTGATACACTTTGATACGCAAATTGATCGTCTACCAAATGCAATTAATTGAACGATTGAAAATATTACTACAATTTCAATTGTGGTGTTAGTGAAAATGGGCATATAAGTGACTAATAATGGGATACCTACGTCACATTACTTTTATTCATTTGCGAATGTGTGAACAAAGGCCCGATAAATAGATACGTGAAGTGATTCAGATTGCTAATGTAGAGAAAGCTGGAAAGTACCTTACGTAAGCCATAAATCGGTGGTTTACTTGTTCAAGTCATATCTGATAGATTGAGTGCTGAAGTTAGGTAATAAGTATATTAAGCAGTGTTACCAACTCCTAAAAAAAATACCCCTAAGATCAAGATGAAATGCCCCTAAATAACCCTAAATGCAAACTCAAACTCAACTCAAACTCAAACTCAAAGCATTTATTTCAAATAAACCAATTACAGGCACTTTTGAATTGTCAAGGGGTCGGTCAGTCAGAAAGATGAAGCTAGTTGCCCATTCCAAAGCGTAGTAGGTTCCTATGGAGAAGAACGGGCAAAAAACTCCACGGACACTCTTTTAAAACAAAATATTGTTACAAAATATGGGTTACATCATTCATGTTGAAGTTATACATGTGAGAACAATGTAGAAAGACGTGCACGTTAGAAGCGTCCGTAATAGAAACAATTCAAAAATTAAAATATATTCAAAAGCCCCAAAAAATACCCTATATTGTGTACTTATTCAAGGGTATTGTTTAAAATGAGTTTCCCATTTTATTAAGGGAAATAAAATATAACTTAGTTTTAATTACTTTTTATTAGAACTTATAATTAAGGTGATATGCGAAAAGCTAACTGGGCGATAAGAAAGTGACGGGGTCAATTACGTGTAACGAACAACTCGTATCGAGACTCGTATAGTACCACAGACTTTTAGCTTTTTTTTGACGTGACAACGTCTAATAAATCGATGAAGGCCAGCTGCATGCACGAAAATGTCCCGTTACGCTCATTGTCCCGTTACGCGCATTGTCCCGTTACGCTCATTGTACGTTTGCGCCGCAACAATGTTTTGCTATGACGTTGTTACATTAAACTATCGTCCGTAAACCAACTTTACAGACAACCAATTTTTACTCGTTTTGGTCAGTCATATTAGTGATGCATGAAATATTATTTATGTCTCTAAAAATAGCCCTAATTTTTTTTAAACCCTATAAAAACCATTTGCATATTTCCGCCTAAATTTGGGGCTAAAACCAAGCCTGGAAGCCTGATATTAAGTATAGTATGGATGACAGAGAGCAGCGGTGGCCTAATGGTAACGGGCCCGACTTACAAGTTGTAAGTCCTGAGTTCGCTTTACTCAAAACGGTGAAGGAAAACATCGTGAGAAAACTGTCATGTCCTAGAACCAAAAATTCGAAGACATGGACATCTATCAACCCGCATTGGGCCTGCGTGGTGGATTATTTCCCACTCTCTCTCGAAGAGAGGAGGCCTGTGTCCCAGCAGTGGGAAATTTATAGGCTAATTATACTATCGATGACGGAAAGACAGACAGACAAATATGATGACATACCAAGAGCATTAATTAACAACAAAACTATCAGTCGTAGTTGATGAGCTACCATGAGTTCGGTTCAGCAATAGGTACAAAGGTCTAAGTTATTCTAGCGAATCCCTATATGTCAGTGACCTTGAGTGGTTAGCTTGCGTGTTCAGAGGCCCTAGTGTGAGTTTCTTTCTTTTAACCATCTCGATTTTACGCATCGATCACGTTCGGCGTTCTGATTGGCCTCCGATTCACCTTTCACCAATCAGAGTACTCGATGCGTAAATTCGAGATGGTTAAAATAAACTCACACTAGGGCCTCTGTATTGAGCTCACGCAACAGCGTAGTACATACGTCCAACCAGTAATAGGACTCGCCCATCCAGGAGTGTTGTCCCAAATAAGACGCATTATTAATTCATTACACATAAAACAAAAGGTATTTTAATTAAACACGTATACTAAAAGATTAATAATTAAATTATCTTTTAAAAGGTGAAGGTTTCAGAAAAATACGCTTGATAGATTTTACGTGATTCTCAGTTTTTTATCCACGTTAAACATGTGGCGGTATCAACAACACCACATGCGAACTACGCATCAAAGACCTGACGTCACAAATCCTGCATCGCGCTATCAGAGTTTACCGTGCGACTAGCATTTATACAACATCCCGACATCAACCATTTGGGCAGTTGCCCACCATTCACACACCCGTCTGGTCGTTCATATAATATGTTATTAAGAAAATGCTCTAATTTAACACATATTTTTTTACAAATCATTAACACTACTCGTTTAGACGTGATCTTCAATATAAAATCATTAGAAGTCGGTTATCGTTGCCTTAAGTCTGCAAGATTAAAGTGTCCGAATAGATGAGTCAAGGACACATGAGACAAACTGAAGCATAAATAAATAAACTTATTATTATTAAGTATTTTGGACCCGGGGGTCCCGGACCTTTGAAAGGCATACGAGGGGCCGAAGCCAACCCTATTTAGACGTGATCTTCAGTATAAAATTTCGCTATTCAGCCGCGGAACTCTAAAGAGAGAGACACACCTTTTTGTAATACATTATTATGCGGTAGGTACAAAGGTTACCTATTTGTTTAATCTTGTAACCTTTGCATCGCCTTCACCTTTCCGTAGGGCACGCGAAACTGGGACAGACCGACAGACAGACCAATTATATTATATCGCTATCGATTCAGGTATTCCGTTCACTTCCTACTGCGAGTCCGGTATATCTTGATCGGACCACGGATTTTGCAATTTGTTAGGCTATTCATTTTCTTGGCCAACTTGGCAGGATTTGTTGAAAAGAATAGAATAGAATAGAATTAATTTATTTCTCAGTATATATTTATTTATGGCTATGCTCGGAGTTTCCTTGGAGGATAAAATCAGGAATGAAATTATCCGAAAGAGAACCGGAGTTACCGACATAGCTACAGAGTAAGCAAGCTGAAGTGGCAGTGGGCTGGCCATATTTGTCGAAGGACCGATGGCCGGTGGAGCAGACGAGTCCTGGAGTGGAGACCGCGTATCGGCAAGCGTAGTTTGGGACGCCCCCCAGCTAGATGGACCGACGACTTCAAAAAGGTGGCTGGGATAGACTGGATGCGGAAGGCGGAGGACAGGGTGTTGTGGCGCAGCATGGGAGAGGCCTATATTCAGCAGTGGACTGCGATAGGCTGAATTGATTGATATATTTATTTATTTCTCAGTACATACCTACTAAGATTAGAATAAAAGTAAATGATTCGTCATTTAAAGAAACCTTTGTTACAGTCCGTTCAACCGATTTGGACTTCTATTCCGTAGGCATAAGGATGGCATTAAAAGCAGAAAAGTGGTTACAATACCAACTGTTTACTGCAGCTGCCATCTGTCATGCCACCAACACAATAGAAGTCAAAATTGGTTGTACGGACTGTAAAAAAGGTTTACTTAAATGTCTTATGTTATTTCAAATGAAGTATATACATATATGGTGTGGTAATATTGCCACGGCGCGGTTTAAAAGAAAATGTAGGGAAAAAAATTGAAGAGTATTTTTAGCTGGTTTGGTCATGTTGAGAGGTTGAATGGAAGGGCGACTAACAAAAGGTATTTACAAGGCAGATGTGAGTGGAAACGCTGGGAGGACTTAAAGTGACCTAATTTTTATTTTAATATTGTTGTCCTACATTTGTCATTTCTTTTTATTTTAATATTATTTCATTATGTAGCTTTGATCGAATGAGTTATAGATGTGTATAGAGGTCAAACAAAGTTAATTTCTAAGTGTCCCCTACAACAGGGGAAGAGCGCTAATGTCTGAAATACTGATATTATTCGCGTCGATACGTCACCAACAATTTAGCTTGTATAAAATCAGTAATTTTAACTTAGCTTATGTATATAGGAAATATAATTTCCTCGTCAAGATGTGTAATAATATACCATGTATGTATCATGTAAAATCGATGATGAGCGCGCTGATGCGTCATCAGAAATGAGTTTTATTGACAAATGTTCCTATTTAAGTAGGTGTCCATATTTTGCACACTTTTTTTTTAACAAGGGCTTCTGGGGATTGACTTTGAGAGGTCGTGACTCTTTAACTGGACTTTCCTGAGGCTGCCTTAAGCTCCTAAAAACTTAAAGTCTCCAGCCAGGGCAGTTTTTTACACACAATATTCCCCACCTATAAATAGGTTATTTTTTAACGGGAAAATTGAGTTTTTCGTAACAAAAAATTTAATTGATTCTTTTTAATGAAAATTTTATTTAATTTATTCACACTGTTGGCTGCAACTCGCCCCAATTGGGGAGGCCTATGTCCAGCAGTGCACGTTTTTCGGCTGAAATGATGATGATGACTGTTGGCCGGCAGTACCAACCTTTCGAAAAATGGGTGGTACTATCTGACGGCCAACTCAACCACTGCGTGCGCTCATTGGTCGAATCAAGTAACGCGCGCTTCCCCAGCTTCCTGTTACACACTTCCGTCCCTTTTCACTAAATCACTGCCACAGATTGCAGGAAAGCGAGAGGAAAATTGCTACAGATCAAAAGTATTTAGGTGACTATCCTAATTGAATTAACAGGCATCTACCTGATTGGACTGTCGTGTGTAGGTAGTGTAGTGTCGTTCTATTGTCTTTTAAGTCTATCTTGTCGTTTAAAAGCGATTGATTGATTACGCTATATTAAGAGGTAGCAACAAGATATAGCTACATATTTTTTTTTTTACACGCAACGGGGAAGCTCTTGGCCTTCATCTCACCTGATGGTAAGTGATGATAAGGCCGAAGATGGAAGCGAGCTTCACCCGGAATTCTCAACCACAGAGGAACTCAAAAAAATAGCAAAAATAGTCATCGATCTTTTAGCAGTAGGAACACGGTCTGTTCAAGGAGTACCAAAAAAAATTGAGAATGAGCAGCATAGTTGGAATACTGCAGGTCATTTGGAATACTCCGATAGCTTAAGGCCCATATATATGCCAGTGACCTTGATTGATTAACTTGCGTGTTCTGTACTGAGCTCACGCAACGCGTCGTACGTCCAGCCAGTAATAAGACTCGCCCATCCAGGAGCGCTGTCCCAAATAAGACGCATTATTAGTTTATTATCTTCGATCAATAATCGAAGTTATACATTATACATAAAACAAAAGGTATTTTAATAAAACACGTATACTATAAGATTAATAATTAAATTATCTTTAAAAAGGTGAAGGTTTCGGAAAAATACGCTTTATAGATTTTGCGTGATTCTGAGTTTTTTATCCGCGTTAGACATAACTTTAAAAAATAATTTCACTATGTAATATAAATATAATCTAAAATTTTCACATATTAAGTTATTTAAAAAATACTTTAATTTAACGTCGTATTTTAGGAGCTCGTGGCTAAGTAATAACAGCCGCACGGGTCGATCCGTCAGGTTAAGCTACGCTTGCCGGGGTTGGTCCGTGGATGGGTGACCATCTTTACATACCGAGACTCCTTCGTGCCTCGGAAAGCACGTTAAGCCGTTGGTCCCGGCTGTCATTGGTGAATCTTTGACAGTCGTTACGGGTCGTCAGAAGCCCAAAAGTCTGACAGCCAGTCTAACCAAGGGGTATCGTGTTACCCAGTTACAGGGTTGTGGAGGTCAGATAGGCAGTCGCTCCATGTCAAATACTGGTATTCAGCTGCATCCGGTTAGACTGGAAGCCGACCCCAACATAGTTGGGAAAAGGCTAGGCAGATTGACTTTAATTTAACGTATATTTTTTCCAAATCATTAACCCTACTCGTTTAGACGTGATCTTCAGAATAAAATCATTAAAAGTCAGTTATCGTCGGCTTCAAAAAGGTAAACGTCATCACACGGACTCGATTTAATTTTGAAAATAGATAAAATAAGTGCTCAATCAAAAGCAAATTCATGGTGCTTTAAACTTTAAGTATGTAGGTACATCTATACTAATATTGTTACTGTTAGCCTGAATCATCCCACTACTAAAGACCTCTCCCCATGACTTCCAGCTCTTTCGATCCAGGGCTAATGTGGACAACTGGTCGTTTGTTTTCTCCAGCGATCTTCTACGGGGTCTGCCGCGGCTCCTTCTGGCTGTGTCAGCAGCTGTACAAGAAATAAAAAGCAACAGCATACCATATAGCTGCATACAGCATAACAAGAACTAGCAAGAGCCTCTTGTGCCAATGACACAAATAGAAAAAAACAAAATGATTTGTATACAACCAGTAACAAATCATGGGGCGGTCCTCAATGATTGTAACCTAATGTTACAAGGCATTACATGATTGGACAAGACAATAGCCCAGGGCCTAATAACATTTCTCATAGATATTGAATGAAATAGTTTAGCAATCTATTGTTCGGACAAAATTGAGTTATTGAAAAAAAACCTCACGCATTCGGTATTGGCAAGGTTATAGAAATACGACTTTTGTAATTTGGACATCTATTATCTATAATTTTGGAAAAAAAGATTGGCTTTTATTATTTTTAAGTTTGTTGTTACTATTTTCTTGTAGATGTTGCAAATAATTATTTTAGAGAAGAAGAATAATCCAATATCCTCTTACGAATCATCAAAACTTTTTATTTGAAAATTTTAATGTGCCTTTGTTTAGATATAAAAGTAGGTATCTTTATCGTATCCATACTAATTTCATAAATTTGAAAGTAACTCTGTCTATCTGTCTGTCTGCCTGTCTGTCTGTCTGTATGTTACGTTTTCACGCCTAAACCGCTGAACCGATCGTCATGAAATTTGGCAGAGATATAGCCTGGGATATGAAAAAGAAAATAGGCTACTTTTTTACGCGATAACCGACATCCACGCGGGCGGAGCCACGGGCAAAAGCTAGTTCTTAATAATTTGTTGATGAGCTGTGGATCCATATACTCGTATATAAAATGGTAAACTGACTGACTGACTGGGTGATATATCAACACACGGCCCAAACCGCTGATCCTAGAGACATGAAACTTGGAGGGCGTATTCTTTGTGAAGAGTAAGTATCCACTAAGAAAGGATTTTTGGAAATTCCACCCCTAAAGGGGTCAAATAGGGGATGGAAGTTTAAATGAATGTCCGTCAGTTTTGAAGTTAGGAGTCTCAGAGTTTTTGATAATTCTACCCCCGAAGGGTTAAAAAGGGGGATATAGTTGAAAAGTCCTTAATTTTCGAAGACAAATCACAAAATTTACTATCTAGGCTTATGGTTGGAAGCTAACGCAACGGTGTTGTTAGAATTTCAACCCTTAAGGGGGTGAAAAATGGGGATGAAATTTTGTTTCAATTAAAGTTCTTTATTTTTTAAGTTAAAATCACTAATATTTCGGCATAAGGTTGGAAACCTTTTTTTTTTTTAATTTCAACCCAGACTCTTGTGGTCTGAAAAGGGGAATGAAGTTTTGTATTGAAGTAAAAATAATATATATTTTTCGACATCCACGCGAGCGAAGCCGCGGGCAAAAGCTAGTTTACTTATAAGACTGTTGATATAATAAGGATCACTTTTCTTTGTATGGGATTTTAATAAGAAAAGACGTGTGTTCTACTACAAGCGTATTGAGCGACTAGTTTTTGTTTGAAGTAATGCCTATTACATATTGTGTCACCCCTTGTCAAATTTTCTACATATAAATCTGTAACTTTTATGGTATGCAACAAAGAGTATTCTATTCTATTCTATATTTATATGACATATACATAGCTATTACTAAGTAGGTATGAGCGTTGAACGCAATACGTCACAACAAAGACTATAAGTAAGGTTTATGTTTAAACAACTTTTCACCGTTACCAAAACGCCTTCACACCGTATTTGTTTACGTGCGTGTTCAGTGTTCAGCCTATTTTCTCAAGGGAATAAAGGCGCGGGCCCACCACGGCGCATGCTGTGCACGGGCACGCGGCGCATTTTAGCTGCGTGTATTAATTTATTTGACAACGTGGGTCTAAGTTTCCACTGGAGTACACGAATATGACCCACGACTATGCCCGCGTGGCACGGCGCACGGAGAGGCTACGCGTCCGTTTCACAAGGTGTATGACTGAAAACTGCGCTGCGAGCTGTACATAGTCGTGGGTCATATTCGTGTACACCAGTGGAAACGTAGACCCACGTCGACAGCGTTGAGCTATGTAACTGCCTATTCGAGCAAGCCACGCATGTATCAATGACGTCAATTCATGCGTAGTCTCTCCGTGGGTTGCAGTGGACACAACCACATACATTTTCTTACAAAGCGAAGCTTAATACACGTGCGTAGCCTCTCCGTGCACCGCAGTGGGCCCGCGCCTTTATATGAACATAAGTGAAGGTCGACTGCCAAGTTTAAGGCGATTCACGTTGCAAAGCTCTTCTATTTGCCATACTTTTTTTTGGCACAGCCAACAATAAACTGATATTGTACATTATTCGAATTGCAATCAGTAAGTACCTACATACTTAAAGATATCTTCTATGAATCGTTTTTGTAGTCATTTCAGTAATTAAGAATAAGTAAATCTTCTTAATTATTATTATTATTTTATTTTAACCGCCTCTGTGGTCTAGTGGTAAAACCACCTGTCTCAGATCCAGAGGTCCCGGGTTCGATTCCCAGCGGGGGCAAAAATCTCTGCTCCGTTTGGTTGGTGGTAGGGCTTGTTCTAAGTCCGCCTGGCTAGCTACCACCATCTTATCTATGTCTGTCTCCAAAACAACAATGTTAACAGCATTTGTTGCCCGTTGTATGTAAAAAAAAAAAAATAGGCTATTGCCTGTCTCTTGCTGTCCTCCCCCAGATTATTGATCGAAGTCCCCCAGCGACGCCCTAAGTTGAGGTTCGTACCCCGCAGGGGGTCCCTTGAGCGTGTAGACGCTTAGTTTATAAGTTTGTGCCCTGGCTGGAGGCCTTAATTTATAGACATTGTACATTAATCGAATTGCAATCAGTAAGTACCTACTTAAAGATATCTTACAGGAAGATAAAAAATATCGTTTTTGTAGTTATTTCAGTAATTAAGAATGAGTAAATCTTCTTAATTAGTATTACGAGTATATAGGCCATTGCCTGTCTCTTGCTGTCCTCCCCCAGCGACGCCCTAAGTTGAGGTTCGTACCCCGCAGGGGGTCCCTTGAGCGTGTAGACGCTTAGTTTATAAGTTTATGCCCTGGCTGGAGGCCTTAATTTATAGACATTGTACATTATTCGAATTGCAATTAGTAAGTACCTACTTAAAGATATCTTACAGGAAGATAAAAGTTACCGTTTTTGTAGTTATTTCAGTAATTAAGAATGAGTAAATCTTCTTAATTAGTATTATATAGGCCATTGCCTGTCTCTTGCTGTCCTCCCCCAGCGACGCCCTAAGTTGAGGTTCGTACCCAGCAGGGGGTGCCCTGAGCGTGTAGACGCTTAGTTTATAAGTTTGTGCCCTGGCTGGAGGCCTTAATTTATAGACATTGTACATTAATCGAATTGCAATCAGTAAGTACCTACTTAAAGATATCTTACAGGAAGATAAAAATTATCGTTTTTGCAGTTATTTCAGTAATTAAGAATGAGTAATCTTCTTAATTAGTATTATGAAGGCCACTTCAGTTATTAAAAAAACATTATAAATAATGAAGCATGAGTAGGTAAGTAATAATTACATACATATCTAAAGTGCAAAATAGGCACCTACTCATAGCAATGTTATTTTATGTAGGAAGTGATCTCACTCTAAACAATGGAAATTTAACAAAAGTACATGATTAATACTTTGGTTATCTGTAAGTTACCACAGGAAATCTATGAAACCCAAAAGGATAATATTATTATTTCGCATTAGATATTGATTATATCGACGCTTGAAAGGCAATGGTGCCGATTCCCTTGTTCACAAACTAAACTAAATTTAAGTTCAGGGCTTCTTCAGGGATCTTTTTCTTTCTATTTCATTAAAAAAAGGACAGAAGGGAAATTTTTGTTTAGTCCTGTCAAATTAATCAGCGCCTGTCACTACTCCATACAAGTTTAGACGTGATTAAAAACTTGCCTACTAAAATTACGTCAATTTACGTTAAGCGCTGCATTATGGCAGCATTATGCTGAGCGATGGCAGTTTTGCGTGGATGTGACACATATTTGCCCCCACCTTATTATATTAGTGGTTGTGTTCTATCTCTGCGTCATGTTGAGCAAATAAACGTATTTTCTTTCTTTCTCTATTAGCATTGAATGTTTCAGCACACATAAATGCAAATTATAGCACATGTAGGTACCAATAGGGGCTCATGGCTATATATTAACAGCCACACAGGTCGATCGAACAGGGTAAGCTACGCTTGCCGCGGTCGATCCGTGGATGGGTGACAATCTTTACTTAACGAGACCCTTCCGTGCCTCGGAAAAGCACGTTGACCCGTTGGTCCCGATTGTCATTCGTGGATCTTTGACAGTCGTTACGGATCGCCAAAAGCCCGAAAGTTTGACAACCAGTCTTACCAAGGGATATCGTATCTATTACCCAGTTACTGGGTTGTGGAGGGTAGATAGCCAGTCGCTCCATGTAAAATACTGGTATTCAGCATAGTTGGGAAAAAAGGCTAGGCAGATGATGAGGTACCAATAAAATTTATCGATTTCCCAATTGAATGGTTTCGATAATATATGTATACAGTAATACCCCGGAATTACGCGATAGGTGGGAACAAGAGATAGCCGTGTAAGTCGAATTCACGTAAGTCGGAGTTCAACCTTGCAATAAATACGTATAAAGTTTGTGTAGGTAATCGGGACCAGAGTCTAAAGGAAACAATAATTGAGAAGAAACAATATATGTTTATTAAAATGAAAATATAACAGTTTACATTAGTAAGAATTAAACAACGTAAATCAAAGTTATTTTGGTGTCGAAGGCTTCATTATATTCTAACAATGTCGCCTGACGAGTTCAGTTTTTCTTCTTCTCACGTAGAATTTTCTCGTAGCATGCCAGTTACTTTTTAATTTCCCGTTTTGTAGTAGACACGCGCTCTTCATTGGAATCTATTTATTTTCACTCTAAAGACATTGGTGCCGATTCCCTTGTTCACAAACTAAACTAAATTTAAGTTCAGTGCATCTTTTTCTTTCTATTTCATTAAGAAAAGGACAGAATATAAATTTTAGTTTAGTCCTGTCAAATTAATCAGCGCCTGTCACTACTCCATACAAGTTTAGACGTGATTAAAAACTTGCCGACTAAAATTACGTCAATTTACGTCAAGCGCAGATTAATTTGACAGGACTAAACTAAAATTTATCTTCTGCCACTCAAAAATCGTCACTCAAAAATTCGTCCAATTTAAAATCCTTTTTTTGCTGTGGAACTGCCTCGTCCCAGTACTTTTAAGTTTTAACATTACAGTTTATAAGCGAGTGATTTTGATTATTTTGTAAAAAAAATAAACATTACCCTCTTTTTGGGCTTCGTCGCAGACGGCGAAAAAGGACCCCCAATTTTTTTTGATACAGGGCCCATTTAGGACCAGCTACGCCACTGTACTTTTCCTTACACTGAGTAGTTACTTGATTCGTTGCAATGAACTTGCAATCTGTAGCCGAATTAATCATTTCTCCAGCCTGTTGCGATAGGCTAATTGAATGATACACCTACCTACATACACACATCAAAAATAGTCTGTGATCACTAGCATAAGCTAATATAATTTTTTAAGTTGAACTTTATCAAGAAAAATTCTTTGTTGTGTGTTTTCTTTAAATAGAAATACCCTGTTTGAAATAAAAAAATAAAGCAATTTTTTATTTTTTATGAAAAAAAAAAAACAATTAAACAAAAATTTATTAATGAAAGGTTTATATTCAATATAATATAACTCCTCTCCTGACTCGAATACATGTGGTGATCCTCCTGGGCATGCTGAGAATCAAGTTATCCAGCATTTCTTGGGGCAACCTGTCCCATTCTTGAATAGCGGCTTCCCTGAGCTCTGGCACTGTCTGAGGACGTGGCTGACGGTTCTAAACAGCTCACTTAAGAGCGTCCCACGCGTGCTCTATTGGGTTTAAGTCAGGCGAGCCGAATCATAATAATATAATCTACCGTACCTAACAAAAAAGATTTCTATTTTTCAAAGTGATCGCAAACTTTTTTTGATGTGTGTATATAGCATGACTAGATGTGCTTAGCTATCAGAAACCGCTGTAAATGAGTACTCTAAAACGTTAATTGAATTAACAGCACGATGTGATCATTTTCTATTCTATGAATCATTTTGTAACAGAATTCATTGAGGTGTATCATTACCGAATTATGTACACAAAGCGGAATGCCTGTCTAGCTTATGATAATTATGATACATTCGATTTATTTCACTTACGTTATACCACAGATTATTACAGATGGGACGCTCCGCAAAATCATTTAATTAAAAAGCGACTCTTGCTACGACACAATAAAGTGCAATTCAGGTCGCACAACGCTTATTACCTACAGCTATATGACTTATTCCACAATTCCCCCCTGAAAATCCCCCTTTAGGAGGAAAAGTGGTATATATAAAAAACAGTTTACAATTCACCCCTGATAATCCGGCTTATTCCACTAATCCCCCCAGAGAATCCCCATCAGTGGGAAAAACTGAACCCTAATGTAAAAAAAAATCACTTTCAGGGGGGTCTTGGAATAAGTTTTTTTTGTTTTTTTTTTCTATTCTAGTTTTCCTCCCTAAGCGGGATTATCAGGGATGAATTCTAGACTGTTTTTTTGTAGATTCCACTTTTCCTCCTAAGGGGGATTTTCGGGGGGGATTTGTGGAATAAGCCAGTTATATTCACCTACAAGTTGCCTCTCTTTCTATCACGTAACTCTGCCGGCGACACGCAGCAGTCCTACTGAATTGGCCTAGTGAGTTGGGCTCGCCGCGTGGTAGCTTCATACCTAAATTGTGGAGTGTCCCATCTGTTAATAATCTGTGGTTATACCTAGTAAAGAATAGCACCACTCCACTTCCCCCCGTGGGTGTCATAAAAGGCGAGTAAGGGACATACTAGAGAATGGACAGCAGCATTCTCTATGCACTTTTAACACCATACTGCGATCGCCAACCCGCCTGCCAATGCCAAGCGTGGCGATTATGGCAAACCCATTGGAAAAACGTCCACTGCTGAACATAAGGCTCCCTTATGTTCAGCAGTGGACGTTTTTCGGCTGAAATGATGATGATGATGATACCTAGTAACTAAATATACACCTCTAGGTAACATATCGCCGGACGCTTGAAAGGCAATATTGACCAAACGACATGTTGGTACCTTTACACTAGAGCATCTTAAAGTATTTTTTTCCAATAAAAAAGAAAACTTTAAAATGCAGTATTTTATATTTTTTTGTGGGTACTCTAGTAGAGTATACACTAAAAAAAGTATTTTCAAGGTTTTTTTATTGGAAAAAAAATTCTTTAAAATGCTCTAGTGTAAAGTTGCCAACATGTCGTTTGGTCAATATTGCCTTTCAAGCATCGATATCATCACGCCTGTATTATCAAAACCGGCCAAGTGCGTGTCGGACACGCACTTGGCCGGTTTTGATAAGTATACAACACGCCCATTAATCCGAAAAGTCAGAGGTACGTGCCTTGGGCTCGAACTCGAGACCTATGACTTGGCAGTTCGATTGGCGACAGCCAAACCACTAGGCTATCACTTCTAAACTATAGGTACACTCACCTGCAAAATTGCATGGATACCTTAGTGTCTATTTTCCAGTGAACGTTTGAGTTCAAATTTTCGAAAATAGAACTATAGCTTTCGCTTTTCGCTTCACACGATTTTGTTTCTGTATTGTCCATGGACTTTTGCAGTCGACAGTACCTAATGTGGCTGACCAACTCTTCAGGGAATACAGGCGTGATGATATGTTACCTAGAGGTGTATATTTAGTTAATAAGTATCATCATCATCATCATTTCAGCCGAAAGACGTCCACTGCTGATAATAAGCGTAGCCAGGGCGTGTTTTAGTTGGTGGGTACCAACCAACTAAAACACCCCACCACGGTTTCACATTAATCTAGTAGGTAAAATAAAAGAAAATAATTATTATAGAACTGAGATCAGAAATATTATTTTACCAAGAAATAATTATTCATTGAAAAATAATTCGTCTACTTTCGTTTTACCGCCACCTATTGCACATTTTATGTACTACATGAGCTCATGTGCTTGTTCTGTTAGTTGCAGTATGTACCACTAGATGTCGCACATTCACGCCATCTTTTGTTACAATAACACACTAGGTTGGCAAGTGTCAAAAAAGTTTACACAAAGTACAACTAGATGTCGTATGGTTCCACTTGCGTAGCACTCGTAGCAAAAAATGATAATGCTACGAAAAATTCTACAATGCTCCTACGCGTAGAGCTTCGTAGCCCAGCCGTAGCGACTACGAAACTTCGTGGGTTATTCCTTTTCTATAGCTGTTTTCTGCTATACCTAAAGTCTCTAATTCAGATAATTTATGTAAACAAAGTAATGTCAAGAAATATCACTGTCAAAATGACAGGACAGTGGTTCAAAACATTGAATCATTGAATATTTTGTAAATAATCATCTATAAAATTAAAGTGAATTAATTATAAGAACTATGCAAATAAAATACCGTTGCCAAACATTGTTTTGTGTAGTGTGTCGGAAACACGGCCTATGATCGTCTTAATCAGCCCATAAAAGTCCACTGCTAGACGTAAACCTCCCAAAATCGATTTCCTCTCGAAACAGTTTACAGCCGTTTTCATCAAAAATGTGGATAGATATGCTACTTACAAAATGAATATATGAATGAGTTGTAATATTAGTGTTGTTGAAGATGTCAAAAAATTTAAAATGTTTAGATCTCCTGCTTTGTTACCAGTATCATAAAATATTTTATACCAAAAAAATCTCCTTTTTTAATAACTTTGTTTAAAACCGAAAATGTATAAAAATAATTACGGTTTGATTATTTTTTAATTATTATTTCTTAAAATCAGTACTTAAAAGAAAGCGAAACCTTTTTTTTCGCAATTTTATGTGAATTACCATTACGAAGATATTTTTTGCTATGTTATCCCCTTTGTTTACATAAATTATCTGAATTTGAGACTTTGGGTATTATTATATTTTTACAGAGACAAATCCTATACATCAAGAACTAATTTGGACGTAGTTAAACGAAAATATTCCAATCCACACAAAGTCCTTTTAGAGATATTTATGTTTGAAGATCAGAATATATAACATACTAGCTTTTGCCCGCGGCTCCGCCCGCGTCGATGTCGGTTATCGCGTAAAAAATTAGCTTATGTCTTTCTCCATATCCCAGGCTATATCTCTGCCAAATTTCATGACGATCGGTTCCGCGGTTTAGGCGTGAAAACGTAACATACAGACAGACAGACAGAGTTACTTTCACATTTATAATATTAGTATGGATAGTATGGATTTTATATTTTCGTGCATGTGGGCTGGTTCTGAGGTTGATCGAAATGATAAACTGTTGTTTTTGCTTGTATATTACTCGCTGATAGTATCGATATTTATAGTCAGTTTGGTACACGTAACTCAGTTTTGACCAAGTTGTGGATTGGATCCTTTTCTTTTAACTACGTCCAGTTATAATAGGTATATTTTATTTGGCATCCTGCCTTTTCTCCGAAAATTGTTTGGCAGATTATCACTTGCCAACCAACGTTTCGCCGTTTCACTTTGACAACTAACGATTAACAAATTTTTGTATGGCAGCGTTTCATTTGGTAGAATTATTGTTAAGCTGATTATTATAATGACACAAAACGTTTGGGACATTTATCATTTGTCAAACATTTCACTAAGCCACACAACTATTAGACGAATGACGTTTTGTCAGTGTAATTTTTACATACATTTTTCATAGGTTAGGTTAGAATATGACAAACAATGCACGAGCCGAGCAAGCGAAGCGAGCGTGCTGCGACAGCGGCCGGCGATGTGCCAGAAGCGAATCGCTTTTGTAAAAGGAACCAGTTAGGTTAGGTTAGGTCACATTATAGATACGAGTAAAGTAAAAAATAATAATTAATAACAATAAATACCTGTAAATAAATATTACGCAAACTAAAACATTCTGCTACCTGAAAGTTGGCATTTAAAAAAGTGTCATTATGAAAAGCAGACCAAACGCACAGTTGGTAACTGTGAGGTTGGGAAATATGAAAAAATAAAAAAAATATATATAAATAATAAAAGAAATCTTTATTTCTCAATAAATGCATTTACATAATTTTGATGTAAAACTAGCATAATATAGTGCTCAAGAATGAAAAACCCTGACTTCTAAACTAGGTTTATATACCTGTATCTTAGAAGCCAGTGTCCCTTCATATGATAAGTTGGCTAATGATTATTCGGCGAAATAAAATTCTGCGAAACGTTAGTTGGCAACTGGAAATCTGGCAAACAATTTTCGGCAGAGATTCATTTTACTTACTTAGTTCATACAAATTACCCACAATAATTATCCATACTAATATTATAAATGTGAAAGTAACTCTGTCTGTCTATCTGTCTGTCTGTATGTTACTTTTTCACGCCTAAACCGCTAAACCGATCGTCATGAAATTTGGCAGAGATGCCTGGGATATGGAGACGTTCATAAGCTACTTTTTTACGTGATAACCGACATCCACGCGGGTGGATCCGCGGGCAAAAGCTAGTTTGCTATAATTCACACTTAATTAATTGAAGACTGCATAATTATCTGTTTTCAATTCTGCTATCTGAAGCAACAAAAAATATCTGGCATATTATCATTAAGGTTTCTTTGGATGAAGCAATAAAAGATTTTCATTCTTCAAACGCTACGTCTTAATTAGGAATAGTTTAAATAATGTTGGGAATCATTATAAGCACATTTGAAAGGATTTGAACTCCATTGATGCTTCCCAAAAATGATATAAGACTAAGGAAAAAGTCTTCATGTATATATTCCAACAATTCGCTAATTCGTGGCGCCTTTTCCGTAAGTGGTGATTGGCGGGTGCGGCGTGACGTCATCGCGCCCACGCTTCCTCTGTGACGCAAGCCGATCGATAACTATCTCCGTCCTACTCCCCCTTGGGCGTTACAGTATTGGTTGGGTGATTGCCGTCTCGTTCTCGCATGTATGAATGCTTTGAAACTCAAAACCGTAGGCGGATCGTGCGTAGCCGGCCGCTATAGCGAGGTAGTGCGACAGATATTTACGATATTGGTATATTTCAGAGTTTTGTTTTGTTGGTAAATAACTTTGTCCGGACGAAAATGTCACATAAAAAATATCACATTATATTCGCATAAACGTCTAGCTCTATCTCCATGGCTTCATGAGTTAAACTTATAAACAGGGTTATTTGTAGACTTAATGTAGAATTTTTCTGAGTCAGGAATTGTGAGACATTTTAGCAGTGACGTCATTGTGCCATGACAAACTTATGTATAGCAATACAGAAGTTTGTAAAAATTTAAAAATGTTTGTGCAACAAACATTTTTAAATTTTTTCACTCATCGCAGTTTCTTCATTAATCACAGTCTAATTTTGGGTTTTTATTTTTTTTAATATAATTTATAATTTTAATTTTAATGTATGTTTGTGTCTATGGACTGTGAATGTCTGAATTAAATAAATTATTATTATTAAAAGACTATTTTTGTGAAATTTATATCATTTGTATAGGCTTTTAGCAAGTCTAACTTTATTTACTGAGTTTTTATATTTAGAATTCTTTATTTAAAATTATCCTTATACTAACTACGTTAACTAAGGCATATAAATAATAAAGACTCATACATACATTCAATCAAATCCATCCATCGTCCATCGTCGACTAGTCAAGAGAAAACCAATTGTAAAAAAAAAAAAAAATGCAATTTAAATTTACCATGTCAAGATGCAATTAAGTAAATAATTTTAAGTAGGCAATACAATTAATAATGTCCAGTATAATAAAATAGGATTATAAATTCGTCAAGTTCGAGGTCAATACAGTTAAATTAAATAATAATACATTTATTTCAGACATAATCAATTGTCCATAATTATAATGTTAGTAACAAAGGTCTTAGAAATAATAAAATACACAACAAAAGTACAAAACAACACAAAAATAGGTCATTGCGTCATCTTGTCAAAAAAAAAAAATTCAAAAAATTTTGTACAAGTCAGGAATACAGAGATGTCACATTACCATTAAATTCTTATCGGTCTGATTCTTGTCAGTTAGGTTCGATTATTTATGGAATAAAGGTTTTATTATTAACGTAGAGTTAATAAAGAGAGGCGTTCTAAAGCCTTTGATGACATAAATAGGTACTACGTCAACATTCTAAGAATGTTTTTAGTTATTTATATCTATTCCATTGCTACTATGGAAATCACAATATTCCTATAACGGACGCGCAACGATCTGAATTTCTACCCATAATAGACGTATGTTTGTAAGTGCAGTTTTTCATGGTTCCTACATTATTTACCGGGTAAATAATTAAATTAAAAATAATAATAATAAAAATAAAATAATAATATTCAAATATTATTATTATTATGTTTGTTTTTTTTTTTTATTTAATATGGGAAATCATCAAATGACCCCTCCCGCTCTGGGTGGAGCGGAAGGGAGTGTCAGACTCTTACTGACTAACACCCACCCGTGTTCCTTCCTTGGCCCTTTATGTTCCGGGGCAGCGGTACAATCCCGCTGACCCGGTAGGATTGGGCCCTAATGGGCCCCCTCGAGAATACCAGCGCTGCGGTATTTATTTTTTAAATATCGCCTATCCAACGATACCCCACATAATGGGATAGACGAGAAAAAAAAATCATCCCCACTTTAGGTGTAGGGACCGAACCCTAAAAAAATAACACTTAGTCGGCGTAATTAATATGTATACCCATGCCAAATTACAGTTTTCTAGTACTAAGAGTCTCTGAGCTAAGCCGCGGACAGACAGACAGACAGAAAGACGGACATGGCGAAACTATAATATAATAAAAAAAAAAATACAAAACAAAATTTGGAAAAATAGAGTATAAATCTTAGGAATAATGTAGGTATGACAAAGTATGATGCCTGTACTAGGATAAACCTGTATCACAGGCGGCATGAGTTCTTACAATTACTATTAGGACAACTGGGGCCTAAGTCTACTAATTTACAAACGTTGCAATGGTCTCAACATTGTGAGTATTTGACAGTGTTTGTATGGCAAATCTGTCAAAAACTCGCAATGAAGAGACCATTGCTACGTTTGTACATTAGTAGACTTGGCCCCCAGATTTCTTAACAAATATTTAACATAAGTTTTATGAATAGTGCAATAGTTAATTAAATTATGTTAATATATACTTAAATACTAATAATTAAGGTCTTAAACATGTAGATAATTTCTATATTATTTATGGAAAAATGAAGTTGTTAGCACTTAGTTATACGATTATGATTGCGTCTGCAGAATTAATAACTAGGTTGATAACAAATATTGCATAAATCACCTTAAATGCTACATTTGATATTTGAAGCGATCAGCTAATGTGCTTATTATTATGCTGCCTTCTTGAATACTGTAACGTTACATTTTTCCGGGAGGGGATAAGGTCAGAGATAGAACTACCACCTACCTATCATCAGAACTGGAGGAGTCCTAGCTTAAGAAGAAAATAAACAAGTTAAAGAGTAAACAATTTAATAAATAAAAAAACAATTAAGATAGTTTAATAGGCCCTAACGAATGGGTATTGGAGGGTCCTAACTGAAGGATAATAAGAGGTGATTCATAAACGACTCAATCTTTTTAATAATACTACAATCCCCAGACGAATACGGAATTCTAAAAATTGGTAAAATACAGTAGGTATAAATGGTAAAATATTGGTAAAATATTGTAGGTATTACAAAGTATGATGCCTGTACTAAGATAAACCTGTATCAGGTGGCATGAGTTTTTACAATTACTATTAGGACAATTGATTTCTTAACAATATTTAACTTAAGTTTTAAGAACAGTGCTAATAACCAATATAAAATCTGCTCAGTTTGGTTGGTGGGAAGGCTTGTTCTATATCCACCTGGCTAGCTACTACCATCTTATTTGAGTGTGCCGCCATAACAACAATGTTAACAGCATTTGTTGTGTTTCGGCATTTAGAGTTAAGATAACCAGTTCCTCTGTGGTTGAGGATTCCGGGTGAAGCTCGCTTTCATTTTCGATTTTTGAGATGAAAGCCAAGAGCATCCCCGTAGAGGATAAAAACAAAACAATGCACCAATCCCCAGATTTCAAGACCATCCTTATAACCTAGACAATTTATGTAACATGCCCATAAAACCTACATACAATACTTTTGGCAAGGAATACAAGTTACGCAATACCTATTTTTATTGAAAGAGAAGATAAATGAATGTTAGAAGTATTTATTTTTTGGCTGGAACAGGCTTGTCTGACCTCGGTCTAGCCATATCGGCGCCTGAGTGTCTCGGCATGGTCAGAACGCCCTAATCTTCGTGCGTCACTGTAACGTAGACTGAGATCCTGCGGATGAAGCTGAATGGATAGCGGTATTGATCTGAGGCAGGACTTGAAGCCTAGTGGTGCTTGTTTGATTTGTATAGTGTTTCCATTGTGCAAGTTCTGTAACTGCATGTTACCAATTCTTTGTAGAAAAGGGTGTTTCGTCATCTGTTTATTTTAAAGTTCTATTATGAAAAATACAACAAAAAAAAAACTCACGTATTTAAACCAAATTAATCATTTTAATTTGATTTATGGATGTGCAATTGCATAAGCTGGTTTATGCAATAGTTCTACAATAAAAAAAAGAAAAACTGTTTAGTCCGTCAATCAGATAATAAAAAAATATTAGACACGTATTTTTTTCTTTATCATATTAATAAAAAAATACTTAGATAAAACACATTAAACTTGGGGAGTGGGGGGCTCGTTACGTCACAGCTCAGTATAAAATCTACTGAGAAGTGACATCATGCCACATTTGAACTCAATGTATCGCCGTAATGTTTTGATTATGTAAAAAAAGAAAAAATACGTGTCCAATATTTTTTAATAATCTACTTGAGGACAATTTTTTTTTTTGTCATCATCCCTATTAGGATTAAACACATAATGGATTCTAATCTGGTAAATCACACTTTATATTAGGTCAGATTTTTTCTAATAGTATGCATCATTTTATGTTCGTAACAATATACATAGGTACCTATTACTATCACCAATTCGTCAGCTGAGGGTGGGATGGTATGCCCATGGATAAGTCCATAATCATGAGCATGTTGGGCTTGGGTCTAAAAATAGCCTCCATGTTTTTCAGCAGGCATGTTGACACATAACGACAATATAACAAAACCAAGTATAGTTATTTAATCTTTTATTTTATAGAGGGTTTGACCAGTATGACCATGCCACCCTCATAGGGGCATCTACGCTTAATACCTAGGTATTAAGCGTAGATAGACATAGAACAAGGGCCTTCGGCTTTGGTAGCCTTTAAGGGTCTACCGCTTCAATAATTTACTATATCAAACATTTATATTAAGTTAACCTTTACAATATGTAGGTGACTATAACTGTCACTTATTAATGCCAGCCAGCTCAAACTTCAGCCGAAAGAACTATGGTCGTGGGCAGTTGGAGATAAAGCCAGTACTGTTCCGATTTTAAGTTTAGATTAAAATATAATAAAAGATTAAATTATTAAGGTGTAAAAATTATACAAAATTGTACACCTAGGTGTACAATTTTGTAAAATTTTTTGGCTGTCCTGGACAAGGAAGCAGCCAAGATACTGTTATAGTTAATAAAATATTTTGTCAATGGACGCGGAAATCTGACTAACAACTTAGAACTATGGAAACCTTATTTGATTTCATCACACGAATATGTGACGTCACTGTCCGGTACACATGCAGCTACGTATTGTTATCTTTGAACGTTCGCTGTAGTAAAAACACTTCTTTATTAAGTTGTTTACTTAGCAGTGGCAGTAGCGAAGACTCTATAGACATAACAGAACCTTCCTATAATTACTACTTTCAAAAATAATGTTGAAATATGAATACTTTAAGAGAGCACTCAACGGTCCACTAGCGCCACTACTTAAAAAAAAAATTATCTCGTGACTGAGATGGAATTATGAAAAATGGCTCAATCAGCAACCTCGGTAAGTGTGTCTAAAATTTTCTAATACCTTTTATAAAGTTTCATATTGAGACACGAAGCAACAACGATTATAATTATGTCGTATCTCTATGTATTTAACTGTGTGTACATAAATAATAAAATAAATAACAATATTCGATCTTAATAAAAACGGCCACATTCCTCTAGACCGTATTTTGTTGCTTCGTGTCTCAATATGAAACTTTATAAAAGGTATTAGAAAATTCTAGACACACTTACCGAAGTTGCTGATTGAGCCGTTTTTAATAATTCCTTCTCAGTCACGAGATAATATTTTTTTAAAGGAGTGACGCGAGTGGATTCTTAAGCATTTTTTAAGTAAATATTAATAAAATCATAGGAATTTATGAATTAAGGACTTTCAAAAAACAAAATGTTTGGACTCACGATCAATAATTAGATCCAAATAATGACGCCAATATTCCAAACCAAAAAACTTAAGATAACGAGATCTTACAGTTCCCTGCGATATTCGAAACTGGATATTTGGTTGACATTCATAGATACAAGTCATGTTATGAGCTGATGATCTTGAAATGGCTGAATATTACTTCAAATATTGACTTTAAACTGCATATAAGTCAGAAATACGATGCCACAAACAGACAAAGCCGTGAAACTCACACCCTTCTTTTTTCACCCGGTTAAAATGCCTTTTTATACCCGTTTCGACTCTCAGCGTTCCTTTAGAAGTGAACATTTCATCAATACAGCCAGACATGAGACTATGCAAGGAGCAGCGTCATCTCATTGAGCATGCCGAGACGCGTGGGGGCCATGCATTCTGACGACATTGTATTGACAAAGACTCGACGTTCATTCAGTCTCAAAAAAAATTATACATTGACCAGAATTCATTCAATTGTCTACAATGTTTCATAATTTATTGTATCAATGTGTAGCCACAACAAATATTACACATTGGATTCTTAATTGTAATAGCTTCACATTTATACGGTATTAAGGAACATAAATTCTGTACCTCAGAGGTATACAACATTATGTGATGAATCGAAAATTTTACAGGAGAGACAAAAATGCGCGGAGTGAAACTTCGAATGTTATTATTATTATTATTTTGTTTATTGTTTTGCAAAACTAATACTGTTGAGTTCAACAGTATTTTTTATTATTATTAGATGAATCTTATCGTCATTTGAGGTCCTATACCCATTAGACGTTAATGGATTTAATGTCATATACGATTGGATATTTCTTCATAGGACTTAATGTCGTATACTAATAAGTAGGACTGGTTCTTGCGATTTTAATGGTGCAAGAAACTAATTTTCGAATAAAGTGGAGTTACTATTGTATACCTCTGAGGTACAGAATTGTAGACAATCAAATGAATTCTTGTCGATGTAATAAATCTTTTTGAGGTCAAAGTCAAAAGTCAAATCATTTATTTCAAATAGGCACGTAAAAGGCACTTTTGAACGTCAAAAATTACAAAAATAATTATTTGATTCTAACTGCCCCTTCGAAAAGGTAGTTATGTATGGAGAAGAATGGGCAAGAAACTGCATACTTACTCTTTTAAAATGTTAACAATAGTTTGTATACATTAATTAATAATTATAGGTGAAGACGATGTACCTAGATTAAAAATTACTATACCACAATAGGTAAAAATAATGAAAGTGAAATAATGACAGACAAATTAATAAATGCGATAGATACATGCTGCTCACATATTTACAAACATTGTATAAGATTTTCCTAAACATTTAACATATAATAAGTTAGTGAGTTAAAGTATATTGATCACAAAAAATAAAATTAATTTCATAAAAATTATACAGTGAAATTAGCAACCAGTTTGATTTTGTCTAGACTCTAAATTGTCCTATGGAGCAGGACCAGCATGTTTCCAAGCATTCTTATCTTGGACATAATCCTCTAATTTGTAATATGCTACAGGCTGACTGTATTTTTATCTAATGCTTATGTATATTGACGACGATCGAACTTTGTAAATATTTTGAAAGAACATTTTAATTTGCGTCTTGACTATGCGTATCATGTTTTCTAAGAAAGTCAAAAAGGTACTTTACTTCATTTTTTTATTTAGTTTACTTTTCATTTTTTACTTTTTCCTTTACTTTTTTTTACTTTACTTTACTTTTTTTTACTTTACTTTACTTTTACTTTTTTTACTTTACTTTTTTTTTTTACTTTGTGTTTCAACTTCTTATTACTTCTTATTGTGTCTTTGGATTTGTATTTTATTTAGTATTTTTGTCACCGACTTCCGAAATTAAAGTTATTTTTCACTTTATAGTACTTGTTTGAAAGTCGGTTGTTTTAATGTAAATAAGTTTTTATTTTTCCCTTTTTAGTTATGATATCTGCCCCACAAAAATCCGTATATCTCTACTTTCTCTGTAAACAACAGTGACAGGAAGTATTATACCACCACCAAGATACACAAAGTGGATTAAATACGTATTATCGAAGCTAACTCAAAAACTATCCAAGTCAAGTTAATACAATTTATATGGGACCACATCGAAAGTCTTTCAAACAAATAATAATTTTCAAAATCGGTTCACAATTGACATATCAAAACAGAGGACATACATTCATGTACAGTCGAACATAGAACCTCCTCCTTTTTGGAAGTCAGTTAAAAAATATGCTTTAACCGAAGATAAATCTGAATCTTTGATGACATTAAAATTGTCTCCTAATATACCTGGATGGACATTCTGAAGGGTGACCTTTTTATAAATGCTGTAAAGGTCGGAACACCGGACCGACATTAAGGTTTGTTAAGAGAAGCTAAAATAAACCACCAGACAATTAAATTACCTACCAAAATAATATTCAGGTTGACCTGTACTTAATTGAAATTGATTTATTTTATTTTCGGCCTGTGCTATCCGCTGCAGTGCTAAGGTATTAATTTTCTAGCTAATACGGACCAATCCGGTATTTTCAGCCTTCTTCGCTTAATTGGGACTGCAGTGATGCCATTGGACGGATACAGATGGATACAGTATTTTTATCCGATGACGTGACGCGCGTTTTACTTGTGGTTACCAAGAGTACAAACACGCTGTGAATGTCTGTCAGGGTTCTATTCTCACATTCAGTGTGCGCTGGATTGGAGGACACTACTACTTTGTGCACTGAATAAAACACGCAGAAGAACGCGCGAAGAATGTTGTTTTACTGTTCATTGTTAATACAAATTAATTCGAAGCACTGTCGTTCGCTTTTTTTTTATCTTAGGCATCTCAGAGTGTAACCACTAAGGTTCCGACTCTTTAACCGGACTTTCCTGTGGCTGCCTTAAGCTCCTAACGAAACTTAATGCCTCCAGCCAGGGCGTAATGTCGTTCGCTTACAATGTTCTACCCTTATATTGAATTACATAAGCACAAGTAGCGTCGGTATTGCTTTGGTAAACATATTAATTTTCCAATAAATTTCTTAATTGTAAATTACTGATCGCGCTCGACTCCAAGTCCACCAATCAGATGGGAAATCCAGACAAGTTTCGACAAGTTCAAACCTGCTCCGGACTTGTCTTAGAGTAGAGCGAGATCATGACGAAGTTCCTAGCTATAAAACAATCATGCTTATGACTAAAAAACAGACTTATGGCTACACCTTATGATAAGGTACACTGATTTTATTATATATTATGTTTTAATCACTGAGTGGGTGTCCTGCACAATGTCAGTGTAAGCGCAGGAGCTCTCGGTACCGTCCGACACAATGGCAAAGTCGGAAGTGTGTGCTTCAAGCATTCCTACTAGATAAATGTCTCTACTCCGTTGACGAAATGCAATAGTGTGACCATGCGTTTTCTCCTGTCATCTTAAGTAGGTATATTATGTTACTAGAGCCGACTGTAATTATTATTTTATGTAATCATGAGATTATTTTTACATGACAAATGTATTATTATTCCTATATTTTTTTTGAGTTTACATTGAACTATTTAATTTGATTATAATTTTAAAATTATTTTCTTTTCCTAATCTTAAATTCATAATGAGTCGACATTTAAAAAAAAAATTGTAGGTAATTTTAGATTTTTTATCGTGATGTCAATTTTGATGATGATGTGAGTTAAATTGTGTTACCTACTTGTATTATTAATGTTATTTTTGTACCATAGAAGATTTTAAATTGTTTGTGAATAAATAAATTGAATTGAAATTGTGTATTCGTGTGCGTGTTATATGCTGGCGCTACTCGTCTTACGCACACATTCACAGCGTGTTTATATACTTGGAGATCACAAGTAAAGCGCGCGTCGCGTCCTGGGATAAAGATACTAAAGAATTAATTATACCAAAATGTAATAAATTAAATTAGCCTGTAAGTATAGAAAGGACCTTCTTTTACAGATAAGAAACAAACATTCATCAATATATATATATATTTTTTTTTTTTTTTTATTCGAAGTCTGTATTAACAATAACAAAGATAAAGTCTAGCAAACTGCATATCAGTTTGTCGGCAGTTGTCTAGCAATGGATTACAATTTTGACAATTAATGTGCTAAAACTTAATTATACTAAGTAAACTAATAATTATGTCAAAAAAAAAACACGATTATTTTTTATTTTTTAATAATATCGACACCTGCAAGGAATAAATAACATTGTAACTAATATTTAGTAACTTTACAGGAGAGCGCGTCAAAAAAGTCTTAAAATATACTTATATATAATAATATAATCATAAGAAAGTGTAGCTAATCCCTCGTTGACTCATATTTTCAAGGTTGGTTGGCAATAAGACTTAACCGAAATCTGAGAGATTTTTTAAATCTTTGACGCGCTCTCCTGTAAAGTTACTAAATATTAGTTACAATGTTATTCCTTGCAGGTGTCGATATACCTACAGTCGAGATAAAAAATCTCACATTTTACAGAAAGACATTTTCGCAGTCGTAAGCTTTGTTACAAACAGCTAATATAGCTATGGCCACAATGAGAGATAACGTTTTTGTAGAACTTTTTTTATGTTGATCCTTAGACTTGACATGCGATATCAGTTTTGGGGGTTTCTCATTCAATAATGTTGGTACTACGTACCTTCAATTCTTCAATCTCAATCATTTCAATTTCAATCAACATTTTTATATCTGTAATTCATATGGTGTACATAATAAAAATTATTCTATTATATACCTATCTCACGACGCGACGATTCCCCAAGATACAGGCACATGCCTAGTTTGGGGGGTCGTCACCACCCAATCTGTTCGTGTACACCCAGATTATTATTAAATAAATTTGAAAAGTAAATAAATACGAAAAACATTATTTTTTTTAAACTGAAATCTATCTATATATCATCACCACTCTTACTCGGTAAATACAAAGCTCACGATGTTTTTCTTAACATTATCATGAACCCTTATAAAGTTAATCAAAGACATCAATCATCAAGACATCATTTTTCCTTGCGTGGCTCCGCATCGCTGCCAATGTGGTGAAGGTGTCGACTGCCTCGGACACCATAGCCTATCCTGCAGTAGGAGTGCAGGCCGGATAGCACGGCATGCCAGCATAAATGACATCATCCGTCGTGCTCTTGTCACCAGCTGTTTTTCGTGGGTGCCAGCTGTTTTAGAACCCAATGACTTGGCACGCGACGATGGGAAGAGACCAGACGGAATGACCATCATGCCTTGGAAGTTAGGTCGGCCTTTGGTGTGGGATGCAACATGTGTCGATACCCTTGCGCTATCCCATCTTCCTAGCACGGCGGGCTGTGCCGGGGCGGTTGCTGCGGGTGCGGAAAACCTCAAACGGCGCAAATATAACAACCTTATTGGGAGTTATATGTTTGAGCCGTTTGGGGTTGAAACACTAGGACCATGGGGTCCGAGTGCCCACATGGTATTTCGAGACATCTCTAAGCGGTTGGTCGACTCTTCACGTGACCAGAAGGCTGGCCTATTTCTTGCCCAAAGAATCAGCATTGCCATACAACGTGGCAATGCTGCCAGCCTTTTGGGCACTTTTCCTGTTGACAGCGATGCGGATGAATTTTTGGATGCCCTTTTATTCTTTTCCCTCTCTTTTTTATATACTTGTACATATTAGTATCTATTTTCTTAAATAATTTTAAAACTATTTAGTGTAAGTAAATAATTATATTGTGTTTAATCTAGCAGGTAATAATTACTAAAGACATCACTAACACAGCCATCCAAGATCCAATACTCACGCAAGGATTCCCAGCTAGAGTAAGTACCTGCGAACCATGACAGATCTAAAAATAGAAAGGGCAACATTGCTTTGTTTTGAGTACAAAACAATAAGCTGACGCGTGGTATTTTCTTGAGCTGATTATAAATATTTTAATGAGAAATATATGAAAAAAAGTATATTTCATATTGCAATGTTAGCAGTACAAACAATAATTTTATGTACATAGTAAACTGCACGTTATTTAACTTTTCTCCGTCTTAGCCTTATGTTCACCAACATTCAAATCAACTGTTTAGATATTTAATCAGTTCTAATATTTAAAAATTTCTTAGGAAATTTGACATAAATCAACTGTCTAGATAACCAACCGATGGTTTGGATGTTGGTAAACTATCTAAGCGAGCGATTTAGTATTTTTTTTAATTATTTTTAATTTAAACAAAAAAAAAATACGCATAATGAAACCGATTTAAGGTTTTGTAATTATAAGGTTTTAATGCATTTAAAAAGCAGGCATTGTTTACTATGAAATGCAGTTAAAAAAATTGATTAGTTTAATAAAAACTGTTGCCATTTTTCATTCACAGAACTAATGCTCTAAGCTTTAAACGAGTGCATTAAAAAAAAACCGGCCAAGTGCGTGTCGGACCACGCACAATGAAGGGTTCCGTAGTTAGGATGAATTTAGCCCAAGAACAAACTCAACATTGTAGTTGAGAAACATGCTCTCCTATACAGATTGTATGGGGGAACATGTTTTTCAACTGCAAATTTAAGTTGGTCGACTATTACTCGTAAACTTGGAAAGTCTACTTAGCTGTGATAGTTTTCCTTTTAACTGCGTTATATATACTACTATCGTGAATTTTTTCACCTATGCAAAACTAACCGTTTAGCTGGCAGGGGGGAGGGACACTTGACTCTAACAAAAATTAGCATTTTAAAGCCTAATATTTCAGAAACGGATCACTTAATCGAAAAATTGTTTTCACAATCCCGCCATATTTTTGACAGACCCATCTAACAATACCCCACACCATAGGCTAGGCGAAAAAAAAAAAACATCCCCAATTTATATGTAGGTACCCTAAATAACTATTTTATTCATGATTTTATTTTTGGAAAATCATATACAATGTTTCTAAATATGTGAGCACCATGTACCTATCGCTTTTATTAATTTTTCTGTCATTACTTCACTTTTCATTCTTTTTACCAATTGTGGTAAGTAATTTTTATTTTTATTCTAGGTACATCGTCTTCACCTATAATTATTAATTAATGTATACAAACTATTGTTAACATTTTAAAAGAGTAAGTATGGAGTTTCTTGCCCATTCTTCTCTTACATAACTACCTTTTGGAAGACGCAACTAGAATCAATTAACTATTCATGTAATTTTTGACGTTCAAAAGTGCATCTCCGTGCCTATTTGAAATAAATGATTTGACTTTGACTTTGACTTTTTAGCACTTTGTCGGCGTGATTAATATGTGTATCCATGCCAAATTATAGCTTTCTAGTACTAAGAGTCTCTGAGCTAAGCTGGGGACGGACAGACGGACAGATGGACGGACAGACGGACGGAAACTATAAGGGTTCTTTGTTGACTACGGAACCCTAATTAATAGCGTTATCTAAGTCGAAAAACAATAAATTCGCGAAGTAGCTCTACGCCGTAGCCGCTCGTAGCGCGAAAACGCTACGAAACTACGCGATTTCTTATCCCATAACATGGTTTATCTTGCTAAAGTAATTTGGGGGTTGTTCGTTTATTTAATTAAGTTTTATTAAAATCCAGGATATAATATTGTATTTATGTGACAGTCAAAGATGTAATGTTATCTGTGCAACTTTTGAAAGAGTACCACAGCCGACATAACCCATACATGCGCGTAGGTGTATTTTGGCGGGTAGTAGCGCGCAGGCGCGTCCCGCGGCCGTCCGCAGTCCTGCCACCATTCTTCAGTTGCACACTGTCCGCCGCGACGTACCGACGTAATGTCCCCGTGCACAATCAAACGACCGTATTGCCAACAAAAAACGAGCTAAAAACGCATTCACAACAAGAAAACCAGTGTGAAACGGAACATCCTCGCCCGGAGAAGGTAGCCGTGTTCAATTATAGTGTTATAGTGTGCTCAGAGAGGCGTAAAACGGTAAACAAATAAGCGCTGTGGCATAGCGATTTTTGTGAATGAATTTAAGATGGTGGACGGCTGTGTGAGAGTGTCGAGCGACGTCGTGCTTAGGTTTGGTGGTGATGTATGGTGAGTGGCGGTGGTGGCTGGTGATGCGAGTGAGTGATAGCGAGTGGTGGCGAGTGGTGGCGAGTGGTGGCGCGGGTGTGGTGACCGCGTGGGCGAGCGTGTGTGCGTGCGATCGAAGCGGATGAATGACGATGACGTGGGAGGACCGCGGCTAATGTCTGTTTGATAACGTTCCACACCACTATCTATCAAACAGCTCGGGCCCTCCTTGTCAACTATTATTTTTAGATCTGACCGAGCACAGACAATTCAATATTGACGTCGATATCTCGGTGGATAAGAAACGGGAGTTAATTGTAGCGTCTCCGTGCTAAACATTCGTCTTGAGAACAACAGTGACGTTATTTTAGGGGTATTTTTAGGTATCGATTCTTGAATGAAAGCTATTTTCGGCGTGGATTCGTGTAATCGATTGTTCGGTGCATTTAGTTATTTGTTTGCGAAATAGTTAAGGTGTTGTGTTGGAGGTTATTATTAAGGCTTGGAAGTAACTAACAGCCCATTCTTTAATCGATATTGCAACCTTGTGCGAAATTACATGTTAACAGTTTTGCAATATCGAATTATGTATTTAGGTTATAGGGTTTTTTAATTTTTGTACTTTTGTTTATTAAAATAAAATTAGGTACTTACTATTGTTTTTTCCAAAACTTCAAGGTGATCATCACCTTAGTACTTGTTCATAATTTCTTGGACTTAGTAATGAACAGAGGTTAGAATTATTACCACAATTCAAGATATATGCCCTCTTCCGGTATCTCATGCAGAACAATCTGGTTGAGAGAAAAATCTCTCAATATCCGGGGGGATGTTTAGTTAAAAATCTTTCATTTTTTTTATTTTTTATTTTTCTTGACATTTGTGTCATAAGGAATATTATAGGCGCTGAAACCATCGGAAGCTTTTTTATTGCTTATTTCATCTATCCATTTTAAAAATCCCCAACATGTGACAAGGGCAGGAAGATGATGATGATGTTTTTAACTTACGGAGCAGACATTTTTTTTTTTAAATTGTCTTTAATTTTGGTATAAGTTGTTATTTATATACATTTCATTTTAATCTATACAAATAATTAAAATTGAAGTGTCTGTATGTATGGTCAAACAATCAACTTTTTACTAAATGCATATGAAAGTATATACAGCACTATTAACAAAAAAAAAAAAAAACATTGAAATTTTTGTCTGTCTGTCTGTTTGTTCCATCTAATTTCCGAAAAGGCTGGAATGATTTTGACGGGATTTTCATTGAAAGATAGCTGATGTTATAAGGAGTAACTTAGCCTACTTTTATTTTAGAAAAAGCCACACAAGTGAAGCCACGAGCAGCAACTAGTTCTGAATAAAATTATTACTTGACTTGATGATATTTCTATAAATATGCTGGATTAGCAGTAATAGGCATTACTTAATGTGCAACTATTGAACCTATTTTTTTAGCATGAAGGAATCATCATCATCATTTCAGCCGAAAGACGTCCACTGCTGGACATAGGCCTCCCCCAATTGGGTCTGTTTGCCATAATCGCCACGCTTGGCAGGCGGGTCGGCGATCGCAGTATGGTGTTAAAAATGCACAGAGAACGCTGCTATCCATTCTCTAGTAAGTCCCTTAGTCGCCTTTTACGACACCCACGGGCGGAAATTGGGTGGTGCTATTCTTTACGTCCGGCACCACACGGCACAGAAGGAATAGAATAGAATAATTATTTGTTGTTGCGCCAACTTTATTGGATAACCAATATCCAATAAAGTTGGCCAACATAATAAAAATAACAAAAATATAATAAACATAATTATATATAGTATAATTTAATATAATAATATAATGTAGGATACATAAGGTATATATGCCCTATGGTATGTTGTAGAGATGTTATTTATTATTATTTAAAAAAATCAAAAGAAAATTCTTTTAATTTTTGACGGACGGTTAGCGCAGTGGTTAAACGATTGACTGCTGCGCTGCGTGTCACTGGTTCGATTCCCGCACGGAACAAATATTTGTATGATCTACAAGTAGTTGTTCCGGGTCTGGCTGTTTGTGTATGTCACTTTAAATGTTTATAAACGCACCCACAATACAGGAGAAATTCCTAGTGGGGCAAGCTTTAAAAAAAAAATACTATATTTTATTTTTATTTTTTATTTTTATTTCTTCAGGATAAAAAACAATTGCGCAATAATGCTTAACATTTAGGTACAGATATTTTATAAAACACTTAAGTAATCACGCAACCAGCATCGTTATCCACAAATTAATCCAACAGTAAAAATAGTTTGAGCAACTTACAAGCAATAAATTGTAATTGTATCTTACTATAGTAAGAAAATAAATAAAAATAATTTTCCAACAGGGATAAACAGTTTTTTGTTCCTTTTTTGTCATGATTAGGAAGTCTGCTCACCACAAGGAAAATTAGTGTGACGATACTAAAGAAAAGGAATGCGCTACTCCAGCACTAATATTTTTAGCGCATTGTCCATTATGAGGTTCTGTGATCACTTCCCAGTTCAGGTAACATATTACTAGGATAAACCCTGTTTTCAATTAAATGTAATGTTCAAAAAGAAATGACTAATTAACTTTTGCCTAATTAGATTCAGTTGTTTTTGTATTGTAACCCCAAAAGTTTCCTGTCGAAACGGGTTCTATATTGAACGATTTCCCAAAAAGGCAACAGCTCTGCAAAAACCCGTACAAATCGTTTATTTTAACATTCAAAATTACAATATTGAGGGTCCCAAACTAGGAACAGCCTGTATCTTGAATATAAATATTAAGTAACTGCCAGTCATTGGCGAACTTTTTCTTATACAGGAAAAGTTTTTATTCATTGCGCAAATTTTGACAAATTAAACTTAAACGTTTTATTATACACCTATTTCTTATTTTGATATGTCTTAGTACAAAAAAATTACGCTATCGTTACCGGAAGATGTTGAAACTGGTATAATGGATACTCGTCGCGCAACGCGCCGGCGGCGCGGTCAGTGAAGCGGAACGCAGTAATAGGTACTTATCAGCTGTGCGCTCGCCCATTGATATTATTACGAAGTCAAAGTCAAAGCATTTATTTTAAATAGGCACATAAATAGCACTTTTGAACGTCAAAATTTACATGGAAATAAAATTGATTCTAGTTGCCCCTTCCAAAAGGTAGTTTCGCATGGAGAAGAATGGGCAAGAAACTCCACCTTTACTCTTTTAAACTGTTTTACAATAGTTTGTATACATCCATTATATCATTATATGTGAAGACGATGTACCTAGAATAAAATTAAAATTAATTTACGAATAGATTGTATCCATATTTTGCTGATTTCAAGTAGACCAAAAAAAAAAAGTATTGAACAAATAATGGGAATGTGTTCTATTACTGATAATGGACCACCAAAAAAAAATTGCGCATTGTTTAAAAAATTATCCTGTATATTTTTTTAGACAGTGCATTGTTTCAAAAAAATCAAAAGCTATTTATTCAAATTAGGCTGACAATCAGCACTTTTCGAACGTCAAAATTACATAAGACAGTCCCCCAAAACGCCTGCCCTTCACCACTTCCTAGTGCTTTAGCTGAGAAGAAGAAGTAGCGGAACAAACTCCCCAGCAGCACATCTGTCTCTTCAATTAGACAATCCAGACTATACAATAGTAGATAATTTTTCTTCTACTCCTTCGTTGGGCAAGTGGTCGCAAGCGCTTCTATTCAGCATGAAATCCTGGATTGAATTCCCGTGTCGGGCAAAGGGATATTGTGTTTTTACATCTGGAATTTCTCAGTAGCCTGGATTTATTTATTTATTTATTTAGTATATGGAGGACTTACACCTAATAAAAATAAAAACAAAATAGGAAACCATAGTCACCAGAGAGCCAGTTACAAATCCTCACGTATAGACATAGAATAGGTAATAATTTATGGTGTGAGCACCAGATGTGATTCAGATGTGACTGAATTAACAGAGAAAATAATTTAAAAAAAAACTAATAATATAACCTACCGCTACTTGTAAAATTTGAGGCTTAAACACCTTCTGGCCGAGTTCACACTAATTGTGAATGGATCAAAATCGAATTTATAATAATAATAATACAATTTATTTCATGCAACACAGGCCCATAGAAAAATACCTTAACCTAAACAAACATCTATAATATAAAAAATGAATCGCAAAATGTGTTGGTAAGCGCATAACTCAACAACGTCTGGACCAATTTAACCAATTCTTTTTTTTTTAATGTTCGTTGAAGTCCAAGGATGGTTTTTACGTTTTTTTTATTTTTATTTATGGTTTTACGAAAAATTAGGGTAGGGTAGAGTAGGGTAGGGTAGGTAGGTAGGTAGATAGGGTAGGGTAGGGTAGGGTAGGGAGGTAGGTAGGGTAGGGTAGGGTAGGTAGGTAGGTAGGTAGGTAGGGTGGGGTAGGGTAGGGTAAGTAGGGTAGGGTAGGGTAAATAGGGTAGGGTAGGGTAGGTAGGTAGGGTAGGGTAGGTAGGTAGGTAGGGTAGGGTAGCGTAGGGTAGGGTGGGTAGGTAGGTAGGTAGGTAGGTAGGGTAGGGTAGCGTAGGGTAGGGTAGGTAGGTAGGTAGGTAGGGTAGGGTAGGGTAGGGTAGGGTAGGGTAGGGTAGGGTAGGTAGTTAGGTAGGTAGGTAGGTAGGTAGGTAGGTAGGTAGGGTAGGTAGGTAGGTAGGTAGGTAGGTAGGTAGGTAGGTAGGTAGGGTAGGTAGGGTAGGGTAGGGTAGAGTAGTGGAGTTTATACTATAGCTTTTGACAGAACGAAGTCTGTCGGGTCAGCTAGTATTTTAATATAAAACTTGTGTTAATAAAAAGGCTTAAGCATATCGTCGCCTTAGGAGTGAAGGGAGCTATTCCACACTAAACTGGTTCCAAGATAAAGATTTAAAGACAACCTTTGGACGGATTAAGGGGGAAGGAGAAACATTACTGCAGGGGGCCAAGTCTACTAATGTACAAGTTTTTGACAGATTTGCCATACAAACACTGTTAAATACTCACAATCGCGAGACCATTGCAACGTTTGTAAATTAGTAGACTTAGGCCCCAGGTAGTTTGTGGTGTACCATTTACTTATATAGGTACAATAAATAAATAAATACATACTGCCTACCCCCATGAGAAGAAAGCATGAGTTTACCTTTGTATGTAATAACCATCTATGTATGGTTTCCAACGTTACTTCTCTACCGAACCCATTATAATACTCGTACGATGTTACCAGTATTCTTAGCTCAGATGCTGCATGTATCTATGAAGTATCTAATCTGACCTATGCCCTTTGAGTACCGTAGTATTTTAGAATTATTAACATTACTAGCTGTTGCCCGCGACTTCGTCTGCGATCCAGTATGAATTGTAGCCTATGTCCTGCCAATATAATTCAATCATGATTCGGAAGACACGTGGCGCCATCTATTATCATAAGAACGTTATTGTTGTTTTCCTCTGGAACAGTACTTTTTTTCGGGATGAAGGTACCCTATGACCGTTTCTGTACACCTGACAACGTATATACAAAACTAGCTTTTGCCCGCGGCTCCGCCCGCGTGGATGTCGGTTATCGCGTAAAAAAGTAGCCTATGTCCTTCTCCATATCCCAGGCTATATCTCTACCAAATTTCATGACGATCGGTTCAGCCGTTTAGGCGTGAAAACGTAACATACAGACAGACAGACAGATAGACAGACAGACAGAGTTACTTTCACATTTATAATACTAGTATGGAAGTATGGATATGGATTTTAGAATGATCGGTTCAGTGGTTTAAGCGTGAAAAGGTAACAAACAAACAGACAAACTTATTTTCGCATTTATAATATTAGTTAGGATAACACCTACACATGTTCTTGTAATATATAACTCTATATAAAATAAAATCGCGCCTGTATTCTCCAAAGGAGCAGGCACATGTGTAGGATCACCCACGTTTCTCCAGTTAACCGGGTAAAAGTCCAGATTGCGGGCTACTATGCTACTAAGTTCTTGAAAGAAAAATCCAATAACACCCGGGAATCGAACTCAAGAACTCAATTACAGCCGTGCTCTTGCAACCATGAGACTAAAGAATAGAATAGAATGCATTTATTTGTCATAATATTGTAAAAAGTTGTTCATATTCATATCTTTATTTTCATCCCATAATGTTTAAGGGTGTTACAATGGCTTAAAGCTAAGATACAATTATGGACACTGTATGGCACAGCAATAAGAATAAAACCCATTATTAAAAATTTCAATAAAATTAGGAAACAAACTAACAATCAATAAAAAAAAAACATGATTTATTACGATCATAATATTCTGCCGTTTCCGGCGTACAAAAATGGTTTGTAAAATCATGGGTCATCATGACATTAAAATTAAGTTATTAACACTTTTACTGTCCATCATTACATGTAATGCACTAGTAGCGTAAAGGCGGATACATGACAGTGATAAAACCACAATGGACTGACGAATAAAATACACATTACGTTCGCAGGGATGACCCCCAAGTCGCCGCAGGAGACGCCCTGGGCGGCGGGAATCGGGTAGGCGCGGGCTTGCGGACGGCGAGCTATGGGCAGCTCGCCGTCCGATAAGGAACAGGCCCGGGTCGACGGCGCGTTGTGTTCCACGCGCACCTCAAAGAGATGTCAGCACGTACTGACGGGGTCCGCCAGGACCGGTGCCTGCCAGAGTTGCGGGTTTGTCCGAAAGGGATACCGCGGCCCTGGCACACAGGCAACTGAAGGAGCACGGGTGGGTTTTAGTCAGTAAAAGTCTGACACGCCCTCCCGCTCTGCCCACAGCGGGAGAAGTTATTTGATAATTTCCCACCCAGAAAAAAAAAAAAGGGATGAACCAAGAAATTTTTGAAAATGATATGTAGGTAGGTAACGGTTAGGTATTTGACGGTGTCTCGTTATCATAGAATTTGTAAATGACCTAATAAAACATCATAATGCAATATTATTATTGGACGTATAGTGATAGGTTTGCCAATTACCTTGAGACAGTAAAAGTGTTAATCATTAGAATTAGAATTACAAATAATTTAAATAAATTGAACAATAGTTGTAAAAGAGATTAATTAATATATATATATATATATCAAAATTCAATAAGGTCAAGGAAGAAGAGACAACTGTAATACTTTTAGATTTGTAGAAAATAAAACGAATGTGGTCAAAATAACTGCCTAACGTTTATTTATCTTTTGTTTTAGGTATTACAGTAAGCAGACATGTGAAAGAAAACCTGCAAACTCCATACATCGTGACCCAATTTCTTCAGTGAATTATCCAAGTGACATTTAAAACCATTCCTTATTAAAAATTAGATTTTAAACCATGTAAATCAAATACTAGAGATCCGTGATCAGTTGAAGTAAAGTGCAGGAGATTTATATAAACCAATCCCAAGCCGCTATTCAAAATGACCGGGGAATTACGACGCGCACGCCGCCAGCTATGACTGGAGTCTCAAACAACTTGCAACCTGTCTACAGAATATGATAAAGGTACGTGTTTTCATTATAAACTTATTGTGTAAGGTTTATTTAGAGATAACAGATCTTCTCTGCCCTTTGCCCTTTGACTGCTGTTGAATGGTGCAATTACATTTCATTTAGCAAATTAATTGCTGCTTGTTGGTATTGTAAACAAGAGCACGCCACTGTTCATCCTTCCTTTCGTGACGCGGCCTTTAGTGGCCATTTTCACTAGGTAATTAAAAATAGGAAAAGGATGACATATATTTTAGAGACAATTGCACCAAAAAATCATTTTTTCATAAAATATATCTGGGCAATCTAAAAGTAATCTCAATTTTACTTCGTTTCATACATTTCTCTAATTCAAACATTTTAATGACGCCTTCATAAAAACATATAAAAACACTAACTCACCCGAAAAACTTCGTTCTATCAAAAGCATAACGTATAAACTCCACTACTCTACCCTACACTACTCTACCCTACCTACCCTACCTACCTACCTACCTACCTATCTACCCTACCCTACCCTACCCTACCCTACACTCCCATACCTACCTACCTACCTACCCTACCTTACCCTACCTACCCTACCTTACCCTACCTACCCTACCTACCTACCTAAAACTTAAAAAAAAATGATAGTAGCCGATTCTCAGACCTACTGAATATGCATATAAAATTTCATAAAATTCGGTAACTAACATTGTGACACGAGAATTTTATACATAAAATTGTGTAGTTCGGTAGCTTAAAATTATAAATAACCACGTCTCCAATGGGATACTAGACCACTTCCCACACAACTTTGCGCAGTCTCCTTTCAGAAGAAAATTCTTGTCTATTTATATGTGAAATATGCCTATGTATATGCTGTAGCCTTCAGAATCTATTCTCGTTCGAAGATGACAAATAGGCTATTTTTACGCAATTATTTTTATCTTCATAAAGGTTTTATGTTTTTTTTATTTTTTATATATATATTTTTTTTTTCACACGATAATGAGGCACCTGTATGTAGGTCAAAGATAGCAATACTTTTAAATCCATCGGTGGGTAACCTAATAGTTCATAAGCATCTTGCATACTTATGAATCTTATGGATACCTGAGATGGATACGTGCGATTTATCACGAATCGAGTGTCCTAAGATTTTGAAGGCTCGTTCTAAAACGATTCTTATGTGATGTTCATACACTAACTTTTTTTTTTTTTTAATTGAATTTGAGGCGAAAGAGAAGCCTTACCAGAACGACTTCCGAGAGATCCTATCTGAAAACAACTTACCTAATCTATACATATAAATAAAATTGAAGTGTCTGTTTGAAATGTTGTTTGTATTTCTTGTGCGTGTCACAATTTTTTTTCTTTCTTTCTTTAAATGTCAAAATAACAACTTGTTACTAAATGCAAATGAAAGTATACGATACTGATAACAAAAAAACAATTGGTAAAATTGTTGTCTGTCTGTTTGTTCCGGCTAATCTCCGAAACGGCCGCAAGACTTTCACTGGCAGATAGCTGAGCTTATTAGGAGTAACATTGGCATGACATTACTTTTTAAGCCACGGTTGTTAGTTACCAATAAAGGCAAACACGAGACTATTAGAGAAAATTACAAACTCATTACTATATTACTATGATTTAAAACTGACCTAACCAACCGTTATCTATTCTCATCGACCCACATAGATAGAAGCTATACAACATTTTATCAGCACTAGTAATTTTATTGCACCTATTCGATTATATCGTTTGACATGTACTCAAAATACAATAATAATAACCCGTAAATTATAGCCAAAAACACATCAAATATAAGCCTTATACCTGATACCTTTTACCTGATGCCTTGTGCCTGATTTTAAAACAGTGGAATTCTTTCTACAAAAAAAAAAATACTTGAGACGCTCACAGTTAAGCTCTTTCATTTGATTTGTCACACGGTAAAGTGTGAAAATCTTCTTTTTATTCTCTTATTTGTCTCCCAAAAGTTACCCCTACATTCAAAATTCATTTATTTACTTAACATGTCAAGTATGGAGTTTCTTGCCCATTCTTCTCCATACATAACTACATTTTGGAAGGCGCAACTAGAATCAATTAACTATTCATGTAATTTTTGACGTTCAAAAGTGCATCTTCGTGCCTATTTGAAATAAATTATTTGACTATGACTTTGACTTTGTCCGTGTTTGGGTCCTAGAAAATGATATTTGTACCAAAAATTCAACTTAATCGGTCCATTAATCCGGAGCAAATTGGTTGTTGTCACCACCAACCCTTACACCCTTACAGGATCACACGAGTGATCCTATAAGGGTTCAATTCGACGGCTCCTAAGTATACTGAGTCAACAGTACTTCTAATAATATGAACGTTTTTAACACAGGTAGATAGTAAATGATTTAATTCTTTGTAATATCCTAAAAAGTACAATTTCCGAAATTTGTTAATTGACTCAGTATACTTAGGAGCCATCGAATTGTTTCCTTTTGGGGTGCGGAACCCCAAAAAGAATGAAACAAGCTAACTTTACATTACAATGTAATTATACTTTTATATTTTACCATCTCCAAATAAAATTGGCTTTATAAGAGCTTTTACAGTAGCTATTAAGCATTGCCAACTAGTGACATTTGTAATTAAACTTCTCTTTTGATCTCTATGGGGTTTATTTATAAACGTTGCTAAACTAAAAGTTAAGTAATGATTAGTAACTATTTAACCATACATTTTGACGTTTAAACGTCTCTCGTGTGTGTATGACCAGGGGCCCAAGTCTGCTATTTTTATAAATTCGTCACTCCAACACGATCCCATTGTCATTTTGCTAAAAGTTCGTAATCTGATAAATTCATAATGGTCGATCATTGGTCGGTTAATGGTCTCGTAATAGAATTGTATTACAATGGCATTTTGAACTTTTATTCATGCCTGATTTCATTTATATATATTTTTGCATATTATTTATTAGTGTTATAAGCAATCTGAAGTAGTAGGAAGTTGGAAGTTTAGTAGGAAGTTTCATTTGTCATTATGTACGAGATTACCAATTCTTTCAATGGAGTGTCAGTGGCTGACCATTGGAAAGTCATAATGACGCCATTATATGAGTAGATTACCAAACTTGTCAAAATCAACAATTATGAAATCAATGATAGACCATTCTGACACTATTGTAATAGCAGACTTGAGGCCCTGCTGATGTATGAACGTTACAACTTTTATTCTCTTTATTCCTTTTATCTTTTTTTTTGTTGTTTTTTATATAGGTACCTATGTATTCATTCTTGTATTTTATAGTTATTTTCGTTTTATCTATCTCTTATGTTGCACCTGCCATGATTCCTCTCTGCATCACCCTAAGGTTGACTGGTAGAAAATGCCTCAGGTATTTAGTCCGCCTTTGTACGGTTAAGGAACGAAGCAGGTAGCGTTCAGTAGTTTCTGGCTACCCCCATATGAAGAAGAGGTGAGTTTATGTATGTGTAAATAAAGAGGTATAAAATAAGGATAGGCAATAATAGTCTTTCTTTGTTTACATCTATGCCAATGAATCCATACTAATATTATAAATGTGAAAGTAACTCTGTCTGTCTGTCTGTCTGTCTGTATGTTACATTTTCACGCATAAACGGCTGAACCGATCATCATGAAATTTGGCAGAGATATAGCCTGGGATATGGAGAAGGACATAGGCTACTTTTTTACGCGATAGCCGACATCCACGTGGGCGGAGCCGCGGGCAAAAGCTAGTAAGGATATAAACCATCACCAAACTTGAAAACTTAGGTCACTTGAGGGTCAGTTAGATTTGCTTGTTATTTGAATCTTTAAGGCTCCTAAAAACAGGCGCGACACAAGGGAAGCGCGCGACGAGCGGTGTCTTTGTGTCGCGTCGCGTGTCGCGCCTGTTTGTAGGAGCCTTTAATGTGTTAGTGTCTTACTTTTTCGTCACCCAAGATGGTCTTACTTTTATTAATTTTTTTACTAGCTTTTGCTTTTGAATTTCTGGACATAAAATGGGGTTGTCATTGGTGCAAATAAAAAGTATAACAGTACAAAATCCTATAATAGATACACAGATATATGCTATATAATAGATACCTACATAGATACATATATACTAACTATATAAGCAAACTAACAACGAGAACAAAATCACAACGACAAGTAATGTTCCTGCACGAGTCTTTTAAACACAGGCAACGATTGCGCGCGTTTTATTGAATCTAGCAATGCATTCCACAAACAAGCGGCCTGAACAGTAAAGGGTTTGTCAAGGAAAGTTGTGGAATGCATGGGCATTTTAAGCTTCAAGTTATATGATGACCTTAAAAATTTCGTGTGGGAGTCGCAAAGAAACTGCAAACGTTTTTTAAGATAGAGAGGGGTGGAAGGGGAAAAGAGCACATTATACAAAAGGGAAACAATATTAATTTTAGTACTGACTACGATTCCGTTGGTCGCCATTTTGAAATAAATGTAATGTCTCCTCAAACAATCTGCCTAGCCTTTTCCCAACTATATTGGGGTCAGCTTCCGGTCTAACCAGATGCAAATTAATACTAGTATTTTACATGGAGCGACTGCCTATCTGACCTCCACAACCCAGTTACTGGTAGGAAACACGATAACTTAATAAGACTGATTGTCTGACTACCCGCAACGACTGCCAAAGATCTACGAATGACAGCCGGGGGCAAAAATGCAATGGTGCCGATTCCCTTGTTAACAAACTAAAGTTCAGTGCATCTTTTTCTTTCTATTTCATTAAGAAAAGGAGAGAAGATAAATTTTAGTTTAGTTCTGTCAAATTAATCAGCGCATTTCACTACTCGATACAAGTTTAGACGTGATTAAAAACTTGCCGACTAAAATGACGTCAATTTACGTCAAGCGCTGATTAATTTGACAGGACTAAACTAAAATTTATCTTCTGTCCTTTTCTTAATGAAATAGAAAGAAAAAGATGCACTGAACTTAAATTTAATGTGAGCAAGGGAATCGGCACCATTGTCTTCTGTTACCTACTAAATCATTTAATCTAAAAAAATTGTGAACCTCATATCACTAAATCATTTAATCTAAAAAAATTGTGAATTGGGGGAGGCCTATGTCCAGCAGTGGACGTCTCTCAGCTGAAATGATAAAGATGATGATGATGATATCCAACGTGAATGTTTTGTCATCTTTCAATATGCAACTACTTCAAATTCAAAACAGCATACTACCCTCCGTGTAGTTCATGCCAAAATCCCGGTATCTGTGATATATTCCATGCTATATTTGTAGTGCAAATGAGGAAAGTTGGAGGGTAGACATTGAGTCTGGGAGTAGTGCCAACACCGCTGCCTCTTACGGAGCACTCGTGAATGGACCCTTGACTGGCTCACTTTGATTAATGACTGCACAACCAACAGATAATTATATTTAGGCAAGCCCACATAATATATTATCGTCATTTACTAGTCTGATAATGTGTGTCATAATAAAGGTTCTTGTTGGATGTTTTTTTTTTTTTTGCGGCCATGGGTTGAGTAGGAATATATTCATATTCATTTATTTATTGTTTGTCACAGGTGAAAAGACAGTTCTTGAAATTAGCATTCTTCTGTCTGGGTTCGAAACTACGACCGAAAGGTTCGAAACTTTTAAGTCGTGGCCGATACCACTGGGCCACCACCGGTCTAATGCGGTAATAGTGGAATATATAATTAATTCATAGACTTTTAATGTAATTTATCCAGTTAAGTACATTCAAATAGCAAATTAATGTATAACAACAATTAATGTTTTACAAAGATTCGTTTTTAACACGTGCAGTGCCGGGAGCCCTCCTGGAGGGCTCACCCTAGTCGCATATGAGATGCTGGTGACCCTCCTGGAAGGTCCACTTGTAATATGTATGGAGGCATGGCGTATGAGTTCTATGTAGGTGGAGTCGAAAGTGTAAAGACGTATAGACGTATTTTTCTGTTCCTTTCTTCTTGTCTGTTTATATGTGTGTACATAAATTGTTAAATAAATAAATAAATAAAATCACAAAAACCCTTCACTTATGTATGTATAAACATACTAAAGTTAAAGTATTTATGAAACACACCAAAATCCATTTCGCCGTCGAATACAAACTGAAAATAGTCGTGTAGATTTAGCAATAAAACCTTATTTTAGCCGACCTTGGCTGATTCCTGCAGTTATTCATCGTATGATACGCGATGTCGCCGACTCGCCACATTGAGTCTGCCCCAACAATTTACCTGTTCTATATATTGACTGTGGAATCGAATTGTCGTGCTACCTTCATTTAGTAGCAATTAAAAACTTTAATGGCGCCCAGCATGGGACTAAGTTTAAAGTTTAGAAATTACTTGTTTTTGATAATTGCCTTAAACTGATCATACATTATTAATATTATATAACAAAAAATATGTCTTTTAGTAAGAAAATTACACAATGTTTAACTGATGCCATAAAAGCTACTTGTTTTGCTCAAACGCGTCTGTTACATAGGTACCTATGATATTTGACCTTTATGTATGGGGAGTGGGGTGAGTATGACGTCACAGAATGATGACAGCCTTCAATGAAAGCATCGGCTACTAATTATTCTGTCTGTGGACCGACTGCCAAAACAAATGTTATTCCAATACTCTATTATGGCTCGATTCGGGTTTTTGTTAGCCGTGATATGAATAAATTGATGTTTTATGTCCACGACAATTTATATTTAGAATATGAATTGGTTTTAATGGTGAAAATTGGATCTGTTTGTGGTTATTAAGTTTGTCATAATGTATGATATCACGAATAAAGCCTGTTCCAATAATTGTAACAACATAATTAAAAATGATTATTAAACAGATCACTTTTGTACCTAATTTCCCCAAGTGTGCATATTGTACATTCAAATAATAATGTATGTTTTTTTTTATTATGATAAAAATATATACACTGGATACACTTCTTATACTAAATTAACTAACGAACGTTTATAATTAAAATATATTATCCTAACTTAACTTAAACTATTCTGCCGCGCGTGCAATAACGGCAGTAAGTATAATTTTTGTCCAAATTGAGTCAAACATAGATTCGGAATCAGCGCAATGAGCTGATTCCGAATCAATGCTCAACTAAATTTGGACAAAAATTATACTTACTGCTGTTATTGCACGCGCGGCAGTATTAACAATAATTATGTTAGATAATAATGATACTAAACTTTATTCCAAATCAGCCAAAATTTCTCATTTAGTAGAGCGAGTTTATGTAAAACTACTTTATGTAAGCTGCCGCGTCAAATTTTCAAATTTTTCATACAAATTTCCACCCCCTATTTCACTCCTTTACGGAAGGAATTTCCAAAAATCCTTTCTTGAAATGAAATCGTTTATTTTGTAAATAGGATATCGGAATCACTTTTACACGTCATATCACTACATATTATAAAACAAAGTCTTCCGCCGCGTCTGTCTGTCTGTCTGTTCGCAATAAACTGAAAAACTACTGCACCGATTCTCATGCTGTTTTCACCAATGGATAGCTTGGCTCTCGAGGAAGGTTTTAGTATATAATTTTTTAAGTTTTTGTATGCATTTTTGTATGAATTAACGATATTTGTTGGAGGTGTCGGAAAAAAATAAGCCGTCTGGGAGCTTTCAACGAAAACGATGTCTAAACCCTTTGAGATATAACAAAATAATGTATGGTGGAATTATGTATCTTATAAAGGTCTTCAAACAAGTCCGCGATGGCATATGTCTATCTCTTAAGGATAACATACTATATCCATTTTATTGTCTTTTTGTAGGTATTTGTTTGCCGAATTTTACTCTTGGATATTACGATAACAATACGCTATAATATCAGTAGCTATTAGCCAAATTATGTTCGTAGATAAATAAGCTAGCTACTTATGTGTATTTCAAACAGTATACAAGTATATTTATCATAAAAACATTACTAAATACGGCGGCCTTATGATCAAAATTTGTGCATTCCAAAACTTTCGTTACTTTTTCACTGACATATTTATCACTTTTCGTTAAACTAACACTCAAGACGAAATCTACACTTATTCCTCAGTAATTCTGTGTAAGATTATTTTATGATTAAACCGTTTTCTCATTGAATACATTACGCACGAATAACCTTGATGAATGTTTGTTTACATTATGCATCGCGCCACACCACCACACGACCATAGACATATTTTGTTTTTTTGTTTTTAGTGGTGTTCCCGCTAAAATGGTCAAGGTATTAATACCGGTCAAGTATTAGTCGATTAATCGAATTCTACTGCCAGATCGTGCTGCAAGTACAAAATAAATGTCAAATATTTCGTCCAATTGCGAACGTGACCCTGAGAAAAGTTATGCACCAATGGTGTTCACTAGATATTTCTAGCGTTTTATCAGCACAAACGGTGTATCATGCGACATATCGGAGGATTTCGTTTTGTTTTCACATTGTTGGTACTTACGTGAATTATTTTAAAATTATTATTTGTGTCGCACTTTTATTTCGTGTTGTAATTTGGTACAATTGATTGCTTTATGAATTTGAGTGAAATTTCGTATTTTGATTTTGTGTTTGTTATCTTTAGGTAAAGACTCATTCACGTTCAGAACATAAGTACTTTTATTATAATATATTCAATCATTTGTTTCGGTTTCTATTCACATAGTGAATCACATTAAAATTAATATTAAGTTAGAATTTTGTGAAACAACGCTTTTATTGGTTTGACGATAGTTAGCGCCATTTATGACGTACTAGCTTTTGCCCGCGGCTCCGCCCGCGTGGCTGTCGGTTATCGCGTAAATAAGTAGCCTATGTCCTTCTCCATATTCCAGGCTATATCTCTGCCAAATTTCATGACGATCGGTTCAGCGGCTTAGGCGTGAAAACGTAACATACAGACAGACAGACAGAGTTACTTTCATTATGGATACGCGTGTGGTAAGTGGACGTGAAACAACCCGCCCTTAGTAAAAAGCTGTTATGACATTACAAAAAGACAATAAAATTGTATTTTTTTGTATATAGCAGTGCTTTTCAACCTTTTTTCATGGCGCGGCCCCCTTAGTATAGAAAAATATATCGCGACCCCCTACTTTGAAATTCAAGTCTGTCACTTTAGGTACCTTTTGGTTAAACAGAAAAACAGAATATCCACTATTAACCACAGAAGCTTTGAAGTGTTTCATTCCATTTGGAACCTCCTACTTGTGCGATTTAACGTTTTCGTCGATGGCTCCTTCGATCAATAAATCGAAGGATGGCTCAAATAAAAGGCAAACAGAGAAATCGCCAAAATTTTGTAAACGATTTAATTCTAATCATAAAAAAATTATAAATTGAAAAATTGGTTAACGATAAACAGGCGTAACAATCACATTAATTTGAATGGGTACGCTTGGTCCTCGTCACAATAATGATTTATGTGATTTGTAGGTATTTGTTGATTCGTGTTAAAGACCTAAGATATTTTTTTTTTTTTCTTAATACATATTACATTTTAAACTGGTATGGTTTTATACTTAAGAGCTACATTTTAAAATAACAGCGACCCCATTAAGAGGCTTGGCGACCCCCTAGGGGGTCGCGACCCACACGTTGAAAAACACTGGTATAGAGTATAGATAACCCACCCCAACTAAGGGCGCCCACACAAAACTGCGATGCGATGCGATACGATAATTCTTGCGGTGCATTCGTGCGAGGTCGCACGCAGATATTTGCGATGCGTTGCGAATTCGCAGTTATGTGTGGGAGCCCTAACAGCTAAATTATAAAAAATGCATAACTTAAAAACCTTCCCTGCAACTTATAGTTGCAATACCTAATCTTGATACTTCACCCTCCACAAATAGGACGTGCGTAAACAAAGTACAGCTGCCACAAGTACAGGGCGTATGGGCAGTAAATAATCAGGTACACCACAACTGACTAAGTAGGGGCTCGTAACTCGACATAGTAATTGGGTCGGCGATCGTTGGGCGGTTGGCCAACCACGCTGCCAGGCCAGATGTGGTACGAACTTGCCCCTTGTAAATATTTTATGTACAAGTGCATAGTATGTACATGCAATGTTGTATGTGCCTTTACTGCGGGCCCTATCAAATACCAGCGCTGCGGTATTTATTGAAGTGAAAAGTTCTTTAAGCGCGTTGAGCTTTTTTAGGTGAACAAAAATCATGGAACGCGCGTCATCGTCACCGAACGCTTTCCATGAGCTATGTGTATACTGTGTATAATATGTGTACTTTTTGGGTGAATAAAAATCATGGAACTCGCGTCATCTTCATCGAACGCTTTCCATGAGCTATGTGTATACTGTGTACGTATATATATGTGTACTTTTTGGGTGAACAAAAATCATGGAACTCGCGTCATCGTCACCGAATGCTTTAGTTACATAGTTTTCATTTCTATCGGCAGTCCCCAGACTGCTTCGTTTTTGATTTTTTTATATCGCAGCATTATGCTCAGATAGTGGCCTTTTGGGCCTCGCACAGTTCTTATTCTGTTTTGAGTTGTTGTTTACAATGTAAATTTTGTTAGATTTAAATGCTAATTTTTTTTTAATTATTGTTTGTATTCCTTGTGCGTGTCCCAAATAAAATATTATTCACTATTTTCTTTCTTTTCAATGTTATTAGATGTAATTGAAATATTGAAATTGGTTGGGGTTTTCAGTTTTGGGTAAATATTTGTTGGTTATTAGGGGTTGTGAAATGGTAACGACGATTTTTTTTTTTTTGACTCGAGGAAATCATTTTTTTTTTTATCGATATTACATCATGTTACTTTTCACCAGAAGAAGCAATAGACAGTGCGTTTATAATATACTAGCTGTGCCCCGCGATTTCACCCGCGTAAATTTCGATTCCGTGGTTGATGGGGAAAATTTTCCTTCTTTGGGTTACATTATTGCAATTTACCTAAGGATCTCCAATTTAAAAAAAAATATAGCTTATATTCATCATCATCATCATTTCAGCCGAAAGACGTCCACTGCTGGACATAAGCCTCCCCCAATTGGGGGGGTTTTGCAATAATCGCCACGCTGGGCAGGCGGGTTGACGGGTTGGCGGTTGGGTTGGTATAGCTTATGTTACTTCCTTATAATTTGGCTTTTTGTGGTATCTTTGTTTTTAAATCGGTCCAGTAGTTTCGGAGCTTATTCGGTACAAACAAGCAAAAAATCTTTTCTCTTTATAATATTACTATAGATAGACAAACAATTGAAAAGTGGAAGAAAATGATCTATACAAAGCGTTTAAAATCTGTTCATTTTAAACAATACGCGTGTTATATCTAATTTATAGTAAATGTTCCATCTTAAAAGGACACTCCCGATTTATGCTAAACTATTAATTTGTAAAACCGACTGTTTTAGTGTACCAACTCATTTCAATTTTCAGTGTAAAATTCATAAGAAATCTCGGAAACACGAAAGTTTCAACGAAACTGTACTAAAATTAAATATAATCCACGAACGCGAGATATAATTTCGATTCGCGTCCGAGTTTCGCGGTCTAGTTGCCAAATGCGTTCCACTTCCGCGCACAGTTGGAACTTTGACAATCGCCACTCATACCCGCCACAAGCAAATGACCGATGAAATTGAATTGCTCTGTGATACATTCATTTTATAGCTATCTTTCTTTATCCAATAATTAGATACGCAGATGACTATTATTGATTACTAGCTGACCCGACAGACTTCGTTCTGTCAAAAGCTATAGTATAAACTCCACTACACTACTCTACCCTACCCTACCCTACCTACCCTACCTACCTACCTACCTACCTACCTACCTACCTACCTACCTACCTACCTACCTACCTACCTACCTAACTACCTACCCTACCCTACCTACCTACCTACCTACCTACCTACCTACCTACCCTACCTACCTACCTACCTAACTACCTACCTACCTACCTACCCTACCCTACCCTACCCTACCCTACCTACCTACCTACCTACCTACCTACCTACCTAACTACATACCTACCTACCTACCCTACCCTACCCTACCCTACCCTACCCTACCTACCTACCTACCTACCTACCTACCTACCTACCTACCTACCCTACCCTACCTACCTACCTTACCCTACCCTAACCTACCCTACCCTATCTACCTACCTACCTACCCTACCCTACTCTACCCTACCCTAATTTTTCGTAAAAACCATTAAAAAAAAAAACGAAAAAACCATCCTTGGACTTCAACGAACATTAAAAAAAAAGAATTGGTTAAATTGGTCCAGGCGTTGTTGAGTTATGCGCTTACCAACACATTTTGCGATTCATTTTTATATTATAGATAACAGTTTTACTCATTTAACTACTCATTCCTGGCTCAGTGTGGAGTATTTATTATTATTACATATTATATAGGCAAAGTAATCGACGCATCTAATAATCAAAATAATGTATTATATAAAAAAAATTGAAGATCTCATCATCCATGTGGGAGGCCTTGCAACACTACGTCTTCCGGTACGCGGTCGCCACTCCAGAACCTTTCGGTCCCAACGGCCATCTGTTCTGCGAGCAATGTGCCCTGCCCATTGCCACTTATGTTTGGCAATTCTTCGAGCTATGTCGGTTACCTTGGTTCTCCTGCGGTTTCTTCTGCGGTTGAAGATCTATCCAAGACGAACCAGAAGAATTTTCGGAGCTCCTGCAGCAAAATTTACATGATTGTAATCATTAGAATTGAGCACCGACTTTAGTAGGTCAATTTGGGGATCAATAGAAAGCACAAGTCTGCGGCCTAAACTGTCTTTTGACTTCTACCATATCCCCCACTCATTAATATTAAATGCTACATAGATGTATTGTGGAATCCAACTTATTTTCCTCTTCCTTGAGATCATTCTGTTTATTGAAGCTATATAAATACCCAAAAATTAATAACAGCTAATAAATATCTATTGGCGCCCAGCATAGGACTGTTTTCAATCTGCCATTACAATTTTGATACGCTTTTGAACAAATTGTATATATTCGTAATTGTGAATAAGTATTCTTAATCTATACTAATTTAAGTTATAAAGAGGAAAGATTTTTTTGTTTGTTTGTATCGAATAAGCTCCGAAACTACTGGACCGATTTGAACCATTTTTTCACCAATAGAAAGCTAAATTATCAGGAAGTAACACAGGCTATATATTTTTTTTTTATTGAGATTTTTAACGAAATTGCAATAATGTAACCCAAAGTAGCAAAATGTTGCCTATATACCACGGAATCGAAACTTACGCGGGTGAAACCGCGTAACCCGCGTGAGTGTGAATATAAATTTAATGATTCAAAATCAAAAGTCTCAAAATAGTAAACATTGCTCCTCTGAACGCAAGTATGTGCGCACCTGTAAAGGATTCTGAAAATAAATAGCATTTTAGAAACAAAACCGTGGCTCTACATCCCGCCAGGTCTTTACCGGTAAACAATGACGCTATGCACCAACATAAAAGCTTTTGAAATTTCCCTTTGAAGTGTGCGAAATTTTAAAAGCTCAATGTCAAATGCTAGGTGCTTTACAAAGAGTCTTTACGTCCTTTTATCTTGACGTTACCTTCAAGATAACGCCCGTCCAGGCTTGCTTCCCTGCATTTTATGATGCAAGCCTCCGCATTTTTATGTTAACACTAACTGAACACTATTACAGTCTCATTTGCTGAGAACTTTGTAGGAATCGGCGGTTTTAGTTCATGTTAGCTCAATTTTAATGTTTGTATTTTTAATTATGAGAGTTTTAAGGCAATAAGTAATGTTAAGCATTACTTATTAACTTTTTTTCTTATTGTAAATTATAATCGTAAAGCACATTAAAATTAGCCCCATGAAAGCCGATTGCGTGATAACCATAGAGAAAAATCTTTACAATGTTTAATAGTTCTACAATTAGGTAAAAAGAAATAATTCGCTGCGATTCTGAACGTTTGTTTTAAATTATGATTATTGTGTATGTGGATCCATTAAACTTGTCAAAGCAAATGAAAAACGGCTGTGACCGCTAGTTAGTTGTAAAAGTAACAGTGGTTTTTTAAGTCGCCAGATGTTGTACTGTCAAGATTTCAATAATTCATACGAAATTCCCTTAGAAAAAAGAATGTTCAGCTTTTCCCGAATCCCCTCAATTCGGAATATTAGGCCCATTTCATGAAATTCTGTCTCAACCAATAGGGATGATGACTAAAAAAAAATTTGTTTTGTCCGTCATATAGATTATTAAAAAATATTGGACACGTATTTTTTCTTTTTCTACGTAATCAAAACATTACGGCGATACATTGAGTTCAAATGTGGCATGACGTTACTTCTCATTAGATTTTATACGTAGCTGTGACGTAACGAGCCCCCACTCCCCAAGTTTAATGTGTTTTATCTAAGTCATTTTTTATTAATATGATAAAGCAAAAAATACGTGTCTAATATTTTTTTATTATCTGATTGACGGACTAAACAGTTTTTCTTTTTTTTTTTACCTAGGACACATCCCTATTGGTGATGATCCGAAAAGTCTGTTCAGGTTCATGGCCCAAATGTAATCCATAGCAGCATATATTTTATTATTGTTTGTTTAGTGTATGATGGGACTGTCACACGCATTGCGGTTATAAAAGTCCCTAATTCAATAAAATTTAAAAAGGAGACGTTTTTATATTTTCGAAACATTTACCAAATTGGTAGTATTTAAAAAATACCTATTTGGTAGTATTTTAAATTTTTTTGTGGCTCGTTTGGAAAAGTCTAAGATGCTCCTAACGCTTGTTCGAAATAGGAACCCAGTGTAAACGAATAAAGTTATAACCGAGTTGTCTGTATAAATAAGGCTAAGTCGCGGGAGTATGAGAGAGGCTAATCTTGTCAGCCGCTAAACGGATTGAACGTCTTCAAACGCGGCTGCATTTATGTTGTTGTGTCCTTGGAGAATTTGTTGTTCGCCCCAGTGGGCTAACTGGTACATTTTATGACCACTCAATCAATCTCCCCAGCCAACTATGTTGGGGTCGGCTTCCAGTCTAACCAGCTGAATACTAGTATTTCACAGCCGCAACTGCCTATCTGCCCTGCTCCTGACGACCCGTAACGACTGTCAAAGATCCATAATGTCAGCCGGAACTATAAAGATATCTGACTCCAGATCAGAAGATTGCGTGTTCAAATCACGTCGGGGTCACCAGTATAGAGGTATGAGGAACAGGGTGTAAAGTTCACTTATACTCTATTGAAAAGGGAAGATCCTCCGACCAGACGGTTTTTTTAAAACTATGTATCTCGTAGTTGACTTTGAGAGGTCGTGACTACTTAACCGGACTTTCCTGTGGCTGCCTTAAGCGAAAACTTAAAGCCTCCAGCCAGGGTATAAAACTTATAAACTAAACGACTGAACCTCGGCTTAGGGCAGCGTTGGGGGGCGAACAGCAAGGGACAGGTGGCTGGATCAGATCAGGGTTATTATTATTATAAGGCGAATTTAAAGCTACAGGCTCAGCTACGGCGTGGGCTGGCGCTTCGTCGAGTAAGGGTCGGGGGGGAGCAAGGGTCAGGGGGGTGGACAGTTGATGTCGGGATGTTGTATACATTCTAGTCGCGCGGTAAAATCTGATTGCGCGGTGCAGAATTTGTGACGTGTTTGTTTGAAGCGTAGTTCGCATATGGCGTTGTAGATGACGCCACAGAACCAACGGCTAAACGTGCTTTCCAAAGCACGAAGGAGTCTGGGTATGTTAAGATACAGAATGAAAGAAAGAAAATACGTTTATTTGTGATAAACATGACGCGGAGAGAGATGATCACCCATTCACGGACCAACCCCGGCAAGCGTAGCTTAACCTGATGGATCGACCCGTGCGGCTGTTATTACTTAACCACGAGCTCCTCTCACATTTTATGACCACTAAGTAGGTATATAACTTCCATTTAATTGAATAACAAACAATTATATACAGGATAAGTTTTTAACCAGTGCGCATTTTTTTTTTTGGTGGTTCAGTATCAGTAATGGAACACATTTCCAATATTTTTAATACTTTTTTTTGGTCCTACTTCATCATCATCATCATCAGCCTATAGTAGTCCACTGCTGGACATAGGCCTCTCCAATTGCACGCCATTCAGCTCGATTCTCGGCAACTCTCATCCAGCTGCTACCAGCCACCCTGCGGAGATCGTCGCTCCACCTAGCCTGAGAAACATACTGTACGGTCCTACTTGAAATCAGCAAAATATGGATACAACCTATTCGTAATAATATCAATGGGCGAGCGCACAGCTGATAGGTACATACGTTTCACTTCACTGACCGTGCTGCCGGCGCATTGCGCGACGAGTACCCATTATACCAATTTCAAAATAATATTATATTATACAATTAGTGAATAAAGGACGGATTTAAAGCGAGGGCCATAGATGAATCACGAGCAAGTGAAGGAATCTAACGACTGAATCACGACCGTAGGGAGTGATTCATGATGATTGAATCACGAGCGTAGCGAGTGGTTCAAGTGTTAGAATCCCGAGCGACGCGAGTGATTTATGGCCCTCGATATAAATCTGTTTTATTCAAGTGTTGCATACTATACTTTACACCATGACTACGAGAAAAAGAAAGATTTAAGCGAAAATAGACATTTAATGAAGAAAAAGGAAGGTTAAATTAATTAAAATGCACATTAAAATTGGAACAACTTTGGAGTAATTTTCTTATTATTTTTATTAGGATGGTCAACCTGTAAAGCGATATTTATTTCCTGTCGATGGTCAGAACTTTCTGCTGGAGGAAACTCTGGGGCATCTTTAGTCGTTGAAGGGCGTGGAGTGCACAAGGAGTTTTTTTTAAGCTTTGCTCTAGGAATTTCTTTTGTATTGTGGGTGCGTTTACAAACATTTAAAGTCACACACACAAATAGCCAGACTCGGAACAACTACTTGTAGGTCATACAAATATTGTTTCCGAGCGGGAATCGAACCCGCGACACGCAGCGCAGCAGTCAATCGCTTTAACCGTGCCGTCGAGTATTGTTTGTATCGAGTACCTATTTTTCGCAAGGAGGTTGTATAGCATTGAGATGTAGGTCGAATATATTGGTGTGTTCTAAATTCAAACACCAAAATAGTGATTAAAAGTGCTTTTTATTCACTGTTTTCAGTGAATAAAATAAGCTTTTTAGAGGGGGAATGGTATAAAACTCGTTTAAGTTTAATTTGTCAAAATTTGCGCACTGATTAAAAACTTTCCCTGTATAGTTCAGCTCCCTCAGTAGTATTTTCAATGACGTATTATCCCGATGAGTTCAACGGAATACAAAAAAATATAATCAGCCTATAATATTCCCACTGCGGGGATACAGGCCTCCTCTCAGTCAGAGGGAGTGGGCCGTAATCCACTACGCGGGCCCAGTGCGGGTTGACAAATGTCACATGTCTTCGAATTTTTTCTAGGACATGAGACTGGTTTCCTTACGATGTTTTCCTTCGCCGTTTTGAGAACGGTAATGAAATGATTTAGGTACACAAAGTCAAGCGCCTACAACTCGTGAGTCGGGGCCGTCACCTCTGAGCCACCAATTAGTAGCTAGAATGTAGCACGAATGAATTAATACGTTGGGGCCATGGGTCTTGGCCCATCGTCCACGACGCTACTCAAAAGCAAAGTCTGCTAAAATTATATTTTTTTTCTCCCGCTTTTAAAAAAAAAACACTAACAAAGCGAAAAATTTTAGTTTAGGAAGTTTTGTTTTCGATTGTTGGAATATTGCCAAATTACCATTGATAATCACTGAGAAATCAGGAAATATATGAAAAAAATCCCGTCACATGCATAGCCGGTTATTGGAGTTGGTGAAAACATCAATAACCTGGGCGTTTAACGGATTTTAAACGCTTTTAAACATTTGGTTTTAAACCCCCTTTTTGGTTAATAACGATTTAAAACCACACTTAGCGGTTTAATAATGGTTTAATTTTTTTTTTTTAAATGAATACATTGTGGCTTCACACGAAGTGATCTAGACCACACCTACTTCCTGATTTAGCCCGAATTCAATTTATAGGCATTCATATAGCGATTTTTGTATTTTCATCAACAAGTCAAGCATTTGCATTCAAAAAGTCATTTGGTGAAGACAAACACAAAAAAATGAAAAATAACTTAAAGGAAGTCGGTGGCAAAAAACGAAAATACGGAACCAAAGACACTGACTTCCAAAATTAAAGTAATTTTTAATTTTTTGTGCTTTTTTTTGGAAGTCTTGTTTTTTTTTTATTTTTTTTTGTTAAACGTTTTATCTGAGAAAATGAACACCAAACACAGGGGAAAATAAAAACATATGGGGAACTGGGAAGCTACAATTGTATTCAAACTCAAAGATTCCCCCTTTGTCACCATAAATCTAATTTATAAACGGGACGCGTCTTCTATTAGGTGTTTTACTTCATAAAATTGAGTATATTACATTATGTTCCTCTTACACATAGGTACCGACGCTGTAGCTGCCTATCGCTCTGGTATTAATTGTATTACTGCTGTTATGGTCGCAAGTGAAGCAAGGACTGCTGAGCGTGGGGGTCCTGGGTTCAACATTTTGCCCGTTTTTCATTAGGATTTCTCGGTAACAGCCCGGAGTTTGGAAATTGGCGGTGCAACACCCCCGTGCTTCGGGAAGCACGTTAAGCCGTTGTTTCTGCGCCTGATGTCTTTTCGGTCTACTGTACTATGAGAGTGAGGCAAGAGAGAGTGCACCTGTGTTTGCACATACACTTCTTGTGGGCTTATTCCACAAATCCCTCCAGAAAAATCCCCCTTAGGAGGAAAAGTGGAATATATAAAAACCAGTCTAGAATCCACCCCTGCTTATTTCACTAATCCCCCAGAGAATCCCCCTCAGTGAGGAAAACTGAACCCTAATGTAAAAAAATCACTTTCAGGGGGGTCTTGGAATAAGTTTTTTTCCCCCCTAAGCGGGATTATCAGGGGTGAATTCTAGACTGTTTTTATAGATTTCACTTTACCTCCTAAGGGGGATTTTCTAGGGGGATTTGTGGAATAAGCCCTTCTTGTGCACTCTAAAGCCTGGTATTCATGGGAAACATTTGTTTAGCAACAGTTGATCAACGTTGTTGATGAACGGCGAGAATTCTGCTGAAAACTTGTATTTAAATCAATATGGGTTGTCCACACACGCCAGTCTGCGTTAAAATGTTGCCCGAGGAAGTAGTGTAGTTGTGTTCTCTATATCTAATGTATAAGATTTCTAATAAAAAAAAGATAAAAAGATGGTGGGTGCGAAACTATCTCCTGCAAAGAGAAAAAAAATCTTGGAATGCATCGTTCTTTTTGTTTCTATCCTTGTATTCTTTGATAGAAGAATCCCATAGTAACGCTTTTGATTGAAATAATTCTATTAATTGCATAATTTTATCGTTGCTTCACACTACCGCCATGTTTATAAACAGTTGCAAACACGTCCACACACGTTAACATTTGTTGATAAACTGATGTTTTCGCTCGCCGGGCGTCAACTCTGCAACATGGCGTGATCAACTCCGCAACACAAGTGTTGCCCGCAATATGTTGACAGCAACTCGGCAACATGTTTATGCAACCATGTTGCTAAACAAATGTTTACCTTGAATACGAGGCCTAATATCTCCTGCGCTGAGATTGGCCGCGATGGCCGAAATTCGTTCTGGCGGGGGCTAATTTTGTTACCAAAAATACAAAATTAGAAAGTATAATATAATAATAATACAAATTTACTTGAGGATACAAGTAACTTGTTCCGTTCTACCTCTCTTTCATACAAAATTCAACGTAATAGAAAATAAAGAAAATAAAGTTCCGAAATCCTTTCAAAAAACGATGAGACCGTTTTGCGCATAAACAATAATATAAAACAAAGTGAAATTGACCTAAATTTAGTAAGGTATGGCTTGCATAAACTTAAGCTGTTCAGATTTCTGGGCCGCATCCAAATAGGCGACGACGAGTGATTTACATGTACTGCAAAACAACCATTTAATGACAATCTACTATGTCTGTTGCACAGACACGATACAAAAATAAAAGCAACTTTAATTTGGATATTAAAACAGTCGGAATATTGTGATACTTTGAGGTTTCATCACATACTATGTAATGTTCATTCCTAGTGTTTCTTTCTTTGTTAAAGGTACATTCCATACAATGATTCCATGCGAGTACTTATATAACAATCAAATCAATCAATTGATTAACTATTTTTACTTTAGGTCTTGCCAACCTAGTAAGCGTCATCATCGTATTTTTGAATTGCCTACATTCACCTTAAATTCCACATTTAATAGCCTCTTAACACGTATGGCCAGGCAATATAGTGAAAGGTCCAACTTGACAGATTACCCTATTGATATTTTCTCCATGAGTTTCACTTCATACAGACGCTCCTTATATAAATAGTGCGAAGAGCGCACTTCTTTTTAGCTCAAATAGATTTATTTTTGTAGTGTTCTAGATTCTAGATTTAGGTCTAATATACACACTTTTTATTGTTCTTTTTTGTCTGTAATATTCATATATTAATGTCATGCATACCTGTTATTTGCATGGTTACTAAAACGCCAATTTAAAATGTTATTTTTATTTGAATTGTGACTGTACTGTTGGTGTGCTTATTTTAAATAAATATTAAATAACATTACACTATTGCAGTTTCAAAGATATGTCTGTGGTAAAGTCTTCATGTTAGTTAAACATGCACTATCACGATAACCATACAGCTTTTCAGACACTCATAAATAGTCTGGAAACTATTAAAGAATGTAGCAAAAAGTACGGTTAGTATTCAAAACACGTGAGACAATAAATAATGTGGTGTTGTTCCAAAAACGTCACATGTGCAGCTCTTTTGAATGCACCGACGTCCAATGAGGTCGTCGCATTGCGCGTACGAACGCCCCATTGGCCGGCCGGGACAAGCTCAGTTCGTTCAACTTTGAATCTGCAAAACGCTGCAGGAGTTGCCAAGAAAAATCATTTTATTGTTTAGATTTTGCAACGGTACCGTGTTGCTCGTAAGTATTGGAATCGTATAAAAGCTTCAGCATGTATCGAAATACAGATTTTACTATTTTAACTCGGTACGTTCAGTAAATCGCTTTTTTTGTTTTAAATATTGAATATCTCAATTTTCAGTTTTGAAAGGTCCCATGTTGGGCGCCAATACCAGTAAAATTTTATTTTTACTTAAACACCGTTTAGTATTTCTTACGCTATAAAAGAACATTATTAAAATTGCTGTGCACTTACGCGGTGATGGATTGATGGTAAACTTATAAAGTTCCAGCCGTAATAGCGACGTTTACCACCTCAGAACAATTTACAGGTCCTTGTAAAAATGCATATAGCATGGAAGAAAATTTTTAGTTTTATAGCTAGAAAGTATTCTGATAACATTGTGTTGTATTTTTATTTAAATTCGTAATAAGTAACTGTAATATGTTCAGAGTTATACACCAGTAGCTTATTATTATCAACACCAGACCTTCCTACAACATGATAAATGATAGTTTTGTTATTTTAGATAGGTACGAGACTCGCCAAGTCTCGCCCTTACCAAAACTTTTGTGTCGTTTCAAGACGATATCGTGCTTCTTACAGATTATATTTATTTATTTAATACTTTAACACGTTGACTGCCAGACTAAAAACCATGTTTAGCCCAGTGGGCCGTGGCGGACCCCTCGTGACCGCCAGTATATCGGGTCCAGGGAGCCGCGTCGGACACCATGTGTCCTCATGCCCTCGATCACTTCAGAAGCCTCTAGGCGGCCGACGGACAGCGTTTCGACTGTTTTTATTGGTGCGGCTCCGGGGGAAAGTATGCTGTCGGACACATGGTGTTCGTCATGGCAGTCAACGTGTTAAGCACAAAAAAATGTACAGAGGCGGACTTAATGCCATAGGCATTTTCTACCAGTTAACCCTTGGGTGATGCAGAGACATACAGTAGTAGGTGCAATAGCGAAAATTGAGGAATAAATATTCATTTAAATATAAAGATATACATAAACCTATTACAAACTATAAATTCAATATATAAATCTTATTATATATAAATATAAGCACAAATAAATACACATAAATATGTATACTAAAACAAATAAGACAAACAATGGGAAAACATTACCGTTATGATGATACTGCCAGCTTCTTGCGAATATGCTCACGAACTTTTACTTTAAAAGATAATCGGTTGGTTGCCATCCTGATTTCCTGGGGGAGCGCATTCCACAGAGAGATAGACTGTATGAAGAAGGAAGAGTGAATGAAGTCTGTGCGGTGAGTGGGACATTGAAGAAGACGATTGTGAGATGAACGAAGAACGATTGTATTCTGTGAAATGGTAATGCTATTTCTGTGTCTGCATCTTTGTACGTATTTTTATTACTTGTGTACCATGAAAGTAATGCAATGTTACTTAGTAGGTCTTATTTTAGGATGTTGGTAAAATCTGTGGGTTTAGTTAAAGGTGTTTAACCGCCTCGTGGTCTAGTACAAGACCGCCTGTTTCAGACCCAGATGTCCCGGGTTCGATTCCCAGCGGGGGCAAAGTTTTCTGCTCGGTTTGTTTGGTGGTAGGGCTTATTCTAAATCCACCTGGCTAGCTGCCACCATCTTATCTGTCTGTCGTCTTAACCGCATTTGTTGTGTTTATGGCAGTTAGAGGTAAGATAGCAAGTTTATATTTTTATTTTAGTATGGGTTTGCTCTTGACTCTAGTCTAGGTCTGGGCGAGCGGAGTGGAGTGAGCTTACCCAGAAGAAGCCTGTTCACTCTCACTTTGAATAGATTAGGGTTGTATGCGTTCGGAAACACAGACGCAGGCAGAGAGTTCCACTCCTTTGCTGTGCGCATTATAAAAGACGTTTGAAAACGCTTAGTGCGAGTTGGTGGAATATCAACTAGGTAGGGGTTACGTTCCTCTGTGTTTGAGGATTCCGGGTGAAGTTCGCTTCCACCTTCGGCCTTATCATAATTTACCATCAGCTGAGATGAGCTTCCCGGTTGTGGATTAAAAAAAACACTACAAATTCACTTTTGGTTAAATCTAGATTTCAAGGAACAGCTAATCATAATCACATTATTTGCAGATTTCTTAAAATTTCTGGGTGATTTTTCTTCATAGTGCACGTTCATTTTGATAGTTAGTTTCTGAATTAACTCCTCTTCAAGCAAATGGGCTCGCGTATATAAGAAGGATCTTCTGAAGCACTAGGAAGTGGTGAAGGGTGAGTATTTTTTAGGGGACTGTCTTATGTAATTTTGACTTTTGAAAAGTGCTGATTCTCAGCATAATTTCTGTATCACTATGATTTTTTTTAATGTTTGGATTTTGATCTTGACGATCTGAGAAGAGCAGAGATTGAAAAATTCTACTCACACGAAAAGAAAAAACCATTTTAATTGAATAAATATTTAGAGATCTCATTTTCTATTCTTCATACTTGTTTATCTCGAAGAAGGCTACGTTATCTTCACAAATAATTAAAATTGAAATGTCTGTTTTTAATGTTAAAATAACAGCTTTTTACTAAATGCTTATGAAAGTACTTAAAACAAAAAAATGTTTTGTTTTTTGTTTGTCTGTTTGTTTGTTCCGGCTAATCTCCGAAACGGCTGGACCGATTTTGACGGGACTTTCATTGACAGATAGTTGATGTTATTGCGAGTAACTTCGGCTACTTAAAGGTTGTCTGTAAAAGATCGCTTTTAGCGATAAGACCGCCCATTGTGTATGTAATAGTTCTAAAATATCTGTAATTTTTATGGTGTACATAATAAAGAGTATTCTATTTATCTATCTATCTACTTTTATTTTAGAGCAACTGCAACCCGCGGGTTCGCAAGGGAGTTTTTTTTTTTTTTTGTAGATTAAGCCACACGGGCGAAGCCTCGGGCTGCTGCTAGTCATTAATATTCGTGCTTAAGTTGTATTTAGTCAGACACCTGAATATTTCGGTCTAATACTAATGATGCAAAGAGTATTAATATAATACCAATTTCGAGGCAGCACTCTCATACAATATTCAAGTAACATACTGCTCACGAAAGCCAGCAGAAACACCGTCTTGGGCGAAGTTTAAATGACTTTACAGCCACGCTGCACGTACTTATGTAAAGTGTGTGTGTATGCAATAACTACATCCTTATTGCATACAACTTGCTTGCGGACCGAAATGTAACATCCTATGCTTTACACGGATTTTGTGTTCTGTTTCTGAATTGAAGAAGACATAACGTCCTCTGTACAGTACTTTGGCAGTTACTGCAATTAGGTGACCCCCCCTTGCATAAATGTTTGAGATGTTTTAGAATACGAATCGATAGAATTTTATCATTCTTACACTGAAAAAAATATTGAGCCTAACCACTTCGGCTATTTCAGGAATAATCAAAGTTTGACAAGACTTTATAAAAGTTAACTTGATTTAATAAAAGTGATACACAACAGCCAGCACAGGTTTTGGTTACATGTTGCATAAAGTTATGTGGTCATTTTTTTGTGTTACATGTTGACGAAAGTTTGGTTATGTATGTATAAGTAAACATTTTTTTCAGTGTAATTTTATTTACATACCTACACGAAATCTACCCAAAACTAGAAAAATATGAAAATAATACGATTTGATTGTAAAAAAAACCTCAACCATTTGAGAAAAGGGGGGTCAGCTAATTGCAGGAAGGCATGGTTTCTTTCCGGTTTTTTTTTTTTTTTTTTAAATAAAAACATGATCATCTTTCTGCCCTTACGTGTCAAAGCGATGCCACAGACACTAAAGGCATAGATAAGTAACTGTTGTTACGTCGGGTAGTAACACGCGGACTACAATATTTTTTATTAAATAAATAGTTTATTTTATATTATTTCACACATAAATTTTTACTTTATTTTATTTTTATTTTATTTCTATTTGTCCGTGACATTACAGCGGGCCCTATCAGAATACCAGCGATGCGGCACTTATTTTTGAATGTCGCAGCATCATGCTGAGATAGAATATCCTTTTGGCCCCGTACAGGATTTTGTTCTCATTTAACATTTTTTTATTTTTTTGGTTAGTGTTACTATAAGTGTGTTTATTTTAAAATGTGATCTTCCTGTGTCATCATCATCATTTCAGCCGTAAGACGTCCACTGCTGGTCATAAGCCTCCCCCAATTGGGGGATTTGCCATAATCGCCACGCTTGGCAGGCGGGTTGGCGATCGCAGTATGGTGTTAAAAATGCATAGAGAACGCTGCTGCCCATTCTCTAGTATGTCCCTTAGTCGCCTTTTACGACACCCACGGAGGGAATGAGTCCCAATAAATACTTTTTCTTTCTTTCTTACCTCAATTTATTTTTGGGCGTCGTACCAGAGCAGGGATTTTTGCCGCCATCTCAGCAATCGTCCCCTTTCTAGCCATAATCGTCTTTCAGATGATCCTTGAATTTCTTGTTCCCCATCCCACCCCGTCGCATCGCATCGCCCACCCGCGCTACTACTTCTCTTGTATAAACCACGCCATAGAAAAAACGTGTCTGTCAACAAGCTTCCATAGTGATCCATACAACAGTCACGACCGTACCTGCACACGGCAAATAAATCGTAGGTTTTCACGGCAAGAAATACGTGTGTATCCAAAGGGCCTAAGGATCGTCTTTTGTCTTTCTGGCTAGTATTATCATCATGAGAAGAACGTTGGAATCAATTTCTTGCCCGACCTGTCGCTTAGTTGAGGCCACCAAGCCTGATAGATGTTCGTCACCAATTTAGGATACTTATTCTATATAAATAAAAATCAATATCTGAAAGAAAGAAAGAAAAGTAAAAAGTGTTTGGTCGAACTTTTTTTTGGGCCAGAAATCCTCGCTGGCGTTCGCAGAACACCCTTTATTCTGAGGAAGCCAGCGAGGATATCTGGCACAAAAAAAAAATCGGCCAGTCACTTTTTTACATTGCAACGCATGCTGGGTGCAGCTAGTAAACATTAAAATTACCTACTGGTATTGCTCTCAAACCATCATAAAGACTTACTAGGATTGTTTTGACGTAAGTGCTATGAATATCGTGCTCAGATTTTAGGCAGATAACCTAATCTTATTGGTAAAATCATTGCGAATATAATAAAATATTGTAGTGAAATATTGTATGTACAATAAATGTAGGCACACACCCTCACACATACCCTCACACCCTCTCACACACACTCACCCTCCCACACACACACACTCACCCTCGCACACACATATACTCATACGCCATCAATCACTCGCAATTGTACCACGTTGGCAACCTCTACTATGTGATATAATGGGGATCCTGGAGTTCTAAAATGCAGGCCTAGGCTTAGTTTAAACTCCAGATCTCCCACAAATTACAAAATTTCGTCTAAATACCTGTCAACTTAATATGTATAACTAGTATAAGAATGCAATTTGTGGAGATAAATAAACATTATTTAAAAAAATATATATTACTGTGGGTTCGTCGTCCGACGAGTATGTTTACCTAGGACAAACTGTCCAGTTAGGTAGGTCCAACTTCGAGAAAGAGGTCAATCGTCGAATCCGACTCGGCTGGGTAGCGTTCGGAAAGCTACGCAATATCTCCTCGTCCCACATACCGCAGTGTCTCAAGACGAAAGTCTTTGACCAGTGCGTGTTGCCAGTGATGACCTATGGCACTGAAACGTGATCGCTCACAATGGGCCGTATTAAAAGGCTAAAAGTCACCCAAACGGCAATGGAGAGGGCTATGCTTGGAGTTTCGCTACGTGATCGAATCAGAAATGAAGAGATCCGCAGGAGAACCAAGGTAACCGACATAGCTCGATGAATTGCCAAACTTAAGTGGCAATGGGCAGGGCACATTACTCGCAGAACAGATGGCCGTTGGGGCCGAAAGGTTCTAGAGTGGCGACCGCGTACCGGAAAACAGCGTAGAAAGGCCTCCCACAAGGTGGACTAATGACCTTTTGAAATCCGCAGGAATCCGCTGGATGCGAGAAGCACGGAACCGGTCGAGGTGGCGGTGCTTGGGTGAGGCCTATGTCCAGCAGTGGACGTCTTTCAGCTGAAATGATGATGATGATGACTGTGGGTTATCTACACAATCTAAAAATAAAACCCCCAGAATGATCCTAACTGGGCCGTTAAGAAAATGGGAGAACTATTTCCATATTATTCAAATGGAAACGTTGTAACAGTATCAGATTCCGTCCATATTTCATGGTGGATGTCTGCAGCACGCGGCTTCAGCTGCAAGTAGGTCGCGCGGCCGTCGACCCGCCCCACCGAACGATGCACACAAACGAGCTTTTAATTTAACATTTTAATATTTATATCTCCTACTGTTTTCTGCGCGCCTGGTATCTCGCGGATCTTGCACTTAAGAAACTACAAGTCAGCTTTTGGTTTGTTCGCTAAAGTTTTTTGTTTGTTACATAAGAAAGATAATTCAATGCGTCAACATGCAGCAAAAACATTGTATACATTTCAGGCGGAACTATTGCAACTTTTCAAATATAAAAGCAAATCAACATGACTGTAAGTTTAAAAAATATTCCTATGTACACGACTGTAAAACATGAAAATCGGTGAAATATAATGTAAATCGAAACAGGTGCTATGCGTGCAGCAAAAATACAGCGAGACGAAGATAAAAGCTAAAGTCAATCGGATTCACCGACGACCCGCCCGCGATGCAAATCAAATATGACGAATGAGAATCATGGCACGAATCAATATCATGGATAATAAGTAGGTATTGTATATATACACTATAGGTAACAGGAGCTACAGAAGTACAGAATAAGTGATATACCGAAGTGGTCGACCATAGGTATCGTCCAAAAATTACTTACTTAAGTAATAGCCAATGCATTATAAACCATTTGATGCTACAACATTAAGTAGTATAGCTGTTAGCGAAAATACTGCTTTTGTACAATCAACCTTAACTCAGTGGTAGTAACATTTGGATTTCGAAAACCGCTACCAAAAATGGCGCTATCAATGTCAAATTATCCATACCATAGATGTGTGACCTTTAAACATTAGTGCATTGATATGTATGCCACTCCTTTTAGAAAACGTTCTGTTTGTCTTCGTTACAATTTTTGATCTGTAGGATCTTTGACAGTCGTTACGGATAGTCTGACAACCAGGCTTACCAAGGGGTATCGTAATACACCCAGTAGCTGGATTTTGGAAGTTAGATAGACAATCGCTTCGCGTTAAATACAGCTGCATTCAATTAGACTGGAACACGACCACAACATAGTTGAGATAATGACTTTCAGTAAGCACACTAAACTTGTAGTCACATATCATAGACAAAGTATCTATCTTTCATGGAAATATGCGTTGGATTCTTGACTATATAAGTTTGTTCTATACCGTGAATACGACAGCAACTACTAAGTTCCAACAATCGATTACCTACTATGGATATAAACCATTCATTACTGTAAAATGACAAAGCATTCGGCTTATCGTAGGTAATTTGTATGAAGACCGCAGCTTTTGTGTATTTAACGGCATGCTAGCTTAATTTTATGGTAATTATGTGTAGGTATTTTTTTTTGTGATTTTTGAAAATGGAAGACTATTAAGAGAATGAGTGTAACAATAACAGTATCATATTCGATTCGAGCTTGAACATTGTTCTTGAATAGAGTCCGGTGTGTACTAAGCACTATGGGCGAAAAAATGTAATAAAAAGAATATTGGATTTTTAGATGTACTACATCATCTCTTCCCGGTGACACCAATATATTATATCTAAGTATATAATATAGTGTAATTGATAACACTATAATTAACAGAACATGGAAGTAGCAAGTATGATCAAGCAAGTGATCTTCCTGTATAAGTCCCAATAAATACTTTTTCTTTCTTTCTTTCTTTCAAGTGACAGTACGAGGTAACACTTTAGAATGCCTTAATGCATCATCCACAGACGTGAATCAAATAATACATCAGTTAAAATACCTATATTTATCCAACGAGAATAACACACAGGCCTCTTTAAGCCCTGCCAAACGAAACCCACAAAACCATTCCAAAAAGAATAAACTATATAAAAACTATACCACAATACAATTTTCAAATCCCACTGGTAAAACGACCTATCAATCCATTAGTACCGATCGCTGGAAACTGCAACAGAAATCAATAAATGCCTTTTGAAGACTAATCCGTTTGGAATGATGTTGATGGAAAGGCGAGAGGGCCACAAATAGCTATCCGATGGGCAGCCCGCAGCGCATTGCGACCCCCACTAATACCCGGCTTTAACGTACAGATATAGTTTGGATTGTATATCATATATTTTGTATAAAATATTGATAAACGTTTTGAAGGCAGTGACAGGCTTGGTAATGATTGTTATTGAAGAAGACATTGATAAGAGTTTCCATGGAGTTTCTTGCCCGTCCTTATCTCTACGAACCTACTACACTTTGGAATGGGCAACTAGCTTCTTCTTTCTGACTGGACGACTCCCAGACAATTCCAAAGTGACTGTAATTGAAATAATAATTTATAATTTCAATAATCGAGTCTAATCGAATGATTAGGCGATTTTTTAAATCACCTTCGTTTACGTAGGTATTCACTTACGTTTACGTATTAGTAGGTTCATGCTAGGCTTACAGGTCGGTTCGCTGCAAAATAGTCATATACATTAAAATTCTAGTAACATAAAGAAAGAAAGGAAAAACGTTTATTTGCGGTAAACATGACAATAAAGAACATAACACAAAAAAAATATGAAAACTATGGGGGAAACATGCGTCACATCCACGCAAAACAGCTATCTGAGCGATAGCTGTTTTGCGTGGATGTGACGCATGTTTCAAATCCCACTGGTAAAACGACCTATCAATCCATTAGTACCGATCGCTGGAAACTGCAACAGAAATCAATAAATGCCTTTTGAAGACTAATCCGTTTGGAATGATGTTGATGGAAAGGCGAGAGGGCCACAAATAGCTATCCGATGGGCAGCCCGCAGCGCATTGCGACCCCCACTAATACCCGGCTTTAACGTACAGATATAGTTTGGATTGTATATCATATATTTTGTATAAAATATTGATAAACGTTTTGAAGGCAGTGACAGGCTTGGTAATGATTGTTATTGAAGAAGACATTGATAAGAGTTTCCATGGAGTTTCTTGCCCGTCCTTATCTCTACGAACCTACTACACTTTGGAATGGGCAACTAGCTTCTTCTTTCTGACTGGACGACTCCCAGACAATTCCAAAGTGACTGTAATTGAAATAATAATTTATAATTTCAATAATCGAGTCTAATCGAATGATTAGGCGATTTTTTAAATCACCTTCGTTTACGTAGGTATTCACTTACGTTTACGTATTAGTAGGTTCATGCTAGGCTTACAGGTCGGTTCGCTGCAAAATAGTCATATACATTAAAATTCTAGTAACATAAAGAAAGAAAGGAAAAACGTTTATTTGCGGTAAACATGACAATAAAGAACATAACACAAAAAAAATATGAAAACTATGGGGGAAACATGCGTCACATCCACGCAAAACAGCTATCGCTCAGCATTATGCTGCGACCCTATGCAAGACAGAGCCCCAGCGCTGGTTTTCAGCGACAACCAGCGTTGACGTAATGACGTCGTCCGGTGCAGCTAACAATAATTAAGACGCTATACCAGCACAGCGTACTTAAAGAAAATTAATATAATTTAATTTAAAATATGATAGAATATAAGAAAAAAAGGAATTATACATGCTATGAGAATATCATCCTCAACAAAACGTGTTACGCTTTATATTTAATATTTTATCTGTGCGCTTTATCTTGATGATATAGTTTAGTTTCTCATTGACAAGACTTGGTAGGCGCTTACATATGTCCAAACCTTTCCATGTAGACGATCCATCCTAGCTTTAGTAACATAACCAAGCCTCTTAAAACACCACCCAAATATGGATGAGTCCAGTTTTCATCCAAAATACTACCAAGAAAATCTCAAAAACGTCTAAATCACCATCCACCGTTTTAAATTTCAAATCCTACCACAGTTCGCGAGTACATCGATATGACCCGTCCGTACATCGTACGGGTGCATTCAGGCGGCCGCCCCGGGAGGGTTGAAGGTTTCCCGGCGACCCGGTTTATGTCCCAGATGCGTTGCTAAGCAACCGGCACGCGCCCTCCCCGGCTATTCGATTACTTTATAAACGTGTTATGATAAAAAAAACTATGTTAAATTAGTCCTGCGAGACCTGTTTTGTTTAATGGAATAAAGCGATTGGCTACGGTGTTGTTTATAACAAATTAGGTTGTAGAAAGTTGTAGTGCCGATAAAATCAATATTTACATCGTGCCTTTTTTAAAGTCTCTTATAGACATATACGGTTTCTTAAACCCATTCGCTGCCCAGCATATATGTCAAAAAAGTAATTCGTTCGTGTGTCTACAACCCGTATTCGAGCAGTCGCTATAGATGACTGTTCATGCCCAGGACCCGACTAGCGACACCAAATCTAAGTATGTAAATTTGCCAAACAATTTATGGCTTACAAGAAAAAAAAAATTTTGTACTGGGCAGCAAATGCGTCTTAAAAAAAAATCTTAACCCCAGTTCTCATAATATCGCTGTCTTGAAAAGAATAGGTTTGTCTGCCAATAGTAACATTTTGAAGAAACTAGCTAGTCCTTTGTAAAGATTCTGCAGCCAGTTTCACAAGCACAATAACTAAACCGACTGACTGAAAACGTTTCCAAAATGCAAAGTAGAGTTTCCACGACGCAACGGTTACATTTCCCCATTCATTCTATAAATAGCTGTCCTTATATTTTAAAGCAGTGTTTTTCAACGTGTGGGTCGCGACCCCTTAGGGGGTCGCCAAGCCTCTTTAAGGGGGTCGCCGTTACTTTAAAATTTCTCCTTTTTCTTACAATCTGTCACTAATTATTAGGACATTCAGTAATTTTGATGACTATTTAGATGTCTTGCTTGGTATGCGTCCTATGACACATCCTAGTATTTATAAAGCATCAAGCTAAGTTTGTCTGATGAAATCCTGCTACTTTAAAATTTAAGGCTAATAAATATAATATAAAATCATATTAGTTCAAAACGTTATATTTGTTAACAATTTTTGTTTATTAAAGGCTTAGGTTAACACAAAACAAATACCTAGTAGTCACATGTGAGGTTGAACATGCCCATCCACATTATTGTGATGGTTGCGCTTGTTTATCGCTAACCAATTATAATTTTTTACACATTCGATAAACTCGTTCTCTAATTTTCGGCGATTTCTCTATTTACCTTTTAATTGAACCATCGATGAAAACGTTATCTCGCGCAAGTAGGAGGCTCCAAATGGAATCAAACACTTCCAAGTTGCTGTGGTTATTTGTGGGTATTCTGTTTTTCTACTTAACCAAAAAGTAACCAAAGTGAGAGACTTGAATTCCAAGAAACCGAAAATAAAAAATAGAAACCGCGGAGGGTAGGGGGTTGCGAAATATTTTTCCATACTAAGGGAGCCACACCATAAAAAAGGTTGAAAAACACTGTTTTAAAGGATACCACAATACGGGGAAGGCGCAGGGAGTCCGGGCAGCGTTTAGCTGATTCCTAAACTTTGTTAATAAAATGTTTGGGCAAGCACCCGCGGCACACATGCGTCACATATTTTATTTGATTCTTTGTTTACTAACGACCAGATCTGATGTTACAACCAATAAAATACTTATAACACATAGATGTAATATGGATTTTGTTGAACGAGAGTTTGGGTCCAGGGGGATTTAAAGATGGCTTCTGGTAGGTATAGAGAAGTGGTCGGAAATGTTGGTTGGTCTTCAAAGTTCGGCGATCGATTACACACAATACTCATTGTAGGACTCCACACTGATGACCTATTTTATTCTTGTGAAGCCATTTCTGCGAGGAGCCATAGGTTAGGTCGTTGAGCCATACTTGTATGTACCCTTCAGTATGTAATACCGAAGCTAGACTGATTCATCGGTGCGCGCCACGCTGTAGCTCGTAGCTCAGTGGAAGCTAGCTATTATCTAGCAGGGCTATGATCATCGAATTTCACGATTTGAAAAGCTTTAAAAGTTTTCCAAGGCGTATTTTTGCCAAATGAAAATCATACAGTAAAAAAAAACTTATTATAAAAAAACTTTTCTTTTGTACGTGGTAAAAAAATGCATTAAAAATCAATACAAATACCCTGAATTCTTTGCGATCTACAATAAGTGTATCTAAACAGATTCAAAGAGTTACATTAAAATTCCAAGAAAACCTACAGCGCCTTTTAAATAAAAATAAAACAATAGAAAAATGAAACGTGAAACGTCTGCATTCGGTGATAACAATTTATACAATGGCAATATCAAATACGCGAAATTGCCATTGGAAAATTCTTGGGGAGAATTTACTAGAACGCGAAGTGTTGGGGGCAAAAAGTGGCGCGGGGTTCAATTTAAGTGAGCACGGAAGTAGCGTAGTCACGTCTGTGAACTGTTCAGATTTATGGGGTTAAGGCGGAAGCGCCAGGATAGACCGCGAAATTCAAATTTTCTTACGTTTTTGCAATTTACTAATCAGTATAAAATTGTAACATCTTCTTCACATGTAATGATATAATTGATGTATACAAAGTACTCGTATTGTAAAACAGTTTCAAAGAGTAACGGTGGAGTTTCTTACCCATATATCTTCTCCATGCGAAACTACCTTTTGGAACGGGCAACTAGAATTAATTTTATTTCCGTGTAGAATAGAAAAAAATCTTCATGACACCATAAGATTTTAGGTCAATTTCTGTGTGTGCTCGTACACATTTTGTTAACGAATCATTATTTTGATCAACATAAAACCTAACTCTGACCTGCAAAGTGCAAGAAACACGGTATTTTTTTTGTTTTCGCGGGTTATCTTGGCGATTCCCCCTTAAACGCTGTGGTGGGGCGGGCCCGCAGAGGAACGCCAGGGCTGCTTGGTGACCCGACTGTCTTTTGTTCTAGTTTGGAGTCTTGGTCTTCGATTTAGGTTTTCGTCTATTATTGATTTTGTGAATAATATTCAATGATATTTGTGCTTATTAAACATACTTTTTACCTAATTGTTACCAATCACTAATATTTGATAGGTTCGTAAACTAAATTTCGTACCCAAGTACATGTATAACTGACCTGCTATTAAATGGTACAGACAGCAAATAAAAATATGAGGAACTTCTGTTCGACACTATCAAAATAAACTTGAATTATGTCCAGTTAACACTTCCTTGGTATTATTATGATGATGATGAATAAAAAACGATACAATAACAGAAGCTACTAAGTCAATGAAACATCAAACACGCGTCTGATGTTTTCTGCTATCGAACCAAATACGGTGTAATCATGAATTACCAAGTAGTAATTTGATTAACCGACCAAAACAAATCAAATTTCAGGTACGTTCTACATACTTCTTTGTGTTCCCGGAAAGTCTTTAACCGAGAAACATCTGGGCAATGGGAAGTGAAAGTAGCAGCCGTATCCCGGGATACGGCGGGAGGGGTGAGTCGGGTCAGCGGGTCGCGCTACACGTGATAAACACAATTATACATAGCTTTTGTTCATAATGGCGGCGTAATTAACTCCGCCCGCTCAGTCATATGAACGATGGGGAGGTGCGGGGAAAAATACTAGAAATTTTATTGAGTTTATTGGGACGCGATTTGTGGTGTTTAGTCGGATCGATTGACAGATTTTGAAGGGGTTAGATGTACCAAAAAGTTATCAGGTACCTACGGTTTTATTTGTTTACTCAATCTGGTTCAAAGTTGACTGATAACATCGTTCATATCCAGTGTCCAATTTTTTTTTCTATAATTATGTATATCTAGAATCTACTTTTTCCAGGCATTCAAAATTCGTTCGTGTTGTTCTTTGCTATCTAAGTAGGTATCTTTACCAGGCACTTCTGTATCTAGGCGTAGCAAAACACCCATAAAAAAAAAGTGAAATTATATTTATACATATGTTTCGCATAAACCTAATTCCAATATTTCACAATTCATTCTTATAAAAATGTAAACTTTAAACTCCATTATTCAAGACGTAAAACTGCAAGTATACGAAAGACAGCTGCAATAGGCACTGCGTCAGAATGACGTCTATGTTCTATTGCTAGGACAATTATGTCATTATTTCCATTATAAGGTATATGCAAAGCCTCCTCGTGGCTCTATCGATTGGGGCCGATAGGCCGATGCAACACTAATATTGATTCCATTAAAAAATCATGAGCAGATCTATGACGACAGCCGCGGCTGAACTCACCCGAACTGTGTCGTTTAAATTTAGAATAGAGGATCAATAGAAAAATATTGTGTCACCGATAAAAAATGCAACAGTTCATCATAGATATTCTGTTATCGTCATAAAAAGGTTCTGTGTTTCGATGCTTTTGAAAGGTTCGACGACACTGAGGGTGACGAATTGTTATACGGTGTTAGATGATGATTCCTTCTTTTTTTTTTTTTGCGAATACTTCTTTAAATCAAATCAAATCATCATTTTATTGTGGGCATAGGTTATACAGGCAGATGTTAGATAAATTACAGATCCATTATGTCCTGCCTAATAGGCATACACATAGGCGCATTGAGCACTTTTTGGGTGAACAAAAATAATGGAACTCGCGTCATCGTCACCGAACGCTTGGTTTGAAAAGAAGTGTTAATGACAAATTTCAACTGCACGTGCACGTCTTTCTACATTGTTCTCACATGTATAACTTCAACATGAATGATGTAACCCATATTTTGTAACAATATTTTAAAAGAGTGTCCATGGAGTTTCTTGTCCGTTCTTCTCCATAGGAACCTACTACGCTTTGGAATGGGCAACTAGCTTCATCTTTCTGACTGACCGACCCCTTGCTTGACAATTCAAAAGTACCTGTAATTGGTTTATTTGAAATAAATGCTTTGAGTTTGAGTTTGAGTTCAACTATAATCCTTGAACATAAACACTTCTTTATAAACCAAGAATAATTCGAAATTAATAATCTAATAGCTCGACGATACAATCCACAAGTTACTTAGTTTTCACTTCTATCGGCAGTCCACAAAGACTGCCCCATTTTTTAAAATAATTTAACACTTGCCTTGTTTTCTCGAAGGGTTAAGCAGAGATGTACCTTAGTACTCCCACATTTCGCTAGTTAGATTTAAGTCTCATGTAATAGATTGCTTGCTTGGCTTGTTCTAAGTCCACCTGGCTAGCTACCACCATCTTATCTAAGTCTGTCGCCATACTCGTAACAACAATGTTAACAGCATTGTTGTGTTTCGGCAGTTAGAGGTAAGATAGCCAGGGCCTCAAGTCTACTATTACAATAGTGTCAGAATGGTCTATCATTGATTTCATAATGGTTGAATTTGACAAGTTTGGTAATCTACTAATATAATGGCGTCATTATGACTTTCCAATGGTCAGCCACTGACACTCCATTGAAAGAATTGGTAATCTCGTACATAATAATAAATGAAACTTCCTACTAAACTTCCAACTTCCTACTACTTCAGATTGCTTATAACACTAATAAATAATATGTAAAAATATATATAAATGAAATCTGGCATGAATAAATGTTCAAAATGCCTTTGTAATACAATTCTATTACGAGACCATTGACCGACCAGTGATCGACCATTATGAATTTTGCAGATTACGAACTTTTAGCAAAATGACAATGGGATCGTGTTGGAGTAACGAATTTATAAAAATAGCAGACTTGGGCCCCAGTTCCTCTGTGGTTGAGGATTCCGGGTGAAGCTCGCTTCCACCTTCGGCCTTATCATCACTTACCATCAGGTGATATGAAAGCTAAGAGCTTACCTGTTATAAATAAAATAAAAAAACTTATACCCCAACTCCTACCAAACGATACTAGATCCAACCTATTATTTCTGTATAGTTCAATTACGTTACGTTATTTGTTGTCAATGACGTCGTTTTGACGTGACAACGTCTAATAAATCGATGAACGCCGGCTGCATGCACGAAAAATGATGACTCATTTTCCCATTGCGCTCAATGTCCCGTTACGCTCATTGTCCCGTTATGCTCATTGTACGCTTGCGCCGCATCAATGTTTTGTTATGACGTTGTCACGTTAAACTATCGTCCGTAAACCTACTTTACAAACAGCCAATTTTTTTATTAGTGACTAGTATTTAGCCATCCACTGGGCGCAAATCCAAATTCCGAGCTACTAGTGATTTCAAAATCCAGATAGAATCACCCAATAACACTTTCCCCAACCTGGGAATCAAACCCAGGATCTCATGCTTAGCAGTAGCGCTTGCGACCAGTAGACCAACGAAGCAGTTTTTTAGGGTTCCGTACCTCAAAAGGAAAAAACGGAACCCTTATAGGATCACTCGTGTATCTGTCTGTCTGTCTGGCTGTCTGTCTGTCTGTCTGTCTGTCTGTCTGTCTGTCTGTCCGTCTGTCACAGCCAATTTGCTCTGAATGTAATGGACCGATAAAGTTGAAATTTGGTATACATATCAATTTGAGTGACCCAAACACGGACGTAAACCGTAAATAAATGAATTTAGAATATTGGGGTCAGTTTTGGGGGGCAAATATGAAAATAAAATAAAAAAAGTTTTACCAACTGTACCGTGTGACATATCAAATGAAAGGGCTTAATGTGGTCTCAAATATATATTTTTTTTATAATTTTAATATATATATTTTTTTAAGTTATAAGTGAAAATAGATGAAAATTGACCACCCTTATCTCCGAAACTACTGAGCCTAAAATTAAAAAAAAATACAGAAAATAGTTCTACTCTTATAGATTACAGGAAAATCTATAAGAAGTCTATGGTCTTAAAATAACATGGTAAATCTCTCTATATTGTGCGTACAAACTTACATTTGCAGTTGGAATGTGTTGGAGAACATGTTTTTCAATTACAATGTTAAGTTTGTTCTTGGGATACCTATTATAGATAATGGTACGGAACCCTTCGTGCGCGAGTCCGACTCGCACTTGGCCGGTTTTTTTTTTTACAGTAGAACAATAATTATAATGAATAAAGTTCAACATAAATCTGTAATCGGAAAAGCACAATGTCATAAAAGTAACCGCTTGCCATTTGTTTAGAGTTTGAAAATAATCTATTGTTAATTAAAAATAGGCCCTTAAGGTAAGCAAGGTTGTATGTTCGAGTTGCAGCCAATACCTAAGCTAAGATAACTTAATATCTTGTAATCGGACGTAGTTAAAGAGAAAGGACTCAACACACATTGTGGTCAGGAATGAGTTGTATATACCAAAGCGGTCCTAACGGTTAATGGAAGATACCTAGCATGTGGGTTAGTTCCCAACATTATAAAATCAACCTTCTCTTTGTAGAGTCACGGATATTTTTTGCTGAGTGAAAGAACCAACCGTTAGGACCTCTTTGGTATATACAACTCATCCCTGACCACAATGTGGGTTGAGTCCTTTCTGCTTAACTACGTCCAATTATAGATATCGGCGCCCACCCTCGTTATCATTATAGGCGATGTTTTTGTGCCATCTTATGAAATAATTTAAAATTAATGAGAAAAATACCTTGTAAAAAGAAAAAATAGGTAAAAAGAAAGAAAAGTGAAGCAATAACAGACAAATTAATTATGCGATAAATACATGGTGCTCACATATTTACAAACATTGTAAAAGTAGATGATTTCCCAAAAAATTTTTAAATTTAATAACCTGTCAGTGTGTGAGTTAAAGTATATTAATCACAGAAAATAAACTTTTTACCTATTTAACTAACTTATTTTACAATTTTTTTTTTTTTTTTTTTGAAATGGCAACTCAGAATGTAACCACGAGCGGCTCGGACTCTTTAACCGGTCTATCCTGTGGTACCTTAGGCTCCTAACGGATTTTAAGGCCTCCAGCCAGGGCGTAAAAACTATAAACTAAACGACTGCTCGCTAAGGGCACCCCCTGTGGGGTACGAACCTCGGCTTAGGGCAGCTGAGTCGGAGGGAGGGTGGCAAGGGACCGACGGTGGCTGGATAAAATCAGTGCTTTGATTATTATCGTGGGGGGTTTGGATTACATGCTTCTCAGCTAAAACGCGTGCTGGCGCTTCGCTTACAGTCAAGGGTCGGAGAGGACTATTTGTTAGTCGGGGATTTCGCGCGGGGCCTCGGCGGCGAGGTCGGAATTACGATCTTGTAGTGTGTACTCTTTTGCGAACTGTACTAGTAGACCTATGACTCTCCTGGAGGAGAGTGATGGGGTCGTCTGGGTCGGTCAGTGACTATTAAAATATTAGCCAGAAAATCTTAACGTTCCAGCGTGGTGCAATGGCGGTGCGGTGATGGCGGATGGGGGCGCGGGCGCGGTTGCGGAGGGGGCGGGCGAGTCTGCGGCGCGGGGCGCTGCACTCGAGCGCGCGTACGTGCACGATGTCTACGAACAAGCGGGCGATGACGGTGACGAGAGCTCGCGAGCGCCCGCGCCTGGGGTGCAGGCCTTCCTTTCTGAGCTCGAGCCCGGCGCCCTCGTGTGTGATGTCGGTCAGTATATCTAACTTATTTCAGCACTGACATTTGCCTACAGCTTAGCCCGCGTGGAGGTCAGAAATTATCACCTGGATAAAAAATATCCTAGTGACCCAGGTCATGGTCTACCTGTGTGCCAAATTTCATCGAAATCCAATCAGCCGTTAAGGCGGGTAAAGGTATGCCCAGGTTTGCATGGGCTATTTCTTTTTCGCGCTGGGATGCGCTCTGTTTGATTCTCAATGCTCGGCTCAACACCCCCCTACGATCAGAGTGTCTAACTTTCAATTCATCTACGAAGCAAAATGCCTAAAATTAATGTCTACACAGCAAATTGCCTAAGCTGTAAATCGCCTAGAGATCAAAATGTTTAACAAGCAAAATGCCTAAAATGCAATAATTTCTAAGGTCGAAATGGTTAAAATAGTAACTCTCACTAGGGCCTCTGAATTGTAGATTAGGTTAGAACTGTAACCACACAACGCCAGAAACGGTACTCCCTTTCTTCTCCTAAAATAATAGACATATTGCACGGTAGGTATTTAGGTTCATAGTTAAAATAAGGTTTAGTTCAAATATTGTATAGACGTATTGCAAGGTAGGCATTGTGCTTCCTAGTCAATATAAGGTTTAGGCAATACTTGGCATAGACGTTTTGATTTCTAGTCAGCATGATCATAAAGGGAAAATCTAGGGCGCGATACAGACCCGCCGCGATGTTTTTACGTCCGTGCGAATGTGGGCTAACTAACAGACAGACTGACAAACAGACATAAGTTACTTTCGCAATTATAATAAGAGCAGAAGACTCAAGTAGTCAGAGAATATAAAACGGGGTAGTCTAAAGTTGCGTAACATTGTTTCGAGAATCAATGTTTCTGGCCACATGGAATATTTCAGTGCTTCTGGGATCACATTGCTAATGTTATGTATCCATGTTAAACAAAAGAACATCTCGCAACACCAAATGTTGTGGGAAACAATTGTTCAACATTGTTACATTACCGGTGTATAGCTACGGGCGCAGGAGGCATTAGGCCTGTCATATTAGCCGCAGAAACGATGACCTTTGAGGTAGAAGTGTCCTTGAGCGGAAGTCACGAATCGGGAAACCTAAAATGAGAAGTCCTTAGGCTACATGGAGTGACGATCTTCGCAGGTTGGCCGGTACCAGCTGGTTGAGAGTAGAGGATGAAGTGGCCTGTGATTGGAGAGCTGGTGATGATAACAACGAATGTGCGCAACCTCGTCGAACAGCCTTATAATGATAATGATAAAGGCTGAGCAGCTGTGACATACAGGGTTACATTAAATTAGCTAGCTAAACTCCGCAGACGCGATGGGTATCGATATCTAAACATGACAAAACAAAAAATAATATTAATTTAATGTTTTTTTTATGGAGTCACATCAAATTATTTTAGTCATTTGAAATATCAGTATAAAAAATCTTTTTTTTTTTTTGTAATCTTCACAGACGTGATGGATATTGATATCTAAACAGGATAAAACATACACAGAAGAACTGTTTTCCTTAACTTATACTTCAAGTAACAACACTACCTAACAGCGGGAGCTGACCTCCCAAAAAAAAAAAAATTTTTCCTTTTTCGTGCCGTACCGTACCCACCGCGTCTGCGGAGTTTAGCTAGTCAATTTTAAATAACCCTGTATATAGTTTTACTTTCCTATGTCTAATAAAAATACGCGGTTGCCCCAACAGTGTATGCAGAACACTTACCTACAAGATGAACTGAACAACTTGAAGCTCAGTGACGTAGAAAATACCACCAGCGCAGGGCCTATTCATTTTATAATCGAAAAGTAGGTACCAATGATAGTGGAACGTTCTCAAAAAACCCAATTCTAGTTAAAAATCACTTCCTCTCTCCTTAAACATCATAATTACTTAAAGTTCCTTGCTCTTGTATCATGTTTATTATTGTATGTAGGTATATATATATATATATTTATATGGATAAGTATCTAATGCTTTATGTATTGAGTATTGAGTGACGTTCTGTAATACGGGACTAAGGCCCGTATTACAGAACGTTACTCAATACTCAAGCATTACTTAAAATTTGTTAAATTGGCTTGAATCTAGTTTTAAGTAATACTTGAGTATTGAGTGATGTTCTGTAATACGGGCCTTAGTGTTTTAATCTTATCTTGAGAATAGTTTCCATCACGCCTACAACATGACATTAACTTGGTATTCCTTGCATTAAAGCTTAGGTATTTACCTGGGGCGATATGACTAATTATGGTACGCTGATATTAAACTCACAAAGCAGTGTGTGTGGGCAGATTAAAGCTTCTTATTAAATAATAATACTTGGAATATTCAATACACTGAAGCAAAGACTTTGATCATTGCTGTCGAGAACCACCCGTTCTCGATGCAATAGGATTTTCCAGTTCGTATAGTATTTGGAATGCTGCTGTTGCATAATAGAATTCAGGTTGAATCGATCACATTTTGATTGAGATGCAAATACGTAATATTTGAGATAGACAAATACATGGAATACTCTTTATAAATGTAGAACTACATAGGGTGTCACAATGGGCGGTCTTATCGCTAATAGCGATCTTTTACTGACAACCGTGGATGGATCAAAAGTAGAAGGAGAGACAATACTGCAGGTAGTCAGTGGTGTAACATTTACATAATACAATAAATACATACATACATAAAGCATTAGATACTTATCCATATAAATATATATATATATATACCTACATACAATAATAAACATGATACAAGAGCAAGGAACTTTAAGTAATTATGATGTTTAAGGAGAGAGGAAGTGATTTTTAACTAGAATTGGGTTTTTTGAGAACGTTCCACTATCATTGGTACCTACTTTTCGATTATAAAATGAATAGGCCCTGCGCTGGTGGTATTTTCTACGTCACTGAGCTTCAAGTTGTTCAGTTCATCTTGTAGGTAAGTGTTCTGCATACACTGTTGGGGCAACCGCGTATTTTTATTAGACATAGGAAAGTAAAACTATATACAGGGTTATTTAAAATTGACTAGCTAAACTCCGCAGACGAGATGGGTATCGATATCTAAACATGACAAAACAAAAAATAATATTAATTTGATGTTTTTTTTATGGAAAATTAGTTTCAACCAATCAAATGCCTTGAATCAAGTTTTAAGTAATACTTGAGTATTGAGTGACGTTCTGTAATACGGGCCTAAGTTAGAAACACTGCTATTATTACTGTACTCGGCTATCAAATAAGCACTTTGAGTTTTAGAGAAAGAAAGAAAGAAAAATATGTATATTTGTCACAGAAACACGTGCATACAAAAAGATAAAGAAAGAAAATACATTTATTTAGCACAGACTAAAAAGGCACACATGACACAATATAATTTACCGCAAATAAAAAGTAAATAAAAAAAAACAAACAAATATAAAGTGCGATGCAAGGAATTAGCAGGCAAGTGTACCTCACGGCTGCGCCAAAAAGGCCCAGTTCAGCATAAATGGCACACAATTATACCCAAAGTCTCTAATTCAGATAATTTATGTAAACAAATTAATGTCAAAAAATGACACTGTCAAAATGACAGGACAGCGGTACGAAACATTTTATCATATTTTTTTTTTTTTGTTGTAAATACTTATCTATGAAATCAAAGTGAATTAATTATAAGAACTATGCAAACAAAATAAGCGCCAAACAATGTTTTATGTAGTGTGTTGGACACACGGCCTATGATCGTCATAATCAGCCCTTTTAAGTCCACTGCTAGACGTAGGCCTCCCAAAATCGATTTCCACTCGAAACAGTTTACAGCCGTTTTCGCCCAAAATGTGGCTAAATATGCTACATACAATATAAATCTATGAATGAGAGTTGTAACGTTAGTATTGTTGACGATGTAAAAAATGTGAAAATGTTTGGATCTCCTGCATTGTTACCAGTATCATAAAATATTTTATACCATAAAATCTCCTTTTTTTAATAACTTTGTTTGAAACCGAAAATTTATAAAAATTATTACGTTATGTATATTTTTTAATTATTATTTCTTAAATTCAGTACTTAAAAGAAAATGGATCCTTTTTTTTTCGCCTTTTTATGTGAATTACCATTACGAAGATATTTTTTTGATATGTTATCCCCTTTGTTTACATAAATGATCTGAATTGGAGACTTTGGGTATAGTGCCTTTTTGATAAGGACACGTTTGATGTGGGTTTTGAACTTTCCATCGCTAAGTTCTGTAACCGACTTTGGCAATTTGTTATAAAAGCGGATACTGTTTATAAGAAATGACTTACTAGTTTTAGTTAATCTGAATTTGGGTATCACAATTTCATGTTTACTACGTGTATTTATATTATGGAAATCGCTTCTTATTTTGAAAAGTCCTAAGTTTTTGCGAACATACAAAATACTTTCTAAGGTGTAAAGTAAAACCAAACTGTTTCAGATGAAGTAAATTATGCGCATTGTAATGTCCTATCATTCGTTTTAAAATTAATTTTACAAAGATTTGTTCAATGTAGGTAATATCGAAATAGGCTGATTTGTGGGGTCATTTGTGCTGCCAGATTTGAACAGTGGAATCACTTTGCTAAATTTCATCAGATCAAGAAATACACCAGATGCAATACAAGAGTTAAAAACAATGACTAAAAACCGGCCAAGTAGTACGTGTCGGACCACACGCAATGAAGGGTTCCATAGATCGGATGAATTTATCCCAAGAACAATATTAATACATTGTAGTTGAAAAACATATGTTGAAATACAGCGATATACGTCCCCCAAGAACAAAACGAGACGACGGAAGAAATGCCGACTACACAAAACGGTGTGCAATATAAGCAAAATGTGACCTGATGTGATTGGACGGGGACCATCACGGGACACTACTCCTCGCTAAACAACCACTTCCACACAGTAGGCATAATGGACAGTCCTGTGTGCAGGTCTTGCATGGAGGCCGAGGAAACTGTTGCGCCTGTGCTTTTCGAATGCACAGGCGTCACCCGGATCGGAACAGAAACCCTCGGGGCACCCAGATCTTTCATAGATGTTTCTAGACAGGCCAGGAGATATAATAATCTTCTGGAGCGACGTGGGTGGGCTGGTTGGAACAACCACCGATGGCCGATATAGCCTACGCACAATGGTCTATTCGAAGGACTAAGTGCGGAAACCAAAACCTTCTAACATAGAACATCATTCCAGAAAACACCTACAAAACTGTGACGAATTGTTAAGAAAACGTGACGGGGGACCAGAAAATTGGTCATAGTTGTGGTCTGACCACGTGACTACCGGCAGCGTTTACAAACACGTGCCAATAAATAAGATATAAAGACAATCAAGGGGTATCGACGTGTTCCCCAGTAATTAGGTTGTGGAGGTCAGATAGCTGTCTATCTGACCTCCACAGCCCAGTTACTCCATGTAAAATACTGCTATTCAGCTGTATCCGGTTAGACTGGAAGCCAACCTCAACTTAGTTGGGAAATAGGCAGATTGATTAGTGGAATAAGAATGTCCATCGAGTCTACCTACTAATTTTTGTTCCATCATCTCAAATCAGCCAACGTAGGTAGGTACCTACTAGGTCTTTCAATACCGGTATTCCGGGATCACGGATTTTATTTTGGCCTTTTTCAATACCGGTATTGACGCCCCAATACCGTGATTACGGTATTACAAACATTCGATGTGATCTTATTCTCGCGCTTGTTTTCACCAGCCCAAGCGTCTCACTGTTATCTTTAGCTCACCCCCCCGCGCCCTGCCTGAGACGATACCCGAAATCAAGCTGTACTTATGTCGTTTTTTATTGCATACCTAATTATAGGAATGTTACTAAAATGAACACCAAATGATTGCTAGCTAATTAAGTTATACTTACATTTCTACAAATAATTATGCCTACCGAAATAAAAATGATGAATATTATTATTTCACAAAGTCTATGTGAAATGCCTTCCTGCAAAACGATTTGATTAAGTTTAAGTTTTGATTATGTTCCTAATTCCTAGTCCTACCTAAATAATCAACCAATACCAAATTGTTATTTATGAGAGCTATGTATAGAAGGTATTTATTTTATTATTAAAATAAAATAAGAACTTTGAAGACTGATTTGACAATAAAAACACGTATTTTAATAGTTTTATTAATGTCATAATTGAACTTGCGTTCAATACCGGTATTGATACCGTGATCACGGTATTGATTTTTCCAATACCGGTATTGAAAAAATCTGGTATTTGAAAGCGCTAGTACCTACCTAAGTTTGTAAAACCGTAATTTCATACAAAAATATGTCTGAATAAAAGCATTAACATATTTTCTACTTAGCTAATATTCCCACCTACGTAGGTGTATCGCGTAGGACCGACAATCTGTGCAAGCGTTATTTTAACCTTTACAACTCAAATAAACTCTTGCAGACGAATTCATGAATTGAAATATTCATAAAAATATTCTTATAGTTTATTAAGTGTATTAATATAAACCCACGTAGAGGGTGATTTTGAATAGACTGTCTTCCATTATTCGAGGAATCAGTGGGAATATTATTACCAGAGAAACTTCCAGCTGTAGGTATTCAGTATTATTAAATGAATGTTCCTACCTACTCTATTAACTGAACCTTCTTGTGTTGATCCACCAGGATTGGTAGAATGAATTTAAGGCCAATAAATTCCATGAACAAGTTGCAGTTGCTTCTAATCCAGTGGCCTATCGTATATTTCTGCCACCCGGGGCCAATACGGCACGGTTGGCGCAGTGGTTAAGCGATTGACTGCTGCGCTGCGTGTCGCGGGTTCGATTCCCGCACGGAACAAATATTTGTATGATCTACAAGTAGTTGTTCCGGGTCTGGCTGTTTGTGTATGTGAGTTTAAATGTTTGTAAACGCACCCACGATACACGAGAAATTCCTAATGTGGGGCAAGGTTTTTATAAAAAAAAAAAAAAATTGCCTATTTGCGTAACTAAGCATTATTACAACGTTAGATTAGGTTAGGAGTTCAACCTGAAACTATGAATTAATAAAAAATCAACTTCAATATACCCAATGGGCTGGAATCAATAAGCTTTCTTTTGCAGTCTCTACTTTATCTAATGAAGAAAACCATTTTCGTTAAAATTGTCTTTGTATTTACTATAAGCCAACATCCCTACTTTCGTCTCCAAAAATGTGCCTTCTTATTTGTCTTGTAGGTTCGATTTCAGTTTCCGTTCGTAAAATGAAGTAAAGTTTCATACTTTGAATTAAATACTTTACAAACTTATTTAACTTCACATGATATATTTTAAGCAGGGTTCGCCGATATATATCAACGGATATATAACATGATATATATCATGATATATATCAATTGATTTTTATCTCGATATATATCAATTGATTTTTCCCTGTCTTCTGAACTAAAAATTTTGGAGATTAATGTTTACCCTGGCAACACGTAGCGAGAAACTACAATTCAGAATAATTTACTTTTTTATGATTACAAATTATTATTAAAATTTGTTTATTTATCTCACAAAGAAATGAAGATTATTATAATAATAGGTATTTGTATTTTTAAGTGTTCATAAAAAAAAATCTTTCTCAAATAAACACTAATTCTTTTGTTACTTTTATTAAATAAAAAATTTTGTAATTTGACACTTAACATTACATACTTATTTAACATTACATACTTAAGACTTAGATTTATAAAAGCATACTAGAAATTATTGTCGTAACTAGCACCTTTGCTAAGTTATCAGGATAACTTGTAGTAAGGGCACTAGTCCCAACCCTTGGTTCGCTTATTCTAAGGCATTACAAAAAGAAAATGTTGGGTTCAAATATAAAAAAAAGGAATTAAAACAAAGATTTAAAAAAAAAAAAAAATGAGAAAGCAAAAGCCAAGAAGATGTTCAGTTTAGTGTGATGGTGAAACGTGTTCGTGATGTGTAGATGTGTGTGTGAAAGATTGCCAGTTTTAAAATGGTTTAGTAGGACTTTTCTCCAGAAAGAAGAAGCCGTTCTGTGTCAGTATAATTCTGTTTAAGTAGCCACTTTGTCACAATTTCTTTTAAAGTGTTACTGGGAAATGAATAGAATTCTAAAACTTTATTGAGTCTGTTATATAGATGTGGGCCTTGGAAGCAAAAGAATCTCTTAGTAAAGGCCAACTTACATCTATGTGTTTGACAGACTGTGTCCTTACGTCTTCTGGTGACTATAGTGTAAGGGGTATTTAGGTGCTGCAAAACAACGGTATGAAGTATGAAAAGCTGTCTCACAGTGAGTAGTTCACAGCATTTAAAAAGCTCCTCAGTTGGGAAAAGGACAGGACGGAAGGTGCTTACCTTTAAAACGGCTCTCTGGGCTCTCTCCAACTTTAGAAGTATGGTTTTAGGTGCTCCACCCCACGAGCAGACACAATATGTTAAGAGAGATTGACAGAGAGCAAGGTAGACTCTCCTAACAATCTTTGCCTCAGCAACATGGCGTAGGGTTTTAAAAACAAAAATCAAAAATCTTACTTATATTATTTCGACACCCGCTAAGTATACGTATGTATATCTGCCAGATACACGAAACGGTTTTTATTGCATTTTTGGCATCTATATACCTACATATATTTACCACATACAAGTTTATTTTATTTTTTCAATTAATCCAAAATACTTTTTTCTCAAACGTATATAGGGCTTATCTACGGCGATTTAAAGAAATTGAAATCTTCAATTCGCTCTCCTATAAAATTTACATTTGTCAGTTACTTAGTTGTACTTAGGTGACGATTTTACCTTTGACATTTTTAAGTGTTTAATCCCGTTACAGAATGAAATTCGCTTCTTTTTTTTTTGCCTGGATATATGTATATAGGATATATATCCGATATATTAAAAAAAATCGGATTTTTGATATTTATTATAAAATCGGATTTTTTCGAACCCTGATTTTAAGGTAACTTATTGTAATGTATACTTATTTTTTGACGTCAAATCTTGCAATTCTATTTTGATAAACACACATCTTGAAATTCCACATCTTGAAATTATTATAAATAAGTATAAATTAGTCCTATGTAGTCCTGATGACAATAGTTATCTGATGATGTCCTGACGCCGCCGCCGCCCCCTATATCTGCGCTGCCCGGGGCCATGGCTCCTCCGCCCCCCTCACGCATGCCCCACTGCTCCAATCTAGAATATTATTAATATTAGCTATTCTTATTTCTCTCCAGGTTGCGGCAACGGCAAATACCTGAGCGTAAATCCGTCCGTGTACACAGTAGGAGGAGACCGGTGTACCCGGCTCACTGCGCAGGCGCGCCATCACAATAATGAGGTCAGTTGCTTTCAAATAATTCATGGCTTGAATCATGCTGCACTAAGGCATACTCGAATCCTTTTACATTTCGACAACCCACCATAATAACTCGCAATTTAGCTTCCGGATATTCTAAAGCCTCTTTCCAAGCGATAGAACCTGGTCTCTAATTGACATCTCTTAGAATATCTACTTACCCTTATCAACAGATTGAAATCCGTATCTTGTTCATCATCATCGTCTTCCACAGCCCAAACCCATTTCCACGCTACTGTGCCAGTCTCGTCCAAGTATAGCCCGAGCCTACAAATTGGGCTAGTTAAACTAGGAATGGTTCTTAGGCCAATATAACTGAAGCTTCTAACATTTCTGCTCAACCCTTCAGGTGGTAGCATGCGACAACCTATGCCTGCCGTTCCGCGATGAGTCTTTCGACGCAGTGCTGTCGATCGCGGTCGTCCACCACTTCGCCACGGTGGAGCGGCGGGCGATGGCACTGCGGGAACTGGCCCGAGTCACCAGGATAGGTGGCAGGCTACTCCTCACAGTATGGGCCATGGAGCATGAGGGACGCAACTTTCATTCACAGGTAAACGGCTTAAGGCTACTTTAGTAGAAAAAACCTACAAGATTAGAACAATTTGCTAGTTCATTTGTTATATTAGTGGTAGTGATTTAATATTTTTTTTATTTTCAGGATGTGTTAATCCCTTGGCACCGACCAGTCACGCTATGCCCACCAACGCCAGCTCCAAGATTCCTTTCAGTCGACCATGACCAGTAAGTGTTACAATGACTGTAACAATATTAACTGTTTACATATTTATGTTTTCAGTATCTAAGAAATATTTTGCATTTTACAGCAATGCTGAACACTGGAAAAGCCGAGATGGTTCTCCAGGATCATCATCCCTTTCATCACCCAACGAAACTTGCTACTCCTTTGTTAGAAGAGCTCTACAGCGGCTAGCGGGGCGAAGGTCGTTCCTCCCATCGTGGAGTATCGGTGCACGGGTACCACAACGACCCTGTCTACGCCCTGAACCACCCGCCGCTGATCTACCCATAGAACTAAGACGCCTAGATGAAGCACTTCCTCCGAGATTATTAACACAAACTTCTGACGCATCAACAATAAAGTCGCGAAGTTTAACAGACATTGCTGACATTGAAAGGCGTGCATTAGTTCGATCACGATCTAGTCTACCCAGTCTGGGCGGCGAAGATACTGAACCACCGCCGCCAGCAGCTCCAACACCAGAAATTAATGAGCCTCGAAAGAAGCCCCGACTAGTTAAACAAAAGAAATCGATAAACGAGGATGACGCAGAAGAAGATCTAGATAAGCCCACGGATATGAAGAGCATGGTAGAAGAAATGCCTAATTTCAAAATACACACCCCAAGGTTGCAATCAAGTAAAAAACCTGGCGTATTTAAGCAAACTTCTCTTAACGAGGAATTAATGTCTGTTGAGCGGTTAAGGGAAAAGGAAAGGTTAAGAAGAAATATACAGAAACAAGCTTCACTAAACGAAGAGTATCTTTATCGCAGACCAGGAGTTTTAGACTCTATTCGCGACTCAATATTTTCCACCTCCGCAACCACTGGTAAGAAGTTCCAATCACTGAAAAACGGCCTCACTAGTAAGTTCAAAACGTCTACAACGAATATAGATAAAGTAACCGTGTTCGTGAGAATGCTCCAGGGCTGGAAGAGTCACGGACCGGCACCAGAAGTTCCTACAACGCCGATCGACAATAATACCGGAATTGAAAAAAGTTATGTTGAAAGGAGACATTCCAAGGAGGATGGATCAGACTCTTCAAAAGACAGTAGCCTTCAAAGTGATACTAGTGTTGACTCCGAAGATAGTTTCGCATCTGTGATATACGTTCCAAAAGCTGATGGCTCGAGCGATCCTCTTTCGCCAACACCTTTGTCCCCCGGACCCACTTCACCCAGACTAAAAGTATCTTCCGTTCCCACGTCACCTAGAATGAAGAGTTCACCAGGATTGCCGTCTCCAAGGATCAAGCAAGCTTTTCCTTTGATAAGACCACCAGCCTCCCCAAACTCGGTTACAGCACCAACAACAGTGAATAAGATTTTAGTAGCTCAATATAGCTTGAAAAACTATACGACAACCACTTCTGTAGCCACTGTTCCATTAAAGCCTCAATCTAAAAGTCAGCCTAACTCTCCGCCTAAATCTGAATCTGATGACACAACAACAATAATTATTAAACCTGAACCTCTACCAATCCTAAATAGCAATATATCCATTGATGTATTCGAAGAGGTAGATCCTATACCACCTATAAAAGAAGAAGAAGAAGAACCTCCAACAAGCGACGTAACTAAAGAATTACTCGCGGAAATAAACAAAGACATTGAAGAAATACACAAATTAACAGCTGAAACTAACCAATTCCAACCCCGTGTTGTATTGCAAGATGTTAAGCCCTATCCAAAAATAACATTACAAACTGTGGCAGAGCTACCCGAAATACCGCAGTTCAAGCCGAAAGAATCATCAAATAAACCAACAACCGACACATTAGATTCCAGATCGGCTGATCGGAAGCGAAAGGAAAGGATACGACAGATTAAAGAAATGTTGAACAAGGGTATCCCATCTGGCAATATAAGTAGAAGACCTCCATTCCCAATAGTTCGGGGAACGAGAAATGCCGAGCCAATAGTGAAAAGTCGGCCAACGCTCATGTCACTGGAATTGTTCAATCCTGCCACAGATGACATGGATAGTGACTCTAGCGGCGTTTCGTCACCAGATTCAGTTGATAGCGTCATAAGCGTCGTGCCAGAGGAACTACGGAAAACAGCTGCTGAAAAAGGTACGTGTTTAATATATCGATATCGTGGTCGTCATTTAAAAAATAATTTTACGTTGCCTATCCTCATAGTCAACAGGTACAGGGATAAATCACAATTTTGTTATGTTTGAACCCTTGACATATTACATAAACATAAAAACAAGTATGTACTTAATTTCTTTGTAATTGTTGCAGATCTAACAAATCCGAAAACATCAGAGGTAAAGAAAGGAAAAAAGGAAGCTGACAAAGAAGAAACCGAAGAAAGGGATGAATCGACGTCAGAAAGAACTCCTCTTTTGCCAACGATTGCGCCTCAAAGTCTGATCGAGGCTGCAGCTGAAGTTGCACATTCCCTTGATGAAACCTGCGAAACTATCATTCAAAGTAGCCCTAGGTCAAAAAGAAAACATCTTGAAAAACTGGAAAGTGCTGAAGCTATGGCCATCGTACAAGGAACTTCTAGCAGCAGCAGTAGTAGTAACTGGAGCCTAAATAAACTATCACCCGGAGATTTAAGGATATTAGAATCAAGGTCCCATTCCCACACAAGCTCCAGCGGAAGCTCATCAAGTTTGGAACGACTTTCGCCTGGAAGAAGATCAAAAGACCGCTCGCCAAAGCTAGGTAGTACCAGCAATTCTACTTGGAGCTTAAACAGGCTATCTCCTAACAGGCCCGAAGGGCGGTCACTGGACGAAAATCTCAGTAAAACCCACAGGAGCCCAACTAGGTTACCGTACGATTCGATTTCAATATCCAGCACAGATTCAGATAAATCTATTTCAAAATCTGAAAGCTTTAACAGAATACAAGCTAACGAGCCTCTTGTGACATGCAAGTCAGACATGATACCTACTGAAGAAGAATGGCCGGATCAACAAGATCGAAGTCAACATTTGACTGAATTCGCAGAAAAACTTAGCGAAAAATTACTGCAAGAAATTGATCAATACTCAAAGCGAATCAATGAAGAAGACTTCGACTTGCCGAGTAGCAGCAGTAGCGAAAAGAGTATATCATTGAGGCTAAAGCGAGAAGAAGAAGATAGAAACACACAGAAAATTTTAGATGAGTTATCAGATAGTTTACAACACTTGGAGGATCCGTATATTCATAAAATAAGCACAGAAATGCAAGGCCTTAATAAGCTAAGTGCAGAGCTCCAAGAAAGACACAAATACATAGCATCCTTGAATGAAGTACAAGAAACTGATATAAGCAAGCTATTTCCTAAATGTATGTCGAAGACGAAAAGCAAGAAGAGATCAAAAGACGTCGATCCAATTATTAACAAATATAGAGAACTGAAGAAATCGATGAAAGTTTCAAGTGAAGAGGATATATACCTCAATAATTGTGCCAATATCCAATATACAGCAAAACCAGTTACTACAACGGAAAAATTACCGGACATTGACGCCAAAAACCCAGATGATGATAGTGCAATTTCGTCAAGTAATGGTAATCCCGAAATTACGATCGACTCTGGTGCTTCATACGATACGAGCCAATCGCTCGAAACTGGATACTCTTTAGAGTCCGAAATTAGTGTAGATTCATTATGTACCAGTACAGACAAGAGATCCTCTCTAAAAGTCGGACAATCTACGGATTCAAGTGATTTGGACAAAATGGAAATAAGTCCTGAATCCATAACTTCACGTTCTAGTGCCAGCACAGCTCCATTGAAGTCTGGTTTTTCAATTGAGTCGAGTGATACATCGGCTGGTAGTGACTGGAGCCGGCGTGACAAGACTGGCAGCACGGCATCGCTCGGCTGTGCCAGTCTAGCATCCTTGGCCTCTTATAGCGAATGCTCCAAAGATAGGAAACTATTGGAGACACGCTCATCGTCGGAGGATACGGCCCCTGTCCCGGTAATACCGCCGCCTCGTGCTTTCCCACATGCCCCGTTGTTACCTTCATTGAGTGACGGATCGGACAGTCTACCATCGGAGGGCGGAGCGGTCACGTACCACCGGTACTACCACGTCTTCAAGCGAGGGGAACTAGATCAGCTGATCGAGAAGTACGTGGAAAGTCTACACGTCGTATCCTCGTACTACGACCAGGCCAGCTGGTGTGTTATAGCAGAAAAAGTTCAAGTATGGACCATTTAATGGACTTATAGTGTACCTACTCACTCATTGTCTAATGGCTGATACAAGGTTTCGTTGCTGGTATATTTAGGGGCTGATGATAATTATTTTTCTGGTTCATATTCTATATTCTTATGAAATAGTGATGATTATGACCATTAAATAATGAACATAGGAAACCAATAAGTGCAGTGTTTACATCCAAGTGACCTTCATACAAACTCGTAAGTGAGTGTTAAGGACATTTAAACGTGGAATGCGGTTCTTATAAAATGTGTTAACCCTATGCGAAAATGCCAAAAGCAAAGCTTTTGTTTTTTAATAATATATTCTAGTCACTCTATAAAAGTTTACTAGTTGTTATTTCTAATATAATCTTAACAATTTTGTTGCCCATCGCGGAACGTGGCTTAACGGGAGTTATTGATCTATCAGTTACTAGGGGTTACATTACTCATATGTCTGTACAGACATTATTGGTAATGTATCCATAACTAAGTGACCAGTGTCCATTTTAATAACTCTTGGTTAAAACTACGTTTTGAACAACGGGCATTAGTATTCGATGCGATAATAGAATTCGCATGAATGAAAACTAAGAGCTTTAAATAGTGAAAAAATTAAATATAATATATTATATACTTCAGTGGCTCAATATTATATAAGCTATTCATAGCTTATTTACTCTGACGTTTATGTAAACCTACAGAACATTGTAACGTTATTCTCACATACTAGGTATAATGAATTAGACCATACTCCAAGACCAAAATAATTGGGTACAATGAAAATATATTCAGATTAATTATAATCGTTCTATGACAATAACAGAGCCGTAGCAATGACGTCATGAAGATCTGTTTTTAGTTCCTGACACATCATGCATACATTTTTATTCCCACTAATATTTCGGTTTTGGATTATGGTTGACTTTTTTAATTTAAATATTATCATATAAATAGTCTGGTGTTACAAAAATGTACTTTGTTTCTTTATCTGATTTATAATATCGAGCTGGCCTCTCATACAAATTATTTAACTTCGTGTATGGTGGTACCATACTATCTTGCCACCGATATCGCAGCGTTTATACATTTCATACTAAATTTGGACCATTTAGTAACGTTAGAGATTTTAGTCGTGATAGTGGCATAATGGAAGTCCCCTTTGCCTACTTGTATAATACTTGAGAGTACAAATACATGCATAAATTATTTGTTCAATACTCAGAACCTACTGTTAGTGTACTTTTCAAAGTCTACGCTTCACTATGGTATCCAGAACTTATCTCTTTAGTGCTGTGTAAAAGCATTATTTTTATTTTAACAATCAGAATTAAAAATGGATGGATGGAACGGATGGAATGGATGGACCGGATGGAATGGATGGAATTGATGGAATGAATATTCATTTTCGTGCCTTTTATGGCCGCAATGAGTAATGACGGTTTTGTTAATTTTATTTAAACATTCCGTTTAAATAAAATTTACAAATATAAATATTAAAGTATAATAAAGATTAAATTAGACTAATTTAACAGGTTTTTTTAATGATAATTATCTAAAAATGATGTTATAATGCAACGGTGCGGTTTAAAAGATGTAGTGACGAAAAATTTAAAAGAGTATGCTTAGATGGTTTGCTCATGTTGAGATGATGAATGAAAGGCGACTAACAAAAGGTATTTACAAGGCAGATGTGAGTGGAAACGCCGGGGATTACGCCCCTAGGAGGACATAATAGTGACCTAATTGGTAATGTTCTTCAGATAGGTCAGGTGCGTAGTACTCACAAGCGGCGTGCGTGTATGACCAGATGTATGAACGTAAACGAAACAAAAGGAGTGTAAGGAGCGTAGCAGGTGGCGTTCTATAGTTTCTGCCGTTTATGGGAATAAGGCGTGAGTTTATGTATGTATGTATGTATGATATCGAATTTGAGCATTTGTTATCTGATCAATATCATAGGTTTCATATACTATGTACTTTTATCTACACCCATGCTATAAATCCTGTATAAAAGTTTCTGAAACAGTAAGCTTATTGCCAACATTAAAACAACCGGTTTCATAGTAACCATAATATCATCCAAACAAGTGTTATAATGTTGTACTCCATTTCATTACGCAACTCCTTTGCGTTTTCGATCCCTTCCTTACTGATCAAACAGCCACATTTATGAATTTAAAAAAAAAGAACATTGTCATGCAAGCGCGTTTTACTATCACAGCGCCGTAATTAAAAAAAAATATATATAGGTTCGAGTTCACGTCGCATCCCGCCATTTTTGTTCGATGTTAGTATTACAAAAATTTATAAGTTTGTTGTTTACAAAAATGAGTGATACAAGCTTTGATAACACACCACCAGATATTTCTAATGCAGCAAAGGACACTTCTAACCAATTTATACCAGAAAAGTCGAGAAAACAATATGAAAAGGTGTACCAAGATTTCATGAATTAAAAAATATCAAAGAGTAGATAACATGGGTGTAGATAAAGTCTTGTATGCAACTGTACATAATTAAGTATTAAAACACTCATGTGATACTATTATCACACTCAGCTTCGCCTCGTGTGATAAAACCACATTCGTGTTTTAATACCCCTTATTATACAACAGTTGCATAAATAACTATTAGTTTATCAAAAATGATGTGGAAAGGAACCATAATCGAATTTTGTGTCATCTAACATTATGCTTAGTAAGCATACTTTTACAAACTTAGTATTACATAAACCTCAATTTTAATTGGCTAATTTAATACCTTCTGATCTTTCTTTTAAAAACTCATAATAACATTAATTATAAGTGAAAATAACGAATTTTAAATTTCATTTTATCAACGTATTAGTTAATAAGCATTTACTTAGATAAGTTTATAAAATATATATGTACCGTGGAGCTACAGGATCATTCATCACATAATTATAACCAACTTGAACATTATATAACCACCAACATTTTCTCATCAAGGTAGACTTAAGGGATAGACTGATCATGAATATGCGTTCCCTTTTTCTGAATAGAAGCCAGAAACAAATTGCCCATGAAGTATCATCTTTCAACCCTAATATGGCTAATATTTTTAAAAGGAACACATCAAGGAATGAGCAATGACCACGGAACCAACTGGAGTCCTTATTATTTGTACAAATCTTTCAAATATGGAACAAAAGATATGGCAGCATTGCTTACAAGGTAATATTAACGTTGGAAAGTATTCGGTATTGTACTGTAAATAATCGCGATAAGTATATAAAGCTATTAGAAATTAATTATGTTATCAAGAAATCAAAGTGAGATTAAAATTAATATTATAGTTATAGTAAATATAAAACAATGAACACACGGCTGAGTATTTAATATTTTCTATACCTAATTAAGTGAATCTCATACAGACTTTTAGGGAAAATATTAAATGAACAGGATATGTCCCATTGTCACTAGAAATGTACGCATTAGATAAATACTGGACTGTAGCGGTTAGGAGATATACCTATATATAAAATGCACAACCGTTACTGTACCTATTAATTTAATATCTTTACGTAAGTCTTCATCATAAGTCAGTGACTTTCGACTACGTAAGTGACACTTGCAGTTTATTGAAGGGAGAAAATATTAGTTTAACTATCTCAAAAATATCTAACTGGAGGAACCAGTACTTTTTTCTTATTACCTACTTCTTTTATAAATATAAGGTGTATCTATTCAAACACGAAATATTTTAAGAGAAACATCTATAGGTAGTAAGAAGCCATAGCAGCGAAAACATTTTTTTATATTTTTATGACACACCTGGCCATGTGAATTTTACCGCACGCTACGCGTACAGTAAAACTCGCATTGTGGCCAGGTGTAGACGTAAAATTGTGTACTCACCACGGGCAGTAAAAAAGAAAGCCCTCTATCGCATATTTACAACCCTCGCCTACGGCTCGGGTCACAAATACCTGCGATTTCAGGCTTTCTTTCTTTTACAGCCCTTGGTAAGTAATGTACTATTACATAATTATTATAATTTTAAAATTGCTTGAGACGTTTTGCAAAAAAAAACCTTTACTTACTTATTCTATGAATGACACGCCCGGACGCGGCCACGGTGGCAGCACGAGCGCGGTGAATTTTGATAATTAATCATCATATCAAATAATTTTAAATTATTTAATTTTTTAAATAATATACTCATATTTAAAAAAAAATCGTTTCAATGGCTTCTTTACCACCTATAGATGTATCTCTTAAAATATTTCGTGTTTGAATAGATACACCCTGTATACAACCTTCCACAATTACATCAGACGTTCAGAATAAAATAAACTTGTAAATACATTTTGAATCACTACGTCTGACCAGTCTGACCAATACTAATTTACTAAATTGCATCTGTCACTTCACAAAATCAATAAGCACATTCCATATAAAATAATCGATTATAATAATACAATTTATATTACTTGTATAAAATTATTTCGAGCATTAAGTCTGTCCGATGGACATTAAATTGATTTTATTCGAAGTTGTGAAGTTTTTGAAGCATATCAGTGCTGTTTAAGTATGTAAGGGAAGTATAATTTTTTCCTATTTTTGTAAATTAAATTGCTTGATACAATTATTTCGTGAATTATGCAGGGTGTCGCTGTCACAAAAATGGGATGTCTATCAATTATTTAACGCAGTTGCACGTAGACAAATATAGAATTACTATGTATAGGTACTTTATTCTCCATGTGACCAAAACTGACACCAAACAAATATATCCGTATTTGTTATTTTACGAGAACCTTCAGTTATATCTTTATGGAGTAATAAATAACAATAAATCTGCATTATCGCGTAATATATAGTAAGTGTATGTACCTTTTCCTTTTCACTCCTTATATTCCGAATTCTATCTTTTGTACATACATATTCATATAAAGTGTATTTCATATTGGCTTAATCTGTGATATATAATAGAAATTGGCACAAACCCACATTATTTGAAAATTATTTACATAACGAGAAGTACACGTAATACTAAGGAGACATATTTTGCTGTTGACTTTTGAAATTTCGTTTTTTACCGTTTTATGTGATATTAATTTTATGACCGCATGATATTCGGTAGAGAAATATTCGTCTGATTTTTATCATTGGCAAGAAGTATTAAGTATTTATATTACAAAATAGACAACGCATATTGTTAATATTTACTTAAAATATATGGATAGCACATAGAACAGTATTGTTTATACATCGACATAGATTTCCGAAAGTATTAGACGCGCTGTTCAGAAAAAAACTTTGAGTTCCAATCAGTTCCAACGAACGTCGAACTGTTTAAAAATAGTATCGATCAGATATCCAAACGAGGTTTCTATGCCCCGATGTATGTAATATGGAACATAATATTGGCACTCGACATGTCGTATTTTTACAAATATTCACGTTATTTCGCTAATACAAAATAAACTTTATTCCAATCCGAATAAGGTATATTTTATATTAACCAAATAAGGGAATATTTCGTCAAATTCACCAAGTGAAGTGCCATTATACCATCTAGTAATAAGAACAGCGCGACTGGTACCAACGTTGGTTGATGTCGTTGTCTTCATAGATTTTTTTATCATACCTAACCTCGCTACACTACGCTGCACTCGTAAAGTATTAACAATAGTATAATGCTCATGCTGATATATTCATATCAATCATGTACTGTGTAGATGGAGCTACGAAATATGCAAATATTAAACGTTTTATTTTATACTTAGCAACTCGCGGTAGAGATGAGGCCAAACTGTACAACTTGCAATGTGGGCTTTTTTTAAATAATAGTCTTCGTATTTTAATTTACAACAAACTAATAGGTACATACCTAATCTCAGCCACGAATATCATAATGGCTGTATTCGCCAAAAGGCTAGGCTGATTTGTAGTTTCTTGAACCAACAGACCGTCAATTCTATGCAATTTAATCCCAAATAGTAGTAATATTTGTTTACATATGGCAATACTTTACCTATATTGCCAACATTTGAAACTTTTTTATCGTTCGAACTGTTCATTTCGTCGCCCCAACTACACCAATACGTAGCCAGTTAAGTCCCAGTTTTTAATACGAATCATTGATACTGTTCGCCCTCTTACGAATACGAGCAGTGTTATATTAAATGTAATGAAAAATACAGTAATACATTATAAGCTTATGTCGTACTGTATCTATACATTATACTAGGTGACAACCTTCACAATAAAATGAAGACTTCAATATTCCATTTGTTTTATTCTTAATGCCTGATACCCTAAAGCAACGTTTTCCTAAAATACTGCCACATAAGAGCCGCAGTGACGGCTGTCATGAATATGTTAGCAGCCTCTCTAGGAAAACACTAGGCCGAAGTAAAAATAATCGATATATCAAAATATCGATATTTTTAATCTCCATAAATCGATAATCGATATCATTTTATTTTCGAGTATCGAATTCTACCTAACTACTAACCTATATATTTTTAACCTATTGACCACCACGGTCGAGTATAGCCGACTAATGAAAACGTGCCCAAGACGCCACCGTCGGCTAATGCTGACAAGAAAAGAAGAAAAGGGTCAAATAAAATAATGATGTTACGTGAGTAATATTTTATTCCAAAAATAGGGGACGAAAAGCAATGAAATGATGGTTATCGATAAAATTTTGGGTATTTTATTTTTTTAGTTTTTTGCGCTGAATTTCTGGTTTAGCGTGGGAAAGACGCCGATGCGTTAACGCTAGGTTAAATTCAGTTTAGTATAATAATGGTAAGTGACATTCCATACTATTCTTGCCATCGTCTGAATAGTTCAAATTTTGAGCACCAGAATGCATACACCCTCGTACTAGTTATATTTTTGGCCACGAGATCGTGTAATCACTCCAATAGTCAAAGTCACACGTTGCATGTATCCGATCTTCAAAATACTTTAGTCTATACTATTTTTGCGTATACTTTAATGTGTGTGTATCTGTGGTGACTATGTATCACGTGTGTTTGTAATGGCAGCAAACTCGTGAAGTAGATTAACAGGTGAACACATTAAACAAAGAGTTTTTCTGAGATCCATAACTGAAGAATACTAGTTTGATTAAAATTGTCTCATTAAATAAAATACTAATTTTCTACATGTGTATTCAATTATGTATGCATTGAATGTTTTGGGATCACTTTTAGGTCACCAAACACGCGTTTAACAAAAATGTCGATATATCGATATTTTTTATCGATAATAATTGATACAGCTTAAAAATATCGATTCGATATTTATCTTTTTTTTCCCTTACCCATCCCTCAAACACACCAACTTACTTTCATAAATAACGTTTCAGTAACGTCATTCGCCGGTAAATTGCGGACGCTATCTGGCGGCCACCGCTTTTCTAAAACCACATACTCATACGCAACTGCATTATATGTCGCTGTCACGGTGTATGTAGCGACGAATTAAGTACCTACAGATATAAAGCGAAGATATCAGAAAATTCAAAAAGATCGAACTTGGTTAAATAAAATTGATTTATTTACTTAATATGTTACAAATAAATACAAAACAAATAATACGCTTAGGCTATGTTTCAAACATAAAGTACTATGTACTCTTACAAGGAAAAATGCAAGACATTTCTTTAGCTACCAGAGCTAACAACAGAATATGTGAAACCTGACTACTCGTATAAGGCCTGACACTGTGTGAAGCGGACGCCCGCGCGGTTCCATACAAGTGCTCCGTCGCGGGGTCCCGCGCGGGCGTCCATTGCGGGGCGCGCGCGGGACCCGGGAGCGCCAACTTACTAGCTGTGGGTTTTTTTTTTTGCTAGCCGTACTTTTGCTAAGTTCTCCATTGACACGACTGTACATGCACACCGTTAAAATTAAACAATGGTAATTAATTGCCCATGGAGCCCACCTGCGTGTCCACGCGCGGACATGCGACGGGTGCCCGTCGCGGGCGCACGCTTCTTGCAGTTAAAGACCTAAAGGCCGGCCCACATCTGGCAAGACGCAGCGCAGCGCGGTGGGCACTACCAAACAAATACCAACATAGCATGCCATAAGAGTCTATACTACCTCAGCGGCACCTCACTCTCTATCTCGCTCGCACACTATTGCTCCCGGTCTCGCGAGCAAGCGAGACAGGCAGGGAAAAGGCTCCAAGGCGCCGATAGTTTAGGTAATTTATTTTTACGGTGAAAACAATGATCATTTAAAAAAAAGTAACATAAGACCTGCTTTATAGTTAGTTCAGTTAATATGCAAAGTTTCATTATCGAATTTGAAGTATTTTTTGAATACCAGCGGTTTATTGTTTGGTTTGGAGGTGACTTTGTTTTTTTTTTTTTCTATAGAGAATTTTTTATGGAATCGTGTTTTCGTCAAACATAGTACTTAACATTAATCCTCAACTTTACCATAGATTTATTTCAAAATTAATGCTGCAGTATTTTCGACATAACGGAGGATCATGCTAAGCCATTTGAGGTAGTATAGGGTCTTAAAATATAAAGTCGAAAATAAATAACCTGAGACGCGCTCCTCTTTCCGCTTAGATGCGCTCTCGAGCTATGAAAGTTTATTTATTCTCAACTTTATTCCAACTTTTGTAAGGTCGATATTTATTTAGCAGTGACAATCGCGCTGCGCTGTGCCTCGCCAGATGAGCCCTAATGCTCTTTACACACGTTTCGACGCAGCTGAACATGTGGAGAGAGCCTTAACGACAGGATTTCGAGATATAAAACAATCAACTTTGCTTTGAAGAGAATGCATCAAATATGGCTTATTCCACAAATCCCCCCTGAAAATCCCCCTTAGGAGGAAAAGTGGAATCTGAACAGTCTAGAATTCACCACTGATAATCCCGCTAAAGGGGGAAAACTAGAATTGAAAAAACAAAAAATAACTTATTCCAAGATCCCCTGATAGTGATTTTTTTTACATTAGGGTTCAGTTTTCCACTGGATTAGTGGAATAAGCCATCAAATATATAATATCCTTAAAACATATACGTTTAGTTTAATACAAAAGTATTAGAGAGTTTTGACTAAATCTTATAAAATCGTCTAGGGTTCAAATGTATATTATTATGTAGGAATATCTTATTCTTATTCTATATATAGAGCTTGAAAAGTGGAAAATGCAACTCAGATCGTAGAATTATAATAATACCATTGGTTCAGGTTTCTTATATGATCTCCCTTGGTTATCTCAGCTCCTAAAATCTCAACCCGCTTATGTCTCTTTTCACAAACACTATGAAACACTTAATTGAACGCCTAAATATTTTAATTGCACAGTTGGATTATGAATTTATCAACTCTCGATGCTAAGCCGAGCGTTACAAATGCAACGGCGCGCTTTTTTTTTTAGGCAACGCTTTGAGTTGTCACCTAGTGTTAATTAAAACGGAAATTATCATAATATTTCACTTATCAAGTTTTTATAAACTGGGAATTGTTATAACAATTCTATAAACAAGTATTTATAGTTCGCGACAAAAATGTTGGCCGCTCAGAGGATTTTATTTCATTTCAATTACGAATGTAATACAAATATTATGATTATGAAGAATTATGTATTATTGGAAAAACTACTCTAAACCACATATTTATTAAGTTCAGTTTGCGCAAAAACTATAAAATTATTGGATGACTTTTCAACTAGTCATTCTGAAATCGACTTAATTTACACTGACATAAAGTTGATATTTCTGTAAGTGGAGATAACATTAATTTGGAGACAATGATTTGAATATGGAATACACAGGCCCGAGACGGCACCGTGTTATGGTATAATAACCGGCACGAGTCGTGAGCACAGATGGGCAGTAGTGGGGGCAAGCTCGAGCATGTACACTTTCAGCCAAATTTATTCAGTACCGTTTTTACGAAAACTATTGATAGGTACTTCACTAACTAACCTAACTATAATTAAAATATTAGTGGTACTTGAAATTTTACTTTGGTACAGTAATGTAATAATGAGTAACGGTGGAGTTTCTTGCCCATTCTTCTCCATGCGAAACTACCTTTGGAATGCGTAACTAGAATCAATTTTATTTCCGTGTAAATTTTGACGTTCAAAAGTGCCTATTAAAATTGCACGAAAGAGTACAGTAGCCTAATGACACGCGAGAGTCCAATAGACGACGAGTATCGACTGACGAACCAATCGCATGCAGCTCGGGGCCCCCGGGCTTCTTCATTAAGCCAAAGAGACCCAAAAATTTACTACTGCGCAGGTGTCGGTTTGTGCTCATGACTCATGCCGATTACTGTACGCACGACGGCCAAAGATAGCTGGCCAGAATCCGGAAAAAAAGAAGGAAAGAGGGGGTACTGAGAGTTGGTCGGTAGTTAGACGAAGTAGGCCGCGAGCTGCGCCATCTTGTCTTTGGGCTGCTTGTTGCGGTGCTTGTTGCCACGCGCGCGTCCGCCGCGCCCGCGCCCCACCGCCGCGCGTGACGCCACTGCGCGGTGCTTCTCCACCTGGAACGCAAATCATTGCCATTTAATAATAATAATAATAATCATTTATTTCAGATTTCTCCATATAAATTGTTAGTAACACGAAAATACTTAAGAGCTAATGTTAGTAAACAAAACTAATATAATAAAAGATAGATTTTAGGACAATCCGACAACAGAACGCATGTATGCTACTTCACTACGTGCAGCCGCATCCAGCGCTCAAGCATCGGAGAATCCCACCGGTCCGTTAATACCCTCAAGATGCTGTTGGAACTAGCTCGCATGCGAGTCAGGGTCGAGGTGCAACGTTTACCACCAGAGTCACTAGTCACCGCTTTAAAACTGATGTAGTTCAAGTTGTCGGCGCACGACATATGCGCGTGATTGACCGCCCTCCACTCACTCAGCTCACAGACGCGCGCCTTTTTTTTAACTATGGCATCTCGAAATAGACCTTGAGAGGTCGTGACTACTTAATCGGACTTTCCTGTGGCTGCTTTAAGCGAAAACTTAAAGGGCAGGGCATAAAATTTTTCCGGGTCAGCGGGATTGTCTGCCGGGTACGTACCGCTGCCCCGGAACATAAAGGACCAAGGAAGGAACACGGGTGGGTTTTAGTCAGTAAGAGTCTGACACTCTTTTCCGCTCCACCCAGAGCGGGAGGGGTCATATGATGATTTCACATCCTCAAAAAAAAAAGGGCATAAAACTTATAAACTAAACGATTGCACGCTAAGGGCACCCCCTGTGGGGTACAAACCTCGGCTTAGGGCAGCGTCGGGGGGAGGACAGCAAGGGACAGGCTGGATCAAATCAGGGTTATTATTATTATATGTGGAATTTAAAGCTACAGGCTCAGTTGCGGCGCGAGCTGGCGCTTTGTCGAGCACGGATCGGGGGGGGACTGTCAAGTCGGGGTCGTCGCGAGGGACCTCGGCGGCGAGATCGGAATGACGGTCGTTTTTTGTGTTTGTTCACTGTACTGGTGGTTCCACTGCTCTTCTGGAGGAGGGTTATGGGATCATCTGGGTCGGTGAGAACATGCCGTGGACGGCGAAGCTTACTGATGCAAGATGGGGTATATTTGGCGGCCTGCACAACTAGAATGTTGCGTTGTGTGGCTGCGGAGTCGAAGAAGCGCTTTGAATTGCGCTTCATGAATAGGGATGATGACTAAAAAAATATTTTTAAATATTGGACACGTATTTTTTCTTTCTTTACGTAATGAAAACATTACGGCGATACATTGAGTTAAAATGTGGCATGACGTCACTTAGTAGATATTATAATTATATAGCTGTGACGTAACGAGCTCCCACTCCCAAAGTTTAATGTGTTTTATGTAAGTAATTTTTTGTTAATATGATAAAGCAAAAAATACGTGTCTAATATTTTTTTATTATCTGATTGATGGACTAAACAGGAGGAGCTCGTAGCTAAGTAATAACAGCCGTACGGGTCGATCCGTCAGGTTAAGCTACGCTTGCCGGGGTTGGTCCGTGGGTGGGTGACCATCTTTACATACCGAGACTCCTCCGTGCTTTGGAAAGCACGTTAAGCCGTTGGTCCCGGCTGTCATTCGTGGATCTTTGACAGTCATTACGGGTCGTCAGAAGCCCAAAAAAAGTCTGACAGCCAGTCTTTCCAAGGGGTATCGTGTTACCCAGTTACTGGGTTGTGGAGGTCAGATAGGCAGTCGCTCCATGTAAAACTGCATTCAGCTGCATCCGGTTAAGACTGGAAGCCGACCCCAACATAGTTGGGAAAAGGCTAGGCAGATTGATTGATGGAATAAACAGTTTTTTTTTTTTTTACCCAGGACACATCCCTATTGACGGCGAGGGCTGCAAGAATACTCACCAGAGCACTGAAAGTGGGCTCGCAGTAGAGACAGGCCGTCATCTCCGTGATGGCGGCGGGCAGGCGCGTGCGCTCGGCGCGGTACTCCACCGTCACCTGCTGCGCGCCGCACGCGCCGCACGCCAGCTCGCACACCGTCACGCGGGTGGCGTCTTCGAACACGTTTATGATGACGTCGCAGCTGAAAACGAAACGTGTCCATAGGAAAGATCGCAGCATTATGCTGAGATACGAGCCTTTTTGGCCTCACACGGGTCATTTTTTATTATGTTTTTATTTTGTCAGTTTTAAATGCTCCTTTTTTGACTGTTTGTATTTCCTGTACGTGTCCCAAATAAAATATATTTTTTTCTTTCTTTCTTTCTTTCTTTCTTTATATTAGCGATAAGACATTGTGGCACAATGTCTTAATAGAAATATGTCATTTTATGGTGTACAAAAAGCGAAAAATAAAATAAAACCTTTTAGCCTAACTAAGCTCCTAAATGTGCCATGTGGTGCCGGACGCAAAGAATAGCACCACCCTATTTTCTCCCGTGGGTGTCGTAAAAGGCGACTAAGGGACTTGCTAGGGAATGGGTAGCAGCGTTCTCTATGCGTTTTTATCGGCAAAACCACCCAATTGGGGGAGGCCTATGTCCAGCAGTGGACGTCTTTCGGCTGAAATGAAGCTCCTTAATTTAAGTAGCTAATTTTTAGTTGGCGCCATACAAACAATCAACGAAGATCAATCAAGCTGCTATCATTTTACTTGGCGCCATCTAGTTTGATTGGCACCCAATTATTTTTTTTTTTTTTATATTCCTTTTAGGTATACCGTACTAATAAAATAAAAAAAGGAAACGTCATAATTGGACTACTCAAAAAAATTTATACGTATTTATTTTATTTATATTTATTAGTCATGCATAAAAAAACGAATATACGTGTCGACTTCAGAATCTCCTCCTTTTTTCGTTTGTTAAAAAAAGAGTATTCTATCAATATATCATTAATGTAATTATGTATAGAGAACGAACAAAAATAAGGCGCAACACTTTATCTGTAGCCCGCATTCGGTGATCATTCCGTGTGCAGTGACGTCATACATACCGGTTGCAAGCCAGCTTCCACTTGGGTGCCGAGGGGTCCAACACAAGTACTCCCGACTCGCACTCGACACAGCCCGACACGCCCGTCGAGTTCACGCCGTAAGGACACGTCGGGTGCGTGCACGAGTTGCAACCGAAGCCCTTCTTCATGTCCCTGGAAATGAAAGTATCAAGACGTTAAATTTTACTTTGTAACCTGCAATGTCAATGACTATTTTTGTAATGTTGGAACACAATAAAAAGGTTTCTGGTACCACATCGACAGCAGAACACTGACTCCTAAGTCACAGGATCACCTAGTTTAAGAGTTCAGCGTTTACGTTATACGTATGTCTTTTAGTTAACAAAGTTATGTATCCTAGTTTTTAAGCAATGTCAAAGGTTTTTGTATCAATAAAGATTTTTATTATTATTATTTACTATTATTTATCTGTAAAATAAAACAGGAAAAGGATTTTATTTCCGATTGTCAGTCAGAGTAAACTCATAATCGCCATTACGACATTATGGGTTTCTGGTTTGTGACAAGTTTCGGCGAGGTTCCGAATTGATCTGCAACCTAAACGCGCTCCCTCACAGGTAGCATTCGCCTGTGTGTAGCTCATTTTCATTAGTCGATAACTCTGTCGATATACAGCATACGGGGTCCCCGCAGGCGGGGTAGTGACTAATAAAGTCATTGGTCGATAACGCAGTCGGTACACCGTCTGCGGGAAATCCCCGTAGCGGGCGTAGCGACCAATGAAATTAATCGGTCGGTAAAAAACATGCGGAGACTCACACCCAATGAAAATGAGCCTTCAAAGCAACTGCCAAACGTGAAGTGCAGGTTCTCAATATACCGCAATCGTTCCCTATCGACTTATGAATACGGTTCCCCGAATACAGGCCCTTTGGCATGCTTTACAGAAATCTCCTATCGACTAATAAAAACGGTTCCCGGCATGCGTTACAGAAATCTCCCGCACCCCGCATACGAACAATGAAAATGAGCCCTAATAAAACTACATTACTTAAAATTATTTGGCGAAACTTCAGACACCATATCGATATTTATTAAATATCGATACCAACACCCTGTTACGCGTAAAAATGACCTGTAAGTACAAACAGCCTCAAAAATATGTCATACACCGACAAGAATTCATTCAATTGCTTACAATCTTTGTTCCATAATATTAAATCAATTATTATGATTTCCTTTATTCAAATAAATACATATAAATTATATTTTTAAATATTACAATATAAAAAATATAAAAACCGAGTCCAAGCTACCGGCGGTCAGGGCTCCAGAGAGAGGAACCTCCTAACAATGCGAGCCGTGTCCAGAAGTACCGCTATCTGAATCAAGCGCTTGATCCAGCTGCCCAACGAGAGCCTCTTTAGGTGTTGGTTGAGGCTCTTGGCAATTAAGCCATTGACTGATACGACTATCGGCACAATGATCGCTGAGTCCACATCCCACACATCATTTATCATTTATCATTTATCACATGTCGACAACCTCGCGAACCAAGTCAATTATTATTATTACTTTTTACGCGTAACTTCACCGGGGGATGCCCTGTGAAATTACGCGTAAAAAAACCTGTAAGTTCATACCTGAAAGGCGGATGGTTGTAGCAGTAAGGACACAGCGGGAAGCTCTTGCCCTTGTTGCCCGAAGACCATGAGAGCAGCTCGAAGTCATCGAGCGGACACTTGAGCTCGCGGTATATGCGGACCGTACCGTTCTGAGGTAGACCGTATGTGTCGTCGCAGTGCGAGCAATGGAGGCGGGCGGGTTTTGCCTGCAAGTGATGAAAAAAAACAATTTATTATCATGAAAAGATTCATCAAAATTCAAATTCTAAATGCTTTACTTCACATAAACCTACATGGGCACTTATGAAATTTCAGAAGCTATACCCAAAGTCTCAAATTCAGATAATTTATGTAAACAAAGGGGATAAAATATCAAAAAAATATCTTCGTAATGGTAATTCAATAATAATAAATAATAATAATTGGTAATGGTAATTGGTATTGGTTGAAGTTCGCGAGCACATTCATAAGAAGCTGGCAGTATCATAACAACGGAAATGTTATCCCATTGTTTGTTTAATTAGTTTTAGTATATTCGTGTATTTATATGTATTTATTTGTTCTTATATTTATATATAATTAGGTATATTTATCTTATTTATAGTTATGGTATAGGTATATCTAAGGATATTCCTATAAGTATACAATTATTCCTCCAATTTCATAATTGCACCTACCACTGTTTGTCTCTGCTCCACCCAAAGGTTGACTGGTAGAAAATGCCTATGGCATTAAGTCCGCCTCTGTACATTTTTTTGTGCTAAAGTATTAAATAAATAAATAAATAAATAATTCACATAAAATGGCGAAAAAAGAGGTTTCATTTTCTTTTAACTACTGATTTTAACATCTCTAGCCACATTTTGGATAAAAACGGCTGTAAACTGTTTCGAGTGGAAATCGATTTTGGGAGGCCTATGTCTAGCACTGGACTTAAAAGGGCTGATTATGACGATCATATGCCGTGTTGCCGACATACTACACAAAACATTGTTTGGCAACGGTATTTTGTTTGCATAGTTCTTATAATTAATTCACTTTAATTTTAGCGATGACTATTTACAAAAATAAAATATGATAAAATGTTTTACACCACTGTAGTGTCATTTTGACAGTGACATTTCTTGACATTATTTTGTTTACATAAATTATCTGAATTAGAGACTTTGGGTATAATTCCGTAGCGCTGGGAGGAAGAATAATATTTGTCTGCTTAATGCTTGCCAATTTTAGGAACATTATAATGTAAATAATCATATTTTAAAATGTAATAAAATAAACATTTTATGAAGTAAAGAGTACATAAACATAATTATCCAAAAAAATAGAACCTTACTCAACAGTGGCGCCAACTGGTGAGCACAAAAACAATAAAAGCAAAGCACTCTTTAAAAAAAAACATTCCAAAACTCACCTGAATATACCTCATATACCGCCTACACTTTCCACATCTCGATAGCGCTTTACCACTCGTCTTTAACGAGGAGAAGTTGACCTCAAACAGCTGATCCATCGCCTCGATAGACCGCACAAAGTACTGGAACTTTCGTCTAAATATCTCCGTAGTGTGGGTGAGGACCGCGTGGAAGTCTGCGCGACCAACCGCTATGAGATTCAGTTGCTCTTCTAAAGCTGAGCGCATTGTTGGAAGGACTAGTTCGGGATCGATCTGGAAAGGATTTGTGTTGAATTAGGAAAAGCGAAAAAAATGTGTAGCTGTTATAGTGATGCGTCGATAAAAGGGATGTATGTTTTTATTGAGTACCAGCCCCCCATTTAACCCAAACGAATTCAAGTATTTTGCATGCCTGTGTGTTCCTGTAATGTGCTGTTGCCATTTTTAAATATTATTTTTACACAGGAGAAGTTTTTAACCAGTGCGTAAACTTTGACTAATTAAACTTAAACGAGTTTTATTAACCACCTATTTCTTATTTTCATATTTTTTCTTAGTACAATTAAATTAAGTTATCGTTAACAAAAGGTGTTTATTTTGAAACTGGTTTAATGGCAACTCGCGGGCGCCGCGTCGGCGCGGTCAGTGAAACGGAACGCAGTAGTAGTACCTATCAGCAGTGCGCCCGCGCAATTCGCCGACGTAGGTATTTAAGCGGATTATTAATCGCTAATTTTATCAGGTTCGAACTAGTTTTTCAAAGTTATTTAAGTTAGATATTATTACGAATAGTGTCCATATTTTGCTGATTTCAAGTCGGACGAAAAAATAAAAAAGTATTGAATAAATAATTAAAATTTGTTCTATTACTGAACTACCAAAAAAATTTGCGCACTGGTTAAAAAAAAGTGCTGTATAAATTTTGAATTCAGTATTGTGTATTTATTTTATTTTATATTCCTTATTTATATCTCACTGTATACTGCACCGGTCGACGTCATCACGTCAACGCCGGCTGGCGCTGAAAACCAGCGCTGGGGCTGTCTAGCACAGGGTCCCAGCATTATGCTGAGCGATGGCCGTTTTGCGTGGATGTGACGCATATTTTCCCCAAACTTGTCTTTTTTCGTGTTTGTGTGCTTTCTTTGCGTTATGCTTACCACAAATAAACGTATTTTCTTTCTTCTTTCTTTCTTTACATAAAAGGAAAGCCATAAATTAAATATGTCACATCGCGTTTTAGAAAAAGTTCGACTTGGTAGGGCGTCGTCTCCTTCACTTATACCTTGACAGTATCGTGCTAAAGCTCGATGTGCCATATTGACGCCTGGGTACTGTAGAGGCTGTAACCTGACATGCTATTAGCATGCAACCTCCGCGAGTTTAAGTTGGTGGCATGAATACGAGACAAACATTTAATTTATATTTAGAATAAAAGAAAATACCAGACAGTCAGCTTACTAAGCTGAGAAGCGCATGCATAATCTCTCTGTGAAAGTGAGTGAGCCATAATCCACCACGTGGGTCCAGTCCGGATTGGTAGATGTCACATGTCTTCGAATTTTTGGTTCTAGAACATGCCGGTTTCCTCACGAATTTTTCCTTCACCGTTTTGAGAGTAGTGATGATGAAATTAAATACACAAATGCCTGGGATCGAACTGACTACCCACAACTCGGAAGTCGTGGCCGATACCACTGGACCACCACTGCTCAATAATGTAAAAATATTCAAAGATCCAAATATTTATCCTAGTTATAATACAAACAAGGTTTTTATTTATTGCGGTACCGTCAGCACTCCTCCAGCGTTGACAATACCGTCCAACGCCCCATAAACTTGAGAGTGGTTGACTTACCACATTGCTGACGGGCTTGTGGCGGTATATACAACGTCATAAGCGAACTACGCATCAAAGACTTGACGTCACAAATCCTGCATCGCGCAATCAGAGTTTACCGCGCGAATAGCTTATACATGATGTAAGGGACAGCCCTCCGCAGACTGATAGGGTGAATTCAGTATATCATACTAAGAAGACCGGTACATGAAATTATTTCAGGAACATTATAGGAATCTAATAAACCTGATTTGTTTTATTACCTCACACGCAATGTATCGTTACCGTGACAAAACGCAGGTAGCGAACGGCAGCGCAGCGAGTTAGTTCGATAAACTCTGTAGCTAGAAAGTGAACAGCTGATTTCGCGCGTCGTTTGTTAGAGTATTTCAACATCCATTGCTGTTTTATTTTTATTTTAGCTGTTCTATTTACATAAATGTGCCGTGTGGTGGCGGACGTAAAGAATATCATCACCCCATTACCTCCCGTAGGTTTCGTAAAAGGCGACTAAGTGACTTACTAGAGAATGGGCAGCAGCGTTCTCTATGCATTTGTAACACCATACTGCGATCGCCAACCCGTCTGCCAAGCGTGGCGATTATGGCAAACCCCCCAATTGTGGGAGGCCTATATCCAACAGTGGACGTCTTTCGGCTGAGATAATGAGATGATGATTTACATAAATGGAGTGCTTCGTACAGAAAATGTAATTTTACATTAAAATAAAGGAATCGTAACTGAAAAAACGATAAAGAAAATGAAAATTTTCCTGAGCTTTCCAGTGGAATATGATTCAAAATAAGGAGCTGAATGCATCCTGTTGTTTGCGGAGGGCTGTCCCTTACAGCCTGTATACAACATGCTTTACCATGGTATGTACTATTCTCGTAATTAGCTCACGTGAACTCATGTCAGTATGAGAAAAGAAATGTTGCAAAGCTTACTGCATACCTTCTGGTATCCATGCACCAGCACGATGCCCAAGTTAGTGGGCACCAGTCGTCGCCCACTGCCCACTGTGACGTAGTTACGTTGACAGATGTTGTTGATGTGAACGGGAATCGATGCGTCTGTACCGATGCCGTGTTTCTCCATCAGGGTGATTACCTGTGTGACATTACAATGGTTCATTTCAAATTCAAATTCAAAATATTTTATTTCACATAAACCTACATGGGCACTTATGAAACGTCAGAAGCTAGGTACATGGTTCATTGGTCCTTTCCAATGGAGAAGAGCCGGCAAGAAACTCCACGGTTACTCTTTTAAAAATATGGGCTTTTACAATGTTTTGAAATTACAGTGTTAATAGGTATGGAATGACAGTGTAGGCCTGTCAACAAGTACCAGGTACCAAACAAATCGAAACATTTACCTGCTTAGTTACTAAATCTATTTAGTATCTAGACTTGCTACTTCGTCTACGTCGCACGTAGAGCGTTCCGCTCTCCCGACGCACATTACTAAGGCGGGGTACAGCGGTAACGGTTAAATTCCAGGTCTCCTCACAATGATTTTTCTTTACCGAGGTTGAACTCGGTAAAAAAAAAAACATACATACATCCTATATAATAGATAAAGTCCGAAACTTCTGTGTATGCTTGTGTGGTATCTACACAAGCACGCGAACCACGCACCAAAGACCTGACGTCACACAAATCCTGCATCGCGCAGAGTTTGCCGCGCGACTAGCATAAATTAAGTTGGCAGATTCGTCTCAGAATTAAGTTTTTGTAGGATTTCTTGTTTAACTCTCATAACTCTTTATTTTTAGTTGTATGTATGTATATATGTATTTATTCTTATATCTTAGCTGTAAATATCTTCTAAATTGCTTTTCTGTTATTGCACCTACTGTGTATTATCTCTGCATCACCCTAAGGTAGACTGGTAGAAAATGCCCAAGGCATTAAGTCCGCCTTTGTACAGTTTTTTACTTGTGCATAAAGTTTTAATAAATAAATAAATAAATACAACATCCCGACATTAACCTCTGCGCACAAAGCGTTCTAAGTTAATATTGGCGTCACGCGCGCGGCATACTCACGCATCACTCCACACTCGCAGAGTACACAAAAAGATTAACCACATGAGCGACGCACACGCACATCAAATCGTTCGCACACCACAACGCCACGCGCCCTGCAACGCTACCGGCTCGCTCTGGTTACGTTGTAGGGGGCGGGGAAAGCACCCACTGTAGGCAAGCGCCAACTAAAACCGGCGCCCTTGTTGCTAGATCGGCTCCTGCCGGGCCTTCCCCAGGGAACTGGGGATCTCACCTAGCAGGGGCCTGGTCGCACGGGCGCCGTGAAGAACTTCGAGCGCTTCCACAGTCACACCCCCCAAGCCCCCCAAGCGGCTAGGTGTGCGATAAAGCGGGGGCGCAGAGACGACGACGACGCGACCGTCGGGTAGTTGCCCACCAGACACGACACCCGTCTGGTCAGAGGGTCCTCCCTTTTCTATGGAGTATGAGTGAACTTTACACCCTGTTCCTAACACCATACTTGTTTTATTTTCATTTTGGCTTCATTACTAATTGAAGATGAGACATCACATGATATCGAATCAAAAACGTCAGGTTCTCAACTCGCTGGCTAACAAAGTTGAAAATTCATCAAAAATTTGTACACATGATCGATAACATGGATAAATTCTTGAATTCGTTACCTCAGACTCAGTAAGGTAGTCGGGCGGTGATGTCTGGCACTCCACTAGTCTGTGGTCGTGAGCTCGCAGTACGTCATCCACGTTCAATACCGGCACAAACTCGTCTTTACCGAACGCCTGTTGAAAATCACAAGGGATAAAAATTTGAATAGAATATAATAGAATACTCTATATTGCACACCATAAAAATTATTAGGATACGAGCTGTTCCCCGCGACTTCGCCTGCGATCCAGGATGAAAGGTAGCGTATGACCTTCTCCGGGAACCTGGCTACCTATCTGTCAAATTTCATAACGATCCTCGCAGCCGTTTTTACGTGATTGAGTAGCAAACATCAAAACATAGAAACTTTCACATTTGTAATATTAGTAGGATTTTTATTATTAAAATCTTCAATCATAGCCACTGCTGGATCTGGGATGTTTAGTGACTAAATTAAGTAAAGAGCTTGCCAACTTAGTTCCCATTGAATCAACGTTCCGATTGTTATCTGATAAAATTATTTATTTACACTAACTTTTGTAGGGCTAATTTTGACATCGCTATTCAATCATAACATAAGCCGATTATGGCTACATTCCGATAAAGGCCGTTATCGATCATAGCACTCACATCGATAATTTGCGTTCCAATTTGCCCTGCGTTCCGAGTTGCGATAATATCGATATTCGCGTGCTAAAACTCGTAGCGAATTAGCGTGAGCGCGATAACGATGTCCCGTGAAACGTCATAGATGATGTCATGACATTCACCATCTTGCAATAACGCCGACCATGCCTTTTACTAATATCGCCGTGAGCGCTGTCAAAAATGACAGTGTGCTGTTTTGTTTTGAGTCGCATCTTATCGTATCGTGGCATTCTCAAAATTGTTCTTCTGGCTACAGTTGCTACCTAACCTAAGAAGAACAAATTTTTGGTGTATACACAGAGAAATACTCTAATATCGTTTTGACATTGCGTGAGCACCGTGAGCGCGTTCACGAGCGTTCCGAGTTGTTGACAGCCCTCGGCTGTCATAATCGTAATATCTAAATCGGAACGCATGTGAGACGATGTGAGCGCTGTGAGCGATTATAGCCAATTCGGAAAGCGGCCTTAGAATATCACGATTATGACAGCTGAGAGCTGTTTGACAGCGCTGACGGTGATAATAATAAAGGATATGGTCGGCGTTATCGCAATATGGCGCATGTCATGACGTCATCTATGACGATTCACGGGACATCGTTATCGCGCTCACGCCAATTCGGTATGCGTATAAGCACGCTCAAATCGATTACAGTGTAATACGGAATGCGGCCAAAGACGCTTCAATCAAGTGAATGGTTCACTCGAGTGAAGTTTCATTTTTGTTTCATTTCACGTTCACACGACATCGAACAAAATATATAGGAATGAACGTTAATCTATTCCTTTCATTACATTTTTAGTCATTTGGTAGGCGAGTGAAAGTTGCCGAGTACCGAAATGCACCATTGTTGGATTGGTTCACTGTTGAATTCTGTTTCATCTTTGAAACTGACTGAACCCTTGACAGTTCAAAAGTGCCGTGCCGCGTGCAGTTAATAAATGCTTTGACTTTAATTCTATTCACTTTGATTCATTATTCACTTTTGATTCATTTTGTGTTCAGACGTTTAATTTCGACTGCCGAATGAAATGCAAAAATATAAAGGGAAATGTCTGCTATCGGTTTTAGGTAACGTTAACTCATACCTGCCAATGCATGATCTCGGTGTACCCGGCATCGACGAGAGTGTTCCCGGTGTACTTGAAGGTTTCAGAGCCGATCTGGAAGGTGATGATGGTGGACAGGTACTTGCAGTCACGCGACAGTGTGGCGATGAAGTGACGCGTCACGTAGTCGTAAATGCGCCACGCGTCGCCTTCTAGGTCGGATTCCACTGGGAGGAAAGGAAAGTGTTATACAACGTGTAACAGAATAAACGTAAGACCCCAGAAACCCCTTAGTTCATCATTCTCCTGCCAATTTATTTGGTCGACGCAACATGTATTTTTCTTCCATACTTCTCTATTAGTAGTTTAGTCGCATGAGGAAATGCAGCCGCAGTAATTCGCTGTTACTTATAGATTAGACGGCACCCCTTAGATAACACCCCTAAGTTATGTGCTTTAAATACAAAATCCACAAAAATATTCATCATCATTTCAGCCGAAAGACGTCCACTGCTGGACATAGGCCTCCCCCAAGCAGCGCTACTTCGACCGGTTCTGTGCTTCCCGCATCCAGCGGATTCCTGCGGCTTTCACAATTCGGTCTACCTTGTGGGAGGCCTTCCCACGCTACGTCTTCCAGTACGCGGTCACCACTCCAGAACCTTTCGGCCCCAACGGCCATCTGTTCTGCGAGCAATGTGCCCTGCCCATTGCCACTTAAATTTGGCAGTTCTTCGAGATATGTCGGTTACAATATTTTTTTATTTTTTTTATTATTTATACAGATGATGTATTATAAATCGCGATAATCTAAGGCTGCATTCCGAATTGCACTGTAATCGATTTGAGCGTGCTTATACACGTACCGAATTGGCGTGAGCGCGATAACGATGTCCCGTGAATCGTAATAGATGACGTCATGACATGCGCCATTTTGCGATAACGCCGACCATATCCTACAATATTATCACCGTGAGCACTGTCAAACAGTTCTCAGCTGTCATAATCGTGATATTCTAAATCGGAACGCAAATTATAGATGTGAGTGATAAGAGCGATTACAGTCTAACTCGGAATGTAGCCTTAGAAATGCACTAAAAAACACGAATGAATCGTTGATTTATTATTCAGACATCACGGTTTTTTACAATGTCATGTCATTGAGTTCGTTGCGGTAGTGTTATGACCGATATAAGCCGTTTTTTGACCGAATAAAATCGAAGTTCTGAATCGATTCTTTTACAAACATTACATAATTTTTTTTACAAATTGAATTAATTTATTTACTAACCCGACCAAACCACACTTATTTATTGCAAAAAAACGTACGAATATTTGAATTTCGCGGGCAACCTTAGCGGTTCTCAAGTGTCATTTGACATCCGTTATTATAAGTTGCTTACCAGCCGGCTTCATGGGTGTAATAGGTGGATGGTCCCCCGCGTCGTGTCCTTTCTTCGGTCGGTTGATACCGTTGGCGATGATCGCGCGAACTTCCGCGCCCCATTTGTTAGAGTTCTGTTGTTGACGCAGTGTTCCCCTTCGAAGGAAATGAATTCAATGTGTTCAATGTTTATTCTTGTGATTTTTTTTAAAAGGACTTCATATGAAACCTGCAGGTAATTGCATAACTCACTCACAATCCCAATGCTATTCGTTTTGACAATTCAACAATATTCGCAGCGTTATTTACGCTATCGATCGAACAGACGAGTTTTTCAAACATGTAGCAATGGATTTTCCTTCAAAATCCTTCGTGTGTGTAAGTGTGTTCCGCAATTGGACGTAGTTTCGCAGAAAGGAGTCAACCCAAATTATGGTCAAAAATGAGTTGTACTCGTATAATATACCAAAGAGGTCCTAACGGTTGGTTTTTTCACTCAGCAAAAAAGATCCGTGAAACAACAAAGATAAGGTTGATTTTTTTTATGATAGGGATGTGGGTGTATGTTTTTTATGATGGGGGGTTAGGGATGGGTACCTTCCGTTTACCTCTTTGCTATATGCAACTAATTTTTTACCATAATGTGGATTGAGTCCTTTCAGCTAACGTCCAATTAGGGTGCTATTTTACTTAAAGAGGTGAGCAGTTATATACAGAGTCAATTAAATTAACTGGAGAAACTTCACAGAAATGCTGGGTATCGTTATCTGATCAAGATAAAACGAAAAATACATTTTATAAACTCAACGTTCAACAACCGCAGGTAGGTAGTGATTTTATACGAATAGAAAATTATAAGCGCCTTTAAACTAGGAGTTTCTGCCTTTTAAGACGCAAGTATTCGAGTTCGTAGGTGAATATCGCTTGGCGACAGTCTCGACGCGGACGAACTAGAAACTCTCGTCGTGTAACCACATATAGAAGTATGTGGAACAGGGTGTAAAGCTCACTCATTCTCTATTGAAAAGAGAGGATCCTCCGACCAGACGAGTGGTGGGCAACTGCCCGACGGTTGATGTCGGGATGTTGTATACATGGTGGAAGGGACATCGACGCGAAGCCGGTTATCATGAATTCAGTACCTGATTCTGAAACCAACTTGAAATTTTTCGTCGGTAATTTAAAAAAAAAATGTCCCATACATTTTGACCGCGATGGTATTGAACGTTTGTAGGAAATAGTAGTTTTTTTTTGTTTTATAACCGACCAAAAAATTTCAACACAGGGGTGTCCGGAATCATGTACTGAATCCATGGTAACCAGCTTCGCGTCGACATCCATACCACCCTGTATATGCTAGTCGCGCAGTAAACTCTGATTGCGCGATGCAGGATTTGAGTGACGTCAAGTCTTTGATGCGTGGTTCGCATGTGGCGTTACAGACGCCGCCACACACTCCTTAAAACGGTTTTTCTACTTACATCAAATCGTAATTTTCTGGGTAACTGGTAGTTTCCGTACGCGGGTATGAGATGTAACCCTGTGTATACAATCGCTCAGCTATCTGTAAGCAAAGAACATTTGAATCTAAAGGTAAGCCCACAACACTATGTAAAAAAATCAACAAACTGTGAAAACTGAACACCAAAATCAAACCTGCGCAGTATGGCAAAAATAGCATACAATATGTAGCTCAATATTATTTCGCATAGTCAATGGTGTGTATAAACAAATTACAAACAATCACATACACCGGGAATCTCGGTCTCGAAAATTTCGAGTTTCGACGATTTTTTGGTATTTTCGAGACTCAAGACTGATATTTTCGGTCTCGGGAATAACGAGACTTTTGAGACTTGCCCAATGGTTAAGGGAAATACTTAAACCATTGTTATAATTACTTAATATCCATCCCCCCACTAGCGTCGAAGTCAGAGAGCTTTTTCTAACGCGAATGACTATTGTAGTAAATTCAGGTCCTCTCTGTCTGAGACTACATCAAACGACCTTTGTTTCTTACGTGCCCACTATAAAAATTTAAAAACCCATACATAATTTTTAATTTATGATTTGAGTTTTTTTACTGTACCTACGTTTAACAAAGTACTTGATTGAAATATCTTATTTTGACTGCCTAAAAGCCTAGCCTATAAGTATGAAACCTACTTTTTAAATAGTCTTGAAAGTCTCGTTTTTCCCGGCAATTTCGAGACCGCATCGAGTCTCGATTTTTTTTCCCGTGACTCAGTAATGCAGCGAGATTGAAAGCCCTAATACACACATTTACACAAAATTTTCAGTTTAACTAGTGAATTAAATAAAAAGTCCATTTACTAAATCTATTTAGGTCTCTATAATTCTAAAGGTGTGTGTATATAAAATATCTTCCAATAATATCGACTGTTTACATTATATTCACATGATTGTAAAATTCTACACATTACACACCTGCATCGCGTGATGTGGCCCCATGCCGAGTCCCGCACTAGCCACTCGCATTAGTTCTACCGTATTCAGGGCTGCGGGACGCGGCTTCACTTTTTCCTTAGCTTGGATGTTCACCACTCTGTTGGTCAAAGTTTCCTTTAGTAAATAACAACAAAATACTTTAGACTAAAAAAAAAAAAATTGGCCTAAGCGTTGCGACGACGAACCGTTTACAAATACCGTTTTGTGTTCTGCGACGATGAAACTGTTTTCCGTCCTGGGTTTCAAACAGTCTTCGTTGTACAGACGCCAGCAGGTCAAGCTACCCGAAACTGTCAAATTTTCGGAATCAACCTTGAACCTGATACTTTAGAGGTAAAGTTGAAAATCTATTAAAGAAATTTGACAGATTGTAGTAGCTTGATGTGCTGGCGTCTGTACAAACTAGTCTTCGAATTACTTGGTGCAATTTTGTATTTTACGCCTAAGAAAATACAGTCGAGAAGGCAATAATTCAACTGTCTATCACACTCGACGCGTCGTCGTCCTTAACGTTCCGCGTTCGTGTACAAAACAGTCTTTTTTTTTTTCTTTTTTGTCAGTGAAATACAGTCGATAATTGTAAGAAACTGCTACTATTTTACACGACGAAAACGCAATTCTATTCTATGTTGGATAAGTTTCGTCCTAGTCGACGTCTTCAAACCAGTTGCAATGACGACCGTTTTCTACAACCGTCTTCGTCATCGGGAAAACGGTTGCGTTTCGTCCATCAAAAGTTCGACAACGACCCATCACTAATATAAAATGTCTTTATTCCAAAGCCTAAAGGTAAGATTATGTTTATTATGAGTACAAAAACCAAGAGTCTTGGTTTTAGTACCTACTCATAATACTCAACTACTATGGAACACTTTGCTGGACACTTAATGCCCCCAGGCATAATAACGATAAAACTTCTATTATATCTCATTCGGCGTCCTTCAACCGAGTAACAAGTTGTTGAATTTAGTTCTTTGTGTGTGTAATAGGACATTAACTGCTTAAGTCATAGAAAGAACACTTACATGGCCTCCTTAATCTCTTTGATCCCAGCAAGGAACATATTAGCGATGTCTTTCTCAAAACTCCGCATTCTCTTCCACTCCAGGGGTAATTCTCTGCCCTCGGAAGTACTGGCAGTAACGCGTAACACCCAGTACGTTTCGGGCTTGAATGTCTGGATTTCATCATGACGTTGGACACAGAAGCCGAGTGTTGGAGTTTGACATGGGCCATATGATATAAGTGATGCATCCAAATCACCATATCTACCTGTAAAAATTAAATTAATAACTTGATATGAAGCAAACTAAAAGTAATTGACTGGATATATTATTATAGCTGCTTTCTTTCAAGCTAATTATTCTACACATGGATGAACAAAAGAGCAATATTGTGTCAAAAGTGTGTCGTGTGGTTTGGATGTTTTTTTTTTATTTTATTTTTATTTTTTTATTCAGTTTGTTTAGCCACTGGGACAGTCAATTTCAAAATGTAAATAGTTGATTGCAGGTATAACACCCTGTTTTTAATTTTATATAATAATACTTTGATGTTCTGTACCTGCTCATTAGTAAGTTCACTTTTATAATTACATTTAAGTTTCTCATGAAAGTGAATAGGTACCTGTTGTTACTCTTATGAGGAATAAAAATTCTTAACCATAACCACTATAACTCTATCTTGTGACTTGAAGGAAATATCTCAGTCATATTACATTTTAGACAAGAGCAGTGAGTTATGCTAAATGAGCTGTCAAATTAGTTTTTTTTTTTTTTATGTAACCTTGTAAACCAGTGTAAACTTGAATGCTATAATGAAAAAAAATCTATAAAAAAAAAAGTTTACACTGTATTTTTATTTTCAACATACCTTGAAAATATTTAGTCTGGAACCGAGTAAATGCACAACCAATACGTAAATCAAGTTCCTGTCTAGCGTCAACACTCCGGGACTCATTCTCATTGGGCCGACCAAGACTCAACATAGCCGCCTTGATGTCTTTCTCTGTGATAGCCGAGAACTTTGCTCGGTAAGTCACTAAGGGTGAACAAATGTCGCCTTTCATGTATTGTTGTACACAACTCATTACCTGGAAAAAGATTATTAATATGTTGAGAATTTTTTTTCCATATTCATGGAGTACATACATACCCTTACTTTAAAAACAAAAAGACGTGTGTGAGGCCAAGAAGGCTCCTGTCGCAGCATCAATCAATCAACCAACTCAACCTACTACAATCTACTGCTGGACATAGGCCTCTCCCAGGCTGCTCCACACACCCTGTCCTTGTCCTCTGTATGTGCATTCTTCCTGAATAAAACCTACGACGAGACTGAAATGTACTTATTCTCACTTACATGAAAGTTACCCTAATTCCTACTTATTCAAATGCACACACACACTCTCACCCTCGCACACTCATACACAACACCCTCACACTCACATATGCACTCACTCGACTCACCACACTTTATTCTAATTTGTTTTATTTCGTTTTAATTTTAAGTTTTATGATCATTTATTGTAAGCTCCAAAACTTAAAAACATGATTTTATGATACTCAAATTGGGAGTTGAAACTGTCTCTCCTTAATACAGATTACTCAGTGATTCAACTAGGAGAGCAGCGATTCACCCGACAATTAAATTGTATCTACACCATTTAATTAATAATGCTGCCTACCTTGTAAGTCCCTCATGTACTACAAAATGTTTATGTACTTAAATAAATTATTATATTATATATCTGTCTCAGCATAATGATGGGATATCTAAAAAAATTTTACCGCAGCGCTGGTATTCTGATAGGAATGACCATATGATATACTTTTTTAACTCATTTCTTATCTACCTACAGTAAAAAAGTTGGTCTGAGGGTCATCTTAGTGTTCTTAACTTACTTCAAAACAAATATTTTCGCCTTCTTTATCGCAATCCAACCACAATATGAGATAGTCACAAGACTTTGATTCCTGTGCCAACAGTGCAGGTATTCTCAACCTGGGCATAGCTTCCTTCTTCTCCGTTGGACAACTAAACAACTCCACAGGGTCCACTTTATCCCAGTTATTGTATTTACCGGTGAAATCCAAACTCATAACGTGACCACAAACGGAAGTCATTTTGTAATGAACAGGCTCGTTTTTAAATGTTCCATTCCATTCGTGTATGTTACAAGCGTTATTGGATGCTGTCAACACAAGAAGGTATGATTAGTTTCATCTTATCAACTGATGAAAACATAATAATTACAACAATCTCAAATTGGTTTGGTTATGGCACAAACCTTTAGCGGTGGTGCATTTGCCATTGCTGAGTAAATTAGCGACATTCTGAGCTAACGATGGCTTTTCAGCCACCATCAAAGCCGTCTTCATCTTATTTTGGTTGAACCAGAGTATCGGCCTATCATGAAAATAATTTCATCAATTTTTATCCACGATTTGCGACCGAAAAAAAAACTGAATTTCGGAACAAAACGTCAAAAAATTGACAATACGTTGTTATGTCAACTCAACTTTGCCACAGGTTATAACAAAATATTGCCATTATTAAGAAGATCTTCTTTCTTTTATTCTTTGTGTGCTCTCTCTCTTTGTTACTTTTCATTCAAAAAGAAGTTTCAAGGTAAAAAACAGAAAGTATGAAAATGAAATCAATAAAACAAAATCCATTATTTTTACGACCCTTCGTTATTTTTCTTTGGCTAATTCAACTAAAAATTATATATTTACTTGATTTCCTGACTTATATGTTTGTCCACTCAGTTGCAGTAAACAAAAAAATTTAGTTTGTTGGTAAACCTAATGAAATAAATAATTCTGGCTGCATCATGCTACAAACCAGCCCTAAGCTACAAATTATTGCAATGTCACTGAAATTAATATGTATGACAAGTTTCAGCTCAATCGGATGCAAGGAAGTGCTTGGAAATACATATGGATGAAGCAAGTTAACAAAAATCTTGAGAAAACGTTCAAATTGAATTAATTAAAAGCGTAACTATGTGTATTATTTGATTTAACGCGTCATAAAAATGGTACAAGTATGTACAGTTGCCAGCACATCAAGTTACCACAGTTTCGTATAATCTGATATGCTGGCTACCGTACATACAGTGGCCAGCGCACCCAGCTACACAAAACTATCAAACTCCAAACGATTTTAAACTTTAAAATGATGAGTATTAAGTTCAAAATCGAACGAGAAAATTTGACAGTTTGTGGTAACTTGATGTGCTGGCCACCGTACTACGCAAAACTTGAATGTAATAATCGGCTTGGTTCAATTATTGTATTACCATTTTTATCGAAATCGGACGTGTGTATACACTTGCATGCGATTCTTGAATGGTATACTGTGAACGTGCTTGCCATATTTCATAGCATACATACGAGTATTGCATTGCTCCCCTAACCTCCGTAGATTTATATGGAGGTCAGTGTATTGCTCTTTTAAACGTTCCGAAACTTGTACCGTGTAAATCAGGCTTATTATAATGTTTATGTGTTTGAAAGTAGCAACACCATTGTTATTGACTTTTGCAGTGTGCGTTCTAAAACTCGTCGTAGAAACATAAATGGTGAATTCCATTCTGAACTATTTGAATGTATTAAAACTATAATCTAGATATATTATGGTAAATTTAACTGTGTAAAAACGAAATATAGTAATTTTGTATTGAATATTCAATTACTCAATTTAGCTAAATAAAAACACCTAATGTTTAGCAAACATTTAATCTTATTTGATAATTGAACGTCATTAATAAACGTCATTCAAGTGAATGAAGAGAGGTGCGCCTACTCTTACTTCTCTTACTTGCATTGATAAATTGTCAGAAAAACCTTGAACGATGCGAAGATCATTATTAAGTTGCGCTTGAATTGTAATATTGTATCTAACACGCGTTTTTGTGAAAACAGTGGGCTAGATCAATCGTGCGTTATCAAACTGGACATGGTAGGGCTGGTGACATCAATGTTTTTTTTTTTTTTTAATTGTTTATTTATGTAACTACTTGCGTAGAGTATGATAATGTGAAAGTCGTTAAATTGTTGCAGCAGAGCCACCCTCGAAGTGAAGTGAACATATGCACAGCGGCGCAGTTGAGAGTGATGTTGCCGACATCAGTGGAACACAGTATGCCTCCACCATTTATCGATATAAGTAAGTAATTCATTGCAACGACACACGCACTGTTAATTTACATATTGTACGCGATAACAATATGGGTCTAACAAGATTTACCTATATTGTGTTGACTCATACCTCATATATGTTTTATAAATATTGACATTGATTGAATGGCAGAATTTCTTATACAATCGAAAGTTTTGGTTAAGATTGCTATCTGTGAATAGAACAATTTCAACTAACAATACTGAAATTAAACAGGTTTAGAAAAAAAGAATTAGAAATTGTTATTTTGTTATAACCATGACTAAACAAACGGCTGGATCCAATCCTGGCATAAATTGTAAATTTAATCAATAGAAATGTCACATTTCACTTATATCAAATCAATGGCAGGAAAATGTGATTGAATCCTAATTCTGTGATTAGCATAGACAATGACATCATTATAAACTTAAACGCTCAGTAAAGAAAGTTTTGTACTTCCTTTGTAGATAATCTGCATGACATACCACCGCCACAAGCCGACTTCTCGGCACCACCTCCTTACGATGTGGCAGCCAACTCCAAACTACCCACATATGAGGAGGTTCAAAGGGAAAAACAAATGGAGGGAGAGGATCTACCACAGGTTTTCAATCAGGTATGATTGATTATTAAAAAAAAAATCTCCTGTTTAAGCGAGATTAAGGTAACAAACATTGACAAACTTTCTCATTTATGAACACCTTCATATCTGTTTCTTTGATGATAATTTATGATATCCCTAGTTGGTAGATTGAGTCACTGTGAAAACCAAGTTTTGGCAGTAACCTAAATAATATTGGTCATGAAATTATCCTTCTGTTGCTAACTTGAAATACCAAGCAACATACTGGGTATTTTTTATTAATTTTCCTCCTTCATTAATATTTTATATAAAAAGAAAAAAGGTTTATATGATAAGCAGCACTAAAAATAAAGAACTAAAACAAGACTGTAAAACATGTCAATGTACAAAAAAAAACATTTTCGCGCGACCAAAGCACAGTCAGGCCAAAACTAACAATTATTAATCTTTGCATACAATACTTATCCAGTGAGAGATTCATGTTCTCTGTTCTCCCTCCCATTACTTTACCATCAAAATTCCTAACTTATCTTTATCTAATCTGATAAACTGTAGAGATTTGATTGATAGCCCTGTTTATCAAGTAAAACAACTACTCATTCATTAGTTATTGGACATTGATTACAAAAAAAAAAAAAACATAAATAGCACTCACTTATCACTATGACTAACCATGCTTTTGTTAGTGAATCATTTTTATCATAAATAATACACACTTACCATAGATATGGGGTATTTCTGTCTATACATTACAAGTAGCTACCATGTTCATTTTAATACTTATATAATGATTTAGAATATTGGTGACTCAGATAGATGATCAGTATGTGGAAAAATCTGAAACGAATGTGATGGAGTTCTAACCATGTCAGAACCATGTCGTCGATTTTAAAGTTAAACAAAATTGCATTCAATGATATAATCATTATCTATTTATTTTCTAAGGCACCAAGTCCCAATATACAAATCACAAAAACACAAAATTCATTAATCATTAAAATAAAATACATTAAAATAAATTTGATCACTATAATGAAATACATTAAAAATAATTTGATTATTAAAATAAAATACATTGAAATTAATTTGATCATTAAAATTCATTACATCATTAAAATTAAATACATTAAAATTCAATACAATCATTAAAATAAAATACATTAAAATTAATTACATCATTAAAATAAAATACATTAAAATTCAATACAATCATAAAAATAAAATTAATTAAAATTAATTAGTCATTAAAATTGAATTTCAATACAATAAGAATAACAAAACAAAGTATATAATAAAAACTATTTACTATGGGTTTGAAATTATATTTAAAGTCAAATACTATTAGCTGCTTACGATAATCCTTATTGCTTAGTGAGTTGTGCAGGTCAGATGGCAATTAGGTAATGAATAATACAGATTACTAACTACACTGTTGTGCAGAAAATTACAAGGATGCACAGCAAACAAAGTCATATAAATAGCATAAAATTATTTTTAGAAATATATTATATTGGGACCGGACACACGCATAAAACAAAATCCATTGTGCAAAATAAATGAGATTTTTGTTCTTTTTCCGTCGTTATTTTTCGTTGTCTAATAAAAAAATTAAAAAAATTACTTGATTTCCCGACTTGTATGTTTGTCCACTCAGATGCAGGGTCCCCCTCCGAACCACCCAACGTTTGCTGCCTTCGTAACGGTGGAGCCCACAGAAGGGACAGCTGAACAACTGGATCCAGAGAACAGTTTACTTGGCACTGATATCATGTTTTTAACATCATTTTTTGGTAAGATTATTTTTGACACCTCAGTTATTTTATGTTATACTTTTTAGGGTTCCATCGCCAAATGGCAAAAAACGGAACCCTTATGGATTCGTCATGTCTGTCTGTCTATCCGTAAGTCACAGCCACTTTTTTCCGAAACTATAAGAACTATACTGTTGAAACTTTATAAGTAGATGTAAAAAAAATTTAAAAAAAAAAAATTTGGTGGAACTTAGAACTGAAACTCATTTTTTTTTTTTTTTTTTCATCAAACCTATACGTGTGGTGTATCTATGGATAGGTCTTCAAAAATGATATTAAGGTTTCTAACATATTTTTTTTTCTAAACTGAATAGTTTTGCCATGCCATTAACATGTTCCCCCATACATTCCTACTGTAAATGTAAGTTTGTACACAATATCGAGAGATTTACCATGTTATTTTAAGATTATAGAATTCTTATAGATTTTCCTGCAATCTATAAGTATAGAACTATTTTCTGTATTTTATTTTATTTTAGGCTCTTTAGTTTCAGAGATAAGGGGGGAACGGTAAATTTTTGTCTATTTTCACTTATAACTTTAAAACAATTTATTTTAAAATTATAAAAGAAATATATTAGAGACCCTCAAAGTAAGCCCTTTCATTTGATTGTCACACGGTACAGTTTGCAAAACTGACACCAATATTCTAAATTCATTTATTTTCGGTACGTCCGTGTTTGGATCACTCAACTCTCTTGACTGCCAGGGCTTATTTTTAATTTGTAATTTTATATTTTGAATTGTTTTATTAGTTTTTACATTGTCTCACATATAGAAGCAACAAGAATAATGTACCCAGGATTATGTAATATCTTGATTTAAAAGAGTGTCCTTGGAGTTTCTTGTCCGTTCTTCTCCATAGTGATCTACGTATTGGAATGGGCATCTAGCTTCAACTTGCCGACTCTGACTAACTGACTGTCTCTTTGACAATTCAAAAGTGCCTGTAAATGGTTTAATTGAAATAAATGCTTTGAGTTTGAGTTCAAATTGAAGTGTATATCAAATTTCACCTTAATCGGTCCATTACATTCGGAGCAAATTGGCTGTGACAGACGGACAGACAGACACACGAGTGATCCTATAAGGGTTCCGTTTTTTCCTTTTGAGGTACGGAACCCTAAAAATCTAACAAATGCAAAATTTGCGCCGAAGCTGTAGCAACGTAATTTTGGTCGCGTTCGGATTTTGCTTCATTATTAATTCTTATTCTACGCCCAACACTTCCTAACATTTAAATATATGAACATTTCCAGTGGCATTCCTATTCAACTGGATTGGTTTCCTGCTCCTCATGTGCTTCTGTCACACGGTGGCAAGTCGCTACGGAGCGCTGGCCGGCTTCGGTCTGTCTCTCGCTAAATGGACGCTCATCGTCAAGCATTCCACTGAGCTCGCGTCGCATGAGAACTCTTGGCTGTGGTGGCTTATCATGGCTTTTGGTAAGTTGAGTTAATATTTATTAGTATTAAGAAGGCAGCGATCTTTAGGAGGTGGTTAGGCCATCAGGTTGAATACGAAAAGAGGAAAACCAGCACCCAAATTGCGTAACAGACTTTCTAAGAAAATTCGAGGGTTTGAAGGAAATTCCTAATCCATTTTTTCATAGGTTCTAAAATGTCGTCCGTTCAACCACGTAAATAACGTTATATAGGCTGAGTTGATTTAATTTTCTAAACTTTCAGGCATTTGTTTGTTTAACTCCAATTGGAACGACACTTTTACTGTTTACGAAAAAACAATAGTTAAACAATCGCAGAATCATGTGTGATTCACGGTACAGGAAAAAACACCAATTAAAGTCACTTGGGTTTTTATTTTAACTCAGTGAATGAAAGCAGGACCAAGGTCAATAAAGTTTCAAAGTCACATAGTACCAATTACAGATTCGTACTGAGAACTACTTATTGCCCAGCAGTGGCGCAGCTACAATTATCATTAGAGGGAAGCCGGAGAAAAAAATGTTTAGTTCTCCTAAACACTTGATAAAACCAAAATATATTAACTCAAAAATTTAAGTCAAACATAAACAAGAAATTTAAGTTAAACATGGCGCAAAGACAAAAAGAACAGTCATTCATTGTATCTCGTTCTCGCCTACGGACTTTTCTATTTTTGTTCCTGTCATAACTCGCTGTAGTTCGGCGACACGAAGTCACGTGTGCCCGTACCTACGAATTTAGTACCGCATTCTGACACACGTGTGACGGCTTATTTTGACGCTGATGTTATCGGAATTCTTTGTAAGACAAAAACTTGTAAGCATTTTTGCAATGTTTTTAGTCTTACGATGTATTAAAGTGGTATTAAATATCTGTAATGTGATGTTATATACAATTACACGCACAGATTATTTGGCAATAGTAGACACTAAGAAAAGTGGTTGTTCCAAAGGGAAGCCGATAGGAATCGGGTTGTATGAAGGCTGCGCCTCTGCCAGCCTGTGCTAATAGGATACAACAAGTTTCATTCGCGCCAATAAAAACTAGGAATGTGTCAATATATAGCTGTTTATACGTTTATTGAGTGGTTTAGTTTTGGACTATTGGATTTCGATCTCGTTAGTTCAACGATTTAGAAATTTATTCCGGATAGTCTATGTGTAATACCTAATACATTAATATTTAAACTTACATCATAAAAAACAAATCTCAATGTTTTGAAAGAAGTTCCGAAAACCGTGCGATGCAGGGGCTGGTCGCTAGTCTTGTATAAAAAATAAAAAGGTCATGGACCTTTGTAGCTAAAATATAGAAATGTCTCGTTCAATCAAGGCTGCCAGTCCCAATATTAACAATCTGTGTCGACGTCCGGTGCCCGTTCAATAGTGGTTGTGCCACTTAGCCAATAAGTACTAACCGAGAGGCGACCTACGCTTCTTCATGAAATAGGACAACTTAATCGAATGGTTACAAGTGCAAAGCTGGATTCTTCGATCTCAAAAAAACTAACTCAAAGCATTTATCTATACAAATATGTAAATAAAATTGTGGTGTCTGTTTGTTATGTCAAATAACAGTTTTTAGTAAATGCATAATACAGTAATTATAACAAAAAAAATTTTTTTTTGTCTTTGTCCTATTTAAACATTTATTTTTATAAATTTATATTAATTTTAATTGGATGACTATTTTTTAAATTGTCATTCAATCAGATTATATGTACTTAAGAGCCAACTAGTCGCGGGCTCGAACTCGCTGGTGGGCGTGGCTAAAAAGCACGCTGTCGCACCTAGCATCGTGTATTGAGTGAAATGCACGATAATTCATAGTAAACCGCGCGCGTAAAAAAATACGAAAAGTCCTTTGGAAGTTTAAAAAAAGGAAGAACGAAGGAAAAACTTCTGGATAAATCAATTAAAAATAAAGTTTATTGAAATCTTGATAATTGAGCTTTGTCGGAGTGGACTTTGTTTTGGAGATTTTACATTTCTTTTATTACTTATTTATGCCCAAAGTTGCGTTAAAATTAGCAGGAAAAACAAATATTTGTTGGCTCATAACTTTTTAATTGCTTTTATTTTAATATTCTGCTTCCGTACAGACATAATTAATAATAAGACAAAACGATATCATGTTTAACTTTGGATGTAAAATGTCAAACAGTGGAGTAATACCCCCCCCCCCCCCCCCCCCGAAATTTGTATGGAAAAAGTATCGACTAGTTTCATCTTAAGGAGTTGTATTACTGATTCTAATGATTATTAATTTTGTAAATACATATTTGATACGGCCGCGAATCATATTTAGAAAAACATAACCTGATACTGACCTACAAATTGCAAAAAAATTACCTGCCGCTTCCCCCATAAAGCACAAATAATATAGGAGACTGTGTTGGTAGTCGATATATTTTTTTTATCTGACTCCGGCGGAACCCAAAAGGAGTGTAATGTTTTTAAAGTAAGAAAACAAATTATATCTACTAATAGAACTGCGATTGTAGCATAGCATCAGACGTGACATTTGCGTAGATAATTGCAGAATATTAATTTAAAATTATGCATTGCGTTGCTACAGCAGAAGTCAAAACAGCATGTTTAACAAGTATCGCGTACCTCGTTGTTATACAAATATTTATTTTAATTTAAATCACCTGCAATATTATGAAGTAGATAAACCGTAAACCTCGAAGATGAACATTTTTATTTAAAAAAAAAAAACCGGCCAAGTGAGTGTCGAACCACGCACAATGAAGGGTTCCGTAGTTGAGATGAATTTATCCCACGACAAACTTAACATTGCAGTTGAAAAACATGTTCTCCGATATATTCTGTATGGGAGAACATGTTATTCAACTGCAAATGTAAGTTGGTTAATTATTACTCGGTAACTTGTAAAGCCTACTTAGCTGTGATAGTTTTCCCATCCCATTTCCTCCCGTGGGTGTCGTAAAAGGCGACTAAGGGACTTACTAGAGAATGGGCAGCAGTGTTCTCTATGCATTTTTAACACCATACTGCAATCGCCAACCCTCCTGCCAAGCGTGCCGATTATGGCAAACCCCCTCAATTGGGGGAGGCCTGTGTCCAGCAGTGAACGTCTTTCGGCTGATATGATGACGATGACATATACTACTATTTACTACTGCTGTAATTTTTTTTCACATATCCAAATACAACCATTTAGCTGGCAGGGGGGTAACACATGACTCTACCAAAAAATAACACTTAGAAGCTTAATATTACACAAACGGATCCCTGGATCGAAAAATGGTTTTCATAAACCCGTAATATTTTTGAAAGGCCTATCCAATGATACCCCACAAAAAGTGGTAGACGAAAAAAAAAAAACATCCCCACTCGTACAGTCAGTATACACAATTAGCTGACCCCCCTTGCATAAATGGTTGAGAATTTTTTTTACTAACAAATCGTACGACATATACCTCCCCTACATGTACAGTCAGTACATGTAGGGGAGGTATCTTAAAAAGCACCCTTTGTCGGCGTGATTAATATGTATACCCATGCCAAATTACAGCTTTCAAGTACTAAGAGTCTCGGAGCTAAGCCGCGGACAGATAGACAGACAGACAGACGGACATGGCGAAACTATAAAGGTTCCTTGTTCGCTACGGAACCCTAAAACGAGGGTGTGATCACACGCTGGAAGTGAAAACTGATGACTGGAGCCGAGTATACCCGATTCAGCGTCTCGGGACGACGGGAGCCGAGTATACTCGATTCAGCGTCACGGGCCGACTGGAGCCGAGTATACTCGATTCAGCGTCACGGGCCGACTGGAGCCGAGTATACTCGATTCAGCGTCACCGACCCGCACTTGATAGTTCAGTTTCGTTCATCATCATCATCATCATTTCAGCCGAAAGACGTCCACTGCTGGACATAGGCCTCCCCCAAATGGGGGGGGTTTGCCATAATCGCCACGCTTGGCAGGCGGGTTGGCGATCGCAGTATGGTGTTAAAAATGCATAGAGAACGCTGCTGCCCATTCTCTAGTAAGTCCTTAGTCGCCTTTTACGACACCCGCGGGAAGAAATAGGGATTCGTTCGCTGTTTAAAAAAAGCGCAAAGTGCGCCTATAGAAGTTATCATTTAAAAAAATAACTATATATTATTTTGTGTGTAGGCCAAAGAAAATAGACATGCTAATTAATGTTTCATGGTTCGTGAGACCGTTTGGCTTGCCCCGGTGTTACCTTGGCCACCTGCGCCACCAATGACGCTATTAGCCAATCACACGACACCATCGCTTGATTTATTTGCAGTCACTCTATTGACGTGTTGGTAGTAATTGTAGTCGTTGTGCAAAACTATTACGTCAGTACGTGTGTGGTTTTGTCGACATTACAAATCCTGCCGAGTAGGTTCTTGTAGGTTTATAGATGTTTTAAAAGCATTTTTCTAGTGTGGTTTGTAGCGAAACCACAAAAGAATAGAATACTTTTATTTTCATTTTTCAGATATAGTCGATAGGGCTAGTAACAATTTTACTGAAGGCCCAGATATATGCCAGTGACCTTGAGTGGTTAGCTTGCGTGTTCTGTACTGAGCTCACGCAACGCGTCGTACGTCCAGCCAGTAATAGGACTCGCCCATCCCGGAGCGCTGTCCCAAACAAGACGCATTTATTTATTATACATAAAACAAAAGGTATTTTTATGAAACACGTATACTAAAAGATCAATATTTAAATTATCTTTAAAAAGGTGAAGGTTTCAGAAAAATACGCTTGATAGATTTTGCGTGATTCTCAGTTTTTAATCCGCGTTAGACATATCTTTACAAATTAATTTTACTATGTAATATAAACATAACAAAAGTTACAGTCAAACACTTAGTCAAATAACCCGCCCCTAACTGTTCCCGGCGCAAAAGTGCCCATAGCGCTTGCTGCATTGCCACGTTGGATGGCAATGGCTAACCTTTGCACCAAGAACGAGCCGGAGCGGGAGTCACCCGTTTTGTCGATATAGCTTGTGCCCTATCTCACTAATGAGCTTCTTGGCCTCAGAGAACCAACAACGCATGATCTCAACGGCAATGGGCACATTTTTTTTTTAAATAAACTTAAAACATAATCTAAAATGTTATAATTGTGGTTGTTGTTAGTTGTTGTTGTGTAATATATTAAGTTAATAAGAAAATGCTCTAATTAAACATATATTTTTCCAAATCAACACTACTCGTTTAGATGTGATCTTCAGTAAAAACCATTAAAAGTCAGTTATCGTCGCCTTAACAATACAGAAACAGATTAAATAAACAATTAAAATTAAAATTCAGCGCTAAGGTCATCCACCTTCGCATCATCGGGGAATCCCACCGATCTGCGGACACACTGAGAATACTGTTCGTGCTGTCGTGAACGCGCGTCATCAGGGATGAATAGATAGACAGGATACTTAAGAAAATAGTCCTTGGTTTATTTAGGACAGATCCGTCAAGTTCATTTAGTATAGTTTTCGTAGCAGTACAATAAGAATGGAGTACTACTACTGTCAGGCGCGGATGTGTTTTCGCTCAAGGGGGGCAAATGTTTCTCTTTGAGGGAGGGGGGGGGGGGTATTTCTCGAAAAGTAGGTATATATGCAAGTAAGTAAAAATACTGGTTATAAAACTATGTAAAACCGCATCAATATCCGTTATGTAGTTTAGAAGAACAACGCTGTCACACAACCACATACGAAAATCGACTTTAATTTATAATATGTAAATTAATTACTAATGTAGTATACACATAAACCTTCTGAAATAAATTCTCTAAATGATGAGAAAAACAACGCAGTCACACAGACACACGAAGACCGGCTTCACTTAATTTTTTTAAATAAAATAAATCAAAGTCCTCCGTCGCCTCTGTCTGTCTGCCTGTTCGCGATAAACTCAAAAAATACAGTACCGATTTTCATGCTGTTTTCACCAATGGATAGAGTGGATCTCGAGGAAGGTTTTAGTATATAATTCGTCAAGTTTTTGTATACATTGGCTAAAAATAATGATATTTTTGTTGGAGGTGTCAAAAAAAGAAATAAGCCGTCTGGAACGGATCTGGCTGGGTACAGGGATAGATTATACCCTGGAATAAGAATAGATTCCCATGGGTTGCGGGATCGGGATAAAAATTTCATGGTTACTTTTGGTCGCGATAACCGACATCCACGCGGGCGAAGTCGCGGGCATCAGCTAGTTAATTTATAATATGTATAGATACTTAATTACTTTCTCTATAGCTGTCCGCGTCGCGCGCCGGTCAATATAAGCGAAGTTGCCTCGGACAATGGCTGTTTGCATTCATGACTACAACTCATTGAGATAATGCGCCAGGAGGTTCATTGCACTGCATTGTATCATATCTCAGCTATCGAAAAAGGAAAACAAGTATTCATGGGCAATACGCACACGGATAAGGGGGCTAGTACACCTTGAAATCTATACGGGTTTGGTGAAGGAAATGCCGAATTTAGTACATTTAAGGCGAGGTTCTTCAAGTTAACCTCTAGGAAATGTAATTTTAATGTGATTTTATTTAGAAACGGTAATGATTAAACAGGTGACAAAAATTATATGTTGCTTTTGAGACCTTTCTGTAGGTACGTCGGGTACTCGTTACATAATTGGATAAAGTTCGCACGATAGAAAAAAAATCCAAACATACCCTTATTTTGTAGATTAAAATCATTTTATTTCAATAATAAACCACATTATGTATTGAAAATTACATAAAAATAAACGTCTATGATGATTAGAGATCGGATATTCGGATGCATATTCACCTAAAGTTGAGATGTTTGCTATTATGGACAGGGCTTTTGTATCGAATAAATCCCATGGTTCCGGTGTTTTATTTTTATTTTAACTAAGACACACCACCCCTACTCTTACAGCCTACATACACATATTTGCATAGGGGGTTAAAATAATTTTAAATAAATCCCAGGTTTTTTTTAATAAATAATATTTTAGAAGTCGCTTCCATACTATACGCATTGCCGGTATTCCTGGCATCAAGGGATATTTTCTTAAAAAAAATATATTTTAAGAAGCTGCTTCCATACTTTCATAGCTAATAATTAACTTTAGGTAAATATGCATCCGATTATCTGATCTCTAATGATGTACAGCATCATTAGAGATCAGATAATCGCTTGATAGAAAAAAAATCCAAACATACCCTTATATTGTAGATTAAAATCATTTTATTTCAATATACCACATTATGTATTGAAAATCACATCAAAATTAACGAAATTAACGAAATTCACGGCACAATTTACTCGCGCCCAGCTGTCACCTCTAGAAAAAAAATGCACGCTCGAAGATCCTCGCCTTAAAGGAGGATGTGTAAAACTGGTTCATATCAAGCAATAGAGGTTTTTGAAATAAAAACTTCTTTAGCCGCGTTGTGCGATTTTTGGTAGGCGAAAAACTTATGGGTTGGCGTCACCGACATGCTAATATTAACAAAAGGTATATCTGTAGCTAGTAGGTATGACGTGTTGCACTATTTTTCAAACTATCAGATTTTGATGACGTGATCCTAACTAATATTATAAATGCAAAAGTAAGTTTGTTTGTTTGTCACCTTTTCACGCCTAAACCACTGAACTAATTATCCCGAAATTTTGCATACACGTTTGTCAGGTGTACAGAAACGGACATAAGGTACCTTTCATCCCGAAAAAAGTACTGTTCCCGTGGAAAACAACAATAACGTTCTTATGATAATAGATGGCGCTACGTGTCTTTCGAATCATGATTGAATTATATTACAAGGACATAGGCTACATTTCATCCTGGATCGCAGACGAAGTCGCGGGCAACAGTTAGTAGCTAATAAATGATTTTGTAGGTACGTTTGTACAAACACATTTATACGTTAATCATATTTTAAAACCGGCCAAGTGCGAGTCGGACTCGTGCATGAAGGGTTCCGTACCATTATAAAAACTGCAAAAAAATCACGTTTGTTGTATGGGAGCCCCCTTAAATATTTATTTTATTCTGTGTTTTAGTATTTGTTGTTATAGCGGCAACAGAAATACATCATCTGTGAAAATTTCAACTGTCTAACTATCACGGTTCATGAGATACAGCTTGGTGACAGACGGACGGATGGACAGCGGAGTCTTAGTAATAGGGTCCCGTTTTACCCTTTGGGTACGGAACCCTAAAAACTAGATGAGGTCAGCGTTTCCTATCGGACTACTCTGAGAAGAAAGGCCAAGACAAACTCAGAGTCTCTTTTAAAGGCCTGACATAATCTTGGTCAGATCATGTGAAGACCATGTAGATTGGTGTCTGAAATGGTATTTTGATTAAAGAACTACACAGATTGAGTGGACCTTTCCAGTCAGTGCTCGCATTTGTCAGTAATCGTGCAACTCAATTCACTAATGAATTAATGATCGCCTATACATTGTGTACTATATCATTGTTTATTGATCATTTTCTATACTTGGCCCTTGATCGCATATCAAGATTAATCGGACACTGTTTTCATACATATCGCAGATTATATTACAGACTATTATGAAATGTTTATTCTAGTGTAGGTATATTATTTGAACAGCCTAAATCTATACAAATAAATAAAATTGAAGTGTATGTTTGTAATTTCAAAATAACAGCTTTTAACTAGATGCATATGAAAGTACTTATTACGGTACTTATAACATTATTTTTTTGTTTTTTGTCTGTCTGTTTCGGCTAATCTCCTAAACGGCTGGACCGATTTTGACGGGACTTTCACTGGCAGGTAATATATAAAGTGTAACTAAGGCTACTTTTATCTTAGAAAAAGCCACGCGGGCGAAGCCGCAGCTAGTAAATCATTATAATCAATTAATCAGTTTAAGGCGAGGTTCTTCGAGCGTGCATTTTTGTTCTAGAGGCAGCAGCTGGGCGCGAGTAAATTGTGCTGTGAATTTCGTTAATTTTGGTTTGAAAATTATAGGTTTTACGATATTAACAATGTTAAACCCGACGGACATTACATCATCATAGACGTTTATTTTGATGTGATTTTCAATACATAATGTGGTATAATATTGAAATAAAATGATTTTAATCTACAAAATAAGGGTTTGTTTGGATTTTTTTTCTATCAAGCGAACTTTATCCAATTATGTAACGAGTACCTGTCGTAGCTACAGAAAGGTCTCAAAAGCAACATATAATTTTTTCACGTGTTTAATAATTACCGTTTCTAAATAAAATGACATTAAAATTACATTTCTAACCTCCTTACTAATAAACGTTGTATAGCGTCTGTATAGTTACACACCGATTTCTCTCTTTCACTCGTCAGTAATTTGACTTTCGAAAGAAGAAGACAAAGCGTTGTGTAACTATACAGACGCTATACAACGTTTATTAGTAAGGAGGCTAGAGTTTAACTTGAAGAACATCGCCTTAATGATAAAATTAAATCCATTTCTGCGTATTTTCCCGAATACAATTTATTTTAGCTTTTGTACTAGAGTGTGGCAAAAACAATGTTTCGTGTCTTTTGACCTTTCGCTCGCCAACACGGCAACGCCCTAACCTTTGACTTATTAATACTTTCACAATAATTATTGTTTTAGTACAATATCAGACATTGGCACAGTATTTCGACGGTCCCTATGTACATAAAGACATGTCAAAAACCGAGGTTTACAGGAAAGCGTTATTTATGTTCAAACTGCTCTAGAAATAATTGTATGTACAATTTGTAAATAACGTTAAATACGTAATATTAAAAAAATATAACTATACAGGTATGTGCATATGGAAAAACTAAACCCAATTGTGCAATTAAATAAAATAAATTTTTGACATGTCTTTATGTACGTAGGGACCGTCGATTTGCAATATTTATGGTATAACATAACTTCACGCTTGGATTTCCCAAAGGGTTGGGTAGAGGTGAAGGTAAAGTTTGGTAAAGGTTTGGTATAGTAAACCCACATTTCGTCAGTTATGTTTAACACTGAACTATCATCGTAATTTTTTGATACACAACTTACATCGCGGGGTAGAAATGCACCCTAAACGGTTTTTTTTTAGGGTTCCGTACCTCAAAAGGAAAAAACGGAACCCTTATAGGATCACTCGTGTGTCTGTCTGTCCGTCTGTCACAGCCAATTTGCTCCGAATGTAATGGACCGATTAAGTTGAAATTTGGTACACATATCAATTTGAGTGACCCAAACACGGACGTGAGTCGTAAATATATGAATTTAGAATATTGGGGTCAGTTTTGGGGGCCAAACACGAAAATTTAAAAACAAAGGTTTGCATACTGTACCGTGTGACATATCAAATGAAAGGGCTTTTTGTAAGGGTCTCAAATATATATTTTTTGTTATTTTAAAATAAACTTTTTTAAAGTTATAATTGAATATAGTCGAAATATGACCATTCCCCCCCCCCCCTTATCTCCGAAACTACTGAACCTAAAATTTTGAAAAAAATACAGGAAATAGATACTTATAGATTACAGGAAAATCTATAAGAAGTCTATGGTCTTAAAATAACATGGTAAATCTCTCGATATTGTGCGTACAAACTTGCATTTGCAGTTGGAATGTATGGGAGATTATGTTTACCAACTACAACGTTAAGTTTGTTCTTAGGATAAATTCTTTCCAAGTACGGAACCCTTCATTGTGCGTGTTCCGACACGCACTTGGCCAGTTTTTTTTTTGTAGTAGTTATAAATTTATTATTTTTGTGGCGGTATCTACAACGCCACATTCGAACTACACATTAAAGATCTGACGTCACAAATCCTGCATCGCGCAATCAGAGTTTACCGCGCGACTAGCATGTAGACAACATCCCGACATCAACCGTCATCGGGCAGTTCCAGACACAATACCCGTCTGGTCGGAGGATCCCCCCTTTTCCATAGAGTATGAGTGAACTTTACACCCTGTTCCTCATACTTCTATATTCTCATGTAATAATCTTATCTATCTATACTCCATTTGAAATAAAATTAGACATTAAAAAACAAAAACATTTTTACAGTCTGTTCAACCTATTTTGACTTCTATTCCGTAGGCATAAGTAAGGCATTAAAAGCAAAAAATTGGTTGCAATACAATACCAACTGTTTACTTCAGCTGCCATTTGTCATGCCACCAACGCAGTGTTACTGAGTTTTTCCATCTGGAATTTCACAGCAACAGCCTGGATTCTAGTTTTGTCCAGTTGATGGCACTAGGCTCGCCTCCTGTTACATAGGACTACAACTTAACCAGCGAAATGTGCGTGAATTATAGGTACAGTCACGAGCATCAATATGTATACACTTAGCAAAATTCAAAAGCAATTTTCTCGTGACTAACGATTGCAACTTTGAAATAAAACCTATTGTATCATAGTATAAACTCATATTATTCTATAATAGGTCTTATCTCAAAGTTGCAATCGTTATTCACCATGAAAGTAAAGGTTCGTACAGAGTCGTGCGATATCGCGGGCGCGACGCGACACTAGTAGCACAATTTCTTTGTCGGTGCCTGTCGCGGCCGCGATATCGTGCGAGTCTGTACGAGCCTTAACTCTTCGGGGAATACATGCGTGATGTTATGTTTAAATGTGTCATATTCATAACTACCTGCTGCCGGAGGCTTTTTTTCTAAATATAAAAGTAACTCCATATAACATCAGCTATCTGCCAGTGATAGTCCCGTCGAAATCGGTGCAGCTGTTTCGGAGATGAGCCGGAACAGACAGACAGAAAGACAAAAAAAAAGTGCAACACGTCATACCTACTAGCTACGGATATACCTACTGGAAATCTTAGCATGTCGGTGACGGGAACCCCTAGGATTCTCCAAATTTTTAAGATATGAACCAGTTTTTCACAGCCTCCTTTAAAGGTTCCAAATTCGGCATTTCCTTTTTCAAACCCGTATAAAGTTCCAAGGTTTTTCATTAATACTTCATAATAGAGCCCTTGTTCTCTAAAAAAATTCTGTGTCAAATGAAAAAAAAAAACAGACAGACAGACAAACCAAAATAAACAAAAAATATTTTTTGTTATATGTACCGTAAATACTTTCATATCGACGCTTGAAAGGCAATATTGACCAAACGACATGTTGGCAACTTTACACTAGCGCATTTTAAAGATTTTTTTTCTAATAAAAAAACCCTTTAAAATGCTTTTTATAGTGTATACTCTACTAGAGTATACACTAAAAAATTATAAAATATATAATATTCCATTTTAAAGTCTTCTTTTTTTTTTTGGAAAAAAATACTTTAAGATGCTCTAGTGTAAAGTTGCCAACATGTCGTTTGGTTTACACTAGCGCATTTTAAAGATTTTTTTCTAATAAAAAAACCCTTTACAATGCTTTTTATAGTGTATACTCTACGAGAGTATACACTAAAAAATTATAAAATATATAATATTCCATTTTAAAGTCTTCTTTTTTTTTTTGGAAAAAAATACTTTAAGATGCTCTAGTGTAAAGTTGCCAACATGTCGTTTGGTTTACACTAGCGCATTTTAAAGATTTTTTTCTAATAAAAAAACCCTTTAAAATGCTTTTTATAGTGTATACTCGTACTCTACTAGAGTATACACTAAAAAATTATAAAATATAAAATATTCCATTTTAAAGTCTTCTTTTTTTTTTGGAAAAAAATACTTTAAGATGCTCTAGTGTAAAGTTGCCAACATGTCGTTTGGTTTACACTAGCGCATTTTAAAGATTTTTTTTTTCTAATAAAAAAACCCTTTAAAATGCTTTTTATAGTGTATACTCGTACTCTACTAGAGTATACACTAAAAAATTATAAAATATAAAATATTCCATTTTAAAGTCTTCTTTTTTTTTTGGAAAAAAATACTTTAAGATGCTCTAGTGTAAAGTTGCCATCATGTCGTTTGGTCAATATTGCCTTTCAAGCGTCGATATGCATTTAGTAAAAACTGTGTTTTTTACATTACAAATAAACACTTCAATGTTATTTATTTATAGATGAGAGAGCAATGGTAACGGCCCGACTTACGAGTCGTAGGTCGTGGGTTCAAACACAAGCAGGCGCTATACTTTGTGTAAATAATTTCACCACCATAGCTCTCAAAACGGTAATGAAAAAAATCGCGTGGAAACCGGCATGTCCTAGGCCTGTCAAGGCCCGGTAATTTTATAATACTGTCCCTTGTGACCCATTTAATAGTTTTAACCCCAAGCTGGTTTCATGCTTTACACCTGTATGTGGTAAAGAAGCCATGGAAACGATTTTTTTAAATCTGAGTATATTATTAAAAAAAATACTTGATATGATGATTAATTATCAAAATCCACCGCGCTCGTGCCGCCACCGTCACCGCATCCGGGCGGGTCATTCATAGAATAAGTAAAATTTTGGAAAATGCATTGATATAAATAGTAAAGATACGGTCGTCCGAACGTTTGCCGGACACGATCGCCATACAAAAACACTAGCGCCATCTATTAGAACTACTATGAACTACGATGTCAATCGGCGTGGTCTGCTCCTAGACGAAAACTGTAAGAGCGGGTATTTTTCGAGGTACAAAGAAATAAAAAAACCTTCTATTTTTCGAAATTTATATTTATTGCAGTTTGTTTGTGTTATAAAATTTCCATTGGCCTTCGAATGAAACAATATTTTTAAACTTATTTTTTTTAACTTATGACACGACTCCAAACTTTATTGCGCACGGAATCAGAAGGAAATCTGCAAAATAAATACGTATTTCACTGTACTTACAGATTTTTTAGCAGTAAGTACATAAAAACACATTTTAATTTGCTTTTAATAAACAATAAAAATAATTTTATACATAATTAAATCATATAGTAATAATAATAAATCTTTTCATTTCATCGGATAAAAACGCGCGCCGCTGCAAAGATAGGTCGCACTTTTACGCGGCTTCGCGTCGTCTTTGCCAAACGTTGAGACAAATTAGAAAGAAAATTGTTTTAAATAATGTTAGAAGTTGATATAATTACATATTTTTAACTTATCGGTGATATGAAATATTATCAATTGTTTTATTGTGCTTTTTGTCGTAGTTCACGCAACCCTTCACGACACAACTTGGCATTTTTGCTTGTAAAATTTTACGACCGCTCCCGAAGACAGCCGAACGCGTTCTAGTTCACTTCGTTATAGGGAAGACCATTTTGGGACCACGTTCGAGGCGTCATTATAACATGCGGTCCGCCCAGTCCTTACGCAGTAATATATATATGTCAATGGGAAAATGCAACTCCTTTGCAAAATGTCTCAAGCAATTTTAAAATTATAATAATTATGTAAAAATATAAAACACTTAGATTATTTTTTTTTTTGCTGCTATGTCTTTTTTACCACCTATAGATGGTCGTCTTATAATATTTCGTGTATGAATAGAAACACCTTATATATTACAATAAAAAACATTTTTAATATAACTCGGTGTTGAAAACCCAGCTTCACATTAATTCCTATAGGTATTGACAAAGCATTGCTTGATTAGCTAATTTTGTGAATTCTTGACGACAAGATAACCAAAAATCTATCAATGGTCTTGTCTCGAATATATCCTTGAGTGCTGTGTCACATGGCAGTTCAATTAACGAGTCGACATCTGAATCTGGAAAATAAGTTTTGGAGTCTAAGTTGAATTTAAATAGGTTTCTTATCCATGCTTTGTTGCTATCGATTGGAGGAAAATATTCTTGAAGATTATTCTCCAGTCCTAATAAATGTTCTTTAATTTGAGTTAAGATGTCTTATGGCAATGAACTCTTGTTGTACTCGTTTTGTATTTGAGTTAAATTAGTAGATACTTTGAGTCAGCGGCGCTTACGATGTGTCGATCGTATTATTTTAAAACAAGGCGGGAATACTGCGACCTGGTATTTTATTTTGATGGCCCAATACCGGGTCGCGACCCACCAAATGGGAAACGCTGTCCTAGAACCAATGGTTCGAAGACGTGTGACATCTACCAATCCGCACTGGGTCTGCGTGGTGGATTACGGCCCCATTCCCTCTCACAGAGAGGTTGCCTGTGTCCCAGCAGTGGGAACATTATACGCTGATTTTGTATGTTTTATGTAGGTATATTCATTCGAGTCCCTGTGGTGTTGAACTTAAAGAATAGCATCACCCCATTTCTTCCCGTGGGTGTCGTAAAAGGCAACGAAGGGACTTACTAGGGCAGCACTGCATTTTCACAAAGCAGCTTCTAAGCACGATTCTTCAGAAAAACACCTTGAATCATGCTTGAAGTTCCAAACTTTTGGTAAAGGTAGAATAGAGACTAGTTTGAATAGCCAGTTTTAGTTAGATATTGAAAGGCACAAGGCGAAAGTTGAAAGAAATAGAAACATTTTCAAACGGTTGATTGATGTAGTTTGTTTTCTTGGTAAACAAGAACTAGTATTCCGTGGTCATGACGAATCCAGCTCGTCGCTTAACAAAGGTCATTTTCTGGAACTTATAGATTTGTTGGCTCAATATGATGGAAATTTGGAAACCCACATACAATCAACATCGGGTAGCTCATTCACGGGGTTATCGAATAGGACACAAAATGATTTAATTTCTAGTATTGCATCTGTAATGTACGATGAGATAAAAAAAGAAATCAGTGAAACCGATTTTGTTGCTTTTATAGCCCCCAGGAGGAGGGTAATGTTTTTTTTTATTTTAGCTGTGCATACCCTGTCTGAAATCTCTGTGACGTCATTCGGCTGAAAAGAAAAATTTGTATATTCATAATAATACCAGCCTGAAAACGACCTCTGCTGAACATGTGTCGTCATAGACAAGAGCAATGAACCGTCACTGACAACACTTGTGGCAATATGTTCTGTACCTATTATAACCACAGGTGTTGCCAGATCTCTTCACAATACTCCGCTTTTGCAATGCACAACACGTAAAGTAAAAAGTCCGTTTCAAGAAACCACTAGGATAACTTTATAAACCAGACAGCCAGTTGAATTTACCATAAAACTTGACATTTTAATAATTATACACCGTTTTATATACATATTGACTTGACTAAATATTATATACAAAATGACATGTATATTTACTTTGAAATTATTACATATATTACCTTAATTATTGTGAATGTGAGCACTATGTGGGTCATTTGTTTCCTTTAAGATTATCTCCTTTTTTTTTTCTCTTTGTCACGTAGTTTTAATGATGGTCTGGTATTTTGAGTACTTTATGCAGCCTACCCAAACGTCCTTTCTTTGGTATTGTTCGTCGAGTCGTTGAGCTCCTTAAATCCTGAGTTGAGCTACACGTTTACTGACAAATGCTTGCACTGACTGGACAGGTCCACTCAAAATTGTGTGGTTCATTCCTCAAAAGACCATTTCAGACACGGATCTACATGATCCTCACATGATCTGACCAAGATTATGTCTGGACTTTAAAAGATACTGAGTTTGTTTCGCCATTTCTTCTCAGGGGTATTCAGATAGGAAATGTCGACTTCATCTAGCTTATTTTTTAATATGACGTGTAAAAGTGATTCCGATATCCTATTTACAGAATAAACGATTTCATTTCATTTGGGATTCCCGTTGAAGGGTCTTCTGAGTCTCGAAAAATCCAGATACGAGTAGGTACAGAGGTAAAATATTCACACAGCCTTTTTCGTGACTGAGACACCTTCTTGAAAGTGATTAAATAATAAGGATGTTATGACTAGAGTTCCGTACTTACCTCAAAAAGAGAATAAAAAGAAACCAACTTTACAGACAACCAGTCTGTAAAGTTGGTTTACGGACGATAGTTTAACGTGACAACGTCATAACAAAACATAGAACAAACGAGCGTAACGGGACAATGCGCGTAACGGTACAGTGAGCGTAACAGGACAATGAGTCATACTTTTCGTGCATGCAGCCGGCGTTCATCGATTTATTAGACGTTGTCACGTCAAAACCGGAGCACTAATAGGATCACTCGTGTGTCTGTCTGTCACAGCCAATTTCCTCGGCCGATTAAGTTGAAATTTCGTACACACATGAACTTCTGTGACCCAAACACGGACGTAAACGTTTGAATGTTGAATATTAGGGTCACTTGGGGGCAAACTAGAAAATTTAAAGTTTTGCATTCTGTACCGTGTGAGTCGTGTGACGTATACACATAGCAGATAAAAGAGGTTAGAAAGGAAATAGTTCTTGATTTGTATTAAAACGCGTGTCGCCACATAAACAATAATAATAATAAACCATCTTCCGGGCTCTGGGATTGTTCTGAGAGCCTTGGAATACCTCTCCACTCCTCGAGCACCTCAGGACATGTTGCCCCCTTGTCGCTACGTCACTATGTGCTAGCGACCGTTTTCGGGGGCCCATTATTGAGTGTGCAAGTCACCCCCTGCCATTTTATCCGTGTGTAAAAAAACATTGATCAGGCAGGGGCCATAGTCCTTCCATAGTTTTAGGTAACCAGTCCATTTTAACCACCCAAACCCATAGTCCAATATCTTTGTTTCCATATCTTGCAATAGTCCTACACCAACCGGGGGTTGTCCTTGGGTGCACTTGCATAGTGCGTACAGGGATAATCGTCGGTTGGTGCCTCATTTAATTAAAAAGCGTCTAACGGGCCTCTGCGAGTTGGCTTCGGCCCCTCGTACGCCTTCCAAAGGTCCGGGATCCCAGGGTCCCGAGATATGTAGACATATATAAACAAAATAATACTAATTTCTTTAATTTCAAAAAAGTGACATCGTTGTTACAGAAATTACATTAACAACATACAGAAGTAGCGACTTAAATATAGGTCCCCTGGCTCCCAAACTAGGTTCATTATCTGCGACTTGGGAGTCAGTAAACCACACGCAATTAGATCGCGAGTTTGATATTATTTGTCACACTAACGCAAACACTGCGTTTGAGAAACACACACATATTAATTTCACATATATGTTACGGTGAGCAAAATGACGATTATTTGTATCGATAAAATTACTGTAATTTTGTTACTTTCAGTTTTGCAATTTTTAACTTTAATTTCGGGAGGGGTACGAATAGTGTGGACTTCTTAAATACATAAGGGGAACATCCGATATAGCCGCGAAATTCAAATTCTCTTTCGTTTTTAGCTAATTGCAGCTGGTTTACGTCATAGTTATTATGTCACAATAAACAATAAATGGTGGTAATAAAGTTATTTTAATTCTAATTTTACTTTTCCAGGTATCTTAATCTGCGTGCGCGCCATCATTCAGTACCTGAACATCAAGCGCGGCTGGCGTCTTCTCTCCGGCACGGCCCAGGAGCGGCTGCTTTTCTTCTACTAATCTGCACCAGCTTTCTGTTTCACTCACACCTGCATTTCTTAAGCATGGTGCGATAAGGATGGACATGTGTCGCTCTTTTAGATGGTAATGTCGTTATAGTCAAGCTTAAAGACGTAACACACCTCCTGATATCAAATTATATTAGAAGTAAACATTATACGGCGGTCGTCGTAATTCGGAAGATGTGTCTTGTCCTTTACGCTAAGGATTTCTTTGGTTCGGTTCTATAATATCAAACTTACTTGATACTTGGTGGATATTATATTACTGTATAGAACGTCAGTAGTGCGTGCGGATATCGAGATAATTTAGTTCTAAATCCGTGTTATCACACAAATAACGTCAACGACATTCTGTACGAATTGTTGTGCGCATCACAGAGTTGTGTTTCAAAGACATGATAAGCCAATATTTTACTAGATATATTTTTAATTTATTATTATAAGTAGCTCAGCTTTAGTGTTATATTTGAGCAGATATTTTTATATACGCAAGTTTGATCAGTTTGGTCGTGAACGAATAGGGAAGTCTCACCGATGTAAAATTTACTATTGGGTAATAATAATTATCGGGTACTTATTTTGTAACATAGCACTATTAAAGGGTAAAATAAGACATTTAATTGAGCAATTTTGGTATTAAGTTTAATATTAATTGTAAACTCGAATTATAATTTTCGATTGCGTGGAATCATTCCGTGGGTATGTAAAGTCGCATTAGTTAGGTAAGTGTAGATTATTATATTGTTATATTTGTAAGCTAATAGTCGCGCCGTCGTTGGTCAAAGTTATTGGGGAAGTAATAAATCATATCTCTATTTGGCAATAACCTCCTTTTTAGAGTCGGTAAAAAACTATTAACACGTTGACGGACAGAACGCCTCTCGACGTTGTTTCTGCAAAAAATAAATCGTCAGTACGCCTGTCGACGTAAAAGTTTTGACTTGTATAAAATCAGTAAGTATACTTATACACTTATATAAATCATACTTGTATAAATCACCACATATAGAATTTTAAACTTCTACTGTCATATCGTGACGTTAAAAAAAACATTCTACAAAAGTGTGTCCTACGCACACATGGATAGGTTTTATGCTCTCTAGCACACATACTACGCCCGTGGACGTCGTAATTTCAAACATTTCGTCCAGTAGTGTTCGGCGGGAAGCGCACGAGCATGTTCGTACCTACGTGTTTTAGCACGTAAACGATTTGTTGAAAGTTTAGCATTTACTGTTGCGATGTGACACAACGCCTCTAGGCAATGTATGAAAGTTTTTAGCAGGGTTCGAAAAAATCCGATTTTTAAAATAAATATCAAAAATCCGATTTTTTTATATATATCGGATATATATTCAGGCCAAGAAAAAGAAGCATATTTCATCCTGTAAGGGGATTAAATAATATGTGTCAAATTACCACAATTTTTATTAAAAAAAGTAACAAAAGAATTAGTGTTTATTTGAGAAATATTTTTTTTATGAACACTTAAAAAAACAAGTACCTATTATTATAATAATCTCCATTTGTTTGTGAGATAAATCAACTAATTTTAATAATAATTTGTAATCATAAAAAAATAATAAGTGAATTATTCTGAATTGTAGTTTTTCGCTACGTGTTGCCAGGGTAAACATTAATCTCCAAAATTGTTGGTTCGGAAGACAGGAAAAAATCAATTGATATATATCAAGATGAAAATCAATTGATATTTATCGTGATAATATATCATGATATATATCCGCTGATATATATCGGCGAACCCTGCTTTTTAGTGACCTAACACATTCAACCAGTGAGGAAATACTGTCCGACATCGAGTTAACTGTCGAACTCAGATCAGATAAGGTGAATCGATATAAATGCGATATCAGTTTTTGATGTCAACGAAAATATCAAGTCGCTGTGCAAATGTCAGATCTTCAGAAGTAAAAAGAAAGAAATAATATACATTTATTTAGAGCAGACTAAAAGGCACACAACGCAACATATAAAAAAGCAAAAAAAAAGTGCAAAATGCGTCGTAAGAAATTAGCAGGAAAATTTGCCTCGCGGCAGCGCCAAATAGGCCCAGTTCAGAAAAAATGCCAATCAACAAGTCCGACAGTGGTTTTTAACTGGACCTGAAGTGCAAGGTGACGAATGTAAATCAGTTTTATATTGCAATGTGTAAATTATAATAAAGTAATGTATAAATCATTTGCAATTGTGTAAATATTGTGTTATATTACACTTGGAATGCATGCGTAATGAGCAAATACTTTAATTGAACTAGATCGCTTATTTGAAATTTTATTGTCAACCAAACTAGAATATCCAAATGTAAAGAAAAATATATCGCCATAAGAGAAAGCAGAAATATACAGGATATAATGTATGTTTCTTTTTTTGAGCTTTTTATCGGTACACATTTTTGTTGGTCATTGAAATTTGACGCTATATGAATCTGCGCAAAACGAGAGGAGCGGAATAAAGGTTTTTCTAATGGCATTCAAAAATACACTTTATGATATGTGTGATAAAGTGCAAAGTTGTACAGCGTAGAAGCAGACATCAAACTGCTAATGTTGTGTTTGCACTTTAAGGCAGTGAAAATAAAGTTGATTATTAAATGTCATCAAAAAACCCTATGCTAAGCTCCGAGCCTAAAGAATCGTAAGATTTGATCAACGACGGCGAGTTGGTAGAATTATCTTAATGGTGACTTATAAGGCCAAGATATTAAAACTGCTAGTCTTTATTTAAATCATCTTAATGAATATTATTCTAATGTACTGTTTACCGATCCCTTTTATATAGTGCGGGCTTCTCAATGGGGCGAGACCCTTTTTAACCGTATAAATGCTATAATACAGTCGTGCCAACGAGAAGAAGAAGTGTTGAAAGTAACATGGAGACGGTGCCATAAACAATGAAATAATATACAAATTATATAGAATTGTAATTAGGCATATCATACTTCCCGAACCCAAAGACTAATAATAGCGCTATTTTGGCCGCATTTGGAGCTTATAGTATGTTCAACCGATTAAAAATACTAGCTTTTATTCAATTTTGGAATTAAGCAAATCAAAGGGATCGGTAATTTGTACAATATTTTTTTGACGTGACAACGTCTAATAAATTGATGAACGCCGGCAATGCACGAAAATGTCCCGTTGCGCTCATTGTCCCGTTACGCTCATTGTACGCTTGCGCCGCATCAATGTTTTGTTATGACGTTGTCACGTTAAACTATCGTCCGTAAACCAACTTTACAGACAACCAATTTTTTGTAATATTCTTAGGCTTCATGAATCATGACTGTTTGAATGAAATTCCTCAGAATGTTAGAGTTTATTGTTAGTAATTACTTGATTTAGTAATACTCTCACCATTTACTAAGGCCGCGACTTTTTCTATTTCGCACCAAAAATTAAATGTCAATGGAAGTTTCGTGATTAGATAAATTTATTTTTAATATAATGTTTTAGTGCAATAATGTCTAGTTCAAGAGTTTCTAGTGGAAATAAATACGTTATAATTATTATTTACTTTTATTTAAAACTTCCTTATCGTCGCCGTGGAGTGAAAACCTCGTAAAGAAAAATTACCTTATTGTTTTTATTTATATTTTTTGTGTATAAGGCGCTCTGAAGACGGCGGTCATTTTGACCGCTAATGACCGCGAGAGGCATCATCCGACAAGCACCGGTGGCGCGATCTTTTTGTCCTCTATGTGCGTTGGTAGTATCGGATTCCCTTTGCACTATCGTTCGCGGTTAAATTGACCAGCCCACCCGCCCCGCCGTGTGTTTCGCGCCTAAACCTCGAAATGCATATTTGGAAAAAACGTGCACAGCTCTAAGATGCTCCTAATGTCTTCTATTGATGATAATGAGACCTCAGAGAACGTCCAATGAAGGCCATTTTTCAGACAGTTTTTATATTCCACTGTAAAATAACGTTTAATGCAGGTTTTCACTGCAAGGCGATGCCCTTGCTTACTCATCAACTGATTAAATTCGCAAGGAACACCGACACAGTCCATTCATGCAATTTTTGTAAGTTTGTAGATCAAGCTATTTTATACCCATCATGGCGAAAGCACCAGAGTAGCCGTTTTTTGCAATTTGCAGGTTACTTTTAGGTTGTATGATGATCAAAATGTGATTCGCGACCGTAAGAAGTATGTATTTACTGAATAAAAATAGTTTTTTTTTTTTTCTCAAAGAATATTCTCTCTATTGACGCGATGGGAATACTTGAGAATACTGCCCGAGCTCCAACCATTTTTTTTTTGTTTTTCGAATAGCACTTTGGAAACCGTGTCGTATACGGTTTGACAGGTAGAGCCTCATGAAAACTGCAATATTATTCAAAAACAAAGTTTTGTACGAAGATGTATACACACTTAGACAGTGGACGAGACGAATTCGAAAACAAATACATTGGCAGTGTGGAGAAAGAAAATGAAAAGAAGGGCAGAGACAAATACAAATTGGAAAACAAGCATTACAGTGTGGTGATGGAAATTGAATAGGAGGGTAGTATAGAAGACAAATCAGAAAACGAGCACGGCAGTGTGGAAAATGAAAAGCATATATCAGAGCATGACATTAACATAACCCGTTTATGTCAATGTCATGCTCTGATATATTCACCAAGAGAGTAATAAAAATGTTGTCCGAAGTGAAAAAAGAAACAAATTTAGGCTGGATGAGGAGAATGAAAACAAAGATGTAGCAGAAAAGGAAAATAAAGAAATAAATGGGGATAAATCTTATATAGAAGAAAATAAGCTGTATGAATAAGATAATGTAAAAATATGAATGAACAAAGTCAAGAAAACAGTTAACCGAGACCAGGGTGTAGTTGGGTGAATAATTCACAACGCAATAGTGGTGATTACCATTATACATAGATAAGTTTCCTGGCAAAAAAAAAAACTCAATATCGCTATTTATTTATTATTTATTTATTTCAGTCTAAGTATATACACATACAAGTACACACAATCCATATGGTATTAGTAACAATGACTTAAAAACTATGTTAGTAACACTTACAAACAACTAAAAATTACGTTGCCCAACACACGTTGGCACGTGCCTCCGTACCCAGTGCCTTATGAAGGGACTGTCCACCTTGTCTAATAATGTTTTTAGGATGCTGTTGGAGCTTCCGCGCAACCTACCCATTATTGACGCTGATCTCTTCCTCATAAGGGCATGAAAATCGTCAACACGGGATTCCGCGAACATCTGCGAAGCGCTGCAGTAGCGCGGAAGCCCCATCAACATCCTAAATCCATTATTATATTATACGCGCAGGACGTTGTAGGCTCTTTGCGTATATTTCACCCACAAGCTGCACGTGTAGAAGGTCTGACAGTATGCCTTGAAAAGCGATACTTTAACACCCTTACTACAACGCGCAAACCTGCGGGCTATGTGGGTATAATTATCAAAATTGATAAAGATGAAGGAGAAGTGACAGTCACTTTCTTAAAAATATCTGAGAGTGCAGCAGGGCTTATCAACCTTTTTATGTACCAGCTTGCAAAAATTTTACGAAAAATAATAATCACGTTTCCTTTGTTTAATTACATTATTTAGTAACCTCAAATATAACTCTCTCTTTTCCAGAATAGGGCACGATCTTTTTGTTCTCGGAAACATAAATAGATACTGGCTGATTTTAAAAATATAAACTTTTCAATTGTGTTTTGTTTTCATTAAAATAAAAGCTAATATTTTTTTCACTTCAGTAGCTCAAACATGTAGGTTTTGCTGCCTGAAATCAGTGAGCAAAATGCGATTTTGCTCACTGAGTGAGACAAAGTAACTTTTTTTTTTTTTTTTTCAGAAAGCCGCGAATATCTTGTTCAGCCAAGGCTGAACAAGATATTCGCGGCTTTCTGAAAAAAAAGTTTGAATGTTTTGTGTTGTTTTTGAGTGTGAATGTTTCGAATTGTATGATTAACCCTTGGGTTAATCATACAATTCGAAACATTCACACTCCATCTCTTTCACTCTATCGCCATTAGAAAGAAAGAGAGACAAAGACCAGCCCTTTCGAAGTACCGATTTTGAATTCGACCTCAAAGATAAACACGTTCGGAATTTCGTACTAACTAAAGACATTTATCAAAAAGATAATTACCTATGTCTTTTAATGTAATTTATTGAATTTTTAACTTATTGTTGTATTTAAACGAAAATAAGTATTTACTGCAAATAAAACTGATATTTAACCTGTAAATATTTATTATCTCCTAAAGTGTTCTCGCGGTTTGTTCCCACTAGTTCTACTGAACAGTTCTACGGTAGAAATAATGGGAATTTTTTTCTCACTAATACTACGATATTAGGTATAACAAAATAGTAGTATAACAAAATAGTAGAACTATTGGGATTCTCTATTCCCTCTATTCCCACTTATTCTACTGAACAGTTCCACGGTAGAACTAATGGGAGTTTTTGTTTTGTTCTCACTAGTACTACAAAATACTATATTACAAAATAGTACAACTAGTGGGAGTCTCTATTTCCCACTTGTTCTACCTGTTCCATCGTTAGAACTAATGGGATATCGCTGCTGAAGTGAAAAGTTGTGTGTGTTACACGAGAGCAAAGTTTTTTGCATCTCGTGCCTTTGAATCCCTCGCCACACTCAGGATTCAAAATCAGCACTCGCAGCAAAAAACGACTTTGCTCTCTTGTTGCACAAATAACTATTTCCCGATTTCATGTGTTTTCTTCGTTGCTTGATTTTGGTATTTATCTCACTTTTATCATTTTGAGATACAAAGTTTTTGAAAAAATTGAGTGGTGTGTCATTTTTTATGTCATGGAGTGACGCCATTTGACTGCTGATAAAATGCAGAGAGCTGTTAGAATGCTACAAGCAGGAAGAAATCAGTCTCAGGTATCTCGGCATTTTGGTGTCAATAGCAGCGTGATTTTTCGTCTTTGGCAGCGTTACTTTAATTAATACAGGGGATCCTGCTGAGCAGCACCCAGGACGTAGAAGGAGTACAACTGCTCCACAGGACCGACACATATACAACTTACTGCAAGACGTCAATCGATGTTAACCTCCCGGGAGTTAGGTTTAAAGCTAAAATTCTCAAGCGGTGTTGTTGTTAGCCACCAAACCGTGAGAAATAGGCTGCATGAGTACGGCCTACGAGCACGACGTCCAATTATGTGCATACGCCATGGGAATCGAGCCCGTCGAAACGAATGGTGTAGAGAACACTTGACAATTGGACCCAGGAGCAATGGGATAAAATTTGACTTTGCTATGAGTCCCGGTTTGGATTTAGGCCTGATACGAGAAGGGTAAGAGTGTACCTATCGTCGTCCCGGAAATGTTGATCGGCTGAGATGCGTCCAGGAACTGCACCCTTACAGTGGCTCTATAGTGATGGTATGGGCGGGTATTATGAAGAACAGACGAACTGAGCTCGTTTTTTTAGAAGGCAATATGAACGCTGAAAGTTACGTTGGCGATGTTTGCCTTATCTATTATTGATTTCACGCTGATGCATGACAATGCGCGTTCGCACACAGCTCGTAGGACCAGAGAGTAGTTTGCAATGGAAAACATCCGGGTATTGCCGTGGCCTGCACAATCGCCAGACCTCAATCCCATCGAGCACGCATGGGACATACCCCAGAGACTTGTTCTAGACAACTTGGACGGATCGTCAACAACCCAACAACTGAAAAACTTGTTAAAATTCCATTGGGAGCAATTGCCGCAGGATCGCAGGAATTGCTCCCAATGGAAATACACTCTTACCCTTCTCGTATCAGGCCTAAATCCAAACCGGGACTCATAGCAAAGTCAAATTTTATCCCATTGCTCCTGGGTCCAATTAAAATCTTTCGTTTTTAGGGTTCCGTACCTCAAAAGGAAAAAACGGAACCCTTATAGGATCACTCGTGTGTCTGTCTGTCTGTCTGTCTGTCCGTCTGTCACAGCCAATTTGCTCCGACTGTAATGGACCGATTAAGTTGAAATTTGGTATACATATCAATTTGAGTGACCCAAACACGGACGTGAACCGTAAATAAATGAATTTAGAATATTGGGGTCAGTTTTGGGGGGCAAACAAGAAAATTAAAATAAAAAGTTTTGCAAACTGTACCGTGTGACATATCGAATGAAAGGGCTTACTGTGAGGGTCTCAAATGTATTTTTTTTATAATTTTAAAATAAATTGTTTTGAAGTTATAAGTGAAAATTGACCATTCCCCCCCTTATCTCCGAAACTACTGAACCTAAAATTTTGAAAAAAATACAGAAAATAGTTCTATACTTATAGATTACAGGAAAATATATAAGAAGTCTATGGTCTTAAAATAACATGGTAAATCTCTCGATATTCTGCGTACATTCTTACATTTGCAGTTGGAATGTATGGGACATTATGTTTACCAACTACAATGTTAAGTTTGTTCTTAGGATACATTCTTTCCTTCTTTCCAAGTACGGAACCCTTCATTGTGCGTGTTCCGACATGCACTTGGCCAGTTTTTTTATAATTGAACGGTTCATTAGAAACCATGGTTTAAATAAAATATCATTAGCTAATCCATTTTTGTTTTCGCAGAAAAAACTAAACTAAACTTCACATATTTTGCATAATTTGGTGACGGCTATGGAAATTATGTCTCGATTTACCATATTATAATGTCATCGTCTGCCAATAAGCAAGGCCGCCTTTTGTCTATTAATAATTCCGCTTACTATCCAGTACTTAAGTTAACACGCACGTCGCTAATGCTAATAAAGAATCGTTCAGCGCGGGTGCAAAATTGCCTCTTTTCAATATGAAGACGCCTGCTGTGCCAACTGACTCAAGGCAAATACTCGTAGTTGACACAATTACGTACATACGTAATAATAATTATGTGTGAAGGATGGAATGTAACAATGCGTTCATTCTACCCATTCATGTGATTCCAGTAGCGTAACGAAATTATGGATACAACCTAAACATTCTTCAACGAGCAAGGTCATCTCATCTTATCTTCATCAAGCTTTTTTTTAAGCTGTCCGTCTGTCTATCTGTCTGTCTGTCTGTCCGCGGTTTAGCTCAGAGACTTTTAGTACTAGAAATCTGTAATTTGGTATGGGTATACCAAATTTGGTGTGGGTTTATTGTATGAATAACATTAGCTACGCCGACGATATGGCGCTGCTGAGCCCATCTGTTAACCCGTGACATGTCATAGTTCATGGTTCAAGACCTTTGAAATTTGAGAAGGCTTTCGGAAAATCAAAGAATTCGTCAATATACACCCATTGACACGGCATGTTTTAGGCGATTAACACACTGCCACGCACCACGCAGCGTAGCGCGTGAATGCGTGTTATAACGTTGCTTGTAAGTATCTCCAATTGTATAGAAAACACGCACAGTCCAACACACAGAAAATGCATCCACGCGCGTTAAAATGCAACGTTAAAACACGCATTCACGCGCTACGCTGCGTGGTGCGTGGCAGTGTGTTAATCGCCTTAGCCCTCAACATGCTCATAGGCATAGGCGAGAGGTACGCAGTGTCACATGGCCTCAGCTACAACACCAAAAAAAGTGAACTACTTGTGTTTAAGGCACCCATCGATACCCATCGTTGGATAGGCCGTTCAAAAATATTGCGGGTTTGTAAAAACCATTATTCAATTCAGGGTTCCGTTTGCGTAATATTAAGCTTTAAAGTGCAAATTTTTGTTAGAGTAAAGTGTGTTCCCCCTGCCAGCTAAATGGTTTTATTTCGATATGTGAAAAAATTCACACCAGAACCATATACGTATGAGTGAATTTCTCAGGCGAAAAATTTACGCGCCTAGGCTGAAAACGCAGTGCTGCTTTACAAATAATGCAACGATTTTTTTTTATCTCAGAATTAAAGAGACGTGAATCTACATGAAGCCACTTAAATTATGTTCATAAGACTAATACTTTTTAAGAAAAACATCAGCAAATGATGAATTATCAATTTCTGTTTTTTGTCCACAATCACTTTCATACACAGCATTTACCTCTCAGGAAGATAAATCTCCAACAAATATAGGAAAAAGTATTTTGATTGCGTTAAGTAATAATTGACCTACAAGAAGCAAATTATTTTTGAATGTTTAGACTCATATTTAATGAGTACATGTCAACGGTAGTTTTGTCCGAGCGAAATTACTAATTTCTATGGTCATTTTGTTTCGCCGTCCTGAGCTTCCACCAATGAGTTTAAACGAACAATTACTCCCTGCCCGGCAAGAGACAATCGTGCGCTTAGGCACAGTGAGAACGGTAATGCACATGTTATAAAATCTGAAAATGAAAATGGCCATGGAAATTAGGTAAAAAATCGAGTTGTTGAAATTGACTCATATAACGAAGTTAAAAGGTAAACTATCACAGCTGAGTAGGCTTCACAAGTTACCGAGTAATAGTCGACCAACTTAACAACAAGTAACAGTAATATTGGGTATGCGTAACCCCAGCAAAATATTGCGCCTTAGAGAAAACTGAGTATTACAGATAATTAGTTCATAGTTAGTTGCAATTTGTTCAAGTATAGCAAAAAATTTTCAAGTAGTATTTTCGAAGTTATTGGAGAAAAACTGATTTTGCTGGAGTAACGTTACCCCAGCAAAATGTTTTTCAAAAAAGGCATTTAGCCTGGAACCAAGTACATGAAAAGATAGCTTTTGATGAGTTGTAAATGTATACCAATAGCAAAATTTGTTCATCTTATAGTTTTTGAGATATTCAAGATTTTGCTGGGGTAACGTTTTGGGATTTTCAAAATCTCGAAAACTGTTCGTCGCAGAAGTTTGAAAAAAAATACCAGTTATAGGCCTTAATTTGTTCAAATATAAGTATTTCGAAGATTTCGATTCATCAACAAATGTCGATGTAATTAACTGTTTTTAAGAATCAGATAAAATAGATTTACTCGTAAATTTGTACATCTACAAACAAATAAAAAGCAGTTAAATACTGTGACGTACTGTAAAATTATTAAATATATATGTGCTCCTGCGACCCGCCCGCTCGAGTATATGTCGAGAGTATGTCATGCTCACTTAAAGGTCTCGCTGATGGTGGCGTGTGTGTTGGATCATTTAGCTCCCTTCAAAATGGTTGAGCTGAATGGTGCTAATCCATGCGTCATGTTCGTGAACGGGCGCCGTCAATTGGGCCTGGTCATCTCTTAGCTGCCACGGGTTATTTTATTTTATTTTGTTTCTATAGAATAGAATAGAATAGAATACTCTTTATTATGTACACCATAAAAATTACAGATATAAATGTAGAACTGTTACATAGGGCAACTGAACTGAACTGAACTGAACTGTTGCTATTTGTTGTACCTACGCTTGACGCTTTTAACGTGTAAGTTTTTATTATTTTAATTTTACATCGTGCTCGATTTAATTATAACTATTTACATTCTGAATAATACCAATACCGGATGACTTTTTTTACCGTCTCGAAAAAAATTGGGTATCCTAGGTGAACGGAGTAGAAGCCTATGGCATAGCAATTTTTTTTTTTTTTTCACATATAAAACTAAAATAAAAGATAAAAATATAGAAATTTGGGTGCGTATGATTTAAATTTAAATATTATTTATCGTATTTATTTATTGAATTATGTTTTTTGTTAAATTTCTGTGTTTATTGTTATAGTATGATAAGTTTACTTCAAATGTGTGGTATTTATCCATAGATCAAATTCTTTCTAGGTTAAAGAAAAAATAATAAAAACTATGCCATAGGCTTCTACTCCGTTCACCTAGTATACCCAATTTTTTTCGAGACGGTAAAAAAAGTCATCCGGTATACTAAGTACTTATCTAAACAGTAATTATCGTTCATAGAATCTTAATTTTTATTTGTTCGCAAGTACCTAATAGGCTTATTATTTGGTCTGAGGTATCTAATAGGTAATAAATTAATGGAGTTAAGAAAGAAAAATATGATCAGTGCACTTTTAAACAATCTATTGCGATTAGACTTGACTCTTGCTCTTTTTCAATAAGCTACCGACTACACAACAACCAATCGTGCCTGTAAGTATTAGCATGGTATTAGCCAAGTCGAAAGAGAATGACAAAATACATACTGTACACTATTCCAATGGGTAAATACCCATCTAGTTCCACATACATAAATACTAGTGTAAAACTGTACTAGTATATGCAATTCCACAAAATTACATTTATTCCAATGGGTAAATACCTATCAAGTTCCTCATATACTTGTATAAAACAACTGTAGGTACTAGTATATGCAATTCCACAAAATGAAACGATTCATGTTCCAATCCAAAAGTTCAGTCTTGAGTAATAAAAACGCAATACTATCTATGAATTCTATTTACATATTATATCGTTGCTTATCATATCGCTACCAAGTACTTGCAGATCGTCCCAACATTTCTCAATTACCAACCATAGAAACTTTCGACTGCGATGGTGATCCGACCTTATTAGGCCATCGGTGGCAAAGTAAGTCGTAGGAATATAATTTACATTTAAGAAAAACTGTACTCATTTTTATACCTTGTAATTTTTTGAATAAATTTTATTATTATTATTTTAAAGATGGGAACGAGGTCTCGGAATCTACCTTCAAGCCTTAGGCATAGATCAGCCCTTAAAAAAAACGAGTAACACTTTTAGATACCGGTGGTTTAGGATTGCAAGATATCTATTATTACCTTCCCGGTGCACACGTTGAAGAGGGCGACTCCTCCGATGTTTTCGAGTACGCTATTAAAAACTAGACGAGTACTTTTCTCCGAAGCAGAGTTATGTTTATGAACGACACGTATTCGTACCTACTCATGAAACAGGAACCGGATGAAAAGTTGGGAAAATTCTTAGATTGCATAATCAATGTTCCAAATGTGATTTTGCTAACAAAGACAACGCTCTCATATATCAAATTGCTGAAAAATGTACCTCATCAGACCTTATAAAGAAAATACTACAGTTAGGAGATTCCGTTACAATAGAAAAGGTTATTTTAGAAGCCAACTCAATCGAAACCATAGATAGACAATTAAAGGAATTCCAAGTAATAAAAACTGAACAGGTTAATAATAGGATTGGAACAAGAACAAACAAAACCCGAACTCAGGGTATTCACACGGATAATACACGGTGTACAAGATGTGGAAGCGAAAACCACAAGTGTGATGATACACGTTGTCACGCGAGGGACAAAGTATGTGACAAATGTGACTATAAAGGTCACTTCATGAGTCAATGTCGAACAAGGAAACTAAAACGTAAATAAAAAAATAATTAAATAAAAATATTCAGATATCAAGGATCCATACTCGTAGGTAGGTAGATTATAAATAACAATATTAAACAAAAGAAAATTTAAATTTAAATGTAGATTAAAAACTAAACTTAGAATCAAAAATTAAAATCAAAACTAGAATCATAATCAAACTTAGAATCAAAATATGGATGATTATAATAACTTCTAGTGATTGTAATTATCTGAAATAAATTAAAAAATAAATAAATAATTAAAATCAAAATTATAATAATAAACAAAGCACCCATTACTTGAAAAAAAGTGACGGTAAAAAAACTAAAACAAACGAACCACAGACGAAACCACCAGTCAGTAATGTAAACTATATATTTCATATTGACGATGACGCTGAAATAACTTGCCAAGTTGGAGGTGTCAACGTAAATATGCTCATCGACTCTGTGAGTAAAAAAAAAAAATAGTAAATGATAAAACCTGGGAATATTTAAAATCAAAAGCTGTCGTTGTGTCTAACCAGCAACCAGGTTCCGATCAAGTGTTTATGGCATACGGTTCAAAAGGTCCTCTGGATGTGCTGGGCACATTTGAAGCATCAATCGTAGTTGGACCAGAAACAAAAACTGCAAAATTTTATGTGATTAAAAATGGCACCCGTAATTTGTTGGACAAGCATACAGCTACATGCACAGACCATATAGTATTCAGACGGTAATCTCCCATAGAAGAAAAATCGCCATACGAATCTGCTTTCTTGAAAGTGACGTTTGTTTTTTTTTTAAATTTTACCAATTTTTCGCTTGTTGTTATGAGGCTGGGTCTTTTTGCCAAAGTTTGTCGAACCCAGAATACTTTGGAAACCAGCCTTTTAAGCCTTTAACCGACTTTAAAAAAAAGGGGTGCTGCTTTAATTCAACCCAAGGTTGTGATTGTGTGATGAAAATAAAAAACTCAATATTATTTATTTAAATTTTTATTGTTTTATATGTTACAAAAGCTTTATTTTGCATTGGTGGCAAACTTTTGCTTTCCAACCTAAACACATCTGTGCCCTTTATTATTTTATTTATAACGTTGCACCAATTAAAGTTTGCCACCAATGAAAAAAAAATTAAAAAAAGTTTGTAAAGGTATTTTCCTTTGAAAAGTTTAGTGCTCTTCAACTGTTTCCGGGATTTAAAATATTCACAGTAGAGCCTGGCACATTTTGTTTAAAATAACACGCCTTCTTCTGTGACAAAGCCTCAGTGTAGAAGGAATAACTGCATCTGTAAATAAAAATGTATGATAAGTCAACAAAATATGAGTGTGCTTTGCAGATTGTAAACCATACCATCCGCAACAACCATGGCAAATAATTTAAATAATGTGAACTATATTTACTTAATTTAAATTATTTGCCATAGTAAAGGACATTGTTCAGTGAATACAGCGTGCCTCTGTCAATTAATGTCACCATTGCAGCAGCACGCTGTATGTATGTCTCACTAGTGGTGAAAGATAATTGTAATAATCAATTTTAATACCTCTTATGATGTGGCTTTGTGAGGCTTCATTTCCACAGCCTGAATTGGAGGGCACGTCAACTAATGATGTTGTGGTGTGATCCACAAAGTTAGCGATAACACTAGCAGCCATAACATCAAAACCTGGAAACAAAAAAAACTTAAATTAAGAATTATACTTCAATCCAGTTTAGATTAGAGTAGTTAGGTTAGATAAAGATAAAGCCCCGTGACAGATACGATGGATGGCAGAGCCTTAGTAATAGGGTCCCGTTGGCACCCATTTTAGAACCATAAAAATAGTAACTATGTTTAAGCTTTCCCATATACTATGTGATAATATCAAGTTATTATGTTGTTTCACTGAACAGTAAAAATGTTAATTACACAGTAGTTTTTATAATGAATAATTTTTTAATTTTGTCTGGGTATTGTAATAATTTTGCACTTAAAACAGAGCAACATTGATGGACAGACATAGGATATGTTTTATTTTCTTTAAAATGTATGGTTCTCTGTGAATTTCCACAGTGGATAATTCAAGTTTTGAAACCGAAATAGCAGCAATTTTATTTTTTAATCAGTGCATGAATATTACATGATGCACATTTGAGTATAATTATATGAGGAATATATGAAAAAATGTGTTATACTATTATATGTTGTCAGGTTAACGTGGTACTTACCAGTGTGGTCAGTGTCCATAGATTGAAACCGAGGAATGCCACTGCTGATTTCGCTATCGGAAAACAGCGTGGGTTATGCGCCAACATGAAGACGAGTCATCGCTTTAGTCGAGATGATAAACTTCTGTTCAAAAGGCTTTTGACAGACATAACGCTTGCGAAGATCGTCCACCGTCGTGTCTGTGTTTCGCAGTACTTCATAGTTATTACACTCTAACCACTTTTGGAGTCCTACCTCACGTATGGGAAATTGAAATAATCTAACGTCCTTTCGTTTACTAGCACAATTCACAACACAGCAAGTGCGGTACATACTGCACGTTGTAATTACACTATTACAGGTTTAACTTTGAGAGGATATGTTATGGAAATTAATCAACGTAAAACTTTTCTCGATCAACTGTAAACACAGACCATAAAGTAGTAATGATGGCGGGATGAAGAGACAACCATAGGTACGATAGACTTACAACAAACAAATATGGCGTCGATTGCACTGGCGACAAAGGGGTAAGGGACGAGGGGCGGTTGTCACTTTGAAGAAATCAACCATAAACAAAATACGTCTATTACTGCCAGGATATTTTGTTCTGAGATTACCCGCCGTGGCTACATGTCTCAATGTGCTTAAATTAGGGGTGAGTATAAATCTATACTCCATTTACTATAGCATTGGACAAATAACGGCTAAATAACGACAGTTATTGTGTAATATTGTGGAAATTACTGCACTTTAGAGTTATTTTTTTGATGTTATAATAAATGGAGTATATAGTATATAAAGAGAATTTTCCTAAATTCAAAAATGTCCAATTGACTATTGCTCTATATCCATCTGTGACACCCATATGTCAGCCATATAGGCGAGTACCAATTCCGCTCGAAAATAAAATCAATGATAAACTTGATGAGTTAGTCAAAAAAGACATAATTGAACCGGTACCTAGATCAAGCCACAACCTGGGTTTCTCCGGTAGTACCCATTCTTAAGAGTGATGACACCTTAAGAACTACATATGTGTCGACATGAGATGTGCAAACAAAGCCATTATAAAAGAGAATCATCCTTAACAAAAAAAAAAAAAAAACCTACAGACCATATAGCATGTATCTTTTCTAAACTCGATATTAAAGATGCGTTCCATGAAGTCGAAATAAAAGAAGATTGTCGGGATATAAACACATTCATAACCAATAAAGGCCTGTTTCGATATAAGCGTCTGATGTTTGGTATATCGTGTGCACCCGAACATTTTCAGAAAACATGGAAAGGATGCTTCTGCCTTGTAAGGGCGCCGTTTATTTTAATATGTATTTATATGGGTTAAACGAATTCGAGCTGATCATTGATCATAGACCTCTCGAGGTAATATTTAGGCCGCGATCAAAACCTTGTGCACGAATTAAACGATGGGTGTTACGGTTACAGTCTTACAATTACCTCTTCTTCAGTTTATTTAGGCCTGTGTTCACCAACATTCAATCCACCGGTTAGGTATTTAAACAGTTGGTTTATGTCAAATTTCCTAAGAAATTTTGAGTAAACGACTGATTAAATATCTAAACAGTTGATTTAAATGTTGGTGAACATAGGCCTTAGTCTTATTATATACAGTCTTATTATTGGTTATTGTCTTTGGTTGTTTACTGTCCTGGAAAAAACAATATAGCTGATTCCCTGTCCCGATTATGCCCAAATCATAATTCACATTCACATGACAACGAGCATCGTGGACTAGACATGGGTCGTACTTGCAAAATCGAGTACCGGGGCTTCTAAGTACGTCCACCTTTAGACACCAGCGCCAAAAACCAGGGCTCGAGATACTTTCAAGTATTTTCTTTCTACATCGGAAATTGATCCATAATATCATACAAATAAAGAGTACAATCGCGTTTTCTAAAAATAATACTTCCAAGCCTTGTTGAAAGAAAAATACTTGCATAGAACATTGATCCGTAATTTTATATTAATAAAGAGCACAATCGCGTTAGCAAAAAAAAATACTTCCAAACCTTTAAAGTGAAAATACTTGCATAGGAAATTGTTCCGTGCGGTCTTACCGATAAGGAGCATGATCGCAATTGCGAAAAAGTGTGTGACTATTGAAGATGATATGATTGAGTACCTACGTAGTTTGTAAACATCGCTGTTCGAGAAGGCGCACGCCGCCGCCGCCCGAGCGCACAGTGGAACGAATGTATGGGAGCGGTTGGACGTAGACATGTCCGAAAAATAAGAGTAAAATTATGACAAACTAATGATGCCATCTTATTCGATTACTTAATGCCTTCATAAATTGTGGTGATGAATTTCTTCATAACTCCCATATTTCGGGAGTAATTTGAGAAAATGTGAAATTTTACTATGAAAATGAGTGTATCGAGCTCTCTCCCTCCTGATTCCGGGCTTGTTTCAAGTAGCGGTCTCTAATATCGTAATGCTATTACTAAGAGCTATATTTAATACTAAGACACATAGTGCGCCAAATGTGCACTTTCTGGGATAAAAGGAAATGAAAATTTAAAAAAAAAAACGTTTTTTCCCCATTTGTATTTACTTTAAACCGCAGACAGACTTATTAAGAGGTCTATAAATATATTATATATATACAGAAATATATATTAACAAAAATATTCACAAGAACTGATGAGAGTATGACTTTTAAGTAAGTTGATAATAAATTACCTAGTTTCATTAAAAGTACAATAAATAATTAAGATGTAAGCTCTAATTTACTAAGTTACACATTTTAAAACAATAACATCATTTAATTATCTTCGTCATCATCATCATCATCAATTAATTCAAATTCAGAATCGATGTCCGCTAAATCATTTATGTTAACAAATTCGATATCACTTTTCTCAGAATCCGTAAGCTCATAAAATTCCTTAAAAGAAGATTTTTTTACAAACTTATTTCCTTTTGGACGGATACTTGTAACAAGTGGATCAGAAGACAGTAAAAGATTGTGCATAATATCTTCATTGCATGAGATACTGCTATGCTTTCGAGAATGCCCCTCTCTATATTTTCTAAAATCTTTATTTCTAGCCTCAGATGCCTCTTCGGATAGAAAACCAATGGGCACAATTGACATGTTCTGAACTATGTCTGGCCCATGCATTAAAATTTTATGAAGTGAAGAAGGCATATAATACCATGGGTATAACTCCACGTAAAGCTTAGCAGTATCAAAGCAGAACTCTCGGAATTTAGTTACGTTGATCTTCTCTCCTGATGAAATACACTGCAAGATCACACAGATTTTTCTTAAAAGCATAGCATCTATTCCGGTCAGTTCAGCAGATTTAGTGTAGTTTTCAAAAAATCTCCTTGCCGAGTTGCCATTGTTGGTGGATCCACTGCCTTGTTTCACAACATCGAGAAGTAAGCCCGTTTCTCTTCTTACAGCCTCTTGAACTCTTTTCTTCCTGTCATCAACTTGCCTTTTTGCTATATCACCCCTTACTTGCCATGATTTTATGTCTAATTTGTAGGAAATGTGTAATAAGCATTCCATTGAGCGAATCCAAGCGTGAAGGGTGCTTAAGCTATATTTATACATGTCCTCGTTTGCGTGTTTATCTTTGATTAACTCTAAATTATTCATTTCTTTAGGACAAGCCTTGCATATGTCACACACTGAAGCTGCTGTATTGGATATAATGGAATGAATTTTACCATCAATCATTGTCAACAGCAGTTGGTGTTTGACACTAATTCCATCAGTGATGGTGGATGGAGTTAAGGCTTCAATCTCTGCTTCGATTTCAGCCATCTCTCTCTGCACATTTTCTTTGGTTTCCTTTATAAACTTAAACAATATTGGCCGGCAAAATGAAGTGGAAGATGGTCGCTCGTTTTCCCAAATTGTTACACCTTTTGAGACGAGCCGCAGTGGTACAAGACTAATCATAAAATTACTAGCAAGATCGATTTGCTCATCTTCACTCGTCCTTTGATGATAAATGCTTTGGCTAGATGATCCGTCAAAACCCCATTTGCTGGTCAATACGAGCTGTTGATTGGGATCAACAGGGGTTTCTAACGACCTAATAAGTCTTCTTGAGGTTAAATCCATCAAGGCTTGTAATTTGATTTTTGCAGAGCTCTCTGTAACTGTGAGATCTTCTTTGGCCGGATAGCACTTAATTTTTTCTTTAACCAACATGTAGTAACTCGGGTATTGAAGAGCTCCTTCTTGAGTGTTGAAATCCCGAAGAGTGTTATAGCGCCATTTCGATAAGTTCATCGATACATAAAGAGCCAATGCCTTCAAAGGGGATATTTCCCGTACCTGAATTGATTTACCTTCAATGAAGGCTTTGATTTTTGAGGCCTCTTCTGGATTCTCCGTCAAGTATTTCATAACATAAGCTGTATCGCTTTGTCCTGCCTTTTGAAGCGCCCTTTCGGCCGAAAACATAATTTCAGCGCTGCTACTGCTGCATGAAAGACTATCTTCAGTGCGTCTTCTTTTTTGCCGGTTACTAAGGTCCTCAAAAGATTTACGAGGACTAGGATGTGTACAAGTTGAAGCATCAGATTTAGCAGGAGAAATTATGGGCTCGATGACGTCACTTATATTTTCTGTAGAAGGTTCCATATTTTCATTCTGTAATTCCGGCCATTGAATTGCAGCCTGTAGCCAAATCACATGTTTCTTCCGAAACTTATCTGTGCTTCTTCCAGACTGTGTCCATTTTGCATAAATGCGGTAGCAAAATCGACGACACCAGTCTTTTAAACTTGTTTCAGCACTTTCACATAACTGAACACAACTGTTATCTTTTAAAACACTGAACAAATAGTTAAAGTCGCGTAAATCTTTATGTGCGCGTGCGCATAAAGCAACGTGAATATCAAGATTTGTATTAAAATTTGGAAAATACATTGCGAGATTAGCTTGGATACAACGAGGTGTAAATCAACACTGATTTTAAAGTTACTAATAGTGACCTATTTATATAAAATCCAGGTATCCCAGGTATCCTTTGTTAAATATTGCAAGGTAATTAGTTATTGTGATAATTAGTAAATGATGCATGCTAAATTAGTGTATTAAGAGCCATTTAGTAATTAAATAATAGCAATGTTCTTATCAGTAATCATTAGTGCATCAGTTTTATATGTAAACCTTAAGTCCCTAATTATATATCCTAATTAGCTTATATCTTCTCTAATTGGCTGCTCAGAAATGTTATTGTAATAAGGTAAACCTTTAGAAAAACGGTTTTAATCAACAAAATAAACAAAAAATAAAAAAATTGTGTTATAAAATAAACATCACTCTTTATCCCAGAAAGTGCACATTTGGCGCACTATGTGTCTTAGTATTAAATATAGCTCTTAGTATTAGCATTATGATATTAGAGACCGCTACTTGAAACAAGCCCGGAATCAGGAGGGAGAGAGCTCGATACACTCATTTTCATAGTAAAATTTCACATTTTCTCAAATGACTCCCGAAATATGGGAGTTATGAAGAAATTCATCACCACAAGTTATGAAGGCATTAAGTAATCGAATAAGATGGCATCATTAGTTTGGCATAATTTTACTCTTTTTTTTCGGACATGTCTACGTCCAACCGCTCCCATACATTCGTTCCACTGTGGAGCGCGGCCGAAGCGGGCCGAACGAAGCCACGTCACGAAACATTGTCGAGCGTACGTCGATGGAGCGAGTAGCCGAGTAAGATACTTTGATGAAGTCTCCAAGCCTTGTTGGATGAAAAAATACTTGCATAGAACATTGACCCGTAACGTAATGTAAATAAGGAGCAGAATCGCGTTTCCAAAAACAAAATTCTTCCGTAACTTTAAAGTAAAATACTTGCATAGAACATTAATCCGTAACTGAATATAAATAAGGAGTAGAATCGCGTCGAGGGTCGACGGCCCGAGCGATTAGCCGAGCCGTGTAAAATACTTTGAAGTCTTGCGAGTATTTCGAGTCGGCACTTGGTCGGCGTACTTGTAAGTAAATACCTGGTATAAAAACCTGGTTGCGTAAATACGCACCTTCCCTATCGTGGACTTTGCTAGACCAATGACTGTACCTATGGAGGATATCACTGATAAATCTAAAAGTGATGAAGACATTCAATTAGTAAAATTAGCTCTCTCTGGAAATAATTGGGACCCCAAAGACAATAACTATAAAATCTTTGAGCATGAACTTTGTGGATGCACGACGATATTTTACTACGTGGGATCAACCAAAAATCTAATGAAACCATTAATATTTTAAAAGAAATATTTTCCAGGCTAGGTATTTCATTCAGTATAACATCGGATAATGGACGTCAATTTATTAGCGCGGAGCTGTTCATATCCTTTTGTTCAGAATTTCGCATCAGGCTTTACAATTCTATACCATATTGGTCACAACAAAACAGAGAGGTCGAAAGACAAAACCGCGACATCCATAAGCGCTTGAAAATAGCCAATGCCAAAAGTCTGATTGGAAGGATGAGCTCCTTCGCTATCTCATGATGTACAATAGCACTCCCCATAGTACAACTCGAAAGACACCTCACAGAATTATTTTTTAATAGACAATTTAGAGACAAAATACCTTCCGCTGTAGATGTCAAAAACCAACGTATGGACCTATACCCAAAGTCTCTAATTCAGATAATGTATGTAAACAAAGTAATGTCAAGAAATGTCACTGTCAAAATAAAAAATAAATAAAAATGACAGGACAGTGGTGCAAAACATTTTATCATAATTTTTTTTGTAAATAATCTTATATATAAAAATGAATCGCAAAATGTCTTGGTAAGCGCATAACTCAACAACGCCTGGACCAATTTAACCAATTCTTTTTTTTTTTTTATGTTCGTTGAAGTCCAAGGATGGTTTTTACGTTTTTTTTTTTTAATGGTTTTTAGGAAAAATTAGGGTAGGGTAGAGTAGGGTAGGGTAGAGTAGGGTAGGGTAGGTAGGTAGGTAGGTAGGGTAGGGTAGCGTAGGGTAGGGTAGGTAGGTAGGTAGGTAGGTAGGTAGGGTAGGGTAGGGTAGGGTAGGTAGTTAGGTAGGTAGGTAGGTAGGTAGGTAGGTAGGTAGGTAGGTAGGTAGGTAGGTAGGTAGGTAGGTAGGGTAGGTAGGTAGGTAGGTAGGGTAGGTAGGTAGGTAGGTAGGTAGGTAGGGTAGGTAGGGTAGGGTAGGGTAGAGTAGTGGAGTTTATACTATAGCTTTTGACAGAACGAAGTCTGTCGGGTCAGCTAGTAATCTATAAAATTAAAGTTACTTAATTAATTATAAGAACTATGCAAACAAAATACCGTTGCCAAACAATGTTTTATGTAGTGTGTCGGAGACACGGCCTATGATCGTCATAATCAGCCCTTTTAAGTCCACTGCTAGACGTAGGCCTCCCGAAATCGATTTCCACTCAAAACAGTTTTCATCCAAAATGTGGCTAGATAAGCTACTTACAATATGAATCTATGAATGAGAGTTATAATATTAGTGTTGTTGAAGATGTAAAAATTTGAAAATGTTTGGATCTCTTGCATTGTTACCAGTATTATAAAATATTTTATACCAGAAAATCTCCTTTTTTAATAACTTTGTTTAAAACCGAAAATTTATAAAAATAATTACGGTATGATTACTTTTTAATTATTATTTCTTAAAATCAGTACTTAAAAGTAAATTGAACCTTTTTTTCACCATTTTATGTGGGTTACCATTACGAAGATATTTTTTTGATATGTTATCCCCTTTGTTTACATAAATTATCTGAATTTCAGACTTTGGGTATAGAAGTATATGATAGAGTTTTTTCGTATGCACCTACCACTATTTGTCTCTGCATAACCCAAAGGTTGACTGGTAGAAAATGCCTATAGCATTATGTCCGCCTCTGTACATTTCTGTGCTTGAAGTATTAAATAAATAAATAAATAGAGATAAAAGAAAAGGGAAATTTGATTGAAGATAGGAAAAGGAAAGCTGTAGACAATGAAATTAATATAGGAGAAAAGGTTTATGTTAAAAACATGACCAAAGTAAATAAATTAACACCTGATTTCAATCCTACTCCACACACAGTAATGAGTGCTAAAGGAGGTGATATAAATAAAAAAATGATGAAACAGGTCAAAACATAAGAAGAAACATAGTTCACCTCAAGAAAATAGAGGGACAATGGAGAATTCACAATGAAAACAGAAAAAAAAGACGATGTTGGTGTGGAAATAGACACGGATGATTAAATTGATATTGTAATAAATTATTGGTAGTATTATGATTAATATTAAAACTAGGATATCAGAGTTAAATGATTTAAATACTATAATTATATAAAATTACGTGTAGCTTAAATAGTGCCTATTAACCAAGATAAAATTCAGAGTACTTAATGTGATTAGTTTAAAAATTTATTGAAAGGGAGAGATGTGACGTACCTACTGTATAATCTATCTATATCTATACTAATATATAAAGCTGAAGAGTTTGTTTGTTTGTTTGTTTGTTTGTTTGAACGCGCTAATCTCAGGAACTACTGGTCGGAATTGAAAAATTATTTTTGTGTTGGATAGTCCATTTATTGGAAAATATTATAGGCTATATAACATCACGCTACAACCAAAAGGAGCGGAGCATAAATGAAAAATGTTGCAAAAACGGGAAAAAACATTCCTTTTTGATAGCTTCCGTTGCGTGCGCTGCGTAAACGGTTCAAGTTACGCAAATATCATGTATGATGAAATTGTTCCTCTTGAATTTAAAAAAAAAAAAGTCCGCGACAGCATAATTATGTCTATCTTTTAAGATTGACTCACTATAACCTTTTTTATGGTAATCAAATTTGTTCGAAATTAATGCATTATTTGCAAAGGAGTTTTCATAAACATGGTATTAATCCTTATCCAAATAAATACGTTATTCATCACAAGTATTTAATTTTGAACAAAGTTGCCCTTACATCATTTAATTTCAATGAATATCTTAGGAGATATAACTGTTTTATAATAACTCCGCAGCAAAATAATGATCTACTCTGCGAGGAAGTCTATTCGAAAGCTGAAGAGTTAGTTTTTAGGGTTCCGTACCCAAAGGGTAAAATGGGACCCTATTACTAAAACTCCGCTGTCCGTCTGTCTGTCTGTCTGTCCGTCTGTCACCAGGCTGTATCTCATGAACCGTGATAGTTAAACAGTTGAAATTTTCACATATTATGTATTTCTGTTGCCGCTATAACAACAAATACAAAAAAAAACAGAAAAAAATAATACTTAAGGGCGCTCCCATACAACGGACATGATTTTTTTGCCGTTTTTTTTGCTCCGCCCGCGTGGATGTCAGTTATCGCGTAAAAAAGTAGCCTATGTCCTTCTCTATATCCCAGGTCGATCGGTTCAGCGGTTTAGGCGTGAAAACGTAACATACAGACAGATAGACAGACAGACATACAGACAGAGCTACTTTCAAATTTATAATATTAGTATGGATAGCTTTTGCCCGCGGCTCCGCCCGCCTGGATGTCGGTTATCGCGTAAAAAAGTAGCCTAAGTCCTTCTCCATATCCCAGGCTATATCTTTGCCAAATTTCATGACGATCGGTTCAGCGGTTTAGGCGTGAAAACGTAACATACAGACAGACAGACAAATAGACAGACAGACAGAGTTACTTTCACATTTATAATATTAGTAAGGATAAGGATTTGTATGGATGGTACGGAACCCTTCGTGCGCGAGTCCGACTCGCACTTGGCCGGTTTTTTGTTTTTTGAACGCGCTAATCTCTGGATCTGCGAGTTGGATTTGAAAAAATCTTTTTGCATTTTACAGCCCAATTCTTGACGAAGAATTACATTCCTTTTAACTAGAACACCATTTTTTTATGAAAGTTTATGCGAAAACGAAGTAAAAGCACGGGCAGGCAATGTGTTGCGACGGGGTGGGTCGGGGGAACAAGAAATTTAACGCGGACGAAGTCGCGGGCAGAAGCTAGTTATTAAATAAATATGTGCTCCTGCGACCCGCCCGCTCGGCATGACGTTGACAGCGGTCGAGGCGAGCGAACTTGTCGCACACACACTAATATAATATAAATATAACTGTGTTTAATTAAATCACCCAAGAGTTAAAGTGAGACATATCATATACCTATCATATACCCTTTTACGGTGTACAAATCTGGATTAAAAACTTTACGCGATATGAAGATAAAAAGAGATTTCATCAAATTTCAAGCGGTGTTTCTTTGGTGATCAAATACACAGCTCCCTCTGAATACAAAACGATGGACTATAAAGAACAAATTTCTTCATTTAGTTATAAAACATCCCTGAAAGTTTCAGGTTTAAATCCTGAATGGAATAAAAGTTATTCAAAAAACAAGAAAGTGTCAGCAATTCTCTTATAAACCGACTTAATTACGGAGGCCACGTAAGGGCGACGATTTCATACTTGCGGGTGTCCTACCCAAATTAGCAGCCTAATAACCGATATCGAGTACAGTCGGGCAGAAAAATACTCATGAACTTAACCGAAACCTCAAATGTTTTAAGTATAGGTTATTCAATTTTGCTATAGATTTGTTAAGTATTTTTAAATGTTAAGGTTGGGTGGTAATTATTTAAAATCATAGACATAATCATAATCACGAAAATATGCCAAAAAAGTCATCCTTTTCGATTTATTATGCATAACAATATGTACTTATTAAATGTTATCATGTTGTATTTTTGACATCTCAACTATAATAGCCTTTTCAAACTCCAATGAACAAAAAAAAAAAATGAAATCGTCGCCTTTTCGTAGCCTCCGTAATTAATTCGGTTTATAAGAGAATTGCTGACACTTTCTTGTTTTTTGAATAACTTTTATTCCATTCAGGATTTAAACCTGAATCTTTCAGGGATGTTTTATAATAAAATGAACAAATTTGTTCTCTATAGTCCATTGTTTTGTATTCAGAGGGAGCTGTGTATTCGATCGCCAAAGAAACACTGCTTAAAATTTGATGAAATCTCTTTATAACTTCATATCGCGTAAAGTTTTTTAATCCAGATTTGTACACCTTAAAAGGGTATATGATATATTTATCTCTTCTGCTTTTTATTTGTTTGTTAATGTTATGTTTACGAGTAAATCGTTTTTTTCTGATTCTTAAAAACAATTAATTACATCGACATTTGTTGATGAATCGAAGTATTTATGTTTGAACAAATTTGAACAAATTATGGTCTAATTAAGTTTTCGAGATCCCAAAACGTTACCCCAGCAAAATCTTGAATATCTCAAAAACTATAAGATAAACGAATTTTGCTATTGGTATACATTTACAACTCATCAAAAGCTATCTTTTCATGTACTTGGTTCCAGGCTAAATGCCTTTTTTGAAAAACATTTTGCTGGGGTAACGTTACTCCAGCAAAATCAGTTTTTTCTTGAATAACTTCGAAAATACAACTTGAACAAATTTTGCTATACTTGAACAAATTGCAACTAACTATGAACTAATTATCTGTAATATTCAATTTCTCTAAGGCGCAATATTTTGCTGGGGTTACGCATACTAATATTGGTGAACATGTATTCTGTAAAAATATCACCGTGAAAACTTAGGTGAAGGGAGCTGTAACTCCACTTTATGGTAGGGATTAACAATATTGACAGCTGTGCTATTCCTCTGAGATTAAGGGCCGGTTGTTTCAAACAGTTCGTTAACGTAACATACGTACGTCAAATATTAATGATTACATTATGATGTTTAACGTACGTCAAATACAAAGCGTTGTTTCACTGAATAAAAAACCGATCGTCAAACTTCAAATGTCGAAGAATAAAATGACGTTAACCAGTGGGTCACTGTAATCGTTATTTTTTAACGAACGTCAAGGGCATAATTTTGTGAAACAACGGTTTGACGATAGTTAGCGCCATTTATGACGGATACGCGTGCGTCAAGTGTACGTGAAACAACCCGCCCTTAATCCTTTACTACTTTTCTGTAAAATTTCTGAACTGTTGGTTATTTGTTAACATAATTTTATTCTTTAATTATTTCTGTTGATTTTATTTTGTTAAAAAATATTGAGTTATGTTTGATTTAGATGATTAAAAAAGTTAATTTATATTAAGTATCAGATACTGCCGAGTTAATGAGAGTCACAGATTTATGTTCCTTTGTATAGATAAATTTATGTTTCTTAAGAAGAAAATATTTTTGTACCGCTTTAATTAAACAATATTTTCTAAATTATTCGTTTTTTTTTAAGTCAAAGGGTCACAACTCAACATTTCATATTTTCAGGATACCTTATTTTGTCGAGCTTCAAAAACCATTCTAACTTATTGAAACACTTATTGAGCTAATTTTGTCCGTTTTTTAAAAACCTTCGGGTTCTAACTTCAGTCCTTAGTAAGGACTAAGGACTGAAGGACTGAATCTAAGGTAAGGACCTTAGATATTTGCATCTACAGTAAAGTTTATACTACGAAAACTGACTTTATAATAATAATTCAGTTTAAATTGACAAGTTTGTATTAAGAATTGGTTTAGTATATTTAATTAGATTGTATGACATTGATTGAAGACAATCCGCAAATCCTTATATTTAAGACGCAGATATATGCCAGTGACCTTGAGTGGTTAGCTTGCGTGTTCTGTACTGAGCTCACGCAACGCGTCGTACGTCCAGCCAATAATAGGACTCGCCCACGCAGGAGCGCTGTCCAAAATAAGACGCATTATTAATTTATTATATATAAAACAAACGATATTTTAATAAAACATACTACACACAATTAAAAAAGCATTCAAAAGTCTTAACATGAAAAACACTGAAGACTTATGGGGGATTTCCGTTAAAGTTCTTGGAGATATCATTGACACAATTGCCCCTGTCCTAACAGGAATATTTAATCAATGTTTGGACAGCGGTACGTTTCCAGACTTAATGTAACATAGTAAAGTAGTACCAATTTTTAAATCGGATCCTTCTAATTATAGACCTATATCTGTGCTACCAGCATTGAGTAATATATATGAAAAAATCATGCTAGACCAGATGTTGTCACATTTTAACTCAAATTTTACATAGTCGCCAGTTTGGTTTCACGAAGGGTAGGTCGACGACTGACGCAGGAGTAAAACTCATCAGTCACATTTTGGAATCCTGGGAGAAGTCCCAGGATGCAATTGGCATTTTTTGTGACCTCTCAAAAGCGTTTGACTGCGTTGACCACAACACACTGATCTGTAAATTACGCCACTACGGAATTCGTGGACAAGCTGCCGATCTAGTTCTTTCCTATCTATCAAATAGGCAGCAAAAAATACACGTTAACGGGGTGACTTCCTCGGGGTCTCTAGTTAAAATGGGTGTGCCTCAAGGTTCAATTCTTGGGCCTTTTCTATTTCTAGTTTATATTAATGACCTTCCTTACATGATGGCTAACTTATCGGATATAATTCTATTTGCTGATGACACATCTCTAATTTTTAAATAAAATAGATAGAAAAGACACGGATGTCTTACATGTCAACGATAGTCTCGCTGTTCTTTCAAAATGGTTCGCAGCTAATAATCTTTTACTTAATGCGAATAAAACTAAATGTCTTTAGTTCTCATTACCAAATGTACCCCAAGTGGGTCTAAATTTAAAACTTGATGGCAAGAAACTAGATGCTATTACGGAAACTGTATTTCTAGGAATTACTTTAGATTCAAAATTGCAATGGGGCGTCCATATTAGAGCTCTTTCAGGTAGATTAAGTTCAGCTGCATATGCAGTAAGAAAAATAAGGCAGTTAACTGATATAGCCACAGCTAGGTTAGTATACTTTGCTTATTTTCACAGTATTATGTCTTATGGCGTTCTGCTGTGGGGATCGGCAGTTGACGTAGATTCCATTTTCATTCTACAAAACAGAGCAATCCGCGCGATCTATAAAATGGGTCCTCGTGAGTCCCTTAGAAATAAATTCAAAGAAATTGATGTACTACCTTTGCCTTCTCTTTATATCTTAGAAAGTATTTTGTATGTTCGCAAAAACTGAGGACTTTTTCAAAATAAGAAGCGATTTCCATAATATAAATACACGTAGTAAACATGAAATTGTGATACCCAAATTCAGATTAACTAAAACTAGCAAGTCATTTCTTATAAACAGTATCCGCTTTTATAACAAGTTGCCAAAGTCGGTTACAGAACTAAGCAATCGAAAGTTCAAAACCCACATCAAACGTATCCTTATCAAAAAAGCATATTATAAGATAAAAGACTACGTTGAAGACAAGGAAGTTTGGCAATAATTCCTTCTGCACATGTGGCTTCCCTGGTATCTTATATACAACATAACTATGTCAATGTCTATTAACTGCTCCCAAATAACGATGTTTATTTAGTTTTTTTTTTTTACATACTTCCTTGACATAAACTTTTCATTATTTGACATTGTTTACCTACAAATCTAATTCCAATTCTCTATTAGTGGCTTTTGTGGACATGATATTTATTCAGATACATATGTTACTGTAGTTGTAATTGCAATCATGTCATTAATATTTTATATACTTAGATTATTTTCTATTTTGTGAATGTGAGAACGTTTTAGGCCTAGTAGAGTGTAGATTTGTTGGCGGTTTTCTATTTTGGTAAGTACCTGATAATTGTTGAAAGGCCTACACTGTCCTCCCATACCTATTATCACTGTTATTTAATAATATTGTAAAGCCAATTATTTTTAAAAGAGTAACCGTGTAGTTTCTTGCCGGCTCTTCTCCATAGGAAACGACTAATTGGAACCGTGCACCTAGCTTCTGACGTTTCATAAGTGCCCATGTAGGTTTATGTGAAATAAAATATTTTGATTTTGACTAAAAGATCAATCATTAAATTATCTTTTAAAAGGTGAAGGGTTCAGAAAAATACGCTTGATAGATTTTGCGTGACTGTCAGTTTTTTATCCGAGTTAGACATACATTTACAAATTAATTTCACTATGCAGTATAAACATAATTTAAAATATTCATATAATATGTTATTAAGAAAATGCTCTAATTTAACACATATTTTTTACAAATCATTAATCTTCAGTATAAAATCATTAAAAGTCGGTTATCGTCTCCTTAAGTCTGCATGATTAAAGTGTCCGAATAGATGAGTCAAGGACACATGAGACAAACTGAATCATAAATAAATAAACTTATTATTACTATTTAAAATTTCTTTGGCATATCTCGGGACCCGGGAGTCCCGGACCATTGAAAGGCATACAAAGGGCCGAAGCCAACTCGCAGAGGCCCGTTAGACGCTTTTAATGAAATGAGGCACTAACCGATGATTATCCCTGTACGCACTATCCAAGTGCACTCAAGGACAACCCCCGGTTAGTGTAGGACTATTGCAGGATATAGAAACAAAGATATTGGCCTATGGATTTTGGTAGTTAAAATGGACCGGTTACCTAAAACTATGAAAGGACTATGTGCCCTGCATGACCAATGTTTTATTCATACAATATACGGATAAAATGGCAGGGGGTGACATGCACACTCAATAATGGGCCCCCGGAAACGGTCGCTAGCACATAATGACGTAGCAACAAGGGGCCCACACTTCCTGAGGTGCTTGATGAGTGGAGAGGTATCCCACGGCTATCAGGACAATCCCGGAAATACGGTTAAGATCCCTACCAGCATCTTACTGGAATACTTCCTTCCTCCGAACACGTTTGCTCTTACGAATCTCCACTCAAGCCGGCCAATAAAGGCAAGAATGAGGTGGGATCTCAGTTCCTCGTCAGTGATCACTCCAGCCGGCCAATAAATACAAACCAGAGATGAAGAACATGACTTCTCCCGAGAGATACGGACCGTAAGGTCGCTACTGTCCAACAGCTCGCCACATGCTGCTCTGCCTGTTTACTCGTATGCTCGTATGTATCTCTCTTGGTCTGGCTCCTCACCCTAGACTTGTTTCTTCAAAGTAAACATTACCGGCACAGACCTAGAGTTTGGAGCGCGCAAGCCCCAACGAGGTGGGGTTATTATTATTATTATTACAAAGAAAACAAAAAAATTAACTCGCGTCGTGGATTTTCTGTTCGTGCTTGCCAATGAGCGCATGATAATTCACAGAAGACGCTATTATAGACGCACATGCCAAGCTTATAAAAGCGTGTTAAATTCGATAGCCACGTTAGTTAGCCCCTATGACTAGCGTGGGTAGAGTAGCTGCTGACGCTACTTTAGTACCTACTGCATTATTTTCCGACAGATTTTCGACCACGTACCGGCCAATTATGGAACTAAAATAACTCGTAAAATTACAAGAAGGCAGGTTGTTTATCGGTAACCATCAATGACGTCAGTACGATAAAGGCCAACAGTGGCACTTTTCCCATTTTCTATATCACGCAATCTCGATATAGAAATTCTATTGACAAATATGATCACAATGCAGCTGTGTTATAACTGCAAAACCACTGGCTTGATAAGTCAGTTTAGTGCCAAAAACTACCCAGTGCCATGCCAACCGCCGCGGAGGGTTGACGAAGTGTGTCATAACTACTTTATCACTCCATTTCATAATTTTCCCGCGCCTTTTTGGCGAAACACGTCTTTAAACTCACTGAGTCCTTATGAAGGAAGAAAATTTCGCGAGTTTTCCTTGGGACTTCGTAACAACTTTAACGTGTTTAAAGGACAATAATTTCTACAGAATATAAGTAAGTAATTATGTAATATTTTCAGTATCTAATTTACTTATAGGAAAACTTAATTTTAGCTAACTTTTCTGTCTTTCATCAAATCTAGGCACTTATTTGGCTTAGTCCAATAAATGGGGTGACTTAGTTACTTCTATGGTAGTTAGGTCATAGCTTTGCAGTGTTTTGTGTCCTATGTTGTCTAGGGGAGACTTGGCAACTGGCGCGGTGCCAGCCTCGCCCACCCAATGTCGGCTACGTTTCAGGGTGTAATAACTTTCAGTGATCGAGACAGATGAGCATGTACCGTTTTATAAGTATTATTTATGATGTGCCTTCTATTAGGCCGTGAATGAATTATGTTTTACGTGTTTAGAAGTTATTCCAGTTGTAGGGTCCAATTTTTCTTGTACCTAAGTACTTCTTGAACTTTGTGAAATTAGGTACATACAGGTACGTACAGGAATGACCTCACATAATAAATCAGGAGCGCATTAAATTTGGTCGAATTACTTTAATCCTAAAACTTCAGGTATACATAAAGTGCCCATTTATTTTTGTACTCAAAACGGGACATCGGTTTTTCTGTCTCAATTAGTAAGGCCGATTCATAAAGGAAACTCTATTTTGAGAGTACCAGCCTAGGTTCTCAATGGAATTTATATTCATCAAAAATTATATTACAAAAAGCAAGATACATTTTCAGTCATTGTTATAGTTATCAGCAGAACAAAATTTGTTTTTAACCTACAGCTGGTGATCATTTTAAGTAAGAATAAATCTTGGCACGTGTTTTTTTTAATATATTTATTTTTAATATTAACACAAACGGGATATTTACCATGTTTACTATTTGTTTTGAGTTCCCGATATATCGGCGCTGTTGCAAGCACCATGATCACGGATAAACCGGTTATCCGTGATCATGGTGCTTGCAACAGCACCATAATATTAGTGACCATGACAGTTTAAAAACTTATATTTATTTTTATTTTGTTTCCGGCCCGCCAATTATCGCGAGGTTTCTGAAGACGGGACAATTTTGCGTCCCCAGGTTTTTTCGGGGACACCGGGACGAAGAACCGAAAAAAGGGACGGTCCCGTTCAAAACGGGACATATGGTCACTTTTATTACGGTATACACATAAATGAAGAAAAAAAATCAGATCAATTCATCACGACAAAAGTCCTCACAACTTACAGTAGAGTGTTAGTAGTAGAGTGTAGATTTGTTGGCGGTTTTCTATTTTGTTAAGTACCTGGTAATTGTTGAAAGGCCTACACTGTCCTCCCATACCTATTATCACTGTTATTTAATAATATTGTAAAGCCAATTATTTTTAAAAGAGTAACCATGGAGTTTCTTGCCGGCTCTTCTCCATAGGAAACGACTAATTGGAACCGTGCACCTAGCTTCTGACGTTTCATAAGTGCCCATGTAGGTTTATGTGAAATAAAATATTTTGATTTTGATTTCAGTTAATAGAACTTAGCAAGCCCATTAATTTCTAAATCAACGAATCATATTCCATATCGAAGAATGGATAATAGAAGGGATCCGTCTTTAAGAGTATTTTGATCTCGTAAATGGCATAATGTGTCTCGCCTACTCGGCGCCTGTCGGAAACTCCGCCTATATATCCTTGGCGTGTATAACCCCTTGGCTTTTATAACGCCTTGCCTAGGACTTTAACCTATAAATGAACTTCTGACCCGTAAAACATTGATCCGGATATTATCATGCAGTTCATAGATTATTTTTATTGCTTTCGTTGAATAGTTTATGTAGTGAACTATGCCGCGGTTGCGAAATGACAGTTTTTTTTTTCTTCTGTTTTATAGGATAACTATCACTACCACTACCATCTAGACTCGATTTTTCCATTCTCATATTTCAAAAGTCTGTATATCGCACCTTTGGGAACAAAGCGTCACTTCTGCAAGTTTTTGCAAAAACAAATATGCAGAAAAACCGCGTTATTCGACTTTATATACACAACACGCTTGTCCATGAAGAACTAATCAATTTAAGACTGTGAGAATCGCCTTGAGACGCTAAAACAGTACAGAGTTATTAAAAAATTTGGTAAAAAAAAACACTTCCTGTAAAGTTGGAAAACATGCAGAAATAACCCTTTGTTCCCAAAGGTGCGATATGTAGGTACCGCCAGGTATTGTTTTCTTTAAGTCAGTTAAATGGGATAATGATTTATTCAATATGGTTACAGTTTTAGCCAAACTTAAAAAAAAATACTGTTACGGTATGGTAGTGGAAGTCAGAACAACGGACTTTTTCGTTATACTGCGTATCTATACCAAGTAGGTATCAAATTAAAGTTTTAAAAACATTCATATGTATGAAAATAACACTTCAAATTATTCGTAGCGTAAAAATTTGTTAAATCCCTGTCTACGGAATTCGTAGCACGCGTAGACTTTGCTACGGCCTACGAGCTACGAAAAAACATGAATTTCGCGTAAATCGGAAACTTAGTTCATGAACTTGCGATCTATGAATATTACGTCCACCGGAGAATTGATGGCTAGTGTGGTAAATGGAACAATTAATCATTATTTGTATTTATAGTGTCCGTGGAGTTTCTTGCCCGTTCTTCTTCATAGGAACCTACTACGCTTTGTAATGGGCAACTTCATCTTTCTGACTGACCGACTCCATGGCAATTCCAAAGTGCCTGTGAATATTTTGATTGATAATAAATCCATTGAGTTTGAGGTAGTTGTTTAGTTTGTGTAACGTACGTAAAAGTAAACCATACCTATACACTATGTATGGGGGCATACATAGTGTATAGGTATGGATTACTTTTACTTTTGAGCTGAAGCTACAAATGCATGTTGTATTAGAATAATTTATTGATCCATTGTTACATTTTATTGGAAACCAAGTTCCACGGCTATAATAATAATAAATAATAATACCATTTATTTCAGGCAACACAGGCCCATAGAAAAATACCTTAACCTAAATATACATATGTAGCACTTCACTTTGCACTAGCTGCACTTTGTGCTGTTCTGTGGAACTTGTCCGCAGAAGCGACGGAACACCACGTCTGCGGCAAAAAGTCTTCTTCCATGACGATGGATAGCTATTGGATAGCTCTTGAAAATATGTTTTTGGTGACCATTTACATTTACTCAATAGTCGTTTACGGCATTAACGGGACAGGAATAGACTCAATAAAATTGTATCGGAAACTCATAAAACCTTATCAGTCAAGCACTTACGTTCCGGTATCTCAACTGTCGAGGGTCAATGTTTCCTTAGCCCTTATTCGTCAATCTATTTTGAGAACATCCATTTCTTCTGTGTTAAGGCTACCTACACAATAAACGCAACTGTCTCTCTAAACATCGATTCATACATAGGTATATTTAAACTGAAATATTTTCTTCCTATATATATATTTTTTTTCTTTTTTTTTTGGTTTGTTTAATGAAATCTGGCTGGTTGACACTTTCCGTGACCCAAGGGCTGGGTTTTCCTTGGTCAGAGGCTAATCATTGCCATACAACGTGGCAATGCCGCCAGTCTCTTGTACACTACCAGTTGACAGCGATGCGGAGGAAGTTTTCGAGGCCATATTTTAGTTTGTTAATAGTTTTAGTTAGGTTAGGTTATTATAATTATATTTTTATTTTAATAGTTTGTTAGATAATTTAAATGTTCTTAAATAAATTATAGATCCTTTTCTTCTACGTCGATATCCAAATCGAACTGTTTTGAGTATTTTTTTAGACCCCCCACATTAAGGCGTCCCCCACATTAGGCGTGCGCGTTCCTCGGGCGTGTGAGCGATGCGGGTGCAGCGTGCGCTCCACGAGAGCGCTGCGTAAGCGTGGCGTGTTGCCGCCGTGTGACGTGCGTGTAGCGAGCGCGCGACGCACACGCGGCGCTCGCCATGGCGTTTAATCCCCTTCAGTAGCGGGCGGCGGGGATAGCGGGCGAACGCGGACTCGAGCGCCGCGGGCGCGCCGCGTGCACTCTCCACACACGCCGCAGGGCAGCAAAACTCGACGCTCACGCAGCACGCTCGCGGCGCCCGCGCTACTCACACGCCCGAAGAACGTTCACGCTTAGTGTGGGGTCAGCCTTCACACAATGGGACTACTTTATTTTTTGTCTTGTTAATTGTATTTTAGAAAAAGCGACGACTATGCACGACCCTCCGTCTGTGAGCTAATAACCCGGGAACTAGTCCGACTTACCTACGTTTATTCTGTGATTTAGTTATCCTTTCATTAGTTTCCAAAGTGCGGACTGGACAGGCCATGGGCCGACGACGTGTCGCTCTTTAAGATTGATGTTTCCATCTTATTTGTGCCAAAGTTACAACAAATAGAACATTGGCACTGATTGTAACTCTGCTAAAACATGATCTTATCGATACGCCTTTGCTATGAATGCTATCCATCTACATATATACTAAATATCTATGTCTGTCTGCCTGTTAACTGGTCACATCTTAACGGCTGAACGGTTTGTATGAAAGGCACACGAATAGACCATGATCTAGGTTGCAGTTCGGACATGAGATACTTTTTAAAGAGAAAACTTCTTAAGCCGCGTTGTGCGATTTTTGGTAGGGGGAAAACTTATGGATTCGCGTCACCGAAATGCGCGACATGCCTATGACGTGTTGCGTTAACTGTCAGTTATTCCAAAGTTTTGAGTTTTCACTTCTGTAAGCAGTCCTTATGACTGCCTATATTTATCTGACTTAGGTAGGTACATTCCTGTGGGGTGAAGCCGCGTACAAAAGCTAGTGATTAATAATAATAATTTGTTAGATAGGTAAGGTATTTTAAGACAGAAGTACCCTCTAATGTAAAAATAAAATAGAAACAATTCAGAAATTGTCTGGTTCTGATGCTAAGTTTGTTCAGACGGTGACAACATTCCCTATTGAATTGAACCCATATTCGAAAACATTTCACGCACGCAATACCTATTCTATTCAGGGGCGTTTCAAAGCCGAAAAGCCCGGCTTTCAATCAAAAGTGAGTCCAGGGCCTCAAGTCTGCTATTACAATAGTGTCAGAATGGTCTCGCCATTGTGAGTATTTGACTGTGTTTGTATGGCAAATCTGTCAAAAATGACACTATTGTAATAGCAGACTTGAGGCCCAGGTATAGCTACCTAGCTACACTCTTTTCCAGTTGTGTTTTGTTTTGTTGTTAATTCATATTTAAATATTTCGGCGCCTTAGTGGTGAAGAGAGTTAAGCCACACTTTTGACCGAATTGAGTTATGAACACCACCATACTCGTCGTTAAGCGGAGATTCTAGTGGTGAAGAGTTCTAAGTGATAGGTCAACTAGAGGTTTGGTTTTTCATACAGACGTGAAAGGAGTTAAATTAAACTATTATAGGAACAAAAACGCAAGTGGTGAAAGTTTTATTGGTCTTTATCTTGGAACCAGTTTAGTGTGGAATAGCTCCCTTCAAAGGCGACGATTTATTTACTTAAACCTAACCTAGAAATACCTTACATAGGCCTCCCCCAATTGGCCACGAATTTTGCCATAATCGCCACGCTTGGCAGGCGGGTTGGCGATCACAGTATGTTGTAAAAATTGCATAGAGAACGCTGCTGCCCATTCTCTAGTAAGTCCCTTAGTCGCCTTTTACGACACCCACGGGAGGAAATAGGGTAGGTAATGCTATTCTTTACGTCCGGCATCACACGGTACAGAAATACCTTACAATTATGAAATACGAATATTAGTCAGTTCTTAAACGGCACAGTCGGTACGCAACACTTTGCCAGGCGATACGGTGTGTGTTTTTTTAAAATTTAAATATACAGGATCAAATTTAATTCGATATCTATCTATAAATCCTTATAAGTGATCATTGTACAGACGCCAGCACATCAAGCTACTACAATCTGTCAAATTTATTTAATCTATTTTCAACTTTATCACTACATTATAAGGTTCAAGGTTGATTGCGAAAATTTGACAGTTTCAGGTAGCTTGACCTGCTGGCGTTTGTACTTATCATTATGAACAACTTTTACTATGGGACCAAAGCTGAAATCGCGAAAAATAATCAGCTGTTCCCTACATTTTGTGGCTTATTCCACTAATCCCCCCTGAGAGAATCCCCTCATCAATCTCAGTGGAAAAAACTGAACCTTAATGTAAAAATTCACTTTCAGGGGATCTTGGAATAAGTTATTTTTTGTTTTTTTCAATTCTAGCTTTCCCCCCTTAGCGGGATTACGAGTATCAGGGGTGAATTCTAGACTGTTTTCAGATTCCACTTATCCTCCTAAGGGGGATTTTCATGGGGGATTTGTGGAATAAGCCCATTTTGTTTGTCTTATGCATACATATAGGGAACAGCAGATTTTTTTTGATTTTTTTTCAGATGATTTTCAGCCAGGGTGACAAAATTCCGATAAAATTCCTGTTTGGTAGACGGGCGGAGGCTAACCGCTTCCGTTTCATCTTGTGCCAGACACCTACTCACCTTGCCAAATGCCTGTTAATGAAACATGTTCTAATTATAGAGATATCGAAGAACTGTGGAGATCGTAAATTCATATTTTATATACGTACGTACTAAAAGGCGACTGAGGGACTTACTAGAGAATGGGCAGCAGCGTTTTCTATGCGTTTTTACACCATACTGCGATCGCCAACCCGCCTGCCAAGCGTGGCGATTATGGCAAATCCCCCCTTTTTGGGGGAGGTCTATGTCCAGCAGTGGACGTCTTTCGGCTGAAATGATGATGAGGATTATACGTACGTACTTGACTACTATGATATCTACACTCATCTATATTTTAAAGAGGTAAAGTTTGTAAGTTTTTATATAGGAAAGTTTGTGAGTTCTATGGAAGTTTCGACCCGATTCAGAAAATTCTTTTCGTACTGGCAGAAAGCTACACTGTTGTCGAGTGCCATAGGGTATGTTTTATAGTATAAGCCGGCTTCACCCGCGTGACTTTTTCTTAAATAAAAGTAACTTAATTGACTCCTTAGAACATCAGCTATCTGCCAGTGAAAATTCCGTCAAAATCGGTCCAGCCGTTTCGGACATTCGCCGGAACAAACAGACACAGACGAAAGACGAAAATTAAAAATATGGATTTTTTTTATAAAGTATCGTATACTTAGAATTAGAATTAGAATTTTTATTTATTTGTAAGGATGCAGTTTTACATAGTATGGTGTTAATTATTTTGTTAAGTTCTATACATTCTACCACAACATATGGTGTACAAATATTCAAATGTCATTCTTAATCAATAAATTTTAAGATTTGTGATTTACAATAAGTCCATCATGAATTAATATTATTACAATGAGATAATCTGGTTTTACATAGTATGGTATTAACATTTTGTAAAGTTCTATACATTCTACCACATCTTATGGTGTACAAATATTGAAATGTCATTCCTAATCAAATAATTTTTAGATTTGTGATTTACAATAAGTCTTTGACTTTCATATGCATTTAGTAAAAAGTTGTTATTTTAGCATTACAAACAGACACTCCAATTTTATTTATTTATATAGATAGATAATGATAAATGATTTTATATCTGTAAGTAGGTTTGTACAAAAAAATTTACACGTCAGTCATATTATAAGAACTAGATCCTATCTGACTACTCTGAGAAGGAAGGTCGAAACAAACTCAGAGGTCACAGGCTCTTTTAAAGTCCCGACATAATCTTGGTCAGATCATGTGAAAACCATGTAGATTGGTGTCTAAAATGGTCTTTTGAGGAAAGAACCACACAGAACAAGTATAGTTGACTACCACGCGGGTGAAGTGCAGAAGCAAAGTAGTCGATATATCTACCAAGTTTACCAGCTAAGATTTTGATTGTTTTACAAGCCCAGTTAATCTTATCTTTGAAATGTAGGTATGTCGTATTTATTTACTACATGCTATGCCCGACATTAAAGCAATGTTTGAATTCCATACATTACTTTGATGTCGCGCATACTTGGTACTGATGACCTTGTGAAAGCACGGAACCGGTCGAGTTGGCGGTGCTTGGGGGAGGCCTATGTCCAACAGTGGACGTCTTTCGGCTGAAATGATGATGATGATGATGATACTTGGTTCAATTTTATAAAAATCTCAACCATTTATGCAAGGGTCAGGTAATTGCAGTAACTGACTGTACTATAATAGAAAAGTAGTGAAACTGGTGATTTTGATAAACGATGCTTGAAACACGTAAGTATTGTTGGCCCGTTCCCGAGTCTTGCACGTGACACAAACGGATGCAATGCCCTTTAAGACGTGACGTAGACAGTTCAGAGAAAATAACGTGACATAGACCTACACACAGGTGGCCGTTGAAATTAATAGTACTTATTAAATTTGGCGGCTGCGTGTCGCGGGTTTGATTCCCGCAAGGAATAAATATTTGTATGACCTACAAGTAGTAGTTTGTATATGTGAGTTTAAATGTTTGTAAACGCACCAACAATACCTACACGAGAAATTCCTAGTAGGCAAGGTTTAAAAAAAAATAACAACGGTAAGCAGGAAGGAATTTTATATTTTACCGTCGGATTGGGTAACAAAAAATAGATAGATAGATAGATAGAATACTCTTTATTATGTACACCATAAAGGTTACAGATATAAATGTGGAACTGTTACATATAGGATGTCTGTACGAGCCCGAGTGTCAGGAGGTACATTTGTGCGCTAGTACTGAGTGTAAAATGAGACACTTGGTTTGGTAATACGTAATATTAATAAAGTAAATGAGTTATTAAATAGGACCACACATAGGCAAATACTAGAACTTTAGTTTAAACTAGGAACATCACAATTTTATTATGAAGGACACACGTTAACACACGTTATGCATGAGAATTAGGGACAGGAACCAAACACTGCAGAAACTGTCCGCTCCCGTGCCGTGCAGACATATTTATACAAATCAGGGCCTCAAGTCTGCTATTACAATAGTGTCAGAATGGTTTCGCCATTGTGAGTATTTGACAGTGTTTGTATGGCAAATCTGTCAAAAACTCACAATGAAGAGACCATTGCAATGTTTGTACATTAGTAGACTTGGCCCCCTGGGGGTGTGTGAGGCGAGGGGCGGTGGTTAGGAACATTAGCCAATGAGGGTGTGTGTCGCCGGGGCAAAACCATTTATGCTCGCGTTTTCGGAGTTCGCGTCGAGATGTGACAACCAATCATGTATCAGTCGCCTGCGCAATACCTTTTAAGGTCGCGTTTACATGACACACCCCCAATGGTTTCTTAGAAATTCTAAGTTACTATTAATGTTTTTATTAGGACATCCTGATAATTCGTTCTGTTCTGAACAGTGTCACATGGGCGGTCTTATCGCTAAAAGCGATCTTTTACAGACAACAAATAAACATGTATTAGGATCTACCTAACTAAATTAAAATAAAGCCTTAAATAAATAAATAGTTTTCTTTTCATCGCTTCCTAAGTATTATAATCATATTACTAAAGGCGACGATAACCGACTTTTAATGATTTTATACTGAAGATAACGTCTGAACGAGTAGTGTTAATGATTTGGAAAAAGTATGTGTTAAATTAGAGTATTTTTAGATGATGTTTATATTACATAGTGAAATTAATTTGTAAAGTTATGTCCAACGCGGATAAAAAACTGAGAATCACGCAAAATCTATTTATTTATTTAAACTTCATGTACAATAGTGGTACATAGGCGGACTTAATGCCACAAGGCGTTCTCTACCAGTCAACCTTTGGGTTAAATATAAAAACAGTGGTAGGGTTCAAAAATAATGACAAAAATACTAACTTCTTGATTAAGAGAATTTATATAGTTTTATTGATACTAATATACATATACAAATAAAATAAACTAATAGATATTTTAACAAATACCACCTAATAATAATTACCATAAAAGCCTATCAAGCCTATTTTTCTGAAACCTTCACCTTTTTAAAGGTAATTTAATGATTGACCTTTTAGTATACGTGTTTTTATTAAAATACCTTTTGTTATAATAAATTAGATATTAATGCGTCTTATTTGGGATAGCGCTCCTGGATGGGCGATTCCTATTACCTACTGGCTAGACTTACGACGCATTGCGCGAGCTCAATACAGAACACGCAAGCTAACCACTCAAGGTCACTGTCATATATCTGAGTCTTAACATGCACGGTTTCAGATTATTGAGTTTAATTCGAAAATCTCAGTAACTAAATCTCGGCCACCGCGCGTCGAGAGAATGTGTCAGTAGTTTCGGGGATAAGGGGGGGAAATGGTAGAGTATGAGTATGGTATGGCAATTTTCTTAAATAGCTTTGAAACTATTTATTTTAGAGTTATAAAAAAAGAATTGACCCTCAAATCAACCCGTCTGTTCATAAAACCAGGAAAACAATGAAGGGTTCCGTAGTTGGGATGAATTTATCCCAAGAACAAACTTAACATTGTAATTGAAAACATGTTCTCCCAATCAGAATGTAAGGGAGAACATGTTTTCAAGCCTAGTACTTTTTGTTAGGTTACTCTGGTCAGTAAGTTGTGCACAGCGTGTCGTGAACAGAATACCGTCTTCACATTTAGATTGCACCAGTGTGAAGCCGGGGCGGGTAGCTAGTAGATAATAAAAAAAAGAGAAAGAGAAGTTTAAGTACAGACGGCTACATATCAAGCTATACTTTTCTAATATAAGCGGATCACGCATTGCCTAGGATTTAGAACAATGAGAGGTCAGCTTAAACTGTAAATGTACAGTCAGTATACACAATAAGCTGACGCCCCCTTGCATAAATGGTTGAGATTTTTTTGAATACGGATCGATAGAATTTTATAATTCTTAATTTAATTTAAATACCTATATGAAATCTACCCAAAACTAGAAAAAAAATTAAAATCGTACGATTTGTTAATAAAAAAATCTCAACCATTTATGCAAGGGGGGGTCAGCTAATTGTGTATACTGACTGTACCTATAGCTTGATATGTAGCCGTGTGTACCAACTTCCACGCACCTTACTAAAAAAAAACCCAGCCAAGTGCATGTCGGACCACGCACAATGAAGGTTTCCGTAGTTGGGACGAATTTATCCCAAGAAAAAACTTACGATTGTGTGGGAGGACATGTTTTACAACTGCAAATTTAAGTTGGTCGACTATTACTCGGTAACTTTTAAATAATAATAATAATAATAATCATTTAATTCAGTTAACACATCCATAGAGTTAAACATTAGGTGATTATAATTATGATACTAGCCTACAACTACTCTAGCTATCACAATAGTGTGATAACTAGAACAGTTGCAAACTAGTATTGAGATCAATAAAATAAAATAAACAAAACAAAACAAATCCAATGCAAAAGCACCAGCGGTTACATTGCATGCAAAGACCCCCAGTGCTTTCGCATTGGACTATCAATACTTTCATATACTGCCCTCAGAATGCTGTTGCCAATGCCACAGCTCCTCAGCATCAGGGAGGCAGCTCTCTTGCGAAATAATCATCTGTACGCGCCTCCATAAACATGCCTGATGCACTACAGAACCGGGGCAGCCGCAACAGCACCCTGAAGGCATTATAGTAAAGCTTAATTAGCTGTGATAGTTTTCTTAAATGTTTAGTAGTTATACATAACGAAGTTCATTTATTTATTTATTTATTTATGTACACACAAAATAGTTGACAGGACAATATATTAACATAAAAGAGCACAAAGGTACTGCTTATTTCAAAAGAAATTTATTATTTTATAATTATTTATAATATTTTTTTTTTTTTTTTTTTTTTTTTTTATATATTTACATATCTCGGGACCCTGGGGTCCCGGACCTTTGGAAGGCGTACGAGGAGCCAAAGCCAACTCGCAGAGGCCCGTTAGACGCTTTTTAATTAATTGAGGCACCAACCAACGATTATCCCTGTACCCACTATGCAAGTGCACCCAAGGACAACCCCCGGTTAGTGTAGAACTATTGCAGGATATGGAACCAAAGATATTGGACTATGGGTTTGGGTGGTTAAAATGGACCGGTTACCAAAAACTATGGAAGGACTATGGCCCTGCCTGATCAATGTTTTTTTAAACACGGATAAAATGGCAGGGGGTGACTTGCACACTCAATAATGGGCCCCCGAAAACGGTCGCTAGCACATAGTGACGTAGCGACAAGGGGGCAACATGTCCTGAGGTGCTCGAATCCTCACTTTACGTGTAGGGAAGGCACCCTAAAAAATATATTTAATGATTTTATTTTACTACTTTGTCGGCGTGATTAATATCGACGCTTGAAAGGCAATATTGACTAAACGACAATACGACATGTTGGTAACGTTACACTTTGGCATTTTAAAGATTTTTTTTTCCAAAAAGAAAATATAAAATGCTCCAGTGTATACCTACTCTATTAGAGTATACTCCACTAAAAAATATAAAATGCCTATACCATTTTAAAGTATTCGTTTTTTTTTTTTGAAAAATAATAATTTAAAATGCTCTAGTGTAACGTTGCCAACATGTCGTTTGGTCAATATTGCCTTTCAAGCGTCGATATGTATACCCATACCAAATTACAGCTTTCTAGTCATCATTAGACATCAATACAACTCTCTACGTTCATAATATGTTATCCTACTGAATTACTATTTCATGAAATCATGACTTATAGGATTATATTAACTTAAGGAGTTGTATTACTTATTCTCATGGTTATAATTCCGTAAATAAGTACATAATGGTGCCGATTCCCTTGTTCACAAACTAAACTACTACTACTCCACGACCTCATTCCACCGGCCCCCTTCTACCATCGGACATCTAGACGCACTGCAAGTTACCACGCCTACCTGGTTGATATTCCACCAACTCGCACTAAGCGTTTTCAAACGTCTTTTATAATGCGCGCAGCAAAGGAGTGGAACTCTCTGCCTGCGTCTGTGTTTCCGAACGCATACAACCCTAATCTATTCAAAGTGAGAGTGAACAGGCTTCTTCTGGGTAAGCTCACTCCATCGTAGACTTTGTCTCTGTCATCCAGACCTAGACTAAAGTCAAGAGCAAACTCGTAGCAGAATAAAAAAAAAAAAAAACTAAATTTAAGTTCAGTGCATCTTTTTATTTTTCTTTCATTACGAAAAGGACAGAAAATAAATTTTAGTTTAGTCCTGTCAAATTAATCAGCGCTTGACGTATTTTGACGTAATTTTAGTCGGCAAGTTTTTAATCACGTCTAAACTTGTAAGGAGTAGTGACAGGCGCGGATTAATTTGACAGGACTAAACTAAAATTTATCTTCTGTCCTTTTCTTAATAAAATAGAAAGAAAAAGATGCACTGAACTTAAATTTTGTTTAGTTTGTGTACAAGGGAATCGGCACCAATGTGCTACGGTCGCGTATCATACTTTAATCGACATACCTACACCCAGACAATGAGCTGCAAAAAACCTAAGATAATTTAAATTTCGAGGGCAACCTTTGCGCTTCCCCCTTAAGAGGACATACTACGGACTATTAAAGTAGTGGCGCTAGTGGACCGATGTATGCGCTCTTAAGCTAATTTCGCCTAAGTTACCACGATAAGATTTTTTACAAAATAGATCGGCGATACTCGGAACTTTACACCTAAGGGAAAGTATGACGGGAACTACCGTCTGACGTCATCATCCCAACAAAAACTTTTACGTAATAAATACCTACGTCAAACAATCTTACGAAATATATCCCGTTGCAATAAAAAAATCCCTAGACTGTGACTGAATGAAATGATTTGATATTCATGTCTAGTGCGGCGGAGCACTTATCGTAACCCAACAAGGTTCATATTTCTGTAACGAAAAATTGATTATAATAATAGCGTAGTGTTCCTGCCAGGTGTACTTGGCTTGTAACAATATTCTAATTTAACTATAGTCTGGCAGCCCTTGATCTAATTTGAGTTAGCTAATCGCGTGTCTAGTCTGTTTTTAGGTCGAAAACTGTCTAGTAGATATATCGCCTTGTTGAATGAATTTAGTATTATTTTATGTCTGTATATCGTTCAGCCAGTTATTTATTGGCACATTATATTTTTTCACATTTTACAGAAACGAGGGTCTAAGATTTTAAATGTATGAAATTAATAAGAAAATGTGAAAATCGCGGGCTAGTTTAGCGCTTACTTTGCTTTTTTGTTTACTTTTACGCATAGTTAACGCAGTGGCTCAGAGATTGGCATATGCGGTAGTCACGGGTTCAACTCCTGGAAGTCAAAATAATGTTTGTTTGGCCGCCAGAACTTGGGTCTAGTCATTTGTGTATATAAGATTTGTGTTTGTAAACGTACGGAAATTCCAAATGTGGGTCACATTTTGAAAAACTGAGAATCACACAAAAACTATTTAAGCGTATTTTTCTGAAACCTTCACGTTTAAAAAATATAATTTAATTGTTGATCTTTTAGTATACGTGTTTTATTAAAATACCTTCTGTTTTATGTATTTAAATAAATTTAATAATTCGTCTTATTTGGGACAGCGCTCCTGGCGTACGTCGCTTGTATGATGCCCACCGATCCGCCTGGTAGACGGTGTTCAACATTCCCACCGGGCTGTTGTTTATTGAGAAAACTCCGACTCCGGTTCCGGAATCGGCCTTTGATCCGTCGCTGTATAAGTACTCTCATCTCTTTCGGGCCTGTATAATTATATATCGAACTAGCAGCCCGTCCCGGCTTCGCACGGGGTAGACAATACGAAAGACATTTTAAGACTCATTTTTCTACACCTTCGGTTACATTGTTCAAATTTTACCAAGGATCCCTAATTTTTTTCAAAATGAAATGTAGCTTATGTCAAATTGGAAGAATGTAGCATTCTATTGGTGAAAGAATTTTTTTAATCGGCCCAGTACTTTTTGAGCCTATTCATTACAAACATACAAACATACAAAAATAGGTACAAATCTTTCCTCTTTATAATATTAGTGTAGAAGTGTAGATGTAGAAGTGTAGATAACAAATCAATTGTAACACATGCTAAAATGGAGTGACTTTATGCTTACATAAAGTCACTCGATTTTAGCATGTGTTACAATTGGGGAACCGCGGGAGCAGCTAGTACTTATACTAGCTGCTCCCGCGGTTCCCCCGCAAAGTTTCGATTCCGTGGTTTCCAGGCAAAATTTTACTACTTTAAGTTACATTATTGCAATTTTCTTAAGGATCTCTAATTTTTTTGAAAATAAATTGTTGCCTATGTTACTTCCTGATAATTAAGCTATCTATTAGTGACAAAATGGTTCAAATCGGTCCAGTAGTTTCGGAGCTTATTCGATACAAACAAACCAAAATTAAAAAACTTTGTAATATTAGTATAGATGTAGTATGATGTATTTAAGATGTCAACAACACCTAAAAGTTCTTTTCAGGAAATATCAACCAAGTAGAATAAGACACAGGGCTTACCCCACGTAATCACGTGTTGGTTGGTATGTTTACTTCGATGTTACTTGACAGATAACGGACAATACGTCGTATTACTAAAGATCAATATTTACAAGTACCTAGTCAAGATTTATTTATGCTACTTCAAAACCATTATTTGTTGGGGTAACTTACAACTTCTATTTCTGCACCATCATCCGGCTGAGCACAATTCATCAGACTTCTTCGAAAAAATTTGGCTAGATAATGCATACTAAGCAATGGCGGGTGACCACTGAAAATCAGCGCTGTGCTGTGGTTTCCTCATAGCACAGCATCATGCTGAGTGGAAGCCTTCTTGTCACAATCATGAGCATGACATTACTTAGTATGTACATTAACTACCTATATTTTTTGTTGTTTGTTTCTGTGACAAATAAAACTAATTTTATCTTTCTTTTTTTAACCGACATTCCAAAAAGATGTTCTCAATTCGGTTGTATATACATATATATGTATATATATATATATTTTTTTTTAATGTTTATTACTTCAGAACTCCGTCGCTTATGAACCGATTTGGAAAATTATTTTTTTATTTGAAAGGAAGATTGGTCTCATTTTAAAATCCAGTTCTGAATGATGGGATTCATGAGGAATTGAGGGAACTCCTCAAATTTTATAGGCAAACATATAGAGATTTTTGTATTTTCATCAACAACTCAAGAATTTGCATTCAGAAAGTATCATTCGATGAAGTAGAACTAATGAAGAAGACCACAAATGGCCACCGGAACTCCAAATTTTTTTTAATTTTAAATTTTTTTTATTCTAGGTACATCGTCTTCACCTATAAATATTAATAAATGTATACAAACTATTGTTAACATTTTAAAAGAGTAAGTATGGAGTTTCTTGCCCATTCTTCTCCATACATAACTACCTTTTGGAAGGCGCAATTAGAATCAATTAACTATTCATGTAATTTTTGACGTTCAAAAGTGCATCTTCATGCCTATTTGAAAATTTGACTTTGACTTTTGACTTCAATGATAAGTATTTCACGGGTGGCGATAAGATATTTCGGAAAAACACTAAAAAGTGAAAAAAAACTTTAATTTCGGAAGTCGGTGGCAAAAAACAATAATACAGAACCAAGAACACCGACTTCCGAAATTAAAGTTATTTTTCACTTTTTAGTGTTTTTTTTTTTAAAGTTGGTAGTTTTTTTTTTTTTTTTTTCGATAATAAGTCGGTGAATTCAGTAGCAGCTGTAGCCAATACTGATACAATACCTAGTCTTTAGGTACACATATTAGAAATATATTTTCCGCCGTCCAGATTGTCGAAATGCAACAGTAACTCTGTCTGTCTGTCTTTTTCACTGGATGAACGGATTTCGGTGAAATAAGGTTAGGACATAGGATACTTTTTATTTATCCCGGTAGTACGTGCCCGTGGGATAGTTTTTGATCTCCACGCGAGATATCGCTGGCAGAAGCTAGTAGGTATTTGATTCGACACGGTTGGCGCAGTGGTTAAGCGATTGACTGCTGCGCTGCGTGTCGCGGGTTCGATCCCCGCACGGAACAAATATATGTATGATCTACAAGTATTTGTTCCGGGTCTGGCTGTTTGTGTATGTGAGTTTAAATGTTTGTAAACGCACCCACGAGACAGGAGAAATTCCTAGTGTGGGGCAACGTTTTTAAAAGAAAGAAAGAAAGAAAGAATATTTTTCTCATGACGAAAGCATGGTTTTTAAAAGCTTTTATTCTTCATTTACTTACTGTTACTATGCGTAGAAAGTTAGCTTTTAACAGGACTCCGCAATGCGGAACACTGAACTTCCAAATCAATACATCTCTGTCGTCTCTGCATTGGCATGTCTGCTTTGATATAGAAAACCGGTCAAGTGCGTGTCAGACCACGCAAAATGAAGGGAGCCATAGTTAGGGTGAATTTATCCCAAGAACAAACTTAACATTGTAGTTGTTAACAATGTTCACCCATACGTCGATATACATGTTGGATTTTTGAGATGGGGCAGTTAGGGCAGGTACATTTACCGTTGTAGCTAACGGAAAACGGTCTTAGGAGACTGTCCTTATTTTTTTTTTTGAGAAATTTTGATGCCTATTCACAGATTTTGAAAAAAAAAATTACCTACAGTCAGCAAGAAAATAAGAAAATTGTCAATTTTCACAATAACTTTTTTTGATGCCAATCGATCCTGTTTCTTATAATTATCAAAAAAAAATAATGGACCAACTGAGGTTTGAGTACCACAAAAGTCAGAAATCGCAAAAAACTTCTCCCATACATTTCGTAGGAAATGAGACTCCCAACTTACTTTTTTATTATGGATAGACTGCAAAAATATGTCGCAAAAATGTCCTTATTTTTTTATTTATTTCATTTAGAAGCTTGATTTTTTTTAGGACTTTATGAGATCGTAGACATTAACGTGTTTGTATTAATTTCAATTTGATAGGTCCACGTGTTCCTGAGAAAAATGGTCTCGACAGACAGACAGACGGACGGACAACAAAGTGATGATGTGTTCCGTTTTTTCTTTCTCAGGTACGGAACCGAAAAATAAATTACCGTAATAAAAAAATCTTCTATTTGTGTGAAAACTACTGCTAGGAAGAAAATGAACTCTGATATGACAAATAATAGGGTTGTATGGAAAAAAAAAACACGTTGCAACGACCCCTAATAATCTCTGATAAGGGCGGGAGGATACTGATTAGTGATAAGATAATGCTACTCAAAAAAGATCGAAGAATTTACTTAACTAATACAGGCAAAGTTTATTATCAGTGACCTTAAAACGGCATGAAACTCAAACCTCTAGAAAAAACAATAGTGTCAAATTGACTGCGCCATCGTTATCACAAAATATCACTCAAAATATCAGGTATCAGTGGACCTATTTTATTTTTCAAAAATTTGAAATGTTATTAAAATTATGGGATGTGAGATAAACTGCAATTGAACAGCATACGTTTTCTACTAAGACTGTCAGGAAATGAAAGAATCAACAGCTGTCTACTCTGATTTGTGTGAATATTTTGTAACCTTATGTAAGTATGCTAGAAAAATTGTTGTAAATCCTGTGAGGGTAAGTAAAGCTACCTCACAAAAAATTTATAGACCGCTCTTAAGACAATTCCTTTGACCAAAAAAGCATAATATAAAACAGCAAAGATCAGAAAGAAGTATAGGATGCGAAGATAAAGATTCTATTCGATGTCCACGATGAAAAGCAGCAGATAACGTATTTTTTACTGGGTTGTTGTAACTTGCTGGTATGGCTTTTCACTGCGAGGATAAATAAATAAATAAATATCTGAACCGTGCGATACAATCTTCGGATGCCATACCATGCATATATTATATATGTAGGCATCATTCGTTTTATTCTTTCTCCATGTGTGTACAACAACGTATCTAGACTTGGCTTGTTTAAATGACGATATTAAATCTATACGCTACAAAAATCTTAAATCCACTCACTGATAGACAACGCAAACCCTTCTAGGCCGAGCTGTTCGCTCGGTCTAAAAAAAAGGGGTATCGTGTTACCCAGTTACTGGGTTGTGGAGGTCAGATAGGCAGTCGCTCCATGTAAAATACTGGTATTCAGCTGCATCCGGTTAGATTGGAAGCCGACCCCAACATAGTTGGGAAAAGGCTAGGCAGATTGATTCGTACAGGCTTCCGAAATTATTTGGTGACGAAACACTATCCCTACTCCTAATTCTGATGGTGTACTAGTTAGTTTAGTTTAGGAAAATTATTTATTAACATAAAAGTATACATAGCTGTAGAACTTAAAAGTAAAGTTACAGTCACACTAATATTAATAACAACACTTTTACAGGCTAAGAGCACCTTTATAAGTATTTAATAGTAATGGTTACAACTTATTACACCATGAGGCGCTTATTCATTAAAGCTTAAACATTAACATAAAATTATTGTGATAATTTCATTTATAACATGAGGGGGTAGCAGCAAATACTTAACTACGCGCACAGCGTAAGTGCGACCGTCGACCAGTGCAAGCGGTAGCTCAGGTGATCGCGTGTAACCACCAGCGCGGCACAAGCCACCGCGCCTCCCGCGCGCTCACCTGTATAGGGTGAGAGCGGGGAAGCGCTGGCGCATCGTACGGGCCCAGCTACGACACGTTATCAGTATTATGCGCAAACAACACGTAGTGATGGGGAAGCTTGTATGTACCGTATCTATCGATTTGTCGCAAGTCTCTCAATTTAATTTGACCTATGTTAGCAATCAATTTATTTTGATGACATTTATTTTTGTTGTAAAATTTACGAGTTAATTTTAGAATGAATTTAGTAATTGCTAGGTAACTTTATATTTGTGTGTATTTCTTTAAGGTTAGTTTTAAACGGAGTATTAAACGCAATTTTAACTGCTTTATTCTGAATTATTTGTAACAGGTTATAACTAGATTGGCAAGTGCTACTCCATACCGGACAAGAATAGGTGATGCAAGGTCTAATTAGGGTGATGTATAACCTAAGTTTGGTGTTAGCGCTGAGCTTACTTTTTCGGTTAAGTATAGGACTGAGAGAACCGAGTGCTTGAGCTCCTTTAATGCGTAATTTATTGACATGCCTTGTCCAGTTGAGCTTTTTATCCAACGTAACGCCAAGATAGCGAACTTCTGTGGTCCACGGAATCAATTGCCCAGCGATTTTTAATTGTCTTTTTGGGGTACGTTGGCGTGTGAAAAGTATCGCCTCAGTCTTGGATTCGTTCAACTTCAGCTTCCATTTGTTGAAATAAGATTGAAGTAGTTCAAGCGACAACTGAAGTCTACTTATGATAATGTCGATGTCATCATCGCTTGTGTACGATGCTGTATCGTCGGCAAAACAGGCCAGATGAGTACTGATCTGCACAGGAACGTCACTCACGAATAAAATGTAGAGGTAGGGACCGAGCACCGAGCCTTGAAGAACTCCTGCTGATACCGCCCGGGACGAAGACCTGTCAGTACCAATATGAACCACAAATTTGCGGTTATTAAGGTAAGATTGGATAAGTTTTACTAGCTCAATTGGAACGCCGTAACTAATAAGCTTGTATAACAGGCCTTCGTGCCATACGGTATCGATTTTTCGATGTCCAGAAGGAACATACCGGTAGACTGCTTAAGATTAAGATGATAGGAAATGTGTTCTGAGACTCGAGCCAATTGTTGAACCGTAGAGTGAGAGGAACGAAAGCCAAATTGCTCGTTCATAATAAGCTGGTCAGAGCAACGTAGCAAGCGATTATTATATCATGACCTTAAACAGCTTGCCTAGAACAGGAAGAAGGCTAATAGGCCTGTAACTAACTGGTAAAGAGGAGTCCTTTCCAGGTTTTTTAAGTGCAATAACCTTTGCAGTTTTCCACTTATCGGGAAAATATCCTAACTTTAAGCAGCCGTTGAAAATTTTTGTGGTAAACACAATAGATTTTTGAGACAGATTTTTGAGCATAATGTTGTGTATACCGTCATCACTTGGAGCCTTCCTGGTCTTGAGTTTACGAATAACATTCCAGACTTTAGTTGGCCGCACAGGTAGATGTAATTCATTTATGACATGATCATTTAAGTGGGTAGTGGCTGAATGAACGACCCTATCGACACTATCGTTTATCCAGCTACTAGTAAGATTTATGTTCATCTCGAAAGCATCTGCAAGGGCATCACATTGTTCAGGGATGGTGGTTGTAAGAGTGCCCTCAGGTGTTTTGAGTGGAGGTATTGAGTCTGATCTGGGTTTTAATGACTTAGCCAGTCGCCAAATATCATTGCTAGGATTGTCAACTTTCGAAAGTTTAGTGTTCCATATTTTATCTTGATATTTCGTTATAGCATAATTAATCAAATATTGTAATTTATTGATTGCTGATCGTAATAGTCTTTTTTCTGAAAGGGACACTTTTTGTTCCTTTCGGCGAAGTTGATTTTTGTGCTTTATCATTTTTGCGAAATTAGGTAGTTTAATGCAAGTATTTACGTGTACTTTACTGGGAATAAACTTGTCTCTGGCAACAGTAAGACACTGATGTAGGTAGTTTACGGCGTAGTCGATTTCAGGTTCGGATTTAAACACCTTCGAGTTTAGCGAGATCTTTTGGTCAAGAAAGGACCGGTATTTATCCCAGTCAGCGTCACAATATCGGTAGTGCTTGAAATCAGGTTTACGTGAGCATTGACCATTTACTGTAAAGAGTACAGGAAAGTGGTTTGATGAAAGGGCAGGTATTGCACGAACCTCATGTATACTATTAACATTTAGCGCCAGAATCAGATCAGGATTTGTAGGAGTAAGATTTGGTCTATAGTTAACCTGAGTAGGTGAATCAGGGTAATGTATCACATAATCATGTTTAAGCATGTGGTGAAAGAGTATATTACCACGGGTATTGACATAACTACTATTCCAATAACCGTGATTGGCGTTAAAGTCTCCCATTATTACAACATGAGGCCCCAGGGAAAATAAAATATCTATGTCACTGCATTCGAGCTGCAAGTTTGGAGATTGGTAAGCTGAAACGAAAGACATAGTCTTTCCCGCTAATTTTTAAACCAATAGTAACCGCTTCAATGTGCTTAGTTTTGGAAACAGCGATGGGTCTAACCTCAAATCTCTCATTGACCAGAATGGCTACACCTTGTCCCCGCCCACTGTGGTGCTTGTCTTGTCGATAGCAGTTAAATCCTGGTGTCTTTAAGGGAGTATCGCAAGTAAGTTTAGTTTCACATACAGCTATTATATCAATGGATAGGGAAGATACCGCTAACTCAAGTAATTCAGGCACTTTTGAGCGAACTCCATCGGAGTTCCAAGATAAGAGTCTTAACTTATTGCTATTATACATAGTGTCCAAGATGGGTCAGAACTAGCATAACCTTATCTAACATAGATTCACAGGCAGTAAATTGTGGTTTAAGGTTTTTAACACAGGTAAGTATTTCCAACGTCTCTTTTGTCATAGGGTCGTCCGGTGGTAAGTCCAAATACTCGTTAGGAGCATAATCATGATTGGTGTGGGTTTTTGCAGCAGTAGCATATGAAAGCTTCTTGAATGAGGGTGGTAAATTAGTAGGAGGTGCAGACGGGTGATGGACCGCCACGGCTTGCATCGGCCTAGACTGGTTCTCGTGCCTAGCTTGCGCTCGTTTCAGGTAGGCAAGACGGGTCTCGCATTTGTGAAATTTAGCGGGGTGATTCTGATCACAATTACAACATCGTGCAGGTTCAATGCGGTCTTTTTTAGGACATTCTCTCGTTGCATGAGGTTCAGTACATTTAACACACCTAGCGGGCATATTGCAATTTCTCGATGCGTGCCCGAAGCTTTGACATCTGTAGCGAAGCTTTGACGATGGTGTACTAGTAATAGTGAGTGGGGCTTTCCATTAGGCGTACCCTTCCTTCAGTCTCTGGAAGTTTGGAGTATTGATTCAAGAGATTCAAAGACTGTAATTCTTTCTACCTATCTTTTTCAGAGCGGCTAGCCCGATAATGAAACGCGATGACTCAACCAAAAGCTTCTCAAAATACGCGCAGCGACGCCTGAGTGGACAAGGAGCGTCCTTCGCCCTCGCTGGGTGGCGGCAAAACTCCTTGACTATAAGCTCAGTAGCACAGAACTCAGCTTATCTTTCTGAGAAACTCACACTCGCGGAACAGTAAGTATTATTTAAGCTGATAACAAGAAACGACTCATCATTATCGCCATATACCCTTAGCCCAATTTAATCGAGTCTGCGCGGTGTGTCGTCGAGCGCCTTAAATCCTGAGTTGAGCTACACGTTTACTGACAAATGCTTGCACTGACTGGACAGGTCCAATCAAAATTGTGTGGTTCATTCCTCAAAAGACCATTTCAGACACGGATCTACATGGTCCTCACATGATCTGATCAAGATTATATCTGGATTTTAAAAGAGACTTTGCCCCTGAGTTTCTTTCGCCATTTCTTCTCAGGGGTAGTCAGATAGGAAATGTTGACTTCATCTAACTTATTTTTATTTTTTATATGTCGTGTAAAAGTGATTCCGATATCATATTTACAGAATAAACCATTTCATTTCATTTCATTGTCGATGTCACTGCCTCCATCCGTACATCCCTATTAATTAGTCGACATCTCAATAGTAGGGTTACTACTAGTGGCACCGAACCGATTTTGTACCTATATTGGAGGTTTCTTCCTCTTAAACCATTGTCAAAAACAAATCAGGTATCATAAGTGACTTGCGTGTGTGCGACTTTATCCCCGATCATAACTGTTTGTAGCAAATTTTGTTAAGAACAGGAACTAAAGTTGTACACACGGCCACAAATCAAGCTATACATATCCAGTTTAGGCTGATCGCGCACTGTACGGAAATACTATATATTGCGAGATCAGCCTAAACTGGAAATGTATAGCTTGATTTGTGGCCGTGTGTACTACGTTATAGAGTAATTTAGTTGATATTTGATGTTTTTAGAGAAAAAGAAGAAAGAGCGCAATCAGAACCAGTTTCTTGGTACAAATTAGTAAGTATTTTTGCAAAATATTTTAATTTTTATTAGCAATAAAGAAGTTTTCTCCGATGCAGTAGACTTTTATTTAGGTAGTTCTTTTTTTCCATATTTTGTTTTTTGCTTGAGTAGGTATAGTTTTTCACTATATTTGCTGGTATATTGGCGTGTGCTAGCTGACATATGGCAAATAATTTAATTTACTGTTCTGTGTCTCGTAATGTTAATTACTTTCTACTATTGTATAGAATCAAGTTTACCTAATTGAACAGACAGATGTGGCTGAGGAGTTTGTTGCGCCACTTCTTATTCCCAGCTAAAGCACTAGGAAGTAGTGAAGGGTGGTTAAATGAATGACTTTTGATTTTGATTTTACAACCGTGAAAATTACCAAAGCGCTTCAAGGGACATCGAGAGGTTTAAAAAGTAACTTGATTATATTTTTTTTTATTATAATTATTCTGGTAATTCTTATCCTACCTGAGACAGATTCGGCTATACAGTTCGTCCAAAACATGTGACTTCGGGCAATTTTTTTTTTTAATTCAATTACTTTTACCAGAATATTATATACAACCAATAAATGGAATGATACGAGGATTCCAAGCCCTTTCTTGACCAAATCAACTTGATACAATGGTTAATTTAACTCCACAGTACAGGTACGCTAAGCCGTGCGAGATACTATTCCTGCTTTTTGGAATATTCCTCTCCTGCATCAATGGTTTCTTCGTGCCTCTGGGCGTCATCATCTATGGCGAGTTCACATCACTCCTCATTGACCGCACGATTATGGTCGGAACTTCAACCGAGACTTATACCATTTCGCTATTCGGTGGAGGCAAAATACTGTAAGTTATCTACTGGTTTGTTTAATCATATGTGGTCATTACGCTAATCGAATAGCCAAATAAAGGATGTCAAAAAGCCAGCATCCTGCATCATGCACTTAGCCTATTGCTTACTGGGTTGTGAATGTTGTGAGCGACTTCAAGCCACAATTTGCTGTGGAATATGATCGTGTACCTAACATGGACTTTAACTCGGGATCTAGCAATTCCCAGACGGATTTCTTTATTGAACTACGCTAGTAAAACCATTTCAGGTAAGTACGATCCAAAATCTGTGATCGAATTTGGACCAACCCTGGTCGTTTTCCCATTTTAACGGTCGTTCAATCCAGGTCCTGGTTTAGTTCCTGAATAGGAACTCCTATTCAGGCACTGCTATACATCAGTGCACGTTTATGTCTGATACGATAATGATAATTAACTTTATAACGTGTTACAGTACAAATGCATCGAGAGCAGAGAACAGGGAGGCGTTGATTCAAGACTCCCAGGCTTTCGGCATCGGCTGCACAGTGTTCTCGATTGGCCAGTTCATCGTCGGCGCCATCAGTGTCGATATCTTCAATTATATGGCACTTAAACAGGTGAGTAAGATTCAATGAAAGGATATTATCGAACGTAGAAACGTTAGACACGGCACAACAAATTAATTTTAGGTAGAGCAAGCTAATTTCGTAATGAAATGAAATGAAATGAAATCGTTTATTCTGTAAATAGGATATCGGAATCACTTTTACACGTCATATAAAAAATATAAAAACAAGCTTGAGGAAGTCGACATTTCCTATCTGACTATCCCTGAGAAGAAATGGCGAAACAAACTCAGGGGTCAAAGTCTCTTTTAAAGTCCAGACATAATCTTGGTCAGATCATGTGAGGACCATGTAGATCCGTGTCTGAAATGGTCTTTTGAGGAAAGAACCACACAATTTTGAGTGGACCTGTCCAGTCAGTGCAAGCATTTGTCAGTAAACGTGTAGCTCAACTCAGGATTTAAGGAGCGACTCGACGAACAATACCAAAGAAAGGACATTTGGGTAGGCCGCATAAAGTACTCAAAAAACCAGACCATCATTAAAACTACTTGAGAAAGAGGAAAAAAGAGATAATCTTAAAGAAAACAAATGACCCACATAGTGCTCACATTCACAATAATTAAAGTAATATATGTAATACTTTTCAAAGTAAATATTCATGTCATTTTGTATATAATATTTAATAATGTCAATAATTAGGTATGTATATAAAACGTTGTATAATTATTAAAATGTCAAGTTTTACGGTTTAATCAAACGGCTTTAAGCAGAGCGAACAGTTCAATCCCAAGCTTTTTTGTCTTCTAAATAATCAGAAATATTATTTATAACATATAACGTATAACATCAGCATTCTCTTGTGATGTTATAATTATGATGTTAATCCCAATTTATTTGGGGTCGGTGCAAAATTTCTCTTTCTTTCATACTTTTATATTACCTACTTAGGCGCACGTTACACGTAAAGTATTTACTGTGTTCCGCCAATAAATACTAATGTATCGTGGTATTTATTGAACGTGTAATTAGCGTACTGATGAATGTCAATATTTAATCATGGATTTCTATATTCCGTATTGACGATCCTTCGGAATGTGACAATAATTGAACGTCTCACTTGGAAAATTTGTGAAAATTAATGCAAATTTTTGTCTTGGGGTAATAGCTTTTCTCATCACTGTATCTTGCTTTGTTAAAAATAGTGTTACCATTGTTAGAAGTTCTTCAAAGCAAATATCGGGCATTCGAAAATAATTCTCGTAATCATCCATTTCGCCATGTAGTTTCATTTCGGCCATTAAATTCAAATGGGTGTACCTTTCTCTATGTAGGTACCAGTTTTTTGACCACCGTGTTCTTTTAACTTTTTTTTTTAAACCAATTGCAAAAATAATAGCCACACAAGCTTTAATTTTTAGCTGTATGTCCATTTTAACGTGTACGTACGTCAGTATTTAGACCGGTTTCTTAGCAAGAAACCGGACTAAATACTGACGTAATAAATATTGAACGTGTGTCTGGTGTATTAATCCATCAATAAATACAGACGTCTATCAATAAATACTGAACTGACGAATCGCAGTAAATACTTTACGTGTAACAGGCGCCTTATACATATACTCTATTTTTTTCGTATATAAAACTACAAAATATTGTGTTAAAGGTCTGCCATCGAATATACAATTAAGTAATCCTGATTCCCGATGACATACTTTTGGGACTATGTGACTTAGCTAGTAGGTTCAATAATCAAGGCTCAAAAAGATCAATTAGTAAATCAACTGGGAGAGGGTCATTGAAATGTCTGTGAAAGTTACTTTTACCTGGTATTCGGATGTTGCACCCCTATATACAATGTTCCAAATGCTTTCAGGTCGACAGGCTAAAAGCATTGTTTCTGCGAGCTGTACTTCGTCAAGATATCACGTGGTATGACTTGAATACCACCATGAACTTCGCCACCAAAGTGTCCGAGTAAGTATACACACAACCGGTATCAGTTTTTTCCTTTACTCTGTGTTTCTGATTAACTTCTCAGTCACATTTATTGACTCCCTTGGAAGTCGCTCCTCTAAAACTTTTCACCCTGGGTTTCTCTACCATGTAACTACACGTGTGCCAAGACTATGAACGTAAAGTAATTCGATTCCCTATCAGGCAAAGTGTAATTGGTTTTCCCATTGAAATATAATTTTTAGTTCAGAAGCAGTCTGGAGCCAGGATTTATGTCCTGTTATTGACAATAGGCTCGGTCCCTTTTACGTAAGATATCAACATTTTCGCCACCCCTTCTCTCTAAGTACTCCTTACTTATCTTTCCTTCATCATCATCATTTCAGCCGAAAGACGTCCACTGCTGGACATAGGCCTCTCCCAAGCACCGCCACTTCGACCGGTTCCGTGTTTCCCGCATCCAGCGGATTCCTGCGGCTTTCATAAGGTCATCGGTCCGCCTTGTGGGAGGCCTTCCAACGCTACGTCTTCCGGTACGCGGTCGCCACTCCAAAAACTTTCGGCTCCAACGGCTATGTGTTCTGCGCGCAATGTGCCCTGCCCATTGCCACTTAAGTTTGGCAATTCTTCGATCTATGTCGGTTACCTTGGTCCTCCTGCGGATCTCTTCATTTCTGATTCGATCACGTAGGGAAACTCCAAGCATAGCCCTCTCCATTGCCCTTTGGGTGACTTTTAGCCTTCTAATAAAGCCATTGTGGGCGACTACGTTTCAGTGCCATATGTCATCACTGGCAACACGCACTGGTCAAAGAGTTTCATCTTGAGACACTGCGGTATGTGGGACAAGAAGATATTGCGTAGCTTCTTTGTTTCGTATCTTATCTTACTCCTACTCTAAAACAGAGTTGATTTTATAGTATGATGTTAATCTAATTCCATTTTTTGTTTAGTGACATCGAGAAGTTTCGCGAAGGGATCGCGGAGAAAGTGCCCATCTTCATTTACCTGGTTATGTCCTTCGTAACCTCAGTGATCATTTCCTTCATTTACGGCTGGGAGCTCACTCTCGTGATCCTATCGTGTACACCGGTTGTGATAGCCACCACGGCAATTGTTGCTAAGGTTGGTAAATCTTTATATCTGCATCACCATAGTTCCCTCATTGGTGCCGATTCCCTTGTTCACAAACAAAACAATACACAAAATTAATCAGCGCTTGACGTAAATTGACACAATTTGAGTCTGCAAGTTTTTAATCACGTCTATACTTGTATGGAGTAGTGACAGGCGCTGATTAATTTGACAGAACTAAACTAAAATTTATCTTCTGTCCTTTTCTTAATTCACTAAACTTAAATTTAGTTTAGTTTGTGAACAAGGGAATCGGCACCATTGCCGAGGATCGTGACCATACTCCAACCTGTGAAACTATCTATACATCTATACATATAAATAAAATTGAAATGTTTGTTTGTAATGTCAAAATAACAGCTTTTTACTAAATGCATAATAATATGAAAGTAAATGCGGTACTTATAACAACAACAAACTTAACATTGTAGTTGAGAAACATGCTCTCCTATACAAATTGTATGGGGGAACATGTTTTTCAACTGCAAATTTAAGCTGGTTGACTATTACTCGTAAACTTGACAAGCCTACTTAGCTGTGATAGTTTTCCTTTTAATTTCGTTATATATACTACTATCGTGAATTTTTTCACCTATGCAAAACTAACCGTTTAGCTGGCAGGAGGGGGACACTTGACTCTAAAAAGTTAGCATTTTAAAGCCTAATATTTCAGAAACGAATCCCTTAATCGATAAAAATTGTTTTCACAAACCCGCAATAGTTTTGAAAGACCCATCCAACAATATCCCACACCAAAGGGTAGGCAAAAAAAAACATCCCCACTTTACATGTACAGGGGTATCCTAAATAACTATTTTTTTCATGATTTCATTTTACCACTTTGTCGGCGTGATTAATATTATATGTATATCCATGCCAAATTATAGCTTTCTAGTACATACTACGAGTCTCTGAGCTAAGCTGCGGACGGACAGACGGACAGACGGATAGATGGACGGACGGACGGACGTGGCGAAACTATAAGGGTTGCTTGTTGACTACGGAATCCTAAAAAAACAGTTTTTATAATTTTTGTCTTTCTGTCTGTCTGTTTGTTCCGGCTAATCTTCGAAACGGCTGGACTGATTTTGAAGGGACTTTCACTGGTAGATAGCTGATGTTATAAGGACTAACATAGACTACGTTTATTTAAAAAAAAAAAGCCACGCGGACGAAGCGGCGGGTAGCAGCTAGTTTATCCATACTTTACTTAATATGACGATCGTCATGAAATTTGGCAGTGATATAGCCTGAGATATGGAGAAGGACATAGGCTACTATTTTACGCGATAACCGACATCCACGTGGGCGGAGCCGCGGGCAAAAGCTAGTAAATAATAAAAATCAAATATATGTGTAAACTTTTTATAGAAACCATTTAACATTATAAGTGTGTGAAAACAAATACAATGAGAATGAATGAAGAGACACAAATTCTGGCCGATTTTTTAATTAATATTTCAACGTGTTCGGGAAATGAAAATGGAAAGTCTAGTTGCACTTAGATAATAAATTGTTTGTTCTAGGTGCAATCGTCGTTGACATCTCAAGAATTAAAAGCGTATAGCATAGCAGGCGTTATCGCAGAAGAAGTACTGTCTGCAATAAGAACAGTGATCGCCTTTGGTGGACAAAAGAAAGAAATTGACAGGTATTACCGAACTTTTTAGTATCATCAACCACGCTTGAAACGATCGACGACGAAATAGGACACAGCCATTGATATATAAAAAACCCGTGTTTTTTATATATCAATGGACACAGCTGCTGTACCGATATCTATACATTCTATAAATTTTATAAATTAAATTAATTTTTCATGGCTATCTGTGTGACCGTGTTGTTCTTCAAAACTACGCAACGGATTTTGATGCGGTTTTTACCAACACTTAGACAATTAATTCTGGAATTAATGTTAAACTAACATATAATAAAGAAATCTTGATGTTTTGTCTAGTCGTAAAAACCGTGCGATGCAGCAGTGCAAGTACGTAGGACTCGATTCGATAAATTTGACAATTATTCTCGATAAAATGAGTTTTTATCGAATCGAATCGATGTTGCAAGTATGTAACTTCTACTTTAACGATCGGTAGATAAACTCTAAAATTTGAACGAATATACACGAAACGACAATTTAACAGTTAAGCAATAAACGTCCTTAAATTTGACAAGCGATCCTTATTGACTCGAATCGGCCCACGATAAATCTTATCGTCGCGTGTTTCGTACTTCCAAATTCGTTAACAAGATCGATAAAAATGCAAACCTTAGCGATCTCGATATCTTATCGAGATATCGTGGGCCGATTCGAGTCGTTCAGGATCGCTTGTCAAATGGCAATAGGTACTGAGGACGTCCACAGACAAAACATTTAAGGTGGGATTTCTATGGCACGACTAATGTCCGAGATATTTAGAAAATCCTTTTTTTTTTTTCATACATTTTTGGCATTGTAAACCATTTTTATGGGTATAATTGAGAGAAGCTACGCTATATTATTATAATTTTAAAATTGCTTGAGACATTTTGTTAAAAAAACCTTTAGGTACTTATTCTATGAATGACCCGCCCGGACGCGGACGCGGCGACTATGGCAGCACGAGCGCGGTGAATTTAAATAATTAATCATCATATTTTATCAAGTACCTAATTTTAAATTATTTAGATAAAGAAATTTAAACATTTTTTTTTTTATCTGTTCCATGGTTCGTGTTTGAATAGATACACCCTACATATATTTTTTCATTTCTTTTGCTTATATCTCGAAAATGGTGCGTCCTATCGCAAAAATAATGAAAATTTCGACCCCCTTTAGGAAGCCCAACCCGTAATACTCAACATGTAAGTAATTTTTTTTTCAAAACACGTTGAGGCTGCCCCGCCCCTACGCACCTCCGGCTCTAAAAAGAATCATGAAGTAGGGCAAACAAGTATAACCGGTACAACTTTGCGAAGCCAAAAGAAAAAAATACCCCGTCACTCATCACCCTGCAATAAAGTCATGAGTCCTAAATCCATTATTAGTAATGATCGCTATGCTTATCGGGCTTTTACAAGGTGTCGATAAATACCGAGCTTGACACCGTAAATTGGCGATCTCAACTGTCAAAATGTCGTTTCGTACTTGCATTTTCGTTAAATTCGTTAAAATTGTAGAGTTTATCTACTTACTTACTATTTTTACGTGTTACGTACTTCCAAGTTCGTTAACAAGATCGATAAAAATGCAAACCTTAGCGATCTCGATATCTTATCGATGCAAAGTACGTACTTGCACTGCAGGGGCGGGTTGCTAGTAGGGCTTTCAGTCTCGCTGCATTTCTCAGTCCCGGGAAAAAAAATCGAGACTCGATGCGGTCTCGAAATTACCGGGAAAAGCTAGACTTTTGAGATTATATCAAAAGTAGGATTTATACTTATAGGCTAGGCTTATAGGGCAGTCAAAACAAGCTATTCTAATCAAGTACAATATACAGTAACAAACTCAAATTATAAAATCAAAAATTATTTAAGAGGGTTTTATCATTTTTATAGTGGCACTAAAGAAACATAGGGCATTTAATGTAGTTTCAGACAGAGTCCCAAAAGTCTCGTTGTTCTCGAGACCGAAAATATCGGTTGAGTCTCGAAAATACCCAAAAAAACGTCGTGGCTCTCGATACTTTCGAGACTGGGATTCCCGGGATGAAAGCAGTAGTTGCTAGTATAATATAAGATAAAAATAAAGAAATCGATATGATACTTTTAGCATCGGCAATCGACAAATTGGTGACTCTTAGCCTCTTTTTTCGGTTGCCGATCAATGCAAAAAATCGTCGATCGTCGATCCTAAGTATCGTGTCTGCTACGGCCCTTAATTATATTTTCCAGATATGCACGTCGCTTGGAGCCAGCTAAGAAGATGGGCATGAAGAAAGGTGTGTTCGCAGGCATAGGCAGCGGGGTTATGTGGTTCATCATTTACGCTACATATGCGCTAGCCTTTTGGTACGGAGTCGCTCTCATCATAGAAAGCAGACACGAAGAAAAACCTTTATATACGCCAGCTGTACTCATGATTGTAAGTTTACTTGCATTTATTGATGTGAAACATCTATTGGCTCGCCATGGCAATAAAACCGACTCGTATGCCATGACGGCAAACGGCATGACGCTGTCATGCACTTCTCATGTAGCAAAATGACGTCTGCTGCCAAAAAATTACGTCATCCCAAGTCATTTTAGGGTCCGTAGTTTATTTGTCGATTATGTACGTCACACTAACGTCATTTTATCGTCTGGTACTCAACGAAATGTCCTGTAGAGCTATTCTGTAAAAATCTCACCGTGAAAACTTGGGTGAAGTGAGTTTGAAGTGAGCTGTAATTCCACCTGATGCTTGCACTTCACCTACGTTTTCACGGTGAGATGGTTACAGAATAGCACTGCTGGTGACGTCGATTTAGCGTCATGTCTTGAGGCTGTGACAAATTGACGTCAAATCTGCCCGGCTTCCTGTGACGGGCAATTTTTTTTTTCTTGTCCTTTTCTTTATTAATTGCAATCAAACAAGGTATTGCTAATAAGCTATTATAACCACACAAGTCAGACCTGCTAGTGCGGAGATGACTCCACTACCAGCCGAATCTTCTCATTCATCTATAGATCCTTCTGTTCTCTAGCTAAAAATGTTTAAATTATCATTTAAAGATCTTTGCTTTCAGGTATTCTTCAGTGTATTACAAGGAGCTCAAAACGTGGGTCTTACAGCTCCTCACATGGAAGCCATTTCGACAGCCCGAGCATCTGCTGCTTCAGTCTATGCGGTCATTGACCGAAAGCCAACCATAGACGTATTTTCCACTGAGGGCCAAAAACCTCCACTCACCGGGAACATTGAGTTTAAGGATGTGCATTTTAAATACCCAGCACGAAGTGACGTACAGGTGAACATTGTGATCATCTTTTTTGAATGGCATGATTTAATTTAAAGGGTACAGAAACAAAACAAGGAATTTCACAAAAAAATTAAATATGAATTAAGTGTGGAAACATTTGGGTTTTCGCGCGTATTTTTATGTAGCATTGTGTAAAAAGCATAAAAACAATCATAGTCCTTCCTATCTTCAATATTTCAAAACCCTGTACAGGTGCAAAAGTGGGAATGTCCTTAGTGAAACGGAACATAACATAAAACGCAAAAACCTGTTTTAGTGACATTCCTTGTTTTGCCCCTGTAAAGGGTACAGGGGCAAAACAAGAAATGTCACTAAATGGACTAAGGAATCAGGAATGGACTACAGGGCCGGATTTAAAGGTGTGGAGGCCCTGGGGCAACCAAGAAGTGGAGGCCATGATTTATTGGAAAAGACTAAATTAAATATTTTCAGTTTTTAATCTCTACATAATATAATAAAGCTGAGGAGTTTGTTTGTTTGAACACGCTAATCTCTGGAACTACCAGTCGGAATTGAAAATTAAATTTTGCGTTTGGTAGCCCAATTCTTGATGAAGGTTTTTTAACGTCAAGCTACGACCCTTAGGAGCCGAGCAAAGAGAAAAAAGGAAAACAAAGGATATATTTTTTTTTCTTATGTAAAAACAATCAAATTGTGGGGGCCCCTTCTTTGTGGAGGCCCAGGGCCAGAGCCCCTGTTGCCCTGCCCTAAATCCGGCCCTGATGGACTATGTCACTAAAGGATGGTGTACCCATCAAAAATTCAAACCAAATGAAGGCATTTGGTTTGAATGGGTACACCATCAACGCAGCGACTTACGAGTTGTAGATCGTAGTTTCGAACCGAGACAGGCGCTTTACTTTGTGTTTATTATTTCATCAGCACTGCTCTCAAAACGGTGAAGGAAAACATCGTGAGGAGACGGCATGTCCTAAAACAAAAAATTCGAAGTCATGTGTCATCTACCAACCCGCACTGGGCCCGCATGCTGGTTTACGTCCAATTCTCTTTTGGAGAGGAGGTCTGTGTCCCAGCAGTGGGAACATTATAAGCTGATTAAACTAAATAATAAATAATAATAAAATGTATTAAAATTAAAATTGGAAAAATACAGAAATAATAAATAATGATACAAAATATATAATAATAATAATACAAATATATGATAATTATATAATGTATGATAATAATAATACAGAAATAATGTAGGTATTACAAAGTAGGTATGATGTGTAGTAAAAAAAAAATATTTTACGATGGGTTTGATCTTGACTCTAGTCTAGGTCAGAGGTGACAGAGACAAAGTCGACGATGGAGTGAGCTTACCCAGAAGAAGCCTGTTCACTCCAACTTTGAATAGATTAGGGTTGTATGCGTTCGGAAACGCAGACGCAAACAGAGTTTCACTCCTTTGCTGTGCGCTTTATAAAAGACGTTTGAAAACGCTTAGTGCGAGTTGGTGGAATATCAACTAGGTAGGGGTGGTAACTTGCAGTGCGTCTAGATGTCCGATGGTAGAAGGGGGCCGGTGAAATGAGGTCGTGGAGTTCATGGGCACACTCGCCGAAGTACAATAGCTGTTCTAGGATAAACCTGTATCACAGGCGGCATGAGTTCTTACAATTACTATTAGGACAAGTGATTTCTTAACAATAGGTATTTAAAGTATATGAATAGTGAAATAGTCAGTTAATTTATTATGATATAATAACTTAAACACTAATAATTAAAGTTTTAAACATGTAGATAATTTCTATATTAAAATGGAAAAATAAAATTGTTAGCACTTAGTTACACGATTATGATTGCGTCTGCAGTATTAATAACTAGGTTGAAACATGAGGATAATGCATGAATAGTTCGATAAATATTGAACATGAAACTATTTTGACTAAAATCCTTTCCAATCTTAGGTGTTAAATGGGCTAAATTTGAAGATAAACGCCAACGAGACGATAGCGCTGGTGGGTTCGAGTGGTTGCGGCAAGTCAACAGTGCTGCAACTCATCCAGAGGATGTACGACCCTGACTCGGGGAAGGTAACGGCGTCTGACTACGACTTGAGGAACATGAACGTCAGACACTACAGGAACCATATCGCGGTCGTTGGACAAGAACCCGTTCTTTTTGCTGGAACTATCAGAGAGAATATTAGGTAAGGTCATTATCATAGTTGTGTGAAATTCTTTACTTTAGATGTAAATAAGTTCAATAATAGTTTAAGTTTAGTAATACAAGCAATCAAAGTTCCTCCACAAATTAAATTGTGTTTTGGTTTCTGGGTTCTTCAGGGTAAAATAATGCGATCTTCCTGGTGTACAATAGTATATTGCTTTAAAGTGCTTCTAATTACAATATTAGTTTAAATGTTGGAAAAACCGTTATAAATTTAAAATAGCTAGCAACGACGTTATTAATGACAAGTCGCTATTCAAAGTCTCCTCGGTGAAGTCTTGACATCGGTTTTTATATTGGAGGAGTAGCGCCATCTCGTCCGTTGGTCCGGAACTAGCTGTAATTGATACTAGCTGCCTGGTGTGCTAGGTATGCGTGCGCCACTGCGTCACACACCCACAAGGTGGCGGTAGCTGTCGTAAACAAATTGCTTTCGTTGATTAAATTGAAGATCAAAAAGTACCTTTTGTTATTCTAGAATGAGTAACCCAGCCGCTAAGGATGAAGAAATCATCGCAGCAGCGAAGGCAGGCTATTGCCATGACTTCATCAAAAAACTTCCTGATGTATGTTACAGCTTCATTTATATATTTGATATTTGATAGCACTACATAAAGGTGCGCTTACACTAGCAACTAAAATTGCTCAATTCTCGTCAACTATGACGTCACGACTACATCCGGTAATTTAGGGCAATGGCAACATGTAGCAACCTGTTGCCAAAGATACGGCCACACAATGCCATGCAATATGGAGCAACTTAAAAACTAGGTAATACAAATCAATACACCGACGACACACTTGTACTGCACTATATGTACTTACAAACTTACTAAAAATTTACTAAAAATTTCCAAACCAATTGGATATTCGGCAACTAATATTGGCGAAAAGTGAAATATATGGAGTAATTAGAAGCAATATTCCCGAAACAATTGCCGCATTTTATTGTTGTTGCTCCAGATTAATCCATTTAATTCATCCAGATTGATCCACTGGTGTTGCCGAGCAATAATTTCTCAAACGAATTGCCCGTGTAAGAGCACCTTTAGAATTTAAAAACTGTATTCCATTTTTTCCATTGTTGGTTCCTAAATAGGAAGAAGTAAACACCAGTTCACCTCCTTCATAGACTCGATTTCCCCATAATTTTTAAACAGTTACCATGATTACTTTTATATACCTGTGTGTGTGGCCATTTGCATCATCAAAAGTATCCTTAAGTGAAACTAATGGCCTGAAGAGTACCTACATTGAATTGCAAAAATCCTCTTACATCACTTCATCACTTGCGTACATTTTGTATGAACCATCGTACACTACCGAACCGAACTTTTTTATTGAAATTTGATTCGCTGCGATCCGATACGTCTGTTATATGCACTTAACTTTCCTATTAACTACTTTTATAAACAGGGATATGACACCTTGATTGGCGAGAGAGGTGCCCAGCTATCCGGAGGGCAAAAGCAACGCATTGCTATAGCGAGGGCCTTGGTAAGGAAGCCTAAAATCTTGCTCCTTGATGAGGCGACTTCGGCTCTTGATTCTTCGAGCGAGGCCAAGGTACAGAAAGCTTTGGACTCAGCGGCGGCTGGAAGGACCACCGTTATGGTGAGCCACAGGTACATATGAAAGTAATGGGCCTTCACTTCGAAATAAATTCTGCCCGATCAATTCAGCAGTTGCACTACGATTTTTGTTGATTGAATGCTGTTGCGGCGAAATTAGGAAGAGCCCTATTTCCAGCAAAATTAACTTATATGTATAGGCTGAGAAGTTTTGTGCAGTCAAAAGTATGACTTCGTCGGAACAGCAAAATTCATTCAGTTCTTATCTGATATTACCAGATACTCCGGCTGGGTGTAACGACTTTATTTATTAGTACTCTATAATCAATCATATGTATAGGTTGGCAACGGTGCTGAATGCGAACCGCATAGTATTTATGGACAAAGGCGAGGTGGTTGAAGAGGGCACGCACGCAGAACTAATGGCAAAGAAAGGAAGGTTTTACCATCTCAATCAGGAGAATCAAGTAGAGGCAGGTGAAGTCACTGGCGCTGTCGAAACCAAAACTGGAGACGAAACAAAACGTAAGAATTTGATGTACACTCTTCACTTTATGACGGTTGCTAAACACTTCTGGCTACTATAGTAGGTATAGAAATAAAGTCAGAGAGAGAGTTTGTTAGAGGATTCAAATGAAATACGATTAGAAAAAATTTTTATAGAAAATCGGATGTAAGTGGAAACTGCACGCACTGTCGTTATCAGCAAACGAGGATCCTTTTAATCGGTAGTAATAAAATAATATATATAATTCGGCCACTTCATGTCCTTCTTTGATATAAGAATTGAGATGCCACACCTCCAACAGCAGTGCTATTCTGTAACCATCTCACCGTGAAATCTTAGGTGAAGTGAGCTGTCAACAGTGTCAATCTCACGCATCAGGTGGAATTACACGTCACTTCAAGCTCACTTCACCTAAGTTTAAACCGTGAGATTTTTACAGAATTGCTCTACTGTCATTAGTGTCAAAGCCCTAGGCATCAGCTGGTCTATTCTGTAAAAATCTCACAGTGTAAACTTAGGTGAAGCGAGCTTGAAGTGAGGCATCGGTGGAATCACAGGTCACATCAAGCTCGATTCACCTAAGTTTTCACAGTGTGATTTACCATCTCACCGTGAAAACTAAGGTGAAGTGAGCGTGGAGCGAACTGTCAATAGTGTCTATTTCACGCATCAGGTGAATTCAAACTCACTTCATCTAAGTTTTCACGGTGAGATTTTTACAGAATAGATCTACAGGTGGAATGACAGCTCACTTCAAGCTCACTTCACCTACGTTTTCACGGTGAGATTGTTACAAAATACACCGGCTGGTCTAACAAAGACTTGTTAATGTTGCACATCAGTATACTCACTAACCTCGGATAATTCTTGATATAATATAATTAGAGATCGGATATTCGGATGCATATTCACATAAAGTTAAGATGTTGGCTAATATGGAATGCGCTTTTGTATCGAAAAAAATCCCGCGGTTCTGGGATCTACAAATTTAGCTTTCTGGTATATGTTTCTGGCATATTTACTTACTTTCAAATATTGGTAAAAATCCCAATTCTAAATAAATATGCATCAGAATAGTTATGCAATCCAAGAACTCCGGGTTTTTTTTAAATAATTTTTTTTTTTAGAATTCACTTAAATATTACACACTCGACTGTTATGCATTCCCGTTGTTCCTGACAACACGGTTTTTTTTTTTACAATTAAAATATTTTAAGAAGCCGCTTCCATACTTTCATAGCGAAAAATTTACTTTAGGTAAATATGCATCCGAATATCTGATCTCTATATTTTCCTGATTACAGTTGAAAAAAAAAAGCTGAAAAGGATGAAATCTATAGAATCTATAGAAAGCTCTTCATCGTCAATCTCAGCCTCGTCAGCTGGTTCTTTGCCAGAAGAGAAAGAAGAAGAGGAGTTAAGCCCAACGACCTGGCAGATCATGAAATTGTGTGAGCCGGAGAAGTGGCTCATGGTAGCCGGCGTGATAGCTGCGATAGCTGTCGGTTCCTCCTTTCCGACGTTCGCTATTCTCTTCGGAGAGACTTACGGGGTATGTATTTTTACTACGCTGTGACATCTTTGGCTGGGTGAACGGGAAAGGTGGGATTTTTATCGCACTAAAACCATCCCAGTAATCGCCATAAGTCCTTAAAAGGGAACTAGTTTCAGTAGCTTCAGAACTCCCAACTTCTAATAGCTGAATAGCAGTATTTTTCATGGAACGACTGCCTATACGACCTACACAACCCAGTAACTGGGTAACACGATACCCTTAGTAAGACTGGTTTGTCAGACTTCCGGGCTTCAGACTAGCCGTAATGACTGTCAAAGATTTTCCTATATAATATCAGATTCTTAAACAGCTTTTCACTGAAACACAAAAAAGTGCATTAGAAGCATATGCGGACTAAGACAGATTGATTCATGTAGACCAATTTTCAAAAGGTTGAAAACCTTAACCCTACATTCAATAAACATATTTGAAGCGGCAATGATGATAAAACGCGATATATAATAGATACTTAAGTATGAAATGTTGAGAAGTGCGAGACACAAAACTGAACTTAAAGGCATTAAATGTAGAACAGTAAAATTTTAATCGAGTGTATAATTTGGTATTGGAGTTAAAATTTATAACAAACTCCCAAACTGTATTAAGAATATTTCAAAATATATTTAAAAAAATTAAAGTTACAAGAATTTCTCACAAATTTCTTAATGATCGAATTATTGACTAACATTGTTTTAGACTTAATTGATATAAATTATAAGACCGTAATAATTATGTCTAATAATGAATGAGGTTGACTAAAACAACCAATGCAATGGATAATAACCACCAACAATTAAGAGTGTTATTGTATTATTATTAATTATTTTTAACATAGCCAATAATAGTTATTTGTGCAACAAGAGAGCAAAGTCGTTTTTTACTGCGAGTGCTGATTTTGAATCCTGAGTGTGGCGAGGGATTCAAAGGCACGAGATGCAAAAAACTTTGCTCTCGTGTAACACACATAACTTTTCACTTCAGCAGCGATATCCCATTAGTTCTAACGATGGAACAGGTAGAACAAGTGGGAAATAGAGACTCCCACTAGTTGTACTATTTTGTAATATAGTAGGTATATCGTAGTACTAGTGAGAACAAAACAAAAACTCCCATTCGTTCTACCGTGGAACTGTTCAGTAGAACTACTGGGAATAGAGGGAATAGAGAATCCCAATAGTTCTACTATTTTGTTATACCTAATATCGTAGTAGGTACTAGTAAGAAAAAAAATCCCATTATTTCTACCGTAGAACTGTTCAGTAGAAATAGTGGGAACAAACCGCGAGAACACTTTAGGAGATAATAAATATTTACAGGTTAAATATCAGTTTTATTTGCAGTAAATACTTATTTTCGTTTAAATACAACAATAAGTTAAAAATTCAATAAATTAAATTAAACGATATAATTAACTTTTTGCAATTTTTTTTTAGTTAGTACTAAATTCCGAACGTGTTTGTCTTTGAGGTCGAATTCAAAATCGGTAGTGTGAATGTTTCGAATTGTATGATTAACCCAAGGCTGAATAAGACATTCGCGGCTTTCTGAAAAAAAAAAAAAAAAAAAATTAAGTTACTTTGTCTCACTCAGTGAGCAAAATCGCATTTTGCTCTCTGATTTCAGGCAGCAAAACCTACATGTTTGAGCTACTGAAGTTAAAATAATATTAACATACTTATAAATATTGTACACCCAAGGGCGTCGCCAAGGGGGGGCAGGGAGGGGCAGCTGTCCCCCCCCCAGAGATTCTAAAAAAGTTACCAAATGTAAAGCAACCAACCAATGTCCTAAGTCTCTGACTTGACTTGATTGATCGATCATTCCCGTACGTCGAAACTCGAATGAATTCACCAAATCCATGGAAACTAGTTCCACCTAAATAGTAATAAAGTAGTCCTGAGGAGTCCTGAAAACGCTTCCTGAATACTTATGAAGACTTATCAGTAATATGGTCTTGTTATTCCCCCGTCAAAAACCCGTGTTCCTTCAAGAGTATGCCTCGCAGTGAGTATTGAAGATATCCTGAACTATTGGTGCAGGACGTCAGCGCCGCTTGGACTGGGATAGTCTTACATCCTTCCTGATCTTCGCGTCCAGCGATCACGCCCGTCCGGTACATCTGTTGCTCTCGACTTTACCTACAATTCATACTTTTCTCATTCTCCATATCAACTCGCCCCCCCCTGGGCCATCGGCTGGCGATGCCCTTGTATACACCCCATGGGTATGTTACAGTGATACAATAATGCTAATTGTAAGAACTGTCTTTTCACCTGTGACAAACAATAAATATAACTGAATAAATAAAAAAAATAAAAATTAAATATAATTTATTCAAGTATAAAGTAAAATTATGATTTAGATTAATTACAATCGAGAAACATTTTATTCTAACTGTAATGTATGTATGTGTTAATATGAATGAATATGAATATGAATTAACATGAATGAATATGAATATGAATGAATATGAATATGAATGAATATGAATATGAATGAATATGAATATGAATGAATATGAATATGAATGAATATGAATATATATGAATATGAATGAATATGAATATGAATGAATATGAACTGGTCCCGATACTGTTTTGTCAGGTTTACTACGGGGTAGGATAATCTTTAAAACTTCGTTTGCGTTCGTTTTACATGAGAATGGACTTATTGTAACATCAGCAACTGCCAGAATAAAAGCCAAAGAACTGTACCTACTCTAAGAAGTGGTAATTAAATCTACTTTTTTTATTTTTAGTACTTGGAAAGTCCCGACGATGACTGGGTGCGTGGCCAGACGAATTTCATCGCAGTCCTGTTCCTTGGTGTAGGAGTCTACACTGGTATCGGCATCTTCTTCCAATTATTTATATTCAACTTGACTGGAGTTCGGCTGACGGCTAGACTAAGGTACTGATATTCATTTAAGTTTTTACAATAGGTACACAGAACACGGCCATTAAGAAGGCACATAGAGTTATAAACAGAAACTGTCACATAGTCACATAGGTATGATAAGATGTATGACTGGTAGCTACGACGCTCATTGCTGAATATTTCTAAAACTGCTTATAATATGCCATGTAAGGTTGTAAGAGATTTTTATCTCATGTGTTTATATTTCACATTTGTCTATAAAAAAAAATCTTATGTAAGTACTGATAAAGTAAAGAGATTGCATTTTAGTTTTAAATTAATGTAGTCGATAATTTAAAGCATGCTGTGGTCTTCTGTAATTGATGGGGTGCACTAGACTTAAACGAAATGTAGGTACACTGGTACACAAGCCTACAAATCAAGCTAAACATTTACAGTATAAGCTGACCTCTCTCTGTACGGAAATCCTACACAAGGCGAGATCAGCTTATACTGGAAACTGTGTTACACTGTGTGTACCTACATCTTTTGTTGGGGGTTCTCAATAAATCAAATAAATAAGGGCTCCGACATCGAACCGGTACCTACCGTATTGGACCGCATATTTTTTTTGTTGTAGGGTGGCTGCATTTGAATCCATGTTGAATCAAGAGATTGGTTGGTTTGACGACCCAAGAAACGGAGTTGGTGCCTTATCAGCCCGATTAGCTTCTGATGCGGCTGCAGTGCAAGGGGTGAGCTGTCTTTCTTTCGGTATTTCTTTAGCACTTTCAAAAAAAGAAAGAAAGAAAGTATTTATTGGGACTCGCACAAGAAGAACACAGACTAAATACTTATTAAAACACAAATTCAAATAAAAAACATACTTTCATACTTTGTACTCAAAATTATAATTATGTCGTATCTCCACATATTTTACTGTGTGTACATAAATAAATAAAGTACTGTACAAAACTCAAAAGTCCCCAAAAGTCAAAAATCCCAGCTTGATGCTGCGATTTTTTTCTTTCTTGTATTCTGTGATGCAAAAGAGAAAGCGGTAATTCTTAAATGAAAGACGATATGCCAGCCGCCTCGTTGGTCTAGTGGCAGCGCGCAGGACTGCTGACCGATAAAGGGGACCTGAGCAAGCCCACAAAAAAAAACATTATTGGGTTTTTCCTATAGGAATGTGTTAGTGGCAGGCCTCAGTCGGAATTTGTGCCCGGTTTATGGCAATAGGCTCGCTCCCTATTACATGGGACTATAACTGGCGAAATGTACGCGTGCGTGTGTGTAATAAAAGCAATGTTAATTGTCTTTGGTCCCTGGTCCTGACATCAAGTGATAGACTAAATTGAAAATCTTTTTTGCTTGAATACAGGGCCTTTGGCTAATTTGCATGTGTGAATGATATTTTTTTTTTTTTGTAATGTGTTTTCTATTTGTGGTGTGTGTAGGGTTGCCAGTTCCGGTTTTATGTTTTAGAGGATTTGATAAGATTAAATAATGGACATATGATGAAAATAAAGGATATTATATTATTTTTATTAAAATGTTGTTATGGTATCAGTAGCGACATTTATTAATTAAAGAAACGATGTTAATATTAATACTCAATGTAACGTAGTTTGTCTCGAATCGAAGCTAAGTAGGTAGTACGACCTAATTAGACTTTTTGTACCTGGTATTACTTTTGGCTGCTCTAAGAGCTTCTTCGTTTTCTACAATTAAATAATAAAATTGTTTGCATTGCATGTTGAAGTTCGATTTTATTTGTACTTAGTTCTGCTTTTACAGTGTCAATATCTAACTTATTTAATTTTTCACAAAATATAGGACAAAGTATTGTCCTCTATTGAAAATTTCAAACAAGGGGACAATATCAATGTTTAGGTCTGAAAAAGAGGACGTCCTTTAAAATAAAGGACGTCTGGCAACCCTAGGTGTGTGTTTGTACTGTACACTACTGTCTACTCCTTCGGCGATATAAATTAACTTTCAGATTGTAACATTTTAATTTTCTTTATTTTTGTAACCAGGCTACAGGCACTCGCATCGGCGCGTTAATGCAAGCCACAGCCACCATACTGATCGGCATCATTCTATCTATGTACTTCACGTGGAAGATGACCCTGGTCTCCTTGATCTCTGTGCCTATGGTCATCGGCGCCGTGGTCCTCGAAGGCAGGATCCTGTCTGTCGGTCTGGCACTCGTCAGGGAAGCCTCCTACAAAGCCACGACGATTGCTACGGAAGCTATTACTAATATCAAAACTGTTTGCGCGTTCTGTAAGTATCACGAGAATTCTAACACGACAACGTCTAATAAATCGATGAACGCCGGCTGCATGCACGAAAAAGGATGACTCATTGTCCCGTTACGCGCATTTTCCCGTCACGCACATTGTCCCGTTACGCTCATTGTACGCTTGCGCCGCATCAGTGTTTTGTTATGACGTTGTCACGTTAAACTATCGTCCGTAAACCAACTTTACAGACAACCAATTTTTTTAAATAATATTTTCGTGGTCTAATAACTTAATGGACCCACTACCGCTATGTTTAGGTGGTGAAGAAGGTGTAATGACGCGTTATCACGATGCGTTCATCGGTGGTCGCCTGGCAGCGCGCAAGAGCTTGCGTTGGCGCGGATGCGTCTTCTCTTTTGGTCAGACCGCTCCTGTCGCTGGCTACGCACTGTCACTCTGGTACGGTGGTGTACTGGTCGCCAATGGGGAGATACCCTACAAGAGCGTTATCAAGTAAGTCTCATCCTTCTAAGTAGGTACTTAAGGGCAGGTGCCCTTACTGCCGCATCTCAAAAATTCAACCTGTATCTATATAAAAATCAAGTGCCGTACGTTAGGCTCGCAAGAAGATCATGTAAGTTTCAAAATATCTTCGTTTAATTTTACATACAAAGTGGATTTGTGAGACGGGGCAGTAAGCGACAACGGTTTAGGTACCTGCCCTTACATCTCAAAAATCCATCCTGTATCTATATAAAAATCAATTGCCGTGCGGTAGTCTCGTATGTGTTATGTGATGAAACTTTGGTAAGTCGTTGTGTACGCGCCGGAAAAGGTTACTAACACAAAAAATATGAAAAGGCATTACAATTCATGCCCCGGGCATTAACTAGAATAAAATATATAGATAGATAATATACAGGACCTATTGTTCATTAGGATGACCATGTTTTACAACTTTTTTTGAGCCTCTTTGCTAGCTCAGCCTTACGACCAATCTTGAAAAAATTATAAGTCACCTACATTTCAAAAAATTCTTCGGATCCCACACGAGACCTAAAGAGTAAAGTTATTTGACTTTTTATTTATAAGTAAGTTTTATTTAATTGTACAGGGTATCGGAAGCGCTCATATTCGGCGCGTGGATGATGGGGCAGGCGTTAGCGTTCGCCCCTAACTTTGGTGCAGCAGTTAGCGCAGCCGGTCGCGTCATGTCGCTACTGCAACGTAAACCGCTCGTTGTGAACACAACCTCGCCTTGCGTGCCGGAAGATTACGTATGTGGTTCTATTTAAATCAATTTTAGAACCCTTTATTATTATTTTTATTAGTGAGAAGCGTATAATTAGCAGAAGAAGTTTTCGACTTCCGAAAGGATAGGCTTAAGGCTTCTAACCGAAGTTATCCCCACTGGACTTGGTCAACTTCTTCAAACAAACTAACAAACCTACTTACAGAAATAAAATCATTTATCATTTACGCAGGCCCAACAAAGAAGAACAGACTCATAGGCGTTGATGTTTAAATCAATGTCAACTAATTCGCAGGTCGCAAAAGGCAAGATTCAGTACAAGAACGTAAAGTTCCGTTATCCAACACGGCGTGAGGTGGAGGTGTTGCGTAATCTGTCGCTAATGATCCCCTTCGGCAAGCGCGTCGCCTTGGTGGGGCCCAGCGGCTGTGGCAAGTCCACCCTCCTACAACTGCTTCAGCGACTCTATGACCCTGATGATGGTAATGTGGTAAGTACATACATATAAACATATAAACTGACGCCTTTTTCCCATGAGGGTAGGCAGAAACTACAGAACGCCATCTGCTACGACCCTTACATACTTTCTCCTTTTGCATCGTTTACGTTCATACACCTGGTCATACACGCACGCCGATTGCGAGTAGGTACTACGCACCTGACCATTCTGAAGACCATATAATGTCATTATAATATAATATGTCCTTTAAAGCGTCCCCTTCCGGTGTTTCCACTCACATCTTCCTTGTAAATACCTTTTGTTAGTCATATTTCATTCATACTCTCCACATGACCAAACTATCTAAGCATAAACACTTTAAAATTTTATCATCTTAATTTAAATTATCTTCCAAATTGGACAGGCTACAAATCTGTCAAATTGCTAACATGCCATTAAGTTGTAGGATCTTTAATGGCGCCCAACTAGGCAAGACGGTAAGACAATAAAGCTTAACGTATCCTTTGTCTTTGATTCATTCGTCTATAAAAATCCTCACTGGAATTAATTATGAGAGGTTTTCTTCACTTTGTTTTCGCAATTTTGAAGCTCAAAACATTTGGCGCCCAACATGGGGCATTGAAAAAGTTTCTGATAGTCTGTATGTGTTAGAATTCTTAAGGATCTAACATCAAATTACGCATAACACTGTCATCATGAATTTTAATATATGAATATTTATATTTTTGTAAGAAAAATTCATTATAGGTACCTTTGTATGCCCCATGCTGGGCGCCAAGTGTTGAAAAAAATTATTATCCTTCAAGCTAAAGAATTGTTATCTTTTAATTTCTGGACTTACCGTGACCTTTATTTAAACATTCCTATGTTCGCACAGTTCTTGGACGACTACAACATAGAAAGTGACATGCGCCTAACCACTTTGCGCGGAAACATTGGCCTTGTTTCTCAAGAACCGGTACTCTTCGATCGCACCATTGCCGAGAACATTGCGTATGGTGACAACAAACGGAACGTCAGCATTGAAGAGATTGTCACCGCGGCCAAGCAAGCCAACGTCCACAGTTTTATTGCCGCTTTGCCTAGCGTAAGTAGTTATATATAAAGCAACGTGGAAATAGACATCTTTTCATACAATTTATGAGAGATCTGTGTTTTGTGGTTGGCGGTATTTAGTTTCAATACTTTACGCATTATCTACATGGGGAGACAGTGGAGTTTTGCTATCTACTTTAATTTGACCCTGTAGTGCTACTACTTATAGATATAATATGTACCCTTATCTGCAGCATTACTATAGTTTTATAATTCGCTTATTTTGATGATTTCCATTTATGTATGTTTTCACCAGGCATACGAGACACGTATCGGCGCCCGCGCATCCCAGCTGTCCGGAGGTCAGAAGCAGCGCATTGCAATCGCGCGAGCCTTGGTCCGGAACCCGCGCGTACTACTGCTTGACGAGGCAACATCAGCTCTAGATACACATAGCGAAAAGGTAAAAATATCAACAAGCCAACTTTCCACCAGATGTTATGTGGGTACTGCCCCATAATTATAGAATTCTACGATACCAAAGGCATCGCAAGTGCGTTGCCATCCCAGAGATAAAGCTTATATGTCTTCTTTCCTTGTACCTACAAGGAAAGAAGACATACATATAAGCTTTAACAATTACCTAATTGCCTACTTATGTACATATAGACTGACCGGCATCCATAGTTCAGTTCCACACCCAAGAAAACCTTTTCGACACCTCACCTACCAACCTATTTATGATTTTACAGACTGGCTAAGCCCATTAACTTAATTACTTTGTTCTTTTATAGGTGGTGCAAGAAGCCCTGGACAGAGCGAGTGAAGGCCGAACAAGTCTCATCATAGCGCATCGACTATCAACAATACAAAATGCAGATGTCATCGTAGTCATCTCCAAAGGTGTGGTCGCCGAAATGGGGACACACAAAGAACTTATAGCAAAAAGAGGCATATACGCGAAACTGTATGAATTACAGTGTGGATTCGCAGAAGAGCCTGAAGAGTAATCAACCTTTTGGTGTTTTTAGAACATTTTAGTCGAGCCTGTAGAAACCCAATCTACCAAAGCTAGGCGTGCAGAATCTCTCTCGGTCAACAAAATCGGTTTGCTCCAACCGGATTTTACGGAAAAGGACCATCAGACATGTTTGTCGAACACATCGTTTTGTTATGGGAGCTTATTCGGCCGGCCTCACGGAAGACTTATTTCTAATCTAAATCGAGGCTTTTTATGCGCTTAAACTTAGACCTCGCAGTACTGTAGCGATATTAAAACTACTCGTTTTTCCAAACAGCTTGAGGCACGAATTTCGGCCAAACATCTTGTTTCAAAAGAGATTTTAAAACATTTTGTTTCACGTTAGCCAAAATTTTCGATTAATTTAAAGGGTTTAGAAAAATACCCATTATTACCTACCCATGTAATATCAAACCCAGTTGGTGCAGGCAGCGACAAAATTCGATTAACATTTCAGTTTTTTTAATCTTAATTATTGAGCTTATTGATATTTAACTAAAATCGGAACAGAAGTCAAATTAAAAACATATTAATTCTTAACTAATATGAAATGCTGAAATACATTTGACAAATTTTATGACAATTCAGACGATGTGTAAAAGTGGCAGTGCTAACCGACTTTAGCCGCTGACCGTATCTACTTACAATTTTACATTTTGCTCAGAAACATTCCTCCCATGTTCCTTGACATTCCCTACCCACCCCGCCACCCCTTTACGTTCCCTTGACAAAAGACAGTTTGTTGTTTCCTAAATTCAATGTAGATTTCTACCTAACCTGCGAGATAATTGCGTAATACATTTACGGTAGCAATAGCTTTCATTTTGACAATTCAACAACATTAATTAATTTCATTCATTTACGCTGTTGAGCAGGCAATTTTTTCAAACATTTATGAAGTAATTGATTAGCAATATCCTTCAAAATCATTCAGATTGTGATTGAAAGTGTGTTACACAATTAGAGTGCTGCTTAAAAAAGCTTTAAAAGGCTCTAACATAAAAACATCACTAAAGATTATATTTGTATTATATAGCTTTGTAATAGTACATTGTGATACAAGGGTGGAAAATACTCGGCTCGGGCTCGTTTGCAATAACCTACTTTCCACCCTTGTACCACAATGTACTATTTTTTAATAATTTTTTGAATACACCCTGAACATCTCTTACAAAAGTGAATAAATTAATGACACCAGTTGATTATGCGCTTCAACATAAAAATGATATACTCATATTTTATATCTTTTATTTTTTATGATTTTACTGTAAATACGAATTATACAAGTTTTGCCTATAACGGTGCCTTCAATAGTACATTATGATACAAGTGTGCTATGTTGGCCACTACACGCGAGGCGGTATTATTCGCGCGAGCCGCAGGCGAGCGTGTTAAGGGAGCCGTGTGTGTAATGAATTAATGAACAATGCACACCCGTTTCGTTTTTCAACACACTTGCGAGGACAAAAACAGATTTTTATTGTTATTAACTTTTAATTATTGAAAGAATTTGTGAAAATTCTCAAAATGGTACCGAAAGTTTCTGTTGGCATTTTTACAGTTTGTGTTATGGTATTGGTATTATTAATAATTTAGATTTTTTCATTTTCTTGAGTAAATGTGGGTGATAATGAAAGATTTTCATAGGAGTTAGATGAATGTTGTAAAATATAAAAGGGCTCATTAGTGGGAGCAGGAGGAAGTAGGTTGTCGCGGCTCTGGGCAAGACTTCTTTGTCTGTTGCTCCAAATTGATTGCAAGTGTTATTTTAGTACAAATTTTGCCTTGTTATGACTAAAATCTTCGACATAAAATTAAGCGACTGTATCAAATCGCCATCCGCCATGAAGATTTAAGATTAATATATCGGCTACCGAATCAGCTAGCAGTGTAGCCTAAGTTCTTCTAAACTGTACACATAGTAAGAATCAGTCTCCGGCAAATCTAAATACTTTACAATTTCTCTTGGCATTGCTCCTAATTTGTTTATACCAATGGGTTGAGCTGTACCTTTTTGAAAGTTTTTGAAAGAGCGGTCATGTATTGCATTTGTTGAACGGAGAGCTTAATATTTTTTTACTATTTCATAAAACGGGCCATGGATTCTAAAAGATCGTGGAATCTTGTTTTTAGTATTGGTAATTTTTACGAGAAGCATTTCACCTTGGGTTTCTACATCCTTTGTTGTAATATCGTTAAGCTCTTAACGTCTACACGCACCAATAACACCGAATATTAACGCAACCTGCAAAGAGAGCAAGAGCAGAGAGTCTCTTTAGAAATGCCGTAAAGTTACAGTAGGTTTTGATATCATAGGTATCATTTTTTGTTTTAAAAGTGCTTTTTAACATGGAGTAGACAACCAAAGCGACGAGCTGGGCTTGTATTCATTTGCCAGTTCATTGATATAAGCCAAAAACACGTTCTCCGAAAATGAATGGGCATTTTTGCTCTTTGTATTGCTCTTCTGCCTTACGTGTAGTCTAAATTTCTGATAGTAATTAACCACACAACGAAAACGTTAATAAATATTTATGGAAAATGGCGCGCTGGTTTTGAATTTCCACGCGCCGCGCCAGGTTTGCGCGCGCATGTGTAAATAAAGGCACTAGCAAAACCACTAATCAGCCTATATAAAAATATACAAAATAATGTTTTGATTATTTACGCAAATTAAAGTTAATATGTAGTGAAAAATATATAATTTGATGAAATTATGATAATTTTGATGATTGATTTATCATAATGTAACCTAAAATAGTTTATTTATTCACAAAAATATTCATTGTTTTTAGACATAAAAACTCTTTGCGGAGAAGAAAAAAAAATGTAAAGTAAAAAACACTAGTGTGGTAATGTAAAGTAAAAGACACGATTGTATAATAAGCTGAATTATGAACCTAAATGCGTTGCTATACGAGTTACTTACAAGCAAGTGTGTTGGAAAACAAATTATATTAATATAGGTAGCGGCTGTAATTTAACCAAAGAGTTTTTATTTTTCAATCAATCTTTATACTTAAGTAATACTAATAACTATACCTAATAAAACAAACGTTACTAATGATTGCTTCAGTATTGTAAAGCATCTTTAATTAGCATTTCTAGAGTAGGGTACTGTTACAAATCATCAAATAAATTGTGCTCAAGTGTAATGGTGTAACTTGTTGTGATCAAAATGATATTTTTATACCATATTACGATTTATAATAATTGGTGTTTTGCTAATTAAAGTGTGTGTATGATGTAGTTGTACAGGTAAACATTGAAATAAACTGTGAACTTAATTTTATGGTTTCATTTTGCAATCCTATTGTGTTACTGACCTTATATAGGCTGGGTACACACGTCATTATACTGCACGTTTTTTTGCAGGATAAATGTTACCGAATTTAGTAGTGGCGCATACATTGAGTATACCCGTAACACGTCGTTTGTATTACAAACGTACATAGTTAAATACGTTTATCGAATACCCAACGGACTTGGCAAGCAAACCGAATGAACTTATAACGTATTCAGTCTGCAGTGGGCGTACCTAATTTTACGGAACCGACTCACTAATCCGGATCATTGAAGAGATTCAAAAGATTGGTTCAGTAACAACGTTTCGAACGTATCATTTGGATCTGAAACATTGCTCTGTGCTCTTTCCACGCCACGCGTCGCTTGGTAGGTGACTGAGCAGTCAGCGAGTGGGAGAATGAGACACACTGAGTTACTTTACTACTGACTCGCGAGTCGCGAGTGAGCGGGTGACATATTATAATCTATACAAGTCAGAAAGAGATACCAAATGAGATGTTTCTCACTTATACTCTCAAAGTTTTTTGTTGTTCTATCCATGCACGTAAAAATGACCACTAAGGCGCTTACATATTAAATACTATAAGGTCGTTTTTTGCATACAATGTTTGCATTAAAAAGTTATTGTTTTACTTTGATGCGCAAATGTATACGTAACATTCAGTATTTTATATGCTTTGAGCTGATGTTCCGAACGATCCAAATGAAACATAAGTGTTTCGGATCATTTTAGTGATCCAGATGCAAATGTTCCAATCGCAAAAATGATACACTGCCCACGCCTAGTCTGCAGTAGCGCATAGTAATTATTATACCATCTCTTTCACACGGCACGATGCCATACGGAGAAAAATGTATCGTATGAATAGCCCGCTGGTATTATGCGAATATTGCAAAAAAAACGGGTGGTGTATTGCCGTGTGAACCCAGCCTTAGTTGTATAGAGTGGCGTTCTGTAGATTCTGCCTACTCCCATGGGTAAAAGGGATGGTGACATGGGTTTTTGAGTTACTAGACGTAATGGCTATTTTTATTATAATATATGTTCACTATGATTTTGGAAGTTGGTGTTTTCAACCTTACACGGCTGCACGGGTGGCAAAAGTTGGTTTTTTCAACCTTACACGGAGAGTAATAAAGCCGTATTTAATTTGTTATATCACCAGTCCCTTCATCTACACTAGGGTAATGGATGCGGACCCTTTTCCGGACTCTTTATCATGAACATAGCAATAAATAAAATACCAAATATAATTTATATCTTTAATAATCATCTGCCCTTGTAAATAAATAAATAAAAGAATCGAATTTAAAATAATACATAGTGGTATATTATCGGCAGTATATCACTTTCCCTTATGTGAAACACTAAAAAATAACATAATATAAAAGTCTCATACTTGTGCATAACGGAAATAGTTCGCAACTATGATAATTATAAATGATTTGATAGTGTATTTTTACCCTCATTGAATAATCTAATAATCGTTAACCAATCTAAAAAAATTATTTATTAAATAAATAATATTTTTTACAAAATGAGGCCTTCAGATAAATAATTGACTGAAATAAAATAAAATAAAAACAATACACTAGAAACATAAAATGCTCAACATCCGAATCTGTGGTCCATTGATTTGTTTAAAATATGTATTTAAAAAATATAGCACCACAAGCCAATGACAAACATAGGTATAAAAAAGACCACCGCGATTTTAAATCGAGAATATGTTGTAAACGAGTTATGATTCTAGTTGCGGCGTTAATTTTCAGTCAATGAAGTAGCTCCAATCCATTACAATACGTTCCACAAAAAACATTCAAAATATACAGGGTCATTGATAAAACACTAAAATATTCGATTAAAAACTGTTTGCTGTTACGTCTAATAAAAAAGGATTTAAAAAATATATACAAAAAAAAAGGCAAGATACACTTAAATTGGCTAATCTCACTGGGTATAGTGGAGCATATTGTATTGGAAAACAAACCTAATTTCCTTGCTAATAAGTGCACTAATTGCGCTGAGCGACGGAGATGTGTGTAAGGGGCGTGGAGGGCAGTATGCCTCGGATGATTGGTTCCTGACAGTCGGCGTAGATGTCTGCGGAAAGCTCTTCAATACCGATCTCAGCCTCGCTCTTCGCCTGTTTAGTGGCCTCGTCGACTACTTGCCGAACCTTGGAGTCGATTTCCTGTAATTAAGAACATATTTTGATGAAAATGTCGTGATGGCTCAGTGATTAAGGCCTCGCCTCTCATGCACGAGCTCACAAAATACATCCTACTAAAATTCAATAATGTGTACGGGATGCAGAATATTTAGTACCTTTCTATCGTAATAAACTTCCAGAAGACTTGCAAACGTTATACGCAACGAGTTAGAACAGTTATAAGTGCTAACCTAAACGTTTCCTTACACAAAATTCATCCTAATGTATGTATGTATTGATGTAGCTTTAGATTATTATCATCATTATAAAAGTATTATAATGTATCATTGGAGTAATTAACATTTTGTAAAATTCTAATAAACGTTTCGACAGTACACAGATAAACTCTGAGAGATTTTCGTTGCGTGGCTAAAACAATTGTAAAATAGGCTAAATTTTTTAGAAATTAATAATAATAATTTGATGGCGGAGTTAGTTATGATTTTGACCTCGCGCCAAAATAACTTTGGAGCATTATACACCATAATGTTCAGTAGTATTCACCTTAAGTTGATCAGGCGTGGCGAGCTCGTTGCTCAGGATCTTCTCCTTGTAGGAGGTGATGGGATCCCTGGTCTGACGAACCTCTTGGATCTCATCACGCGTGCGGTATGACGTACCGGGGTCAGACATGGAGTGCCCCGAGTAACGGTACGTCTCCATCTCCATAACCAATGGACCTGAAAGTGTTTTTTTTTATTGTGAGTAATTTTTTTTTGGTTATCAACCAATCAATCGCCCAAACCTTTTGCCCAGTATAGTATGGATGACCTCCTGATTAATGGGGTGCAGCTGAATACCAGTTTTGATGCTATACAGGGTGTAAGGAACAGCCCTCCGCAAACTGATAGGGTGAATTCAGTATATCATACTAAGAAGACCGGTACATGAAATTATTTCAGGAAGATTATGGGAATCCAATAAACCTGATTGTTTTATTACCTCACACGCAATGTATCTTTACCGTGGCAAAACGCAGGTAGCGAACGGCAGCGCAGCGAGTGAGTTCGATGAACTCTGTAGCTAGGTAGAAAGTGAACAGCTGATTTTGCGCGTCGTTTGTTATTTGTATTCCAACATCCATTGCTGGTTTTTTTTTTTACTGTTTTATTTACATTAATGCCCCTTCTTTTCCTGTACCCTTCATATATTAAAGTCGTGAAGGTACGCCTAAAGTTGGTCTGATATTGATTTATATGTATTTATTCATTATTGGAATACATACCTTTTCCACTGGTGCAGTATTCGATACAGAAGCGGGTAGCCTCCCTGGTCGCTAGTACATCCATGCCATCGACCCAGATGCCGGGAATGTAGTCGCCGCGCGAGTAGTAGTCTGTGCTGGCTGAAGACCGGTCCATGCTGGTTCCCATGCCTGAAAGAAGATAAAAATAAGACTTTTAGAACAGGTTCGTAGCTAAATAATAACAGCCGCACGAATCGATCTTCAAGGTTAAACAACGCTTGCTGAGATCAGTCCGTGGATGGGTGACCATCTATTTGATACCGAGACCCTTCCGTGCCTCGGAAAGCAAGTTTATCAGTTGGTCCCAATTGAAATTCGTAAATCTTTGACAGTCGTTAGAGGTAGTCAGAACCCCGAAAGTCTGAGAACCAGTCTTACCAAGGGCACAGATTAATACAGATGGGACACTCCGCAAAATCATTTAAATAAAAAGCGACTCTTGCTACGACACAATAAAGTGCATTACCTACAGTTATATTCACCTACAATTTGCCTTTTTCTATCGCGTAACGCGTATACCGGCGGCGCGCGGCAGTCCTACCGAATTGGCCCAGTGAGATGGGCCCGCCGCGTACTTGTAGCTTCATTGATAGATAGATAGAAAGAATACTCTTTATTATGTACACTATAAAAATTACAGATATAAATGTAGAACTGTTGCATAGGGAACTGTTACATTGTGTTACTATTCATACCTAAACTGCGGAGAGTCCCATCTGTATTAATCTGTGCCAAGGGGTATCGTGTCGTGTTACCCTGTAACTGGGTTTTGGTGATCAGATAGGCAGTCACTCCATGTAAAATACTGGTATTCAGCAGCTTCAGGTTAGACTAGAAGCCGAGCCCAACTATGCTGGGAAAATACTAGGCAGAAGATGATGAAAACAGTAAAAGCAACCACGATTGTTTCCATAAACCAGTAGGAGACACCACTAGTAAAAATAAATCATTTTAATTATACATCTTTTTTTATTTGATTTACTATTACTGTGTCATTTTAAGTCACCTCACTTAATAGAATTGATATTAAAAAGTAACCAGGGAAAATATCAATAAAATAAATAGGTATGTCGCAATCGAGTCGTATCCGGTACGTCAGCGCCATCTTTTGGCGTTCGATGAAGTTGGTGGAGTTCGCGCCATCGATTCTTGACTAATCTGTTTAGCGGCGCATGACAGAGTCTACAACAGAACGTTCGACCGGTAGCAAGTGATCGCCGCACATTCGACAAGTGAAGTTTATCGGTGGCGGTCAAACAGTGAATACGTCTAGAAACTGTTGCGCGGTCGGTATAGTTGTGTCGTGTACCCAAGATTAATTACTTTGCATACCCATTACTGTATAGAATCAAATTCTTCTAACTGAACAGACAGATGTGCTGCTGGGGAGTTTGATCCCGCTACTTCTTCTTCCCAGCTAAAGCACTAGGAAGTGGTGAAGGGCGGGCGTTTTGGGGGACTGTCTATTGTAAATTTTAAAGTGCTGATTCTCAGCGTGAGTAAATGACTTTTAAGTTCAATCGGTTTTTATATTGCGCAATAACCAACACTACCCATAGTACGCCCATAGTTTAAAATATGGCTGATGATAACGACAAAGAACTACCGTTTCTCCGACAAATATATCATGTTATTGGTAAATGTGGTTGAGATGTTGATAAGGGCGCTGTTATTTGACGCAAAAAAATATGTGAATTAGAGGAACTTAAATGTTGTTTAATAGTAAATAAAGTACATAATCGCCATGAACGCTCTTGAGGGCCTGGCGGGTAGATGGGCAGCGACATTGCGTTTTATAGTAAGTACAGATTTACAAGCACATCTTTACAACCTCACCCTATCCTCATTATCTGGTAATATACACTACAAACTCAAAATGATAATGAAAAACATATTAAGATTATGACAACAACTGAAATTGTCATATGTCTAGACAAACATTTCTTAAGATAACATCAAGAAAGAAGAGATAAGACCCAAATAGTTGAAAATTACTGTAAAAATGTGTATAATCTCTAAATAATAATATTATTTGATCTTGGGGCCAGAACTCACGTACCACAACGACAACACGCCGTGGACGGGCACTGGTTTGTATGAAAATGAATAGTTTATTCGCACCACATTACATGACGTATCATGGCATCATTATAGTCTCATCGTCGACGGGCGTGAAACACCCATCTCTGGCTTATGTATATACATAATAATAAAAATCTTAAATTCACTGACAGACAATGCACAGCCTAAACTGCTGGGTCTAGAAGAATGGAATTTTGCACAAGAGTTCCTTAAATTACGAAAGTGAGCTCTAAGGAAGGTTTTTATATGGGTAGTATTTAAATGAATATCACAACAAAAAAAATGGATCCTAAAATAATCTGAATTCCAATCAAAATTACAGTGTGTTGCCCGTGGTACTACCAGTATTTACTACCAGTATTACTACCAGTAGTACCACGGGTAAAAAAATCCCGTAGTACTACCTAATACTGGTAGTACGACGGGCAACAAACGAAAATTACTGATTGCACAGTCAAATACTCAGCTCAAAATATAACTGACTAGCTTTTGCCCGCGGCTCCGCCCGCGTAGATGTCGGTTATCGCGTAAAAAAGTAGCCTATGTCCTTCTCCATATCCCAGGCTATATCTCTGCCAAATTTCATGACGGGTCGGTTCAGCGGTTTAGGCGTGAAGACGTAACATACAGACAGACAGACAGACAGATAGACAGACAGAGTTACTTTCACATTTATAATATTAGTATGGATTAAGCAACAATTTATATTGGTGGCGCACCTCTATTTATCAAAATGGCAAAATAGTTGCGCAAACGTCATCTAAAACTAATTCAAATTTCAAGTTGATAGCATTAGTAGTTCTTGAGATATCCAGCGGTGCGACTCAGTCTGTCTATCCGTCTGTCACACAGACGGATAGACAGACTGAGTCGCACCATAATGGTTCCTTTTTACCATTATGGTACGGAACCCTAATAATCACGAAGGGAATGGTGGGGCCTTTATTCGCTCGCTTCGCTCGCTAACTTGTCCGAGTCGGGGTGCCCCAAATCCCGATTAGTTTATTTGTAGTGAAATAATTTATTTGATATAAGTTTTTAAACTGTCATGGTCACTAATATTATTATTAACATAAGCGGGATATTTACCATGTTAATTCATTGTTATGAGTTCCCGATATTTCGGCGCTGTTGCAAGCACCATGATCACGGATAAACTGAAGTCACTGCGGGTGGGTGTTTATGAGCAGACAAAACGGTCTACCCTCTTTCTTGTTCGTTTTTTGCACTCAGTACCGCTACCACTGTCACTCGCAACTCGATTCTGTTCCCGACACACGAAACTCACTGTGTCCGCTCGCGAACTTTTTTCGGCACTTTTTCAGTTTTTACACAGCTGAACCACTGGATTCCAGGCTCTCGACAGTTGAAACCCATCATCCCAGTTGAAGTTCCTATATTTGGTAATCTCAATAGCTTCTCTAACCAGTCTAGGAATATAGTGGCGTTCTGTCGAGATGACCTGAGGGTTATGTAACTCAATCCAGTGGTTCGATCCTGATTCCAAAAGAAGTTGAGCTATGGCCGATTTTTGGGTGTCGACGTTCTTCACCGCCCTGATATGCTCTGATATTCGACAAGCTACCATACGTTTCGTCTGACCGATATACGACTTGCCGCAACTGCAGTCTACTTTATAAACACCAGGCTTTTCCAGCGGAAAGTTGTTCTTGGGCGAACGCAACATCTGAGACACTTTTTTGAAAGGAGTGAAGATAGTCTTTACGGCGTATTTCCGAAGAATGTTGGCAACCTTATCTGTCACTCCCCTCACGTACGGCAAAAATGCTGGTTGCCTCTCAACCTCGCATTTCCGGTGCTTACGACCCGTTTTTTGTTTAGGTTGTGCGGGCTTCCCTGTATATCCGTTTCGAACAAGAAAGAGGGTAGACCGTTTTGTCTGCTCATAAACACCCACCCGCAGTGACTTCAGTTTATCCGTGATCATGGTGCTTGCAACAGCGCCGAAATATCGGGAACTCATAACAATGAATAAACATGGTAAATATCCCGCTTATGTTAATAATAATTTATTTGATGTAAAAAAAAGTATAGAAATGATGGAAATAAATTGATAGGTGATATATTCTTGTTGGGTTAAATAGGGGATGATAGTTTGTAGGGAGGTCCGTCATTTTTGCAGATGGCAAATACCATCGAGTATATGGCTTGTAACACAATGAAAAATGTTATGATTTGAAATGAAAACCGATCAGACGGAATGTAATCAGTTAATTAATTATCATTTGTACGTAGCTTCGTGAAGATCAAATAGAGGTCGGATGAGTAAATATGTCACATGAATCTTGTGGGCTTAATTAATGACTGTGATATCTTAAAATAGAAATCAATAAAATTGCTTGATTTACTAAGTAAAGCAAGTAAACATTTATTTCCATAGACTGTAGGTACAGTAAAACGGGGTGAATAGGGATGCAGGGGTAAATAAGGATGAAGGAGTGAATAAGGATGCAGGGGTGAATAAGGATGCAGGGGTGAATCGGGACGAATTTTTTAAATGGATTTTAACGTTAAAATAATATAGCTTGTCGAGTCCTTTTTGGCAACAAACTACATTATTTCAATACTAGCTTTTGCCCGCGTCTCCGCCCGCGTGGAGGTCGGTTATCGCGTAAAAAAGTAGCCTATGTCCTTCTCCACATCCCAGGCTATATCTCTGCCAAATTTCATGACGATCGGTTCAGCGGTTTAGGCGTGAAAACGTAACATACAGACAGACAGACAGACAGAGTTATTAAAATACCTTTTCAAGTTTTGTCCCGATTCACCCCTGTATCCCTATTCACCCCGTTTCACGGTACAGTGAATAAGTTGTGACAGTTAAAATATGGGTGTGCCAGCACATCAAGTTACCCCAAACTGTTAAATTTTCTCATTCGATTTTGAACTTAACCATCATTATTTAAAGGTTTAAAATCGTTTGGAGAAATTTTAAAGTTTCGTATAACCTGATGTGCTGGCGACCGTACAATCTACCTTATGGCCTGCAACATTATTATAAAATGAGTGAATTAATATAATCTAAGTAATCATAAATGTAATCGTATAAATCTAAGTAATACAAAGAGTTGTATGGTACTAATAAAATTGAGATTGTAGGATCAGATTGCGTGGCGTAGAAAAACTATTTTAACCCTGAACCAAATGGTTATAATAGGGATGTGTCCTGGGTAAAAAAAAAGAAAAACAGCTGTTTAGTCCGTCAATCAGATAATAAAAAAATATTAGACACGTATATTTTGTTTTGTCATATTAATAAAAAATGACTTAGATAAAACACATTAAACTTGGGGAGTGGGGGCTCGTTACGTTACAGCTACGTATAAAATCTAGTGAGAAGTGACGTCATGCCACATTTGAACTCAATGTATCGCCGTAATGTTTTGATTACGTAAAAAAAGAAAAAATACGTGTCCAATATTTTTTGATAATCTACATGACGGACAAAAAATATTTTTTTAGTCATCATCCCTATTGTAATTGTTGGAAGAAGGCATTTATTGAGCCTATTTTTGTGATTATCTATAAATCACATGACTACATCCATACTAATATTATAACAATGTGAAAATAACTCGTGTCTGTCTGTTACGTTTGAACGCCGAAACCGCTAAACCGATCGACATGAAGGGCAGAGATATAGCCTGGGATATGGAGGACATAGGCTACTTTTTTACGCGATAACCGACATCCACGCGGGCGGAGCCGTGGACAAAAGCTAATACAATTATAAAACAAAGTCCCCGCGCCGCGACTGTCTGTCGGGCTAAACGCGATAAACTGAATAAGTACCGAACGGATTTTCATACAATTTTCACCAATGGACGGAGTGATACATGAGGAACGTTTAGGTGTATAATTCATTAAAGTTTGGTGTAAATTGGCTGATTGTTGAAGATGTCGGAAAAATCATGCCGACTGGGAGCATTACTGGCATGTGCCGCGTGAACCAATAGAGTTTTTCATTTCTCTCTCAAGCTATGGGAAAATTCGTCAAAGAAAAAGCCTTAAAAGCAATGCTTGCTTAACCGAGTTGTAACAGCATGGAAAATGGCTCCCGGAAAATGTTGTGACGGCTCTCACACTAAACTGCTTCAATACCGATTGGACAGATTAAATATCTCCAAGCTATTTGAACACACGCATCAGCTATACTCCATTTATTACCATTTACATTAAAAAAATAACTCTAAAGCGCAGTAATTTCAACAATATTACACAATAAAAACAAAAACAATTTTCGTAATTGCACCTACCACTGTTTGTCTCTGCACCACCCAAAGGTTGACTGGTAGAAAATGCCTATGGCATTAAGTCCGCCTCTGTACATTTGTGTGAGAAAGTGTTAAATAAATAATAAATAAATAACTGTCGTTAAAAATTCAATAACGGCTAAATTATTTGTCTAATGCTATAGTAAATGGAGTACAGTTAGCTGCTAGTGTGTCTTACCAAATAATAATAATATTTCTAGAAATATTTATTTCCATCTGGGTAAATTGACTGGACTGTTTATTTCTAAGTAACTCAAGAAGGAAAAAGAACCGCGATCCTTTTTCGGTTTTCTTTATGTACGAGTAACACTCACCGTATCCATTGTTTTCGCAGACGAACACGCACGGCAAGTCCCATAGTTTAGCCATGTTGTACGCTTCGAACAGTTGACCCTGGTTGGCGGCACCGTCACCATACAGGGCGAAGTTCACTCCGCCATCACCACTGTATTTGTGTGCGAAGGCTATTCCAGCGCCTAATGGGCACTGAGGAATTATTTCAAGTTATTTTCGTATTTTGAATTTTTCAACGAATTTCGAATATTCCCAGTCGCCCCACATGTCTTGCCCCCAGGTGGCAATCGGGAATAAAATTCCCATTTGCCACCAGGTAGCGACTGTTAAGTTATTGCCCCTACTTCAAATCGCTGTACACTGCAGCGTGGATCACCAACCCAAGTGGCAAATGCGAATTTTATTCCCGATTGCCACCAGGCGGCAATCCATGTGGGGGCGACTGGGAATATTCCATCCCAAGCTATAACAAGACAGAGTCCCGACTGACCTAGGATTGCTTCCTCAAGAATCGGCGAGAAGCACACAGAGATAGAAGGAATGGTGGGAGGCATTTTCCCACAAATAGGACACGAACTTGAAATTATCAAAGTCAAAGCATTTATTTCAAATAGATAAATAATGAAAAAAAAAATAAACAAACGAAAAAAAAAATACACTTTTGAATGTCAACATTTACATGGAAATAAAATTGATTCTAGTTGCCCCTTCCGAAAGGTAGTTTCGAATGGTCAAGAAACTCCACCATTACTCTATTAAACTCCGTCATCCGGTATCTGTTAGTGACTAAACTAGTACATGTTGCATGCAGCTGTTCGAAGAAAACTCATCTTTGTAAATCTCCTTAATAATTATATTTTTTGTTTACACTAAACATAAAGATAAATTAAGAAACTTACTTGAGCACCAACAATACCGTTGCCACCATAGAAGTTCCGTGCATACAAATGCATAGAGCCTCCCTTGCCTCGTGAGACTCCTGTCTTGCGGCCTGTGAGCTCACAGAGTACACCGGCCACGGAGGCACCCATGAGATGTGTCCAGCCATGGCAACGGTATGCAGTGATCACTGAGTCAGCATCACGCATAGCTGCACGCATACCCACTGCTACCGCCTCTTGACCTAGTATTTATTTATTTATCTATTAGTCAATTGCTTTTAGTAATAACATAGCACTTAGTCAAGATATTTTGATTAAAAGAAGAGAAGAATACTATAATATATTGATAGCTCTTTGGCTTTGTATTGAAATCAAAATCTTTAGAATTAAGTCAAGACAAGCTTGTTGATCTCATCATTTCATCATTTCAGCCGAAAGATGTCCACTGCTGGTCATAAGCCTCCCCCAATTGAGGGGGTTTGCCTTAATTGCCACGCTAGACAGGCTGGTTGGCAATCGCAGTATGGTGTTAAAAATGCATAGAAAATGCTGCTGCACATTCTATAGTAAGTCCCTTAGTCGCCTTTTACGACACCCATGGGAAGAAATGGGGTGGTGCTATTCTTTACGTCCGGCACCACACTGTACAACGTTACTTGTTGATGTAATACATAATCATTCCAGTTCCAGCATAAGTTGTACAACAAAGTTAACACCTTCAATCACACACCTGAGTATAAATGACAGAATCCTCGGATGATCTTCTCCCTGTATAAGTTACCGGACGAAGTTTCAATTCGTCGGATAACCGCCAAATGTTCATACAGTTTGAGAGCATCTTCACTGGTTAGGGTTGCTGTTGTTGCCGGGCCTTTATCCAATTTGTGGAGTTTGTAAGGCTAGTCAAACAAAAAACTTACAATATGAGACGATGAATAGATTTTTCTGAAGAAGAAGACAATGCAGTTGACATGGCACTAACACCACTTTAAACCTGATACTTGTTTTTTCACATAAATCATAGCAACAATCTTTTGAATATTTCTCATCAACACATGTCATAGTAATTTTTAAAGACCATTAATTATAACCAAACCAATCTATTGTGTAGTTGATTGTGTATGTTAACTATGCTCAATTTGTTAACATTGTTTCAGGTAGCTAACCGACGTCAGATTACTGACAACAAAACAGTTACAATTGACATAATGAAGGTTAGGTTACATAATTATAAAACTGTCTAATTTATATAAAAATAATAGCCGGCATTTACACAGCAATCATGTACGCACTACTATCAACTAATAGAATACAATTAAGACCAAAATAGATCACAAATTAGAGCTACCTTGATTTCAAATGAAGCTTGGCTCTTCGTACTGTATTTTGCGTTAGAAGTCGTAGCAACTGGGGCGCCCACTTTCTAAAATCAAAAATTGTATTGAGCATATACTGTTACTCCTCTTTCTAGCTTACTTTGGTAGCACATTTAATATTTTATCTAGTTAATCACTGAGTTTCTTCAGGAAGGAGGAGAACCCACCGTAACCGTATTACCGGCTAGAAGTTTAGCGACGGAAGGAACGAGTTTACTCATTTTCGTTATTAGTTCTTCTATAAAGCCCAGTGTATTTTGTGATCCTCACAAAGGACCACTTTTTTCAATTTTTATCGGTTTTAACTAAAAAATACGGGTCGTCCCAGACGCTCAGGTCGAAAATGACGTTTGTGACATTGACAATTTGACATTTGATTATTAGGGTTCCGTAGCCCCGTGGGAAAAACTGCACCCTTATAACTTCGTCGTATCAGTCTGTCCGTCCGTACAGATGTTACACAGCCATTTTAGTCAGAGACTATTTGCACTATCCATCAATCTGCCTAGCCTTTTCCCAATTATGTTTGGGTTGTATTTCAATCTAACCATGCAGCTGAATAACAGGATTTTACATGGAGCGACTGCCTATCTGCTCTCCACAAGCCAGTTACTGGGTATTAACACAATACGATACCCCTTGGAAAGACTAATTGTCAAACTTTTGGATTTCTGACTACCCGTACCGACTGTAAGGATCTAAAAACGACAGCCGGGACCAAAGGCTTAGCGTGCTTTCCGAGCCATGGAGGAATCTCGATATGTAATGGATGGTCATTGATTTTCGATCGACCGGTGCAACTGATAGCATTTAGCCACGACCCCCTTAAACTACCTATTTGCATTATATCGATTGGAAAAAAAGTGTATTCTGTGCACCGCTGAACAACGGTGCAGTGAAATTACGACGAAACAATTAGGGGTGGCGCATGGCGCTCCATATAATAAGGGATGAAAAAAAAAAACAATGCACATACGCATGTGGGAATTCGTTGGATGCCATATTTAAAAAGAATATAATGTTTCAAAGTGACTTCTATATTTAAGTCATATTAAATAATATTTATCATATTTATCAGTTATTTTTAGTTTTTGAGATAATAGAATATTTCGGGTGACAACCGCAGTGACAACTTTATTTTTCATCGTTTTTTGAGAAATACTATGAATTACAAAGTTATTTTAGCGGTCAATAATATTAATCCTGTGCATGTGTAAATATTCATCCTAACTACGGAACCCTTCACAGTCCACCACACCCTTTCGTTCACACGGACTTGGTCGGTTTGTTTTTTACCCACGTGTCACTCACATTGAAGCCTATACAAATAGTGTTTTAGACTTCTAGTTTAATATCTCACCAAAATATGCGATCAAATAATTGGAGTCATTTTGATTTTTGTCTAATAATCGTACAATAATGTTAGATCTGGAGGTGTCAGAACCAAACATACTAATTCCATGAATTCCTGTGATGAATTCCATGGACAGAATAAACAAAGATATTGCGAGAAATGGAATGTGTCCAGTTTTGAGATAACATCAAGTGTTTGTATTTGTAAAGATAGAAAGAAACAGAAAGGGAAGATACTAATAAAATAACAATGCTCAATTTTTTAATAATATATTTTTTTCTTTTTTATTATTGAAACCTTTATTAAGCGACTTTTGTAAAAAAAACTTTTCTATTTGGACCATTGGACCAATTTTTCTTACTTTTGACAGTTTGGAAACAATCCGAATATTCTCGAAAAGATCTTGTTATATGTTAAGTTGAATCGGTATTCGTAAACGCACGTTATCAAATAAAAAAAATGTCGTTTCATCGTTCCGCTGTCAGTGGATGACGAATAGATGGAGTAATTCTTTTGCAACAACTTGAATAAAAGAGTTAGCAAATTTTTGTCGTCATCATTGTTTATTCTACATTTGTGAAATACACTTTTTGACTTTTTGCCAGAATTTTAATACAATCATTTAAAAAAACGATGGAGTTCCCTCACATTGGAAAGAATTGTTCATATAATTCATGCAATAAATTAGGTGAGTTGTTTAAAAACATAAAATTAAAAATCTACTTTCGTCATCATTTCCTTATTTTTCATGTAAATAATTTTATTGGTGTAGCCTGCGATGATTGATTTTCGGTTTAACAGTCCTTAAGTTTCAACCCTACGCTGCTTTACCACAACATTATGGAGTGAGCAGTTTTCTTTTGTTCTATTTATGAAAATGTGATAGTGGTGCTCCAATACTATGTCTGCCGACGTAAATTAAATGAGAATTCTCCGCCTGTGAATTACACAAGTTAAGTTGCAACTTAGAGGGAATAAATAGTAATAATACCTATGGTTATTTAATTTCCAATGTTTTATAATATAATATGTACTCTCTTTCAGACTTCCTGCCATACAAATGTGGAGCTTGTAAAGAAGTGTTCTGGTGAGTGATCTTGAGGTCAAAGTTTTTAGTGTATCATTAGAATGTAGAGCTAATTACATTTTAGTATGTGTTAATATTTGTTCATACATGAATTTAGTCAGCATACACATAAATAATTTTTACTGTTGCTTTCCGTACTTTATAGAAACACCTAATTCTCATTATTTTAAAAGGTGACACTATGGTATGTGAGGTAATGTGTTTATATTCCCCCGAGGCAAGTTGGAACAGTTTTTAGTAGCCTGACCTTGTAACAGTAATGTTTATTGCTGATAATTATGATAACGAAATTGACATCCTGCAAAGTCATGAATAAAATTAACTTAATAACCAAAGGACTTTTTGAACAAGGGTGATGGAAAGGAGAAGTTTGCATCATCAGAAATATTGTTGTTATGCTTGTTTTAATTTCCTTCCTAGCCATGAAAATTACCTATTATTAATTTTGATTAACCTTGCCTGGTTGAACAAAGAACAATCTTGTTAACTTATATTGTTTTTTTGCACATTAGAACAATGAAGACTGCTGTCTTTGAAGAGTGACTTTGCAAGCTTGCAACTACACCTACAATCGGAGCATGGGTTCTCCACACACATTACAATAATAGTATATTAATGAATAAACCTTCAACTAATACTAAAATCAAATTACTATCTATTGCAGTTCTGACCACTTCGCATATGCAAAGCATGAGTGTCCAGCACCCAACACTCGTAATGTCCAGGTTCCCGAGTGTCCCCTATGTGGGAAGCCCGTGCCAGGCAAACGAGGGGAACCTCCAGATGTAGCCGTAGGAGCCCACATTGATAACCTGTGTACATCAGACCCAGCTAAGGAGAGGCGGAAAAAAGTAAGCATATCTTTTTGGTCTATGTTCAATTTTATTTTTAAATATGACATAATTAATTTTTAAACTACACGGGCTAGACATGGGCCTTAACAAATTGACAAACAAGTCTTAAAGTAATGCGTTATTTCAGTCAGAAAAAACATGTTTATTGTTAAGTAACAATAAACAATTTTTTTTTCTGGAAAATATGCTTATTATTATAAACAAAAAGGTATCGAAACATCTGCTTGAAAGTTCAAGTAGCTCTTTTAATGGCATTCTGTTTGCAAATAATAGGCCCTCTTATCTGTATGTAAAAAAGAACACTTCATTTATTTATTCAGAAAATACATTATCGCTTTTCATGCCTGTGTGACCATGTTATTCTTTTAAACAACGCAACGGATTTTGTTGTGGTTTTCGCCTCCATGTAGAAAATTTATCCCGGAAGGTTTATATGTATAATACATAAGTATCAGAGTTGCATAAGTGGAATCTCGATAACTTGAATTTCAAGGGAAATGCTAAAAATTTCAAGTTAATGAGTATCCGACTTCAATTAAGAAACAGAACGATACAACCGTGCGCAGCAGGGGCAAGCAGGTCGCTAGGTATGCATAAAATAAACGTCAAACGTAGAGATTCTTTTATTTTTATTTCAAACAAAATTCTACACTTGTAAGATACGTCCTAATCATTAACGTCGTATCTTCAGCTGACCCAAAAGACGTTGTCCTGTCCAAATTCAATAGTTCATACAAAAAAGCCATGGGCAAATAGGACATTCAGTTTTTCACGAATTTCAAAATTGAATCAGTCCAGTCGTTCTCAAGTGATGAACAAACAGCATTTCATTTTTTATTACATAGACTAGCTTTTGTGCGCGGCTCCGCCCGCGTGGATGTCGGTTATCGCGTAAAAAGTAGCCTATGGCCTTCTCCATATCCCAGGCTATATATCTCTGCCAAATTTCATGACGATCGGTACAGCGGTTTAGGCGTAAAAACGTAACATACAGACAGAGTTACTTTCACATTTATAATATTAGTATAGTATAGTATTTAGTATGGATAAAATTCTACATTTTGTAAAATACGTCATGCGTAATAATTAAGGACGTATCTTCCTGATTTGTGCTTCTGCTACCAATACAACATACAGTACAAAGTATTTAATAAAAAGGTCTTCGTTTACAGGTATTTACAAACCGCTGTACCTTCAGGGGTTGTAAAAACAAAGAGATGGTACCGCTAGTGTGTAGCGAGTGTACTCTCAACTTCTGTCTCCGACATCGACACTCCAGCGACCACGCCTGCGAGGGCAGACTGGCGGCTAAGAGAAGACAAGCAGCGTCAGTATTAACATATTATTTTATTTATTTACTAGCTGACCCGTTTGTCAAAAGCTATAGTATAAACTCCACTACTCTACCCTACCCTACCCTACCCTACCCTACGTACCTACATACCTACCCTACCTACCTACCCTACCCTACCCTACCTTACCTACACTACTCTACCTACCTACCTAAAACTTAAAAAAAAAATTAGATAGTAGCCGATTCTCAGACCTACTGAATATACATATAAAATTTCATAAAAATCAGTCAAGCTGTTTCGGAGGAGTATGGTAACTAACACTGTGACACAAGAATTTTATATATAAAATTAATACCCAACTTATACAGGGTTATTTTAAATTGGCTAGCTAGACTCCACAGACGCGATAGGTATCAATATAAACATGATAAAATAAAAAATAAAGAATAGCTAATTTCAGTAACTGACTGTACATCGGACCACCGTAAGGACTATTCCTGCTTGCAGTGCTCGGCCGCTATAGTAACCTACGCTCATCATTCATCATCCAATAGCATCGCAGCATTAGATTTTTGCTGAGCCCTTTGGTTTTTGAGAATAAAAAAAGGCCGCAAAAAGGGGTCACTGGGCCACCACTACTCTCTGTAGAGGCATCATTAACATCATTTCAGCCGAAAAACGTCCACTGCTGGACATAGGCCTCCCCCAATTGGGGGGGGGGGGTTGTGCCATAATCGCCATGCTTGGCAGGCGGGTTGGCGATCGCAGTATGATGTTAAAAATGCGTAAAGAACGCTGCTGCCCATTCTGTAGTAAGTCCCTTAGTCGCCTTTTACGACACCCACGGGAGGAAATGGGGTGGTGCTATATACTTTACGTCCGGCATTAATAAAGTTTTTAATTTCGTTATTCAGTGAAGCAGCCATGGCGCGTATGAAAGCAGCTGAGGACAGGGTGAATCTGAACAACACTCCTGTTACGGCATCAGTTACTACATTCTCTGAAGTACAAGGAAACATGGTTCGTATTTCTTTTGAGTGTTCAGAAATTCATTTTGTTAAAAATATCTAAGAATAAGGAATATGCATGTAATTTATTTTATTTTATTAATTCAATAAAAGGCAGTAATATAAACCCAAAAATCAATCTGCCTAGCCTTTTCCCAACTATGTTGGGGGTCGGCTTCCAGTCTAACCGGATGCAGCTGAATACCAGTATTTTACATGGAGCGACTGCCTATCTGACCTCCACAACCTAGTAACTGGGTAACACGATACCCCTTGGTAAAACTGGCTGTCAGACTTTTAGGCTGCTGATGACCCGTAACGACTGTCAAAAATCCACGAATGACAGCCGGGACCAACGGCTTAACGTGTTTTCCGAGGCACGGAGGAGTCTCGGTATGTAAAGATGGTCACCCATCCACTGACCAACCCCGGCAAGCGTAGCTTAACCTGACAGTAAATAAACCCAATAAAAGTTAAATTCAACTACTGCTAGTTGCTCAATAAAATATTGAATCTTAATATTCTAGTACAGTTCAAACGCACGTTTTTGTCGCGGTTATGATGTGACGTCATTTATCACGATACTGTTTTGTTTAAATCTGCTTTTAAGCCCCAAATCATATTCGTTTTTTTTTTGTGCTTTATTTGAGCATAAAAACCTTGATTTCAAGCACTTTGCAAAGAATATGATTAATACTCACATATTTCTTTACGTCACTTCCGGCATCGTCGAAGACAACGCGTTTTGAGTTTGCGTTCCGTTCCACGAAAAACATTAAAAAATAAAATAAATAATTTGTTTCTGGCCTCCTATACAATGTATATTTAATGAATGAATAAGTTTTGAATTACGTGCATAATCCGTATTGGAACTAGCTTGCCAAGTTTATGAGGTCCTCAGATAAACTCCATGGGCCGGAATAAACATGCTAGGTATAAACAAAACAACGTCAAAAAATGTAGGTAATACCGAAATTATACTTAGGTAGGATAACTTTAAACGTTTATTTGTAAGGCCCCAGGATTCTAAAAAGTTATCTCAAGCAAAGTTCCTCTTTAACTGGGTGTTCAGAAAAATGCTTCAGATATTAAAGAAATAGCACTATCAAATAGATATACTTTGCTTACTACCTTACTTCTCAAAAACCGAGTTTGACTCAATTAAGACCATCCTTACCATTTTAGGAAGACGCGCTAAGGTAGCCCGTTACTCTGACGCCTTCGCCTTAACATCTCATTTTTTATTTATAATATGCATAGTTATAATGTTTCTACCTATTTTCAGACTGAAGATGAGGCGTTAGCACACGCTTTGGCTATCTCCCTACAAGATCAGAACGGTAGCCTACATTCGCGGGACAACGCATTCGCTCGCGCTCTCACACGACAACGCGTTGGCGGCGAACAGAACTCAAGGTGCTCTGTATCCTAGCAACCACATCTTATCTTCGACAAAAATTGTTTTAACAAAGCAAAAGGAAAGAAGTAGAAGCTAGAAAAATGATTCTAGTCCAGATGATGCAACTTTCATGTAAAGTATTTTACGTCACACCTAGCCATAATGTGAGTTTTACCGCACGCTACGCGTACAGTAAAACTCGCATTGTGGCCTGGTGAAGACGTAAAATTGTGTACTCACCACGGGCAGTAAAAAAGAAAGTCCTCTATCGCATATTTACAACCCTCGCCTGCTGTTCGGGTCACAAATACCTGCGATTTCGGGCTTTCTTTCTTTTACAGCTTTTGGTAAGTAATGTACTATTACGTCACACCTAGCCATAATGTGAGTTTTACCGCAAGCTACGCGTACAGTGAAACTCGCATTATGGCCAGGTGAAGACGTAAAATTGTGTAATCACCACGGGCAGTAAAAGAGAAAGCCCTCTATCGCATATCTGAATCGCAGGTATTTGTGACCCGGGCCGCAGGCGAGGGTTGTAAATACCTGCGATTTCGGGCTTTCTTTTACAGCCCTTGGTAAGTAATGTACAATTTTTATAGTAACATACGTCACGCCTCTATGCCCCAATGCGGTAATTTCCTAACACACTTATAATAAGAATAAAACTTTTATTTTCGAGTTACGGGGAATCATAGCGTTAGTAAAAATTTGCAATGGCAATGCCTTTCATTTTGACAGTTCAACAACTTTTATTACGTTGTTTACGTTGTTGAACGGACGAATTTTTCAAACAAACAATGGATTTGCAATTTCCGCCAAAAGATTTTGAAGGAAATTTTAATTAGATTACTACACACTCACTAGATTCTTGACATGTTAGTGGCGCCCTCTTGATTTGACGCGGTGGTTTTATTGGCCACTTTTCTTTGTACTGAGTACTTGCGCGGGGTCAAAGACATTTAATGAGTATGACACATAATAAAACTATTATTATAACACGCATCATGAATTGTTCGCTTTATACTCTATCGATAAGATATGGATGATGAAAGTCTGTTAGGATCCAAACACAGGCAGGCTTTTCGTCATTCTTTAGCCGTTTTATTGACTAAAATCCACTGATGATAAATGTGACTGAACGCCTTTGCAGTCATTATACGTTCAAAAACAACCATAATAAATTGACTTAACCATCCCTAAAATTGTATTGGATTTATTCAAATTCAATGGAACTTATCAAAAAAGCATAAAAAGACTAATTACTAAATAAGACTTGAAAAAAAAAAATGGTTAGCTGAAATTCATTATTTAAGTATATTTACCATATCAACAAATCTCTTGAAAGAACTTCCTTTTAAAATGGTCGGTTCAGCCTAGGACCTTTAAATAACCTTGTTGGAAGATTTCTATTTCAGACCACAGTATCTATATATTCAAGGTTGGACTGGTTAAGACTGATTCGAGTAAATAATCATGGGTATGAAGGCGATACAACTTCATATTAATAATAAAATTTTACTTAAGTACAGTTCTGGACCAGAGTTAACTGACTTACACGCCGTATGTGTGGCTGGTACTTTTACATGCTCTTTATTGCTGTATAGCATACATTCCTGCCGCCCAGAGAATGCGTTCCTGACAGCTGTCAGTTACATAAAATGTTTAACGCTACAAGGATCTTTTGGCGCGTAATGCCGCCATCTTGTTTTGTAAATACAATAGGGAATAAGCATGTAATATTTATTTTCACTAAATCTATAAAATACAGTAATAAAACCCAAGAAAAGTATTAAAAGCTAAATTCAACTAATGCTTGTTGAGTTGAACGACGCATTTTGAGTTTGCGTTCCGTTCCACAAAAAAAAAAAAAAAACGCAACATAAAATAATGAATTGTAAAATAGTTATGCATTTAAAAATGTAAAAAAAAAAAAAAATTGGAATGTGTTTCTTGATTCCAACACAATGTATATTTAATTAATGGATTTGTTTTGAATTAGGTACGTGCTTATTCCCTATTCCTATAACAATCTAACAAATGTTTGCCAACAATGACTTGTCAATGTTATTCAGGCGTAAAAAGATGCTTGTAGACTTGTAGCACTCACGAAAACGTGTTGACAGAATGTAAATATTTCGATGTTTGTTAGTCACTCGCACCGCATCGTAACTGCCAGTATTCCGTCCAGAATTTGGATGAAAATTGGTAGTGAGGATTGTATTTGATAATATTCACCTAAGATGACCTATGAGTACCACAGAAAGTAAAAAATATTGAAAACAAATTTGGGTAATTTATAAACTAATGCGTATGCGTAACCCCAGCAAAATATTGCGCCTTAGAGAAAATTGAGTATTACACATAATTAGTTCATAGTTAGTTGCAATTTGTTCAAATATAGCAAAATTTGTTCAAGTAGTATTTTCGAAGTTATTCGAGAAAAACTGTTTTTACTGGAGTAACGTTACCCCAGCAAAATGTTTTTCAAAAAAGGCATTTAGCCTGGAACCAAGTACCCCAGCAAAATCTCGAATATCTTAAAAACAATAAGATGAACAAATTTTGCTATTGGTATACATTTACAACTCATCAAAAGCTATCTTTTCATGTACTTGGTTCCAGGCTAAATGCCTTTTTTGAAAAACATTTTGCTGGGGTAACGTTACTCCAGCAAAATCAGTTTTACTTGAATAACTTCGAAAATACAACTTGAACAAATTTTGCTATACTTGAACAAATTGCAACTAACTATGAACTAATTATCTGTAATATTCAATTTTCTCTAAGGCGCAATATTTTGCTGGGGTTACGCATACAATTAATGCTTGACAGGTTGATTATATTGTATGTATGTTTTATTCTGAATTGTTGAATTATACTATAAATTTGTTATACTTAATTACGGGATACGGAAATGAACCTAGTGAAGAACCCTTAAATTATAATAATTATTAGTGTTAAATGAACAGCATGCTTGGCAGCACGCAACTATAACAAAAGTCGCTTAAATATTTACGTTTTTTCAGTTCTATTGTCAGATCTAATCGGATTCGCATTTTCCGGAGAGCGGTTTAAAAACGATCGTTCTCGCTCTAGTGAGGGGAGTTTCTAAGCGAGAGAAAGGGATAGAGGTAAAAATGCGAATCCTTGCAGATAGGTCTAATTCAGCCCTAAATGTGTGTCGATCCACGGCTTTGATTAAGAACTCTTAAACGCACATAATGTTCACTATAACAATTTGTGACAGTAGGCATATTTGCTTGTACAGTGGCTGCAGTTAAGTCGAATATTAAGTTTAATATATTCAATATTTTTGAGATAAATGTTAAGAAAATAAACCATTTACAAAGACTCATGATTTCTTTTATTTACTGTCAGTTATTCCCATTTCATTTATTAGGCTCAGCTTTATTTAAAATAAAAAAGTACTGCTTGATTTAGTTCAAAACGTTTTCAAAAACGCAAACTATCGTATCGACCCATGAAAAATGTCGCACTAAAAACATCAGTCACCGAGAAAAATTGGACGTGTACGTTCCCGCTCAGTACCGTACAGTTGATCGTGGCTCAATTTGATATATGAGAACATGGTATACAAGTATCGTGGTCGCTCACAATAGGCCCCCATGGTCACTCACAATGGGCCTCATTAGAAGGCTAAAAGTGCATTGGAGAGGGCTATGCTTGGAGTTTCCCTACGTGATCGAATTAGAAAGGAAGAGATCCGCAGGTGAACCAAGGTAACCGACATAGCCCGAAGAATTGCCAAACTTAAGTGGGCAGGGCACATTGCTCGCAGAACAGATGGCCGTTTGAGCCGAAAGGTTCTGTATTGGCGACCGCGTGCCGGAAGACGTAGCTTTGGAAGGCCTCCCACAAGGTGGACCGATGGCCTTGTGAAGGCCGCAGGAATCCGCTGGATGCGGGAAACACGGAACCAGTCGAAGCGGCGGTGTTTGGGGAGGCCTATGTCCAGCAGTAGGCGTCTTTCGGCTGAAACGACGATGATGATTTAGGTAAGTAATATTTTCCTTTCCCTGGAGGAACCCTGATCTTGATTTGTGTGTTTGCATAGTGACATTGTTCGCTAGGATTTCTCACGTTAATTTCTATCACCGTTAAACTTTCTTTTGCATGTAATTTTCAATCATCAGAATCGTCTTTATACCACTTCGTCTTCACTGAAGATGGCAGTAACAGGATCAAACAAACTGAACCCAAAAAATACCTTATTTCTTGGGTAATAAGACTTATTTAATAAGCGTTCTATTTGCGCTTAGCAACAGACAAATGGGGCAAGGGTTTGTCGGGGAGCACACCTCGGAGATGGGTGACGATGGCTTCGGCGTAAACGTCTGCCCCTAGTTCTTCCAAACCTATTTCGGGATCAGTCTTGGATTGCTCCGCGGCCTCGTCAATATGTTTACGTGTACTCGCGTCGATTTCCTGTAATTATGCAAATATTTTTTTTAGTAGATATGTTCACCTAAACACATTGTTTTGACTGTAGTGGTTTGGCATTGGATAAATTGTTAATGTTTTGTAAATGAACTTACTATAGGTTCAAATCATCTTTCTCCCTTTTCCCATTTGTTTTGGACTCGCCGCAGGTGCTAGCCTTCATGCATCATACATCTCTATTAGCCGTAATTACTCGTATGAATCTACTGCCATATCAACTTTAAAACTCAGTTTCATTGGTCTTCCCCATTCTTATCTTTAGCCATCCACATTCATAACTCTCCCCACGACATGCCCATGTCGCTGAGGATCTTGTGCATATGTAGGACTAACTATTGACCTAAATTGACTAAAAACTAAACATCGCACGAAGGTTTAGTGCATCTAAATTTTGATAGTTATGTTAAGTCATGACCAGTTGTGGTCGCATTGGCCGCAGCGGCTACCAAGATGCGGATGGCCGCAACTAGTCGAACGTTGCACAACCGGCCGTACGACCAGGGCCTCAAGTCTGCTATTACAATAGTGTCAGAATAGTCTCGCCATTGTGAGTATTTGACAGTGTTTGTATGGCAAATCTGTCAAAAACTCACAACGAATGACCATTCTGACACTATTGTAATAGCAGACTTGAGGCCCAGATGTAGCCAAAGACGTAATCGTGGCCGAGTAGTGATAGAAAGAAAACGCGTTTATTGTCGCGAGGTCCTTAAGTCCCATGTAATAGGGGTGGGACTTGATATTACAGCGTAATCACCATATAAATCCGACTGCCTCGTTGCGGCGGGCAGTGTTATTGGCTCAAAATCACCAAGGTTGCAAATTTCAAGACTGGTTGAATGCAAAAAAAAATCAAGCTATAATCATGAGTCTTAGGCCCGTATTATAGAACGTCACTCAATACTCAAGCGTTACTTAAGACTAGATTCAAGCCATTTGATTGGTTGAAACTAGTCTTAAGTAACGCTTGAGTATTGAGTGACGTTCTATAATACGGGCCTTAGTATAAACTGTTGATACTTTTTAATAAACTTTGACAGGGCAGCGCACAGAACTCTTTTATTGTAATATTGCTTTTTAGTCAATATCTTTACCAAAAACCATCAATTCGGGAACGTTTTTCTAAGTTTGATAAAATTAACAAAATAAAACAAAGTACATAACTTAAGCATTATTTAATAACATGGGTATATTATGTATCTATATTGAAAATTAAAATTAAGCAATAATTAAAAAAATACTCAAAAAATCTTCTACAAGCAAAATACGTCAACAAATTTAATAAGTTGCTATTATCGTGCACAAAATTTAAGAAATTTAAAAATATTCAAACTTCTATACTCGAATATCGTAACATGAACACAATGAAAGTTATGTAATGTAATAAATATGTTTTTTCTAAAAAAATAGCTCAATGTATGCGTATTTTATTGAAATATTGTAGTGTTTCCGGAAATGATCAACCGTAACCGGAATGACAAAAATGTTACCAAAATGATGATATTGATAACATAAGGTAGAAGTAAGGAAATATTTAAATTATAGACAACGGTTTAAATAACAAATTTGTTTAATTATATTGCCATATTAATTGCACTTATGAAAAATTACTCTTACTAATAAGTTGTTCTTATAATTAAGTTTTAACCTTTTCATAAAATAGTCTACTGGAACTTCTATAATCACAGCTGTTATAATATCTTCTTAAAGTTTTAATCAGTTGTTACAATTTGAGTCTTGACCTAAAATGATAGTCTACTTCACTAAACTTCTACAAATAATGGAAAAAAAGTAACATAAGAAAATCAACAATAATTCTGTCACGAATGACAAGTTAAAAAAATAAATTTAAAATATGAAAATAAAACTTATTATTTTTCGAAAACACCAATATCATTATCAAAATAATAATATTCTCGATTTTTTTAGTTAATATATGACACATCCTTTGGTTCCTGTTTGAATTTTCTCATATTGTTACGCACAGACCTCAAAAAGGTTACTAAAATTTCCCCATCATCGTCATCGACACATGTCTGGCAGGTAGCAGCATATCTGAAGCAAATATTTGGCTTCTCAGTAGGAACTTTAACAAGCAAGAATGTCCCAGGGGATACGAGATTTGGATGTATATTTTCTTTACCATAAGACGTACTTGCTTCAACATCAATCTGTTTATCTTTAATCTGCTGACGAAGAGATATTGCCATTAAATCTTCATCTTCTGGGGAAGATGAGTTGTATACAGATTTATAAATGCTTACTCTATTCTTAATTTTGAGGAGCTCGTGGCTAAGTAATAACAGCCGCACTGGTTGATCCGTCAGGTTAAGCTACGCTTGCCGGGGTTGGTCCGTGGATGGGTGACCATCTTTACATACCGAGACTCCTCCATGCCTCGGGAAGCACATTAAGCCGTCGGTCCTGGCTGTCATTCGTGAATCTTTGGCAGTCGTTACGGGTCCGTCAGAAGTCCAAAAGTCTGACAGCCAGTCTTACCAAGGGGTTCTATGTTCTATGTGAAACCAAACCCTCTAACATAGAACCAAGAGGTGTTGTGTTACCCAGTTACTGGATTGTGGAGGTCAGATAGGCAGTCGCTCCATGTAAAATACTGGTATTCAGCTGCATTCGATTAGACTGGAAGCCGACCCTAACATAGTTGGGAAAAGGCTAGGCAGATTGATTACTCTATTCTTAAATTTCAAATTGTTATTTGTTATCATGGGCTCTTCGTCAACAGGAGATTTAATTGCAGACATAAAAACATCCTCAGGTTCAACTGCACTTATGTTACAAAGGCGAGAAAGTTGTCATAAAGAGCTAAACTCTTTATGAAAATGTTCGTATCGATGTTATTGTATTAAAACTTCTAAACCTTTTTGCCAGCACACTTTTGTGATGTCCATTATGCCTGGAATTGCATCAAAAGAATTTGGTATGCTGTTTTTTTCCTCAATCACGTCGTCTTCTGAGGCTGTTCTTACGTCATTGCCCATCAACACATGTCTGTCAGCTGTTCTTTTTAGGTATCCTCCTACACCATCCATAGGACCCTTACCATGCCTAAGCTCGCTAAAAGTCCAAGTAGATTTGGTCACTTGTTGAAAATCATTAATCAATGTTTGTATCCAAAGAGTGACATTAGTATTGAGATGTTGGTCCATCAGAGTAAATATAAAGTGTGTCAATTTGTTTGTTTTCCAAAATTGTTGTTAATATTGGTTTCATATAAGCCCATACGGAATGTGCTTGGTGGTCTAAATTGTCGCTTACTGTAGCAAAAGATTTTGATTTCAAATCACCACTAGAGCTTCGCAAATAATATACGCCTGTATGAATAGACAAATGTTTCTTAGCAAAATGTGTCCACTGTATTTCATTTGCGTACTTCTAGTTCTTTGAAAAGTCTATCTGTATCATCACCTCATTTTCATGTAAATTTTCTTTCAGTTCTTTTTTCAATTTATTGTAACTATAAATACCGTATAGATGTTTCTTCATAGCCGGAATACCTTCAAATAAAGCAATTTACAATTTTTTGACTGTAATTGAAATCAGAACTTTTGTGTGTTTCACACCTCTTACAATTTTATCTTCTTGAACGGACCTCCATATAAAATATGTCAAAGAATCTCTATGATCTCCTAATTCAACTCCAGAATTTTGCATTTTTCACATAAACTATTCATGCAGTCATGAGACTTAACATCACAAGTGTATTGTTCAATAAACTTTTCAATAGACGCGTGTTTTAGCTCTTTTGCATATTTCAGTTCATTGAACTTTTCTTCAAAATTTGCATGCTTGACACACAAGCATGTTTCTCTATCCCTTGATTTTGGCGCTACGACCCAAAATGGTTTTGCTCTCAATAGCGTTGCGTATGATAAGAGAATTCCAGTTTCTTTTACAAATTTTGAAACCAGGTCTTTCAACTGTGCGTAAGAGCACGCGTCTTTGTTTTTTAACACCATTATATTTCACATAGTCTTTTTTAGATGGGCACATTCGACTTACATCATCTTGTTCAAAGAAATCAATGACCTTTTGGCGAACTTACAATTTCGCCAACTTTGTCATCAGACTTTAAAATTGATTTATAATTCTTTCTTCTTTGGTCTAGCTGGTAAAATCTCCTTGGCCATATGTAGCATTTTGTATTTCCCCAAAGTGCTTCCACTGATACATTTATGAAAGACCTCTCTCTTTTGATTTTTTTGGAAAAGCATCAGCCTTTTCTTGCAATTGCTTAGTCAATACTTCACCATATAGAAGTCGTTTGCGTACTTCAGGAGGTACGTGAATATTTTTAATTAAAGCATCTACTTTCCTGATGGGACTTGGAACAGTTTTCATTTTTGCATCTCTTCTTTGTAGTTTTTCTTTAAAGATTGAATTTTCCGCTTCATTTGAACTATAGTTTCTTCCTGCTTTTTTATTTATCGGTATGCTTTCGCCCTGTCTTTTCGAACAGTTTTTCTCCCTACTTGTCTTCTCTCTGGATATACTGGGGCTTATAGCATCTGATTGTGGTGGCGTATTACTTATTAGATTTGCTAAACCTTTTTTCTTTTCTCTGTATTTTTTTGATGCCTTTTTCCAATCTTTTCTCTGCTTTCGCTTCTCTTGTTCGGTCAAATCAGTAATTTTTCTCACTTTATTTTCCGCCTTTTTCTTTTTATATTCCCTGTCCTTCGCCCGTTTAATTTCTTTTTGTTGTTCAGTCATCTTATCCAAAAACTTTCTTTTCCTAGCATTTGCCTTTTCTCTTTGGCGCAAATAAGCTGCATTATCCTTTTTAAGCTTTTTTTGTGTTTTAATATTATTTTTTTCTTTATCAGGAGTCTCCATTACGCTGTAATTAAAAAGCAACGAATTTGTAAAATAAATTAATAAAAAATTGAAGTGAATCGCCCTAGGAAACAATAATTATCATTCCGAGAACGCAACAGTCATTTCGGGAACGTGCCATCATGTCCAGGAACGTTTCCAAAATGACCGTTCACGAAATGACGATTTCAAATAAGCGCGCGCTTTGATTATACAGCGGCCATCTTAAATGTGACCTAACTTTGTCAATAGTAAAATATTTGAGGTTACTTTCTTATTTCGTGTCGTAAAAAAGAATTTCATCAATAATTAAATGTAATAGACACGTTCACGAATTGACGGACTATTGATGTACGCTCTACGAATAATGAATTGAAAGGCACTTACCACTTAAATAGTTTATTTGACAAAAAATACACTGACAACCAGTTTTGGTATTGTTGGCTTCCTCTACTGACGTTTGACACCGAATGGCTGCGTTCACTTAAAATAATTTTTGTTTGATTATCGATGCGTTCACTGAAATGACGGATGCGCTATCGGACAAACTATTTATGCATTTTCATAATTGAAAAAAAAAATACATTTTAGTACCTATCCTTTACAAAACTAGATTTTGTATTATAAATACAATATATTAAGTAATAACAGGTGTTAAATATCTTAAATTTTTCATTAATTTTTTTGACTTGTTGTTGAAGATCGTACAGTAGGACGCGTTCCCGAAATGACTATTGATTTAATTAAAAAAATACTTTTTTATTAAATTGTATTGTTTCATGTACACACAAAACAGGTTAGCTGTAGTATTTTATTAATTTTCTTTTCTCAATAAAGTCAAGATTTAAGACATTAAATTGCTAGCAAAGTCAATTCTGCACCTTGGTGATTTTGAGCATATTGAGTTTTTCCATCAAGAATTTCTCAGTAGCAGCCCGGAGAAGGGCTATTTGTGCTCGGTTCATGGCAATAGGCTCTCCCCCTATTACATCGGACTTAAAAATAACTGGCGTAATGTGAGTGTATTAATAAATATAGGTATCCTTTGCCTAACCCTTCGGGGAAAAACAAGCGTGATGTTGTATATCACCTTAATTTTTTCGGTTGTGACGAGGTTCTTGCTAAGGATCTTGTCCCTGAAGTTTGTGATGGGGTCCCTAGTCTGACGGACTTGCTGCACTTCCTCACGCGAACGGTACGACGTGCCAGGGTCCGACATCGAGTGGCCGAAGTACCTGTACGTTTCCATCTCTAGGACAATCGGACCTGGCGAGTAGAAATGTGCCTAAGCTATGTTAAGTTTTGTCTTTACAGTTGGCGGCGGCGGTCAATTCCATTTATTAGATCATCCTTGTCCATTAAAAAAAGTTAGTTAAGTTTAGTTGATTCCGGGGCAAATTATACTTGATCTCAAGTGACTTAGATACTCGGGGACGCCGGGGCAGGAGACCTGGATGGGCTGTGTGTAAGATAAAAGTGGCTACTGAAATAACGGCCAAAGAAAAGATATCTTCACCGTCCTCTAATAAATTGGGATAAGGGCAATGATGATGATTAGAGCCCAAACCTTTTCCACTAGTAACCCATTCGATGGCAAAGCGAGCTGCCTCCATGCTCGCAAGTACATCCATACCATCGACCCAGATGCCGGGGATGTAATGGCCGCGCGTGTAGTAGTCTGTGCAGGCTGCCGCACGAGCCGCGGTCGTTCCCAAACCTGTTTATGCAAGATACACATCAAACAGGACAGTTCCAGAACCAAATCTATACTTATAATTAGGTTGGCTCTCCGAGGGTGGTTCCCTTGGTTGACCAGTCGGAAGTTCATGCCAAGGCTTGAAGTCCTTCGGTGTAGTTGTTAAAGACCACTTCCCATATTAATATAATTTTGCCCAATATACCTTCCTTTTTTAAGTAGTTCTTCTGGTAGCTGAAGGAAGGAACCGAATGAAATAATGATTTTACGAATTATTCATCAGTACATAGTAGAGCTCTTTGTGAAAGATTTCGTCTGATGAAATACATATGTAGGTACTGCAACCATACGTACCGTATTCCTACCGCCAAGCAGCGTTGCTACGTTCCGGGTTCAAGCAACACAATTACAGGCAGGCTCATAAGACATTTCAACAATGTTTCTGGGAAAGCGCATCCGCGATCATCATCATTTCAGCCGAAAGACGTCCACTGCTGGAGATAGACCTCCCCCAAGCACCGCCACTTCGACCGGTTCTGTGCTTCCCGCATTCAGCGGATTCCTGTGGCCTTCACAAGGTCATCGGTCCACGATACCGCTAGGTAATTGGGTATCGCAGATGTAAGTAATTAAGTAATAACAGCCGCACGGTTCGATCGATTAGGTTAAGCTACGGTTACCGCCGTTCCCCCCCGGTGGGTTCCCGCATTGTCGAGGCGGGGGGGGCTCAGTAGCCGTGGCTTGAAGGGCCACGGTGAAGCTAAGAGGAACCCGAGGAGGGGGCCGCTCGTCAGGGCTTTTGCGGCTAAGCCGACGACGTAGCGGCCGTAGGTTGCGGTGCCGCTTCGGCGACATCGCAACTGAGGCGGGCCGCGATGTCGAATGGGCGGCATCGCGGCTGAGTGTGGGAGGCCGCGGCGGGAGAGGAGTGCCGGTATTGCGGTGAGCCGTTCTCCCTACCTTCCGCGGTCTTGACGGGGTCGCCACCGTTGAATGGCGGACGCGGTGGGGCTGCAGAGGAAGAGGAGTGTCGGTATTGCGTTGGCCGCTCTCACTATCCTCTGCGGCCGAAAAGTGGTAGGCGGCGGGGCCACTGACCTGACCCGTCGCGGGAGGACCAGGGGCGCTGGATGCATGGTCGTCTGGCGCGGGGTCCCAGGTGGAGGCCAGCAAGCAACGGGTGCGGGGGCACCCTTGCCTGTATTGCACAGGCCTCCACCAGTGTCGGACGGGAATGGCCAGGTGTTCCCGGCCATTCCCATATCCCCCCCCAGACGGGGGGGCATGCGGGGCCCGCCAGCTAGGCGGGCATGCGCCGGGAGGGTTGTGGACGTAAAGGCTGTGCCGGTTTCCCATGACCCTCCCATCAAGCCGATGAGGGAACTCCGCTGAGTTTTAGTGGGTATACTGCCATTTTGGCAGGGATTCCCACATACCCCGTTTCGTCCTCCGACGAGCGGGCATGCGTAATGCATTTCTCAGCGTCAAAAAAAAAAACGGTTGCCGACGTTGGTCCGTAGATGGGTAGGTAACCATCTTTACATACCATGACCCCTCCGTGTGCCTGAAAGCACGATAATCCACTGATCCTGGCTGTCATCACCGTTAGTCAGAGGCCCGAAAGCCTGGCAAGCAGTCTTACAAAGGGTTATCGTGTTATCCAGTTAACTAGGTTGTGGAGGTTAGATAGGCAGTCAGTCCATGTAAAATATTGGTATTCAGCTGCATCTGGTTAGACTGGAAGCCGACCCCAACAAAGTTGGGTAACGGCTAGGCAGATGATGCCATTTCCTTAGCATGCCAGTCCCCACTTAACATCGCATACAAAAATCTCACCATATTTATTGTTTTCGCAAACATACACCATCGGCAAGACCCATAGTTTGGCAATGTTGAATACTTCGTATATTTGGCCTTGATTGGCGGCACCATCACCATACAATGCGAAACATATTCCACCATCACCCTTGTATTTGTGCGTGAGACCTACTCCAGTGCCTAATGGGACCTGAAAAAAATACCTTATTTATAATTTTGCCTTGAGAGCATCGAATTTGCTACGCACAGTGGTCCATCTTAAGGACTAAGTGCGGAAACCAAACCCTCTAACATAGAACGAATTTGGTTGCTGGGGCTTGGATTGGAAGTAAAGCTAGATTCTCCTGTTAAACGCTATCATCGGTGATGTCTGTTGTCAGCTTGAACTTCACAAGTGGATATGCATCTACGTCTGGTCTGATGACATCATCCACAGATGTGTGGCCAGTCAGGATGTGTAAACCCACGGATGACGCATTGAAGTTGTAGCGCATAATACCTATGTGTATCTGTAATGTTTCTAAGTGGGACGGGGGACGGGGTTATAGGGTGTACAATGGTGCCGATTCCCTTGTTCACAAACTAAACTAAATTTAAGTTCAGTGCATCTTTTTCTTTCTATTTCATTAAGAAAAGGACAGAAGATAAATTTTAGTTTAGTCCTGTCAAATTAATCAGCGCCTGTCACTACTCCATACAAGTTTAGACGTGATTAAAAACTTGCCGACTAAAATCACGTCAATTTACGTCAAGCGCTGATTAATTTGACAGGACTAAACTAAAATTTATCTTCTGTCATTTTCTTAATGAAATAGAAAAGAAATTTCGTTTAGTTTGTGAACAAGGGAATCGGCACCAGTAGCGATGAACGGTTTAAACGTTTGATTGAATTCAACTCTCTTTTTTTTTTCATTTTCTCGTATTTAATAAATAGGTAGGTACCGGGATATGTGTCAAGCGCCCGTAAACTGTTGCGATTGGTTGAATGTTTTATTAACAGCCAATTACAGCAGTTTCATTTATTTCGCGATAGTTTGTGTTCGAGAAACTGGCCCTAAAACTCGTTGTGAAAATTAACGGCCGTGTAATGCTAGAAACTTACCTGGCCGCCCACAATACCATTGCCACCATAGAAATTTTTTCCGTACATATGCATGGAGCCTCCCTTGCCTCGCGCACACCCTGTCTTGCGGCCGGTCAGCTCAGCGATCACACCCACCGCAGAGACATCCATTAGATAAGTCCAGGCGTGGCAACGGTACGCAGTTATCACCGAGTCCTGGGGACGCATCACCGCTTTTATACCCACCGCTACTGCCTCTTGACCTAATAGTTATTTACTTATTAGGCCGTTGCTGCATAACAGTACATAATTATATCGCACATGTATTCTCCGAATGGGTTCGCACTTTTGAAGGGTTGAATACAGTCAGCGTAAAAAATAAAGCGGGCGAACGGACTGTTCAAATTCAGAAACAGCTATGAAATACTCGTAGTTGTTTGTTATGCAAGGCTGCAAAGTTGTATTTTGGCGCGAGTACTTGTATTGAAACCTGAGGAAGCGAAAGATTCAGAATCCTGAGCGTAGTGAGGGTTTCAAATGTACGAGACGCAGAATTACTTTGCTGCCGAACGAAACACACAACTTTTCACCTCAATACAGCGAGAAAAATGCTAGGTGCAAGAAAAACAGCTTAAATAATATATTAAATTAGTGTTTGTTTTCATCGTGGCTTTTAGCATTGATTAATGCTCCAAAGTGTGCTTAATTTCCTTGTTTTAGACAGTTGAATGAAGTATGATAGTATTATAATAGTGTCCGAAAACGTCTTCCGGCCTTTAGAATGTCTCCATGCATTGAACATTTTGTACGTTTTTATGTGCAGACGCCAGCACATCAAGCTACTACAATCTGTCCTTCTTTAATAGATTTTCAACTTTATCACTACAGCATAAGGTTCAAGGTTGATTGCGAAAATTTGACAGTTTCGGGTAGCTTGACCTGCTGGCGTCTGTACTTTTTGCGCGATGTTTCCGGAAGAAAACTCAATTCGGCATTATGTACCGGTTGCACTAACTCTGCTGGTGTTAAATTTATATCTTCGTCGCGCGTTGCGCTTGACTAGGTACACTCTTGGGGATCGAACCCATGAGTGCCCAGAACCACGCTCAGCCCCTTACCTAGTCAAGAGTACCCAGACAATTAGTAAATTATAAACCTACCTCCGTACTAGAGGAACACCCATAAATAACAAAATCAAACCTGAGTATAAGTGACAGAAGCCGCGGATCACCTTCTCTTTGTACAAGGTCGCGCAAGCCGCTTCAAGTCGTCGGCATGTCAGCAAATCTGTGTATAATTTGATGGCATCTGCAGTGTTTATGGTCGAAGTTTGAGAGGGGCCTTTATCCAATTTGTAGAGTTTGTAAGGCTAGCAAAACAAAAAACTAACTTCAGAGACAGCAAAGCTTTGGTTTAACCGATGTCGAAAGATGGTCACGTGGCGATTTCGTTAGTATTATCCACTCATACTAATTAGAACCTATCCATCGTTCCATTCGGGATGTGTGAGCTCGCTCTTTTTAGCGTCGAGTCTTTTTCGCGTGACCAAAGTACTTATGGTGAGGACACATCTAACGCTTCAAATTTTTTGGTTTAGGCATTTGAAAAATAAAGAAAATAATATAACAACAATTTTTTAATGAGGCATGAAGCAATGCAGTCCATAAATTGCGCTTCAATTCCTTTGAACTTGTAGTTTGTGTTGTCGGAAAAACATAAACACAAGCAACAATTTTTTGGGATGATTTCTCAAATGCACTGGATATCATTCAGCGCTTTCCATCAGGATTTTTAACCTATTGACCGCGTGGTTTTATATCAATTGCCGTCCCCCCAGCGCCCGGCTCATAAATATAGAAATAAATATCTACGACAAATATGGTCGTGCAATGATATAAAAAGCACAAAACGAACATAGGTTCTCAGTCGTATAAATACGACTGAGGCGGCACGGGCACGTAAACATTTGTCGTATTAATCCGACTGGGGCGGTTAAAAGGTTACAGAATACAATGATTTCGTAGTAAAAGTAAACTATAAATAGCTAGATACCTGAATGTCAAATGTAGCATCAGTCGAATTGTGTTGAACGTTTGACGTCGTCTTCGGCGTTGTCGATACACCACCGCTAAATCGGGAGCATATTGCTTTCTAAAATCAAAGATTGCGGTGTATATAATTATGCGGGTGCAATTAAGCGGGCCCCGCCTAAGCGGCAGTGCCGGATTAAGCAAGCGCGGGGCTCGTAGCAAATACCATCGAGGGGCCCTTGAACTGCTAAGGGTTCTCAAGTATAAAATAGTTTAAAAAAAACAAGTTTTTATATTTTTGTAAAATTTTATGCGGTCTTTGGGATTTTACATCTGGTCTCACAAGCACTTTACCATTAGTGCGATGTTTTTTTATAGAAAATTGAACGTTCTATAAAAAAAGGTCTCTTATAATTTTTCGATAAATTCACTTTTTCAAAAGTTATTCGAGATTAAAATTGGATATAGGTACTCTAAGCTGTCAATTTTTCTTTCATCTTTGGCAAAATTATTATTGTTTGTGGAGGTGGGCTGGTTTGGATACGCGGGGCCCGTACCAATTGCTACTCTTTCTTCGTGGTTAATCTGCTAAGCGGCGTTGCTTAGTTTTTTTGAATAAATTGAATATTAACGGGCTTGAGGCCCCCAGACCTTCCCGGGCGTTTCTTAGCGCTAAGAAATCAAAATCAGTTGGTCAATAGTGTGTTCCTAGCATCAGGTGGAATGACAGTTCACTTCAAGCTCATTACACCAGGTCCAAGCCAGATCGCAAGGCTGCGTTTTCGATGACAGCTGCAGGCGGAGCGGGAGCAGCTACATGGCTTGTTCATGACGTCACGACAACGGGTAGGACATTTGACTCGGAACTACAGCGGCGTACTTAGTGATTAAGTATTAGTAGCGGGCGATGTCCAGATAGCCATAAAAAGCCCAAATGTGACACTTCAATTTAACTTATTTCTATAGATGGGCCCACTCTTAACCTGCCTCGATTACGCCTGGTGGGAAGCGATGCAGATACTCAGATCTGCATCGCCACACATTCGACAAGTGAAGTTCATCGGTAGCGGTCAAGCAGCTTAGTGAAGAAGTCTAGAAACTGTTGCGCGTTCGGTATAGTTGTGTCGTGTTCCTATATTAATTACTTTGCATACCCATTACTGTATAGAATCAAGTTCTTCTAACTGAACAGACAGATGTGCTGTTGGGGAGTTTGTTCCTCTACTTCTTCTTCCCAGCTAAAGCACTAGGAAGTGGTGAAGGGATGGGCATTTTGGGGGAACTGTCTTATGTAATTTTGAAGTTAGTGTAATCTCAGGTTGAGTAAATGACTTTTGAGTTTAATTCGGTTTTTCTATTGCGCAATAACCAACACTACCCACAGTAGTTAAAATATGGCTGTTGATAACGAGAGAAACCTTCCGTTCTAGACTTCAGTCTACGATGGAACAAGCATAGCTATATTAGCCACTATCCTGAAGATGCCTATTTCACTTTTATCAGCTCTTACCTACATTATTACAAAGTTATTGGTATTAGGGAACACAACCCTAGTAGCATTTTCCGTTGGCATTTAGTTGGGCCACCTTCAGAGGTATGTAGCCCAACCAAACGCCAACAAAAATGCTACTAGGGAGACGCTAACAAGGAGTTTCGAACATGGCTCTGCGCTTCATAAATATTGAGAAGTGCTGACTACGCGCACTGTAAAATCGCGAAGAAAGGGGACCCACCGTCAGCAAATTAGAACCTAGAAGTCTAGCAGTACGAGAATTAGTTGTTCTCATTTTCCTTATAATTTTTCTTCAGTTTCGTAGGCAACATCAATAAAAAACGGTGTAAAGGTATATAATGGGTAAAAATACAAAATATTAAATAAACGGAAACCGACGGACACTGGTTTATGATGACATTTGTGACATTAACTTTTAATACAACATCAAAAATAATGAGTTTTCAATCACTTTGATATCAACCTCTTGCACGGAGAAATATCGTTGTTTCTTTTGTTCTTTTGAGAATTAGAAGTACGAGTAGAGTATGTAGTTATGTACTATTACATGATGCCACTATCTCCAGGCATTAAGTACTTACCTTTTGTAAAAGAAATAAAAGAAAATGTAACCCATAATATATATATTAACAGGAATGATAGAAAACACTAACACTTATTTATTACGTCGATTTATCAAGGAATATCACAGTTTAGTATAAAATTACAGTAAATAATTAATATTATATAAAATTTTCGAGTCACAGTGTTAGTTGCCATACTCCTCTGAAACGGCTTAACCGATTTTGTTGAAATTATATAGATAAGTATGTAGGTACATTTGGTAGGTTTGAGAATAGGTTATGTTTTTTTTTTTAAGGTTTTAGGTAGGTGGGTAGGGTAGGGTAGGGTAGGGTAGGATAGGTAGGGTAGGTAAGTAGGTAGGTAGGGTAGGGTAGAGTAGGCTAGGGTAGGAAAGGTAGGTAGGGTAGGGTAGGTAGGGTAGGTAGGGTAGGGTAGGGTAGGGTAGGGTAGGGTAGGTAGGGTAGGGTAGGTAGGGTAGGTTAGAGTAGTGGAGTTTATACTATAGCTTTTGACAGAACGAAGTCTGTCAGGTCAGCTAGTAATTATGTATATTTTTTTGACTTTTCGTAATGCGTTATGGTTATAAAAGTAGAGTCCTTTTACAATTATTTTACCTCTGACACCAGGAACCCAACGGCACCCTTATCATAGACAGAATAAAGATCATTGTGATTTCGTCAGACTTTTCAGTTGCAGCAACCCCACAGCACCCTTATTACAAAGAGAATAAAGATCACAGTGCTGCAAAATCAGACGTAAAATAACTATAATAAGGACTGTTACAGGTTACATAGTTACAGCACGGCCAAGGATGTTTAGACGACAAACCATACCAGCGTGTCACTCTTACTCATACATGTTGTGTCAGCTTCTTTAGCCTCTAAAGCTCATCATCATCAGCCTATAGTGCTGCTGGACATACGACGCCATTCAGCTCGATTCTCGGCAACTCTCATCCAGCTGCTACCAGCCACTCTGCGAAGATCGTCGCTCCACCTAGCCTAAGGACGTCCTACCTTACGTTTACCGATTCGCGGTCTCCACTCAAGAACACGTCTACCCCTCTAAAACTCGAATGTGTCGTATTAAAGCCCGGGCAGATATAGCTGTACAAGGATCTTTTGAAGCGTGGCTAAAATCGGTACTAACGTCGCCATCTTTATTTTTACCGAGCAGGAGGAGGTTATACGTTCGTCTGTACGTATTTTTGATGTGAAACAAACGCGCGCGCGCGCTTTTGCAGTAAAACCGACTCGTATTGACGTCACTATGTAGTGCTTTTTTTTTGTAAAAAAGTCTATTCAATACTATTTCTGTGACAATTTCACAAACTCTAAATTCAAACGCAAAGCATTTATTTCAAATAAACCAATTACAGGCATTTTTGAATTGTCAAGGGGTCGGTTAGTCAGAAAGATGAAGCTAGTTGCCCATTCCAAAGCGTAGTAGGTTCCTATGGAGAAGAACGGGCAAAAAACTCCACGGACACTCTTTTAAAACAAAATATTGTTACAAAAAATGGGTTACATCATTCATGTTGAAGTTATACATGTGAGAACAATGTAGAAAGACGTGCACGTTAGAAGCGTCCGTAATAAAAGCAATTCAAAAATTAAAATAAATCAAATGTTTACCCATAACGCACAGGCAATGATCTTATATAGGACTAGATCAGCAATGTACGGCACCAACGCATTACTACGTCGTATATGTCCACAGGCATATCTGACTTCAGTTGTCAACTTGACGTAAAGTGAACGATAGCTAAGGATAAAAAATATCAAAATTGTGAAATGTGCGGTTAAAATTTGCATGTCACGGTCTGAAAAGATTAATAAAGCAAGTGGTGTTACATTTCACAAGAAAGTTTGCTAAATTTTCTTCAGATTATCCAAAAAAAACATTAAAAGACGAATTACATTTATCAAACATTTTTTTGCCACCAGGGTTACCAGTAAAAACGATTTTGATAGACTGTTGGGAGTTTAGTGAATGACGAATGTATGTTCCTGTAAGTCTAAATTATTATTATAGTCTGTTTGGTTTAAACATACTGTGCAGTACCCAAACACTTACTAAATAGAAAAGTAACACATTCACGTGTATTTCGAAGGTTTTAACTTAATAAATCACCACTTCTTACAAAAAATAATAATTTTATTAGCAATGAATAATCTTAGACGTAAAGTGAGGTTATATTTTTAGATGAAAAATTCTAGATTGTTATGATCACATTGTGTTAAATAGTGTTGTGCACTGACTGGACAGGTCCACTCAATCTGTGTGGTTCTTTCATCAAAAGCCCATTTCAGACACCAATCTACATGGTCTTCGCATGATCTGACCAAGATTATGTCTGAACTTTAAAAAAGACTGTGACCACTGAGTTTGTTTCGGCCTTTCATCTCAGAGTAGTCAGATAGGAAACGCCGACCTCATCTAGTTTAAAAAATATGATTGACGTGTAAAAGTGTTTGTACAAACTTACTACAAACTACTACTTACAGAATTAAAATCATTTATCATTTGCGGCTCCGCCCGCGTGGATGTCGGATATCGCGTAAAAGGTAACCTATGTCCTTCTCCATCCCAGGCTATATCTCTGCCAAATTTCATGACGATCGGTTCAGCGTTACTTTCACATTTATAATATTAGTATGGATAAATGATTGTCATAAACATTGAAATAATATCATTCCATTTTAAACAATAGTAATTTGACACAATATTAATAGTTTTGAAATATAATATTTACGTTTACGCACATTTTTTTTTTCTTCCTATATGTATCAAAATCTTCAATTTCTTTCAATCTTTAATCTATTGAAAGTTCCTTATTACAATCTTTCATAGTAGGTAATTGATTCAATAAAAAATATATTCATTCTGGGGTAATTACGTTGATCGTTGGCAACTCTGGCTGTTTTTCCGATGACAATGTCTTGTCTCGTTCCGAAGTAATTAGTTTGACGGAAGAAGAAATGAGACAAACATATTATTTTGACATTTTGACATAATTTATGTATCCGTTTCAAAGCTACGTCTTTAACTCGTAAGTGGTTACGTTTTTCGGATTTGTTTAGTAGGACGTTGCGCCTCTAGTATAATATAACCTCATTGCGCACAGGCGTCAAACAATCCTTGTAGTAAAAGTACTACAAAGATTACGAACGAAGCGATTTCATAAAAGTTTGTAAACATGTCTTTTGGCGCTCGTATGACGTTGATAAACATTTGTGCAATTATTTTTGTGAAATGTATTGAAAAAACCGGCCAAGTGAGTGTCGGACCACACACAATTAAGGGTTACGTAGTTGGGGTGAATTTATCCCAAGAACCAACTTAACATTGTAGTTGAAAAACAAGTTCTCCCATACATTCCAACTGCAAATTTGAGTTTGTACGCACAATATTGAGAGATTTAAAAATATTATTTTAATACCATAGACTTCTTATAGGTTTTCCTGTAATCTATAAGTAAAGAACAATTTTCTGTATTGAATAAAATTTTATTTATTAAAAAAAAAAAATCCGTACATTAAGCCCTTTCATTTGATATGTCACGCGGTACAGTTTGCAAAACTTTTTCATTTTGCCCACCAAAAGTGACCCCTTATATAAAATTCATTAATTTACGTTACACATCCGTGTTTGGGTCACAGACGCTTATATTTGCACCAAATTTCAACTTAATCGGCCCAGTAGTTTCGAGAAACTTGTCTGTGACAGACGGACAGACAGACAAGCAGACACGAGTGATCCTTTAAGGGTTCCCTTTTTTTCTTTTTGAGGTACAGAACCCTCAAAACAAGATGGCAGCTTTAGTTCCGATTTTGGCCACGCGCCAAAAGATCCTTGTACCGTTTTACTGCTCTTATCTTTTTACAAGTTACTCAGTAGCGCTTTGTTGTGCAAAGTCCTGAATTTGTGATTGTCATTTAGATAGCTAGTGATAAACTCCGGAGGGTTTCTACTAAGGAAGAGTTCCATGCTCATGTACCGGGCGGCGGTCAAGCGTTTGCGTTCTGCGTTCGACCGACAAAGGTTCTTATGTGCGTGGGCCGCGAAGCTTGCAGCCGCCTTCTCAACTTGCTTGGCTGTGACTCGCACCTTTGGATTGTCCTCTAATGGTGGCTGAAATTAAAATAAAAGTTTTTTGAGATACTGGAGCATACCCTTAAAACGTCATACCTTGAAACATCCCGTGCACACGATTACCACATCTGTTTACCGTCCCTTTTTGCGACGACCAATGAAAAAACTATATACTAACTATAATTTTGTTTTAATACAGTTCTCAGGCTCTGTAACAATGATCACTAGAGATCGGATAATCGGATGCATATTTACATAAAGTTGATTTTTAGCTATGAATGTATGGAAGCGGCGTCTTAAAATATTTCTTTCGTAAAAAAAAAACCCCGGGATGCCAGGAACACCCGGAATGCATAACTAGACGAGTGTAGGTGTAGTATGGAAGTGACTTCAAAAATAATATTTATTTAAAAAAAAACCCGGTATTCTTGGACTGCATAACTATTCAGATGCATATTTATTCAAAATGAATGTTTAACTCCCGATGCAAACGTGTATGTAAGGTGGTGTGTGTTAGTTAAAACAAGAAAAAAAAAATACATTAATTAAAATAATTATTTTTGTTAATTTAAGTACTATGACCTGATTAGGCGTAAAAATAACCTCGGCTACTTAGTTAGGTAAAGGTAGGATTCTATAGTAACCCCCCCGGTGGGTTCCCGCATTGTCAAGGCGGGGGGGCTCAGTAGCCGTGGCTTGGAGGGCCACGGTGAAGCTAAGAGGAACCCAAGGAGGGGGCCGCTCGTCAGGGCTTTTGCGGCGTAGCGGCCGTAGGTTGCGGTGCCGCTTCGGCGACATCAACTGAGGCGGGCCGCGATGTCGAATGGGCGGCATCGCGGCTGAGTGTGGGAGGCCGCGGCGGGAGAGGAGTGCCGATATTGCGGTAAACCGTTCTCCCTACCTTCCGCGGCCGAAAAGTGGTAGGCGGCGGGGCCACTGACTTGACCCGTCGCGGGAGGACCAGGGGCGCCTGGACGCAGGGTCGTCTGGCGCGGGGTCCCAGGTGGAGGTCAGCAAGCAACGGGTGCGGGGGCACCCTTGCCTGTGTTCCCGGCCATTCCCATATCCCCCCCAGACGGGAGGGCATGCGGGGCCCGCCAGCTAGGCGGGCATGCGCCGGGAGGGTTGTGGACGTAAAGGCTGTGCCGGTTTCCCATGACCCTCCCATCAAGGCGATGAGGGAACTCCGCTGAGTTTTAGTGGGTATACTGCCATTTTGGCATGGAGTCCCACATATCCCATCTCGTCCCCCGACGAGCGGGCGTAATGCATTTCTCAGCGTCAAAAAATAAATAAAAGGATTCTATAGTAAGAAAAAACATTAAATTTGACGATTCCGGAATCGCGGGATTTTTACGATCGATACAAAAGCGCATTCCATATTAGCCAACATCTCAACTTTAGGTGAATATGCATCCGAATATCCGATCTCTGATGATCACAGATTTCTAACCACCTCGGCTGGTTTTTTTTTTTTCTTTTACAAAAACAAGGGGCTCAGCAAAAATCTGATGCTACGATGCTATTGGTTGATGAGCGTAGGTAAGCATTAGAATAGCGGCCGAGCTCTGCAAGCAAGAATAGTTCTAACGGTGGTCCGATGTCCACGATGGTACTTTCTTAGTTTATATGAACATCACAGACACGATGAAGAACAATAAATATGCTTCAAAGAGCAGTGGCGGCGCAGTGGTAACGGCCGGGTCTTACAAGTTGTAGGTCGTAGCTTCGAACCTAGACAGGTGCTTTACTTTGTGTAAATTATTTAATCACCACTCTTAAAACGGTGGAGGAAAACATCGTGAGGAAACCGACATGTCCTAAAACCAAAAATTCAAAGAAATGTAACATCATCAGAAAGCCTCGCGTGATGGATAACGGCCCACTCTCTCTCACCGAGAGGAAGCTTGAGTCCCAGCAGTGGGAACTTTATAACACAAACCTGGTGATTAATGCTCCAGTCATCTTCTATTCGAGAAGCCTTGCCGGCCCCAGAAGAGGGACAATAATAGGTGTGTATTTTTATTAAGGTGAAGCTAGACGACAGCTCGAAAGTTTGGTGGGCGTGGTCAAAATGCATGCTATTTCATCCAACAGCGTGTGCGAAAGGGACAGATACTGCGATGAACAGTAAGAAGCTAGTGCGCGCACGGATACACACTCCCGTATAGTACCAACGCTAATGACGCACACATGCGCGATTTTATTTTATGAACAGACCTTAGGGCGAATTGATATAAGACAAAACTACTTAGGATACATCGGTCCACCAGCGCAACTATTTAAAAAAAAAATTGGTTGTCTGTAAAGTTGGTTTACGGACGATAGAACGTGACAACGTTATAACAAAACATTGATGCGGCGCATGCGTACAATGGGCGTAACGGGACAATGAGCGTAACAGGACAATGAGTCATCCTTTTTCGTGCATGCAGCCGGCGTTCATCGATTTATTAGACGTTGTCACGTCAAAAAATATTATCTCGTGACTGAGAAGGAATTATGAAAAACGGCTCAACAGCGACCTCGGTAAGTGTGTCTAGAATGTTCTAATACCTTTTATAAAGTTTCATATTGAGATACGCAGAAACAAAATTCATTCTTAAGGCTTTGACTGCCAGACAACAGACACAATAGAAAAACTATTGTTAGCGGTCACCGGTGACCGCGGTGGCAGTCAATGTGTTAAGAAAAACGGCCACATTCCTCTAGTATTCTAGATCGTATTTTGTTGCTTCGTGTCTCAATATGAAACTTTATAAAAGGTATTAGAACATTCTAGACACACCGAGGTCGCTGTTGAGCCGTTTCTCATAATTCCTTCTCAGTCACGAAATAATATTTTTTTAAGAACTGGCGCTAGTGGACCCTTGTACTTAATATATCTACTCAAAATAAAATTATTTGAACTTTTGAATAAAATATCTGTGCCTGTAAGGTTTCTGTTTTGCCATTTTCACACTATATAAGCTATTTATTTACGCCCAAAGATGAGTTAAAAATAGTGTTGAAATATGGAAATTTTGACGCTCATATAACTTCCTAACCAATATTTTTTTTTCCAATTCTGCTTTCATTCAGGACTAGAAAACGGCGAACCAAAAAAAATATCACCATACTACGTTTATATGGAAGAAGTGTTGAAATATGGACATTTTGACACTCATATAACTTCTAACCAATATTTTATTTTCAATTCTGCTTCCATTCAGGACTAGATAAAAAATCACCATACTACGTTTGTATGGCAGAATGACTAGTGTGTCCTTAAGGTTGGACAAATAATATGTTTCGTCCAATCCAACATAAAAACTTACAGAAAATCGAATCCACTGCCAGATTTGAAACCTTGATATTTCGGCGGTAGCAGAGTCTTCCACATTGCCGCTATAAAAGAAATGCCCGATGCCAGCGAGCCAGTAGTATATGAAGAGTATGGATATAGCCACGTTGTGCTTCAATCCTTGCAATGTCACTCCATCGCGGGGTATAGACAATAAGTCCTGCGGAGTTATGTTCACTTCGAACTTCTTAGAAATCTGATTTGGTGTTGCGCCGCTTTTCTTCCAAAGCTGCAATAGGATAGAAAATTTATAAGAGTATTTTTTAAAAGTTTATGCAACATATAAGGTATACCTATAGGCGGACTTATAAATTCCTGCGTACCATGTATTATATGTATATAGATCTTGGAACCAGGGACCGATATCGATACTCGAAGAATACCGATATTTTTAAGAAAATACCGATAACAGTATCGATATCTAGCATAAATACTGGTATTTTATATCAGTAATTTGAGTATCGGTATAAAATATCGATAATTATATCGATATTCAGTACTGATATCAGGCTACAATGTGACGTCACAGAATCTTTATTGATGATTCTTAAATAAATACATATTTTTACAGTCACGAATCATATTTTGATCAAGATACAACCTGACACTGACCTGCAAATTGCAAAAAACGCAAGAAAATTTAATAATAACGGTATTATATCAATACCCAAATACCGCTATTCAGTCCCTGCTTGGAACAGCAAATAATATCCATAAGAGTTAAGGCTCGTACAGACTCGCACGATATCGCGGCCGCGACAGGCACCGACAAAGAAATTTTGCTACTAGTGTCGCGTCGCGCCCGCGATATCGCACTAGTCTGTACGAGCCTTTAGTTATGGATATTATTTGCTGTTCCAAGATTTGCTTGCAAAGTATAAGCTCGCAACATTTGAAAATAGACGTACATAAGTACTTAGAAGCTATGAATTTATATAGTACTAGCTTTTGCCCGCGGCTCCGCCCGCGTGGATGTCGGTTATCCCGTAAAAAGTAGCCCGTGTCCTCCATATCCCAGGCTATAAGTCTCTGCCAAATTACATGACGATCGGTTCAGCGGTTTAGGCGTGAAAACGTAACAAATAGACAGAATTACTTTCACATTTATAATATTAGTAGGGATTGTTACAAATACATTTAAGAGCATTGAACTCTCTAACATGTTATGCTATGCAGTTCGTAGGGCAGTCCACAAGCGAAAGGTTAGTAGATAAGGGTTAGGTTAGATAAGATTAAAGTAAGCCTTGCAGATTATTTTCTGTGAGTACTTGCAAGTCGAACTGGCTTGAGTTCGCCTGTTCGCAGAATGGCCGATTTCTACAATAGGACTTTTGAACATATAGACATTTTTGCATGTGCTCAAAAGGTTTAACAGTTTGAGCTTTCTTGAATGTTATTCTATATTCTTATTTTTGTGACATTTCTTGAGTATTATTATACATATAACCGCTGGCCAATATAGCGGATAATATACATCTTAAGCACGAAGGTTAATTTAATAAATTAGTTAAATAAATATATAGGTACAGAGTTATTTGATTATTTTTCAGATTTTTGTGCAAAAGTTGATCTTGATTTGAACAAAGATGGCAACCCCATGTTCAGGGATTCCCAAAAATAATTGATGTTGCTTACTCGCTCTCACGCGGTGTTTAATGGTTAGAAAGAACGAAGTAGGGAAATTACTTAAATGGGCATTCAATTTCTTTTAGTCTATAAATTCCTTATTTCTAGACTCATGAATAACATTAAAGAAACCTGAACAGATTAAAAAAAAATACCAATATTTACGTAAGCATAGGAAGGAGGGTATGAGCTTTGCTTAATTTTGCTGACAAGGGGGAGGTGGGAGTTCAAAATTACTAAAATTCTGTTTACGTAATACTTGAATGGCCCCAAAGGATGTATTTTTTTTATTATCTAAAAAAATAGAATTGTGGAGGCCCGGGGCTAGAGCCCCTGTTGCCCTGCCCTAAATTCGGTTCGGGGACAGGCTGGATGCGGCAGGTGGACAGGGAGTTGTGGCGCAGCCTGGGAGAGGCCTACACACATCAAAAAAAGTTTGTGATCACTAGAATAAGCTGATATGATTTTTTAAATTGAACTTTATCAAGATAAATTCTTTGTTGTGTGTTTTCTTTAAATAGAAATACCCTGTTAGAAATTAAAAAATAAAACTATTTTTTATTTAAAAAAAATGAGTAATTAATAGTAATGTAATTGTAACAGAAATTTGATAGAAAGAAAAAGACTGTTTAACCAAACTTAAACAATCATTTATTAATATAAATTAATATTACTCCTCCCCTGGCTCGGACACATGCGGCGATCCTCCTGGGCATACTGAGAATCAAGTTATCCAGCATTTCTTGGGGTAACCTGTCCCATTCTTAAATAGCGGCTTCCCTGAGCTCTGGCACTGTCTGGGAACGTGGTTGACAATTGAACTGTTTTATTATTTTATATTTTAAATCTATATTTTAAAATAAAGAATCTAAAATGAAGAAGAAATCATAATATAATCTACCGTGACAAAAAAGATTTCGATTTTTCAAAGTGATCGGAAACTTTTTTTGATGTGTGTATGTCTGTGGACTGCGATAGGCTGCAGAGTTGATTGAAACGGCAGTCGCAAAAAACTGAAGTTGCAATTATTTCTTTGTTCAGATTCCCTTTAAAACTATCACTCCAGCACTTTGATTACGTAAAAAAAAAAAGTTAAATTGATTTATTTTCCACACTAATGAAAACACAGTATAATACATTATTATAATTAAATTATTATAATTAATGGAGTAAACTGGAGCCTAAACAGCCCTGTATTTCAGGACTCCAGGTCTTCCTCCCGCGGCGAGTAAGTTGGTACAATTTACAACTGGAGGTGGAATTAATTAATATATATTGTGTGTGTTTGTGTCAGTGCGTGTGTATGTTGTGAGTGTTAGGGTGCGTGCATGTGTGTGTAGTGTGGTGTGAATGTGTGTAGGTGTACGGTGTGAATGCGTGCCTGTGTGTGTTGTGTGTGTGATGAGTGAGAGTACGGCTGCGCGTACCTGTGTTTGTGGGAGTATGCATATATCATCGCCTTAGTAGTGAAGGGAGCTATTCCACACTAAACTGGTTCTAAGACAAAGATAAATCAAAAATTCACTACTTGATTTTTTGTTCCTAGTTTCATTTAACTCCTTTCACGTCCGAATGAACAAACTAACCGCTAGTTGAGCTATCACTTAGGCCTGTGTTCACCAACATTTAAATCAACTGTTTAGATATTTAATCAGTTGTTTACTCACAATTTCTTAGGAAATTTGACATAAATCAACTGTTTAAATACCTAACCGGTGGTTTGAATGTTGATGAACACAGGCCTTAGACCTCTTCACCACTAGAATCTCCGTTTAACGACGAGTATGGTGGTGTTCATAACTTAACTCAATTCGGTCAAAAGTTAGCTCTCTTCACCACTAATGCGACGATAATTATGTATGCTTGGTTATGAATGAGTGAGCTTTGACTGCTCTTGATTAACTACAGACAGAACAGAGAAGTTATTAGAAATTATAAGTAAGGATTTCGTATCATTGTAATTTAAATTCAGGAGATATTTTTAATAGATTTACATTCATACATAGGTAACACACTATCAATCGCAATCTGAATGATTTTGAAGCATATTGCTAATCCATTACTTCATATTATGTTCGAAAAAGTCTGCTCAACAACATAAATAACGCAATGAATGTTGTTGAAATAATAATAATAATAATAATATTGATTTCTAAACTAGTGTTACAATATTTAGGTATGACACTTGATCCCACACTAGGATACCCTGTGTCGCAGGATCCAGTCTCTTTCGACAGATAATATGATTCAATAAAGATAGGTTAACAAATGCATCGGTTTCAGTGTATAATTAATTAACTTAGGACTAAAAGGTAACCAAATGTATGTGTGTGCGTATGTGATGAATGTAAGTGTGTAAGTGATGAGTGTGAGTGTGAATGTGATGGGTTTATGTATGCATGTGATGAGTGTTAGTGTGTATTGTATTGTAATACTTTAATATTTGAAAGATAATAGTTTTTCCGTTTCAGCATAATTAAGCCCAAGCAGCCAATCCTGAACCTGTTTTTTGCACCCAAACTTTGTTAAGGGGAAGATTTTAAGCTTTTTGTTAACTTTTTCATACAGGTATGGTCCAATACGAGAGAAAGCCTTATGAATGTCAAAATGAAACCCATTCCTACTGATAGTGTATTACGCAAATACCCCAATATTTTACCTAATGGCGTTATGTCTATTTGGTTCCAGACTGCAAGGCCATTATAATAGGTCTTTACCTACGAAATTTCCGTTTTGCAGTACTGGCTATTTCAAGCCCAATTTTTAAACAGCTTCTTACCAAACGGGATGAGCATTACTGCAGATGTGTACTGTGAAGAACTGAACATAATGATGGAGAACATCTCCAACCAGCTTTGGTCAATCGTTCGGTTCCGCTGTTTTTGCACGACAACGCGCGACCTCATACTGCACAACAAACGGTCTCCAAGTTACAAGAGCTGGGGTTGGAAGTTCTCCGTCATCCACCGTACTCACCAGACCTTGCCCCTACAGACTTCTACCTTTTCCAGAATATGGATGACTTCTTGGTGGGGAAAAAATTCAATAACCGAGATGCTGTACAAAATGCCTTTGAAGAATTTGTTGCCTCCAGTCCAGCAGACTTTTTCAAAAAGGGCATCAATAAGCTACCGCTACGTTGGCAAAAATGCATCGATTGCATGGGTAATTACTTTGATTAATAAAAATAAAAAATATAGAGAAACAAGGGCGTTAACTTATTTAATGAAAAACGGCAATTTCATAGGTAAATACCTAATATATAGTTTGGCTGTAGCCGATTAATTATAATTACCTACTTATCTAATTAGACAAGAAGACAACCGAAAAATCTAGTACCTAATTACCTAAGTTTGTAATTACCACGATTTTACAAGAATCTGTCTCGAGTTAACAAAAAAAAAAAAAAAACAATAATTAAAGTGAAGTGGGTACGTACAAAAGCGATTCGATTACAAAAAAGTAATTAGAACGCGCATCCCTCATTGCAATTTATACCTTATTACAATGACATAAAAGTCACATAACGCGTGCTCATGAATAGCAAGGACTATCACAGTACATAACTTGAGAAACAAGACGATCTCTGTAAAGCGACGGAAATTTTCCATGAATGTTACTTTAAAAAAAAAAACTCATTTTACTGACAAGGTGTTTCCGTAAAGTTTCCAATTGTTACGATTGCGTATAAAAAATATTTGCATTCAAGTTTTTGTACGCATTTTAGCAGCTGATTATTTTTAATTTCCAATAGTTCTATCTAGTTTATCTACTCAGCTATCAATCTTTGAGAGAGATAGCTAGGAGTCATAAAGATATTGCCCACGGGCAAAGGGCAATGTGAGAAACAGGGATGAAGTAGAAGTAAATGAATATTTACATAACATAATTTTTGCACACTAATGTCCCTGACGACGCTTAGCATATAGAAAAATGTAAACAAACCTCATTGACATGCGGCACTACTCTCGCATCGTACACCATGAAGCCATCAACACCATGTTCTATCTCTTTCAGTTTAGCAGCCAATATCTTCGTTATTATCGCTTTGGATCTGAAATTGTTCGTGTATTAATTCTTAATGCGACGATAACTCGCTTTTAAATGATTTTAAACTGAATATCACGTCTAAAGAGTAGTGTTAATGATTTGGAAAAATTATATTATGTTTATATTACGTACGGTAGTGAAATTAATTTGCAAAGTTATGTCCAACGCGGATAAAAAACAGATAATCACGCAAAATCTATCAAGCATATTTTTCTGAAACCTTCACCTTTTTAAAGATAATTCCATTATTGATATTTTAGTATACGTACGTATACGTATATATTTTAGTTATTTATTAAAATACTTTTTGTTTTATGTATAATAAATTAATAATGCGTCTTATTTGGGACTCCTTGATGGAAGAGTCTTATTACTGCCTGGACGCACCTACGACGCGTTGCGTGAGCTCAGTACAGAACACGCAAGCTAACCACTCAAGGTCACTGGCATATATCTGCGTCTTAAGTATTGGGTGGGACTGGATTAAAATAGACGAATGGTGATATACAAAGGGGATATTCTTAAAATAGCCTACACAGTACCGCTAACGCATTTCTGACCAAGATATGAACTATTAAATTGTCATACTTCGTTCTCATATTTCGTGACAATACGACGGTTTTGACTCTTCATCAACTCATCCTAGAATTGAATTGTGTTCAGTAAGTATGTTGGTGTTTTTGATTTTGTGTTGCTATTATTGTTCGATACTTACTCCTTATCAGTGATGTCAGATCCAGGTTTCAGCATAGCAGCTGCCATTCCACCGGTAGCCGGGGCACCTCTAGCGTGGCACGTACTCACGACAAGTTTCAAGTAACTATTCAGAAAGTGACGGTCCATGTTAACGTACTTATTCCTGTCTGGCAGCAGAAACTCCTCAAGATCACCTGAAAAATAGACCTGTTACTTATTGGATATACCTGGACCAATACTATCAATCTAAGTATACTAAGACTTGGAATACAAGTCAGATTTTTTCATCAGACAGTCTGATCCGGCTCCCTAGCTTGAACAGCTAGGGAGTGTGTTGAGTGTTCGAGCAAAATAATGGCTCCAACCCCTTCCGATAGCCGGATCAGACTATCGGACCGACAATCTGATGAAAAAATCTGACGTGTATTCCAGGCCTTAGAGGTCAAAAATGTTATAGTAGGTACAGTGGCCATAATTTAAGCATGCTCACTTAAGAAAATATTTAGTAGATAATACTAGTGACAAAACACCCCTTCCTGGTTTCGCCCAATTAGAGAAAAAATGCATTTGTGTGAGTAAGGGCGTGTAACTTATATAACATTAGCCAGAGTGCGGCCGTGCCAATTTTGTTGTGTTGTCTGTTTGTCATTTTTGTTTTGATTTCATAATAAGAACTTTACGATAGTAGTGTAGATAAATACAGTTTGACAATGGTGCCGATTCTTTTGTACACCGAACTAAACTTACTAAACTATCATTAATATTCCTTACATTTGGCTATGAGAAACATAGAGCAATTCTGAAGAAAAAAAAACTAAATTTAAAAATAATTTGGACACAACTAAAATCGAATTTGACATTAGCGACTCCACGTGGTATTTTTTTTTTCATATGGCTTCGCATTTTGGTACTGGTTTGCCCTACCCCGTGAATTTTTTTTCATGGTATTCGACGTGTTTAATATAGAATTTTTCACGTTTTTTTATGGAAACTATGAAAAATACAATATAACTTTTGGGTGTATTATAAAGAGGGTCGAATTTTTATTATTTTTGCTATAGGACATAACATTTTTGAGATATAAGCAAAAGAAAGGAAAAAAAAAGATACAGTACTGTTTTTGCACCTGAAGTCGAGGTGTTGGTGTGAATTTTAGTTCATGACAACTAATTTTATTCCACACCTTTTGAATCGCAAAATAACAATTCATTAAGAGCTCTCGCTGGCCATGCCCATAAAAAAATCGTCTCACAAACAAGTGAGCATAGCACGCTCCTAGTGTCAGTGGCACACTTCTATACATTATTATACTAATACGAACACGACTAAAGTACGCTTCGTGCATCATATTGGTCAAAACGCATGCATTGTGTGATCGAGTAGTGAGCCGTGCTATGCGATTATCGCCTTTAAGGTGAGCATGCGGAACTTTGGCCCATGGAACGTTCAAATAATTAGTAAGCCTTTGTTCGAAAAGGAAGTTACTTGTAGACCTAGTAGTGGCCAATAATAATTTAGTAGAAAGTTGCATACGCATCAGTGCACTATGTTTATCGATTTATTTATTAACACATAGTGACTTAGGTGCTGTTCTTCAAAAAGGTCAGCTGCGTAGCACTCGCAACCGGCGTGCATGTAAGACCAGATGTATGAATGTAAACGAAGCAAAAGGAGTATGTAAGGAGCGTAGCAGGTGGCGCTCTATAGTTTCTGCCTACCCCCATGGGAAAAAGGCGTGAGTTTATGTATGTATATTTATTATATATTTTTATTTATTAACGTATATTTATTATAAACAGTAGTACAGTGGCCAGCACATCAAGCTACACGAAAGTGACAAACTCCAAACGATTTTAAACTTTAAAATGTTGACGATTAAGTTCAAAATCGAACGAGAAAATTTGACAGTTTGTGGTAACTTGATGTGGTGGCCACCGTAAAAAGAAATGTTTATTAGAAACAAATTGATTAGCTTGAGTTTAGAATAAAAAAATAAAAAATTGGGATGAGGGCAAGAGACTGATGATGATGATGATCAGGTTGTGAGAAAATAGTAAAAATGTGAACGTTTTTAAAAGGAGAAGAAAATAAATAAAAATAATATTCACCAAACTTGGATATGATAGAGGCGCAGTAATCCCATATACCACAATTGAGGCCCAAAGAGTGGTCTCTAAGTGCATACAAAATTTCTTCAAGTTCAAAACTAGAGACAATATTCTCAATTAAAACACATGCTTTTATAGAGCCTTGTGGTAGACCAAGTTCATTTTGTGCCCAAATAAATATTTCGTTCCAGAGCTGGGCTTCTGAGGCACCCTCCAACTTTGACAGATAGAAGTATGGGCCACTGTTGGCTTCATATAGTGTCTTTGCATTGTGGTACATCAAAATTGCAAAGTCTACTAAAGGTCCGACAGCTTCTTTACCATCAATCTAAAATATATTTTAATTATGAAACATAGTTGTGTTACATTAAAGAGAGACAGAAAACTTATGGAGTAGTGAACGTGAAAGTGGGGGGGTAAGGGTAACGTAGTATACAAAATATTAAGGCGAGGTTCTCCGAGCGTGCATTTTTGTTCGAGAGGTGGCAGCTGGGCGTGAGTAAATTGTGCCGTGAATTTCGTTAATTTTGGGTTGAAAATTATACGTTTTACGATATTAACAATGTTAAACCCGACGGACATTACATCATCATAGACGTTTACTTTGATAATGTGGTATAATATTGAAATAAAATTATTTTAATCTACAAAATAAGGGTATGTATGGATTTTTTTTCTATCGAGCGAATTTTATCAAATTATGTAACGAGTACCCGACGTACCTACAGCAAGGTCTCAAAAGCAACATATAATTTTTTCACGTGTTTAATCACTATCGTTTCTAAATAAAATGGCATCAAAATTACATTTCCTAGAGGTTAACTTGAAGAACCTCGCCTTAACACAAATAGCAAAAAAATGGTAAGTACATCTATACAAATAAATAAAATCGGAGTGTCTGTTTGTAATGTCACAATAGGAGCTTTTTACTAAATGCTTATGAAAGTATACAGTACTTATAACAACAAAACAATTTCATAATTTTTTTCTGTCCGTCCGTCTGTTTGTTTGTTCAGAAAATAATCACTGAAACGGCTGGACCGATTTTGACGGGACTTGCACTGGCAGATAGCTGATATTATACGAAGTAACTTAGGTTATTTTAATTTAAGTAAAAGCCACGCGGGCGAAGCTGCGGGCAGAAGCTAATTTGTAATAAAACAGTTTCCTCACCAATATATTATGTTCAATCATATTCCAAGCTCTGGGTCTCAACATGAGTACTGGGCTGGTAGTAACAGTGACAGGAGCTCCAAGGAGTTTCCCATTCACAGCCAGTCTTATGTTTTGGTATGCCTGCAATTGGTTCTTCCAAGTGGGGCAGTGACCATCATCAAAGTCTACTTGGATGCCTTGCACATCCTCATTGAGAGAGGATACAAAGTGAGCTGTGTTTGATGCTGAGACGTCACCGAGGTCCAAGTGGCGGTTACTACAATGCAAGTTATTTTTATAAAATAAAGTTATTTTAAAAAAATTGCACCATATACACACTAGGGTTCCCTGTGTCTTGAGTACCAAGATGTTCCATAACAGTTTATGCAAAACAAAGAAACAATAACATTGATCTAATGAGAATGACCACAAAACAAATTATTTAAGGAAACGTAAAATTTTGTGTCACGTGTTGTCCCAAGGTTGCCTGGAAGAGATTTCAGTAAGCGATAAGGCCGCCCATTATACATATATTTTGTAGTGTAAGTATAAGTTTTTCTTTTTGTAATGTGTAATCTGGTGTACAACAAAGAATACATAAATAAATAAAGGAAACCAAAACTTTTGTGTCGCATGTTGTAGTGTGGTGTGGTGTGGTGTGGTGTGGTGTGGTGTGATGCGATGTGATGTGATGTGATGTGATGTGATGTGATGTGATGTGATGTGATGTGATGTGATATGAGATATATGCTGTGTCATATTAGAACAATGTATATATAATATTATAATTATTATACATTGTTCTATAGGTTGTGTTTATTATGTTCCTTTTCTTCATGATAAGTTCAAAAATATTTGAAATGCTTAGTTTGTTAGGATCAGTGTTACTGAGATTTTTTTTAAAATTTGATTGTAAGCCAAACTTGAAAAAAAAAACAAATTTGTCAGCAAGAAAACGGGCCTTAATCAAAAAACTTTTTTGATGCAAATCGATCCGGTTTTTTTTAAGCATCAAAAAACTCTATAACACCAACTGAGGTTTGAGTAATAGAAAAGTCAGAAATCACAAAGTAGGTACTTTTCCTAAACATTTCGTAGGAAATGAGACTCTGAACTAACATTTTAACTATGAATAGGTCTGGCCGTTAAAATCAACCCTGTGTAGTCAAAACTAAAGATTTCATAAGTTTTATACCGCTGTGGAACTGCAAAGAACTAAGAAACATGGCCAAGGTTCTGCAAGTAGATCAAGATTATACTATTAGAGTCAGTACTCACAGTAATCGTGGAGGTAAAGGAGCTATAACCCACGACTTATCATTCCTTTCTGGTGACTCTTTGAAGTCCAAAGTCGAAAGTGCTTGTGTAGCCACAGTGCGCCGCAACCTATCTTTATACAGTTGCCCAATCTGTTTCTCAAACGTTTTGTGTATACGAAATAAAAACTCTACAGCGCCTTCATCAAATATTGTTTTCTGTATATCTTCAAATTTTGGCGGCGCTGATTGTAAAATTAGAACTTTGGTCATTTTTAAATCAGTTACAGAGGATACATCTGAGTGTTCCATCTCTTGCAGCGTACAGCTATCGCACTAGTGTTTCCAAACCATCGCCACTCGCGTAATGAACTTGATGTTTGTCTATATCCTTATCAGTTTCTTATCATTATTAGTACAGGCAGAGGCAGCAAACAGTCCAAGGATACATTCCGAATTATACCATCGCATACGCGCTCACATAAATCATTTGCGTTCCGATTTAAGTAACACGATTATGATGACAGCGGAGAGATGTCAACAATTCTGAACGCTTGTGAACGTTCTCACAGTGCTCGCTCAACGTCAAAACTTTTATCATATCCTTGCACAAGAAAGACCGAATGGATTTTTGTTTTGAAAATGAAAGTTCGAGGCATTTGACACTTCTGTTTTGTTGGTTGGCTCTACCGACTCTGATAACTGAGATTTTGAGTTTGAAAACGATGATTCGTCCAGTAACAAAGATGACGCAGTGCTTATATAAGGGTATTTATATGCTCCCGGCAAAGATTTAACCCGAAGAAAAATACTACGAATTACAAATTAGATAGATGCAACAATAATAAAATAAATATGAGTTTAAAACTCATTTCAGTTATGTTAGTTAAGATGCGACTCAAAACAAAACAGCACAACAGTCATTTTTTATAGCGCTCACGGTGATATTAATTCCCTGGATGCCCTGAATTTGATCAGCGTTATCGCAAGATGGCGCTTGTCATGACGTCATTTATGACGATTCACGGGACATCGATATCGCGATTACACTAATTCGGACCGGGTGTAAGCACGCTCAAATCGATTACAGCGCAATTCAGAATGTACAGTGGCCAGCACATCAAGCTACAGGAAACTGTCAAATTTCTCCAAACGATTTTAAACTTTAAAATATTCACAATTAAGTTCAAAAGCGAACGAGAAAATTTGACAGTTTGTGGTAACGATGTGCTGGCCACCGTATTATATAGTAATGATAACAGGAACAGGATGAATTTCCTCAAAAAATATTGTAGAAGAAATAAAAGCATTTTTGTTAACCTCGTGGAACATCTTCTATTTTATGTTAGATTTATAGTTATGTTTAAGATATGTTATGTTGTAATAAAGGCACCGTAAAAAAATATAGTAAGTAAATATAATTACAAGATTCTCTTGTTTGGAAGGAATTGCTAATCGCCAATTCGGAAGGCGGCCTTAGTAAAAGGCATGGTCGGCGTTATCGCAAGATGGTGAATGTCATGACGTCATCTATGACGATTCACGGGACATCGTTATCGCGCTCACGCTAATTCGGTACCTACGGGCTATAGCACGCGAATATCGATATTATCGCAACTCGGAACGCACCCTAAAATTATCACCGTGATCGCTGTCACACACGTAACGCAATTTTCGATGTGAGAGCTTTATGCGATAACGGTCCATATCGGAACGTAGCCGTAGTGATTGTTGCATGGTCTGTGTCTGTGCATTTACGCTCTGTGGTTGCTTGCTTGTCAGTGATGCCAGATTGGGGGGGAACCCCCCAAATTTGGGGTTTTCTATAGTTATGGGGGGAGAATTGAGGGGACAATATTTTTGGGGGGATATTTGGAGAGAGAAAACTGGGTGTGGAGGGACTAGGGGGATTTTTATTAACATAACTAGTCTGGGTAAAGCCGCGGCTAGCAGTGATGATTAAAAAATATATTATCTGAATGCATCGATCACTAATAGATCTATGTGTGAACGCGATCAAACCACTAACTAATCTGTGAAAGCACACACATGAAAATAAAATGCTGCGCACGGTGATAGCGAAGTGACTCCGAAGTTGCCGCGCCCCCTCGCCTCGCGCATCGTTTGCGTCCGCGTTTGTAACTCTACGTCCCGTATTATAGAACGTCACTCAATACTCAAGCGTTACTTAAGACTAGTTTCAACCAATCAAATGGCTTGAATCTAGTCTTAAGTAACGCTTGAGTATTCAGTGACGTTCTATAATACGGGCCTAAGTCCCGTATTACAGAACGACGAACGTCACTTAATACTCAAGCATGACTTAAAACTAGATTCAAGCCGTTTGAGTGGTTGAAACAAGTTTTAAGTAATACTTGAGTATTGAGTGACGTTCTGTAATACGGGCCTACGTCACGGGTGGTCGGTTGCTTCAAATTGGATTATGTAAAACTGCTTATTGTAGTCGCTCAACCGATCAGAACACAACTTGGCAATTTTATAAACAAGTTCCGTATGTTCCTAAAAAAATAAATATTATATATAAATAATTGATTAAAAATATATTTTGTAATTTGTGGGTTGTGGAGGATTTTTTTTTTTTTCAAAACCTGAATTTTTGTGTGGATTCGGGGAAGGTTTGGGGAGAACGCGAGACGGTCATCTGGCAACACTGTTGCTAGTGTTTCTTGCTCTATGCTCTGTGGTTATGCTTGCTACCGAAGTTGCGTGGTCTGTGGAGTACCTACTTTGTATAGCATTATCTATGGTCTGTGGTGCTTCCTTTCAGCTAATTTTCGTTTCATCACAAGTTGTCTATTTTGTACACTTTTAAAAAACGTAGAAAAGCGAAAGTAATCCTGATTTTCTCACTTCGTTGCTGTTTACAACTTGTCACGTTAGTTTATTGTGTTGGTTGCGACGTCCTCACGACACCAAGTGATTGATCGGTGTTCACTCGAGTGTGATGGAGGATGCAACTCATGCAACTGTCCAAGATGTAGTTGAAGAAGAAATAAAATTTAAACCAAAGAAGAAAAAGAACCTTCGCCAACGGATAAAAGAAGACGATGATTCGGAAGATGACCAACACATCTTAGCCAAACTGCAAGAGACAAAAGTGTTACAGAAACTTCGAGAAAGGCCGAATGGCGTTAGTGTGGCTGCTTTGGCTACGGGTCAAAAGACCACTTTAGAAGAGGAGATCACTTGCAAGGATCCGTACAAAGTGAAATCTGGTGGTATGGTGAACATGCAGGCGTTGAAGAGTGGCAAGGTGAAGCAAGTAGACGACGCGTACGATACTGGCATCGGCACACAGTTTTCAGCCGAGACAAACAAACGCGACGAAGACGAAGAGATGATGAAGTATATCGAAGAACAATTGGCGAAACGTAAAGGTTTGTTATATTACCATGTCAACCCTATTTTCTGTTATCACATCGGATATTCGGATGCATATTCACCTAAAGTTGAGATGTTTGCTATTATGGAAAGCGCTTTTGTATCGAATAAATCCCGCGGTTCCGGTGTTTTATTATTATTTTAACTAACACACACCACCCCCTACTCTTACAACCTACATACACATATTTGCATATGGGGTTAAAATATTTTTTAATAAATATGCATCTGAATAGTTATGCAATCCAAGAATCCCGGGTATTTTTTTAATGTTTATAAATAATATTTTAGAAGTTGCTTCCATACTATACATCCGACTAGTTATGCATTGCCGGTATTCCTGGCATCACGGGATAATTTCTTACAATTTTTTTTTTTAAGAAGCTGCTTCCATACTTTCATAGCTAATAATTAACTTTAGGTAAATATGCATCTGATTATCCGATCTCTATACTCCATTTATTATAACATTAGACAAATAACTGTTCTCACCCTTTCGTTATTTCGATGTAAACGTTTAATAGACTCCGTTATTTCACGATAAATACAAAGCACTGTAATCTATTTACCATTTACATTAAAAAAATAACTCTAAAGTGCAGTAATTTCAACAATATTACACAATAACTGTCGTTATTTAGCCGTTATTTGTCTAATGCTATAGTAAATGGAGTATAGTCATCACTTATCTTTTACCAATCATAGGCTAAGCCAGAGATCACCAATTAGTTTTAATGTGGGTCCGTTTTTGAAAAAAGTACGACTCGCTGTTTGGTATACCATTACAATAAAAAAAGATTAAAATTATCATTTTATTATGTAGTAGTTAAGGTACTTAGATGTATTTCAATCAAACAGAACACTTAACTCAAACCATTTAATTTCCAATAAATCATTTCATCATAATCGTAGAACAGTTACGGATCTGAAATTTATGTTAAACTCTGTTGCGCATGCAATAACAGCAGTAAGTATAAGTATAACTTATGTCCAAATTTAGTTGAGCAATGATTCGGAATCAGCTCATTGCGCTGATTCCGAATCTATGTTTGACTCAATTTGGACAAAAATTATACTTACTACTGTTATTGCACGCGCGGCAGAGTTTAACATATATGTCAGATCCGTCACTGTTCTAGATTATGACAATTTACTTGCCCTTGAATCTAATTGCCCATTCCAAAACGAAAGTAGGATCCTTATGGAGAAGAATGAGCAAGAAACTGTCTGGACATTCTTTTAAATCAAAACATTCCAAAAAATTAAAACATCGTTATAGGGGTTTCTTGTTCGACCATTACAATTTTAGTAGTTTTTACACAACTTTCATTGCGATTGCATCTCCATGTGGGCGGAAACAATACTGCAACCACATTTAAGTCTTATTGCTTAATTAGCTGAATAAACATTACATACAATACTAAGATTCTTTGCAGTAAATTATTTTATCATGAGAAAAATGCCAATATTCACAAATTCAAAGACGTTTACGATGAAAGGTTAATGATTAACTTCATTAATGTTTACAACTCAAATATTATTTCAAGACAACTTTTCCGATAGTTCAAGGAATTTAATCAAACAACAGGTTTTTATAAATACAGTCAAAACCATTTAGAAAGACTTCGCTTAAAACGGTGTACCGGTTATAAGAACGAAATTTTGAAGTATTTCTGTTTATTTAATATCGTCGGTTTATTGCAAGAACTCATTAAGTGAAATAAACAATTAATTAGTTTCAGTTGTATCGATTGCCCTATATCATCTATGATTATGTTAATGAAAAATTTAACACCGTTTTTGCATTACTTTTATACATATAAAACTCGCCAAGATGAGTTCAAGGCGTTATAAACTTTATGATTTTTGCCATGAATGAGTTCTTGCAGTAGACCGACGATATAGTGTTTGGTTATAACGTCTATCGGACATAACAACCGTCACTACATAGTTTGTAAATTATTATTGATACTGATTTAGCTCACATATTGAATTATAACATTGAGGTACTGACCATTAAAATGTAGTCTGCGTCATTGTCTAGAATATTGGGTGAAGCTGGATCATATACAGAACTTATTGGTGTGTTCCCACTGTCCCCATTAATGGTAATTCACATAAAATGGCGAAAAAACGGTATAAGTTTTATTTTAAGTACTGATTTTAGAAATAATAAAAAAATAAAAAATCAATACTGAAAAGAAAATGGAACCTTATTTTTGGGCATTTTTGTGAATTACCATTAATGGGGACACAGGCGATGGGACAGCGGGAATACACCAACTTATTATGTCAAATGTGGAATTGTTCGTCTTTAACACTTTCAATGCCAAAAACCCAGCATATGGGTCTAAAAATAATTCTATCGCGTGCCCAAAACCCGCATCCGAGTCGTCGCTGTAGGTAGCTATTGATGACTTCTGTACATGACGCGTCGTGGGCATACAGCGACGACTCGGATGCGGGTTTTGGGCACGCGATAGAATTATTTTTAGACCCATATGCTGGGTTTTCGGCATTGAAAGTGTTAACTCAAAATTCATTAAATAAATGTTGCCTTTAATTTTAACTATAATTTTAATGATAACATCAGAATTAGTTTAATAATTAAGCTTAAAATAATAATAATAATAATAAAGCTCATTTATTCCATATTTTTCTTCAGTATTCTGTTTTTACAAATTCGTATTTACTTATATATTTTATTTCGATATGGATCCCTTTTGGGTAAAAGCCTCCTCCATCCCGTGCCAATTTTCCCTGTTTTGGGCCGCCTCCATCCAACTCGGACCAGCTACTTCAATAATGTTATCCGCCCATCTCTTGCGTGGTCTGCCCCTGCTCCTCTTGCCTCCTGGCAGCCCTGGCAGCTTAAAATAATACTGTTTCTAATTCATAAATAAACCAATAGATGACGCCGATATCTTACATCAATCGATAGTAACATTATGTATTGACTAGCTTTTGCCCGCGGCTCCGCCCGCGTGGATGACGGTTATCGCGTAAAAAAGTAGCCTATGTCCTTCTCCATATCCCAGGGTATATCTGTCAAATTTCATGACGATCGGTTCAGCAGTTTAGGCGTGAAAACGTAACATACATACAGACAGACAGACAGACAGACAGATAGACAGACAGAGTTACTTTCACATTTATAATACTAGCTTTTGCCCGCGGCTCCGCCCGCGTGGAAGTCTGTTATCGCGTAAAAAAGTAGCCTATGTCCTTCTCCATATCCCAGGCTATATCTCTGCCAAATTTCACGACGATCGGTTCAGCGGTTTAGGCGTGAAAACGTAACATACAGACAGACAGACAGACAGACGGACAGACAGACAGACAGAGTTACTTTCACATTTATAATATTAGTATGGATTAGTATGGATTAGCAAGAGCATCTAGCTGTTATGATTATTAAATAATCTTATTTGTAATGAACAAATTATTCCAATTATTTATAATTTATCCCGCAGAGGGTGTAATTATCAAGATTATGATAAATAATTGGAATAATTTGTTCATTACAAATAAGATTATTTAATAATCATAACAGCTAGATGCTCTTGCGGCGACACATATATACAGTAGTACACAGGGCTACATATCAAGCTATACAATTTCAGTGTACGCTGGTCTCGCATTGTATAGGATTTCCGTACAATGAGAGATTAGCTTATACTGGAAATGTATAGCTTGATATGTAGCCGTGTGAAGAATAAGAACATAATTAGTATTGGTTTTGGCTTAAATTTATGTGAAATGATTGATGAAAGACATTTTTTAAATTATATTATTTCCTCTTTACAGAAAGACATAATGAAGAAATGAAGGAATCTGAGCATAATGACACATTAAAATATTTGTCACCTGAAGAAGCTGCTTTGTTATCTCTGCCTGAACATCTGAGGGTCTCATCAGCACATCGTTCTGAGGAGATGCTGTCAAATCAAATGCTTAGTGGCATACCTGAAGTTGATTTGGGCATTGACGCAAAAATTAAAAACATTGAAGCTACTGAAGAGGCTAAAATGAAAGTACTGTGGGAAAGACAAAACAAAAAAGATTGTCCTTCACAATTTGTGCCGACTAACATGGCAGTGAATTTTGTACAACATAACCGTTTTAATATGGACAGTGATGTGGCCAAGAAAAGGAAAGTAGAAAAGCCAGAAGTGACGAAAACGGACAGTAGTGTTATAGATGATAGTGTGGACAAAATAGTTAAGAAAGCCAAAGGTGAAAGGGCTACAGATGATTATCATTATGAAAAGTTTAAGAAACAATTTAGAAGATACTGAAAATTTTGTTTTATTTGATTGAATTCATACATACAGAAGATTTGTGAGGTATTCACCAAGTTTTCAGCAGCTTCTTCTTGGCATCAATGGCATGTCTTGTCAAATTACTCGAGCCCACACTACATTTTAATTGCGGCATCGTTCAGCTAGGTGTTATGAAGTCCGTTTTCCAACATTACCAGGTCATTATTGTCTTGTATTGGCAACAAACTATAATAATAATAATAAAATAATATCTCAAGTTGTAATAAAAATGAAAGCCAGTCGGCAGGTGATGGCGGGATTCACCGTCTAGGGTGCTAGATATATTGTTACTCATTTTAGTATTCATAAAATCGTTCTGGGAAAATAGTTATTATGGTTTCTTTGTTAAAATTGGTTAGGAATGCAGAGTTTGTATTTTCTTTTTGGCTATTCGTATTTTAAAATATCCAATAAACTGTGTCTCTTTCCTTCCAAGGTTGCCAATAAAATACGATTTTTTTTTGTCCGTCTAATTATTGGTTCTTTCTTAATGGTTTTGTTAAGACAGTTGCATACTTTTATATCAATTGTTCTTAAAAATCGACTGCTATTGGTATCTCTGAGTCTGTTGTTAGTTTATGTTTTATCTTAGCTCGCAAATTTGTTGTCCTTTTTAGTAAGGTCCTTTAACACGTTAGCTGTCCAATGTACCGAATACAGTACATGCCGCGTGGGTCCAGCACGTCCATGTACCGTAAACGGTACACTCGCCCTTGTCTCTTTCTATGCGCTCTAACTTCATGGACTTGTGTGTTATGTTGCTCTATTTATCAGGACTTGTCAACAGGGCACCAATGAATAGAAAAAACGGAAAACATGATATTTTTTTTTGTTTTTTAAATGTGGTTAGTGGAATAAATAAGCAACTGTTTGTTAGTAAAAAGGCTTTATTTATGCAAAGGAACTTCAGAATAACATTGAAGACAGTACGTCTTTTTACATTTATTACAGTGCGTTGTCACTCTTTTAGCTTTAGCTCTCGCATCCTTTGGAAGCAATCCCTGATCGATAAGTTTTTTGTAACACCCAACACATCGTCTTCGTACGGAAATGCCCCTTACTTTGCCTATATTTTCTAAAAAATGTGAAGTCCTACTAGATCCTACCATTGAACTTGATGAAGAAGACAGGCTTTCGTATTGCCTTTGTCTTACGAGTGAACGTGAAGTGCTCGTCTGCGGTTGCGCTTCACGTGTTTGCTGCTGAGCAGGTTCAATTTGCAATAATTTCTCCACTATTGTTTCATTTGCCGTCAAGACAGTGTACCTTTCTTTTTTTTCAGGGTGCAATTCATTAAAAATTATCATGGAGTTTATCACTGCTATGGCCAGCAAATCCGTTGCAACTTTCTTGTACTAGATTAACGTTTTTCAAACAGGCGTGTTGTAAATGGACAGTTGATCAGCAATGTCTATTAATTTTTTAGCTTTGTTGTAGGTAAGAATCATTTCAGGCTTTAGCTTTGGAGTGCGTGCTGTCCTTTGCCGTGACAAGTCGACAATATACAAACATCTCGCTTGTCTTTCCATTTTAGAACAGTGATATTTTAATTTTTTTGTTTGACGGCAATTTCTCCTACTTGCAAAGCAGCATTTGTGACGTCTTGGTATACCTCTCCTTTTTTATTTAGAGTGCCACAGAGATCTGTATTACGAGAGAGAAGAAATTCTGCAAGAGGCACACTCGTGTAGTAATTATCCGTGACCATACAACGACCTTTATCCAATAGTCCTGCTAATTTCACAACAATAGTTCCTGTTGTATCTAAATCCAAAAGCTGTTCGCTCTGTCCGCAATATATTTGGTATCCCCACGTAAAGCCATCTACAGTGCATAACTTATATATTTTGATCCCGTATTTATGAGACTTCGACGGTATAAACTGGCGAAAAATTAATCTGCCACGAAAATGCACCATTGATTCGTCAACAACTATGGTGTCCCCAGGCGTGTAAATCGATCTAGAATTATTAATAATAAGATCTAGCAAGGGGCTAATCTTGTATAGTCGATCATTTTCGCGTCGAGGCGCTTCATTGTCGCAAAAATGCCAACATTTTAGTATACGAGGGCGGCACTGAAAATTTCGGGAATCCAGAAAGAGACACAACATTACTATTTAAAAATGTATTTATTGCTTTTCGAAGTATTCTCCGCGAAATTTGACACATTTTTCCATACGATGGAACCAATCAGTGAAGCAACCATGCAATTCGGAAGTTGGGGTCTCCAAAATGGCCGTTTTGTAGGCGTCCACAACTTCTTCAGGTGATGAAAATCTCTGTCCACGCAATTTATTCTTTATTTTAGGGAAAGTGTAGAAATCATTAGGGCTTAGGTCGGGGCTGTACGGCGGATGGTCTAATAATTCTATGTTTTCTTGCTCTAAAAACTCTTTTGTTCTGTGCGCGGTGTGAGAACTCGCATTGTCGTGATGGAGGATGATGCGGCGGTTGCAGTTCTCTTTACGGAGTTCAGAAACGACCTGTGGCAAACAAATGCTAGCATACCATTCTGCATTAACCGTTCTTTGTCCCTCAAGAGGAATAGTCGTAACATGGCCGGTTTTGGAGACAAACGTGGCCACCATTTTTTTTGCAACACTCCGTGAACGAACAATTTTTGTTGGCTTTAACTCATTTTCGAACACCCAAACTCGTGACTGGTTTTTTGTTTCGGGTTCGTACGCATATATCCAGGATTCGTCACCTGATACGATGTTATATACAGCATTTGAGGATCCTGCGTGGAATCTTTCGAGAGTTCTGACGCACCAAGTAACGCGAGCCGCTTTTTGCTCTTCACAGAGCGAATGCGGTATCCATAGGGAAAACAACTTTTTTACACCTAATTGTTCATGCAAGATTATTTGTATTTGACTCATGCCAATGTCTAAAGTTGCCTGAATTTCGCGGTATGTCACATGTCGATCTTCCTCAATCAGCTTACGCACAACATCAACGTTTTCTTGGGTGACTGCAGATTTTGGACGACCTTGACGGGGATCATCACTGAGCTTGACACGTCCACGTTGAAATTCAGCAAACCAGCGATAAATTGTGGTTTTGGATGGGGCTTCATCACCAAATGCAGAAATCATCCGGTCAACACACTGTTTTTGTGTTAAACCACTTCGAAAGTCATAATAAATCATCGCTCTTGAATTTTCTCGAGTCGATTCCATTTTCTCAACGACTAAACAAGTTTGACAAAACCTTGTGACAAGACCGAGAATCTTTTTAAAAATAAATAAATGGTATTCAATTTTTTAAACAAAGGAGTTTTCAATTAAAAAGATTTTTATATGACAGGAACAGTGGAAATATTCCATTCCCGATACTTTTAGTGCAGCCCTCGTAAGTGTGAATCTGTTGTACGACATTTTGATATTATGAAGTAATGGATGATAATAAATTACATCCTTTTTCCAGTATGATTCTATCGTTGGGAAGGGTATTATACCCATTAGTAGAATTACACCAAGAAATTTGAGCATTTCTGATTCGTCGACATCTGACCATCGTTTTTTGCGACTGTGTGGCTTTGCAAGTTCTTGTAAAAGCCGCGCGGCATACAAATTTGTTTGTTGTACCATTCGTTTTAGGACATCATCATCAACAATTTTTCGGAAAATTGTGTAAAGATCTGTGTTTACATCGAATACGAGCTGATTTTGGCGAGTTGGTTCGTCGTGCCCTGTGAAAGGTTTTCTCGATAAATCTTTTACAACTACCTTCCACTCTGAGTCAAGAGACACTTGTGATCGTATTCGTCTTGACCTCGATGTTCGTGAAGATAAATATCGTGGGTTACTGATGGTGATGGGGCTTGGTAATTCAGCATTTTCATATTGTTCACTAAGTATTTCAGGGTGTGCAGACTCACCCATTTCTCCACCATGTTTTACCTCTCTGGCGATTGCTTCGATTGTCTCTTCTTCACGTTCATCAAATTCCACATCGTCGTATTCGACAATTTCCTCATGGTCATACACATTGAACAGTGTATCTTCACCATCAGACTCCTCCAACACTCCTGATATCTTCGTCGTCAAAGTTCTGCATATTTACCTAATATTATTCACACAATAAAAAACTGGCGCTCAAACGGGCAAAAATCTTTGAATGTGAGTTGTCACTTTAGGCATTTGACAGTTGACAGAATTTAAGTCTTTTTACTTTTTCTCAATGTCAATTTGTGACCATAAACAAGAATATTAATAAAAAAAGGGTTATTTTTTAAATAATTAGCCGTTCACAAGTCCACGGTACACGCTAGTGTACACGCTGCTTTAACTCGACAAGTCCGTGTACCGTGTTTATCACACCTTTTACCGGTACACGGGTAAAAGGTGTGATAAATCGAGTGATTTGTTATTAATTAGGCATATTTATCCAAAACTAGTTATTTTGTACTGATTTGAGACAGAATATTACAAAAAATGATTTGGACATTTGGTGTTATCGAACAATTATGTATGGGGACAGTTAACGTGTTAAAGCTTCAATGCTTCAACATTTAGTTTTAGTATACGCCTGGAAAGGCTAATGTCATTGCCGATACGCTTAGTCGACCAACCTGCAAAGAAGATACTAAGGATCAGTGTGAAGTTTACTCCGTTGTCGTTGACTTACCTGCTAGGAGTGCTAAACTGACCTTCGACGCGCGCAGTTAGATGACGTGGAACTTAAGAAAATCGTTAGTGATCTAGAGGATACATCTGATCCGGAGTCTATAGGTCTTAAGCGTTGGTCTGAAAGAGGTTACTTCCTGCAACAAGGCGTTGTGTATAGATACAATCCCGATGTGGATAGCGAAGAACCACAGCTGGTAGTACCAACTTCTTTACGCCTCGAAATTATGAAGGGGTGTCATGACTCCGATATAGCAGGTCATCATGGAGTAGATAGAACGTACAATAAAGTCTCTCAGGGGTTCTATTTCCCAGGCATGCGTAGGGCCATAACATAGTATATCATGACTTGCGTCACGTGTCAACGGTATAAATCTTCAAATAAAAAGCCGTCAGGTCTGTTACAGACACCTGTTTTGAAGGGGAGAAGTGTTAGCAATTGACCGAATTATTCGGTCCGCTTCCTGCAGGAGATAATGGAGAACGTTGGATATTTTTGATAGAAGACACCACTTCTCGTTGGACTGAGTTGTACGCTTTGAAGGAGGCAACATCAGAGGCGTGTGCTCGTATATTGATTGAAGAGTTTTTTCTCCGTTACGGATTTCCACGATGCATTGTGTCAGACAATGGCTTTCAACTTGTATCCGCTGTTATGCAGCAGTGTATGTTTGTTTTAGGTATAAGTCAAGAGTTGTTACCTCTGTATCATCTTTCAGCTAATCCAGCTGAGCGCAAAAATAGGGATTTGAAATTCCAGTTGTCACGTTTAGTTGAAACGGATCATACTTCCTGGCCGCAGCACCTACCTGCGATAAGGTTTTCCATGAATCCCGTCGTTTGTGAGACTACGGGTGTATCTCCAGCGTACTTAACATTCGCTAGAGAAATTCGCTCACCCCTTGACGTACAACACGATATTCGGTCGATACTTAGCAAAGATAACTTTGTCCCGCATATCACGCCTTATTTAAAAAAACTTTGTCAATAACTTCATGGCCGTAAGAGAAAGAGTTGAGGCACAATAGGACCGTCGGAAGGAATGCGCTGACAAGGCCGTTGCACCTGCCGAAGTCTACGAGGTTGGAGACCAAATTCTCTTGAAGTCACATGTTCTTAGCAATGCAGCAAAGAACATCACAGCCAAGTTTGTTCCAAAAAAAGATGGGCCGTACGGTATCGCAAAAAGGGCGAGTCCCACAGCCTATTTTATATCAAATGTAGATAGCCCTGAGAGCGTCGTAGGGAAGTATCATGTATCAGATCTCACTCGATTCTATAACCGGGATAGTACGCCTCCTAGTCCCGTAGTTGCGAAACGTCAGAGAGGGCGCCCACGAATACATGTATTTCCAGTTTGTTCAACTTCCTTTGTGCGAGTTTCATGAGCGGGTACGTTCTCTAGAACTCGAGGGGGGGTGTATAGCGTGCGGCAGAGTGTAAATGGCAACCCAGAGTGGTCACCCGGCCGTCCGTCAGAGGACGCCCGTGAAAGCTCAAGTAAGATTGGCGAAAGGTAACTTTCAGTGAGCCATTAGCTACCCGTCAGCGAGCTAATGTGCGCGCGCTTTAACCTAAGAACTCTGTTGGATTGTAATGTGATTTGTAACTCGTTGTGTCTGTACGATTATACTGTAATTCCAAAGCACCTGCGTTTCTCTTACACCCGTTCCCCGGCTATATATCTTTTTTTTTATGTGGGTGCCTCTTGGACCTGGCTATAATTTAAAAATATATCACGCGGGCGAATTCGTTGGTGGAAGCTTATTAATAATAAAAATTATACTGAATAATAAAAAAGGTTTTTTGAAAAACATTTACCCATTATTAATTTCTTTTTGTTACATTTACTTGAGATAGTTCACTAATGATCTACAGCATTCTAATAATCCTGACAGAAGACAATGTTAGCCATAATTAAAAAGAAAGAAATAAAAGAGAAATATATTTGATTGCCACTTAAAACAACAGACATTATACACACTTAACACAGACATTACAGTGCATTATAATTATTATTTGCAACAAGTGCACAATTTATCTTTCGTAGCAGCAAAACATGTATTTCTTGCCTCCTTTTCTCATCATTAGCAAGATGTTCCATTTTCAGCCTGTGTTCTTCTTCTTTGTATAGACGTTCTTTTCTGGCAGTCTCCATTTGAAGCTCTACAAATTTCAAACGTGCAGAACTTAACTGGTCTAAATTGGAAGTGACGCTGGCTTTACTGTGTCTGGTTTTAATACATTTGACATCCTTGTTTTCAGTGCTTTTGGGTTCCATTCGTCCCATTTGTTTTCTGAATACATAAAAAAAATATGTTGAAGTACACATATTCACTTATAGCTACAACACATCTTTTTAATAATTATACTATAGGTACTACTCAAAATAAAGTTTGTTCTACGAGTGCTTAACCACTAGAATACAGTCATTTCAACAGTATAACACAATACCTGTAGTTATTTCACTATTCTTTTTCTAATGCTATAATAAACAGAGTAGGTTAACCTACTCTGTATAAACTGTATCTTCCAATATATTTTTATAGTAAAGCTATAATTACCTTTTTGTGGTTCATTGTCGTTCTTAATATCAAGAATACATGACTTGTCCATATCTGAAACAATCAATTTCATAACAATGTAGATAAATGATTTTATTTCTGTTAAGTAGGTTTGTACAAACACTTTTACACGTCAATCATATTTGAAAAACTAGATGAGATCGGCCTACCTGACTACTCTGAAATGTAAAACCGAAACAAACTCAGAGATCACAGACTCTTAAAGTCCAGACATAATCTTGGTCAGATCATGTGAAGACCATATAGATTAGTGTCTGAAATGGTCTTTTGAGGAAAGAACCACACAAATTGAGTGAACCTATTAAGACAGTGCACGCATTTGTCCAGTAATCATGCAGCTTAACTCAGACATGTGAAAGTAAAAATATTGGATACTTATAATTTTACAAGACATGTACCTACCAGGTATATTGATAGTGATATCTTGGGTGGTATCCTCTGCACCATAATTTTCTTCAGTATCCACAGGTCTTATTTCCTCTATGTCCATCAAATCTATGTCACTGATAGATATTGGAACTGAAAAATGTTTAAAAACATGAGTTTTTTGTTTATGTTAAACGTTAAAACACGTCATGGATATTTTATTTTTTATTTGACTAGTGCCTACCGTTTTGAATTGTATCACTACCATGACGAGCTTCGAGCCCTTTTATACTTGAGCAAATGCTTATAACTTTTTCGTCGAATTCAGTGAATTCAGAAGCATTCGAAGGACCCCGTCCTGTTCTATATACGACACTACGACATTTTCTTTTGTTATATTGAATCATTTTTTAGTTTTTGAAATTTGAGAATAGTTTATATTTGGCTTATAATTCTAAATTCATTTTCAATTTCTGTAATTATTTTGTATGTCTATTAATTTGTAAGTAAATAGTACGTAACGTTTATAGTGCAAGCATGGCAATTTGTAAAATTCCTTTTTAATTTTAAATGGGTAATTTTTTTTTTTTTTTGTATATTTCCTGTCTTTGGACAAAAGATTTCTTCTTCGTAACTTTCTTAATTCCCTCATATTTTAACTTTAGTGGGTAAAAATGTAGTATCGTACGGCACGCGTGGGGGGGTGTGGGGGGAGGGAGGAATTTGTCATTTATGAAAATAATAATTAATTACATTAATTAATTCCTCAAAAGGATCTCTTTTATTCCTTTTAACATCTCTTTTCCACAAATTTTCATATATTGAATCGTTAATATTTTCTCGGTTATTATAATTGTCTTTATAGATGAACCTTTTGATGACACGCCACTGAGATTCAATCCTTTGCGTATAGGTGCCATCCTCGGCCACAAAAGGGTTTCCTGAGTCGCTGTGGTTTACTTTGCGGTGGATGTAGTCATGGTCCCCCAGACAATCAAAGGTCCGCCAAAAATCTATATGTATGGTGTTGCCCTCAGCAACATGTTTCTTGATCAAGGGCACCAAAACATCAGCGGAACGGATGTTGGCTGGGCAGATTTCCAGGCGAAGATCCTCGCTACCATCCTGGATCATACCGAGGATCCAATGTCCTTCTACTCGTCGACCTTTGTTGTATTTTCTTTTGCCGAACTTGCTTTCATCGATTTGGACAACTTTGCCACGACCTCCAATTTTACCAGTTACAGCCTGTTTATTTTTCATGTAAACTACAACTGCCTCTCTACAATAATTAAACCAATCATTTATGGTTGCCGTAGAGAGACAGTGTTCTCCTTTAGAGAAATCTTCTTTTATAGTCTGATCATAAGTGAATTTTGTGCAGCAAAGGCATACATCAAGTAAAATACCTGAGGCAAAAGAATTTTTATGTTATCGAAGCATGTCCCTTTGCCTCGACTTATCCTGGATTTTGCTCTGCATGGCCCTGTATTGCATACAAAAGAGCCCACTTTTTTGTTTGTGGAGTATTCAATTTTCATTGGTTTTTTATGATAACTGCACATTTTTTCACGAGGTAACATTCGTTTTCCCTCGGTAAAAGCTACAGCCTGGTCACGCGTGCCCAGTTGGGGGTAAACTTTCACAAAATTCCACACAAATTCCTGCGCACTTCTTCCACAAAAAGAATCGTGAGGGCAAACAATTCGAGTCCAGAGGGAAAGCCAAAGTCGTCGAATACAGCCACAAGAAAAATACAACGAAACACAGAGAGCACATTCACGCAACTCGAGAAGAAATGAAATGAACATGAACAATGACAGTGAAACATAACACAATTTTTTTTTACGTTCCGTTTAGCCAATTTTTCACGTCATTTTGCACCACAGACAATATGTGGAACAGATTTGGTTGTCAATCGTTTTTAACATTCCGTTTTCGCTATAAAACTGATTTGAGGTTAGAATCATATTTCATACATTTCACGAAAAATATGCATTACCTTGTAATAACAGTGATAGCGTTATAATCGGGGACCCAAACTTACTACTTACTTAGCTTTAACCCTTTTTAACCACCTCCGCGTGCCGCATGACACTAAGTGCTCATTCACGTTGACTCGCGGGCGCGGTCACGAAATATCAAACATATGGCCTAATATCCAAGTGTTCACGTACGAAACGCACGTGCGGTCTAAGTAGCGGGCAAGCTAGCGACTGGCGCGCGCGGTGCGCTCGCGGCAATATCAAACGCTTGAGATGTTTGTGTGTGTTCACGTCGAACTAGCGGTGGAGCGCGCGATTCACTCGCGACGTCAGGTAAGTTCAACCAGTTTGAACTTGTCGCTAGAAACGATACGCGCAAACGCCTGGCGGCCAATGTGAACACGAGGTCGCCACATCTACCGCGCCCGCACCCGCCGCCGCGCCCGCGCGTTCCTACGTGAACAAGCACTAAAGCAAACCCCAGATTCTTTATCTTTGTTTGTAACAGTGTCAGTTTTTTTTTAATTTCTATTATTTGCTTGTAGCTCTCCACTAAACTCACAAGTAATTGAACCTCAGCATTATTAAAGTTCGCTGAACGATCCCTTTTTTCGTTTCCATTATTTTCATTATTTTCAACATAGTGTAATGTTGAAAATGTTAAATGACAGTTAGTTACATAGCATCAAGTGTATATAAGAACTCTTTAGAAACTACCTAATATTTGAAATGCTATGTGACATGATTAAAAAAATATATGACTGACAAGTGTCTTGTGGTAAAATAAAAAAGTGCGTGTGTCTTGTGGAAAAAAAAATAGAACATAGTGTTTATAAATAGTGAAAACTTAATGTAACCATATGTAGGAGACGAACTAACACCTCGGATCCATCCACGCTCTGCTACACGTAAGTGTCAAACTACAACAGGTTATATGGGCCCAGAGAAGTAAAAAAAAAGAAAAGATTTTCCGAAATGGATTCTTTTACGTCAAAATTGCAAATGGACAATCTAGAGGGGAAAGACAATTGGGCCACATGGAAATATAAAATTTCAATAACGCTACGAGGTGAAGATGGCGCCATGGAAGCAGCCGAAGGAACCCTGGAAAAGACCGTTATCCCCGCTCGGAAGGAGCTGGTGACGTTGAGGATGAGAGTGCTAACGAAGAGTTCGTTGATGCTGACGAGAAGTTAGAGATAGTTGAACTACCGCTATTACACAACGTTGAACACCGTTGATACAACCTACGCGATCGAACTTGTGTCTCTTGCGTCCTAAGAAGTTCGAAGACTACGTGTGTTTCGTAGGCACAGAATATTTTCTCGAGACGTATAAAGAAGCTATTGAAAGGGATGACAGCGCACAGAGTGTGTCAAGGCAATGACGAGTGAAATGAACTCTCTGAAGCAAAATGATGTTTGCACACTCTGTAAGCTACCTAAAGATAGAAAGGCACTCCCTTGGAAGTGGATTTTTCGTATCAAGCAACACCCAGACTGCAGTATCGACAAATATAAGACTAGGCTAGTAGTAAAAGGTTTCAAGCAACGGAAAGGAATCGATTACGAACAGATTTATAGTCTAGTTGCTAGAATGGCCACCATCAGAGCCTAATTAAGTGTCGCAGCCAAAGAAAAATTACATTTGACACAGTTTGATGTTTCAACGGAATTTCTCAACGTTAAGCTGTTGAAAGCGTATAGGAACGCATAAATGAGAGGCACGGTAAAGATTAATAGAAAGTATATTGGAGCAAAGATTAAGGACGATACAGCGATAGACAGAAGTTATAGATAGAGAGGAAGCGATTTTACTCAAGAAGTGTTACAATATTAAATTAGGATAGCGATATGAAATATGAGATTATGCGAGATACAAGAAATAAGCGGTAGCGAGCCAAAGCGACGAGGGTTGGCGTTGAGGGCTTCTGGCTGACTGTTCGGCGGACGATTTCGTCTGCGTCTTGAGCGGGCTGCGGAGGCAGCGCGGTGTCCGGGGTGAGGTAGTCCAACCGGTTTCCACGGCCGGCAGCGCTCGCACAAGTAGGCGGCGAGCGGCGCGCGCGCACCTTCACGCCAATAAGAAATAAAGGGGTAGGTAGGCCAGTAGGTAGGCATACTGTTGACAATAATAAAATATTAGTGTGGATTTGTTAATTCGACGCCACAGGACCCCCTTACGAATAAAAGGGCCGCTCTATTTGTAACGTTCAGGGAACTTCACTCTGCGTCCTGAACGAGTAGTACGCATTGGTTGCGCATCTTGCGTTTCATGGTAATGTGTCTTAACGTCATCACGCCATACATATTTTAACCTGTCTACTGACACCTTGACGGTTTTATTGTTGAGCACTATGTCGAATGTCTTTGGACTCTCTGTAATGACCTTATGAGGGCCACTGTAAGGTGGTTCTAGCGATCCACGAAGCAGATCTTGGCGTAAGAACACATGCGTAGTGGTTTGTAAATCTTTGTGCTCAAACACCCTATGCTGTGAATGGTCTGATGCTGGACAAGGGCGTAGGTCAGACATTCTTTGTCGCAAAGTACTGATAAAATCTGGGTAATCTACCTTGTCATTTGTTGCGGTGAAAAACTCACCGGGGACTCGTTTGGAAGAGAACTAACCCAATCCTTCGTACCGTGTGACATCAAAGCAGCTTTGAGCGTGCGATGAAAACGCTCAATCATGCCGTTGCAGGCTGGATGGTCCTTGCCAACTTGATTCCATAAGTCTTTGCAAAATTTTGGAATAAGTGAGATTGAAATTGTCTATCTTGGTCCGTTATTTCCTTCTTCGGGCAACCATACCGAGCAATCCACTCCAACACAAACGCCTTCACCACAGTCTCTGCTGTCATGTCGGGAAGTGGAATCACCTCAGGCCATCTGGTATACCTGTCAATAATAGTAAGACAGTATTTAAAATTTGAAGATATTGGTAGTGGTCTAATTAGGTCCATATTAACCTCTGCGAAACGAACATCTGGTACTTCAAATTTACCAAGAGGAGATGTGGTATGCCTTGTTATGATGAACTGACGAATGAACTGACGAACCTGATAGACATTACTCGGGCGGGGAAATTCCGACACCGCCAGTATTTTTTTACTTCCAGGCTTAAGTCCGTCTTCAGATATTTCGAAGAAAAGAAAGGGTACCAGATTCAACCGAGTCGTGAATAAATATGTCAAGCTTTCAATGCAAACTAAAAGTCCAATCACACTTGTATTCGCTTGGCATTTCCATAACGGAATATTTTCCGAAGTGTAAACCACTCTCGTTTCGTTTTTTCTTTTTATAGTTTTCTTCCGTCGAATACCGACACGTAAATATATATTAAATATTCCTTAGCCTTAGTGGTTTTTTGTATCCATGATCATTTAGATTCCTAGTATTTAAAATGTCAAAAATATTATTCAAAGTTAAAATAAAGTCGACTGTTGCACTAGTCTTTTAATTCGATAAGATTTAGTTGCTTTTCACAAAACTCGATAGCTCTAGTCACACTTCGACTCAAAAGTTGCGTAGCTAATTTCTCCTTCATTATTTCATTTCGAAATGCTATGTGGCGGTGAGATAATTTTTTAGCAAGATGTGGTCCCTTTTCTTCCTGTAAATTATGAAGACGACCTATGAGATCCCATCTTATTTTTGGACTCAAATGTGTTACGCATAAGTTTGATCATGTGACTTGCATCTAGAAACACAACCACTTCGTAGTTGCCAGAAGGGTGTTTGAAATGTGTTTTCATGTTCGAACAATCTTCAATGTTACAACCGAGAATTCTCATACAAGAAATACTTGTTTTCACCCCATCAAGAGTTAACGATATCACTTTTACACCCACTGAATGACATTTTTTTAATGCAATTTAAGGCCAGGATATTCGAGCGCAGTAGGCATTTAGCGCTACCTCAATCCCCGCGAGCAAGTCGCGCGAACGCGCAGTTCAAATGAACTCGCTGACCCCGCTGTGCAAAAATTTTGCGTCACAGTATAAAATTGTAATAGTAGGTACAGTTAACTTTGTTTTACGAAATCCATGTTAATATTTCGTGTGTTTACTTTTTAGGGAAATATAAGTAAATATAAGCAACACAATTTATTTTATTGCCTACCTACAATTGTTTTTTATTTGTTATCTAACACTGTCTCCTTTTCTTTCATGACTGTTACAGTGCTTCCGCACTACTACGATGCGGTTTTTTGAATTTTTGTTTGATTAATAATAATAATAATAAAGGTTTATTCACAAAAAATACAGAAACACATTTATAATGTACATACATTACAATTCATAACAAGTTGCAAAATCTGTACAAAATGTATATAACCCTGTCTCTTAGACTAGGATAGTCTGTATTCTAAGAGACGATTAGTAAACTACTGGAGGGATTTTGGTGTAGCTTTGGTTTTATCCTATCACATAGGGTATGTTTTATAACTAAGTTATAGTCCACACGTACGCTGTCGCGGGCTTAAGCTAGTTATTTAGTATTACTTTTAGACTTTGGACTATTTAAATTCCGATAAAACTCATTACAATATAATACACAGGACAGTAAATTCTTTATTAGAAATAAGAAATACTAAAATATATAAAAATAGATATACTCACGGCAATTAAAAGCAAATAAACATAACATAATCAAAAATCACAAATATTAATCACGCGCGTGCTTGGACCTGGTTGCTGCAAATCTGGTTGAAGTAGAGAGTGTGTACTGGATGCGCACTTATCAGGCTGCTCATTTTCTTTGTCGTGCAATGCATGGTGTCTAATTGGCATGCCACGTGCATTCCTACTGTCTACGATTTCTGGCAGTACGCATTTGAGATAAAACTGTACCAGCTTTGGCTCCATACTTGCTACCCAGAAATTGTCATCTCTTTCTATGCGTTCTGTGTACAAAGGCTCATTCTCACCTGCCCAAATTCCAAGAAGACATACATGCCGTCCTGTGACATGTAGTGGGCCCTGAATTTGGTAGTACCAATTGCTCTTTTTATTTATGGAACAGGTATTCGTATTTTTGTTATATTTTAATATTTGAATTTTATTTTCTTCATTTGGTTTTTCCATTCCTGTTTTGGAAGCTGTGATAGGACACTTTATTTCAACTAGCATATCATCTATCAACCCGTCAGGAGTGGCCCCAATAAATGGGTGTATGGGGTCGATAAATAATCCGCAGGGCGAGATCTCGACATTCTCCTGTCCCTGCAATTGCAGCAGCGCCTGTTTTTCATTCTCTATTCCATGAGCAATGGAAGTCACATGGGACAAATTTTTCTTATATAATATATTTTTTACCAAATTAGTTGTATTTGATGATGATTTTCGTTTGCATATTGGGCCAAAGTTTGATGCTGTAATTAATTTTCGTCTTATCTCCAACCACTCACTACTTTCTCTTTGCAATATAGTTGCTCGTTCTATTGACTTTTTGTCTGCGGTAAGCGATTCTAAGTTTTTTATGAATTCTTCTTGCGCCATTTGTAGTTCTTCTTGTGACATGTCTGGAGCAGAACTGGCAGGGCCATAATCGTGTTGTTTTTTGTTTGTCTCTTTCAATGCTCTTTTTTTCTTGACTAAATGCTCTACAAAATACTTCCGTTTAAGTGCTCTCTTTTTTTCCATCTCTTCAATTTTACCGCCGGGATCTTTGCCTGTGAATACTTTTTGGATGGACGAAATAGCAGATTTCGTGTTAAACGAGACTACTGCTGCTGAGCATCTACTTAGTAGCCTTGTTTTTGGGCTAAATTGGTCCTTTTCCCCCCAATAAAAAAACATACAAAAATAATACAATACAAAAATAGGTTGTCTGTAAAGTTGGTTTACGGACGATAGTTTAACGTGACAACGTCATAACAAAACATTGTTGCGGCGCAAGCGTATAATGAGTGCAACGAGACAATGAGCGTAACGGGACAATGAGCGTAACGGGACAATGACTGTAACGGGACAATGAGCGTAACGGGACAATGAGCGCAACGGGACAATTATTCATCCTTTTTCGTGCATGCAGCCGGCGCGGCGTTCATCGATTTATTAGACGTTGTCACGTCAAAAAAAACACTAGCCGCATTTGCCGCATTTTGCATTTGCATATTGCTAAGTTTCATAGGTACCTATGTAGTATAATATAAGCTCATTTTGTTCATTCTGTGTATTTGATGCACTATGATCAGTGTGTGTACATCGACCACGATTATTAAATCCACGATCACGTCCCCGATGATTTGAATGACCTCTTCCTCTATTATTATTGTTATTTGTATTTCTATTTTGCTGTCCTCGATTTTACCAACAGTTGCGTTTCACATGGCCTGGTTTTCCACAAATGAAACATAAATTGAGTTAGGGGCTGACGGGGCTGACTTTGTTTCTGTCTTAAAGACATTTGATTTGTCTGGAACTTTTCTTGTGGTTTTTGTGCCAAATATTTTATTTTAATTTGATTTGTTAGATAATCCACAGTTCTTTCCTCTTTTGGCAACACATCCAATAAGTCTCCAATGTGACTATATTCACTGGGCAGTGCTCTTAACATATAATTCAACTTCTCATTTACTGATATAGTGCTAAGTTTCATAGGTACCTATGTAGTATAATATAAGCTCATTTTGTTCATTCTGTGTATTTGATGCACTATGATCAGTGTGTGTACATCGACCACGATTATTAAATCCACGATCACGTCCCCGATGATTTGAATGACCTCTTCCTCTATTATTATTGTTATTTGTATTTATATTTTGCTGTCCTCGATTTTACCAACAGTTGCGTTTCACATGGCCTGGTTTTCCACAAATGAAACATAAATTGAGTTAGGGGCTGACGGGGCTGACTTTGTTTCTGTCTTAAAGACATTTGATTTGTCTGGAACTTTTCTTGTGGTTTTTGTGCCAAATATTTTATTTTAATTTGATTTGTTAGATAATCCACAGTTCTTTCCTCTTTTGGCAACACATCCAATAAGTCTCGAATGTGACTATATTCACTGGGCAGTGCTCTTAACATATAATTCAACTTCTCATTTACTGATATAGTGGCACCTGCCACTTTAAGCTCGTTTACTGATCTTTCGAAATCATCAAAATAGGAGTGTAGTTCTTGATAGTTTTTTAACTTTAAATTTTCAAGATTGTTTCGGTAAACTATTTGCAAGGATGTTTAGCCTTTTAAGTACATAGAATCAAATTTACAAATTATGTCGTATGCCGTTTCACACTCTGATATATATTCCAATTGCTTATTCGTCATTACCCCGTAAATGTAGTTTGTTGCTTGCACATCTTTGTCTGTCCATTTTTCTTGTCATCAGTGTTTAAGAGTTTTCTCGTAATAACGTCTTGACACTTTTTGCATTGCAGAAATTTTGATAGTCTTATTTTCCAATTTGCGTATTCTTTTCCGTCAAAAATGGGTATTACAATTTGTTGATTACGCTCCATTTTTTATTTTCAGCACACACATGTATGACAGCACAAAGACAATTTTCACTTTTCAATCCTACGATATTTTAGATATCTTTTTACATATTTTATAAAACACGGACTGCTACCGTATTTTGTTATTGGATCGTATTTAGAGAAACACTTATTTCCACTTATCAAACATATTATACTATATTTCAATTAGAAATTACAAAAATACCTTTTAAAGGAACGTTCACCGAGGGAGGAGATACTCGGTACCCTTCTGACCGAGAGAGAGCGTACCGTCAACTCGCGACCGCTTACACACGATAGCATCGAGCCAGACGACGAGGAAGTACTTACGCCCAATCACTTTTTATTAGGCACGGCTACAGGCCTGCCCACCACCGGACGATGCGATATAGCGGACACTTCCTCCAACCTTCCCATGGCCCTGCCAACGTAGACGTTATACGGGCCGAATCGTGGGGCGGCTGCGAACATAGCGCCCTTGGCAATCTTGTGAGTCCGCAGGCGCTTCTTGATCCCTTACAAACCATGTGTGTCCCTAATTGCAACTCTCCCAAATGGCTTGCTACGACACACGACGAGTAGAGCTGACTTCGCCGCCGGTAACCCTGGGGACAAAGGATTAGTCGTCACAAAACGATCTTTTAACTGTACAGGGTATATTTTTTTTTCCTCTCTTTTTTTTTAATAAAACCTTTCTTTTTCTTTTCTTTTTTATTATTGCTGGCGCCATTCTTTTCGCCTTGTATAATTAGATTAAGTGGCCTTTTCTTTTGCCAGGTGGCGCCTTTCTTTTCGACCACACACAAGAACATATAGGACAGCACAGTAACTATAGATATATACATAAATATATTTTACGCTGACTCCTCTCGCTCCAGCTTACTCCGAGCCGCGTGCCAGGTATGCGCGTACTCCCGCAGCCTATCAAAGTTCGCCGGTGAACTTACGAGATCGCCGTAGTAGATCGGGCCGACCTCCGCGCGACTGATCCCATCCATCATCTTCCATCTAGCTTCCTCGTACAGGGGGCAGACCCACAGCACGTGGTGCAGGTCTTCCTCATCCATGCCGCAGTAGCATACGCTCTCCTCACATAAAGTCATATCATGCAGCCTTTTCCTGAAACACCCATGTCCCGTGAGAATCTGGGACAGCTGGTGGTCCGGCACGACCCAGTGCGACCTGATACGTGCCAACATATCCGGGAAGAAACGGAACAGCTCCCGTCCTTTCTCCTCACTCACCCATCTCTTTTGCCATGCATCCATCGCCTCATCCATCATCTCACGCCTACGTCGGGCCAGCACCTGTCTCCGCAAGCCCAGCTCGACCTGTGCCACGGCCGCGCTCTGACGCTCCTCATCAAACCGCCCCGCACGGATTACCTCCAGGTCCGCCGGGAGAACGCCGGCCAACACTGCCAGCGCAGCCGTACTGGTAGACCTGTACGCCTTCGTCAGCAGTATCAGACTCGTTCTCTGGCACCTAAGCAACGCGCTGCGAACAACGTGGAGTGTCGCCCTTTGGTACCAACAAGCAGCAGCATACGTTATCGTGGCAACGAAAGTGCCCCTGTAGAGGACGCGCAGTCCGGGATATCGAATGCCCCAGGACGATGCCGACACTCTTGACATCTTCCCGAAGCATTTGGCCGCGCGCTCCCCTATCGATGCCGCATGCTGCACAAACGACTGACTTGCGTCGAGCGCCACGCCCAACACCGTCGTCGAGGCGAAACTCCTGACCGAATCCCCGGCCAGCTTGACAGTGGGGGCCCGCTGGAATTTCCCCCTGATCGTCATTGTAGATGACTTTGCAGGGGAGAATCCCAGCCTGTTCCTGGCGCCCCAAGTCGCAGCCAAGTCAGGTGAGGTCTTGGCCGCCGCCTTAATCCCAGCACGGGATTGGGATTCGATCAAGATGGTCACATCGTCCGCGTATGCAACCATACGGACGCCGTCAGGCAGTGGCAGCCGAAGCAAATCGTCCAGGAGCAGGTTCCATAAAGGTGGACCCAGGACGGACCCCTGGGGGCAACCCATGGTAGACACCTTCCACTCCACCCGGTCCCCGATGAAAAGCCCGACTCGTCGGCGGACAAAGTAGTCCGCCAGCATCTCAAAGATGTTGGGCGGACACCCTCCCCGCTTGACTTTCGTCAGGATCATCGGCCACCAGGCGTTGTCGAAGGCGCCCGCGATGCGCGATCGCGTGCCGCGAGCCTTCCCTCGCGGCACGCAGGATATCGTTGAGTGCCGTGAAGGTGGACTTACACGTAGAGAACCCGTGCTGGGCGGCCGAGATCTGGTTGCCGATCGTGGGAGCGCACTTCAAAATTATGCGTTCCAAAATTTTGCCGAGCACAGGTAGAAGCGTTATCGGCCTGTAGGCCTTAGGGTCGGTAAGCGGCTTGCCATTGCCCTTCGGCAGGACAAGCAGCCGGCCCTCCTTCCACACATCCGGAAACACTCCAGCCGTCACACACTTGGCGTACACCGCGGTGACTTCCGGGGGTACGACGCTCCAGACATTCCTCACTATTCGCGCGCTGATCCCGTCTAGTCCCGGTGCTGTGTTGGGCAAGCTCCTGATGATGGCCCCCAGACTGTCACGTGACAGAGGAGGCGCAGCTTGACCCGACGGGGTGAGCGAGGCAGCGAATCGTACCTGCCTGTGATACGGCGTGTCCCCAGACGCGCGCAGGAGACCGGTCGACACCTCGCCCACGGTACTGGCAAAGCCCTCCGCCAGTTTCGTGCCATTGATGACCCGTGAGGGCGGCCTGAGCCTGCCGCTAGCGGCACGATAGGCCAGCCCCCACGGATCAGCGTTGCCTGAATCGGCGATTTAGCGAAAGTGTTCAAGCTCCGCCTCCTCCATTGCCTTTCGATATCTTGCTCGTACGTCGTGAAACACACCTCTCAGTCGTTCCTCTCTCAGTCCCCCGCCCTTTCTCGATCCCTGCCATTTACACCTTGCTCTACCATTCGCTTTCCGGAGCTTCTCGAGCGCCGGATTCCACCATTCATACCCCGCGTCCTTTGGTGGCCCTTTCACTCCCAATGTCTGACATGCCGTATCCACAATCACCTTCCTAAAGTCCCTGCAGACAAAGGACGCTTGCTTGCCGAAGTCAAGCCTACCCATCCGCTCGTGGACAGCCTGCTGGAAGCGCGGCCAGTCCACCCCTTGATCCCGGAAGCGCACCGGCTCCTTGTCCGGCTCAGCGCTGTGTCTGGTCCTGGTTGCATCCACCTGGAAGGTGATAAGCCGGTGGTCGCTGCTGCTGGCCCCATCATGCACCTCCCAACTTCTAATGATTACGCTCCTGGTGCAGAGGGAGATGTCGATGTTGGACTTACCGTTCGGGCCACTAAAAGTGAAAGGCTGGCCCTCCACGTTATGAACGGTGAGCCCGTGTGTGGCAATGAAGGCCTCTAACGCCACCCGCCGGTACTCCGCAGTGTGGCCTCGTCCAGTATAGTGGCGAGGCGCACTATGCCACATCGGCGAGTGGGTGTTGGCGTCGGCGCAGATCAGCACTCGCTTGCCGCGCAGTTCAGCCATGATACCCTCCAGGTGGTGCAGATGGTGGTCAATCGGCTCGGAGTATTGGAAGTAGGCTGTGACCACGTGCAGGTCGCACTCCTCCAGGTGGGCCACCAGACAGTGATCGGTGGAGAGGTGGTGCAGCACAGCGCAGGCCGTGCCGCGCTTGTGTAAGTAGATTCCCGCCTTTGCAGACGGGCTATGCTGCTGGATGCTGTTGTCGGCCTGCGCGTACTGCTCCTGGAGAAGGGCGACGTCGATCTTGAGCTGGCAGCACACCGCTGGGAGCTCCTTCGTTGCCAGCAGCCTTCTTCCCAAGACGCTTGCAGGTAGCGCAGTTGGTGACACTTGACGTGCATGCCTCTCCTCGATGGCCTATGACTCCACAGCGGTTGCACGTGGCCTCCGATGACCGGCAAAGACGCTCCGGGTGGCCATACTGCTGGCATTTGCTGCAGCAGGTGACATTTATGTAGTCGGTCACCTCTACAGCGTCCCAACCTACGTAGACCCGCCCTTTCCCCAGTAATGACGCACGCAGGGCTGTCGAGCACGCGAACATGGCTGCCGTCGCCTTAGCCCCGCCCCGCGACCGGTCCTTTTTGAAGGCGCCCACCGCCTCCTTCTGCATACGGTCTAGCGGCCAAAGTGGGTCGTCCCAGTAGCTTTGCTCGTGCAGGGCCTCTATGATCTCCTGGAAGGACGGGTCGCCATCTAGCCTGTTCAGGCATACCAGCGGCCGCCGCATTTTCGGGTCGGCCACCCTGAGCGTAGCCGGTTTTTTTTTTTTTTTTTTTAATGAGTATAATACCGCGGACATGGGGGTCCGCGCCTTTATTTATAGAGTGCGTTTCAACAAATAGTTCCTTTGCGGTTATGTTGGCAGCAATGTATACCAGTGTTACTACATTACACAAAATTTGTTTCCTTGAAATTAAGGAAATTTTTTAAATGAGGTATTTCCAATATGACTGTGAAATTTTATGTGATGGGGATAGTAGGATGTTTTACCATCTTTACAGTCATCTTGAAAACCCTCATTTTGTGAAGTTAGGATGGTAATAAAAAACAAAAATTATAAAAATTCTTTTTTACTATAACTATGATCGTCTAAGTAGATTTTTTTACTATAATCGTGCTCATCTAACGGACCTACACCTGAGATGTTGCCATCATCATCCTCATCATCATCATCATCACTGTCATCAGAAGTGTCGCTTTCATCTCCTACTTCAATTATAAATCTGTCCATTTCACTATCAACAGCTGGCCCATCAGCATAATATTTCTCTTTAATCTTCTTCACATGCTCGCATTCCTTTCTCCATTCTTCCTGAGTTATGGTAGAAAATGCTTCTTCTGTTATTTTAACTATGTTTCTCGCTTCTTGCCCCACATTTTTTTCAGCAATTCGTCTTTTTAACAGACTCCATATGAGTTCAATGGGGTTTAAATCGCAATGGTACGGCGGAAGCCTTACCACTTTATGACCATGCTCTTCCAATATCTGGTCTGCCTCATATATAGGCGGCTCTTTGTGCTCTTTGATGAGTTCAAATAACTGACCTTTTACCATAGTCGGTAAATAAGCAAGACCTTTACTTATAATCCAATTTTGCATTTCAGCCTTTGTGCTTGACATAGTGGGTGCCTTATTAATCGCTACGGTATGGTAGGAGGCATTGTCCATGACAACAATTGACTGGTGGGGCAAATTAGGTAAAAGCTTTTCTAAAAGCCATTTTTTAAAATTGGCTCTATTCATGTCAGCATGATAGTCGGCTGCTTGTGACTGAGATCTAAATATCAGTTGAGCATTGGGTATAAAACCCATGACGCCACCCGCGTGGGCTATAATCCACCGTGGCCCTTTAGAATCACTGGCTAATACGCCTTCTTCTGATTCACTTTGCCAGCATTTGCCTGCGCAATATGTTGCGTGTATGTAAGTCTCGTCCAAATATACAACCGGTCGCTGGTTTTCAAGACGATTCTTTCTTAGTTCTTCCAGATACCGATAACGCCAGGCGACAATATCAAATCTCTCCATCAAAACCTTTCTTTTGGATCTGCACTTTTTAAAATAAAACCCCATTTCCTTGATGATTCTCCACAAAGTTGTGCGGCTCCCTTTGAAATCTATCTCACGTCGCATTTCATGCAATAACTTAGTCAGAGTAGGCAAGTCTTTTCTGACAGAATAAAATTCATGTATTTTATGCCTTATAACCAGTAATCGGAATAAGGTGAGTATATTTACCTACAGTCTGTAGAACAGAAACAAAAAACGGAGACTTCCTTACAACTAAAAATTTTTTTACCGGTAAATTTACTAGAACTTTAATTATGTGAATTTTAACATCTTCTTATTAATATTTAAATTATAAATGCTTTTCGTTACACGACTGCTTAAAAAACTAAAAACAAAAATACCGGTAAATTTACTAGAACTTTAATTACGTGAATTTTGACATTTTATTAATATTTAAATTATAAATGCTTTTCGTTTTTACACGACTGCTTAAAAAATGAGTGTTTTTCATGGTTCACGTGATCTTTATTTCGTTAATCCACCACAACTTCTGATCCACCAAATGGATTTGGGTGCCGTGAGTGATACTGTAGTTTTTATGATATAACTTTTTATTTGGTTTTGGGCTCTATCACCCTGTTTTTTTTCGCTCTGTTTCCACAATTTGATTGTACAAAAAATATTGAGGTTAAAAAGTAGCCACTTTCTAAAATAAGTTCAACTGTAAATTCTTTAGATTCATTTATTTTCAAATCAAACATAAGTAAAACAAATAAAAATAAGAACTACGAAAACAATATGTCTCTTAAAATAAAATTTTGAAACTAAAATTCAGTCAAATAACTAGAAAAAAAAAAAAAACTGAAATCAAAGTCGTCATTACCAGTACTATGACTTATTTGTTATCCTGTAGGAAATTAAAGTAAATCAACATAATTTTTTCAATATTTTCTACGTTCAGTCGGTTTCGTTTTACATTTAAAATCCATTTATAAATTGAAAAGGATCTCTCAACATCCACAGATGTGAGTGGTGCATATTTGTAAAATAAATCATCGTCATCTACTTCAACTTTCAATTTCTCCTTTACAATTTTTTCACTTTTTTCCCGAATCAAGTCGTAATCTGGATTTCGTTCTAGGACTAGCTCTAGTTTATTTTCGATTACTTTATTAGAAGACCAGCTTAAAATACATCGAACGTTGTCTATAATTTCTAAGCTCTCTAATGTAGATAACTGGGTTTTTTGAAGTTTAGTAATTGCTTCTTCGATAACGGCGAAGTTTTCGTTTATAAAATTCAGATCTAATTGAATATTTTCTTCATTATTATAGCTTCTTTTGCTTTCCTTATAGACAAGGCTTCGTTGCTATTAAGACAGTTTAATACATCGGATATTTCCTGAAAGTATTTTGATAAATAACTCGCTGCCTTCAGCCATGTACCCCATCTTGTTATTACGGGTTGTGGTGGAAGTGGTATATTAGGGTACATGTTTTTGAATAGTTTAACTCTGTTGGGTGATTTTAAAAATATCTTTTTTATATTTGATATCAAAGTATCAACATTTTCATATTGAGAACGCACTTTTTCTGATAGTCTGTTTAATGCGTGTGCCGAACATGTGATATGGAGCATGTTGGGAAAATCATGTTTTAATAAACGTCCGGCTCGCAACATATATGCGACGCTGTCAGTGCATACCATTAAAACATTATTTCTTTTTTCTGAAAATGATTCGCCCCACATTTCACTTAGAGATTCGGTAACAAATTGGGCTATTGTTCCCCCATTTACTGTCTCTAGTACTTTACAAGCAATCAAGTATGGTTGAGTTGCAACATTTTTTATGAGAGGCATCACCATTAAATGCACTATATATCTGCCCATAAAATCGGTTGTTTCGCCAAGTGATATCCATACTTTATTTTCTCCTATTGTATTATAAATTGACTTTAATCGATTTTGAAAGACAATATTTAAGTATTTTTTTCGTAACAGATTCAGATGGGACTTTCTTTTTTGGGCAAATACAGCAACAATTACAACATAAATATTTGTCGGAAAATGTTTTGAATGCTACATTATCAACTTGATACCAAGGAATGTTACACAATATTAAAAAGTTTATGAAATCACTGTAAAATTCTTCATCAGGCTTTTGTCTCCTCCCTTGGTGCACTGCTCCTTTGATGTGCCGATCAACATTACTTTTATGTGTAGCTGTTAATGAAGTCTCACATTTTGTGCAGAATATGGTACCACTTGCTTCATCATAAACTAGTTCAGGATTATTTAAAATCCAACTCTGTACCACTTCCGGTCTTGTGTTCGCCATTACGGCCAAAATACAAAAAAAAAATACCTGAAAAAATTAAAACAATTGAATTAGCCTTGTGAGGAGGATAAAGAATAACATGATTGTGTGTTCTAAAAATGCAGTCTTTGACATTAAAAAAAACCTGAAGATGGAAAATTCAATATTTGATTCGATAACCATCGATTCAAAGAACATCGGTCATGCATGGCCTCTATACGCTGTGACCTGGCTATAAAATATCGCGAACATGACTAGTGTACGGATTAATCTGTTCCTCTAGACACAATTATCAATCCTAAATTGAAAATATATTATTTAAAAGCCGAGTATCATAGAACGTTACACTTATGTGTTTTGTCACTTTTGAGGTTATGCTGTATTAAGCATAGATTTAGAGAGGAAACGAATTGTAAGACCATCTATCTCTTTCCTGTAAGACATAGTTATTGTCTATGGTAATGTAAAGGAAAGAGATAGATGGTCATGTGATTGTTTTTCTCTCTTTCTAGAAGGTGTGGCCAATTTTATTTGACATTTGGCTAGGGAAGCCTCTAAGTCTATGGTAGTAAATAAGTCTGCAGCCATGACTACAACTTCAGCTAAAACTATTGATATAAACACTATGCAGTAAAATATAATTATTTATGTCAATGGCTAAAACCACAAATCGCACAGTAGGAGTACGTAACGAAGCAAGAGCAATGAACCAAGGACTGCGCGGTAAACACTTTGACAGTTGTCATGTCCATCAGGGTATACATGTTCTGTGGTCTGTAAGTATAGTCTGTCTGTAGTAATGCATTTTTCTATATTTACTATCAACCTGTCATTTGCAACTCAAATCGGCGTACTTAATCCAAAGCCCCGTATAAAAATGATGATTACAGTGACTTTAATTTACAAGAACCAGCAAATACAGTCCAGTCTCAAGCAACCACGTGGGACAAATGTCCCACGTGGTTGCTTGAGACTGGACTAAAAGAAAAGAAGAAAAATAAAAAAAATAAGTAATCGATTTAATTCAAGTAGACCAAATGGTCTACTTGAATTAAATCGATTACTTATTTTTTATAAAACAAGTTCATAAGTATAAATAATAAAATTAATTGTACTTACGGTGTATGTAGAAAAGTCAAATTCAACGGTATCCAAATCACAAACAAATATCGGTGTCCAAGAAACATCAGCCAAAGTCGTAGATCCGTAGTCAAACATTAGCAACCAATAAATACACTTTCAAATCGGAATACCAGAAAAACAGAGCCAAGTCGATAGTAAATCAAACACCAAGAGAACAGAAAACGGAACACGCGTGCGCAAGACAAAAGTCAAGGAACGAGTGATAGGGAAGGGGTGAGGCCCGGTGGGGGTGAGTGAGAGTGTTACATGCGTACGCGCGGGGGGTAATATCAAAAATCCCAAACAGGTTTAGCAACGATTACCAAGCCTATTTGCAGTTGAAAAACGCGTCGCTCATATATTTCATAAAGAACACGACAAAAACAAGAACTTGGTAAAACAAACCTGTTGTTGCTTTAATTAGTGTCCCTTGTGAAAAATCATTATTAAAAAATTTGAATTTTAGTCTACGAATTCCTGAGAAATCACATAACAAAATAAAAATCCGTTTATTCGTTTTTTTTTTTCTGTTACCATGGTAAACTTACGTAAGGCTTTAAGTAACTTAGCGTAGCTGTTCAAAAATACGGGGTTACTTCTAAAGTATGACTTTCTCTATAAAAATTATCATTGGTCCGCAAGATCCAGAAAAATCGCTTAACAAACATACAAAAAAACAGTTTAATTGAAAGCTTTCCTTTTAAGTCGTTAAAAATATAGAACCATGTGAAAAAAAATCTAAGGAAGTATATTTACGCAATAAACGTTTTTATTAAATTAATAAGACTTATAAATTCACGTAATTAAAGTTCTAGTAAATTTACCGGTAAAAAAATTTTTAGTTGTAAGGAAGTCTCCGATTTTTGTCTCTGTTCTACAAACTGTAGGTAAATATACTCACCCTATTCCGATCACTGCAGTTATAACACAATGTTCGAAATCATCCAATTCGATAGTTTTATGTCGAGGACCGCTTTTGCGCGGAGTCGAAATTTTTGTTGACGTGCTAGCTGCCACCTCGCCTTCTTTGGTTATCTTTGACACTGTTTTTTCAGATACACCTAAAATAAAAGCCAAGGTTCATGTAATTATCAAAAAAAATCTACCTTAATTACCTACTTTACTAAATGAATTAATAAATGTCCACCATTCTTACTTGGTAAATAGTTCAATTATAAATACGAGTACATATTTGAAACTAGTGTCACATTCAGTAGTGGAGGGTAGGGGACTTAATCGAGACTGCCTCTGGTAAGTGGTAACACTATTTCACTAACCTGTAATGGCGGCAACGCGAGCCTGAACACATCTTAATGGAATAAGTGGGGCCTCGTTACGTTTTTCACGCTCACAAAAGTTCTTCACTTTCAACACCATCTGACTTCACCACTTCTTAAGGTTTTGGGCATGATTCTAACACCGAAAACTTAGAAAACTGAAAATATCTGCAGATTCGTCTACCCACATCTACTATCTTGACAGACAGGGGAGCCAACATTTTAACATAGGAACTATTTGTTGTAACGCACTATAGTATTCTTTTTTATGTGTTTGGGTATATTTGTATTCATTTGCCGTGACTACTCCTCGGACTTCCTTACATGCTACTTATAAACTACGTGAGTCCATCCATAATGTAATTTTTTTTTTTTTAATATATATATATTACTCATGCTCATGCACAGTAGACTATATATATATATATTTTTTTTTCTTAAATACTATATTGTTATACATTTAAAATACATATTTATAATACTTACGATACACAGGCATTACAGTTACATTTTATTTCTAATTTGACTTATTTATATTTTGTTTGAGGGATATTTATATTACTGTTTTAATTTACTTAAGATTACTGGGGTATGGTTTTTCACATTTGGGTTTACATTTTATGTTCACTAAAATTTTTACGGGAGAAAGGGGGAATCTCATGGCGGGGTGAGCCGACCAGCCCCATCCGACGCCTTCCGTTCACGGACATGACGTACCCATCCGCGTCGTTCAGCTCAACCATTTTTGAGGGAACCGAGCGACCGGATGTGCAGCGCCACCATCGGTGGGACGTTTAAGTGAGCATGACAGCCATGGCAGCGTAGCCGGTATTGCCGCCCGTAGTCTTGTCGCCGCCGCGTCTGTCGTAGTCTGAACTATAACCCCCGCGTTGCCGACCTTGCGCACCTTCGTAACTTGTACCCACAACTTTGCAGGGTCGACCGCCTTCTTCAGTTCAGCCTTGGTGTCGTCGGCCGTTTTTATAGCGCCATTCTCCTCAGCCGGGTAGAACGCCATGGTTGGGCCAGGTGTATTTTTAATAAGAACCGGCTCCGAGTGCCGCGGAAGGCGCAGCGCCGAGGCGTATGACGTTGTTGGCGGCTGTGTTGCCGCTGCTGCCATTAGCGCGCCGCTACGACACTCCTCGACCATCCGCTCCGTAGCACTCAACCGGCTCTCCGCAGCTGCCAGGCGCAAAGAAAGGTGGACAACCACCGCCGATAGCCGTTCCGTGTGGAGCCCTGTTGCTGCAACCTCGTCCTAATTTAACTTCGAGGTTTTGGAGCGCACTGCCTCCATAATGCCCCGTGTCGATGCCGTAGCTAGCCAGGGACTCCACCGGTGCCGTCGACAGTGGGTCGACACCCTCCAACACCTTCGCGCCGTCGTCGTTGGTATCCATTCTCTCTGCGGCCAGAGAAACCGCAGGAGTATCCTCTCGTGGTGGCTCCGCCACCGCCGCATTCGCTGACCCCTGGTCCCGCTGTTGCAGCGGGGTTGAGCCGAACCGCAGACCACCCACCGGTGGCACCTCCTGCTTCTTCCCTAGCTTGCGCCTTACTGCCTCCTGCACTTCCTCGGGTGAGGCTAGCGCGCGCTTTGCGTGTGTCGGTGGCACCGGTGGTGGCTGTGGCTGAAGCGGTAACCGGCCTCCCAAGTCAATGGGAGGCGACGAAGATAGGTCCAGCCGCACGGTTGCCGGCGAGACCGTGGAAGATGCCTGGGGGGGGTGCGTGCCAACGACTGGTGTGGCGTAAACAGCCCGCCACCCTCACGCCTCAGCTCGTCCAGCGCCTGCAGCTCCTCCTCTTTCTCCCTGATGGAGTCATCCAGCAGCCGCTGCTGGAGACGTTGGGCGTCCGCGTCCGCCATTATGGCGGCTCCAATTCACGCGCTCAAATGCACGCGCACACAAAATTAACACAAATAAAAATAAAAGTCAAAAATAAAAGTTATAAAAAGTTTCTAAAAAAATTCTAAGTCCCGTCCACTAGACCAACCGATTGCACCGACTGGACCGTTTGTATATACATAGGTCACACATGTGTGTGTGACCGACGACTCCAACTTACCGATAAACCGTCCAAGTCCTGTTTGGGAAAACTTCACAAGCATACAGTACTCACAGGAAACTGGAAAATCCCAGGTGTTCCGGAAAATCCGGAAATCACTGAACTCGATCCCTAATAACTAATAGAACCTTAAAGTCACTAAAGAAAAATTTTAGTCTCGGAAAATCCGGTAAATGGAAAATTCCCAAAAATAATTTTTAGCCTAATCTAAATCTCACTGTCACTAGTTTATCTAAGTCTAACTGTCACTGTCACTAGTTTGTAAAACGTCACTTTCGTTGAAACGTCACTATCGCACGGGGGGTAAATGTCACCTGTCACTTTCAAAACGTCACTATCGCGCACTCCGACACAGGGGGGGTAACTGTCACTTGAAACGTCACTGTCGCTAACGCTACTGATCACTCGCGGGGGGCAACTGTCACTGTCACCCGTCACACCGAGGTTAGGCACCGCCCACCAGACACTCGCGCTTCCTCTAATTCCAATATGGCCGCGGGCCTTTATGGAGACTTGCCCACGCGAGAACAGGAGGGACCGACTTTCTTCACAGATCGCGAAATAAATAAAATTAAAAATACTCCGAACAGAGCGTCCGCACGTCCGCACTCAACAAGAGTCGGCGGCGATATAGCGGACAGACGGACCCCCCGTATAAGGTTATAAAAGTCAAGGCACGCGTTAGCTCCGGGCTTATTCACGACAACCGACCACCAAGACCACAAGAACACCTCCAGAAGACGACACTGGCACCCTGCTTCTCGTAGTAGCGGTCTTAGCACGCTATTTTCCTCTCCTGGGCTTGAAGAGCTGAAGTTTAATAGAATAAAGAAGAAACGCCGCGCGCACATTGTAAAGAGCACAGTTATTTCATTGTTGTAAGAATTTACGTAGTTTATATGAATATAGTGGCAAGTGCCTTTCAATTTGACCACGGTGTTTACATTGAGTTTATATATCCCTGCTGTCCCCTACAGCAGAAGCGTGGCTTCATAAAGTATATAACCTAGAAATTAAGAACCTTAGATAACAGTTTGAAAATTAATCTGAAAGCGCTATGGCGCTCATGTGTTTGTACTAATGTTGCTAGATTCAATTCTAACGACGCTGTTATTTGTGATTTGTTAAAGTCACAAAATACATATATCTCTGACTGACAAAGGTACTGATATTGGGTTATTAATTGGGGCAGATTTCTCAGGTCTTCTGATGACTATCACAATAATTCAATTGCAAAATGGACTTGTAGCCATAAAGACAAAGCTGGGCTGGACACTGCAGGGCAGACAAGTAGGTGCTAAGTAATATGACAATCTCTATGTTTTATTCTGAGTTGACAGATTACTGGGATTTGGAGACACTGGGCATCCAGGATCTAGCAGAGACAAAATCAAAGGCCACAGTCACATAGGTGTTCGCATCGTTCAAAGAAACAGTGAAGATTAATAAATATAACAGGTATGAAGTTCAACTTCCCTTTAAAGTAGGACATGAAGATTTATTACCAAACTATGAAAGAGCAAAACAAAGGCTTGATTCAACAACTCGAAAGCTAACCTAATCAGTAGGATTTCAAAGAGTATCATGAAGTTTTTCAGGAGTGGCATAGGGAAGGTATTATAGAATAGGTGCCACTAACAAGGCAGCAGTTATACAGAAAGCATTCCTACAACTGATGAGATTATTTGAGTATTTATGGTGAGAAAACGAGGATTGTAACAGCAGGGCGGTATACAGAAACTGTAGGGTAGTATTCGGATTGACATGTAGCCCATTTTTATTGTCTGCCACACTTATACGAATACATTACCTTAACAATAGCAATTCCCTATTAGCATTTTTTGTTGGCATTTAGTTGGGCCACATACCTCTGGTTAGTTGGCAAATGCATACAATTGGCGGGCAGTTGGGCCCAAAACTGATGGCCTACGTGAATTTGCCTACGAAGGCCCAACTTGCGATGGGGCCAACGTGCATTGCCTTACGAAGGCCCGTGGAAAACGTGTTATGGGTAGGTCCAACGACACATAATACATTTAGGCAAGCGTTTGTATGTTGGTTGGTTCTATGGCTTCCTTACTTTGAATATATGTATAATACCTTATTTTGAAGCCGATAAGGTTCATGTGCAGCGACGTGCGTGCGGCCGGCGCTGGCGAGACGCGGCGCTCTGAAACCAGCCCTATAGGCCAACCCAGACGACGACATACAAAAGTCACCCATACAGTATTGTCTCTCTTTTGCACTTTGACGTGATGAGTACATGAGAGGACGTTGTGTCGTCTGCGTTGACCTACTTTCTGTCAATTAATTAGCTGAAAATAAATTAATAAATTATGGTAATTGAATAATTATATTCGTAATTGATTATTGACAAAATCAAGACAATTTTTACACGTTTTGTAAAAATCATGACTAAATACAGTTCAAAATTGACACAATTTGGAGACCGTGGCAATAAATGACGTTTAGTTTCAATAATCATAGTAAGTTGTAAGTAAATGCTATAGACATAGGGATATACAAACTTTCGCAACTTATCGGACATTTGCCTATCATGCCGATGGCATACCGTAGTATAATATTGTCTGATTTTAATTGAATCGGTTAATACAGTAATTGTTTATTAAGTACATTGCAGTTACTTACTCCTCAATCTTAGGGTTATTCAAATAAACAGACTCCAAAGTCATCAATGAAGACATGTTACGCCCTTCCGCATGCTCTATTGACCTGTAACGCAAATGTTGATTTTGACTTGTTGGTAATTAACTAGTAAATTTTTTAAAACTTCCTTACAAAATATCCCGATTAAACCCGCCTGTTTAATAAGGATAACCGCTTTGAAATTAAAATATCGAGTGAGATACTATTTAATGCAAATAGTTAAGAAAATTTAGAGAAATTGTCTGTGATGTAAAAAAAAAACTTACTCGTTATCCACCGAATCATTAGTTGATACATACGCTCTGCCCTTGGCCTGCAACTGCATTGCTCTAAAACATTTGAAACCGACGTAAACATTTCAAGCGAAGTTTCTTTTATTATTCGTAGCGTAACATAAACATACAATAACAGCAATTTCGAGTAAATGTAGTAGTTCCATTGTCTATTTGTGAAGGTTTTTATCAAAATGTAAACACATTGAAAAACTCCTGCTTGTTTTAAAGTCGATTAAAAACAGTCTGGTTTATGTAATTTACAATGTCTACACACGTTTCCTCTTGCCAATAAACACTGAAAAAAGCTATGCATTGGATGACGTCTGTATAGCCGAACTAGCCATATGTATATAGGATGACAGGGACATGCGAAAACTGTTACCATATATTTTACTAAATTTAGTTTTTCTTTCAGATTCGCGTAAGTTGTGGCACCATTTGTTGGAACCTCTTGTTTGGTTGGTGAAGGTTGTAAATGAAAGTCTGGAGTCCAATATTAAGTGTATTGATAATTCAGGAATACGTTACAGTGGGGTTGATTACAATACGTAGTTACGACACAAGTAACACTAGGGCGCGGCGCGGGCGACTGGCGCTCGACCGTTCGCGCGGGGCTCATTGCAATTTGCCTCGTGTGCCCTATTGCTACTGTAGTTCCTACATACCTCCCCCCATAAAAATAAAAATTAGTTCTTAATTAAGTTTTATCTAACGTTAAGGGTAGTTATGACGCCATGATAAAATGAAACACGTGCATACAATACCTTTTGTGCACGCAGGCACTGTAATCCGATTTGCCTTAATGCTAATCTATTGTAACACACAACTTACATTGTTTGTATATACATATTATATTATGGTACCGAGAATTATTGTTATCGCAGACGTTTCCTGTAACACAATTTTTTAAACATACCGTGGTTTTATTTCTAATGTTCTAACTATGTCACTGTAATCTTGCTATTTCTGTTACACTTTGTTATTACGCGTATGAAGTCTGCTGGGCCGCTGCAGTTGTAGGTCCCTCTGACCGCAACGATGTCAGTTCCTTTCTCAACCACTTCCTAGCGCTGGAACAACATTGTCTTCCACATAAGCAAACGCACATGATCACCAAAGCAATCCCGATCACCATTATAATTAAACCATTGTTTTCTAATTTGCTCTGTATATCGCTGACTAGCTTTGCGTTATAATTCCCCTGCTGGGCTATAATGACTTCTTCGTTTTTAGTGTTATAATTTCCCATTGTATTTACTTGTAATTAAATTGTTGCTACGCTTGTGTGCAGTTGCTTTTACTGGAACTGTTGTCCGCGATATTTGGTATAATGATTTCTATACTTGCTCTACGGCAGCAAAAATCGCACCGTTGGCTTTACACGCCGACCACTGCGTGTGGTAAATCCTATAGGCGGAAGCGATTTATCGTCATCTTTCTTATCAACGTTGTTTTTGTAAATAATCCGCGTCATGATTCTGCTCGTTTTCTTGTAACACATACGCTGGTTTTTAGTCTATCTATTGATAAATCGCTTTCTCTATTAGGTAACTTAACTCTAAAGACCTTATCATTTCTACTTATTACTCTATATGGGCCATCATAGGTAGGACAAAGTGACTTTTTCATCATCTCATTTCTTACAAAAACGTGTGTACATGTCTTTAAATCTTTACTTACAAAAATATTACGTGAATCGCTAATCGCTCTTGACGGGGGGCGCAACTTGTTTATTGCTTGACGAAGCTGCCCTACATATACGCTCGGGTCGTTAGTCTGTTTGTTTTGCACGTGGAAAAATCTCCCGGCAACCTAATGGTTTTGTCATACACCATCTCTGCTGCACTAAAACCCGAGTCACTTCTGCATGCTGCACGAAGTCCTAACATAACCGTTTGCAGTTCGTCCACCCAATCCATACTACCTGTCAAACGTGCAGTTAGTGCGTTTTTTAACGAGCGATGCCACCTTTCTACTAACCCGTTGCTCTGAGGGTGGTAAGGGGTTGTCCTAACTCTTTGTACGCCTAAAAATCTCATAAGACTGTTAAAAAGGTCGCTTTCAAATTGCCTGCCCTGGTCAGTCGTTATCCTGCTTGGACAACCAAACCTGCATATCCAATTCTCGTAAATAACTCTGGAGACCGTATCAGCTGTAATGTCTGAAACTGGTATTGCTTCTGGCCAACGCGTGAAACGATCTATAATAGTTATGCAATAACGATGTCCGTGCTGTGACGTGAGCAAAGGACCTACAATATCTGTGTGTATATGTTCGAACCTGCTACATGGCGGAAAACTACCTATATTTGAAACTGTATGTCTACTAACTTTTGCCTTCTGGCACTGAATACATGCTCTAGTCCATTCGTTAATTTCCTTATTCATGCCTGGCCAGAAGTATCTTTGTGCGATCATCTTACGCGTAGTGCGGACACCTGGGTGACTAATGTTATGTATGTTTCCAAACACTTTTTTTTTTTAATTTGTCTGTTAAAAAAGGCCTGTCCCTACCGGTGGATACTTCGCAATATATTAGCTTATCGGTTTCCGGCATACCTACGTGTCTGAATGCTAACCTTTTGCTGGCGTTACTACCTATCGTAACCCGATCACGCGCCTGTGCTTGTGCTAATTCGTCGAAATCGAGCAGCGTTGGACAAACAATTGCCTCTACACGTGATAACGCGTCCGCGACTGTATTATCTTGGCCCTTTACATATTGTATGTCGCTGGTAAACTCGCTAATATACAATAATTGTCTGGCCCTTCTGGGTAATTCCTTATCGCTACCTACTTTAGTGAATGCGTATATTAATGGTTTATGGTCTGTGTAAATGGTAATTTGTCGTCCCTCTATTAAATTGCGGAAATGAACCATAGCCATGTAAATTGCTGCTAACTCTTTGTCGTACGTACTATACTTCTGTTGTGCCTGTGATAACTGCTTGGAGTAATATCCTACTGGTTTCCATTTCTCGCCTATTTTTTGTTGTAACACTGCCCCTACACATGTATCCGATGCGTCAGTCATTATTGACACAGGCGTGTCAGCACTTGGATGAAACAATGTAGTCGCTTCTTTAATGCTGACTTTACATTGTTCGAATGCTTCTATACTTTCTTTGTCCCATGGTATTTTTGTTTTGTCCTTTTTCTTGGCATTGTGTAAAAACTTATTAAGCACTGCTTGATGCTCAACTGCGTGTGGTAAATGCGACCTATAGAAATTAACCATTCCTAAAAAACGGCGAAGCTGTTCTACTGTCTCTGGTCTCGGATAGTCTGTTATCACCTTAACTTTGTCTGTTAATGGTTTGATTCCTGTCTGTGTTACTTCGAATCCCAGAAATTCTACTTTTGATTGCCCGAATTCGCTTTTACTTAAATTTATCGTTATGCCAACTTCACTAAAACGTTTAAATAGCATGCGAATATGCTCTTTGTGTATTGCTTCGTTGTCTGAGGCCAAAATTACGTCATCGATGTAACAGAAAAGTGCTGACTTGCCATTCGCGTTATCTATGCGTTCTATACCTCTAAGTACATGTTGGTCCATGAACCTCTGAAACGTTTGGGCCGCATTCCTCAGTCCGAAAGTCATGCGTGGAAATTCCCAGAGACCGAACGGGGTTGCTATAGCAGTTTTTTCTATGTCCTCCGCTGATACCGTGATGTTATGGTATGCTCTATTTAAATCGAGTCTCGAAAACCAAACCTTACCTGATAATATGTATGTGAAATCACTTACTCTTGGAATGGGGTAACGGTCTGGCTTTGTTATCGCATTCAACGCTCTGTAATCTCCGCATGGGCGCAGTTGTCCATCCTTTTTTGGTACCACGTGCAATGGACTAGACCACTCTCCTTGTGATGGCCTACATATACCTAACTCGTGCATTAAATGAAATTCGTCCCTTACTTTATTGTAACGATCGGGCGGTAGCGGCCTTGGACGCGCGTGTACCGGGGGCCCGTTCGTTATGATGCGATGCTTCACTGCGTGCGCTGATGGTTGCTTAAACGACATCGGTTTTGTGATCTCTGCGAATTCCTCCAACAATTCACGATAGGGGTTATGATCCTGTATACTTTTAACTGACGCCTCATCATACCGTATGATCGACCCACTTGACCTTAAATTAGTTACACTGTCTATTAGCTTCTTATTATGTAAGTCTACAACTAACTAGTGCGCCTCAATGAAATCTGCGCCCAATATTGCTTGCTTGACATCGCTCACAATAAAGGGCCATTTAAAAACTCTGCGCAGACCTAAATTAAGTTCTAGCGATTTCAAACCATATGTCTTAATCTCTGTGTTATTTTTGCTGCGTACAGCTTGTATCCGCTTACGTGACGCACATAATGTCTAACACTGTTCACTGGTAGAACTGATACATTAGCACCTGTGTCTACGAGGAAGTTGATCCTTGACTTCTGGTCTACTACGCATAAACGATGGTTCCTCGTTGTTGTAGTGCATTCGCCCACCGAGCACGATTGCACTTCGCTCAGTTTTCCGCCCTCAAATTTTCCTTCCAGTTGCACGGTTTTGTGCATCTTCTTGCTTCCGCACCATATGCATAATGATAGCTGCATAGCCACTCTGGACTCTCTGGAGTGCGACGTGGGCCTCTCGATCTTGACTGTGTTCGGCGCCAGTTTCCGCGATTTCCGCGTCCCCTACTGCGTCCGCGTATCTCATTCACTTCCCGCCGTAGTTCTTGCAGTTCCGTAGTAAATCCCTTCACTACTGTCGCTATATCCGTTGTTGCCGTGGTCGCCGTTGAAGATATGGTGGCCACCTCCGCACTGTTTAAATTCTCCATGATCTTGTCTGCCATTTCTGCGAGCTTTTCCGCTTTTTGGTCTTGGCACACCGACAGAACGGCCTTCAAGGGCCCAGGCAGGCGTGAAATCCACAGCCGCTGTAAGGCTTCGGTTGGTACCTCTGTGTTTTGTGCCAACTCCGACATACGTCGTAGTAAATGCGACGGGCGTTGCGATCCTAGCTCCATTTCTCCGACTAACTTTTGGAATTGCCTCTCGGCGCTCTCTTCGTAGGCCGTTAACAACCTTTGCTTCAAGGCGCCGTACTTGTTATCGGTAGGGGGCTTAAAAATTAAATCGCTGACTTGTTGTAAAGCGTCTCTGGTCAGTCGAGAAATGACCAAATGGAATTTTGCTGCGTCCCCTTGCTTCTGCGGTTCCATGGCCGACTCGAACTGCGCGAACCACAACCGAGGCATGTCGGTCCAAAACTGCGGAATCCTGTCCGTGACGTTGATGCTGGCCAGTTGAGCCACCGGTGGTGGTGCTGGTGGTGTTGGACTCATACTGGAGAACCTTTGAAATTCCCGCCGATAGGTTCCAAGTCGACGGGGAGTCGCCTTGCGCGCCGCCGTACAATATCACTTAACTGTCTATCACTTGTTCGCTCACTTTGATACACTACCGCGATTTACATCCCCACAACCATAACCTTGAGATCACGTCGGGGTCACCAATGTTGGAACCTCTTGTTTGGTTGGTGAAGGTTGTAAATGAAAGTCTGGAGTCCAATATTAAGTGTATTGATAATTCAGGAATACGTTACAGTGGGGTTGATTACAATACATAGTTACGACACAAGTAACACTAGGGCGCGGCGCGGGCGACTGGCGCTCGACCGTTCGCGCGGGGCTCATTGCAATTTGCCTCGTGTGCACTATTGCTACTGTAGTTCCTACACCATTCAACATAATCTTATGTATCTCATCATCTATGATGCCGTCCACAATATATTTGATAGCTACGTAGTCCGGTATTCGTCCGCGTTTGCCTAATTCTTTTATTAGTAGCATGTGTAGTCAAAACATGATTCATCTTTCTTCTTACGTCTTGTACTCATCAATTCATGTATCTTCTTCACATCTATAGTATCCGCGAATTCTTTACCGATAGCCACTTTCAACTCATCCCATGATTTATATACTTTCTCGTTGCGTAGCCATAGTGCTGCTGTTCCGGTTAAAGAACGTCGTGTTACTAACAGTAGTTGAGTCGAACTCCATTTAAATATTTCGCCATTTTCTTCGATGTCCCGTATCCACATGGATACTGTATGCGTTTCGTCTTATGCTCTGAATTTTCGTATGAGCTGTTCCGTCAGGTGCAGCATGTCGATGTGTGCCATATTGAGTGCCGACGCGGTCGCTGCCGCATCGTGAAAGCCCTGGTTGAATTTCTCCGTCGTCATCATAATTCCTCGTAGTCATCGTAAACGTCGACGTTGTCCGTAGGATCTTCGAAAATCATTCGGCGTGCGTCGTGGTTGTGCGTGCGTATGAGTCATTCGGCTTTTCTATCTAACACTACTTATTTCATCGCGATCCTGGGCGAGCCCCCGGGTTCGTTCAAATAAAAGAGTATATTTTTTTTAAAGTTGCCCCCACTAGGAATTTCTCCTGTATCGTGGGTGCGTTTACAAACATTTAAACTCACATACACAAACAGCCAGGACCCGGAACAACTACTTGTAGGTCATAAAAATATTTGTTCCGTGCGGGAATCGAACCAGCAACACGCAGCGCAGCAGTCAATCGCTTAACCACTGTATCAACCGTGCCAACAAATTCGGCGTAAACTATTACTATTTTAGCGGAATAAAGGGACAGCTTAATTATAACACGTCTATAGTCCCTTGTGTAATGATTTTGTAAAATAATAATTAAGAATAAGACTTTTTACACAAACAACAGATGGCGCTAGTGGTTGCACGAACTTTATACATCCGTTTTAGGTATTCATTTGTAAAATATCGATATTAAAGTATATTTGTTTTGTATAATTAAGGAATCATTATTGTTTAAATTGAAACAGTTTATTTATATTTAATCATAAGCTCTAATGTATTTTAGTTACTCAATTGATTGTATGTATTGTTTACTTTGCTCTGATTGGTCGCATAGCCGGCACAAATTATCTACTCAAATTCATTCCACAATATTATAAAATTATACAGAAAAAAAATTGGTGAAGATCCTTTAAAAAGGGGGTATTATAATCTTTGAGCCAAGATAAGACAACTTTGTCTTGAGTTATCTTTAACCAGCAGGAATAAAAGAACTTAAGTCTACCAGTAAAGTATTTACCTCTAAGATTGTCGAACACGTTTTTCCTATATTTTTATCAAGATTCGGCATTACTAGCTTTCTTTCTGGTGACTGTCTTGATGTTGAAATTAGACTTATTTTGTCAACATCACCTTTATTCAGTTTGTCGGTAGCAGACAACAAGGCTGCTTTTGCAACACCAATCTGTTGTTGGCGTTTTTTAACTCGCTTGTCTCGAGTTTTCATAGCATCATTTAATAGCTCCAGCTCCTTGGTTTGGTGCATCTAGAAATGGATGTATTTTTTTATTTTTTTTAATGAGTATTACACCGTGGACATGGGGGTTCACGCCTTTATTTATTGTGTTCTTTTTTTTGTTTGGGTACAAAGATATACATTTGCCGTTTCTACTCTTCGGACTTCCTTATATACTACTTATAACTACGTGAGTCCATCCTTAATGTATTTTTTTTTAAACATATATCTCATGCTCATGCACAGGTTAAGATATTTATATATATGTCGGAGAACGGAAGGTTTCTCTCATTATCATCAGCCATATTATAACTACTGTGGGTAGTGTTGGGTATTGCGCAATAGAAAAACGGAATTAAACTCAAATCAAAAGTCATTTACTCAACCTAGGCATTAACTCTAACTTTAAATCTACACAAGACAGCTCCCCCAAAACGCCCATCCCTTCAACCACTTCCTAGTGCTATAGCTGAGAAGAAGAAGTAGCGGAACAAACTCCCCAGCAGCACATCTGTCTGTTCAGTTAGAAGAACTTGATTCTATACAGTAATGGGTATGCAAAATAATTAATATTAGAACACGACACAACTATACCAAACGCGCAACAGTTCCTTGACGTCTTCACTGCTTGACCGCCACTGATGAACTGCACGTGTCGACTGTGCGGTGGACACTTATAGCCGGTCGAATGTTATGTCGTAGACTGTAGGCAGCGGTAGCGTCGCGATTAGTCAACTCCATCGAACGCCAACAGATGGCGCGAATCTACCAACTCCATCGAACGCCAACAGATGGCGATGGCGTACCAGATACAACTCGTCTCCGACACATATATATATATATTTTTTTTTTTTGTTTTCAATATTTTTTTTTATTATTAAATACTATATTATTATACATTTAAAATACATATTTATAATACTTATAATACACAGGCATAACAGTTACAATTTACATTTTATTTTGACTTATTTCTATTTTATTACAGGGAAATTTTATTATTGTTTTAATTTACTTAAGATATCTGGGATATGGGATTTCACTTCTGGGTTTACATGTTGTTTTTTATTGGTTATAATGTACACTAAATTTTACGGGAGAAAGGGGGAATCTCAGGGCGGGGTGAGCCGACCAGCCTTATCCGACGGCTTCCGCTCACGGACATGACGTACCCTTCCGCGTCGTTCAGCTCAACCATTTTTGAGGGAACCGAACGACCGGATGTGCAGCGCCACCATCGGCGGGACGTTTACGTGTGAGCATGACAGACTCACTCCGCCTTGAGACTTTACATGGGTTTTATTATTATTTATATGCTAATTATTTACTAAGTTGTACTTATTTAGTACGTAGATAGAGGTTTGAGGTTTGAGGGTTGGGATTTGTTGTTATGTTTATGTTACTTGGTTTGGGTGAGTTGGGAGTATGGGTATGGTCAGGCTTGTGGGGTATTATTTGGACAGGGTGTTCCGACCAGGGATTTCGCTAGCCCCAGCAGGGGTTCCACGACTGCTGCGTCTCGGTGTTTCATGGCCATCTTGAGGTTGTATTCGATGACCATTTTAGAAAAGGCGCGTCCATCGCCCTCTTTGCGAAGCGGCCAATGGCGTCGTCGGCGTCGTCGGAGGCGTAGGCTTTTGTGGTGTGGGTTCTTTCACCTTTCTTTTAAAGAACCTCTCTACTGCTGTTGCTTGCTTGTGGGATGGTGATGCGTGACTGGTACTTGGGAGCAGAGCGTTGAGGATGGTGCCGAAAGCTTCCAGGCGACTCCTCGACCGGGCCCTGTCCTCCGGGCTAGTGGTTTTGCTCGCTCCTTTACAGCTTTTTCGGCGGCTGCCTTCTGCTGGGCCCTCTCTGATCCGCTTAGGGTGATCGAGGATGATGTGGAGCTCGTCGCGGCGGCTGTTGGGTGTCTGGGGGCTTTGAGGAAACTCAGAGTTTCCCTTCTATCCTCATACACGACTACCTCATGTTGCTCAGAGGCTTTTAGACAGCCGAAGCGATCTGCGACGTCTCCTCTTTCCCCCTCGATCATCATTGCGTCGATGCTTATAGTACGGGCATGAACCGCCATGTACTCTCCTACCTCCCTGATCTTTAGAAGCAGTGAGCTTGCTTGGGCAAATGGAGTCTCCTCTCTCCACTCGAATAGTGCGATCGTCTTACCTTAGACTCGCACTAGACGGCATTGGTGAGTGGCTACTTTCACTTGCGGCAGTGCGGCGTTACTTACTGCCTTTTATGCTCGTTTTGGTTGTGCCACCGCTGATGCTGCCGCTACCACTGGAGCTGGCCGTTGGGTGGTGTTTGTGTGCAGTTTGAGTTGGGGTGAATGGTGTGGTTGATGCTGTTTTTCGGATTCCATTCTGGAGAACCATTTCTAGCTCCGCGGTTGTGAGGATCGTCGGCGGACAATCCCAGTGGTTTTTTCTCCACCGCCAGCTTCCTTAGGGTCATGTGGAAGGGTTGTTTGGCATCCGTTGAGTCGTCGGGGTAAAAAGTTTGTGCCAGAAGATCCGCTGACTGCTCGGGGCTGAGCGTCTCGCCTGCGGTATTTCTCAGGAGGGCGTCGTCCTGTCTTCTGGCTGTCTTTCTTATTACCCTGTAGATGCCGTCCCACATGCTCTCTCGTTCCTGCTTCGAGCAGAACTCCTTCCAGTAGGCTGTGGCTGCTTCCATGGCTGCTTACGGCTGGCTTTGTACGTGGTTTATGCCAGCACGTATTCCTGGATGGTGAAGTGTCTCCGAGTTGCGGCTGCATTTCGGATCCTTCTCTTCTTCCTAAACGCGTCTTTTTGGAGACGGTCTAGAGAAGGTCTCCACCATGGGGTTTGGCGTCGTGTTTTGGCGACCCCAGTTTTGGGATCGCTTCCTCGCATGTGCGGTGGATGTTGCGCGTGTACTCTGTGACGAGTGTCTCCAGTTTCTCTGGGTTCGAGACACTCGAGACTGCGGCTGGTGTAATACCACTGTCCGCCAGACTGTTCTTAAAGTGCGCGCTGAAGTCGGACCACTTGGCCTTCTTGGTGTTATAGATGCGCGTCGAGATTGGCCTTAAGGGTTCCAAGGCCTTTTCTAAGCGCATCGAGAAGGTGATTGCATTGTGGTCTGATGTCGTAAGACTTCTTTCTACGCGCCACTCCTCGACCTTGCCTAGCAGCGACAGACTGCATGCCGTCACGTCGACGATGCTCGTACACCATCTGTCTCCTCTATAGGTCTCGAAGGTAGGTGTTTGACCCATGTTGAGGATGTGGAGATCCCGCTCGTTGAGGAAGGAGTTGTACGACGACCCACGGTGGTTTTCGGAGACACTTCCCCACCACTGGCTCCGGGCGTTCACGTCTCCTCCCATCAGTATGTTTTGTGTGTGTGTTTGTAGTTTTTCCATGGTGTTGTGTGACTCGGAAAGGTAGGGTTCAATATCTTGGTCACCCTCAAAATAGACCGACAGTGCTCCGAAGCTGAACTGGCCCACCTTCAGCAAGACGGCGGCGACGTTCTCGGTTACGACTGTTACGAGCTGAGAGTCGTGGATGACCTCCAGGTTGTTTCCGAAAACCACGATTGCCGCCTTTACTGGTTTCTGGCGGTTCAGGCTGCACTGGAAGACTCTCGTGCCGGGGCATTGTTTCATCACACCTGTTCCTACATACGGCTCTTTAACAAGTGCTACCGAAACTCCCTTTGCCTGAGCCGCCATGTGGAGTTCTTCTGTTGCCAGCTTGCAGCGCTGAAGATTCACCTGAATGAAACGTAATCTTGCTGTCGGTCTTGTTGTGTTTTGAGTGGTGATTTGTTGTGTAGTTGGTAGTTCCTGGTTGCCCTTAGCAATAGGAAACGCGAGATCTTGCTATACCATCCCATTTTTGGCGTTCCTGGCAGTCTTCGCTGAACGCTGTGTGTGCCAGGTCGCTGCCCGTCCTGTTTGCCGCCTTGCAGTTTGTATATGTGGGCTGTCTGCCTTCCGCTCGAGTGTGGCAGTCCGTCCCGTTTTGCGCTCCGCTGCAGAAACTGCAGACTTCTTTGCCGGCCTTGCATATGGTCTTGTTATGGCTGTATGCAAGGCACTTTGTGCACTGCACTAGGGGGGACTGATCCTCGATCGAGCACCGCTTGATGCCCACATGAACTTTCTGCACCTGCATGCAGCATTTCCAGAGCTCCGGGGAGAGCTCCAGGACAGGAATGGCATTCATGGGGGTTCCTTGTGCGCTTCCTATCACGCACCTTCATGGTCTGTCCATCCACAGCGACGTTCTGCAGAACCTGCTTGTTCTGCGCTTTGAGGAGTTCTACGATCACCCCGTCGCTGTAGCTGGACAGCACCCCTTTTATGCATACCAGAGGGTTTAGAGGTTTGGGTTCCTGGACCTTGAGCCCTGAGCTCGACTGGACTCTGTCCCTGATCTTATTGAGGTCCGATCGGCTTGCGCAATTTGAGGACCACCTTTTGGTTCCGCGCTTTCCGGACGTTATAGACTCGGGCTCCGCTCGTTTTGAGGTCCAGGGCTGCCGTGATCCTCTCGATTACGTTGTCCCCAGTGTCCTGGGGGTTCGTCGACGAGACGATCAGGGTGTGGTTTGGTTGTGTAGGGTGGCTTGGGCTTGCTGGCGGCCTGTGCGAACGTCTGTGGACCCTGCTGTTGGAGAGGGGGTCTGTCCGCTTTGCCCAGTTCCGCTACCCCCTGCTGTATGTTTTCGAGGGTCTTTTTATCCTCGCCGACTGCGAGCTCCGCCTCCAGATTCAGCGCCGGGGGCGCCTGGGTTGGAGGCTCCTTATCGCGCAGCACGCGGAGGTCCGCCGAAACTATCTACAGCGTTTCCGATATTGGTTTTAGGTGGTGTGTTATGTTTAGTGGAGGTTGTGGTGGAGGGGGGAAAATACAGGCCTGTTGGCGATGGCCTGTACGGCAGTTTTGAGTGCCTCGATGGCTTCCTCGAAGTGTGAGGTGGTTAAGAGGGAGCCAAGGTCTTGGCTGGTCGGGTCCGGGTCGGTGTTTGTGGGACTTGGGCGGTCGAGGTCCTCCTTTATCCTCTCCAGAGACTTTCGGAGCACGTCAATTTGGTTCGACACTCTGGTGACATTAGTGTCGAGGCGTGCGAGATTTGCCCTCATTGTCTCCCGGTTGAGATCCCCCGGGGCTCTCGCTCCTTCCTGCCTCGTCCTTTCGTGCTCCTTTAAATTCCTCTGGCTAGCGGATGCGACCTCGCCCTTCAACTCTTTGATGCCTCGTTTAAGACCTCCAGGGTTTCATGGCCCAGCCATTCCCGGATCCCTTTAGCCTCCTTCTTAGTTTCGGAGACGTCCGTCCGTATTAAGGAGAGCTCCACCATTGTCGTATGCTCCCGAGTATGAGCCCTCTCGACTCGCACAAGCTCTTGTGCATATCGAGAGCGCTCCTTCTCGAGATTGTACTTATGGCGGGCTCTCGAATCCGCCAGTGACAAGACCGTCTCATATAACCCCTGCAGACACTTTTAGCGTTCAGGTAGTACACTAACTATAGTGTTTGTGTGGTGGTAAGTGGTAAATAAAAGATGGTATAGCTACTACTCACAGTTATAATGTCCGTACACAAACACATAAACATTCACAGCAACAGTCACTTTTAGTTTAGCACACACAAAAGATATGGTCTCGTTGAATACTACAACGACGGAAGGGCGCAAGGGTACGTGGGCTTTGCGTCGCGACAGCGAGATCGGACTAAGGGTAGGTTCAGATGACAAGCGCTCAGCGCTCGTTGAACGCGCGTTGAATTTTTGTATAGTGTTCACATGGTGCGCGCTTGTCAGGCGTTAAACGCGCGTTGTTGCGGCCAGTTTGAGTTCTACATTTGTCGAAGATGGACGTAGAAACAGTTTTATCGGTGATTTTATACAGACGGCAGAAACGACACAACAGAAGACGGAGATATTGGGTTCACCCAATTTTGTCAACCAGGCTGACTGAAAGTCAGTACATTATTTTATATCCTAAGTTAAGGCAATTTGAGCCCAAATTCTTTAACTACTTCAGAATGTCCATCAAGTCATTTGATGTGACTCTCATAAACGATGAACTCGTAGCAGATAAAAACGCTGTGCGATATAGCATTTCACCGGAAGAAAAACTCATAATTACATTGAGGTAAGTTTTTTAATAATCAACATAATCTATAAATCAAATAAATCAAATCAACTTGTTTAGGAACAATTTTTTTAAAGAAAAAATAACATTTTGTTACTCGCAGAATAACTGTAACTCTGATTCATTGCTGACATTAGTTGGTGCTGGCGATGGAGTAGGTGTTACTGGCGATGGAGACCCCATTGCTGTAGTATAACCATAATGTGCAAAATTATTTGACACACTAGACTGCTGTGATCTATAATCATGATAACGAAAGCCTTCAACAGAAGCTGATGACTGATGACGCTGCTCTTGTGATGAATAATTTCTTCGTTGTGATACCGGGTAATTTTGATTTTCATATGTCTGTTGTTGTGGTCCTTGAAATTCATTTTGGTTTTGCAAAATTAAATTATAAATGGCAATTTTAGTTTGAAGTCGCCTATATTCCGGAATTTTTTTAATCTCTTTAACGAGTGACAAACAAAACAGCTTGTCTTCATCGTCATCTTCTTTTGGATGAGACACATTTTTCTGTGCTAAACTCTGCTCTAATATGTTTGCAAATCTTTCATCAGCAGGATTTAATTTTTGTTTTTTTCTTGAAGTAGATTTAGGACTCTTAAAGCCAGAACTTATTTCTACTTCAGCAACCTCTGACGAAGTTGATGCATTATCTGCATCGAAACTACTTTCTGTATCTTTGTTGGCAATTGATGCCTGTAGAAATCGTAGTCTATTATAATGAATATATGTCGAAGTTTTGGAAGCTCCTGATCCAGATTTGACAGTCTTTATTTTCTTCACCTCTCTCATATAATTATCCCGTAAACTCTTCCACTTTTTTTGCAGGGATGACGCTGAAAAAAAAAACAGTATTTAGTAATAGTTTATGTTTGTTTCCAGATATTTGGCCATTGGATGTTCATTTGGGACATTAAGCTACGACTATAGAATTGGCAAATCTACTGTGGCTACTATAATACCACATGTATGTGAAACTATTTGGAAAAAATTAAGGCCCGTTGTTATGAGTGAACCAACGAAAGAAAAGTGGTGTGAAATATCCACGATATTTGAAAAGAACTCAAAGTTTCCCAATTGTTTGGGAGCCTTGGACGGGAAACATATACGGTTAATCCAGCCTGAACACACGGGTTCTATGTATTATAACTATAAAAATTATTTTTCGCTAGTTTTATTGGCGCTAGCGGATGCAAACTATTGTTTTGTGTGGGTTGACATAGGTGCCTACGGTAAAAACAGTGACTCAGGTATATTCAAGAATTCTTCATTGTACAAAAAGCTGACAGAAAGGTCATTAGATCTACCTGAGCCAAAGGCATTGTTAATACAAAATAGACCGACAACGTTGCCATATGTGATAGTGGCTGATGAAGCTTTTGGCATGATGGAGAATTTAATGCGTCCATATGGGGGAAGGTCACTAACTTATGCTAAAAAAATATTTAATTACCGTTTGACATTAGCACGCCGGTATGTTGAATGTACTTTTGGCATAATGTGCAATAAATGGCGCATTTTACACAGGCCGTTAGATGTTAACATCGGTTTTGCAGAAAAGATCGTAAAAGCGATATGTACACTAAATAATTATGTCAGAATCAGGGATGGCTACAATTTTGAAGACACACTTTATACGCCACCCCTGGAAAATCTAGCCTCACATTATACCGGACGTGCTGTGCGACAGGCGGATAATGTTCGAGTACATTTAACAAACTATTTCATTAATGAAGGAAAAGTAGATTGGCAGGATCGTTATATTTAACTTGTAACACAAACCGATTGTAAATGTAAATAAATATATATACTCACATAATATTTTCTTCTTTTCTTCATTGTCATGTCCTTCACAAAATATAAGGACGAGTTCTTCCCAAGCCCGTCTTCTCAAATTCTTATCTGAATAATCGCTACTTGTCATGTCCCATATCGCAGGACGTTTCTCTATTTCATCAATTAATAATTCCGTATTAAAAGCTTCGGTTTCCATTTCGGACGATTTTCGGACGAACTTGACGAACCCTAAAATACGTCTATCCGCGTCGAAAGCGCGCGCTCAACTGAACGGAAACATAGAAAACCAATGATCTCAAAGCGGCGTTGACGCGCGCTGACAACAGTCGAGCGCTAGCGCAGCGTTGAACGCGCGCGTTACTAAAACGCGCGTTAGCATGTGTACGGCCTGAATAAAATGTATGTAGTTGTAAACGCGCGTTATCAAAACGCGCGTTGAGCGCTTGTCATCTGAACCTACCCTAAAGGTCGGGCAAGGTTAAGCAACGCGCGCTGCGGAGCGCTATCCCACTCCTGCGCACTCACTACGTCATCGCGTGACGTAGACGCGGCGCGTTTCCACAGCACGGTATTGCTGTGGACGGCGCGCGGGATTTGTGTTAATAATTAGTTAATGTAATTATATGATTTATAAATATAAGTGCATAATTGTATAATGTGTATGATATGTTTATGTATGTATAGATGATAGCGCTGACAAATAAAAACAGTTCCGTAGACTGAAACAAACGTCATAACGGCTGATGTTGTAACGGAAACACGAATCAGTGCAATAAATAGTAATTTTGCATTACATCATAAAATCGTATTAAATAATAATGAATAATAATGTTTAATCGTATTGTTAATTTGAAGGTTCGTTTTTATTTAAGTATTAATTTAAAAGTCTAAGAAGGAAATTGGAACATTGTTACCGTTAGTTTTTTTTAAATAAAATTATTGTTACCTAACCAAATTTACAATTTAAAAAGGGTTATTAATTACAAATCAAATATTGTGCGTACTTACATTGTGTTTACTAAATACAATCTAAACTGTAAAAACAAATGACAACGGAAGTCGTTGCTGTCTGACGTTGATGTTATAAATAGGCTCACTCTAGTCACAGAGCGCTCAGTATTAAATTGTATTTTGAACTGTAAACATCTAGTTGTAAAATAAAGTTGTGTGAATCATTGTTGGTGTGTAATAAAGTGTTTACAAGATGTCTGATCGTTATCATTTGAGATCCCTGAGCCCTCCCGCTCTTACATAGATATTATATAGTATTGTATTGTGTTATATAATAACTGTTAAGGATCACCACACACTCGTGGGTTGCCGTCTTACACTCCCGCTTCAAGTTCCCCGCCGATTCCAGCGCCTCTTTCCCCTTCTGAAGCAGATCGTTTGCTTCCCGTGTGGCTAGGTCCATCTCCACCCCTGTGCCTCGTCTCAGGGTTCGGTATAGTATGCTTTTCCTTCCAGCCACGGAGCGATCCGTCTGGCTTATGGAAGAAGCCGCAGAGCTTTCCTCATCCGAGACGATCTGGCGGGGGGGGGGGGGAGATACCACATTGGGCCCATTCGATGACCGACTCGGCGATCCGGTCGATGCTCCTGTCTTGGGTGTTTGGCGACTCGGACACTGATGTCAGTGGAGGCGGCATTTTAGTAACGTCTGGCTCCGACGCTGACTTTGACGCCTGCGGCGGTTCTTGCGATGGACGCGCCGCCTTTTCAGAAGTCACCGACTTGACTGACTTGGCCGTGTTCTGAAGAACCTTCTGCCGTAGAGTTCTCGGGGCCTTGACTGCGGCTGGTGTAATACCACTGTCCGCCAGACTGTTCTTAAAGTGCGCGCTGAAGTCGGACCACTTGGCCTTCTTGGTGTTATAGATGCGCGTCGAGATTGGCCTTAAGGGTTCCAAGGCCTTTTCTAAGCGCATCGAGAAGGTGATTGCATTGTGGTCTGATGTCGTAAGACTTCTTTCTACGCGCCACTCCTCGACCTTGCCTAGCAGCGACAGACTGCATGCCGTCACGTCGACGATGCTCGTACACCATCTGTCTCCTCTATAGGTCTCGAAGGTAGGTGTTTGACCCATGTTGAGGATGTGGAGATCCCGCTCGTTGAGGAAGGAGTTGTACGACGACCCACGGTGGTTTTCGGAGACACTTCCCCACCACTGGCTCCGGGCGTTCACGTCTCCTCCCATCAGTATGTTTTGTGTGTGTGTTTGTAGTTTTTCCATGGTGTTGTGTGACTCGGAAAGGTAGGGTTCAATATCTTGGTCACCCTCAAAATAGACCGACAGTGCTCCGAAGCTGAACTGGCCCACCTTCAGCAAGACGGCGGCGACGTTCTCGGTTACGACTGTTACGAGCTGAGAGTCGTGGATGACCTCCAGGTTGTTTCCGAAAACCACGATTGCCGCCTTTACTGGTTTCTGGCGGTTCAGGCTGCACTGGAAGACTCTCGTGCCGGGGCATTGTTTCATCACACCTGTTCCTACATACGGCTCTTTAACAAGTGCTACCGAAACTCCCTTTGCCTGAGCCGCCATGTGGAGTTCTTCTGTTGCCAGCTTGCAGCGCTGAAGATTCACCTGAATGAAACGTAATCTTGCTGTCGGTCTTGTTGTGTTTTGAGTGGTGATTTGTTGTGTAGTTGGTAGTTCCTGGTTGCCCTTAGCAATAGGAAACGCGAGATCTTGCTATACCATCCCATTTTTGGCGTTCCTGGCAGTCTTCGCTGAACGCTGTGTGTGCCAGGTCGCTGCCCGTCCTGTTTGCCGCCTTGCAGTTTGTATATGTGGGCTGTCTGCCTTCCGCTCGAGTGTGGCAGTCCGTCCCGTTTTGCGCTCCGCTGCAGAAACTGCAGACTTCTTTGCCGGCCTTGCATATGGTCTTGTTATGGCTGTATGCAAGGCACTTTGTGCACTGCACTAGGGGGGACTGATCCTCGATCGAGCACCGCTTGATGCCCACATGAACTTTCTGCACCTGCATGCAGCATTTCCAGAGCTCCGGGGAGAGCTCCAGGACAGGAATGGCATTCATGGGGGTTCCTTGTGCGCTTCCTATCACGCACCTTCATGGTCTGTCCATCCACAGCGACGTTCTGCAGAACCTGCTTGTTCTGCGCTTTGAGGAGTTCTACGATCACCCCGTCGCTGTAGCTGGACAGCACCCCTTTTATGCATACCAGAGGGTTTAGAGGTTTGGGTTCCTGGACCTTGAGCCCTGAGCTCGACTGGACTCTGTCCCTGATCTTATTGAGGTCCGATCGGCTTGCGCAATTTGAGGACCACCTTTTGGTTCCGCGCTTTCCGGACGTTATAGACTCGGGCTCCGCTCGTTTTGAGGTCCAGGGCTGCCGTGATCCTCTCGATTACGTTGTCCCCAGTGTCCTGGGGGTTCGTCGACGAGACGATCAGGGTGTGGTTTGGTTGTGTAGGGTGGCTTGGGCTTGCTGGCGGCCTGTGCGAACGTCTGTGGACCCTGCTGTTGGAGAGGGGGTCTGTCCGCTTTGCCCAGTTCCGCTACCCCCTGCTGTATGTTTTCGAGGGTCTTTTTATCCTCGCCGACTGCGAGCTCCGCCTCCAGATTCAGCGCCGGGGGCGCCTGGGTTGGAGGCTCCTTATCGCGCAGCACGCGGAGGTCCGCCGAAACTATCTACAGCGTTTCCGATATTGGTTTTAGGTGGTGTGTTATGTTTAGTGGAGGTTGTGGTGGAGGGGGGAAAATACAGGCCTGTTGGCGATGGCCTGTACGGCAGTTTTGAGTGCCTCGATGGCTTCCTCGAAGTGTGAGGTGGTTAAGAGGGAGCCAAGGTCTTGGCTGGTCGGGTCCGGGTCGGTGTTTGTGGGACTTGGGCGGTCGAGGTCCTCCTTTATCCTCTCCAGAGACTTTCGGAGCACGTCAATTTGGTTCGACACTCTGGTGACATTAGTGTCGAGGCGTGCGAGATTTGCCCTCATTGTCTCCCGGTTGAGATCCCCCGGGGCTCTCGCTCCTTCCTGCCTCGTCCTTTCGTGCTCCTTTAAATTCCTCTGGCTAGCGGATGCGACCTCGCCCTTCAACTCTTTGATGCCTCGTTTAAGACCTCCAGGGTTTCATGGCCCAGCCATTCCCGGATCCCTTTAGCCTCCTTCTTAGTTTCGGAGACGTCCGTCCGTATTAAGGAGAGCTCCACCATTGTCGTATGCTCCCGAGTATGAGCCCTCTCGACTCGCACAAGCTCTTGTGCATATCGAGAGCGCTCCTTCTCGAGATTGTACTTATGGCGGGCTCTCGAATCCGCCAGTGACAAGACCGTCTCATATAACCCCTGCAGACACTTTTAGCGTTCAGGTAGTACACTAACTATAGTGTTTGTGTGGTGGTAAGTGGTAAATAAAAGATGGTATAGCTACTACTCACAGTTATAATGTCCGTACACAAACACATAAACATTCACAGCAACAGTCACTTTTAGTTTAGCACACACAAAAGATATGGTCTCGTTGAATACTACAACGACGGAAGGGCGCAAGGGTACGTGGGCTTTGCGTCGCGACAGCGAGATCGGACTAAGGGTAGGTTCAGATGACAAGCGCTCAGCGCTCGTTGAACGCGCGTTGAATTTTTGTATAGTGTTCACATGGTGCGCGCTTGTCAGGCGTTAAACGCGCGTTGTTGCGGCCAGTTTGAGTTCTACATTTGTCGAAGATGGACGTAGAAACAGTTTTATCGGTGATTTTATACAGACGGCAGAAACGACACAACAGAAGACGGAGATATTGGGTTCACCCAATTTTGTCAACCAGGCTGACTGAAAGTCAGTACATTATTTTATATCCTAAGTTAAGGCAATTTGAGCCCAAATTCTTTAACTACTTCAGAATGTCCATCAAGTCATTTGATGTGACTCTCATAAACGATGAACTCGTAGCAGATAAAAACGCTGTGCGATATAGCATTTCACCGGAAGAAAAACTCATAATTACATTGAGGTAAGTTTTTTAATAATCAACATAATCTATAAATCAAATAAATCAAATCAACTTGTTTAGGAACAATTTTTTTAAAGAAAAAATAACATTTTGTTACTCGCAGAATAACTGTAACTCTGATTCATTGCTGACATTAGTTGGTGCTGGCGATGGAGTAGGTGTTACTGGCGATGGAGACCCCATTGCTGTAGTATAACCATAATGTGCAAAATTATTTGACACACTAGACTGCTGTGATCTATAATCATGATAACGAAAGCCTTCAACAGAAGCTGATGACTGATGACGCTGCTCTTGTGATGAATAATTTCTTCGTTGTGATACCGGGTAATTTTGATTTTCATATGTCTGTTGTTGTGGTCCTTGAAATTCATTTTGGTTTTGCAAAATTAAATTATAAATGGCAATTTTAGTTTGAAGTCGCCTATATTCCGGAATTTTTTTAATCTCTTTAACGAGTGACAAACAAAACAGCTTGTCTTCATCGTCATCTTCTTTTGGATGAGACACATTTTTCTGTGCTAAACTCTGCTCTAATATGTTTGCAAATCTTTCATCAGCAGGATTTAATTTTTGTTTTTTTCTTGAAGTAGATTTAGGACTCTTAAAGCCAGAACTTATTTCTACTTCAGCAACCTCTGACGAAGTTGATGCATTATCTGCATCGAAACTACTTTCTGTATCTTTGTTGGCAATTGATGCCTGTAGAAATCGTAGTCTATTATAATGAATATATGTCGAAGTTTTGGAAGCTCCTGATCCAGATTTGACAGTCTTTATTTTCTTCACCTCTCTCATATAATTATCCCGTAAACTCTTCCACTTTTTTTGCAGGGATGACGCTGAAAAAAAAAACAGTATTTAGTAATAGTTTATGTTTGTTTCCAGATATTTGGCCATTGGATGTTCATTTGGGACATTAAGCTACGACTATAGAATTGGCAAATCTACTGTGGCTACTATAATACCACATGTATGTGAAACTATTTGGAAAAAATTAAGGCCCGTTGTTATGAGTGAACCAACGAAAGAAAAGTGGTGTGAAATATCCACGATATTTGAAAAGAACTCAAAGTTTCCCAATTGTTTGGGAGCCTTGGACGGGAAACATATACGGTTAATCCAGCCTGAACACACGGGTTCTATGTATTATAACTATAAAAATTATTTTTCGCTAGTTTTATTGGCGCTAGCGGATGCAAACTATTGTTTTGTGTGGGTTGACATAGGTGCCTACGGTAAAAACAGTGACTCAGGTATATTCAAGAATTCTTCATTGTACAAAAAGCTGACAGAAAGGTCATTAGATCTACCTGAGCCAAAGGCATTGTTAATACAAAATAGACCGACAACGTTGCCATATGTGATAGTGGCTGATGAAGCTTTTGGCATGATGGAGAATTTAATGCGTCCATATGGGGGAAGGTCACTAACTTATGCTAAAAAAATATTTAATTACCGTTTGACATTAGCACGCCGGTATGTTGAATGTACTTTTGGCATAATGTGCAATAAATGGCGCATTTTACACAGGCCGTTAGATGTTAACATCGGTTTTGCAGAAAAGATCGTAAAAGCGATATGTACACTAAATAATTATGTCAGAATCAGGGATGGCTACAATTTTGAAGACACACTTTATACGCCACCCCTGGAAAATCTAGCCTCACATTATACCGGACGTGCTGTGCGACAGGCGGATAATGTTCGAGTACATTTAACAAACTATTTCATTAATGAAGGAAAAGTAGATTGGCAGGATCGTTATATTTAACTTGTAACACAAACCGATTGTAAATGTAAATAAATATATATACTCACATAATATTTTCTTCTTTTCTTCATTGTCATGTCCTTCACAAAATATAAGGACGAGTTCTTCCCAAGCCCGTCTTCTCAAATTCTTATCTGAATAATCGCTACTTGTCATGTCCCATATCGCAGGACGTTTCTCTATTTCATCAATTAATAATTCCGTATTAAAAGCTTCGGTTTCCATTTCGGACGATTTTCGGACGAACTTGACGAACCCTAAAATACGTCTATCCGCGTCGAAAGCGCGCGCTCAACTGAACGGAAACATAGAAAACCAATGATCTCAAAGCGGCGTTGACGCGCGCTGACAACAGTCGAGCGCTAGCGCAGCGTTGAACGCGCGCGTTACTAAAACGCGCGTTAGCATGTGTACGGCCTGAATAAAATGTATGTAGTTGTAAACGCGCGTTATCAAAACGCGCGTTGAGCGCTTGTCATCTGAACCTACCCTAAAGGTCGGGCAAGGTTAAGCAACGCGCGCTGCGGAGCGCTATCCCACTCCTGCGCACTCACTACGTCATCGCGTGACGTAGACGCGGCGCGTTTCCACAGCACGGTATTGCTGTGGACGGCGCGCGGGATTTGTGTTAATAATTAGTTAATGTAATTATATGATTTATAAATATAAGTGCATAATTGTATAATGTGTATGATATGTTTATGTATGTATAGATGATAGCGCTGACAAATAAAAACAGTTCCGTAGACTGAAACAAACGTCATAACGGCTGATGTTGTAACGGAAACACGAATCAGTGCAATAAATAGTAATTTTGCATTACATCATAAAATCGTATTAAATAATAATGAATAATAATGTTTAATCGTATTGTTAATTTGAAGGTTCGTTTTTATTTAAGTATTAATTTAAAAGTCTAAGAAGGAAATTGGAACATTGTTACCGTTAGTTTTTTTTAAATAAAATTATTGTTACCTAACCAAATTTACAATTTAAAAAGGGTTATTAATTACAAATCAAATATTGTGCGTACTTACATTGTGTTTACTAAATACAATCTAAACTGTAAAAACAAATGACAACGGAAGTCGTTGCTGTCTGACGTTGATGTTATAAATAGGCTCACTCTAGTCACAGAGCGCTCAGTATTAAATTGTATTTTGAACTGTAAACATCTAGTTGTAAAATAAAGTTGTGTGAATCATTGTTGGTGTGTAATAAAGTGTTTACAAGATGTCTGATCGTTATCATTTGAGATCCCTGAGCCCTCCCGCTCTTACATAGATATTATATAGTATTGTATTGTGTTATATAATAACTGTTAAGGATCACCACACACTCGTGGGTTGCCGTCTTACACTCCCGCTTCAAGTTCCCCGCCGATTCCAGCGCCTCTTTCCCCTTCTGAAGCAGATCGTTTGCTTCCCGTGTGGCTAGGTCCATCTCCACCCCTGTGCCTCGTCTCAGGGTTCGGTATAGTATGCTTTTCCTTCCAGCCACGGAGCGATCCGTCTGGCTTATGGAAGAAGCCGCAGAGCTTTCCTCATCCGAGACGATCTGGCGGGGGGGGGGGGGAGATACCACATTGGGCCCATTCGATGACCGACTCGGCGATCCGGTCGATGCTCCTGTCTTGGGTGTTTGGCGACTCGGACACTGATGTCAGTGGAGGCGGCATTTTAGTAACGTCTGGCTCCGACGCTGACTTTGACGCCTGCGGCGGTTCTTGCGATGGACGCGCCGCCTTTTCAGAAGTCACCGACTTGACTGACTTGGCCGTGTTCTGAAGAACCTTCTGCCGTAGAGTTCTCGGGGCCTTGAGTGAGTCCGTGGTCGTTTTTCGGGAGGTGGTAGAGGAGTTGGAGTTGGTAGATGACATGGTGTGTGTGAAATTATTGCTGATTGGGTAATTTGTGTGTGTGATTTACTGGGTAATATATGGTTTGGTGGTACCTGTGGACGTATTAAATAACTAAATCTAAACTTAGACTATACCTATTGCTAAATCGGATGGACTCACGGAAGTTTCGCTGGTGGTTTGTGTCTGCTGTCTGCTGGTATCCGATGAGTAGTCCGACGATTGGTTGGGCCCGATGTTCTGAGCCCAGTCTACACTCTGGTGGTGGTTCACAGTGGAATTCTGTGGCGTCGCTGCATGTTGGTACGTGTGGGTCTCGAATTTCAAGATTCTGTTGGGGCGAAGTTGTAGAGCTCGTCGCGCCCTTTCTAATGAGCCAAACTCGGGTGTGTACGTTAAACAGGAACAGAGTTTTGCCCGCGGGGAGGTGAGGTCGCGCCGAGGGGGGCGGGGGAGGGGGGGTTTCGTGGGATGACTTTCACTTTGGAGGGCGGGGGTGGTTCAGGAAAGGTCCTGGGGTCCCGAGTCAGATGAACCCAAACTCGGGGGTGGTTGGACTAAGGGTTAGGGAGTTCCCTCGGGGCGTACCTGATGGTTGGCCGTGGAGTCGTCTCACTGGTCTGAAGGCAGATTCCTCGGCCGGCTTCGGAGTCTCCAGTAAGGGCTGGGATGGCTGACTGTACACTCATCTGCAAACTTGCTTGGATACCTTAGTGTCTATTTTCCAGTGAACGTTTGAGTTCAAGTTTTCGAAAATACAACTAGATGGCGCTGATTTCTTCACAACTGACAGATTTACGAAACGTAAGAAGTTAGGAAGAAACGTATTAGGTAGGATTAAGTAAGGACCTACACAGCTAATACATTTATCAAATTAGCTATGTAAGCTTTAGTGCAGCATTACATTTACTAGCATACGTAGCTTAAATGATAAACACAACAAAAGAAACTGATTGGAATATATTCATTACGCTAACGAGTGGGTATTACTCGTAATAATATAATATTCGAGTCGGTAGTTACTTAGAGCAGGAAACAAGAGCAGAGTCATCCCTGGTGAACAGGCTCGCCAAAATGAAAATTTTTAATCATTTTTCAGTTTATACTGTACGAACAGAAAATTTGAAAGAGTTGTGCAATTACGTTGATATCAACTATGAAAAATTGCTGTATCATAGTAAGACGAGGTGGCTTAGCCTTTTTCCAGCTATCGAAAGAATCTTAAAATTATACACGGCTTTAAAAGAATTCTTTTTAACGACAAATAAATCCCCAGTTCTCATAAAAAAGTTTTTTGAGAGCGATACCAGCGAAATATATTTGTTCTATCTTCATTCATTGATGGCTTTATTTCATTCAAAAATAGCTTCTCTGGAAAAGGAGAAAAACTCGATCGTTGAAGTGCTTTACTCTTTGATAGGAACAATAGAGTCACTAAATCAAAGAATCGAACATAACTTCGTTCCTTTAAAAGTACGAGATCTCTTTGAAAAATATAGTATTAAACAAGACGATCGTAACAAGATAAACACTGAAATAAAATGCATGTATCAAGAATGTATAGATTACATTAATATTTGGATAAAACCTTTAGAACCATTTAAATGCTTTGAATGGTTGGTATTAAAGCCAAATCTGGAGCTACAATTTGATAAAGTTACAGACTGTATTATATTTCTGAGAAATAAAGGAATCATCATTGACGATGTTAAAGCATTTGAAGAATTTTGTCTCTTGACAAATTTTCTGAACACAAAGGGAAATGATTATTATGACGAGCTTGCTGAAAAGCAGTGGGTAATTTTCTTTAATAAGATTAATGATAACACTCGTATTTCTGAGTTACTGAAGATTTGTCAGTATTTTTTTTGTATTATGCCACACAACGCAAATGTGGAACGGATTTTTTCGCTTATGAATTCGCAGTGGACAAAGGAAAGGAATAGATTAACAGTTGAGTCAATAAAGTCAATATTACTCACACAATACAACTTTAAACATATGACTTGCGCCGAATTTCACAGTGAAATTTCCTTAAAAACAAACTTTTTGAAAGCTGTAGCTAGTGGACAGAAATATAATGTATAAAAAAATATAATTAAAGATAATAAAACCTAATTATAAATTATTGAGTTTTATTTTCAACAAAAGACCGGATTTTTTTTACAGAATTCAGGATTTTTTATTGCTTACAACCGGCTTTTCAATTTAAAGCCCTGGTAACCCTAGTCTATATTGAATTTTTTGTATTTGCCTTTGTGACATTTTATTTGGTTGTATAGCTGAGGTTTCAACATATCCTCACTATATTCTATGCCTTTTCCAGTTAACCAAGCCTGCATTTCAGACTTTTTGGCATTTGATGTTGGTGCTGGGTCATATTGTTTATTATGATAAGAAGCGTTGTCAACTACCACGACGGAATTACTTGGCAGATTAGGTATTAGTTGAGTTCGCAGCCATTTTTCGTAGTTATCGAAATTCATATTGTCGTGGTAGTCACCAGTCTTAATACCTGCTTTAAATGTGAGTAATCCATTTGAAATAAAACCTGTCTCGAAACCAGCATGAACAATGACTACCCTCTGTCCTTTTGAAATAGGTTTTTTAATACCTTTAGTTGACTCGTCTGACCAGGCTTTGGGAGTTGAATGAGAAGAATCTACATATGATTCGTCCGTATATACTATAGGCCTTCCTTCATGCCTATATTGGCTCATTCGTTTTAAATATTCGATTCGTTTTAAGCGAATATTTGAGGTCTCTATAAGTACCTGCCTATTATTTTCGGACTTTTTCCATTTGAACCCTAAACTTTTGATAATCCTCCTCAAACTTCTTTCGGAGCCTTGAAAATTTATATAATCCTGCAGTTTTCTTCGCAGTTTTTCTACTGTGGGTAATTCTTTTTCGGTGATATGAAAACTGTGTATACACCTTTTAATTACACCCTGGTCAAAATTATCAACACCTGTCATAGGTTTCGCTCTAGGTCGTTTTTTTCCTGGTGTTCTAAATACTGAAAGAAACTCACCACCACCACTTTCTTTCATAATTCGCCTCACAGTTGCAACAGATGTGTTCGTAGCCTCCGCTGTTCTTTTTTGAACTTGTTTTAAATTTCTGACTCCTTCTTCAGCCTCCTTTTTCATAAAACAGTTTACATGGTAAATCAGTTTTCTGGCTTGTCTATTTAAAACAGTGTTCTTTCTTGGCATCTTAAACCTAAAAGGAATTAAAATAAACATGTATTTAAAAAAAAATGTGTGGTTTTATGAAACCACGGTAAAAGTGAAACTTTTTTCACACTATAGACATTAGCTTTAGCTACACTGACAAGCGCCTTTCACTTTATCCCTACTCCGCGGCCGACCATCACGCGACATGCAACACACAGACGAAAAAGTTTGAGACGATGTAATAAAAGTTTCAGTTTAAAAACTTTATTTATAGCCAAGAAACAAAAATAATTCCGACAATAATAGGTATTTTTTTTCGTTTTCGGTTTTTCCGATACTCGACCTTTAGTTTAATAAATATTAATTAATAACGAATTCACATAAAATATTTGAGTTCTAACTTACCAGAGAATTAAAACGATGTCGTTTAAAAAGCGGTGTCAATTAAATTGGCCGGAAGTGTACTCGTCGTCGTGAGGTACGTGCAACAAAAGAACGAATCACGACTAATCCCGAGTGGCGGCTATGACGCGACGCGCGACGAGCCAATCACTGTACGACAATATATATACCCCGCTCCCGCGCTTCACTTCATACCACCAAAGGGACCCAATAACTCACTTTTGCGCAGGTGAAGGTCAGCGCTCAAGATCCGTGGCGATAATTGTATATCATTACGGAATGCGGGAGTATCAGGGTGGATCCGCCGTTTTGATTCTTTCTTATTTATTTTGTTTTTTTTTTTTACTGATCAGAAATGCTTGCTAAATGTATTAAATATAAAGACTTTTTAATAACCTTTACGAAAATACTGAAGGCACTAAAATTCAACGAGCGAATCAGAAGTTATTGATTTTTAAAGTTATTTAATTGAAATGGTAATGACGTCTATAGTATGGTAAAGACTTTTCTTTAACAGTAATGACGATAAGTTAATGGGAATGATGAAAAAGAATGAATAACACATGTTACTGCTTGATTCAATCACTATAATCATAATAAAACATCACAAATCAACGATTGATATGAATGTATTGATAAGTAAGTTAGAGTTAAGAGCATAAAAACAACCAAAAGCACCGAATGGCATAAAAACAAATAAAAAAAAAATCTAGAACCATAATTCTTCACTGATTAAATGATTTTTGGATAATTCTTTGGAAATTTACTCATTCGTACAACTAGTTTACTTAAACTACGTTTAGTTATAAAACAAGTTAGGAACAATCGTTAAAGCACAGTAAAATATTTTTTTTGATGAAACCCACTTTGATTTAAGGAATTAAAAAAATTATACATATGTAGCCTAAACAAAATTTGAAAAATTGTCAACTAATCTTTAACAATCAATATTATCGAGAATATTAGTTTTTGGGTTTTTTAATTATAATTCTTTTATTCGATAAAATATAACCAATGTATATTAGAAGGTCCAGCAACACAAATATTATCTACTACAGTTGATTTGGACGTCTGCAGCGTATTGGTAATATTTGCGAATACTTCATTGCCATAATGTCTCTTTGTAGCTATGAGGGGTACCACTTCAGTATCAGGAATAGGAGAAGAGCTCAAACTTTCTGTTATTTTCAAAAAACCAATGTGTTTCCCATGGGTGCATGTGATTCCGCAGTCACATTCGAAGCAGCTTGCATTTCGAAATGTTAAATTTGGGATTCCTTTTTTCCACAACACTTGGTGGACTTCTAGTGTCCCTCTAAATGGCTGTAAGTTCTCTGGGATTTTCTTCTCTATCTCTCTGATGCTCTCTTCCGTTACATCAATCATGGTCACATTGGTTATATTTTCTCGGCACACATGCATAAATTGGTCATAGTTGCCTACGTCAATACCATGATTGACGCAGGAATCAACTGTTCTCTTTATTGTTCCCCCCACACCATCGGCAGCGCCCTTGCCGTGACCGGCTTCAGTATAGTTCCACGTTATGATGTTTATTTGTGGGAATTCTTTGTGAATTTGTGGAATCATATAAAATATGTATTTATTCCTATACTGGGAAATCGGGGAATCAGTTTGAATATGTAAGGTATCTATAAATGGGTTATCTTTAATAGCTGTTCGTATCAAAGGAATGAAGTGTGCCCAAACAGCTGGAGCATCATGTCTCAAACAAGAACTCGTTGTACAAAAAGATTTTGGTTTTGTTGAACTAGTTCCAAAATCAAAACTGTATATTATGGCTGTGTGAAGGCTAACTTCTTTTCGACTTCCACCAAAATGCATGGATTGTATTTCTTTATTAAATTTTAATCCATAGTTTTCAGAAAAGTCTGCGTGAATTACAGCACAGTTTACAGGCATCGAATCCTTTAATTTTTTCATGCTGATATATTGATTATGGATTTTGTAAATATGTTTAAAAAGTGCTGGTAAACTTGCAATCAAAGCATTAATTATTTCTCTTGGCTTGGCTATTACCTCCTCTTTTTTCATTATTGTTACAACTTTTTGGCCTTTCTTTGTTTTAATTGTTTCTCTTGCACGTATCCATTTACAGTAAGTAATGTCTTGATCATCAGAAAATTCCTTCAGCCGTACTAACTTATCTTTACAGGACTGACATTCTCGTCTCAGACATTTCTCTTCGTATATAGAACAACACATACTCTTAATTAATGCATCGCAGTTTGACTCGTCTATTATAGACGATATCTTCAGAGCTTTGGTCATGAGATCAATATGTTCGTGGACAATACACTTGCATGTGTCTCTTTGGGCACTTTTAGGAGTCAACACCCAAAACGGTCTATGCTTACAAAAAAAGCTATAGCTAACTTTTACTTGATATTGAGTCATGAACTTTTGATGCAATACTTTTTGTGTGCTGGTCATGTAGCGTTTTTGCTTTTGTACTTTAAATCTTGTTATATACTCTTTTTTTCCTGCTCCCATTGTGCTTTTTAAGTCATCAAGATAAAATTTGCGCACTTTTTGTACCAACTGTCGAATTGGAGTCTCTTCTTTAGTCTTTGCTTTATTTATCACTCTTTTTACTTTTTCAGCTGACCCTTCTTTATTATTTTCGTTATTCTTTTTTTCTCTCCTGTACATATTAAGCTTTAATTTCAATAAATTGTTCTCCTTTTTAAGCTTCTTAATTATTCCTATAAGGGACTTTCTTTTCTTCTGTTCTATGTATCTAATTCTTCGGAGTTTTACCTCAGCTTTAGGAAATTCGTTTAATTTTAATTGATCTCCACACTTTACCTCTATTTCATTGCAGTCATTAATAGTTGCATCAATAGTCACTACCTCAGGAACCACTGGCTGTTTTTTAGACTCTTCTTTCTTTTTGTATTTTTGTCTGTATTTCCTGGAAGCTTCGCGCCATTTCTTCCGTTTTTCCCGCTGATCGCGAGGCGATTCTTCATTCACACTTTTAATTTTTTTCTCATCCTTTCTTTTCTGATATCTTTTTTTTCTCTTTCTTTTTCCAACTTGTAGAGAACTGGATCTTCCTTGATTTCAGCGTATCTCTTTCTTCTAGCAATCTTTTGTTTCTCCAACCGTATAATTTCCTTTCCTTTTCCATGATTTATCTAAAAAATAAACAAAATTTACTTACACCAATATTACATCATCATCATATCAGCTTGTTGTTGTTCACTGCTGAACATAGGCCTCCCCCAGAGATCGCCAATCATCCCGGTCTTGGGCAGCCTGCATCCATCCGCTGCCAGTTACCTTCTTCAAATCGTTGTTCTTCACACTACGCTTGCACAAACGCGTTACTAAACGCTTTTTAAGCAATATAAACTAGAAATAAATATACTTTTCGAGTTATAAGCTTGTTAATGGCTGGTTAATAGCTATTACCCTCACACCACTAACTTGCCCGTATGTCGCATCACTAGCTTACCTTACATGATACATTATTTTAAATCAGCAAGTTTTGATCAATTCCAATATTTTTTTAAAGCAAACATCACATATTATAATTGTAATCAGAATTCATATGAGATAAACACACAGTATGTCATTACCATTCACACTGTATCATTACCATTAACACAGAACAAATGGTAATGACGAGGATGGTTATGACGAAATGACTTCTAAAGATTTTTTTTTATAAATACCACACTGCAAAGCGCTCGATCCAGCCATTTTTTAGACCTTGTACATAAAACGCACAATCGTGAATATTTTAAAAAGATTTAGTATTGATGCTTACCTGATGTTCTCCGTTATCGGTGATGATTTAAATACTTGAAAAACTGTCCACAAGCTTATGAAACTCGAAAAATTTTACACTGCGTGAATAAAATTAACAACGTGCGGTGCGCTCCGTTTCGTAGAAGAGACTGAGGAAAGGAGGGGTGGCGTCGCTATCGTTGTAGGTAGTTGGAACATTCGAGAAATACAAGTTTGACGATGCCGAGACGGTGTTGACGTATTTCCGTAACAACATTTCATTTATTTATTATTATATGTTATTAGTTATCAAATCACTCCATGGTTTATTATGTTAATCTAGATAATGTGTAATTTCAAAAAATGAATATAAAAACGGAAAGTACATTGGCAATTTTTTGGAAGTAATTGTGGAAGTTTAATACTCGATTTTTTTTTGCAAGTGGTAATGACGTTAGGTGCGTGTTTATTTAAATAATACATTAAATAAAGGGAGTATACTATTTATGATACTGGCGCCTTACGTAAAAACATGTAAGAAACGTAATGTAAAGGAAAATGGGCAAAATCGTATGGCGCTTGGTCTATCAGCGGCCAGGAACAATTTTTTATTTTTTTGGTGTATTATCACCCTACAAACACCCTCAAGAAGTTTTATATCTGTGGTGTAATTATTAATGGAATTAAATACATTTCTATAGATATGTCAGCCTGTGATTTAGCGTATTATAACTAAGGTTTAGTTTAAAAATAAGGAAATAAAATAAAATGACTTGTAGACTTGATTACAAATACATTTACTACTATGACAAAACATCGCCAAAAATAATAATAATGATAAAGTCATCAGAACTCAGTGCTATTATTGTACATTAATACATTACGGCATTAGTACGGCTAGACATCAAGATGAGGATATTTTATTGCCGTCATCAGGATACACTGTACATTATTGTAGATAAATACATTTAATGTACAATAATAGCACTGAGTTCTGATGCCTAGCCCATGCCAGATACCACACTACACACATAACGTGTGCGCAGCAACCGATTGTGCGCCTTCCACTCATACAACTGCAATAATAATGAGCTATTGCTTCTATATTTTGTCTTTCTCGATTAATTACAATATAAGAATAATATATTCTGGACCTTGCATGTCTAGATTGTATACGCACACGTAATAACCAAATGTCTTCTTCTTGAATAAAATCTCTGAGCTGACTTACGAGTATTTGTCGCTCTCGGTATACTTCAATATTGTACAAGCTTTCAACTAAGTGTTCAGCGTAGTAGCTGCGAGCCAACTTGATTTGGTATGTGCCAAGTGCAAACAGAATTAGGTCTTCTTCAGAAAAAAACCGGGAAGTCTTCAAAAATAGGTTGATCGCTGCTGAGTCTTTCAAATGATGCCCTCTTTCTATTCATGTTATAATGGATAACATAGTCCGCTAAGAGGTTCGGTATTTCAAAGCGTTCATTAATTATATTCACGAAAGACGATGCATAAATACTATCTTGTATTGGTGTCTGAAATGCATTGATGAGTGCCGCTGCGTTTTGGAAGTCCTCGAACATGTGACTTAAAGCGCGATTAAAATATTCTTGCCTAAACAATTTAAAGTCTCGCTTGAACCTGCCATTTATAACTTCCACTACCCAGCGACATAGAGTGACCAGCCTAGTTCTATTGGCCTGTTCAGTAGTAAGCTGGTCTGCACCGCAGTCTTTGGTTTCGGGCATATAGGTACTGTAGTTGAATCGCTCCAAATCGCCACAGACGTCTCTCAGACCCACGATCTAAAATGAATATATCGCCAGCCCGGTAAAACCAATGAAATGTGCCTTCTTCGCCATTTATTATTCTTTCCAAAATACTGGCATCTGAGTGGGTAACATCAATTATATGCCCATCGGAACACACCATTAAGAACGGTTTTAATAGATTTTCGTATTTGTGTAGACTGTAGGTCTCTCACTGGAACGAAAAGTTGGAGCTCTTCTGGATATAAATATATGTTCCATCCATGATTGTTACTGAGTTCCTTTCTTCTGGAGATTTCCAAATAACGCGTTTGGTACAATACAATTGCGGTCAGCGACCATTCTTCTATTTAAATGGTCGAGTCCCAGGTGTCTTGGTTTAAAATACAGAGATATAGCATCACGCGCGGTTTTTAATTGCCTTTCTAGAGTTCTTCTACTTACGTTAAAGAGCGTGAGCTAATCTCTAGTTGCTATCACTAGTTCGCAACTTCATAAAATAAATGGCTAGTTTCGTTTTGGCGCACAAGTATTTTATAAAATGGGTTTGTACTTTTCTTGCATTTATTATCTAAGTATTTTACCTATATGTATTTTTTTTTTTTCTTAATGAGCTGCAATGTTACGTTCATAGTAAAAGTTAGTCCTTAGTAATAGTACTTTCATTTAATACCTATCTCGTTGTTGGCCGCTCATAGACCATTTTGCTCTTTCTCCTTTAAAAAAAAATGAAGTTTTGATATTTAATTTATTATTAGCATATATTCGCCAATAATGGAATTCCGCGGATTGACCCATCACAGCGCGGTGAAGCAATTACGTCATCATTCATGGCGCGATCGTGATAGGCGCAAGCAGCCGGTAGGTCCGGCGCACACCTGTGGCACGTGTCACTGCAATGCGTAAACAACTTTTCGCGCACTGGGGATAGTAGGTAATTAGATACGTAACAAAAAACACAACCAGGGCTCAAGTCTCTGTCTCTTCATTGTGAGTTTTTGACAGATTTGCCATACAAACACTGTCAAATACTCACAATGGCGAGACCATTCTGACACTATTGTAATAGCACACTTGAGGCCCTGACCGCACGAGTGCCGGTACAGCTATCATGTAGATGTACTTGGCGTACATAAATAAACGGACAAATCGAAAGATATGTCAAGTCCCTTCTGCCACGTCGAATTCTTCTCTAGGAACCGCTATCGATTTCTTCCACAGCTGCTCCACTTTACAGCTAATTTTGACGAATATTTTGAGATGATGACCTTGACATCTCTCAGGGACTGCTCCGTAACATCATCAAAATCATGTTCAAAGATATAAACCGAAACAGCTCTTCATTCCGCGTTTCCTTTGGGTGTTTTAGCAATTCTTCGAAAAAATCTATTTTTGAGACGGTGAAAACTGTTTATCGAAAAAAAAAATTGTTGTGCAAATAATTCGCAATATATTTTTTTACTAATTACTACTAGATACTTGTGAGAATCATATAAAATAGATTCTACAGAGTGGACATGAGCGGACATGTAATTTTTTGACCATTGATTAAAAAATATGGGTGAAAAAGTCCACTTTTATCTAAAAGATTAATTTAATAAAATTATAGAATGAAGTTCCTGTGATAAAAATTAATTAAAACAAAACTACTGACCCATATGTACACAATCCATCACAAAAACACTATCATAAATTTCTTTTAGTTACTTAAATAATGTTATCAATGATGGTGTAAAAACGCAAATGAATGCACTTTGAATTATCAATTCTTTAAATACTTACCTTAATGTCGGTCCTAATGAGGGTAGTTACGAAAATTTATAGGTGTATTCCTTAATGTATAGGGCTAATGAGTTCATATTCGTAATTAACTACTAGAAATTGAAGAGTTGTTTTTGTCCAGCTAGTTTGTTCTACACGAATCATAGTGCGCCGATCCCCGTGGCCAAGCCGTTATTTACGTTTTGAACACGAAGCTTTTCGCCTCCTCTAAATATTCGCGGCACACACAGTGCGAGGGTTGTGAAACTACACAGTGAATATAGAATATATTTCGGACTAAGCTTGAGTATCATAGTAGATACAATTTACTCGTACTGTGATATAGTGCTTTTCCCAACAAGTAACCAAATGTTTAGTTTTAGACTATCAAAATCAAAAAAATCAAAATATTTTATTTCACATAAACCTACATGGGCACTTATGAAACGTCAGAAGCTAGGTGCACTATAATTCTTAACATGTTTGTAAATATCCTGATATGTGAAATTAATATTTTCAGGTACTTCATTGCTGCAAATATGTTTTATAATAGGTTATTAATTTAGTTATAATACACACTTAATATATAGTTATAAGAATAGAAAAAAACACTGAAAATGAGTTAGAATATACCTTTGTACTATAGGTTCCCCAGATGTAGATTAATCTTATCTTCTTCACCTGGAAACAGGTCTTCCCTCATGTTAAAATTCCTCATGTAAATAACCACCACGGTCCAGATGAAGAAGCACCTATTCTGTCGTTGTTAGAGGAAGGCGATATCTTTGTTTTATATCGGGGATTTAGTGATTCTATACCAGATTTGGAAACCTGTGGTTACTAAGCACATATTCCACCATCCAAAAGTCGCAATGAAACCCAATTAAACACAGTTATAACTATAGTCCAGTCAGTGTAGTCTATAGTGTAGTGATCGAAATTATAAACGGTCACTTTAAGAGAGATTTTCAGACATACATATTTTAACAAAACAGCGACTAATGCAATGAATGATTTTAGAATCGCCGCTTCTCTGATCAACGACACACAACAACCAGTGGCAGGTGACACAGTCCATATTCAGACGCATTTATTGAAAAAAAAAATTACACAAACATTCATTAATCCAACCTGCTGGCACATTATGTCAATACAAATAAATCGCCAAAGGGTAGCATTTGAAAGACGAGAAGCCAATCTAACCTGTCTTGATGACATCCCAAGGCTGACCAACGAGGAGTTGATTCTATTCACTGTTGGTACTTCACACGCTCGTACTGCTACGAGCATATTAGAGCGAATGGAGTATATGAAAAAGAGGTCTTCAGGAATCCCAATCAAATAGAAATTGATGGATTAGAACATAATGTTTTATTGAGAGGTCGCATAAGCTCGCAACATGCCCGATTCAAAACATATTATACACATATTATGTATAATCTTCATACAAGGTATGAAGGGCTGCAACAACCAGCTGCGTTTTTAGATAGCGTTCTAATAGATTTAGAAAATGTATAAGTAGAACAAAGAAAATGTTTTATTTTTTTATTTAAATTAAATGTGATTTTGAAGTAGCAGCCCGCACATCAAGCTACACGAAACTGTCAAATTTCTCCAAACGATGTGAAACTTTAAGAAAGTTCAAAGTCGAACGTAAAAATTTGACAATTGTAACTTGATGTGCTGGCCACCGTACTAAGTTGTTTTATTTTTATTTTGACAGACTGCTTATCATCATACAATAATAATATTCATACTATCGCCGTTGAAACTACGCAAAATATGTAGATTGGTTTCGTAACAAAAACATACTGTAAATCAAAAACCCATCTTCTCTCTCTTGGGGATAGTTTTAGCGAAAACAAAAATGTAGCTTAAAAACATAAATACAATACAATCATTCTATTCTTATTTATAATATACTGTAACCCTACCTCACCGTGCATGAATTATACCCAAAGTCTCAAATTCAGATAATTTATGTAAACAAAGGGGATCACATATCAAAAAAAATATCTTCGTGATGGTAATTCACATAAAATGGCGAAAAAAGAGGTTCCATTTTCTTTTAAGTACTGAATTTAAGAAATAATAATTAAAAAATAATCATACCGTAATTATTTTTATAAATTTTCGGTTTAAAAAAAAGTTATTAAAAAAAAAGAGATTTTCTGGTATAAAATATTTTATGATACTGGTAACAATGCAGGAGATCCAAACATTATCACATTTTTTACATCTTCAACAACACTTAAAATACAACTCTCATTCATAGATTCATATTGTAAGTAGCATATCTAGCCAAATTTTGGATGAAAACGGCTGTAAACTGTTTCGAGTGGAAATCGATTTTGGGAGGCCTACATCTAGCAGTGGACTTAAAAGGGCTGATTATGACGATCATAGGCCGCGTCTCTGACACACTCCATAAAACATTGTTTGGCAACGGTATTTTGTTTGCATAGTTCTTATAATTAATTCACTTTAATTTCATAGATAATTATTTACAAAAAAAATATGATGAAATGTTTTGCACCACTGTCCTGTCATTTTGACAGTGACATTTCTTGACATTACTTTGTTTACATAAATTATCTGAATTAGAGACTTTGGGTATAGTTTAATCGACTCTGGGTTTTTGGTCCATACATTTAGTAGCATTCATCCTTTCATCGTTAATTTTGGGGTGCGCCAAAGTTCACCAAAATTTTCAACTCCGATAATTGGTAATCCGAAAATGTTCTTCCTAACATTTTTCATCCTAACAATCACAATTCCTAACTGCTCTGTCTCTAATGTTCATAATTCCGAAGCATTCAACTTCATAATGTCAGTAGCAATAAACATCTATTATACTTTTATTTGTTTTCCTATATTTTCTCAACATAACCATCTTTTACACTATTATTCAGTCATATCTTTTTTATTTAGATTTCTTTTTATTCATAATAATCAAGTGCTTGCTTCGCACTCACTAATTATATGAATTGGTTTTTTGTGTTTATTAATTAAAGCGTCTTCTTTAATTTTATTTATCGCGGTGTGTACCTGCAAAGATATCCATAGGTTAGGTTAGAACTGTGACCAACTAAGTGCGAGCCGAGCGAGCGAAGCGAGCGGTGCCGCGGCAGCGGCCGGCGAGCGCTACCTCGAAATTGGTCGCGAAATTTTTCTAAGTATTTTTTGATAGTGCCCCCAAGACGACACTCTGACCTGAATGAATATTATGGTAATTATGTTTAGGGATAAAAGCGTTATGATAAGAAACAGTAGGAGTTTAAATATATTTACATTAATGATATTATTAATTACAATTTTCGGAAACATGAGTGTTATGAACATCGCCGGGAGCACTACAAATAGTATGAATGAAAAACTTTAGGATGAAAAATTTTAGGAAGAGTGATCATTCGGATTACAAATCATTAGGAAGAACAATTTCGGGTAAAGAACTTTAGGTGAGCCAATATGGACCCTTAATTTTGATCAAATCCATATTAACCTCAAAGTGAACATTATCTCATAATGAATTGAGATATGAGTGAGATTAATCTGTTTTTTATATTTACGTTTTCTCGATAAATACATTGTTTCATAGCTGAAACCGACGGCAAATTAACTCATTATTGGAGCAGTTTCCCAGCACATCTTGGACAATGTTACAAGTCTTTTTTTATTCAGTTCCTGCATTCATCTTTTAAGTTATATATATAGACATTCTCAGTGGCTCAGGTTCGTGATTATGTATTGGTTTTGTTGATAATATTGGTCATTGTTGATTGTTGTTTGTTGTTGTTGGTGTTGTATCTTCATATAATTTAGTTTTCAATGTTGCATTACATCCATATAATTGATATTTTTTTAATTCACACCTCCAATAATAATTCTCACTGCACACTGTGTTTTTTTTTTTTCATATGTGAATCTATCCAAAAACAATTTTAATCCTCCTTTATTATTGGCGAATATACGACACTGGTGCCGATTCCCTTGTTCACAAACTAAACGAAATTTAAGTTCAGTGCATCTTTGTCTTTCTATTTCATTATAAAAAGGACAGAAGATAAATTTTAGTTTAGTCCTGTCAAATTAATCAGCGCTTGACGTAAATTGACGTAATTTTAGTCTGCAAGTTTTTAATCACGTCTAAACTTGTATGGAGTAGTGACAGGCGCTGATTAATTTGACAGAACTAAACTAAAATTTATCTGCTGTCCTTTTCTTAATGAAATAGAAAAAGATGCACTGAACTTAAATTTAGTTTAGTCTGTGAACAAGGGAATCGGCACCACTGTATGTTATTATATTCGTTTTCACTCATTGTCAAAACAAACAACTTGGATATTATAATATTTACCTAATAATGTGCACGTGGTTGTACAATATATAGTAAAACAAGCAGTATGATGATACCTAATTACTTACTTTATTTTCCTCAAGGATAATAACTGTAAGCAATCACAACTATGCAATTATGAGTAGGAAAACGCATCTGTTATTAGTTTTTAAATTCTACCTCCTCATGCTAAATATAATATTATACTTCTCTGTGACGAGCAACTATGTGTTTATTTGGTCTGCTATTCAGTTTTACAAGGCGTTTTTATTTTGGAATTCTAATTAATCGTTACTTTAATAATCGGAATTCGTATTTTTGAAGTTTCGAATTATCATTAAGTCGGACTTTTTGTTATTCGATCTATTGAAACTCGGTATTTTGAGAATAGTATTTATAAACGTTAGGAATATTGAAATTTTGGAATTATAAAAATGGGATGAATGATAAAGTTGTTATATTAAAATTTTTGAACCATTCGCAATTATGAAAATCGGTATTTTGAAATTCGTATTTGTGACTGACGGAATAAAGCTTTTCGTATTTATGTGGTGTACCCCCCTGTTAGCGACGCGCAAATTTTTTTTTAGAAAATAAGTAGCATCAGTAGTTAAGAGGCGGCACACGCTGATATACTTGTCACACTGTGGCCAGTCTGCCACCGAATGCTAATCAATGCGCACGCCGAATATTATATTTTTGCGCACGCGGCCATCTTTCTTGTTAAAAGTTGAATAAAAGTGTTTCTTAAAAGTTTATCTGTATTTTCGTTGCGAAAAAGACAAACCAGTTAAATCCTGCAGCACCATCCTTAACAAAGTGGTCCTTCGAGCGGATCTGCAATGATCCACACTCCAGGCGTGTAAACAAAACGAGCAACGTGTTTCGCAACAGAATAAAGCTGCAGAAAACACCCAAGCTGAGCAGCTCAAGCATATTGTGTCGCAACGTGCTTCGCAATGGTAGATCTATCGTCACCTAAGCCTGAAACGAGACCTCTGACTGGAATTTTCTTCAGTCTAAGAAGTTGGATTGTGGCTTCTGTAATAAAACAAGCCTGTGAACCTTGGTCTAGTAATGCTCTAACTGTTTGAAATTCACCCGTCTTGGACTCGGCTTTTATTATCGCTGTGGCTAATAAAACCTGTCTGGGTTTGGAGATCTTGCCCGTAGACAAGCATGCGACTATCGGATTATCACTAGTTGAAGAACTAGTGTTATCTGTAGTCGGCTTTATGGTAGCATCTGGGCCTTCATTCTGCCCGTTAGGTACTCCATTAGGGTGTAGCAATGAATGATGGCGCTTGTTGCAAACTTTACAGACAGTCTGTTTTTTACAGTCGTGAACTCAATGATTGCTGCCTAGGCAATTAAAACAGATTTTATTTTTTGCTACAAATTCGCGTCTACTTTCTGTGGGCTGTTTTGCAAATTGCTTGCAAAAACAGAGCTTATGAATTTCCGTGCAATATTCACAACGCATATTGGATGACTTTGTGGCTAGCATAGCCTTAGAACTAAATACCTGTGAACTACTACTGGCCTGGTGAGCCACGGCCTTCCTCGGCTCTATACATTCCAATGCGCGGAAACGACTTTCAAGAAATATCTTAAGTTCTTCAAAGGTGGGCAACTCGTTGCTGGAGTCGCTAAAACTACTTAACTCCCATTGTTTTCGCGTTTCATTATCTAATTTGAACGTTACTATATGGATGATGATAACGTCCCATGTGCTCACATTGATTTTTAGATATTTAAGCGCATTAAGGCAGTCACTTGTGGTATCTAACAGCTCCTTTATTGCGGTAGCTGATTCTACATTCAATCGTTTCTGACTGAACAACATTTTTAATATACAATTGACTAGGTACTTTTTATTAGCATAACGATTTTCTAACTGAGACCAAAATTCGCTGTAGTTGGCATCTGTGATTGGTGTATGCCTAATTAACTGTTCGGCTTCACCAGTGAGGTGGCCTTTAAGATAGTGCAGTTTTTGCACATTATCTAAAGATGTGTTGTTATGTACTAGCGACTTAAAAAGATCGTGAAAGGCTGTCCATTCACTGTATTTGCCGGAAAAATTGGGAATTGTGATCTTGGGCAAATTTACAAATAAATTGGATGGCTTCGAAGAATTATTATTGTTAGATCCACTATCTTGTGGTAGCGGTTCTCTAGGATTAATCTTATTTAACGTTGATTTCATATGACATTTATATGATATATACGTATCTTCAGTAGCATCGTATGTATCGATCACCTTTTGACCTATGTCTTCAATTTTAAAACGCCCATATAGTTGGAATTTGGTTTCCTTAAATGAAGACCAATCGTTTTCTAATAATTCTAGCCTTGTCTCTATATATTCTATTGTGAGTCTCTCTTTTGGACTCTTTTTAAAATTAGTACAAGCCTTTTGTATTACATTTTGAAGGTCTTTCAAAATATTAATTTGACCTTCCATTGTGAACAACAACAATTATAAAAGTCAATAGCAGCGAAAAATATTACAAGTGTTTTTTCAAAACAAACACTAGTAGAAATCGGGCATAGGTTCCCCGTTCCACCGTTTATACAAAACTATTCTAAGTCCTAAATAAATTATCTAACATGCACAATTGTAAAGCTAAGTCTAAATATTTTGCAAAAACTTACAAGTAAAAATCCTCTTTAAAATAAAGTTCAAAATTGCATGGCAAAATCTTCTTAATCACTGCTACTATTATTTAATAAATTGTACTCACGTTTGCACTTCACTCACACACTTGCAAGTTTAAATCCGTAATGGTACTAGTGGCGCCCACTGGAGTGCCACTTTGAACTTCGACTGTCGGTTGCTGCCGCCGATCTCGTTCAATTTGCTTAACGAAGCTGCCGCCTGAACCGAAGCACTGATCTTCTGTTGAACTACTAGTAGCGCCCTCTGTGGCATCACGTTGAACTAATCCACAGTGGCTGAGCTCGTCCACCTTGCTGGACCAAGCTGTTGCTGCCTCTGCGGGATACCCGGTACTTTTGTCGCAGCGATCCACTGCGAGTACACTGGGGTGCGGTCCAAGGCTGGCACCGCTAACTTCAAAAACTTCAGACTTCAGGGTCTGATCCGGCTCGAAGGACCAATGTTTATTACCGAGCTGGTAATGAGTTGAACTATCGAACTAATGTGCATACTAATAGGGTTGAAAATAAAACCACAATTGTGTACCGATCTAAGCTGGTATATTTAATTAAAATTGCGAGACCCCAACCAAATCGCGTGGTAAGTCTTGAGTGTTTTATATGTATAATATAATTTATAACGTGTAGACATAAGTATATATATTTTAAACTAATACAATTATTTTGTTTAAGGACCTCACTGACACTACAAATAAAACCTCACTGCGGCCAATGTAATCCAGATGAAACACGAAATTCAGTTAATATTATTATAAATAATGCTTGCAATGAAGCAGCATTGGGAAGAGAACCAGCTCCAAGAATCTATAACAGAGCTCTAATTACATTAAAAAATCAAGGCCTGCATTTAGCTTCAAAAAGTAGTATACCTGAATTTCAACAAATAAAATCAAGCATTTATAGAAACAGAAATAAGCTAGCACACGTAAAAAAAATATGCGCGAAAACTGTAGAGGAAGTCGAGGTTCCCAATACTTTTTCAGAATTCTTACTCGCTGATATCCGTCACAAAAAAAATGGGAATATTAGTGTTTTGTTCAAGTGACACCCGAGAAATTATGAAAAATATAAAACATATTTTTATGGACGGGACCTTTAAATCATGTCAAAGTCCTTTTCAACAGCTTTTTACTATTCACGGGGACATCGGCAGTGACATAAATAACACGAATGTGATCCCTTTGGTGTACGCGTTCATGAGTCACAGGACTAAAAAAGCTTATTCAATTTTATTTGATTTGATTGTGTCCCAAATTCCAGAGTGGAAACCTGCAAAAGTCACGATAGATTTCGAAGAAGGCACAATGAAAGCGAAAAATGAAGGTTACAATCAAAGGCTGCTATTACCATTACGTGAACAGCTTGTGGCGCAAGGCATAAACCCTGGATTTAAGTAAAGACAAACGGAACAGAAGAATAATTTCGCTATGCGCCAACTTAGCATTGCTTCCAGAAAATGAAATTGTTTCAGGATGGGTGTGTATTCAAAATGAAATGACGGAGAATTGTCAATCCATGATGAAGTTTAAAGAATATTATGATAATTACTGGATGAAGGGTGATTATCATAGAATTTGGTCTGCGTATGGCGAACGCTACCGAACAAATAATGCCGTAGAAGGGTGGCACCATAAAATAAATAACCTTGTAACAAAAGGCCATGTAACCCTATTGCAAAAATTGCATATTTTACAGGACGATTCTGTATTGTCTTCATATCGAAATGATATTCTTCAGAGACCTTCCACATCAAAGAAAAGTTCTAAAAGGAGGAAAATTGATTTATTCAATGACGATTATATTATTAATGCTCAAATGCAATTAACATGTGGACAAATTAGTGTTGGACATTTTTTAGAAAAAATGCGCTAGTTAATTACATTTAGTATTTGATTATTACATTTTTTATATTTGATTATTAGATAAAAATCATGGTAATCATATAATATTTAATATATATCTTTGATGGATTACATGTATTCGTAGTTCTTTTTGTCTCTGCTTATTGAGATAAGTAAGACAGACAAAATTATATTTGATCATGTATATTTCACCAAAGATGTACAAGTATGTTTCTATACGACACTAACAACAATTTTGACATGTCCCATTTGATTTTTGAAATGAACAAAAATTGAACAAAAATTAATTTATATGTATAATAAATGATTTATTATACATATAAATTAATTTTTGTTCTTTCTGGTTAAGCTTGTTGAGATAAGCAAGACAGAAAAATATTAGATTACATTTCATATTTCATTATTACATTATTTTTTTATAGGTGAGGAAGCCAGCTTATAATTTATAAGTTTTTCAACTGTTTATTTGATCAAAGATATGCTATAGATGTACAAATATAAGTACACGAATATATATTTTTTAACGAACCAAGCGTTTTTTATTTTATTACGAAATTAGTAAAACATTTAAATGTAGTAGAACTATTTTTAAATCTAATTAGTTCGACGGTCGAACAAATGAGGAAAAAAATTCTCACTAGTTTGACGGTCGAACAAATGAGAAAAAAAAAATCTCACTAGTTCGACGATCGAACTAATGAATCGAACTAATGGGAATAAACGCGGCACCGCTCGCTACGCTCGCTCGGCTCACGCGTGGGTGGTCACAGTTCTAACCTAACCTATTTCACCCAGATAAAATAGGTACCTATAATCTGCCGCAGATTTTTTTTCACTATTGTCTAATTATCTAGGTGCAGGCAGATTGTATGATTCATCATTTTGAACTGGGTGAAATAGGTTAGGTTAGGTTAGAACTGTGACCAACCGCGCGTGAGCCGAGCGAGCGTAGCGAGCGGTGCCGCGGCAGCGGCCGGCGAACGCTACTTCCAAGTTACTCGCAGAGTTTTATGGATCTTCAGGATTTTAAGCTTTCGAGCAAATGAACAAAAAGACATGTGGGTTTTTTAGATTTGATGTTCTAAAGTTACATCTAGCAACTTTTGATCAGTCGTTCATTTGATGTCACATACATTGGGATTCTAAAATTTTTCTAAATAAAACATTTGGTCATTTAAATTTTGTTATTTCGTTTATTGTTCTTTTGAAATTTGCTCGAGAAAGTTTTGATTTTCTAATATGCAACCGAACATAGCTATTGCCTAAGGCGCACGTTCTGTTCTCGGCGCCTTAAAAAATCAGGCTTTACGCGGTGATATAACAAAATAATTAAGGTTTATTAACAAGTGTTGATGATGGATTCTGGTGATGGAAGTATGTAGTTTAATTTATAAATTGTTTTACTAATGTTTATATCTTTTGAATCTTTTTCGTGGCTTAAATTAGAAACAGTAAAAATTATGAAAAAAATATCGAACTAGCTTAATAAATGAGTAACTTTCATATATTTCCGGGCTAGTCCGATTAGGAAAAGTAATAGAATCGTAATCAAGGATAATCTAGAAAGTTAATAATGAACAAAAATGTTGCGGAAGCAGAGCATTTATTTCTTAAAGATTTTTTTCTTCAAGTTTACCCACAGTTTTAATAACCAACCAATGAATTACTATATTTTAAAACAACATTCATTTTGTTCCAGATGCATCAAATAAAATATTCACAAGGAAAGAATTGTACAACATTTATACTACAGCGCAATTATAAGCAAATTGACAAAAAAAAAAATACTATTTAGAAGATTCTATTTTTGAAATAACCAAATGTGAAAGAAGTGTTTTAAAACATAAACTATCTCATTTTAAATAATAAAAAGTTCATACATAAATGGACGCCTACAGAAAAAGAGACGCGTTTGAGGCAAAGAATGGACTTTGGTTGCAGGGGATCATTACAGTACCGGTGGTGACGTCATATTTACCTGAGACTAGTAACGATAACAATAGAAGTACTCGCGGTCGACCGTCAAAATGTTTCGTTGAATCGAGTAAAACATCTAAACGTAGGAAAACAATGGAGATAAGAAAACAGCTTGCTGCCAGCCAATTAACATATGCCACGCAAATGAGCTTGCGAGCTTCAGGAAACGTGGTCGCTTCGGATATTTTGAAGGATATCACAAAATCGCCAACAAGGGCGTTAAAGTTTCGAAAATCTGTCACTCAAGCAGAAAGCCTTAAAAATAAAAAGCTCTCGCCTACAGAAGCGTTATCTGTGTTTATAGGAGATTTTACAAGAAGACAGTACAATATCATTGTGTAACAGGGAAAGCGAGCCTTGTCTGCTGTACTAGAGATACAAAAAGCTAAAAACAATGTTGTCCTAAGATTGAACGTGTTACGTCAACATGTGCAGAGGTGAAGTTACAAGATCTTTTAGACCATATGTGTTCTCGACTTTGTCTTTATTTGACGGAAGTATTTGAAACATGCAGCCCCGAAGATTTAGATGATTTAGAACTGATTAGTAAATGGGGATGTGACGGTTCTCAGCAGAGTCAATTCAAACAGTTTGAAAATATAACATTCTCCGATGCAAACATATTCCATCCGTTTCATACACCAAACAAAAAATGTAACCCTAGATGAGATTCAGTATATAAAAAAAAGACGTGTGGCACTCGGGGACTGCCGCGGTAAAGCTATTGCATAGCATTTTGTATCAACTTATGCAATTATAATTATTTATTTATTTTATTTATGCAGTATTTCTTTTTCTTTGATATACTTTCTATATACTTTCTTTGATATACGGTATTCTGGATTCGGTCCCCGCGCTCAAGGCCCGCGATAGAAGCTATGCAATAGCTTAAAAACAAAATAAATAATTGCTGAACGTCGTAAAAGTGTATAACTACGTAAACAAAGTCAAATACTATTCAAATATAAGCATAATAACAACTTTAAAATAGACGAAAGTGTTGAACCTAAAGTAATTTTAAATAAAAAAAGAGTGACAAACTGTTTTGACAGCGAAAAAATTCCATGTACATGAGTCATTTCCAACCGTCTAGTCCAGTTTAAAAATTGTTCAACTGGAATGGTATCAACTATTTGGCAAGCTTTAATTAAGTCATTGTAGCCTTGCGGTGCAACAGGGGAACTGAATATACTCATAATCGGCTGGTCGTGAGTTCAAACCCCACTATCATCAATCACTTTTTGTGAAGATCATAATTTTATAAACTAATATTTATAAGAATAAAATACGCAGTACACAGAAAAAAGGAACTGCCAGAAATTATTAGATCACTAGAGGGTACTGGTGTAGTAAAATAACCGTCGGAGTGGGGAGCGTGAGGTTTTTTCGTTGCGGAATTTCTGGATTCGGTCCCCGCGCTCAAGGCCCGTGATAGAAGCTATGCAATAGCTTAAAATCAGATAATGTTTTGCGTGGATGTGACGCATTTTTCCCCCATAGTTCTCAAATTATTATTTTTTGTGTTTATGTTCTTTATTGCGTCATGTTTACCGCAAATAAACGTTTTTTCTTTCTTTCTTTCTTTTCAGATAAAAGACCTAACCAAATCGAAAGTAATTGTTAATGAAACGGAATACCAAATTAAAAACACTCTACTGTTCACTATGGTAGATGGAAAAATATAAAATGCTGCAACTAATACATTATCTACTATGCGATGCTATTTGTGTGGTGCGACCTCGAAAGCTTTAAATGATTTAACAGTTAAGAGAAATGTGAACTTCGAATCATTAAATTTTGGCCTTTCCGTGCTTCATGCTAAAATAAGATTGTTTGAAAGTATTCTTCACTTAGCCTATAAGATCCCTATCGGAAAATGGCAAGTTAGATCTCATGAGGATAAAAACACTGTAGCAGAAACCAAGAAAAGAATACAGCAGAAATTCAAAGACGTGATGGGGCTCTTGATTGATACACCGAAAGCAGTATTCGGAAACACGAATGATGGTAAGTCAGCTCGCAGATTTTTTGTGGATCCAAAATTATCTAGTGAGTTAACCGGGGTGGATGAAACATTGATATATCGATTAAATGCGGCACGGTTGGCGCAGTGGTTAAGCGATTGACTGCGGCGCTGCGTGTCGCGGGTTCGATCCCCGCACGGAACAAATATTTGTATGATCTACAAGTAGTTGTTCCGGGTCTGGCTGTTTGTGTATGTGCGTTTAAATGTTTGTAAACGCACCCACGATACAGGAGAAATTCCTAGTGTGGGGCAACGTTTTTAAAAAGAAAAAACAAACAAACAAACAAACAACAAACAAAGGTAATTTTGGAGGCCATTTCAAGACAACATGAGATTGATGTCGCTAAATTTGAGAGTTTTGCTTACCAAACGGCTCAGTTATATGTCAGACTGTATAACTGGCACCCGATGACGCCAACCATGCACAAAATTTTTGTGCATGGTGCGGAGATAATTTCTCATGCTCTATTATCAATCGGGCAACTTTCCGAGGAAGCAGCAGAAGCCCGAAACAAACATTTTCGGTCCTACGGGCTAGGATTTGCACGCAAATTTTCACGGGAACATTGCAATAAAGACGTAATTAACAGATTACTTTTAAGCTCGGATCCTTATCTTTCCTGCATACGCACATGCCAAGAAAAAAACTCAACCGTTTTGTACTGAAACTATTGAACTACTACGCCCTCTGGAATCTGGAGTAACTGGAGATGAAAGCGGAGGTATTCTGGACGAGGAAAATTCGGAAAATGATGAATATAGTGATAGTGATTAAAGAAGATTTTGTATTATGTATGCTTTTATTAAAAAGTATAAGTCTGTATTATTTTGTCTGCCGTACATTGTTTAAAATACGGTTAAACCCATAAAGTAGTTTCAGAGATATCGGACAAAAACCTGCGAAATGATGTCTCTTCCAAACGAATAAAGATATAAAAATCTTTCTAAGAGACAAATGTCACTGGTTTATCAACGATTTTTTTTTGGGGTATGAAAACTGAAAACATCTTTCAGTCTTACAATAAAACAGATATTTGTAATTAAGCTTAGCATTTCTTCCCAGTTTAGTAATTAAATACTGCATAATAATAGGGCTAACCCTACTCTAACGGTATTATAACGTAGTAAATGCTTTAGAATTGTACTACTAAAAATTTTATTTAAAGTTATCAAAAAATACGTCATTACAATACGGCTAAGCTGCATAACTATGATATAATCAAGTAATGACTGTAAAATTAAGGTTTAGCCCCTTGGTTTATAAACAAGTTAAGGCACTTAGTGATCATTATAATCAAGTAATTGTGTAATAATATATTAAGCGGCGTCAAGTTAAACGGTATTGCTTACTTAAAACAAGGCTACTCATACTTCGCTCGCGGTTAGCCGTTTTATAGATAAGCAATGACTTACAATTATTCGAGAAAAAAAAAGAAAACAAGCAAGCAAATTAAACAAATTATTTATTAATCATTTATTTCAAACAATTTTAAATGGTTATCAATAACATAAATAATTATTTTTGACATTTGGGCTTAGTAATATTCATAATTAAATCACAATATTATCTTAATATCAAAACATTCTCTAACTTAAAACCCTGGAGTGAAAAGTGTCTTAAGATAATAAAAAAATATAACCATCTATCTCACTAGCTGCAGTTGTCATAAAACAACCTGCTATAACAATTTTCTTCAGTCTTAAGACTATTATAATAGCTTTCTAAATTTTACAATATAATCAGTCTTTAACTAAAAAATTATCACAATCATGTAATCAACTGAGTCCTCTATATAGAATTAAATCTAATAGGGGTCCCTATTAGGTTTAATATGTAATATAATTAATAATTAGTAATAAATATATAATTATTAATAATAAAGTTAAATGTTAATATAACTACTTAAATGTATATATTACTTAGTGCCATAAGACTAAATAATTATATTATATATTAAATTATTTAGTCTTATGGCACTAAGTAATATATACATTTAAGTAGTTATATTAAAATAAAAAAAGAATTGTAGGTACTTGGGTATTTAAAATGGCTTTCTTAGGTTTAGGTAGTCCTCCTTGAATTTTTGGTCGTTTCTGTGTTATTGTTTGTAGGCAATCCATTCCAAAATACCATTTTATGTTTTGGAATGATAGGCGACAATTTAGTTATTAAGTTAGATTTACGTTCCTCATCAATGCCTTTCGGCTGTGTCCGGAAGCTTATGTTGGTACGTGGATTTCTTAAGTACTTGTCATTTAAAAATTTAAAACTTGAGTATTCATCACTAAAATCATTTTTATACAACATGTCATAACTTGACCTCTTAAACGAGACTTGTGTTATATTTTTCAGATAGACTCTAGGGCATGCTTGCTGAATTCGCCGCTCAGAGACATTATTGGGTAAATTGAGAAATTCATTTGCTTGTAGCGCTTTGACAGTTACTCTGCCATTGTTTGCAGAGGCTACAGCTTCCTCAAAATCTGAAAAGTCATATATTTTACCCTTCTTTTTCATTGCAAGTTCCACTTGATGGTGGAACTGGTCGCAGCTCATGAAGGTGTGGCCGGGTTCGAAGTAGTGTAAAGTTATTGTTTCTGTACTTATAACGTCACTGTTTACTAGGTCGACTAACATGGAATAAAACAGCCAATTCTTGTTCTGTGATGTACAATTATCTAACCAGATATTAACATTCTGAACGTCTCGATGACGAAGGAAAAAACTGTAGTACGCGCTCATAATATCCTCTTGTTTTCTACCGGCTATTCCGTCGTGCCAAATTGCAGCAAGAGGTTTCGATTCCTTTGATATTTTTCCAACCGGTGCAAAGGATTGGTTAAAGAGCGTCAAACGGGGACAAAATATAACCGCTTTGAACATCTCCATTCTAGGCAGCATGATAACTTTTTCTAGATCGCCGCTAAAATAAATACTATTTTCGTTTTGCTTTATAGCTTTGTGAGCATCATAAAGGGCTCTAGCTTTTTTGTATCGATCATGATGCTTAGCCCAAGCCAAGCAAGTGTCACAATCAGGAAAACATTGCTTACGAACATCATGGCTTGTTTCTTTAGTGTGATGTTTGTATGATTCGCACTGTTCGCACTCCTCATTCCCGAGCCGAGTGAAAGATATATTCATTGATTTTAAGTGAGATCGATATAAGTCATAACTGAGTTTTGACTCGGGATTTTTTGAACAAAAGTCTTTATACATAAAATTTATATTAATGTCATTGGGCAAATAACGCCGATTTGGTGCGTGCTCTCTACGGTAATGAGGAGCGCTGGGATTGAATGATTCAACATGTTGGTTGAGTAAATCACGATTAAACGCCGGTTTCTTGGTATGTTTACCACGTTTATCTGTATCTTTTTCAGTATCGAGACAGGTGGTAAGTATAAGATCATTGTTTCTATTGAAACCTAAAGTTGTTAAAAAAAAAATTTTACATACTTGTCTTACGGTTCCGTCATTTTTCTGCAGCGTAAAAGTTCTTTTGGGGTTTCTTTTAGGGTCAGATGTGTACTTACGCTTGGGAATGGCTACAATATAGTTTGACCTTATAAACATTCTCATTTCCCCGCGTTGCAGACTCCAATATGTTTTATTTATATTCTCACGTTCAGATTCATCAAATACAGAACTACATTTTTTTATACATTTCTCGTCACATCCAGGTTTTACAGTATATTTCAAAAGTTTTTGTTTTTTTCTTTGGATTTCTCGCTGTTTCACACTGCTATTGTACTTTTTTCGTTTCCGCGCTGTTGAACCTTCTTCACCTTCATTATCACTGGTGGCTGGGTTGTCAAATGGTGGCATTGATATAATAACAGCAGCATCAGTCGACGCTCGTCTCTTTTTGAAAACAGGATCGTGAACAGCAGCTCTTTCGCCATTGTTAAATGAGTGACGTCGAGATATAACTTTATTGGGAAAGGAAGGCACACATTTTTCTTTCTCTGCTTTAGAGCTTCTCTTACCTTTTCTTTGAGATATGCATTTTATTTGGGACTTATGAGCAAGTGTTTTTTTAATATTCCTGTCCGTATCACTCTCTTCACTTGAATCGACGTAATTAGATGTAACCTCGTAGTCCTTGTCCTTAACCGAATCATCCGAATCAAAGTCACAGAAGATTGGAGACAGAGAATGTAAAGACGGCGGTATAGTTTCATCGCAGTACAGGAAACTGGAATCCGAAACTTTTGATGTACCAGGTTGAGGATTTGCATATAAATCGATGCCATTATTAGCTGAAGGACTAGAAGGATCACTTTCATTTAATGAATTTGGCATGCTTGTTAAGCCAATGATTTGTTCTTGAATACGTAATTTGGGTGGTTCGACAGGTACGACCTCTCAATAGAGAGGTCGTACCTGTCGAACCAAATTCAGAACATGATGAGCATTGTGAATACACAATGCTCATCATGTTCTGAATTCTTTGTGGAACCCCGGAGCGTCTACAATAATGACAGACACAATTAGTTAAATACCTAATTTAAAAAAAAAAATAATTTAAAAAAAACTTATAGGTAGGTACTTTATTATTCTATATCCTCGTCGTCAACGCAATAATGCGTAAGAATAGGAAAGAAGGTAAAAAGCAAAAAAGCGCGCGAAAGCCCATGTCCGATAGGTATTCGTTTCAAACATACCGCCCCAACGCGCTGCACCTACTCATCGTTGACCCTGACTCGAGATGCGTGTGATTTCATAGCGGCTTCAGAACGATAAGAAAAAGGATTATTTCGTTCCAATCAAATATTTATAAGCTAAAGGTTATATACCTGTCACCTACCACTACGTAATTGAATGAATGTAATACTTATTTTAAGAAAATATTATAAATATCGATTATCTACATACTAATTACATAGGTTATTAAATTCACTGATGCATCTATTCTATTTAGTGAAATTATAAAAACCTTACCTTGAGTACGTATGACGCGACATGGTAAAACATTTATGGCGCGCCGCCGCTCCCCGTCGTCGCTGGTAGCGAAATGGCCGAGGAAACCGGGAACGCGGGGGACCGCGGTTCAAAAATGTTTCTGGGTTTAACTAGATTTTAATCTAGCATATCTGTATAGTCGTATTTTAGTAAAGAATTTTACACTTTAATCCATCGATAAACTTTATTGAAAAAAGGCTAAATGCCTATAACTATAATGTAATGTATTATTCTATAGTAACTTTATTATAACATAGTTTTTGTTCTCAGACACACCTGTAAGTACTTGATTATAACACGGTTATGGTCGTATAGCTTAATTTAAGTGCAGCATTGTGTGATAACTGTATTATAATAAATTAATATCGCTTGGAACGATCCGTGATAATAACGTTACCATCCTTTTGCCGTGTTATAACATAAATTTGAGGAATAGCTGTTAAATAATAAAGTAAACTGTAAAAAATATGTTACTTAACGGTTCACACCCGCTCTATATCTCGGAAAGTAAAAGTCGTACAGTAATGGGACCCAGCACAAAAGATAGAGAATTTTTCAAAACGTAATGTGTGATTCAAAACTAAAAAATGGCAGTTTGAGGCTTAACCGTGTTTTAAGTAACGTACGGCAGTTGTGTTTTATTTAATGTCAATCGATTTTGATAAAATTTTTGCTGAGAAACGTTTAAAAAATATTTTTGGCCATATTTTAGTATCAATTACCCCTTTGTGCGTCGACCCGGGCCTGGGGGTCTACTCCCTAAGTCCGTCAACGAAGTAACGAGCCCGTCCGTTGGTAGTCCGACATGTCGGACTGAACCCTACTCCCTAGTAATTTCGGATACATAAGTTTCCAACGGAATCATAAACAATATTCGTGAACGAAAGACGTATGACGATAGAGTTGTGCAATTTTACCGGTCGATTACCGGTTTATTTATTTTGTGGTTTTCAAGCGTAATAAACAAAAACCAATATTATAATCGTTAGAAAATGACTACATTTTTAACAAAATACTTTTTATTATAAAGATTTGAATTATTTTTGCCATTTTTGTCCGGAAATCGGCATTATCCTGTTGATACCTTTGCCTTTTTTATTTTTGACATTTTGACGGAAATTTTCGAATGAAATGTTTATGTTCATCTAAAAACTACCTTCTGTAGCTTCGTCAATAAACTTGCCAGGAAGAAGTTTAAATTATTTTATTTTAACTTCTTTTAATTTGTATTTTGTAAAATGGCCCCAACCGCTGCAGCAACTCACGGGCAAATTGAGGCCCTCCTCGACTTCATGAGTGCAAATAGGGAATTGGCTCGGGGACTATTGAGGGGGGCCGACGGAAGAGTTTGCTCAAAACGGCTGTGGGAAAACCTGAGCAACTCCCTTAACTCAATGGGAAGTTGCACAAAGTCCGTGGAGCAGTGGCAAAGGGTGAGTTTAATACATTACTCGTCCATATTATGAGGTGAATACAATGATAATCAGTCACCCTCCAAATAGTTATCTGTAGCACCTACGAGTATAGTGGTTTTTAAATAGCGTTATAAGCAATTAAAATTAACCAAATATCGAAATTTCAGGTGTAGTCTGATAAAAAACACCTGGCCAAAAAAGCTGCTGGAGCTGCTAAACTATCAGCAAGTGCTACGGGTGGAGGCCCATCGGTAGCACCAACCCTCTCCCAAGTGGAATTGATTATATTATCAATTATGGGAGAGGGTTTTGGAGAGCCAGAAACCGAGTCAAGAGTGCCAGCTTTTCCATCGGTAATAATTCAATTTATAATTTATGATATTAAGTTTATTTCAATAGTAATAAAAAAAAACAGCAATATTGTATCTATAATTATGTGCATGTAGTCTTTGCTGTGACTTTTTAAATTACAGATACACAATTATATTTGTTGTATCCATCAATGACATTCAGTTTTTGTTGTACAGGGTCCACCTGTAAGAGAGCCAGTAGCCACCTCACCCCCCCATGTAGCTGCATGCGTGGGTGAGGTGGCACCTGCCGACCTACTCTCCCAGCAGCAACCCTCAACGTCCACTGAGACTCCGAGTGGAGTTGCATTGGCAACCCCTGAGTCGTCAATGCAAAATCAGCAAAGTAAATATTATCGTTCAGTAGAAAAGAGCTTATGTAAATCATGTTTCAGAAAATTACTTAAAACTGACATAAAATTACTTCTTTTGTTTACAGCATCAAACCCTCGTCGTACACGTCCTCGTGTTCGGAGACACCTCACCTCACTTCTCGACACAAGAAGCAGAATTGTCGAGGTGGAAGAAGAAAGGCTGGTTCTTGAAACCAGAAGAAATGAGGTGCTTGGTGAGATAAAGGTAGCATTAGTGGAACTTTGTACCTTGGTACGGGAACACATTACCAGAAATAGTTAAATTGCTAGGATAAACCTAGCAATTTAACTACTTCTGGTAATATATTTGAGTTTTCATTTTTTTTTACCCTAGCAATTTAACTGCTAGGTTTACCCTAGCAAATTAACTATTTCTGGTAAATTGAAGTTCTTGAAAGTCATGGAGAGGCCTTTGTCCAACAGTGGGATAACACAGCCCCCGCAGATTTCAGACTTTCTATCGGTCAATAGTTTTTCGGTTTCTTAATCAGTATGAAGATGTATACAAGTGCACACAATATAATGATCGAACTTGTATACATCTTCATAATTATATGAAAAATAGAAAATTTTATTTTTTATTTTATTTCCTTGATTTATTAAATGAAAACCCAAATAGACAAGTAATAGAAAATTATAGGTGTTGATTGAAAAAAATATATCTGTTGATTGTATAATGTTGATTATTAATTTGAGATTAGTCCAGAATAAAAGAAAATCTATGTTTTGATTGTTATAGTGTATTGTTGAGTGTTAATTTTATTCTGATTAATAGGTATTTGAGACTGAATTAGACAAGTAAGAGAAACTAAGTTCCTAGCAATAATTGTAAGACTACAATAGACATATAAAAGAAAATATATTTTTTGATTGTTAAAGTGTATTATTGAGTGTTAATTTTATTTGAGAATACAGATCATTTGGTATTTGAGACTGAAGTAGACAAGTAAGAGTAACCAAATTCCTAGCAATAATTTTAAGATTACAATAGACATAAATAATAAAAAAAAAACTATTTTTGTATTGTTAAACTGTATTATTGAGTGTTCATTTTATTCAGATTATATTTGAGACTGAAGTAGACAAGTAAGAGAAACTAAGTTCCTAGAAATAATTTAAGACTAATAGTAAATAAAAGGATACAGTTCGTTGTTAAATTTATTCAGATTTACTTGGTGCTAAAGAAAATAAAAAACATTTTGTCAAAGTCAAGTAATTTATTTCAAAAAGGCACTTTTGAAAGCCAATATTTACAAAAATAATAAAGAATTAATTCTAGTTGCCCCTTCCAAAAGGTAGTTTCTTATGGAGAAGAATGGGCAAGAAACTCCAACGTTACTCTTTAATTTAATTTACAATATTTTGTATATGTTACTGTAAAAGCCTGAACTTAGGTAATCCTAAGATTATACAATTAGTAACCAGTTTGATTTTGTATAGACTCTTGATTGTCCAATGGAACAGGATCTGCATGTTTCCAAGCATTCCTATCTTTGATATAATTCTCTACTTTTGTTATTAAAATAATGCTTTTATAGTGGAAATCTTTTTTTTTTCCATCACAGTCATCCACCAGTCCTAACACCCATTATGTCCTGTAAGCAAAATGAAAAAATATTAATAAAAAAATACCATAATAATTAATATAAATACAAATACCCTATGTATTGCATGAGTACCTATTTCTTTCCAGCAATTGTACTAATCTGTCTCTCGCTCTTTGCCCTTGCTGAAGAGCTTGATGAGAGGATATGCTTGTAGATGTAGACTCATTTCCCTGTCTTATGCGCTCTAATTGAATTTCTTCCTCACTGAGGGATGGTGCTTCTAAGCCCACCCGATTACACATATTGTGTAAAACACAGCAGGCAATGACAATTTTACCTGAAGAAAATTATTCAAATGTGCTTTGGAATTGGTGAAAAAAACACTGTTCAACAGTTCAATACTGTTGCACACTATTTTTTCATCAATAGCGTTATAAGAAAAACATAGCTATTGGTAGTATAAATTGTGATAAATACCTGCTGTGACCGGTGCATAATGCAGCTCTCTTGCTGCTAAGAGGCATCTCCACCGGCATTTTAAAATTCCAAATGTACGCTCTATAGTGGAGCGAGCACATTTCTGTCTAGAATTGTATCTCCCTTCTGGAGAATCTTCGACAGCGTTGTCTATTGGGGTCATCATGTATTCCCGAAGTGGGTACCCAGAATCCCCTGTAACAAACATTGTTGGTAAACAATCGCTGCATAATAAATCTGCCACGGGCACACCTTGAACTCTTATATTTTTAAGTTTTATACAAAAATCCAATTACTTAAAGTCAGCAGATTTTTTTTATAAGTGCAACTACATACCCAATAGACATACTGTCTCCTGTTGTAGACCCTCCAGGTGAGCTTTAATTTCGTGGTGTGACCAAATAAAAGAATCGTGACTCGCTCCACCATAGGATGCATCAACATTTAAAATTGTGCATTCTGCATCACATATCTGTAAGACATACCATTAAAATTAAATATTATGAGAACTCGATTTAACAAGCACTCAAATATAGTAATGACAGACCTATTCCCATGTACTATATGAATGAACTCGCAAGGCTAACTTTAATATCCTAACTAATATTATAAATGCGAAAGTGAGTTTGTTTGTTTGTTGTAATTGCATATGGGTAGACCATGTTGATGACTTGGATGACTTTTCATCCTGGTAGTACGTTCCTGTGGGATAATTTTCGACCTCCACATGGGAAAAAGCTAGTATGTTATAAAAGTTAATGTATTCTACTTTATATACCTATGTAACTTAGAACATCTTTTTACATAAAACACAGGTACTTACAGCTTGAACATTTAAGGAGTGAAAATGTTTCCTGTTAAAGAAACGCTCCTCATGTTGACTGGGTTTTACCAGTGCCACATGCGTACAGTCAATGCAGCCGACTACGCCTGGCAGGCCATATTTGTCATAAAATCTGTAATCATACAGCTTATTTAAAACGATACAATCTAATATAGTACACACTCTTTCAGTATAGGTATAAACATTCTTCAAAGCATAGGCACCCTTCATAGGTAGGTAGTCATTGTCCAAATGGCATGTTTCCGTCTTAAGCAGTTAAGGCTATTTTATAAAAACCAAGATTTATTTTAGAACAAAAATGGTACAAGCTTTTAAACTTACTGTCTTTTTATAAGGTTCCTCTCAGCCAAATTCTGTGGAAACTTAATATTTTTTTGTACAATTGAGGGGCTGTTGAGTGCAATTGTGACATGCCGCAGACAGCGTGACACTGTCTGTTGTGGCATTGGCACATCACTGCTAAGGCCCACTGAACCTTGGTAGCTCCCCCGTGCATAAAAATTAAGAGCAGCGAGGATCTAAAAGTAAACAAAAACCACAGTAAATGGATGGGACGGATTGGTAATATCTACAACTTAATAACTTGCAGAATCTTTAATATATCCTTACCTTCATTCTTGGATCAACACCACTTCGTCGTAAGTGTTGAGGCAAAAGAGGTATTACATCCGCACATAAGTCCTCAAATAATTCCCGAGTGAGCCTATAGTTGCCTATGAACTCAACGTCAGGAATACTCGCCAACCTAAATTCTTGGCGTAAATATTGTCGACGTTGCCTCCGCTCTTCCTGTATAGCTTCGTCAAGCAATAAAAAAGCAGCCATATTTTGGAACTTTTTACTTTGTCTTAGAGACAAAGTAAAAAGTTCCAAAATATGGCTGCTTATTATTATTATTGATTATTGTAACAAATAAAATCGTTCGTCGACAGAACGATAGCTATTTTGATGTCGCATCAACTGACATAAGGTTCCGTCAAAACAAGCGTCAAGTTCAACTTTTCGGACGGGCAAAAACGCATCGGGAGTAGGGACAGTTGGACCCTGTTAAGCAGAAAAGATCCAACCAACGTTTCATTAAACGTTGGTTGGATCTTTTCTGCTTAACAGGGTCCAGTTGTCAAATCGTGTTGTCATTCATTCTTCGTCGGGCCCCGATCGAATCGTCCGTCCGTTGGTGATAGGGAGTAGGAAACGCCCGAAACGAAGGCCGAAACGACGGACTTCGTGCTTAGGGAGTAGACCCCCTGGTCTTTACCGGACGGTGAGCTGCATTGTTAGTGGCCCTGGTCTGGGGGCCTATTACGAACTTTAAAAAAACCAGGCAAGTTCCAGGCAATTCATTTCACTGGCTGGTTAAATTTCGTATTACGACATTCCTAATTCTAACCGACTTCACGCTGGGTAGTTTGTCTATGGCTGGCTTGTAATTCTCTGCCGTAACGTTCAGAAACACAATTAAATATTTATCGGTAAGTTACGGTTTTATTTAGTCACATATTTTGTGATAAAAATAAGCAATTTATATTGATCTAGTTACTTTAGTATAAAAATAGGTGAAAATACGAACGCACTGTATATTATGCTACCTATATAATTCATTCATATTATAATTTTCTGAGTTTGTAAATTATAACGCGAGATTAAGTTTCCGAACGAACTCCACTTGAAGGTCAGCGGGGAATTCGACCACATGGAAGAGTATTGTTTCATTGTTTCACAAACTACTATGAACACTATCTTATTGTTTGTTAAATACTTCCATTCGTAAGAATTTTCGGGTATAAACAAAAATATGGCGTAAGCTCGTTATTGAGTATTTTCCTATTCAGTTTTTGAGTATTTTCTTATTCAGTGTAAGAAAGTTCTTAAATATGATATTTTAAAGTTGTATCCGATAAATCCGTGAATTTTGTATGACAGTCCCTGACATGTCTCAACTCCTCACTTGATTAAGTTGATATCGTTCAATGAATTGCACATCATCCACGTCGAACGCATTACGGCTCTTACATACAGGCGCGACACAAAAAAACCGCGTGTCGCGCGACGAGCGTTGCCTTTGTGTCGCGTCGCGTGTCGCGCCTGCTTGTAGGAGCCTTTAATTTGATCACGAAGTCGTCTCCAACTCCTCACTTGATTAAGCTGATATCGTTTAATGAATTGCACATCATCCATGTCGAACGCATTAAGTCTCTTACATACAGGCGCGACACGCGACGCGACACAAAGGAACCGCGTGTTGCGCGAAGAACGGTGCCTTTGTTTCGCGTCGCGTGTCGCGCCTGTTTGTAGGAGCCTTTAATTTGATCACGAAGTCGTCTCCTTTTGTTCCTAGATTCGTTATTTTGATCAGAAAAGTCACTTTCCAGGAACTCAAACAGTTCATATTCGTCGCACATCATATTTTCTTTTGTTATTTATTTATTACTCGAGTAACTTCGGCAAATAAACCCAAAACAATTCAATAAAAGCTCCTCTGAAGTAGCGTAAACTGAATGGATTGTGAGGTTACTGTTTGACAAGTTGTTGTATGAAAAGAAATGTCAAACGAACGTTCGTAATACGGTATTGCCAGGCAATATTCGGGCAGAAGTCGGCCAGGGTGTCACGTGACCGCTGACTGGCTTGTTTGACGTGTTCATAATACGAAATTGCAAGGCAGTTCTGTTTACGCTGTAAACTGCCTGGAAATAAGAGTTCATAATAGGGCCCCTGGTCATTTCTGCGCCCTGTGCCTGGAAACCTGTTTTCCTTTCCACAGGCTGAGTGCTTGACACACTGCACAACCTCCGACTTATTTTGCATGAAGTAGACATGACGAAACTTAGTAAAATCATCCTTGATAAGTAAATAGTATCTTGCACCTCCAAGTGATGCTACTTCAAATGGTCCACATACGTCAGCATGTACCAACTCCAAAGGGTGTTTTGTACTGGATACACTGTCTTTAAAAGGAAGCTTATGTGCCTTTCCCTTTAAACAATCAACGCATTTCTTATTTTCCTCAGTATATTTCACATTATTTGTTGAAAGTACAGACTTCACATAGTTTATGTTCTGATGACATTACCTCTCATGCCACTCACTGAGAGCCACTGCACATTGGACATCATGTTTCTTAAATTTTACTACATAAACATTGTTTTATTTAAGCCCTGACACACACACCTGATTGTATTTCTTTATTACACATTTGTCCAATGTTAAATCCACACTATACCCCTTAGTATTAGCCCTTGTCACAGAAAACAAATTTAGTTTTAGTTCTGGCACAAATAACAACTCACTTAGTTTATTGTATACAATATTAAATTCAATTTTTCCAATTCCCGAAACTGGTAGACGTCGCCCATCTCCAACAACAACAAACCGGTTTAATATTTGACGCATTGACGTCAGGGTTGCCAACTCAATGCCACGGTTGGGTGCTAAGTAACATCTCAAAAAGTGCTAAATTGGTATAAAATTTTAACAATAGTGCCAAATATATGAAATAAGAAAAATAACGTGTAGAATAAAAAGTTTTAATTTTCAAATTGTCATGACATTAATATCAAAGTTATGTTATGTTACATTTAAACAAAAATAAAAAAATATATAGTTAAATTGGAGGATGTGACCATCAAAATTTAAAAAAATCGAAATATTAAAAATCTTATTATCGTTAAATCCAATCATCAACCTCACTACTTGTACCGTCTGTCTCTGCTGCGGTTCCTTGTACAGCTGTTGAAGTGGAGGGCTGTGGCTCATTTACACTTATAGCAGACTTTTTAAATTTAAATGTGTACATATCTTTCTTGCCTATTTTTTTAAGGATATCTTGAGGTATATCATATGTATAACAAGTTTTGTTCAAATGTTTGAGTCCAGTTCGTATACGAATAATTGAATTTAGGGAGTCCAAGTTAATTTTGTTCCTCAATTTATTTTTTACGATGTTCATTACGCTAAAAACCCTCTCAACGTCCGCATTTGAATGTGGCAATGTGAGCACTGTAAAAGCCAACGAAACCAGTTCGCTATACGAATTTTCATTGCTTGCGTCCTTAAAATCTGACACTTCAACCCAAAATTTTACTGTATCAGTCACATTTTCCCAAGTGTTGCTAGTTAGGCTTTTCCATTGGGCAACAATTTTATCAATAGTTTCTGGATTCTGTACAAAGTGTTCCGCTAACTTCACAACTTCGACGAGCCCTTTATTTGGTTTTAAAGCGTTAGTGACGCTCATGACATTCATATCTTTCAGGAGGGTTACATTTTCAGGAAGCCGCTGTTGCAATTGTTTTATTAGTTTTACCGTAAAATTTACGCAACGTTTTCTTAATGCTTGCTTTTTGGTATCTTCTAAGGATTGCATAGCGTTCTCAAAACTGTAGCCAAGATAAGGAGACGGATCCAGGTAATCTGCAACATTATCTTCAAAAATGTTAAAAGAGTGACGTCTTCCCGGGATCATTACTTTATCACAAAACGACTCGAGCAATTTTATCAAAGTTTCTAATAATCTTGTTGGATCTGAATTTTCGCCTTCGAATGCTTTTAGCGCCGATTGTACCTGACCAAGTATTGATTTTATGTAAATTAAATAAACTTTATTTTGCAAATCAGAATACGCTTCGTATAAGAGTTCAGCCGTGTAACAGTTATTTTTTCTTCTGGCAATCTCAAAAAACAGTTTCAGCTCCAACCACTGGTCCAAAATTCTTTGCACTGCTGGCTCGATTGAGAGCCATCTAGTAGCACATTTTTGTAATATTTTCAGTGGTTGTCGTCCACAATTTATAGTTGCGTATATGTCTGCATATTCTTGACGTCGATTTGGTGACATGGAAAACCAATTAAATGTTTCCCTTAGGAGGAATTCGATGTTACGAGGGATAGTTTCTTCTGAAGCGTGAGAAACGGCCAATTGGAGTGAATGGCAAACACATTTAACTAGAATTAAATGTGGCAAACCGTATTCTTCTTTCATAATTTTATATACGCCGTTATTAATACCAATCATGACACTGGCATTATCGGTGCCCAATCCTACTAAATTTTGAAGGTTTAACTCCATTTCACCTTGCACTGTCTTAATAATAGTATTTACAATACCTCTTGCATCGGACGTCTCTAGTGGACTCAAAGCTAAAAACGTCGACGTTATTTTCTTCATAGAAGAACTGAAATACCGTATAACGATGCCTAAGTACTTGTGTACGGTTATGTCTGTTGATTCGTCAATTATGAGACTATATTTACTATCACCAATGTCCTGTTTTAAGACAGATTTAAAATGCGGCCCCAAAACATTTTTTAAAATCTCACCACATTTTGTACGATGGAGCTTCATATTACAGGCGGCTTTTGAGTCTGCGAAAGCTTTTGCACACACTTGGCTAAGGTGGTCGATCGGCATGACAGCTGTGTGTTCTGCAACGAACATTGATAATAGACCCTCTGCGTGATGTATGTCTGGGTTTGCGTCGGTATCAACTTTTTCAACAATTAGTGTAGTCTGCCCCGAAGAAAATGGTTTCATTTTATCAATATGTTTTTTTGATTCCGAATGCCGTTTAATTTCAAATATTCTTGCATTAAATTCTATTTTACACAAGGAACACATTGCTTTTGAGCTTTTCCCAAGAACAGGCCTAAGCCATTTTTTGAGTTTTGGATCGTCCTCCCATTCTTTCCTATAACTTTGAACATAACTACCTTTTTTACTTAAAGGAACATCCATTTTCGTCTCACTGTCACCGTATAAAACACAAATCTATGTAAGTAAAGGAATAATAAGGTAATTATTCTGCAGCGCAAAAGAGACTATGACATAATAAATCAAAAACACAAACGAATGAAAAACAAGCAAGGTAAGACAAAGAAGGAGTTATCTTATGAGAAAGAGACAAATATAGCAGAGTCCGCGCCGTCCGCCATAATCGCTTTTATTTTTATGTTTACGGGAATCCGCTACCGAAGTGCAGAGGACTACACTAATTTGCGTTTTGTTATTGCATTTTGTGAGTAAGCAAACATATCAAAATTAGTGCTAGATTTTGCGATAGGTGCTGTTTCTTAAATTTCAGTGCTAGACACATGAAAATAGTGCCAAATCTGGCACTTTAAGTGCTGAGTTGGCAACGCTGATTGACGTAAACAAATTTCGTTCAGAAGCCATGTGCTCGCTAGCACCGATATCGATAACACTTGCTTTCAGATGCATGACATGGTAACCCATTGTTGTCTTTTATTATTGTTAAAAAGGCGTTACTTTGTGCTCCAGTTTTTGTTTCTTTTGTGCACTGTTTCTTTAAATGTCCAACTTTGTTGCAATTAAAGCACTTTATTACATCCTTTTTACTCTTACAATCTTGGATAGTGTCCAACCCTACCACACTTATAAAATTTTTTCATAACAGTGTCAGATTTTTTTGCAAATAATGCCACATTTTCACTATCTGTTGACTTTGCCTTCAGTCTGTCTTCCTCCACAAGAAGTGTAGCAACTAAACTATCAAAAGTTTGCTTAGATGTGTCCACTGACTCCCAAGCTGACACAAAATGACTGTATTTATCCGGCAGTGCCATTAAAACTTTTGTAATAATAAATTTCTCAGAGATTTCCTCCCCTGCTTGCTACAACTGCAGTAGTAACTCTGTAGTTTTGATACGAATACCGACACCTCCATGTTCTCCTCGAACTTGAAATTAAAAAATCTCTTTTGCAACAAATGAATCGCTGTACTCGATTTCTGCTTATAAACATTGAGCAACTTGTCCCATATTTGTGCAGCAGTTTCACAAGCGATGACATGTATCATTGCGCTTTAGGTCAATCTTGAAACGATTGACCCTTGAGCCTTTGCATCTTGCTTTACCCACGCCGCATCTGCAGATTTTACCTCAGTGCCATTCACCACCGATAGTACATCTTGCGCTCTCAGCAACACTGACATCTGGAACTTCCATAAATTCCAATTTGTCGGACCTTCCAACTTGACTCCCCCTCCCATCGTCATCGCCCCGAGCTGATCCATTGATCCCTGATCTGCTCCGCCGTCGAATTGTTGAAGTCTATCGCGTGTGCTCCCTTGCACCGCTAAAACACCAAACGCCGCTGCCCTCACCACAATTGACTTTGACTTTCCTTTGCGAAACACAAAGAAGCAGAATCACGCCTCCAAGTGATCGCTGTTTGTTGCAAAAACAACGTCGGCTCTTCCCCTAAAATATAGAGTTACGGAACTTCTAGGCCATAACCTGTAATTAGGACTTAAAGAATATGAATACAGATTTTAGGATTGAACCATTTATTAACGATGGGAGAAATACAATTACACACCAAACCGCCATTTGATGGAAAAGATGTGCCACAGACAGTCATAAAGAATAAAGCCCCTTTTTAATAACTTAATGTCTATTCTTACTCATATTCTAGACCACCCCACATAACAATACGTACAATCAGGGCCTCAAGTCTGTACAGTGTTTGTATGGCAAATCTGTCAAAAACTCACAATGAAGAGACCATTGCAACGTTTGTACATTAGTAGAGTTGGCCCCCAGGTTGGCCATCAGTTTGTCCTAATAATGATGAAATTAAGCCATTCTTTGCGAAGCGTAATAAATTATAAGTATGTTGAATGTGGGTGTATAATAATATGGGGCTATCGTATGGTGATCCCCCATTTATTACGAGGGCAATATATTAGTAATTAAATACGAGTAGACTGTATTATTTAGGTGTATATTGTAAAAGGCAAAATTATTACTATTTTAATCGGACCGAACAATGACCGTTCGCTAGTGAATTTTAAGGTCGATTTACATCAAACGAACATAGAGCTAGAGCTAGAACAAGAGCATTCTTTCGTAATCTTTTAGTGTAAACGAAAGCTAGAGGTATCGATTTACATCAAACGAACATAGAGCTAGAGCTAGAACAAGAGCATTCTTTCGTAATCTTTTAGTGTAAACAAAAGCTAGATCGAATGTTCTTTGCTCATTCGTGTCAATTCTGTGGTTAGTATTGGTAGTGCTTCGTTATGTCTGACTCTGACAGCGATATCATTATTGCAAGTGCTGCATTTATTATTTTGTCGCAAAAACTCAAAAATAAAAGAAGGAAGAGACGTTGGTGGGTTACAAATTTAATGCATCGAAGGAAACTGGATAATGTAGGTGAAACAATGACGGATATGCAAAAACAAGAAGAAAGTGGACAATTCCAAAACTTTTGTAGAATGGCGCCAGAGGATTTTGATCATTTACTATCTCTGACCAGCGAAAAAATTCGAAAATCAAGTACGAATTTTAGAGACTCGATTCCTGCATATGACAAACTAGCAGTGACTTTGCGATTTTTGGCAACTGGAGATTCCTATGAAAGCCTCATGTATTTTACTAAAATGTCTAAATCGACAATATGTAATGCTATATCTGAAGTATATGCAGCAATAAATGAAGCATTGCAAGACTATGCTAAGGTAAGTAAAGTTATTACTTTTATACATACCTACACACCTATTATCACGACCGTAATTATTAGTGAAAGTAAGTAAATAAACTAAGACAATTTATTTTAAGATATTTATTTAAAAAAACACAATCAGAGAACTTAAATAAACAAAAAGGAACTAGAAAAGATATACATGTTACTTAAATTTTTTAATAAAATGCAGCAAAGACTCGCTGGTTTCTTCAGTTGCGGTATCATCCGGAATGTGTAATTGTTGGCCTAAATTGACATTACTTTCTGAACTGGCTTCCATTTGGTTGGGTGGAGGGGATTGATCTGAGGCTACAGAATACACAATGCAAGTATTTTGTGAACTGTTTGAATATGAAGACATCGGAGTTGATGCTAAATTCCCCCAAATCAGCGTCGAACAGTATATTATTTATGTAATGTTCAACATACGCTTTCGTCCTTTTTGAGTATTCGCGATGTTTTGAAGCAACATGATTTCCAAAAGCTTGACTCTTGTCCCTTATCTTTGAATCATGTGTATCTTTTAAAATACGGTAGGCTTCGGCTACTCGAGGGTCTTCATGTTTTGATTTTTTTGGTGGTATTGTGTGGCCAGATTGCAGTGATGTTGATGGTTGCCATTGTGGTGTGGTGTTTCTTGACCCTACTGAAGCTGCAGGTTGTGAATGTGTTGTTGAATCTGACTGTGTATCTGCATTAGGGTCCACTACCGGAGTTTCTTGTTCAATTCGCTCATTCTCCTGCTCATCAGCCTGTAAAAAAACGGTTTAATTAATATACACCCTAAAATAATTTTTTATTCATTTCAGACACCGTCAACAGAAGAAGAATGGCTATCAATCGCTCAGGAATTCAATGAGAAGTGGAATTTTCCAAACTGTATTGGCGCTGTAGACGGGAAACACTGCGTCATACAAGCACCTATTAAGAGCGGAAGCGACTTTTTTAATTATAAATCCACATTCAGTGTGGTGTTAATGGCCATAGTAGACGCTAACTACAATTTTATATTCGCCGATATTGGTTGTCAGGGCAGAATATCAGATGGCGGAGTTTTCAGAAACACTTCTTTCTATCAGAAACTACAAAATAATGAATTAAATTTGCCCAATGACCAAAGTCTTCCAGGAAGACAACAGAATATGCCATTCGTATTTGTAGCAGATGATGCATTCCCATTACAAAGACACATCATGAAGCCGTATCCTGGTACTCATGCCAGGGGATCCGAAAAACGAATTTACAACTACCGTTTGTCTAGAGCAAGACGAATAGTAGAAAATGCATTTGGCATTCTTTCAGCAGTTTTTCGTGTATTGCCTTCGATCAATAATAGCACTAGATACAGGATCAGGAACAAAAATAAGTCATTGAAGTGGCCACGTTTACACACACATACACATTTACATTTGTTACTACGAAATATAGAAAAAAGTTTTATAATATTAACAACTTCAGTTCAATATAAACCTTAACACTCAACTATAAAGTTTTATTACGATTGCAAAATATTTATATTTAAGTCCTTCTATCATCGGAGAAAGGTAAATTTAAAATGTCACTTGAAAATAAAAAGTCATTTTTATAATAAGTACAAAAATATTTATTCTAAAATGAAACTTAAAACCTAAGCAATAAGGTTAAAGACATTTTGCTGACAATTTTGTGCTTACTCTATTTTGGAACTAGACGTAGTTCCTGGTATGACATTTCAATGCTCAGAACACAGTAATCATTGAAAGACGTAGAGTTGCAGAATAATAATATTATTTTTTTAAGCGAATGTTCTTTTTTTAACCCATTTGGACCCAAATACAAACTAGTAGTAAAATTTTGATAAAAACTTTATTGACGTAACTATTGGAGGCTAGTAAGATATTTTATAAAGAAAAATTAAAAATAAATAACTTCATTATGTATTAAAAAACACCGTCCTCAAATGGGGCCAATGGGCTTATGTATGGTATTTTTCAAAGCATACTTTTTCGATGCACAATTTTTTGATGCATTTTTTATATTGCTAACGTGCTTTCATCTGGCATTCGTTGCATCCTAGCTGGTTTGGCAGTTTCCGGGGGAAGTGTCCAACACTATCTAGATTCATATTTGGCACCACTGAAGAAGGTTTATGACGCTTTTCATCGGGTCTTTACTAAAAGAGGAGTGAGGAGTGTAGGCATTGGCCTACACTCCTCAAATAAAATCGGGCGATACTTCGCCGAAACGAGCTGGTCTAGTTTCTCTTTAGCGGTCAGGACATGGAGACGCCAAGCACTAGCTACAACCAAATCCAGCATGTACATAGGTAAACAGAACCCACTACAATTTTTTGCCTCTTATAGCTGTTAGGTATACTGCGATTGACTGGTCAGCTTGATCAACTCCGCCCATGCCTTTGGTGTAGTTCTGGAAGACAAAAGGGATGTCCACGTCTACCTTTCTTCCTTCTGCAGAGCTCCATGTTTTTACCTTACCAAGAGGGTAAACAAAGTCATAGTTTGTAAATGTTATGAAATGTTCACTAGTGGCTTGACAAGTGTTTGTACCATGGGGGTACAAACACTTGTCCAGCCACTGGAGGACATTTCTTCGTCCTATTTTCCTTCACAGTACTAGTCGTACGATAACTAGCTTCACGCAAATCTCGCAGCAATGCGTGACTGGTAAAAAAGTTGACGAAATACACGATATCCTCATGCAAACGAGCGATTACTTTTTCCAACAGGCCCTTTACCACTTTTGATCCCAAAGGCTCATTACTGGGTCCTCCTACTGATTTACCACAGTATACATCGAAGGCATAACAATAACCATCAGCAATTGCAATCATTCAGTTTTTGTTCCCAAATCGTACGGGATTGCCTCTTATGAACTGCTGCCTGGAGGAATGGCCACTATGACGTTACTAACAGCTGGATCATCCACTTCATTCAGAATATTTTCGATAGCTTCCTCGAGTCCTCGATAGTCATTTGCAACATCAAACGATCGGTTAGTTATATTTACTAGTCGAACCTATGCCCAAGTGATAAATACAAAAAAAAAAAAAGAAAAAAAAATATTGTAAATATAAAAAAAATATGACTTACCTTTGGTCCAACACCTATTTGCTCAATGAAGTGAATAAAATCACTTATTTCATCCACTCAATCCAATAAATCACAAAAGTATAATTTGTTTTACAAAGCCACACTCTTGGGCCCTACGAATTTGCCTGCAAACTAAGGATAGCTAAAATAAGTTAAAAAATGTGGATACTTAAAGACGTATCCCCAAATGAGGACAGCGGGCGTAAATGGGTTAAGGAAGCAAATATTTTTGATCAATTTAAAAAAGTTGGTAGTAGGACTAAATTAGTACAATAGTTATTTTAATAAGGGGGATGTGCTGTGGTAGCCCGCGAAATTCAAATTTTCTTGCGTTTTATGCAATTTGCAGGTCCGTGTCAGGTTGTAATATTGATCGGTTCAGTTATGTCCAATTTATCAAAATGAATTGAACAAATTGTTGAATAAAAAATTCAACAATTTGTTACTTATAACTTTTTCAAGGTTTAAATATTTCTTCTCCTCTTTCTTTCGCGACAATAGATACAAAAACATATATTACGATATTTTTTTATATTATGATATTTTGCATTGCGAAATTGGTCGCTAAGAAATCTACAAACAAAAATAACATATAAAATAATAATACTACTCAATGCTTTTCCCTGTTCCAGAACAGTCGATGTTTGTTACAATAGTTGGTGCGTTGTCGCAAACATTGGCCAAACAATCATAATATTTGCTAAATGATGTATAATTTACTATTTAATTGTTATTATTTTATGAAAAACACAAACATAATGATATAAACTTACCGAAAAAAAGATATTCCTTCCAAAATCTTGGTGTTACGGTGGTTATTTACACAATTTTTGAACGCGCACTGCAGCATTTTGACGTCTTAACGTTGGCTATGTTTGGACGACACTAATTTGAAATAAGACCACAAAAGTATCTGTGCTCTTATTTTCCGGGCCGTTTTTGAAGCGCTTATCGGGAATCTAGTGCTATTATTGATCGAAGTGTATTGCGAAAACCTATGTTGCTACAACCTGATAAAGCATCTCTCATCGTAATAACCTGCGTGTACCTACATAATTATTTGATGAAAAGGAAAGCTTCTAGGAAGCTGTATAATTCACCGGGCATGATGGACAGAATTGAAGATGACGTCGTCATTCCAGGCCAGTGGAGAAATATGGACCGTTTATCATCATTTCTCCCGTTACCCAACACTGGACGAAGACACACTTTGCAATGTGAAAATATCCGGAAAGAATTTTCAGACTATTTTAATTTGACTAATATTTTGCCATGGCAAAACAATATTGCATAATGAAAGCGATATGTTACTTTATAAAAAGCGTAAATAACCCAACCTAAAATTATGGTAGAATACCCAATAAATAAACATAACTACCTACTTACCATGTTTTTATTTTGGTTAGTGTCGAAATCAATTGTTTTCCTCGGTTTATATTTGTCCATCAAAAAGTGCATGCTTTTAAATGCAAACCATTTAGAATTATAAATACAATCGGCACCGCTGCCTGACTTCGTACTCATTGTTTTTTTCCTTTCCCGGCGGTAAGATGCAAGAAGCGAGTCCATCTTTTTTTGTAACTCTTCAACATTACATTCCGGTTGTTTTGCGATTTCCCGCCAAGCATCTTGTTTGTAAGTTGTATTTTTATAGTTTTCATACGTCGGATCCCACAGACATCTGAAATTGCGGTAGGCTTCTATCATTAATAAACATTTTTCTTGAGACCAATCCATAACTTAATCGATAAGATACGTAAACAATCGCTAGAACACAAGAACGCTTTGATGAGACCGCTCAGTGGCGCGAGCACGTCTGAACACGCTAGAACGCTCTAAGCAACTGTTCGCGCGCTCTTGCGCCGTTTACATCAAGCGAGCGAGCATTCTTAGAATATTCCATAGAATCTTTGCGAACGCACTAAGAACAACGAAGGAATGCTCTACGCCTGTTTACACTAGAAGAATTAGCTGTAGTGGGGATAGAATGAGCATTCGCTCGTTTGATGTAAATCGACCTTTATGTGAAGTCACGTACGCCGGCGTCGGTCGGCGCTTATTGGTTCGCGCCGCCCCGTCGTCCCGTGCGTCTCCCGCACCCCGCGTTCGTCTCCCACGGCACCGTGTGTGCGCTTGGACAATGTGTAACTCTAAGGTAGAAAAGGACGAGGTATTCCTCAATCAAAATGTTGCTGGCGGTAACAATGACGCTCTTCTGAAGGACATCGGAGGGCACATGGAGCGGCTGAGCAAGATCACTATCATTATTCTCGCAGTCATAACTCCTGGTAATTTACTTTTTCCTGAAATACTATCGCAACTGCCATCGTCAATGGATACCAGAAATCGGAATCAACGCAATTCAGCGCATAAGGGCATCCCTACGTGGACGAGTGGAAGGTGTTGTATATGCAAACGCAACATGGTGTCAGATGTGGTCTCAGAAGGCAAGAAGAATTGAGAAAAATGACTGACAAAATGTTCATCGCGAACATGAGGCTCCTATCAATAGAAAATGGCGACAATGCTGCCGAGAAATGGCGACAGTGGAAACAACGCTTTGAAATCTTCATGGATGCAAATGAAATAAGCAAATTTCCAATCGCTAAACAGTCTGCAATTTTATTAAAGCAATCGGAGATGAAAAGTATAATTAAGTAAGTATAATTTTTGTCCAAATTTAGTTGAGCATTGATTCGAAATCAGCTCATTGCGCTGATTCCGAATCTATGTTTGACTCTATTTGGAAAAAAAAAATACTTACTGCTGTTATTGCACGCGCGGCAGAGTTCAACATACATTTCAGATCCGGCACTGTTCTACGATTATGATGTTATGGTTGTCTGTGGCACATCTTTTCCATCAAATGGCGGTTTGGTGTGTAATTGTATTTCTCCCATCGTTAATGGTTCAATCCTAAAATCTGCGTTCATGTTCTTTAAGTCCTAATTACAGGTCATAGCCCAGTAGTTCCGTAACTCTGTATTTTAGGGGAAGAGCCGACGTTGTTTGTGCAACAAACAGCGATCACTTGGAGGCGTGCTTCTGCTTCTTTGTGTTTCGCAAAGGAAAGTCAAAGTCAATTGTGGTGAGGGCAGCGGCGTTTGGTGTTTTAGCGGTGCAAGGGAGCACACGCGATAGACGTCAACAATTCGACGGCGGAGCAGATCAGGGATCAATGGATCAGCTCGGGGCGATGACGATGGGAGGGGGGGTCAAGTTGGAGGGTCCGACAAATTGGAATTTATGTTAGTTCCAGATGACAGTGTTGCTGAGAGCGCAAGATGTACCATCGGTGGTGAATGGCACTGAGGTAAAATCTGCAGATGCGGCGTGGGAAACAGAACAAACATTCTGATTCATTCTGATCATCATCTTCGCCTGAAGACGAGTCCGATATGTATATTCTTTTTTTTTTGTTTACGCTTTTGTGGTCCTTTAGCTATTCCCTTTCTTTTGTTTGTCACATCCTCATTTTATTTCAAACTATCGGTTTCTTTATTTTTTTGATTTTTTTTATCCATACGTAATTGTTTTTTCGTTGTCCTTCTTTATTTGACTTTCTTCTTCGAACAAATTCTTATACGGTGTGCTTGTGAGTAAGCCACTTTTCCCTCGTACTTTCTTGAAAGTTGTTCTTTTACCTGTTAATTTTGGTAATGGTTGAATTTGGCTTGGTGGCATACTGAACGATGTAGATTTAATCGGAGTTACAGAGCGACCCAATGCTTCTACGTCGGGATTCGCTTGCGGTGGTGGACTATCACGGAATGGTAGATCTTCATCTGATTGTGTTTGAGGCTGTGAGTTGATAAAGTTAGTTGAAGGAAAATAAAAAGGGACATTACAAGACGTGGATGGTATCGGGGATTAGGACCATATATGTGTTGCAGTGGTGGACTAGCACGGAGAGATAAACCTACCAATGGTTTATGTGGCTGCGGGATGATGGAGTTAGATCCTGCGCGTGAAAATGAAGGAAAATAAAGAGGGGCATTAATAGACGTGGATGGTATTGAAGATGTAGGACCATATATGTGCTGCGGTGGTGGACTAGCACGGAAAGACAAATCTACCGATGGTGTATGTGACTGTGCAATAATTGAGTTAGATTCTGCGTGTGATGATGAAGGAAAATAAATAGGGGCTTTAAAAGACGTGGATGGTATCGGGGATGTAGGACCATCTATTGTGTCTGTTGGTAAAATAGAAGGCGAAGGTGGATTTACTGGTAAGGATGCTGTTTCACGTAAATTTCTCTCCGATGCTGTATGTGACAAGTCAAAGTAATGGATTGGTGATTCAATAGATGCTGCATTATTGTCTAATACATCAGACGCTGCCCTAGTAACAGGACGAGGTTTAAAACCTTCGTTTTCATCTTGTTCCGTAGTTTCGGCTGCAAGATAGTCTGCATCAGTAAAAACCTCAAGGTTAAATGGTGTTATTCCACATTTTTCAAATCCTTTAATTATATTTAAGGGAACAGCGGCTTTCATGTATGCTTCTGATAATATTTTACTGATTTGAAAAACTGATACTACTCGTCCTGGATTGTTATTCATCCATTTTTCAATCGCCTGATTATGGTACCAGCATAGTGGATACATAACAGCAACGTCAAGCGGTTGCAGCTTATGTGTGCAGTGTGGTGGCAGACATAAAATCGTAACGTTATTGTCTCTTACCTTTAGTATGACTGTTGGAGTATACTCGTATGTGCTACAAAAACACGAGGTCTGGGTTCTTAATGGATCGGTAAGGTGGAAGGCAGGAGATAACTAGAAATACATAGGCATACGCCGAACAGTTAACACAGTCAATAAAATAATTACGATTAAATACATATTAAATAAAACAAAAATTAGAGGCGTTAGTAGTGACGACTAAACAGAAAAGAAATCCACAGAGCGAGCAAGCTCCTTGTCATAGATAACCAATAATGTTGAAAGCTTCTTGACGTAGTGTACATTTATAACACTTCCCCTTACACTACATAATAGAGGCCGTCAGCTAATCATATTACAAATAATAAATAATAATTCTACATAAGCATCAATGAAAACTTCAGTGACTCTATAAAAAACTACAAAATTGTAAATGATATCAGAGTGCTCAGAAATTGTTATTGTTGGAATGCCATAAAAGAACCAAGCATATACATATGTAGATGTCAGGTATCATTTTGTAAAAGATTTGGTTCAGAAAGGTTTTATAAACCTTTCATATCTATGTACTGATAAGATGATAGCTGACATTTTGACACAAGCTTTGTCTGTTTATAAGCATAAGAACTTCATGCTTGGCCTTAATGTAAAAGCTCTTAGTAAATGAAAGGAGAATAATGTGTTTATCTTTTTTACTTTTATTAGTCCGCTATCATCTTATCAGTACATAGATCATAACCAAATCTTTTACAAAATGATACCTGACATCTACATCTGTATATGCTTGGTTCTTTTATGGCATTCCAACAATAACAATTTCTGAGCACTCTGATATCATTTACAATTTTACATTTAAGTTCCCAGCCTGTCATTTCTTTCCAAAAATTTCTAACAAACAATACATCTTTACAAATTGATAGAGTTACATAACCCTCAGGTCATCTCGACAGAACGCCACTATACTCCTAGACTGGTTAGAGAAGCTATTGAGATTACCAAATATAGGAACTTCAACCGGGATGATGGGTTTCAACTGTCGAGAGCCTGGAATCCAGTGGTTCAGCTGTGCAAAAACCGAAGCAGTGCCGAAAAAAGTTCGTGAGCGGACACAGTGAGTTTCGTGTGTCGGGAACAGAATCGAGTTGCGAGTGACAGTGGTAGCGGTACTGAGTGCAAAAAACGAACAAGAAAGAGGGTAGACCGTTTTGTCTGCTCATAAACACCCACCCGTAGTGACTTCAGTTTATCCGTGATCATGGTGCTTGCAACAGCGCCGAAATATCGGGAACTCAGAACAATGAATAAACATGGTAAATATCCCGTTTATGTTAATAATAATAACATCTTTACAAATATCACTAATAGCGATGTACTCCGCTTCTGTACTTGATAAAGCGACACATCGCTGTTTTCTACATTCCCAATTTACAGTATTATTCCCCAATTTAACTACAAACCCCGTAAATGATTTATGGTCAATAGGATCATTCGTCAAGAATTATTACGTCTTTTCTTTTTATTTCACGTTCTATGTGCCCAAAAACTCTATCCGAGGGTAAGTACGAATGTCCTGTTATTGGAAAATATACTTCAATCTTTTTTACACTTGGATTTTGTAGCAACCATTTACAACACATGCCAATAATAATCGTGTTTTTATTTTGGCCTCCGCAGCCGTCACATATCAATCTTACTGTATGTATGTTAGTTAGATCTGTTGCATTAAGCCGGTGGTAGACTCAGAAGCCACGGTATTTGAATCTTTCGAATATTCCTCCTCGCCCCATACATATGAGAAAAAAATTTCTTTGGTTAATTTATCCTTTGAACTACCTTGTACAATGGTCAAATTATAGACATAAAATTGTCTGCTATAATAGGTAGACTGATCGGGCAGCTTAGGTAGTGGCTGATTTTTCTGGCAATCATAGGAGAATGTAAGAACCCCTTCTTTCTTAGATTTCAGAACATCTTAAAAAGCTTTTGCTCGTAGCGAGTGTACTCTTTTTAACGTCATCAGCTCATTCTTTTTAGCATTATCAGTTTGGACTCTTATTTTTTCTTGAAACTGTAGACATGTGGAGCAAATGTCAGTTTTTGGTGATCCAAATCCTAGGTTGAACTCGGTATTAAATATCTTTCGAAAGAGCGCTTTTGTCGAAATTGGCTGAATTCCTCGTTCTTTGTACATCTTGTAGAGTTTATTTATATTTAAATCAGCTGGTAAATACAGGCGCACGGAAGATGAACCACGACAGTAATGAGGTTCTGAACAATTTAAAGACTGGATGAAATCTCTTACTCCCTTTCTTTTTTCAACAAATTTATGGCTTTTGTGGTCACCTCCGCGATTTTCCTAAGGACACTCTCCCGTTTCAAAATGTTTTCGTATCACAGTATGTACTCTGTGTTTTTTTATGTTTAAATAAGCTAAGAAAACTTTTTGGCACACGAGCATAGGTTTTTTATTTACTGGTATATAACACTTTGTAGTGAACGTTTTCGGCGTGTGTGTATTCGTTCGAGATCTTTTCCGTTTCGTTGGAATACTCTTGGTGTATTTAAGGATAAGGGTGTCCTGTGATTGTTTTGTCGGAATTTTGTAAAACGCTGTATGGAATTTTAAAATATCACTCATGTTTAATGAATTGCAATGAAATCCTTTCTTATGCGTGCAAGTTATTCGGTCGGGTAGCATCTTTGATTCATATCTAAAAATAAAAGATTTTTTATCGATAAATAAATTGTCATTTACATTTACATAAAATGGAAAAGTACAAGAAAATTGGTCAATCGTGAATCGAACTTAAGTATATTGATCACGGTACTAGATGATCAATTTTGTTGTTTACCTGAGAATTATTTCACAAAATTGATGCTAGAGCCTTAATGAGTGTTTAATAAAATTATTAAAAAATTAAGTGTATATTCAAAACTTTCACGTACCTAAAATACCGATTCGCACTTGACCATATTTTAATGTAGTTGTTCAACCTTAACACAATTAAACACTAACCTTTGTTTCTTAGCTCTGTTTTGCTTCCAGTTTTCTGGGTTTGCAGCTTTCTTCCTGGCTTTATTTTTAGGCACAACTTTAGGGTTACAGTCCATCTTCAAGAAAACACCTTTTTCTATTAGATATTTGCAATTTAAACACTTAATACTCACAAAAAATAGGAACACACACAGCGTAGTTTCTTGTCGAGCGGCCATTGAAACTGCTGACTTGTGATTGGTCGAAATGGACTTTGCCACCTTCGTTATGTCATTCGGGGACTTTTCCGCGTTTGTTAGGAATCGTCTTTTTTAAGTATAGATTTCTATGGGACGTTACCGGATTTGAAATAAACTAATAATGTGGTTATGTGACACTGGTGTTACCGTTTAAAATAAAATAAAAATCTGTGTTTCGAAAAAAATGGGGCTTTGCCGTCTTTGTTATTAGACCTCTGAATTAAGTTATTATTATTACTTCGTTTTACATACACACAAGGCTCACATTTTGTTTGAGAATAATTATTCTTAGTTTAAACAACATTAACAGTTTCATTCCATGCTCTGCTGGCTTGTGTCAGCCCATATATAGTTTTCTGTAACAAACATACCTTATCAACATCTATTTCAAAACCTTGAGGCTGATGTAAATGGTTTCATTCAAATTACTATGTAAAAATGCAGTTGTAATGTCAATATGCTCAATATCCATATCTAGTTCATTTGCTAAATTGAATAAAATGTGCATAGTAGAGTGACGGACGGAAAAAGTCAGATCATAATCAATGCCGGGTTTTTGAATAAAACCTCGCGCAACCAACCGCGCCTTAAATTTATCAAAATTTTCAGAGGCATCTTGTTTAACTTTAATTTGACTAAGCTATGATTAGACGGTCTGTCCACTATCTCCCAAACTTGATCCTTGAGCAATTAGTCATACTCGTTCTGCATGGCAACTTGCCACTCATTACGGTTCATGCTAGCCATAGCATCCTCGTATGATTGAGGTTCATCAAAAACATAACAATGAGAAAATAGAGACAAATCCGATTCAAAATGAGATGATACTTCCGATTTATAATCAGCGTACCTTTTAGGCGGAATATTTCTAGTGCTCCTTACGGGGCGCTGGTGGTTGACAAAGACATCCGGCGTCTCCTCTCTATCAGCAATAACAGTAGAATCCCTTGAAGGGGTCTGCTCACTGTCTATTACATCAGACGTCACACGTTCCTGCTGCACATCCGCACACTCAGGACCCAAATCAGTATCATCGGAAGCCTCATTCTGACTGGTGGCCTCTGATCCAGTACAGTACTGTTCCAATGTATCTGAAGTTACAGAAATATTCTGATTAATATTAGAATTATCTTCAATATCCTAACTATTATTATTAGAAACATTGTTCATATTCACTGGAATAGTATTTTGTGACTTAATTGAAATTGCATTGCTATCAGTATCTAAAGTCCTTGTATCAAAATTATTAAAATTAAATTCATTTAAATTAATATTATCATTACATACGAGTATCAGTTCAATAAAGTGAACAATTCTAGACTTAATCACCTTTCTAGGATTAGAGGGATTGACCTACCTATAACCTATAGACTTGCAACCAAAAACTTTTAAGTGACCTAGATCAACTTTGGATCCGGTCCACAATTGTTCCGGTGTAGCTCCAGGCACAGCGGCTGTAGGACTCCTGTTTTTGAGATAAATGGCAGTCATTATAGCCTCACCCTAATACCGCTGGACTAAACCTGCTTCAAAAAGCATAAACCTTGCTTTCTCAACAAGTGTCTGATTCAAGCGCTCAGACACGCCATTTTGTTATGGACAATATGGTATGGTGGTCTGGTGAATAATACCCTGACTAGACAGTTTGCGAATTTGATATTAGAATATTTGGAACCATTGTCAGATTTTAAACATTTAATATGTTTACGTTACGTTATTTTATATTTTTACATACACAATTATTTAAGCTTGCAGGACATTTGATTGTATAAACGAATAACCCGAAAAAGTACGCTTACTGCTAAGTCTTAAAATAATATACTTTTTCGCTAAGTCACGAGAAAAAATCGCTGGTGAAAATGACCCATTATATTCATTGTGCTAATTACCAGTACATGTTATGCGTACGTAAAAACAAAGGCCGATAAACATCGCACATGCCTGCTCCTGATTTTTCAGACTTCTTAATTTTTATTTAGTATCCCCGATAGGCAGTCATCAAAGTATCTCGCTTTTTTTAAGCTCTTTTATTGTACTTGTATATTCTAGGCTATTCTTAATACTATTCCATGCGTCATTAACTTTACTTCTGTTTTTATGAGAGGCATGATGTTGCGGGTCCCATAAGCAGGTATGCATTTGATAATAGTCCAAAAATCGCATAACAAGATTATTATTTTGTCCAATCCATTTTGGCGCGAACAATCTGTAAACAAACTACAAATACTTATACGAGTACACATACGCCGCCGCTGACGCGCACCACACGCGCACACTACTGAGCGAGCGATCTGTAGCCGGTACACGAACATATTCGCTATATTCGCAATCCTTTGATATGTTGCAAAAAACCGACAGCCGGCGGATACGGGTGTTCGAGTATTTGACGTATTCATCTTGTTCGTGAGAATAGGCAAATATAGACGAATAGAGCTACTTCACATCACAGCTACGAACACGAACAGCAATGTGAAGTGCCACCATGAAAACCAAAACATTTATATTTTTTAAGTTTAACTCTAAGATTCAATAGTACTATTTAGAGCAAATCGTTTTGCCGCGGGAAAACAACCATTAAAATTTCAGCGCGTTTACTCAAATATTGGAATATTACTTTGTGATAAGCTCTGAGGTAAAAGGTATTTTCGATAACAGACGTGTCGAAGTTAGGCGTGGTCGACGGACGACGTGATCTACTTCTGGGTGGTTTAAAAAAAATAACCATGAAGGGGATGGCGGTTAGAACTCATTTAACACATTGACTGCCACCGCGGTCACCGGTGACCGCTAACAATAGTTTTTCTATGCTGTCTGTTGTCTGGCAGTCAAAGCCTTAATCACATTTATACACATATTGCATTGCTTTTAATAATTCCTCGAAAGGGTATTTATGGTATATCCTTATTTTTCTCCTCCACGAATACTCAATAACCCAATCTGTAAAGTTTCCTTTATATTGGTCATTGTTAAATAATATTTTTAAATTTCGCCAGTGGCTCTCGATGCGCTGAGTGTATCCCGTCTGGTGCCAGAAATTTATTCACGGGGTCACTGTAGTTTACTTTTTGTGTATGTACCCATGTTCACGAAGGCAGTCATATGCTCTCCAAAAATCTGCATGGATTTCAGTTCCTTCCTGAACATGTTTCTGTATCAGCGGCACCAATATTTCAGCGGACCTTTCATTGTTAGGACACACTTCCAGATGTATATCATCACTGCTGTCTTCAATCATGTCCAATACCCAGTAGCCCTCAATATGTCTTCCTCTATTTTATTTTCTTTTTCCAAATTATGATTCATCTAGTTGTACAATTTTTCCTGGACTATCAATCTTGCCTTGAGCCTCTTGATGCTCCAATTCATAAATAATTATTGTTTCCCGGCAATATGAAAAACAATCTGCAATCGTACTTGTAGACAGCACGGTTTCTCGGTCGTCTCGGGCTGTTTCGACTTGTACTTGGAGGTACGAGTACCGATAACTAAACATACATTATGTGAAATACTCCATCTACAGGCAGCCAAACATTTTCAAACCATGTGCCTGTTGCTCGACTCTCTGATTTGTTCCGGCAGTTGCTCTTTCTGCAACGGAAGCTGCCCAACTGCCCAGTCCCACCTGCAGTACTCAAAGTCATAGGTTTCTGTGATATCGACACATTTCAAAAAAAGAAAATTAATCAAATAGCAATCTTATTCCTTCTGCATAATAACTGACATGGCGGCTAGACGACCCAGAAGCACGAGGTTCCGCAACAGTCGCACTAACCTCAGACCACGTCGGTGAAGCAGGCATCAACGACGTGGCAGTGGCAGCAGCAGTCGCACTGGAACAACCGGCTTCTGGTTCCGATGACGGAATCACGGGCACAAGTGGCTCACTAGAGTCTAACACTTGCACACACTGAAAGCCTGAAGAGCTTGCAACAAGTGGCTCATTCGAGTCCAACACTCGCACTACACTCAATTCTTCAGACGGTATCACGGCAGAACACAAAACCTGGGGCTTCGAAAACGCCACAATGGTAGCCAGACGTTGTTACACGGACGATCTCAACTGATAGGGACACAAACGCTGACTTACTAACAGACTACGTGAAGTGACAACAAAGTGGCGTCGTTTTACGTTTGGTTTCAACTAACGGCAATAGTCGGTAAATTATTATAACTGTTAATTTAATAACACTAATTTAAATCAGCAAAATATATGTGTGTAATATAATATGTGAATATATGTAATATAATGAAATATGCATAAAAAGTATCTAAATCACTAAATTTACGTATTTATTTCATTATTAATATGAAGTAAAACATTTTAGTTCAACGGACTTAAATATTTACGTAAAACGAAACGTTCAATGGCGAGACAAAATGTCAAAAGTAAGAAAATATTGCTAAATTTCTACGATTTTGTTTTTTTTTCTTCTTCTCGTAAACCATTTATCTCTGCACCTTAAAATGTTACGTGTAGGCTTCTACGAGTAATAATATGATCTTTCTGTAAAGAATATGGACTTCCAAATCGTTGGATGAAACTTAGCCAAAATAAATGCAAAGGTTAAGTTTGTAATTAGATGCATGACAGTGACAGTCTGACAGTGACACCGACAGTATAAGATCTAAAAAGAGATGTGTGTCTATGTGAATTAATAATCTATTTTTAGGAATTGAATTAAAATGAAAGAATAGTCAGGAGGTTATTGGTTGAACAAAAGAAGTCTTTTTAATCAAATTAATAATTAAGTTACAAAAATACAAAATTGAGGAGTTATTAATTAAGTGAACAAAATAAAGGGGAATTAATAGTAAAGCGCGCGCCGCCGGGTTCGGGGGAATGAGCCCGTGATCACACAGCGCGTCGTCTTATATGGATTAGAACTCGATGACGTCATAATCCGGGCTGGCCGGAGGGGTATAGGTTGGGGATGCAGCTAACACGGCCTCTCCTGACGTGCCAGCGTCCTCGCAGGCCTCGCCAACCCTCGGAGACTCTTCAGCGGGAGCTACCTCCAACTCGCCATTTCTGGGTGTTGCCGACGAGGTGCTCGGCTGTAGACTTACTTCATCCACCTCTTCATCAGAACCTGCACGTTTAAAATCAAGAGTGAGCATCTAAATGTTAAATATGACAGCAGAGAGATAACTGATGATTGTTGTAATGTGCTATTTCCTGGATAAATGAGTTTATTCGATCAAATGCTAATCAGACGTAAATTGTTTTAGGTAAGCTCTAGATACACCTTGATAACGATCACCTATTCGCTGTACGTAACACATTTGCCATTCGAACTCAAAACCTCATTAAGGTCATCAATGAGCACACTTGCCATAATACCAACCAAAACCTTATGCTGCAGCAATGGGCTTACATGGTATACATAAATGACAAAGCTTGTCCTCGGGATTTACACAGTACTTTGCCAGTCACGCCCCGAATGTCATACTGACACGGGTACTTTCTGGGTCACGAATGTTACCCATTGGTAGGAACAAAGCTAAAGCCGTAGGCTAAAGTTACAGCTACAGTAATTAGGTACTCGTTATTGTGGTGACTTTTCATGTCTGAAAAACCTAAAGATCAAACATTCAATTAAGTTCTTAGAAACATAATCTTGGATCAAACATACTAAACAAACAAATGAATAGCTCTAAAATTGTGAAATTATGAACAGCATGCTGCACAATAATTAACCGACCCGGAGTTCACTTTGACGCTTGCCGCATAGCATAAGTGCCGCGGGCCCGTGCGTCGTCGTATTACGTTATACGAGTAAGTTGCGTTTCTTACTCGTAACAATACAAGTCTGTTTAGCATTTAACTACCAAAACCAAATGAGGGAATATGTATTGGCAATGAATGAGCTGGTGAGCACAAACAAATGTGAACGTTGTCAACCACCATCTGTTGAACCCACACCAGATCATTCATTGACAATATGTGATACCACCATACCGCAGTCTTGTGCCAGTTTGCCAGTATCAATCACTAATTGTTTTCCTAAACAGAGTGTAAATAAAGAAATAGTTTTATTTTGTGATGAAATTGGAAAGGATCTAGGCCACTTGTTGACAAATAAATATCCGGGACACTCAATAATGAACTACTGTATGCCTGGTTGTTCTTTATTTGACATAATGAAAAAAATTATAAAATGCAATTTTAACCAGGATACAATTCTAATAATTTTTGTTGGTAATAGGGGTAATGTGAATAAAGGAGAATTACTCCAATATTATAGTTCTTTATGCAACCTTAGTTTAAGAAAAATTGTGATGTTCACATTCCCATACAGCCAAAGTTTGCCACAGGAAGAAAACAACTTTAGATCTGAAATGAATATGACATTGCATAATTTGATGTTTAATAACAATTCATTCCATTTAATTGACACTAACAATTATGTTGGTAATCATTTATATTTGACAAAAGATAGATTTTTTATGGATAGGTACTATCTTTCAAAGTACTGTAAAAGACAGATAGCTGTGTCGCTATCATATTATTTTTCTATTACAGCCAAGAATTTGGCTAAACAAATTGCTTCTATTGAGCAATGCTATGACATTTTAAATAATTCAGCCAATAATTTGGTTTCAAAAATTGACATTGATAATAATTTAAATTAGAAATTAAGACAACAGAGGCAAACTCTAGCAATAATGTACAGAATTGCAAAAATAAAAGTTTAAAATCAGTAAATAGTATCAACCTGGTGCATCAAAATATTCAAGGATTTATGAACAAAGATTTAGAAGTAGAATTATTTATGAATTGTAACCGTATTGATATTCTTTGTATAACTGAACATTGGCTTAAAAGCCACCAGTTCTTGTTCAATTTTAGTAATCACCAGGTTGGTAGTTCGTTCAGCAGAGTAAATGCTATACATGGTGGCTCATTAATTTTAGTAAGTAACCAGCTTAAATTTAAAGACCGTAAAGATATTGTGAGCCTATCTGTTGAGCGGATAGTTGAAATAGCCTGTATAGAATTGGAGCAGTTTATTGTATTAAGTGTGTACAGACCTCCTTCAGGATTGTATGACTGCTTTGAAAAGGTAATGGATGAAGTGTTACACAAGATTTGTAACTCGAACAAGTCCATTATCACTTGCGGTGATTTTAATATTAATTTATTAGAAAAATCAGGTTCTTGTAGTAAAATAATAAGTCTTTTTCAGTCCTACAATCTTGGACACCTATTTTTGGAGCCCACAAGAATAACCCCTACTAGCGCCACATGCCTAGATAATATTTATACAGATATTATACCAAGCCACAAAGAAATTATAAATTTACTAGATTCTGATCATTGCGGGCAACGGATTACTATCCAAAACCAAAATAACAAAATGGCAAAAAAGGATATCACTGTTAACCCCAAAACTGCAAGTCGCTTGGAAGCTTTTAAAGTTAAACTCATTAATAAATTACCAGCTTTGTCTATTCACGCTGATCCTATTCATCTATATGATGATTTTTTTGATATATACTGTAAACAATTTCATTCCACGTTTATTCCCAAAACTATCTCGGTTAATAGTAACGCATCTTTCAGTGATTGGGCTACCATTGGTATTCATAAAAGTAGAACACGGCTTTATGAGCTGTACAGTGAAAGGACTTGTGTAAATACCGCTGAATTTAATTTATATGTTAGAAATTATTCAAAATTATTTAAAAAAGTTTGTTGTATGGCCAAGTCGCGTTATTTGAGTTCGAAAATTAAAAACAGTAGTAATGTTATTAAAACGACTTGGAATATTATTAATAGTGAAACGGGAAGGTCTAGCAACCGAAATACTGACTACAGCATATCAGTTAATGACAAAATAATAAAATCAGACTCACAAGTCGCCGCGGCCTTTGAAAATTTCTTTTCGGATATTCCCGTTTTAACTACTAAATCCCTAAACTCTTCACCTTCTGTTGCTGAGTCTTTGCTTAAGGAAAATGTTAATGTTTGCGATTCGGAATTTAATTTTGAACATATTACCTGTAGAGATATAATTAAAACCTTTCACACTTTAAACGTAAAAAAGACTGCGGATCTGTGGGGTAATTCTGTAGAAGTTGCTAAGTCTATTATTGACATTGTAGCACCTACTTTAGCTCTTATCTTTAATAATTGTATCGACTGTGGGGAGTTTCCCGATCTTATGAAAAATAGTAAAATAATACCATTGTTTAAATCAGGTAGTACATCAGACCCCACAAATTATAGACCTATTTCAGTACTACCTACCTTTAGTAAAATTTTTGAGAAATTAATGTTAGACCAATTGCAAAGATTTTTTAATAAAAATAAATTATTACACAGTAAACAGTTCGGTTTTACAAGGGGTCGTTCAACTACTGATGCCGGTGTTGAACTTTTAGGACATATTTATAATGCATGGGAAGATAAATGTGATGCCTTGGGCATCTTTTGTGATTTGTCCAAGGCATTCGATTGTGTTCTTCATGAAACGTTAATCAGGAAACTCCGCCACTACGGGATCCGGAACACCGCTCTGGATCTTCTTGCTTCATACTTGAGTAATAGGTTTCAGAGCGTTGACGTTAATGGGAAAAGATCTCCCGGATCTTTAGTAACAATGGGAGTCCCACAGGGCTCAATTCTTGGTCCTTTTTTGTTTCTTATTTATATTAATGACTTGCCTTACCTCATAAAGGATAATCATGAAATAGTGTTGTTTGCGGATGACACTTCACTTTTGTTTAAACTTAAACGTCAGGAGCTGGTTACTGACGATGTAAATAGCGCGATCTCAAAAGTAGTTCATTGGTTCAATGTTAATAATTTACTTCTTAATGAAAAAAAAACCAAATGCATTAAGTTTACGCTACCTCACGTTAGGCAGGTGAAAAATAATGTGTTGATAAAGGGCGAAGAATTGAATCCTGAAGATAGCACAGTATTCTTGGGCTTAACTTTGGATGCTAAGCTTCAGTGGGGCCCACATATAGATAAATTGTCTAAGAAGCTGAGCTCCGCAGCATACGCCGTTAGAAAAATTCGTAATTTAACTGACATAGAGACAGCCCGTTTAGTGTACTTTAGTTATTTTCATAGTGTAATGTCGTACGGTATTCTGTTGTGGGGAAATGCCGCCGACATTCAGTCTATCTTTGTTTTGCAGAAAAGAGCTGTTCGATCAATTTATAAATTAAGTTCGAGACACTCTCTCAGAGAGAAATTTAAGGAAATTAATGTTATGACTGTGCCTTCTCAGTATATTTTTGAAAATCTTTTATATGCCCATAAAAACATAAATTTGTTTAAAAAAAACAGTGATATCCATAATATAAATACTAGGAACAAACACATGTATGTTGTACCTAAAACACGGCTCAAGAAAATAGGTGGTTCGTTCAGATGTCAATGTATACGCTTTTATAATAAACTTCCAAGCCACGTTCAAGATCTAAGCATTAATCAATTCAAATCATTCATTAAACGTAAGTTGTGCCAGAAAGCCTTTTATACCATTAAAGATTATATTGAGGACAAAAAGGCTTGGGATTGAGCTGCTCCAAATTTTATATATTGAAACTTTTTTTTTATTGTGATTGCTTAATACACATTGACATGAATATTTACTTGTGAAGTATAATGTTATTATTTTAATTATTGTGAATGTGAAGACTATGTGGGTCTTTGTTTATTTTTTATTTTTTTTCTTCTCAGTATATACATTTTTTTTTTCCTGTTCATGGTATGGCAGTTTGAGTAATTTATGCGGCCTGCCCAAATGTCCTTTCTTTGGTATTGTTCGTCGAATCGTTGAGCTCCTTATGTTCTGAGTTGAGCTGCACGATTACTGACAAATGCGTGCACTGAATGGACAGGTCCACTCAATCTGTGTGGTTCTTTCTTCAAAAGACCATTTCAGACACCAGTCTACATGGTCTTCACATGATTTGACCAAGATTATGTCTGGACTTTAAAAGAGACTGTGACCTCTGAGTTTGTTTCGGTCTTTCTTCTCAGAGTAGTCAGATACGAAATGCCGACCTCATCTAGTTTTAAAATTTGATTGACGTGTAAAAGTGTTTGTAAAAACCTACTTACAGAAATAAAATCATTTATCATTTATCATTTACAATCGTCTATCAGTAAACGATATTTGTTAATGTCAACAAAGGGACAAAAACGTACTTGTGACAAAAGTGGATGGTAAAATCAACACATGAACAGTACTTTTTTGTTTCACACTCGAGCTTACATTCGAAGAATGCAGTACAGCACTCGGGCGTCCATTCACCATGCCATGGCAACATGTATTCGGTGGCAGCATGTGTGGTTTTGCCATATGAGCCCGCCACCAACTGGAGTTCATACCGACCATTCGGTAGGACTTTAGTGATACGATACGATCCACGTATACCACTGTCCAGCTTGCCAATCAATTGTGATCTTTTTATCACATAAGCCAAGTCCTTCACAGCGAATGTTTTTGGTGCTGAAGGATTTTTATTAACACGCGCATCTTGAGCAGACTGATTTCCCACTAGAAGGGTCTTAGTCCGCTTTAGGGCTGCGATAGGCGCTTTCAAGGTGGCATACTGCGGGATATACCGTCTAAAATACCCGGCAAGGCCGAGTAATTGACGCACTTGTTTAATTGCGTTTGGCGTCGGTGATTTAGTTAAGGCTTCTATTTTATGAGTGCTCGGTCTAACCTGACCATTGCTAATGGTTCTCCCTAGGTACTCAACCTCTGTTGTCAAGAAAAAGCATTTCCGCAGATTCATTGAAAAACCGGACTTTGTTAACGTTTCTAATACCGAATCGAGCAAGCTTAGTCCCTCTTCAACAGTATCGCTTAACAATAAAACGTCATCTATGTAAACAAGTACTTTTCCTGATTCGATGAAGGACTTGAGGGTTTCGGAAATAATGCGTTGATACACTATGGGTGCATTTGCAAGTCCAAAGGGGCATCTTGAGATACTCAAAGTGACCCTCCGGAGTCACGAAGGCAGTTTTATCAATAGAATCGTCACTAATTTTGATTTGATGGAACCGGGTTAACATATCAAGTGCTGTAAAATATTTACATTTACCCAACCTATCTATGTGGTCCTCTATAAGACGCAATGGGTACCTTTCTTTGATTGTAACACTGTTTAAGCCACGATAATCAACGACCATCCTATTGGTGCCGTCCTTTTTCTTTACCAGAAGAATTGGGCTTGCGTATGAAGATTCCGAATTCCGTATTATGCCTTTGTTTTTTAGATCGTTAACAATTGCGCGCACACACAACTTTTCGTCGTGAGACAACTTGTAAAGGCGATAATTGACAGGGGTCTCGGTTGTTACGCGAATTTTCATATCACCGGTATTTACAGTACTTGCGGCGGTACCGCTAAGAAAATATTCCGAATATTTATTTAAAATACTTTCGAGACGCTGTTTATCATGACCTTGTAAGGGCGTATTAATAGATTCTAAAGTCTGTGAACTTGAAACCATAATATTGTTTACATATGCACGGTCGGCGCAGATACGCTGGCAATCGCCGGTACGAATGTACGAAATACCGCTGCGATTCAAAACATCGGTACCTATTATCACGGGGGTGCTCAAACAACCACCCGGTACTACATGGAAGTCTACTTCCAAGGTTAAATTGTCGAACTCGATAGGCAAAGTGACGTAGCTATTTGATCTTAACTCATGACCACCTATTCCGCGCAACATCTGAGCATTAGGGTTTCGGCGGCAAGAAAAATGTTTAAGAAGTTTGTTAGATATGAAGGATACAGACGAGCCGCTGTCAATTAAGACGTCCGTAGGTACACCACACAGCACTGCGGGTGTCACGTCACGGCTTGCCGTATCTCCTTCAATTTCAAGACAGAAATTGACATTGGATTTATTGCGCGACTCCGATCGCTGTTTAGCAAAACACTTTTCTTCCGTATGCCCCGTTTTTTTACAAAAGTTGCACTTAGAGTTTTTCATGTTCAGGAGATTTGAATTGGCATTGGCACTCTGACTATCGCTTGCGACTTTAGAACTCGAAGTACTATTACTCATTTTAAAACGTTTGTGGCACGCGTTGCTCTTACTGGTATGACCAAAAGCGCCGCACGTAAAACACTTCACAGATTTTTTATCAATGTTTTTTGTACCACTACGGTTCATAATACACCTATTAGAATGAGCATTGACATTGTTTTTGTTCTGAATATTTTCACTGGTTTTACTTGGCATGACATAAATAGATAAAAATTCAACAATTGTTTCGGTAGTTAATTTTGCATTTATAGCTGCAGTACGAATCTGAGGATCCTTAATACCGCGCACAATGATTGCGCACAAAAGTTCACTACTTAGTCCTTTAACGATACGCAATCGCAACAAAGATTTGCGTGCGTATTCCGCGTATGTTGAATATTTATCGGACTCAGTGCACATGACGTCATACAGGATATTAGCGACATCGACACGTCGTGGACAGAGTGATTTTAATTGCAATTTAAAAGTAGACCAAGTACGATCCGTTTCGGTCCAATCGCGCAACCAAGAGTGAGATTCACCCTTCATACACAAACCAATACGGGCCAGACACTCTTTATTGTCCCATCTATTTTGTGATTTAGCGCGGTCAACTTCTTCACACCATGCATTGACGTCATGAACATTAGGGTCGAAATCAGAGACGTAATAATGGTTTGATCTCACCGGGTTTAAGCTCCTTAGCGCATCGATAAGACGCTCCGTGACGTCCCCTGCAGCCGTCGTTGTAGGCGAAGGCGGCAGCGATAGCGCCGGCGCCGGCGCCAGTGACGTCGGGGCAGGTCGCGAGACAGCAGGATGGCTGGCCGTGCGCAAAGCCTTTTCATGTGGCTCGGGCACGGACGGGGTAGTCGTGCCGGTGATGGCAGGAATCGGCTGCTGCTCCACGCTCGATCGTGGTTCTGAAATTGTACTTCGCTCCAAGGCAGAGACCCTATTAAGTATTGCGTCCAAGGTAATACTAAGATGAGTTAGATCGGGCGGCGGTGGCGTGCACTCACGTTTACGTCTTTTTCTGGGACCGGTATTATTCCACATTTTTTTTTTAATAGTTTAGTGGGATAACGAGAGTCGAATTCCGCTTCTGATTTTAGGAATTGAATTAAAATGAAAGAATAGTCAGGAGGTTATTGGTTGAACAAAAGAAGTCTTTTTAATCAAATTAATAATTAAGTTACAAAAATACAAAATTGAGGAGTTATTAATTAAGTGAACAAAATAAAGGGGAATTAATAGTAAAGCGCGCGCCGCCGGGTTCGGGGGAATGAGCCCGTGATCACACAGCGCGTCGTCTTATATGGATTAGAACTCGATGACGTCATAATCCGGGCTGGCCGGAGGGGTATAGGTTGGGGATGCAGCTAACACTATGGCTAACCGATGTCTATGGTTGCTCTCTGGTAACGCGAACTCGTGTCACCAGTCACGGATTAAAATATGACTCGTATCGTGTACTTTGATGCTTGTGCAAATTAAATAAATAACTACAATCATCCCAGTGTTTCAACGTCCCAATATTTATAAAAACACATTACAAGTTATTTAAATCGAGTTTCATACAGGTAGGTTTGCATCAATACTTCTTAATTATACACTTACTAAATAAACATTAATTGTTATACGAGATCAATCCACAACTGTAATTTTTTAGCAAAAAACCTTGTCAGTCCGTAACTACCCGTAGTCCTACATTCATGGGGTATTTACGGACGAGGTTCCACATCATTCACAGAAGTCACAAATAAAGCCTCTGGAAGAAGTTCCGGCAGTGCGATTCTCATGAGCCCATTTCTTACATTTAAACACAATCCGGTCTTCGCGGGGTGGGTCACGATACTTTTCCTGGCAAATAATGCAAGTATGTTCAATATTTTCATGTTCCGTTTCAAATTTTACGAAGAAGAAATAAAAATAACTTTTTTAAGAAGAAGATGGTTACTGTCCAGTATGTTTACAGTAGGTTCATTACAAGATACAATTTTGCCAAACGTTAATAAGTTAGCCACCTTATCTATCAGCTTTCGTTCGTTTACATCTACCAACAGATTGTAATATTCTAGAAAATCTGCACCTAATATGGCTTGATTGACGTCCGCGATAACGAAAGTCCAACGGTACGGTCGGCGGAGTCCCAAATTTAAGTTGCAGGTTTAGTTCCATAAGTATTAATTTCCCTTTTATTTGCTGCATACGGTTTATAAAAATAAAATAAAATGTATTTAATTCAGGCCATACAACCCATATCACATAAAATAAAATTTCACCATACTGCAACAGAATAGAATAGAGTCTGGCCAACGAAAGCTGACATAAAGTAAAGGCGGCAATTTAAAAAAAATGTTAGCTGTCCACCCTGGCTATACACTGCTTAAACGGAGTTGATACTTTTTGATTATTCATGAGATATGAGACATTCAGATACATTTATAAGGCTTCCTTCACATGCTAGTAATGAGCATGTCTCATTACTAGCATGCTCTAACTAATCAGAGCACGCGAAAATCAAAGTCACGAAAAAGGTTTAATTAAACCAGAAAATATTACAAGTAGTTTGTTTATTTATAAAATAGAGAAAAGACGGCTGACACAATAAAATAAAGAAAAAACATTGAAGTTAAGAGTCATAGTCGAAATCGGATTCCAGGAACTCTACACCGGATAATATTGATTCATTGCTTTCTTCACTGCTAGTGCTGCTACTGTCCCCAACATGTATTATAAAACGTTCAAGCTCATTTTCGACAATATGGTCCCTCAATTTGTACTGATTTTCAATATTCAGGACGTGATCAGTGTACTTCTTCCAGTCATTGGCAGTTATGGATAGAAAACATTCTTTAATTAAATTTTGCATTTCAGTCACTGGTATGCCTAAGTTTTTGCTTGCTACTTTCCTCTTTGCCTGACTCCATACAAGCTCAATCGCATTGAGGTCGCAATGATAGGGTGGCAGCAACAACATTTCGTGGTTGTGTTTTTTTGTAAGTTCTTCTGCTTTTTAAACAGGTGCAAGTTTATGTTTTTTTACTAAACACATTAATTCTGCTTTGGTATGATATTCTTCAAAATTAATATTATTTTCTTGAAGCCATATTCGGATATTAGCTTTTGTATCAGACATATTAGGGGGTTTGTTCACTTGTTTCACATGGTAACTTGCATTGTCCATCACAAATACACTAGGTTTAGTTAAATTTGGTATCAACATTTCCACTAGCCATTTCATGAAGTTGGTGGAATTCATATCATCGTGGTAGTCAGCTGATTTAGATTTTGTGCTGAAAATCAATAAAGCACCTGGTACAAACCCTTCCTCCGATCCTGCATGCACAATAATATATCTTTTTCCAGAGGATATATTACTAGTGACGCCACTTGTTGAAGGTCCTTGCCAAGATTTTTTTATTTTATATTTCTGATGAACATATGTCTCATCAAGGTAAATAATCTGTTTACCTTCTAGTCTCTTTTCATGAATAGTTCTCAAGAATCTGTGTCTCCAAGCTGCAATATCATATTTTTCCGTAAGCAAAGCTCGTTCATTTTTATTGTTTAGAAATTCAAACCCATTTTTGTGTAAGATTTTCCTAAGAGTTTCACGGCATCCCGTAAATCCAATAGCTTCCCTCAGCTCATTGTGCAGGCTTCTCGGCGTAGGTACTTGTTTTTTTACACCATAAAACTCATTTACTTTATTTCTTATAGCTGAAATATCAAAATTATCCAAATTGGAAACTGTTGCAGAATGTGGACGCTTTTTTCCCGGGGTGTTCCACTGTCCTTGATTTATAGACCCTTCCTTTTTTATTCTTTTAAGTGTTGTTACGCTTACATCTGAAACCAACAAATACAATTATTTTTAATACCAATAAAAATAACACTCCAAAAAATCAAATACAATAATATAATACAACAAAATTCATATTATTTAATTTAAGACATCCTTACACATATACTTTATTTATACCCTTATAAACAACTGGTAGTACTGGAACTTATATCTCAGGTGTATAGAATCAAAGATGGTTACGTCCACAGTGCAAAAAAATTCAGAAAATGATAAAAAAAATATATATCAGTAACTATTCTAACGTTAATTATTATTTACACGTGCAGAATATAATGCATCATGAAATTATAAGCTGTTTGTCACGCTCAGTTCAATATTTTTGAGTAAAACCTTAAATGGACCCTGTTAAGCAGAAAAGATCCAACCAACGTTTCATTAAACGTTGGTTGGATCTTTTCTGCTTAACAGGGTCCAAATTTAAGATGGACTTTCCCAGTTTGGTTACAAAGTCTTGGACTTTACTAAGTTTGTAACTGAATGTTTAGGACTTTCATAAATTTGTTGCCAACTCTCTGGACAGGGATGGATTCAGGCATTTACCTTTTAGATAACAAAAAAAGGCATCAATTCACCTTGGCAATCAACTTGTAGATGGGTGAAGGTAATGAGAGCCAGATAATAGAAATTAATCACAATTTTTATTTTTGATAAAAATCAATGTCTAAGATTTAGTAAGAAAACTTAATGAGAAAACTTATATAACTAAAAATGGTGACTCCTCCTGTAGCTCGCACTTTTCCTCTTCAGGTTCGTTCCTTTGAATATTCTCATCAGCTTGACTATCCAAAATTTGAGAGTAAAAAAAATGAATAAATTGTGTGTCAAGTCGATGCCTTCTCGGTTTCTACAGTCATCTCCAAAATGTGATTTTAACAATGAATCGACATCTCGCAACTTCAGTTTTTTCACAGGAACAGGAACACCTTTCTGCAAAATATGTTTGTCTATTGCCAACATAGATATATTTTTATTTTTTTTGCAAATATTCTCAAACGACCCTGTCTTGGTTTTGTAAAATAATTCGCCATTGACAAGTACATTGCCTTCACGTTTGGAATGTTTTATATAAAACCTCTTGCATTGCGAGAAATTAACTTTCCACTGTCCAGGGCCTCAAGTCTGCTATTACAATAGTGTCAGAATGATCTCTTCATTGTGAGTTTTTGACAGATTTGCCATACAAACACTGTCAAATACTCACAATGGCCAGACCATTCTGACACTATTGTAATAGCAGACTTGAGGCCCTGGTGCTTTGATTATAGTCTCAGCAGCAGATTTAAAATCGTATACTGGGAAATCATCACCAATTTTCAAAAGCGTTGCTCCTTCTGAAATTATGTCGATGTATTGATTTGGCGAGATAATCGTGTCCATCCTTCGAAATCTTTTTTCAGTATTACCAAACACGCGGTCTGCCGGTAAATAGGAGTGCCCGGTGACTGGGAAAACGAGTTCCACCGTCTTGACGTTCGGATGTTCCATAAGCCACTTGCAGCACATGTTCACCATAGTTTTATTTTTATTTTGGCCCCCGCAGCCATCAGATATCAGCCTAACAGTGTGAATGCCGTTGAGGTTAGTGTTACTAAGGCGGTTGTACACAGCCGAGCTTATTGCGTTTGAGTCTTTAGCAAAACTTTCGTCAGTCCATACATTAGCGAAAACATTGTTCTTTGTTAATGATGATTTTGATGTCCCCTCTACAATCGTAAAGTTGTACAAATAAAGCTGTCTGCTGTAATAGCAAGACTGGTCTGGCAGTTTCGGTAAGGCCATATTTTTTTGGCAGTCATAACTGAGGATTCATACACCATCTTCAGCTGTTTTCAAGAGGGAAAAAAATGCTTTAGCCCTTAAGGTATGTACCCTTTTCTCAATCATGAGGTTTTGCTTTTTTTGCGGATCCGTTTCAAGTTTAATTTTCTCGTTGAGCTGTAAGCAGTTTGAGTAAATGTCTGTCTGTGGGCTACCAAAACCCAAATTATACTGTGTATTAAATATTTTTCTGAAGTAAGATTCTTTCGCATATGGTCCTGAGAACGAATTTTTGTACATTTTATATAGTTTTCGAATATTTAATTCACTTGGCAGGTATTTTCGCACCGATGTCTGACTGCGGCAGTAATGCGGTTCGTGACATTTTAATTTACTCATAAATGTATGAACTGACTCTTGTATTCTAGTATACTTATGACTTCTATGATCTCCACCTCTTTTTTCCACCGAGAATTCTGCAGTTTTGAACGATTTCGCAACCAGTGTAAGTACTCGTCCTTTTTTAATGTTTAATATTTTTAAAAACGCTTTTTGACAGACGGGTATCTTTTTTCGATCAGCTATAATGTGAAATTTAGTCGTGAACTCTTTAGGTGATTTCTTGCCATTACGAGGCCTTTTCCTTTTAACGGCAACAGCTGTACAGCACTTCAATATAAGTGCGTCTTGTTGAATTTTACTAGCGTTTTTGTAGAAAGCTTCATGAAACATTCGCAACATTTTTGTCGTCACAAGATTGCACTGTAATTTTTTGCAACTATGCGTGCATTGAGGAAGTCTTGGCAACGTTTTTGCCGAGTACGTGAAATAAAAATACATCCAAAATAAATTGGGATCAATTTAAAAGTAACATTAGCAATAACATTTTACTAATAATAACACAGTTAGTAGTTTATAAGAGATTAACAAAATCACATCACACATCAGTTCACTCAGTAAAAAGTTTGGTACCCTATACGGATAAAATACGTTAAGCATTACCATGAAAAAAATATTTAAAAACTCATTAATTTGGTATTTTACTTGAATTAAAAAATTACTTTTCAACAAAACTATTTATTCAAAAAATTTGAAATAAGTTTTAATCTGCTATGTATTACTCATTATTATTCTTTCAGCAAAATATCAGTTAGACGGATTGCCCCCCACTGCATAGACACCTACCTAAGTCCGACCCTGGAACATACCTGTTTTTCGTTGCGATGTTTTCTTCCAATTAGTTGGTTGTGCAGTCCGTTTCCTCGCTTCATTTTTGTTGACCCTGGTGGGGTGGCTCTCCATCTCCTCGGGGCACCACAAATTTTTCACAAAAGAACAGTTTTTTCTATTTAAAATTATAAAATTCGGCAACGCAGACACAGCAAAAAACATTACAACGCCAAGGGCGGCCATGACAACTGTCAGTCAAATGGAGCCTTCCTATTGGTCGAAATGGACTTTACGCGATATGGAACTCAATTCACTTGGACTTTACTAGGTTTGTTTGTAAAGTCAATTTTCAATTTGAAATAACAGTGGAGTTTACCAGAATTGGTAATAAATGATTTTTTGGGGTAAATATAGATACAAAACAGATTGTGTTGCCATATAAATCTCAATTTTGGAATTTTGTGGACTTTACCATCTTTGTTTCTATACACCTGATCTAAAATGTTTGAACTGAGACAAATATATGTCATTGAAGATATATTTTCTATATATTGTGTTTCAGAAGTTGACATTTCTATTTCTTCTAGAGTTTTCAATGCCTTTACTGCATTTGCAATTTGGAGTTTGGTCTGCTCATTGTCGATACCTCCTAAAAAGTATAATACACCGTGAGTAATAATGCAATTTGTTACAAATAGTCGAAAAGTATCAAACTGTAATAATTGAATCCAGTCGTCGTATTTTCTCTGCAGATTTCTGATTTATATCACTTTTTATGTCTTTGAACTTGTCAATCATATTAAATAGAAGCCTCCTCGTAGAACTAGTAATTTTTTTCGGCATTATTTTAGACAAAACCAATGAAAATAAGATGCACGTAAACAAAAGTACGAAACGTCAATGTGACAATTTTGACAGTCTTGAAATGTTGCCATGTAAAAAGTTTATTAAATAATTCGTGGTCAGCTTTCGTTGGCCAGACTCTAAAATGACAATACAAAGAAAAAAAAAATTATGAGTGGGTAACAATTATAAAGGTCATACAATTAAAATTAAAATAATATGTCAAATGCAATTAAATTAACGAACAAGTAGGTACAAAAAGGTCACAGAATTAAAATCAAAATAAAATATCAAATGCAGTTAAAATAAACCAAGGGTCACATAATTGAAATAAAAGCTCATAGTAAAAGCTTAGCTCTCACACTTACCATATAACTTTTGTTTACTTGACACTGGTATTACAGATACGTTGGCACCCGTACTTACTAAAATTTTTGTCCATTTTCTCTGTCGAATACACTGAGGCGATGGTTTTTTTAGGTACGAAATCGCCCATCCCTATTAATTGTACCGTTTTTAGTTTTCCGGCGGCGTTTTCCAAGCACACGGCTTCTCGCAATTTCTCGCGTTCCTGCGGTATCTGAAATGCCATCTACATAGCCAATCGGGATCGTTTGGTTTCCTTGCCCTGGACCTGTTACCGCGCTGACCACGTCCTCGTCGAGTTGCACTGCGACGTTGCTGATTTACATCCTCTCTTAGTGATGCTATCTCTAGTTTGAGCTTCTGCATTTCCGTGAGTATCTCGTTCTCCGGTACATGACTGCTACTTCCTGCATTGGCTGTTGTTGAGATTTCCGCTATTTCCCCACTGCGTATGTTTTCTATGACTTTGTCTGCTATATTTGCTACATAGTCTAGGGTTTGGTCGTGGCTGACGGTTAGGACCGCTCGGGCAGAGGTAGGAAGACCACAAATTGCGTAATGTATCTTCTGATGTTTTTGCGTTGCGACCTAAATCATGTATGCGTCGTAACAACTGTGTTGGCTTTTGCGTTCCTAGTTCCATCTCGCTTACTAATGTCTTTCTACACTCTCTTCGAATGCGTGTAACAGTCTCTCTTTTAATATTTTGTATTATCTGTTTGTGGAACGATAGATTAATGTCACTAGCCTGTTGCAGTGCTTTTCGATCTAGCCTTGCGACCACAAAAAAGTATTTTGCTTGATCACCAAGTTTCTGCGGCGCCAGCACACTCTCCACTTGAGCGAACTACATTCTCAGCATATCAACCCACAACATCGGTACACATGATGATATCGAAATGTTTGCTACTTCTGGTTAAGGTAATTAATTTATTTATAATACTCACGTAGTTTTGTTTGAATCATCTGCTTTAATGACACATTTTTATCATCACTTTGGTTGCCTTCCATTCTGCTTAGCAACAAATTTTACGCTTAGCACGTTGATCTTATTCCTTTTACGCTTAACTACGAGTACCTACTTGTACCTACTGTGCGGACGACATGCCTGTGTGTGTTTCGGCGCACGCGCGCCATCGCATAGAAATAAAGCAGTATAATTTTGACTCGCGTTTTGCTTGCATGTGCGCTACCCCGCTCCCGATAAATACATAACAGTGGCGACGAGGATTAAAACAACACGAAAATGTTTTCTAGTGGAGTTTTCGGTGCTATAACCAACTTTGACCACCTCACAAGCGACTGGGATACCACAAATCACGGCTCACGCAGTGGTTTATGGCGAACGACGTAAACGATGTGTCGGACAAAGCCAAAGTCAAACGGAAAGCAATATTGCTAAGTGCATTGAGCGAGTCAAGCTACAAGCTAGCGAGTGAACTGGCGCTGCCGCAGAAAATTGAGGACATAGAATACGACAAAATCATCGATCCATCTCACCCCGAAACGGCTTGGTTTCGCGGAGAGGTTCAATTTCTACTCGGCTACGCAGCGACAAGGTGAAGGTCATACTCAGTAGGCAGCAAGGATTAGGGGATTGGCGGCACACTGCGGGTTCAAAATTCTGGAAGAGGCCCTTCTCGACAGTAATGGGAATGGCAGCGGGTCCCGAGCGGGAGAAATTGTTCTCGAAGGATCTGCAGGAACTGACGCTGGTCAAGGCCGTGAAGTTGGCTGAGAACGTGTGCGCGGCGCGCAAAGCAGCAACGGCTACCCAAACATCGAGCGGCGCGGGCGGCAACATCGCCGCCGCCGCCGCACTGTGGGCTGTAAATCGAGTTTCATATGCATTTAAATTCTACTTGCTTTTTCTTCTTTTTTTCTTTGTAATAAGGTTCTAATGCCTTCAGCAGTCATGAATATATGTAGGGAATATCATTTCAAAGGTAAAATAAATTATTAAAAAATAAAATTGAAAATTTTGTATGGCGCCAAAGTAATCAATCTAAATATCTTCAAAACCGCTGTCTTAACTGTTATATCCTTACAGTTGCCTATTCTACAAATTATTTTTCATTTTTTCATGTATTTTATATAACGGTGATAATTGCGGTTTTTTTATAAAAAATATATACGTTATATAAAAAAATGGTTGAACTAAAATTTGTACATACATTCGGACCAATGGGTTTATAAACTTGACATTTTGCAGAGAGGTAACTGTGTTTTAGAAAAACACTACTACGTTAGCAAAATTAAGAAATATATTCAATAACATCGAGAAAAAAATATTAAGTGATAAACTAATTACGCATTCTAAGAACTCGTTTTTAACACTGTATTTAATGATCGTCAAACTATTAGAAATTATCTAATTACCCAAATTATTTAATTACCTTAATTTTGATGACAAAAGTTACTGTAATTAGTACCTAATTATTAGTATTATGACATTAATAAGGGTAGTTAAGCTAAATATTGTATCATTAATGAGGGTAGTTAAGCACAATATTGCATATAAATAGAACTGCAGTATATATATTACTTAGTTCGTTTTGAGCATTTCAATCATTCAAGTTGATATTTAAGTGTAAAGTATGGAGGGCCTTGTTATAAACCTAGATTTGTTTGTCATATTAAAGAATTCTGATAAGAAGAATGATAGTGACAAATTGTTTGATACAGTGGTATCTAGCCTACATCATAGTCTTTCTGACGAAGACAGTTTGACTTTGAAAATATTTTGCCAAAGATTTACGAGAGCTGCAATGATGAAATGGAACAAATCCCAAAGTAACTTCACGGATTTTAAAAAAACATTACAGAACTTGGCTAGAAGCAAACATCAACTGGCCTAGTTGTATACGAACAACAAATTAAAGTTCTGAAACGAGCTGTCCTGAACCTGAACCTTCGACATCAACAACGTCATCGGTTGGAACGATGACAAAGAGAAAATCAACACCTCGAATACCTTTTCAAGAACTAACTACTCAGCAGAAAAAGAGAAGAACAATGGACCAGAAAGGTCGCGATAGCACGGAATTAGCATATGCAAGTGCAGTTCAATTGAGAGAACAAGGTCAGGGAAGTATTGCAACTGTAATTGACTATATGCTGAAGAACTCCGAAGCAGCTGACAAAGGAGATGACCAGTTCCTGCCTTCGAGTTCGGGAACATTTGTGCAGGATTACCGTTTTTACACTAAAATTTAAAAATGAAAATCTTAATTTAACATTATTATATTATTCCGAATAAAGGCCAGGTTAAAATCTCAAGAATACAGTATTTTAATTTGCTTCCGCTTATCTCTATTATGCATTTCCTGCTATCGACGTTCCATTGTACCCATAATCATTCGGTAACCATAATAACATACACATAGTTTAATGAGCTATTTTCGATCAAATGAATTTTAATGACAAAGGAATATTATGTATATTTTGTTTATAATTTATTTATTTACTGACACGCCTACAGGTTAGGTTTTTATTGACACGTGTGTGTAGTTCTATGATCCAACAGCATTTAAAATAAAATAATCACTGCGGGTAAAGGAGCGTCATTTCTTTCACAATGGATCTGACATTAGTGGCGGACACCTGTGTAGGGATGGCCAGCAATCTGTTTCATAACATCGATAATTCAATCGATTCGAGTCAAAGCATGAAAAATCAATTCACAAAAAATTGAGATTTAAATAGATTTTTGGATTGATATTTTACCGTTTTATCTGTTTAATTAATAATACAAGTAAATAGTTTATAGGTATGTATTAATGTATTAAGCTATTTTTAACCGACTTCTAAAAAAGGAGGAGTTCTCAATCCGGATGTTTCTATTTTTTTAAATGTTTGTTCGCACATAACTCCGTCGCTTGCAAACCGATTTGAAAATGTTTTTTTTTTTGTTGAAAATGTACCTATGCTTCCCAAATGGTCCCATGACAAGGAGACCAGGACCTGATGATGGCATCCTAGAGAAAAAAAAAAAAACAATACGGAAGAAAGGACATTTGGGTAGGCCACATAAATAACTCAAACTGCCAGACGATGACAAAAACTAACAGAACAGAAAGAATAATAAAAAGAATGACCCACATAGTCATTAATGAAAAAGTCTGCCCTTTTGGGCGAATAAAAAAAAAATATGGCATTTGACACGTATATTTATTATTTATTTATTTAATACAAAAAAAAATACAGAGGCGGACTTAATGCCATAGGCATTTTCTACCAGTCAACCCTTGGGTGATGCAGAGACATACAGTAGTAGGTGCAATAGCGAAAATTGAGGAATAAATATTCATTTAAATATAAAGATATACATAAACCTATTACAAACTATAAGCTCTGAGAAAGTTCTCGAAGGACTGACGCGTGGCGTTGGGTGTTGTTTATAAACACACTGCGCGGACCACGTTGGTTGGCGTGTTTACCCCAACCATCGGCAACACATCGATCTGGCCGATCTGGATCGGGGTGGCGTGTGCGAGCATGTCGTCGCGTCGTCGCGTCGGATGTTCATAGTGTGATTCTGGTCATAGAAAACAATACAATTTGATTCGACTCAACACGCGTCGCGTTTCATCGGGTCGCGTCGCGGTTTTTAATGTGTTTCTGCCCTTACGCTCTTACTGCCTATTAATGTCATTGTATACCTACTGAAGTAACATAACATAAGTGTAAAATATGTTTCTACGGATGGTCAGAGTTATCTAATAAAAAAACTGATTTAAATCTCAGTATGCGTGAAAAAATTAAGTATCGATTTATCGATCTTAGATCACCATAATCACATCCCTAATTGGCGTCCCTTTCATTCACGTCAAGTTGATTCTGGCGGGAACTTTAAAAAAGAGCGGTTCAGAATTTTCTTTCAATTTTTATTTTTGTTAAATATTCGCTAGTTTCTTGCTTAAAAGTTAATTAAAACAATAGTGCTAGGTGCGCAAACCTGAAAAATGGTGGGAAATGAGGGGGGCGGGGATAACCCGCCCACCTCACATAAACGTCCTCGGCCTGAGGCCGGAGGCGGAGGGTCTGGGATGGACTGCAGTGATGGCGGCGGCGGTGAGCATTCCGACTATCCACCTTACATGAAACCAGACTGTTAGCGACGGGCTCATATCTTCTAGATTCATTAGTAAGTAGTAATAACAAATATGTAAGTATAACCTAAGTATAGATGTATGGGTCGCTGGACCCCCACCCAACACGCCGGCAGTTGAGTCCGCGCGAACATGGCAAGCGGGTGCGCTTGTATGTTTACCAAGTGAACGCGCCTAAAACGCGCTATACATGAACGCACCCGGAGCGAGAGGGGTGCGGGGGCAACGCAGGCGCCGGCGCGGCGGCGGCGCGCCACGCGCCCATAATTTTCATTCATTCGGCCAGAGGAACTTTTTGGCGGGAAGTCAAACGAGGCGGTAATTTTGATTTCGCAAAAAGTTTAATTAATTAATAATTTTAAGGCAATATCACTTAATTATCATCTGATAAGACCTCTAACAACTATGAGTGTCACCAGTGGCGGTGAGGAGCCGCCAGAGCCGGGGGAAAATAAGAAAAGAAAGTACAACCGTACTCGAAATGAAGACCCAAATAATAAGTACCTATAAGATTTTTACAAAACAAAATTATAAAAGACTGTTTATAGAAAATACAAATTCTGAATATGTAGTTTACGTTGAATCAACAGAGCATGAGAAGATAGGGAATAAAAATCCTATCACGCTCACCAACCTTATATCAGATAATGTTAAAGGAGTTTTAGGAGTACATAGATTAAATGCACATAAAATAGGAATAACGTTCAGAAAGGCGGCTGCGGCCAACAATTTTCTGAAGATGGAAGAATTTCTATGGAAAAATAAGTTTAAAGCCTTTATACCATCTTATTTGACAGAAAGGATTGGTGTATTGAGGTTTGTGCCCAAAGAGCTCTCGAATGAGGAAATATATAAAAATATAGTATGCGACTCTGAAGTGATTTCAATTAAAAGATTCATGCGTAAAGTAGAGGGAAAATTAGTGCCTCTCAATACAGTTGCCGTCACCTTTGCATCAACATCTTTGCCGCAATACGCCTATATTCAACTATTTAGATACGAGGTGAAAGCATACATACCACCATTATTGCAATGTTATAAGTGTCTTAAATTTAACCATTCTGCTAAGGCTTGCAGAGGCGAACAACACTGCTCTTCTTGTGCTGGTCGTCACTCCTACAAAGAATGCGATGTCGAAGAGATCACATGCATCAATTGCGCAGGTAATCATCTTGCCATTTCACGAGACTGTCCCATTAAAAAACAAAAAATTGAAGAGAAAAAGGCCAAATTTCTTATGCAGCAATCGTATGCCACTGTTGTGAAACCACCCCCTACATTTAATGAGAAATCTTTCCCTGTTTTACCCAAGGTTACTGATAAGGCTAAAAGCAATGATATTTTAGATATTAAACAAGTAGCAAATAATGATATTATAATGAACGCAATAGTTAAATCGTTGGTTGCATTAGGTAACAAGAGTGACTCTGATGGGCCACTCACACATAGGAAAATAAAAGAAATATTTTTATCAAATTTAATTTAAACATGGATAATTTTTTGAATATTTTACAGTATAATATACAGAGTTTACAGAGTAAAAAGAGCCAATTACAAAATTTATTAATTGAAAAAAATATAGACGTCTGTCTTCTTAATGAAACTTGGTTCAAATCTAATTCTATAATTCCACATTTTCCCACTTATAATTTAATCCACAAAAATTCCATAAATTCTCATAATGGAGTAGCCATTCTGGTGAACCATCATTTAAAGTACAAAGTAGTAAATACACACTTCTCAGAATCTATTCAAAACTTATGTATCACTATAGAAACACAATTTGGAGCAATAGCAATACTTTGTGTGTACAGCCCTCCAAGTATCAGGTTTGACTCAGCAAAGTTAAAGGACATCATCAATAACATACCCAAACCTTGTATAGTTATGGGTGATTTTAATGCTCATAACATAGCATTTGGATGCCATAGTGATAATAATAGAGGTAGATGTTTATTTAATATAATTGATGAATTTGACTTATGTATTTTGAATGATGGATCACCAACAACTGTTCCTTATCCTAATAGACAAGCTTCAGCGATAGATCTTGCCCTTGTTAGCTCTTCAATCGCTCATTTATGTAACTGGTATGTTCATGATGATCCCATGGGTAGCTATCACCTTCCAACCTTACTTGAGATCAACATTCAACCATCTATGTATGACACGTCACCTCCTGTGGATCAAGAGAAATATAGATTATGCAGCTAATGAGGCTATTAAATTTAATTTTATTCCCGCGTACTCACCACATTTTGGTGGAATTTGGGAAGCCGGTGTTAAATCCGCAAAATTTCATCTAAAACGCGTAGCTGGCAATGCTTCCCTCACTTTTGAAGAGTTAGCGACGCTCTTCACTCAAATAGAAGCAATCCTCAACTCCCGACCTCTTTCCCCCCTGTCATCAGAACCCACTGATACGAATCCACTAACACCTGGGCACTTTCTAATCGGACGCCCACTGATGTCAGTACCTTCACTACCTGTGAAAACATCTAGACCCAACAGGTACCAGCTTATTGAGCAAATACGACAGCAGTTCTGGGAGAGGTGGCGACGAGAATTCATGGCCGAGCTACAAAACCGAGCAAAATGGAGGAAGGGATCTGCACCAATCAATGTTGGAGACCTTGTGATACTAAAAGAGGACAACTTGATGCCACTGCATTGGCGTATGGGTCGCGTCACCAAATTACACCCCGGAGCAGACGGAATCTGCAGAGTAGCGGAAATTTACACTGCTGCTGGCACCATCAAACGGGCAGTCAACAAAATGTGCCCCCTACCTGTGGCTGACCAAGAGCAGTTGAAAGATTTCAACGGCGCGGAGGATGAACGCGCCTAAAACGCGCTATACATGAACGCACCCGGAGCGAGAGGGGTGCGGGGGCAACGCAGGCGCTGGCGGCGCGCCACGCGCGCATCATTCATTCGGCCAGAAACACCATTGTGACGTACACGTTGATTTAATGTCGCGACCGCGTGTCCGTTCAACCAAATGTAAAGGTGCCATTTTTACCATTAAAATCTATTATTCAAGAAGTTGAGAAAGGTTTAATTTCAACCATCAACACCAAGTTTGTCAATTTTATCCGTGTCTTTTGCAAAATATAAGTTGTCTAAGCTACCTTCTCGTTTCACTTCGCCGATTGCCACCTACCACATCTACACCAGACTATAAAAGACTATATCCAGAAAATGCCACTTATGTGGACTTTAAAGTGTTCATTGAAGCTTCCAACAATAAGGATACAATAGGCAATAAGAGCCCTGTCTATCTCAATCACATATTTTCCAGCGAAATAAAAGGGGTGACGGCTATACAACGAATAAACGCAAATAAAATAGCAGTAATATTTAAACAGTATAATACGGCCAATAACTTTATTGATAACAGCGCTTTTCTTAACAAGCATGGCTTGAAAGCATTTATTCCGGCTGCGCAAATAGAAAAAACAGGTATAATTAGATTTGTACCAGCAAACATTTCGAACAAAGAACTATACACCAAACTATCATCAATTTATGAAATAATAGCTATAAGAAGATTCACAAAGAAGGTAGGACAGGAGCGAGTACCACTACAAACAGCATTACTTTTCTATCGAATATTCTTCCAGACAATGTACAATATGATTTGTTTTCATACCGAGTTTTTGAATATGTATGTTCCCCCATTACAGCAATGTTTCCGTTGCTTTAAATTTAACCTCTGCTAGTGTATGCAATGGCAAAGATGTTCCATTTGCGGAGTTGAGCATTTATATAAAGAATGTGATAGACCAACAGAGATCTGCTGTTGCAATTGCAGCGGGCCTCATCTTGCAATTTCTAGATTATGTCCAATTAAGTTAAATAAAATTTTAGAAAAGAAAAATAAGATTACTTATGCAAGTACTACATTGACGAAACAACACATGAGTGATAATACTGAATTTCCACCTCTACTACCTCCAAAAATGAAACCAACTGACATTTTAAATAAGTCTGTAAATAAATCTGTACATACATCTGTAAATAAGTCTGGATTTGTAAACAATACTGTACATAGCGTAAATAAATCTAAAGATGTCCCTCCTAAAGTAGACATCAAAGCCCAAATTGTTGCCAACAACGATGTACTAATGGCCCTGGTACAGACATTGGTGGAACTGGGTAATAAGGGAGATAATACACCTACCACCGTAAATAGTATTAAAGAAACATTACCGTAAAATGGGGTGAATAGAAATCGCGGGGTGAATAGACACACTTCCAGTCATTAGTTATTTTTGTATCTAGGTTTTTTTATAGCCTGGTAACATATAAGTATCTGTATTTTTCATACACGGCAACTTTTTTCCTTTATTTTGGCAACCCATAAATAAACTTCAAGTTTGATGACATTATAGAAAAAAGCCGTTAAAGTGAACGTGTGCGTACAAGTGAATAAGACCGGTGAAAAACTTTTGCTAAACATTAAGTTCTGCAGCGTTAACGTTGTGTAAATTTATTTACTGGAATATTACGTGTGTTGTCTATTTGTGATAAAAAGGTGAGTAAATATGTTCAAAGATTTTGTTCTTAATTAAATTAAAATCCGGGCACTGGTATTTTTTCTCAAATTCGAGGTGAATAGATACGAGTGAGGGGTGAATAGAAACGCCTTTAGGGTCAATAGAAACGTAGAAAGGGGTGATTAGACACGAGTAAGGGGTTAATAGCTACGAGAAAGGGGTTAATAGAAACATGATTTTTAGGGTTGTCAAAATAAATTCTATCGTTTATTTATTACCTAGGTACCTACCTACTTTGTTTAATAAAGCAATTTGAAACTTTTAGAACAAAAGTTTAAAACGTGGGAAAGCCATTTACTCATCATCATCAGCCTAATAGCAGTCCACTGCTGGACATAGGTATCTCCAATTGCACGCTATTTAGCTAGATTCTCGGCAACTCTCATCCAGGTGCTACCAGCCACCCTGCGAAGATCGTCGCTCCACCTAGCCTGAGGGCGCCCTACCTTAAGTTTGCCGATTCGCGGTCTCCACTCAAGAACACTAGACCAAAAGTTTAGTACCATTTGGTAGGACATCAGACAAAATGTACCCTATCCGTAGTGAATATACTTCGTGTTCACATAACCAAATACAATAAGCGATACATATTTACTGATAAATACTGGTAGTATCACTTATTGTATTTGGTGGTTTTATAACATTACGTTTTCAACAGGTACGTTTCATCGCGCTGCGCACACCATGCCGCGGATATATAAGCCTGATCCTCGTGGCAAGAAATATAAAAGGTATCCTAAAGAATTAATAGAGCAGGCTGTTAGAGAATATAATGACGGTAGTGGTTCCTTGAGTGGCATAGCTCAAAAGTTTGAAATTGACAAATCTGTCTTGTATAGACATAGCATAAAGAATATGAAGACACAAGGTGGCCAGACAGTATTATCTGAAGACACAGAACTAGCATTTATAAAATATATTAACTTATGTGCTGAATGGGGATATCCTCTCGAAGTATACGACTTAAGATTATTAGTTAAAAATTATTTAGATAAATTAGGCGTTACAGAAAAACGGTTTAAAGATAACATGCCTGGGCCGGAATTTGCCAAAGGTTTTTTAAAAAGGCATCAGGATAAGATATCACAGAGGGTATCGCAGAATATTAAAAGAAATCGAGCTGCAGTCTCTTCAGACATTATAAACAAGTATTTTGAACAGTTAAAACAATCAATAAGTGATATCCCCATTGGTAACATTGTGAACTACGATGAGACCAATTTGGCGGATGATCCCGGCCGAAAAAAGATAATTACAAAGAGGGGAACGAAATACCCAGAGAGAGTTATGAACCATTCCAAATCAGCTGTATCAATTATGATGGCCTGTACGGCAGCTGGAGAAACTCTGCCCCCTTACGTAGTTTATAAGGCACAAAACTTATATGATACTTGGACAAAAAATGGGCCAAAAGGGGCCCGTTATAACAGGACTCATTCGGGATGGTTTGATGCCAAAATATTTGAGGACTGGGTGACGACTATGATTCTACCGTTTTTCGAAAACAAACCAGGTAAAAAGTGTTTAATTGGCGATAATTTATCATCCCATCTTTCTATTGATTTAATAAGAACATGTCAAGAAAAGGATATACATTTTATTTTCCTACCAGCTAATTCCACGCACATTACGCAACCACTCGATGTAGCATTTTTTAGACCTATGAAGATAGCATGGCGAAACATAATTTTAAAGTGGAAGAAAACTGACGGACGATATCAATCGTCAATTCCGAAAGGTTGTTTTCCCAAACTATTATCCAAATTAATGGAAACTTTAAAGGAAAATAGTCAAGCAAATATTATTGCAGGCTTCAGAAAAACAGGGATACATCCTCTGGATCCTTCACAAATTTTAAAAAGGTTGCCTGATTGGGAAAACGAAGTGAAAGAAATTGAAGCAATTGATGAAACAATAATAGATTTGTTAAAAGAAATGAGATACGGGACCGTTAATATAGTTGAACCTAAAAGAAAGAAAAAGCTTAATGTTCAGGCAGGGAAGAGTGTGTTATGCTCGAGTGATGAAGATTATATTGATACGGACCCAGAATACGTACCTGCCTCTTGTTCCGCTACAATAGAAAAGAAAAACGCGCAAAAAGAAAATGAATCAAATGATAAAGTCAAAGGAAAGGGTAGAGGAAAAAAAACCAAATCATATATACAACACAATAATTACAAAGAGAATGAAGCACCCAGACATGAACATCGAACTGATGAAGTGGCAAGTTGTTCATACAACATAAACAGTATGCCGTTCATTTTCGAGGATGATCTAGATGGTATTGGGCAGATGGAAATATTTAGTTCGGTCCCAATGGAAGAGAAAAATCAACAAAAAGATAATATTGCATCTACAATTGAAGTCAAAGGAAAGGGTAGAGGAAAAAAAACAAAATCAGGTGTACAAGACAATATTTACAAAGAAAATGAAGCACCCAGACATGAAAATCAAACTAAAGAAGTGGCAAGTTGTTCATACAACATACATTCTAGTCCCTACGACATAAACAATATGCCATTCGTTTTTGAGGAAGATCTAGATGGTATTGGACACGTCGAAACAGTTTTAAGGAACGAAGATTTATCCAGAGCAAAAAAAGAGAATAAACAGAAAAAAGTTGAAATAATTTCTAATGTCCTCGTGAAGGATGAAGACCTAAAAAAATTATTTTTAAATAATAAGGCACCAACTACTTCCAATGAAACACATATAATAACCAAATCAAGACGGCCTAGTTATTATAGGAATGACGCTGATATTCTGAGAGATTTAATAGAATCAGATTAGTATAAGTAGGTACTACTCAAATACATAGGTATTACCTTTATTATTTTTTTTATTATTGAGAATAAACGGTTAAAATAATCAAATGTGTTATATCTTTGGTATCTATACTTACATAATTAGGTAGGTACAACCAAAGATTTAACACATTTCTTTTTTTTACAGTTTAATCTCGTTTTTTCTTTTGATATTTTTCTTGATCTCATTCAGTTAGGTAGGTACCTACCTACCTAAAATTTATAACCTAAGATTTTTTGACCAAATCCGTAGCTACCGCATAGTTTTTTAAAGCATTTTAATTATTTTTATGTTGTTTATAATTTTTTAGTTTTATTTTTGTAGTTTTTAATTTTTGTTGTTGTAAGAATACCTGGCTTACCTACTTTGATAACATTATAATTTTGTTAAGTAATCATATACCTATTTTATTTGTCATACACGCAGCACCCATACCTATATCCCGCAACAATAGTGAGTTTGACAGCCCTAGCATTTTTTCTCTATTCACCCCTCTCCCGTGTCTTTTAACCCCAGTTTCCAGGTAAATAGAAATTGCGTACTTTTTCGTAATTTATGAAGAATTCAATTGTTTTATACATGTTGTAAGTATTAGTATTTGATAAATTACAACGAGACTCACAATATGCAAATGTTTTAATAGCAGCTTGCATTCAAAATATGTAAGAAAATCAGTGTAGAAGTTGAAAACTGTGTCTATTCACCCCATTTTACGGTACTTAAAAATCTCAAGTAATGGATCCAAGTCACACATTGTCTAAGCTACGTATTGCTCAATATAACATTCAACGTGCTAATAGTAAAAAACCCTTATTGATTCAATTCTTACAAAAACAAAATATTGAAATTTGCTTACTTAACGAGACATGGTTTAAAGACAATAGTTTTAGAATACCTGGATATAATATTTATAATAAAAATTCCAAAAATACTCATAATGGTGTAGCAATACTGATTAAGTCATATTTAAAGTACAAAGTTTTAAACACTAGATTTTATGAAGACATTCAAACAGTTGCTCTGTCCTTATCTACTATACATGGTAGCTTGACTATTCTTTGTGTATACTGTCCTCCTTCTAGTGGACATATACGGATCAATAGATTACGTAATACATATTATTAATGATCTTCCAAAGCCCATATTTGTCAGTGGTGACTTTAATGCACACCACATTGCATTTGGTTGTCTATATACTAAGAGCAGAGGTCATGATTTATTTAATATAATTGATGACTTGGATTTATGTATTTTAAATGATGGTAGTTTTACAACTGTTAACAACCCGAGACAGAATCCGTCTGCAATATTGATGTTAGCTTTACTAGTGCTAACCTCGCATCAATATGCGAGTGGTCTGTACATGATGATGCCATGGGTAGCTATCACTACCCAACAATAACAGAGATTTCACTACAAATAGATAAATATCATATTAATCCCCCTGTTGATAGGTTTATATATAAAAAAGCTGATTGGGAAAAATATAAAACTCTTTCTAAAACAATATTCAATGATTTAGTCCTAAAATTGTATGATCCTATTTCAACCTATAATGATTTTTGTTCTCGATTGGATACTTTAAAAGATATGACAATTCCTAAACTTAGTAAACCAAATAATTTTAAAAGCAGACCTCCAGCTCCTTGGTGGAATGACATTTGTGAAAAAAGTGTAATTGCCTCTTACAACACATTAAAACTATTTAGAAGTGAACCTATTATGGAGAACTATTTAGATTATAAAAGAAAAGATGCACTTAAAAAAAGAACCATATCGGAACAAAAAAGAATAGGTTGGGATAACTTATGTAACACATTTAATAGAACTACTCCTATAAGATTTGGAATCTTCTAAAAATGTTTAAAGGTATAAGAGCTGGCAATAAATCATATAAGGATGAGTTTATTTCTCAATTTCTAGATAAATTATCCGACAACAGCAATCTAAATAATGTTAATAGTTTAGGCAATATTTTCGAATTAAATAATGATAATCTAAATTCAAAATTTTTGTTAGATTCTTTTACATGGTCTGAATTTAAAATGAGTTTGTTGTCTCGGAAAGACACTACACCTGGTTTAGATGATCTCCCCTATTGTACTATTAAAAATTTAGATGAATCTGCACAAAAAATGTTTCTTATTATCCTTAATTTACTTTGGCATTGTAAATGTATTCCACAATCATGGAAAACACAATGTATCATTCCGATACTCAAACCAGATAAACCCTCAGAGCTTGCCAGCTCTTATAGACCAATATCACTATCTTCATGTCTAGGTAAATTATTTGAAAACATGATTAAAAATCGTTTGGATTGGTATATGGAATCTAACGGCATCATTCCACATGTACAATATGGATTTCGTCGAGGACGAAGTTGTGCAGACAGCTTCACTTCCTTAATTTCAGACCTGAAACATGCAAAGGATAGAAAGTTGAACACTGTTTGTGTATTTCTAGATGTTCAAGGTGCCTTTGACAGTCTGGATCCGACTATACTTGTACAAGTTATGTCTAGTTTAGGTGTTGTAAATGGATATATAATTTTTTGAATAATAGAACACTCTATGTAAGACATAATAATACATTGCAAGGTCCAAAATGTGCATCTAGGGGTACAATGCAGGGTGCTACACTATCTCCTTTGTTATACAATAAATACACAAGTGAAATCTGTACATTTGTTAATAGTAATGTAGATATTCTGCAATTTGCTGATGATATTGTTTTGTACAGTAGTAATTATAATGTAGAAATTGCAATTGACAATATTAAAAGAGCCTTGTCCCAACTATTTCACTATTACAATGATGTGCTACATTTAAAAATTAATCCCTCCAAAAGCAGTGTTATGATATTTGGAAATGAGAACGCAAATTCAAAAGTAGTTTATAACGGAGAATCTATAAATCCAGTAAATTCAAAGAAATTTTTAGGCATAGTAATAGACAGGAAATTAACCTTTGAGGATCATATTAAATACATATCAAAGAATGCTCTAAAAGGTTTAAATGTAATTAAATGTCTTGCAGGTGTCTCATGGGGAGCAAACCCGAAAATATTATCAATGATGTATAAAAGTATAGTTAGAAATCATTTTGATTATAGTTCACTAGTGTATATAAATAGTACTCATGTAAATAAACTAGATCTATTGCAGAACAGGGCTTTGAGAACAATTTCTGGTGCAATGTGCTCTACTCCCATAAGGGCCATGGAAGTGGAGACTAAAACTATGCCCTTAATTTTGAGACGCATTTTACTTGCAGAGAGATTCCGTCTTAAATTAATTGCTGCAAATAACAGGAAAATAATAAACATAATTGTACCTTCTGTAAGTAGAACTCTTGGGCCTCTAACAACAGGAGAGGATCTCTTGAATGGTAAATCCCCAACATTGTCCAAAATATTGCTAGAAACAGAAAACAGTTTTACTGGTATTAGAAAACAGTGCCGATGGCCATGTTACTCCTTCTCTTATCAGTGTATTTCACATCCCATTAAAGAATTACAAAATCCCATTAATAATAATTCAGATATGTTACAGTTTTTGGCAGATAATGAGAATTATTATGTTATTTACACTGATGGCAGTAAGGGGAGTGATTATGTACGTGCTGCTATATATGATCCACATGCTAAATTCTCTCAAAGCTTTGCTCTGTACAATACATGTACTATATTCACTGCAGAGGCCTATGCGGTTTATCAGGCATTAATACATATTCGCCAAATTAGCAATTGTAAATACTTTTTGATTGTTTCTGATTCACTGAGTTTGATAAAAGCCTTAACTAGCCTTACAGTTTCGTTTATGTCAAATTATATTCTGTATTTCATCAAAGAAATAATTCATCAATATTATCTTAAGCACATAAAAATTGTATTCCTGTGGGTACCTTCTCACCGAGGTATCTCTGGCAATGAAGTAGTTGATAAAACCGCATATGAAGGTAATAATGCTATTGATGTTAGAAATGCAATGGACATTCCTATGACTGACTTCCTGCAATGCATTAATGAAAATATATGTAAGCTATGGTTAGAAATGTGGAAGAAAGACCAAGTCATCAAAGGAAAGTGGTATGGAAGTATTCAAGAAAGATTACCTGTTAGACCCTGGTACAATAGATTGAAGGAAGCCAGCCGAGACTTTATCACTACGATAAATAGATTGCGCTTTGGCCATAATACTGCTCCGTCACACCTTGCTAGACTTGGCATTATTACAAGCAATACATGCCCACATTGTGAATCCCAAGAAGGAACCATGGAACATCTTATTTTTGACTGTCAAAACTTCTTACTTGACAGATTAGTGTTGGCTAGTGAACTTTTTTGACGAATATTTACAACTTAATATTATTTAGGGTAATGAATGAGACTATACATTTATACACAGGAAAGCTATTTGTACAAAGTAAGGAAAGTATTGAGGTAGGAAAATGAATACGAAGGGACAAGAGGTTACTAAGAAAAGAAGAACGGTCGTATAAGGGACAGGAGAAAAAAATATGATTTAAGTCGCCTACGTCTGTGCCACACGAGCAAATGGGGTCGTCGATGATATGAAGTTTGACAAGATGGGCTGGGGAGCAAACATGACCCAGTCTCATCCGTATAAGAACGGAGGTCTCCATCTTGCCAAACTTTGCCCTGCCAAACCACGGTTTTTCCGGAATGTCGGGTTGAATAGTTGAAAAATAACGGCCCTTTGATTTGATTCCGATATCCCAGGCTACCTTCCAGGTGTCCCGTAGAAAAGTCTTTGGTAATATCACAAGGTCTATACTAAAATTCTGATATGGAACTAAGTCCCCACACTGCACCGCATCACCAGCGATTGTATCTGCCACTTCATTGCCGTGGATTCCAGCATGGGCCGGGATCCACGCAAATTGTAGTGTATTACCTTCAGAAATGGTTCTGAACGCAAATTCCCTTATTAGATAGATTATAGGACACTGCGATTTGTGTTCGAAAGGGGATTTATTGATGGCTAGAAGAGCACTTTTAGAATCAGTGAAAATTATAGTTTTCTTGAGCTTTAGAACCCGAATATATTCAATAGCTTTTAAAATGCCAAAACATTCCCCCGTAAAAACAGAAGTCTCCGGAGGCAATTTTATTTTTTGTACGATGTTGTATTGAGAATGGTAAGTTCCTATCCCAACACAACCCGTCGGAGAACGCTTGGCAGCATCCGTAAATATGTGATGGTACTCTATGTGTTCAGCCAAAAAAATATTAAAACTTAAATTGCAATCGGGACCTGATTTACTTACACAGTATTTAATGGTGGGGCTGAATTGTAAACTCTCGTAACTACTGCTAAATAGGGGAAGTTTATTGGAACGGTGAATAGGAGAAGAAAGATAAAGGATTTTTTTATAGCTTACAACTAAACAAGGAGCACGTTTATGGGACCAGTAATCTGAAGATTCAATCTGCAACACTAAAGAGTCCAGTTTAGGAATGAGAGGATGAGTTGAGAACTGAAGAATCCGGAACAAATATTTGTCAGATAGGAATTGTCTTCTAAGGTATAAAGGAGCTTCACCGCATTCAACTTGGAGTGCATTAATGGGACTAGACTTCATGGCTCCAGAAATATTGCGTAATGCTTTAGACTGGATGCGATCCAACTTTTTAAAAGCCATAACACTACCAGGTTCTAGAACGAACAATCCATAATCCAGGGTGCTTCTGATGATTGCATTGTAAATAAGTTTCAAAGAAAATGGATGTGCACCCCACCACACACCAGAGAGGCATCTAAGCATGTTTAGGTGATTTTCACATTTGTTTACAATATAATCACAATGAGGAACACTACTTAATTTACAATCTAGTATTATACCTAGATATCTGAAATTATCTTTAACTGGAATAGGTATTTCCTTATAAAAGATGTTTATTAAGGGAATATTTCTTTTGGCCGGGAAAAGGAACGAAAGGGGTTTGTGCCGTGTGGCTCGGGGCGCGGCTTATTATGTTGGCGCCTTGGAGGCGCACTCACCGCCAACCTAACGGCGCTGACTTTGAGTTTTGATTCGTTCTGAAACTGTGCGCGCTACAACATCTATTTATGAGTACAGTTGAGTTTTTTTTCATTTAATTTCATTATGTAATATTAAAAAAAAAACCTAACATACTGCTACATACTTTGGTTGACATTCTCCTTTAATATTTGTCTATATTTTTTTTATTACACAGGTTCAAGTCCTATAGCTGAGCCAAGACTTATGACTCCCATTACGACTCCCAAAAAGTTAACAAAAAGAAAAAAAACGTCTAAAAATTTTACTCCTAAATGTAGGACACTCTACAAGGAGTAAGTGCGGTCAAAGAGACAACTTAGTTTTAGTCAGAGGGCCAAGAGGCCTCTTAAATATTCAAAAGATAAATCTTTTGAAAAGCTGACTCAAAATAAACTCATACTCTTTTGGCCAGACAAATTATGTGGATGCAATTGAAGCAGTGCACCAAGGGCTCGAATGGTCGTCGATTTACCGAAGAAGAAAAGTTAATTGGTCTCTCAATTTTAAAGCAGAGTCCGAAATGTTACAAATTTTTACAGAAAATATTTGTTCTTCCCTCTAAAACTACATTAAATAAAATGATTTCGGATTGAATATTCGCACTGGAAATAATACTCAAATATTTGAAGCAATAAAGCAAGAGGTAACATTGATTCCTTGTTTAGGGATTTATAATATTCATTGATACATTTATATTAATGAAATTTTAATTTATTTTAAGAAAAAAAAAAAAACCAGGTTAGCACTTGGTGTGAGAACCAAAAAATATTGCTCAATATTGTTTGACGAGATGGCCCTAGAACCGGGCCTAGCATACAATAAACACGGAGACATAATCCATGGCTTCGTAGATTTAAATGGGAAGACAGATGACTTTGTAGACCATGCTCTAGCATTTATGCTTAGAGGAGCCATTTACAAATGGCAGCAGCCTATTGTTTTTATTTCTGGAAGGGCACAAAGTCTTCACTCCAACTGAAATCCATTTTAAAAACAGTCATTACTGCATGCATTGATGCATGCATCATTTGCCTCTGGCACTAGTCAGTGACCAGGGCACATCTTTTCAGTCCGCCATGAAAAGTTTTCTTGAAGAAACAAGGAGAGATAAAATATTGGCGGATGAAAATACAGGTACATACTGAATTCTACACTTTGTTTAATGGCTCCATTGTATTAACGAGGATTCTGCCATTCTTTTGTTTTGCCTAAATGGTTGATTAAAACAAAAGTCTTTTATTCAAATCTATAACAGTCAGACTGGTTCTCTTTTAAAGTTAATCAAATTATTGATCCTTTTTTATATAGTTATTAATGATATTATACATATAATGATGGTAATATTGGGGTTTATTCATAAACGTTGCTTAAAGTTAAGTGACGTTCCAACGTCAAAAATGTATGGTTAAACAGTCGCTAATCATTACTTAACTTTAAGCAGCGTTTATAAATAAACTCCAGAATTTCTGTTTTAGAAGGTGTCACTGAAATTCAAGGGAACAAAATAGGTGTTCATATTTGATCCGCCACACTTAATTAAATGGTTTGTCAAGAAACAATTTTTTGACCAATAATATTAAAGACAATGGAAAAATGTCAAAATAGTGACATTGTCGAAATTTATCAAACGGACTGCAGTCATGCTCAAATGAGGCTGATGCCTAAATTAAATGACGAACTAGTTCTACCAGACAAAATTAAAAAGCTGAAGGTAACCTGTGATATTAATAGTTTTTTTTCTACTTAATTCTCCGTTAACTTAAAATATAAATAATAATTTTGTCATATAATTACTAGCATTTGACCATTTATATTATAATAAAATCAAGCAATTTTTGCTTTTATTTAATTATACCAGTCATAAGTCTCATCATCGTGAAGTTTAATATTTCTGATATATATTTCTGAACTTTAACTCAAAGTCTATTTCAATTAACTTACCATAGTATCTATTATATATGAATTAAAGCATAATATTTCGTGATAGCAGTATTTTATTTAATGACATAAATCTAGTCAACAACCGTAACCAAGCGACACGTATTTAGTCTATGACACGCCTCCGCCGTGGTTCCCAGGAATGAGAGACGCCGGAAGTAGCTGGTGGAGGTGGCGCATCCACGTGCGTCCACTGTCGGTCTGTATCTCGTAGTGGAGGTTTCCCAGTCGGCGGGTCACTGGCCAAACTCCCACTTCCTTCCTGATACAGAGTAGTTGCGATCTTGTACTCTGCTTCCAACTGCAAACTCTGTCACTCCTTCTGTTCTGTCCCTATGTAGTGCCTTTGGTGGAGCTCTAATCTTGGCTGCCAATCTCGTTCTTACCTCTCTTCCGAACATGAGCATATAGGGCGAGTCGCCTGAGATGACTGGCGTAGCCCGGAGAATACTTCTAACTATACGGTCCTTGTGCAGTATCCCACCACAAATGAACAAGAAAAGTGGGACTTCATAAAGGTAAATAAGCTATGTTTTAAATGTTTAGTGCAAAGTTATTCTCGTTATCGTTGTCGCGCAAAACGGTGTGAAAAGTGTCGTTCTCCGCATCACACACTTTTCCACTATGGGAAGTCGAGCGCTCCGCTGTGCAACCGCCGCCGGTCGCCGAGTCAGTGACGAGTATGGGTGAGCCATGTTGGAACACAAAAACATTATAAAAAATTGTGCCTGTTACTGTTATAGTAAATAATGTCGAATAGAATTGTTATGCATTGCTTGATGATGGTGCCACTGTGTCGTTAATTGATTCTAGTGTTTGTAATTTTAGTGGACCATTATCCCCGTTGAAAATTGTTAGTGCACGCGGTCATGTTATTACTAATAATAATTCTTGTAGGGTGACTGCACTAATACGCGGGCCCAACGGTTTGTGTCATGACATTGCACTACGTACTATAGATAACTTAGGCTTACCCACCCAAAGCGTGCCCGCCAGAGTTTTAGTTATGAATAAACATCTACGAGATTTAGATTGTTGTGAGATGTCGTACGCAAAACCAATGTTATTAACACGTTGCCTGCCATATGGAAATCCGAATACATTTGCGTTTTTCATCAGTCGCTTAAATGACGTGAAATGACTTATTTATAAGATTTCTATATATAATATATGTTTTTATATATTTTTTTGTATATTATGTGCTGTTTTTAATCCGCCGGTCATTTACACCCGGCGCGGCGCAAATGTAATATTTTTTTCATTGGAGCCACGCCGGTCAAATCGCCGGTCATCCTTGTTAGTCGCGTAAAAATCCCCGCCAGAACGTCCATCCTGCGCCCGAGCGAGCGCGCTACTGATGAGTGAAAAATAAAGAAATATTAGGATAGTGCATGCTGCGTCCCTTCCCCGCTGCCCCGCATTACATTTCTTCCGCGTCCTGTGCGAATGTTTTTGTAATTGTAGGTAAACAACTCAGTGCAAAGTTTTATTTGTCACAGATCGGAGTGCGCGCTAAATGGTCACCTAACATTCTAGTTTATTGTTATTATTATATGTCAAAGCTATTGAACATGTTATTTGACGAATTGGATCTAACTTTAGATGATTTTCGTGAAATAGAATATATTGAATCCCAATTTCGTGAGACGGAGAGTCTTTCAAGTGATAATGAAGAGGTTATTCGGTTTTCTAATCGCCGTGCAAGGAAGCGCTGCATAGTGCCATCTGATACTGAAGACGAAGAAATCCTTGTACCCTCACCGTCAGAGTCTGGTTACACTCCAAATACGGAATGGCACGAACCACAAGGTAAACAACCTAATATAATACCTTACACTGAAATTTCTGGTTTGAAGCCGATGCATTTGCGACACGCTTTAGCTGGCGGTCAACCTGCAGATTTTTATAATTTGATGGTACCAGAGGCTCTGTTAGAAGATATAGCTAGACAGACCAATATTTTTGCCGCGCAAGTTTTATCTAAAAGTCGATTATCGCGCCAATCCAGGCTACACTTGTGGAAGGACACTGATAAAACTGAAATCAAGAAGTTTTTTGGTCTTATAATTTGGATGGGTTTGGTAAAATTACCAAAACTGGCACTTTATTGGTCTAATGACCCAATGTACGCTCAACCGTTCGCTAAAAATATTATGAGCCGCAACAGGTTTGAAATATTACTGAGGATGTTGCATTTTTCTAATAACGAGGAGGCTCGAGAAAATGATCGTTTATCGAAAATAAGCAATCTTCTTTGTGCCTTGAATGCTAATTTTGCTTACCACTATACACCTAGTGAATTTCTTTGTGTGGATGAGAGCATGATTCCATTTCGTGGTAGAGTAATCTTTAGACAATATAATAAGCAAAAACGCCATAAATATGGTATCAAACTATTTAAATTATGTACTGTTCCCGGATACACTTGGAAAATTGAGGTTTATTCTGGAAAACAGCTCGATTCTGGTTTTTCTACACCGACAAATGTGGTGCTCAGGCTGTGTGAGGATTTACTAGGAAAGGGCTATTCTGTATTTGTAGACAATTGGTACACAAGTTTGGATTTGGCAGAAAAGTTAATTGACAATGAGACACATCTTATTGGTACTTTACGTAAAAACAGAAAGTACTTGCCGAAACAGGTGATGGAAGCCAAATTAAACCCTGGTGAGTTTGCAGCCAAAGAAAACAGCAAGGGAATTACAGTTATGAAATGGAAGGACAAACGTGACGTTTGTCTACTGTCAACTAAACACTCTATAGGATTTATAAAAACTAAAAATAAGAGAGGAATAGAGGTGATTAAGCCGAAGATAATTATGGATTATAATAAAGCTAAGGCAGCAGTAGACCTCTCGGATCAAATGACAGCGTATTCTTCTCCGCTTCGAAAATCTATCAAGTGGTACAAGAAGTTGGCCTTAGAACTGCTTCTAAACACAGCTGTAGTAAATGGTCGGGTTTTATATGAAGCTACCACAAAAAAGAAGATACCTATTATTGAATTTAGACGAAAACTGTCACAACAAATGACTGACTCAAACCCACGTGATGGAGCTAACATTCCATGTAGGCCAAAGAGAATAAAACATTCTCTTGTAAAAGCAGACGGAAAGGCTGTGACGACAAGAAAATTTTGTGTAGGTTGTTACAAAAATAATTCACAAACGCATGGAAGAAAAATTGCCAAAAACAAAACCAAAAAGGTTACGACATTTTGTTCAGTTTGCCCAGACAAGCCATATTTGTGCAGACCGTGTTTTGATAAAAATCATTAATTTTCTGTTTGTTTTTTAATTTTAAATTACTTTGATCTCAACACAACATAATGTGTCTCTAAATAACACTAGTCCTTGATTTGTAATAATAAAAATATTTTAAAAAGTATACTGTCTTTAATTTACATCATAATTTTGTTTGACTCGCTACAAAAACATTCATACAACCAAAAAATTATAAAAATATTTTGAGGCCAAGTTATCTAAAGTGATCATTGGGGCCGCGCCGGCCACTTGTAATGGTATTTTGCGTTACACGCATGGCCGTCAGCGAGCAAAAGGTGTTCAAGTTCACCTTAGTTGTGCCGGTCATTTAAGCCCCCCATGGCCCAAACGCTTCTACCAAGTGCCGGTCATTTGGACCCCCCATGGCAGCTAACGTGTTAATCGGGCAAGATAATTGGTAGGTAATCGTTAACCAGGAAATACGACAGGGTAAATCCGGACAACCCGTAGCGTCGCTTACGAAGTTAGGGTGGGTTGTTCATGGGCCTGTAGGTATTTGTGACGAGTCTTTTCGTGAATCGGTTAATCTAGTATTCAATAATTTACATGATTTAAACGAACTTGTAAAACAGCTATTTTTGCTCGAGTCTATCGGTATCACAGAAGTGTCACGCAAAAATGGTGAGACTGAACGTGCCTATAACGAACATTTGTACCAATAACTTGTATGTTTCTGTTTGTTTGATAAAATCGCGCCTATCCGAACATTTTGTCATTTGTTCCAGCTCAATATGCTCACCCTAGAAAATGCTGCTGAAACAGTTTTATTTTTTGACGATCTGTTCGACTCTGTGAATGGTGCAAGCTTAAATATTAAAAACTCAAGAGGGAAACCCTTCCGCACAGCAGGGACATCACACGCACGGCAGGGTGTACATCAGGGACACCACACCAACGATTTTGACAAGAAGCGATACAAACATTAAAAGAAATACGTTTTGTGGACGTTAAAGGTAGGGAGAAAACTGTGCCTTCATTAAAAAATTGGATTGTAATTCTTCAAAGTTTTAAAAGGCTGTGGCAATTTTCCCAAAAGAAAAAACGTGAAAATAATGCGCCCGCGCTATTTTACCTCAGATCCTATGGAATTTTTTTTTTTGGACAAGTCCGGGCGTATAATTTCAGAAATAATAACACGAATTGCCATACTTTCGTCAACACCTTTAGATCATTACTAATAACGAGATTTATAAAATTTCATTCATCATCATTTCAGCCGAAAGACGTCCACTGTAGAACATAGGCTTCCCCCAGTTGGGGGGGTTTGCCATAATCGCCACGCTTGGCAGGCGGGTTGGCGATCGCAGTATGGTATTAAAAATGCATAGAGAACGCTACTACATTCTCCAGTAAGTCCCTTAGTCGCCTTTTACGACACCCACGGGAGGAAATGGGGTAGTGCTATTCTTTACGTCCGGCACCACACGGCACAAAATTCACTCAGATACTTTAAATTGTGAAGTTGATCCAGCAGACCAGCTGGTTAAGCTGAAACAGCTATTTATACCTTCCGAAAAAGATTATGTGCAGTATCTGGGTGAAATTAATGCAGAACCCCATACGTCAGCAGCGGTGCCGCGATCTGCTGCTCAGGAACGCCTCAATGTTCATGCAAGAGGATAATATACAGCAGGTTGGGTCACAAGAAAAAATTTCTCAAAAATAAAATGTGACGATTGCATTGCGTTGCTGATTTAAAAACGCGTGAGGTTAGTGCTATACACAATTAGGTGCAAAAAAAAGCAAGTGGTTGTGGCGATTAACACCTCGTCCACTTGAATGATCGAATGATCAGGTAACAGCACTACCACAGTGATTTAGTTATATTTCATTTATTCGGGAGCAGCTCACACTCCCGCATGGTCACAGAGGAAGCAAATGAGTACTTAGAACATTCTACAGCAAAAAATAACATTGCGAAAATAATAAAAACCCAAATTACGTCTAAGTACTCATTTGACTTCCTTTCTTGTGAAACACATAAAAAAGAAACTGAAAAGGGCTTCCTTGACCATGGGTTAAAATTAGTAATTTTTAACTGGTGTTGTATAGTAAAATAATGTAAGGCACAGATATATCCCGATTAATAGGAACATGTCTTCCCACAATGCAACTTAAGGCTTATAATAAATATAAAACTAAATAAAAAATAAAATAATATTAGTCAATAGTATGTATATTTATTATATATTTTTTAATGTTCTATGCTATGTAAGAATACTGTCATGTAACTAATATTATTGAATTTATCTATGTGATAGTAATTATTATTGAATTAAACTAATTCAGGATAGTGCGATCGCTAACCTGCCTGCCAAGCGTGGCGATTATGGCGCATACAACCCTAATGTTCTGCAGTGGCAGAAAATTCTGTAATTTTATTATAGATACTTTCAAAGATACCAAAGTGATTTATATTGAAAAAGATGAGTTGTTCTTAAATAACATATTACTAAAATTAGATTATTTTTACAATAACTATATGAAGGCTGAAATTATAAATAAATATCTTTATAAGGATTATTATAATATAATAAAAACACCTCAATGTTATTTATGAGTTTTATTTATAATACTTACGGAAATTGCCTAATATTAAACATATAAAAATATTTTCGATGCCAAAGGAACATAGTAAGCATTAAGCTCAGTTTTTAATATTTTATAAGTCTTAGTTAAGCCAATTAAGCGTTCTAGTCCATTGAGATAATTAATAATAATTGAAAACATGAGTGGATGATGGTGATATGTAACATTTTATCATTTTTTTACTTTATAGCATAAATGAAGACCGTCATTTCTTAACTAATGTAATATGGACCGATGAGAGTACTTTTATTAGGAACGGCATCTGGAATTGGCAAAACCTCCGGTGCTGGAGTTTATAAAATCCACACGTGTTTCGAGAATCTGAACATCGGTAAAGATTTTCTCTCAAATGTGGGCTGGTATCCATAATAATAATATTATCGGCCCTGTTTTTATTGACGGCACCCTTATAGCGCCGACATTTTTAGAATTAAAAACAAATATCCACAAAATAATAATGACAACTTTGCAACTTGTTCCTGATAAATTATGAACCAGTGACATATCACCTTCATCAACTCATGTCTTCAATTGTTTGACTAAATTTCCCCAATCGTTATTTCAGGTCAAAGCCCGTATTACAGAACGTCACTCAATACTCAAACTTTACTTAAAACTAGATTCAAGCTATTTGATTGGTTGAAACTAGTTTTAAGTAATGCTTGAGTTTTGAGTGACGTTCTGTAATACGCGACTTAGTCCGATTACTCTCCAGCATCCGATCGATCACTAACCAAAAAGTGAAGTCCTGTCGCAAACCGGCTGCAGGTAACAATAGCCGCGTACTGACTGAGCGAGCAGCCTCGTGAGGCAGCCGCGTGAGGCAAATCCTCGGTCGGTCAAGACGAGCCTCGCCCGAGGCAAACCCACGCGCTGCCTCGCCCGAGCGTGCCGCGGCCCGAGCCAAACATTGTCGGTTTTTGTCCATGCTCTAAAGCGCCTCAGTAACTTTGCCGCGCGCACTCAAGACGGTTGTGTTTTGCCTCGCTTCTTCGAAGAACACCATGAATAAAGAACAGTGTCTCAAATTAATACAATTATATGGCGAATATAGACTACTTTGGGATGCGCTATGTCCTGATTATACCAATAGGGGACTAAGAGAAGATGCGTGGAGAAACATAAACCGGGAAATGAACATTCCAATAACTGACTTAAAAAAAAAGATGGAGTCTTTGTTAGGATCCTATAGGCGGGAAAGGTCACGTGAAAAGAAAAGCCGTATCACAGGATCAGGTATGTTTATGTTTTTTATTATGTTAATGCCTTTAATTTAAACTACACTTCAGTGTATTTAGCCAGCCACACTTTGGATCGTAGACAGAGAAAACTATAGACTATAAACATACACTGTAAAATTTCAATTATATTGAAAAATAAAAACATTAATGTTATTACAGGTCGTGGTGACATATATAAATCACATTGGTACGCCTATGAAGCAAGATTACGCAAGATTCTTTACATGAAGAAGTGAGTATTTACTGATAATTATTCTGCCAAGCAATTGCTCCATTTGTAATAAAATGTCGCCTTAAATGTGAACGTATTTCTTTTATATCTGTTGGCCCTCTCCGTGGAATAGCTTGAATAGGTAGCATTGATGACATTCCTGTATCCTGCCGCCATCGCCCGTGTATTATTGTTCCTTCAGCTTCGGCATCGAATGATCCCGGGGGAGTGAACCTTTGAGAGGACTCTTGATCTCTTCGCAAGTAGTTATATAAGTATATAGTAGTTAACACGACTTTTGTAGCTATTTCTGGTTCCAATAGGATGGGCTTCCTCAATACTCTGAACACAGAACTTAAAATTCCAAACGCATTCTCCACAACTCTCCTTGCTCTGGACAGTCGGTAATTAAAGATCCTTTCCATTGAACCTCGATCTGGAGTACCTTCATAAGGTTTCATTGTGTACTCATTCAATGCAAAAGATTTATCGCCTAGAATAAAATATGGCACTGCAGTTGCATAAGGCGTTTGTAAGATTTCTGGCGGAGGAATATTAATTTCCCTTCTTTCGAGTTTTTTATATAAATTTGTATTTTTAAACACACCGCCATCTGATATACGACCTTTGCTACCAATATCTACGTACAGGAATTTATAATTGGCGTCAACTAAAGCAAACAGAACTATACTGGGAAACAATTTGTAATAATCGTAATCATTGCCACTATTTATAGGCGACTGTAATATAACATGTTTCCCATCCATTGCTGCAATGGCATGAGGAAAATTCCATTTTGTCTCAAATTCTCTTGCTGTAGTAAGCCACTCTTGGTATCTGTAAATAAAATTATGATTTTTCACTTTACAGAATGTAAGTCAAAGTGAAACTCAAAATGATGGAAGTCAAAGTGAAACTCAAAATGGTGGCAGTCAAAGTGAAACTCAAAATGGTGGCAGTCAAAGTCAAGTAGACAATGAAAATACAGTTGAAGAAACCAGAAATGAAAATACGAGGGCAAAGAAGAGAACTAAAAGAACTGAGCCAGATGATTTAACTAATAATGCTATATCAGAAGCCTTAACACTTTTACAACAGTGTGCAAGTGATAGTACTGCTTCGGAAAAACATGATTCCTACGATGTTTATGGGCAACACGTCGCAAATGAGTTGCGAAAATATGATGCTTTTACTTTAGCAAATGTAAAGCATGCTATAAATAAAATTATTTTCAAAGCGGATATGGGAGCATACCAATCATACACTGGTTATTATACTCAATCATACAGTGGACTAAACAGTTCCAATTATACGTCTTGTCCTTCTTCCTCATCAATACCTCCTACCTCACCGATGCCTCCTATCTCACCGATGCCTCCTACCTCACCGATGCCTCCTATCTCACCGATGCCTCCTACCTCACCGATGCCTCCTACCTCACCGATGCCTCCTATCTCACCGATGCCTCCCCCTCCTCCGCCTCCACGTCCTCATTGTTAAATAATTGTTTAATTAAGCGTTTTATGTCAACTGTCTCTTCGTCTATTTCTGTCATGTTTTTGTAATTATTAATAAAAAACGTACGAAAACTGTTTTTTTTTTTTTACCTTAACATAATCCTTTAGCACCCCGATTAACGCATCACAAACTTCAGGAACGATTACTGATATTCTTTGTTTTGATATACGAAACAGATACTGCAAACTAGTATAAGAAAATGGCGTGGCCAAAAATCTTAACGTAACCAAAAATCTTTCCCTCGCGGTTATTGCTTCTCGAAAATTTGTGTCCTTCTTGCTTATTTTGGCGTTTATAAGAGAGTACAAATTTTCAAATTCAATTTTATTCATTCTAGTGAAATTGCTTTCTGCATCATCAAAGCACAACTCTTCAAATAATCTGTTCCCAGCTTGTAATCTGTTTTTGTATATCGTTTTTATCCAAAAACGTTTAGGTTTTTTTCTTTTATTTTTTTGTACAAGTTGATGAATTAGTATAAAGGCAGTGGTGGCGATAGCCTTCCGAACGCACGGCCTCATGTCAATCTTGAGCACAACTGAATATGCGCTACGCTCGCGTGGTCTCTGTTCGACTTGTGAGTCACCACTGAGCGTTCGAGACGTTCGACTAATGGCTCAGCCTCGCTCCGGCTCGGCTTTGCCGCGCGCGGCAGCCTCATGCATATTTAAATACAGACCGAGGCTGCCTCGCACGGCAAACGTTGCGAAGCAAACGTCCGAGGCAGCCTCACGAGGCTGCTCGCTCAGTCAGTACGCGGCTAATGGGAAACGCAAGATGCAGTCACAAACAACAACCGCAGTTCGTGCCAAGTGAATAATGTTTTGAATTAATTATCTCCTCTTTGACTAATTTAAAACAGTACACGTATACGTATCTACTTATCGAATTATAATCATGCAATTTGCGTAGATATTCCATTCGTTTATTATTCACTTGCAGCATTTTTTTTAGAAATAACCAAGGTGTCTTTCATAAAATATTATGCGATTGTGTGCGTTGCTTACACTAAATAATTTAATATTATGAATGTACGAAGGCGATGTTATTCGAGTAAAATTGTAAAGATGTAGATACTTTATTATTACACATTTTGTTAAAACGAGTGCAGCAGACTCATATAATATTATAGATAAGATAATTACAGTACAGTATAGTTAGTTGTTCGATTACAGTAGTGATCAAAGTCGAGTCGTCATACTTTTACAACAGAAGGTTAATTCTACTAATTAACGTGCAATATGAAAAACATGAGACCAGAATGCGATGACATTGTGAATAGACCAAAAAATGGTATTCTGCTAATCTTAAAATTCGGTTTGTTCACATACTGGTCGCAATATCATTGCAGTCTAGTCTCATAGCGGTCAACTTTGTTCTCGTTTACGAAATTAAACATATTTTCATGCTGGTTCAATGTACGCAGACGATATTGTGATACTTAGTGATACTTTAATTTTTAGTAACCTTATTTTCAGATTTTTTTAATGTCTTTATTAGTTTGGTTGATTAAATGCATATTCATAGTATTTTCGTTTCCCGTTTGTTATTTTATATCTTTGAGAATACAAAATCATTAAAATAAATAATCGGCTAAAAAGCTAACATGGAACGTATTGGTAATCGCGACGCGCAAGCGCTAAGCGAATGATTAAATATGTCAAAAAGAGACTTCAATTTTAAATAATTTATTTTTGTCCGAAAGTATTCTGTGTGGATTGATTACATTTTATTTATAACTACATTGATTTTCTGAGCCAAAGAGTTGGCACGAGCCATGAACAGGCATGCCTCTGCTATGGAGGAAATAGCAGGGGCTGCAAACCATATTGTCGGCCTCTATGAGGAAACTCTTCGGCTGCGACGACGTAACGCAAGGGTAAGTATTTAGGCGAATAATAATAAATCAGACAATCATACTCGCAATAGGATTTTATTGTAAGAAATTGATTGTTTTTAGAATTCAAGCGACAGCAGCATCAGAATTGCCGAGTAGCCAATAATGGCCAAGGTATGTAAATGGAATTTGTGAACGTATTACTAGAATTAGACATTTCTGTCGAACACTTTTGTTAGGATTTTTCAGCAAGCATATTCAGAACGTATATGTCGTTCTGAATACCTATACTTTCCGGAAAATCCTGTGGTCTTCCACTACCATTTGTTGGTTTATAAATAAAACGCCGAGTTTAAAACAAAATCTTATTTAATAAATAATATGTAGGTACAAAATGAAAAACTAAATTGTGTTTCCTTTCAGGGCTTTGTTGACACTGCGGCGCCGTGCTCCACGCAAGCGACGCGCCAACGCGATTTTTTTATTTTTACTTTTGTTTTGTTAATTAATAAACAATATGCATAAAAAAAACAATCTTATTTATTAAACATTCCCTATGAGGGGCTCGAACCTAAGGCCTCATTTACGGAAACGCGGGGCGTCGCGTGTCGCGTTGGGCGGCGCGGCCCGCACTAAATTCAAACATATGGCGTTGTATGAGAGCGTTTACGGAGAAGCGATTTAACACGCGTTTGCTTGAAATGCAAGCGGAGCCCGCGGATGGCATCGGCGCGTCCCACGCGACGTTTATCGCGGCGGCACACGCAGCATTGCGGCCAGCAATTCCTGCAATTCTCCCTTCACGGTAAAACGCCGCAATAGCCGCGGCGGGGCACGCGGCATACCACGCGCCGCGTCACGCCCCGCATCTTCATAAACAGCATCGTACATTGCCATATGTTTGTGTTTGCGCGTGTGATGACGCGGGCCGCTGCACGCGCCGCCTGTCTGTAAACTGAAAATATGTTCGACGCGCCGCGAAACGCAATGCCGCACGCGACGCGCGACGCCCCGCGTCTCCGTAAACGAGGCCTATGTAACAGCCGCGCGGGTCCATCGATTGGTAAAGTAAAAAAACGACCATCAGTAGATTTGCTTTAAAAAAAGGGGATGAGGGGGACATTAAGTAAATTAATTTATAGGGGATTTTAATATCTGTTGGCCCACAAACATTGGACCAGGCTCTGTTGCAAGGCCCTGCCTTGCACCAAAGCTTGGTTGAGACGGCGAGTAGGCTCGGAGATAGCAGCGGCTGCGGCTTGCGCAGCGGACCGCAACGCTGCCTCCACGTGGTGTTGCTGTTCCTGCAGCCGCTGCTCGTCTTCGCGCTCACGTGCCGCCAGCTCCGGTACGTGAAGCCTTGACCTATTGGCCAAGTTGTGCAGCACACAGCAAGCATTAACAATTTTTGCGGCCATCTTTGGCCGGTAGTGTAGTTGCCGCGCAACCAAGAGACACCTGCGTAAAATTGATCCATAAATATTTGTATGTACACAATTGTTATCATTTAACCATTTCTTTACCGACTAACCTAAATCTAGCCTTCAGAACACCTATTGTCCGTTCCACTACGTTTCTCGTCCTTACATGTTGGCTGTAGAACCAGTGCTCAGGGCTACCCTCTTCGGTGTTAAGAAGGGGGAGTGACTAGGTTCCTCCTGAGTGGATACCCACTATCACCTGTAAGAATGTTATTCTTTTATAAAGGCTGACAGATTTTTTTTAATTTCATGAGAGTACTTGAAAATTATATTAATTGTATTTTGATATCTAAGAGGAAAATTCTTTCCCCAGCCTCATTAAGCCCTTCAAGATAATTATTAAGAGGGTGATCCCTCCAAATTGTCGAGTCGTCTGAACTCCCGGGGCTAGATGGATGTAGTATGTTCATCTCTGCATCACATATCTTAAAATTATTATTGTAGGTTGAATCAAATGAAATAAAGTTTTGCGGCATAAAAAACAATATAATCGTCCACACAATACAAAACGCAGAAAATACTTAGATATGGAAATTTGAGTGGAACAGTGCAAAAATCATGCCGTTTGCGATCGTGATTTTAAATATTTTTGACTTCACAAGGTAATAGGCGCTCTGACAGAATAGGCCCCGTTATTGTAGTCGCTGAGTAGTAGGTACTAAATAGCTACATCAATCTTAACACTTACTATCATCACGTTCAGCGAGTGGTAGCCTTTCCGGCAGTAATAGGCTTCTTCGTGGTCTGATGGTTTTATGATGCAGACATGAGTACCATCAATGCAGCCAACACCCTCGGAAATCCAATTTTAGCGTAGAATCTAAAATGCAGATATTAGGTATAATATTGTATTGGCAATATTGCCGTGCAAAATCATTACATTACAGACCGCGTTGTTCATTTAAACTACGCAACGGATTTTAATACGGTTTCAACCATCTTTTAAAGAATTTATTTAAAACTAGCTTTTGCCCGCGGCTCCGCCCGCGTGGATGCCGGTTATCATGTAAAAAAGTAGCCTATGTCCGTCTCCATATCCCAGGCTATATCTCTGCCAAATTTCATGACGATCGGTTCAGCGGTTTAGGCGTGAAAACGTAACATACAGACAGACAGACAGACAGACAGACGGACAGACAGACAGAGTTACTTTCACATTTATAATATTAGTATGGATAGTATGGCTTAAAATTACGTAGATATAGTAAAGAAATATTGATGTTTTGTTAAGTTGTTGGAAGCGATGTCGACGGATAACTAACTTGATTGTATTCCGTTGTATGTGGCAATAATATAGGCGCCAGTCTTTAGACTTACCCACTTCTAACCCTTTCTCGGGCCTCCCTTGTCAAAGGGAAAGTCACATGCTTTGTATATAGAAACGCCCTAGAAACGATCGGCTGGGAAACCGAATGGGAGCAGTGCTGCCCTACCAAGGTCTGATAGGACCCGCTGGCGTAAAACGCGAGGGTTATCAGTACCTAGAAAAAGTAGATAATTTAATGTTTGGAATCTGGCTGCCTTGTTGCTTGTCAATAAATAATATGTGTTAAAGTAACTAAGACTAACCTTGGCGGCAGCATCGAGTCCATCTCTGCGCCTTTCCCGAGGGATGTGCGGTGTCAGCTCCGTTATTAAATTTGCCACGAGCAACTTAGTGAGCCTGTAGGTCTTCACAAACTCACGGTCGCTCATGGAAAATGCATCCGTTGCAAGGCGACGGCGACGGTCAGAACGACGGCGTTCTCTCCGTTTTTCTGACGCCGCTGCATTGTCTGCACGTTGCGCCAGGGTTAAATAAAGTAACCAAAACCACTCATTTTAAAATAAATATCCAACTATCCAAGAATATCCAAACACTACACAAACAAAATAATACACAAAACGTCTGTCCAAAAAATATATCCTACTATGCAAAAGGGGCGTGAAATAATTTGTTTATACAGTACGCTTATAACTATTCAGCTATATATTGTTTATAATTATATATCTAACTAGCAGAAGCTAAAATTATTTGTCACAGTACGGTCAACCAATAATCTCATGTTTACGTCAGTTTTGACATTCTTATTTATAGTGGAATACCAATGTTTTTTACAATGTCAATTCGAAACTTTAGCAGAATACCGTTTTGGTACATTATTTTTCTTCGATCTAGTCGCAATCTCATTGCAGTAAACGACACGTATAACTTACTTTTCTGGTTTAGTAGAATACCTTTTGTGACATTTTGGAACTTTTGCGGCACTGCGACTTGAATTTGAACGTTTTTTAATTAGTAGAATTGGCCTTCAGATGTCTGTTTTTTTTTCTCTCTTGTATTAACTAATGACAGTTTTCGCTATTGTTTCAGTAAAAAAGTCAATACTGACATTGACATATTCGGCATCACACACGTTACACACGTTGTCTACATCTCTATATCTACTTTCCTATCGCAGGTATGCTGGAAGAGATTTCATTAGAAAAAAGCATCACCTTTGTACGTATTTTTCTGTTCCTTTCTTCTTGTCTGTTTATATGTGTGTACATAAATTGTTAAATAAATAAATAAATAAATAAAGATTCATCGAATCTAACTTCTTTAACTTCATTCTTTGTTAACCGCATTGCCTGCAGCAGCTGTAAACGCCAAGCAACGACCACCGATGGAGAGTACTACATCGACTGTTAAGGCGCAATTCCACCAAAATTGTGTTCAGCACATTTGTTCACATGCATTTTGTGCAGAACTTCGACAGTGCACGTACTGAGCTGCAGATCCGTTTCCACCGGCAAAGCTGAATGTAATTTTTGTAAGCGTACAGTGCAGCACATATGTAAATGTTTACATGAGTGAGTCCACCAAAAGAAACATTTGTGCGGAACACTGTGCGGCACAGTATCGCACAGTGCCGCACACTGGTGGAATAGCGCCATAAGGTGTACAAGGCTGACGACACTCGCCATACCGACTCCGCCGAGCTCTGGAAGAAAGCGCTCATTCGATTCAAATTCCAGACTAACGCGGATTTTCCTCAGTGGCGAAAATTACAAGAGCTCATGCGCGCGGCTGATATCTTGTTTCCTGATACACCAACATTTTATGACCATTAAACCAAGTACCTAACTTACCGTTGTTTATTATTTACAATAACAACCCGTTAACGTTTTATTCACTACTTGTAATTTCGATGGTTTGTTACAATCACCAACCACCATCACTGCTCGGCATTCTGTGTTAACAGCGAATGCGATCCCAAGTGATCAGTCGAGTGCAGTAGGTAAGTAAGCGGAGAGTCGAGTTGATGGTTGATTGTTCATCGTTCTCCGAAATGTGGTGGCATACTGGTCAGGCGTATGGACGATAGTGGTAAGGAGCAAGTTACTAGTCTATACTAGTAATCAAGTACACTGAACTGACAATGAACTGTCTCGTTCGATTTATATCGGTCGAGTAGAGAGTACAACAATATTTATAAACTATCTTCTATTAAAATAATTATATAAAGTATCACTCTGCTGTCTATTTAGCGATCGTCGATCGAGTACAGAGTCGAGTCAATTATCGATTATTGGGCATTCTACAACACTATCGGCAGCGAGGCCAGGCCTGCGACAGCTTTAGTTCCATAAAATGCGATAGGGCGCTAATTTCGGTGGCCATGTTGTTGGCAGCCATTTTGGCTGTTGTGTATATCTGTCAAACTGACAGATAGTATTTACCGTCATTCGCAGCCCCTGTCAACTCTGTATGGAAGGAACGAAATGCTTCAGTGGGCAAAACCTCCAATTTGCCACTAAACAAAAATTTATAAGATTTTGTGTGGTAACACTTAACTCCCGGCAAAAACATCATTTGAAAAATCGAAATGTTGCTATAAAATTATCCATACTTCCATGTAGTAGTTTCTTATCCATATCCAATATCCATCCCTCATTAGTCATTTTTATTGGAATAATAATAAAAATATGTAAAAATTGTAAACTTGAATAGAACCGTTACAATAGTCATGCTTTAGTTCTTTACGATAGGTCTAACAATGAAATGAAATTATTATAAAGAGTAGGATTTTAATTTTAATGTATACTACACCAAGTTGACAATTGCGTTGGCAAACTACCGTCGGTTGTTTTGTTGTTTGTTACTTTGTTTTGTTCACTTTAAGTTATCGTGTTATTTTCGGATTTGTGTCTAGATTTGATCTTCACCTGATCTAACCAACGTCCAGTCGAGCTAATGCTCCTCCGTTCCAGCGATTAATTGTTTAAGTGAGAAATTGACTCTGAGAGAGTGACTCTATAAGTTTTGACAATGGAAAACACAAGAAAATGTTTTAAGTGCGGCTGCTCACCTGCTAAAGACGGCGTGAAGTTGTTACGATTTCCTAAACCTGGAGTAACTAACCTGATTCGGTAGGTAACCAACATTACCTACTTCACATTTTCTATATTCATACTACAAACGTAACATAATCTTAACTTTTGAACCCTCGCTTTTGGGGATGGTAAAGAATAAAAAGGAAAAACAGTTTTAATTTGAAAAGCTAAGAAGCCCCACTATAGTAACATACATATTCTATATTTTCATAACGAAAAATGTCATGTCCTCTTACGTAAATCCAAGGAAATACTCAGTACTTATAATTTCTTTGAACTATGATAAGGTGATAAGGTTAGGTTAGAGTATAGGAAGGATGCACATGATATTGTTCAAACCAATTTTTATGCATTCTTTGTTATGAAAATTGTTTTGTTTTTATTTTCAGCTGCTTACTATGGGCGAAGTATATTTTCCCAGAAAAAGAAAATGCATCCTTAAACTTTCAAAAACAACTTCATAGTGAGCACAGAATGTTGTGTCAGCGACATTTTAAGAATGCAGATTTTGTAGACAATTCAAAAACAAAGCTATTAAGAACCGCGGTCCCAAATGATGTAAGTAAAACTTATTACAACTATCTAAATCCTTGGATCCTTGAAGTATCTTTATACTTACTTATTACAGTAACATAAAGCATCCAACATTTATTTATTTAAATTTCATGTAAAATAGTGGTACATAGGCGGACTTAATGCCACAAGGCATTCTCTACCAGTCAACCTTTGGGTTGAATATAAAAACAGTGATAGGGTGCAAAAATAATGTCTAAAATACTAACTTCTTGATTACGAGAATTTATATCGTTTTATTGATAGGTACTAATACACATATACAAATAAAATAAACTAATAGATATTTTAACAAATACCACCTAATAATAATTACTATGACTAGACTATTATTTGAGAGTTATTTAGTCTGACTTATGTAGTCGTTACAAACTTTTCTTTTAAAAGTAAATTTGTTTTCAGCTTTTTTTATTGCCAAAAGGTAGTGCGTTCCAGAGCTAGTACTACTATAGTAGAGATAGTGTAAGAATTCGACATAAAACCGGTACAGTGTGAAGGAATTTGGAGAAGTAGATTCTTGGAAGCTCGTAGGTTACGATAGAGAGTATGAGAACTGCCCAACACTTTGAAACACTACACACACACACACTACATTTCACACTAGCTCCCAGCAATATCGGTACTAGAGACTATAAATACATAGTATTAAACATGACCTGAGCAGATATCGAACCTGCAATCTAAGGCCACCCACTGAGCTAGTAATGGGCTTCGGCCAACATAATGTTATATTATTCTTTTATTTATTTTTTCAAGAATGGTAGGAGTATTGAGATAATCATGGATTTCTTTATTCCGTGTGAACCATGGTGCTTTGACAATATTCCTCAAGATGGCGTTTTGAGCTCTTTGGCACATTGTGTTATATTTGCTGGCCACTGGATAGTTGGATGCCGTATGACCAAATAGGTTTATTCTTATGAAAATATTATTTATTTTAATTTCAGGGAGAACCTGCTTTACATACATATTCCTCTGTGGGACATTCGCAACAGAGGCCCTTTAGCGACATTTTGAATTTGCAGAATAATGAGGCTGCGACACAACAGAAGGCAAAAGTTTATGAGCCAGTGGCTGGAACATCAACTGTGCCCTATGATGCTCATCAGGCAAAAGAAAATGTTCAGCCAGTGGCAGTACCATCAACTGCGCCCTATAATGTACATCAAGCAAAAGAAAAGCCAGTGGCTGGACCATCAACTGCTTCACCCAATCAAGCACAACAGACTAGAGAGAACATGTTACTAGTAAAATGTCGCAAATACATGCCAAAAGTTTGCCAGCTATGAAACAGAATAAAAAGTTTCAAAAAGAAGGATTTCATAAAAGCCATTAGTGAAGATATAGCAGTAAAAAAACTATCTGAAAAAATGACAACTGCATTCGCCCTGCTTTTACAAGGGCAAATAAGAAACTTTAAAAATAAAGTTACTGGCCGGAGATGGTCAAAAGAGGAAAAAATTACATCATTGAGAATTTATAAACGCTCTCCAACGTGTTATCGACTTTTACGACGGTTGTTTCCGTTGCCATCACCCAGCACATTGAAAACTCTATTGCGGAAATTACCATTCGAAGTTGGAATAAATAAACCTATATTTACGGTGCTGAAACGGTTTGCAGTGGCACAAGCACCAGTTGATAATCATTATACTTTAATGTTCGATGAAATGTCAATAAAAAAACATTTCCAGTACAACCCCAAGGATGACATTATAGAAGGATATCAGGACCATGGAACCCATGGAAGGTCACCAGCTATAGCTGCATATGCTCTGGTTTTTATGATCTCAGGCATAAGAAAAAGATTTAAGCAGCCAATTGCCCACTTTTTCTCGAGTGGATTTTCAACTGCAGACAGGCTTGCAGTACTTATAAAAGAGGTAAAAAAATATATATTTGTGTTAAGAAATGTTCTACCCACATAGCTTTGCAAAAATGACAACCCCATATTGGTCTGCCCCTAGCTATTAATTTATTATTGTCCTGCACCGTTTTACTCCCCTCTTGCTAATCAATCAGTTTCACCAGTGGGATGGAAAGTGGCAACATTCTCCATCCCAATAGCTAAATTATTTAAATTTCAAATCTAGGTCTACAGGTTTAGGTTGTGCATTGTCTGTCAATCAGTCTATGTCTCAGTTCTGTTATATATGTGTATATATATACATGTGGTTTTTATATGCTCAATAGGGCTAAAGAATAAACACCACAATTTGGGGGCTCGTCCAGGATGATCTATATGAAGTGTGTGTAATGGAATATCTTGTTTATCAATGCAATTTAAGTATCCTTCTTGAATTGTGCCCCCAAATTGTGGTTTTTATTCTTTAGCCCTATTGAGCATATAAAAACCACATAAATATATATATATATATATATATATTTTTAACGTTGCCCCTAATTTCTCCTGTATTGTGGGTGCGTTTACAAACATTTAATCTGACATACACAAACAGCCAGACCCGGAACAACTACTTACAGGTCATACAAATATTTGTTCCGTGCGGGAATCGAACCCGCGACACGCAGCACAGCAGTCAATCGCTTAACCACTGCGCCAACCGTGCCGTATATGTTTAGATGTTGCTAGTTGATATTTATCCCCCTGCTTTAAACAGTTTTTTATTTTTTATTTCAGGTTTTATATCAATGCTTTGAAGCAGGCATAAATGTTGAGGCTATTGTCTGTGATATGGACGGAGTCAATAGACGAGCATTTACAATTCTGGGTTCAACTGTACAGCATCCATACATAAATAAATAACAAAGAAATTGTCACATTTTTCGACCCACCGCACCTACTTAAGTGCTTCCGAAACATGTTCATGAAATATAACATTGAGATGACTACGAACATTTCTTCTGATGGCTTAGTTGGAAAAGGTAAGATAAATAAAAATAAAAATAAAGTTTTGATCAGAAAGTACGAAACAAGAAATTATTTCAGACAGAAATCAAGACATCATGTGGTACAAAAATGGTCAAGGTAAACCCGTCGCGCGTCATTATAATTTTGTAGGTGTTCCTGGCACCTACATGGAATACAAGCATGCGACTACGGCTTTACATTGACCATTTTTGTAGTCATTAATTAATCATTGCTTTTTATTAAGATTTCAACTGCTGTTACTATCATTTTGGTACTGTTGGTATCATTTTTAAATGACTTCAAAATCAAAATCTGTATTCGATCCGTATGTGTGTATGTATGTTCGCGATTGTCTCAAAAACTAATGAAACACACGTATACCCAAAGTCTTAAATTCAGATAATTTATGTAAACAAAGGGGATAACATAACAAAAAAATATCTTCGTAATGGTAATTCACATAAAATGGCGAAAAAAGAGCTTTCGTTTTCTTTTAAATACTGATTTTAAGAAATAATAATTAAAAAATAATCATACCGTAATTATTTTTATAAAGGGAATTGCTCAGTTTGTTAGGGCAATTTGGCTTAACGTGAACATTAATTATAATATTTAATGACTAGGGTTTTTAATAGTTTATGCCTCAAAGAAATGAATTATAATAATAAGGTTGCAGGAGAGTGTAAAAATGGTTCATATTTAGCATGTCTAATGCTAAAACTTGTCGCTGAAAAAGTTACAATTATGAGTATTTATTTTCCAAAATAAATCATTTGCCTTTATAATAATGATATTCTCTTACTTTGAATGCAGTAGTAACATATCCTGAGGTCATTTTAATGTAAAAAATAAAACTTATATATTTTTGTTTTAATGATTTTTATTCCGAATCATAAATTAATAAAATATCATCTAAAAATTGGGCAGGTGGCCTAATATTATTTTCGTGCCTTGCCCAGCTTAAGTACCATATTATGGTCATAACGTGAGCACAGCAACCCACCGTTCTTCGCCCTACAAGGCAATTGCAACAATATTGAATAATTGCTTCTCTGCCTTGCAGATTATTATTAATTATAATATACACAAAATATATTTTTCGGCTTATGTGCCTGCTTTGAATTTTTCCTCGCAATAGAGTGCAATTGTCAGTTAAGGGTAAACCTTCAAGGAGGTTGCTGGCTCTCTCTGTACACACTTCAATAGTATAGGAACCGTCATTCCTGATATGCTCCCCATAATATGATCTCGCTTGCTTTAACTGATATGTTCCACAGCTGAATAAGATAAGCTCACTGTATGTCAGTCTTGGGAATGATATATTACTGATGTTTACATTTATATTTACAAACTGTGATCGTCTTCTATTTAAATTATTTTGGATTACAAACTCAGCAAGTGCATTATTCATGTACAGTCTTTCGTTTACTATTTCAAGGATTTGGCTGGCATCTTCTCTATTCCTGACTCTTTGGTGAAACTTATTTATTAACGCGGCAGCCACCTTAAAATCTATGATAGCATGCTTGGAAGCCAAGTTAAAAAATTCATGACGGAATATTTTAAAAGAGTGTTTAAAAATCCCATTAATCGCTTCTACAACCCACCTACATATTGTAACAGTTCTGGATTTATTTGCTGCCAACGTTGATAACTGAGTTTCACCTGCCTGTAAAGATGCAGGCATATGTACAGAATAATTACACTCTTCTAATAACGGTACACAGTCTCTAAAACCCCTATCCAGAATAAAAACATCTCCTTCCTGAAAATACTGCCTCAAAGTGTTTGCCTCAGTTCTAAATTCGTTTAACATAATATTAGCATCAGATGTTGTTGCTGGATAGGGGCCTAATACATCAATAATGTATCCATCAGAACATACCATTAGAAATGGCTTCATTAGGTTCCTGTACTTGTGCAAGGAGTATGTATTTTTTTGATACAGATAATTTGAACTCTTTTGAACATATAAATATGTACCATCAATTATAATAATTGGTTTTCTGTCTTCTCCACCAAACAAACCATTGGGGATGATTAGATTTCTTTGGGATATTTCTGACCTTGCAATATGGTTTATTCCTAAATTACGAGGAATAAAATCCTCATTTAACATGTTACGAGCCTTGCCCATCAGTCTAGATAATGTTGAGCGTGGTACATTTAACAATGATGAAATTCTTTCATCACTATCCCCAGTTCTAAGTTTAATTAAATATGCGGTAAGACCTAATGTCCCATTATGCACCCCAGATAACCTTGGAAGGTCTGCTTTTAATTGAATAAATTGTGGTTTGGACAGTCCGATCCAGAAATGGACAATATCTTCAGACATTCCCTCTATATTATTAAAATCAAATGTTTGGTTTCTTTCTTTAATAAATGAAGCAAAATCCTGAATATATTCTGCAGTAAATGAATGGTTAGGATGAGAAATGTTTGATAAAAGTTCAGCCCAGTTATTGTCTCTTAAATGAAACCCACATATTCTGCTGTTTTTTGGCACATAAAAATTAAAATCAGTAAACAACTTCACCCTTAGCCATGTCGGGATACTCAGTCGCTGTGGTGAGTCACAATCTGGACAAAAACAATGAGCTTGTGTATCAGGTGCTCGAGTATAATTTGGTAAGGTTATTGTTTCTGTTGACACTGGTAAGTTTGCATATATTACAGCAGGAACTGGTGCTCTATCAGCTCGCTGCCAACATGGATGGCAGATGCGATCGGATCCATGAACCTAAAACAAATTAATGCATAGTTAGTGGTGTTGGAACACAAACTGACATTTTTTTTATTAATCGCACATTCATTTCAACAAATATATCATAATAATATATTATTCATTAGTTGAAGATATATGACATTATGTCTGCACATTAAAGTGTAAATAACAAAGGCTGAAACAACTTTCCATTGAACAGATCATGGTTTCTAGGGTGTACATTTCTTTGTTGTTCTATTTCATATATTCTAAACGCAAACATAAAATACATAAAAATATCTGATTGTACCTGGCGTGGTGATATCCACTCGCTAATTACATTTCTTATGTGTGTTTCTCTTTCAGAATTTGTATGCAGAACATGATATCTACTACGTAGTATTGAACATCCACAATTTACACATAATTGTCGTTGATGACCACTACTTGTGCTTTGTTCATTTTCTTGAACCGCTGAATTGTTGAGAGCCAACATCCAGCAAGAATGACAGACCAAGCTCTGGGCTGTCACCTGTAAATAAGACATGCATATTTATTTTTGTTCAGTTTGTATGGATAATGGAAAAGATTTAAAAAAAAATATTATATAGAACATTAGCTTACCACTTGTGGAGCAGTCCATTGTCGAATTATTGATAGTATTTCAACGGGTTCCAGAGTGCGTCTCCTGCGATGGATAATATCAATGCCACAATTGACGCATCGCATTGGTTCCTCATTCCCACTAGGGGCAACCAGATCGTGCGCAGGAGCGTCAGTGTTCATGCGAAGGTTGTCATTTAAAGCCGGTTCCACGTTTAACAAAATAGCGCCAGGGTCATAGTCATGAGCAGATTCAGTGTCCAAGGGTAAAGCCGGGTCTTCAATTGAAGCGGTATCGGAGTCCATTATAACAAAAACAAAAAACTTCGCAAAAGTAACCGAAACAACATTCACAATACACTGAGGCAAAGCGAATGTTTTTAATTTCATTTCGTTGTCTAGATTGTCATTAATGACAGTTAGTGTTGCCAGGTAATAAAAAAAATCGATTTGACAACAACCGAACTAATATTATAATCGGATGTAAAATGATTTGATGGCCAAAAACGATGAGTGTTTTGATTTGATGTTTGTTTTTAATGTAATTAAAGGAAAATAAATATAAAACCTTTTGAAAAATCACTTGAATACAGATTTTCAAGAAAATACATACTTTTTACTCAGATTTAGAAATCGATTATTATCTTTAATATTGGATCACAATCACAATTATTATTAATGTGGCAACACAGAATCACCCTCCAACCATAAAATGGCGACGCTTTTTAAACTCAATCGGCTTAAATACTTATTTAACGACTTGTTTTTACATTTACTTTCCTGCAACGAGAATCAAAAAAATAATAATTTTAGTTTTAATTATATTTTTTCGTAAAAATACTTTTTACAGAACAACTTGTCCACGTTAAGCCAATAATGAGCAATTCCCTTTGGGTTTTAAACATAGTTATTAAAAAAAGGAGATTTTCTGGTATAAAATATTTTATGATACTGGTAACAATGCAGGAGATCCAATCATTTGCAAAGGACAATGCTCATCCATGTATGGAATCCCGTACCAAAATGCATCAAAATCAAACTTTGTGTTTTATAGACTACACAGAGCATATTAACTCCTACAAAAGTTCTTTATGACAAAACAACCCGGGTTTCGGGGTTATTTTATAAAATCGAAACTAACCTAAAAACTAGGTCTATTTTGTTCGACGCTACCAACGACGTATTTTATATAAGTAGACACGTTAGGTACACAAGCAAGAACATTATTGCTTTAAAAACAGCGTAATCCACTAATATTAATAAGAATTACGAGTTACAGCAACGTATAGTCGCGCCACAAGATGCGTGACTGAAACTTGGAGATTTGCCCGACCTTTATATTGCCAATACTGTGAGCAGGTAATATATCATTAGACGCCACCGCGATCACACTACCACACCAATACCAATAAAACATTATCATAAGGATGCCCAGTCAGACTGAAAAAAAAAGCGTCTTGAACAATAACCCTTTGCTTTTAATAATCTTAAAAAATACTATTCTTATCAGACACTATTGCTCATGCTCATGTTGTGTCGTTGTAAATCGACTAGGTAAGTGTTAGAAAAAATAAAACAAACAAGTCCATTTGGGTTTTTAATAGCGATTCAAAGTCAAAAATGTTTATATAAAATACTTAAATCATTCATCATAAAACTGATCTGAGTTCATGCCAAGCCAAAAGTGACACAAATATGTAGGCATAATTAAAATATTAGAGAAATCTATATGGTAATTGGCAGCTCGCTGATTATATTTATAATTATTTCAAATTGACTACCAGTAAAATCTCTTAGCTGGGAAGTTAATTCACTCCAACAGCCATGATCCAGGTGGTGATGACAGATTCGTATTGCACGTGGCACACAGAATTTATAATTAAGTAATAACAGATCCTTTAAAGATGAGGGTACCGTAAACGTTCTGTTTCAAAACAATTAACAAATATACAGTGAAGATGGGGCGGCTTAGGAATATTGAGATACCCGCTTGATTCAACATCTGGCAAAATAGCGTCTGACAGACCAGGGTGATTGGAGTCCTGCTGATCACGACGTTGCACTTTTCTTGTAGCTGACCTACAGCAAGCAGCACGTCATACTCTATCCAATCTTGAGATCTAAAAAAAATAACATGATTAAACATGTAATAAACAACATTTTGCAATGGGTAAAAGAAATAAAGACTAGATAAAAGTATGTAATGCAATGTGATGTAACTGTTAGGAATACATGATAATGATCAGGCAGTAATTGTAATACCTACATTATTTATTTGTGAAACCATCACTTATTGGAACTTAATATTATAAACACATAATAATCACTATCAACTATAGAAGACTGTAGAAAAGAAGAACATAATAAGAAGTTGAATGAGGTTTTTTTTTAAATATTGCGACATAAATAAAAATATTTACCAGATGCAGCGGAACATGTCTATCTAAAATATTTCTCTCTTGTCGATCTTGTCTTACAGGATATGTTCTAGTTGCACGTAGAATAGAATTGCCGCAAGAAAAATATAATCTTCTATGACCAAAAGCAGGCAAAGATAAACTTACTTCACTGATTGTGTTTGCTCAATCTTGAAACTGTGTCCAACATTCCGTACAAAGCACACATTCTGAAGACAACTGCAATAAAAACCCTTAATGAAAAAGAGTGTTTTTAAGCTTTATGGCGTTATCTTCTGTAACATTAGTATGCACCAAGGTTACGCCCTATAAGTGATCAAGAGTACAATAAAGCCTTTTTTGGCCCAAATCAGGTGTTTTTTTGTTTTCTTTTTATTTGTTATTTCCTGTGATACAATAAATGTTTTCTTTCATTCTATAAAAATAATGTTCTGTAAGATGGTACGTCGGTGGAAATGGTAGTCATTAAAAGTTTAGTCAGGAAATAGAAGGTGTCTGTCATTCTTCGGTATAAATTCAAAGAGTAAAATAAGATCTACTTACCTGAGTAGGAGTTATCCAAATTCAAATCTTTATTGCATATGCACGACTGTAACAAGTTAATCATTGGAGTAGACGCTTGTTATATTATATATTAGTGTAGTTATGTTTTTGGGTATCCAAAATGAACAGCGTGACTGACGGTGTCAATCAGTCGACCGACCCCACGACTCGACATATTTTCACAATTAAATACACAGAGAAAAAAGTTCACAAAATACAAAAATAAGTTTTATTTCTCAACAATCTCGACTCTCAAAGACACAGACGGCGGTCTTTTAAGTCATAAACATAATCGCTAACTCAAACAAAGATAATACTTTTTTTTGACGTTTAATATCAACTTAGACACTTAGCTTTTCAGATTTTTCGCTAATTTATTGTAAGGGGAATCTTAGACGACCACTTACAATTTCTTAAATTAAAAAAAAAATGGTTTATAACAAATGACTTTGAACATCTTCAAGTTTAGATTATACACATATATATAAATCTTCTAGACTTGCTAATTTACTTACTTGACTTAGTGTTTGGACTTTAATTTCTACACCCTGAATCTGTGAACATAAGAACCCTAAGTAAACGTGACAATACGTGGTATCTGTCTCAGTATTTCTTACCACTAAATTCACTACGTCACAGTGACAGTATTTTTTCTAATATTCGTTCCTGACGGAACAGGCTAAGGTCTGAGACCATGCTGCCTAGTCTAGTAGTACAAAGATAATACGCTCGCTAATAGAGAATACGTCAGTACAAACGTCAAATGCATAGTTAATGGCCGCGGTCCGAATTGCACACACACATATCCTATAGTCATAATCGTGATATTCTAAATCGGAACGTAAATGATTGATGTGAGCGCTATGAGCGATTATGGCCTTATTCGGAATGCAGGGTTAGGCTGCCTTCCGTATTGAACTGTAATCGATTTGAGCGTGCTTATACGCGTACTGAATTGGCGTGAGCGCGATAACGATGTGAGGCGCGACATGCACCATCTTGCGATAACGCCGACCATATCCTTTATTATTATCACCGTGAGCGCTGTCAAACAACTCTCAGCTGTCATAATCGTGATATTCTAAATCGGAACGCAAATTATATTGATGTTTGTGAGTGCTATGAGCGATTACGGTCTAACTCTGAATGTAGCCATAGTCGGTAGGAGTGGGCGTTGCGACGATGAACCGTTTTCCAAGACCTTTTTGTGTTCTGCGACGATGAAACCGTTTTACGCCCTGGATTCAAACAGTCTTTGTTGCACAAACCAGTCTTCGAATTATTTAGTGCGATTTTTAATTTTATATCTATGAAAATACAGTCGAGAACGCAATGAGTCACCTATCTCGTCCGTCGCGTCGTCGTCCGTAACGATACGCGTTCATTTATAAAACAGTCCTTAAAATAGAAAGTAAACTTTTTGTCAATGAAATACAATCGATAATGTACTATCCACCAGTTGTCAATGCTGTTGTTTATGATGCGACGATCAAACCCGTTGATAGTTGTAAGAAACTGCATCTATTTCACTCGAAAAAAACGTAATTCTATTCCATGTTGGATACGTTTCGTCCTTTAAGCCGTCTTCAAACCAGTTGCAACGACGACCGTTTTTTGCAACCGTTTGTCGTCGGGAAAACGGTTGTGTTTCGTCCGTCACAAATTCGACAACGACCAACCACAAATTCGACAAAGACATGGGTCGTACCTACTTGCAAAATTGAGTACCAGGGCTTCTAAGTACGTCCACCTCTAGACACCAGCGCCAAAAACCAGGGCTCGAGATACTTTCAAGTATTTTTTTTCTGCATCGAAAATTGATCCGTAAAGTCATACAAATAAAGAGTACAATCGCGTATTCAAAAAATAATACTTCCAAGCCTTGTTGAGTTGTTGGAAGAAAAATACTTGCATAGAACATTGATCCATAACTTTATATTAATAAAGAGCACAATCGCGTTAGCAAAAAAAAAAAATACTTCCAAACCTTTATAATGAAAATAGCAAGTATTTTCATTATAAAGGTTTGGAAGTATTTTTTTTTTTTGCTAACGCGATTGTGCTGATAGGAAATTGTTCCGTGCGGTCTTACCGATAAGGAGCATGATCGCAATTACGAAAAAATATGCGACTATTGAAGATGATATGATTGAATACCTACGTAGTTTGTAAACATTGCTGTTCGAGAAGGCGCACGCCGCCCGAGCGCGGCCGAAGCGGGCCGAACGAAGCCACGTCACGAAACAGCGTCGAGCGGTACGAGCGTGGGTCGATAGAGCGAGTAGTCGAGTAAAATACTTTGAAGTCTCCAAGCCTTGTTGGATGAAAAAATACTTGCATAGAACATTGACCGTATGTTAATAAGGAGCAGAATCGCGTTCACAAAAAAAATACTTCCATAACTTTAAAGTAAAAATACTTGCATAGAACATTAATCCGTAACGGAATATAAATAAGGAGTAGAATCGCGTCGAGCGTTGACGGACCGAGCGATTAGCAGAGCCGAGTAAAATACTTTGAAGTCTTGCGAGTATTTCGGGTCGGCGTACTTGTAAGTAAATACCTGGTATAAAAACCTGGTTGCGTAAATACGCATCTTCCCTACCACTAACAGTCGGAGGTTGGATGTGTCGGCCGGGATTTAGGGTTGTATTGACAAAACAAAATCTTTAGGGTAATAAAATCGATTTTGTGTCAGTTAGCAATAAACCAAACTAAATCGATTTCATGTACTGCTTTTAATTAATTGTTGCTGCTATTCAACGAAAGCAAAGCAAATACATTTATAATTCGTTTTGATTACACAAAAGAAACGTTATCTGGTTCGTTATCCATCCGACTTTGCCTAATTTTGTTTTGTTACCTGTCAATACTGATGAATTGAACTGGATCTACCTTATTCAAGAAAAAATCTAACTGTTGACTAGGCAGCATGGTGTCAGACCTTAGCCTGTTCCGTCAGGAACTAAAAAAAAAAATTGCCACCTGTCAAAATCCATAATAGTTTACGATAAAAAAGTAAACAAGTATAATACCTATCCAAAATAATGAAATACTCTAAATATGACGCAGTGTTGTGCTCCAGACTGCAAAAATCAAGGGAGCCATATATTTCCAAAGGATCCAAAACGTAGAAAATCCTGGGAAAAAGCGTTGAGAATCAAAAACTTCAAAGCAACCAAGCACTCTGTATTGTGCTCTGCTCATTTTGTAGCTGATGATTATTTTGGCCAAAGTAAATATACAGCTAAGTGTGATTGATTCATAATAAATCGTGGTTTATCATTTTGGTTAGAAAATAATGATATTTATGTTATTTATTTCAGTGTATGAGCCTAAGGCTAAATTCTTAAAAAAAACTGCAGTGCCTTCAATATTTTCTACAAAATTAGAGTCAACATCCGCAAAACAGCGTTTAGAACGCTTAGTAAAAAGGTCTCGGAGGAAATTAATGCTTGATGTTCCAACAACTCTCACTAGAAAGAAGCCCCCAAGAAAGCAATGAAACATGTTTATCCAATTTTCCTATGGAAATAGAATCATGCAATGAAGTGGAGATAAGTGCAAGAAAGTGAGGAGATATGTACACAAGTGGATATTGAACACATGTTTGGAACAATTCATAGATATAAAACTGATTACTACTTATTACTACTTACTATTTTGGAAGCAAAGTTATCAACCTTAGTACAGATCAGTTATTTTTAACGTTAATGAAATTAAGGCAAAACAAGTGTATATTTGAATTGAGTAGATTTTTTAACATAAGCACCACAACTGTATCAAATATATTTATTACTTGGATTAATTTTATATATCAACTTTGGTCAGAAATCAATATATGGCCAGATACAGATTTAGTTCAGTATTATATGCCAGATCATTAAAAAAAATACAATATTAATGTTAGGGTAATTTTAGATGGTACAGAAATTCATGTACAGAAACCAAAACATCCTACTGCTCAGCAGGCATCATGGAGTAGCTACAAGCACAGAAACACACAAAAGTTGTTGGTGCTACTCCAGGAGGCCTTTTGTCCTATTGCTCTCCTGCAAAAGTTTGGAAGTGGTGATGTTATTCTGGCAGATCGTGGATTCAATATTCAAGATATGTTAGCTGAAAGTAATGTTACTGTTAATATTCCAACATGTTTAAAAGGTCAGACCCAATTACCAGGCTTAACAGTATTAAAGGATAGAAGTTTAGCAAGTAAAAGAGTACATATTGAACGGTTGATTGGTCTTACTAAAACCTATAAAATGCTTAAAAGTGAATTAGATCACAATTATATTCCTAAAGCAAGTAAAATATTTTTTCTTTGTGTCATGTGTTGTACTTTAAGAGAGAGTATAATGAATAAAAGACAAGGAATATTCTACCATGGTTTTATTAAATAAGCATAACTTTTATAAATATATTTGTTAATTATTTCTGGTTTTAATTCTTATTCATAGAAATTAACAAGTCCTCGTATCATCTCCTTTATATATATATCATGTCTTTTAATAAAACAAACTGGATTTCTTTAAAAGTATAAATAATAAAATTACAGTATTTTCTTTCTATATAGGCATTTTTGTGTCTCCAAAGTTTATAGCTAAATTGCGAACATAATCATTGTAGTTTTCTATTCTGTCCTCCTTTGGCAATGGATCAAAGTTAACATTGACTCTTCTTTTTTTTTTCTTACTGATGGCAAATGTTGAGCTTGAATGGGTGATTTGTAAAACACCTTGCTTGGTTTTTTGAAAGTCATTATCGTTTGAGTACAAACCTGATGCAGGATAATAGTTTTGGAATAGACCATATTTTCTATTGCACAAAGTAGCACTGAAATATGTTTGCAGTGTGCTTCAATACCGCCGCCTGCCGCACATTCACAATGACATTGTTCAATGTTGCCTTCATTGTTGAGCAGAACATTTACTATGTAGACAACTTTTTTCATTTGTGCCTTGCATTGGCCCTGTATGTATGTGTTTGCACCTTCAAGGAAATACTGTGCAGTCAACAAATACCTAGCTTTATACATAGCCTTTCCTTTTGGCTGAGCATTGACTCTGAAAGAAATAAAATTGCAATTTAGGCAATTTGGTAAGTCATGTAACATAGGAGGAGGTACCTACTTCAATATTAGTCCTAACATCTAAATATAAAGGTATCACTAAAGACATGTCACAAGAGATTTTATAAATGAACTCACCTTTCGAAGTACGACTGTATTTCTTGCCTATAGAGAGCATGAATCGGCGAATCGGTATTGATGTCTTTGAAAGAAGAAGTTGGTAGGCACCGATATTGTGGGTCACTGAGAGATGTACTAGGCCCTGGGTTGGCATTAAAATTAAAGTTTCAGTCGTATGCTTCTTATCTGAAAGTCAAAAACATACAGCTTATTAGATTTGAAAAGAATTATTTCTCAATATAACCTTAAAATTATTTATTGCTTACCGCTCAATCAAAACTGGTTTCTTCCCTGTTGTTGATGCATTTCTAGTACGTAACTCCGGTTTTAATTGTGAAACAGTCCAAAAAGTATACTTTATAGACAAAATTATTCGAAAACAGTATTAGCAAATCACATAAACGTCAACACAAACTACAAGGCAGAGTCGATGCTAGCAACATCTACGTCGACCTTTGAGTTTTTCTCCCCAATAATCGTTTAAATTATGATTCTATTCTATTATAATCAAGTTTTTTTTTTATTAATGTAGAATCGGCAAATTATCAATTATTTCACTGTGATCATGACACTTTCAAAAATCGAGATTATGTTAATCTTATCATGTGAAACGAAACGTCATTTAAAGGGAGTAAAACAATATGCATACTTTTAAGCTCAAAAGTAAATTCCCGATTCAAAAATCAAATCCCCAACGTGTAATGTCGTAAAAAATTATGAAATGAATTACTATAAACTTTTGGTCTTGATGCGCGAGACTTTTTGGTACCAACCTTGGTCATTCTCCTTTTTTACATCTTCAACCAAACAACACTAATATTACAATTCCATTCATAGATTCTTATTGTAAGTAAGCAGCATTATATCCACATTTTGGATGATAACGGCTGTAAACGGTTTCGAGTGGAAATCGATTTTGGGAGGCCTACGTCTAGCACTGGACTTAAAAGGGCTGATTATGACGATCATATGCCGTGTCTCCGACATACTACACAAAACATTGTTTGGCAACGATATTTTGTTTGCATAGTTCTTATAATTAATTCACTTTAATTTTAGCGATGACTATTTACAAAACAAAAATATGATAAAATGTTTTGCACCACTGTCCTGTCAGTTTGACAGTGACATTTCTTGACATTACTTTGTTTACATAAATTATCTGAATTAGAGACTTTGGGTATAAATACAAACATGCATACATAAATAGACTGCAAAATTACCCTTATGCAGGCTTTCCTGTAGCCAGGTAATAAGTTTTAAACATATACTTGGAAATTAGGTGTAGTTTTATAAATTCATAAATTCTTCATAATTTTTATCTACAGGTATTGCAAAATGGTCCCATATAAAGGAATTTCACAAAGTGGATAGCACCAATCCCAATTTTGTGTATGCACCAGTATTGAAAAAAGACCATCTAGATCCCAACTCAAAACAGAAAATGAAAGTGAACCTAGCTGCACAAGTGCTGAGCCACTCTGTAGCAGGAGGAATGTTGGCGAGAATATCAAATGGTAACTATGGAATGTCAAAATACAAGGTGTCCAGAAAGGGTATCGGGTATTTGTTTTCGCGCCATATTCGAAACGGGGCGTCTAAAGTACGAGCGTATTATCGTAATGGTGATTCAATAGTGACTGCTCAGCGTCTCTATCGTGCGGAATATCGTACACGCCACGCGCCAAGTGACGATAGCATTAGGAAATGGATCAGGATGTTCGAGAACATATGTGCGACAGTTAAAATTCAAAACTCTGGTCGTCCTCGTTCAGTTCGCGATGAAGAAACAATTGAAGAAGTTGAGGCGTCGGTTCGTCAAAATCCGTCTTTATCAATCCGAAAGCAAAGCCAAGCGTTGAACATAAAAAAACCGTCTTTACATTCGATTTTAAAGAAAGACTTACATCTAAAAGCCTATAAAATTCAATTGGTTCAAGAATTGAAGGATACGGACTATGCTAATCGACTGAATTTTGCGAACGAAATGCTGCAGCGATTTAACAACTTTAACAACATACTGTTCAGTGACGAAGCAAATTTTCACCTGAATGGTCATGTTAATAAGCAGAATTGTCGGTACTGGGCAGTGGAGAATCCGAGACGAAAGCATGAACGACCCCTGCATAGCCCAAAGGTCGTTGTTTGGGCCGCTATGTCTGCTAAAGGCATAATTGGTCCTTATTTTCATGAAGATCAACGAGGCCGAGCAATTAATGTGAATAGTGACCGTTATTGCGATATGTTGCGTAATTTTTTGGTCCCAGAGTTGCAGGAGTTTGCAGGTTTCAACTCAAGAACGTGGTTCCAGCAAGATGGGGCCACTTGCCATACCTCAAATGACTCAATGGAAGTTGTTAACGAATTATTCCCTAATAAAGTCATTTCGCGAAGGGGTAACATCAACTGGCCTCCCAGAAGCCCCGACCTTAGCCCGCTTGACTATTTTGCATGGGGATACCTTAAAAGTAAGGTTTATCAAAACAATCCGACGAATCTAACCCAGTTAAAGCAAAACATCAGGTCAGAAATGGCAGCAATATCAATAGCTATGTGTCAACGTGTTATCGCCAATCTTCGTTTCCGTTTAGAAGAGTGCCAGCAACATAACGGTCATCATTTGGATAACATCATCTTTTCCAAATAATTCTCCAATTCATATGCTAATAATAAACAATAAACTTTTTTATTGGATACAAATAATTTTTGTTTCATTGAACTTACAAATACCCGATACCCTTTCTGGACACCTTGTATAAAATTAATTCTATCATAGGCTTATAGGTCACTCCAGTAGTTATACAGGTTGGAAATAAATTAGAAATTAAAAAAACTTTTTTTAAAACAAGCTTTTATTTAAATGCGCTAAAAAGAATAAAATAAACTTTTCCTTTAAACTTTTACGATAAACTTATATCTTCATTACACAATTTATATGATATAAAGGCTTGTCGCGAGATTTATATAGTTTGAAAATTAAAAAAATTAAAACCAATCAGGTCAAGTTATGTAATTTACTTGTTTATCTACACAGGTAAATCTCGCGACAAGCTTTTATATCATATAAATTGTGTAATGAAGTTATAAGTTGATCGTAAAAGTTTTAAAGGAAAAGTTTATTTTATTCTTTTTAGCGCATTTAAATAAAAGCTTGTTTTTAAAAAAGTTTTTTTTTTTATTTCTAATTTATTTTTTACTTTTTAGTTATCACTGGACAGGTTTCTCAGTCTGTTCATCTCATTCAATGCATCATTGTTGCAAGGTCGTTTGCCGGTTAATTTAGAACAGTCTAGCTCTTCAATATGGAGACCTTCTAATGATTTTACCCTACTTAAGGCCACGTATGCTTGACCAGCAGCGAAGAGCTTCGAGCCTAAGTATACAACGGCATGGTCGACAGTACTACCCTGCATTTTATGTACTGTGCAAGGCCAACATAATATAATTGGCAGCATTCTTCGTTCTGCTGAGCCACATTGACACTGTTATCTGTTGTTTTTCGGGTGTTTGGAGGAATGGGCCACTTATTTCAGCTTGAAACTTACTTGTGCCTAACGAAACACAGTTCCGGGTTTGATTTTGGAGTTATCCTTCTCCTAGACAGGTTGCAAACCAATGCTGTTGACCCCTGTCTCGCCAAATCACACAAGTCAGAGTTATTATCAGCAAGCTCTTTCATTTGATTTCCATATTGTAGACGTGTGTTAAACATAACTAGTCCACCATCTTGGGTGTTCCGCCATATTGGATTTAGAGTGGCGTCACTTTATTTTACGAGTTATTCATAGCAAGCCCTTTCATTTGATACCTATATTGTAGACGTGCATCAAAAATAACTAGTCCGCCATATTGGATTTAGAGTGACGTCACTTTATTTTACGAGTTATTCACAGCAAGCCCTTTCATTTGATACCCATATTGTAGACGTGCATCAAAAATAACTAGTCCGCCATCTTGGGTGCTCCGCCATATTGGATTTAGAGTGACGTCACTTTATTTTACGAGTTATTCACAGCAAGCCCTTTCATTTGATACCCATATTGTAGACGTGCATCAAAAATAACTAGTCCGCCATCTTGGGTGTTCCGCCATGTTGGATTTAGAATGACGTCACATAGCTAACGATGAATTGTGCTCCAAACTAAACGTGCATACAAAATTTCAGCTCAATCGGTTGAAGATATCTGCTTCAAAATTGAGTTGCAAGAATCCACCCGAACAAACATAGTTACATACATAGTACATACATACATACATACACTGCAAGTTAAATAAAAGCTTGTTAAAAAAAAAAAGACCGTGGTTGCAGGAAAAGTACCCTTAATATTTGATGATGGCAAATTTTACTGAAAGGAAACATTCTTTTATTTTCAAAAATAATTAAAACTGCATTTAAAGATTTTTGAAAAAATCACCTGCCTGAGCCGAGAATAGAACCGGCGAAAATTGAAAAAAAAAAATATATTCTGTATTTTATGATACCAACCGAAAGAGTCATTCATATTCATATTCATTTATTTATTGTTTGTCACAGGTGAAAAGATAGTTCTGTAACATACCCATTGTGTACAATATTTATAATGTCCGTCAATATTATTGGCAACGTCAAAATAATTAATAATAATAATACGGCACGGTTGGCGCAGTGGTTAAGCGAATTACTGCTGCGCTGCGTGTCGCGGGTTCGATTCCCGCACGGAACAAATATTTGTATGACCTACAATTAGTTGTTCCGGGTCTGGCTGTTTGTGTATGTGAGTTTAAATGTTTGTAAACGCACCCACGATACAGGAGAAATTCCTAGTGTGGGGCAACGTTAAGAAAAAAATAAAAAAATATAATAATAATAATACATTTACACTCTTAATAGTCAACCTCATTTTACATTCATTATTAGGTATACATAATTATTACGGTCATACAATTTACGTTTAAATAAGTCAAAAAGTTAAAATAAGTTTACAATGCCAATTTTTTTTTTTTGCTTCCCTCATCTTACATTAATTAGAAGACAGTTATTACGGTAATCTAATTTACATTAAATAAGTCAAAAACAATTATTTAAATTAAAGAAATACCAAGATTTTTTTTTTATTGTAAAGCTTACTCACTATCTAAAGAAAATAGTTCACTTAACTTATGAATTGCTCAAAATGAGACACATTTGCACTTATGCATGGACGTATTCTTCGACTTAATTCGCTACGTATCGCCTTTTGTATCGAGTATGTTGTTTAAAAGGAATTGATCCTTATGAATATGAAATACTAAAATATGGTATCCTATTCTGGGGTAATTCAACGAACAGAGACTTAGACAGATTGATTCATGTAGACCAGTTTTCAAAGGATTGAAAATATTAACCCTATATTCATTATACATATATATATATATATATATATATATATATATATATCCCGCAAACAATTGGCCGTCCACTGAAGGCGAAAGTGCATTTAAACTGGCGTCCACCTGCTTTTGGCGTCCGCATACCGGACGCTACTTTGTTAGCCGGTGGCACTTAGGTCCTATTGATCCTAGCTAGCCGTAGTACAAAAATCGACGGAAGCTAAAAGTCGCTTTAAATGGTTGTAATAAAATATTGAAAAGTTCCCGAAGAAATCACCGCGCAGGTGAGGCGCTGCTGCAGCGCGTATATCCACACTGTATATCTAGGGGAATTCCCGACTACGGATTCGCGTATTTGGCGTCCACAATTGCGACGTTGCCATCTCGCTCAGTAAATCTGTTACACAATCTACTAACTACTTACCGCAATCAAAACAATATATATCGTCTTCGGTCACGTACGCGTTGCATAATATTCGGCGCTTGATTATTGTTTGTTTACATCAGTGTGTGCAAATAAACTCACGTGCAGTTATTGGAACTTATTGAATGTTGCTTGAAGATGAATTCAAAAGGATTTCGTGGTAGAAAAATTTTAAAATTAGTCGAAGAGAATACTTTGGCTACAGGCTTCACTACAGGTAAGTTTTATTTTCTGTATCTAAGTTTGAGGATCGGTATATGTATGACCCCTTATTTATAAACATTTGATTAGTTAAATTGTCACTTTCTCACACCAAATGTTTCGCAAATGTCAAAATGAGACAAAACACTATTTAACTAATCAAGCGTTTAAATATTTTTATGAGTGGAGACTAGTGTTTTTCTATTAATCGTCTTACAGAACGTCAGTTCGATCTATGCTGTTCTTGTGTCTGTATCTACTCACACCTTAAACAATACAATTTTCTTACAACGTACCTACCTAATTAAATTATTAGATTTCTCTTACAAAATGGTCATCTTTGCTGATATAGACAGATTTTTGAACAAAAATTACTTAAAATATATTTTAAAAAAGGAATTAAAGTGGCCGTGGCCTTCGACTCATTTCATACTGCGGAATAAGTGTTTAATTTGTGGAGTGTATTCAAGTTCTTTTGGGAAACCTAAACATATAATTGTCGACATGAACAACAAATTAAACATCATTTGGTGGCTAGAGAATAGTGTCTCTTTCTGTCATATTTGTAACTATTTATTGTACGATCACTACCCAACTGATGAGTGTATAATATGTGCTGAATTAAATAATTAAATTAAGAAAGGTTTGTACCTACTACATTAATATTTTCAAAGTACATTTAAGTGTAATAGGTGCCTACATATAAAGATATCATCTGCGTGGAAATCGGTTAAGATTGCTGTTCACTTACATACGTCGGGATAAAAATAGTCTACCTCGTTATCAGCCCATATATGCCCCCAACCGAGGGGCTCGAGCCTACCCTGAACTAGGGTGAATAGGCCATAGTCGACCACGCTGGCCCAGTGCGGGTTGGTCAACTTCACACACAAACTTTGAATTTCTTCGCAGTGGTATGCAGGTTTTCTCACGATGTTTTCCTTCACCGTAAGAGCGTCGAATAAACGTACATATGAATTCGAAAATCGAAAACACATTGGTACGTGGTGGGGCTCGAACCGGCGCCTCCCGGATGAGAGACAACCGCCCTAGCCACTGAGCCACCGACGCTCTTGTACCTAGTCTACCTATTTGTATGTTAATCAAAGGAGTAAACGACTGCCATACAACACTTCACACCTATTCGTTTAGCTTATGCTGAGGTAAATTGTAAAAAACATAAAGACACAAATCCTAAGACTACTCTTCGAACACATTATTAATTTTGTAATAATAATGCGAATAAATATGCTACTCTACCTATATTAAGATGGTATTTCGCAGATTTATGCGTTAATTCGGCGTCTGTATATATTATATACATCCTACAATATTTTTGGCGTCATGCACGTGGTGCATCATTACGACGTCCCCCAGTTCCCCTCACTTTATTTAACATGTCTTAATGAATATCGAAGGCAGTGAAGAACAAAGAGATAAAGACTTTTTGTAAAAAAAAAAATTTTTTGTTTTACTTTTTTTTGTTTATTGGAAAACCAACAGCTTCTTCTTATCGTGTGATGGAACGAACCATCTAGTGTCAGAATTATTTGAGCCGCCTTTTAAGGCCTCTAACATGGCTCGAGTTTCAGGCACTGAGATATGCGAACACACCCCGAGCACCCCGGTTTCCTCACGATGTTTTCCTTCACGGTTAGCGAGCTGCAACAAACCAATAGCTAACTCAGCATAACATATAATGGATACATAAATTATACGTTCTCTCCCATAGGTAACAATAAAATATTTTTAACTGTTTAATCTAAAGCACTTATCTACGCATTAACAGTTGTAAGAGTGAATCATTTATTAAGTAGGTATCATCAACATCATAGTTCAAATTTAGAATTTTTATTTTATCTAGGATTTTTCATTGAAAATAGTTTTCCGCACAAAAAATCATATGATACTTGACTAAATCATTAATAATTTGCATTATTTCGCTGCTGAGAAGGATGAGAGATAGTCACAACAGCATTCTGAAAACAGTATAGTAGAACTAAAACTCACCGGTTTAGAAAAACTTTGTCCGCACGTTAATGTTTACTAACACTAGTGTGTATAAGTTTTTTTGTTACTTACACTACTATGGATTAATTTTGGTCTGAATTAAAAATATTATCATTTTTATTATTTTGCAGATCAAAAAAGAGGAAACGGTACCAGAAAAACAAATAGAGGACGCAAAAAGAAAACAAGTAGAGTTGATGCAAACCCTGTTCAAGCAATCGATCAAGATATAAGTGACAAAAATAATACTTTGTTAACATCTGTCCCAGTCAGTGCTCACGTGGACGAGCCTCCAAGTTCCACTCATTGCTCTTTCATTCTTCCAAATGTTACCAATATCTCGGACTTTAATGCGTCTATTTTAAATCAGAAGATAGAAAACACTGTTGATCCTTCCATATCTTCAAATGTTACTCATATATCAGATTCCTACGCGTCTCTTTCTACTCAGAATCAAGAAAGTGTTCCCTTTAGTGAAGCAGGTCATAATAGTTCTTTTGATGTGTCTTTCAGTGACATACCTGATTCTCAGATGCATAGTTTTTGCAAATCATCTGATATATTATCTGAATCCTTTGTGAATAATTTCCTTCTGGATTATGGAAATAAAATCTCAGATAACCCTGCTTACGTCTCAAGTGCAGTTGTTTCTGATGTGGCTCCGCCAGTAGCAGTTGATCTTCCTGCTATCTCAAACCACACTAGCTTCCCTGAGTCTGAAACTGTAGAGGAAAATTCCACCTGCCTTTTAAGTAGTGATAATGTCGAGCCTCCGTCAATAACAGTTGATCCTCCTACTATCTTGAACTACGCTAGACCCCTTGATCCTAAAAATATAGAGAAAAATTACACCTGCCTGTTAAGTACTGATAATATCGAACCTCCTCTAAAAGCAATTGAATCGTCTATCTTAAGCCCTATAAGACAGCTTGATCTTGCTGATAATACAATTTTAAATAAACCTACTTACGTCTCAGATGTAGACGATATCGAAAAACCTCCGGTAGAAATCCCATGCGTAATATCAGATGACCGAAATCAAGACCAGTCGGTACCATGCTTTGACAATGAGTCTGACTTTTCTGAATCTTCAAATGATATGAATTATGAACCATCATCTTATGAATCCACGTCAGAATCTGATCAAGAAATATTAATGGAAACCGAATGTTTAGATGGATCACATAAGGTCAGTAGAAAATTGGTACACATACCTACAAAGTTGGCAAAGACATTTATGATCATTAAGAGAAATAACACTGTTTTAATTTTAATGCTATAATTTTCATTAAACAGTTTATATGGTGTGACAGCGATTTTATTTGTTTGTTTGTTACTTTCATGCTTTGACTACAAAACTGATCATTATAGAATTTTGCATACACGCTGTCGGTAATACATTAGCTCGTAAGCTCTTTATACGATAAACTTATATTATTTCAGGCTGCTTCAAGCCATTGCGATGATATAAATCCAACAGAAAAAGAAAAAGTTTCGTCGAAAGAAGATTGCTTAGGGGAAGATTCGGAAAATAATCACGAAACAAACAAAGAAAATATAGATACAGAAGTGCCGAATAATCAAAAAACATCAGAGAGTAATTTGAAAGGTAAACGCATTAGAGAAAGAGATTTTTGTTACTACTGTGAAGATTTCATTTTGAATTTTTCACGACATATGGTTCGAAACCACTCAGCTGAACCTGAAGTACAATCAGCATTAGCACATCCCAAAAATAGTCTTAAACGTAAACAAGTTTTTAGCGCTTTAAGAAAAAAGGGTAATTATGTGAGTAATTCGCAAACTGCATTCAAACCTGTGAAGAAGTGTAGGTTTTCTGAAAAGACTGACTATTTACCTTGCTCTAAATGTCTTGGTTTTTATTCAAGGAAACAACTGTGGAGACATGTAAAAAAATGTGATAATGCTGCTTCTACAAACAAAGCACAAGCTGATGCACAAAATTTTCTTGTACGTTACGTTAAAGTCGACAACAATCTAATGAAAAACGTGTTTCCTCGTATGAAACCAGACAAAATATCATTAGTAGCTAAAAAAGATAAATTGATTTGTATGTTTGGAGCACAGTATTTGAGAACACATCGCGAGGAACATTTTGCAACTGTGGTCTCACGTAAGATGAGGGAGTTAGCGAAATTGCTTGTGGAAGTAACTAAACTGAACCCGGATATTAATAGTCTTGAACAAGTATTAAAACCACAATACTATGACACTTTAGTACAGGCAACCAAAATCGTAGCCCGGTATAATGACGCATCACAAACATTTGATGCACCGACATATGCCATGAACATTGCTACATCAATAAAACAATGTTGTAGTATAGCTTTATTGCAAAGTTGTAAAAGAGAAGCCTCTGTTCAAACGGCTTCTGTTCAAGCAGATTTAAAAACACTATCAAAATTAATTGAGGAGAATTGGAAGTTTGATATTTCTAGCCAAGCTGCTGATGACCTTAATGTGAAGAAGTGGAATAAAACCACTATAGTGCCACTTGCTGCTGATTTAAAATTATTCAAAGATTATCTTTGTGGCATGTCAAAACAGTCATCCGATAGTTTAACACAATCCGAAGGAAAAACGAACGTTGAAGCTTTCAATAACTTGGTGGAATCTACATATTGTCGCGTTCTTCTATTGAATAGGCGTCGGCCCGGCGAATTACAACGATTAAAATTAAGTGATTACAATGATCATGGCAACGACAGCAATAAATATGAAGAATTTGACAAAGTTCTTACTTCGACTGAAAAAATATTAATAAGTAAATTAAAAAGAATAGTGATCCGTGGTAAAAGAGGGAGAGGGGTGCCAGTACTGTTTAGTACTGAAGTACAAGAAGATTTAAAAAAAATATTATCAGACAGACACATGTATGTTGCAGATGACAATAATTTGTTATTTGTAAAGGCAGGTGGATCAACTGTTTGTGGGTACAAAATTTTAGAAAAATATGCAAAAGCAAGCGGTGCTAAAAATTATAAGGCTTTAACATCCACGCGTCTGAGAAAACATTTAGCAACAATGACCCAGTTATTTTCAATGACTGAATCAGAGCTCGAACAACTAGCTACTTTTATGGGTCACACCCTGAGTGTACATAGAAATAATTACAGGCTACCTAGTGACGTATATCAGACTGCTAAAATTTCTAAACTATTACTATTGATGGAAGACGGGAAAGCGGATGAATATCAAGGAAAAGCTTTAGATGAGATTGAATTAAACTTAGATGAAGAAATCACAGGAAACGAGATAGATAATCAGGAAGTTGTTGATTTTGAATTGGAAGAAGCAGGTCCATCGCAACATATTAGTTTGAGTAGAGACGAGCCAGTTGCTGCCCCTTCCCAAGAAATAAGCCACAAGACATCTGCAAAAAAAAAGAGAACACTTGTTCCTTGGACAACTGAACAAAAAAATGTCGTAACAAAATATTTTAAAGACCACATTAAGTATAAAAAACCCCCCAAACGAGCTGAATGTGACGAATTAAAAAATAAATATCCTACACTTTTTCATAACAAAGACTGGCTTAAAATTAAAGTATATATACAAAATATTTATTCAAAAAGTTGAAGTGACGATTGGAGACTTTTTAAGGAAAATGTTTGATTATGATACTTTCATTGATATACCGAGTTATTTTTAAAACACTAATAACCTCACAGGAGTAGATTACTAACATTATTAACAACAACTTTTGTTCTACGACTCAATACATTATCTAAATATTATTTTTTTAACTTTTATTGCACTCACCTACACTTTATAAGTCTTTATGGCAAAGCGCGCGAAGGCGGGCGCAAGACGGCGAGCGGGCGAACGGTGCGCGAATAGATACGAACATTCGAGTAGTGACTGAAAATATATTTTTTTGTTGTATGAATTCAAAATCTAACAATTTCTCAAAAGTCGTAGAACAAATTTTACTGTTTATAACGTTAGTAATCTACTCCTGCGAGGTTATAAGTGTTTCAAAAATAACCCTGTAATGACTCAACTTTGATTCTGCAGTAAATAACTGTCCGGAATAATTTCGGTTAGCTTATACCATAAAAGATTTCTTTTTTAAAATTTAAACTTTTTTCTTTGTTGAATACGTAGGTAATTAATTTGAGTGGTTAAGAAAGAGTACAGCTGGTGCCAATATGTGACCGGAGATTGAAGATTGCAGTACCGGCTTGCCAATATACCAATCAGTGGCCTGTCTGATTGGTCTATTGGCAAGCTGCTTACATCGATCTTTTCAATCTTCAGTCAAACGTTGGCGCCAGCTGTTGTTAGTGGAAATACTGAAGACAGGCGCAGCCAGTGATAATTTAAAAAAAGTTATCGTGACGACGGATCAAACCACTCAACCTAAGTACGAAGCGACTGTTCTTAAGTATTTATCTAGTGTTTAAGTAAGTTATGTAGGTAGGTACCTACATAAATAGATAAGGGTAGTAAAAGAAGGACTGTATGTCTGTAAGACATTATAAAGAAAAACATTTAATAAACTTACGTATGTAGGTTAGCAACGCGTGTTACTACACCACCTGATGCGAAGTTTTTATACTAGGTTATAAGCGTTTCTTTTTTAAGTACCTACTTATATGAAAAGTTCAAAGATTGGTTTCTAATATTTAAATTAAATTTATTAAGAAAGTATTAATAACTAGGTAAGTACGTACTCAAATATATCTTGCCTAACATTGTATGTAAATATTTTGATCAATAATTTTATTAATCAATACTATAACATTCATAATATATAGTAATTGCTAACATATATAGTAATTGCTAAAGCACGCCAAAGTCTGAGCTGTTCTTGTATTATAAGCAAAGTTTAAGGAACTAAGTTCCAAAGTTATACAACTTGTTTTTTTGATATCCCACGACTAAGGTTTTGATCAGACCATGTAAAAGATTCATGTGGCATATTCATATTTGTCAAATCAAAAGTTTTTATTTTATTTTTCTTAACAAATTCATTCGACAAAACTACGTTTTGACATGGAAAAGAAAAAAAAGTAACTTTTGATTTGACAAATAATTTATATGCAATTTGATATAAAAAAAAACACGTTGTATAAAGTTTTTTTATTAGGTATCTATCATAATTTTTGTGATGTTAGATCAGCAACTAAAGTCTGGGATGATCTCGTAATAACGTTATTATGTTATTAATTATAGTAGCTTAGCTAATGTCAGATATTTTAGTATTAATACCAAAATTTCTTGTGCCATAGGAGTAATTTTACTGTTGTGTTATTGATTGTACTACTAAAAAGAACTACTTCTAAAAATAAGCAATGTCAAACTATCTCGTCTGTGTGCCAGTCATCTAAGGTGATTTTATTGAAGGTAATTATGATGTTGATTAGTTAGAGTAGATTATACCCATTGTGAAACTATTTTTTGTTAAAAATGTATAACGAAGTTGGCAAAGTCAAATTTTTAACGAAAGTTTGTTGAAAGTTTAAGAAGTTTTTAAATTATGGTAACCTATTTAAGTACTTTGTATGGTTGAGAACTATGAAAATAAAAGTGATTACATTTACATGTCTTTGTTTTTGTTTGCTTACCTAGAATAGTTACCCTATATCAGTAAAATATAGATTGATAAATACTAACATAGAGCTACAGGAAATAAGTTATTTTATTTAAATAATTTATTCATAAATAGATAATAATTAATACTAATAATACAAAGTATGTCCGTCTGTCTGTTATCTTTTCACGCTTAAACTGCTGAACCGATTTAGATTCAATTTAGTATGGAGATAGTATCAGACCCGGAGAAGAACAGAGGATACTTTTGTCCCCAAATCATCTCTTAAAGGGATAAAAAAGGAGAGTAGAAGTTTGTATAGGGAATCTATATCCGCTAAACCGATTTAAATTAAATTTGGTATGAAGATAGTATGACAAAGGATAGTTTTCATCCACGAAATCATTCTCTAAGGGGGTAAAAAGGGGTGGAAGTTTCTACAACGTCTATATCAATCGTGATGATATATAGGTATCTGTACTGTTAAGTCTTCTGTTATCTGTGATCGGTAGTTTTTATTATTTGGTGTTAACAAACCGGCGTCAAGCTTTGTACTTTGTAAAGACGCCAAATAGCCATATACGGATGCCCAATAGCTGTACACGGACGCCCAATAGCCGATCGATGGTGATCTTGAGGCATACGGTACTATTTGAGGTGGTACTATGTGGCTGCAAGCTACCAACTGTAAGATGAAAGCACTGTTCCCAGTTAATTCATTTTATTATAAATACTATCATTTTATTAATGTAAATATGAAATTTGGTAGGTAGATTTTTTATGACATACAGGAAAAAAACACAGGAGATGACAAATACAACAACAAAGTAATATAATAGAGAGGACATAATTATTCCGGCGAAGTTTTATGGGCAGCCCTTTGAGCTAAGAGCGAAAATGAGAGACACGATTATATTTGCGCAAACCAAATATGAATCTAATATAGAAATTTTGAATCCGCTCAAGTTTTTCGCTGATCCTCCGTGAGAAAGCTTTGTATTTACACATTATAACATATTGGGCATCCGTATATGTATAAACCTTGCGAATATTGGAACAAAATAAACGTTGAAACTGTTTAGTACAGAAAAGCGATAGGAAAAGAAAGAGACAATAAACCCAAAGCTGGCAACGTCGCACTCCCAAATACAGTCCATCCTGTGAGGACGCTAAATAATCGATGCCATAGGTAAATTATGATCAATATATCTAGGATGGCTAAAATGTATCACCATGGTTGGGGGTTCAAAAATGTTTGGGCATGACTGAAAGACGAATATCGCAATTTTTTTTTTTATCGGGAACCGACGTATCCCAAAGGGCTTGAAATCAAAAAACTAAGCAATATTCATTAAGACATGTTAAATAAAGTGAAGGGAACTGGGGGACGTCGTAATGATGCACCACGTGCATGACGCCAAAAAGGTTGCAGGATGTATATATATATATATATATACATATATATATATATATTTTAAACGTGCAATTTGAAGCGGCAATGATGATAAAACGCGATTTAGATAAGTAAGAAACGTTGAGAAGTGCGAGACACAAAACTGAACTTAAAGGCATTCAATGTAGAACAGTCAAATTTAAATCGTGTATTTGGTATTGGAGTTAAAATTTATAACCAACTCCCAAGCTGTATTAAGAATATCTCATTATCAAATGTTTTTAAATTAAAGCTAAGACAATTTCTCATAGGTAAAACGTATTATTCAATTTACGAATTTCTTAATGACCCAATTATTGACTAACACCCGGTTTCTGATTTGAGTAAAGTAGCAAATCTTAACTGATTATTCTCAAATACATAAGTATGCGCTTAAGTTTTTTGCGTTTCACAAGTTAAAATCGAATTTCGTTAAACCATAATCAACTGATCATTTACTTAAGTATTCCTGATCCAAGCTAACACGTACCAATTTACATTCAAAAACCGGTATTTTTCATAAACTCATAATATTAAATCATTTTATTCTTATAAATTTAAAACAGACTTAAAAAGTAAGTTAATTTTGAATAACGGCATTAATTTCAACAAAATTATGTTATTAGAGTTGCTAATGCATATTTTAGCAATTTAATATTTGACGTGTTTATATGAAACGAATCGTGAATGTCAAACTGAAAGTAAATAAACACAAGTTTTATTGGAATTCTGTTCTGTTACTATTTTTACTTAAACTACCTATTGTACCAATTAAAATGGATAAAGATAAGAAAAAGAGATCGCCTAACTATACTCTAGAGGAGAAAGAACATCTTCTTTCAATAATAACAAAGTAAGTACATAATAACCTATGATGTTTACCATAATATAATTAATTTTACGTTTCACCAAATTAGTTATATAAATGTTTGTGATCATCATTGCTTCAGATACCAAAGTGTAATAGAGTGCAAAAGGACAGGGGCTTATTATATTAAAAAGAAACAGGAAGCCTGGAAGTCCACCAGTTAGACCAGTTTAGTTCTACTACTGGGCCTAGGGATGAAACAATGCTAAAACTAAGCATTGTTTCATCCCTAGGCCCAGTCGTGCATAGGCTATTGTACTCTTTAGTGATGGACTTCCAGGCTTCCTGTTTCTTTTTAATATAATAAGCCCCTGTCCTTTTGCTACTTCCCTGTCCCTGTCCGGTGGCTACTTACTGATAAGATAATTCTTATGTTCATTATCATATTACTCTAGAACTAAACTGGTCATATTCTTAGTAGGTATAGTGAATATACATAATGTTTTTATGAATCTCAAAGGAAAGGTTCTGTTTGTTCACATGCAGACATAAAAATTTCATTATTTAGCTATAGACACCATAGATTGAGACTTGCCCCTATCTAGACATTCTCATATTTTTAAAGCATGTAACTGAAGGTAACAAAGATATTTAAATAAAATACTCTACTAACAAACATTTTTCAGAAGCAAAGTTACCTCAATACACTCTCAGATGAGATAAACATTATGGAAGTCTCCCATCCACCACAAAACAATGAGACTGAGCAACATTTAAATGTGGATGAGGTAAATAATGACAATGTACTTATGTAGTAAACCTATTTAAAGTGGTAGTATATTGTTAGTCAATTACTTTTTATGTTTTCTTCATTTTATTTTAACCATGTTTCTGCTTATAGAAATATTAAAATATCATGAAACCATGTTTAATTTATTTAGCTTATTGTGTTTTTTGGTTTCTAGATTATAGTCGTAAATGAACATTTAATAAAGGATTTAAAGAAGAAATGGTCTAATGAGCAGGTTACCTGACACATTCAGCAGTGATATTATCAAATTTGGATGATTTTGGAAGTTGGTTTAATCTTTGGCATATCTTTTTTAGAAAAACTTAAAGAAGAAGGTGGTGGGTCATTCACTCCTATATTAAACGATGCTGATCATCAAAACCTTTCCTTCATAGATGATCAAATACGTCCAGATGAGAATCCATATGATGAAGCAGCTGAATATTTTGGTGGGTATACATTAGGGTGTCCCTTATATGTTTTTTTTTTAATTTATTTTTTTATCTATATGCATAGCCTCTATATTTTTTATAAATGCTAAAACATACTCAAATATGAAAGGAGAAAGAGCAAAATGGTCTATGAGCGGCCAACAACGAAATAGGTATTAAATGAAAGTACTATTACTAAGGACTAACTTTTACTATGAACGTAACATTGCAGCTCATTTAGAAAAAAAAATACATATAGGTAAAATACTTAGATAATAAGTGCAAGAAAATGTGCAAACCCATTTTATAAAATACTTATTAACATTAGTTTATGTCTTCAAAAGTATTTCAAAACGTTGTCAGCATACCGTTTACAAGACTCAGCTCAACAATGGGTTTACTACATGGACTACCTGAGTTCGAACGGCCCAATCAGCTTCGAGTGCAAACAAAAGAGCCGAGGTGTGGGGTGCGTGTGCGTCACTCGGCGCAGTCCTTCGCTTACCCTTGTGACGTTGTGTACTGTGCGCTCATCTACGGATTCTTTTTCAAACGTTTTGACCCTGGCTACCCTCTGGACTGTGTTTCTTCCTAACCTGATAACCTGGCTATTAACTCTGAACTTCTGTACGTTTGTGCTTGTGTACTTGGACTCTGGACTTGTGTACGCCAACGGAACATTATTGAAAAATGGCAGAAAATCGACCTATATGTGTTTTGTGCAATCGATCAGTGGTTAATAGAAGAAGGTTAGAAATAACCCATGCTCTTTTTGAGGAAAATGCTGCCAATGCTCAATATATTATTGAAGCTATAGCTCCACAGCAAGTAAGTATTTTTAGACTATTTTTTGGTTGTTTTTACCCGTATGTACGCACCCTATAGCGGTGATGGCCTCATAATATTGTGTCACGATGTGCATATGCGACACATCGTTGGGTGAAGTGTGGGCTCTTTATTGAAAGTCCACGTTACAGTTTTGATTGTATTTTTATGTACGTCCTTTTAGTGAATTATGTTATTTCCTTAAGCGTATGGTTCTTTTCTAACAATACTTAAGTTATAGTCAAAACAGATCTTCTCTCTCTTTTACACACATGGTGCATATGGAAACAGAGCCAACGTTATCTAGCTTCGAAATATAATAGAGGCCAACCACTCATTAACAATGCGTATGAGCATGACTCATTCGTCACGTTGAAAAAGAGCTCGGCATGTTCTACTATACAACACATGATTTAACTGAAACTGCTGTGAGTTTTAAATACTATGTTATAAACTATTTTCCTTTTCAGGTTGAATACAACGGCCGAGAATACGTTTGTCGACCCTGTTGGCAACGAGCTCAACGGGCTGTGCAGCCAAACAATAACCCTGCCCCGCACGAATGTGTTCTTCAAGTGGAAGAATATTCACGAGTGCCTAGCACCTCGGCAAACTGTATGTTTGACAGATGCCGTAGTGTTTCACGTCGTCGAATGCCTGAGAATGTAAGGATTACTCTTATGTTACATTCTAACTTATTCATACCAGACAGTGCCAGAATATGTGATGCACATTTAACATCAAATGATTGGGAAGAGCTCATTGATAGTCCAAATCTCAGACATGATTTTAACAGCTCTCATTTTGTGCAAATACTAGAGCTTTTTAAAAAAGCTGTTTTAAATAAAAATATTCTGGACTTTGAAGATATTGCAAATATGGATCCTAATGAGATTCATATTCGATTGGGCGTTAGCAGAGATCAATTCAATACAATCTTGGAACAAACGCCTTCTTTGTCTGAGTCAAACGCCAAAACAAAACTAGCCATTTATTTAATGAAGTTGCGAACTGGTGATAGCAACGAGAGATTAGCCACGCTCTTTAACATAAGTAGAAGGACTCTAGAAAGGCATTTAAAAACCGCGCGTGATGCTATATCTCTGGATTTTAAGCCACGACACCTGGGACTCGACCATTTAAATAGAAGAATGGTCGCTGACCGTAATCTTATTGTACCAAACGCGTTATTTGGAAATCCCGAGTCTTCTCCAGAAGAAAGGAAGGCAGTAACAATCATGGATGGAACATATATTTATATACAGAAGAGCTCCAACTTTTCGTTCCAGCGACAGACCTACAGTCTACACAAATACGAAAATCTATTAAAACCGTTCTTAATGGTGTGTTCCGATGGGCATATAATTGATGTTTGCGGGCCCTATGCTGCTACCGACTCAGATGCCAGTATTTTGGAAAGAATTATAAATGACGAAGAAGGCACATTTCACTGGTTTTACCGGGCTGGCGACATATTCATTTTAGATCGTGGGTTTAGAGACGTCTGTGGCGATTTGGAGCGATGCAACTACAGTGCCTATATGCCAGAAACCAAAGACCGCGGTGCAGACCAGCTTACTACTGAACAGGCCAATAGAACTAGGCTGGTAACTCTATGCCGCTGGGTAGTGGAAGTTATAAATGGCAGGTTCAAGCGAGATTTCAAATTGTTTAGGCAAGAATATTTTAATCGCGCCTTAAGTCACATGTTTGAGGACTTTCAAAACGCAGCGGCACTCATCAATGCGTTCCAAACACCAATACAAGATAGTATTCATGCATCATCGTTCGTAAATATAATTAATGAACGTTTTGAAATACCGAACCTCTTAGCGGACTATGTTATCCGTCATAACATAAATAGACAGAGGGCATCATTTGAAAGACTCAGCAGCGACCAACCTATTTTTGAAGACTTTCCGGTTTTTTCTGAAGAAGACCTAATTCTGTTTGCACTTGGCACATACCAAATCAAGTTGGCTCGCAGCTACTACGCTGAACACTTAATTGAAGGCTTATACAATATCGAAGTATACCGGGAGCGACAAATAAGTCAGCTCAGAGATTTTATTGAAGAAGAAGATATTTGGTTATTACGTGTGCGAATACAATCTAGACATGTAAGGTCCAGAATATATTATTCTTATATTGTAATTAACCGACAAAGACAAAATAGAGAAGCAATTGCTCATTATTATTGCAGTTGTTTGAGTGGAAGGCGCACAATCGGTTGTTGCGCACACGTTATGTGTGTAGTGTGGTATCTGGCATGGGCTAGACATCAAGACGAGGATATTTTATTACCGGCATCAGAACTCAGTGCTATTATTGTACATTAAATGTATGAATGTGGACGAGGCAAAAGGAGTATGTAAGGATCGTAGCAAGTGGCGTTCTGTGGTTTCTGCCTACCCCCATGGGAAAAGGGCGTGAGTTTATGTATGTAAATGTATGTAAAATAAATGTATTGAAGTAAACAAGTCATTTTATTTTATTTCCTTATTTTTAAGACTAAATCTTAGTAATTAATACGCTAAATCACAGGCTTACATATCTAAAATAAAAATGTATTTAGTTCCATTAATAATGACACTACAGATATAAAACTTCTTGAACCCGTTATTGTAGGGTGATATTAAACCAAAAAAAAATAAAATGTTCCTGGCCGCTGATAGACCAAGTGCCGTACGATTTTGCCCATTCTCCTTTCAGCTTTCTAGCATGATCGCAACCCGTGCCGACTGAGCTTCAAAGTTTATTTAAAATCGTGTTTTGTCCTAATATTTCAGTCTGCTATAAAACTAATATAAATACAACAAATTTGGTAAATAAGAGGTAAAATAAAATAAGGTAAACATTAATCTTTATTTTAAAACATAAAATTATAACAATCAGCCAGGGTAATTTCTCTTTAGAGTAGTTTTATAACAGTCCGGATACAAATTCTATGTTCCTGGGCACAGCTCAATAAGAATTGTTTTTGCTCTTCTTCTGCCGTGATAAGTAAAGTTTTGGGTTAGGAATTCGTTAGACTGTTTTTATGACCAATTCATAAACATGATGACGACAACCGAGAAGCAAAAATTATCTTTCTAATGTCTGCTCCAAAACTGCAGAAGCTCCCTTGAAACGACCAGTATTTGAAGCTGTTGTATCGCAGCACATTATTTGAACTTTATTATGAAGATTCCAGTTTAGTGTTTTCCAGAAGAGCTCTGTAGTTTTGGCACTGCAAGAAGCTGTTCTCTACTGTCAAATGAAGCAATAATGGGACAAACGTTCTTCTTTTGAACTTCGTACATCCAATCCGGGTAATAGTTTTCCATCCCAATGGACTGTGACTACGTCAGGTACCTTGTTTTGTAAGTCAGTTTTTATGGCTTTTACCCTGGGTATTCTCGTCCGAGTACAAATTCGCTGAATCGAGGATTTGTTAATAGCAAAATTATCGCTGCTCAGACCAAGCACTTTTACGAGACCGCATGAAGAATATAAACGGAGTCTCTTATGCCTAACTGACATCGATCTAAAACTGCGACAAGTTTAGGCGTCATAATTTTCTTTCTACCTCATTTTTAACTTTTTTTTAGGGTAGGGAACGTCTGGCAAGCTGAGTTCAGTATTCAAAATCTGTTCTTCGTTCGAATCTTTTGGACACTCAAATTAATTTGAGCTTGAAGTAGATGCAATAGCCAAAAACTCTCTTTGTCTTACATTCCTTTCCCCCTCTTCTAATCGTCTTTGCATTTCTCTTTCTTCTTTCGCCGCAAATTTTTTCCGGTCGTTCTGGCTCTCTCCGTTTCCTTAAAAATAGTTTGTCTTCCTCTATTTTCATTCTCTCAAACGCATCAACATACTGTGCAATATCAAATAAGTTATCAAGGTTAATTTTAAAATTATTTTCACGGTTCTTGAACGTGTCTCTGAGTTTTCTTACAATTTTTTGTAGTTCTCTCCAAACATGATATTAATCAACAAGTTTTTTCACGCAGTTTGGAAATGGCTTTGTGGGAATTCTTACTTTTTCCCAAAATATAATGCACTCTCTAATCACAAGATTTGCGCTTTCGCTGACAGTCAGCTTGACTTCGCGAATATTGTAAAATAACAGCGAGAACATGTCGATTAGATGGTAATTTTGCACCATTTATTTGATGGCTAGGTACTCAGATAAGGAAAAAATTTTGTTTATCACTCCGTAATTCCATCGACATCTTTATGCAATTAACTATAGCGCACTAACAGTCTTAAAAATCACGAATGAAATGACAAATTAAACACGTAGTTACAGATCGCAGCGCATTACCCGCGCAACTTGTATGGAGAAGTTTAAATCGCAAGTCGGCACGGGTTATCGTTTATAAAACGGGCTAATATTTTTTCCTAAACAATATTGGGTTATTACGAAAGTTTTAAGAAGGTATGCGTAAAAATATATCGAACTTAAAATTTAAGGGACACCCTAGTATACATAGAATCATAGATCAATATTTTTCATGGCATTCTATACACCATAGAATGATGTATATTTAAAGTATTATATAAACTTTAAATTTTATTTTTCAGGAGAACAAATTGAAGTAATTTCCAAAGAGTCTAACCCAGTACCAGAATCCAATCCACTATCAGAACCTCCTAATCCAGTAGCTGTGTTAAGGAAACGAAAACTTGTGCCAAAACAAAAAAAGAAGACAATAGATAGCTTATCACTTATAAAGCATTCAGCTGAAGCTCTGAAGAAAATTTATTTTAAGAAAAAAATAGAACTTGCTTACTACCAAAAAAGAAACGAGATGCAAAAATTTAGATTTGAACAGAAGAAGTATGAACTGGAAATACAAATTTTAAAAAAGCAGTTGGAAAAGGCTGATTGGGATTTGCTGTCGTAAATTACCTTATTTATAGTATAGTATAGTATAGTAGTAGCATACTTATAACGAATAGCTTTGATTTATAAAATATTTATCCTGTGATTTCTAAATGCAAGGGAAAAATACATAACTGTACCTATTTATTTTTATATTAGGTGCCATAATTATTATGATTAGCTGTGATTTCTAATTGTTAGTGATTATTACATAAAACTGCACCTTTTTATTTTATATTACGTGTCATGATTATAATGAGTAGCTGTGATTTCTGATAAAAACTTTTTAACAAATAAAAAAACAACCGACTTTCAAAAGAAAAAAAAAACACAAAAAAGTGAAAAATAACTTTAATTTCGGAAGTCGGTGGCAAAAAACGTAAATACAGAACCAAAGACACCGACTTCCGAAATTAAAGTTATTTTTCACTTTTTTGTGTTTTTTATTTTTGAAAGTCGGTTCCTTTTTATTTGTTAAAAAGTTTTTTATTTTTTAGTTTTTAGTTACGATACTCGTACTTATCCCACAACAATTCGATTACCACTACTTACTACCCCGCACAAACAAAAGTGACACAAGATACCTATACGAAGTGGATTAAATACGTATTATCGAAGCTAACTCAAAAACTACCGAAGCAAAGTTAATTTAAAATCGGTTAATAACCATTTATAGCCCGAGTGCATCTCATGACAATTCCAATAAGCCCAAATACGGCTAGGATACATTGTTTTATTACGGAGTTCCGGTGCATACCTTCCGGCTTCATCTTCAGATCAGTTCGATGGTACCATTTTTATCAGAATTATTTATTTAAATTTGCTTTTAGTCGCTTAACTATCTTAATCGAAATATCTTATCGCCACCCGTGAAATACTTATCATTGAGGAGTTCCGGTGGCCATTTGTGGTCTTCTTCATCAAATGATACTTTCTGAATGCAAATGTTGATGAAAATACAAAAATCGCTATATGTTTGCCTATAAAATTTGAGGAGTGCCCTCAATTACTCATGGATCCCACCATCAGAACTGGATTTTTGGGGAAGTATGTATATCCTTTCAAATCAAAAAATAATTTTCCAAATAAAAAATAAAAAACAACCGAATACGATAACCTCCTCCTTTTTGGAAAGTCGGTTAAAAATGTAAGTGATTGCTACATACCTGTACTTGTGTAAAATTTATTTTAAGTTACCATAATTATTATAAATACCTACCTTTCTGTAATTTTCTATGTAACTGATAAAACTAGGAGTAATTAAAATCATTACAATATCATTTTTTTTTATTGTACTACAGACTTGTGTAGGGCAGCCAGGGCAACACGGCTCTTGTAAACAGGCGCATTGTCGTGCAAGAGCAAGACGCCTTTTGTCAATTTTCCTCGTCTTTTCTCTTTGATGGCTTCCCTCAAACGTTTCAAAATTGACGCATAGTATTCTCCGGTTATATTAACACCTTTGTCCTTATAATCTATCAGCAGGATTCCTTCAGTATCCCAGAAAACAGTCGCCATGAGTTTTCCGGCCGACTACGACACCTTGAACTTCTTAGGCGGTGGTTTGCCTTTTTTATGCCACTGCATAGAGTCTTGTTTAGATTTAGGTTAATAATGATGAACCCAAGTTTCATCTCCAGTCACAATTCTACTCAAGATACCCTCTTGATCTTCGTTACAGAGGTCCAAAAACGCACGTGTACTCTCTACGCGCTGTTGTTTTTGCGACGGTGTGAGCATTCTCGGCACCCATCTTGCACTGACCTTAGTCATACCGAGATGGTCATGAAGAACTTTAAAAATGGTTGTATCGGATACTCCAACCATTTCTGCAAGCTGTTTCTTCTAAGACGAGCGTCTTCCAATATTAATTTTTCGACTTTAGCGATGATTTCTGGTGTGGTCACCTCGATGGGGCGCCCAGGCCGGTGATCGTCTTCAAGTGATTCTCGTCTTTGCTTGAATAGACGATGCCACTTGTAAACCATGATTTTACAAGGGCAAGATTCTCCATAAACGGAGGAATTCTCTTCCGTAATGGTTTGGACGTTTTTTCCTTGCTTGGTAAGGAACTTTATAACGGCGCGGTGCTCGATTTTTTCCATTGTGAATGCTGCCTCCCCGATTAAGCTGTTTGGTTGATGGTAGTTCAGAAACTAATGAGCCGATCGTAATAATACTCGGTATTTATACTAATAGTGAATCACTCAACTCGTTGAGGTACTAATGAGACCCCTCACCCCTCTTCAACCCCACCATTCCACGAACATAAAAACGCACCCTCGTATTTACACTTTTAATGGGTAAAATAATTTTGTACTATGGATGTTCTGACAGCAAAATTTTGGGTATTTGACACTTGAGGTAATGGTTCATCACTTTCTTCTTGTACATGTTCATTATATTCCACGATGTAGTCATCAAGATGAAGAGTCATATTATGAAGAATAACACACGCCACAATCACCTTCAATACTTTTGGAAGTTTTAGTTGCATTCCTGAATGTAGACATGGAAATCTTCTTTTAAGAACTCCAAAACACCTTTAAATTGAGTTTCGTGATGCTATCTGCGCTTTATTATAGGCTTCTTGGGATGGAGAGGCAGGGTTCAAAAAGGGTGTCATGAGATACCTAAGGCATGGGTAACCACTATCTCCGAGAATAAGATATGACCCAAATCTGCCAGCTTCAAATTGAGCTGCAAGTGGTGAGTCATTCCAAATAGTAGTGTCGTGTACGGAGCCTGGCCAACGTGCAATGACACTAGTTATTTGTAAATTGGCATCACATATGGCTTGGACATTTATAGAAAAAAAACCTTTTCTGTTCCTATACAGCTCAGCTCTGCTCCCTCCCGGTGAATTTATTTTTATATGTGTGCAGTCTACAGCACCTATGACTCTAGGGAATCCAGCTATGTCAAAAAATAAAGCCGCCACGGATGGTCTCTCCTGTGCAGTGGGCATACGAACATATTGCGGTCTCAACAATGCTATCGCACTAGTCACCCTCTCTACCACGCGGCACACCGTCGCCTTGCTCACATTCACGGTGTCCCCCACAACAGCTTGAAAGCTACCAGTCGCGTAAAACCTAAGAGCTATTAGTAGCTGCAACATGGGAGAAATGCAGTCCCGCCGTTGAATACGACAGGTCAGTTTAGGCTTTATTTTGTTAAAAATAAACCTAACCGACTCCTTCGTAAAGCGGAACCGACTCTTAAATTGTTCATCGGTTAGCGTGATGAACAAGTTAGGCCGTTGTCCTGCTATTCTTCGCCGTGGTTGTCTGCGTTGAGGCATCTCCAATGATGAAAGGGAAGTATCGTCGTCACTCATTATGAAAATATCGCTCACACAAAATCACTAGTAATAATATCTGAATAGCTGATTACAGTTTGAGTAGCCGAAATTGGTGTGTCAACTTTCAACTGCTTATCTTGACGTTGATAATGCTTTGAGTATTGTCAAACACGTTTTTCTTAGTTCAGAAACGCAACTGACGACCTTAAACATGAGGAGGGGTATAAAAGCAAAAACCGCTTCAGTCCAAAATTGCAATTTTTTAAACTGGTATTACCAAATTATAGTCCTTGAAAGCTGCAACATTATGCCGTAAAAGATAAAGTGCAAATCCACCTCAGTCAACGGTAAATGCACTTTGAAAGTAGCGTTCAAGTGCAAAAACGCTTAGATCCTAAATTTGTTAGAAGCAAATCCGCCACTGTCACAATCGACCAATCAGAGGCCGCCATTTCAAATTTTCTAAGATGGCGAATCAGTTATTTGTCGTAGTAAGTAAACTAGAAATAGCGTCTGCTTTTTTCGAGTTCTCTGGTTTATTACCATTGTAATGGAAGAAAATATTACACCAGCTCGTACAGGACGAGCTAGAAAACGTGCTAGAAATGTAGATCAGTGGCGGCGAGTGCGAGAAAAGGCAGAAAGGTAACAAATTATTCACTAGTATTTCACCTATTATGGTATGGTCTGCAAAAATTTTCTTAGCTTTAACACGTTAACTGCCATAGTAAAATTTTGATGACGTTTTTTTTTATTTTTGTTTTTTGGTTGTATATTCAAGTAAATCACATTATATGACTATTTTAATTTGTTTCCGGTGATTATAATGTAAAATAAAGCAAAAAAAATAAAATGTCTGGCATATGTGCCTGACGAGGCCCAAACGAAACAAAACATAGCTATTGGGCCATGTCAGGTATTTTGTCAGGCACCGTCCGCCGGCCGCCAATTTATTTGCGCGGGAAATCACTCGGTGCAGCGCTCGGCCGTTTGAACAAAAGTACCTACGCGTGTCGTAGTTCATTCCTTGCAGGTTGCAACCCGTCCGGCGCGTGCCATGCGATGTACCTAGAGTGTTTATTTAGTCGCTTCGAATTATCTGCGGAAGTGCACGCACCCATTGCTCTAGATTTTTTGTGTTTTTGGAGATTTTGTGTGACGATAGCTATTGTAATCATGTCCATTATTGATAATACGTGTGATTTTGAATTATCGTTGGTAGATCTGCAAGCAATTGACGAACTAGAAAAACAACTGACTCAAAGAGATTCCCCGCTGTTAGAAATTCCATGTTGTAGTGAAATATGTGACGATACAGAAGTAATTTTGCATAGGCGAGAAAACAGAAAGAGGCGGTACGTGATAGAAAGTGGCGACGAAGATGAAAACCCAGAACAGCAGGTTAGCACAAGGCTTGAGACCGATTTATGGTATGAACCAGCGGGTAAGCAAAGAAGAATTATACCTTTCACAGAGTGCCTTGAGTGGTTTGAAACCTTATAGTTTGAGAAATACGATGGCAAAATCCAAACCAGAGGATTTCTATTCTTTGTTAGTTCCGGATAGTGTGCTTCATGATATAGCTATGGAAACCAACCGATTTGCTGCTCAGACAATTACTAAACTTAGTTCAAAAAATCAAATAAAATGAGGATCGCGACTGCTTAGTTGGTCTGATACAAACCAAGACGAAATCAAAAGGTTTTTTGGTTTGATTTTATATATGGGCATAGTTAGATTGCCTAAGCTAGCTGATTATTGGTCAACAGACCCCCTGATTTGTCAATCTTTCACGCGTACGATTATGTCTCGTAACAGGTTTGAAATTTTGTTACGAATGGTACATTTTTCTAACAACGATAACCAAAGATATGGCGACCGTCTGTTCAAAATACGTGAATTGGTAAATACTTTGAATCTCAACTTTGAAACATATTACTATCCTCAAGAAAATCTCTGTATTGATGAGTCTCTGGTACCATTTCGGGGTCGCATTATATTCCGACAATATATCAAATTGAAGAGGCACAAATATGGAATTAAAGTTTTTAAATTATGTACTAATCCAGGCTACACTAACAGAATTCAAATATATGCGGGAAAGAGAAGTGAGACCGAAACTACAACCCCAACCAATGTTGTGATGTCACTTATGGAAGGATATCTTCAAAAAGGTCATACATTATATACCGATAACTGGTATACCAGTATTGATCTTGGACGCAAATTGTTGGACAAAGAAACGCATCTTGTGTTATAAACGGAAAGATAAAAAAAGGAGAGTTTAGAGCTAAAGAAAATGAAGATGGTATGACATGTATGAAATGGAAGGATAAAAGGGATGTTTATTTACTGTCTACGAAACATTCTATTGGATTTACAAGGACTTACAAAAGAGACAAAGAAATAATAAAACCAAAAATTGTAGTCGATTATAACAACGCAAAATCTTCTGTAGACCTATCTGATCAGATGATCGCATACTCTACACCTTTGAGAAAAAGTGTAAAATGGTACAGAAAACTTGGTGTTGAACTGTTGTTGAACACTGCATTACTCAATTCTTACATAATTTATAAAGAAACCACGAAGTCTAAAATAGGGATAGTAGATATAGGAAAAAGTTGTGCAAATATCTAACAGAGTCGGGCAAAGAAAACAGTAATCCTGACATGCCATTGACAAGAAATAGGAGGCAAAAGCATGAGCTAAAAAAGAAAGAAGGACCTGTAAAAAAATCTAGAAAGTACTGTTCACGGTGTTATAAAGTAAATGTTCAAACAATAGACAGAAATTATGCTAGAAAGAAGACTAAGCAAGTGAATACTTATTGCCCACAATGCCCTAATGAACCACATTTTTGCCTATCTTGTTTCAACGAGGAACATAAAACAATGTAACTTTTCCTTGGACTCTCTGACTGATTATTGCATTTCATTACTCTAAATTGCATTTTTTTTATAATTTTCTAAGCTGTATAAGCCCAAAATATGATTATTTCGAACAATAAAAAGTTTCTATAGTTTCATTGTGTCGCATTTTATTTTTCCCAATAAAACATCCAGTTCTAAATATAAAAACGTTGGGCCAAGTTGAACATAGTTTTTCCAGGGCCTTGTCAGTCAATTTTAATAGATAATAACGAGCTAAACGTGCCGGACAGCTCCCTGAGATCATCTAAATTATATACTGTGGCGTCAGTCACCCGGGACTGACATGGCCTTAACAGGTGCTATGTCTGTCAAGCACCGGTGCCTGACATGGCAGTTAACGTGTTAAGCAAATAAGAAAATGAGCATTGAATTCTATGGCGCGCGTTTGTTCTGTTTTCAAAGAGTTTTTAATGATGAATCAAACAGGCTAAGGTCTCGAAAACATTCTGCCTTTCTATTAACCAAAAGTTTTGCTTAGCTACTTTTAACACTTTATCAGATTGTTATTACAATGTAATAATAATAATTAGTTGTTATTAATATCTGTTCTTACTAATTATTCTATAAGTTCAATAATCGGATGCGTAATTTAATTATTTTGCGTAAGTCAAGGTTTTATTATTTACATACTCTTTGAATGCCATGCCAATGACATGTGACAATACTTGCGTGAAAAAAAAAAAAACTATGTAAGGGTAAAATAGGAAATCGAAATAAAAACTAATACTTTTATGATGTTTTTTATGCGGAGAATTTAAGGATTCGCATTACCAGATAAAATCATTATATTTAAAAACAAGAATTATCAACATTATAAACTTAAGTCACCACAGAACAAATAACGATACTAGGTCCTGTCAATCTCCTTTAATTGTAGGAGTTGCTCTGAGACTTACACCCAAACAAAAAGAGATGTGTTTCATAAATTTGTCTTCTGTCCTTTTCATAATGAAATAGAAAGAAAATGATGCACTGAACTTAAATTTAGTATAGTTTGTGAACAAAGGAATCGGCACCAATGTCTTTAAGTTTGATTTGAATTGATATAAAATTGGCTTTATGTTTGATTTCATGAGTTTAGTCAGTAAGAGAAAAATTTAAAGGCTGTTATTTTACTTAGGGTACAGAACTTAAGTGTATTTTTGTTTGAATTTATGTTGTTGATTATTTACCTGGTTAAAATTGCTAAATATTAGAAAATTGTAATAAAACTAATGATTACTTAACTATGAAGTTTCTTTTATTTAACCATGTTAATTTGGTGTATAATATAAATATCTCCAATGGCTTGTTGTACCAAGTCTCCAAAAAAAATATGGAAGACATGATCCCCCCGGATCGAGTCACCCAATTGAATAGATCATGTCTCCCTTATGTCGGGAGACATGGTACAAAACAGTTATTTCAGTTATTTTACAATTATGTTTAAAACTGTTATTCTACTTAAATATTCTTCCTACTGATGTTAAATAACTTTATTGTCTATCGGTTAGGCCAAACAAAACTTATATTCAGTGAAAAATAAAGATTTTATGACCCTAAACAAAAGCGAGGGATCATGTGTCCCCAGTTTCCCCTACTATCTTCGCTAGTTTTATTGCCAGGAGGTTTGCATCCTCTCCTATCTGTACGATCATAGACACCAAAAGTATTACAACCTTTAATAGCTGTATTGATAGGCCCATTCGAAATGCACAGAGTTTTTTCAAAAAAAAATTGAAACTCTATGTCTATCCTTAGAATTTTCTAAATAGTAAGATTTAGATACAGAACGTGCTTTATCACTATCAGCAGCTACTTTACGACGACGCTTTGGCTCATTTCTCTTTACACATTTCAGAATGAAATCCTTCTGTCGCTGATAATTAGCAAGACCCCAATAAGTTTTACAAATTTCATTCCTTTCTTGTTCTGAAAAGTTACTATTGCATTTATATGTACAATTTGTACAATCTACAGCTTTGGGGGCTTTAGCCGAACACTGTTTTTTCTTATTTTTATAAGGCAAGCACTGAGATCTCTGAAACTTTGTGACATTTTCTTTCCATGAATGTGGATCGCTTTTTCTACATCTAGTTAGTTTTTTTTCAATATCTTGGGCAATCTCATAATCTGAAAAATCTGATATATCAGATTTATCACCTGATGGCAAATAAGTGATGTCAGAATCTGCACTAAAGTCTTCATCACTATGTTCATAAGGGACTAGTTGCATAGGCTGAACTATTTCCTGTAACAAAATAATTGTTTACCGATATTATGTTGTTCCATGTTCTTAAGTGACTCAATTAAATTTTATTGGCTATGTAGATAAATACTTACCAGCTCACAATTATTATTTTGATTATCAGTAGTTAGAAACGCTGTTTGATTATTTTCATTGTTTTCTATCTGCTGTAAAAAGAAAGAAAATAAGTACCTATGTTATTAGATATCATGAAAGTGAAGGCAATAAACCATACAACAAACAAAAGGTATACAAGATCCATAAACCTACTTCTGTTTCTGTTGCTGGCACCACGTTAGGTTTGTCCACTGTTTTTGAAGTTGTTGCAATTAAATCATCGTTACACAAAGGTCTTTGTGTCTGTTCATAACATACTCGGCTCTAAAAGTGATAAAATAAAATACACAGTAAGTACTTTGAATGCAATAACATTGACTAAAACACGCTAAACTTTAAAATTTTAATACTTACAAGTTCATTATTAAGTTCCTGGCGTTTTTGAACGTCTGAATTTAATGATAAATCCACCATAAATCTGCCTCTTGAATTATTTATTCTTCTCATATTTCTCACACAATAACATAAAACACATTAATTTAGCCTCATAAACCGCGAAATGAAAAAATAACAGATATTAAATTGTGACATTGACGTTTTGTTTGACGCACAATTAGTGACGTAAAGTAGGCATGGGTTCGATATATCAAAACGTAACTTATATCGGATATGTGTTTATTATCATACCATATCGATATCTAAATATACATAACCGTTTTCACAAAAACTTCATCGAGCTATGGCTTATCCAAAGCGCAACAACGAGAACGAACTACGAATAATGTCGAATAAGTAATAACGAACAAAACGCAAACTTCACATCACGAGCGATATGACATCGACGGTTTTTATTCGCTTTGTCTCTGTCTTACCATTCAATGTTTTACTGGCGTAAAAGTGATGAAGCGAATATTACGTAACTTCGGCTAGTGATTGGTTATTTGGTTAATAATAGTGCGTGCGTAATATCTATATCCTAACGCGCTAGCAATAAGGTCTAGTTTCTATTTATTTAGTTACAACAAATATTCCATAAGTTAGCAACTTTCCGGCGGCTAGTCGATATCAGGGAGAAATTCATATTCATTCTTTAAACTAGCCCTACGTTCAATAGATTTAAGGTTGAATTTATGTTGTTGGAATAAGAAATTGCATCGAATGAATTTTGATTTGTATTTTTTAGACAGTTTTGTTTTGAGTTGCACTTGACCTTGGTGACACGTGCCCTACTTAACGATAATTCTTTGCCTTTTTTTAGTTTTATAGTTTGTATTTAGGTACTTATTGTAAATAAAAAGTAATATAAAACTTTTAGTGTGTGTATAAAACATTTAAATTAATACCTATCGGTCTAAGCAGTGTACATTTGTGTTAGTGTAAATAAATTAAAGATTTTTATATTTAAAATAATCAAACAGCGTTTCTAACTACTGATAATCAAAATAATAATTGTGAGCTGGTTCACAATTATTATTTTGATTATCAGTAGTTAGAAACGCTGTTTGATTATTTTCATTGTTTTCTATCTGCTGTAAAAAGAAAGAAAATAAGTACCTATGTTATTAGATATCATGAAAGTGAAGGCAATAAACCATACAACAAACAAAAGGTATACAAGATCCATAAACCTACTTCTGTTTCTGTTGCTGGCACCACGTTAGGTTTGTCCACTGTTTTTGAAGTTGTTGCAATTAAATCATCGTTACACAAAGGTCTTTGTGTCTGTTCATAACATACTCGGCTCTAAAAGTGATAAAATAAAATACACAGTAAGTACTTTGAATGCAATAACATTGACTAAAACACGCTAAACTTTAAAATTTGAATACTTACAAGTTCATTATTAAGTTCCTGGCGTTTTTGAACGTCTGAATTTAATGATAAATCCACCATAAATCTGCCTCTTGAATTATTTATTCTTCTCATATTTCTCACACAATAACATAAAACGCATTAATTTAGCCTCATAAACCGCGAAATGAAAAAATAACAGATATTAAATTGTGACATTGACGTTTTGTTTGACGCACAATTAGTGACGTAAAGTAGGCATGGGTTCGATATATCAAAACGTAACTTATATCGGATATGTGTTTATTATCATACCATATCGATATCTAAATATACATAACCGTTTTCACAAAAACTTCATCGAGCTATGGCTTATCCAAAGCGCAACAACGAGAACGAACTACGAATAATGTCGAATAAGTAATAACGAACAAAACGCAAACTTCACATCACGAGCGATATGACATCGACGGTTTTTATTCGCTTTGTCTCTGTCTTACCATTCAATGTTTTACTGGCGTAAAAGTGATGAAGCGAATATTACGTAACTTCGGCTAGTGATTGGTTATTTGGTTAATAATAGTGCGTGCGTAATATCTATATCCTAACGCGCTAGCAATAAGGTCTAGTTTCTATTTATTTAGTTACAACAAATATTCCATAAGTTAGCAACTTTCCGGCGGCTAGTCGATATCAGGGAGAAATTCATATTCATTCTTTAAACTAGCCCTACGTTCAATAGATTTAAGGTTGAATTTATGTTGTTGGAATAAGAAATTGCATCGAATGAATTTTGATTTGTATTTTTTAGACAGTTTTGTTTTGAGTTGCACTTGACCTTGGTGACACGTGCCCTACTTAACGATAATTCTTTGCCTTTTTTTAGTTTTATAGTTTGTATTTAGGTACTTATTGTAAATAAAAAGTAATATAAAACTTTTAGTGTGTGTATAAAACATTTAAATTAATACCTATCGGTCTAAGCAGTGTACATTTGTGTTAGTGTAAATAAATTAAAGATTTTTTAGGAGATTTAGGATATTAAGATTAATTAGGTATAAACAATGTCGCGTAAAGCCAGTGAGATATGGACTCATTTTGATAAAAAACGACAATGCTGTTGGTGTAGCTGGGTGTAAATATTGCAATAACAAATTTTCATTTAAATCAACCACCGGGAATTTGAACTCTCATTTAAAAATAGCACATGCTTCTGTTTATTTGGCGAGGCAAAATATCTCGGAACTTAACGAAAATGCCGTGCCAAGTACATCTACTGCAGAAGCAAATGCATTAGATGTAGCGACTGCTTCTACCAGCAATGGGGCCGTCGTTAATCAAGGTAACCAAAACCACCCATTAGTGCAGCGGCCATGTGCCGCCAAACGACAATACAAGCATATGCTACTAAAAAAATTACCCCTGATGAAAAGAAACGCATAGATCGAGATTTACTCGATTTATTTATTTGTGATTACCAACCGTTTCGCATAGTTGAAGACAAAGGATTTAAAAAATATTCAAAGAATATACCTGGATATACGCTGCTCAGCAGACAAACTATATCAACTTCAATGATTCCAGCTTTATATACAGACACATTAAATAAAACGAAAGAAATTCTATCTCAAGACGCTTTGTCCGTTTGCTTGACCACCGATTGCTGGACATCATCGCAAACAGAAAGTTACATTGGTGTAACTGTTCATTATATTGACAGTAATTTTGAACCAAAACAAGTCTTATTGGAATGCAGAAGTCTTAACGAAAGTCATACTAGTTCAAATTTAGCCAGAGAATTAAAAAGAGTAACAGACGAATGGAATTTAACACAAAAAGTTAATTTTGCCATATCGGACAATGCTCGCAATATTGTAAAGGCGATAGAAACAGAATTAGAGTGGAAGCATTATGGCTGCTATGCACATACTTTAAATTTAATCGTCACGGCTGCTTTACGACCATTAGATGCATTAATGGACAAAATAAAAAACATCGTAGCGCATTTTAAAAGAAGTACGAGTGCTACAGATATGCTCCTCAGTTATCAGATAAAAAATATGTCAGACAGTAGTGAGCCTAAAAGGCTAGTGCAACAAGTGCCTACACGCTGGAATTCCACATATTATATGCTGCGCCGATTTACTTTACTAAAAGAAGCTGTAAAACATTGTATGGCACTAATTGAGAAAGATTGGCCTGAAATCAATGTATTAGATTGGGAGACAATGAGCGAGTTATGCACAGTTTTACAACCTTTTGAAGAGATCACTTCTTCAATAAGTGGTGATGAATATCTATCAGGAAGTTTGGTCATAGTGGTCACAAACTGTTTGAAAGAAGTTTGTGATGATTTTTTGAACAAAGAGGAATACAAACTCTTCTATCCGGTAGTTGTGGATGTGATCACATCTCTACAAAGAGGTTTGAGAGAACGATTTTCTGGCGTCGAACACAGCAAAACCTTTGGCCTTTGTACGCTGTTAGACCCTAGGTTTAAATTATTATGTTTTAAAAATGAACAAGCTGTCGCAGAAATAAAAAGACATGTACACATGCTAATAATTGGCATCATCAATAAAAACCAATTGACAGAAAATATCATAGGAGAAGAAAGACCGGTAACTGCTGGAAAGGTTAGCGCTTGGGACAAATTCGATGAACTACTTCAAAAAAACAAGCCCCAAGGTAATGCCCAAGCGAGAGCCATCCGAGAACTCCACATGTACCTGGATGACGAGATGTTACCTCGAAAGAACTGCGAGGGTAAATGGAATAGCCCATCGCAATGGTGGTGAGACCATAAAATAATTTACCCGCACCTATCGCATTTATTCAGAACTAAATGTAACATCGTAGCGACGTCAGTGCCCTGCGAGCGATTATTCTCAAAGACAGGGCTTATCATAAATGAGCGAAGATGTCGTCTAAAGCCAGAAAAAGTAGAGCAGCTTGCATTTCTAAATGCAAATTCTTAATTCATCCAGAATGAATCAATCAATAACGTAGAAAAAAAAATATATATATCGCACACCTAGATAAAGAGTAGCACAACTCAAAATACCTCTTTTTTCGGGAACAGCAAAAAACGTTCTACTCATTTTCTATTTAACCGATTTAAATTATTGTTGTATGATGTTGTATATTATTTTACTAAGATATTAATTTGCTATTAATATACGAGTATATTTTTTTATATTAATTTAATAAAACAACAATTTTCAACAATACTGGGGTAAGTGGAAATAATTTGAAGAACACACAAGAAACAAGACCGATTCAATCACGAATACGAAATCAACTCAAAATAATTCACGCTTGATTACTGCGATTAGCCACGAATACAAAACTAAGTCGAAATAATTTACTCTTTGAGCGTATTGACAGTATCTTTCCCTGCAGCTGACATGTCGTAACTGGTGATGCGTTACTGTTGTTGGTGGGGGGTGACCGTGGAGCTACTCAAAAAGACTGAGTTACAGCGCAATCTAGTCTTTTATGAATGGAGTTTTTACACCGGTGTCTTTGGAGTTAACCCTTAAATGCATGATCTTTTATTTTAATATTTGAAAAAATGTATTTTATAGAATGTTGTGCTTAGACTCGAGGAAAAATAATAAAAAAAAATCAGTATTATGTATTTACGTATATTTTTACCAAAAATCAACATATGCCGTTTTCGGCACTACATGCATTAGTTTATTATTTTTTGTGAAGGTCATTGAAGCAGTCTTTGCTTTTTTTAGCGCATAAATGAACTTTACATTTCGCACACATAATTACAGTCTTCAAATTGCAGGCTGGAAACATACATCTCATCCTATTAGGTGTCCTTATTTGTTCATGGCCCACGCCATCGAGTATAACGTCGTTTGGGGGTAAAACTTGACAAGGCTTTCCTTTCCGTATCTTGGGAGGCGGGCCAGCTGCTGTAGTTGATGTAGAACGTGGACGACCCCTCGGTATAGGTGTGGAATATTTGCAAAGTGTGTCTGCTAATTCAGAACGAAAGTCTGCAAGATTCATGATATCTTTGCTGGCTTTCCCTCTTTGACCCATAACTTTTCTGTAAAGAATCCAGGCATTGATGATGGTCAGGTCCAACAGATGATAAAATATTCTCATGTACCATTTTCTGCTTTTGATGCGATTCCTATACCTGCCAAGGTGAGAATCCATCAGGTCGACGCCTCCCATATGAGCGTTATACTCTTTTACGAGTTTGGGGCAAGCAATTTCGATTTTTCGTTTCAATTTTTTATCATACCTATGGATTGTTTCCACAGGTTCTGCACCGACGTAAGTGGATGCCAGGACAACTTGTTTATTGTCCTTCCACAAAACTGCAGATATGTCCACATTTTCAAAATTTGTGACATATTCTTCGTATGTTCCTCGAGGTATAGAACTTTTCATTACGTCTTGTTTATGAGGCAATTTACAAGTTTTGCCCAAACGATTTCGCTGTATGGTTCCTAAAGAATGGATTCCTTCAGTGGCCAAATGATACATTAGGGGCAAAGATGTATAATAATTATCGAAATATACGATATGATTTTTTTGCTTAGGAACCACTCTGAGCAACCTCATGACAGTTTGTCCAACAACTCCTATTTCAGGTTCACTTGGCGGTCTCTCATCATCCTTGTCTTTACCCGCGTATATTATAAAATTATATGAATATCCGAGTAAGCTGCAAAGGGCAAATAGTTTGAAACCCCATTTGTGATGCTTATTCGGCATATATTGCTTCAAAAAGTGTCCGATTTTTGTTGCGCACATCTGTTCATCGATTGACAAGCGTTGGTCAATCGTAACACTAGAAATTTTTTCGTTCAAATGTGTTAACACAGGCCGCAATTTGTGTAACTTGTCGTGGTCTGGATGGTCGACTGGGAGATGTTTTGAGTTATCGTTGAAATGCAATACCCTTCTATTTTATTCAAATTTGTTCACGGGCATGGTATCTCGTATTGGGCCGAACCCAAATTTGCCCCAGTATGACCGAATATTGGGGTAGTGGTAAACAGACATGAAAGTGATAATCCCTAAATATTTTCGCAAGTCTTCTACTGTGAATGTTTCTAATCTATTAGGTTGTTGCTGAGTTGCTTATAAGTTTGATTCCTGATCAATAGACTCTAAGAACTCATTAGTGAAAAAGTACGTAAAAAATTGATATGGTGTATCTAATTCCAAAATATTAGAAGATAATTCTTCAGAACCTGAAAATGCTATTTTATCTTCAGAATAGACCAGGTTTCGTTTTCTCCATAGTAGACTTCTACCTCCACTTGGCATATAATTAGCGCTTTCAGGAGTTGAAATATTACGTACTATTGGAGGGTCACTGTCAGTTACTGCGGGAGGATCAATAGCATCAATAGGATCAATAGCTGGATCGATATCTTTACCATTACCATTGAATGTTTCTAAAGGAGATTCTTCCAACTCATCTAAAAGATCTTGACGAGACGGATAATAATCTAGGTCTTCCCCGTCGGATTCCAGCTGATCGTCAGAAATTTCGCCACTTTCTAGCATGCGAAGCATCTCTTCTATATTTTTGTCATCCATAGCTGAAAAGCAACACAACAACATGCAATAACCAACCACCCAGCAAAGCAAAGTAACAAATAAAACATTTGAAACGTGTTAGAACAGGTAGGCACTTAGCGAGAAAAAAATGTACTAAATATGCATGAAGGGTCGTTTTCGGCACAAAGATATTTTTGCGTTTTTACGAGCACATTATTGAAATTTGAAGTAAAATAATAATAAGCACATATATTTGATGAACTTACCTGATAAAATATTATTTTGACTTGAAAGAATATAATAAACGGACAGTTTATTTTTTTCGAAAAAACTTTCGTAACTTCGGTTGGCGCTAAGTACTCTAACTTCTGTCATACTTTGACAGATAAAATTTGACAGGTAATACCAAGTAGAGGCTGATATTCTCGTATTTTTTTTTCATAGATAATAGATTAAAAATACAACAGCTAATAGTAGGACAGTTTACTATTTGGCGGGCTATTTGAACTTAAAGTTGTTGTGCCGTTTTCGGCACAATATGCATTTAAGGGTTAAAGTTGTTGTGCCGTTTTCGGCACAATATGCATTTAAGGGTAAATGTAGTTTTCAACACTGATTCCGATAATCGCAATAACTCGATTTTGGATTATTTTGAGTTGTGCCACCCTTCATCTAGGTGTGCGATATAATATTCAATCATTGTAAATAAGACGATTTTTAAATGCGCCAGAAAAGTTAGCTTTTAATAATTGACATAATTATAGTATGTTTTCAAAAACTTTTCTGCTAGTCCTAAGCCTAAATTAAAGCATGAAGGGAAATCGTCGTACTTACAAGAAGCTAAACTGATAAATTTATTATTTTTAAACTTTAAAAAACGAAAGCACTTATATCAATATATTAACGGTAAAAGTGTGAGTTTGCGTTTCGTTCGTTTCAGTTACTTGTGCAAATCGTACTACTGATATCAATATCTGGAAACGGTTTTCGATATCGATATGAAAACTGAATATCGGTTACATATCCGTTAGCAACTAAATACGAAAACGCTCATGTCTAACGTAAAGTAGTTGCCGGCCGGACCATGTTGCCAGCACAAAATAATTAAGTACAAAATGAAGTTTACCTGCCGGTAATTTCTTTCAAAGCAGTAGTTGATGATAATTACATTTTTTTAAAGTCAGAAATAGGAAAGGTATGTTCTTAGTGACTTTTTCTTGCGAACGGTTATGCAAAAATAATTAACTTCGTGAATATAAGTCATTTTTCCCATAAACTGTACTTAGTGAGTTTTTCTTGTCATCCCACGATTTATCATAAAAACGTTACTAAACACGGCGGCCTTATGATCAAAATTTGTGCATTCCAAAACTTTCTTTACTTTTTCACCGACATATTTATCACTTTTTGATAAACTAACACTCAATACGAAATCTACATTTATTTCTCAGTAATTCTGTATAAGATTCTTCTAAGATTAAACCGTTTTCACATTGAATCCATTACTTTACGCACGTACAACCTTGATAAATGTTTACATTAAGCACCGCGCCACATCGCCACATGACCACAGAGTATAGACGTATCTTGTTTTCTTTTTTTTTCGTTCGTTTAGTGGTGTTCCCGCTAAAATGTCAACCGGTCTAGTATTAGTCGATTAATCGAATTCTACAGCCAGATCGTGTTGCAAGTACAGTAAGATTCACGAAAGATGACCACGGCGCAGAAGGCATATTTTAGGTCCCTTTGGAGGTGCGAGGTGAGGCGCGGGCGGAATGCGTCAAGACCGGAGCGACGCCATTGGTGCGCGCGCGTCTCGTGATAGGCTGCTCAGTCGCTATTCGTCTATCGCGGCGTCGACGCGCTCACACTGCTCTCGAGTACAGTCGAAAAGAAGTGTTTCTTTGTTTTAAATTGTTTTTTTATTTGTTAAGTTTTCGTTGTTTGTTAAGTTTTTTGTTGAGATTTGTTATTGTGTTGAACTTATTTGCTATTTTAAGCCATCACAATGCCGCGAGGAAAAGGCAATACTTTGAATAGACAGTGGAGAAGTTTGGTGTACAACGTGTTTCAATATTTTTCACAAGATTTTAAAATACTCGAAGCTTCCAAAAAAACGGCCGCGGCAACAAAGACGTCTGTATCGACAGTACAAAGAATTATAAAAGAAAGTAAATCTTCACCGTTTTTAGTGGTTTTTAGAACCCCTGGTAAAAAGAGACCGCGCCGTAACCCTGCCTCCGACGTTGACGACTTTGACAAAGGGGTAATTAAGAGATGTATCCATAACTTTAATTTAACTGAAAAAGAATTGCCATCTTTAGAGAAGTTACGACCAAAATTACATCAAGATATTAACTTTAAAGGATCCAAAACAAGTTTGGGTCGATTAATAAAAAGAATTGGATTTAAGTGGAAAAAAACAGAAAATAACCGAAATATTTTAATAGAAACATCAGCTATTCGGTTGTTACGAATGAATTACCTAAAAAAACTCCAAGATTATCGAAGACAAAATAGACCAATCATTTATACTGACGAATCGTACGTCCATGCTACACATGCAAAACCCATGGGCTGGGCTGACGGTTCTACATCAGGTCTGAAAAAGCCTATCTCAAAAGGCCAACGAGTCGTAATCGTTCATGCCGTGTCAGAGGCTGGATTTGTGCCCAATGCATTATTAACTTTCAAGTCGGGCACAAAATCAGGAGATTATCATGACGACATGAATTTTGAAAATTACCAGAAATGGATTCGAACTCAATTGGTACCCAATCTCCCACCGAACTCCGTTGTTGTGGTAGACAACGCCCCATACCACAATAAAGAATATGATATGGCTCCCACATCTAATTCCCGAAAATCCGACATGCAAGAGTGGCTTACCAAAAATGGAATCAGCTTTGATTCCAATATGTTGAAACCTCAATTGTACGATATAATAAAAAATAACAAACCTCGTTTAAAGAAATACTCCGTTGACAAAATTTTGATGGAAAATGGTCACGATGTTCTCCGTCTCCCACCGTACCATCCGGATTTAAATCCCATAGAAATGGCTTGGGCCTCTATAAAGGGTTACGTGAGTAGTAAAAACGTAAAGTGGAATATTGGCTGCGTTATAGATTTAATTAAAGAAAAAATGAATCTGATGGGACCAGAGGAATGGAAAAAACTATGTGACAAAGTAAAATCTATAGAAGAAAGCTATATAAAAAGTGACCACATCGTGGATGTGCTTACGGAGGAATTCATTATACGTGTGGGAGAATCTGACGAGAGCGAAGATTCGACAGATGTGGATTTTCCTGAATCATCGGAAGATGAAGACTTTAATATGGAACCCGGCCCCAGTTCCTCAAGTTCCACGATTCCCTCAAGTTCCATGATAGAGGGAATCATGGAACTTGAGAATAGCGATAGCGACTAAATGTGTTTCACATATTTATAATATTTTTGGTTCAATTTATTTTAATAAACATTTAAAATTACTTACGTTTGATTTATTTGCATAACCAGCGTTTACAACATTACACAAATTATTTAACCAACATTAAAATATTATTTTGTCTTAAGTCTTTTCTTCATGAGTGTACGTGCGCAGACGGCCGCCATTTGTGGTCGTCTTTCGTGAATCGTACTGTACAAAATAAATGTCAAATATTTCGATCAATTGCGAACGTGACCCTGAGAAAAGTTATGCACCAATGGTGTTCATTAGATATTTCGACCGTTTTATCAGCACAAACGGTGTATCATGCGACATTTCGGAGGATTTCGTTTTGTTTTCACATTGTTGGTACTTTTACGTGAATTATTTTAAAATTATTATTTGTGTCGTACTTCTATTTCGTGTTGTAATTTGGTACAATTGATTGCTTTAAGAATTTGAGTGAAATTTCGTATTTTGATTTTGTGTTTGTTATCTTTAGGTAAAGACTCATTCACGTTCAGAACATAAGTACTTTTATTATATTACGAGTAAATCATTTGTTTCGGATTCTATTCACATAGTGAATCACATTAAAATTAATATTAAGTTAGGATTTTGAGATATAGCCTGGGATATGGAGAAGGACATAGGGTACTTTTTTATACGATAACCGCAAAAGCTAGTTTCCAATAAAATTAAGTAAAACATAACCTCGTTGCGTCAAACACGAGTTGAAGTACCAAATTCGTTATTTCTATTAAAACCGAACACCATTGCTCGCTTAGTTCTAATCATTAAAAATCTGTTGGTTTGACCGGGCAATGGATAAATATTTTACCATTACTGTCACTAACAAAATAGTATCGTAGTGCGGCCGCTGTTGGCTACCGTGAGAGATAACATGTGATGTGCATGGTTGTCGATATTTAGAAATGACTTACCTACTCATATTCCGGATGATTTCATTTTTGGTACTAAGTTTAGTTATTTATTATTTTAATATCAAATAATTTGTAACTATCATTTAAATAGCTCATAAGTGTCTTGAAAGTGTTTTGTGTTGTATTAAGTTGTATTAATGGCTTAACAGATTTGGATGAAATTTGGTACAGAGATAGCCGAGACACTAAATTAACAAATAAGTTACTTTTATCATCACTATAATCAACGTTTTTCATCACCACGCGGGTGAAACCGCGGGGAAGACTTGGTTGAAATTTTTGCCTGGCTGCTGAGCAGGAGGTCCCGGATTTGATCCCCCGACCGGGGCAGGTATTTAAATGGTGAATTTAGGTACTTGTGTTGGGTGGGTCTACGAGGGTTGATCCAAAAGTAATGATAATCGGATATTTGTAGAGCACATAAAATTCTGTTTTTTTTTTAATTTTTTTATTCTCCATATACGTATCCACTAAGTCAGCATTAAAAAATCATATAAATAGGCCACGATTACCGGAGGGACACCACTCTCCGTTCGACATCCGCCCTGGACGGTCGTTACGCTGCTCCCGCTCGCTGCGCCCCTCCAGTGCGCTTGTTCGGTCATTCCGCGTCACGACACCGTTCGGAACGGTCGTGTGCCGCAGCTCCGGCTCGCTGCGCCCGTGCCGTGTCAAGTGTCCGCCGCCGCCAACCGGTAATCGTTACGCCCAGTCGTATCGATTGCTCTAGTAGTCCGACTACTAAAATATAATATCAACTATTGTCTTTATCAAGACAGGTTGGTATTGGTTTCTTTAAACCAGTCGTCAAAAACGTTGCGCGCGTTTTTACCCCATCAGGGAAAAACCACAGTTTCGTGGTCCTTGGTTGATACCTAACGGTGCTAACGAATCCAAGGGGGTGTTGACCCAATCACACCCGCCGAACCCCATCAGGGCAAGGCAGTCAATTGGACGGGTCCCAGAGTTAACCGGCCTTGGGGGATCTCCTAGTCGGCTCTGGTGACAGTTTTCCTTCCACAGCTACTCACCCAGTGTCTTTAAGGTGTGTCTACACCTTTCGCGCTGGACTAGTAGGGCCCCGTTCGCACATTAAGACTGGCGACGGGTTTACAAGCTTAGGGCACGCCATAAGTACTCATCTCCCTGCCTATTCCCGGCAGGGAGGCTTCACTCATCCCCAGGCCAATCCACCCGGGGAGTTAGGAATAGGTTTTGTTAGGATTAATTTCCCCCACCATTCCCCGTCAAATCGTCTCCCCCCTCCCCCAATCATGGAGGACGCCATTTTGGCGTTCCTCAAAGAGGTAGTCATGAAGGACCCCGTAGTTTTTGCCAAATACGGCAAAAAGTTCGGGGCCCTGACGCAGGCCACCCTCTCCGCGTCCGTTCGCGCTCGCTCCCGCTCGCGCTCCCGCTCCCGCTCTCGCTCGCCACTAATAACGGCCGGCCCGTCCGTGACCTCCATGGACACAGATGAGCCGGTCAGCGACAGAGCCGACACTCCCGCACCCTCTGACGGTGGGGAGTCGTCCGACAGCACGGTCATCCCATCGGCCTCTTCCTCCTCTAGCTCAGACGACGGCTTCAGCCTAGTCTCGGGAAAGGGGGGAAAGAGGAAGAAGACCAAGGCCCCGTCCACCCAGACGACAAAAAAGGGCAAAGCAGAGGGCTCGGTTACCCCCCCTCCCCGCCCCAAAGCCCCCTCCCCCACCCCGTTCACCGCGTCCGCGCCCTCCGCGTCGCAGGTTCCCCCTTCCCTCATTCAGGCTTTCCTTGACAGTTGCCCTGTCAAGAAAACTCCCCTCCCGCCGCCCGTGTTCATTCAGGACAAGGCTAAGTGGACCGACATCTCCAAGTGGTGTGTCGAGCTCCATATAGGTTATACCCACGCGAAATCCACGCAAACGGGTATTAAAGTATCGGTCCCTACGTCAACCGACTATAGGAACTTAACAAAGTTGCTCCGATCGAAAGGTGTGTCTTTCCACACCTATTCCCTCCCAGAGGAGAAAGAGGCTCGAGTAGTGGTCCGTAGGATCCCGAAAGAGATCCCTTGCTCCGAAATCCTGGCTGACCTTCAGTCTCAGAACGTCCCCGCCAAAGAGGTCCACCGTATGCATCGCGCGCGGCGCGGTGAGGCCTACGACATGATCCTCGTGATCTGCTCTCCCTTTGAGGGGCATAACCCCATATTTCAAGTCAAATCTATTTGCAATCTCTCCGGTATTGAGATTGAAAAATCCCGTAAGTCCGGTATCATTGCGCAATGTCATCGCTGCCAGCTCTACGGGCATACGCAGAAGCACTGCTATGCGACGCCCAGGTGCGTAAAGTGCCTGGGTTCGCATAGCACTGCGGAATGCGCTCGCCCTAAAGATCGCACCCTCTGTACCGAGCCTCCTAGCTGCGTGCTATGCGGTGAGGTCGGCCACCCTGCCAACTACCGTGGTTGCGCAAAAGCCCCCAAACCCACCTCCTCTCGTCTCACAAAGCGTGACGGCACTCGCCTGACTCGTGAATGTCCTTCGTTTAGGCTCCCCTCCGCGCAAATGCCAGAAAGACTGAGTCCTCAGAGACCCAGTCCCTGGAAGTACCTGCATCACCAGCAGGCATTCCCAAGCCTCCAGGCTAGACCCGCCCCTCAGGCAATCGCCCCTCAGGCAATCGCCCCGCAGGCCACCAACCCTCAGGTTATCCCCCGTCTTATGGATCCGCGCATCCGTAACTCGCAACCGACGCCCGCGCCCACCGCGCCCCTCACCAATCCCGCGCCCGCCGCCACCGCGCCAGCGCCCACCGCCGCCACCGCCGCTCCGAATGCGCGCGCCCCCCCTCAAAACCCAATGGATCCCTTCCATGTGATCGCATCCACTTATATGGTCTTCCTCACCCCCCGCGCGAGGAGGATGGCCAAAGAAATAGTCGCCGCGACTAACGCCGGTGACTTATACCAAATACAGGCGATATACAATGCGTATCCCGAGATTACGCAGGCTCTCACTAGATTCGCGAACAACCCTAACCCACTTAATGGATAATAGGTCCCCCGCTAGACTCAAACCCCGATCCCTCAAGTTAGGTTATTTCAACGCTAACAGCCTCGAAGGCCAACGCGAAGAGATCGTCGAATTTCTCGGCGATCATAAAATAGACGTACTCCTTATCCAAAAGACCTTCTTAAAACCCCGGCACCGTAACCCGTCAATAGCGAACTATCGCGTAGTTCGTAACGACAGGTCGCGCTGTCACGGTGGAGGTACTCTCATTTACTTTAGAACCGAGCTCTATTGCATGCCCTTAGACCCTCCCCCCCTCAAATCCCTCGAAGTATCGATGTGCCGCCTCGGCATGACCGGTCACCAGCCGATCACGATAGTTTCGGCCTATCTCCCCCCCGCGAACTCAGCAGGAAATGACCATCAACTACTGACTGACGACCTCCGTACCCTCCTGAGCCTGAGTGACTCCGTACTAATAGCGGGTGATCTCAACGCCAAGCATCCAGCCTGGAATAGCACCAAGATCTCCCCCAGAGGCCAGCACTTGCATGACCTCTGCCCCCTCCTTAACTTTGACGTCATCGCCCCGATGAACCCCACCCACTACCCCCATATTCCCACCTCCACCCCTGACGTGCTCGACGTGGCGCTTCTAAAGAACATCAACCTACGGTTGGTTTCCATAGAGGCGCTGCACGAGCTTGACTCTGACCACCGACCTGTTGTCGTAGAGATGGCCCCTCGCATAGGTTTTTACGACCCCAATGCCCCCACGCGCACCATAAGGGTAACGGACTGGAGGCGAGTAGGCGAAAGCTTGAAAGCCAAAACGTCCCCCCAATTGGACTCTATGCCCGACCTCTTCGACTCTATCGCTGACACGACGGCCGCGATCGACTCATTCACAGAACACGTACAATCTGTCCTGAACGATTGTTCAAGGGAAGTTTCGGCGGCGGATAACCGTCGCGGAAAGTTACCGGACGATGTACGTGCACTGATTAATGAGAAGAACGCGGCTACCCGTGCATACAGCACCTTCCCCTGTACGGCTAACAAAATCCACATGCGCTACTTACAGCGTGCTGTAAGTAACCGCGTGAAGGAATTTCGTGACACCGAATGGGACAAGATGCTGAGCGATCTAGAGCCGAACCACCAGGCCTTTTGGCAATTACAAAGGAAACTAAACCCCCGAGGTTGTTCCGCCTCCATGCCCCCACTGATCCAACCAGACGCGTCTATCGCTTTCGAAGACATCGACAAAGCCGAATGCTTAGCCGAAAGTCTAGAGGCCCAGTGCACGCCCAGCTCTCAACCAGTAGACCAAGCTCACCTCGATGAGGTCGACGCTGAAGTCGAACGTAGAGCCTCCCTCCCGCCCGTTGAAGACCCTGAGTATAGGGGATACTCCCGTCACGCCAGACGAAGTGCAGGAACTCATCAAGGGTCTGAGACCTCGTAAAGCCCCTGGCTCAGATGGAATTACCAATAGGGTACTCCAATTGTTCCCCGCCCACCTCATAATGCTACTAGCCACCATCTTCACTGGAGCTATGAGCAATAATATCTTCCCACAAGCGTGGAAAGAGGCCATAGTTATCGGCATCCCCAAACCCGGTAAACCCAAGGCGGAGCCCGCGAGCTACCGACCCATCAGTCTGCTCAAAGTCCTAGGCAAACTCTACGAGAGGCTTATTTATAAGCGACTCAGAGAGTACGCCGAGACCAAGGGCCTCATCCCCGATGAGCAGTTCGGTTTTAGAACCCAACATGCCTCGACCCATCAGGTCCACCGTATCATAGAAGACATCAGCGCTGGTTTCCAGCGCGGTCTTAAGACAGGAGTGATCTTCTTTGACATAGCGAAGGCATTTGACAAAGTCTGGCATAACAGCTTATTATACAAGCTGTACCAACTCGGTGTGCCGGAACGTCTCGTGCTCATCTTACGAGACTTTTTGTCGAATCGCACTTTTCGCTATCGCATAGACGGTACTCTCTCCGCCCCCCACCCATTACGCGCAGGCGTCCCTCAGGGCTCTGTGATTTCTCCCCTTGCGTTCACGCTATTCACCAGCGATATCCCGAAGCAAAGACAGGCTCAGTTGGCTCTGTTCGCAGACGATACGGCCATCTATTGCAGAGGGACCAGTCACGATAGGATCTCTAGCACTCTCCAGACTGCAGCCAACAAGCTTGGCGAGTGGTTTAGAAAGTGGCGGATAGAGGTTAATCCCGACAAAAGTCAAGCGGTACTCTATACGAAACCGCGTCAGCGCCCCCCTATTATCCGACCGATCACCATGTTCGGCAAGCCTATCCCTTGGGAGAAGCGAGCTAAATATCTGGGTGTGATTCTCAACCACCATCTCTCCTTTTCTGAGCACCTAAAGAAGGTACGCGCTCGCGCAGCCTTCGCTCTCTATAGGCTCCACTCCATCCTAAATGCAAAAAGCAAATTGTCACTCAAGTGCAAATTGCGCATTTACACCGCGTGCATCCGCCCCATCATGACCTATGCGAGTCCAGTCTTTGCACACGCCAAACCCCATCTCATCCATAAGATGCAAACCCTACAGAACCGGGTCTTACGTAAAATCACGGGAGCCCCCTGGTTCGTTCGTAACACTAACCTCCACGTAGAACTCAAAATCCCCACGATAGCCCAATTCATGAAGCGCGCTTCAAAGCGCTTCTTCGATTCAGCAGCCACTCATCGCAACGCTCTAGTTGTGAAGGCCGCAAGCTATGTCCCCTCTAGAATTAGTTCGACCCGCTGTCCAAGGCATGCACTGACCGACCCAGACGACCCCACTACTCTCCTCCAGGAGAGTCGTAGGGAAACTAGTACAGTTCGCAAGATAAGAGCACACAATACACGATCGTCATTCCGACCTCGCCGCCGAGGCCCCGCGCGAAATCCCCGACTAACGAATAGTCCTCCCCGACCCTTGACTGTAAGTGAAGCGCCAGCACGCGTTTTAGCTGAGCAGCATGTAATCCAAACTCCCCAGGATAATAATCAAAACACTGATTTTATCCAGCCACCGTCGGTCCCTTGCCACCCTCCCTCCGACTCAGCTGCCCTAAGCCGAGGTTCGTACCCCACAGGGGGTGCCCTTAGTGAGCAGCAGTCGTTTAGTTTGTAGTCTTTTTACGCCCTGGCTGGAGGCATTAAGTTTCGATAGGAGCTTAAGGCAACCACAGGAAAGTCCGGTTAAAGAGTCGGAACCTTAGTGGTTACACTCTGAGATGCCCTAGATAAAAAAAAAAAGGAGGGACATTCATTTGAATACGAGCAGTCGGAGAGAACACATCAAAATGGAGAAAAACGAAATCAGAGATGTCATCAAGTACCTCTGTTTGAAAAAAAGGTCTACCAAAGACATACACAGCGACCTAGTGGAAACATTCGGGGACTGCTCCTCCATACTCCACAGTTGCACGCTGGGCAAAGGAGTTTAAGCTGGGTAGAACATCCACAGAAAATGAATATCGTGAGGGGCTTCCACCACGTCCGTCACTGCAGAAAACGTAAAAAAAGTCACAAGGGTGCAGGGATCTCATATGGCAGTGTTCAAAGAATCTGCGCGAACGAACTGCATATGAAAAAGGTCTCTGTGCGTTGGTTGCCGAGAATGTTAACCGATGAGCAAAAGAATAAACGAGTCGACATTTCGAGGGTCAATCTCGAAAAGTTCCAAACGGATCAGGATTTTCTTTGTTTCGTTTCGTGACCATGGACGAGATCTGGATTCACCATTTTGATCCGGAAACCAAACAGCAGTCAATGACTTGGAAACGAGCCTCTTCCCCGACGCCGAAGAAATTCAAGGTGTCAAGTTCGGCAGGAAAAGTTATGGTGTCCGTTTTTTGGGACGCTAAAGAAATTATTATGGTGACTTACTTCGCAGGCCAAATAAGAAGATTGCGGGAGGCCATCAAGGAACAAAGACGAGGCAAACTGCGAGCTGGAGTATTGTTTCACCAAGACAACGCACCGGCTCACAAAGCCGCCGTTGCGATGGCTGCCATTCAAGTAACAGGATTCGAATTGGTCGAACACCCACTCTATTCGTCAACCTTGGCTCCCAGTGACTTCTACCTCTTTCCTCGGCTAAAGGAACACCTCCGAGGCAAAAAATTTGACGACGATAGCGAGGTGATGACTGCTGTAGAGGCGATTTTAGAGGGTCAAGACAAAGATTTTTTTTCTAAGGGAATTATGGCTTTAGAAAAAAGGTGGACTAAATGCATCAACTTGTTAGGAGACTATGTAGAGAAATAATTTGTAAAAATTTATTTGTAGCTTAAATACCCTTATTTCATATCGATTATCATTACTTTTGGATCACCCCTCGTATGTTGTTATTGTGTATGTGAATGTGTGTGTCAATGGCATCACTGACACAGGAGAAATCCTAGTGTGGAGCTATGAGTGTGAAAGCGTTTGTTACCTTCGTTTTGATGATTGTGCCGTAATTTACATTGGTACTTAGCCCGTCATCTCACGTATGATTAATTAATATGATGCTTGTTTCTTAAGTGGTAGCTTATTCCAAGGAACCAAAATTGAAAGAAAAGTGGATAAATGCGACAGGAAGAGGCCCAAACTGGTTTCCAGCCAAAAACAGCACAATTTGCTCGTCTCACTTTGAGCCAAAATGCTTTCAACCATTGAAGAAAGTTCATCGGCTCTTCGAATGGTCAGTGCCGACAAATATATATGGTGTTGACGAATTGTACGGAACCTTCGACATCCAAATCGTGCGAAGATTTGGCAAATTAGACCATTTTACGTCACAAGCAACTTCCCGTTTTTTTTTTTTAATTTGTTGACGGGCCGGGCTGACTAACTTGCACTGACCATTCTTTGGAGACCGTGATTTTAAGTTTTTTTGCAGACTGTTGTTTCGGAAACTGCTCCATTATCATAACTTAGACGTTTGACAAAACTGCTCTATGGAACCACAACCAGAAACACCTCGAAAGCGTAAATTACGTCGATTAATTTGCGTACAAGAGAGTTAATACACAAAAATAAAATTGCAATTGTACCTAGTATTCATAAGGTTATGGACACTGGAAGGCATAGAAACATTAGTCAAAATATTAGCTGTTGATCATAACGCATTCTGCATTCAACGCATACAGACGTGCTCATCAATGTTTAATATTAATAAAATAAATTAACGCTTGCATAAATAGTGACCTAGTTTTAGTGTTTTAGCGTATTATAAATAAAAAACATTACAGTGATAAGTTAATTTATATATAATGGACTGACTGAATACTTTCATTAACGGATATTTATGGACGGCAGCCCCTTTAATCGGAGCGCGATGATACGACGCAGCCCTCCACCAACACCGATCCCGGTACCGACACCGGCACCGGACCACGACCATCCAACCACGATAGGACCAAGATGAGAAGTTAGAAGTGGTGTCCACTCCGGAGATTCAGAACTGGATGACGTCTATTGAGCAATGCTTGAATGAGGTTTGTGCTATTTCTTCTGAGGGAAAACTGAACGCTGATCAGAAGCTAAAAATAAGCAGTCTTTGCCGGAAAGTTAGACGTGGAATTTTGCAAATGGTTGTTCAATACCAGTCGCTAAAGCAAAAAGCCATATAAACCCATAGCTCCCTTAAAACCATGACCGAAGCTCGAGACTTATCAGATTGTCTAATGGAGATGAACCGGACGATTCAGGAGTCCTGTAGCAGGAAACAACTACATCTTTTGCAGAAATGGTGAAGAAAGGCTCCAACACTTTTGTCCGTCCTAATGCTTTTAGCTCCGTGGCCATTTATCCCAGTGACAACTCAAAAACCAGTGACGAAACCAAGAACATGGTCCAAAAAATCATATGCCCTGGAGAAATGAAGCTGAAAGTACGTGGCGTACACAAAATTGGAAAAGGCGGACTCATAATCAGCACTGAGACTAAAGATGACCTAGATAGGATCAAGAAAACAGTCCAACTCGCTTCGTCAGGTCTTACCGTTGACGAACCTAAAAAGCGCAAACCTCGCACTATAGTTATAGGAGTTCCCACATCAATGGCTGAAAATGAGGTTTATAAATGTATTTATGAACAAAACTTGGCCGACAAACTGCCCACTATATCCCTAGATACATTTTTGACCTCAATAAAACGAAGCCACAAATCTGGCAGGAAAGATGCTGAGAATTGCAATTTTATTATAGAAGTTCCAGCAGTCATTCGTAAAGCCCTCATCACACAAGATAGAGTATTTATAAATTGGACGTCCTGCCCGATACGAGACTTCACACTGGTAACGAGATGTTACAAGTGCCAGCAGTACGGTCATGCAGCAAAAACATGCAAAATTCCTGCCTCTACATGCGGACATTGCGGTGAAGAAGGACATACTATCCAAGACTGCGCAAAGAAAGCGGAGGCGCCAAAATGTGCTACATGTTTGCGCTTTAATAAACAAGCCAACCACAAGACGGGAGACGCACATTGTCCGGCTAAAAAAGCTGCCGAATACAGGTACATTAACTCAATAGATTATGAAGGCGCCTAAGAGCGTCACCTACTAGTTTATATTTTAGTCGTATTTTTATTATTGTTATTTTTAGTATGGATAATTACTTAATTACCGATATAGATAACACATTTTTAACTGTATCAAATACATGTGGACGTTGAGGATTGCTGACAATATCTTTCCGATTATCAAAAGTCACTAACCGTACTGACCCAAAATATTCGTAGTATTTATAAGAACATAGATAGCTTTAAAAAAATTCTACATAGACTAAACTTTGACTGTGATATAATGGTATTAACTGAGTGCTGGCTAGCTAACCGCATCGATTACCTTCCAGTAATACCTGGGTACAACTTATTCCATACCAAAATAAACCACAGTCAAAATGATGGTGTGGTAGTCTTTACAAAAAAATCACTTAAGGTCACAGTCGAGGAACCTCCTCTACAAGACTGCATGAGTAATTGTTTAGTTATTAAAATTGGTACTACCACAGCGATAATTGCTATGTATAGGTCTCCTTCCGCTAGAAACTTGGATTCTTTTCACAATTCCTTAAACCTAATTTTTCAAGGGCTAAGCTCGTTCAATAATGTTATACTAACAGGTGATTTAAATATAAATATTGGCTCCAAAAACTGCGATGCTGGGACCCAAGATTACCTTAATATCTGTTCTCTCATGGTTTTCTCCCCGCTCACACGTTGCCTACTCATCAGAGCGGTTCCTGCCTCGATCATATGATGATCAAAACCAGCCTATCATATGTTACGCTTGTTACTAACGCAACAATTACTGACCATCACGCTGTCCTACTTACCGTAAATTTAACGCTGCCTAAGCTAAATCGTCCCCAGACCAAAAGCAAATTAAACACAAATAAACTCGAAAATGAATTATGCAACCTTGATTTTAGCCTAGTTTACAATACTGCTGACGCTAATTTGGCTTTATCGTACTTAATAAAACATGTCCAACAAGCAATTATACGAAACACGATAGTTTCTACAGTAAATAAGAAACTTTATAATATTAAACCTTGGATTACTCCTGGACTAATTCCGTGTATAAGACACAGAGATAAACTTCATCAGAGAACTAAGAGATACCCTGATAATCTAATAATTCAGACAAACTATAAAAGATACAGGAATTTCTGTAACAATCTTCTAAAGAATTTAAAAAATAACTACGATAAAAATGAATTAAAAACAGCAGGTAACAATAGTAAGCAACTTTGGAAACATATTAAAAACGTCGCCAATATGTCTAAACAGCGTGAAACAAATTCGAGTTTACTGCTTACTAATCCTTCTCCACTCTTGTCAGCTAATAACGTTAATAACTTTTTTGTCAATATTGGGAAAACTCTTGCCGAACAGATTCCGAAACATTATTGTGACAACCACCTTTTCAAAAATCAATCAATATCTGTAACCTGAAATCTTTTGTTATGCTTGACACTGACGAAGACGAAATTACCCTAATCATTTCTGGGCTAAAAGATAACTGTGCAGTTGGATTGGATAACATAAGCAATAAGATCCTTAAAACTATTCGCTGACTACTTAAATGACCGATACCAATGTGTTAGAATAGATAATATCATGAGCGCTGAGCAGAAAAGTACTGGTTTTAGTGTTCCTCAGGGAAGTATTCTGGGCCCTACGCTATTCCTGATTTATATTAACGACTTGTGCTATCTTAGTATTAAAGACGGCAAAATTATATCATATGCCGACGATACGGCATTAATATTTACCGCTAAAACCAGTAGCAAATTGTTCGAAGTCGCTCAATTAGGTTTTAATAATGTGACTAACTGGCTTCAAAGCAATTTACTAACACTAAATGCTAACAAGACAAAATATATTCACTTCTCCATGTGCAAGCCTCAACTTAACATTGCTAACCCTCAGTTATATGCCCATCAATGTGGTATCCGTTCAGTCAACATGTGTAATTGCCCTTTTATCCTCGAAACGCGCAACATAAAATACCTCGGGAGTAATAATGGACGACACACTGTCTTTCAGAAAACATATTGATAGTTTAGTTAAAAGAGTACGCAAATTAATATATGTTTAAAAAAAAAAATGCAGATTCAAAATTAATAACACAAGTTTATTTGGCCCTATGTCAATCTATAATTCAATACTGCATTACTTCATGGGGTGGCGCACCAAAAACCAATTTACTTCCTCTTGAAAGAGCTCAGAGAGCAATTTTAAAGGTAGCAAACTTCCATCCCTTTTTCTTTCCCACAGATCTGCTATATAAATCCTGCAACGTGCTGACTGTTCGCCAACTTTTCATTATGCACTTAGTATAAAAACAGCACACCATGCTTACCTACACTGCTGACAATACTAACAAGAGACGGAATGATATAGTATGCACATCTAATGTCACCTCAAAACATGTCTTTGTGGAAAGATTTTTTACATTCTTAGGCCTATTTCTGTACAATAGATTAAATAGAAAACTAAGTATCTATAAATTAAATTATTTTAGCTGTAAAAAAATTATACTTAAATATTTACTAACCATCGCCTATGCACAGACAGAAGAGCTACTTGTTGTCTGCAAATAGAAACGCTAACATGCAATTTTAATATTACTAACCTAAATAAGATTTAGTTTTCACTTTATACTCATTGTTAATTTATTACATTAAGTATTTATGCACTTCCTAGCCTGAAGCACAGGTTCAACCTAGTTCAGGCAAATAAGCAACTGTGTTCTATTTTAATTGTTAAGAAACTTATTGTAAATGTGCCCTTTTTATAAATAAACGATTATTATTATTATTATAATTATAACATTACATCTTTATGGATGCGGCACCTAAACAAAGACCTAATTAAGAATTTATTTGGGGCTACAAGAAGCCATGGGTGCCGCAACACAAATACAACGCCCGAGAGATTTGAATCGGCGTTAACAATCTTATTGGTCAATAGCCTGTCTAGTGGCCATGCCCCTGGACACAATATAATTATGGACAGTACAGAAACTAAGTACAAACTTTCGTAACGACACTCACACAGACGCGCGCATCGACGAGACACCGAAGCGAACGTGGCTATGCTTCAGTCGCGGGTGCCGTGTCGAGACGAGTGTGATCGTGATAAATGTTAACATTCGTTTTTCAAACTCCCTACTGATCTTGAAATGTAAGAATGATTTATTTTTATGAATTTACTAGCTTTTGCCCGCGGCTCCGCCCGCGTGGATATCGGTTATCGCGTAAAAAGTAGGTTGAAATTTGGCAGAGATATATCTCTGCCAAATTTCAAGACGATCGATTCAGCGGTTTAGGCGTGAAAACGTAACAGACAGACAGAGTTACTTTCACATTTATAATATTAGTATGGATACTCAATATAGAAAATTTTCAAATTTTTCCTCATGGGTGTCGTTTTCATGGTTTGCGAGGGTGCTCGAGCCGATAGTGAGCTCATAATGAAAATCCAACATGGCGGCTGTGAAAATGTTCATATTTTTCATTATGGGTGTCGTTTTCATGGTTCTCAAGGGTGCTGAAGCCGATAATGAGGTCAAAATGAATAAGAAAAATACGACACGACGCTAAGAGGGCACTACAATTTGACAAAAAACACAATTTTATCTATTTAAGCAATGTCTCAAAGTTCACCATTCGATACATTCATACGGAAATTTTCTCTTGTCCTCTCTTCTTTTTTTATTTACTTTTGGACCAACGATCAAAGCAGATATTACGATGAAATCTTAAAAAAAATTGACAAAACTCGTCAATTTTTCAAACAATTCAAAATTATTTCATTAAATGTAACATTTTTCGACCTCACCCAACATCCCAATGGCGAAATTTCGACAGTTAGGTGGCAGAAGGGGACTGTGGGAGTCCTGTCGCAACGATCCGTAATGATTACGGTAGTTTACACTAATCACGAGGCAAGTCGGGCAGTCCAGGAATACATTTTAAAGATCCTAAACATATTTTTCTCTATGTTGTTATGGCATACACTAGCAGTGTTAGTGTTCCTTTATGTACCATGGCATCGCAGTCTCACACGATTGAATCTATTGCTACATGGTTAAGTACAGCAGCAGCATTGGTAGCCGCTACAACAACAACAGCAGGCGCAAGCGAGAGTCAGTTAATCGACCATTACCCAAAGAAATAATATGTGACGATTCTTCAGCACTACTAACGGCTATTTATCACAATGTTTTCTGATTTTAGAAGGATAGGATCTTCGCGTACCAGCTTATTAAATTCGGTTAAACAAATCACATTTTTACAAAAAATTACTTTAAAAAAGTTGTTTTAACAATGCATCAGAAAAATGCAAATATTTTTACATTAACTTTATAAAAATACTTCATCAGTTGCACTGTTACAAAGAAGTAAAATCTGTTATCAATGACATAGTAACGGTGTCATTACATGAATATGAAAGCCCTGGTTTGGATGGTCAACAATGTGGCAAGTATGAGCCAGCTTTACAGCGTTTGTTAATTCTTTCTAAAAATGTCAATACCGACATTGATATTGGTATTGTTGATGAGACAGACAGTCATTTTATGGATGGAAATGATGAGGAACTTATTTGCACTGATGCAATTTGTCCTCTCATAAGATATTACGACAATATTATTGAAACTGAAAAGTTATATTTACTTGAGCCAAAACATGACCAAAAAAAAATTACCGGCTGTAAAAGATGCTTTGAAAAGATTAATACGAAACTTGCCTATGTGGGGAAACGTTATAATAATAATAATCATTTATTTCAGGAAGTTATTCCCATATCAAGCATTACAAATTATAGAATTAAACATAAGGATTCATAATATATCATTAAAACATTACACATTAAAAGACTGAGCATTTTGCATATGCAGAAGATGTAGCAAACGATGAAAATCACTATAAGGACTTATTTTTTATTTTTTATTAATACCAAAGATGAGGGAATACGACTAGATGAGTTTTTAGTACAACACTACAGTATTTTAAATGGGATTGTAAAATTGAATATTTCTGATCATTTTGCAAAAACAAAGTAAATAAAAACATAATGCGAAAACGCAAAATAAATGACGATGTCTGTTCGGAACATTAAAAAAAAACTGAACAGAAATTTTAGTATCACAAAACATTTCCGCCCCACAAACTAAAGCCTACGATTTAGGAAATCCCAAATCACAAAACTTAAAATCATATATGATCAGATATTCCAAATAAAGAACCAAAAAAAAAAATCTGAAAACTAAATTAAAATAATAGATTACCAATTTAAAATCATGAAAACACTGTCAACCATTTTCGTAAAAATTGACTAATTTGCTTCGAACAAAGAACCGCAAATGCCAGTCACAAAACTAGCAACGCAATAAAACAAAGCCTATTTAGTGCTAGAATTACAGCGGAATACAGCTCTATCACCCGAAATTGAATTTAAGTTGGCTACGAGTCTCCATGTAATGGAAAAACATGGGTTTGGGCTTAGCAGAAAAGAAGTTTTGCAGATGGTTGGAGATTATCTCAACCAAAATGACCTGATGACACCGTTTAAAAACGGTTTACCCGGAAAATATTGGTTCTTGGCTTTTAAAGGACGTCATGGTCTATCCAGCAAAGCCTCAAGCTGTAGAGTACGCCCGAAAGAGGGCTGTTGACCCATTTATTATTTACCCCTATTTTGATCTCCTGGAAAAGACAATAAGTGACGTAAACTTAAAAAACAAACCGTCTGCTATGTGGAACGTCGATGAAAAAAGCTTTTCCAAGGACCCGTCTAAAACTAAAATCGTTAGTGTTAAAGGTCATACAGCAACCAGAGTAAGCTTTGTGGAGCTGTCTTTTTTTGCGCGCTGGCAACACTGGCGACAGGTCGTGGAAAAAACGACTTCTTAGTTAAATTATTTTAGATCTAAGTTTATTTGTGTTTATTTTGTGTTAAATCTATTGCATATCTTAGAATCTAGTATAAAGTGTATAACGCAGTGTTCGTGTCGTGTTTCTGTCGTGATTATTCATAATAATCGATAATTCGAAAAATCTACCGGCTGTCAACGTATGAATTACGCGGATTTGAATTCATCGAACCCGGGGAGTATTTTGTTTTATATTATTTATTATTGTAGTTATATTTACACACTATACAACACCTGTAAACTGCTCATAGTTATGAGCTGCGTCCCGTACACACTGGCACCGTTTATGTCTCCTTTTGCTTGACAAATTGTGGAAGCAAAATCGACGACGAAAACACTTGCCCCAGACATAAAACATACACTACAAACTTACATCACACATATTTATCCCTGAATTAATACTATTGTTTAAAATCAATAGAATTGTATTGCTGAAATGAAACTTTGCTAGATATGACTATAATATAATCTCATGTCCTTAAACTTCTTAGAGTAAACTAGCTAGCCCATTAATTATCCTAATGATAATATAAGTATTCTTGTATACATTCAAAATTGTAATAAGCCCCAGAATAAATTAAATAGCTTCCTACTTTTTATACCTACCTTCATATTTTCATAATCTTTTCTGAAATTTCATCTTTTGTTCTTTTTATTTTTATTTCTCGCTAACTGTCTTACCCTCCTACCTTCTCAAGTTCTTAACACATTTAGATTCATAAACTCAGCTGTTTCTTGTCACATTCCAGGTGCCATTTGGGGAAACGTTTAAATATGATGACCCGTGGAGCCACAGTTCGTGACATGAGTCACCAACTGAAAGCAACACTGAGGGAGCTGGAGGCATCAAAAAACGAATGCAATCAGCTGCTGCAGGAAAGAGAGGACAGTGAGGTTGAAGTCAAGAGGATTATTGACAAAAACACTCAACTCAAAAGCCAGCTTGTTGAACTTCACACCCAGCACACGGAAATACTTGACCAGCATCACCATCTCCGCCAATTAGTGTCAGACTTCCAACAATGTAGTGACACTCATGACCAGGCATTGAGACGCATATCAGGCCTCGAAGCAGAATTATGCAAAGCACACAACACCATTTCCACCATCAACTCTCTGAAAGCCAGCGAACAGGTTGCCAACACCAATAACCTTTTTGACGAGCTGGTTGGTAGTGTATCCGGACTGAAGCATGAGAAGCCCACCGTTGCTATAGACCTGACTGGGGACGATACCTTAACTAGATGTCCAATTCTAACTAGAAGTCGTAATAAAATTAAGAAATATATTAAAATTAATAAAAATATTAAAAAGTACAAGAAACTCTTGAAGTCACAAAGTGTTTATAAGTTTAATATTAATCTTAGGAAAGAATGTGTCAACTTAAAAAGCCAACTAAATTTATGTAACAATAAGTTGGAAACTAGCAAACATTTGTATGATGTTGACATACTAAACCTTCAAAAGGAATTACTGAGCAGGGAAAATACACTTAAGGAAATATCTTGTAAGTATGAGTCCAGCCAACAAATGTTAAGTGAGCGCTTGCAGGAGGCCTGTGAGTTGGTGGACTTGGTGAAGTACAATGCAGAGAGGTACGAGTCACTGACAAACAATCTCACTTGTAGTTGTGCTCCCACTCCGCCAGCTCTCATGTCACAGCATGTTGTTCCTGCCGCGTCTCCCATTTTAACTCATACTGTAGAAACTATTAACACTCAAAGTAATGTTTTGGTATATTCTGATAGATTAGGAACAGGTTTTGGATCATTGTTAAATAACCGCTCTAAACATACCATAGTTAATTATTGTCACCATAACCTGCATTTTAATGAGCTTGTTCATAAAATAAAACATACACAAATGAATGAGCAGACTACTGTAGTTCTTTTAATTGGAAACAGTCTGAGTTTATCTAAAACTGACATAGTTAATGGTGTCGACACCCTACTTAAATTAAAATTAGGTAAATTAATATTATGTGCATTGCCATATTCAGATAATTTGAATACTGAAGAAAACGATTACATTTTTAGTTTAAATAATCTAATGCATATTTTGACATGCCGTCATAGTGACCGTTTATTATTTTTTGATACTAACAATTTTGTTAGAGATTTTGTTTTAATTCGGGAACATATGTTTCTTCCCAAGAAAAGTCAACATGTATTGGCTACTTTGTTAGCATACAATATACACGCAGTTATTGATATTTTAACTGAGACTAGGTTAAGTGACGAAACAGTACTATCTAGTACTTCTAATAGTACTGTAAAAGATTCTTTAAACTTTTAGACTCGACAAAAGAGAAGCATAACAAGAATATTTTACTATATCACCAAAATATAAATCGCTTTTCTGGCAAAATCCTAGACGTGGAATTGTTAATAGATAAATATCATATGGATATCTTATGTTTTTGTGAAACCTGGTTAAGGCCGGATAGGATGTTGTTTAATGTAAATAACTTTTCAGTTGCCAGTGCGTACAACAGGTCCTCAATAGGGGGTGGTACATTGATATTATGCAATAGTTGTTTCAGACATAAGGAAAGGAAGGATATCACTGCTTGCTCTGTTGATCGCATATGTGAGGTAGCATGTGCAGAGGTTGAAGGCCATACTTTCTTATGTGTTTATAGACCACCAGCCTCAAACTTGTCATCATTTTTAATAATTATGGAAGAAATATTAGCTAAACTTTTTAAAGATAATAGATCAGTTTTCGTTTGTGGTGACCTAAATATTGATCTATTAGTTAATTCACCAGATAAATGTAAGTTAATATCATTGTTTAAATCATTCAATTTAAAATGTATATTTAATGAAGCGACTAGAATAACAGCAACCTCAGCTTCATGCATAGACAATGTATTTACTAATTGTAAAATAAAAGAATCGTCCTTAATTACTGGCGTCAGGTCTGACCATACTGGTCAACTTATATCATTTGACTTACATAAAAAGTTACACTTAGATAAAACTATTAAATTAAGACCGCTCACTAAAAATAAATTGAAAATGTTTAATAATAATGTTTTGAGCACTCTTTCAACAGCTAGTTTTGATTCACAAGACCCCAATATCAACTATGGTACATTATTTTCTACAGTATGCCATGAGTTCAATAAAGCGTGTCCAGTAAAAAAAGTTACAATAAATGCTAAACCAAAATTTAGTGAATGGGCCACTGCTGGTATTAGAAAAAGCAGAGACTTTTTATATAATTTGTACCACGAAAAATCATTGACTTCTGATCAAATCCTTCATAATTATGTCAGGAACTATTCTAAGATATTTAAAAGAGTCTGCGCTCAAGCTAAATCTAAATTAATAAGTAACAAAATTAGTATTTCTAATAATAAAATAAAAGCTGTGTGGCAGGTAATTAACAAAGAAACTGGAAACACAATACAGCGAGATCAGAATGAACTGTCTTTAAAAATTCACAATGAAACCATTTCAGATAAGTTAGAAGTTGCTGAGACACTAGAAAATTTCTTTACCAACATCCCAATAGAGGTTACGAAATCTCTCCCCTCATCATCTATACTAGCTGAATCTCTTCTCAAAGAAAACTTCAGTAAGGATATTCCAAGTTTTGAATTCAAGCGCATTTCTATTGTCACAATTAAAAAAGCATTCAAAAGTCTTAACATGAAAAACACTGAAGACTTATGGGGGATTTCCGTTAAAGTTCTTGGAGATATTATTGACACAATTGCCCCTGTCCTAACAGGAATATTTAATCAATGTTTGGACAGCGGCACGTTTCCAGACTTAATGAAGCATAGTAAAGTAGTACCAATTTTTAAATCGGGTAGTAAGAGTGATCCTTCTAATTATAGACCTATATCTGTGCTACCAGCATTGAGTAAAATATATGAAAAAATCATGCTAGACCAGATGTTGTCACATTTTAACTCAAATGGGATTTTACATAGTCGCCAGTTTGGTTTCACGAAGGGTAGGTCGACGACTGACGCAGGAGTAAAACTCATCAGTCACATTTTGGAATCCTGGGAGAAGTCCCAGGATGCAACTGGCATTTTTTGTGACCTCTCAAAAGCGTTTGACTGCGTTGACCACAACACACTGATCTGTAAATTACGCCACTACGGAATTCGTGGACAAGCTGCCGATCTTGTTCTTTCCTATCTATCAAATAGGCAGCAAAAAGTACACGTTAACGGGGCGACTTCCTCGGGGTCTCTAGTTAAGATGGGCGTGCCTCAAGGTTCAATTCTTGGCCCTTTTCTATTTCTAGTTTATATTAATGACCTTCCTTACATGATGGCTAACTTATCGGATATAATTCTATTTGCTGATGACACATCTCTAATTTTTAAAATAGATAGAAAAGACACGGATGTCTTACATGTCAACGATAGTCTCGCTGTTCTTTCAAAATGGTTCGCAGCTAATAATCTTTTACTTAATGCGAATAAAACGAAATGTCTTAAGTTCTCATTACCAAATGTACCCCAAGTGGGTCTAAATTTAAAACTTGATGGCAAGAAACTAGATGCTATTACGGAAACTGTATTTCTAGGAATTACTTTAGATTCGAAATTGCAATGGGGCGCCCACATTAGAGCTCTTTCAGGTAGATTAAGTTCAGCTGCATATGCAGTAAGAAAAATAAGGCAGTTAACTGATATAGCCACAGCTAGGTTAGTATACTTTGCTTATTTCCACAGTATTATGTCTTATGGCGTCCTGCTGTGGGGATCGGCAGCTGACGTAGATTCCATTTTCATTCTACAAAAGAGAGCAATCCGCGCGATTTATAAAATGGGTCCTCGTGAGTCCCTTAGAAATAAATTCAAAGTAATTGATATACTAACTTTGCCTTCTCTTTATATCTTAGAAAGTATTTTGTATGTTCGCAAAAACTTAGGACTTTTCAAAATAAGAAGCGATTTCCATAATATAAATACACGTAGTAAACATGAAATTGTGATACCCAAATTCAGATTAACTAAAACTAGCAAGTCATTTCTTATAAACAGTATCCGCTTTTATAACAAGTTGCCAAAGTCGGTTACAGAACTTAGCGACGGAAAGTTCAAAACCCACATCAAACGTGTCCTTATCAAAAAAGCATATTATAAGATAAAAGACTACGTTGAAGACAAGGAAGTTTGGCAATAATTCCTTCTGCACATGTGGCTTCCCTGGTACCTCATAAACAACATAACTATGTCAATGTCTATTAACTGCTCCCAAGTAACGATGTTAATTTAGATTTTTTTTATTTTTTTTTATTTTACATACTTCCTTGACATAATCTTTTCATTATTTGACATTATTTACCTACAAATCGAATTCCAATTCTTTATTAGTGGCTTTTGTGGACATGATATTTATTCAGATATGTTACTGTAGTTGTAATTGCAATCATGTCATTAATATTTTATATACTTAGATTATTTTATATTTTGTGAATGTGAGAACGTTGTAGGCCTAGTAGAGTGTAGATTTGTTGGCGGTTTTCTATTTTGTTAAGTACCTGGTAATTGTTGAAAGGCCTACACTGTCCTCCCATACCTATGATCACTGTTTATTTAATAATATTGTAAAGCCAATTATTTTTAAAAGAGTAACCGTGGAGTTTCTTGCCGGCTCTTCTCCATAGGAAACGACTAACTCGAACCGTGCACCTAGCTTCTGACGTTTCATAAGTGCCCATGTAGGTTTATGTGAAATAAAATATTTTTGATTTGATTTGATTTGATTTTTGATTTGAGCAAAGCTTCTTCAGGAAGTCGCTTTACTCTAGAAGTTCCCAAACAGCACTTATATGCGTGGACAGACTCAACCGTCGTATTGGCGTGGTTATGCAGCCACCCTAGTCGGTGGAAAACGTTTATCGCGAATCGTGTTTCCGAAATACTTACCATTATGGACACGTGTCGACGTCGGAAAACCCAGCAGATTGCGCATCCTGGGGAGCAAGCCCACTACATAGCTGTCACTAAAGTTAAACGTTATCGGCCGAAAGGGATTAAAAATCCTAGGGCTTTTGTTGTAAAATTTTATACACCAAATTATAAAACTAAGGATTCTGTCTCTGTATGTAAAAAAACTTTCCTGCTGGCTTTACGATTAAAGTCATCCAGAGTTGAAGGAGTATGTTCTTTATGTCTCCAACTGATGGAACAAATTAAAGTTAAGACTTCACTAGCTAAGAAACAGGAACTCATGACACAGCATAGAATTCATAAACTGCGTGCTAAACAGTTTTATAAAATGTTGCAAGAGGAAGTCCCTGGACTTCTAATAATTTCATTTGATTGTGAAAATATCTTCCACTACCAAAATTACCAGACCAATCAACGTACTACTCAAGGCAACTGTATTTATACAATTTTACAGTTGTTATTGGCACTTCACACGCATCCTTGACGTCTAATAATATCCATGCGTATGTTTGGACTGAAGATGAAGCGGCTAAAGGTTCCAATGAGATCTGCTCCGCTATGTTTCACTATGTACGGTAGATTTGACTGGAGTGAACCAAATAAGACTGATTTCAGACGGCTGTGGCGGCCAAAATAAGAACGCTATCATGATATGTATGGTGATGAAATGGCTTCTAGAAACGACCACCAATATCAAGCAAATTGAAATGATATTTCCCGTGACAGGACATTCTTTCTTGCCCGCCGACAGGGTGTTCGCCTTAAAAAAAAAGTTACAAAGAAAAAAGAGAACATTATTAAGCCAAGTGATTATGAAAACATTATTAGAGAAGCAAATATTCAGATTGGCGACGGAGGTACCTATCTACGACTGGAAAGTCAAAAGCAAAGAATTCATAGTTGAAAAAACTCAAAGTTGGCATTTCCAAATCAGCAAATGCAAAAGTAAAATTTATAGTAGATATGCTATACATGCTAATTATTTAACCTCAGTACATCAACCCCCAGGTGGTCTGGGATCACATCAATGTTAGACTGTTGTTTTGACTGAAATGAAGACTTGAATTTATTTTCGTAACTAATTTAATAATATCTCACTAATGTGCTATTAGTAATTGAAAAGCAAACTATTTAATTAAATCACTAGTGATTAAGTAATAAAAGTCATATTTTACACAAAGTACCAAAGTTATGTTGACTATTATTTTACTGTTAAATATGATAGTAGTTATTCTAGTAGTTTGATAGAAAAATACAAAGGTTACTTACTGTTATTTTACCGTTAAATATGAACGTATTATAATAGTTTCATGGATTTTTTTTTTTTTTATTAAGATTGTCGTAATTAAGAGTAGTGATCTAAAATGTTAATTAGTGATTACTTAAGGAAAAATGTTAAGTTGTTTTTTGCTAAGTACAAAGTTCTGTTTAGACTGTTTTTGTTTATTTTTGTTTATGTTACTTTACCGGTTAATACGGAATTATTAGTTTATTTGATTTTGACTGAGAATTATCCTAAGATTTTTTTAACTTTAATACTTAAGTAATAAGTTTTTAAATAAACTTTTGATATACATACAGAAATCGCTTTTTCTTGACTTAAATCCTAAATATTAGATTAGTCATCAATGCGTACCTGCTTATCGTATATTTGTCAAAGCATTTTACTTAAGAAGAAATCTTTTCTTGCTTTTATTTTATGTCCAAAATTCCATTAATAAAATAGAGTTACTCTAGCTGAGTATAATAAATATACTTTATTGATCTTAATGAACGATTTTGTGTTTTTGCAATAAGAAACCTATATTTAAAACCTTTCATTATTGTTAATTATCGAATGCCTTTACAAATATTTATCGATAAGTAGTAGGTACTACATCTCAACACTAGTCAGTATGGAAGACAGTCGCATTCGCCCCATAAAAAAATAAAAGTAAATTTGCTTGAAACTGAACTCTCTCTCAGCGACTATAGATAGCTTTTACAGATAATTCTGTGTGCATATACATGTACTCTTGACCTCAACATTTAGAAACCGAAAACAACAGAGTTATAACGAATAGTCACATTTACCCCAAAGTGGGGTGAATGTAACTATTAGTGGTCTTATTCAACAATAATGCAAATTATTACTAACATAAGCTCGATATTTACCATGTTTATTCATTGTTATGAGTTCCCGATATTTAACTCATAACAATGAATAAACATGGTAAATATCCCGCTTATGTTAATAATAATATTAGTGACCATGACAGTTTAAAAACTTATAATGCAAATTAATGAAAACCAAAGTCTATTTGTAACTTAATTTATGTCGAAACTGTTCATCGAAAGCTGTGCAATGAAGTTCATTTATTAGAATATCCCTATTATTTAAGTAGCTCATGGTAGTCATGGTGGAGGGAAGCAAAGTTTCAAATTTTTTTTTTTAGTTGCATTCGCCCTGGTTGACCTTACTTAATTCTGTAAAAAGCCAGTTGGTTCTAATTAATCGCTGTAAATAATTTGATTTCAATTTTCCAAATACGCCTGAAATACTCGCTGTCAATTTTGTAGGTACCTACATTCTGAACTGTAATGTAAGAAAGTAACTAAGTAGGTACCTACTTTACTCAATTAACTTCAGCTAGAATTTCTGACGGTCCTAAGCCCGATAAGTATGAAGGGAAAATTGGAGTCAATGTTGTCTTGGTGCACACGGAGCTAACCCGGTTTTGTGGTAAGTTTTTTTTTTGGTCTTGTTCCTGTAATATACCAATAAATAAATAATAACTAATAATGTATATAATAATAACTAATAAGGGTTGACTGGTAGAAAATGCCTATGGCATTAAGTCCGCCTCTGTAAATTTTTTGTGCTTAAAGTATTAAGGGTCCGTGCACGAAAAAAACTCTCTTTTGGCAATTTCTTATCTAATTGTGAGAAAACTTGAAATAATCGAAACATTAAGTCTGTGTAACTATAAAAGTACATTTTTCATGGTGCTAAACCATTCGTGTCAGTCACAGCAGCTTTTAATAGTTTCATCATTTTTGTGCTCTCCAAAATATAGTTTATTTCGCCATTGATTTACTTAATGAAGATATTGTATAATCATTAAATAAAATTTTGATTATATTACAAGGATAGCTGAAGACTAATTTGTGATTTTTAAATTTCTTGATATGATTTGCTAAATAATAGGAAAAATATATATTACTGACGAGGTTTAAAACAAAAAAAAAAGGGTTTTTCAATATTATTTTTCTGCTATATTTTGTATCGAAGTTGAAAAAAGTGGTTCCGCCACATGCAAGAAGAGCATATAATGATGTTGATGATATTTTTTAATGTTCAAAATCAAAAGTAGTTTCTTGTAGAATGATGATCAAATGTCAGTCTCGCGTAATTTTTCGGAAAACTTGTTGCAAATATTAGTGATTTACCGTGAATACTTACCTAATTTATTTGAAAAATCCCTTTCAGCCACATGCAAAACAAAGAACACGACTTATCAAATATCAAATCATTTTGTTTAAATTATTTCTCCCTTTCTCACAAACAATGAACAAAATTGATCAAAATCAGTCGATTTCGTGCACGGCCTCTTAAATAAATAAATAATTTCACGTTAGATACAATAGGTAGCCATACCTAGTACCTACACGAAAGAATTAAAACCATGTCTGATGCGAGTAGTACGTAAAGTATTATTTGGAACCGAGCTGGCAACTGCTACGGCACTTGCAGCGACTGCATGCAATCGGCCGCAACTGCACTAATGGTTTGTATGTTTTTATATGAAATGGCTTCCAAGCGCTGCGGCAGCAGCACGTGCAGCAGACGGCGACTGCAAGTGCTGCTGTAGTTGCTGCCGACGGCAGACCAGTAGTGCAGCGACCGCCAAACAATACGGACGGAGGTGTAGATAACAAAAAAGAAAATGAGTTTCTCAGAAATGTAAGAGGACCAATTAATAAATCTTGTAATTAAATAAAGTCAGTGGAGGCTATTGTAACTATGGGGCTAAAGCGACCAACAGCGATATCTTCCATGCTAATGTTTTTTTAAATACACTGGCATCTATTTATTGGCCAGGAGAAAAATCATAGTTTAACCTGTAATAAGCAGATGGGATGGGATTCAAACTGTTTGACTTACAGAGCTTTCTTGTTTGTCCCCATTTTTATTTCGTGTTTTTTGGCGAGCGCCTCATCAACTTTTGACAAAAAAAAAAAATGCTTATCGTGCGTTTAAAGCAAGATTTTATGCAAAATCGAAGAAAAGGTAAGTACTCTTTATACTTATTTTTATAACGTTAGATCCTATATTTCGTAAGATAATGTAATAGTTACATTAGCCTTAATTTACCGCGTTGCGGGGCTATTTTGTCTAGTTATTTTAGTTACAGTAGCCCCTTCGTGTTTGTATAAAAAAGAAATATGCTAGTGATGTCGAATATCAATAGTTATAAATCGATATACTTACAGTATGATCTGAATGCATTCGGAACCAGGGTAAATTACTTTTAAATAAATGGTAATGCATTGCACCAGCCCCCATCGTAATATACTCGCTCGTTTTGTTAATTTTATGTATGTTTACGCGTAATAACATATTGTTCCTTCGTATTTTTATGCCTTTTTTTCGAAATAATTGTTTTTTTTTTTAATTTGTTCTAATTTGATATTAGACTAGTTTTAGATGGTCCAAAATTATATAAAGAAAAGAGAAAAAGTTATACAAAAGAAAAGCTTCTCGAGGTTCTCGAGTTGGTTAAAAAAAGAACTTTAAATAGATACGAGGCCGCAAAAAACGTTAACATTCCGAGATCTACTATAATTTCACACTTATATGGCACACGTGGTCAGAAACAGGTGAATGCTGGAATGAAGACGGCATTTTCAATTGATGAGCGCAAGTTAGCTTCGTATCTGCATATTTTAGAAAAGTATGGTTTTCCTCTAATTAAAAAGGAAGTCAAAACATTGGTATCGGAATACGTTGTAAGAAATGGGTGGAAAACTCCATTTAAAGATAATATTCCTGAAGAAGTTTGGTTTCGTCGCTTTTGCAAAAGAAATAATCTATCATTAAAAAAACCACAATCAGTCGAAATAGCTAGAAGGACAGCTTGCAACCCGTTCACCGTATATGAATACTTTGATTTATTGGAAAAATGCTTTAAATAAATTGGATCTGGCCGAGAAACCCGAGCGCATCTCGACACCTCCTAAGTAAAATTAAGTAACTGACAAATGCTAATTTTATAGGAGAGCGAATTGAAAATTTCAATTTTTTTTATTTGCCGTACCTAAGCCCCTATATACGTTTGAGAAAAAAGGATGTTGGGTTAATTGAAAAAATAAATAAACTTGTATGTGGTAAATATATAGATGCCAAAAATGCAATAAAAACCGTTTCGTGTATCTGGCAGATACATACGTATACTTAGCGGGTGTCGATCTGTAATCTAGACGAAACTAGTTTTTGCAATGATCCTTCTAAGAGTATAGTGCTTGGCCAAAGAGGGTATAGTTCTACCAGGACAACTAGTTCCCCTGGGCGTGATATATAACATATATATTATACACATATATATATATATATAAGGTCAACAGAGGCAAGTGTGACAATGGGGCTAGTGTAACAATTTCAAATTACGCGGCATATACACGTTTTTTGTTTAAGAGCCATCTAACAAACAACGGAGGAACTTTTACGCCGTTGTTTGTAACAGCGCTAAGTGGCAAAACTTGAACTGTTTTATCGACACACGCCATATTGAATAACTAATCGACAGGCGACGGGCGTTCGACAATACGTGAGGCGATGTTTGAAGTGTTTTTGTGTTGTTTTTCAAGATATTTTAACAAAAATTAAGGTAAGCGGTAAAGAATAATATTGATACTTGAAGTTTAATATATTTCTGTGACCTTATGTCCATTATCTGTTCAAATACGGGAACTGTTACACTTACCCCGCCTAATACCTAACATGTTCAAGTGTGACAGTGTCACGCTTACCCCAGTCGTCTTGTATACGCATACCAAGACTAGTGATGGGACAACGTATTTTTTATGTTAAATTTTTATTCGTATTTTTTTGTGAAATAATAATTATAATGTCTTGTCTATCGTGAGAGCAAATTATTATCTCAGAGTCAAGATAAATAATTGTAAGTACCTATGCCATTTTTCATTGTAACGTTTCTTTTTTTCTGTTTTAGATGGTACGAAATTATAAAAGAAAAACTACTAACAAATACCCTCGAGAAACTCTGCTGGCAGCTGTTAAAGCAGTACGGGAGCAGCAGATGACGGCGTTGAAGGCGTCTACAGTTTATGGTGTTCCTAGATCAACAATAATCTCACACTTAAATGGTGATCGGGGTATTAAATCGAAAACTCATGGGAGACCGACAGTATTTACGATGGAATTTGAGAAAGATATGGCTTCAATGTTACACACTATGGAACGGCATGGTTTCGGTTTGACTCAACGAGAAGTCAGAGCTCTTGTTGGGCAATACGTCCGCAGAAATAATATTGTCACTCCCTTCACAGACGGAATTCCTGGGGAAGAATGGATTCGAGGCTTTAAAACAAGAAATAAATTGACTATAAAAAAACCACAATCAGTAGAAATAGCAAGAAAGAAGGCAGCCGATCCATTTCTTGTTAATGAGTTTTATGATTTACTAGAAGAAATTGTGCAGGAGCAAAACTTAGATGGCGACCAGATATGGAATCTTGATGAAACAAGTTTTTGCCAAGATCCAGGCAAGTCGAAAATCGTCGGATTAAAAGGCTTTCAAGCAACAAGAACTACCAGTTCACCAGGTCGCGATAATACAACAGTGTTGTTCGCATGCAACAGCTGGGGTCAGAAAATAATTCCTTTAATAATTTTTAAAGGAACGTATCTTTGGAACACATGGCTACCTGAAGATGACTCGATTGATTCGGCATTTGCATCCACCTCAAAAGGTTGGATGGAGGCTTCCGTCTTCGAAAGCTATTTTTCAAATGTATTGATCCCTGAAATTTGCAAAACAGGTAAACCACAGCTTGTGATATACGACGGCCATTCAACTCATCTTGATTTGAATGTTATTGTAAAGGCAAAAGAGAACAACATCACCCTTCTAAAATTGCCACCTCATTCTTCTCACATTTTACAGCCGCTGGATGTGAGCACTATGAAAGCGATGAAGGATCGATGGGATCAAAAGTTAATTAAATGGCAAAGACTTAATATTGGTAAAAAGTTACCAAAAAAAGAATTTACTGAAATTTTGGTACAGACTTGGAATGACCTTGAACCAGTGATATTGATGAACGGATTTCGAAAAACTGGTATATATCCTTTGGATAGGAACCAAATTGGAGAAGACAAATTTGATCCTTCATCACTACAGCGCTGGAAAAATCATTTAGCAAATAAAATTACAGAAGTACCAGAAGAAGAAATTATCACCCTAACTCAACAAATACAAGAACAGAATACTGAGACAGATGAAACAACACAAATAATTCCACAACTGGAACAAGAATTTGAAGGTGAAATTATACAGGAAACTCTAGAAGAACAAGCACAAACTAATGAGATCAACGAAATAACACGGATGATTCGACCATTACAGGAACAACAATTTGAAGAAGAAATTGTTCAGAATAGTCAACAAATACATGAACAGAATGATGAAACCAACGAAATAACACGGATAATTCAACAACCACAGGAACAAGAATTCGGAGAAGAAATCGTACTGAAATTAAATCAAATAAAATGTAATGGCAAAGAGCTAACTGATAATAGGCAAGAAATAAATAGAGAATTAGAAAAACAGGAACTAACATTTGCTTCTAAACATCTAAAGGAAACAAAAATATTTGGTTATATAAACAGAGGACCTGCTAAAAATGTTGGCAAATTTAAGCTTATCCCAAGAAAAAAAAGTGATTCTGATACTTTAAAAATAATAAGTCAAAATAGTATTATTATGGAAAATTCTGAGGTAAAAGGAAATGAACATAGTACCAATGTTAGTTTTGGAAGTTTATTGCTAGAAACTATCTCAAGAGGAAAAGAAGAACCAAAGCAAAAAAGAAAACGTTTGGGAATAGGCGCTGAAGTGATCACAACGAATGACTATATTGAAAGAAAGAAAAAGGAAATTAAGGAAAAAGAGAATTTACATAAAGGAGCAAGAAAAGTTGGTAAAAAGAGATCTAAGAAGCCGCAACCAAAAAAAATACAGAGAAAAATATCCCTTACTACTAGCGAATCAGACATTATGAGCACGCACTCCGATTCTGATATAATAGAAGCTTGCACTGACAGTGATACTGATAGTGTTCAAGACCAACCAACAGAAAAAAAATCGACGTTACGGTACAAGCTGATATCAATTTTGAACCAAAAACGAAACCGCATGCGACATTAAAAAAAACTATTGATACGAAAGATGATAAAAAAACACATACTTACAAAGGAAAACCAAAAAAATTGACCAGAGAAGAAATAATGAATGCTATTGAAACAGATACGGAAGAAAGTACCAGTAATTTGATTTTGGAAGTAAATGACACTGTTCTGGTTCGGTATTACGAGAAAAAGAAATGGAAGTTGTATGTTGGTACAATACAGACAATTGAAAAAAATTATCAGTACAAAGTTTTATATTATAAGCATTCTTTAGACCAAAATAAGTCTCTAAAATTTTCGATGCCAAAGAAACGAGACATTGATGTAGTTCCTAAAACTGAAATTGTGAAAAAAAATTGAGCTTTTGCAAGTTAAAGAAAATTCAAATGTTTTTGTTTTGTCCCACGACATTGATGATGTATATTTTTTGTAAATTTAATAGTTTTTCAATTAAAATCCTATTTCAGCTAGTATAATAATTATGTGTTTTATTACGCAAAAAGGTACCTGAGGCAAGTGTGACATGATTTCATCATAATTCACATCACTATTTGACAAAAAATCTGTTACACTTGCCCCATGACGATATAAATTTATTGCTACGCGAACATTTACTTTAAATTCATGGAAATAGATCATATAATGTGTTAAAATTAGAAACATCTCATCAGATTTATCAGAGGCCACAGGGATTATTAAAGAGAATAACAACTAAAATGCGTATTGTTACACTTGCCCCATTGGTGGGGAAACTGTGTCAGTCGTCAATATTGAAACATTTTACTTATTTTAAGTCATTAAAAACTAGTGGGAAATACTGAAATATTTGATGAAACATCAAAGAAATCAATAATTAACGTATACAAACTAAATTATTTGTGTTACACTATCACAACATAGAAATATTGATAAACAAACTTTTGTAAAAATGAATTTATGTCACACTTGCCTCGGTTGACCTTATATGCATATGTATATATACACATATATATAACTATAATAATTATTTATTTTAAATATAATTAATAATATATTTTATATGTCGGAGAACGGAAGATTTCTCTCGTTATCATCAGCCATATTTTAACTACTGTGGGCGTACTGTGGGTAGTGTTGGTTATTACGCAATAGAAAAACCAAATTAAATTCAAATCAAAAGTCATTTACTCTAACTAAACTGAGAATCAAATTACATAAGACAGTTCCCCCAAAACGCTCATCCCTTCACCACTTCCTAGTGCTTTAGCTGGGAAGAAGAAGTAGCAAAATATACTCCCCAGCAGCACATCTGTCTGTTCAGTTAGAAGAACTTGATTCTATACAGTAATGGGTATGCAAAGTAATTAATGTAGGAACACGACACAACTATACCGAACGTGCAACAATTCCTTGACGTCTTCACTGCTTGACCGCCAGCGATGAACTTCCCTTGTCGAATGTGCGGCGATCACTTGCAGCCCGTCAACCGTTATGTTGTAGACTCCGTCATGCGCCGCTAGGCAGCACTGGCGTCCCGATCAGTTAAGACTCGTTGGCGCGAACACCAATAACCCCATCGAACGCGACTAGATGGCGCTGGCGTACCGGATACAACTCGTCTCCGACATATATATAATATAACATATATACATATATTATATATATAATATAACATATATACATATATTTGCAGGATATAACCATGCCCTTTCTACAAGTTGATTGTATTAGAGAACCTGTAGTTGGTCCATCAGATCCTCTTGCGGATATATCCAATAGATGTTACCTATCATCGGTTAATCTCCCGGGACCCTATGGAAATAGTAACAAAATTCCTGTTGAAAATAAAAGTTTTATGAAATGAAAGAAATATTTACGAAAAGTTTGCATGTTAAAAAAGCAATTGAAGCACATGAAAGCCAAGCTATAACTGCAAAAATTAAGCACCAGTGATGCTGTGATCAAACTCTGATAAAATAAACCCGAACTTTGCTATATTATGCAAGCACAAATTAGAAAGGTGCTAAGGGACGTAGATGGACTGCTGAGGATAAAATTACTGCATTAAGACTATATAAACGGTCTCCCGCTTGCTACAGATTACTAAGGCGAATGCTTTGCCTTCCGGCTCCAACAACTTTAAAAGTGCTCTTGCAAAAATGTAAACTCGATATTGGCATCAACAAACAGCTGTTTGAAATTGTTGGAAAGTTTTTTTCAACCCAAGAAGCTGTTAATAATGAATATGTATTATTTTTTGATGAAATGGCATTAACAGCATTTACAATATAATGTGAACGAAGATAGCATTGAAGGCTTCCATGACCATGGTGCTGCACACCATGTAGAACAGCACAACAAGTGTCTTATGCACTAGTATTCATGGTAGCTGGAATTAGAAAAAAAATAAAGCAACCCCTCGCCTATTATTTTTCAGGCTCCTCAGTCACTGCCGATAGATACAAAACAAAAACACACATAACAACAACACAGAAACAACTACAAAAAAAGTCTGACGCGGTGACAGTTGGAACTAAGAATCGATGATTGTGGCAACATTGCTTTACTTGTCAACTGCTAGTACATTGTGTGTCAACAATGCGTTTTTCATAGATTCCTAAAAATTATCAACTTTCGTTGCATAATTAACTATTTAAAATGAATAAAACTATTCTTAGTAGTGGCAGAGCAGTGATTTACCGCGTCTTTTCGCGGTGTTTGGCTGAATTTCAAGCGGGATAAGTTTTGTCCGATATCGACAATGTTTATCAAAGAACTGCCGATATGACAGGTATTTATGTACCCTAAGGCGCCATCTCCACGGGCGAGAAAATCGCGGCGATAGTCTCGCCATGCCATCAAATTCAATAAAAACTCTATGAATCAATCTCCACACGGCGATATCACCGCGGCGATTATTTGAAGGCCCAGCGTGAATATCGCCGCGATTCTCTCGTCCGTGGAGATGGTGCCTAAATAACTCATTGTACCTTAAATAAGTTTTTATAAATGTTTTCAGTGCGTAGTTTTGTTGATATCCAGATTTATTTGTATCTTTTAATCTTGTTTACAGAAATTGAAAATCGAGGTTATGTTTTGTAGTTTGAGAATCTTTGACAGTCGTTACGGGTCGTCAGAAAGCCCAAAAGTCTGATAGCCAGTCTTACCAAGGGGTATCGTGTTACCCAGTTTTGTTTTAGGTAAATCTGTCAACACAATAAGAAAAATTGTTGAGGAAGATGAAAAAAATAATGGTATTTTTTCAACACCGGGAACACATCGCGAAAGTCGCCCGAAGAAAGATTTAGAGGATTTCGATTTATGTGCAATTAGACAAAAGGTTCATTTTATTTACACTGTGAAAAAGCAGGTACGTTTTATTCTTACACTACTCCCGATTCCATGAATTTTAAAAAGCAGATGTAAAACAAAATACCATGTTTCAGGTGCCTACACTGAGAAATTTACTGCCTGTAGTTAGAGAGGACTTGGGTTATGATAGAAGCCGTGAACATCTCAGAAAGATATTACACTCTGGGATTTTCATATAAGAAATTTAAAACAGACAGATTGTCACTAATAGAGAAACCTAACATAGCAGCAAAGCAGGAGCGGTATTTGAAAATTGTTATGGATAATCGAAACCTGCCTCCAGAACTACAAAAAGAAATAATATATTTGGATGAAAGTTATATTCACTCATCATACAAGCTGAAAAAATGTTGGCAATCCGTTGATGTCAGTGGAGTGAAACACAACGTATCAAAAGGCAAGAGATATATAATTGTACACGCTGGGAGCGAGAAAGGATTTGTTCCAAATGCCCTTTTGATTTTCAGTGGCACAAACAAAAACGAAGACTATCACTCGGAAATGAATAAAACTAACTTCACAAAATGGGTCACTGAAAAATTAATCCCTAACCTAAGATAACCTTCCATTATTGTAATGGATAATGCTCCTTACCATTCGGTGGTCTTAAACAAGGCACCAACTAGCGCTTCAAAAGTTGCTGAGATAAAGATATGGTTACTGCAAAATAATATGCCTTTTGATGAGTCTCTCCGCAAGCCTCAATTATTAATGCCAGTGAACATTAGAGAGCCAGAGCCCATTTACGAAATTGACCAAATTTTAGGAGATCATGGTCACACTGTGGTACGCCTTCCACCTTATTACTGTGACCTGATGAGAAATTTAAAAAATAAGAAAAAAATTACTTTTACAAAACAATTGTACAAAATTTGAAAGAAAAATTTGGTCTCAATTTAAATGCTGAAATTGATTTAATGGCTAAAGCAGAAGTTGTTGAGTTACATAAATCTTTAATGAAAAAGAATAAACAGAGCAGGCATTATTTATTATATACTGCACCTTTACGTAAATTCGCATTGACTTTACACTACTATTCACCAGCTGCGTAGAAATACGTTAGAGGATGCTACAATAAAGCTCTCCCACATCCTAGGACAATTTGCAAATGGTATTCAACGGTTAATGCAGAACCCGGTTTTACAACCTTTGCAGCCTTGAAAAAGAAATCCCAATCCAGCGCAAATTCCAATAAACCTGTACTCTGTTCATTAGTTTTTGATGAAATAGCTAACAGAAGACAGAAGCTATTATTTCACAACAACAAAAAATTGGGTACAGTTAATTTTGGAGCAGGTCCTATGCAAGGTGAAGAAGATGAGACTGTAGCAACGCAAGCTTTAGTATTTATGCTGGTTGCCCAAAACGAAAATTAGAAATTACCTGTGGGGTACTTTTTGACGGCCGGTGTAAATACTGAAACAAAGGCATAAAAATATGCTTGCAAAAGTGCCATGCGGTTGGCGTAATAGGTTTAAGTCTTACATTTGATGGTTGTTCTGCAAACTTCGGTGTAGTTGAAATGTTGGGCTGTAAAGTATATGATGTCAGTAATATGAAGACTTATTTTCCACATCCATGCACGGGAGAAAAAGTTTGCATTTTTATAGACCCAAGCCATGTTATAAAACTAATAAGGAACACGTTCGAAAAGAAAAGACTTGTTTGATAATAATGACAAACAAATCAAATGGCAGCTACTAATAAACCTTAATAAGCTTCAACAAAATGAAGGTCTTAGATTCGGAAACAAGTTAACACCTCGTCATATAAATTTTCGACAGCAGATTATGAAAGTTAAGCTTGCAACACAGCTGCTGAGTATAAGCGTAGCAAAAGCCTTACTTCTGTGTGATGAAGTTTTGAATTCGAGACAGTTTCAAGATTCATCAGGAACAGTGAATTTAATAACTTGAATAAACAATTTTCTTGACGTTATGAATTCTAGAAAATGTCATTTCTATGGTTTTAAGCGTCCTGTCGCAAAAGCAAGCCTCAAATAATTTCTTATTTAGATAAAGTGAAATCTTTTATACTTGAATTGAAATTTCGTTATCAATCAAGAAGAATAATTAAACGAAGAAACCAGACATCCAGAATATTATTACAAATCTCAAAGAAAACCATAGTTGACTCAACAACCTGTTCCGTACTCGTCATGGCGCCAAAGAAGTGTTGTGTTGGTGGTTGTGATTCAACAAGTAACACTCACAGACTATTTTGCATGCCCATGAATGATAATTTACGCAATTTGTGGTTGTCGTTACTAGTTCCGACAAACCCTAATCTACTCGGACTGGCAAAGAACCAATTAATTTAATGACAAAACGTGTTTGTGAAAAACATTTTTATCAAACTCAATTTGACCAGGCTGGAGTCAGAATCCGTTATTCCTATCCTTACTTGTTTACGAAACTGGAAATTGCTCATGGCGTACCACTTGCTAAGGGTAAGTATGTTTTAGCATGTTAGTTTTGGAACGTAACTTATGTCACTGTCATTCTTTTGTGTTCCTGTTCACTTTCCGCCTCTCGACTCTATGAATCTGTGTGTGAATCATATTAGAAATTGAAATCTTTTTATTATAAATTAATCCTATATTTTGCTGACATTTTGTGGACGGAATATAGAGTCAAATACCGACTTCAGCCGAGTGTTTTTCATATTTTCCACTGAAGACTGAAGACACCGCCTGGATGTTATAGGTAATGGGCCCAGAGATGTGAAAGACCTGCTGCGTGGTATATATGTCTGATAAGTGAAACTACGCTATGTCGAATCAAGAGAATACGATGGCGACGGCTGGACCTGCTCCCGGTGGACAGCCTGTTATGTATGGATCCCACCACGTTGAAAAACTGACCGGTGTATCGAACTACACGTCGTGGAAATTTACGATGCGTATGCTACTCATACTTGAAGGCACAGATGCCAACGCTGCCCGCGACCAACGAGCTTTAGCAAGAATATGCCTAGCAGTAAGTTCATCTTTAATTCAATATGTCCGGAATGCCACAACGGCAAAAGAAGCATGGCAAAAGTTAGAAAAAGAGTTAGATGACAAAGGCCTGTGTGTTTTTCCTACGGCAGCTTCATCGCATTTTACATTTTACTTGACATAATTTATTGACGTATTGAGTCCGTATTGAATTTTTCCTGACCTCTGATATTTTTTTAATTAGATGTGGGTTACATTTCACAAACAAAGCAGTTTCCATTATACGAGTATATAAACAAGGCAAAGTTAGAATTTTCATGATTTAAAATAGGGAAAACAGCTATCAGTTGTCTTAAGGCCGCACATTGACCTGATGCATCGCTTCTGCAGTCTAAATATCAGCTCTCTATCAGTAACTGCCCCCAGAAAATAATGCCATAACGCAAAACTGAGGCAACCAGTCCATGGTACGCCGTTGAAAGAGCCTGACTGTTAACTTTCTTTGAGAGTTGAAAAAGAGCATATGTGGATTTGCTAAGTTTTTTACATAGTTCTTCAACATGAGGTTTCCATGTAAGTTGGCTATCAATTATAATGCCTAAGAACTTAGCATTATGAGCTTCTTCAATATCACAGCCCTTGTAGGAAATGCCAGCGTTTGGATTTTCACGGCGTTGATAAAAATGCATGACTTTTGTTTTGTTCAGGTTTATAACCAAATTATTATTATTTAACCAATTAATAATGTCACTTAAGCAAGTTTTAATGTCATTCTTATAATTATTTGAATTAGTACATTTTATTATAGCTGTACTGTCATCTGCAAAAAGAACCATTTTGTTGGTTGTTGCTTTCGGGAGACCATTTATGTATATCAAAAAAAGTGGCGGATCCAATACACTACCTTGTGGGACGCCATATTTTACATGTCTTGGATTTGATACATATTATGGTTTCTAGTTTAGTTTTAGGACATATCCTAGAAATTTCCGTGCATTGAAGCCGGTAGCCTACTCAGATATGATTTTATTAACTTTAATCAAACACACCACTAAGGATAGACACGACAATAGTTATTTGTGCAACAAGAGAGCAAAGTCGTTTTTTGCTGCGAGTGCTGATTTTGAATCCTGAGCAAGCGAAGGATTCAATCCTGAGTGTGGCGAGGGATTCAAAGGCACGAAATGCAAAAAACTTTGCTCTCGTGTAACACACATAACTTTTCACTTCAGTAGCGATATCCCATTAGTTTTAACGATGGAACAGGTACTCGTAGAACAAGTGGGAAATAGACTCCCACTAGTTGTACTATTTTGTAATATAGTACCTACATGTATATCGTAGTACTAGTGAGAACAAAAAAAAAAAACTCCCATTAGTTCTACCGTGGAACTGTTTGGTAGAACAAGTGGGAATAGAGAATCCCAATAGTTCTACCGTAGAAAAAAATTCAATAAATTACATTAAAAGACATGATTATCTTTTTGCTAAGTTTCTTTAGTTAGTACGAAATTCCGAACGTGTTTGTCTTTGAGGTCGAATTCAAAATCGGTACTTCGAAAGGGCTGGTCTTTGTCTCTCTTTCTTTCTAATGGCGGGAAAGAGATAGAGTGTGAATGTTTCGAATTGTATGATTAGCCCAAGGCTGAATAAGATACTCGCGGCTTTCTGAAAAAAAAAAAAAGTTACGTGGTTTCAGGCAGCAAAACCTACATGTTTGAGCTACTGAAGTGAAAAAAAGCTTTGCTCGTTAGTATTTGATGAGGTAGCGCTGTCACCACACCTCACTTATAATGAAAGCAAAAACCAAATTATCGGATTTGTAGAGATAGCTGGAAAAAGGAAACCAAAACTGGCCGACCATGCTCTGGTTTTTATGATCAGGGGCATATGCCATTCATGGAGGCAATCCATTGCATATTAATTTCGTGAGGGAACAATTTCAGCACATGAGCTCATGAGAATTTTAAAAGAAATTATTCTTCTGCTCGTGGAAACTGGTCTAAAACCACTTACATTTGTGTGTGATCAAGGATCAAAATTCGCAGGTTAGCAGTTGGATGAGAGTTGCCGAGAATCGAGCTGAATGGAGTGCAATCGGAGAGGCCTATGTCCAGCAGTGGACTGCTATAGGCTGATGATGATGATGATGATGATGATGAAGGATCAACATTTAGGTATGTGTTAATCAATTAAAACAATCGACTGTTCGACTTCGCAGCAATCAATGCAGAGAAAATGGTAAATTTTATCACAATTTTATACAGTTTCTATATATTGTGCTATATTGTTTTCATTTTAATTTTTTTAATTGTTCCAGATGTTACAATACACATAGCTGGACAAGATCTTTTCATATTTCACGATCCAACGCATCTTTTAAAGACTGTCCGCAACAACTTCCTTACTAAGGATATTTTATATAATGGAAGAACAGCATCGTGGGCAGATATTTCTTACATATACTAGACAGTAATTCAGGTCACACCAGAGCAATACCGAATTTGACTGCACAACATGTGGACCCAAAACAGATAAATAAAATGTAAGTTAAAGCAGCCACCCAAGTGCTAAGTGCACGAACGGCTGCAATGCTTAATTTTACTGATGCTCTTCGTAAGTAGTTTTTTTCTCCTGCCTTATCCCAATTCATTTGGGGTCGTCGCAACATGTCTTTTTCTTCCATACTTCTCTATTAGTCGTCATCTGTGTGTTCACTCCCTTTTTAGCCATATCACCTTTCACACAGTCCATCCATCGTTTCTTTGGTCTTCCCCTACTCGTATAGCCATCCTCATTCATACTTAATACGTTCCTGACGACATTTTCCTCATTCCTCTGCATCACATGCCCATACCATGACAACCTATTTCCACACACCTTTTCAGTCACCGGTGTCACTTTCAGACTTCCTCTTATATACTAATTTCTTATTTTATCCATTCGCGTAACACCACACATCCCTCTTAAATCTCCGTAAGTAGTATTATAATTTTAATTATACTTAATTAAATAAATGTTTGTGTGATGTATGCATTAAAATTATAACTGTTTCATTAGCCACAAATGTAAAAAGCACTTGTTCATTATATTTTTTTCTAAAATTTAAATGCTGTTAAGTGTATAACTAGACATTCCTGAAGCAATAAATGGCGGAAGTATTTATTTAAAACAAGTTAAATGTTTCAGATAAGCGGCACAACACACCTATGGAGACAATGGAGACGACAGCAGTAGTGGGGACATTTTCGATGACCTATTCGATAGTGCCAATGGATCGCCAGGTCAACCAACGGGAAAATTTAGATGCACAGTAAAACTAAATTCCCCTTATCAAGAATTTTGGCAAAAAGCAATAAAATTTATAAAAACTATTAAATATATTGACACCACTAGTAAATTGGCTAGGCAGACTGCAAAGCCGAGACATGTGCGTCCGCCATGCCTTGAAGGGTGGATTACAACGTTGCAGAGTTTTCTGCGTCTGTCCAAATTATTATTTACAGAATTTGGAGTGAAATACTTTTACCCCAGATTAATAAATCAAGATCTTCTTGAGAATTTCTTTGGTCGCATAAGAGCCATGAATTATCGCAACGTGAATCCCGATGGTAATAGTTTTATGTACTTCTTCAAATCTTTACTAATGTCAAATATTGCCAGCCCTCACTCAAAATTTTCAAATTGTGAAGAAGTTGACAGCGACACATTAGTTGATTTTATAGCGCGTAGTATATTACGCGATAGTCGTTCGCCACAAGCCCGCACTCCTCAGCCCTCTGAACCGAGTCGGCGATCCGCCCGCATTAGCGCACGAGTTGATGCCGCGCTCTCCAAGCGCGTCACCCAGTAGAATGAAGCGAGCTAGCCACCGACAAGCACGTACGCGCGCTCCGGACGCGCGCCGACCCGGTCGTATCCATTTTGCCATTTTTGTTTTACGATAATCTTCCATTTGGTTTTACATGCAACTATTGTTAACTTCGATCAATATTGTTAAGCCTTTTACCTTTTTACAATAATTATGCATTGACGACTGGTATTACCGCAGTTTAATTGCTCCTTACCCTATAATTTAAATTATCTTTTTACCTGCTGCAGTGCAAAAGATAATGATGAAAATATTTCGCCTAATTTAATTTTGAATGCGCCGTCATCTACAAAGGGGCCGACAGAGTCCGAGGGAACTCTTATTACAAACGTAATATCAGAAACAGTACGGGTCGAAACATTAACGTATACTTCCAGATACATTTGCAGAAAAATGACAAAAAAAAAAAACATGCACATAAATATATGCGACAAAAGAAATCCAGGGGATCTATGAATTTATACAGCACAGAGAATATAAAAGATTAAAAAATAATAATTTGGCCTACCCAATTGGGAAACTACTGTGGCTGTACCTGTACAGAGAAAATTACGATTTTTTCAATGAAAATGGTTACAAAAATAATGTGAAAAAATATCTGAAACGGCTGATTGCCAAACGCGACATGTCTTGGTTGTCTAATAAATGGCCACAAAATGTACGATAATTTGTTTTATTTATTTATCTTATAGAATTGATGATAAAAACTCTTGATTGCCAAACGCGACATGTCTTGGTTGGGCTGCAAAAAGCATAATAGAGATGTAATTAAATATTACACAACACTAATAATTCGCCTGCAATGCCACAATTGGTGCACTATAATAAATAAAATTTTAAGGGGAAAAATAGAAGAAAAATATGTTTTGAAAATGCAAAACATGCAACAGAGCTTTAAGGAAATTTGAAACCCATAGGCAAACAAAAGAAAACTAATAAATGACTACAAAATGTACGATAATTTGTTTTATTTATTTGCCTAATAGAATTGATGATAAAAACCCGAAACCCAAGCAGATTTAGTCGATATCTGGTACAATACACTAACAATTATCGATACAGCCATATTGAATAATCTATTAGATTGAAAGCACTATTATATTTTGTATGTGTGTGTCATGCCGCGCTATAAATAAAGACTTGCATGATGCGACTGCAGCGCCATAACTGTTAATGTGGGAACTAAGCAAATACGACTGTCACATCTGTAGCTACATATTAGTAATCAGTGGAATCGGCCATTTCTACATCCGCGTGCAAACTAGCTAGTACTGAATGATCTACTTCCTCAGCCATAAGATCCTACGTACCCCGAACTAGGGTAAAATCCCCATTATTTTACCAGACCCTCCTAGATATAATCTGCTAACCCTTCTTTGCATGATGATGGAAATTTCAATCATAACATTTAGTGGCAAAAAAAGGTACAATAAACCGGTGTACTGTAAATTGGTTGTTGCTGGCAACTTTTTACACGACCAGTACATAAAACAAAACGAAGTTGTCAAAAAAAAAACAAACTTAACTGTCAATTACTGGACCTTGAACTAGTCATTTCGCTGTTTGTTGAGGTTGGTTGGCAGGGATCAATGAAAACCTCTTTAAACAATGAAAAAAAAAAAAGAGTAGATAAGATGAAAGCAGTTGACAAACTTTGCATGTTATTCTTTGACGAAATGACCATTGCACCACATTTTGACTACGATGAAAACGACGAGACGAAATTTCAGGCTTCGCAAAATATTGGGGAGTCAAGACAAAGCAAACTAGCTGACCATGCTCTTGTGTTCTTGATAAAAGGAGTTCGAAAGAACTACAAACAACCCATTTCCTACACTTTTTGTTCGGGCAGCACAAACTCAGCTGAACTAGCAAGACAAATAAAAGTATCTACGAAAACAAAATGTACGTGAGGAAAAATTTACATCTTTTTAGAAAAAGAGGTGAAAGACATAATTATAGTACTAGAAATAGGGACCTATTAGCTCAACCAGGTTTCAGACTGGCTAAAGTAGACTCATCTTTCATGGGGTACTGTTTAAAATGTTACAATAAAATTCCTCCCCACATACTTCAACTGAATGAGACTAAATTTAAATCTTGTATAAAACGCACACTATGCAGGCAGGCATATTATAAGTTGGGGGATTACATCGCTGATAAAAATGCTTGGCTGAATGCTGGTCCTGCTCCACAACCTCAGCTAGTTGATTAACATTTGACAATCATGTTGGAGCTGCTGAAGAGTGTAAGACTATCTTTGCATTGTATAAACTCAATCTCCTTTGTATTATATAAATGCATAGCACAGGTGTGAGTCCTATGTACTATAGAGCTACCATTGACCGGGTAATATGTCTTTCATTGACTTGAATGTGCCCTGGCGGTTGAGAGTATGTCATGCTCACTTAAATGTCTCGCTGATGGTGGCGTGTGTGTTGGATCATTTAGCTCCCTTCAGAATGGTTGAGCTGAATGGTGCTAATCCATGCGTCATGTTCGTGAACGGGCGCCGTCAGTTGGGACTGGTCATCTCTTAGCTGCCACGGGTTATTTTATTTTATTTTGTTTCTATTTGTTGTACCTACGCTTGACTCTTTTAACGTGTAAGTTTTTATTATTTTTATTTTTACATCGTTCTCACTTTTAGTTATAAATTCAACATTATAGATGTAACGAATACTTTTGTAACAATTTAATTTAAAAGTGTCCATGGAGTTTCTTGCCCGTTCTTCTCCATAGGTACCTACGCTTTGGAATGGGAATGTAGCTTAATTTTTCTTACTGACCGACTCCTTGACAAATTAAAAGTGCCTGTAAATGGTTTAATTGAAATAAATGATTTGAGTTTGAGTTTGAGTAGTGACACGAAAACTGCATAGTGTAGGACTATTATGTCCTAGCTACTGTATGTGACCCAGGTGCATACAGTAACTTCAGTGCGATAAACTATCTTATTCACGAGACAAGAGCAGATTATTTAAGGAAAAATAAAGAATTGCGAAGAGATAATTTTGAAGTAGACGACAAAGAGGTGATTCTTTTATACGACCCGACTCATTTAATCAAGGTAATCAGAATTAAATAAATAACTCCATAAATGGCTCTACAGAAGTGGAAAAATGGGAACATGTAGTCAAATTATATGAAGAAAACCCAGCATATAAAGGGATACTACTTGTGAATAAACTAACTGATCGACACATTAGTCCAGATAAAGGAGATAGGCAAAAATTGTTGAATCTGTACCCTGACCTTAATTTTGTTATTTTACTGCAAAGAGGTTCAATAGAACCGTAAACCAGTAGGTGCCATACACGCATAAAGATGCTGTGGTCCAACTATTTTTTTTTTTTTTTTTTACAGTTGGACAACTGCCCATAGTAAAGACCCATGGTCCAACTAGTTGTACAGAGCAGTTGGACCACTGCCTCGGAATGGAATGTACAGAGATGAAATCTATGTCGTTCAATAGGACTGATCTTCAATAATTAAGAATAACAAGTTACATATTACTATGCAGTCGTGGAACAAAGTTATGAATGTTTGAAAAAGTAGTTTTTTCCGCTCAGTTTTCATCATGATTTTACAATTTCTTCATAAAATTATAACACAGTATATAAATGGACAGTACCGAATCTAGGAAGAAACGTTCTCGACGACACACTCGCACAGGCGCGCGTGACAGGTTCTGTATATTTATGTAATAAAATACGAACAATAATAAATAGCATAACATTCCTTTGTTCTGTTAAAAATTAAAACTATCACGTCACTAATTTCAAATAAACAAATGTATCAATTAATATCAAAAGTAAATTATGTACATTACTTTTACGGAACTTCCGGTGTGAAATATTATTGTTTGTTACAAATATCTGTAAAGTCAAACTAAAATATATTAATTGCAAACTATGAATTATCCACTTAAAATATAATGTAAGTTAATATGTGATTTAAAAAGGTAAGCTATTATCTGCTATTTTTATGTTTGTTATAAGTTTATAAGTTGATCAATTGAATTAGACGTTCGGATATAAAAGCGATGGACAGTGCGCTGTCTAGTCGAGTTGCTCGGTAGATGTTCAAGTGGTTGGTTCGTCCAGGTGTCACGTAAGTTAAGTAATTTGATATTATACCTTAATTATTGCCTGTTATGATTATGTTGTTGTGTAAAGTATATTATTGCCAATATTGGTAATGTGTTAAATTGTTTAATGGAATACTCATGTTCCTACCTTTATATTATTATAATAATGTTGCTATTAATCTGAGTAAAGGTCCAATAGATAGAATTATCTGTTTTGAGATAACGGTAATTTATGATAGAATACTTAATGCTGTTTCCGTGGAGTTTCTATTCCGTTCTTCTCCACGAAGACCTAGTTTTGGAACGGACAACTAGCTTTCTCAGTAACGTTACCTTGACAAGCCCAAATTGAAATAAATGCCTAGTCTTGTCTTTCTGTGCTTTTCTTTATAAAATCCTTTCCCTACACACCATATTCTTAGGGACTTTCATACATAGTAAACTACTAGTTACCATTCTGATACACAAAGCTTGCTAATAAAGTGGCTATCAATACCTATAAATGTAGTTTAAATTTAGAATCTGACATCAGAAGTGGGATAGTGCTCTGTCTTACAATAGATCTAATGAATTTTATTTTACTATTTTCATGATCAATGCTGGAACGATCGGTGCTCTGCTGGAAGCCATTGGTGTCGGCGGGTCCCCGAATCAACTCTCACCATAAGGATGACATCGTGCTGCAAACTCTGCGCTGGACTGCGGAGCTGCAAATTGCTGTTACATCTTCAAAAGCCATTCACGATTAAACTGACCAACAGTATTAATTGGCTAAAGTCGGTAAGGCCTTAAGAGGCACTGCTTTGATATTATATTGAAATCTGGGACAATCTCCAGCTGATAGTGCATCATAGGAAAAAACTTATGTAAGATGAAACTAAAATTAAAAAAAAAATGTTTTCATTAAAAGTTAAGCTTCAACTGATAAATAAAACGACTTAAAAAAATAGAGGTTTTTTTATGAGAAAATGATGACTGGTATTTGGATAAAGTTTCCTATAAAAAATAAAAGTACCTACCTACAAAGTTATTAAGATACGTTGAAAGATCATTAATTACCTAAAGTTAGCTTGTAAACATTTAATTGAAGCTTAACTTATAAAACCAATAATGATTATGTTAGTTACTTAGATTATAATTACTTAAATGCTAGTTCTCACAAAGATGAGGCTGAGAATAAAATGTACAAGTGTTCACAAAAGTGAAACTTGGCATGAAAGGTATAAGACTCTAGTGATTACACAGATGAGGCTGAGAATAAAATGCAAGTATTCACAAGATGAAACTTGGCATAGCAAACATTCTAGTATTAAAATGATACTGATTGTTGAGAATAATATTATTTTTTTGTTATTTTATTTTTACAATTTTAAGAAAACTTACTAAAACATCTGACAGTTGCTAATTATAAGCTCCATAAGTTACAAGTTTTCAGAAATAAAACTCAGTGTTGCTGAAATACTAATTCTGGGTGTTAATAATTATTTTTATTTTGAAGATACATTTTGAGGAAATTGGAGAACTGATTAACATGACTATAAATATTTCATAATATGGTACCTAGTAAGAAGCCAGAATTTAAAGTTGGTAGTAGTCATAGAATAAATGAAATATATAATTTTTCTTTGATCCGCTATACTAATATGTAAGAAATAGTGAATATCATTTAAATTGTTAAAAAAAAAGCAAATATGACAAGGTCAAAGGTTATTAGTAATTCTCTTTATTCTATTGTTTTTCACTTTCAAAGTGCTTACTGGTAGTATTGTTAAAATAAACTTTTAATTTTCTTTGAACTGCTACCCCGGGTCTTGATGATTGTTTTGGATTATAACCTTTTACTTTAAGAGAAGCATGTGCTTACTGTTCACAGTAACTATGTTAAAAACTGAAATTATTTAACAGAAAATGAAATAAGGATTATCAATACAATTTGCAATGATATTGTCAGATTGGCCGAGCAATGTGTTGTGTTGATCTTATCAATGATAATTAATACTGGATATTATTTGATAAACCGGGTAAATATACTAATTATTGATTTTCAGTTATTTTGTAAACTGAGTATTAGATACTGCTCTGAAATGTTTATTTATTTGATATACACTGTTGGTTGACTATTTACTTGATTCTATTATTTGTCACCAGCAGCAGAGCAGGAATCTAGATAAAACCTAGTAATTGTTATTGACTTGTAATCTGATCACTTAAACTAGAAACGTAACTTAAAAAGTTGAAACTTTTGAATCTGTCACTATCACTTATTGATGTTGTAGAACAATAAAACACACATGAACGTTAGCTGTCAGAATAAAAAATGAGATCGACATATGGAAACGTTCCATTTCAACAATATATTTTAAAACTAAAACTTACGTTTCAAAATAAAAGGGTTTTAATTAAAAAAATATTATTATGGTATTTGCATTTCTGTAATTGATATTTCGTAAACCAATGAGGTTATATTATACTAGAGGAGCAGCGTCCTACTAACAATTTCAGAAAAACGTAACCACTTAAGAGTTAAAGCCGTAGCTTTGAAACGGATACATAAATTATTTCAATGTGTCAAAATAATCTGTTTATCTCATTTCTTCTTCCGTCAAACTAATTACGTTGGAACGAGACAAGACATTGTCATCGGAAAGATGGCTAGAGTTGCTAATGACCAACGTAACTACCCCAGAATTAATGGAGGTATTTATTGAACTAATTACCGACTATGAAAGATTGTATTATGGAACTTTCAATAGATTAAATATTGAAAGAAATTGAACGATTTGGTAAATATAGGAAGAAAAAAAAAATGCGTAAACGTAAATAATATATTTCAAAACTATTAAGACTATGTCAAATAACCATTGTTTAAAATGGAATGATATTATTTAAATGTTTATGACAATCATGTATAAAATAAATTACAATCTTAAATTAATTAAGGTGATTGTAAACAATTTTAACCGCACATTTCACCATTTTTATATATTTTTTTATCCTTAAACTATCGCTCACTTGACATCGAGTTGACAACTGAAGTCAGATATGCCTGTGGACATATACGACGTAGTAACGCGTCGGTGCCGTACAGTGCTGATCTAGTCCTATATAAGATCATTGTCTATGACATCATTGTATTTTTCCATTTGCAACGGGGTTATTGTTTACATTGCTAGATTTTGTTTTATGCGATTATTTAAATATGTTGTTCTTTTAATGATTGGTTGTCTAATGTGATCAAGGAATAAGTAACTTGATGTATAACAGTATATTACAGTTATATACTTAAAAATCATTGTAAAATTACACAAATATTCATTATTTATAATTTGTGTGCAGCAAATGATAAAACTAATGTTGTGATGAATATGGAATCTGAACTGCTGAAGTCAGTTGTTTTGTTCTAGCTTAACTCATGTGCAGCAGGTGTAGTGGCTAGATTGATGACCAAAACAACTGACCGTTGTTATTTCGCCATCTTAATGTGAGAAGACTGACGGTAACAATGAAAATGTATCAATAAAAATTATTTATATATAGGTTGATGATCTTATGTAATGTTTATTTCGTCATCTCAATGTGAGAAAGAGAAGATTGACGGTAACAATGAAAATGTATTAAACAAGTGACCGTTGTTATTTCGTCATCTTAATGTGAGAAGATTGACGGTAACAATTAAAATTTATTAAACAAATTGTTATATATGTTTATGATCTTATGTAATGTAATTTGTACTTCGAGAACGAAGTACATGTCAGTATGGCCGTGACAGGTTCTGTATATTTATGTAATAAAATACGAACAATAATAAATAGCATAACATTCCTTTGTTCTGTTAAAAATTAAAACTATCACGTCACTAATTTCAAATAAACAAATGTATCAATTAATATCAAAAGTAAATTATGTACATTACTTTTACGGAACTTCCGGTGTGAAATATTATTGTTTGTTACAAATATCTGTAAAGTCAAACTAAAATATATTAATTGCAAACTATGAATTATCCACTTAAAATATAATGTAAGTTAATATGTGATTTAAAAAGGTAAGCTATTATCTGCTATTTTTATGTTTGTTATAAGTTTATAAGTTGATCAATTGAATTAGACGTTCGGATATAAAAGCGATGGACAGTGCGCTGTCTAGTCGAGTTGCTCGGTAGATGTTCAAGTGGTTGGTTCGTCCAGGTGTCACGTAAGTTAAGTAATTTGATATTATACCTTAATTATTGCCTGTTATGATTATGTTGTTGTGTAAAGTATATTATTGCCAATATTGGTAATGTGTTAAATTGTTTAATGGAATACTCATGTTCCTACCTTTATATTATTATAATAATGTTGCTATTAATCTGAGTAAAGGTCCAATAGATAGAATTATCTGTTTTGAGATAACGGTAATTTATGATAGAATACTTAATGCTGTTTCCGTGGAGTTTCTATTCCGTTCTTCTCCACGAAGACCTAGTTTTGGAACGGACAACTAGCTTTCTCAGTAACGTTACCTTGACAAGCCCAAATTGAAATAAATGCCTAGTCTTGTCTTTCTGTGCTTTTCTTTATAAAATCCTTTCCCTACACACCATATTCTTAGGGACTTTCATACATAGTAAACTACTAGTTACCATTCTGATACACAAAGCTTGCTAATAAAGTGGCTATCAATACCTATAAATGTAGTTTAAATTTAGAATCTGACATCAGAAGTGGGATAGTGCTCTGTCTTACAATAGATCTAATGAATTTTATTTTACTATTTTCATGATCAATGCTGGAACGATCGGTGCTCTGCTGGAAGCCATTGGTGTCGGCGGGTCCCCGAATCAACTCTCACCATAAGGATGACATCGTGCTGCAAACTCTGCGCTGGACTGCGGAGCTGCAAATTGCTGTTACATCTTCAAAAGCCATTCACGATTAAACTGACCAACAGTATTAATTGGCTAAAGTCGGTAAGGCCTTAAGAGGCACTGCTTTGATATTATATTGAAATCTGGGACAATCTCCAGCTGATAGTGCATCATAGGAAAAAACTTATGTAAGATGAAACTAAAATTAAAAAAAAAATGTTTTCATTAAAAGTTAAGCTTCAACTGATAAATAAAACGACTTAAAAAAATAGAGGTTTTTTTATGAGAAAATGATGACTGGTATTTGGATAAAGTTTCCTATAAAAAATAAAAGTACCTACCTACAAAGTTATTAAGATACGTTGAAAGATCATTAATTACCTAAAGTTAGCTTGTAAACATTTAATTGAAGCTTAACTTATAAAACCAATAATGATTATGTTAGTTACTTAGATTATAATTACTTAAATGCTAGTTCTCACAAAGATGAGGCTGAGAATAAAATGTACAAGTGTTCACAAAAGTGAAACTTGGCATGAAAGGTATAAGACTCTAGTGATTACACAGATGAGGCTGAGAATAAAATGCAAGTATTCACAAGATGAAACTTGGCATAGCAAACATTCTAGTATTAAAATGATACTGATTGTTGAGAATAATATTATTTTTTTGTTATTTTATTTTTACAATTTTAAGAAAACTTACTAAAACATCTGACAGTTGCTAATTATAAGCTCCATAAGTTACAAGTTTTCAGAAATAAAACTCAGTGTTGCTGAAATACTAATTCTGGGTGTTAATAATTATTTTTATTTTGAAGATACATTTTGAGGAAATTGGAGAACTGATTAACATGACTATAAATATTTCATAATATGGTACCTAGTAAGAAGCCAGAATTTAAAGTTGGTAGTAGTCATAGAATAAATGAAATATATAATTTTTCTTTGATCCGCTATACTAATATGTAAGAAATAGTGAATATCATTTAAATTGTTAAAAAAAAAGCAAATATGACAAGGTCAAAGGTTATTAGTAATTCTCTTTATTCTATTGTTTTTCACTGACACGCGCATCTACGAGACATAAAAGTCCGCTTCGTAGTGCTTTCAGTCGCGGGTGCCGTGTTGAGACGACTGGTCGTATTATTAATGTCAGTCGCCGCGGACCGCCGCGATCTTTTAAAAAATGCCACGAATGTATGGCGTATTAAACGGCTGTTTGAACTCGACTTCTTCAAAACCGGAGCTTTCGTTTTTTAAACTCCCGGGCTCCCTGCTGATCTTGAAAGGTAAGAATGATAATTATATTGTTATAATCAGAAAATTATGGTCCATGTGATCGATCATTATGAAATTCGTGAATTTAGATTTTCTAACTAAATCTGACTATTTTTAATCGCAATTATAAAAGATGTGGAATAAAATTAGTTGTGATGAAAACATTTTTTTTTAATTTTTTTTCTCTTATCTGTAAAATGGTGCGTCCTATCAAAATTTCGACCCCCTTTTATAAAGTCCGTAAAACACTAAAACTCAACATGTAGGTAATTACTTTTCCATACAAAAAGTGAAAAATTCTATAAAAACACGTTGAGGCTGCCCCGCCACTGCGCGCCTGGCTCTAAAAAAAGAACCTGGGGTAGGGCAAACAAGTACCTTTGTTGCGAAGACAAAATAAATTAAAATCGTCGCTACATGTTCACGCCATTTAAAGTTTTGACAGTAAAACGTATTTTTCTGCTGCAAACTTTGATGTGTGTTTTGGTAAGTTTTCCAATTGGATTGTAATTTATTTTCTTAGGCATGTATGTAGGAGTATGGCAATTGTTTTTTAAAGACGATTTACTTATGTTATGGGACATAAATTATAGATCTAGAAAATCGGTATACATTGACCGCCTTTTCGGGTAACTTTGGTCCTGCGGCCAAAGTAACCCTGCGAAGTTTATTAGTGAAGAACTTTACATTTTTGATCAATTTTTTACAGAATTAAATTAAAGAGCGACATTCCTGATGCCATCCGTTTACTGACGAAAGCCTGGCAGTCGTCGATATGTCGACTACACCCAGGCAGATTAAAAAAAATGTCTGGATGTCAGTGTTGATCCAATCAAAACTGCCCACACAAAGAGCGGCTGCAGAGTTTTTTAACATTCCTCGCAGCACTTTGAAAAACAAATTAACCCGGAAGTACCCTACCAAAACCAGGTAAACCTACAATATTTACTGAAGAGGAAGAATAGGCGTTTGAAGCTCACATAACAGCGCTTTCGGAATATGGGTTTCCTCTGACAGCATTCGACCTAAAAATTATAGTAGATACAATTATTACCTTGCATCCCAGGGAAGAGTTGTGAAAAATTTTCAACTTGACAACATTCCTGGTAAAGACTGGTTGCACGACATCAATCTCTTTCACGGCGACTTGCTAACAATATTAACCTTTTGACCGCCACGGTCGGGTATAGCCGACAAATGAAAACATGTCCAACAAGCCACCATCGGCTAAGAAAAGAAGAATAGAGTCAAATTACATTAAATAGTGATTTTACGAGAAACAGGGGATGAAAAGCAATGACTTGGTTATCGATATTGGATCACAATTTTTTTTTTTTGTAGGTATTTGCGCTGAATCATGCCACAGATTCGTTTACGCTCTGGCGGTCAAAAGGTTAAAAGAGTCCGAGCTCTCAAGTCGACACTTGAGAAGATGTTATTTCCAATTTTATAGAAAACATCGACAAAGAACTAGAAAGCGTTCCACCCCAAAACATATTCAACTACGATGAAAGCAACCTTTGTGATGACCCAGGAAAAAGGACTATTATGCAGAAGAGGAACAAAATATCCTGAAACAATAATAAACGCTACAAAAGTTAATTTTACTGTCATGTTCTGTGGCAACGCCGCTGGGGAAGTAGTCAAACTGTAATCTGGCCATGAGCCACTTTAATACAGATCTTCGGATCGCTGCAGCGATAACTAATGCCTTCCATGTTGATATTATAGACAATACCAATGCACATGAATTTATCAATATAGCCAGAGAGCGGCTGAATGTTGCCAATCACTTAGCTGAGTATGTTGATGAAAGAAGGCTAAACCGGAACAGAGACAACTTCGAAAATATTTCAGTGGGTAGGGATAATGTTGCTTCATTTCCCATGTTAACACCGGAGGAATTAACTCTCTTTACAGTAGGAACGTACCAAATCAAACTTGCGCCTAGCTATTACAGCGAGCATATACATACGCACCACGGACACATTTATTATTCAAAACTAGCCTTAACGACCTCTCCGATTTTTCGATGCTCTCCAGCAATGTGCAACTAATTCGAGCGCACATAAATGATGCACATGAATGATGATGACATAAAGAGCAGACATACATCGCCAAAAGTTCGGGCTCGATTCCGTTCAAAATTATTGCTGCTCATGTTTTACTGGGCGAAGGACGATCGGCAGTTGTGCCCACGTTGTTTGCTTAGTTTGGTTTTTGGGATGGGCTAGGCACCAAGACGTTTTGAGGCGCCCTGCTTTATTTTTAGATTCAATAATTATAGACGACGATGAGGATGATGATCGATTAGGTATTTTAATGTTTACATGAGGCCTAACATAGAGGATAATTTATTATGTTGTAAACCTATGTAACGAATAAACGATTACGATAATTTACGATTGATTCAATGAATATCCTTAACTAAGTGTTGTTATAATAATATAATCCATTGTTTATAATATACCATCTTTTATTTTAAAAATAAGCTGTTGATTATGATTTTTCGTCAATGTAAAACCTATACAATAGATATGTTTTTCTCAATACTCCTCGGATAGATTCTGAAGCGCTTTGGGTTACAGACTAGTATTAGTCTAAGGAACATTATGCACTATGATTCAATGTTGGGTCCACTTGGTCCAACGTCCGTACAAAAATGGTCAATTTCCTTTTAATAGGTTTTTATATCAAATAACACAATAGGAAACACATTAATTTCGACTTAAATCGGAGACTATATTCTTACAAAGTAAAAAAAAAAAGAATTACTCAATTAGCTCCATAAAAGAAGTAATCGAGAATACAAACATTTTTTTAATCGTCGAATTGATGACCTCTTGTCCTTTTGGAAGTCGGTTAAAATCTATAAATAATTATATAAATATATATAATATATGGATATTAATTTAAAACTAAATATAGATAAGTGCAAAAATTAATAACATTATTAACTAAAAAAATTAACACAATAACAGTAAATCGACTCCATTGGTTCAATCCGGTCAGTTTGTATTATTCGACTAAATTCAATGAAGATTGTAATGCATTGTTCTTACACTGAAAAAGCAGCCATTAAAATTTGCCGTATTATACTCGGACCGTTGAGTGACGTTTTAAGACAAATTAAATCAAAATAAAATATTGCTCCCCATAATTAGTGATATAAACAACAAAAACAAATCAATAAACTCTTTTACTTACCGAAAATTCGAGATCCCATCGTTTTTTAACATTCTTGACGTAATATTTTTACAATTTTTCAAAGAATACTTCGGCAGTTTTAGCGAGCGTACAGTGACGCGGCGGACGCGATGCTATTTGAAATATGCGCACAATTTTAAATGTTGCGCCTTTTTTATGCGGACGCTTTTGAGACGCTGATTGTGTATCTTGGTTTTTTTTAGTATATCAAATGGTTAATGCTGATGAAATTGCTGAAATAGCAACCACAAGGTTAAACTTGCCTAATTATTTAGGTCAGTTTACACTTGTTTATAATTTAAATAGGAGAAGAGTGTTATTTAGAAGTATTGATGCAAATCTGCCGGCGCTTAATACTTTTCTCCAATTAAATACAAATGAGTTGAAACTTATTTAAGTCCAGAGCTAGAGTTTTCCGAGGATATTAAAATGCACATAGGAGGTAATCATCCTGTCCTTTTAAGAGGTCGCATTAAATCTAGACATACTTCTAGACGTGAATATTATACTTATATTATAGTTTATGATGAGCACCCCTCGAGCAAGACCAACCTAGAAATGCATTGATGATGACCCCTTCCTTACTCATCTGTTTGATGAGTAAGGAAGGGATCATCATCCTCCGTTCCATTCTCACTACTCAATTCGTAGTATCTTTAAGAATTTCAAAAAAAAGAACACTGTCACGCACGCGCGTTTTCTATACTACATACCATAGCATCGTATCCCGCCATTTTTGTTCGATATTAGTATTGCAAAAACTGTTTCAGAACCTTTTATAGAGGATTCATGTCATGGGTGTAGATAAAATCTTGTATGGAACTGTAATAATTAGGTATTAAACACTTGACCGTTATTTGAAGCTTACTAGATTGAGAGTGGCACTATGACTTTCCGCTATATTTCCCTCTCTTTTGCTCTTTCCCTTGCTTATATCTATCCGTCTCTTTCGCACATCCAGTTTACTCACCAGGTGGCGCTGCCAGATGTGGGGTTGGTCATGGCAGTGAATCGCTGATCATTGGCGTCTTTTTCCGCGTGAAAAGAGGTTGTCGAGACAACATTATTACTAATTAATTTTATTTTTATTCCAAAAAAAAAAAAATTGTGATTTGTGCATTCCATCGGACAAAATTGTAAGTAGAAATAAATTTTCATAAAACTTTCAGTAATGCGATGCATGATCGATCACTGTTTGTGGGCAAAGTTACATAATTTAAAAAACGGTTTTACCGTTCGAACTTGCCTTTTAGCCAGCATTGTATTATTTTATAATATTCGCAATGCAAACTTGTATTGAATTTTCAAACTACCCTCATTTGCTCTAAAGATTGTAGGAACAACTTTTATGAAATTATTATTTGAAATGATGATGATAAATGGATGTTAGCGTCTTCATGACTCTAAATCGTTTATGTTACAATAGATCCGTGATTATATATGTGTATATCAGCAAACGTTGTTTATTTTAGGTTATATGTATGTTTTTAATTGCTTACATACTCGTTGGTGCGTCAAGACAGGAACCATAAAAAAAATCGAAGTTTTTTTTTTTTGTTTTCGTTTTAATTAGGATGGAGGGCGCAAATAATCCAATAACGATGGACGCTCCGGGGCCATCAGGGTTACAAACCAAGGGGTCGACATTGCATCGAGAACATCGGACAAACGAGTCATCTTCTAGCTCCTCGTCCAGTTCTTCAAGCTGTTCCACTTCGTCACCAGCGAAGCCCCATAAAAGCAAACGTCGCCGTCACTATAAAAAAAAGAAGGGGGGCCGCCATTCTCGTAAAGCAGATTTATTGCAACAATTAACTCAAGACATTAGCGAGCTAAGAGAACGTGTTTTTTATAGCGATAAGAACTCTGCATGTTCACCTCGGCGTTCAGCAGAAATGCAGGCAGACGGCAGTAATGATGAAATATCCTTATTAGATAATAATGATTATAGGTCTTTGTATGATTATGATGTAATCGATGAAAAGTCAAACGAATCACACCAATTCAAATTTGATTTACAAGTCAAATTAAAAGAACCCCCTGTTCCTAAGGCTCCTGAAAATTATCTCAAATCCTTAAATGATATTCAGCATTTTAATAAAAATGAATGGTGTGAGGTTAGGTATTCGGAAGTGCAGAAGTTATATAATCACAGTCCCGGTTTTACTGAGCTAGAGATCAACGAAGAAATTAAACCATATGATTCCTTAAGACATTTAGCTTTGGCTGACAAAGCCTATGGTGCTCTAACCTTTTGTGCACTTAAACAGCGAGAGGTATTACAAACTAGCATGACTGATCTTTTATCCTGGGCACGTGTCAAAGGTAGTGTAACACCCGATCAGTTACATAACAAAATCTCTGAATTATTTTCGGATGGTGAATATTATAAAGTGTCATCAGATATGATTCAACTTATTTGCGGTCATCGCGCAGAAATAATTCAAATGCGTAGAGACGGAATAATAAATTATATTCGCGATCCTCTTGTTAAGTCTACGTTGCGTAAAATTCCACCTTCCAATCAGCTGGTTTTTAGTCCTGAGCTGCTTTCATCAACGTTGGAAAAGAGCGGAGGTGTTAAGAAGACCTTCCTACCTCCAAATAAAACAAGTGGCTTCAAACCTACTTCGCAAGTAGGATTTAAGAAGACCACTCGCTACCCTCCGCAGGGGTCAGCTTATTATAGGGCACCCTCGCAGGGTGCCCGCCAAGCGTGCTGCACTATGCCATGCTTCCAGCCCTCGCAGGGCTGTGGCCACAACCATACCTCACAGAGGTCGGGTCAATGCCATCCCACGCAGGGAACCGACAACAACAATAAAGGAACACGTGGGCCTAGCCACAACTATCATGGGCCCTTTCGTTCACGAGGAACTCACCAGCAGCCTAACAGACACGAGACAAGCAGAAATAATAAAAAACGGACTTCAGCCACCGAATATCCCCCAGGTGGAAAGAGAAGTAGGTTTTGACAGACAGGACTTCAGAGCGGGCCAGTTAACGTTCTATGCCGATCGATGGAAGGAACTGGGAGCACCAAAAACCCTTCTTCGCATAATAAAAGGTTATCGCATACCTTTCATCAAAAAACCACCTCTAATGATACCCAATGCACAAAGCCCATTTCAAACAAAGGTATCCGAGGCAATGTCAACTATCATATCTCATATGATAACGCAAGAGGTGCTAGAGGAAGTTTCGCATTCTCCGAGTTTCCTGTCCTCAATGTTTCTGGTCCCCAAAGCCGATGGCACCAACCGGCCTATTTTCAACCTAAAGAATCTGAACGATTTTGTTTACACGGAGCCATTCAAGCTCATAAATGTGTTTCGTCTCCCAGACTTCCTCCAACCAAACGACTGGCTTTGCAAAGTGGACCTGTCACAGGCTTACTTCAATTTGCCAATACACCAGTCGCACAGAAGATTCCTACGTCTAATTTACAAAGGAAGGTTGCTAGAAATGACCTGCCTTCCTTTTGGCCTCAGCACAGCGCCCAAAGTCTTTGCGAGTCTAACAAATTGGGTAGCACAGACACTAAGAGACGAGGGCATTCGAATACTCGTTTATTTAGACGACTTTTGCGTGGTGCACCAGGACCATCGGGTCCTGCGAGTGCACGTCCAAATAGTATTAAATCGCCTACACTACCTGGGGTGGCAGACGAATTATCAAAAATTCTGTAACCATTCCGTGCAAAAGTCTCGTATTTCTAGGTGTTCTATGGAATCCATGGACAAACGAGAGATCATTGCCACACGAAAAGATCACAAAAATAAGAGAAAACGTGCTGGATCTGTTACACAAACACATAACGACGTTGAAAGCACTACAAAGCCTGGTAGGACTTCTAAACTTCGCCAGTTTCGTGGTACCAAAGGGCAGACTTCACTTTCGGGACGCACTTTTGTTTCTAAACAAAATGCTAAAAGAAGACTGTGTCAGTGCAATTTTACCTATAGAAGTAAAGGAGGACCTAAATTGGTGGCTACTAAATTGTCATCGGGCCTCTCTGATTCATAACCCGCCACCGTCACATTTTCTGACCACAGATGCGTCGGATGTAGCTTGGGGGGCTCAGCTCGATGGATACGCACTATCGGGACCGTGGACAGATCAAGAGCAACAGCTCCATTGCAATCAAAAGGAGATGCTCGCAATACTAAAGGCCATACAAGAGCGAGGCCCGACCATGTTAAAGTCTACAGTTCTAGTTCAGTGCGACAACAGCACTGTTGTAGCCTTTTTGAGGAACGAAGGGGGACCAGGTCTCCTTCATTGCTAAAACTCACGAAAGAGATTTTTCAAATGCTGGACCAGTACCAAATCAACCTGAAAATCCAGCATATTCCAGGAAAATACAACTGTCACGCAGACCATCTTTCTCGTCATCGGCTCCCTCCGGAGTGGCATCTCTTACCCCAGTGTACGGAGAAGATTTTCATAAAGTTCGGAGTTCCAGTGATAGATTTATTTGCGTCAGAACGAGCAAAAGTCGTGATGAATTATGTATCACTGGATCAGAACGACATTCAAGCAATGTACCACGATGCGTTCTCCCAAAACTGGACTTACCCACTAGCTTGGGTGTTTCCTCCACCTTACCTAGTGCCCAAGGTACTAGCTCACCTCAACTCTGCGTCGGGCGTCTTTCTAATAGTAGTCCCGAGGTGGGAGAGAGTATTTTGGAGAGCAGACCTAAAAGCCCGTGCGTTAGCTCCTCCATTCACAATCCGGAAACTACATTCACAGCTGATAGATACGGTGACAGGCCTCCCACCCCCAAGAGTCCGGGAAATGACGTTAGAAGTATGGAAATGTGGGGGTGGTCCCAGACCTTAGCTGAATGGACTGAAGCTCAGTTACAGCTCTTAAAATCCTCTTGGCGGTCATCAACCAAAAAGACTTATCAAGTAGCATGGAATAGGTGGCTCACATGGACAAAAAAGCATAAATTCAACCCCTTCCAACCAACAGGTCAAGTTTTGGCTCGTTTCCTTGCAGATTTAAGCCTTATAGAGGATTTAGCTTATAAAACTATTTTATTACACAAATCAGCGGTTTGCACGCTAAGTAACCCTGACGAATCTGCTAAATTAAGTTCCCACGTTTTAGTTTCTCATATACTAAAGTCCATTGCTTTAAAAAACCCAGTAGCTCAAAAATCTGTAGTCTGGAACGTTGACAAACTAGCAGAATATATGGGAAGCTATTCTGTAGACGCGAATAATGTATTTGCTACTTGTAGACATACGGCAGCTTTATTACTCCTTTGTTCCGGCAGAAGAGTTCACGATCTAACTTTACTAGCTGTAGATTCAAAACACCTGTCAGAAAATAATGATTATCTAATTCTATGGCCAAAATTTGGATCCAAAACTGATACTGCTGATTATAGACAGTCTGGTTGGAGACTATCTCCTAATCCTACTAACGAGAATTTAGACCCTATACTTTGGGTGAAACGAACTATAGCTATACTAAAAGATAAACGCCAGTCAGGATGTATTAATAATCTGTTTCTTAATTTTAGAGGAAAATCTAGGGTCGCTTCTCGTACAGTCATAGCGGGGTGGGTCAAATCTCTGTTGTTAGAAGCAGGTGTAAATGCTTCGCCGGGCAGTCTAAGGTCTGCTGTAGCCTCTAGGAACTGGGTTAATAACTATTCCATAGACGAAATACTCTCTAGAGGTAATTGGCGATCGCAGAATACCTTCACCCGTTTTTACTGTAGAGAAGTGATGGCCTGTATGCCAACCACTTCTAGTTGTAATGTATCTAGAACGTTTAATCCTATTACTTAAATAAGTTACACAGAGGTGTCATTTTTTTTTTGTATTACTGTCCTAAGTATGTTTATGATTCTTCTTAAGAAGTGTTAGAAATGTTAATATTTGCTATGTTGCATAATTTTCTAGAAACAAATTAAGGTAACTTCTATTCAGTCTATCCTATAATGTGATTACTAATTTAAATAGTTAGTGAGGTATAAATCAAAATTTAGTTCATATTATTATATTGAAAAGAATAGTTCCTTGATAATCATTTTCTTTAATAAGTAGGTATCTATTACCTATTATAATTATATTTTTGTATGTTTATGATGTACCTTTGTATGTACTGAATAGTTTATTCAATTAAAGTGTAATTCTCTTTAAGCGCATCTAGTTTAATTAATAACTATATCCACGTTCACATTGGCGTCATATCCCACCAGGTGATAACAAACACGTCTCAATCTAGTAAGCTTCAAATAACGGTCAAGTGTTTAATAGCAGTGTTTTACCTAAAAATAAAACACATATTAAATACTTACCTTATTTGAAGCTCACATTTAATTTCTACCTGGTGAAGATTTTCGACACAATGATCAGCGATTCACTGCCATGACCAACCCCACATCTGGCAGCGCCACCTGGTGAGTAAACTGGATGTGCGAAAGAGACGGATAGATATAAGCAAGGGAAAGAGCAAAAGAGAGGGAAATATAGCGGAAAGTCATAGTGCCACTCTCAATCTAGTAAGCTTCAAATAAGGTAAGTATTATGTATTATATATGTGTTTTATTTTTAGGTAAAACACTGCTATTAAAACACTCATGTGATACTATGAAAATTAAACCCACATTCGTGTTTTAATACCCCTTATTATACAACAGTTGCATAAATAACTATTAAAGAGTGTGCACAATAACTATAACGCCGCTTATTTTAGAATAAAGGAATATATTAACGTATTTGCGAATAAAATACGACAATATTACTAAAATATTTTGGGTAGGTACACATCACACGTTTTTCTTTAAATACCCGCTTCCTAATATGAAGATAAGTACTTATTTAAGGCCTATTCAAACCTGAGCGATATTCGCTGCCGCTGTGGGTAGAGGTACATACCGCGCGGGTTTCGTACATACCGCGCGGGTTTCGCTCAGGTATTTAGTATCGAGTACCGCGGCTAGAGCGACCTGAGCGATATTCGCTGCCGCTGTGGGTAGAGGTACATACCGCGCGGGTTTCGCTCAGGTATTTAGTATCAAGTACCGCGGCTAGAGCGACCTGAGCGATATTCGCTGCCGCTGTGGGTAGAGGTACATACCGCGCGGGAGCAGCGGCATGCATCCCGCCCCTCACTCCGCAAGCGGGGTTAACATGACAACAGTTACGCACGATATTCCTTAGCGAAAGGACGCGTTTGCAACATGGCGTCATCGAAACGAACGAATAACGATTCATTTATTGAGATGGTGAAGTGCAATCCAGTTTTATATGATATGTCGCTTACGGATTATAAAAATATATTTATGAAAAATAAAATATGGGATGAGATAGGAGAAAAATGTAACATAAGTGGAGATTTTTTGATTTTTTTTATCTTTCAATTGGGTACTAAATACGACTACCGCCATTAAAGAAGTTGACAAATTGTGTACGTACCCTATCGCCTGAAAGTTGCAAAGTTTCAAAATTTTGATATTCATTGTTCATTGCATTATTTTGTTGAGTAGTAAAATACATATTTTGTAAGTACGGGGTATTGCAAGTTTTAGAGCGTAAATAATTATGAGTACGCATGTTGCTTTTATCACTTTGTTAGCTGTAGACACTTTTAAGTGCATGGGTTTGAAATATATTCGCCATTTTTAAGCCAGTAATCCAAATGCATTTTCAACAACGCGTCTAGCTCGGCATAGGCGCTCATTGTATTTTCCTTTCTTCTATCAACCCTAGAAACTCTTTGATTGAATGGTTTCATTACATGTGCTTGCAATCGGAATGCCTCGTCTCCTATTAACACATGAAGTGTGACGTCAAGAGTGTTTCTGCTTCACAATTCAAATTTCTATAACATTACTATACTGCAACAGTTTTTTTTTTACGATACGCAAAACATGACGTCGTACACTTTTTCCACTATTTTCTGCGCACTGATAATATAAGCTTTACACATTTCCATTGCCTTCTTCACGTTCTCGCCTTCCCGACGGCCGCAAGCGCATTTTTCTTATAAAATCGGATTCTACATGTTTTTTGACCCACTTTTTCTGCCTGTCCTTCAGCTTCTTCCATATACATATATGACTAGCTGACCCGACAGACTTCGTTCTGTTAAAAGCTATAGTATAAACTCCACTACTCTACCCTACCCTACCCTACCTACCCTACCTAACTACCTACCTACCTACCTACCTACCTACCTACCCTACCTACCTACCTACCTAATTTTTTACGAAAAATTAGGGTAGGGTAGAGTAGGGTACCCTACCCTAATTTTCCGTAAAAACCATAAAAAATAATAATAATAATAACGTAAAAACCATCCTTGGACTTCAACGAACATTAAAAAAAAAGAATTGGTTAAATTGGTCGTTGTTGAGTTATAGCGTCAGGATGGAAAACCCGACTTATTTTTATATAGTAGATTACTGCAACGGTCATTCTTGTCAAGGCCGACGCAATTAATATATTATTCATCTGGATGTGAGATTCAACAGTAGTATTACTTCCTCCCGACGCATTCTGTGATATTATCACCTCCTTATCCTCGTTTTTGGAATAAGTCTTTCCCATTTTTGAGTCGATATACGCGTCTTGCTATGCTCAATGTTTCCGAAGTTATCATCATTTTATACATCGCCGATATTCAAACGTTCTTATTCAGTGCACCGAGGCACACAGGAATTCGTCTAATTGCACTATTCGCCCAATACGCGAAACCGAGTGTCGCGTAGGTATGAATCCTACACCGCGCTCGCGCATGGCACGGTCGCCATGAAGTGTGTGGGTTGCGGGAAGACAATGTGCTAGGAATTACTTATCTGTTAACAAATACCTGAATTCACAGTTCTGTTACCATTTCACCATTTACCATGCCCTGAGGTTTGTTCGTTCATTTATCAGTTATTTTGTCGATGACTGGGAATTCCTCGGTATTTACTTGGGAAGGTCGCTCAATAGTGACGTTAAATGAATGTAAGTATGCGACAAAGAATTAGCAATTTAAGCCTCTTTGGCATAAGAACTTTATACCGATGGCACGCGTGTGTGTATTGTTATCGATAATAGTAATATTGACAAATATGTTCGAAGGGGATTCCTCGGGATTTACTTGGGAACGTTGCTCACTGCTCAGTAGTGATGCTAAATGAATGTAAGCGACAAAGAATTAGCAATTTAAGATACTTTGAAATAAGAACTTTGTTCCGATGGCACGCGTGTGTGCATTTTCGATAACAGTAGGTAATGACAAATGTGTTCGAAAGTATTCTAGGAAGTGGTTAGGACGAAGAAGGAAGAAAGCCAGATGTTTGATTTGTTTGTTTACTACCGACCGACTGGCCGACCGACGCGACGGCAGTACTGTACCTGGCTACTTTATTTGACATTTGTGCTCGTGTAACAGTTTAATACTTTTTGAGTATTTTTCGTTAGTTGACAAGTGATAAAATGTTGAGTGCAAAAAGAAGAAAAACCCTTGAATTATGGAACTTCTTTGAATGTGTCGACTCTCGCTATGCCTCTTGTAATTCTTGCAAGCAAAGGCTGGTTTATCAGTCATCCGTAAGTAACCTAAAATTCAAGCATCCTGGGATATCTTTGGATATGGCTAGAGCAGGAGTAGCATCACCTAACAAAAATCAGCAAACTGGTCTTTCTTCCCCTCCAACTGTAGCAGTACCTAGCCAAAACACAAATGCCTCAAACTCCAACAACGAATACTCCTATGTCGACTAGTTCAACATATTTCCTCCTCGGTCCTTTTGGAATGTGGCCCAATTATAGATAGTCACACGAGCGATAATTTGGCTGCACACACAACAACAGATCAATGGGAAATAACGCATACAATTTTATTGGTTGTATCTGACAATGCAGCAAATATTGTGGGTGCCATTAAAAACATATTTCATTGGAAACATTTAGGTTGTTACGCGCACAGTTTGAATTTAATCATACAAAAAGCATTGAAACATGATAAAGCAAAAACAGTCATCGAAAAAATGAAGGCAATAGTTTCTCATTTTAAGAGGGGTAATTAGTCCAACGAAAAATTAATGAAATATCAACAACAAATTGGGATTTCACAACCCAATGATACCAGATGGAACTCCACATATTACATGCTTAGCAGATTCATAGAACTAGAGGATCCTATTAAACATACCATCCATGGCTCTTATTAATGTGCAGCTTCCAATGCTATCAGCAGATGAATGGATAATTTCTAAACAGCTGTGTAAGATTTTAAAACCATTCGAAGGAACAACCAGAGAAATGAGCGGTTATTAAATTTAGTTTAGTTTGTGAACAAGAGAATCTGCACCAATATCAGATAGAAGAACACGACGAGGTGTCAGAAAAGTGAAGCCGTGGAGGATGGATCCTAGATTACCAAATAAAATAAAGACTTAAATGATTATATTTTATCTTTACTATTTTATGTTTAACATAGTTTTTCCTATCAAACTTAATCATATTTTTTTAATTCTTTATATTGACAAAAAAAAAATAAAAAGTAAAAAAATACATACTGCCAATACTAAAATAATGTTATAATAAGGTTGGTCGGTCCACAACATGAAACAATTAATATTTCTAAACACAAACCTGTGATTTCATTAAGAATAAAAAAGAATCCTTCCATAATGTTTACTCATTTACTTCTTTTCCTACAGCATTAAAAGTTAGTTAATTAATTACTTATGGATCTGAAATACAGAGTGGCCCATAAGTCCTTTAAAATGTAAATTTCGAATAAAATGCATAAGACGCGCGGGAGGGGCGCGGGCGGGGCAAAAACAGTACGTTCGGTTTCTGGGAAGTCAGTCGCCATGGAGCGTTTCACCGGTGCAGACCGTGCTTTTTGTGTGCGCGAGTTTTATCGGAACAATTTTTCGACAACCATTGCTCGGCGTAAACCTGTAAACACCGCGAATATGAAAAAAAAGTTGCAATGGAACACCGCTAATGAGAAAGTGTGACTTTAACGATAATTTATTAATACAATGCAAGAAATTTTGATATGTTTTATATTCAATTACTATTAACCAATATATTTAATATCACTTAAAGCATTTCTGCTTCCAAATAATTCGAAAAGTCTAATAAAAACATTCAAATTACGCTTACTTAAACCTCCGCCGCAAAGAATGTATGGCGACTGATGCACATTCGCGGTGTTTATGCCAAACTAGCCAATCACGCCAAACTAGGCATTCGCAGTGACACAAATTTTGAATTCTAGCCTGTGATTGGCGAGTTACCTTGAATGCGATTGTTGCAATCAACGGGTGAATTTTTTCTCCATCCAATAACATTCAAAAATGAACATCGGAAAGGGTAAGAGCTTTGCTTACTTTTGCTGACAAGGGGGATGGGGGGTAAATAATTGTAATAAATCTGCTTACGTAATATTTGAACGGCCCCCTACGTAAGCGACCAGATGAGACGCATTACGACTTAATGCGACACAAAACTCCACGCGACGAGTGTTCTAGCTAGTGCCACCAAGACGCCTCAGGACAAGAGGAAATAATTGATTGATTATTTTACAACACTATAGTGTTGTAAAATAATCAATCAATAATTTCCTCAAAAAAAAAAATTCGATCCATCCATAAATATTCGATACTATCGACTAATGGATATAATTCACTCGATGTATCGATATAAGCGATAGTATCAAAATTATCAATTATTAGGTAATCGATGGCACGATTTTTATTTTCTCAGGTGAGTTTTGGCGTCAGTTTACAAACGGATTGTAAAGATGAAGCTAAAGAAGCCTTGATTTCTTGTTGAAGCCAATAAATGCATCGTGGAAAATTCCATTTTTTTTTTTTTTGTAATAAGTGGCATGAATGCAGAACAAAAAGCTGCGCTTCTGACAGAAGCGATCCATTTGGTTGAAGAAGCTGGTGTAAACGTCAAAGCCATTACATTTGACGGCTGTCCAGCTAATATTACTGTGGCTAAAAAGTTTGGCTGTTCGTTTGAAGTTGATCAACTAAACTCCACCTTTAAAAATCCCTGTAATACTGCAAAAATAGCTGCCTTTTTAGATCCGGCACACATGATCAAGTTAGTGCGGAATACAAGCATTTCTCAAGCGTAAAATGTGCCGCATGTGCTCGAAAGCGCAAAAAAAAACCAATTGCTGATTTCCACTTTGATTAGTCCTCAACAGGACCAAAGTTTAATTAATGTTCAGATTGGTTTTTCCGGAAAGCCTAATCGATCACTTGATTTATTGTAAAAATAAATATGGTAAAAAAACTTACTACTCAAGATGGGCCATGCACTAGGAACAGTCGTCACTATAAATTTGGACCTGTGGATAGGCAGGCAATGTTATCTGTTTTAGACTTAATTCATCGCTTATATTAAAACACCGCGACCGCGAACATGTATTTTTTCCGATATTCATTTTTGAATGTTATTGGATGGAGAAAAAATTCACGCGTTGATTGCACCAATCGCATTCAAGGTAACTCGCCAATCACAGGCTAGAATTCAAAATTTGTGTCACTGCGAATGCCTAGTTTGGCGTGATTGGCTAGTTTGGCATAAACACCGCGAATGTGCATCAGTCGCCATACATTCTTTGCGGCGGAGGTTTAAGTAAGCGTAATTTGAATGTTTTTATTAGACTTTTCGAATTATTTGGAAGTAGAAGTGCTTTAAGTGATATTAAATATAATGGTTAATAGTAATTGAATATAAAACATATCAAAATTTCTTGTATTGTATTAATAAATTACCGTTAAAGTCACACTTTCTCATTAGCGGTGTTCCATTGCAACTTTTTTTTCATATTCGCGGTGTTTACAGGTTCAACTACGGACAAAACATGAGCAGTGCATTCAACACATCGTCAGATAGTGAGGATGATACAGAATTCGAGGAGCTGTGTAAATTATCAAATATTAAATACAATAAATCTAGTAACCATAAACCTACTTTAAACATGGTTCCTCTGCAAAGCAGTACACAGGCCGAAAATACTACCAGACAACTTTTAACACAGCAGCCAGAAAATAGCATGCAAGTGGTTACGATTAGTAGGATCATACATCCCAATGAAGATAATGAATACTGTAAATTCATTAAAATGATTGTAGCTAACGATACACAAAATGTTTACAAAGTCCGTACAGAGATACTGAAAAATATTTTCAAATTAAATTCATTGGCGATAAAATGTACGTTAAATTGTGAATGAAACGTTGCATACATTTTCGAAAAGATATTGTTGGATATAATATATAGTGCAGAGTAGGAGAATATTGTACAAATTTTAACTGTCCTGTAACATGACAAAGCTTGGCGTGCCAAATACCTCCGCCGTATACGTCAAAATGATGCACTGGGTGCTGATAAGAAGCCCGTCATCTATTTGGATGAGACATGGATCCACTCTCATTGCACTGTTGGCAAGTGTTGGTAGTCTAGTGACAGCACTGGGGTCAAAAATACAAGTGCTGGACCTCGATGGATCATTGCCCATGCCGGAGGTGAAAATGGATTCATGGACGGAGCCTTCCTGATTTTCAAAACTAAGATAAAAACTGGCGATTACCATGACCAAATGAACAGCGAAAATTTCATGAAATGGTTATCTCAGCAGCTGTTACCAAACATGCTCAAAAACTGCCTAGTTGTTATTGACAACGCTCCGTACCACAGCTTAGAACATAATAAGCCACCTAATATGAACGCAAAGAAAGCAGAATTACGGGCGTGGTTGTCTGAACAAAACGTTGAATATGACAACAATTTTACAAAAGCCGAGTTGAATAGCGCACTAGCGGCTAGGCTGCAGCAGCCAGGTCGCGGCGGTCATTGAGACAGATACATTAGTATGAAATTGCCATAGAGCACGTGCACCTAGCCGCACGCGGCCAGCGGCCACACCAAGCCGCAGCGGCCAGCGAGATCGAAGCGACGCATTTGCGGCCCGTGTTCAGTCGCTGGCCGCTGCGGCCACTGAGATCAATTCCATTGTAATTAAATCACCAGTTGGTGTGCGTGCACTCAGTGGCGGATTAACGTATAAGCACTACAAGCACGTGCTTGGGGCCCCTGTTCTCCAGGGGCCTCCATCCTCTGCTGGCGTTTCATTTTATACCTACATTTTATCGAGATTCATCCACAATATGTCCGAAATCACAAGGCGCGAGCAGTCCGGGAGTGACCCTTCATACACCCCCGCAGGACCCTGCCCACTGCGCGCCCCGCCCGCACGTCGCGTCGCGCCGCGAGACCGAGTGAGTTGTCTTTGCATTGCAAATGATAGCGCCCATACGCATTACCGCACGTACTTACCTACTTTATTTACGGAGTGGCTTTGATTGAAACTACACTTATCGTTACCCCACACAAAGTTTTCAGGTAAGTACTATATATATACACGTATAAAGAATATGGCCTTTTTCAACAATAATTCTAACTTTATGTTTCATAACTAAACTTCGAAAAGTCCCTCAACTTTGACGAACAACTGTCACCACACTTTTCACAGCTTTTTTACATTTTTACTAAAATAATAAATTCACAAAAACACCGTAATTCACCAAAAAAAATGAAAAAGCATGGAACCTCTTGAACATACCTAAACTTGGAAGTATATGAAATGTCACTTTTTGATGTACAGGTATGAAACCTATGCCAATCCATAGAAAATATTATTTAAAACAACAATTATTGTTTGAAAAACTGTCGTAAATCTCATACTTTCTGAGACATTGCAGTTTGAAGTCGTAAAATAAAACAGCAACCAACAGTTGACAGCGCGCGCCGCGCACTTCCCGCGCCTCGCTCCGTCAGTCAGTCGCCGGCGCAATAGGTACCAACTACTACCTACCTACCGTCCGAGTATCGTATTATTTGATTTTATAACTTCACACTGAAATATCTCGGAAATGATGAGATTTACGTCATTTTTTCAAAGAGTAATTATTGTTTTAGATAATATTTTCTATCGATTGGCCTAGGTTTCGATTGACCTGTACACCAAAAAAAAAATACATTTCATGTACTTCCAAGTTATGTTTGGCTTCATACAAAAAGGTTCGATGTCTTTTGCACTTTGTTTATTACTTTGTAATAACCTACACTGCCTACACATACGCAATAAAAGCCCCTATTATATATTTTTTTAACTATAACTAATTTATTTCAGGTTCCAGAGGGCACCGTACGTATACAGAAGGTGATATTTGTTATTGATACTAATCATCTATATTAAAAATGAAACGCCATCATCTCAGTGGCGCACAAAAACGCAAACAGGCAGAGCTGAAGAAGAAAAAAACAGATGCACTCCCAAAAATGACATCGTTTTTTCCAACCAATCTGTTAGAATCTGGTAAAGATAATAATGTATGTCAAGAATCTCAATCTTTATCATCTGTTAGAACACAAATTGATAAAAACAGTACTACAGGCACCTCAGATGATCATTTTGATGACGATGAAATAAATAAATTAAAACACCTGTTCCTGTTCCCGATAAATCTGAACCTGTTATTGTTGCGATTCCTGAAGTTTCAAAAATTGAACTCGTCAATTCCAATAAAAAGACAGATGCTGGGCTGTGGACGGAATTTTCTGAGGAAGATATTTGCTATTGGATTGACCACGGTCCAGAAAATTGTCAGCACCATCAGGGCCCATTTCATGAATCGCGCCGTACATATGCTAGTGGTAAAAGTGTCCGTTTTTGCACACCACGACTATTTTTCGGTAAAAAAGCTAACGGTGAAACATATAAACGGGAATGGTTACTGTATTCAAAAACAAAAGGATCTTTGTATTGCTTTGTTTGCAAGTTGTTTGGTAACAAATCCATCGCCACAGCGCCGAGCCAATTTGCAGCTGACGGATTTAGTGATTGGCGCAACGTAATTGCAATTGAGCACCATGAAAATAGTTCAGCTCATAAGGACTTTATGCTAACTTATTTGAGTCGAAGACAAGGTCTAGGGATAACCAAAAATCTAGAGGCACAAGTGAAAGAAGAAAGAAAATATTGGCAAAATGTATTGCAACGAGTTATTGCAGTTATACAAACGCTTGCAGAACGTGGTTTGGCCTTTAGGGGACATGATGAGTCTTTTGGATCTATAAATAATGGGATTTTTTTGGGTTTACTTGAACTTGTGGCTCAATTTGATCCATTTTTAGCAAGCCATATTGCAAGATATGGAAATAAAGGGAAAGGCAACCCATCATATCTATCGAAAACAGTATGCGACGAACTTATCGATTTAATGAGTGATAAAGTTCACAAAGTGATTGTCGAAGAAATACAATCAGCTGGGTACTTCAGCCTCTCAGTGGACTCCACGCCTGACCTATCACATACGGATCAACTAAGTATTATTTTGAGATACGTATCGCCGTCTGATGGTATGCCCGTGGAACTATTTCTAACGTTTTTAAATTTAAAAAGTCATACCGGAGAAGAGATAGCAAATATAGTACTCAGTTATCTAGAGGGTTGCAAAATAGATATTGCAAAGTGCAGAGGACAATCATATGACAATGCTGCTAATATGTCAGGACGATACAAAGGAATGCAGCAAAAAATTTTAGAGCATAATAAATATGCTGTATTTATACCATGCGCTGCACATACTCTAAACTTGATTGGTCGCAGTGCTGTTGATTGTTGTACGATCGCAGTGAATTGTTTTTCAATTGTGCAGTTGTTATACAATTTTTTTTCGGCTTCTACTCAGCGTTGGGCAGTTTTAAAAGAATTAATAGGCAACGATAGCGTTCTGAAGTCGCTGTCGGACACTCGTTGGGAAGCTCACGCTGTAGCTACGAGTGCAATATTACAATCCTATCCGAAAATTTTGGATGCTTTAGATGAAATTGCTGAGGACACAAACCAAAAAGGTGAGACCAGGTTAGAATCACAAAATATTTCAAACAAAATGCAAGATTTTGAGTTTATATTTATGCTCACTTTGAGGAATGCTATTCTAAAAGTTTTTCATCGCACCAGTAAAGGACTCCAAGAAGAAGGATTAGATCTTAAAACGTGTTCCAATTTGTATCATTCTTTATCGGGTCATCTCGTTGAAATGAGGAATCAATTTGAAAAATTTGAAGGCGAGGCAAGAAAAATTTTTCCTAATGGGGAATATAAGGAAACTCGAAGACGAATTAGGAAGAAACAAGTAAATGATGGAAATGCAGAGGAACTTGATTTGAATCCTAGAGACAAATTCCGCATTGAGACTTTCAATGTAATAATTGACACACTTAATGCTCAAATGCAAAGAAGAGGTGATGTATACCACGAAGTTTCACAAAAGTTTTCATTTCTTGCGGATCTAAATAAGTCATGTTCAGAATATGAAAAAGATATCCAATTGCTCTTAGAATCTTACCCAGAAGACTTCAATGAAAACTTCCTCGGCGAATTTAACCATTTTCACAAATATGTTCGAATAAAATATGAATTTTCAGAAATAAAGGTCACCCATTCCGATCTATATGAAATGATTATTAAAGATAAAGTAAAGTGCGTTTTCCCAAATATAGAAGTGGCGCACAGTGGAACGAATGTATGGGAGCGGTTGGACGTAGACATGTCCGAAAAAAAAGAGTAAAATTATGCCAAACTAATGATGCCATCTTATTCGATTACTTAATGCCTTCATAACTTGTGGTGATGAATTTCTTCATAACTCCCATATTTCGGGAGTAATTTGAGAAAATGTGAAATTTTACTATGAAAATGAGTGTATCGAGCTCTCTCCCTCCTGATTCCGGGCTTGTTTCAAGTAGCGGTCTCTAATATCATAATGCTAATACTAAGAGCTATATTTAATACTAAGACACATAGTGCGCCAAATGTGCACTTTCTGGGATAAAGAGTGATGTTTATTTTATAACACAATTTTTTTATTTTTTGTTTATTTTGTTGATTAAAACCGTTTTTCTAAAGGTTTACCTTATTACAATAACATTTCTGAGCAGCCAATTAGAGAAGATATAAGCTAATTAGGATATATAATTAGGGACTTAAGGTTTACATATAAAACTGATGCACTAATGATTACTGATAAGAACATTGCTATTATTTAATTACTAAATGGCTCTTAATACACTAATTTAGCATGCATCATTTACTAATTATCACAATAACTAATTACCTTGCAATATTTAACAAAGGATACCTGGGATACCTGGATTTTATATAAATAGGTCACTATTAGTAACTTTAAAATCAGTGTTGATTTACACCTCGTTGTATCCAAGCTAATCTCGCAATGTATTTTCCAAATTTTAATACAAATCTTGATATTCACGTTGCTTTATGCGCACGCGCACATAAAGATTTACGCGACTTTAACTATTTGTTCAGTGTTTTAAAAGATAACAGTTGTGTTCAGTTATGTGAAAGTGCTGAAACAAGTTTAAAAGACTGGTGTCGTCGATTTTGCTACCGCATTTATGCAAAATGGACACAGTCTGGAAGAAGCACAGATAAGTTTCGGAAGAAACATGAGATTTGGCTACAGGCTGCAATTCAATGGCCGGAATTACAGAATGAAAATATGGAACCTTCTACAGAAAATATAAGTGACGTCATCGAGCCCATAATTTCTCCTGCTAAATCTGATGCTTCAACTTGTACACATCCTAGTCCTCGTAAATCTTTTGAGGACCTTAGTAACCGGCAAAAAAGAAGACGCACTGAAGATAGTCTTTCATGCAGCAGTAGCAGCGCTGAAATTGTGTTTTCGGCCGAAAGGGCGCTTCAAAAGGCAGGACAAAGCGATACAGCTTATGTTATGAAATACTTGACGGAGAATCCAGAAGAGGCCTCAAAAATCAAAGCCTTCATTGAAGGTAAATCAATTCAGGTACGGGAAATATCCCCTTTGAAGGCATTGGCTCTTTATGTATCGATGAACTTATCGAAATGGCGCTATAACACTCTTCGGGATTTCAACACTCAAGAAGGAGCTCTTCAATACCCGAGTTACTACATGTTGGTTAAAGAAAAAATTAAGTGCTATCCGGCCAAAGAAGATCTCACAGTTACAGAGAGCTCTGCAAAAATCAAATTACAAGCCTTGATGGATTTAACCTCAAGGAGACTTATTAGGTCGTTAGAAACCCCTGTTGATCCCAATCAACAGCTCGTATTGACCAGCAAATGGGGTTTTGACGGATCATCTAGCCAAAGCATTTATCATCAAAGGACGAGTGAAGATGAGCAAATCGATCTTGCTAGTAATTTTATGATTAGTCTTGTACCACTGCGGCTCGTCTCAAAAGGTGTAACAATTTGGGAAAACGAGCGACCATCTTCCACTTCATTTTGCCGGCCAATATTGTTTAAGTTTATAAAGGAAACCAAAGAAAATGTGCAGAGAGAGATGGCTGAAATCGAAGCAGAGATTGAAGCCTTAACTCCATCCACCATCACTGATGGAATTAGTGTCAAACACCAACTGCTGTTGACAATGATTGATGGTAAAATTCATTCCATTATATCCAATACAGCAGCTTCAGTGTGTGACATATGCAAGGCTTGTCCTAAAGAAATGAATAATTTAGAGTTAATCAAAGATAAACACGCAAACGAGGACATGTATAAATATAGCTTAAGCACCCTTCACGCTTGGATTCGCTCAATGGAATGCTTATTACACATTTCCTACAAATTAGACATAAAATCATGGCAAGTAAGGGGTGATATAGCAAAAAGGCAAGTTGATGACAGGAAGAAAAGAGTTCAAGAGGCTGTAAGAAGAGAAACGGGCTTACTTCTCGATGTTGTGAAACAAGGCAGTGGATCCACCAACAATGGCAACTCGGCAAGGAGATTTTTTGAAAACTACACTAAATCTGCTGAACTGACCGGAATAGATGCTATGCTTTTAAGAAAAATCTGTGTGATCTTGCAGTGTATTTCATCAGGAGAGAAGATCAACGTAACTAAATTCCGAGAGTTCTGCTTTGATACTGCTAAGCTTTACGTGGAGTTATACCCATGGTATTATATGCCTTCTTCACTTCATAAAATTTTAATGCATGGGCCAGACATAGTTCAGAACATGTCAATTGTGCCCATTGGTTTTCTATCCGAAGAGGCATCTGAGGCTAGAAATAAAGATTTTAGAAAATATAGAGAGGGGCATTCTCGAAAGCATAGCAGTATCTCATGCAATGAAGATATTATGCACAATCTTTTACTGTCTTCTGATCCACTTGTTACAAGTATCCGTCCAAAAGGAAATAAGTTTGTAAAAAAATCTTCTTTTAAGGAATTTTATGAGCTTACGGATTCTGAGAAAAGTGATATCGAATTTGTTAACATAAATGATTTAGCGGACATCGATTCTGAATTTGAATTAATTGATGATGATGATGATGACGAAGATAATTAAATGATGTTATTGTTTTAAAATGTGTAACTTAGTAAATTAGAGCTTACATCTTAATTATTTATTGTACTTTTAATGAAACTAGGTAATTTATTATCAACTTACTTAAAAGTCATACTCTCATCAGTTCTTGTGAATATTTTTGTTAATATATATTTCTGTATATATATAATATATTTATAGACCTCTTAATAAGTCTGTCTGCGGTTTAAAGTAAATACAAATGGGGAAAAAACGTTTTTTTTTTTAAATTTTCATTTCCTTTTGTCCCAGAAAGTGCACATTTGGCGCACTATGTGTCTTAGTATTAAATATAGCTCTTAGTAATAGCATTACGATATTAGAGACCGCTACTTGAAACAAGCCCGGAATCAGGAGGGAGAGAGCTCGATACACTCATTTTCATAGTAAAATTTCACATTTTCTCAAATTACTCCCGAAATATGGGAGTTATGAAGAAATTCATCACCACAATTTATGAAGGCATTAAGTAATCGAATAAGATGGCATCATTAGTTTGTCATAATTTTACTCTTATTTTTCGGACATGTCTACGTCCAACCGCTCCCATACATTCGTTCCACTGTGTGGCGTTTAGAATCTTTCACAGCTTAATGATTACTAACTGCTCTGCTGAACGATCCTTCTCACAACTAAAAAGATTAAAAAACCCGCAAAGAACAAAAATCCGTCCAGACAAGCTTAATTCTTTAGCATTAATGTGTATTGAGGCAGACATACTTCGTCAGATAAATTTCGACGATGTAATCTCGGAGTTTGCTCTGATTAAGGCAAGGAAAAAAATGTTTTAAGTTTTAAATTATACCTACTACACTTTCTATTTTGATGAACTTTCATTTTATACTTTCTACCTTCCATTCCATTCCTTCCATTTCCATTTAAGCAATAGAGGGCCTACACAGGCTCTGTGCTTAGGGCCTCGGATACTCTTAATCCGCCACTGCGCGCACTAGCCGCGGCGGCCGCACGTATTGTGGAACTACAGCGTGATTTGTGATCATCGCGATATCTTTCAATACGGAAAAATTTATAACCGAGATTGAGACAAGGAGGGCGTTGTGGGACATGTCCTGTGAAGACTACGCCAACCGAGACTTAAAAAGGATGATGTGGGAAGAGATCATAGAAATATTTGGTAATGAAAAATTAAATAGATGGCAAGGTATAATGTAATAACAAATACCAGCTCGCAATTAAGGTGTGCATGTTGTGGAGCTACCTGCACGGAATTTAACAAGCTTGATCTAGTAATAAAAAAGGCAATAAATAAAGAAGCTTTGTTACATGGACTTAGCCCATTGCATGCCTGGATCAGAATCTTCGAATTTTTGCTGCACTTACGAATATAAAAACGACCCAGGCGTACAAAAATGGAGAGTAGCAAAAAATTCTTCCGAAGCTGGTATCGTAGAAAGTAGAAAAAAACGTATCCAAGCTGAAATCCGGCAAAGAATGAGTTTGCTTGTCGATGTCGTACGACCAAATTCAGGTACAACGAATGACGGCAATACTGCGTGCACTGCATTGTCAGATTCCAACCGCAAAACCTTTGAAGAGATTTTGGGAATCAAGGAATGGCTAGTCGAAGATCTACACACTATGCTAGTGGCATTTTCAAAAAATCGATTCCGCAAAATTTCAAGTTTTTTGCCATAATCTGGCTACCAAGTATGTGGAAAATTATAACTGGTTCTACATGTCAGTCACCTAGCACAAAATACTGATACATGGTGCGAACATAATAGATTCCATTTCGTAGCCAATTGGTATGCTGTCAGAACAAGCTGGTGAGTCAAGGAACAAATTTTGGCGTTACGACCGTGAGCACCGCACACGTAGGTTAGATCGTAAAACTACAATACTTGAATTGTTTCATCGAGCGTTAGAATCCTCAGATCCATTAATATCGGCCATGTCCCTTGGAGTACGAAAAAAGAAATTGAAACATTTGACTCTCCCCGAAAAAGTCATTTCTCTTTTAAAACCGTCAACGGAAAATGTTGTTTCATGATCAGTTACCACTAAGTTCCATAGATCGTGATACCAGGGAAATTGCACCAGATGATGAACCCCTTTCACTGCCATCAGAAGAAACTTTAACATTTTCTGATGATGACATCTTGGAATAATACTTTTGAATTTACTTTATACTTTTTAATTTAATTCTACGAAAATTGACAACCCTATTTCCATAGAAATTCCTCAAATACATAGAAACGATTTATCTCCTTTGCCGCATGATTTTAGCTTGTGAAATTTTAGAATATGATTAGAAATATTAGTGAGTATATTATGAGAAAAAAATAAAATGCTACATTGCTATAGTTTTATTTAAAAAAATACATATGTGAAGTCTTACTCTTAGATAATTAAAGCTACAACCCTCTAATTTAATATTTAAATATAAGAAATCCTGCAACATCATTTTCACTTAAAAAAAAAACGTAAGTTTTATATTTTTTGAGTTATCTTCAAATTAAGATTTTCTTAAGGTCATTCTCACTGAAAAATTCATATCAAAATAACTAAGCTAAAATTTTTGGCAAGGCTGTATCATGACTAGATCCGATCTATCTAATAGACACATAAACGAGACATGACCGCAACTCGGCTCCCATAACACACTGTGCACTGCTTCAAAACAACAAACAAAACCCAAAGGAAAAAATGAATTCACAGCCTGCGCCATCAAATTATTGATGGACCTCATAAGGGCCATCAGGCAGGAACAAGATGTGGAGACGGTCATCCTCGATGGCCTATCCACCCTTTTGATACTCTATCATGGATAGGTCATTGAGGGTGGTCCACTGGAACGCCCACAGCCTTCGGGACAAGGTCGTCCCCCTCCGCCACCTCCTACGAGAACAAAATATCGACGTGGCGCTTTTAAGCGAGACGCTTCTAGAATCTGGGGATAGGGTCAGGTTCCCGGGGTATCTCATTTATAGGAAGGATGAAAGGTCGGCTCACAAGACGTACGGACTTCCTGATGGACTCTATGACTCACTATTACCGCCAGTCCACTCTGGCGGTAATAGTGAGGCGTAGAGTCGTCCATCAGGAAGTCCCCTTGCCGTCACTCAGCTCATTTTACGTGCTGGGTGTGCAGCTGCACCTAGCCGGGGAGGACCTACAATTTAATGCCTACTACAAGCCGCCCGGAGCTCATCTGGACCTGACAGAGCTGCGGCGCTTATAAGCACTTCGCAGAAGGCGACCATCCACGCCGGTGACTTTAATTGTAAGCACACAGCGTGGATCGGTAAAATTTTATTTCCATAATTTTTTTAAACTAATATTTCCAAACCACAGTATACCCAAAAATTCCATGATTGTTGGTTTCATCAACCAGAATTAAAGGACTGGTTGCAAGTGGTAGAAAGCTGGTCCAGAAGCTAAGTGCAAATTATTGTGTTACGTCCCTCATCGTGTTAGTAAATTTTACCAAAGGTATAAGAATTAAGCAAAATACTATTATAATTTCGAAACAAGTACCTAGTGAGTTTTTATTGTACCATTTACACCAAAGTATTTGTACAAGCACACAGCACAGCATTTTTTTATTTTTTATTTTTTTTCACTGTAATAAAATGCATGTAAAAAATGATATACTAGCGGTGAAGGTGTTAAAACATATAACATGTATACTTTATGAAAACGAATTCTAAGCCAATGACTGAACATTTCTATCTAGAGAAATGTCTCATGAATTGTCCCTTTGCCAGGTAATGTTATTGTTATTAGGTACCTATTGTAAACATAATCTATAGAGCCATAGTGGTGCCTCATCAATTGCTGTGCTTGATCCAAATTGACCTTTTCAATCATGCTGATAATGCAACTGCATCGATAGTGTAGACCGAGTGTTCATGTGCCTTCCTCCATTTTGACATTATTTTGAGTTGATCAGGTTGACGTCCAATTCGTGGCTTCGACTTTATGACAAGATTTCCACAACATTAGAATAAAAACAACATAGCACAGACCAATGTAACAATAATAACATGGAGAAACTATTAAAAAGCTCGTTGAAACCTGCTGAGACTTACGAGAAAATCTCAATGGTTGTGACATTGACTTGTGAAATTGACCACAACTTCACATCTTTGCCAAAAAACCCAAAAACTACAATACAAAATAAAAACCACACAAACCGTGAGTTGACCGACCTCGACAATAATTATTCATTCCACCCCAAAGAGGTTATAAAACAACTGATCCCAATCTACCTTGTTGTAGTAAACTTAACTCTTGATTATTATAGGAAAACAAGTGAAGGAGCGGATCATCAATATGAACGACTAGATTTTGCGTACTCCGTACTGTCCGTATGGTCCGTACTTGTACTCAAATTGTAAAATTTTGATAGCCACTAAAAGACACTACAAAAGTAAAAAGTAGAACGAAAGACACATTATTTAAAAAATAATAGTTTAAATTATACACTTTGCAAACAACGCTACTGACAATGACATTTTGTAATCGATTAATTATTTCGTTTCTGCTAGTGATGAGCGAGGCGAGTTTGATTCGAGTAACCCGAATCAAATCTTAAACGAATCAAATCGGGTTCAGTTTTTATTTTACCAACTTGTTGGGTTAAAACAATCGATATATCAAAATATCAATATTTTTTCATAAATTATTTGATAAATATAGTCGATGTGACGATGTCTTTAATCATCGTAATGCGATAATCGATATTAATTTGATAGTATTGAATTCGATATATTTTCAAATTCAGTTTAGTATAACTGGTAAGTGTCACTAGTTGATGTATAAAAAAATGATGATTTAAGGTACGCGCTCCTCGACATGAACCGGATAACCTATATGCCGACCGGCACAACTGACCTTAGTCACAATCGAACTCGCGTTTGTGTAGCTCATATGCAGAACGTTAAGTAAAATTACCATAATCGTCTAAATAAGCAGCCACAATGCCTTCCTGTGTTTCAAAATGTGCACAATTATTTCACAAACCAAAAATAATTTCCACGGGATTACTTTCGACTCGTAAGTACGTACGGTGGCCAGCAGGCCAGCACATCAAGTAACCATAAACTGTCAAATTTTCTCGGTCGATTTTGAACTTAATCTTCAACAATTTAAAGTTTAAAATCGTTTGGAGAAATTTGACAGTTTCGTGTAGCTTGATGTGCTGGCCACTGTACACCAAAACTTATTTTCTTTAAAATTCTCCTGAATAATATGGCTTTCTAGGTCGCCATTTGTTTCTGAGTTGATAAGGGTACGCAAGGTTGTAGCCGTACGTACCCTTATCAAGCTATAAATATCCAGTATAAGCTGAATACTCATTGTACGGAAATCCTATACAATGGGAGATTAGCTTATAATGGAAATTTATAGCTTGATTTGTAGCCGTGTGTACCACGTAACAGTGTTAATTATTGCTATTTCGTTCCCGTTAGAGCCCGTGTCATATCTCTCGCTTTTTCGGTTGTTGAAGCATGACATACGACCATTGGGAAATGTAGTTGTGTGGGAGTGTTTACATGTAATTGTTTCTAGTCCAATACGTGACATTAGTGCGGCGCCCTATCTTCCTTTTTTTATATATCAATGGTGTTGGCGTCACTCCATACTATTCTTGCCAACGTCGGAATAGTTCAAATTTTGAACACCAGAATGCATACACCCTCGGACTGGTTATATTTTTGGCCACGAGATCTTGTAGTGCCAAGAACCACTTACCACTAGTCAATGTCACGCGTTGCATGTATCCGATCTTCAAAACACTGTATAGACTATGTTTGCGTATACTTTAGTAAAGCGCCATGTCTACACAGTTGTGTGTAGTCTTAAAAAAAAAAATTAAACAGAAGTGGCCGATAGAATTGAAAACTCAAAACTTTGGAATAGCTAAAGTCTGGCGCAACACGTCACGAGCATGTCGCGCATTTCGGTGACGCAAACCCATACGGTTTTCCTCTACCATAAATCACTCAACGCGGCTATTGTTGTGTGATTGAATGTTTTGTGATCACATTTAGGTCACCAAACACGCCTTTATCAAAAATGTCGATACATCGATATTTTTTACTCGATACAACTTAAAAGTATCTATTCGATAATTATCGATTTTTTTTTTCACTTGCCCATCCCTTATCAACTCGGTCGGTCGCGATCTCCGCTAGGAGCACAGACTATATAGAGAACACGTTCAGAAATGAAACAATGAAACAATACTCTTCCATGTGGTCGAATTCCCCGCTGACCTTCAAGTGGAGTTTGTTCGGAAACCTAATCTCGCGTGACAATTAACAAACTCAAAAAATTATAATATGAATGAATTATATAGGTAGCATAATATACAGTGCGTTCGTATTTTCACCTAATTTTATACTAAAGTAACTAGATTAATATAAATTGCTTATTTTTACCACAAAATATGTGATTAAATAAAACCGTAACTTACCGATAAATATTTAATTGTGTTTCTGAACGTTACGGCAGAGAATTACAAGCCAGCCATAGACAAACTACCCAGCGTGAAGTCGGTTAGAATTAGGAATGTCGTAATACGAAATTTAACCAGCCAGTGAAATGAATTGCCTGGAACTTGCCTGGTTTTTTTAAAGTTCGTAATAGGCCCCCAGCTAGGAGTATAGTGTTCTGTGGTCCCGATTTACTACGTCAAACTGTTAGTAGTGGGTCGTTGTCGAATTTTTGACGGACGAAACGCAACCGTTTTCCCGTCGACGAAAAACGGTCTTTCATTTCGCTTTTTGGGTAACCACTTAACCAGAGAAAGCTCGCCTCGAGTCGAGCTACTTAACTAATGGTTGGTTGCCCCCGCACCGAGTCGAAAATTATCGGTTTTATTTACATAATTTTCGTGAAATTGGATGAAATCCAAAAAAATAATACAAATATTAAGTTGTTAGGTCTTTTTGTATTAAACATTGTTTCCCATGACGTGTTGCCACCAGAAAATATATTCAACATGCAGTTCGAAACTTTTCACAAGAAACAAATCAGGGACAGGGATAAATGGAAGTCTTTGTAAGAGGCCTTCACTCACCCTGGGATTATTGCAGATCAAGCAGAATTATTTAAAAAAAATTGCAATCTTCAACAAAAACACAAAATCTAATATTGAATGTAAAACTAAAATAAGAATACTTTATACTAGAAATAAGAATCTGTTTTTATAAAAAGACTAGCTTTTGCCCACAGCTCTGTTAAGGAATGCATACTCCTTATTAGTAGACTCTCTATGGTTGTGTTGCCTAGCAATACATACTGTTGATGACAGTCATTCTAATTATTTTGTTATACTAAGTTTCAATATATTTCTTTATCGTTTTTTCTCGTATTAACTGTTTTCCTACATCTCCACCACCTAACTTTAACAAGCTCCACCCGCGTGGATGTCGATTATCGCGTAAAAAAGTAGCCTATGCCTTTCTCCATAGTCCAGGCTATATCTCTGCCAAATTTCATGACGATCGATTCAGCGGTTTAGGCGTGAAAACATAACATACAGACAGACAGATAAACAGACAGACAGTTACTTTCACATTTATAATATTAGTATGGATACTTGAAATAGATAGGTAAAGATATACTCCATTTATTATAACATTAGACAAATAACTGTTGTCACCCTTTCGTTATTTCGATGTAAACGTTTAATAAACTCCGTTATTTCACGATAAATACAAAGCACTGTAATTTATTTCCCATTTACATAAAATTCAACAATATTACACAATAACTGTCGTTATTTAGCCGTTATTTGTCTAATGCTATAGTAAATGGAGTATAGATAGATTTATATTATAGACTCTACAGACTTTACAGAATCTATAAATATATCTACTTAATTAAGATATATTTATAGATTCTGTATAATCTACAATAAATATATGACTTTTTTAAATTAAAATTTTGTGTGTATTTAAATAAAACTGTTGTTATTAATTAATTAATCTACGGATACTTAAAACTTGTTTACTTATTTGACATATCGCCGATCTTGGAATCGGCAAATAAACTCTGATGTGTAAATATATAACGTTAGGTAGTTTTTGTTTAGAAAATATGTCAAAACACCCTATTTCGTTATATTCAGACATTTAAAAGTAGGCTCTTTATGGTCGGTACACACACAGCGTCTTTAGTTGCCAGCTCTGTTGATTTCGTTTGACGTCCCAGACACAAAGGGGTTTATTTATAAACGCTGCTTAAAGTTAAGTAATGATTAGCGACTGTTTAACCATACATTTTTGGCGTTTGAACGCCACTTAACTTTAAGCAACGTTTATAAATAAACCCCAAATTCATTGCGGGTGTGTGTATCTAGCATAACATAATAATTATAATTATATAATTTTTGTCAAGGAAAATATTTATTCGTTATAAAACTCAGTGATACAATAGTAGTTTAAAAGTTATAACGTGTATAAGAATGGGGGATGGTATAAAAAAATCGCCAGCATCGCTGTTATCAATAACACCTCATCTAGATTTAAAATATGATTGACGCGTAAAAATCTTCAAATGGACTTACAAAAACAGTGACCGATCGTCGGTAATAGGAATAAAAAAATAAAATTGCGACTTAGTTTAGGGATCGTTCGATGAACCGCCGCGCCGCAAGTGAACTCGAGAATAAAAAGTTGGCAACACTGATTACATTATTTACAGTTATATTTATAGATAATAATAGTTAGTAATCTGTGGTGTGTCTGTGGTTTACAAGGATAAGTGCAGTCACGTCTGCAGTTACTGCAGTACAATTTTTTGGGATATTTGTCTTACCAAAGGGTATCGTATGACCCAGTAACTGGATTGTGGTGATCAGATATGCAGTCGTTCTATCTCAAATGCTGGTATTCAGCTGCATCCGGTTAGACTGGAAGCCGACCCCATCAAGATTGGGAAAAGGCTAGGCAGATGATCTTGCTCCAATGGTGGTTACAATATTGCATATAATCTTATTCTGTGTTCGCTAATGTTTATCCTCAATGATTTGCGGCGTAAGGAGAGTGTAGGCAGTGGTTTTGTGTAAGATTAGTCAAGCTTCAAGCCCAATATTTCTTAAAAGTTAACATTGTAAAAACTAAACTTTTGTGTTCGACTTCGTCGGTTCGTCCACATTCACCATGTGGTAAACCAACACTCTAACTCCACACCAATTCTAAACCAACCAAAGTTCTGTGTATTGTGTCGCCGATCGCGTAGCCTCGCAACATCGCCCGTGAGGGCCCGTCCGAATCACTGAAGTTCGCCATCATCCAAGTAATGATTTACTCAACTGGCCACCCATTTGGCAATACTTGGAAAGTGGATTGGTAGCATCGTTAAAAAAACATACCTTCCTTTTTATTCATTCTTTTGGAATAAGATTTGAAACTACCTGCATTTGTTGTTACCCTACCAACCTACAAATTCAGGTTGTAGTTATGGTTTTGTCTCAAATGATTGGTTGCGATAATAGCATTGTCTCGTTTTGTTGTCAAATATTTGTGTTGGTCCTGTCTAGACTTTGTCTGGCCTTGTCATTTGTCCTTGTTTATTTATTTATACAGTTTAAGTTATAAAAAATTGTCAAATGGTTACTGAAAAAAGAAAGACTGAAGTAAAATGTCTGGTTTTGTGAGAACTTTTGAAATTTCAAAATGGTGATTCTGGTCTACGGAGGGTTTACACTTTCTACACTCAGGTTGTATCAAAAAGCTTTATGAGAACTAATTTGGATGTTGTTCTCGTTTTGATTTCCAATATATTGCTCCTTAAATACAAAAGCACCACAAGTCAAAATAAGCAAATTATACAGGAGCGGCATTTGCAAAAATAATTTGGATTATTTTATTATTTTTGTATAAACTATGTGTATTACGTAGACTTTTTTTGTATCAAAAGATGCATAATTAAAAAGCCTATTTTTCAATAAAGCAATCTTAACCATACCTTGAATGGACTCTGGAAAAAATGCAAATAAGTTAGTTTTGTTTGTAGTAAGTTACTTTGACTTCGAGAACATTAAAATTTTAAAAGTTTTTTTTGTCAAATATTTGTGTTGGTCCTGTCTAGACTTTGTCCGGCCTTGTCATTTGTCCTTGTTTATTTATTTATCCAGTTTAAGTTATTAAAAATTGTCAAATGGTTACTGAAAAAAGAAAGACTGAGGTAAAATGTCTGGCTTTTTGTGAGAACTATTGAAATTTCAAAATGGTGATTCTAGTCTACGGAGGGTTTACACTTTCTACACTCAGGTTGTATCAAAAAGCTTTATGAGAACTAATTTGGATGTTGTTCTCGTTTTGATTCCCAATATATGTTTTGATTCCTTAAATACAAAAGCACCACAAGTCAAAATAAGCTAATTATACAGGAGCGGCATTTGCAAAAATAATTTGGATTATTTTATGATTTTTGTATAAACTATGTGTATTACGTAGACTTTCTTTTGTATCAAAAGATGCGTAATTAAAAAGCCTATTTTTCAATAAAGCAATCTTAACCATACCTCGAATGGACTCTGGAAAAAATGCAAATAAGTTAGTTTTGTATATAGACTTTGACTTCCAGATAATTAAAATTTAAAAAATTAAACCACCATTATTAGGAAAATTTGAGTTTTATTTTCAGTTGTCAACCGCACAAAACATACATTTAAGAAAAAAATGGCACATACTAACTTACTACATAGTAAACTTGCTAAGGGAAAACAAATAGTTAATCTTATCATGAGATCATCAATTAAATCTAAAATTAATATTACCTATATTAGTAGGTAAGAGTAATAAATTTAAGCTAAAAACGAAACAAACCTTTTAAGCTATAAAAACAAAGATGCATAAAACTTTTGCATAGAATTAACAAAACAAACATAAGAATTATTGTAAAAATAAATACACTAGCTAGGTACTTAGCTGGCTCCCTAAAAGATGAACAACAGCTAGAAGAACAGCTCTCAGTTACAACAATATAGGTACTTATAATTAATCTCACATTGAGCTAACGTTCACATAAACCTTTTTGGACAAGTGATTAAATAAACAATAACTAAAAAATAACTATACTTTAATAATTAAATTTTTTAAGCTATAATCACCAATGATATTTTAAGTAAAAAGACGTAGATAGGTTACCTACCGTAAATTCGTTCTTTAAAAACGGCACAATGTCACGCTATTAGATGACACGTGTAAGTAGGACAGCATGTCGTAATTATCGGGAGCGAAAAAGAGACGAGACGAAGAAAATGTGGCTAATTAGCCAAAGGAGATCACTCATTTAGTAGGGCGACTCGGGCTAAAAAAAAAAAGTTGGCGGCCAGGAATGAAATACATTTTATTTGAAAGGTTACAGGAGTAGAAAGAAAATTGTATGGTGACAACGTTATAATTAATTTAGGGACAAAGATATAGAACGGTCTTTAAAAAATAAAATCGGGTTTGTTCGAACACTTTAACTCGAGAACGGCTGGACCGATTTTCATGGTTTTTGGTATTCATAAAATAACAAAATGGAAAGAACATAATGCAACGGGCGGCCTTATTGCTTGGCAGTAATTTCTACCATGCAACTTTTGGGTTAGGAAAAACAGCTAAAAAAATATACATTTTGAATTCGATCCCTATTTTTTATATTTTATGATTACAACACTGCTATCTACTAACCAACTAGATATATATAATAGGCGTTGTACGGATTATAATAAAACAAAGAAAAGGGTACAAAAGTATCAATTTATTGTTTTTTTTATACAGTGATCTTACATATTATGCTCATTATCTTGAACGATAACATAATCTAAAAAACCGTGTGCGTTACCCAGGCAAAATGTTTTGCTTTAGAGAGATGAGACTTAAACAAATAATTAGTGTATCATGAGGAGCAATTTGTTTACTAATAGCAAAATTTGTTTGAATTGTAGTTTTTAAGTTATTTAAGAAAAACAAATTTTGCTGGAGTAACGTTTGAAACGTTACCCAGGCAAAATCGTCTTTCAAAAATTAGTTTCAGCACGGAACCAAATACATGAATAGATAGCTTTTGTTGAGTAGTAAATGTTTATAAATAGCAAAATTTGTGTGTGGTATAGTTCTTTAGTTATTTAAGATTTTGCTGCGGTAACGTTTTGGGATTTCCCAGATCTCGAAAACGGCTCAACGCAGAAGTTTGAAAAAAATACCAATAAAAGACCTTAATTTGTTTAAATTTGTTTAATCATTAGTTTTTGATTTGGTTGACGTAAACCAATGTAATTAAATGGTTTCAAAAATCAGAAGAAGCGGGTTTACATGTAAACCAATACACTTATAACCAAATAAACAGCTGTAAAAAATACCCGTGGTTCGACGCTTGTTTACAGCAGACATTTTAGATTTCATACTTTACACGTTAAGAAGATAAAAACAAATTTGATTTATTTTAGACTGGTCGTACTTTAGCGATCGAATACGCAGTTCCCATAACATTAAGAAACATGGCATACTTTAAACAAATTAAAATGATTCCTGAAAATTCCTTCCTGTTAATTGCAGCTTTGAATTACGGCTCTAATGAAAGTTATCTCAAAAACAAGATTATGTCAGCAATTCTCTAATGAGCCGACCAAATTGAAAAGGTCACATAAAAGCGACCGCACCATACATAAGCGCAACCATCTGAAATGAACAGGATAATATAGATGTTTTGTTAGTACAGTTGAATACAAAAGTTTTCTGGTCAGGTTAGTTAAAATAATAAAATGGTTAAGATTCATTATTTTTATTTAAAAAATCAGTCTCATACAAATTATATGTATTGCTTTGCCTTAGCATCAACATTTTTAGAGAAAAATCACAGATAAGTTATAACCTACTTACTTAATTTTAATATTTGGATACATTAATAGTTTGTACAATTTTCCTTAGGAGGTACTAATAACGTAGGTTGATAGGTGGACTCCATTTCACCTCGACTCACAGTATGGCATTTTAATATGAGTTTTGTTACGTGTTACTTAGAGTGAATATTTTAACATTACATGTGACTGCCACAGGTGGATAACCCGTGAACCAATCATTGTCAAAGCGTCGTAACCTTCTTTTAACTTAATGTTGAAATATCCACTCTAAGTAACACGACATAAAGCTCATATTTCAATACCACAGTGTGACTTGAGTTGGAATTGAGTCGGCGTTGTGTGTGTAATGTGCAAAGCACATTTAATGTTTTTTTTTACAAAATATGTATTATCGGCTTGCCTATATTTCTTGCCCTTATGAGGGACGGTTTCGAGCATATTCTATAAAAAATGTATATAATCATAAAACTTTTAAATGAGAAAACAACAATATAATAAAAATCTTCCAACAATTATATAAAAAATAAACAACTTTTACACTTATGTACCTATTTAAAAATATAGGAAACAGTACAGTTTTTATCATTAATAACTACTAATATCACTCATAATCACAGATTCGTACCTAATTCAATAAAATTTGTGTGGTCATTGGGACCGTATAAAATTATGTGTTTTATGCTTCCAGTCTCTAACGTTTTAATTACCTACACTAATGAATATATAATCAAATGTGGCATTATGGAGTTTTTGCATTTCTGTAGTTTACAGTACAGATCATCGTAACATTCATATTGTTGAGTTTTCGTTCTGTAACAGTATGCTCTGTAATGTCCAATCAATGTGGAACTTGATGGTGGGTCAAAATCAATTACTGCCAAAATCATATACTGTTGGCCATTTAACTCTATATTAATGGGTATATCATTCAGGTTAACAGACATGTCATGTAGTTCGAAGAAAAGTAATGGTTTTAATTCATATGTAAAATATACATTTCCTGTCTCGCATACAGGACACAGTGAAACATTATCATTATTAATACACGATGTGGCAGATTCTTCCAAGAAGTCAATACCCTTTTGTGTTATAATATTTATATTTAAAGATATATATTTACAATCAATTTTCTTTGGTTGTAATGCATTTGAGCATGTGTCATTTGAGCAACACCTCTGTCTGGTGGCAGAAAAGTATATGTTGCTCATGAATACCTGTTCTAAAATCATTGTTATATTACATTCACAACTGATAATATTTTGCTGTGACTTTGTTTTATCAAAAAGGTCAATCAATAGTTTGTCACGAAGTTCATATAATCTTTTGCAAGTTTTTCTCGTATTAGATAATACTTTTATGAATGTTGTTAAACCATCGCTAGCACTATTTAACTTTTCTCTGAAAGCAGGCCTGTCTTGATAAGCTACACCGAATGCTTGCGCGAGGGAATCAAAAGCACAAGTGTTTGTTATAAGTACCCTGTTTTGGTGTACATAAGAATATGCGACGTTACCATTCTGTAATATGTATATGGAGGTAGCTTTTTTTGATTTAGGAGTGGGTATGGTAAGTCCCCGCCAGTTTTCAACTTCTATAGGTTTATTTTGAAAAATTGATTGAATATCAAAATCTGACGTATCAGTTAGGTTCTCTTCTTCTTCTTCTTTTTCAACTGACTTCGGTGCAGAATCAGATATAATTAACTCTGCTGAGAATGAATCTCGTTTTTGTTCGTGTTTGTCTCTAATTTTTACTATTTTTCGTGAGAAATACTCATAATTTGTTTTGCGTTTTTCCTTTTTGTTTCTTAGTTTTAAGGCCTGTTCTTCTTTGTTCTTAGTATTCTCGTGTAAAATTTGACTAGAGCTTAATTTTATGGTTCCGTTAATAAAACTATAATGTTGTATAAGAAATTCGTCTAACCGGACGCGTTCAACTTTGGTCTCAAAATATATAGTTTTGATGTCCTTAAAATGATTTTCTACATTTGAGCTGCTGGCATAGTCTTTGGCTCCAGGAAAATAATCAGTCATAATATTGCCCCACAAAGGTAATTTTTTCAAAAGTCTTTTAAGAGTGTTGTTAATTTCCGGCAAAAAAAAAGCATTTTTCATTGGTGTAGATTCAATTAACTGTAAATATAATAGTTCTGTATTCATAATGTCATCATAATATTTTATCAAAGGCATAGGGCCACCGTGTTGCTCACTCTCTTCATCTTCTGTTACAAAATATATTTCTTCGGAACTGTCCTCTCTTTCATTCTTTTCAATTTCGTCTGTGTGTCTTAGATATGTTTTTATTTGGTCGCTCAATCGTTTCAATGCTTGTTCACATTTCGATGCCGTATAATCAAGATCGGTACTTATATATTCATGAAGAGAAAGTGTGATTACATCTTTAATAATTAGTTTTACTTCGTCATAGCTTCGTGATTGTAGTATCAATTTGATGCAATTGATATAAAAATATTTGCATGTTTCAGAAGTCTTGTCAAAACAACTTTGTGTATACAGTTTTTTTAAAAAATGAGACTTATCAAGTCTGATGTAACAAGCAGGTATCTTGCCTTTTTTTTCCTCAACTATTGCAAAACATTGTCTTAAATAGTTATTCAAGTCCGTTTTCAAAAAAGTTTTCGTTATGGCCGCTATTAAAGCAGAAGAATCATCACAAATTATTTCATTTGGAAGGACTCTTCTGTTTAACCATGTGCTTAGCCATGTGGCTATTGTTTCTGTTGTGTGTGAGTCAGAGCACATATAACAAATTGGAACACTAGCACCCAAGGTATATGCTACGATGGCATATAAGAAAACATGTTTGGGATTTTTATATTTTAAAAAATCGTTTGCTTCGGGTGGCTTTATTGGTTTAAATAAAGATCCAGTGGCATCAATAGACAGGATTTTATATTTGTCTTCCAAGATGTCATCGTAATATATACTTTGCTCAGTAGTCCAAAAATACAATATAAATGGAACAAGAGACATTTTTTTTATGAAACTGTCATACGGTGGGCTACAGGTCATGGCATACAGTGATAAAATAATATTTTTATCAAACTGAAGAGCGCTTCTAGCTTCATGCCGGTATTTCCTCAAATTTAATAATTTAGGCAAAGTTGGCGGTTCTTTTGGATTATCCATGCTCATAACTTCATCGGCCGTTGAATTTCGTACCCTTAAAGCCTTAATGTTTTTAAGTTTTTCTTTGTGCAGATTAACCCGGTGTGAAGTTAATTTATTTTTAATTCGAGGGTCATGCCGAAAGCCTTTTTTCAAATTTGTAAGAATAAGCGTTACTTTATAAGAATTATCAGCTGTTTCGGGGGATATTGTCAAGAACAGACTAGCTTTGCATTGCGTACAACTTCCTGTACATGTGATGTCGTTATTTTTGAGATCAGTAGGCACGTAATTGTTTTTAAACGAGAATGTGCATTCTAAATCGGTTTAAAAAAATATATGATCTTGCATTTCGTTGGTCCACTTATTTTGTGCGAGATGGTGGGATTCAATAGGCGCAATTTTATAGTAGTCATATTTACTCATTTCAAAAGAAACTGTTAAATCAGAAGGAGCTTCTACAACTGCATGCAATTGTGTTCGATTATCTTCACAATCTCCGCGAGAATTAAAAAATAAAACTTTATTTCTCTTCGCAGATATTTGCAGGGCTGCTTTGCTGACTTCGTGATTAAACTGAATACGCAGTTCTTGTTGTATGTGGTCATAAACTTCATTTGAGATTGGGGGAATAGAAACATTAAATATATCTTTATATTTGGAGAACACAACTCTTAGGTCGTCAAGGGGCACTTTTACTTTTCGGCCTGCCATTTTATTGTACCTGCTGGTACTTCACTGGTATGTGTGATTTTCCGAATATAAAATGAACTGACATGAACAACGGTGTGAGTTGAGGCTTGCACATTCTGCTCCCGAAGCCATGAAGTGCAACTACCTGAAAAAAAAGCAAAGCACACATCACATTTACATTAATATTTTCATTACCTATCATTTTAAAAATCTAGTACACTTGTCTCGCCATTTGCGCAGAAAGACATTCGCACGAATGGATACTTGCGCATAAAGACATTTGCGAATGCACACTTCAGTAAAAAGACTGTAGGTGTACAGTACCTTCAGTCTTCTCAAGATATTGCGCGAAAGGACATTTTAGCAGATTAAAAAGGGTGTCGTTTTTAAGGTTGGGATCGCCAATTACCAATATGCGATAAATGCCGTAAAAAATCCAAGATGGCTAAAGATAAACCGCTTAAGCGCTTGCGCAGTGATGAGCTGGGTTTTGTTAGGCGTGGCGCCATTCCTACGCTTTGTTGTACGTATACTGAATTTCGTGTGATCTGATTGCAATTAATGTGTATATAAAGTACCGTGTATGAAACAGCACATATCTAACTAGGTATTGTAACACTCGTGTATAATACCCCTCATTATACAAGTTTCATAAACTATCATTACCGAATACTCACCGGACTTGTCAAACACACTTCAATATAATTGAGAATAATACTAGATTCGTTAAAGCGCTTGAAACTTTATGACAGTATAGCTTAAACGTATAAAAACTGTATCCTTTTTGTTTTGTTTACGTTAAGTCTAAGAGCAATATCACAACGCGATTGCCTAGCATGGCGTAGGTATAGAATAATTAAAAGTTAAAGCCTACCACTGAGACCGCCACGTTGTTATTTTAGCCAATAATCACACACACAGTTTTAAGCAATAAAGAGATGAGTCTGTCGTAAAACAATAATATTTCATATTTTGCGCGATATTCTGGTTCAATATTTCCATGATAGCCATTGAAATGATAAAAAAACTATATACTATATTTTCCTAATTGTAATGAAGAAAATGGCAAAGTTTTTTTTTGTGCCGGGGCTAATTGTGTTTTGGGTCACATTTGACGAGTTTTCTTTATTCTGATTCACACCAAAAAGCGTACATTAATATACGCTGAATGACTATTTTATACTGAAACACAACTGTACTGTAAAATAAAAACATTTAATACTCACATCGTTCAAAGACGTCGTCGTACACACACACATAAACCACAAGCACTTCTCTCCAAAACACTTGGTTCACGACTGATTGTTTCATTGGTTCGGTCGGAGCTAGCGTACCCATAGATAGAGCGTACTCAACTACTCACAGCTAAAGAGTAAGTAAGACAAGGCATATAGCTGTTGCGTTGCATTGCACACAGCGATGCGCGCTGCTCTGACTAGCATCAAGAACGTTAAAACGTTTTTAGCGTGGCTTTGCGTTGTGGTATCAAAATAAAACATTTGGTTTAACAGAAACAACAAATTAAGTACTAAAAATATAGCTACATGTATATATGTTTGTATTGTTTTAAATCACACTATAAATTATACACTATGATATTACACTTTTATTAACTAGTAAAAATTGTGTAATATGGTACTGCACTTAAAAAATATTAAAAAATCGGCTTCACGAATAACGTTTTTCTGCTTAACTGTACAAAACATCGGTTACCAAGCTGCTAATTTGCGAAGATTACCCGTACGTACGGTGCAGTCGCTTTTACGTGACCTTTTCAATTTGGTCGGCTTATTAGAGAATTGCTGACATATTCTTGTTTTTGAGATAACTTTCATTAGAGCCGTAATTCAAGGCTGAAATTAACAGGAAAGAATTTTCATGAATCATTTTAATTTGTTTAAAGTATGCCATGTTTCTTAATGTTATGGGAACTGCGTATTCGATCGCTAAAGTACGACCAGTCTAAAATAAATCAAAGGAGAATGGGCAAAATCGTACGGCACTTGGTCTATCAGCGGCCAGGAACATTTTATTTTTTTTTGGTTTAATATCACCCTACAATAACGGGTTCAAGAAGTTTTATATCTGTAGTGTCATTATTAATGGAACTAAATACATTTTTATTTTAGATATGTAAGCCTGTGATTTAGCGTATTAATTACTAAGATTTAGTCTTAAAAATAAGGAAATAAAATAAAATGACTTGTTTACTTCAATACATTTATTTTACATACATTTACATACATAAACTCACGCCCTTTTCCCATGGGGGTAGGCAGAAACCACAGAACGCCACTTGCTACGATCCTTACATACTCCTTTTGCCTCGTCCACATTCATACATTTAATGTACAATAATAGCACTGAGTTCTGATGCCGGTAATAAAATATCCTCGTCTTGATGTCTAGCCCATGCCAGATACCACACTACACACATAACGTGTGCGCAACAACCGATTGTGCGCCTTCCACTCAAACAACTGCAATAATAATGAGCAATTGCTTCTCTATTTTGTCTTTGTCGGTTAATTACAATATAAGAATAATATATTCTGGACCTTACATGTCTAGATTGTATTCGCACACGTAATAACCAAATATCTTCTTCTTCAATAAAATCTCTGAGCTGACTTATTTGTCGCTCCCGGTATACTTCGATATTGTATAAGCCTTCAATTAAGTGTTCAGCGTAGTAGCTGCGAGCCAACTTGATTTGGTATGTGCCAAGTGCAAACAGAATTAGGTCTTCTTCAGAAAAAACCGGAAAGTCTTCAAAAATAGGTTGGTCGCTGCTGAGTCTTTCAAATGATGCCCTCTGTCTATTTATGTTATGACGGATAACATAGTCCGCTAAGAGGTTCGGTATTTCAAAACGTTCATTAATTATATTTACGAACGATGATGCATGAATACTATCTTGTATTGGTGTTTGGAACGCATTGATGAGTGCCGCTGCGTTTTGAAAGTCCTCAAACATGTGACTTAAGGCGCGATTAAAATATTCTTGCCTAAACAATTTGAAATCTCGCTTGAACCTGCCATTTATAACTTCCACTACCCAGCGGCATAGAGTTACCAGCCTAGTTCTATTGGCCTGTTCAGTAGTAAGCTGGTCTGCACCGCGGTCTTTGGTTTCTGGCATATAGGCACTGTAGTTGCATCGCTCCAAATCGCCACAGACGTCTCTAAACCCACGATCTAAAATGAATATGTCGCCAGCCCGGTAAAACCAGTGAAATGTGCCTTCTTCGTCATTTATAATTCTTTCCAAAATACTGGCATCTGAGTCGGTAGCAGCATAGGGCCCGCAAACATCAATTATATGCCCATCGGAACACACCATTAAGAACGGTTTTAATAGATTTTCGTATTTGTGTAGACTGTAGGTCTGTCGCTGGAACGAAAAGTTGGAGCTCTTCTGTATATAAATATATGTTCCATCCATGATTGTTACTGCCTTCCTTTCTTCTGGAGAAGACTCGGGATTTCCAAATAACGCGTTTGGTACAATAAGATTACGGTCAGCGACCATTCTTCTATTTAAATGGTCGAGTCCCAGGTGTCGTGGCTTAAAATCCAGAGATATAGCATCACGCGCGGTTTTTAAATGCCTTTCTAGAGTCCTTCTACTTATGTTAAAGAGCGTGGCTAATCTCTCGTTGCTATCACCAGTTCGCAACTTCATTAAATAAATGGCTAGTTTTGTTTTGGCGTTTGACTCAGACAAAGAAGGCGTTTGTTCCAAGATTGTATTGAATTGATCTCTGCTAACGCCCAATCGAATATGAATCTCATTAGGATCCATATTTGCAATATCTTCAAAGTCCAGAATATTTTTATTTAAAACAGCTTTTTTAAAAAGCTCTAGTATTTGCACAAAATGAGAGCTGTTAAAATCATGTCTGAGATTTGGACTATCAATGAGCTCTTCCCAATCATTTGATGTTAAATGTGCATCACATATTCTGGCACTGTCTGGTATGAATAAGTTAGAATGTAACATAAGAGTAATCCTTACATTCTCAGGCATTCGACGACGTGAAACACTACGGCATCTGTCAAACATACAGTTTGCCGAGGTGCTAGGCACTCGTGAATATTCTTCCACTTGAAGAACACATTCGTGCGGGGCAGGGTTATTGTTTGGCTGCACAGCCCGTTGAGCTCGTTGCCAACAGGGTCGACAAACGTATTCTCGGCCGTTGTATTCAACCTGAAAAGGAAAATAGTTTATAACATAGTATTTAAAACTCACAGCAGTTTCAGTTAAATCATGTGTTGTATAGTAGAACATGCCGAGCTCTTTTTCAACGTGACGAATGAGTCATGCTCATACGCATTGTTAATGAGTGGTTGGCCTCTATTATATTTCGAAGCTAGATAACGTTGGCTCTGTTTCCATATGCACCATGTGTGTAAAAGAGAGAGAAGATCTGTTTTGACTATAACTTAAGTATTGTTAGAAAAGAACCATACGCTTAAGGAAATAACATAATTCACTAAAAGGACGTACATAAAAATACAATCAAAACTGTAACGTGGACTTTCAATAAAGAGCCCACACTTCACCCAACGATGTGTCGCATATGCACATCGTGACACAATATTATGAGGCCATCACCGCTATAGGGTGCGTACATACGGGTAAAAACAACCAAAAAATAGTCTAAAAATACTTACTTGCTGTGGAGCTATAGCTTCAATAATATATTGAGCATTGGCAGCATTTTCCTCAAAAAGAGCATGGGTTATTTCTAACCTTCTTCTATTAACCACTGATCGATTGCACAAAACACATATAGGTCGATTTTCTGCCATTTTTCAATAATGTTCCGTTGGCGTACACAAGTCCAGAGTCCAAGTACACAAGCACAAACGTACAGAAGTTCAGAGTTAATAGCCAGGTTATCAGGTTAGGAAGAAACACAGTCCAGAGGGTAGCCAGGGTCAAAACGTTTGAAAAAGAATCCGTAGATGAGCGCACAGTACACAACGTCACAAGGGTAAGCGAAGGACTGCGCCGAGTGACGCACACGCACCCCACACCTCGGCTCTTTTGTTTGCACTCGAAGCTGATTGGGCCGTTCGAACTCAGGTAGTCCATGTAGTAAACCCATTGTTGAGCTGAGTCTTGTAAACGGTATGCTGACAACGTTTTGAAATACTTTTGAAGACATAAACTAATGTTAATAAGTATTTTATAAAATGGGTTTGCACATTTTCTTGCACTTATTATCTAAGTATTTTACCTATATGTATTTTTTTTTCTAAATGAGCTGCAATGTTACGTTCATAGTAAAAGTTAGTCCTTAGTAATAGTACTTTCATTTAATACCTATTTCGTTGTTGGCCGCTCATAGACCATTTTGCTCTTTCTCCTTTGTTTTTATCTTCTTAACGTGTAAAGTATGAAATCTAAAATGTCTGCTGTAAACAAGCGTCGAACCACGGGTATTTTTTACAGCTGTTTATTTGGTTATAAGTGTATTGGTTTACATGTAAACCCGCTTCTTCTGATTTTTGAAACCATTTAATTACATTGGTTTACGTCAACCAAATCAAAAACTAATGATTAAACAAATTTAAACAAATTAAGGTCTTTTATTGGTATTTTTTTCAAACTTCTGCGTTGAGCCGTTTTCGAGATCTGGGAAATCCCAAAACGTTACCGCAGCAAAATCTTAAATAACTAAAGAACTATACCACACACAAATTTTGCTATTTATAAACATTTACTACTCAACAAAAGCTATCTATTCATGTATTTGGTTCCGTGCTGAAACTAATTTTTGAAAGACGATTTTGCCTGGGTAACGTTTCAAACGTTACTCCAGCAAAATTTGTTTTTCTTAAATAACTTAAAAACTACAATTCAAACAAATTTTGCTATTAGTAAACAAATTGCTCCTCATGATACACTAATTATTTGTTTAAGTCTCATCTCTCTAAAGCAAAACATTTTGCCTGGGTAACGCACACTAAAAAACCTGCCGGTGTTTGTAAGGGCTCATCTAGATGTCTAGCCAAGCCGAGAAACCAAATAATTGACATGGTATGAGCACAGCAGCCTAGAGTTTTTTTGCCAGTAAGACACGTACAATAATATTTTTTAATTGCATTTCTGCCATTTTCCGTATAATCTGCCATAATATAAACATAGTACGTCCTGGCCCTCGAATGTCGCGATTGAATACGACCTCTTAGAAGTCTCGTTGTATTATTAACATTAGGCAAGTTGATAATATTAGGATCATTATACAGTTCAATCGTGTAAACCCCGTCTCTGATGTGCTCGCCACAGTATGATCGGGCTAATTTGAGCTGATAAGTGCCCAAAGCAAAAAGAATACAATCTTCTTCATTCAGACGAGGAAAATCTATTAGTTCTGGGTCATCAGCCGTCATTCGTCGGAATACAACTCTTTGCCTGTTCATATTATTTTCTATGACATAATCGGCAAGATCGTTCTCTATATTTCGCCTGTGTTGTATGATTTCCAAAAAGTCTTCTGCGTGTATGCTATCTATTATTGGTTGATGGAATGCATTGACGAGACTGGCTGCTACTCTAAAATCATCCATCATATGAGGCATAGCTCTATTGAAAAAATCTTGACGGAACAATTTATAATCGCGCTTAAATCTTCCATTCACCACTTCGATTACCCAACGACACATAGTAACAAGTCTTGATTCGTTGGCTTGAGCTGTGGATAATTGTAGTGCACCGACTTCTTTAGAGTGTGGTAAATAGCACGAATAGCCACATTCTTCTAAGGATGCAACTGAGTCTCGAAAGCCCCTGTCAAGGATGAAGACATCTTCATTTTGAAAGTACCAATTGAACACATAACCACTCTCGTCTCTTGCCATATTCATCATGATACGACCATCAGATGATGTAGCAGAATATGGGCCAGTCACATCAATTATATATCCATCGCAAGTTACAAATAGAAATGGCTTCAGTAAATTGGTATATTTGTGTAAGCTATAGCTTTCCCGCTGAAAAAAGAAATTGGAGCTTTTCTGACAATAAACGTATGTTGCGTCGCATATTACGATTGCCTTTCTCTCTTCCGGCGGCGACCCAGGATTACCGAAAATCGTTTCTGGTACTAATAAGTTCCGGGATACTACTTCCTGTCGACTAATGTGATCGAATCCTAAATGACGAGGAACAAAATCTCGAAGCAAGCATTTTCTAGCAATTCCAAGTTTTCGTTGTAGAGTAGACTCTGGCATTCTGAACATGTTACTTAGACGTAGGTTCGAATCACCAGTTCTGTATTTTGCTAGTAAAATGCCTAGGCAGGCTTCAGGACGTTTTTGGTTTCTCAGACTAGGTGTTTCAGACAATATAAGTTGAAACTGATCATGACTAAGACCTGTCCAGTAAAATAATTCTGTTTGGCTCATTTGCCTATAATTGACAAAGTCTAGAAAGGAACTCCTTTCTTCTTTTAACACATCTATTATATCATCTAAGTAAGCCCCACTAAAATCGGTACATAGATTTGGTGCCTCCTGTAATTGTTCCCAATCAAAACTGATCAAATGTTCTTGACAAACACGACTATCTTTAGGTATGTATATGTTATACTTGCATAAAACATTCGCCCGTAAAGAACTCGGCAAGCGACGCCGGGTGGTATTTTGACAACCAAATATTAAGCAGCGCGAACTTGTGCAAGGAACACGTCGATATCTGCTACTTTGGACAGAAGAGTCTCTGGCCGATGGCTCAGCGACTTCCACAGGCACAGCAGCATCAACAGGCGCAATGTCATCTGCTGGCGGAACGTTATCTGCTGGCGGAACGTCAGCTGCTGGCGGAACGTCAGCTGCTGGCGGAACGTCAGCTCTTCTTCTCCTGTCTGCTCGTTGTACACAAGGACGGCAGATAAATTCTTCATGATTCAGAAGAATCTGAAAAGAAACAACAAAATGAATTCGAATCTATTTTTTGGCATTGATTTACTCAAAGCGGTTACTGATTCACTTTAAAAATCGTAACTAAAAGCCTGACCACGAGGACGCCTTGTAGGGGCGAGATCGTAAGGCAGCGGGCAAATAAACACGTGCCCTTATCTTTTTCACGCCTTATCAGAATACAAAAGTGACGTCATCGACGCCAGGTGCAGAGATATTTTAACCGGGTTGTACACAGGTAATTCTTAGATACCTACATACATACATACATTAATTATTAAGTACAAACATTTTTAACATTTGACCAAAAAATATGTACTTATATACTTACTTGTCGAGGGTGTATAACTTCTGTTATATACAATCGTAAGTGCGGCCTATTTTGAAACAACTCAGACGTCAATAAAGATCGTCTTCTATTAACAACTGAACGATTACAACACACACACGTTCCCATGATAACATCAAGTCCGTTATTTGCGCAATGGTCACAGATTATAAAAAAAACAGTCCTTATAACACACGCCGAGAAATAAGCTGATTCGCAAAAACAGTGAGTAGTGAACAAGGCAACAGATGATGCGTCACTGAACGGACTGAGACGACTCGCGCGCGCGTGTCTATTGTGTTACAAGTAAACGGCACAGAGCACGGGGGAAGTGAGGGACGCGCGGAGCGTGCAAGATTAGAACAGGTTTTTACCTGAACGCGCAAAACGTATTACTTGTACCAAATATAATTCCTAATAATTATTAATCCTATTAATCTTCGAACCCAAATTGTTCTCGTCTTTGGTGCCATAGTAAAACATAATGTATTCTATACATATTTTTAAAATATGTAAGAATTATCGAGGGCCACCCAAAAAAAAAAAATTTGCCCAGAATGGGTGATCTCCTTTTGACGTGCCTCTTGCGAAGCGTGTATAACCTACGAGTATCTACCTCTTTTTTTACTTATAATATCATTGATAATCACGATCAAATCAGACTTTTTAAACAGAATAACACTTACTATTTTGTATTGTTTTACCATACCTAAAACGAAACTAGACTAATTTATACGTAACAGGACTTAAACCTATGTTTTGTAATGCCGGGTAGACACCCCCTACATAAACACAATAAACATTGAGTATCTTCTCTTAAAAGCTGTATTAGCTTACTTATCACAGGTGTGTGGAATGCAGTTCAATAATGAAAAATACCTAATATTAAGCTGTCTAAACTATAATGATTCGTATCTAAATAGTGTTTCGCAGTTAAATAAAACCTTGTTTCGCCACTGAGTTACAATAAGATCATTACTCCTTTTCTACAATTTAAATGAAATATTAAAACTAAGTTAATCAACTTGGTCCATAACATTACGTTTCAGAAACAGAGGTAACTTTATCTTAAAATAGTATTGGCAGTTATGGTTTTATAAAATAAGGCACTTAAGGAGTGAGACACCTTCAAAATTAACTATTTCCATGATCTACACCTAAACTACCGTATAAAGCACATAAAAGTGGTGTATATAGTGTTCTTACAAAAATATTTTTATAAAACGTTTACTTAAAACTACATTGAGCGTAATGCTCGTAAAAGTATTTAAAAAAACTTAAACTAAAACATTAAAAATCAGTACACAACAGTAACTTATGTACTAATTTAGAGATTTGCATAACAAGATTCATATAATCTTGGCACGACGTTTTTTTGGATTAGCTTTAGAATGCCTTGCTTCTTTGCTTCAGGAACTGTAAGCTTTTCAGTGTAAAGTTGGTTTAGAGTCAAATTATTATCAGGCACTGTCTTCGACTTGTTGCGGCGTTTTCTCAACGTAGATTGAACGACCTGGAGTGGTATTCTGTAAAAATCTCACCGTGAAAACTTAGGTGAAGTGAGGTGTCAATTTCTAGAATCAGGGGTGGGAATGACATTTCACTTCAAGCTCACATCACCTAAGTTTTCACGGTGAGATTAACACAGAATAAACCGGCTGAACTCTTCCTCTTCGTAAGATGTTTTAAAGAAAAATATGCCATTGCTTACTTTATCCGCCTTCAGAATCTTTATATCGGTCCATTTGAATTTATTGCCATCGTCATCTATATTGTAGTTTCCTGTACACAGGTTTCAGGTCAAAAAAAATCTTATGTGTCAGTTCTTCAACAGTATAAGGCTTTCCAGTTTTCTTTGCTGTTTTAATTAGAGTGATATATTGGTCTGGAACGTAAATTGGAGATGATTTTAATGCTCTCGTAATGTAACGTTGGATGACAGAATGAACACAGTTTCCTTCGTTTTGGGTATGTCTTTTTATTAAGAACTTATGAGTAATACTATTGATGTTCGGTAATTCTTGAGTCGCATCTTGGTGCATTGCCAGCATGAATTTGTTTTTTTGCTGGCCACAGTAATTATCGCTATAGAAAGTGACATCACAAGGTTCCGTGGCATTATCATTCAATTTTCTGAGATACATTAGAACACAGGAGCCAATTTCATTAATACTCGTAATGTCGATGTAGTGCCACGACTGTAAACCCGCCCTCAATATACTCCTGAGTCGATCACGCCCTACAGTAATGACTTTCTATGCGGGGTATTGAATTGATGTGTGCTTTGACACCACCGGTCAGCTCTGAGTCTAGTGTCTTGTGGTTGTTATGTTTTCCCCTGTTATCTTTAAGGTGCAGACCAGTTTCGGACTGCTTCTTGACAACGGTTCTGATCATTGTGTCTGAGATTCCAAGGGTATTCATAAAGAATACATACCCGAGTTTTTTTATTATTTCGAGTCAGAAAATATGCGTGATTGTAATTTTTGCGACTGCTACCTTCACGAACGTATCTATATTTTGGTTCTATCTTGGTCATGTGATCGTGAATAAACTGTCGTTGGATTTCCAGATCACCGCACTCCCAGAACTTGTTTTCGTTCTTCAAACGTAAACTCTGTTGTACATTTTAATTTACATTTACCGAAACATACAGGACCCATTTTTTTAGAATCATAAACTTTCTTAGACTTTGACATAGAAGTATAGGACATACCTTTGTTTTTCAATAGCTTGCTCTGGTTTCGTTTCCATAAGAGGGGTTCCGATTTTCTTTTACGACATCTACTGCGCGATTCAACGTCAACACTAGGAGACTGCTCGCCGACGCTAGATGGGTGCTCATTAACGCTAGGTGGCTGATCATCAACTCTGGCAGATGGTGAATTAATATTAAATAACTCCTGGTTATCCACGGTTGATTGCGGAAAGTCTTGAATGTCAGGTAACTGTGCTTGTGGTTGTTGCTCTTCATCGGAATCTGACTGGGCTTTGCAGTTTTCAGAAAATGGATACGTAGGATCTTTGACACTATCATCGGATGAGAAATCTTTGAGGTTATTTGTAGAACTGGAGCTACTTGAATAACTAGAACTAGAACTGCTGGAAGAGCTAGAAGATTCATCAGAGGAAGAGTCACTGTCTGAGTCTGTTTCTTGGATGACTAAAGATGGTTTATTGAATATTCTGTGTTTTGGAGGCGTTGCTCGAATGTCTTCGTTTTCTTCAACGGAGTTCAGAATATCCAAAGAAAACTGACTGTCCGGCACACGTGTGTGTGTGTGTGTATTGTGAACGTCATCAGCATCATATTCATGATAAATACTATTGGTAGTCTGAATGTCACTTGAATCCATTTCACTAGGTCGTATTGTTGACGGAGATTGCTGTCCATCTCGAGGGGCATTTATAGGTGGTACCATGTTCAAAATACGGTGCGCTCTTGTTGTCATTCTGAAAAAATAAAAAAATAAGTACCTACCTGTATCAACCAATTTACTTTCTCGTAAATAGGCGTTATAATGTATCTATGTGGGTAAGTAAAATTTAATTGGTTTTAATAGCTCTTCTAAATTAATTTGTTTAACCCATAAGAATACTCCAAAAACTACAAAAACTTTCAGACAAAACAACATTAAAACTAAAAATTGCTTTTTAATGTAATATGCAATCTATTTAGAGATCACTTTCAAATACAAAGACACCATATTTCGAAATATGTTACTTTAGCATAAAGAAATAAGAAAATAATTCTAATTATTTTTTGCAAAACTAACTTAATTCAAAATATGGTAGTATTGCAAACAAAAATAAGAGAAAATATCAGATGAATAAATGCAAAACTAACCTATTTCGAAATATGGTACTTAAGCATAAATAAGAAAATAATTCTAATAAATTTTAGCAAAACCAACCTATTTCGAAATATTGTACTATTGCACATAAAAATGATAAGATTACGTGAATATGATCTGCAATACGAATATATTTTAGAATGTGGCACTTTTGAATATATAATTTCACCTGTTTTATAGCAGTTTTTTGGAATGTGGTAGTTTTTCACAAAAAATGCGTGTGCTCGTGCCAAATGACGGTTGACAACTGACCATATGGTACTTTTGCGCGGAACTCAGTTACAGAAACGGTACAAAACAAAACTAACGTCTGTGCGTCATGGGTGTTTTTGATCATAAAACGACGGCTGTTTTAGCGAAACATTAAAGTTTCATCGTTTAAGATGCATTATATGCAAAAAAATAATTTTTGATATTTTTTGAAATGTGTGACTTTTGTATTTAAGGAACGATATGTCTATCTTTTAAGATTGACTCACTATAACCTTTTTTGTGGTAATCAAATTTGTTCGAAATTAATGCATTATTTGCGAAGGAGTTTTGTCAAAATAATATTAATCCTTATCCAAATAAATATGTTATTAATTACAAGTATTTAAATGTAAACAAAATTGTCCTTGATATCACTTGATTTCAATCAACATCTTAGGAGATATCATAATTTTAAAATAACTTCGCAACAAAATAAGTGTATCGGCTATTTAACATCACGCTCCGCCCCTAAGGAGCCGGGCAAAACGACAAAAAGTCGGAAAAAACGCTAAGTGAAAACGAAGTACAACCCGGGCGCAATAACTTGACGTTTGTCTATAGTACTGAGTGCAAAAAAGAAACGTAAACTTACGCATACATGTAGCGCCCCCAGAGCAGGTTTTCTGGTCAGGCTTTATTATAAAGATCAGTCTGAAAGACTTATTGAAAAGAATATGTAAAGATTTTATATTTTTCATTTCCTAAAATAACAATTTCCATTATAAATTTTGTTATATTGAAATTCCGCCGTATACTAATAACGAATGTAGTATTTATTGCTTAATTACGAATTGGAGCAGTAATAAACTATTTAGAGTCTATTTTAGGATTAATTTTCAATATTGTTAATCAAATTTATTAATATTTTTTTTATTCAAGTTCATATTTAGTACCTATACATTAAGTAGGTAAAACAATTAATTTCTTCAAATAAAACAAAAAAGGATGTTATATTCATTTATTATTAAAATTATGACGAATCGTAACTTAACTCTTCTATACCAGACATATTATTATTATCGCTGTCATTTTCCTCTTCCTCGCTTTCACTTTCCTCTTCCTCGCTTTCACTTTCAGAAGAACTCTCTTCTCCTCCAAGAGATATAATAAATTCTCTTTCTTGGTGTTCTTGCAGTCGATCTTTGACCCAGTATTCTTTCTCCAGTCTCTGGACATGGTTCACTTCTTTTTTCCAGTCTTCAACTGAAATTGACTTTATTGCTTCTCTAGTCAACTTTTCAATAAGTCTTTCAGACTGATCTTTATTTTTGTCTGCCACCCTTTGTTTAACTAAATTCCAGATGTATTCTATTGGGTTTAGATCACAGTGGTAGGGTGGCAGACGTACAACTTCGTGGCCGTGCTCCCTCAACAGTTCGTCTACCACATATTTATTTGCATTTCTTAAATTTGTATCCCAACTGATTCTTTAAGATAAGCCGCAAATTAGTCCTCTCACCTGTAAAAGAAGGGTATGTTTTATAATTAACCCTTTACTGCATGATTTTTTATTTATGTTTGGAAAAAATATATGTGGTAGGAAACACTAAATAAATGAATACGTGTTTCAGGATTTTTCTTTATATTGAATAGTTTTAGAAAATTTTACACTTTTCCACTTTGGTTCACATTTGGTACATTGAGCAGAAAATGAATTTTTACACTTTTTCTCTTTGGATCACATTTGGTACATTGAGCAGAAAATGAACATAAAAAAAAGTAATGTGAAGAAAAATTATGTAGTATGGAATAATTCGAAACAATTTCTTTTATCGTTGAGGCAAAGGTTGACTTTGCATTTTCGGCACTCCACATGAGATCTACCTTTGCATTCCGGGACCTTACAACGTTGCCTAGTGGACCAGCCAGGCAAATGATCGATCTTATCTAAACGAACGTCCTGAGATGGCATTATTGCAATGGGCCCTCTCATTTTTTTTTGTTGAATGTTAGTTTCCATAACATTGGAAGATGGTCGACCACGTTTACTACTCATTGCAGGTTTATTAGCATTGCACAAATCTTCAGCTACCGCGCACTCGAAATCGGCTAAAGGCAGCCACGACTCAGCATTTTCAAATCTGCGCCTGTATAAAAGCCATGCATTTACTGCAGTCATATCAACCATATGGAAAAATATGCGGTGATAAAACTTTTTGGATCTAATTTGGATTCTATAATAACCAAGAAGAGCGTCTAATAGATCTACTCCTCCCATGTGTCTATTATAAGTCATCACTGCCTTTGGACATGATACAGTTTGGTAACTCTTTTCCTTTTTATTGTAACGTCGAACTTCAGGAGCCGGTTTGCTTCCGACGTAGGTCGAAGCTAAGTTCACGACTCTGTTGTCATACCAAATTACCACAGAAACATCTATATCTTCTACAGTGGCCAGTTTCTCAACAGTTGCACCTCTCCCCTTTTTTTTTTTTCAAATCTTTTTCTGCAGGAACTTTGTACCCCGGAATACGATTGGCCTTTATTGTGCCTATCGGTAAAATAGCCTTCTTAATAAGGTAAGTCAGCAACGGCAAAGACGACACCAGTTATCAAAAAATAGTTTATAGTTGACTCCTTCAGGAATAGTTCTTGCAAGGCGAACAACAACATCACTAGAAACAATATTTTTTGGCAAATTGCTGACTGATTGTACAGGCCTTTGAGCTCCAGTATACATTTCGAAATCGTAGCTGAATCCTGAACTGCCGCTCAGCACAAAATTTTTTTGGGTTGTACTGTCGCATAGTTGACCTGCTTTTCGTCGGTATTATTTGCTCGTCTACTGCCATGTATTCTTCTTTAGGTACTGTCAGAAGTCTCTGTCTGAGTCGCCTCAAAAAAGGTCGTAATTTGTGAAGAGGATCGTGTCCTGGTTGACCTTTGGGTACTTGTGCGATGTGGGGAGATGGAGGGGGTTAGTCAAACACAATGAGGTCCGTGTATCAACTAGTAAGAACTATCTTTAATGTTCAACGGTTCAGTTTATATACATAATATGTACGTGATGTCCTTCTACTTATTCGATGAACATATCTATCTTAACTTAAACTACATATGTGCTGATGTACATGTATGTGATGCACGTGTATGATGTACGTGACACCACAACACACTTGCGTCGAGTTGGTGTTGAAATGTATAAATCTTTTTATTTCCTCAAACCTATTACACGCCATAACATTGTTTATTTTTGGGTGTCCTAAGCTTTCATTCCAATAATGTCTTGTTGATGGCAATTGAATAATAGACATGTATAGACACATACTTACAAACTGTTCAATTTCACGACACGGACACTGCGACATGTAATACCAAGCATACTCTTGAACATACAAATTTGCCGTTTCTGCCGCAAAGTTTTCGAATATTGTTATGTTGATGGCGAAATCCGAACAAATTGTACGAAGGATTGTAGCAAGTTTTTCAATCAGGTCCTTATTTATTCCGGTAGTTTCTGAAGACCAACTCAGGATTTTGGAAGAAGGTTCTAGCCACATTTCCAGTGTTACTGCTGCCATAGCCTTGCTTGGGCAAGTCAACTAGGATGTTTAACTTCCTTTGCAAGTTTATTTGGAAGATTGTTTGTATTTGGAAGTTTGTTTGGAATCAGGATTACGATCCAAGATACAAGATTTGTCACCACTGATGATGTCGTAGACGTGATTTGACTCTCCTCGGTTGAACCTTTGAAGAGTTTTCTTACACCAACTGACGCGGGCCGCCTTATGATCGTCAGAAAGCAAATGCGGGATCCAACGGGAAACTAGCATTCTCACACCAAGCGCCTCATGCAAGATCTCTTGAATGGTTGTCCTTGAGATGCCTAATAACGCCTCTATCTCCCGATATGTCACATGAAGATCGTCGAGGATTAGTTGTCTCACAGCAGGGTGAATCTCCTCAAAAAATATTCTTGATAAAATAAAAGCATTTTTGTTAACCTCGTAGAACAAAAAATATAAATAAAAAATAGCGATTTTTTCACATTTTACAACAAAAAAGAATCATCAAAATCATATGGATTATGGCCTCTTTCTGCCCAGTGATGGCATACACGCCGATTCCAAATGCGATCGATCCATTGCGCGTAAATAGGCTTTCGTCTGACCATATGGCGATTTCGATGAAGTGGGTGTCTCCGCGCATCGTTGCAGTGCGCACTGGCAATAAGTTAACCGGCGCTCGAAGTCAGCTGGACCAAGCAGAGCTTGCACTTTTTGAAGTGAGTACGGATGCTGCTTGTTTTTCTTTAAAATTTTAAAGACTGCGACGTGACTTATGTTTAACTGGCGGCCGGCTCTTCTAGTGATTGAACCGGGCTCCTCCTCAAAATGCCTGAGCACGTTCGCTTCCTGCCGCACAGAGATTACGGGTCGGCGGGGGCCACTAGAACGACGCGGCACTACCGGTTCATTGTTACGAAGACGCACCAGGGCACTCACAATAACACGAGAATTCCGCAGTTGATTTGCATTGGGGTACCTCTCAGCATACATCCTCAGAGCACGTGCACCATCATAATTACACTCAGGATAAATGAGCACCATGTTCACATACTCCTGAGCACTGAACTGATAACGCGGCATTTTTCACACAAGAATGACGCAAGATGTTGCAATGCGAAAATAATGCACATCCGGTCAGCGCGCGAGATTAGTTCCGAATAAAATTAGGTGAACAATCGGGGGGCAGGGGGCGAGGCTAGGCACATCAATTAGATCGCCGCACACGTGGCCTGTCATTCATAAATAAATTGCGACATTGCCGTCCTTCAAGTACGCGTGTACAGTGTTTTTATTTTACGTATCAATTTAATATTTTTTGTGAATATTTTAATATTTATTTTAAACATTTTGTTTTCGAATGGTAATATTTGTTTTAGCATGTATGGACGCCATACTATTGCGGGTTAACGGGAACGCCCTCTGTTAGTTAATATACTGTATTTCTTCATGAATAATTTCCAATATGCTGTTGAAGTTTGTTACAATTAATGTGATCCATTATTTATATTATTATTCTTCGTGCCGAGACAATATCAAACCAAAATGATTATTTTTGTTACTCTCTTCTTATGGAATTCCTTTCCTCTAATGTCCTTCGGAAAACAATGTATTTATTTCTCATTTGAGGAGAATTTAACGCCGTGGTTATTTGAGACAATACTGATGACACAATTTTTGTGCCATGGAATGACCACCTATATCTCCAATTGGTCTTTGATAAGACCCTGTGGCATAGAATGACAGTGCAGTCAAAACCTTAAACAAATATTACAACAATAATTTTATACCTATTGTGGTTAATAAAACTTATAGTTGTAAAAAGTGGATATAGTTTCTCAGATTTATTTTATAACAAACAAAAACAGGAGTTATTGACATACATTGGCCAAGTCCCGAACTAGATAGTACATCTTATTTTATAGGTAAATAAAAAAATAAAAATAAAAGTGTCAGTTCACTGTTATTAAAGTTCAGCTAGAGTCCATTACCTCGCAATATCTACCTGACTCTCAGATACTCATTACACATTTGCTATCCACATGTGCAGCTAGATGTCAATCTATTATTTATTTACTGGCGTGCCATGTAGTATGTAGTATAAAACAATACACTGTGGCTAAATCATAAGTACCTATTTACATCTATTAAATTTGATCTAAGTAGTTAGTATAATATAGGCTAAATGAATTAAGTAAGAGATAAGAAGTTATGTTAGGTTATTTACCTTTTTTTCTAAGGATAAATCCGTTGACTTGACAGGTTCTTTAAACATTGGGCTCAACTCAGCGCACAAATTGAGCACTAATTCTTTGGATAGCTTGTAGCGCCTAATGAATTCGGCAACCTCAAAATTATTGAAGGGGTCAAACTGGCCGCGTAACTGGAGCCTCTTACGTTTTTGGGTATAGTGTGAGGCAGAATCTTCCTCAAAAAACTCAAATAATAGTAGTTAATCAGACATTATAGTATCTGTTTATTGCAGATATGATTAATATATCACTCTACTTACGTTTTTCTTTTCATTCATCATATTTTTTATTAGTTTTTCATCATATTACACAATTTTATTCTTTAAACGACATTTACGTCAAAAGTGTCAAACTGAAGTCTACTTATTTCATAGATTTTCTTACCAACCTATTCAATGAAGGTTGCGATTCGTTGCGATGCCTAATTTCACTAACTTCTAGCCGTGGCGTCGAACAAAAATAACGTGACACTGATCAGTGCCCAACGCCATACGATTAAATGACACTCATCTGTGTCTTCAGCCATGCGGAAAAGAAAACAGTGTTTTGACATTTTTTTACGTATTCAAAGCTCGAATACTTTTAGTTTACATGTGAAATCTAACGTGAACGGTCAGGCACGTTGTTTTAAGCGATAAAAAGTGGCGAAACAAGTGTATTTGTGGAAATGGAAGGTAAGTGACTTATTTAATACAGATGTGCTCAACCTTTTCAACTTATTTTGCATTTCCTAGTAATTTGATTGATTATGAGGTATTAAATTGGGTCTAAAAATTTTTGCATAACAAATTTCAATTGTTTATAATTAAACTACGCAAATAAAAACTGCTAAGTTAGATTAAATAGTAATAATAATGATAGTAGTACTAATATATAATTATTTTATATGATTATTTGATACTAGCCGATGCCCGCGGTTCCACCCGCGTAGAATTTGTTTCCCGTTGTCCCACAGGAACCTATAATCGGAATAAAAGGTAGCCTATGTGCTATTCCAGACCAAGACTTATCACCTGTGCTAAATTTCATTGAAATCCATTCAGTAGTTTTTGTGTGAAAAAACAAAAACATCCAAACATTCTCACGGATACACAACAAATGTGAAAATTATTATTGTCAGAAAAAAATAATATTTGGCAAGATACTGATAATGTTTATTTATTGTTTAAGAATTACAGCGAAAAAGAAAGTACATTCCCGATACAGAAAATGAAACTCAATGCGACGATGACGAAGAGATAGTACAGAATTCACAACGCTGGGAAGACTCAGAAAACTGGGAACAGGAATTTATACCAAACCAAAAAACATGTAAGGATACTTCAACGTACACAAAAAAAGAAATGGTGGACAGTGCAACATGCACAGAAAGAGATGATGGCCCGACTATATTGGACGTCCATGGATGTAAATATTTTGGCCAGTTGGTTTCAAATGAATTATTGCGCTTTAAACCATATGAAAGAAATATAAAGATGCAGAAAATATTAGATATAATAAAAAAGTAATTTTAATATCAAATAAAGACCGGACAAAAGTTAAATAAAACCAAATTTTAATTCAATTACAATTTTAATTTTAACCAAATTTTGACTTAGATGATAATATTTATTAAAAATCATTACATCAGATCCGATTAACTAACATAGAATTTCAATATTTGTGAAATTCTCTGAAACAATCATTAAGGCACAGGCCTGGGAATCCAGGGCAATCGGGACAGCCAGTTATAACAGATACCCTTTTTTTAGTTTTTGTGTAACAAACTCTGCATCTTTTTCTTAGGGTATTATTACTTCTCTTTGGTAAATTGGCGGGTAAATGTATTTTTTACTGTGATAGAGGACGAGAAAGTTCTGATACATTGGGCATTGGTAACAATTCTTGCATTACACTCTTTATAAATTTATATAATGAAGTTTTATTTGTAGTGTTTTTTGCGTTGAAAAGTAAATAACCATTCACCAAACATATTTGGATTATGTGTATTATGACTTTTTTGTACCAGCGCAGGGTCTTGTGCTCACAGCAATAATAGCTTAGCATCTGATCATGTCGATCTATTGCCCGCATATATTTATTATACTTTATTTGTACGGCCGGCTTATATTTTATTGTGCGTACACGGCGACTAGTAGTCCCTTTATAATTACTTTTGTGTTCAGTACTTATAAATAATACTTCCCGTTTATCTTGCCATTTGGTGACGACAATTTTTTTATTGTTTTGTAATATACACGATTCACCAGGCTTTAATTTGCACATTTTTAATTCTTTTGGATTTCCTATACGGTTTGGTCTTAGGGTACCAGTCACATACGTGTTTTTGCCTATTAACTCATCAGCCAACCCTACGCTGGTATAAAAATTGTCCAAATACAAAGCATGCCCTTTGTCAAAATATTTTTGCATGAGCAGATGCACCACTTTTTTAACGTGGTTTCTACCTCCTACTTGTACGTCTTGGGATCCTGCATACATGTGAATTTTTAAAATTATACCGTTGGCGTCGGCTAAAATGTACAGCTTAATGCCGTATCTATGGGCTTTGCCTTTGATATATTGACGAAAATATAGTCTCCCTTTCCACAAAATAAGAGATTCGTCAATTGTCAACTCTCTCAATGGGTAATATACGGCGTCAACTGTCTCATTGAACAAATCGATCAAAGATTTTATTTTAAATATACTCTCCGTCCTTTCGATATCTTGTACGTTCAAAGCTCTTAAAATTAAAAAAAACCTATCCCTAGACATAAATAGGCGTGGACTAAGACGGAAAAAATAATGAGTGGACCAATAGTCCACCATTCTGTTCAGCTTTATGGTGCCCATTAGTAATATTATGCCAATAAAAGTTTTTAATTCGGCGACACTTAGATCGGTCCACTTGCTAAAGCGAGAACGTGCAGTTGTCGCTTCTACTTTCAATTTGTTACCGTACTTGTTTGTACATTTTAATATTAAATTTAAAAAGCGGGCATTCATAAATAAAAAAAAATAATCCAAAGGACTTTGGACCTCTGCGTCATGTGGCTGCAATATACTACTTGTCCCCGTAAATGGTATCTGTAACATCTGACTGGGATTACCCGGAAACCAGCCAGTTGTTTCTTCTAAAGACTCTTCCTCTGGATCTTCGTTCTGTTCATTGGCGTGAGAATCGACAATGTTTGCATCCTCGTTCGCACTTGCATCGCTTAACTCATTTAAGAGTTCTTCGTTATTCCCGGTTAGAATTCCATACAGTTCTTCGTCTTCATATAACTGTAAGCCTGGAATGTCATATAACTGCTCACTTTCTTGAGGAGACATCATTCGTTCCAATTCCACGCTTACGGGATCTATGGCCGATGATGTACCCGGAATTGGCGAACTTGGAATATCCATATATGGATTCTGATGGTACATGCCAGATGATGGTCCAGGAACTGGCGCACTTAGAAAAGGATCTACGCTAAATAATGGTTCAGGTTCCGGAGAACTCGAAGAATGGTATTCCATTTTCTTCAAACTGCAAAAGAATGAAAACTCTATTGGAAACGAAAATAAAAGAGACACGTATTTTTGGTCGTGTTTTTCATTGTGTTGTCTATTTTAATTTGTAAAAAGTACACCAAAAGAGGTTTATGGAGGTTTTAACAGTTATTTTAATATTACAGACAGACACTCCAATGTTATTTATTTGTATAGAGTATATTTAGTAATAATACTTATTTAGTTACATAATATTTATCAGTAGATCTACAATAAAATGATTTGATTTGAAAAAACTCATCATTTTATGACTAGTACGATAAGCTTATGTTATGGGATCTAGACAACCGATAAATATACATATTTACTATTTTCTTTTATAAATATACAGCCTTGGCCAAAAGTATTGAGCACCTTACAAATTTCGCTCGTTCACGGAAAGTATGGGAGTAAATCAAATCTATTGTTGAAGAATTCTTTTGTCGGCCATCTACAAAGGTTTAAACAATGACCCACGCCGCACAGCTAGCAATAAAACACCTGGGTGCAATAAAATGTGTTTTTTACAATTTTTGTATTTATTTATCAGTTCGCTACCATCGCTCGTTGTGAACACATCCAGTGATCTAGTGCGCCTTTTGTATTTTATTTCAGAAGTTTTAAGTGTTATTGTTGCAATATGCCAAAACAAAACGAACTTTCTTTAGAAAAACGTGTGCAGATACAGCTTCTGTATGAGCAAGGGAAATCACAAGTAGAGATTTCTAAAACTGTGAAATGTTCGCGCCGATCCGTGCAATATGCTATTCAGCGATTCTCTACTACCGGATCACATGAAAATAGACCGAGAACCGGGCGCAAACGCATCACCACAGACCGTCAAGATCGTCAGTTACTGAGAGAGTCGTTAAGAAATAGGAAAAAAACATCTTCAGAGCTCGCTGCTGAGTTGTCGGAACAAATTAAGAAGCCAAAAAGAATTTCTGCCGTAATTAAGGCAAAGGGTGGACCCACAAAATATTAATTTTCTATTAATAAATAGTAAAATAAACCCATATAAAACGTTTTGTTTTATTTCTATTTGATACTCCGCATAAAACTGAAAGATATCATGGGTGCTCAATACTTTTGGCCAAGGCTGTATATATATTATAGATAATGACAGCCAGACACAGAATAAACAATTGTGCTCATCATACAAAGTTTGACCTGCATGGGAATCGAACCCACCTCACTAACTACTAGACCAACAGGCCCGTCAATTAGCAACAATAACTTATGTATAAAAAAGAATCTTACTTGAAGTTCACGGCAAGTAGAGATGTGTGCACAGGCTGAAGTCGCACGGAGTCCAGTTCAAAGCCACAATTGTCACAACGCAAAATCAGAGTCCACTTTACACAGCCAAAATCGTCACAAATGCAAAACCAAAATCGATAAAAACACGAGAGTCCAGTAAACAAGCGAAAGTCATCGGTAAGGTAAATAACAAGAAAAGTAAGCACGTCTGATAACTAAGGATAGTAAACCAGAAGTAATTCAAAAAACAAGATGCGCGAAAGAAAAAAATTTATACCACGTGTTGTTACAATAAACAATGGACGGTCCCGGCCGCTCCTAGACCGACCGTCCATTGTCTGTTTCCATTTTTTTGTAAGTCTATACAATTTTATCCAAAATAAACCTTTAATTTAGAGTGAATACAGTCCTTTTTCGAAGCGCTTTTGGCAAATGCAATTTTGTGTCGTAGCATCATGCATGAGCATGACATGACTCATATTAGCCACAACCATATTGATACGCGTAGTTTAAAATAGCGTGGTACGACGCACGGTGATATTTTTTATGTAAGTAGGTACCTACCATATTTCGAGACATAAAATTTACCCACTATCGATACCCAAATGTGATTACGACGTATATGCATATTTCTTTATAGATAAGGATTAGAGAGTTGTAATTAAAAGAGGAGAAGAAACATCTCTATATAAATACTTTTATTGTTTAAATTTTATCTTTATTTAGAGCGGGTGTAAAATTTTATAGAAGACAAGCTAAAGACAACCGCAGCAAAGTGATTTAGCTGCTTTACTGTAATACATTTATAATTTATTATCATATGATGATTTAATATCAAATACTTCAACTTCCAAAAAGGTTGGTGCCCCCTATTTTTTTAAAAATATTACAGTATCCAGAAACGAAGGCTACGAGCTTAATATACGTGAAAAATGAAGATAGTTTGGTTTCAGGTAAAACTTCCATAAAACTTAATTGAAGGAGTTATCATCGATTTCAAAATGACACATATCCGTGCCTGACGCCACACTTAAAAAGAAGTGATGGCACTGAAACGTGCCATCCGCAACGAATCGGTTAAGTTTGTATTTTCTAAAAATCATTTACTTATATAATTTTGGAAATTCTAAATTTCTTTTATACTTAAATACGTTGTCTACTAAATAACTAAATTCTAAATTATTATAATTATAAGTTTCTTAAACGCACTCTCAGAATTTGATCAGCAGGTTTTATACATCTTGGCCTACTACACCTGGCTGGTTAGATAACTGGCAGGACAGAGGACAGCATAAACTTGAAATCGAAAATGGATTTTTCGAAGAGAACAGAATATTCAAGAACGTCCAGATTTTCCTATAAAAGGGGCCTGGAGATGCAATCAGTTCAGTTTATGTTTACGTCTCGGTTCTGAGTGAACTATCTTCACTGCAGAAGGTACTGCCTAATTCCTGGAGAGTTATCACATATATATATATCTCGTGTTTGTACTGCTAAAGTTGGGGTCGCCGACACTCTGACGCGCCCCTACAATTCTTCTCGACACTGCGGAGTCTGCACTTACGATTTCTGTTCCTGGGAGCTGCCTGCCCTCAAGACGTCCTGACGTGGAGCTGGGAGTTACTTCAAGTAATTTAAATTTACCTCCTTTCTTGCCTTGAGAGTGCATAATAGGTAGGTTTTATATTCATAATTCTAAATATTGTATTTTTTTTTACCTTTTCATTAAATTGTTCAGTCTACTTTTTTTATTTTTTTTATTTGTTAGGAATAAGTAGACTTGACAACATCTGGTAGAGAAAAACAAGTGCGGTTCAAAAAAGCATGGAAAAGATAGCGCGCGAGTTGAATGCAGAGCTTAGGAATGCGGTAGTGCTGTGACCTAATTATAATTATTGATGACCACAATGAGTAATGAATGTCGATAAATTTAAACAATGTTATAAGTTTAATTTTATTTTTTACACTAGGTTAACATGATGAAAAAAAAAAACAATATCATAATTATCACACGTTTTTAATAATCATTTCACAAAACGGAATATTTTTTTTTTATCAGATTCAGAAATGGCAGATATGGTTGAATCGGTGTCACTATCCTCGCCGTCGCTGACCTCAATGACGAATCGATCTATGGTATCTTCAATTAATACATCTCTTTGCCAATAATTTTCTTCTAAAATTATGACGTGATCATCGAAGCCACGCCAATCTTCCGCTGTAACCTGAGAAACCGCCAGCTCCGTAACTTCTTTTAACCTTTTTAGGGATAAATCTGAAGTAACATTGTGATGCCGTACTATTCTTTTCACTTTTGCCCAAGCCAACTCAATCGGATTGAGGTCGCACATGTACGGTGGTAGTCTTACTACGACATGGCCATGACTCCTGATGAATTCATCGATTTTAAATGATTTTTCTATTGGTTTATGTAACTGAACCAAATGGAAGAGCTCATCTTTTCTCATCGTGATTGAAGCTTCCACATTATTCTTTGTTAGCCATTCTAACATTATAGGTTTGGTGCTGGACTTTGTTGGGACTTTATTTTCTTGCACACTGTGATACGGCGCGTTGTCCATCACAACAACGCTGTTTTGCGGTAGATTAGGGATTAACATACCAGTGGCCCACTTTTCAAAATTAAAACTGTTCATCTGTCCGTGATAATCACCTGAGGTAGTACCAGCTTTAAAAAGTAGTTTTGCCCCATTTAAAAACCCTCCTCTTGATCCCGCGTGAACAAGAATAAGCCTATTTGTGGAGCTTGTATCTGTCAACACGGCGTCGATCGTTTCATTTCGCCAACATTTTTTAAAAGTGAGGGTATTATCTATCCATGTTTCATCTAGAAAAAAAATATTTCGATCGTCTTGCCTGTATTGACGAATTTTCCGCAAATAATTTGACCGTGCATATACAACAGCAGGCCTTTCCACCAGAATTCTGCGTTTATTATGACATTTAAGCCATTTATATCCCATGTCTTTTAACAATTTTCTTAAACTGGTCACTCCCCATGGAAACTCGATTTTTTCACGAATAGCTGCGAGGAGTTTAATGCAGGTCGGAACAATTTTTTTAGTTATATAAAATTCTTCAATGGTTCTGTGTATAACACTTCGATCAAAATCATCGACATTTAAATTTTTCTTTTTAATACATGGCCTTTTCTTTTTAGAAGGAGAACAAAGAGGCCCTTTCTTAGACTCATTTTGAATTGCAGCCAATGTTCTTTTGGAAAGTCCGGTATAATGGCTTGCTCGGTCGAAAGCATTATTCAAATTAAATGTCAAATTTTTGTTCTGCCTTTCTTCAACACACATCTCTAAAACATTTTTCGCCTTTTCTCGTGCTTGGCGATGAATAAAAGCTCGTTTATTTGTAACGGAACTTGATGAACTCGGATCAGTCATTATTAAAATAAAATAAAAATAACACGGGAACTTCAGTATTAACACAATAACACGGCAAACGTACGATAGTTGACAAGGATGGCACAGCACTACACTGCAGGCGCGTGAGGTGGGGCGTGCGGATAGCGGGGGGAGATGCTCCCGCTCTTTACCTCAGACCCCGACTGCATTCAACTCGCGCGCTATCTATAGGTATTTTAGACTTTAAAGGAAAGTACACTTCATTAGTTTTTGTAAAATTCCACTAAAACAGCACAAAAAAATTACCAAACGTTTCAGTTTATGTAAGACAAATAGTAACTTTTATGGTACGTTTACACGCTTACCAAGCCTTGGCAAACTGCAAACAGTCCCAAGCCTCCACAAATCTCGTTTGGCGTTTATACGCTTGTGAATGCGTCAGTCTGCAATATACATCCAAGCATGGTGGACACCGAACTTGTGACGGCTATTTCATTTGGTTTAACGTACTTTTATTTGAAATGTAAGCAAAGTGAAATAAAAAAAAGGAGCTCGACGACAGCGAAGATGGTGGATGAAAAAGATTCATCATAATCGTACCAGGTAACTACTATTTTGATTTAACCATTATCTGTTGCAGTTGAGTTATGCCACAATACCTACGATATATTTTATTTGTTACAGACAATTTATAGAAGAGAAATTTAATGAACTTTTATATGAACCATCTGGAGAGTTTGATAACTTCTGCCGAATGAGCTATTCTGATTTTGAGTTTTTACTACAAAAAATTTCACCAATGATATCCAAGCATGATACAGACTACAGAGAAGCTATACCAGCCAAATTTCGTCTTGCCATTACGCTACGATTTTTGGCATCTGGTGATTCTTACAAAAGCCTTCACTACTTGTTTAAAGTATCTGTCTCTATGATATCAATAATCATTCGTGAAGTTTGCCGAGCTCTTAATGAAATTCTAAAGGATCTAGTTAAGGTAGGAATAAAACAAAACATTATGTTATACATTTATTTATAGAATCATAGGAAATCTGTTCTATGAATGTATGTTAGCCGACTGCTTTATTGTTTAATTATTTATTAATTTAAATAAGAATTATGTCGACGAATCAAAATCTTCGAAAGCATTCAACATAGCCATGTTTATAATGTTGGTTTCACGTGGGGCTGGGTTGATGATTTGGTCCGATATGATACGAATAGATGACGAGGGTGCTGTTGATGTAGACGGAGCTGGAGCTATTGGAGTTGGTATATGTTTTGCCATGTCTGGCGCTGAATAAGAAGTTTGTGTGTTTGGAGAGGGAAAAAAACTTTAGTTGTTATGAATAGGTTCAGAATAAACACTATTAATTGATGTTGGCCGACTCGGAATGACTTGAGGAGATGGTGTTGAATATGCACCAGCCATTGACGACGGTCGAGAATAATATTGAGGGTATGGTGTATGACGCTCATTTGATTTTTGACTGATTCTGTTTATAAACAACCCATCTATTTGGTACATCATAATTTTTCGTTCATCAGTTGACAGTTCACGTAGCTTTATAGCCAATAATTTTGCGTATAGATCGCAATCATCGTCTTTGTGAGCAGGTATATTTTCATTCTGCCTTTGACCCAAAACATTTGTTAATTGTCCAAAAGCCACGGCCATTTGATTGTCAGCCGTTTCAGAAGCAGGGCGACGACGTTTATTAGTAACAGCTTGTATGGATGGTGGTCTGGATGGTGATCTAGATGGTGGTCTGGATGGTGTGGTAACCGTACTTGTACGGTCTCTTATCAGAGGATCATCCTCTGTCTGATCTGTATCTTCTTATATTTGTTGTGATTGCTGCAAAAAAATAATATACTTAAACTTACACTTCATTTACTTTCTTTTTACAGATGCCCACCACAGCAGAAGGATGGCTTAATATAGAAGAAGGATTCAGGACTAAATTTCCACATTGCATAGGTGCATTGGATGGCAAGCATGTAGTCATTGAAAGCCCAACGCATAGTGGAACAGAGTATTTCAATTATAAGAAAACTTTTAGCATTGTCCTTTTGGCTTTAGTGGATAGCAAATACAAATTTGTATTCGCAGACATCGGGAGTCAAGGAAGAATAAGTGACGGCGGCGTCTTTAATAATTGTTTACTATGGAAAAGAATAATTAGAAACGAGATAGAATTTCCACCACCATGTTCACTTCCAGGATCGAATATTAATATTCCATACGTGTTTTTAGCTGACGGTGCTTTTGCATTGAGTCAACACGTAATGAAACCCTACCCTGGAAACCATGAAGTAGGCTCACCAAAAAGGTTATTTAACCAAAATTTATCTAGATCCCGAGTTGTAGTTGAAAATACGTTTGGAATTTTAACCTCAGTTTTCAGAATATTCAGACGCCCTATCAATTTAGAACCACAAACTGTAACGGAATTTACGATGACTTGTGTATTACTACATAACTTTTTGAGAACAAGTAAAAGTTCTTCAAATCGATATACTCCTCAGAGTTCGTTTGACGTATATGACAGTAGTGGAAATATGGTTACCCCTGGTTCATGGCGTAGAGATAACGACGAATATAATGCATTGCAAAATTTACCACAAATACCACGAAGATCTCCGGTGAACGCCAGAGAAGTCAGGGAAGAATTTACTTCATATTTTAATAGGATTGGATAAGTTGATAAAAATGTATAAATAAATGTAGGTATAATAACCAACGGTGTTTTTTTTAATTTAGAATAAATAAATTTATTTACTTACTGTTTCGGTGTTTATCCCTTCATTGCAAGTATATACTGGTAGTAAAAATGACTCCATGGTTTCGTAAGCATACCAAGTTGGATTGTATATTTCTTCGGCACTTAAAATAAAATAAAAACATCGAAAATTAGAGCGAGATAGTTGCGGAATAATCGAGAAACTAACCAACGCTTTTAAACATAAGTTACACCTTGCTAAGCAGACTATCAAAATAATTATAGATGTATCGTAGGAACATACCTGCGCCAGAACGCATTGATTCACGTTTTTTTTTTCAAGTGCTTGCGAAAAGTAGTCATCAATATCTCTTTTTTATTTTTTATTTCCTTTACTGGCCTTCCAGTAAGTTCAGCAAGACTAATCCATGCATCTGCTTGTTTCTTCTTACCTTTATGATTTGCATCTTTCGGATTCCAGATGCATGGTTCCATTTGGTAATGTTCCAGAAACGAAAGACTCTCCTCATTCGACCAGCAACTCATTTTTTATTTATTTTTTGTAAAATCAAGCAAGCGTGTACTCGCCGCGAGATCACAATGGCTACTAAACGCGGACCAACATGTAAATGCATCGCAAGCGCTTGCCGCAAACGCCCTTTGATCTGCGTAAAAAAACCGACACTCGACTGGATCGGAAGCAAGCAGGCACAAGCCCACGCAAGCCAAGCCAAACGCCCTTTTTACATGCTTGCGATTGTCGATCCTTGCCAAGGCTTGGCAAGCGTGTAAACGTACCATTATTGAATCGCTTATTTTGACAGTTCAGCTGCACTAAGGACGTCACGGTACCCAATTGAATGAATGAAACCAAAACTTACGTCGCAGTTTGGGAAAATCGCTGCCAGATAAATCGCCTAAATCACAGTTAACTCTTTATCATACGTAGGTACTATAATATCTCCTTAATTTGTTGACAACAAATAATAGGGAATTTTGACAACATATACGTCATTTTATCAGTAACTGACCCGTTTAGCCTATAACAAGTATAGATAATTTTAATGAATAATTAATCATTCATAAGTGAGTACCTAATGTGGTCACTCAGTAACTTATTGTTATAATAAGGGTGTTAGGCTGGTCGCTAATCGTTCCCTATAATCAGAAGTTACAGGGTCGTCAAACTTATGGGCTAATACATTCATAAAATAAAATATTACTGATTAGTAACAATGATAAATAATAACAAAATATAAAAATAGGGATTCAAAGTCAAACCATTTATTTCAAATAGGCACATAAATGGCATTTTTGAACGTCAAAATTTACACGGAAATAAAATTGATTCTAGTTGCCTCTTCCAAAAGGTAGTTTCGCATGGAGAAGAATGGGCAAGAAACTCCACCGTTACTCTTTTAAACTGTTTTACAATAGTTTGTATATATCAATTATATCATTACATGTGAAGACGATGTACCTAGAATAAAATTACTATACCACAACAGGTAATAAAAAAATTAAGCATTGACGAATAAATTAACCATGTGTTAGATACAAGGTGCTCACATATTTACAAATATTGTATTATTTTGTACAAATAAAAAGTCAGTGTGCGAGTTACACTTATCATAAAAATAATGTCTTAAAAATAATAATAATAATATTTTTAAGACATGATCGAGATTGAGGGTAAAGCAAGACTTGATGGAGGGCATCCGGATGATTCCGAGCATCATCCAGAAGGAAAATAGGACGAAAAGTTCATGAATGTTCATGTCATACCAATCGCGGGCGAAGGCAGCTGACGAACCGCCACAAATCAAAGATTTGTTTCCCTTATAATTACGAACAATCTTAAACTCTGAATCCATTTTAAATCTTAATTAATTCAGTCAACACAAAGGGGATAACAAATAGTCTAACTGTCATTACACTTATTTTATTTTCTTTGTGAGTAAACTAATTAAATTTTAACAAAATTTGTTATTAGAGTAGTTTTTTCTAGCTAATCTAAATATTAATAATACTTAGATGCAAATGTAATACAATAATTTATCATACTTATAAATAACTAGCTTTTGCCCGCGGCTCCGTCCGCGTGGATGTTGGTTATCGCGTAAGAAAGTAGCCTATGTCCTTCTCCATATCCCAGATTATATCTCTGCCAAATTTCATGACGATCGGTTCAGCGGTTTAGGCGTGAAAACGTAACATACAGACAGACAGAATTACTTTCACATTTATATTATCATATTGTATGGATGTCAGAAGAATAATTAGAAATAAGATTCAATCAAAGTATATTTTATATATTTTTTCCGCATGCGACATCTATTGCATAGTCAGTGTACCTTAAGGGCTAATTGAATTGCAGCATTGATTCTACGATTTGTTTGTAATCAAGTAGTTCTTAAGTTTTAGCTAAGTGGCGTTATTCATAAAAACATATTAACGTCCAAATAAAAAGAAAAAATACATACTGTGTCCCGAAGTGAAATTTCGAGGTTTTGACATTATGCGAAAATGGCATTTTGTGAAAATGGCATTTTGCTAATGTGACGTTTTGCGGGCGTTTTGAGAATATGACAATTTGAGAATGTGACATTTTGCGAAATTCCAATATATCATTTTGCGAATGTGGCATTGTCTGCCTAATCCATTTCAGCTTGTATTATACAGCGTGTTACGGAAAGGGTATATACATATCAAAGCCACGGATTCTTTTGGTGATAACAAACTACAGGGCAATATTTTTTAATACCTATACCTACTTATATAAAAAGCAAAGAAACATTTAACTAAAAATCAAATGTTTCCAATTGAATTCTACACTTCATTAGACCAAGTCAGCTGATCGGTGTCAATAAACTACACACAAAGAAACGGCGGTAACACGTTTGTTATGATTTAAATTTAATAAACTATCGAAATAAAAAAAATATTAAGCATTTTCTAGTTAGTGCTTTTGAGCTGAAATTTTGTACAGAGATTCTGAACCAGATACACTCTTCACCCCGTTTGTATGGATATACCCTTTCCGTAACACGCTGTATTAAGTATATCTGAGGCAAGCCTGCTATCAGCAACGTGATACGAGTAATGTGCATTGCAGCGATTCTAAAATCAACGGATATATTCCGTAAAGCTCTGTTGAAATAGGACTGCCTTAAAAGTTTGAACCTATTTTTAAACTTTCCGTTCACAGCTTCTACCTCCCACCGGCATATCGTTATTAAACGCGACTTATTTGCCTGTTCAGTGGTGATTTCTGTATTTTGTTGTATTTAATTTGTAAATACGACATTTCAAGTTGGTCCTGTGCAAAATGTTCTCAAAATGCCTGGCTAAAAAGGCAAAAAAAAAGCTCAAAATAAGGCTATACATAGTACGTATACATAGTGGGAAAAAAAATCCGGATCTGGATTGATTGATCTATGAAATCCGTTAATCTATTTGTATTGATTTATTTGTAAAGACAGCAAAATCCATTCTCGTCAAGTAGAATAGAATATTATATTTTTATTTTTATCCGACTACGGCGAAAAAAAAGGAGGGTATATTCGTTTCTATGTTCTTTAAACTAGTGAACTGATTTTAACAAGTGAGGCCATTGGAAAGGTGGCGACGGCCACCGATTCAAAAAATTGTTTCATTTATAACCGACTTCAGAAAATGGTAATATTATTGAAACTGCAATGTTATTATTATTTATGTCAGAGAATCTCCTTAGAAGTTACATACATAAATAACAAAATCATAAACAACTATTGTGTTAGTAACAAGAATTGCACCTAAGATTATGTTAGTATGGTTAATACCTATACCTTGAAATTGTTAATCGGATTGTAAATTTCTTTATTATTGTCTTACATTTACTTCAACTTATGAAAAAGTGCAAGTTTCATATCAACACATTACATAATGGTGTGCAAATATTCATTTTGCCACGATAAAAAATAATATTGAAAAAGGTATTACAAAAAAAAAAAGTAGGTATTCATTTACTTTACTTCTTAATAATAAATTAATAAATTATAAGCTAGAGAAATGTGGTTATCAGTACCGAGCGCTTGTGCAGCCCGCACGCGCGCTCGGTTGTCGTCGGCGGCACCACAATCAGCATGGGCTCTGCTGCTGTCAGAAACAAATAATAAATTATAAGCTAGAGAAATGTGGTCATCAGTATGTGGAAAGAGGTAATTTTAAAACAAACTACCTTCAGATATGGGAAGGGAGGGGGCTGCACGCGCGCTCTGTTAGGAGTTGCAGCGGCATAACATCAGTCAGTTCATCTAAAAACAAATAATATATTAGCAGCTAGAGAAATGTGGTTACCAGTATGTGGAATGAGTACCACGGGCCCCACGGGCACCGCCGGCCCAGCGAGCACCACGGGCCCCACAGGCACCACCGCGTGAGCCAAGAGCACCAGTACCGCGACGTGAGCCACGAGCACCAGCACCTCGTGAGCCACGAGGCTGCCCGGCAGCCGGTATCGAAGGGACACCCCATTCGTTATCATCCATTCTATATTCAAAATGCAACGTAAAATACAGGATGTCTGGTGGCAGATTTAGGTTTTCAAAATAAAATAAAATAAATACCTTTATACGTATAGTTTTAATAAAAGTGTTAAAATACAGAGTCATAATGCGGATTTTATTTTTTAAATATGATGTTTTCCAAATGTCTTCCATCTTGTTGCACACACTGTTCAAAACGGAGCCTCGTATTCCGCGCCACACGCTGCAGTAAATTCGGTTCAATTGCGCCGATTTCTCGCCGAATATTTTCTATTAAGTCCACAACAGTTCGCGGATTGTTGGTGTAGACTCGCGCTTTGAGGTAGCCCCACAAAAAAAAATCCATTGGGGTTCGGTCGGGGTAGGGACCTTGGTGGCCACGGGATGTCCCCAAAGCGACTAATCAGTTTTTCAGGGAAATTTTCGCGCAACAAATCCATTGAAGCTCTGGCCGTGTGTGCAGTCGCACCATCCTGTTGAAACCACGTGTGTGATGAGAACGATGGATGAGCTCGCAGGCTCGGCAAAAAGAAATTCGAATTCATGTGTCGATAATTCTCACCACTGACATTAGTCGCGTGGCCCCGTGCATTTTCAAAAAAAAATGGCCCAATTATCCCACTCGCGGATAAAGCGCACCAAACAGTTACCCTTGGGCAATGTAATGGTTTTTGGTGTTTCAATCGAGGATTGCGAGTTCTTGGAGCCCAGTAACGACAGTTTTGCTTGTTAACGTGTCCGTTTAGATGGAAATGAGCCTCGTCACTCCAAAAAATTGAATTCGCAGTGCGAAAACGCTCCAACATGGTTTCACAAAAAAAATTGCGTGACACAAAGTCATTTTCTTTTAATTCTTGAATGATTTGAATTTTAAAAGGATGGAACTTCATGTCCTTTTTTTAAATTTCATGAACAATCGCTCTTGGAAGTCCCAGTGAAGCTGCCCTTTTCCGTATTGAAATTCGTGCATTTTCACGTAAACTCCGTTCCACCAGTGCGATGTTTTCCGGGGTCCTTGACGATCGACTAGGCCCTGGCCGTGGTGTTGTTACATAAAAGATTTTGTCCCTCTAACGGTAATGGAACAAAGCCTTCATGCAAGGTGGTTACGTATCGAAATACAAGGAAACAATAAACGGTTTGAAATAACATATATTTAAAAAAGAATACTCCTTCTTATAACAATATACGGTAGCCTTTAAGGGTCTACCGCATTAATAATTAAGTACTTATTTCAAACACAAACTAAGTTAACCTTTATATTAAGTATGTGACAAACTGTCACTTATTAATGCCAGTCAGCTCAAACTTCAGCTTAACCCTAGAAAGATAATCACATAGCAACTAGCGTAAAAGATAATCATACGTCTGTCAGACGTATACCTTACCTTATAGATTTTTTAGTAAGCCTACGAAAGTATTATCATGCCTTATAGGTTGAAATAATTGTTTGTATTATATTTAAGGAAATAAAATGAAAAAATAGCAATAATAAAGTTTAATTGACAAATTACAAAAAAAAATCGTAAACTTCTTTACAAATTAACAAAAACGAAACCTGTCTTGTATAGAAACATTTAAAATCACTTTCAGTCTTTATATTTTCATATTTTATACTTTTACACTTAAATTAACGTAAACAATACCTACTACAATAATCAGTCTTTTACTTTCGGATATTAAATGCACTTATGGCATACAACTCTGTTGTGTTCTCCACACACGGGTTTTTTGCACTTCATACATGATAATTTTGACATCCTACGGAGTTTAGATGGACAGTACGAACAATATCTCTTTTTTTTTACAGGCGGCTCTTCTTGCTGAGCCTGGCCACTGTTTACATTAGGATTAGGCAACAATTCCTCTATATTTTGCCGCACAGTTCTTTTCAGAGTTGGCATCTGTAACCTTTTTTCCATCCAAGGCAAAGTGAGATCTGTACTAAGTTTTTTCATAAAGTTCTTACGGCTTAGAGGCTTTTCGTTCTTTGATAGAATATTAGAACAATAAATCACATAGGAATTTACAAAGGCTATGTTGAAAATGCCATAAAGTACAGCCATTGGCCATCTGTTCGTTTTTCTGGAGCATGACATTGACGAACACATTTGGTCGAATGTGTCAACACCTCCCTTTGTCTGGTTATAAAACATTATCATTTCTGGTTTTCCTGTCGTTTGATTGATTGTACCTTCTTCATCACAAGATGATAAGAGGTAAACCATTTTTGATGGCTTTGGTTTGTATGACACAAGAGTCAAAGGACCATCGTAACAGTACATAGAGGTGCCAACCGCTCGAGATCGAGTGTTTTTCATTTGATCTGGGATTTCTCTTTTATTCGAACGTATAGTGCCAACCATTGTGAGTTTATATGGTTCCTGTAGCAAGGACTTTGCTAATGGCACAGAGGTAAACCAGTTGTCACAGGTGATGTTGCGATTGGTACCATGAACAGATTATGACAGTTCTTTTACATAAAATTCACCTTGAGGAACGCCGTTGGTGTTGGTTGCCTTGCCGATATAAGGCATGCCATTTATCATGTATTTCGTCCCACTGTCGCACATCATAGGTATTTTTATTCCATACTTATTTGGTTTATTTGTAATATACATTCTAAATGGACATCTACCTCGAAATCCTAGTAGCTGCTCGTCAATGGTAAGGTATGGTCCAGGTGTGTAATTAATTATACATTGATGTATAAACATATCCCATACTTTTCTGACAGGTATGAATGGGTCTATAGTTCTGAGCGCTGGGCGTAACGATTTGTCATCCATACGCAGACACCTGATCAGAAAGTCGAATCTGTCTCGACTCATAACTGACACGTAGCGCGTTCCTGAAAATGAGCTATCAAAAAGTTCTTCCGTCGAGAGGTGGTTATCTTTCATAGCAGCAGATAATGTCAAGATCCCAATAAGCGCACGGACTTCAATTTCATTCGTTTCCCGAAAAGTAGCAGAAAATTTTACTTCTTTTCCAGCTTCTATATCTTTGGCTTCTTTATTTCGGCATTTTAGGGAAATTTCTTCGTTCGTCCATCTCACTATTTCACTTAGTATATCATCAGTTACGAACAGATTAAAACATAACAAGGGGTCGTAAACGTTTCTCCTCTAGCTGATCGAACAATATTTATTGCTGAGGTTCTACCGTGACTTCGACCCTTGCTTGTGGCCCAACAATGCTTATTTTTACCTCTGAGTGTGCGCTGAGAAGAAATAATTATGCGGCTATCAGAAGGCGCAGCTTGGTCGGCAGTAGACTCTGAATGGTCTTCAGCAGAGACTTCGGGTATATCCTCGGCTTCATCGATGAATTCGTCTTCAGTGTCACTCTGCACATCGTCTTCTAAGAGGTTATCTTCGCATTCGCTTTCCGATTCTGATGACGATTCCTCTTCATTTTGATATAAAAAGTTCTCAATTTGAGAACTATCCAACACCCTTCGGTTTGCCATTATAATATAATAATAATTAATACCTGAAAATAAAATAATTATAAGTGTAAATAACAATAAACAATCAGTTCAAATGATTGCAAAAGTTGCATTAAAGATAATCATACGTCTCGCGGACGTATGACATAGGTATATCTTTTATTTGAACGTACTTACCGTGGCGCCACTGCTGCTTAGCGCGAGCTCCGGCCACCGACTGAGTTGACTCGCGCGGCTAGCGCACTGCGATTAATAATAAAAAAACTACAACGAAATTTAATTTCACGATACGTCTCGCGGACGTAGATTATCTTTCTAGGGTTAAAGAACTAAGGTCGTGGGGAGTTGGAGATAAAGCCAGTACTGTTCCGATTTTAAGTTTAAGATTAAAATATAATAAAAGATTGAATTAGTAAGATGCAACCTTCCAATTATTTTGTAAATAAACAATTAGTAAATGGGCGCCAGGGATTTAGAAAATCCCGGATCCCAGAGACGACGAAGATGTCCAATATTCTTCCAGATTCAGATAACTGAGGATGTCGAACTCGGGGTCCTTATTTAAATTTCTGATACAGACCGGGTTCCCAATATTAAAACCCGGACAAAAGTATTATACCGGTAATTATGTATACCGTATTAAAATGAATAAATATGTAATATCTAAGGGTAAACAAAAAACCGTCCCGCCTGCGCTAACGCTAGGCGGACTTGACCAGCCGCACAGTCGTCTCCGCAAGAGGCTTAGAGCTGTCTCGAGGAACGGGTCTCGCGTCCAGGCCCCAGACGCCACTCTAGATCCTGGCGGCGAGACGAATCACTCGAGGTGCCTCACCTGGAATTGACAATACGGAGACCCAATAATATAATGAGAATCTAATTTACTTTACTTGAGGTGACCGAGCTAGAAAATCTAGAAGGCTAAAACATTAGCCGGTTAACATAGCCTGTTGCAAACACAACATAATGAGCTACGACTTCTGTTTGCCTTATCTTGAGTGGTGGGACAATAGGAATAAGAATTACCCACGCGGCGTCTATCAACTTCACAGAAAAACCTCAATACACTGCCTTGAACATTCTAATCCAAAACCATGAGTAACCTGCTATAGCATATCTATGGTAAATAGTCAGCTGGTGAAATACTCACGGTTGGTTTAAGGAGAAAACACTCGACTGCAATATCTTCGACCGGCCGGGAAGCAACCTGCGTAGACGCAGCTAAGAATCCTGTAATAAATATCAAATACTTTACAACGAATCCCTATATTAACCAGGGGAGGACTCACATATTACTTCCAAACACTATTTAACAACGAAGCTCACCTTTTAGAAGTGTTAATGAATTGCAGTCACTTCTCAAGCGTGTTCAAGGGCGAATGCTCGCTCATCTCGGCAAATATTTATGGCCTAGAAGCCAACCGGAACTGGACGAGAGCATTCAGAAAATCTCCCTTACTTCAGGCAAAACTATTACCAGTTCACGGAAGATATCCACATCACTTACGACACTTAACTCTTGAAAATCACTAACAACTATCCAACATGACGTTTGAACGCTGAAACACTAAAAATCCTTCAGATCCAGAATTATAAACGAATTAAAACAAATCTTTGGCAGTCTGCAATGCCAAAATTTGTCTAGAATGGGGTAATTTACCCATAATATTAATTAGGGAGAATTAGAATAATTACCAGAAACATTACGTCAAAGACACTTCACAGATTAAATATGTATTCATTTGACAATTAAAGTTCTAGAAAAAAGTTTATAATGAAAAAATTAATTCATTTCCGTTTTCGGTTATTTAGTTTATTATTAAGTTTATTACCGAAAGCCGAAAATAATTAAGGACTGGTCACTGGATATTATTTAGATCATTACCAATCAAAATGTTAAAATTAACTATTATCGATTAAAACTACAACCATGAATCGGCGACAACAGATGTCGCTTATAACTGACAGTAGCTGACGTTTCATTGAATGACATTTGTGTTGTTATTCTATTTTGCAATCAAACTTATTTACAATATTCGGTCTAATTAATTGTGCAAACCTGTTTAGAAAAGTGATTTCTTTACAGAAAGTGAAACTACAAAGTCCAGTGACGAAATACAGTTTAAGGAATGGATCATTCATTGTAAAATAACTCTGTGAGAAACTTTATAATTGACTACGTATGTTTTCAGGTAAATGCTACTTTATTTATTAAGGATTTAGATGTGCAAAACCAATTAGTGGTAGGCACAAAAAATACAACGTAACAGTATGTTCATAGCCGAAGCAGTTGCGCGGAACCTCTCCACCCACGAACGAATTAAATTCACACTCGGTCCATCGCTTATCCGTCGAATATTGAAATGTGAACAAAACTGCCGGCGAGCGAGTACGTAAGAATCGTGGCTCTTGAAAAACGCTTCGATAGCGAATGCGCGATGCTCACCCGACCACTGCGACATCGTGACTGAGAAATCCGCACGATCAGTGGTTCTAATGACACCACCCTCCCCCCCGCACCGTTTATAACTTTTTGAAATATTCGATTTTTTAAATGTAAATCTGCCGCTAGACACCCTGTACAAAAAGTGCAAAAAAATAAATAAACAGAAAGCACCACCACGTAACATTATTCAAACAATGATTTATACTTATAAAAATCCCAATTCCGAAATCCGGATTTTAATTCCGAGGAATAAAATCACCATATACACTAACCTTTACAGCAAATTACGTTACAATTTCAAGATGGCGTACGAATTGTGTCGGACGCGTGAATATTTTTTACATGTTTGTAGTTACATTGTAATGTTTTCGTGTTCAATGGACAGAATATTCATTTAGATAATAATTATTTAAATTATAAAAGAAATCAACGTAATTACACCAAAAAAACCGCCACCGCTGGCCGCGTACCGGTTGAAGAAAAATACAGAAATTACCTATTATTTTACCCACCGACTTGAATCCTGTATTATTTCTTATTGCATATACTATTGATAACACACAAAAATAGTTTTTTACCTGGCTTTCTCGTTAAATCATCTTTATTTTCTTTTACACCTGCCTCAACACGTGACGCAACAATGTTTTTTTATATCATAGACCAGTCGCTCCTAGTGTTGTCATACACTGTCTATGGAACTGGAAATTACTACTTCAGAGCAAAACAATTACGACTAAATTGGAATCACTACGACCGAATGCCATAGAGCCAGGAGCGTTTTCATGCAAAAAGTTTCTGACACGAAAGTAGCCGCGAGCGTTCAAGCGAAATATTACTAATTCAGGTTCATTTTCAATTAACGCCTCTTGCAAAACGGTCTCCCGCCTTTGTCGCAAGACAGATCGCGGGCACATTGTACACAGCCGTCCAGTTTCTATTATCCACAGTATCCAATCCAGTTATCACAAAGTCCTATAACGTGCCATGGTCAATCGAAAAGCTATCAATCAGTCCAGTAAACAAGCAGGGGTCGTAGTTGTAAAGTAAAAACCGATAACACAGATAAATAAAATACGCGAACGGTCACTGCAGCGAACTGACTGTGACTAAGGTTCGGGCGAATACCTGGCTGCCGATAAGGACGCGAGCGCATGAGCGGGGAACATAAAAAATAAGAGGGTACAAAATACCCAGCCCCCGGGTATTTTGTAACCTCTTATTTTTATGTGCATGCGCTGATGTCGACCCAGACAATAAAACATTTCACAGAAACTTCAACCCCCCACTTCACCCTATTAGGGGTGGAATTTCGAAACTATCTTAGTGGATACATACTCTTCACACGCCGCCGCTGTGCACTAATGAATATAATAATGAGTAGGTATTTTACAATTACTCGTCAACAATACGTAAACGAAATATTTGTATAAGCGTTAAATACCATGAGAACCCAATGCATTTGGGCAACGTCGCCGTAGTATAAAAAATATCTTGCCAAGATATGTCAATTGAGCTACATTTCATTTTTGTTGATGGGTGGATTTGAACGGTTTGTGGACTCTGTAGGACGGCCATGAATGCGATAATTTCTATAATCACGAAACTTCTTTATGATGCACCATAATGTCACTCCGTATATCAACAGTTAGTGTCAGCACCAGGACTATGGTGCGTAATTTTCGCCGCTTGCAGTAATAATTGAGCATCGACTGTAGAGCCCCGTACGCTGGTATCATTATCAGACATGGCGAATGTCGCTTGCATTGTTTTGATTGACTTACTTTTAGTTGATGAAAAACTATTTGAAAACAGATTTTTTGATATGTTATTGAAAATAGAGTTTTTGATACTTATAAGCAGAGCTCGGATAAATATGTGCTAAAAATCCCGAAATATATACATAAATATGGATCTAAAAAACGGAAATATGGAAAAATATAGACTAAAAAGACAACGAATACTAAACAAATACCAAACATAAAACACTTTATTCTTTTGTATAGCCACAGCGCTAATATCATCACATAGAGTAGGCAAAGATACAGCCACAAATGGAACACGATTGTTCACGCAGAGAGCCGCCGACCCGCCATAGCCATCAGATCGGTCACATCTGACAGTATTAAAGGAAGGTAAACGGAAACTAAGACTTAGAACTAGCCAAGTCTCAGCGAGGGAGCAGGCTTAAGGTTTTTATTTATTCAGAAGGAATGTCAGCTCGTGCTTCTTATGCCACACGCTCCTCACATTCCATTGAAGGAAACCGGGCCATTAATATGGGATGAGAGTGGAGTAATAAGTGGATAAGCAACGTTGGACGGTAATTGAGTTTTATTGGTTGAAGATATTAGAGTTAACAGTAGTTTACTAAGAAGTTCAATGATTGAAGACATGTTTTCTGGAGACTCTGTTAGTTGATTATTGAGAGCACAGCCATTAGGCTGAGGAAATTGAGGAGTGCTAGTGAGCTGCTGATGAGCTGTTATATCATAGGAGGGAGAAAAGGTAGCATGGGTTTGCAATGCCTGCATAGCTACGAGTAGAAATGGGAACAGTTTTTCTTGCTTCTGAATAGGAAATTACTTTCTCAGCCATAATTTAAATTGTTTATCTTTGTTAACCTTCCTGTGCAAGCGCCTAACTTTTAGTATTGGGCCACAGCCTGCTGGAACTTTTAAATATGTCAGAACCTCCTCCTCTGAACTCAGTTGGTATGCCACTTACAACACCCATACGGGTTATATATATATATTAAAGGACAGAATTACAGCCTCACAAATGTATCCCTAAAACATGATTGTTATAAAAGCGATTGCATCCTGAGGGGATGAGAACTCGACTGATATGCGGTTTATACCGACTCGCTTGACGGCAACAATTGAAGACATGAGTGGATGAAGGGGTTATGATACAATTTGTAAATGTGAAGATAACGGGCACCAAAGTTTTGTTACTTATCATTGAGATAAATCTTTTTTCCTGTTGTTATTTTACTATTTATGTCGAATTATAGTAAATACACGCAACTACTAATATGGAGTGAAAAAATAAAATAAATGTTTAAGAATATGTATTTATTGAAAAAAATATGTACATTACTCCTTCATTCAGCGCTGAAATATAAATAATTTGTATGCTTAAATTAAGGAAGAATGAGGCAACTACTTAAAAAACGTAATTAAACAAACAAAAAAACAGTTTCACCAAGTTAACCTTGACCAACAATATTTTCATAATAATATCTATATTCTGGTTTCACAAATTTCATCTGTTCTTTAATATTAGCTTTCTTTTCTTCAGAAATTGTACCATATTTTCCCTGAACACGTCCAACTACAAAGTCTTCTACTTGACCTCTTTTTTTAATATATCCACTTTTCTAAATGGCATCATTTCGTCATAATTTTCTTTATATAAGTAGGCACCGAATTCTTCTACCCTCATCCATTTAATACCGTCCCTGAAGTTAACTTTTTGCTTGTTTTCGTCCACCTTTCTGTTTGTCAAATTGAGTTTTTTTTGCAAGTCGTTGATACTACGAAAATGATCCGTCATGTCAATAACAACATTGTTTCTAGATGCTTTGCCTATAATCTCTCGATATTGCTCAGGCGCATAAACTGCCTCATAATTGCGCATGATCTTTTCGATGCGGCCAAAATCTCTATCAGAGTCCAAATAGGAATGACCGACTTCAGGAAATTTGTGGTCAATAATTTTAAAGTAACCCTTCAAAATCATGTATTGGTCCAGCGCACGAGTCTGACCTAAGTGATGCTTATTGCGACAAGATTGATCCACTTCAACAAATCTTAGTAGAGTGCTAGCAACTTCAACACTACCTCTGTCAGCTACTTCTTCTGTCCATGTGCAGCAGACAGCTTTTTGTTTGGTCTGGTCAACAACATGGATGCCCAAATTGTAAAACCAAATCTGGCGTAAATAGAAAGCCTTAGAAGTCGGTATTTTGGGAAGTGGCATGGTCTGTTGTAAGTCTACTGTGAGGTATAACAATCCATTATCTTCTTTGGGTTTATTTCTATCAGTAGCCATGGCTTCAATCGCGGCGTGATAATTTAATACATGCTCTTCATTGGAGTTTCCAGCATCACAAGTGGCACATGTGTCGCTCTTGGGGTATCCAAAAGAGAGATTACATTCAGTAACAAATACTTTGTTATATGTATGTACATATAACATAGTATTTGTTACTGAATGTAATCTCTCTTTTGGATGACGTGTGTAGAGCAGAATTTACCGGAAATATATAAAATTAAGAAATGTTTCTTAATTTTATATATTTCCGGTAAATTCTGCTCTACACACGTCGCTAAATAAAGTTCGTGCATTTTTGTGACATTTAAAAGTGGTGACAAATAACGTTTGTATATATTTTTGTTACGTGAGTAATGAGATTGCTCAGCCGGAAAGCTTGATATATGCAGTTTTATGCGTTGTGTGACTTCTTCGTCGATTTTATGGGGACGATTATCGTGTCTGCCTCGTCTATCAGGAAGCGGAGCAGAAGCTCCACTCTTGATTTTCTGGATTATGATATCCACCTTCTTTCGCGATATTTGGTATAGACCACACAATCCCAATTTACAAACCTCTGTTGTCAAGCTTCTGTGTTTAATAAAATATTTGTAGGTCGCAGACTTATTTTTTTGGCATTAGTACGACGCACACAGGGCCGGTTTTACAATTTACGATGACAAAAATAAAGTGTAGGTTTTTATTTACTTTTTGACTTGGTTATTATGTATTATAAGTGTTACAAGGTAGAAATAAAATTTTGGGATGGTACTATAAACAAAAAAAAAATGTCAAGGAAAATAATGCTTTATTTAAAGTAAAGTAAAAAGGTCCTTAACTTAGGTTCTATGCTACCTACTGCTCATCGTCATCCACATAATTATCGGAATCTTCATTATCTTTGTTTTCATCCTCTTCGCTACAAAGATATGTAGGCATCCGTAACATCCCTACAACAACATCATTGTATATCTCTCCTCGTTTCTTGGGTTTTTCCCTGAGACTAGTTACCACAGGATCCGATGATACAAGCATCCAGTGAAGAATATTTTGTATTTATTCTGGACGTTTTCCTAGAGTGATACTGTCGCAATTTTTTGTAGTTTTTGTGACTTGCTTCTATCACATCTTCTGATAATTGACCTACGGGCAAAGCCAGAGATTTAATGATGTCAGCACCGTGAATTAAAAGTTTATGTACACTTGCACTCATTTTGTACCAATTATATTAGGGAGATATAATAGAATTAATAGTCTAATTACTCTAAGGGTGATATTAAGAAATAACAAGTTAGAAACTGATATCGGCTCGCAGCAAGCGGCCGCGTCTTCACCCTGCGGCGGTCGGTCGGCCAGTCCCCTCCCCGCGATCCCGCGCGTGCGCTGCTCGAGACGACAGTTATACACAACTATAAATGTCTATACACTACATCCCTCCCTTATTATAAAAATATTTTAAGGAACTGTGATCACGTTAACGTACAAATTAAATACATTCTCGTTTTAGGTGTACAACGTTCCGTCTGGTTCGCTGACCAATTCCATCGTTCCGAAGACTTACGTCCCCTCCTTTGTTCGCTTCGGCGGTATGTATTTCGGGTTTGTAGTTTAAGCTCAGCTTGTTTTGTTTTGTCACGTTGTTGACGTATACTTTATCTTCAACTTCCAATTCACAACTAGTAGCCCTTCTCTTCCTATCCGCATATTCCTTCCTTTTTTCCTTTAGTTCCTTATCTCTATCCCTCATTTCAAGATCCTCTGAGAGATGCACCATGTCCTGAATCTGTCGTCTAAAGAACAGTTCTGCAGGTGTTTTTCCTGTAACTGTGTGAGGTGTACTATTGTATATCATCATGTACTCACGAAGAGTCTCTCTTCTTTTTAATGGGTTTGGGGCGCTGCACTATGGAAAATATAGGTCGGTATCGGATCAAAAATCTGTAACTTCATGAATTTTTGTTGTATCGTGATGAAATTTGGCACAAATATGCAGCAAGGTTCGGAGATTCGAACGATGTGTAGTTTATAGGGTTTTCTTGTATATCTATGTATGTTTTTTTGCATAGAATGAAAGAAATGGGAAAAAATCACGAAAAAAATAGTTAAAAATTTATTTCAAGTGGAATACAAGTTTATAATGACTAAAAAGATTAAACCATGGTTAATTACAACAAGCAAAGTAAACAAAATATATATATATGAAAAAAAAATACTAAATTAAAATCATATTACTAATAGGTACATCCTATACTCTGGCTTCAGGAAATGATGTAGCTAGGTACAAATATAAGTAATAACTAAATATAAATATTATTTTTAACTTATATCACTTCAGGATCAGGGTCAGTAAATGTGGGTTCACTTTCACGTGCCACGTTTAAAAGACTTAGTGCCTCTTCTTCAAGTTCTTTCACATTTCTTACGTACGGTTTTCTCAAACTTGTTATATATGGATCTGACGTGTATAAAAGCGTTTTAAAGACATCTTCATTTGTAGCAGATCGGGAACATTTTCTGGCATGATGAAGTCGTATGTTTCTGTAGTCTTTGTTGCGAGACTCTTGTGCGTCTTCCGATAGCTGTCCAATAGGAAGCACCGCAAAATGTTTGATAACGTTTTGCCCGTGTATGAGTATTTTATGAACGGAGGATGGCATATAATACCAATCGTAATTACTTACATAGATTCTTGCAGTTTCTATTGCATATTCCCCAAATTTTTCAGGGTCGATCATCATTCCAGAAGAAAGAACTTGCAAGATAATGTATAGGCGTTTAATCAATGCCTCATCTACACCTGTTATTTCCGATGAGCAAGTGCTATTATAGAAGAATCTTCGTGCGGTATTGCCATCGTTCGTATTCCCGCTAACTTGCCGAGGTTTGTCGACGATTAATCCCAACTCCTCCCTGAAACGTTTTTGAACAACTTCTTTCTTTTCTTTTTTTAATCTCTTATTTTCCTCAGTTGAAGCAGACCAAGTCTTAAACGAAAGATTATAGGAAATATGCAATATCATTTCCATGCAGCGAATCCAGGCGTGTAAGGTGGACAATCCGTATTGGTAGGCGTTTTCGTTTTCGGGTCTGGCAGTTACTTTCGATAGGTCATTCATTAGCCGTGGAGTAGCCCCACATATCGTGCATGTGGAACCAGATGGAGTATCTGTAAGGACCTGAGCCACCTTTCCACCGATCATCGTTAGAAATAGTTCATGCTTCACATTTACTACAACACCATCTTTGTTTATAAGTGATGCTTGTGCAGCCCTAATTTGTTTTTTAATATCATCAACAACTGCCTTGGTTTTTTCTGGAGTTTCCTTACAAAACTCAATAGAAATGGGTCTGCAAAAACGGACAGATGAAGGTACCGGATTTTGCCAAACAACGGATCCCGATTGCACATCAACTAATCTGATGGGGACTAATGAAGTGATGAACAAATTGGCATCTGAAATTGTTTCTGACTCTTCTGCAAGTATTTGCTTGTATTGGCTTTGACCAGATGAACCATCACATCCCCATTTAGAATAAAGGATCAATGTTCTATGTTGTTTTTGGAAAACAGAATCGATTTTTAAAATTCTAGCAGCAGTATGATCCAATAAATCTTGTATATTAATCACTTTAGCATAAGTATTCGTGATTTCGATTGTAGAAGATGGTGGATAACAGGATCTTTTTATTTCTTGTATTTTGTAGTAAGGCGGGAATATACAACACTTTCGTTCGTTGGTTAAGTTTTTCAGGTACATATATTGTGCTTTTGTTAGATCTAAATCTATAAAAGCACTCAATGCTTCCGTATCGGAAAGAATCTTCATCTGGTCTGAGTCGTTCCACTTACTTGAGATATCTAATTTCTTTTGAGTGTCAGCGGTTCTTAATTCTTCGACAAGATGAGCTTCTGTGTACTCACGTAAAGCCCGTAGTCCCTGCAGATAGGCGTTTTTATATGCTCGAAGCCATAGTCTTGGAGTAGAAGAGTGTTTTTCCTCTTCTTGGTAGATTCTGAGGAGTCTCCATAAGCCACGCATGCTCGTCCTCGTTGGCCAGATGTTGATGGCGTAGAATATTGTTCAGAATCCGGTAAATTTAACGAATACCTTGAGTCCAACCAAGTACAATACTTCTGTAAAAATGTTTCTTTTTTCCGAGATGCCAGGGCCCAGCGTTTGTTGAAAATAGGAAGAATGTGCCTTTGTATGTCACTAATTATAAAACACAAGTTGTTTTCAGAAACATTCAGCTTTTCCACTAAAACTTTGGATAATGATTCCATGGTCTTGCCGCCCTCTATATAGGGGATTATGAAGTCTCGTTTGGTACAGCTGAAGGAAGACATTTTAACACTTCACAATCTGCAGAAATAATAGGCGTAGATGAGATTCGGGTTCGGGTTCTGACTTTTATCAGTTTTTTTCTCATATCTTCTAAAACCGCAAATATCCGCAGCTGATTTTTTTTGCATTCTATTTATGAATAGTTAGACTACTAGTCGACACAAAAAGTAGCGCTTGGGCAAACGTGGGTAATACTGAAAACCTTCGACGAAAAAACATACAAGTGAAAAAAAAGGTATGTCACTTTTTAAGTAATTACTGAAATATTTTTCTTTACTTTTAAAATCATTAAGCTGTATCGCAAAAAGCATAAAATAACCTTTCTAAAAATGTATAATACTGCATATCTGTACCAAGTATTTTTTTCACAATATGGTATTGAAACATGTATACGCAAAGACTTGAGTTTGGCACTTCTGTCTTCTATGTATTTCTATCTAAGAAAAAAAAAATAATTTCGCGTATTAAGAAAAAAAATCGTAATGAATATTATAATTTGACTATTAGAAAACCTAAAAGAATAGCCATATTAGCCAAATTATGATATTCGTAAAAAGCATTTTTGATATGCGCTTGTTCTACCATTTTCCATAGTGCGCTGGGAGCAGAGACCAGGAATAATATGACCAGGGTTGATATATCTGAATGTTTGTATTTTCTTAGCTACTAAGAACGTAATATTTATTTTTTTATTATAAAATTACGTAACTACGAAGAATGGTATAACTCTGTGATTGCTGAAGATAAATTCTAGGAAGCTTTTACAATCTTGAAGTCGATTTTAAATTTAATAGAACTGCATAATAAATATGTCTCCATTAAATTATTAAAGTATTGTCTTTATAACCAGACACAAATTTAAATAATGTATCAAACAAAATTGCAAATTAATCATACTTGTGGACCTCAGAACAACTTTTTATGGCCACCTAAACCGTTTTTAACGAATAATATAATAACATCAACTGGATGCTCCGAATATCGTTTGAAACACCTTGCCACCCCAAAATTGCATTATGAAGTCGTGACAAATATTATTAGTATCACACCAATTGTTAGATACTTAATCATTTATTGTACCTACTGCTAAGTAAATAAACGTTTACACTGACCATTCAAAAACCACAAATCATGACCTGTTCAGAAACTCTAGAACCGCTACCCGTTAAACAGCCTATTAGGTCACAACAAAACCCATCAATAAAATAACATCCGTCCATGAAATATCAATTAAACAATGCAAATACCATATCAATATATGTATCTTAAACTACAATCTTTTCATTTCCCAACGTAAGTTTTAGGCTCAATAAAATATTGTTGAAATGGAACGCTTCCACACGTCAATCTCATCTATTAATCTGACAGCTGACGTTCTTGGTGTGATCCACTGTTGTACAACATCTATTTTCACACACCGAAACATTCAACAACTGGCCACATTCCGAGTTATACTATAATCGCTTTTATCACTCACATCGATAATTTGCGTTCCGATTTAGGATATTACGATTATGACAGCTGAGAGTCGTCTGACAGCGCTCACGGTAACAATTTTAAAGGGTAGGATCGGCGTTATCGCAAGATGGCGCATGTCATGTCGTCATAAATGACGATTCACGGGACATCGTTATCACGCTCACGCCGATTCGTACGCGTGTAAGCACGCTCAAATCGATTACAGTGTAATAAGGAACGCGGCCTATGTGATCAATACAATCAGATATTTTCCCATCTATCTATGAATAAAATCTCACACGGCCATACTGACCATTTCTTCGTTCTCGAAGTATGTACTTAGCAAGACCAAAAACAACAATAGGTATGTGATAGTGACCGAATCAAAAGTTTCAACTTTTTATGTTATGTTTCTAGTTTAAGTGATCAGATTACACAAATCAATAACAATTACTAGGTAGCGGTTCAGAGAAAATAAAAAGTTTATTTTAACAATACTATCAGTAAACAAAGTGAACAACAATAAAGAGAATTACTAATAACCTTTGATATTGTCATATTTGTTTTTCCACAATTTAAATAATATTCACAATTTGTTACTTATTAGTATGTCGGATCAAAGAGAAATATATATTTCATTTACTCTAAGCCTTAGTACCAACTTTAAATTCTGGCTTCTTACTAAGTACTACGAGTACATTATGAAATATTTATAGTCATGTAAAGAGCATAACTGATACTAGCAATGTATCTAGTGTTATGAAATTTAAGTGAATAAATCATTCATTCATTCATTCATGTTAATTAGTTCTGCAATTTTTCTCAAAATGTATCTTAAAAATATTTATGAACACCAGAATCTACCATCAGTTATTTCATTCAGTAACACTGAGTTTCATTTCTGAAAACTTGTAAGTTATTCACAACAATCATTGTCTTTTTAATACTAGAATCTTTGCTATGCTAAGTATCATTTTTGTGAACACTTACACATATTATTCTCAGTCTCATCTTTTGAGAACTAGAATTAATTATAACATAATAACTAACATAGTAACAACATAGTCATTATTGGTTTGCCACTCTGAAGACATCCACTCCATTTGCTGATGATACATTTGCATCTGGTATATTATAAAATATTTCCTGCAATTCTAGTCAATCAAAATGTAGTAGCGAAGCACGTTTCTTCTCACTACTCTCAATGCCTGCAGCTTCCAGGCAGATCAAAAGTGCCCACTTCCAGCGTTCCCATCTTATTCCTACTGATGAAGGTTCCCCCTCACAATTAAATTTCTCTAACGTGAGCTAAGAACTCATGTTATTAATTAATTACCAGAGACCAATAAATTAAGGATTTGCACTATTCTGCAAAGTTAAAATATTTGTCAATTTAATGACCAGTAGTTATTTTCTACTTTTAGTCAAATTGTTTATTTTATTATTTTAACTGACTGACAAAAACTTGTAATAAAAGCTGTACTATTTAATGTGATAACCAAGGTACTCAAAGTGTAAACATAACATTTTAAACTGGTTAAACTTCGCAATTTAATGCCATTTAGATATGTCCGCAATTTAATGCCATACCGGTAAATCTCCGCAATTTAATGCTTTTATTAAGACTTTTTTTTTCCAAGTCTCATACCGCAATTGAATGCCCAGTCGCAATTTAATGCAATTTAGGTATGTACGCAATTTAATGCCATACCGATAAATCTCCGCAATTTAATTCAAGTTGTACACTAAGTACCTATTCATCGATATCCGCAATTTAAGGCTTTTATTAAGACTTTTTTTTTTCCACGTCTCATACCGCAAATGAATGCCCAGTCGCAATTTAATGCAATGTAGGTATGTCACTCCCCTGATGGTGTACATCAAATACCATAAAAACCTAGATGCCTAAAACGCGAATAAAAGAATACCTACGCAACTCACGGCCAAGTGAGTACCAGTTACTTTACATTTCCTTCTATTTTTATTAGTCAAAAATTTTATATAAATACAGTCAACATCAGTTTATTATTCACATTATCCACCCACAAATCGAACTCCAATTCTCCATCAGTGGCTCCCGTGGACATGATATTTATTCAGATTTGCCACCGCAGTTGCAATGGCAATCATGTCATTTGGCCCAAATAGGTCTTCACTACAACATATGTATATATATAAATATCTTTTTTTTTTTAATATTGATTATCCTCCATTCCGTGAATGCGAGAACGCTGCAAGCCCAGCAGAGTGCAGATCTGTTAGCACCCCTCCATCCTGTCAAGTACCTGGTAACTATGGAAAGGCCCACACCCATCAACACCGTTTACGACCAACTGGAACCGTGCACCCAGCCTCCCACGCTTCACAAGCGCCCATACAGGCTTATGCGAAATAAACATCTTGATTCTGACTTTAATTTTGAGTTATTAACAATGATAACTGTAAATACACACTTTTTATTTTATAGGTAAGTAACCAATTAGTACTGTGGTCTAATTCATTAACTTTAGAATAGTAACTATTACCCACCTAAACTGATTAACGAAACTCGTGAGGCTCTGTGAGTCATTTTAACTATTAAAATTTCTTATACCGCTATGTAGGTACTGAGGCTCGAGCTTAAGTTGGTAGGTAACTTGTAGGTTACTCACCCACCACGGCCATACCTAATGAAGCAACCTCTTTGAAGAAACCCAGCGGGTAGTCACTTAGTTTCCTACATACGAGTAATAATCACTTTGATAAAGCTTGGTAGTTTGTCATGCATGAATTTTATTTACAAACAGTGCCTCGTGATCCGTAAGTTTTATTTAATCAACGGTTGTAGTCTGATATTTTATGAATTTTGTCCACGTGTTTTTCTCTTTTCTTTTGATAATAAATGTTAAGATCCTTAAAATACTCACAGTTTGTCTCGTCGCCACATGTAATGTTCTCTCCCCGAGGAAGATATAATAGAATTAATAGTCTAATTACTCTAAGGGTGATATTAAGAAATAACAAGTTAGAAACAGATATCGGCTCGCAGCAAGCGGCCGCGTCTTCACCCTGCGGCGGTCGGTCGGCCAGTACCCGCCCCGCGATCCCGCGCGTGCGCTGCTCGAGACGACAGTTATACACAACTATAAATGTCTATACACTACAAGATTGATCGCCATTGCAGCTGTGCCGATGCAATAAGTCCTAAATTTCTCTTCGTCTATGTAATGTCCGCAGGAAATGACACTCAAAACATTTGCAAATCTTTCAATAAGTTCTTTGGACATACCTGTGATTTGAGAAACCATAACAGGGTTTTTTAAAAAAATTCTTGCTGTATTGCCATCGTTACTGTTGCCCCCTCCTTGTTTTGGTTGGTCAACAACAAGTCCCATTTCTTTGTAAAAATCTTTGCATATTTTATTTTTTCGCTCTTTCACTTTTTCCTGTGCTTCTTTGCCTCTAGCTTGCCATTGCTGCAACTTCAATTTATAAGAAATATGCAATAAATATTCATAGCATCGGAGATGAGCATGTAGAATAGAAATACCAAATTTGTATGTGTCTTCGTTACATACTCTCTTTTTTACATTATCTAAGTCGTTCATATGAGTGGGTGTCGCTTTACAGATGTTACAGGCTTGTGTACTTTTGGTTTCTGTTAAAACATTCACTGTTTTACCATCCAGCATTGTGCAAATAGGGATATGTTTAAAATATATCGTTCTGTCTCCTAGTATAGTGTCTGTGAGCTGCAACTGCCTTATTTGCTGCTCAATCTCGTGGTACTCATCTTTAGTGTTTTGGTCGTTTTCTTTTTTTAATTTAAATGAAATTGGACGACAGTGTCTGGTAGAAGATGGAGTCTGATTTTTCCAATAAATTATTTTCTTCCTATCTTTCATTTCCCATAATTCCAGGGGTACAATTGTACATAATACAAGGTGTCCAGAAAGGGTATCGGGTATTTGTAAGTTCAATGAAACAAAAATTATTTGTATCCAATAAAAAAGTTTATTGTTTATTATTAGCATATGAATTTGAGAATTATTTGGAAAAGATGATGTTATCCAAATGATGACCGTTATGTTGCTGGCACTCTTCTAAACGGAAACGAAGATTGGCGATAACACGTTGACACATAGCTATTGATATTGCTGCCATTTCTGACCTGATGTTTTGCTTTAACTGGGTTAGACTCGTCGGATTGTTTTGATAAACCTTACTTTTAAGGTATCCCCATGCAAAATAGTCAAGCGGGCTAAGGTCGGGGCTTCTGGGAGGCCAGTTGATGTTACCCCTTCGGGAAATGACTTTATTAGGGAATAATTCGTTAACAACTTCCATTGGGTCATTTGAGGTATGGAAAGTGGCCCCATCTTGCTGGAACCACGTTCTTGAGTTGAAACCTGCAAACTCCTGCAACTCTGGGACCAAAAAATTACGCAACATATCGCAATAACGGTCACTATTCACATTAATTGCTCGGCCTCGTTGATCTTCATGAAAATAAGGACCAATTATGCCTTTAGCAGACATAGCGGCCCAAACAACGACCTTTGGGCTATGCAGGGGTCGTTCATGCTTTCGTCTCGGATTCTCCACTGCCCAGTACCGACAATTCTGCTTATTAACATGACCATTCAGGTGAAAATTTGCTTCGTCACTGAACAGTATGTTGTTAAAGTTGTTAAATCGCTGCAGCATTTCGTTCGCAAAATTCAGTCGATTAGCATAGTCCGTATCCTTCAATTCTTGAACCAATTGAATTTTATAGGCTTTTAGATGTAAGTCTTTCTTTAAAATCGAATGTAAAGACGATTTTTTATGTTCAACGCTTGGCTTCGCTTTCGGATGGATAAAGACGGATTTTGACGAACGGACGCCTCAACTTCATCAATTGTTTCTTCATCGCGAACTGAACGAGGACGACCAGAGTTTTGAATTTTAACTGTCGCACCTTTATTCTCGAACATCCTGATCCATTTCCTAATGCTATCGTCACTTGGCGCGTGGCGTGTACGATATTCCGCACGATAGAGACGCTGAGCAGTCACTATTGAATCACCATTACGCAAATACGCTCGTACGCAAAATGCGCGATGCGTCCCCGAGTACTGTTCCATCGTGACTAAAACTCCACAAAATGGCGGACGCCACGAACCCCGCCCCGCACCCTTTAGACGCCCCGTTTCGAATATGGCGCGAAAACAAATACCCGATACCCTTTCTGGACACCTTGTATTATGTTAGAATCAGCGTAAATTGAATCATTCGAAAAGTTTTGCTTGTATATACTGTGACCTCCAATACCATCTAGGCCCCACTTATAATAGACTTCCAGAGTGTCGTTATTGTCGTCAATGTTGGATAAAACTACTTCTGACTGTACGTGTGCTAGTCTCCGTATGGTGTGGTCAAAAAGATCTTGTAACGGCACCACAGCTTCGTTCTCAGTAACTCTTAAATTAAGCGGATAACACTTCAGTTTTGCATCTGCCACCACATGGTAAGAGGGATACAAATCAGCACCTCTTTTCTTTGCAACTAGACGCATCGTACCGTATTCGTTTTTGGTTAAATTAAGGTCCACTATGAGACCTAAAGCTTCTTCAGCACTATACTGCATAATATTTACAGAACACGATGATGAGTGGACCTGTTCCATTTTTTTCAACCTTTTCGGAGTCGAATTTATCGCAAGTTTTACAACGTGAGCTGCCTTTCTTTTGCCAGATTTCACCAGACTCGTTTCAGTCGCTAAACAAATTCTTACGTGTTACGTAACATTTTCTCCCATTCACTGAAATATATTTCAATATCATTTCCTTGTTTCTTAAGAACTTCTACGACCCTAGGGTGATCAGTCCTAGACACCACAGAACTCTTATCACAATCATTTAGTTATCCCAATTGTTTACGCTGCGCCCTCGTCATTACCGATATCGCCTTTTCACGCATCGTCTTCAAATCATCACTAGAGATTACTATCCTGGAAAGTGCATCAGCTAGCACATTTTCTTTCCCTTTAATATATTCGACCTCAAAATCATACTCCTCCAAACACAAACGAAATTTAGTTAACCTACTCGATGGATCCGTCATATTAAACAAATACAACAGTGCCCGGTGATCCGTCTTTACCACGAACCTCCGTCCATACAAATACGGTCTAAAATACTTAACTGACCAAACTATAGCCAATAACTCCTTCTCTATTATAGGATAATTTAACTCACTTTTCCCTAAAGACCTGCTAGCATATGCAACGGGTTTCCCATTCCCATTACACAACACACTTCCTACTGCATACCCCGAACTATCGGTCTGTAATATAAAAGTGTTACTATCCGAAAAATCTGGATAATCCAATACCGGTGGATTTACCAACGCTTCCTTAAGTGACAAAAACGATCTCTCACACTCATCAGACCAACTAAATTCCACATCCCTTTTACACAATTTATTCATAGGCACTACTATATTAGCAAAATTAGGTATGAACTTCCTATAATAATTAGCAAACGCCACAAACCGTTTTACCTCATCAACCGTCGCCGGACGCGGGTATTTTTTAACGACTTCTACCTTTACTGGATCCGGTGAAATACCCTCTGCTGAAATAACGTGTCCCAAATAAAGTATTTGCTTCTTCAAAAATTCACACTTTGACGGATTCAGTTTAAGATTGATTTTCCTTAGACGAGAAAAAACTGACGTAAGGTTCCGTTCCGGTTATGCTCATCCAAATTCCGCCCAAAAATAATTAAATCATCCAAATAAATTTGACATTTGTCATAATTTAATCCAGACATGGCTACAGTCTGCTAAAAGAACTTGGACTTATCTTCAACCCCATCGGTAACCTACACATCTGATACTGTCCCTTATCTGTTGTGAAAGCAGTGTACCTCCTACTCCCTTCATCTAAAGCACACTGATAATATGATTGGGATAGATCGCAGTGGCTGAAGTAAACAGCACCCGATAATGAATCTAAGATCTCATTGATATTCGGCAAAGGAAACTTATCGTCCTGAATCCTCTCATTCAGCTGCCTATAGTCTATGACTACTCGCCATTTCTTCTCTCCACTTCGATCCGCCTTCTTAGGAACTACCAAAATAGGACTAGACCACTCACTAACCGCCTCCTCTATAATATTACTATCCAACATCTCCTGTACTTGCTTATCAACTTCCCTCTTTTGTACATAAGGTATCCTATACTGTTTCCTGTAAACTGGAGTAACATTCTTTTTCAATCGTATCGACTGCTCATATACATTCGTAACAGCTAATTTATCACCCGGAAGACAAAAAACATCTGGATACTTAGCACATATTTGCTCAACCGACAACCGCTCTTCGGCTTTCAAATAGTCTAGCTTAAGCAAAGAAAATACTTCCTTAACCCGCTTAACGTTCACCTCTGACTCCGCAAAACTACAACAATCAAAATCACTCAATGGAAAAACCTCCACATCGGACATACTACAAACAACTTCCTCAGATGTCGTATTCAAAATCCTAATGGGCATCATCCCATTCTTAGATCTAGCTACCACATTGGCTAAGAATACCCCTTCACGCAATTCCTTCCTAAACACCACACAATCTTGCGCTCGGTTAACGGGAATATATTTAATCATCTCACAACGCGGAGAAATAGTTAACAAGTAATCATAGGATTTAAGTGGCATTGAAACCATCCGCCGCTCACGATCTCTAAGAGACAACCTGTTTCCCGAAAAATCTACAATACCACTATACTTCTGCAAAAAGTCCTGGCCTAATATGCCTACCGAACTACATGGTAAATCGTCAAATATATAAAATCTATGCTCGAATAAACATTGCCTGCATTCTAACTTCAAATAAACATAACCTATAGCTCGTAAACTACCTCCTACACCATTAATCACTAATTCTGCCTTAACTACCTTACTGCACAAAACATTCCCCTTCAAGTGACTGCTTTTTATAGCTGATATTGACGCACCTGTATGTACTAACCATTCCGAATCTACATTATCTACTAGAAAATTAACCCAATTAACACTATTACACGCTAAAACATGTTTAACCTCGAAAAAACTGCGTCCCATTCACTTCCCCGTCTTCATGCTTCCGTGACATTGACATTGTGCCTGAGTCAGCATCAGCCCGCACATGTTCTAAACATGCTACGCGCTGCCGACCTTGCTGAGTCTGCCATCCACGATGCGCATTATTGCCACGCCCGCGCATTCCACCATTATGCCAGACACGCTCATTTTTATACGTACGCCCAACACTCCTTTGTTGCACGTGCCTATTCTCTATCATGTGCCGCCTATAGCCATTTCCACGGCCCCTATTTCCCGCAGAAAACCCACGCTGATACGCCATGACTTGCCCCGACGAAGCATAATTTTCATCTTCCGCTACTCTAATAGCATCCTTCAAACAAGTCAAATGTCACGCCGTAACAATCGTTCCAAGACGCCGATCACGAAGACCGTCAGCAAACTTTTTAATGGCATACTTCTCGTTCAAAGGCCGTAAAATCGTATATGCTTCTGGATTCTCCTCGGCTTGAGAAATGGTAAGGCCCACCATTAACCTTTCTATCTCGGCTCCAAAATCTGAGACCGATTTCCCATTTTGCGTAGAGCGAGCAAGCTCGGCTTGCATTGCAACGTCTGACCTCACCGTCAACAAATGCTTCTTCATATCCGCTAACAGACCTTCCACCGTCGCGTAACTTGAAGACAGCCGCATCTTAGCCCCCGGTGTCAGTCGCGTGCTCAGTACGAACTTAATCAAAAGCGTACTGTCTACCTTCTCTAACATAGTACTGTATAACTCAACAGCATCAATCAAATCCTGGGTCACCTGCTCAACCCCAGTCATCTTAGGGAGCAAGCTGACCGCCGTTTTCAACGAAAACCTTTCGGAACCCATCTTCAGTTCGGTTTCGTTTTCAATTTCAAACTTGATGGTATCTAAATACATTTTTTCTATCTTCCCTACTAATTGCACTATCTCCTCGGAAAACTTACTACTACTTGAAATTATACTCTTAAATTTACCGTGAAGTGTTTTTACTTCGCTTATCTTCCTATCAAAATTTTCGCCCTTCCGTCTACTAGGACCTAATTTAACGATAGACTCCCTTAATGACTTAAGTTGAAGTAATAACGTTGCTAATTCTACTTCCATTTAAAACAATATAGTCTCTAAACCGGTAAATCATCACGATCACTTGCCGGCACACGTCACTACACTCGAGTTAAAATATCGCAGACACTTACTTCCGCTGTTCCACGCGCTCCTGGTTAGGCCATCTGCACCGCCTTCTGCACCTCTCGCTGCTGGATCTTCTCTTCTACCCAACCTTGGTGGCACCTCTTGTATATCCGGAGTGCTACGCCAGCTATCACTACCGCCAAACACACGGCGATGAACAACAGTATAGCGCTCACCGTTGTCAGCTGTTCCTGCGTCACCGTCGCGGCATTTGTACCACCCGATGCCGTCTGGGCGATTATCACTTCTTCCTTCGATGACGTCGTACCCATGGCTTGGAACTATCGGCTTCGAACTGACTGAAGTTACTTACTCCGAGCCTTCGATCAAGCAACTAGAACGCCATCCAGTCGACTGGCAGGGTCGCCATGCGATGTGAGGAGATGGAGGGGGTTAGTCAAACACAATGAGGTCCGTGTATCAACTAGTAAGAACTATCTTTAATGTTCAACGGTTCAGTTTATATACATAATATGTACGTGATGTCCTTCTACTTATTCGATGAACATATCTATCTTAACTTAAACTACATATGTGCTGATGTACATGTATGTGATGCACGTTTATGATGTACGTGACACCACACCACACTTGCACTTATCTCGTTCATCCACGCAAGAAAGACTTAAATTTAAATTATTTCAAATGAAAGAATGTGTTAAGTGCCCATGTCACTTTCATTCATTGTGGTTGTTATTTTATGTCGGTACATAGCCCCTTCATCACCTGGAAAACACAGCTGTTACCTGCACCTCACCTGTTAAATGCAGACAGTCTAATTCCCCAGCGGGCTAATCTACCTGTAGGATTTTGTAGTTTTAAGAACCAGTTTAGGGCGGAGTGATCAGTGTAGACAGTTAATTTTAGACCGTTCTCTAAGTAACAACGCCAGTGCTCCAAGGCCAACAGTACTGCTAATGCTTCCCTTTCCGTAATACTGTGGTTTTGTTCCGGCTTAGTCAAGGACTAACTCATGTATGCAATAGGATGTTCCACACCATTTTTTAATAGTGTGAGCAATGCGCCAATTCCATAATTACTAGCATCTTGTTACTAGTGCTTCCAAAATTACGGATTTGCTAATTACGTAACTAGTTACGCATTTTGATGCTTCAATTACGTAACTACGTAATTACGTACTTAACTGTTTTGATTTTTTAAAGCACGATAAATTCTGGGCTTATTACGTATTTTAGAAGTAAAAAATCAAACAACTTCAAATGAAAAAAATTATAATATTAAGGAATTAAAAGTAAATTACAGATTAAAATGATAATTTTAAAATTAAACTCAAAATCAAAATCGTCAATCAAATCAAAATGTAATATTTTGATTTGATTGACGATTTTGATTTTGACTAAACTCAATCAACAATTCAAACAAAACATGTACCACGCACAAATGGTTTAAAAGTAAGAAACAATATAAAATATGGTTATTTTTCCAATCTTTGTTCTTGATAATATGATCTCATAAATGATAACGAATGCAATGTTCTGTCACCAAGGGAACTTCTTAGTTTAGAACAAAGATAGCCGGCAGAAGAAAATGCCCGTTCTGCTTCAACACTAGTAGGCATTATACATAGTAAATAATTATAAGCTGCTGTTAGGAAAACTTCACGACCGCCGCCAGTGCTATCGTAGATACACATTTCAACTCTGATGATGGATTCAAGATCTGTGTTTACTCCAGATTTGTTTACTGTAGACATAGTTTTCTGTATTTCTTTTTCTAGTTGCTGTGCAACAGTCAACTCGTCGCCACAACCATCATTAGCATCATTGTCATCTGCTTCGGAATCTAAACTCATTTGTGTACTTGTAGGCGGTGTAAATTTGAGCCTTTCTAATAAGTTTGCAACATATGTTCTAATATAATCCGACGTCGGTTTTGTAAAAGTTTCTGTTTCTTCGGTTTTATAATATTCTTCATTATTATGCAAATACTGCAAGACACCAGACACATTTGTTCGCCTTTCTTTTATTCTTTTTCTAAGGGATACAGCAAGCTTGTCACTGAGCCCATTGGACTGAGCATCAAGCTTATTTAACATAAACTGAAGCGCAGCATCTGCTGCTAACAAATTCGAGTCACGGCGACACAATGCCATCACTGTAGTTTTTATTATATCTAAACTATGATGAATGTTATGTAGATCTTGTATTTCTGTGTCTGTGAAACTTATATTTGATTTTAAGTCTAATAAAGCCTTAAATAAACTTGATTTCAATTTCAGAAATCGTCCAACCATATCTGATAAGCTGTTCCATCGCGTTTTGCAGTCTAGTATAAGATCGAGGCTTTTACCATGCTCTTGTAAAGAATATTTTTGCAACAAATCGGTCTTCAGTGGTGATTTTTTGAATGATTTAACAAGTTTTCTTACTTTTACTATAATATCTTTGTACAGAAACTCTGGTTCTAGAACTCTAGGTACTTCTATGAAAAGTCCGCCATCGTTTTCTTCAATTTCTTCAGTGTCAGTATCTGAAGCTTCATCTTCTAGTTCTGGTTCAGTAGTTGTACTTTTCCGTGTCTTATATAATACGTCCAGCACTGCAAGTTGTATTCCGTGAGCAAAACACAACTGATGGTGACCATCAAAATTTTTGCCCATTTTAACCATAACACTGGCTCCGTCCGTTGTGAATGCAATTATATCTTCAAGTTTCAAATAAAAGTCATTTAGATGATTTTCTAACAGTACAGTTCCAACGTGAGCTGGCATTGAACCCTTTATCCTTACTAGTCCTAAATTTTTATATTTAGCTGGTTCTAGGTCTTTATTATGAATATTTATATTCATATACCTCCGGTTCCGGGTAGAGGTCCATTCATCAAACGTTATAGTAAACGTTTTTTTTTGGGACTTCATATCTTTAAACTGATTTATTAATTGTTTTTTTATGGCACAACTCTGTTCCAGGACAATTTTGGTAATAGTTGAAGGAGATTTCGGTAGATCATAGCCAGATTTTTTGAAAACATACCTTAGATCTTCAGAAGTACAAAATTTGCTTAATGGGATGCCATCCAATGCTGCCATTCTAGTCACTATAACGTCCAAGGAATACTCAGTGGAAAAGTAATCCGTTAGTTTAGTTTTCTTCGATGGAGGTTCTAAACTTTTTCTTGCTTGAAAGCACGATGAAGTACTTGCCCTTTGCGCATCTTGCTCTTGTGACATCTCGCCAATATGTTTAGCACGCATATGTGTATGTAGTGCTCCAGTAGCACCACCAGGAGTCTTCAAAAATTTTTGACAATGTTTACATTGGACACTTTGCCCATTTTCAGCCCTCAAAAAGTGTTCCCATATAGCTGATTGTGTGCGTTTGTTCAAAAACTCCTTATAAATAGTCTTCTTTACTGCAGACCTAAAACAATATATAAATATTTCATAATTTAATAGTTAGGTAATACATATAAATAGCATCTATAGTTAGGCACTACACTTAAAACGGGATACATTTACATACGTACCGTGAACTCATAATCAATGTCTATTTGCACAGACATCTAACAAGCAACAATAAAATAAAATCGCACATATTTTTTTTTTTTTTTTAAACGTTGCACCACACTAGGAATTACTGCTGTATCGTGGGTGCACTCACAATCATGTAAACTAACATACACAAGACACCCAGACCCGGAACACCTATCTGTAGGTCATACAAATATTTGTTCCGTACGGGAATCGAACCCGTGACCCGCAGCGCAGCAGCCAATCACTCAACTACTGCGCCAACCGTGCCGTCAACAATATAAAATCAACTACTAAATTATATGTATAAACTCTCACACAATACCCTAGAAACAAAGTAAGTAGACAAGTAAAGTAATGTTAAAATAGGTACTTACATTTTCGTTGAAGTATCTCTACTCGTGTATGGTGATATCTACTTAGAAACTTGTAATGAAAAGCTTCTGAAAACCAAGCGTCAAACTTTGCGGCACATACACAAAATCACAAAAGTCAATAAAATAAGCTTAGACCAGGCAGGACAGTATCTCGCAGGTGTACGTAAGACGACTGAGTACCGAGTATTGAGATTGTTTCTAAATTCACGAAAGTAAAGAAAAATGTAGGGAGTTCCCTTAGCTTGCTCAATCCACAATATTAAACTTTATTATCTACGAGGTAGATCAAATACTTGCGAAACACTTATAAACTTTGATTGTGTTACGTACCGAACTATCCACAACCAACGGGGATTCCCTTCGTTTCCCGATTGGTCAACAATGAACTCTATTCTGTACGACTAAGAAATTAAATCTTGCGGACTCAAATTGGAAGTTATAAAATAAACCCCGGGAATTCGGGGGATACCCACAGAAAGGGTTTTGGTGTTGTCATAATGTAAGTCGTAGGTTAACTAAATTAAGGTAAATTGTAAATACACAGATAAACCCATGCCTTTTTCCCATGGAGTAGGCAGAAACTATAGAACTAAATAAATGGGTACCTAAATTAATTAATATTATCCTATAGTTACGTTATTACGGACTGCAGCTCTTCAGTTACGTATTTGTGAGATTTCTAAAATCTGTCCGTAATTACGTAATTGCGTAATTACGTAATTACGTAATGGAAGCCCTACTTGTTACATAAAAGATTTTATCCCTCTAGAGGTAATGGAACAAAACCTTCATGCAAGGTGGTTACGTATCGAAATACAAGGAAACAATAAACTGTTTGAAATAACATATATTTAAAAAAGAATACTCCTTCTTATAACAATATACGGTAGCCTTTAAGGGTCTACCGCATTAATAATTAAGTACTTATTTCAAACACAAACTAAGTTAACCTTTATATTAAGTATGTGACAAACTGTCACTTATTAATGCCAGCCAGCTCAAACTTCAGCTTAAAGGACTAAGGTCGTGGGGAGTTGGAGATTAAGCCAGTACTGTTCCGATTTAAAGTTAAGATTAAAATATAATAAAAGATTGAATTAGTAAGGTGTAACCTTCCAATTATTTTGTAAATAAACAATTAGTAAATGGGCGCCAGGGATTTAGAAAATCCCGGATCCCAGAGACGACGAAGATGTCCAATATTCTTCCAGATTCAAATAACTGAGGATGTCGAACTCGGGGTCCTTATTTAAATTTCTGATACAGACCGGGTTCCCAATATTGAAACCCGGACAAAAGTATTATACCGGTAATTATGTATACCGTATTAAAATGAATAAATATGTAATATGTAAGGGTAAAAAAAAAACCGTCCCGCCTGCGCTAACGCTAGGCGGACTTGACCAGCCGCACGGTCGTCTCCGCAAGAGGCTTAGAGCTGTCTCGAGGAACGGGTCTCGCGTCCAGGCCCCAGACGCTACTCTAGATCCTGGCGGCGAGACGAATCACTCGAGGTGCCTCACGGTTGGTTTAGGGAGAAAACACTCGACTGCAATATCTTCGACCGGCCGGAAAGCAACCTGCGTAGACGCAGCTAAGAATCCTTTTAGAAGTGTTAATCATTTGCAGTCACTTCTCAAGCGTGTTCAAGGGCGAATGCTCGCTCAACTCGGCAAATATTTATGGCCTAGAAGCCAACCGGAACTGGACGAGAGGATTCAGAAAATCTCCCTTACTTCAGGCAAAACTATTACCAGTTCACGGAAGATATCCACATCACTTACGACACTTAACTCTTGAAAATCACTAACAACTATCCAACATGACGTTTGAACGCTGAAACACTAAAAATCCTTCAGATCCAGAATTATAAACTAATTAAAACAAATCTTTGGCAGTCTGCAATGCCAAAATTTGTCTAGAATGGGGTAATTTACCCATAATATTAATTAGGGAGAATTAGAATAATTACCAGAAACATTACGTCAAAGACACTTCACAGATTAAATATGTATTCATTTGACAATGAAAGTTCTAGAAAAAAGTTTATAATGAAAAAATTAATTCATTTCCGTTTTCGGTTATTTAGTTTATTATTAATTTTATTACCGAAAGCCGAAAATAATTAAGGACTGGTCACTGGATATTATTTCGATGATTACCAATCAATATCTTAAAATGAACTGTTATCGATTAAAACTACAACCATGAATCGGCGACAACAGATGTTGCTTATAACTGACAGAAGCTGACGTTTGAATGAATGACATTTGTGTTGTTATTCTATTTTGAAATCAAACTTATTTACAATATTTGGTCTAATTAATTGTGCAAACCTGTTTAGAAAAGTGATTTCTTTACAGAAAGTGAAACTACAAAGTCCAGTGACGAAATACAGTTTAAGGAATGGATCATTCATTGTAAAATAACTCTGTGAGAAACTTTATAATTGACTACGTATGTTTTCAGGTAAATGCCACTTTATTTATTAAGGATTTAGATGTGCAAAACCAATTAGTGGTAGGCACAAAAAATACAACGTAACAATCTGTATGTACCTCAAAAGGTAAACTATAGTCAGGGTCTGACAGGAGCGGAGCAGATATGAGTATGTTCTTGAGTTTGTCAAAAGATCAATCAAAATCGAAATATTTTATTTCATTTAAACCTACATGGGCACTTATGAAACGTCAGAAGCTAGGTGCACGGTTCGAGTTAGTCGTTTCCTATGGAGAAGAGCCGGCAAGAAACTCCACGGTTACTCTTTTAAAAATAATTGGCTTTACAATATTATTAAATAACAGTGATAATAGGTATGGGAGGACAGTGTAGGCCTTTCAACAATTACCAGGTACTTAACAAAATAGAAAACCGCCAACAAATCTACACTCTTCTAGGCCTACAACGTTCTCACATTCACAAAATATAAAATAATCTAAGTATATAAAATATTAATGACATGATTGCAATTACAACTACAGTAGCATATCTGAATAAATATCATGTCCACAAAAGCCACTAATAAAGAATTGGAATTCGATTTGTAGGTAAATAATGTCAAATAATGAAAAGATTATGTCAAGGAAGTATGTAAAATAAAAAAAATAAAAATTCTAAATAAACATCGTTACTTGGGAGCAGTTAATAGACATTGACATAGTTATGTTGTTTATGAGGTACCAGGGAAGCCACATGTGCAGAAGGAATTATTGCCAAACTTCCTTGTCTTCAACGTAGTCTTTTTTTACTATTCTCCTGCTCTAATAGCTCGTGTAAAATTGACGCATCGTTTTTGGTCGCGCCGTATGGACCTAATACATTCAAGATATAACCGTCGCTGCTCACAATTATAAAAGGTTTTATTAAGTTCCTGTACTTATGTAAGCTGTAGGTATCTTTTTGGAAGGCAAAGTTAGCGCTTTTTTGAATGAAGAGAGCTTCGCAAATCACTGTTACATTTTGATTGTTTGCATCACAAAATAATATTTTTGGTAACACTTTCACTGCTAAGTACATAGAGTACATATAAAATTGGCATGCCATATAATGTGTCTCGCTAATCTATAATCACCCGTCAGTCGAGTCCATCGGCGCGATGGTTACGTAACGGGACCCCTGTGCCCCAGCACCCGAATTAGAGTTCACTAAGCCACGCCCACGACCAGCCAGCCACGTAGGGTTGTCGAACGCCCAATTTTTTATTGAATAAAGTAAACTACACTGTTCTATAATTACATTGAGTTATCATGTATAATCAAATATTTTTATTAGGGTTCCGTACCTCAAAAGGAAAAAACGGAACCCTTATAGGATCACTCGTGTGTCTGTCTGTCTGTACCTCTGTCACAGCCAATTTGCTCCGAATGTAATGGACCGATTAAGTTGAAATTTGATATACATATCAAATTGAGTGACCCAAACACGGACGTGAACCGTAAATAAATGAATTTTGAATATTGAGGTCAGTTTTGGGGGGCAAACAAGAAAAAAAAATGTATTGCAAACTGTACCGTGTGACATATCAAATGAAAGGGATTACTATGAGGGTCTCAAATATATATTTTTTATAATTTTAAAATAAATTGTTTTAAAGTTATAAGTGAAAATAGAACCTAAAAAATTTAAAAAAATACAGGAAACAGTTCTATACTTATAGATTACAGGTAAATTATAAGAAGTCTATGGTATTAAAATAACATAGTAAATCTCTCGATATTGTGCGTACAAACTTACATTTGCTGTTGGAATGTATGGGAGATTGATGTTTAGAAACTACAATGTTAACTTTCTTCTTAGGATAAATTCTTTCCAAGTACGGAACCCTTCATTGTGCGTGGTCCGACACGCACTTGGCCGGTTTTTTGTTTTCCTAGGTATTTAAAAATCATAACACGCCAAGAGAAATGTATACATATTTTATTTTATGATATGCATACATATTTTTAAACGAAACCTGAAGTGTCTAGGCAGTACGGTCAGATGACAGCCTGCCCACGGCAAATGAATCCCACCCCTTTTGTAGTTTTATCTGTCAAGCCCCGCACTAACTGTTGACTAGGCAGCACGGTCTCAGACCTTAGCCTGTTCCGTCAGGAACTAATTTAAAAAAAAAATGTCAAGCCCCGCGTTTTGACAGACGCGCGTGCGTCAAGGTCAAAGCCGTCGCCTCTATGTGACAGCGGGCCTTGACGACCGACGAAACGACGCCCGGTGTTGTATATACAAACTATAGTACTACTACTACTTACATGTATTGTTAAAATTTTACCCTACATATTGTTATACATGCTGAATGTCGAATTTTATAAATTTATTGGTTATTATTTTCGTAAACAATAAAAGATTATGTACATAATTTCTTCTAATTATAACTTTTATTGTCAGGGAAGACGAAGATACAATGCCTAGTGACTGGGTCCCGGATGAGGCATTGCCTCCGGCAGACGCAGGTCCCATCGGGATGAACATGTCGGGCTTGCTGCGCGCTGCCAAATGCAACTTTGCAGGCATATCATCTCCAAATAAGGCGTTATTTGAAGATGATAGGCCTGCAAAGAGATTGTGCATTCGGGAGAAGTCACCAAAAACCAACACCTCAGCAGCCCAGTACCCAACGCCTAAAGGAAAAGGCGTGGGAAAAAAAAGTAAAAAAAATACATAAGTATAATAAAATAATATTTTTACTTGGAAACTATATTACATTTTTCATTCATTCACTCACATCTTCATTCCCGTCGCCAGCAGTCGTTCACTTAGGTACCTACATTTCAAACCAAAAGTATCTATTTACGTAATTACTTGAAAATTATGAAAATATATTTTTAGTTTACTATCACAATTACATAATACTGATAAAATATGTTCACTGTTGGTAGAAATTGATGAAGGTAGGCAGGATTAGGAACACATACAGTTTTTGGAGTATTTAAATAAAACATTTTGTTTAAAGTTCATTGGATTTATTTTGGCGGAGTTATGACTAAAAAATATGGTAGTATATTTTTTTTTGGTCATAACCCCGCCTATTCTGACGACGACGGTGATGCCGCCATGTCGACGAAGGCACCGGGATGTCCTTGGGCGGCGAAGGACGTAGTGGCCGGGCCCGCGGGACTTGCACTGGAGGCATCGGCAGCGTAGAACGCCGCCACTGCAACTCCCACAGGCGACGCTCGATCCTCGCCCTCCGCCACAGGACCACCCGGTGCTCTTCAGTCTTCATTCTTAGTTTTCTAAAAATAGTAAATTGAAACTTAACTAACGATTGAGTTATGGAAACAAGTAGTAGTTATATTATTCCGATGACAAGAATGTTTATCGGAAATGTAACAAAGACAACAAAGAATACTTACTGTGAAATTAAATTCACTACACTCCACGTAATAACAAAGAACATTTTACCACAAGCCGTCGTTCGTTTTGTTTACGAGCAAAAGTTTTTGACAACGACAACTCGACAAGCAAGAAGTTGACACTTGTTGCTTGTCCAAAAACTTTTGTAAAAACGTCAAACCTTCATACAGCCAATGATGCAGATTTTTAACCCTCTGATGACTACAGAATTATACTATCTAAACTCAGTGAATTAAAAAGTAGCGTAGCTAAAGTTGTATAAACAGTCGTCGTCAAAATCGTTAGCAAGGGATTAGAAACCTATAGGCTCAATAAAAACGAACCGACATACCTTTGTTATAATTTTTTAAACTTCAGCAAGGGATTAGAAACCTATAAAAGCTCAATATAAACGAACCGACATGCCTTTGTTTTAATATTTTAAAACATCAACAAGGGATTATAAACCTACAAGCTCAATAAAACGAACCGATACCTTTGTTTTAATTTTTTAAACCTTCAGCGAGGGATTAAACCCTCAATAAAACACGTGCAGATGCGCTTTGTTGTTTTTCGTTTTCAAATATGGGAAAATATTAAACTTCTTTTGTTTTTAAATACATTATTTTCTCGGGTAAATATGGATTAGGATTTTGGGTTAGTTGTGCTTCCAAAATAACTTGAAGCTCATTCGGTATTTGTTTGCGCTTCCGGCCAGACCTATATCGGATACTCTCCTGTTTCTGTGTGTTACGTTTGTGTGTGATTGACGACTACTGGCTTTCCTACTGGACTCTGATTGTCTTACGTTTGGAACCGTGTTGTTATTCGGACATATTTTGACCTGGCACTGTTTACTGGACTCGATTTTGGGCTGCGATTGGCTTATTGTTTAGTGTCTTGTGTGGTTCTAAGTGAAAAATGGCAAGTTACACAGACGAAGTGCACCAAAACTTGATTGACATCTTTGGCGAAGATTTCGAAGTTTCCTGGCTCTTCGGCAAGTTCTGGCCCTTCGGGAACTTCGGCAAGTTCTGGCCCTTCGGGACCTTTGGCAAGTTCTGGCCCTTCGAGACCTTCGACAAGTTCGAGTTATCAGGCTGCGGAACTCGTGCAGATCCGGCGCTTAGCTGATGACGAGGCGAATGTGGGAATTGACTCAGATGAAGAAATTGTAGACGCCAATATTGAGTAAGTAATATCCCATAATCTATATTATACGAGAAATAATTGTGTATATTTCGCGTATCTCGGAAACGGCTTGAACGATTTGAATGAAATTATGTATTTACATAAGGTTTTGTTTTTTAAGTTTCCCAACTTTTTACCACCCACCTAATAATAATAATAATAATAAAATAAGATAATTGACGGGTTTTTGCTATTTTATAAGCAGCCTTTCATCCCTTTTTCTACAGGGTTGGTCTATGAACCAATAGTCATATGATTTTGATATTGGTGCCGATTCTCTTGTCACAAAATTCTCTAAACTAGACTAAAAATCATCAAAATTTAGTTTATTCCTGTCAAACGACGATTTCCTATTCTGAAATAGACTAAAGTGACACAACTTAACTATATTTTAGTTTGACAGCACTAAGATGGTACTGAGTTTTTAATTTAGTGAAAATGGCAACTTTGTTATTCTGAATTTCACGTTTTTAAACTAAAATTTAGATTTTCTAACTAAATCTGACTATTTTTATCGCGATTAAAAAGGTGAAGAATAAAATTAGTTGTCATGAACTTAAATTCACACCAACACCTCGACTTCTGGTTCAAAAACAGTACTGTATATTTTTTTCTTTTCTTTTGCTTATATCTCGAAAATGGTGCGTCCTATCGCAAAAATAATGAAAATTTCGACCCCCTTTGCAACCCGCAAAAACTCAACATGTAGGTACAATTTTTTTTTTTCATACAAATATTAAAAAAATCCATATAAAACACGTTGAGGCTGCCCCGCTCATGTGCGCCTCTGGCTCTACAAAAAATCATGGGGTACGACAAACAAGTACAACGTTGCGAAGCCAAAAGAAAAAAAAAATACCACGTGGAGTCGCGATTGTCAAATTCGATTTAGTTGTGTCAAAGTTATTTTTAAATTTAGAGAATTTTGTTTGCAGAATAGCTTTAAGATTCTCATAGCCAAAAGTAAAGAATTTCAGTGATAGTTTAGTTCGGTGTACAAGAGAATCGGCACCATTGTGCTGTCTGTCACCGGAAATTAACAAGAACCGCAAATTTATAATTTTCTAGGAAATTTATAAACTTTCGTAGGATTCTAAACGAGAGATAAATTGTATTATATTACGCCCACATTTTCGCTAATTGATAAACTTACCGAACTCACGCGTAAAATAATAAGTAAGCAATAACCAAACGCCATGTGCGCTCTGATTGGTTAAATAAGTCACTTGTTCATTCTCCTTGTGTTGCTTACCACAGAGCTACGAGTTTTATAGTGGCCATGAACAAAATAGTAAGAAGTCGGAATGGACAGAGGAAAAAAATTAAAATGTCACTAAAATGATAGAAGATTTGAAGATTTTGGATTTTGTTGCACACGTAGTCTGTAACTTGATTTGGGGCACCCCGACTCGGACAGGTTAGGTTAGAAGGGGATGGCGGGGTCGAGTGAGCGAGCGTAGCGAGCGAACAGACCCTGCCATCCCCTTCGTGGTTATTTTTTTTTAAACCACCCAGAAGTAGGCGCCCCGCGGAGCGGGGCTCCGGCGACCACGCCTTACTTCGAGACATCTGTTATCGAAAATACGTTACCTCAGAGCTTGACACAAAGTAATATTCCAAGATTTTTGTACATTTTGGTTTGACCTTGAGTTTTAGGTTTTTAAACTTGTGGATCTTGTTATCTTCCGGTAACATATCTACTGACTGTTGCCTGTGAGTATCAAGGGATCAGTATAGCCCAGGACTCCCGAAATGAAGGTCCAAGGCACAAGTCCTAATTAGAATGTATTTTTTCAGCGACTTCGAAGAGAGTAGTAGTAGCGACGATAGCGACCAAGAATCGGGTGTCGAAAATACGGCGGAAGGACCTGAGGGCGAAGACTGGACCCTCCATCAACGCGGACCTCGTCCTCCAGTTTTCACCTCCCGAGAGGAGGTACGGGTTGACAGTAATGTTACCACGCCCTTTGATTTTTTTAAATTATTATTTTCTACTCAATTACTGGAGCAAATAGTGAGTTCCACAAACGAGTGTGCGAGCCAGATATTGTCGGAATGCACCGCACCCCAAGCAAGAATTCGCAGATGGACTCCATTAACCGTGGAAAAACTTTTAATATTTTTAGGCATTTTATTTAATATGGGAACTATTCAAGTTAATAGATACTCGGACTACTGGAGGCAAAATTATTTATTTAATTTATTTGCAAACAAATTTATGGCAAAAAATGTATTTTTGTTAATATTTAGATGTTTACGGTTTGGTCAGTATAATTTGGACAGCTTGATTGAGTATTTTAATATTAGAATGGCGGAATTATATAATCCCGGCGAAGAATTGTCGATAGACGAATCTATAATTTCAAGCCGTGGACGTAGCGGAATCCGGCAATATATGAAAGGCAAGCGCCACAAATTCGGCATCAAGCTGTACATGCTGGCCACACCGAGTGGCCTTTCCCTCAAAATTCATGTAGGGTGAGTGGGGGCAAGGTTGAACGGGTTTTTGATGAGATGAGCAGTGTTGTATTTGAAGTCTTGTAGAACAGTACATATTAGCTTATGCTAAAAAATTATTTATAGTGAGTAAAGAGCAAAGAGTATATTTTTCTATCAAATTGATAACATCCAGTTAAATCAATTCCCAGGGCCGGATTTAGAGGTCCAGAGGCCTCGGGGCAACAAAGGAGCGGAGGCCCCCTTGCCCCAAATTATTTTCCAAATAAAGTAAACAATTTTTTTTCAGTCGAGTTTTTTAATAAATAATTTATTGTGAAACCAAGTAGATTCCCTCAGTATTGAACAAACACACATAAATATAAACGGAAACAAGAATTATCTGAAATTAAATTTTAGGGTTAACGAATGGAACCTTCCGAGCTTTTTTCGCCGAAAAATCGTTGATGATTTCGTTGAAATCCAGTTCTCGGAGTAAATCGCTTTCAATGCTCAGGAGAGAAAGCTTCGATACACGGTTTTGTCCCATCGTGGTTCGAAGCCTATTTTTTATAATTTTCAGTTTTGAAAATGAGCGCTCTCCGGTGCAATTCGTTACCATCAAAACCAAATACATTCTCAATGTAATTTCGAGGTTTGGGAATGTAGCTCTGAAATTTTGATTTTCGAGAATTTGGTAGTAAAAAAGTTCCGGCGATTGATCTGTCCCATAGTCCTTTTCCTTTTTGTATGAGTCAATCAAAGACACAAATTGAACCAACTCATTACCAAGACTAGGCTCTAAATCATCCGGATACACTTTCACCAATGCCTCTGCTGCAGCGTGCAAATTTTCAGAATCCATCTTTTCGATGTGATTCAGGAATCCAAATCTCGAACGAACAGCTTCATAAGCATGCAATCTTTCAGTGAGAGAAACAGATAGCTGGTCAACCACTGGGATGAAGGCGGATACTTTGTATTTCTCCTTGGGTGACAGATTTGCGTCTTGTGCTTTCCCGTAATCGAGCGGATCCAACCTCACATTTCTCTTTCTGGTGCGGGTGCGCGATTGTACATATTCATCAGTATGCGATATTTTTTTGGCTGCTTCCTCGTATTTATCGAAATCATTTCGTTTGGATTCCACGAATGATTTCAATGATTCTAGGGCACGCATTGCCGATTCAAGAATCATTTTCGGGTCTTGCAACATCTTGTTTGTAGCGTTGAATCGCTCCAAGATATCGTTCCAAAATGTTGCAAACAAAGCGGTTTCGAGACCACTCATCTTCTGTAGAAGGTTCGTTGCTTCATTCCTCACTATGTCTTTTTGCTCTTTATTGGAAGATATGCTGGTGAGAGCTTCTTCGATTTCCGAATAGCCGTTGACTAAGGCTTTCGTAGCTTCAGCTCGACAAGACCAACGAGTGTCGCTGAGCTTTTTCAAGACTAAAAACTGGCCGCTTTTCTTCTCCGATAATTTCTCGATCAGAACTCGGTGTCGCTCTGTACTGGCTGTGAAAAACGTGTACAAATTCTGCACGAAATCAAAGAATTGAACAGCCGATGGACAAGAGTTAGCAGCTGCCTTTCCCACTAAATTCAGAGAATGACCACAACAAGGTACAAACGCCGATAAATGATTTTTCTCCAGAATAAGAGCCTGCATCCCTTTGTATTTGCCACTCATGTTTGCAGCATTGTCGTATGATTGGCCGCGACAATCCATGATGTCAATTTGATGGTCACCTAAAAATTTGAGCAGAGCGTTTGCTGTGGCTTCGCCAGTATGACCGCAATTTGGTAAAAAGGTGAGAAACCTTTCTTTTGGCGTCGATCCTTCCATATATCGAACAACTATAGTTAGTTGATCGATGTGAGCTTCGTTGGGAGTAGAGTCGACTGATACGGAATAATATTTCGATTTTTTAATCCTGGATACTATTTCAGTTAGTACCTTGTCACCCATAGAACCGATCAGTTCTTCGCAAATCGTGGACGAAAGGTAATTGACATGACCACTCCCTTTGTTTGCATGCTCTTTCAAATGGGTTGCCAGGATTGGTTCATACTCGGCTAGCAATTCCAAAATGCCCAGGAAATTTCCATTTCTTGGTGAGCCAACAATTTCATTGTCACCTCGAAAGGCTAATCCGCGTTCAGCAATGAATTTAATGGTACTAACGATAATTCTCAGGATTTTTCGCCAATACTCAATTTGTTGAGCCTCTTGCATCGCTAGCTCTTGATCGATGCGTCCTGTGACTTTTCCCCGTTGCACTAAACTCATTACTGATTCCAAATGGGTTTTCGAAATCTCATGTTCATAGAGACGATCGGATGCATGCTTCCAGTCACTGAAACCTTCTCCACTGAGTTTGTTGTTTTGAGGAGACATCAATTTACACGCATAACAATATATTTTCCCCGTAGTTGGAGAAAAGCAAAGCCAGAATCGATTGACGGTCTCTTGATTTTTATTGCGGCGTGTAAACATGTTCTTCGTGCATTTCCGAACAAAGTTGGAATTATCTCGCGGCTGATCTTGATAAACAGAATTTTGCAGAGATACTTGATCGCAATTTTGAAGTTCTGTGGAACCTTTTTTCGCCCAATATTCGATCATTTCCTTTGTTATATTAGCAGGCCAAAGACCGATGTCATTTTCGAGACCGCAAAATTTTGCTTCCTCTTGGGTCTGATATTCACTTATAGTAAATTGTGTGGTGTTGCCTGATGAAACCTCAACCTCAGGATGATTTTGAATACTATCGACGACATCTTCATCTACTGTTGAATCTCCTGCTGTTGTGTTAAGATCCTGAGGGATTTCTTCTTTACTTGACGACGTAAAAAAACTGGTCAATTTCGGTGTTTTAGCTAAAGTTTCTTCGGATTTCTTTATGCGTTCTGCTTGCAATTTCCTCTTTTGAGAGCCACTAGCAAAAACTCGAGGAGTTTTGTGACGATCACTCATGATTCCGCTATAAAATTAAGAAAACATGCGCCTGAAAAAGCTCTTCACCCTTCACCAATAGGAACATAGTCGTGAAGCTGATAGTCGAGAAAAATAAAATATTAGCAGAAACACCAAAAAGAGTTACGACTGTTACGAGCAGTGCACATTGAAAATGAAAGGAATAGAGAAGCTGCAAGCAATGTACTGAAACCTGTCGGTCGAGTTATGTGCATGCACTCAAAAAATAAAAGAAAAAAACAGAAGTGAATTGAGAAAAAATTATTTCAAAATTAAAATAGGAAACGTCAATTTACCCATTAGCATGTGATCACGATATTTTAGTCGCCTTAATGATTAAATAATTAACTTACGCAGAACCAAACAAACGCATGATGAACAATAAATCATAACCTCTCCGTAACCGTTTTTTATGTTCTTTTGTTCTCTGCATATATTTCATATATTCTATTATAAGTTAAGAAAAAAAAAACACGTTTTCGTAATTGCACAATCAATTATGACATTCGGTTTATTTTGTAGATTACAAGATAACGATGAAAATACTCACGTCTTAACGTCTGTGGTCTGTCCGTAAAAATTCGAAATGATTTACATTTGTTGCACAATGTTCGCAAGTTCGTAGCTCCTCAGACGCACGAGAATTTACCAAATTCTGGGATTCCCTGCTACAAGCACGCCACTCAGCGGACACTTGTCAACGCTGCGACGGGTCGTACACTCGTACAGACAAAAAACGGGGGAAACAGGTACCGTCGTTGCCGTCGTATCTCGTATCGACACGCCAATACGAAAAATGGGCTGAATAGGCTTGTAAAATCCGCAGAATATACTATAAATTCCCTATCCGAACTGGCAATTTTTATTCTACTGTGGATTCACATGGACAGGCAGAGGGCAAAAAAAACTCACACTCGCTCGCTGGTTGAAGAAAATTATGCTTTTGGAAAAATATATCAATAAAAGAATAGACAACTATATGAAGACAAAATTACGCACAGAAACTTCAATGGACACATTCTTTTCTCGATCATGATTCACGAGTCGCTTATTAATATTAGCCTTTGACTGCTTGTCACGATGAGGTGGGTTTTGTATGACAATCGGAATCAATATTCTTCAATAATTATACAAATAAATTATTATTGACCGACTATGATTTTTTTCAAGTTCTTGCGTGCAGTAAAGTTCTTAAATAATTGATGGCATTTAATTGTATCACAATAATAATTATTTGCCTCTCAAACTGCATGTCTTGCTGCATAAAGAAATATGAAAAAAATTACCAATTAGTCAATAATAATTGATTTATTTAAGAATTGAAGAACACCGATTGTTCATATACTGCAATTAATTTATATGTACATATATATATAAGAAAAAAAAAATTGTCGAGACACGGAATCGAATACCCAACCTCCGAGGTTGCGGGCAAGTACCACCCCACTCAGCCATTAAGCGATTGGGGTACTCCCTCAAGATGGGTAGTGAATTGGAAGTGCTTATCAGAGCCATTTGAGATTTTGATATTTTACTGATTGCCTGATTGGAGTGAACAAATATAGATCAATGATTTCTGTTATTTAAGGTTAACATGATCAAATAATCATGTATGTATAAAGTACTGTAGGCTGTAGGTAAAGGTGAAAGAGCAAAAAAAAAAATATCAAAGGAAAAGATGCTTACTAGTGTTAACTTGTTGGAATTTGAAAGATTTTTTTTTTCCGAAGTCTCTATTGTGGGGGCCCCCCGTTTGTGGAGGCCCCGGGGCTTTCGCCCCGGTTGCCCTCCCCTAAATCCGGCCCTGTCAATTCCAAAGCACAATAACAAATTAAATAAAATGTTTGTATCACGAGAATGAAACAGGGGGAAGACGAAAGGATGATGGGGAAAGATCGAAATAGTTACTAAAATCGTTCAAATGATTAGCAGACGTTGTTCGTGATCACTAGTCTATAGTTTGAAGTGCTCTAAAAACTCAGAACTGCCTGTAGTGTCAAAATACCTTTAGTTAACAAAGATATAACGATTTGTTATATTTTGATATTTCAATCTTACCCCACTGGGGGAAGATTGACATAGAGGTTCTCAAACTTTCCACTTCAATTGTTTAAGGTTATACTGAAAATAAAACATCACTATCAATCAAATACATCCTTTAATTTTACTTTATTCTAATACGGTACCGAGATATTACAATACAAGAGTTTGCTTCTTTTAACAAATAAAAGTGACACAAAGATAAAATATTTCAAGATTATATACCTAATTATCCAAGAAACATCTTAGAAAAAAAATTGCTTCATGCCAATAACAAAAACATAAAAAGAATCTTAAAATGTAAAAAGAAATAACAAATCACTGTTACATTAATTTGGCATATTTAGGAACTCTAATGTCCTTAAAGATTCAATTTGAATCTTTATTACATTACATCTAATTCTTAACATAAAAATCTTGACGTCGGCACGGATTCCCCAGGGTGTCTAGTTCTTTCACACTACGACGTAGAAAAAGACATCTTAGTAGGTAAACCGATCGACGACTGTATTATAGAGATCAAATATTGAGCATGATTGAATTATGACTATGTAGGGACGTAAATAGTACAAAATCAGAAGTCGAAAAAAGTAACAAAAAGTAAGGTAAGTATTCTAAACAATTGTTAAAAGTAAATATAAGCGTTGTTCAAAAACATCACGATGAAAACGCAATGAAAATTACACCAAATACCTCACTGAATATTGTATTTTTTGAGATCAGCTTCAAACTTGATTTGGCCACGACGAGAAATTACAGGTTCGGGGAGTATACAAACAATATCTTCTTTGTGTCTTATGGCGCTAATATCTTCCACAATCGGATATGTGAAAGAGGTAACCGTATCAACTGATATTGTTTGTTTAACTTTTCTTACATATTTTACCACAGGTATTTGGTTTTCAAATGAAAAAATTGTCCCAACAAAATGTTTGACATTTTTTTTTGTTGCAAACTGCACTACGAGCCAATCATCTTTTTTCAACTTGTTTGAATTCTCACAAAATATTATTTCGCTTAATCCCAAGGGTATGTTTGCACATGGTTTAATGTTTTCTTGATCTTCATCTTGTACTTTTAAACAACTTTCTATAAACTCATCCATATTGTTATAATCAGAGTCGTCAGTTTCAATAATCTCAACTACCATTTCGTTTTCAGAGCTTTCTGTGTCACTAGACAATAACTGTTTCCTTTTTCTTAGTACATTTTTAGGTGTTTTCTTTTGCTGCTGATTTTTTTAACTTCACATTTCTTAGAATATTGCTTTTTTTCTATTTTACTACTGTCATTAATTATTCCCATCTTTTCTTTTACGACTTTATTTTGTTTCAGCGTTTTTGTCTTTGGTATTACTATCTTTGTCTGAAGTATATTTTGTGTTGTTTTTTCATTCAATTTTTTTTCATAGTTTCTGTGATCACTTCCGCTCCTAAAGCTACACGCCTTTTTTTGATCTTCGTGTCAAGTCGAGGGGTTTGTTTGACTGTATCGAGAAGAAGTGCTTCAAAACTGACTATCTCATTAGAAATTATATTAATTTTCGAGTTTTGTCTCTGCAAAGTAGTTTTGGATTCTATTCCATTTTCGTTTATAAAATTAATCGATGTCAGACATGTGGGCAATTCTTCTTCGTGGTTTGCTATGAATTTTTGAGCCTCTTCTTGGTACTTCGACACATCAGCTAACAATTGAACACTTTCTAAGTCCTCAACTAAAGAAGTATTTTCAAAATAGAATAATATGTTATCATGCATTAGGACATTGATAGCATTAATGCAAAGTTCTTTTAAAGGTGCTGGAGTTTGCGTTGACTGAACCTGTAACTGGTGTGAAAACTGTGAATCTACATGTAGTGGTAGAGAATACTGTGTATCATCTATTGGCGGATACTGAGACTGTCGCTGTGAAGACTGAAAATTGCTTTTTTGCGCTTCTTCCCAACGCTTGTATGCTCTTGGGTCGTACTTATCAATTGAAACTACCTCAGAATTGAATGGGTATATTCCTGCTTTTTTAAAGCCGTTCGTTATTATTTCATCTTTGGTATCGTTCCAAATTTCAGCAAAAAGCTCAGAAAATACCTTCTTAGGTACTTTTACACCTGTATTTTGTCTTTGCCACGCGACTAATTTAGCGTCCCATCTATTTTTAAAGGACTTGAATACAGCCACATCCAAGGGTTGTAGGATATGCGATGTGTGAGGCGGTAATTTTAATATCGTGATATTGTTTCGTATAGCTAATTCAACTACGTTCAGATCAACGTGGCTGCCATGTCCATCGTAAACAAGTAGGACTGGTCTTTCTTTTCCAAGGCCAGGAATGAACACTTTTTCTATGTAATTATAAAATATTTGAGTGTCCATCCATCCTCTTTGGCTCGCAGCATAAGACAGCTCAAAATCATATCTACCCTCAGTTTCAGCTATCCATGAATCCCACACATATTTCCCTTTAAATATAATTAAAGGACTTATTTTCTTAGCATTCGCACTAACGGCCGTTAAAACGGTGATATTTTCTTTGCCAGTACCATGTGTAGTTCGAGAGGATGGGGCCCCCTTCTTTCCAACTACTTTAGTCTTGGAAGGGTCTAAGCATACTGACGTCTCATCTAGGTTCCATATTAAATGTGGCCGCTGTTCCAAATTTAATTCCTTTAATGTTGATTCCAAAAGCTTGAAGTATTCGTTTATAATAAAGGGATCCGTGTTTTTTTTTCTAGAATGTTCAAGAGACTGAGCTTTTTTGAGAGAAAGTCCGTGACGTCTACGAAAGTTTGTGAACCAATCTGGTCCTGGAACGTTGTCTTTAAAAGAGGTATATATGTTATTCAATCGAACATAGCGTTCCACTAGTAAAATTACTTCTTTTCTGGATAGCCCAAAACCCCATTTTTCCAAAACTTTTAAACCATTTGCTAATCTCATTTCTGTTTCATGAGCAAAGACAGGAGGGCGACCCAGTGTATCACTTTTAACACCTGTTTTTTTATTGAAACGATTGTGAAGCGTGGCAATAGGTCTATTATAATATTTAGCCGCGCCGTATAGTGTCAATTCCTTCCTTTTTACTCTCTCTATGGCGTTAGCAACATCGTCATGAGTGTAGGAAGTTGCGCGTAGAGATTTCCGGACGTAGTTACGTGGCATGGTGATTCTGAATTGAGAAAATGCAATTATTGAATAGTCATTCGGTAGTCCTAATAAGTGAGTCCTAGGTATTTATAATAATAATATTTGTACCTCTAAATATAAATGGCCGAAATGGTCTCTCTGACAGTTAATTACTGTGCATCCGTTTTTTTTTTATAATGGCTGAAACAAAACAATTATTTTAATCTATGTAAATATTTCAAAGACGTATTGTATGTAAGTATGTAATCACTAATCACATAAGCACAAAACTAATTGATTCAAACATTGCACAAACGATATTCTTTAAGAAATATAAACGATAAAAGATCATGAAATCATAAAAGGTAGGTAACTATTATTTTATTTTGTATAGGTACATATCGTATCTTGAACAGTTTGAGAACATCTGACTATTAGTATGACTTTTGGAAACGGGGTAAGATCGAAACTTTTATATGTTCTTCTTACCCCGTCAAAAAATGGTGGGTAAAGACGGAAAATTGAAATAGATCCTAAAATACGAAAAATAGCCATATTTGGATGTAGTAAAACAACTAAGAATTAAAAACAATGAGCAGATATTCCAATAAAACATTTGTACCCACCACGTAAGTAAAGTTACAGGACACGGGGTAAGATTAAAAAACTCGATTAACTTACGTAAAAGTCACTGCGCAGACATTTGCACTTTTCACACATCCATTCACTCAAAGCGGCAAACGCTGACTGAGATGTGCGACGTAACAAAATGGCGGTCTTAACAATGTTGCCATCACTGCAAAAACTGCACTAAATCTGGCGTTATGGACAACTTTTTGTGTTACCCCGTTTTTCATCTTCCCCCCACTCACCCTATACAAAGGAAAACGTGACCAAGATGTAGGAGGGAAAGGCCACACAGATAAGGTGGTGGCAAAACTTATGCAAAAATATCTAGGAACAGGGCACCATGTGTACATGGACAATTTTTATAATAGCGTCAAACTCTCAGAGTTCCTGTTACGTAATGGCACGAATGTTACTGGAACTCTGAGAGCCAACCGCAGAGGAAACCCAGCAGTGGTTAAAAAAAAATTGTCAAAAGGTGGTAGCATCTTCAGGTACAACCGCAGCGGTATTTGTGTTTGCAAGTGGCGTGACCAACGTGACGTCTTGACTATCAGCACCACTCATTCTCCAGAACTCAAGCCCGTGACCAACAGAAGAGGACAACGTATTTTAAAACCCGAAATAGTCCTCAAATATAACCAATTTATGAGTGGTGTTGACATGCAAGACTAAATGTTGGCTTACTATACTTGCGAACACAAATCCATGCGTTGGTACAAGAAAGTAGGCATTCACATCTTCCAAATGATGATGCTGAATGCCTACTACTTGTACCAAAATAAAATTTAAAAAAAAGTGGAATATTATAATTTTAGAGAGGAAGTTATCATGAATTTGTTACCACCTCCTCCAAATGGCAGCAGACAGGCCCATGCAAGTGGACAGGCAAGTGAAACAATAATTCATTTGCCTGTGCACTTGCCCAGAGACTCCAATAGAAACACCAAAAGAAGAAGGTGTAAACACTGCTGGGACACTACAAAAAAAAGAATAAACACGTTATGTTATTGTCCAACGTGTCAAAACCAACCAGGCCTCTGCCTAGAATGCTTTCGGGCATATCATAAATATTATGGTGTTGCAATGTTTTGTAATTTTAGGGTGAATACGCAAGAGTAACCCATTTTGCGGGTTACCCTTGCGCATTCACTCACCGTGATGTGTTAAAAGTAGTGTAATTTTAAGTTAATTGTTTTTTTTATTTTTATATTTGCAGCTGATTTAATACCTACTTTGCAGTTTTATTTTTAAAAGAAATGATATCATTTTTTATGAACATACAAACCTAGTAAACTAAATAAGCTCACACTACATAAAAATGCGAAAAAAAAAAATTGTCTGCTCGTTACCTCAACTCGACTAAACCACTAAAGAGATAAGTTTGAAAATGGCTAATGGCCTGCAGGACATCTTCCGCAACTACTTTCGTGTATGCAAACCGACATCCACACGAAGGAAGTCGAACGAAAAAGCTAATAGTCATTAAAAAACAAACTTTATATTTTATATTTTTTTATTTTGAGCTCCCCCCCTAAGCCGCCGCGCTGGTACAGCAAACTCCTGTTCCGGTTGTCCGGCACCGCCGCACATATAGCTCCGGCCGACTTAGGTCGCCGAAGGTGGGCAACCGGCGTAGGCGCTGCCGCTCCGCCCCCGGCGCCTGCTCCGGCCGGAGCTCCTCACTTGAGCGGCGCACTATGGAAAATATAGGTCGGTATCGGATCAAAAATCTGTAACTTCATGAATTTTTGTTGTATCGTGATGAAATTTGGCACAAATATGCAGCAAGGTTCGGAGATTCGAACGATGTGTAGTTTATAGGGTTTTCTTGTATATCTATGTATGTTTTTTTGCATAGAATGAAAGAAATGGGAAAAAATCACGAAAAAAATAGTTAAAAATTTATTTCAAGTGGAATACAAGTTTATAATGACTAAAAAGATTAAACCATGGTTAATTACAACAAGCAAAGTAAACAAAATATATATATATGAAAAAAAAATACTAAATTAAAATCATATTACTAATAGGTACATCCTATACTCTGGCTTCAGGAAATGATGTAGCTAGGTACAAATATAAGTAATAACTAAATATAAATATTATTTTTAACTTATATCACTTCAGGATCAGGGTCAGTAAATGTGGGTTCACTTTCAGGTGCCACGTTTAAAAGACTTAGTGCCTCTTCTTCAAGTTCTTTCACATTTCTTACGTACGGTTTTCTCAAACTTGTTATATATGGATCTGACGTGTATAAAAGCGTTTTAAAGACATCTTCATTTGTAGCAGATCGGGAACATTTTCTGGCATGATGAAGTCGTATGTTTCTGTAGTCTTTGTTGCGAGACTCTTGTGCGTCTTCCGATAGCTGTCCAATAGGAAGCACCGCAAAATGTTTGATAACGTTTTGCCCGTGTATGAGTATTTTATGAACGGAGGATGGCATATAATACCAATCGTAATTACTTACATAGATTCTTGCAGTTTCTATTGCATATTCCCCAAATTTTTCAGGGTCGATCATCATTCCAGAAGAAAGAACTTGCAAGATAATGTATAGGCGTTTAATCAATGCCTCATCTACACCTGTTATTTCCGATGAGCAAGTGCTATTATAGAAGAATCTTCGTGCGGTATTGCCATCGTTCGTATTCCCGCTAACTTGCCGAGGTTTGTCGACGATTAATCCCAACTCCTCCCTGAAACGTTTTTGAACAACTTCTTTCTTTTCTTTTTTTAATCTCTTATTTTCCTCAGTTGAAGCAGACCAAGTCTTAAACGAAAGATTATAGGAAATATGCAATATCATTTCCATGCAGCGAATCCAGGCGTGTAAGGTGGACAATCCGTATTGGTAGGCGTTTTCGTTTTCGGGTCTGGCAGTTACTTTCGATAGGTCATTCATTAGCCGTGGAGTAGCCCCACATATCGTGCATGTGGAACCAGATGGAGTATCTGTAAGGACCTGAGCCACCTTTCCATCGATCATCGTTAGAAATAGTTCATGCTTCACATTTACTACAACACCATCTTTGTTTATAAGTGATGCTTGTGCAGCCCTAATTTGTTTTTTAATATCATCAACAACTGCCTTGGTTTTTTCTGGAGTTTCCTTACAAAACTCAATAGAAATGGGTCTGCAAAAACAGACAGATGAAGGTACCGGATTTTGCCAAACAACGGATCCCGATTGCACATCAACTAATCTGATGGGGACTAATGAAGTGATGAACAAATTGGCATCTGAAATTGTTTCTGACTCTTCTGCAAGTATTTGCTTGTATTGGCTTTGACCAGATGAACCATCACATCCCCATTTAGAATAAAGGATCAATGTTCTATGTTGTTTTTGGAAAACAGAATCGATTTTTAAAATTCTAGCAGCAGTATGATCCAATAAATCTTGTATATTAATCACTTTAGCATAAGTATTCGTGATTTCGATTGTAGAAGATGGTGGATAACAGGATCTTTTTATTTCTTGTATTTTGTAGTAAGGCGGGAATATACAACACTTTCGTTCGTTGGTTAAGTTTTTCAGGTACATATATTGTGCTTTTGTTAGATCTAAATCTATAAAAGCACTCAATGCTTCCGTATCGGAAAGAATCTTCATCTGGTCTGAGTCGTTCCACTTACTTGAGATATCTAATTTCTTTTGAGTGTCAGCGGTTCTTAATTCTTCGACAAGATGAGCTTCTGTGTACTCACGTAAAGCCCGTAGTCCCTGCAGATAGGCGTTTTTTATATGCTCGAAGCCATAGTCTTGGAGTAGAAGAGTGTTTTTCCTCTTCTTGGTAGATTCTGAGGAGTCTCCATAAGCCACGCATGCTCGTCCTCGTTGGCCAGATGTTGATGGCGTAGAATATTGTTCAGAATCCGGTAAATTTAACGAATACCTTGAGTCCAACCAAGTACAATACTTCTGTAAAAATGTTTCTTTTTTCCGAGATGCCAGGGCCCAGCGTTTGTTGAAAATAGGAAGAATGTGCCTTTGTATGTCACTAATTATAAAACACAAGTTGTTTTCAGAAACATTCAGCTTTTCCACTAAAACTTTGGATAATGATTCCATGGTCTTGCCGCCCTCTATATAGGGGATTATGAAGTCTCGTTTGGTACAGCTGAAGGAAGACATTTTAACACTTCACAATCTGCAGAAATAATAGGCGTAGATGAGATTTGCTTCACTTGAAGTTACACTGATGTAGATGGTTCGAATAGTTTTTGCTTCCCTTTAAACATTTTACAATATCGAATTGTAAAATGAGTCTACATCATTATTATCTTGTAATTTCCCGCGCAAACCGAGTGCAAATTTGATAAGGTCCCTTTGTTATCACGAAATAATGAAGAAAATATCCAAAAAGTTCTATATTGTTCATGTGAATGGTGTTAGTGGTAAACCGCAAAAGATACTAATTTTCGGGTTCTGACTTTTATCAGTTTTTTTCTCATATCTTCTAAAACCGCAAATATCCGCAGCTGTTTTTTTTTGCATTCTATTTATGAATAGTTAGACTACTAGTCGACATAAAAAGTAGCGCTTGGGCAAACGTGGGTAATACTGAAAACCTTCGACGAAAAAACATACAAGTGAAAAAAAAGGTATGTCACTTTTTAAGTAATTACTGAAATATTTTTCTTTACTTTTAAAATCATTAAGCTGTATCGCAAAAAGCATAAAATAACCTTTCTAAAAATGTATAATACTGCATATCTGTACCAAGTATTTTTTTCACAATATGGTATTGAAACATGTATACGCAAAGACTTGAGTTTGGCACTTCTGTCTTCTATGTATTTCTATCTAAGAAAAAAATAATAATTTCGCGTATTAAGAAAAAAAATCGTAATGAATATTATAATTTGACTATTAGAAAACCTAAAAGAATAGCCATATTAGCCAAATTATGATATTCGTAAAAAGCATTTTTGATATGCGCTTGTTCTACCATTTTCCATAGTGCGGCGGTGCGGTGTGCTGTAAAATATTTAAATGTTAAGTTCATATTATCTACCTACATCATGATAACAGGACCCAACATTGAGAGAAAAAAGCATTCAACATGTACATATTCCTTTTTAGGGTTCTGTACCCAAGGGGTGCCAATGGAACACTATTAGTAAGACTCCGCTATCCGTCCATCTACCTGTAAACAAATGAAACTTTCACAGAATGCAACTATAACAACTACCTAATAGTAAAAGTTAATTGTGAACAAGCAGGTACGGAAGGAACCCTTCATGTTGGCCGGTTTTTTCCATTTTGTAGTGTACATTCTAGCAAGAAGTAGAGCAGAGTATGCCAGAATGGAGGGAGGATTTAGCCCAGTAGTGGGACTGTATAAATTAACTATGGATAATATTGAGTCATCCTGGACATATTTCAGTCCCATAATAAAAATTCACACTATAAACACCTCTTGCAAGACAGAAATTGAAACACCTATAACTTAAACTAATTGCAAATAAAACACTACTTACAAAAAGAATTCTGCATCCCACCAAAAGATGCTCTGCGTATCTGTTCTAAAAAAAAAAAAAAAATTAAAATAAAATTACACTACTTACCAGGACTATAATTTATTTCATTATAAAATTAACTTTAATTTTTCCTATTATTAGGTTAAAGATGCCCAAAGCTTAGACATATCACAGTGAAGCGGATACACCATGCCAGTAAAACTAGTCACTTTGACATCATTATGTGTAAGTAGGTACCGGTAGAACGGGGCTATTTGGATTTTTGGGGGTTATTTGGAATAAAGTAATTGTAAGATTTGAGTTGACATAAATTCTACCAGACAGCTTTTATTTCTGGTCTTGCTTACTTCATCCAATTCTTGAACAGGTATGAAAGTAAATAAACACCCATGACCCACAACTTATTACTAATGAACCGACTGGTTCATTAGTAATAAGTTGTGGGTCATGGGTGTGGGTTGTGGGTCATGGGTGCTGTAGCTTCGGCAAGCGAGTAAGTATGACTATACTTACTCGCTTGCCGAAGCTACAGCCTCCTCGCCGCCGCCGCTGCGGCAGCAACACTCGATGCAAAAAAATAAAAGAACACTCAAACCATGCAAGAACAAAATCAATTAGCATATTACAGGCAGACTGCACGACATAATATCCATGAACACTTTTATTAGTATGCCCAAAGCCTCAAAAACATTCCAGTAGCTGCCAACACCATGTTAGTAAAACACTTCCCCAGTCCCCTCAATAAAATAATACATTCAGAGAAGCTTTCAATCATTGCATCATCGTCAATATCATCATACCAATTTAGTTGCGATCATCAGATGCGCATGTATGGACACGTCTGTAAAACAAAAGTCACTTGAATCTGTCGCCAGTAAGTAAAAATTGAACTTTAAATAGCGATTTATTTTTAAACTTGCTGTACCACGATAGAAAAGATGTAGGTACTTGTAGGTCGCAAAGATTGCCAATGAACTTACCGTGAAATGAAGTTTCCCATTTTATTTTTTGATAACCCTTGCCTTGATTGTATCTAAAAAATAATAAAAATACTTTTAAATATAACATTAGCAATAAATAAATAAAAAATCTAAATAAATGAACAGTATAAACTTACGTTACGATCAGAAATCTTTCTTTCTTCAAAACTTTTTGACAGGCAAAACTTAGTACCAACAATCAGTAAAAATAATCCACTGTTGATTTCCTGTTTCATTTTCAACTTTTATATTTTAATTATTAACTTATTACGAATCCCGATACCGTTATGCATATATTTTTTTGTGAACTCATATAGAAGTTCACAAAAAACAAGTGTGTGTGACAAAATGAATAAAAAAGTCATCAAAACCAGCCAATTTGACTCGCGTTTTGTATTGTAACGTGCCAACATTATAGTTTTTTTGAAGAAGAAATAAAGGCCGCGTTCCGAATTGCACTGTAATCGATTTGAACGTAAATTATTGATGTGAGCGCTATGAGCTATTATGGCTTCATTCGGAATGTAGCCAAAGTCTTTCTACCTGTAGAAATTGACTGAGTGATCAAATTAAATTGACACGATATACTAATATTTTATTATGACTATAATAAATATATCATCATCACCATAGTATCTTCACAAAATTTGTAGTATTTGCACGATAAATCTTAGTTCGCTTATGTCTCAATAGATGGCGTGTGTAAGAAATTACATTTTTTAAGTACGTTTACACGGCTTCTGTAAACTTACCATTTATAATATCAATTGTCCTTTTTTAAACGGAAGAAATGATGAGTCTAATGACATTTTATAAATAAAATACTTTTCACATAGTTTATTTTTGACAACCCTTATGTATGCTTAGATTTTTGGTCTCGCTAGACGCGTCGTGGGCATGTACAGAAGTCATCAATAGCTACTTACAGCGACGACTCGGATGCGGGTTTTGGGCACGCGATAGAATTATTTTTTGACCCATATGCTGGGTTTTTGGCATTGAAAGTGTAATGATTTCTATTGACTAATTCTTCTCAACGAATGTGGTCGAAACCCAAGTGTAAAGGTTAGACTTTCATCGGTTAAGCATTGTCTAGCAAAATTGAATTTCTGTTCAAGGTTTTGCCTTGTCATACCAAAAAGTGTTACAAGTCTATTATCGGCCTCTCCTGTTCGAAATTTAGCTAAGTTAACGCCAAGGGCGGTTTTAGGTTTTCGAGACCTTTGCGCTAAGGACGGGGTTTGTGAAGTATTTGCAGGGCTATTTCCCATTTGGTAAACTTCCCATTTCGTAAACCTCAAACTGTACCTACTAAAAAGTTGCGTTTGGTAAACATTATACATTTCATACATTTAGTCCCATTTCGAAAACATTTCAATATTTTTTTGTGTTATATCCCATTTGGTAAACTTTCAGATGAAATGGGTACAGTCAAGTAAAAAAAGAAAAACGAAACTAATGATAACATTGTCATTTATTTTGTTAAATATTTTTAATCACAGGTACAATAGTCGGATTATGTGTACGTATGCCATTTACACATATTGATATTTAAAAACAGAAATAAAAAGTGGGGTGTACAAATAACTTTCAAAAAATTTAAGAAAAATCACAGTTCGATTTGACTATTTCGATGACAAGTTTTATTTTTTTAATAACATAAGTCAATCTAGATGCGAAATCAACTTATATAAAAAAAAACAATAATCACAGATTTGGTACTATCTTTTTATGTTAATGTACATTAACATAAAAAAAATACATACGATATCAACTACTTATAAAATATAAAAATAAACAGTCACTGATTTGGTACGTTAACGTAAAAAAATACATACTAAATCAACTATAAAATATAAAAACAATAATAATCACAGATTTGGTACAATAACATAAAAAATACATGCAAAATCAACTTTTAAATATAAAAACAAATAATAATCACAGATTTGGTACATTAACATTAAAAATTACACACAAAATCAACTATAAAATATAATCACAGATTTGGAATATTAACATAAAAAATTTACTACCTACACTACAAAGTTAAAAATCAATAAATAAATTATAAAGTGATACAAGCAATTCTTGATAATTCGTTCAAACAATTTTCCAATGATATTTTTCCACTTTTGTAATCGCCGAGAATATTGTTAATTCGTATATCATTTTGGATAGATTTTTTTCTTCGTTTTGATATACTTTCTCCATTATTATAAAAGCTGTAAAAAATTGTTATGATTAATTAAAGTAATAATGTATAATTTTTATCATATGTGTCGCCTAAAAATACAGGTCATTGAAACAAAAATATGTACCTTTTCAGAAGATTTTCATAATGTTTAATATTGCCTGATATCGTTTCGAAAAATAAAAGAATTGATGGCCTTTTTCCAATTTCACTATTGAAACTCCAATTCCAAGATTCCATGAGGTTTGTAGTGCGGTGTCTTTGTGCGTAGCAGCACCAAATATTCATCATATCTTCATTTTCCAACCACTGATCCACAAAGTAATCATTGAATTCAGTTATAGCTTTTTCTTCAAAACTGTAACAGAATTAATTCGTTGAAGATTATGATACGAAAAACCATATATTACCTAGTTTCTAACGCATAAAAATGGCTGTAGAAAATGGCGGTAGAAGAAATATCCAGAACTAAACGCGTTCATTTCAATACTGCAAAATTAATTTACCTTTGACTCATAACGTATAGCCATCCATCGTTTATGTCTTCTTTTGGTAAATGTGCCAGAGCCATACATAGTTTGACGTGATAGTGAGATTCTTCATGTTGTAATAAGCCAAGAGATTTTGCCTTTCTTAATAGCGCTCTGCCAAAGTGAACAAAACACCCCTTAACAATTATGTTTGGAAATGTCTTTTTAATTGCATTTATTGGAGCTTTTTCGAAATCCAAGGTAATAATATCGGCTGTCCACTCTGGTAAATGAAATTTTAGTTTGTAAAACAGTCTTTCATATGTAGTTTCTTCTTTGTTTGTCAACACTGCATAAAAAAATGGTACAATATTTGTCCCAGTTTCTGTACTTCCTATGTCTCCGTGTACAACGTATAGTTGAAGAAACGGCTTTGCACAACATTTGAACGTTCCGTCCGCAAAGTAGTGACGGACGTCATTTAAATGTGCAATTGCACTCTTTGAACCAAACACAATCATTCTATTTTCACCGTCAATCTCATCAAACAATAAATTGTCTTTAAAACGGTCAGGAATCACGATTTCTGTAGAGTTAGAGTGCTGAGATTTTGTGATTCCTAGTTGTCTATTTCTGTGTCTATACAAACTGCTTTTAACTTTGTCAAAATTTGGTAATTCTTTAATAATTTCATAACCATTATCTTTCAGCTTTTTAGTACATTTCCTGTATGTAGCTGGAATCGGCTTCAGATCTTCACATATAGTTTGTTTACATTTTTTGATGGCTACTTTCACTTCATTTTTTTCAAAATTCGGAATACAAGAACTGCAGTGAGCATTTTCTCTTAATACATGGCTTCGATTTGAATTCAAAGTTACACTTGCTGAACATCCATCTTTTCTATTAACACAGCGCCACCAACTTGAGTCCTTATTATTTTTCTGTTTATAATATTGATGCCCAGCGCGTAATAAAATTTCACCGCCTCGTGTACTATTAATAATTTTTAAATTCACTGCACCACTAGAAGATCCCTCACCCGACATTGCAACGACCTTGCACTATGCATAAAACGAGTGAACTGATAAGTTAAACCCGGTAATAGATATAATTTACGTATACTTACTTATGTCTATCTCATTCACACCTTTTGTTTAAAACGATGGTAAGGACAATAAATCCCTACCTGAGAACCCGCTCGGTGCTTCTTTTGCGGGAAAAGCACGTGGTATTTTTAGTAGCATCGTGGTATTTTTACAGACTTTAATACGTTTTTTTTACTTCTTCTTGATCAGCCATTCTTTTTGATGGTCGAGATACTATCTCAAGACTGAAGCATTTAAAAATATATACATCTCTAATTTAATACTAATTTGACACTGACTGTACCGTACAAAAATAACAATACTAACAAAGTTTACCAAATGGGATTAAATGTATGAAGTAACGAAATGTTTACCAAACGCAACTTTTTAGTAGGTACAGTTTGAGGTTTACGAAATGGGAAGTTTACCAAATGGGAAGTAGCCATTTGCAGGAATTGTTCCATAGTCCGCCCAGTCCAATAATGAAGCTCATGTGCATCGAAATCCCCACCGGCGTCAACTAGCATGGTTGCCGAAGTTCTTCTAAAGCATGGCCAGTGTACTGCTCTGAGTTCGGAAATTGTAGATAATCGGCTATAGTACTTAGTTCCAAATTTATATATGCCAAATCTCTGTTGAGTGCATTTTCCACGTTGATAACTTACAAAGGAACCGGGATTTTTACAAGATATGGGCCGTAGTGCTATGTATTCTTTACATAAGTTATAGTAGCTCCCTAATATTAAAAGAGCGGTCTTTTTTTATTTTTTGTATCATTAATTGTTACTAAGTCAGTGAGGAAGGACGTGGAAGTTTATGAAAATACAATGTTTCATAAACTTCCACGTCCTGAAACTTCACATTGTAGATTTCCTGTCTCCGACAGACACCCATGATACCAAAAAAAAAAATGCAATCTGGAACAAATGGAATTAAAAATTATGAATTTAAACGAAAACTCGAGAACAACAAACGATAATAAGACATTTACATAATATACAGGATGTCCGCAGGCAGATTTTACACTTAATAAAATAAAATAAAATAAAGTATTCATAAAATCTAAATTATTTATTTATTTACTTACAAAAGAATAACGCGGAGTTCACTTTTTAAAAATTACACCACTCAAATGACGTCCTTCTAGCCGCAAACATTCTTGCAATCTTTCTTTCATATTGGTGAAAACTCTTTTGCAAAGTTCTGAGGGCATTCGCATTCGCTTCGGAGCGATTCTATTTCTAAAATCGATATCGCTTCAACGATAACGAACTTCGATTGGTAGACAAAGTACACTACGCTTCGCTATCTTCTAGTCTATTCGTCTGTTCGATAAAAAATAAATGTTGTCTATGATCTTTCGTCAGCAAACGTCAAATTCCGCGCCGTCACTGTCAAATCCATGTTTACAAATTACATTTGGACTCCGGTTCTTAAAAGAAAGTTCAGTTGATAAGTTTTAAAGTGTTAAAAATTAGAAAAAGTGGTAAAACATAATTGGTAAAAAATAAAAACGAAAAGTGCTTCAACTACATTACGTCAAATAAATAAAGGGCTATGCCCAATTTTGGTGCCTTTTTTTATGGCATACTAACGCCACCTTGTTAGATGTGTAGAGTACTTCCATTCAAACAATAGTTACTATGGCAGCTCGGCTCTAAAGTACATCCGTCTCGAGTTATGCACCCTAATCTGTGACGCGTATTTAATTAGGAAAACTGAAAATATGAGTTACCTTTAATGATCCTATACTATTTATTTCATAGTACAAAATCTACTGGACTCAAGGCGCATCATATTGGCGTAAGTGGCATAGTTTGACATCAACTTACTCTTCACCGTAACAATGTCATGTGTATTTTATTAACAAAACTGAAAATATTAGTGCTTCTTATGCCCTTATCTGGTCTATTTTATAGTTTGAACACTATCTAGACTCAAGTTACGTTACGTTTGCGTAGGTGGCATAGTGTGACATCAAGTCACACTTCACTACAGCAATTTTACGACTATTTTATCAATAAAAATATGATTTCTTTTACGGTCTTTTTTATTTCATAGTGTAAACACTATGTCACATTCGGAAATAAAATTGTCGAATTTTCTTGGCTAATATACTGCGTTTGGCGATTAGCGTTTTTTTGGTGAACCGGATTCTTCCTTTTATACCAATGCAAAACCCTATTCGAGTGAGTAATTTATGTTTTCGGATTAAATCTGTGTTAAAAATATTTTCCAAAATGTTTCTTTCCTTATTACTTTTGGTAGCTTTGTATCGTTTTGCTAAAGCTGCAATTCAAGATCACGTTTTCAAGAATAATTTTCTTTACTTTATCTAGTGTATCTTTTTGTTTGTTATTACTCAATTCTTGCATAATAGTGTTAAAATTGGTTCAGGAATTTGTTCTTCGTTGTAGGCTGATGAATCTTCAAATTTTTGACAATGCAAAACAATTAATTTGTCTGTATACTTTCTTTTTGAGAGCGGCTATTTCTTTTTTTTGTTTTTCTATTTTGAAAGCCTGTTTTTTTACTATCTTCTTCAAATTATAGTAATAATGTAAATATAATTTCCGTGTTTTTTTTTTGCTTTTCGTCTTTATTTATATCTTCATGTTTTTGTTTCTGATTTTTCTTCAGTATTCTCCAATTCATTCTTCTTAAAGTTTTTTGATTCTTTATTAAATTGGAAACTTTGACATATTTGCTTTTGATCCTGTCATGAAATTTCTTCATACTTTTCAGGATTGTTTAACTTTAGTTTTTCTCTGTACTTACGTTGTCTTTCTGCATTTGTCATCGGCATTTTTCCTGTATAAAAAAAACATACGGTATTATTAATATATATTCATATTTATGACAAAATTACTTTAATTTTGGATTAATTAATTACAGTAGGTGTTAATTTACTGAACCCTGTAATGTAATTCCTTGTATTATATGTATGGATGTCAGCACATAAAAAGGGTGCGCGGCTCCCGCTCCCGACCAGCTCCGCGCTCGACCCGCGCACGCTTTTCGTGTGTTTTAAGCTTGAAAGAACTTCTTTTTTTATTACATTTTAAATACACAATACAAGCCCGCCGTACTCCCGTCCCGACCCGCGCCCGACACGCACCCGCTTTGTGTGTTTTGAGCTTTAAAGAACTTCTTTTTTACATTTTTAAATACACAATTTTTCTTTTTTTATCTGTATGAAATCAACTTTACTTCATTTTTGTAACGCAACAAAAAAAGTAACAAATCGTTACAAAAAGGAAATCGACCATGAGGTTGAATTACAACCTCAAACATTTGGAGGTTAGAAAGAACCTTAGCGGACTTATCCAGCTTCATTTTCGAAGTTGGTCAAGATTATTCTTAAAATTTACGCAAAAATGATAAGAGAGAGACTTACCGGTGGTTTTACAGTTCAACAAGCAAAATGAAATGTTTATTGTAGAAAAACATTACACAGGAACAAACACACGCGTCTTGTTGATGGCACCCGCTGTCAAAATGGCGGAAAGACTTTCTGTTGTCATCTGATTGGACGGTTTTAAATTGAGAATGCTGCCAGATGAAAAACTCAAATATCTACTGATATTGGTGTTACAATAACGAATAACAAAATTGAATGAAATGAATACACACATTGAAAGGACGTTATTATTATTATGCATTAGGTTTTTTATTTATATTTTATATTCTTAACAGCATAGAGTCATAAAGATATTGCGCAATGAGAACATGTAAATATATGAGTAGTTTCTTCTTTATGAAACTTTTAGTAACGCGCTCGTGCTTAGAGACACGGGGTTGATATATGGAAATATTATGAGACTAAAGACGTTAACACCTTTTTTTTCTTAATTACCTATCATTTTGATTCTGAAATGTTGAAACCCATCTCGGAAAATTGTTGTTCAAGGATAATAATACTAATTTGACCGCTTCAATGTGTTATTTCTGTTCAATGTTCACGTAGACGTTTTCACTAAAGAAAATTAAAAAAAAAAAATTGAAAATGATCCTCATACGAATCAAAAACTAGCGATAACGCTTGTCAAAAAGCGCCACTTGGCTACGCATCTCATGGAAGATATCGTTCGACGCTGTCGCTTCGTTTCATGGAATCGAATGATGGTAACATTGTCTAGCTAATTTCTATTCCATAGACATAGAAAAATATAGACTACTGCTTGGCGTGCCGCTGTAAGGGACAGAAAATCAATGTACTTGAAACTTTAAAATGATTTTACCCCGAATGTTCTTCAATGTTCAGATGTTTTTCAATCTCTATTATCTACTTTGTACAAACGCACAGGGTTTATAAATAGAAACTAAACATCTATACCCAAAGTCTGAAATTCAGATCATTTATGTAAACAAAAGGGATGACATATCAAAAAAAATATCTTCGTAATGGTTATTCATATAAAATGGCGAAAAAAAAAAGGTGTCATTTTCTTTTAAGTACTGATTTTAAGAAATAATAACTATTGTAACACACGTTTAGTTTACCATTTATTATTATCACATCCTACCATGTATTAGATTCATAAGTAACAGAAGTTCACTGATTAAGTTGTTCGTAAAAGTTCCACCGCTCCATACTAGATGGCGCTGTGCCTATGACGCGCATTTATGAATCGCGGTGTTATGATCCTCCGTCACTTAATGACCCTCGCCGGACCAGTGAACTTCCACAATACAGCTAACCAGACGGTGCATTCATGAATCTCGTCCTACTTGGAAAGGTTACATGAGACATCCCTGCTAGTTGTAACTAAATAAATTCCCTCGGGAACATTTTTGGATAAAAGGGACTTCATTCCCCGACCTTCGTCCCAGGACTTGGTCGTGGGAACTGTACCTATTATATAAATCCAAAATACCAATTTTCTTCTGTAAAACCTGTAACCGCTGCTGAAACATTATATCAACTGAAAACTTCACCTGGGTTTCCTTCGAGTGTGCTACCCCAACAGATCCTCCTACAAACTGGCGACCAACAGTGGGCACGAAGAGAAACCGAAATACGTCACACGTTACGGACGAATAACAACGACACCTACGGAAAGGAGGAAAGCAGAGATGTGTAAGTGATGCAGAAGCGCTCACTGGTTTACCACTGCTCCTCAAGGGTGAAGCTGCAGTGTGGTGGCAGGGAGTGAAGAAACAGGTCTCCACATGGGCAGACTTTAAAGAGCGTTTACGTCATGCTTTTGCCCCAAAGAAACAAAAAACTGCTTATATAATATTCCAGGAAATCGTTTCAGAAAAGCAAGACATCCGCACAACCACTGAAAGCTTCATCGCACATAAGCGAATGCTTTTTGCTCAACTTCCGGAACCTGAGATACCAGAATCCCATCAACTTCATATGGTATACGGTCAGCTGAAGCACCGAATACGTGACAAGATTCCGCGGAACTCTGTTAAAAGTTACGACGAGTTATTAGAAGTAGCTCGGGGCATCGAACAGATGTGGATTGATAAACCGGATAACGGTGACGAACGCAAAGAAGCTAAGCCAAGACCGACCTCGAAACCCAAGGTGAAGTGCGAGTTCTGTCATTTCATCGGCCATGCTACCGAACAGTGTAGGAAGCTGAAAAAGAAACAGCAAGAGTTAGAGGCAACTGAGTCCGTTCCTGAGAGTCAATCTACAATAGCTTCAAACAAAACGACGCAGGCTGCATCTCCATCCGCACACAAAGTGTCATGTTATGGCTGTGGTACACCCCGTGTAGTTCGCAGTAGCTGCCCAACATGCTGCGCAAATAAGCAACGTTCACTACCGTCAACAAACCTAGCCTTCTGTCCGGTTAACGTCCAATCGGATGTAAGAAACAGGCCAATAGTATTTATTGAGGTAGATGGCATTAAAGGGACAGCATACGTCGAAACTTGTGCAAAAACCAGCATCGCATCGTACCAGCTATACAAACAGCTGATGAACAAGGGACACCAGTTTTACGAAGAGACAGTAAAGATCACTCTGGCAGATGGCATCGGGAAAAACCAACGAGTACGGAGAATAACAGTTTCTGTGAAGTTAGAGGACCGCATCATACCGACAAGCTTCATTGTTTTGCCTAATTCAAGGGACAATCGAACCCTACTAGGTGTCGGGTTTATGCAAGATGCAAAAATGCTACTCAACCTTCCTCAGTTTACCTGGGAATTTCTTGATGCCGAGTCGACCTACGAGTTATATGAGGAGGACTTTGTGGCCTTTGAACATACAGATAGCAACTCGGCCAATGTTGCTCTAGATACCACAGAGGCGACGCCTTCAGCGGCTATTGCATCCTCAAGTGCTGCTGCTCTTCCCGAGAGTTCTCCAGGATATAAATGGACACCACTCGAGCTGTCACCTGCTAAGAAAGCTAAAAGGGTCTTCGATGGTTACTTACCTGCTTTCGCAGAATTTATGATGCATGATGCGGAAATGAATGTAAAAGAAGCGGAAGTCAAATTATCCCCGCATTCAAGTCAACTCTTTCCTGGTGAAAACTATCCTACGGACTCTGATGGTGATTATCATTTTTGTAGTGTTGATATGGATGATAGGCAAAAGGAAATGTTAAATAAAATAATAGTAGACTACCGAGATGTTTTTATTGATAACAATAAACCATCCTTGCTTGGAGAGCACTGCATCGTGACAAAGAACGATATTCCAATATCTGTACCTCCCTATAGATTATCCCAAACAAAGAAAGATATTCTTAAAGCTGAATTACATGAAATGATGGAGAAGGATATTATTGAGCACTGCTCTTCGCCCTGGGCTTCGCCAGTGGTTATGGTACCGAAACCTAATGGAAAAGTTAGAGTATGTATCGATTACCGACGCCTAAACGCTATCACTGTGCCCGACACTTACCCTATTCCACGAATAGACGACTTGTTGCACGCTGCGAAGCCAACGCCTTACATGACATCACTCGACCTGAAATCTGGTTACTGGCAAATTAAGATCAGGAAAGAAGACGAAGAAAAAACAGCATTCATCACCCCTTTTGGTCTTTACAAATTCAAGAGAATGCCATTTGGTCTACGCAATGCACCGGCTACCTTCCAGCGACTTGTCGATAGATTCCGTGTTACTCTAGAACATGTTAATATGCTGGCCTATCTCGATGACTTGCTCATATTCTCCAGCACCTTTGAAAGCCACCTTTCTGACCTGAAGGACGTACTACAAAGAATGAGAGAATATAACATCACTGTAAACAAAGATAAATGTAGATTTTTCTGCTCGTCGATAAAATATTTAGGTCACATCATAACGCCTGAAGGACTAAAGCCAGATTCAGATAAAACAAAAGCTATCTTAGAAAGACCAACACCCAAGAATCTTCAACAGCTCATATCCTTTCTACAAATGAGTTCTTGGTACCGACGTTTTATTGAGAATTTCTCCGCTATAGCCCAACCCCTTACGAAATTAACAAAGAAGGAAGCCCGTTGGGTATGGAATACTGAACAGGAAGAGGCCTACAACACGCTTAAAACCCGGTTAACTACTGCCCCGGTGTTGCGGCAGGCCGACGAAACAAAGCCCTATACCCTCAAGACCGATGTCAGTGGCTACGCGCTGGGAGCAGTTCTGGTCCAGGGGGAGAAGGAAGATGAGCATCCCGTTGAATACGCGAGTAGATTGCTCACGTCAGCTGAGAGAAATTACTCCACCACTGAAAGAGAAGCGCTAGCTGTAATCTGGTCATTAAATAAATTTAGAGCATATGTTGAAGGTCAACCTGTGACTGTGGTAACTGACCACCAAGCTTTAAAATGGTTAATGAATTTAAAATCGCCAACCGGACGTTTGGCTAGATGGGCATTACAACTCCAAACATTCAACATTATTAATATTAATTACCAACCTGGTAAACTGAATACCGTGGCTGATGCATTGTCAAGACCACCGTGTTGTGAGGATAACCCTACCTGTGAGATAAGTTCTGTAATCGTAGATATGCCTACGAGGAGTATTAAAGAAATCCGAGAAGAACAAATGAAGGATGCCAAAATTCAGAAAATAATAGGAGCCTTAGAGGAAACTAATGGAACACAAGATGCTGTATACTGGAGTAACAAAGGATACCTTATGAATAATGGTATGCTATACAGGTTACATCCTGATTCCGAAGCTGATGATGCTCAACTCGTGGTACCCGGTCACGAGTGGGCAAACGTTCTCAGTGCTTACCATGATGATCCATTAGCAGGTCACTATGGGGCTGAGAAAACTTACAAGAAGATAGCCAACAGATACTATTGGAGTGGGATGCGTAGCTATGTTGCCAGTTACGTGAAAAATTGCTTGGAGTGCCAACGGTATAAACCCTGTAATCAGAAACCGGCTGGATTACTACAAACTACAAGCATGTGCCAACGATTCGAAGTAGTATCTTTTGATTGGTTTGGACCTCTACCACAAACAGAAGATGGAAAAACTTGGATATTAATCATTGAGGATGTCGCTTCCCGTTGGGTGGAGCTTTTCGCTTTAGTTACCGCCACCGCTGAAGCCTGTGCAATAACTCTGATCAACGAAGTTTTTCTAAGATATGGGATGCCGCGCCGAGTAATAAGTGATAATGGAACTCAGTTTGTGAGTGCTGTAATGCAACAAGTTATGTACAGTCTGAACATAAAATACCAGTATACTCCGTTGTATCACCCTGAAGCTAATCCCGTTGAACGTAAAAATCGCGACTTAAAGACCCAACTAGCTATAATGGTACAAAGAGAGAAACATAATATATGGTCAGAGCTTTTGCCGGCGATTCGTTTCGCTATGAATAGTACTACTGGTTCTACAACAAGTAAAACCCCGGCGTACTTGACGTTCGGAAGGGAACTAAGATCCCCACGTGACAACGAAGTTGACTTTAGAAACATAGTAATTTCTGAAAATATAATACCAGAAATAACTCCAAAACTCGTACAATTAGCAGAGACCTTAATCAAGGCAAGAGAAGTACAAGAAATGAAGGAGGAGTCACGCAAAGTATATGTTGATAAGCATAGACGTGAACATCCTCAGTATCAACCAGGCGATTTGGTACTTGTTAACCTACACCCCGTGAGCAAGGGAGCCCAAGGTGTAACCGCCAAATTTGCGCCACGTAGAGATGGACCATACGTCGTCCTTAATAAACATGGACCCACCTCTTTTAAAGTAGCTTCTCCAAATGATCCTACTAACCCAATCGGCCTCTATCATGTTTCAGCTTTGACTCCATATAAAGGTGGAAGCCTTGAAACAGTTCCAGAACCCGTGCTACCACTTCGACGAAGAGGACGACCTAGAAAGGAGAAGGTTGCCAACAAACCTTCACCTGGGCCCAAACGAGGACGTGGACGCCCGAGAAAACAATAATCCCACTATCCAGTCCACCACGCCGAGACGTCTTTGAGGACTGAGGGGGAGATTGTAACACACGTTTAGTTTACCATTTATTATTATCACATCCTACCATGTATTAGATTCATAAGTAACAGAAGTTCACTGATTAAGTTGTTCGTAAAAGTTCCACCGCTCCATACTAGATGGCGCTGTGCCTATGACGCGCATTTCTGAATCGCGGTGTTATGATCCTCCGTCACTTAATGACCCTCGCCGGACCAGTGAACTTCCACAATACAGCTAACCAGACGGTGCATTCATGAATCTCGTCCTACTTGGAAAGGTTACATGAGACATCCCTGCTAGTTGTAACTAAATAAATTCCCTCGGGAACATTTTTGGATAAAAGGGACTTCATTCCCCAACCTTCGTCCCAGGACTTGGTCGTGGGAACTGTACCTATTATATAAATCCAAAATACCAATTTTCTTCTGTAAAACCTGTAACCGCTGCTGAAACAATATATCAACTGAAAACTTCACCTGGGTTTCCTTCGAGTGTGCTACCCCAACAGATCCTCCTACACTATGAAATAATCATACCGTAATTATTTTTTTAAATTTTTTAACAAAGTTATTAAAAAAAGGAGATTTTCTGGTATAAAATATTGTATGGTACTGGTAACAATGCAGGAGATCCAAACATTTTCAAATTTTTTACATCTTCAACAACACTAATATGTAGTACAACTCTCATTCATAGATTCATATCGTAAGTAACATATCTTGCCACATTTTCTTTCCATTATTTAATTTTATAGATGATTATTTACAAAAAACAAATGATAAAATGCTTTGCACCACTGTCCTGTCATTTTGGCAGTGACATTTCTTGACATTACTTTGTTTACATAAATTATCTGAATTAGAGACTTTGGGTATAAGTCAAAATAGTTTATTAGGATAGGAGTTCACTTGCGGGAAAAAGAACATTTAAAGAAAACCTGAGATACAGCATAAAAAATATTTTTATCTCCACTTTCATTCATAATTCCTGTGATTTTGGTTTGGCAGGAAATCTGAAAGTTTTTAACACTTAAATACCTACTACAAATACAATATTTTAAACTATAAATAGATACAGGTAAAGATGTAATATTACGTCCAGTGAAAAGTGGAACAAATCTGCTACCAGCGCTGTACATACACTCTAATAAAGCATTCATCTGAAATGATTGATGAAGGTAATTTTATTGGCGTACAATTTTCCCCTGAAATGGGGAAGTATCCGAGTAAAAAGTAGGCAGCACTGAGCTTGGAGGTTATGTAAAGAATAATAAATAATAAAAACATAATTCAGCTCTCATTTTATCTTGAATCAGCTGTATATTTATTTTAATAGTTTTAAAACCATATTACTCGTAGTTGAAAACTTTCACTGTCTTTCACCGAATAAACTAAAATATTTAGCTACTTACGAATGAAAGGACAATCCGGCAATTTTCTTCTCACTATCGCTTTTGCAACCAAAAACACTGCACCTTACCATTGTGCAGCAATAGCTAAAGTCAATCCTCAACAAAAAACACAAAATACTTAGTATTTTTCGAAATAACAAATTAAATAATTTAAAATTTCGTCGCAACCACTTTTCGAACGCGTATCAAACGTCAAACTTTGTTTAGCAACTGAAGTGCTGTCCTTGAAAAACGCGACACGCGATAAGGGACAGAAAATGTTAGGCTCTGTCTCTTTTCTTTATAAGCATCATGTTTATATTTTTCTTTTTCTTGTGTAAGTGAGATAGAAGATGACCAGCGGTCTATAGTTCTCTGTCTACGTTCTATTCGTTGGCCTATGATCACGTGACATTTCGATAGCTTCTGTCAACCCCATACATATTTGACGTTTCTACTAGCGTCATCGCTAATCGAATGTTACTTTGTCTAGGCCCTCTGGACTGATAGCCTCAATTTCGCGTCGGATATTTTCTTGTAAGGCCTCTATTGTTGATGGCGAATTATTGTAAACGCGAGACTTGAGATATCCCCAGAGAAAAAAGTCGCATGAATTCAGATCTGGAGATCTAGGGGGCAGGCTATGTCGCCGAATCGACTTATCAATTTACCAGGAAAGAGCTTTCTCACTTTAATCATTGAGTCCCGGGTGGTGTGTGCCGTGGCCCCATCCTGCTGAAAATGAGTTCTGCTATTGTAGCCAACATGACGACACAGCTCGGGTATAAAAAAATGTTTAACATTGCGCGGTACCGCTGTGCGTTATTTATTCAAGTCTGACGTATTTAGCCAACACATGTCTGGAGATAGATTAAAAAAAAAAAAAATAGTTTTAAATGTCCAAGTTGAAGAAGGAAATGAAAGCATCAAAAAAAATAATTGTTTGATAGACACAGTTAATCAAAGAATGAAATAAATTTATTACCCAAGTAGAGAACTCGCAATTGACGAATCATTAATGTTTTGGAGAGGTAGACTCTCATTTCGTCAGTACATGAAATCCAAAGCTAGCAAATATGGAATACAATTTTACACATTGGCAGATGTATTTGGGATATGCCAGAAAATACATTTACATATATGCTGGGTCAAAAGACGCACTAGTAGGTGGGCGTGGATATTCAATGAAAGTGGTTAATTTGTTGATTGACGATTATTTGAATCTTGGGCATTCTCTCTATGTTAATAACTTTTATGCCAGTATCTCTTTAGCCACACAACTTTTAGAAAAAAATACTTTTGTATCGGCACTCTACGGCTACACAGAGCCGGAAATCCCACAATTTTAAAAAGAAAATTAAAGAAGGGCGAATGTATTATATTACATAATAAAAATAATTGTGTAAAATAATTGTATTGCTATTAATTTTTCCTGGTTGGTAAGATATCTAAAACTTAACAAAAACTGTTATTCCATTAGTAAGAGTCGAGTGGCAACATACACAATAACAATCTATACATAAATACATACACACATCTAAAAAAGTTTGTGATCACTTTGAAAAAACGAAATCTTTTTTGTTAGGTACGGTAGATTATATTATGATTCGGCTCGCCTGACTTAAACCCAATAGAGCACGCGTGGGATGCTCTTAAGCGAGCTGTTTGGAACCGTCAGCCACGTCCCCAGACAGTGCCAGAGCTCAGGGAAGTCGCTATTCAAGAATGGGACAGGTTACCCCAAGAAATGCTGGATAACTTTATTCTCAGCAAGCCCAGGACGATCACCGCATGTGTTCGAGCCAGGGGAGATTTATTTGAATATAAACCTTATATTAATAAATTGTCGTTTAAGTTTGGTTAAACAATCTTTTTCTTTCTATCAAATTTCTGTTACTATTACATTATGATTAATTATTCATTTATTTTTTTTATAAAAATATGTTTTATTTTTTAATTTCAATCGGGGTATTTCTATTTAAAGAAAACACACAACAAAGAATTTTTCTTGATAAAGTTCAATTTAAAAATTTATATCAGCTTATGCTAGTGATCACAAACTTTTTTGATGTGTGTAGGTACTATAGCTTGTGTTACTTAAGAAAAATACAAATGCATGTTGTAATCAAGACACTCAAGTGACTCAAGCTGAAATTGTGAACTTACAATTTCACCATCACCATTTCATGAAAAAAAAAAAAAAAAAAAAAAAAAACACATCATGAAAAAAAGTTAACCTGTTGTAGGCGTTTTTAATGTAAGCCTCTTGGGTGTGGTTGTAGTACCAGTTTGATCGGCTACACTTGGACCACTAGTTATCTCATACTAGGTCACATCAATGACCCCATTACCTATAGACAATGCTATAGTAGTTATGCCTTCTTCGCTGAGTCCACTGTCAAGTAGTAACTCTCCAGCTTGTCCCCCAATAGGTTCATCACCACCCACATTACCGTCATCAATAGAGATCAATTCTACCAACTCTGGTTTCTCGTCACCACCAAACAGCACAATAAAACCACTGGCTGTACTCCCTAATACAGCTGCCACTCTGTCCAGTATATCATCTGGGGGTATGTATTCTAGAACCCCACCCCCAGTCTGTAAAAATAAAAATATATATACATGAACAACTAAATTAATACATAAAAAAAAAAAACAAAACTTATTTGGATGCGGTTCATCCTTAGTTTTGCACAGTGTTTGCGAGCATTCTTTTTTAAATTTTCCTATTTTAAGCGTAGCTGCTGTGGTGTTCGACGACAATTTGAGGCAGTGGCATTAAAATGGTTTGTAAGTCGAATCCATTCTTCGGTTTTGATTTTATTGTTGGTGGCGTGGTTGTTTTTGATACTATTATTTTATATAGTAAAGGCCTATTCAGACCTAAGCGGTATTCGCTACCGTCTGCGGCAGAGAAAACCCAGTGGGTATGCGGTAATATTACTGTTCACACCAAAACGGATTTCGCTATCCTTGTGGGTAGAATAACGCGCGGTAGTCGAGTTTCGCTCAGAGAGGTAAGAAATTTTCGCCTGTTAGTCATTTCTGAGTCGCCAAAGAATATACACGTCAGTCACGTTGTAATTTCTGCAGAGCATCTGATTTTAGTGATGGATAGTGATGAAGAGGAAGTTTTACTTTTATTAGCCTTAATTGACTCACCAGTTAAGAAAAGAATTTGGATCCATGACATCAACAGACAACACCGAATTCATGGGGAATTCCACACTTTATATCCAAGATTAAGATTGGATGAAGATCGGTTTTTTAATGCATTCAGAATGACGACTGAGAACTTCGATGAAATATTAAATATGATAAAGGAAAATATCAGCAAATCATTCACTAAATATCGAGAACCCATAAGCCCTGAAGAACGCTTAGCAATAACGTTGAGGTAAGGAAAACAAATTTGAATATTAATTGACGAAAATCTTTATTTTAGATAACTAGGAAGGAACTTTGGTTTTTTACAACATTAACACAACTTTTATCTTAACCTAAAACCTTCTTATTAGATTTCTGGTGTTTCTGTTGGTCGTAATCTATTTCGTGTTCGTAATCGAGACCTTCTCCAGTCAGTGAAGGTGCTAGAGGTGATAGAGCATTATCTTGAATACAACGCAGAGCAGACTGCAGTTCAGAATCATTAGTAGACTGGGGACTACGAGAATAACATGATTGTTGAGACATACAACGATCATTTTGGTTTGTGTTAGGCTCACTACGAGAATAACATGATTGTTGAGACATACAACGATCATTTTGGCTTGTGTTAGGCTCAGTGGTGTAGTAAAATCGCAGTGTTGTTTCTCGTTGTAGACTACGTTCTTGCTCTTCTTCCAATTCCGCTTCCATCGTAACTTGAGCTATTTTCATTTTTGTTATAATTTTACGTCGCTCCGAAAAACTGTCAATTGTTTTTGCATATCCAAGCATAACATGTTCAATCGACAATAATTTATCTGCTTTTGTATTCAAGTACGTAATCACTTTATCGACAGGATGTTCGTTAACAGTTTTAATATATTCAGAAAATGCTTTTTTGTTCTCAGGGCTCTTACTGGCGGAGGAATGTTATTCCAACAATGTGTAGCAGCATATTTGAAACTCCCCCTGAATGCTGCAGTCCTATGTGTTGATGTACAAAGAGGTTTGGTAGAAAAACGTGGTTCGTATTTGCTGTCTCCAACTTAACTTCTCAAGTAGATAGTGTGGTTCTTGTGTAGTGACTACTCCAAAAAGTAAACCAGCCATGTGTAACTTTCTCCTAGCAGCCATTTTCAAAATTTTATTTTCATTAATCTAAGGGGTGACATGACTTCTACGAGGTATATTTACACAGAACCGTGTACATGCATTTTTTGTGCGTTGCATCAGCTTCTCTGTTCTTGCCAGCAGGCGTGGGCCATACACTGTATCACAGTAGTTAAGTCTTGATAAAATTAGGCTATCCACTAATTGTTTACGTAGATCAACTGTCAGGTAGTCTCTAATTTAATATAGGAGTTTCAATCTATAAAAACAATTCCTCATGGAGTTACTGATGTGCTTCTCAAATCGCAGTTCTGGATAACCCCTAGGTTGCATGCTTTCTCTACCCTTTAAATTTTTTCCCCCCTGATAACAACTTCTGGCTTGGCTGACAGTATTGTGCTGATCATTTGCCTACTCCCCAAAACCATGAATTTAGATTTCAGTGGGTTTAATACTAGGGAGTTACTATCTGACCATACCACCACTCTTTCGAGATCATCATTGATTTTCTCCACTGCCTCTAATGTATCAGCTGGTTTAAATGATATATATAATTGGATATCATCCGCGTACATGTGATACCTGCAATGTTGGAACGACTTAATGATATTTGCACTATAAAGGATATATAGAGGGGGCCCTAAAATTGATCCTTGAGGCACACCACGTGACACCTGACGAGGAGGGGATGACATCTTTGAACCATCCTCCTTCTGGATTTCAACGAGCTGTGACCTATTCTGCAAGTAGCTAGCGAACCACTCTATTGTTTCAGTTGTAAACCCATAATAGGCCAACTTGGAAAGTAACAGAGTGGTGTTTATTGCATCGAAGGCCCGTGAGAAATCAAGAAGTGCAAGGATTGTTCCCTCCCCCCTGTCCCGTGCCTCCAGGAAATTTCCCACTACATCAGAAAGGGCTGTAGCTGTCCCCCGGCCTTTCCTAAAACCAGACTGGAGGTCAGGGAGCATTTTATTTGCTTCTAAATATTTCAACATTTGGTTACAAACCACAGTTGCAGTATGATTTCAAAGTAAAGTGAAGTGATCGCGTTAATTCGACGTTCAGTGAAGAGATAAATAATTTCTGTACTGAACGTCGAGTCAACGCGATCACTTCACTTTATTTTGAAACCTATGCTAAGTCCACTGGTAAAAAGAGAGCTGTAATTACAATGTAACCACTCCGAGGTTCATCATCCATTGGTACACCTATATCACTCAAATGCTTCTGTTTACCTCGTTCATGATCACGACCTTGAGCTGAGTCTCTGGTTATGTCCGGGATTATAACTGTGAGTATATACAGGGTGTCCGGTGGCAGAATTAGGATTTCAAAATTAAATAATAAAAAAACTAAATTTTTATTTTTATTATTTCAATAACTATAACAAAGAAGGGAAGTGCGGGTTTTATTTCTTAAAAATAATTTCGTCTAAATTTTGACCGTCACGTCGGACACACTCTTCGAATCTGGCTTCAGTATTCCGCGCCACTCGCTGGAGAAGGGACGTAGGGATGCCATTAACCTCGCGAACGATATTTTCTTTTAATGCTGAGATGGTTGGTGGGGCGGTTTCATAAACTTTACTTTTGAGGTACCCTCACAGAAAAAAGTCCATGGGGGTAAGATCCGGCGACCTGGGTGGCCAGGGGATGTCAGCGAAACGGCTTATCAATTTGTTAGGGAACAAATCACGAAGAAGCGCCTTGGTCTCTCTAGCAGTGTGAGGCGTGGCGCCATCTTGCTGAAACCATGTCTGTGAACTATAGGCAGGATGTCCTCTTAATATTGGCAGAAAAAAATCGTTAAGCATGCGCCGATAAGAAACGCCGTTCACAGTAATGGCTTGTCCTTGTCGATTTTCAAAAAAATAGGGTCCGATTATTCCTCTACTTGACAATGCACACCAAACCGTCACTTTGGGACTGTGAAGTGGCTGTTGATGTTTCAATCGTGGGTTTCGTCCTTTAGGTGACCAATAACGGCAGTTCTGTTTATTTACACTTCCATTTAAATGAAAATGGGCTTCATCGCGCCAAAAGATTGTGTTCACTGTACGAAATCGCTGCAACATTGTCTCGCAGAAACTTTTGCGCAAATTGTAATCATTAGGCTTAAGCGCTTGCACAATTTGAATTTTAAAGGGGTGAAGTTTAAGGTCCTTTTTCAATATTTCGTGCACAATCGTTTTTGGGAGCCCTAGAGCAGCTGATCTCTTACGTACGGACTGTCTCGGGTTATCGCGTAAACTGTTTGCAACAAGTTCGATGTTGTCATCAGTCCTCGACGTTCGACTGGGTCCCGGCCGCGTATTATTTGCTGCTGAACTTGTTGTTCTGAACCTTCGCACGCACAATCGAATCAAATCTTCGCTTGGCGCATCACGTAACCGTCGGATATTGTACCGCGAACAAAATCTTCGACGAGCAACAGCACAGGAATCGTTTGCTTTAAAATACGCTTCGATTGCAACGCACGTTGTTCACCTGTCCACTGTGACATCGTGACTAAGGAACCCGCACGAATGACGAATCGAACTGGACCCCCCGCCCGCCCCTCCGCTCAACGGTTCGAAAACATTTCGAAATTTAAATCCTAATTCTGCCACCGGACATCCTGTACATACAAAATTGTACCAATACACCAACGATGAGCACACACACTTAGTAGTTACTGTTTTCCATCTTTATTGTTAGTATAATGGCGTGCCAGGAGGCTTCTCTTTTTTCTGAATCTTTATAATATGGGGATGTTGGAACATTCGTGTTTCCGAACTTCTATAAAAATCTCCATTTTTTAATCTGACCACTGCCCTCGATGAACAAATTTCGACACAACACGAGTTACCGTTCTTGTTTGTTTGTGCGCGCATACACTAGTGCGAGCGAGATGGGAGTACGAGAGTGAGAGAGACGTCTGAGGGCGATGGAGGGGCACGCAGCGTGCTCCATGTTTGAAAAACCTAGCACAGCTCGACACAGCGCAGCATGGCAGAGCTCCATAAAAAACATAGCACAGTTCGGCACAACGCGGCTCAGCACGGCGGGTAGTGCGCCTCGCTCGAGACTGCTGCGTTTTTAAACAGAGCGTAGCCTCACACAGCGCAGCACAGCATGGTTTGTTTGTATCCTCATTAAAATATTAGACGAGCGAGTTGACCAAACATAGCACAGCGCAGCATAGCTCGCTGTTGATTTGTCACCCTAATGGCTAGAAGTAGTGATCTTATTAGTTATAGGTAGAATTTAAATTTTAGGAAAAAATTTACAAGTCAAAAATTATACAGTAAAAATAGATACCACCACGATGCTGAGCCACTGTTGTTACATAATAGTTTTTGTCCCCCTAGTTGTAATGGAACCGAAACCCAGATGCAAGGTGGTTATGTATCGAAATACAAGGAAATAATAAACTGTTTGAAATAACATATATTTATAAAAAATATAACTCCTCCTTACAACTACATTCGGTAGCCTTTAGGGGTCTACCGCAATAATAATTTATTACATCAAACACTTAACTCATGAGTTAACCTATAAAATAGGTAGGTGACTATAACTGTCACTTACTAATTAATGCCAGCCAGCTTAAACTTCAGCAGAAATAACTAAGGTCGTGGGGAGTTGGAAGTCCCGTGATTGCTTTGCGTTTTTGTTCTAAATGCTCAATGAAAGAGGCAGACACTGCTTCTTTGTGTTCCTTTCATCTTCCCCTGGTATTCTCTTCAGCAATTCTGACTCATTACAAGGGACGATGCCGCATTTACGAAATCCGCTTTTCAAATTTTCTACCGCATTTTGATTCATATTTTCCAGTACCGTCAAATGTGGCAACTTGACCAAATTTTTTTCGAATTTATCAAATAACTTTGATACCTATAGATTTTTTTTATATCTTATGATCTGTTTGTGATAACAATAAGTTCATAGTTCATAATAATTATCGATTTCTTTGAAACACCTTGAAATTGGCGATATAGACAAAGAAATTTAACAGAGGTCAAATTGACGCCAATTTGGCATCTTGACCTGAACGTCATTTCTCATAGATAAATACACATTATTTTTTTGTTTTAGGTCAATTTGCCATATTTTACGTATTTTTAAATATAGTATTCCTTTCCGAATTACATACAGTCTGATAACTGGTAATACTGGCTAGTAGGTCAAGTTGCCATAGGATTCAAAACAATTTCCATACAAATCATTCGCATCGTATAGGGCTGTCACAAAAACAAATTTTTAAATAATATATATTAGAAATCAAATTAATGTCTTATATAAAATATTAAAACTTCAACTTAAACATTTGTAATTCTGTGACGGTTTTTTTCTGCCCGTGCCCTTTTAATATTTTGTACAGCTCTGAAAGTTAACTTGTCATGATGACGTTCAACGAAATTCCTCGCCCACCATTCACCAGGTAGTTTGCCGTCAAAAACATCAGTCTTATTATTTTTTACTAAATACTCATGCACCAGTATTCTGAGATCCATTAGGGACAGAGGAGCACCAAAGTCTGATGCCGCAATCAGAACTTTGACAAAGTTTAATTGTTCTTTTTCAGACAGTTTTTGCGGAGGTCCCGGCTTGTTCATATGAAGATTTTTTTTTCTTTCTATTGTTCTTCTAGGAATGCCAAAGTTTTTTTCCGCATCGTAGGATGACATATTTTTATTACGGACCATATCAGTCGCTAATTGTAACATTTCTTCGGTGTAATGTTTGTAGGGTCTTGACCCAAGTCTTCGACGATCTCGTTTTGGTGGCATTTTCTCCTAAAACCAAAAATAGGTACCTAAGTACCTATAGTTACTTAGAATTTTATTTACTAATAAAAGGGACCTCAAATATAGAAATCCTAACTTAATGCGAAAGTAAATTTGTCTGTTTATATTTATTTATTTGTTACGAAAATAACACCTGTAATTTTTTTTGGTACATATTCACGTGTACTGATTAAAAAATAAGGGTACATACATAGAAAAAAAACCTATTTGTCCGTGACTCACTTCCCGCCCTCAGGGACTATAATGTTTAATTTCGTGTCAACATAATGTGTCAACCCTAGGCATAGGTCAAGATGCCACTTTGCTGGTAATGGCAACTTGACCTAACCTCAACTAACATGACCAAAGCAAATATTTCGGTTGATTGAACTAAAAACGGATATTTAACAACCAATAATAAATCTACGGGATTTACTTCAGAATATATCAAAATTTTACTCACCTGAGATCAACAGTTTTAGCCCTATAAACACAATTTGCACACACTAGCAAAAAAACGTCTTTTCTACATTTGACTTCGAAACGCCATATTTTTTTAACCGACAGTGTTACAACAGTGGAAAAAGAATATGTTGCCAGTGGTAAATATAAAAACCTACTACTGGTAGAATTACATGTAAGTCTTTTTTAAATTCTATACGTGAAGAGGTTTTCTTCGTAAAGACCACTAATGGGCAAGTTGCTCATTGTATGTCAAGTTGCCACATTTGACGGTAACTGTAAACTCGGAAAAGTTTGTTTTGGCACTGTGGCATTCCTAGATCCTTCCTTTAAGAGGTCGGAAAGAAGCTATTAGAAGGCAGACATACAAATGCGATATTATTTTCTCGGCAGAGTTTCAGTGTGTATGGACAAATGGGAGGCCATATTATCCCCAATAAGTACTTTCTTTCCTTATTATTTTTTTTCAGTTTTGGTGTCATGAGGGTTTCAAGCCAATTGCAGAATATTTGAGTGTCAAACCAGCCCGATGGGGAATTAGCATAGTGACATCCCTTTGGACCATTTTCAATCCACGTATTCCATAATTTTAACGATTTATATACGACATAAGGTGGCATTAATTCGTCGGCAGCGCTTCCGCAAAACATAATTGATAAGCTAGCCTTTGACGAGTTGCAGATTGTTTCAGGGTAAATAGGCGCCGCCCCCATTCACGCCGACCCTGTTGTTGCGACGCGATTCATTCATCAAGAGATGTTGAGCGATTCAGACGTGGAAACGCTCTTGCTCTTATTTGCGTTAGCTAAGAAAAAACATCGTAAACGAAAATGGGTGCATGAAATAAATCAAAAACATCGTAATAATGGGGACTATGCCGCGAAATTTTATTCCATGAAGATAAGTATTACGCCTACTTCAAAATGACGCAATGTTTTGAAGAATTGCATAGTATTTTATGTGATACAATAAGTAAACTGGACACAAATTGGAGGAGATCTATCAGTTAAAGAGAAAGGCTGGCCATTTCTTTGAGGTAGGTAACCTTTTTATTTATATAATTAACACTTGTTATCATTTTTAAGCAGAATAAAAAACTTTTTTCAAAAAAAAAAAAAAACAACCGACTTAAAAAAGAAAACACAAAAAAATAAAAATAACTTTAATTTTGACACCGACTTCCAAAATTAAAGGTTTTTTTAAAATTTTTGGGTGTTTTTTTTTTTTGAAGTCTTGTTTTTCTTGTAAAAAGTTTTTTATTTTTCACTTTTTAGTTGTACCTACTGTTACGTTGTATTTTTTGTGCCTACCACTAATTGGTTTTGCACATCTGAATCCCTAATAAATAAAGTGGCATTTACCTGAAAACATACGTAGTCAATTATAAAGCTTCCTACAAGGTTATTTCACAATGAATGATTCATTCCTTAAACTGTATTTTACCACTGGACTTTTTAGTTTCACTTTCTATAAAGAAATCACTTTATTGAAGAAATCATATTATTTGGCATAATCCTGTATCTCGCTATAACTTCGTCTCGAGTGATATGGTCGAATCCGAGGTGTCGTGGGAGAAAGTCATTTTCGAGACATACTCTCGCTTGTTTTATTTTACGTTGAATAGTTGACCTAGGCAAGCCAAAAACTGACGTAAGTCTTCGGTTAGGTTCACCGCTTCTCAGTTTACATAAATAAGAGTAGAGGCCCAATATTGTTTTCCTATTCGAATATTCGTTTAAAGAAGGTGTTTAATTAAATATGGTGATGAATTGCTGGTGACTTATGCCAGTCCAAAAGTGAAGGGTATCAGGACTCAATTCATCTAGGTTTTCAAAATCGAGCTGACCATTTTTTCTCTAGACATTGTGTATATATCGCTATTATATCATGTATGCACTCGCTATTCAAACTATCTTGCCGTTGGGTGACATGTTCCGGGAAATCCTCCCAAGTCATGTTCCTCAAATGGTGTTGACAGATGCGGGTGAGAGGTGGTATGTAGAATCGATAGTAGCTCAATAGATACGCCTTCATTGTATTGGACATAGAACAAAGTTCTAAGTTTGACAATTGTCATACAATTGAGTTGTTAATTGTTATACATCGTCTTGATGTGTTTGCCGCGCGCGTCAAACCTGATACCGGAAACGATTCTATTGGTGGCGCCTGTGGTGTGGGCGGATGCCTTAAGCCGTAGTCAATACGCTGCCAGCATGGATGACATATCATTCTGGACCCGTCAAATACAATCTGAAATGAACGAAAAACAAAAATAATTGTATACATTTTCTCTCATTGAAGTCATTCCTAACCTTCCGGAATCTACTATAATTAGGTGGACTGTTCCTCCCTCGTTATCAACTACTAATCTGGAGTTTTAAAACTGAAGCGACGAAAATGGAGTTTTAAAACTAAATACTTACTTCTCGTTGCTGTTGCTGTTGCAAAGTGCCAAACATATACTCGACGAAATCTCGGTGTGATTCCAAAAACTCGAAAGACAACACATGGTGCCTCCTTCGTAGAACGGAACGGTCACAGGTCACACAATGGTTATTTGTAGCCATTTTTTAAACAATGTTCAACCACAGGGATACTCTTCAGTTCAGTATAACACGCCACAGTATCGAATCGGGAAGGAAAATCGGAGTCAAGTATAGAAATAGCGAAGGTCAAGGTAAAAGTATTCACGGATGATTACAAAACGCACAGATCACGACGATAGCAAACGAAGGACTGCGTTGACTAACAGTGTTTATGTTATCATCACAAGCTGGTAAAAACAGGTTTACTACAAAGCAAGCGCGAGCGCAAAAAAAAACCATTGTTTCGGAGCAGGCCTAGGTGTATAAGCGAACAAATACTTTGTCTCTTTCTAGCTTGAACAAAAACAAGGCTAACCGATTCAGATAAAATAGTAGATGCCTTTCAACGGTATGTTATTAAATATCACTATTTATTACCAAGGATTTGTAGTTATGATTTATTTAAAAAAAACTTAACCCCATAGTTTTTCGAGGAAATAAAAACTTTTTTTATGTACACATTAAGCCCATTCTGCCGTACATTGTTTAAAATACGGTTAAACCCATAAAGTAGTTTCAGAGATATCGGACAAAAACCTGCGAAATGATGTCTCTTCCAAACGAATAAAGATATAAAAATCTTTCTAAGAGACAAATGTCACTGGTTTATCAACGATTTTTTTTTGGGGTATGAAAACTGAAAACATCTTTCAGTCTTACAATAAAACAGATATTTGTAATTAAGCTTAGCATTTCTTCCCAGTTTAGTAATTAAATACTGCATAATAATAGGGCTAACCCTACTCTAACGGTATTATAACGTAGTAATTGCTTTAGAATTGTACTACTAAAAATTTTATTTAAAGTTATCAAAAAATACGTCATTACAATACGGCTAAGCTGCATAACTATGATATAATCAAGTAATGACTGTAAAATTAAGGTTTAGCCCCTTGGTTTATAAACAAGTTAAGGCACTTAGTGATCATTATAATCAAGTAATTGTGTAATAATATATTAAGCGGCGTCAAGTTAAACGGTATTGCTTACTTAAAACAAGGCTACTCATACTTCGCTCGCGGTTAGCCGTTTTATAGATAAGCAATGACTTACAATTATTCGAGAAAAAAAAAGAAAACAAGCAAGCAAATTAAACAAATTATTTATTAATCATTTATTTCAAACAATTTTAAATGGTTATCAATAACATAAATAATTATTTTTGACATTTGGGCTTAGTAATATTCATAATTAAATCACAATATTATCTTAATATCAAAACATTCTCTAACTTAAAACCCTGGAGTGAAAAGTGTCTTAAGATAATAAAAAAATATAACCATCTATCTCACTAGCTGCAGTTGTCATAAAACAACCTGCTATAACAATTTTCTTCAGTCTTAAGACTATTATAATAGCTTTCTAAATTTTACAATATAATCAGTCTTTAACTAAAAAATTATCACAATCATGTAATCAACTGAGTCCTCTATATAGAATTAAATCTAATAGGGGTCCCTATTAGGTTTAATATGTAATATAATTAATAATTAGTAATAAATATATAATTATTAATAATAAAGTTAAATGTTAATATAACTACTTAAATGTATATATTACTTAGTGCCATAAGACTAAATAATTATATTATATATTAAATTATTTAGTCTTATGGCACTAAGTAATATATACATTTAAGTAGTTATATTAAAATAAAAAAAGAATTGTAGGTACTTGGGTATTTAAAATGGCTTTCTTAGGTTTAGGTAGTCCTCCTTGAATTTTTGGTCGTTTCTGTGTTATTGTTTGTAGGCAATCCATTCCAAAATACCATTTTATGTTTTGGAATGATAGGCGACAATTTAGTTATTAAGTTAGATTTACGTTCCTCATCAATGCCTTTCGGCTGTGTCCGGAAGCTTATGTTGGTACGTGGATTTCTTAAGTACTTGTCATTTAAAAATTTAAAACTTGAGTATTCATCACTAAAATCATTTTTATACAACATGTCATAACTTGACCTCTTAAACGAGACTTGTGTTATATTTTTCAGATAGACTCTAGGGCATGCTTGCTGAATTCGCCGCTCAGAGACATTATTGGGTAAATTGAGAAATTCATTTGCTTGTAGCGCTTTGACAGTTACTCTGCCATTGCTTGCAGAGGCTACAGCTTCCTCAAAATCTGAAAAGTCATATATTTTACCCTTCTTTTTCATTGCAAGTTCCACTTGATGGTGGAACTGGTCGCAGCTCATGAAGGTGTGGCCGGGTTCGAAGTAGTGTAAAGTTATTGTTTCTGTACTTATAACGTCACTGTTTACTAGGTCGACTAACATGGAATAAAACAGCCAATTCTTGTTCTGTGATGTACAATTATCTAACCAGATATTAACATTCTGAACGTCTCGATGACGAAGGAAAAAACTGTAGTACGCGCTCATAATATCCTCTTGTTTTCTACCGGCTATTCCGTCGTGCCAAATTGCAGCAAGAGGTTTCGATTCCTTTGATATTTTTCCAACCGGTGCAAAGGATTGGTTAAAGAGCGTCAAACGGGGACAAAATATAACCGCTTTGAACATCTCCATTCTAGGCAGCATGATAACTTTTTCTAGATCGCCGCTAAAATAAATACTATTTTCGTTTTGCTTTATAGCTTTGTGAGCATCATAAAGGGCTCTAGCTTTTTTGTATCGATCATGATGCTTAGCCCAAGCCAAGCAAGTGTCACAATCAGGAAAACATTGCTTACGAACATCATGGCTTGTTTCTTTAGTGTGATGTTTGTATGATTCGCACTGTTCGCACTCCTCATTCCCGAGCCGAGTGAAAGATATATTCCTTGATTTTAAGTGAGATCGATATAAGTCATAACTGAGTTTTGACTCGGGATTTTTTGAACAAAAGTCTTTATACATAAAATTTATATTAATGTCATTGGGCAAATAACGCCGATTTGGTGCGTGCTCTCTACGGTAATGAGGAGCGCTGGGATTGAATGATTCAACATGTTGGTTGAGTAAATCACGATTAAACGCCGGTTTCTTGGTATGTTTACCACGTTTATCTGTATCTTTTTCAGTATCGAGACAGGTGGTAAGTATAAGATCATTGTTTCTATTGAAACCTAAAGTTGTTAAAAAAAAAATTTTACATACTTGTCTTACGGTTCCGTCATTTTTCTGCAGCGTAAAAGTTCTTTTGGGGTTTCTTTTAGGGTCAGATGTGTACTTACGCTTGGGAATGGCTACAATATAGTTTGACCTTATAAACATTCTCATTTCCCCGCGTTGCAGACTCCAATATGTTTTATTTATATTCTCACGTTCAGATTCATCAAATACAGAACTACATTTTTTTATACATTTCTCGTCACATCCAGGTTTTACAGTATATTTCAAAAGTTTTTGTTTTTTTCTTTGGATTTCTCGCTGTTTCACACTGCTATTGTACTTTTTTCGTTTCCGCGCTGTTGAACCTTCTTCACCTTCATTATCACTGGTGGCTGGGTTGTCAAATGGTGGCATTGATATAATAACAGCAGCATCAGTCGACGCTCGTCTCTTTTTGAAAACAGGATCGTGAACAGCAGCTCTTTCGCCATTGTTAAATGAGTGACGTCGAGATATAACTTTATTGGGAAAGGAAGGCACACATTTTTCTTTCTCTGCTTTAGAGCTTCTCTTACCTTTTCTTTGAGATATGCATTTTATTTGGGACTTATGAGCAAGTGTTTTTTTAATATTCCTGTCCGTATCACTCTCTTCACTTGAATCGACGTAATTAGATGTAACCTCGTAGTCCTTGTCCTTAACCGAATCATCCGAATCAAAGTCACAGAAGATTGGAGACAGAGAATGTAAAGACGGCGGTATAGTTTCATCGCAGTACAGGAAACTGGAATCCGAAACTTTTGATGTACCAGGTTGAGGATTTGCATATAAATCGATGCCATTATTAGCTGAAGGACTAGAAGGATCACTTTCATTTAATGAATTTGGCATGCTTGTTAAGCCAATGATTTGTTCTTGAATACGTAATTTGGGTGGTTCGACAGGTACGACCTCTCTATTCACAATGCTCATCATGTTCTGAATTCTTTGTGGAACCCCGGAGCGTCTACAATAATGACAGACACAATTAGTTAAATACCTAATTTAAAAAAAAAATAATTTAAAAAAAACTTATAGGTAGGTACTTTATTATTCTATATCCTCGTCGTCAACGCAATAATGCGTAAGAATAGGAAAGAAGGTAAAAAGCAAAAAAGCGCGCGAAAGCCCATGTCCGATAGGTATTCGTTTCAAACATACCGCCCCAACGCGCTGCACCTACTCATCGTTGACCCTGACTCGAGATGCGTGTGATTTCATAGCGGCTTCAGAACGATAAGAAAAAGGATTATTTCGTTCCAATCAAATATTTATAAGCTAAAGGTTATATACCTGTCACCTACCACTACGTAATTGAATGAATGTAATACTTATTTTAAGAAAATATTATAAATATCGATTATCTACATACTAATTACATAGGTTATTAAATTCACTGATGCATCTATTCTATTTAGTGAAATTATAAAAACCTTACCTTGAGTACGTATGACGCGACATGGTAAAACATTTATGGCGCGCCGCCGCTCCCCGTCGTCGCTGGTAGCGAAATGGCCGAGGAAACCGGGAACGCGGGGGACCGCGGTTCAAAAATGTTTCTGGGTTTAACTAGATTTTAATCTAGCATATCTGTATAGTCGTATTTTAGTAAAGAATTTTACACTTTAATCCATCGATAAACTTTATTGAAAAAAGGCTAAATGCCTATAACTATAATGTAATGTATTATTCTATAGTAACTTTATTATAACATAGTTTTTGTTCTCAGACACACCTGTAAGTACTTGATTATAACACGGTTATGGTCGTATAGCTTAATTTAAGTGCAGCATTGTGTGATAACTGTATTATAATAAATTAATATCGCTTGGAACGATCCGTGATAATAACGTTACCATCCTTTTGCCGTGTTATAACATAAATTTGAGGAATAGCTGTTAAATAATAAAGTAAACTGTAAAAAATATGTTACTTAACGGTTCACACCCGCTCTATATCTCGGAAAGTAAAAGTCGTACAGTAATGGGACCCAGCACAAAAGATAGAGAATTTTTCAAAACGTAATGTGTGATTCAAAACTAAAAAATGGCAGTTTGAGGCTTAACCGTGTTTTAAGTAACGTACGGCAGCATTCAGACCGCACATAAGAAGTTTTTGTCGACTCTGGATTTTTTTTGGGCCATCTCTTTTTGGCATTGCAGAAAGCCAAAGATTTGTTTCAATTAATTTATAATTCTGGATCAGAAGGATTTTTAGTGTTACAGCATTCAAACGTCATGTTGGATAGTTGTTAGTGATTTTTAAGAGTTAAGTGTCGTAAGTGATGTGGATATCTTCCGTGAACTGGTAATAGTTTTGCCTGAAGTAAGGGAGATTTTCTGCATGCTCTGACCAATTCCGGTTGGCGTCAATGCCATGAATATTTGCCGAGTTGAGCGTCCATTCGCCCTTGAACACGATTGAGAGGTGACTGCAATTAATTAACACTTCTAAAAGGTGAGCTTCGTTGTTAAATAGTGTTTGGAAGCAATCTGTGACTCCTTCCCTGGTCTATACTAACTGCATGCAGTACTATACTATTTGTAACTTATTTTGATAGATTTACCATATTATATGTTTTGATTTTATAGTACTGGGCTGACCTAAAGCACAAAAGCAAGACTAGACTAGCCAAACGGAGAGAGGATGCTCGAGGCACTGGTGGTGGTCCAAAAAACCAAGAAGACCTAGGGGGAGAGTAGCCCAAAACGGGTAAACTAAGGTGGATGATAAAAAAAAAATATAGATATAAATTGAACTTTAATGACATATTTAGTCGTTTTCTACATTAAGAATAAAAAAGTTACAAAAACTTTAACATTCGAATTACCCGTTTTGTCCGTAGGGGGGGCCTAAAGCAGGTAGGGCTTTTGGGCAAAGCGTGTAGGGACTAAATTAAATGAGATCAACGTTAATCAATGACTAAAACTGTTTCATAACAATCATAACTCACAGTTTCTACTTATAATTTATTAACAGTTACGGTTCACAACCATAATCATTTCATTCTTCTTACATATTTTGCAGTCTCAATCATACTTAACTTATTCGTGACACATGTCACAGTAATACGAACCTCTGCCAGAATATGACGTGCAGGCCTCATGAGCCCACATCTCGCAGTCATCACACCTAATCCAACCTTCTTCTGGTGGCTCTCTGTAAAGCTCGCTGCATACCAAGCACCGGAACTCCGTTTTATCTTTTTTACTATTTTTTGAACCTCGTTTGGAGATTTTTCTCTCTGTTATCGACCTTTGTGCACTCGTAGTAGGTTTTGAATGTTTTGATGCCTATAAATTCCTTTTCACTGCCTCAACTTTTTTTTGTAATCTCTGTTTTTTTGTCTTTTTTTCCCTTTGCTGGTCTCTTATACTCGTAAGAGTGCTTGTTAATATTTCCGCTTTCTGTGTTTTACGTCTGTGAGCGGTTTTGTTAGGTTCCATTTTAGGTGATCGCCGAATATCCATTGGAGTCACTTGCTACAGTTATAAATTGCTCATTCATAATTTGTTCACAGCTTGTATCAATATTTAAAGAGCCAGTGGGAGTTTGAGCTACTAGTCCATCATCTACTATCGGCGTTGAGAGTTTTGCAGGTATAATGGCTTTCTATGATTCTATCCAGAACAGATGGTGAAACAGTGCGGTCAGAATCAGTAGATTCACGAATCTCGCGCGTACGCGTTTCAGTTTCATTGGTAACATTAAGATTCGTCTCAGGCTCATGAGAAATCTGATCAGCCTCAGTATCCATTGAAACACTGGAAGGATCAGGTCTGTCAGTCGGCTCATGAGAAATCAAATCAGCCTCAGTATCCACTCGAACACCGGAAGGATCAGGTCGGTCAGTCAAATTTGTTGGCATATAGTCAGAATCGTCAAATACGTTCCTATTCGTGGGCCATATGCCGGTCGACGAAAATCCTTTTACTGCATTCTGGGTACTCGCTGCCTTCATATATGCTTCACCAAATAGTCTTGCTACTTCATATTGGGAAATAATGCGTCCAACATGTGTTCGTTGGAACACAGAAACTGTCTGCTCGAAGTAAGTTTTTAATGGTCCATAAACACACGTATCAAGCGGCTGAATACGATGTGTTGTGTTTGGAGCAAGAGAGATAAAAATCACATGATTTTGCGATGCATACTCCAAAGCTCCGAGGTACTTGTGGGACTCATGGTTGTCCATCACCAAAATAACTTTTTTTTTTTCTTGAGTAGGCCTAACGTTGTCAACAAAGTGCCGCAACCATTCCAAGAATACTGGTCCATTGATCCAACCATTATCACTGCAAGTAGCTGATGATCCTGGTGGAGCTCCATCTAAAAGCCTGTCTACCATTCGTTTTCGGCCAAATATGAGAAATGGAGTTACAAAAGAACCTGCTGCATTACAGCAGCGTACAACCGTCGTCAGTTTGCCTTGTTCGACGCTGGATATAACACCAACTTGTTTTTTTCCAGACCTACATAAGACTCTTGGAGGTTTGTTGCTTGTAGTTTGGATGCCAGTTTCGTCAACATTGTAAATTTGCGTTGCGTCAATTTGTGCTTTTCAATATTTGCTTCGAGTAAATCATAAAATCTTTCAACTTGAGGTCTATTGAAGCCTCTGGCACGTGCAACTGATGTTGGTTCTGGACGGCGCAGACTAACTTCGGAATGACGCATCTTAAAGCCAGCGTACCAATCTTCACTTGAGGCTCCTTTTTTAAAAGGATGTGTAACATTGTTTCTGTCAGCATATTGGTATACTCGTACTAGTTTCAAGAATTCTGTTTTCGTCAGTCCAAAAAACAGATTATCCATCCATATGAAAAAGATACTCAACTAGCTCTAATTCTTGAGCGGCTGTAAAAACTGTTGTGAATCTTTCTAGTTTTTTTTTGGACATCCTTTCTTTACATGTTTCTGTAAAGTCGAAAGGTTTATGCCAAGAGCTTCTTCTATTGTAAGTTTCATAACTCCCTCATCCCACGATGCATTGCAGTTTTTCTTTTGTATTTATTAACCATCTGCAAAAGAAAAGAACTAATAATCACTCAATGAAATTATACAGGGCAAAACGGGTACCCGATTTACTGCTACCCTTTTTGCCCACAAGCATGTATTTTTTTCAATCGACTCATAACCTTAAAACCGAAATAATAAACGCCAACCTATTGCACAAATAAAACGTCTATTACAAAATAAAAACCCAATACTAGTAACAACATATTGCAGACCATTTTCGAGTATTCAAAAGTAATGTAACTCAACTATTTTTAGTGGAAATAGCAAAAAACTTTGTTCTTGTCTTACCGTGAAGTCGTGTCCACCGGAGACGCTTACCGACTGCCTGTGATTGGCGCGCGGCACACACATATTTTCACTAGAAATAACGGCGCGCAATTTAAAAGACTTAGGTGACTACTCATCCGCAAAATATTTCATCCGCGGATGAAACGTTACCCTTTTAAAATTGTAGGGCGACGAATCATCCGCAAGTTCGGATGAGTCGTCGCATAGTTAATATTGATGTGGTCATATCGGCCAAATAGACGAACAAACATATTTTGTGTATAGGAACATTGTCTGTTCTTTAGTTTCATCGGTTTCGCTAGCTGCTATGTGTAATAATATCGTGGTTAAATCGAACAAAAATACTTCTATGCATAAGAATCGTTTTTATTAAGAATATAATTTTTTATACTGGTAAATCAGAATAATAAGCAATTTCCCTAAACAAATGACAGGTAGAACTACTGTTTTACTGCGAAAACTGAGATATGTTATAAAAATTAGTAAATCTAAATAGATTGTTATTAAGAATTATAAATTTTTACATATGTTAGAAAATATTAATTAATAACGAAAAATCTGAATAATTTAAACCTTCTTAGTATTTAGGTGCAAAAAAAAGATTTATAATAAAAAAATCAACCACCACGAAATTTTGTAAACGATCTGTATCACTAATATGATAATTTCTCTATACAATGTCCGAGGCTAATTTCATTATCAATAAACTCTCGCAAACTGTTATTAATTTTTTTTTTCCTTCACCATACTTTCTTCCGTTCTCTTTGAAATAAATCCTTGATTTTTCCACAGATTAGAATGATATTTGGCATCTTTTTTAAGAGTATTTAATAAAACGGCTATGTTAGGTTTGCTCTTTATTGTCCTATTCAGTCTCGAGTTCCACCATTCTATAGCGTTATTCGTTTTGTGCCGGATATTATAAAAACACCATTTATCAGACAAGATAGATTTCTTCTCTAGCCAGGTATTTTGAAAATAATGGTTAAATTGCGCTGTTTTATCATCCTTTTGTATACATTCACCCAATACATAAAGCCAACCATCTGAAACTTCAATATTTGGGAGATATGCCAACGCCATACAACGCCTCACGTGAGCCCTTGACATGTTTGATTTTTTTGTAATTCCAATCAGTTTAGCTTTTTTTTGGACAGCTTTTTTAAAATGAAATATACACCCTCGAGTAGTTACTTTATCAAATACAGCTTTAGCTGCTGTCATCGCACTGGTTTCAAAATCAGTAGTGATGGACTCAGGATCAAATTCGGGAATTTGGCTTTTTAAGAGATGGAAGAATATTTCATAACTTGATTGCTTTTTATTTGGCAATAAGGCATAAACTGCTGGTATAATATTCGTATGTGTATTAGTACTGCCCATGTCAACATGTAACTGCTTAAAGGGAGGTACAGCGGCTTTAAATGTTCCATCGCAAAAAACATGTTTAGCTTTCTTGAGAATTTCTTTGGATTCTTCAGTGGCAAACAGTAATATCCTATCACTTTTTTCGCTATAATCAGCAAGTAAAAAGTCTTTGTGAACACCAGGAACTGTTACATCTTTCAATTTAAAAAATCGCACCTTTTTAGTTTGCAGTTCTTTATTACGTAGTTTATACATTCTTTTCTTGAAATTGTTGTATTTTGGTAATTTTATGACAAAGTCTAATCCTGTAGACTCAAATTTTTCTACCGCCTCGTTATAAATTGTAGGCATAGGAGTACTTTCAGTTTTTGCTCTTTCTAAACATTCGTCAATTTTCTCCAATAATTGGTTATCTAAACTACTAGACTGACAACTATGAAGTTTTTCTTTCAGTATAAGGTTACAATCATAGTTAGTAACCAAATTAGATTTACAATTTTGTGAAGCACAGTGCCAAACTATATGTCCGTTTTTATTTTCACGTTTTTTATAATAACGATAGTTTCCTTCCATTAAAAGTTTTCCTCCTCGTTGCGATGAAATCATTTTAAATCGCGTATTTTCCTTGTCCATAACTGTGATTCTAAAATAGAAACTAAACAATGTTACAATGTTTTTGAGTTTAATTTTTCTTGGATAAGTAATAATAAAATATCTGACCTCAAGGCAGCTCAATCACCCGCAATGGAATATGAAAACTCAGTTTATTCCCACGCACCGGAACATAAAAACTTTATGCAATTCTATTATTAATTAATTTACTATATGTGGTAATTAACTAGATGAACGTACACTCTGTCAACTTAACGTACACTGGCTAACAAAATATATTCATGACAAAACAACTTAGCTTGTCTCGATTATTTTCTAAATACCCTCAAACCTTTCGTTTTTTAAACCGCTGATACAAGTTGCACAAAACGTCGGTAGTCGTAAATATTTGGTTATTTAAGTATTATCGAACTATTGAAATGTAAATGTACTCATATTTATAACATTAACTCAGTTTTCGCAGTAAAACAGTAACTACCTGTCATTTGTTTAGGGAAATTGCTTATTATTCTGATTTACCAGTATAAAAAATTATATTCTTAATAAAAACGATTCTTATGCATAGAAGTATTTTTGTTCGATTTAACCACGATATTATTACACATAGCAGCTAGCGAAACCGATGAAACTAAAGAACAGACAATGTTCCTATACACAAAATATGTTTGTTCGTCTATTTGGCCGATATGACCACATCAATATTAACTATGCGACGACTCATCCGAACTTGCGGATGATTCGTCGCCTTACAATTTTAAAAGGGTAACCGTTTCATCCGCGGATGAAATATTTTGCGGATGAGTAGTCACCTAAGTCATTTAAAATGCATACCCGTTTTAGGCTTACCTCCCCTATTACTATTTTAGCTTTAGCCTTCCTGTTGTCTTGCTCACTTAATGCTTCGGATTTATTTAAATCGATGCCCGGATTATTTAAATCGAATTTATTTAAATCGATGATGAAAATTTTCTGATCCTGGAGATCAGAAAATTTTCGACGGCGAACGCCCAATCGTCGTAATTTTCCCTGCCCTTAAGCTTCGGAACACTCATGGAATAATTTCCTGCCATATTAAATATTTTAACTGTGCCGTATAAAAAATTACTTGTGCTTTTTATTTTAGCGGGTCTGGGCCCATAACCTATTAAAACTCGTGTAGTGTTCAGTAACGTACTAACGCTTTATTAGGATAAGGAAATACATACATAGACAATTATAGCTAGATGACGCTATGGTCAACATATTATTTTTGTATCAGGTAGCTACCACAGATTATAAATAACATTTGTAAATTTGCAGCTTCTTGTCTTGAGAGTTCAGATGTTTCAGGAGCCATCTGATGCCTCAAAGGCCGGCTGTATCGTGGTGAAGAAGGCCGGGCATTTTGCCAAACAAGTACATTATTCGTAGTTATTACAGATATTCTATTTCACGAAGTCCGTTCGGCTTTGATTGTAGTAGTGACGTATCCCGACAAGCGCGCTTGTGTGTGTAAAAGTAGGTAACGTTAGCAAAAAAATCTGATATATATTCAAGTCGAGATTTAATAATCTAAATAAAATTTTGGTTTTAAAAGTATATACATTTTGTAAATAAATTAGATTAGGTTGCAATAAATACAAACATATTAAGAATATGTAGGCATTTAATTAAGCATTGGTGTTACAGAATGGAAACGAAACAAGTAGGACTATTCAGTATTTTCAATCACTATCAGATAAATTTTCGATTTCCGATTTCGTTTTGCTGTCGTCAGAATCATCTTGTACATTGATTATAAATTCAAAATCGAGATCAAAATATTTCAAGTAGTCTTTTTCAATTTTTTCAACATGAGCACAAGTTTTTTGCCACGTTTCACTGCTAACTTGGCCCAAACTTTCATTGATCAGTCTTTCCGTATTCGTCATGTTTTGCTCGATATTTTTAGATGCGACATAATTTTTAACGATCCCCCAAATATTTTCAATCGCATTTAATTCTGGGTGATAAGGGGGAAGGCGTAAGACATCAAAACCCTTGCTTTTTATAAAATCGTCAATCTTGTAGATTACGTGTTGGGCTTTGTACTTCTTTATTGTATCGTACAATTCCAATTTAAGAAGAGATTCATCAAATGCTATACCCTTATCCTTGAGCCATTGCTGCATATCGGCTTTCTTTGTAGATTGCGTCGGTAGTCGTTCAGCCCGTGTGTTGTGATAAGATGCATTGTCTAAGACAATGACAGAGCGCGGAAGTAAATTGGGTAGCAACTTTTCATTTAGCCATTTTACATAGTTATCATAGCTCATATTTGAATGATAATCACCAGCTGTTGAGTTGGCCTTATAAACCAAGGAAGCATTTTCAATAAAACCATCCTTGGTTCCCGCGTGCACTAAAATAAAGCGAGTGCCTGTGCAATTTTTTTTTTTAAACGGAGTTCTTTCCTTTTTTTTGCCCAGGTGTTGTTTCGCACGTGTGTCGAAAGGACGTAGCTCTCATCGGTGTAGACAATGGGCCGACTTTGAGAGCGGTACTCTGTTATTTTTTTTAAATATTTTAAACGCCACATTTGTACAGGGTGGGCCAGAAAGAAATGCGAATTTGAAAAAATGATTTAAAAAAAACTTAGTACAATTCACATACAAATTTTTATTTTTATAAAAATTTACATCTGGGAAATTCATTTCTTAAAAATAACGTCATCCAGGTGTGCACCATCCCGCTGCAAACATTCTTCGAATCTAAACCTCAAATTGGTAAAAACTCGCTGGCACATTGCACGGGGAATAGCTGCCATTTCTTCCCGGATATTGGTCTTCAACTGGTTAATCGTGGCTGGGTTATTGGAGTAGACTCTACTTTTTAGGTATCCCCACAAAAAAAAGTCCAGTGGCGTTAGATCCGGACTTCTAGGAGGCCATGCAATGTCACCTCGGCGCGATATCAGTTTCCCAGCAAACATCTCGTTTACGACCGCCAAAGAGGCATTAGCTGTATGGCATGTCGCGCCATCTTGTTGAAACCATGTCGCACGATTATAGGTTTCAAATTGTTGCAGTTGTGGAAAGAAAAAATCCTTTAACATGGCTATGTATCGGTCAGAATTTATAGTGACAGATTGGCCTTGTCGATTTTCGAAGAAGTAGGGTCCGATAATTCCGTGCGCTGACATGGCCGCCCAAACGGTTACTTTCGGCGAATGCAGAGGCTTTTGATGTTTTGCACGTGGGTTCTCTGCAGCCCAGTAACGGCAATTCTGTTTATTCACATGCCCATTTATGTGAAAATGAGCTTCGTCGGAGAACAAAATATTGTTGAAACTCCGAAAGCGTTCCAACATTGTTTCAACAAAAGCTCGTCGTAAAATTGGATCATTTGGCTGTAATTCCTGCACAAGTTGAATTTTATACGGGTGCAATTTCAGATCTTTCAACAAAATGCGACGCAAAGATGTTCTGGATACCACAAGTTCGGCTGAACGCTTTCGAGTCGATAGAGCAGGATTACGTTGAACTGAAGCTCTAACTTGTTCAATTGTGTCTTCCGTTCTTGTTGACCTTGGGCGTCCCGCAGGCTTCTGTTTGAGAGTCGAACCAGTATCTTCGAACTTTCTGACCCACGATCGAATCACACTTTCTTTCGGACACTGATTTAGGTCATGTAATCCAAACTCACGCCGAAATAAACGCCGAACAATAACGCACGAATCGCGATTTTTGTAATAATGTTTAACGCAGAATGCACGTTGCGCTCCGGTGAAGTGATCCATCGCGACTAAATTTCCGGGAACCGAGCTACTTAACCCCACCACCCGCGCAGTCCCCTCTCTAAAGCTTCAAACGCAAGAGTGTTTTTAAAATCGTACGCCTTTCTGGCCCACCCTGTATATCATGACGCTCCCGTCAAGACTTTACGGTTGTTCTCTGTTTTGCGCCACTTGTAACCTAATTTCAACAGTAACTTGCGAACAGTTTCTAAACAACCTTCGAATCCGATTTTTTCATTCAATGCTGTTCTTAACTTAGCTAATGTTGGAATTTCTTTATGGACAATATGGAAATCTTGTACAGTACTGCGAACCACATCGGCTGTAAAATTATCTATATCCACTTTATTATCTCGCTTTCTCCTTTTCTTCATAGGTGAAGTGAATTTTGATGAAGTGGATGGCAATTCCTTCTCTTCTTTAAATATTCTTTGAACTGTTTTTTGGCTCACACCCGTAGCTTCAGCTGTACGGCGTGTAATGTCTCGTAAATGAGACAAATCACAGTTGAGTTCCATTAATGATTTTGTAAATTCATATTATTCTCGCAGAAAATGATAAACACTAGCTATCATGTTTCGTTCGACCCTAAAACAAAATGTAATCAAAATAATTAAGTAATATAAACATTTTATAACACAATAAAACATTCATTTTATAAATACTTCTATTGCTATATTAAGTATCTTTGTATAACATTTTAATTGAAAACGTATAAATAAATATTACCTCACTATGGACAACTCTTCTTTGTTTTGTTGCCATGCTGACCTTACTCCGTGAAACAATTTGGCGCGAACTAAAAACCACCACTGAGGGTCTACTCCCTAAGTCCGTCAACGAAGTAACGGGCCCGTCCGTTAGTAGTCCGACACGTCGGACTGAACCCTACTCCCTAGTAATTTCGGATTCATCAGTTTCCAACGGAATCGTAGACAATATTCGTGAACGAAAGACGCATGGCGATTGATGACAATAGAGTTGTGCTATTTTACCGGTCGATTACCGGTTTAATTATTTTGTGGTTTTAAAGCTAAATAAACAAAAATCAATATTTTTTCCTTAGAAAATGACTACATTTTTAACAATATACTTTTTATTATAAAGATTAGAATTATTTTTGACATTTTTGTCCGGAAACCGGCATTATACTGTTGATACCTTTGCCTTTTTCCTTTTTGACATTTTGACGGAAATTTTCAAATTAATTCAACGATACTGGCCGGGAAGTTTTAAATTGTTTTTATTTTTTATTTTATTCATTTCGTAAAATGGCCCCTACCGCTGCAGAAACTCACGGACACGGACTCTGGCCGGAGGCGCGCAGGAGCTGGGCAGCCTCAACGTGCTTTATATAGAATTTTTCACTTTTGGTGTGGAAACAAAAAAAAAAATTACTAACATGTTGAATTTTAGGGGTTTGGGGTGTCTAAAAGGGGGTCGAAATTTTCATTATTTTTGCGATAGGACGCACCATTTTCGAGATATAAGCAAAAGAAAAGAAAAAAAAATACAGTAACAGTACAGATTTTGTACAAGTAGTCGAGATGTTGGTGTGAAGTTTAGTTCATGACAACTAATTGATTTTATTCTACATCTTTTCAATCGCGATTAATAATAGTCAGATTTAGTTAGAAAATCTAAATTTTAGTTTAAAAACGTCAAATTCAGAATAGCAAAATTGCCAAATAGCTTTAAGATAAGTCAGTAACGTCAGGAATACTCGCCAACCTAAATTCTTGGCGTAAATATTGTCGACGTTGCCTCCGCTCTTCCTATATAGCTTCGTCATGCAATAAAAAAGCAGCCATACTTTGGAACTCCTTACTTTGTCTCTAAATAGTGTAAACAATTATAATCGTTCGTCGACAGAACGACAACTATTTTGATGTCGTATCAACTGACACAAGGTTCCGTCAAAACAAGCGTCAAGTTCAACTTTTCGGACGGGCAAAAACGCATCGGGAGTAGGGACAGTTGTCAAATCGTGTTGTCATTCATTTTTCGTCGGGCCCCGAACGAATCGTCCGTCCGTTGGTGATAGGGAGTAGGAAACGCCCGAAACGAATCCCGAAACGACGGACTTCGTGCTTAGGGAGTAGACCCCCTGATCCGGACCGTGTCCCGATCGACACTGAGCGCTCTCGAGGTTACGCACACAAAAACAATGTGCATGTGCACGCTTGACAACATTCATAGTCAAACGGACTTCGTGACATAGAACATCTGTACACGTATTGGCACTATTGCCGTTACCATCATGTGCTCGTCCGATGATTCTTGGTCTTGAAACTATATACTTCATATATATATATATGATACTTCAGCTTTTATTTCAGTACACATAATACCCTCGGGGTAACACTTCTTTTTAGCTTCTGTTACAGATTCGTAATTAGGGTAAAGATTGCAATTTAACTCTAATGCAGACTTACGCAATAAATTGTATTGGTGTTTTGTTAGGTGGCTTTCAATAACTAAAGACAAAGCTTTGTCTGGCGTGTGTTATAAGAAACACTAATATTTTCAGTTTTGTTAATAAAATAATCATGACATTGTTACGGTGAAGTGTGACTTGATGTCACACTATGTCACCTACGCAAACGTAACATGACTCCAGATAGTGTTTAAACTATAAAATAGACCAGAAAAGGGCATAATAAGCACTAATATTTTCAGTTTTGTTAATAAAATACTCATGACATTGTTACGGTGAAATGTAACTTTATGTCACACCACTTACGCCAATATGATGCACCTTGAGTCCAGTAGGGGCAACGCAAATAGAAGACGGCGAGACGAAGGTACGGTACAGACACGGCGCAGATACGGTGCAGGCGCGATATCTGCGCAAACAGACGCGGGGACGATACGGCAAGTTAAGTCATTATAGAGCGTGATATTGACGGGATAAGACATGTATTCCTCTTCAGACGAAGATGAAGATGCACTGGCTTTGCTACAGATTATTAATTTACAGCAAAGACCAAGAAGGTATTGGATACATCCAGTGTGGAGAAATGCAGAAGAGCACAGGTACTATAAAATAATGGAAACATTATATGAATATCCTGATCGTTTTCGCACAGTTTATAAAATGTCACTGGAATGTTACCATATCGTATTGTCAAAAGTAAGAGAAGGACTTCGGAAGCAAGTTACAAATTGGAGAAAACCAATCAGCCCTGAAGAAAGACTACTGATAACTTTAAGGTAAGTGAAACTATTTTTTACAGATCAAACTTTTATTGACAAATCAAAAGATAATATTCATTGAAAATGTTTTTGGTTTAGCATCTTTGCTACAATTAGTATTTATAAATTGCTCTCAGTGTTACAGCTAATTTGAGTATCTGTCAAGCTGTCATCATGTGCTGTCCTTATCTCACAATACAGAATCAGCGCATGCGGACAGGGACAGCACATGACTACTCAAGCTAGCTGTCGCACTAAGAGCCATTTATAAATAAAGTTCAAGGCATTGGATAGTTCTCATTAAAATCACTTATTTCGTCTTCATGAGATTGGATAGATGTCTCTGGATTCGGGTGAGGTGTAGCTGGAGTTATTGGTGAAAATATTGGCAAACATAATGTAGTTGGAGTTGCCGGAGGTGCTAAGGATTGTGCTCTTTCATAAGCTCCCGGTGTCCGCGTTTGCTGATATTCTGAAATGCTGAGTTGATAATAAGCTTTCTCATCATAAGTTCGGTGTCTTGAAGGCCCAGCTATTTGTTCAATTACAGCCACTGCCGCCGGTGGTGCTGGATTTATATACTCTCCGGATATCAAAGTCAGCTGAGTTTCCGGATTTTTGTTAGCTGCTGCAGTATGTTTAGCTGTCTGCTGAGTCGAGGTAAACGAAGGTGCTGGACTTGTATTAGCTCTGGATGTAAGAGTCTGCTGGGTTGCACCTTCATTAGGATCATAATCTGTCTCTCGAGAAGGTGTTCGTGGATAATACGGCTGTGTCCTAGGATAACTAGGTACTGGGTCATTTAAAATTTGCTCTGATAAATTGAGAACGCCCATTTTAAATCTTCGTTTTTGGGCTGGTGTCATTGATTTCATATCTGGAAGCATGCTTTGAAAAAAAGCTAGATCGCTGTCTGTTTCAGGCTCAGCTCTATGTATGGTCTTCATTTGTAATGCTCTTTGACTGAAATATTCATGTGCTGATTTATTAACATCTTTTAAAGAGATTGCCCTAGATTTATTTAATAGTGGTAGCAGTGGCGGTGTTGGCGTGGATTGATTGGAGATGGAATCCGAATTTGTGTTTTCAGAAGCTAGTTGACCAGTAAACAGTGTCTCATCGACTTCTTCACTATCATTACCGTCTGTGCAATCATATTTGCTTAGATTGCTTTTGGTTGGTCGGGACTTCAAGTAATTGTCTAAAAAATGTAGATGTGGTGAAAGGTAGTACTCTTTAATCGTCTTTGCACCTGATCCAGATGGCAAATCTAGCCTTTTCTTGTTTTTGCTGTAACTACATCGAATATTCTTCCACCGTTCTTTACATTCTTGGGCTGAAAAATATTTAAGGAGATTAGTTACAATGTGTGTTTAGATTGAGGTGCCACTTTTCGCATCGTAAAGTGGCTAATGGAGTTATTTAGTAGTAGTTTAGAAAATTTTGTAGAACGGATATTGGATTTTGTATTAGAATACTTCAAAAGTTAAATGAATATAAAGGTGGCACCTCAATCTGTTTGGATTGAGGTACCACTCAGAACTGGGAATATTATGGATGAGTTTTCATCAAAATTTCGTAGTACTCCAGAATTCTGGAGTACTACAAAATAATACAAAATTTTGATAAAATTTCATCCATAATTTTCCCAGTTCTGAGTGGCACCTCAATGCAAACAGTTAGATTGAGGTGCCACCTTTATATTCATTTAACTTTTGAAGTATTCTAATACAAAATCCAATATCCGTTCTACAAAATTTTCTAAACTACTACTAAATAACTCCATTAGCCACTTTACGATGCGAAAAGTGGCACCTCAATCTAAACACACAAATGTTACATACTTATTGCTATTTTATTTTTGTTACAGATACTACTCAGATGGCTGTTCGTTTACATCACTTTCTGGATATGTATTGAGAGGAGGCAGTACCGTCCGGCAAATTGTGCATGAAACCTCTAGCGTTTTGTGGGAATGCCTACAGCCGGAATATATGCCTGTACCTACACGACAAAAATGGGTAGAAGTTGCTGAACGGTTTTACACTCTCTGGAATTTACCGAATTGTGTTGGGAGTTTAGATGGAAAGCATATTAGAATTACAGCGCCCATCAACTCGGGTTCGACTTTCATAAATTATAAGGGATATTTCTCTATTGTATTGTTAGCAGTTGTAGATGCAGATGGTTTCTTTTTAACTATAGATGTTGGTGAATACGGCCGAAATAGTGATGGGCGAGTATTACAAGTTAGCTCTTTTGGACAAGCTATGGATCTAGGCGATCTCGATTTACCGAACCCTACATCTTTGCCTGGAGAAACACAGAATGTGCCCTTTTATTTTGTGGCAGATGAAGCTTTTCCACTAAAAAGAAATATTATGAGACCATATGGTCGAAATCAATTGACTAATGAGAGAAGAGCTTATAATAACAGGTTGTCAAGGGCACGTAAGTCAGTAGAATGTGCCTATGGTATGTTAGCGTCAAAGTTTGGTGGACTTTACACGCCTATTTGCTGCAAACCAGAATATGTTGATAATATTATAAAAGCAATGTGTGTGTTGCATAACGTAATTCGCACATGTGATGGTAAAAAATCAAATCCACGGTTTAGAAATAATTTGATAGGAGCAAACATTAACATGCGATTAATGGGAGAAAATCCCTACCATATCAGGGAATATCTTACAACATATCTAACACAACGATCTCCGATTCCGTTTCAGACTAGACATAATGTTTAAAATTTAAATAAAATACATACCTGTTGCACCGACTTTTATTGCTATTTCTTGCCATATTTTGTCTTGCACATTTCTGTTACTGTACCCTGTCTTAGTGTAGTCATAGATATTCGGGTATTGCTCAATTAACTCGCAAAACTCAATATTAAACTCAATATCGTCACGCATCCTGTATACGAAGCGACGTGCGTCTTGCGTTATCTTTTGTTCGTGACTGAAGGCGGCAAGCGGACGGCGCAGGCACGCCGCTCCTCGCCCCCCGCCACGTCGCCAGCAGATGTAGGCGCAAGCGGCGTCTCGCATTATATACAGTATGAACAAAGATACGTAGCGATATATTTTAAACTGTTCAAATTTTCGTCCATATGGATATTTAAAGGCTGATTTACATTGATACAGTAGCTGGCGCCAGCTACTGTATCAATGTAAATCAGCCTTAATCCATGATTTTAATGAAAATCCGATGTAATTTAACTTATTATGATTTGATTTATGTATTTCGATGTTATTCGTATTTTAAAGTAGTTAAATAGCAAACATAGCGGTTACATATTGCAAACATAAGTACAGTCGACAGCACATCAAGCTATACAGTTTGACCTTGAGCACGCCTTTATTGCACTTGTAATAGTGGCGGCTTTCGTAGCGCAATGTTACACTTGATGTGCTCTCGACTGTACATAGGAATTATAATGATACAAAAGGAGGGAATTAGTATTCGAAAAAAAACCGAAAGGAGGTGTATTAAATGTTATTTCCACTAAATAGCACCTTGTATAATAATACTCTGTGCCGTACCGTCCCCGCGTCTGTTTGCGCAGATATCGCGCCTGCACCGTATCTGCGCCGTGTCTGTACCGTACCTTCGTCTCGCCGTCTTCTATTTGCGTTGCCCCGTAGAGTTTCTACTATGAAATAAATAGTATAGGACCATTAAAGGTAACTCATACATTCAGTTTTCCTAATTAAATGCGCGTCATAGATTAGGATGCATAACTCGAGACGGATCACACAAGCGAAAAATCGATAAAAGCTGGCATAAACTAAAAAAATAAAAATGTCATAAAACCTTTTCTAATTGTTGTATCTTACGACTCAATGAACGGGCCTAGTAGTACCTGCGCCTGCGCCGCCGGCCGGCTATGAGTCACCGAACGGACGCCATCTTAGTCCAAAGTTTGACTTGTTAAGCGGCGGATGTGTTTTAAGCAATTTTTGTGACATTTCAATCTAAAATATTGTAAGTTATTGTGAAATTATTGGTGTTTCAACAATGGATGCCCTTCCAGGAGGTAATAATTGTTTATTTTTATAGTGAACCAAATTTATAAATCAGATCTTTCATTTGTTATGATTGTTTTACGAAATCAGTTTTTTTTTAAACAGGTTTCTCGTAGAGTAAAAGTTTAATTTCCTGCCATTTCATTCCTTAAAATAACCTTCACTGCACTCTTTATTTACTGTTTAATTAATAAAAGTAACTTTTAAAGGCGACCAACTTAGACGCTTTAACAAAATATGCGTTTGAATGAGAATTAATATTGAGTCTCCCGTGTAACTCAACTAAGTATTAACTACACGTCTCGGCTTAGCACGGGTTTGTCTTTGTAGATATACATAGAGTGTGAAAGACTTTTTTTTAGATTTAATAGAAAGGAATAATTATTCAATACATCACTTCCATGTAACAAGAACGATTTTAACAATGCACGTCTAGTAAGCGTTCCAGGGGGGATTTTGTTTCATCTGGGTCGAGAGGCAGCGTGATACCTGAGCTAATTTATACAAAAGATATATAAAATGTACATATACTAAAATCTCCTTAATGAATTAACCTACCTATTAGTGAAAACTACTTTTTTTAATTTTACTTCTTCTTTCTAGGATCCAACAATGAAGACTGTTTTGGTTTCTGGGTTCTTCAGGGTAAAATAATGCGATCTTCCTGGTGTACAATAGTATATTGCTTTAAAGTGCTTCTAATTACAATATTAGTTTAAATGTTGGTAAAACCGTTATAAATTTAAAATAGCTAGCAACGACGTTATTAATGACAAGTCGCTATTCAGTCTCCCCGGTGAAGTCTTGACATCGGTTTTTATATTGGAGGAGTAGCGCCATCTCGTCCGTTGGTCCGGAACTAGCTGTAATTGATACTAGCTGCCTGGTGTGCTAGGTATGCGTGCGCCACTGCGTCACACACCCACAAGGTGGCGGTAGCTGTCGTAAACAAAGACATTTATTTTATTAACTTTCTACAATTAACCATCTTGGCGTGTTTAAAAATGTTAATCATCACTATTTACAACAATTGACTCAATCACTATTTACAATGGTTTACTAGGTATTACAATTACTAATCACTGCCAACTCAAACATACCGTAACAATTGTTCGAAATGTCCCCCTCTTTGTCTTATGCACAGACGGGCGCGCTTACGCAAATTATTTAATTTACTTAAAACGTAATGATTGTTTTTAAGTCGGTTTCACTTTGAGGCTCCGTTTGGTACACTAGGTCTTTTACGTGACCCCAAAGATAAAAATCTAAGGGAGTCAGATCTGGTGACCTTGGTGGCCACTGCACTGGCCCGCCACGACCGATCCATTGCTCACCGTACTCCTGGGTGAGATATTCCCGCACTTGTCTTGAAAAGTGTGCGGGGGCCCGCATCGTGCTGATAATAAATACCCCGACCGCCACGGGAAATGTCCAGGGGCAAGTCGACAAACTGGTCATAGAAAATGCATCCGTTGCAAGGCGACGACGACGGTCAGAACGGCGGCGTTCTCTCTCTCTTTCTGACGCCGCTGCATTGTCTGCACGTTGCGCCAGGGTTAAATAAAGGTGTCTGCACACAGCGGGCGCGGCGCGGCGGGGCGGGACGCCGCACAGTGGTTCGAAATCGACGCTCCGTGGACATTGAAATCAAAATTTCTTTAGACGAGAAATAAAAATCGGAATGGCTTTATTTCAGTATTATTTATAATATTTGGTAATATGACAGCTATAGACAGCACCATCTCCGAAAAAAAAAATATTTAATATTTTTTTGTATGAAGAAAAACACAAAAGTCGTTTTTTCTCATAACTTAATAAAACTTAAAGCCTGCGGCTTACATGGGGTGTTGTCCTACATGAGGCGATTCCGAAATGCTATAACACGCACACCCATGCGCGCCGCTTCACTCACAGCAGAGTGTTGAATTTCGAGAAATTCAGTTAGAGATTTTTACGTTGATTTATGTGTGATCTTGAAAATATACAAAGTAATTGACTTTAGTTTGCTAATTTGATTAGTTATAATGAGAAATAATGGAATATACAATATAAAAATACTAAAAAAAAAACACTCAAATTGAGACTTACAATATAAATAGATTTTGCAATCTTTCTTATAATAATTTAATTCGGTGTTAGTAGATACACAGTTTGACTTCTTAATTAACATTTAAAAAAAAAAGTACAAAAACTTATAACTAATACAGAAAAATACTAAGAATAAGCAATTGTATAATTGAGAAATATATAAAATTTACACAAAAACATCAAACATTAAAATTTTGTCTACTGAGTTTCGTCATCGCTATCAAAGAATTCAAAATCAGAATCCATCATACTTGGCACCTCAACAAATTCAATGTTTTCCTTATCCATGGTATCCGGGTCAATTAAAAGAAGAGACTTCATTTCTTCAGTTAAATCATTTCTACTCTTATTTGTCAGTTTAGGTCGAATGCTTGACAAATATGGGTCTGAGGATACGATGAAACCATTAAAGATGTCATGGTTTGTCGCTCTGCGACAAAATTTCCGCGTATGATGTTCCCTGAGTTTTCTAAAATCTTTGTTTCGGGCCTCAGATGCCTCTTCTGATAGCTTTCCTATAGGCAAAATGTTGAAATGTTTTATTATTTCAGCTCCATGCAGCAGAAGTTTGTGGATACTGGAAGGCATGAAATACCAGCCATACAGTTCCACATACAGCTGCGCAGTTTCGTCGAGATAATTGGCAAACAAATCAATATTAATAGACTGTCCTGATGATACAACACGGAGAATAGTTGCGAATTTTTGGATGAGCTCCTGACTCAATCCAGTGATATTTGCAGTCTTCTCAGGACACTGGAAAAATTTTCTAGCCGTGTTGCCATCATTCGTAGTCCCAGCACCTTTATATAAAAAATACTGATATGAGAACATTATAAGTTTTATAGTATTACACTAACTAAAAAACCCTTTGATATTATACAAAATAAATAAATCAACTAACCTTGTTTTACGATATCCACCAGGAGTCCCATTTCCTCTCGAAATTTTCGTCTGTTTGCGACTTTTCAAAGCTGCTTTACTAGCTTCATCTCTGGCTTGCCATTTTTTAAAATCTAATTGGTAAGCGATATGCAGCAGGCATTCCATGGATCTGATCCATGCATGCAAAGTCGACAAACCGTACTTGTAAATATCAGATGATACAGATTTCCTAAAATATGAATAAAAAGGTTAAAAGTGTTTTTCAATAAGAAAAAAATAAAAAAAATTAACATACATTTCCAATATTCAACTTACATGTGAATCTTCTCCAAATCATTCATTTCACTTGGTACAGCTTTACAGATGTCACATGTTTGCATCGAGGTTTGTGACAGGTGAGACGTTATTTTGCCATCTATCATGGTCATTAACATTGAATGTTTAACTTGTATATTATTTTCAATGATAGATGGCTTCAATGCTTTAATTTCAGCATCGATCAAACCCATTTCCTCCTTCATGTCCAACTTATTTTCACTGACAAACTTGAAATAAATTGGTCTGCAAAGCATTGTAGAAGAAGGTTTTGGGTTTTCCCAGACCAAATCCTCACCACACATCAATTGCAAGGGTACAAAAGAGCTCATAAAAACACTGAGTCGTCTTCATCTGCATTCATGCATTGCTTGTAGTTGCTTTGATTTGACGCACCATCGAAGCCCCATTTGCAGATTAAGATCAGTTCTTTATCTTGCAAATGGTCCAAGTTTAATGTTTTGGCAAGTCGAGTGACAGTGATGTCCAAAATAGCTTGAAGTTTTACTTTAACTCCTCGTTCGGTCACTTCAATATCGCTCTCAGGAGGATAGCATGCCTTCTTGGCATTTAAAACCGAATAATATGATGGGTACAAATCTACACCACTTTCTTTCGCAGTTTCCCTTAAAGTTATATACTGCCACTTCGACAATTTCAAAGAAATAAATATACCCAACGCTTTCTCTGCTGAATACTTGTTAGTAGTTGTCTTGCCTTTCAAAAAATTCTTGATCTCTGCTGCTTTTTCAGGATGCTCGGTAATATATTTTATTAAATCTTTCACGTCCTCATTCTCCTCACCACATCTCACTGCAGTAGCATATGCAAGTTCCCGAGAGTCGTGCGTTAAAAGTTCTTCTATTCTTCTCTTCTTCTGTTTTTGGCATAATTCTGAGAAAGGTTTTCTTGGGCTCCTTTTTAGTGTTGTAGTGCTAACAGTACATGTAGTTACTTTGGACGTGGATGCACCATCATTTATACCACTAGCACTTGAGGTTGAAGGTTCAACAGTATCAGTAACAGAGTCGATTGATACCAATCCAATTTCTTCACTTTGTACAAATCTGTCTTTAATGAAGTTGGGCCATTTGATCTCTTTTTCTAGCCATGTCTCATACTTCTTGACAAATGTATGCATTGTTCGATTACACGATTTCCAATTTCTATGCAAAACACACATATACACTTGACAAAACTGTTTTAATTTTTTTTGTTCTTCTTCAGACAAATTTGTCGCTTTGGTTAGAAGTGCTTCTAACAAAATACTAGGCTGCGAAAAGCAACTTTTTGTTTTCACAAATATGAATATGTCCAAATTTGTATAAAATCCTTCCATGATAATAAGTAAGTACGTAAGCAAGAAGTTAATGTTATAGCGCGAACAGTTGCTGACAGAAAACTAATGATTTTGACGATGTTGTCCCTATTTATATAAAAGTACCCTCTTAATCGTATCTTAATTAATAGTAGTTAGTTAAACACTTCGTAAAAATAGCCCTTAACTAATGTATCTTAACTCGTTAACAATATTTGCAACATGCACTAATGAGATGAGACTAAATTACCATCATAAGTTAATTAGCATGCATTAAGCATTGATTTCCTGCTAAACTTGAGATTACGAACAGCTTACATCAAACAATCATTACTATGTAATTATCGTTGCCCATTGGTATGTGCACCTATCCCAAAGATATCAAATAATATAGTATTAAATTCCTTCGAGAAATCCACTGAATTTCTTGAAGTTCATTACTCTGCTCTGAGTGAAGTGGTGAAATAATATATTTCTCAATTATACAATTGCTTATTCTTAGTATTTTTCTGTATTAGTTATAAGTTTTTGTACTTTTTTTTTTAAATGTTAATTAAGAAGTCAAACTGTGTATCTACTAACACCGAATTAAATTATTATAAGAAAGATTGCAAAATCTATTTATATTGTAAGTCTCAATTTGAGTGTTTTTTTAGTATTTTTATATTGTATATTCCATTATTTCTCATTATAACTAATCAAATTAGCAAACTAAAGTCAATTACTTTGTATATTTTCAAGATCACACATAAATCAACGTAAAAATCTCTAACTGAATTTCTCGAAATTCAACACTCTGCTGTGAGTGAAGCGGCGCGCATGGGTATGCGTGTTATAGCATTTCGGAATCGCCTCATGTAGGACAACACCCCATGTAAGCCGCAGGCTTTAAGTTTTATTAAGTTATGAGAAAAAACGACTTTTGTGTTTTTCTTCATACAAAAAAAATTTTTTTTTTTTTTTTTCGGAGATGGTGCTGTCTATAGCTGTCATATTACCAAATATTATAAATAATACTGAAATAAAGCCATTCCGATTTTTATTTCTCGTCTAAAGAAATTTTGATTTCAATGTCCACGGAGCGTCGATTTCGAACCACTGTGCGCCGACGCGACGCTGAGCAGTTGTAATGTACTAGATATTACGGACGACGCCACACAGAGCCGTCCGGCTCGACGCGACGTGACGCGACGCTCTGTGTGGCGTCCTCCGTAATATCTAGTACATTACAACTGCTCAGCGTCGCGCCGGCGTCCCGTCCCGCCGCGCCGCGCCCGCTGTGTGCAGAGACCTTAAAGTAACCGCAAACCAAAACCACTCATTTTAAAATAAATATCCAACTATACAAAGAATATCCAAACACTTCACAAACAAAATAATACACAAAACGTCTGTCCAAAAAATCTATCCTACTATACAAAAAGGCGGGAAATATTTTTTTTATACAGTACGCTTATAACTATTCAGCTATATATTATATAATTATATATCTAACTAGCAGAAGCTAAAATTGTCACAGTCCGGTCAACAAATAATCTCATGTTTACGTCAGTTTTGACATTCTTATTTTAAGTGGAATATAATTTTTTTTACAATGTTAATTCGAAACTTTAGCAGAATACCGTTTTGGTACATTATTTTTCTTCGATCTAGTCGCAATCTCATTGCAGTAAACACGTTTAACTTACTTTTCTGGTTTAGTAGAATACCTTTTGTGACATTTTGGAACTTTTGCGGCACTGCGACTTGAATTTGTACGTTTTTTAATTAGTAGAATTAACATCCTTTTGTTCTGTTATTGTGCTAATTCCAGTTTCTCCCTCTATTTGATCTTGCAGAAATTCTAAATCTTTGTAGTACCATAATGATGGTACATACAGATCATCTGTACCAGAACCAGAAAGCATAGACTTTTTCACTTTGTTGTTTTCGCGCTTGAAACTCGTACGTAGAATATTAATTTTTTTCTTCACGTCTTCCTGCGTAATGCTCCGGCGACACAACTGTAAATTTGTGTTTATTTTTATTGCTGTGCTTCTCTTATTCTTGTCCATATAATCTTTTGATTTTGTTTTCCATAACATATAGCATATCACAATAAACAGATATGAAATGCATCGTGAATTCTTTGTCCGTAATATTGCCACTTAGCATATCGTCACTGGGCGTAACGTCCTCCATGATGCCAACACAACGAGTGAGATCTTTTTGACAAACACCGCCGTTCACGTTCAAACCTGTTTGTCAAACTCGATATCAATCCAGATTGTCATCAAACTCGACAAACACGTAGATTGTTTGACAAACGCCTCAAACAAGCTAACTACTACACTATTCCCCCCTTGAAACCGTAGTTATTAATTACTTGCGATAGTAATCCGAAAAACTTATGGATCGACCGGATCGTGTTTTTCCATCGACGGTGACGCTAGGCGTCGCGGGTATGCTACAACGCGTCGATGTTGTCGCCGAGTCAGGAAAGTTTTTACCTTCGTTGCTCAGGTAAGCGGGTTTCAACTTATCAATTGAGACTGTTCTCTGAAAGTTTTTTCACCCTTTTTCAGCACTTTGAATGGACCGGTATTAGGTGGGTTGAGTGGTCGGTGCACGGCGTTATGTCGCAGGAAGACGTGCGTTGATGCTGCCAAGCTGCTGGGCACGTAAAATGGTTTCTCGCCGCGAAGTCGGTGTAGTCTACGGTGCCGGTAAGTGATGGGTTTATGAACTCCCTTGGGAGTCTTAGGCCCGTATTACAGAACGTCACACAATACTCAAACTTTACTTAAAACTAGATTCAAGCCATTTGATTGGTTGAAACTAGTTTTAAGTAATGCATGAGTTTTGAGTGTCGGTCTGTAATACGGGACTTAGGGGCTCACCGTAGACTAACTCGGCTGCTGACCCCTTGATATCCTCTTTCCAGGCGCTGCGGAAGCCCAGCAGCACCAAAGGAAGAGCCTCGGAGCAGTTGGTGTCCGTGTGGCAACGGACTACCAGACAAGGCGCATATTACATCCACAGCAGTTTTAAAACTAACAAGGGAATGTTTCCACCTGTTGGTTGTAATCGCCTCCAGCTTGAGATGCGTACTTCGATGTAATATTCGCCTTGTCTGATAGGGTCGCTTTGATGAGTATTACCGGAAGCTACGCGACGGGATAGGATTTTTTTTATGTTGCAGCTCGAATTGATGCAACCACTTCATCCTGTAAAAATTAAAAATAAAGATAAGTTACTTCAATCGCTATATAACATAGTGCGGAGGGGCTGAAGCCAATTCCGCAGAGATTTTAGACAATTCTAAATGATGAGGTATTATTATCTCATTTATCCAGTTTAAATCAGTTTAAATTTAGTAACACCTCAAGCCACTGTATATTTAATAGGTGCAACAATGGTACATATAATTTAATACCTGCATTTGTTAAAAGGATTTTAGTTCAAGAACACAATTTTTATATACCTCACAGTTGCAGTGTGTCTCAGATATTATTTTTGAATGGGTGGCACACTCATTACCCCAGAGCCCTGGGCTTTTTTCTAATGTCAGACAAATAGAAGACCTAGTTAGCATCGCGAAGTTTAAGATGGAGGTTTTTAACTTTAATAATGTGGAAGAAATGCAATGCTTACCATTATTGGACGGTATGCCAGTCAACAAGTCTGCTCAGTCTGCAAACAAGGGTGATGCAGAAGAGATAATCATCGGCTCTATTATGAGCATTTATAACCAGCAGAGGTCAACTTGTGACTAGGCGGAAGGAACATTAAATTGCAAGTAGATACCGGAGCTTGTAATACTGTGATACATGTAGTGGACTATCATAAATATTTGAAAGACAAGGTTTCTCTAAATTAAGTTCAGTGTCTGGTAAAAAAAGTTGGATAAAATTCTAGATTTAATAGTATTGGATGAATGTAAGTAATTTGCACCCTTAATGGGAAGAAATTGGTTGAAAGTGTTGTTTTCGAATTGGCAAAAATGTTTATAAAACAGAGAAGAGTCTGTTATTCAAGATCTAAAGTTAAAGGAGGGACTTTACCTATTTTTCACAGAGCCTACACAATATCTTTTGCAAAAAAAGAGGAGGTAGAAAAAGAGTTATTAAGAATGGAAAAGGTTTTACAAAAAGTGCAATATAGTGAATGAGCTAGTCCAATAGTTTTGGCTCAGAGAAATGACAAAAAACTCCAACTTTGTGTGGATTATAAAGTAACTTTAAATGAAGTATTAGACACGGAATACTCCCTTTGCCAATTCCGGAGGACATTTTAACAGAATTAACAGGTGCTAGTATATTTTGTGTGCTTGATTTGACTGGAGCCTACCAGCAGTTGTTGTTAGATGACAAAGCAAAAGAGTACATGACTATCATTAACCACCTTGGACTATTTCAGCCAACTCGATTACAATTTGGTGTATCTAGCGGACCATCAGTTTTTCAGTGTGTAATGGATCAAATACTGACTGGGCTGAATAATGTCAAATGTTTCATTGATGAGTTGGTTATAAAGGGATCTAGTATACAGGATTGTTATGAAAATTTAACAAAAGTATTAGAAAGACTAAAGTCATACAATGTTAGTGAGATAAAGTTTTTGGGCCATTTAATTAATAAGGAGGGAATTCAACCCTTACCCGATAAAGTGGAGGCTATAACATACATATGTACCGGCGCCAAAATCGGTTGCACAGTTGCAAGCATATTGTTAAATTACTATGGCAAGTTTCATCCTCGATTATCTGAAAAGTTGGTTCCCCTACATAGACTGTTAAGAAAGGATGTACCATTTGTGTGGTCGGAAGAATGTAATGATGCTTTCGAAGATAGTCAAAGTATTGTGAACAATAATCTTTGAGTACATTAGGATGGAAAAAGCCCGCTCTGAGATACCAACCCGCACTGGGCTCGCGTGGTGGATAACAGCCCACTCCCTCCCACAGATAGGTCTGTGTCCCAGCAGTGGGAATATTAATAGGCTGATTATGATGACGGAAAAAGACACTAAAATTGATGAGGAACCAATATAATTATTTTGCTTCAGCTACTCGTACTTTAAATAGTGCTCAGAAAAATTATTCCCAAGTAGAAAAAGATGCTCTGGCCATTATATTTGCAGTTCAAAAATTTCATGTTACATCCTTTCTTAACAGTCTATGTAGGGGTACATATACTGTTAAGAAAGGATGTACCATTTGTGTGGTCGGAAGAATGTAATGATGCTTTCGAAGATAGTCAAAGTATTGTAAACAATAATCTTTTAGTACATTATGATGGAAAAAGCCCGCACTGGGCCCGCGTGGTGGATAACAGCCCACTCCCTCCCACAGATAGGAGGCCTGTGTCCCAGCAGTGGGAATATTAATAGGCTGATTATGATGACGGAAAAAGACCATAAAATTGATGAGGAACCAATATAATTATTTTGCTTCACCTACTTTAAATAGTGCTCAGAAAAATTATTCCCAAGTAGAAAAAGAAGCTCTGGCCATTATATTTGCAGTTCAAAAATTTCATGTTTGTATATGGTAGGGAGTTCACCTTGGTAACTGACCACCAGCCGTTACAATTTATTTTTGACCCATTAAGGAAAATACCAGTAACTGCAAATGCACTACTACAGCGGTGGGCGTTGTCAGGGTACCAGTATGACATTAAGTACAGAAAGGGCACTTTGTTAGGAAAAATGTAGATGCTCTATCCAGTCCGAAAGAGACTAAAGTAACAGACTATAAATTCTTTTAATTTTATTATATTATTATTATGACAACAGACATATGTACCTTTAGATTTTCAAGATATAGCTTAATGTACACAGAATGATAGTATATTATGTAGAGTTTTTGAGCATATAGGGGTTTATTTATAAACGCTGTTTAAAGTTAAGTAATGATTAGCGACTGTTTAACCATACATTTTTGACGTTTGAACGTCATTTAATTTTAAGCAACGTTTATGAATAAACCCGATAATGACTGATTGGCCAAATCACATGAAGGATGAAAAAATTAAACCATATTTTTCAAAAAGAGGTGAATTAGTAACAGAACAAAGGTGTGTTTTATGGGGAAATAGAGTGATCATCCCTGAAAAATTACTGTTTGTGTTTCTTGCGCGTGTCCCAAATAAAATATTTTTCTTTCTTTCTTTTATCTCGTAGTGGTTAAGGCAACAATTATTCACAAACAATGTAAAACCGGCAGAGTATTCTGCCGGTTTTACATTGTTTGTGAATAATTGATTTGGAAAAATGGAAACAATCATAACAAAACAAATCCGCCATATTAGAAATGATTGTGGACAGTTCATAAAAAAAAAAATCGCCATACATTATTATTTGGCTCTTAAGTTTTTTCTTTTAGTCAGTTATAAGACAAATTGAAACACAAAATAAGGATTTTAAATGTTTTAAATAATTGCTTCACAATATTTGAATGCATATTAAAATTATCACAGCTCTTTATCTCGAATCTTCAGCTACCGAAATGTTCGGTATCTATTCAATCGGGCATGTGACATCACTGATCTTGCTATCACTTTCTTTTGTAGAGCACTATCTCGTTTTTGCAAATAATGCCAGTGTTGGCATTGACAGCTAAGAAAGCTGACCACCCCTGATTGTGAGCGAGTTTCATCATCAAGGTGGTAAATTCCAGAATATCTATTACCTACGTTTCGTCCACTACCTTCTCATCGGAAAAGTTAAAAGTTTGACATCCCGCGGAATACCGCCAACAACTTGTCAGATTGACATTGTCAATTTGCACTACGACGTAAACAACAAATTTCAGTCGGAAAAGTTTTCTAACAACGAATTCGAAATTCAAATTCATTTATTAATTTTGTGAACATAGGGTAAAATTATACAGATGTTAAAAATAAAAAGATTGTTCCATACTATGTCCCGCCAGAAGGCATACAAAATAGCTTTTGCAATGTCACATTAACAATATAAAAGCAAAAAAAGTAAAAAGCAAAATATAATAAAGTCAATAGGAAATTAGATGTCACAATTTCATGCCAAACGTTAATTGTTAATAATAATTTGTCAATAAATTAAGACGGCACAATAAACAAATAGGTAGAATTTAGTCGACATTTCGTATACAATAATAAATTAAATAAAAATGTCAATAACGAAAATACAGAGTATATTTATTTATAGGGTATAGAGACGTCACTCACGTAATTTTGCGGAATGTATGGCGTATGGCGCCATCTGGTGCTTTGTGCAAAGTACTTTCGCACTAGGCTTTTAGTAGTTATATATTTTTTTTTAATATTCAGATTGGAAATTAAATAAAACGAAGTACATTTTAATCTTTTCGTACAGTATAAATAAGTGATAATTCTTGAATTTCATCTTTTTCATCATAATCAGTTCTGGACCCTGATAATAACGTATTTGTGTTTTTGCACCAATTATAGACAAATAAATGAAGAGTTATTTGCGCAATTTTTAAAATTACCCCTTTTTTGTGCTCATTGCATTTTATAAAACTATAGTCAATTACTATTGCTAATATAGTTTTCATGTATTGTATTATATTATTTAAATCGTATTTTTTTCTTATTATACCCATGACTACATCTTGAATATTGGAAAAACACTTTATCAATGTAAGACTGTAATGATGGATATGTGAGGAAAGTTTTATTTTTGAAATAACCTTAGTGCACTTTCACTAATGTCTTTATTATATAATGACTCTCTACATAAACTGCACTTGATTTTTAACTTCCGCAGCACATATCCGGTCACTTGTTGGTCTTCGTCCTACTGCGTAGACAGGCGGGAACAAATTCCCGATTGAGCCTCAGGGTCCCGATGGTGTCGGTTTTTTGCGCCTTTAGAGGCCTTGATAGTAGTGGCGAATTATAAAAAAATATCCATAACTAGTGTATGGCATTTATTTAAGAGGGGGCGAACCAACCTGTAGACTATCTGGGATGTTGCCCCGTCTGGTTCATTGGACCCCATTTCGACATCATGAACTTTTCAGTCCATTGATGTTGATTACCCTTTCATATATATCTCAAACTTCCACAAATAGCCCGTTCGGGACTCTCACAGCTCAAAGCTATTTTTTTTTTTCAAATAATGTTTTTGTAACATTTCAATAATACCATTTTGCAAATCTTGCTTAACATGAATACCCAAATAATTAGTTACATGACCTAGATCTTTCAACACAAAATATTACTCAAATAAAGTTTTAAATTGTGTACTTCTTTTTCATTATATATTATCAACAATAACAAATACACTTAAATTCTGAATTTGCTTTACAATAAACACAAAAATCATTTACAGATCTTACAAACCATTTCATAACAATTACCATATCAAACTTTGAGTTCCAATACTTTGGTGATTTCTTTAGTCCATAAATACTTTTATTTAATTTAACAAAACTTACATTATCATTACATCAAGGTGGTGGTCTCATATACACATCTTCCTGTATATCTCCATACAGGAAAGCACTTCGTACATCCATGTGATGAATTGGTAGTTTTTCTTTACTAGCCAAAGCCATTAAGACCCTGAAAGTCGCAATTTTAGCTACTGGTGCATACACATCATAGGCTTCAAAAATATCCTCTTGTTGAAAACCTCGGGCAACAAGATGTGCCTTGTACTGGATTATGTTCCCTTCATTATCCTGTTTTAGTTTATCTGCTCTTATTGTACTTTTAACTTTTTCTTTGATGGACCTTGATGCGAGGCCAATGTATTATGCTTTCTTTTATTCTTATTTTCATACTTTTTTTCTTCTGTCAAACAGTCTACGGTATCTAAAACTAAATCAAACTCCGGTTAAGGATATTCTATGATATTGTCAAAAACGTCTACATCCAGAATATCATCAACTTTGAAGTTCAGTTCCATAACGGAATCAGTCTGATTAGCTTTCTGACTAGGCGAAACGGTGAGGTCTACAATATTAAGATCCCTCTGGTCGGTTTTACTGCAGGGCTCAATATCAGTGACGGTGACGATTCCTCCACCACTTTAATCGCGAGGCATATGTTCAAGATCAATAATCGAGACTGTTGATCGTCGCGGCTACTCTGATCGTTTTCAGCAATAGAAACAATGTATTGATTGATATCCAAAAATATTTGGCATCATGATCGTCAGTTTTATCGCAAAGTACAATGTCATTTACGAAGTCGGTTGTAACGCCACGGTTTTTATTACAAGGCGCCTTATCGAGTCCAACAACAGAGAGTTCAACTGCCGCGTTGACTTCGGTCAAAATCAAATGAACGAGTTTCAGGATTTAGACAAGTGCAAAGCCTGCTTTTATCGCCACAGAAGCAGCTTAATTGCCGATGCATCATTTGACCGACATCGACAGATGTGACCTGGTAGAGTTTCATGGTCTGCGGGACAGCTTTAAGATCTGTTGGAATGATTTTGTTCATATTCTCGATATCACTATCAGAGACTTTGAAACATTTAACAGATTTCATACTGGTTTATATAATTATGTTAATACGCATCATTTGCATCAGTCACATCATGCCCATAAGCTACACGTCTATCTAAGTATCTTTTAACTGCACCCCCAATGCCATCTGGCAAACCGTGGATTTTGTAGGCACTGACATGCGAGGTCTTAGCATGCTAAGTCGATATCTTTGCGTGAATTGCACATCATCCATGTCGAACGCATTATTTTGATTACGAAGTCGTCTTCTTTCGTTATTTTGATCAGAAAAGTCATTTTCCAGGATCTCAAGGATTCGTCGCACATGATTTTTTTCTTTTGTTATATAATTAACACTCGAGTAACTTCGCCAAATAAATCCAAAACAATTCAATAAAAGCTCCTCTGAGTTAGCGTATTGCCAACTCAATTTTTTAAAGAGAGCTAGATGACCTTCGAAAAACAGCTAAAATAGAGCTCCATTATTGGAAAAAAAAAGTTTAAATTGTGACTTGATGTCACACTATGCCACCTACGCAAACATAACGTAACTTGAGTCCAGATAGTGTTCAAACTATAAAATAGACGAGATAAGGGCATAAGAAGCACTAATATTTTCAGTTTTGTTAATAAAATACTCATGACATTGTTAATTTCAGTTTTCCTAATTAAAAATGCGTCATATACAAGGTGTCCAGAAAGGGTATCGGGTATTTGTAAGTTCAATGAAACAAAAATTATTTGTATCCAATAAAAAAGTTTATTGTTTATTATTAGCATATGAATTGGAGAATTATTTGGAAAAGCTGATATCCAAATGATGACCGTTATGTTGCTGGCACTCTTCTAAACGGAAACGAAGATTGGCGATAACACGTTGACACATAGCTATTGATATTGCTGCCATTTCTGACCTGATGTTTTGCTTTAACTGGGTTAGATTCGTCGGATTGTTTTGATAAACCTTACTTTTAAGGTATCCCCATGCAAAATAGTCAAGCGGGCTAAGGTCGGGGCTTCTGGGAGGCCAGTTGATGTTACCCCTTCGCGAAATGACTTTATTAGGGAATAATTCGTTAACAACTTCCATTGAGTCATTTGAGGTATGGCAAGTGGCCCCATCTTGCTGGAACCACGTTCTTGAGTTGAAACCTGCAAACTCCTGCAACTCTGGGACCAAAAAATTACGCAACATATCGCAATAACGGTCACTATTCACATTAATTGCTCGGCCTCGTTGATCTTCATGAAAATAAGGACCAATTATGCCTTTAGCAGACATAGCGGCCCAAACAACGACCTTTGGGCTATGCAGGGGTCGTTCATGCTTTCGTCTCGGATTCTCCACTGCCCAGTACCGACAATTCTGCTTATTAACATGACCATTCAGGTGAAAATTTGCTTCGTCACTGAACAGTATGTTGTTAAAGTTGTTAAATCGCTGCAGCATTTCGTTCGCAAAATTCAGTCGATTAGCATAGTCCGTATCCTTCAATTCTTGAACCAATTGAATTTTATAGGCTTTTAGATGTAAGTCTTTCTTTAAAATCGAATGTAAAGACGATTTTTTTATGTTCAACGCTTAGCTTCTCTTTCGGATGGATAAAGACGGATTTTGACGAACCGACGCCTCAACTTCTTAAATTGTTTCTTCATCGCGAACTGAACGAGGACGACCAGAGTTTTGAATTTTAACTGTCGCACCTGTATTCTTGAACATCCTGATCCATTTCCTAATGCTATCGTCACTTGGCGCGTGGCGTGTACGATATTCCGCACGATAGAGACGCTGAGCAGTCACTATTGAATCACCATTACGATAATACGCTCGTACGCAAAATGCGCGATGCGTCCCCGAGTACTGTTCCATCGTGACTAAAACTCCACAAAATGGCGGACGCCACGAACCCCTCCCCGCACCCTTTAGACGCCCCGTTTCGAATATGGCGCGAAAACAAATACCCGATACCCTTTCTGGACACCTTGTATTAGGGTGCATAACTCGAGACGGATGTACTATTGCTATTTTATCTACTATATACTATATTTTATTTATTTTATATACTATTTTATCTTATTGATTTGATGCAAATGAGTCAATATTGTAGGTAACGTTAAACCATACTGCTAATTACTGGGTAGTTTGACTCGGATCGGCTTCCACCATCTACTTCAATTCAGCGTTATTCACGTGTGTGAGCGGTCATCCACGTGGGTCGTTCTTCAAGTCGAAGTTTCCATTACGAAAGCGTTTAAACCAAAAACGCACGATGCGTTCATTAGCAGTCTCCTCTCCAAACGCAGCATTGATATTGCGAGTCGTTTCTGCCGCGTTAGTTCCGCGTCGGAACTCGTATTAAAAAATTACTCTGATTTTCGAAGTATCCATCTTTTCCGTCTAAACTGAATAAAATAAAAAAACACTTGAAATTCGAAAATCGAATGTTGCACATTTTTTAAAAGAAAAATCCCGTAGGTATAATGTAAAAAACGTTTCACTCGAATATCTCACGCCACACTGTGGGAAAGCCCCATACAAAGCCGTCTCAAAACCGTTTCACGTGAAAGTCGTTGTAATGGAATAAAATTAATAAATCAATATAGTGTATGAAATAAGCTTTCTTTTCGCAATTTTAAGTTTTTTTTTTTCAGTTAATCATAATGTATATGTTGGTGAAGGAAAAACATCGTGTGGAAACCTGGACTTATAGTTAATATAAGTTTGAAATCGCCAACCCGTCTTGAGCAAGCGTGGTGATCAATGCTCGTGCCTTCTCTGTATGAGAAAAGGCCTTTGCCTAGCAGTGGGACAGTTATAGGCTGGTATTATAATGTATATAAATAGGCATCAAAGCTAACTCATGTTCAATAACGTAATTTAAACGCAATACAATACAATTCAACGCCACATTACTCAATTTTTTTTAATATAAATGTATAAGTATTATACAGGTTTGGAATGCTTGTAATGTCCTCATAACGTTTCGTAATTAATATTATTTATATTGGTTTTATAAAATAAAATTAACCAATGTAGTTAAAGATGGTATATTTTTAGTGTTATTTTTTTTGAACGAGACACCCTTTACCGCTGCTTCCCGCTGTCGAGATATTTATTGTATTAAGATCTTTGTACATTAGTATTTTCAAGGAGAAAATAAAAACAGACTTCATTAATTAATCAATAGATATGACCCCATTGGTCCTTATAAATAGATTTGACCCCATTGGTCCTTATAAATAGATTTGACCCCATTGGTCCGTATCAATAGATTTGACCTTATTGGTCTTAATAAAAATATAGACCTTATTGGTCTTAATAAAAATATAGACCCCATTGGTCTTAATAAAAATATAGACCCCATTGGTCTTAATAAAAATATAGACCCCATTGGTCTTAATAAAAATATAGACCCCATTGGTCTTAATAAAAATATAGACCCCATTGGTCTTAATAAAAATGTAGACCCCATTAGTCTTAATAAAAATGTAGACCCCATTGGTCTAAATCATTAAGGAGTAAAAAAAAAAATATATAGAATAGAATTTGCTTAATCAGACTTTTCGTTTAAGAAGTCATCATGTGGTCTATTGAAACAAATCCATGGCTTTAACTTATCCACAGCAATCATACTAGAGTACTTTTTGTTTCCCTTCTTCGTAAGAGGCGTGTCCTCCACTTGATAACGGTCATGATCATTAATAATTTTGTAAAGGCCTTGATACTTTGGGATTAACTTTTTACTACCACCAGTAGAGGGAATTTGTCGTTCAACCCTTACTAAATCCCCAATATTATATTTTATAGACTTGCAACGAGATTTATCAAAAGTTGCTTTTTGAGTCTCTTGCGTGGATTTAATATGAGAAGAAATCTCACTACGAATTTCTTCAAGGCTTTTGTTTATTGAAGTGATGTCGTTATCGATTGCAGAAATTACTCTACTATCACTTGAGCCCTGTGGCCTTATCCCAAAAAGAGCCTCTGCAGGTGTCTTATTGATACCTTTGTTGAAGGTATTATTAATACTCCATTGGACATCGGGCAGGTGGTCTTTCCACTTACTTTCAGATGTGCCAACACATTTAGCTGTTAAAGAGTCAACAATAACTTTATTGTATCTCTCCACCTGACCGTTGGCCCGCGGAGTAGCAACTGCATTTAATACATGTTTGATGCCTTTATCTAATACAAACTTTTTGAAGAGATCACTTGTAAATGACGTGCCTCTGTCAGATATTATTCGTTTAGGAACGCCAAAAATACTAATAAACTCGCGAAAAACTCTAATACATAGTAGTGCTTGATTTTGTATTTTTCACCGGTTTCAAATATATGTATTTTGTAAAAGCGTCAATTAACACAAGAATGTACACATTACCCCTACTACTACGTACAAATGGACCTGTATGATCCATGTGTATAGTATCAAACGGCACGTCTACTTTATGAATTGGGTGCAAAAATCCAGGTCTTTTTCCACCTGGTGCTTTACTATACGCGCACTCTAAACAAGAAGACACATATTTTGTAACAAAAGCACGCATATCTGGGAACCAATAATGAGTTTTAATTTTTTCCAACGTTTTGTCTAAAGCAAAGTGTCCGATATCGTCATGATTCTGTTTGACAATTTGCCATCGAACGCCTTTAGGCACAACCCATCTATCTCCATCAGGTGTGATTCTAAAAAGTTTACCATTCTTAGTTTTATATTTTTCTTTTATTTCTAAAATATCGTTAAATTCAGAGTTACTTAAAATCCCAAAAATCCTTTTAAGTTCTGAATCTGAGTTCTGTACTGTCGAGAGCCAGTCTGTTTCTGTTATAGAATTAACCATTTTTTCTGAATGATTACTACTGATGGATGGGTTGCGACTCAAAGCGTCCACATGAGCCATAGAAGATCCTGCTTTGTATTCGATCTCAAAATCAAATTCTTGCATTTGGGTCCACCATCTGGCTACCCGGGGAATCATATCACGTTTCATGAAAGTGGATCTTAACGAATTACAATCGGTCACAATATTAAAATGCATCCCTACTAAAATATACCCGAAATTTCTGTAACGAGGCTACCACTGCCAGAGTTTCTAGGTCATAAGAACAATAATTTTGTTCTTCAGGGCTATTTTGTCTGCTAAAATAAGCTACGGGTTTTAAAATGTTCTGTTCATTTCTTTGGAATAGTATACCACCTATACCTATTTTACATGCGTCGGTGTGCAATTCTGTAATTGCTTTTGAATCATATAGGGCTAATATCGGTTTTTGAACTAAAACTGTTTTTAAAGTATTGAATGCATTTTGTTGATCGGGCCCCCATAACCATACAGAATTTTTTCTGAGCAACTGTGTTAATGGCTTTGCAATAATCGAGAACCCCTTTACAAACCTACGGAAAAAGCTTGCTAGCCCTAAAAACTGTCTTACGTTGTGTTGATCTTTTGGTACGGGAAATTTTTCTACGGCCTCTATTTTAGCAGACCCTGGTTGGATACCTTCACGTGAAATATTAAACCCCAAGTAAGTTATCGAACGGCCAAAGAAAACACATTTTGACAAATTGAGAGTAAGACCTGCTTCTGACAGCAAAATTAATACAGATTCTAGTTGTCTCATACCCTCTTGTATTGATTTTGATGGGATGATTATATCATCTAAGTAAGCTAGTGCCTCTTTATGACGTAAGTTGCCTAGAACCTGATGCATCATTCGTTGGAACGTTGCTGGAGCATTTGCCAAGCCGAAAGGCATTCGGTTGAATTCGAAATGGCCCGGCGTGACAAACCCTGTTTTATGCCTATCCTGCTCTCTGATCGAAATCTGATAGTACCCAGATGCCAAATCAAGAGCTGTGAAGTACATGTTACCAGCTAACATATCAATCTGGTCATCTATAAGTGGCATCGGGTAATTTTCACGTATAGTATTTTTATTCAAGGCTCTATAATCAATGCAAAGGCGGTAACCGCCAGTTTTTTTTCGTACTAGTACAATAGGACTAGCAAAAGGGGAAACTGAAGGGCGTACTATATCATTTTGAACTAGTTCATCTACCATATCTCTGACTATTTCTTTCTCCTTCATTGCCAGCCTGTAAGGCCTATAGACTACAGGTGTGTTACAGTGTAGGTCAATGCCCATTTCACAAACCGAGAAGTGTAAACGCAAAGCAATGACGATAGTTATTTAGCAAGGTAAGCAAGTCATCAATCACAGTTTGGCTTAACTCACCAGAAATGTTTAGGTCCGAAGAACAGATTAGACTTATTTGTTGATCCTGCAGTGTGGAATCGGTTATATGCAGAACTTTTTTTTCATTTTCTTGATTAGCAGTGATAGATACCCCGTGCAATTAAAGTATTCTGTTCTAGAAATTGAGAATCTGAATTTAAGCTATTTACAACAATTTGTCCGTAACCATCATCGTTAAATTGATAAATTCCAGTTAGAATAAAATGGAAAAAGTTATTTCTGTTACGCAAGCCTCCCTCAATGTAAAGGTCACCAGTGAATTTAGGTTCTGTAAAGACTTCTAAGATTGTTAAACCTGTTAATTGAATATTTTTACGGTTAAAATTTTTTACGTTTTGGTATTGGATATCATCTGTCAGATTTTGTAAAATTTCAAAATGTTCACTTGTTTTTTTAATCAATACATGAGGTTGTTCAGTAAAGGTTTGACCTATCATAAGGGGAACCTGCATAACACAATCTGGAACAATTAATATTTCAACTTGAGCCTTGACCCCATCAATTTCAAGTAAAGTATTGACCTTACCCAATGTATGCACAACAGAATTACCAAACCCTCTAAGTATTGGCAGATCTCTAGTTTTTATTTGTATATTCCCCAATTTGGATAATTCAGATTGTTTAAGCATCGAGCATTCACTACCAAGATCAACAAAGGAATTCATTTCTATGTCGTTAATACGCACAGTTTTTAAATATTTATCTGAAATTGTACCATTGACACCTACCCTGTTAACAGATTTTTGAGCCGGAACTATTTTTCAAAAACAATTTTCCGCCTCATGACCATTTCTCATACATTTAGTACACTTTTTGATTGGTTGAGTACATTGACTTACAAAATGACCTTCCTGTTTACAATTATTGCAACGAAGGACTCTGTCTTTGGCGCTTGAATTCTTTGCTTTATTATCAGAGGAGTTTGTGATAGGCTGATTTTTAATATTAGATTTACGGTCAGAATTTTGTTTTAGACTTCTTGAATTTCTCAAATAAGTAAGCAATTTATCCAAGTCCTCATACTGAGCCGCTTCGGCACCTAACCTAACAGCGCGATCGTCTATTCCATGTAGTATACATTCTACCGCTCGTTTACCACTTATACTACATCGGTTAATAAGAGTAATTTTGTCATAAAAATTATCTTCGAGGGAGTCCCCGTAACGTGCACGCCTAGTCAACATACGAGGGCGGCACTGAAAATTTCGGGAATCAAGGAAGAGACACAACAGTACTATTTAAAAATGTATTTATTGCTTTTCGAAGTATTCTCCGCGAAATTTGACACATTTTTCCATACGATGGAACCAATCATTGAAGCAACCATTCCATTCGGAAGTTGGGGTCTCCAAAATGGCCGTTTTGTAGGCGTCCACAGCTTCTTCAGGTGATGAAAATCTCTGTCCACGCAATTTATTCTTTATTTTAGGGTAAGTATAGAAATCATTAGGGCTTAGGTCGGGGCTGTACGGCGGATGGTCTAATAATTCTATGTTTTCTTGCTCTAAAAACTCTTTTGTTCTGTGCGCGGTGTGAGAACTCGCATTGTCGTGATGGAGGATGATGCGGCGGTTGCAGTTCTCTTTACGGAGTTCAGAAACGACCTGTGGCAAACAAATGCCAGCATGCCATTCTGCATTAACCGTTCTTTGTCCCTCAAGAGGAATAGTCGTAACATGGCCGGTTTTGGAGACAAACGTGGCCACCATTTTTTTTGCAACACTCCGTGAACGAGCAATTTTTGTTGGCTTTAACTCATTTTCGAACACCCAAACTCGTGACTGGTTTTTGTTTCGGGTTCGTACGCATATATCCAGGATTCGTCACCTGATACGATGTTGTATACAGCATTTGAGGATCCTGCGTGGAATCTTTCGAGAGTTCTGACGCACCAAGTAACGCGAGCCGCTTTTTGCTCTTCACAGAGCGAATGCGGTATCCATCGGGAAAACAACTTTTTTACACCTAATTGTTCATGCAAGATTATTTGTATTTGACTCATGCCAATGTCTAAAGTTGCCTGAATTTCGCGGTATGTCACATGTCGATCTTCCTCAATCAGCTTACGCATAGCATCAACGTTTTCTTGGGTGACTGCAGTTTTTGGACGACCTTGACGGGGATCATCACTGAGCTTGACACGTCCACGTTGAAATTCAGCAAACCAGCGATGAATTGTGGTTTTGGATGGGGCTTCATCACCAAATGCAGAAATCATCCGGTCAACACACTGTTTTTGTGTTAAACCACTTCAAAAGTCATAATAAATCATCGCTCTTGAATTTTCTCGAGTCAATTCCATTTTCTCAACGACTAAACAAGTTTGACAAAACCTTGTGACAAGACCGAGAATCTTTAAAAAAATAAATAAATGGTATTAAATTTTTAAAACCAAGGAGTTTTCAATTAAAAAGTTTTTAATATGACAGGAACAGTGGAAATATTCCATTCCCGATACTTTTAGTGCAGCCCTCGTATCTGCTAACATTTGACCATAGTTCTCTTCAGAGGGAAAAGCCGTTATTAATTTTGTCTGCCATTCGTCCCAAGAAAAGAGCACCGATGGTAATCCTTCATACCAACGTTTTGCTATACCTTGAAGTTTAGGGAGTGCATAATGCACTATTTGTTTTTCAGTCCATGAATAAATGACGGCACATTAATTTACTTTGTGCAACCACATACCCATCGTTTGCTCTTTTCTTACAGGGTCAAACTCGGGTATAGTATTGTTGAAAGAACCTATGTTTTCATGACCCGGAGCAAGAGACTTCAATGCCTGCACTAATATATTTAAATCACCACTGCCTCCATTAGAAGCAGCAGTGTCACCTGTAGTTCCTTGTGTTGTTACGGGAAGATGCTGCACGTTATGATTCACGCAGTGTTGTAGACTTCTGCGCCCCGGTCTACTGCAGCTCCGTAGCCTGCTGCGTCGCGGGCTGGTGTGCCATTGATTTCTGCGCTGCGGACTGCTGTGGCGCTGATTGCTGCGCTGCGGACTGCTGTGGCGCTGGTTGCTGCGCTGCGGACTGCTGTGGCGCTGGCTACTGCGCCGCTGGCTGCTGCGCCGTGGATTGCTGCGCCGCTGGCTGCTGCGCCGTAGACTGCTGCGCCGCTGGCTGCTACGCCGCTGGCTGCTGCGCCGCTGGCTGCTGCGCCGCTGGCTGCTGCGCCGCTGGCTGCTGCGCCGCATGCTGCTGCGCCGCTGGCTGCTGCGCCGGTGGCTGCTGCGCTGCGGGCTGCTGCGCTGCGGGCTGCAGGGCCGTGGATTACTGCGCCGCTGGCTGATGCGTAAAGGGCTGCGCGAACGAGTGTTGCTTGGTAGACGGCAAGTCTGGTCCATCACGCGGCCCTGTGTCTGCTGCGAACTCAGTCTTGAATCTTGTGATTGCTGCTCCACGTAGTGGTGGTGTACATGATCATCTGCATTTTCGATTGGTTTCGCTTGATCACTTCCCAAAATCGGAGAAGCAAGCACTCTTTGTTTATCCATGTTTCTCGACCGAAAAATAAAAGAAAATACACATTATAATGAGCTACTTATCCCACTTCTGCTTAGGGCAGCTGAGTCGGAGGGAGGGTGGCAAGGGACCGACGGTGACTGGATAAAATCAGTGTTTTGATTATTATCGTGAAATATATATGAACTAGACTTTTATTTTACAATTCAGAAAATTGTAAAATAAAAGTCTAGTTCATATATATTTTGTTTTATTTATTACAAAAATACATAGTATTGCAATATAAATTACAATAGTTAACATTTTTACATATTTATCAGCAAAACATTAACAATTAAACATCATAAAAAATAAATATTACAATATTCAACTTACTCGATAGCAGGTAATGATAACTCCACGAACGTTGCACACAAACTGAGCGCGCAATGTTTTTTTATTTATTTTTATTATCTAGGGCATCTCAGAGTGTAACCACTAAGGTTCCGACTCTTTAACCGGACTTTCCTGTGGTTGCTAACGAAACTTAATGCCTCCAGCCAGGGCGTAAAAAACTATAAACTAAACGACTGCTGCTTGCTAAGGGCACCCCCTGTGGGGTACGAACCTCGGCTTAGGGCAGCTGAGTCGGAGGGAGGGTGGCAAGGGACCGACGGTGACTGGATAAAATCAGTGTTTTGATTATTATCGTGGGGAGCTCGCAATGGTAGCGGCACGCTCTTTTATACAATAAAGGTGGGGATGGCGCCACGATTGCGAGCTTAGTGGTTAAAGTTACTTTTATATTGTTTTGCAGCTAAATTACGATTTTAGATCATGAATAATCTGTAATTATTTAAAACAAATAATGTGATATAAAATAACATAATTATGAGGCACAAAGTGACACGTGCTTACACTTGATTCTCATAAGGACAGATTCTCATAAGGACAGATTCTCATAAGGACAGATTCTCAAAAAGACAGATTATCAAAAGAACAGATTCTCAAAAGGACAGGAGTACACGTAAGCAGATAAAGAGAAAAATTAAACGTTTAAAAATATGATTAATTGGTGGCACGTCTCAGTGTTGCAAGCACTCTAAAGTTGATATACCGCTCCTTAAACATTCAAATATAATGTTTTCAATTTTATTATCGACTAAAATATCACTTTTCCTCCTTCTTTTCCCTGCACAGTGATAGGCACCGCGGACTATTTTTATGTCCGACAGTTTCGCTTCCTTCTTCAAAAGCGTGATGAAATAAAGTATGGATGGTCTTTTAGGAATTATGGAATTGATTCTTTTATGCCCTTCGATTGCATTTGTTGTTCGAAATTTCTCGCCATAACAACTGAAGACTTCTCTGGTAATAGGATTGATCCATTGCTTCAAAAAATAATTTTGGAATTATGTGCTTTCCTCAGTACTAGGAGCTAATTCACATAATGATAGTTATGCCTCCGGTATAAGCACTGCTGGCGATAGTGCTAACATGTTGTAGAGCCGAGTGTATTTACGGCCCTCTTTGGATGATCTGAATCCAATTGATTTTGTTTTTTCCAAACCGCAATTTTAAAATGATAGTAACAACCCTTTACTACTATATGGGGATATATGGGGATATATTGACTTTATAGCTTGGATGATTGCCACTTCATAGTCGCATTTAAAAGTTCTTATATACATGGATAATTTTTCCATTCTTTCAAAATTTTGTAAAGTCTCTCGTACATCGTTTGGCTTTTGTTGGGCAACAAAGCGAACAACAATGGCACAAAACACACAGTTCCTGATTCATGCGTAATGTCGGCCTGCACAGAAAATAACTGATAGAAAGGAACCGGGCAACATCTAAACGTTTCATCAACGTACACAATATCAACTTTCTTCAATGTTTCTTTTGCCAGATGACTACCAAAAATTATAATCTTCTCTTCGACACCATCGTCAAATAAAAAAATCTCTTACTAAACTGTCTGGCCGTGTCACGCAGAGGAAAATGTCATGAGATCTTTTGCGACAACGGCAGGAATTTCGTAGGTGCCAACAATGAATTAGGTAAGCTGCTTGATCCAGCCGTCAGTCTGTCAGTGATTCTGCCACTTCTGAAGAACTCAAATTTGTATTTAGCCTCGCTTATTCTCCCCACTTCGGTGGAATATTAGAGGCTGGAATTAAATCAGCAAAATTCCATTTAAAACGTGTAGCTGGAAATGCTGCTTTGACGTTTGAGGAGCTAGCAACGCTGTTCACACAGATTGAAGCCATTCTAAATTCACGCCCGCTGACTCCTCTCTCGTCCAATTGTACTGATCCTTCTCCTCTGACCCTAGGCCACTTCCTAATTGGGAAACCACTAATGTCTATTCCAACGAAGCCCATCACCGCTACCAGACCTAATAGACACGAGCTCATCGAGAAGATAAGGCAGCACTTCTGGGAGAGATGGCGCCGGGAGATCTGAGCTGCAGCAAGGCACCAAATAGCGCACTGGACAGGAGTCACCAGCGGGGCCGGTAGAGGGGTCACACAGCTGATCGAGCCAACGGCCGCGCCCCACTACTCGCCTCCAGATTCGGTCATCGGCGGACGTACCGTGAATAATTATTTTTCAATACAGTTGTTAAACATGGCGTACTTTCAGAGGCTATAATTATGATTCGAAAATTGAATATTTTGCACAGGCATCTTTTGTTTACGCGGTCGTGACTTTTGTTTACGAGCTCGATCATTTTGTTTTGCAGTTTAGTTTTAAATTTATAAGTCAATTTAAAAAGTTTAGTAGCAAGGAGTTTTCATACATAGAATAAAATGGGAAAGATTTTATACAAGGAAAAATGAATGAGTCCGTACGCCTTAGCATTGAATTCTCAAAAGTCTTTTAAATGGTTTAATATACAGTAGAATCTGGATATAACGACCTTCAAGGGACCGGCGATATTATGTCGTACTAACCGGATGACGTATAAAACGGATATTTACATATGTAATTATGTATAATAAGTGCGAAAGTTTTCATTTTCCTATTTAGGTAAATAAAACATGTTGTAGGAATCAGTTACATATGTTTATTTTAATTATTCTTATATGTTCACAAATAAGTACATACCAAATTACAAACATAGGTACGTAATGTACTGTAATACTGTCACTAACGTAGGAAATCTGTTATTTGGGTTTGTTTTTGACACACTTGTTCGTAGTAAGAACTTCGGACAGCATTGTGAATTCGTGACATCATTGTTTTCATATTGTCATCATCAAAGTTAGTCTGTACAAATACATTAAGCGTTTCTGCAGCCTTCAGAGCTTCAGATACACTCAAGGTTGGATAAAACTCTGGTTCGTCATCATCACCGTCGCTATCTTTGCTATTCGCGTCGTCGGCGATGATATTATCCACAATGTTTTCATCAGACGGCTCTTTACAAGTGGCGACAGCATCATCGACACACGCGTATTGTTCAAAGTCCTCGTTTGTTATGGGTAACTGATGCTTATCAATAGCCTTCGCCCAAATGCTCAGCGGTATGTCGTCTTCTTCGTTAAAACCATCTGAAGTTATGGTACATTCTACATTGCTTCGGACAAAACCAGCATGTTTGTAACAGTTAAAAATTGTTCCTTGCTTGAGTTGAGTCCAGGCATCTTGAATCATTAAAATAGCGTCAAGAACAGTGATCTTCGGGCACTCAACACTACTGCATCCGCCATCTAGAAACTGGATCATTTTTAAAACAAGGTTTTTACGAAAATGTGCTTTCAAAGCTCGAATGATCCCTTGATCCATGGGTTGCAACACTGATGTCGTGTTTGGAGGCAGAAATACTAGGGTTATGCTTTTCAAGTCTGCAATATGGGGATGTGCAGGACAGTTGTCAACTAACAGCAGGATTTTCTTATTCTTTTTCGTAAGTTCACGATCCCATGCGCGTGCCCATTTGGTAAAAATGTCACCAGTCATCCAGGCTTTTCGATTGCTCTCATAATCCACCGGCAAATGCCGTACATTCTTAAAACATCTGGGACGTTGAGATTTCCCGATTACGAGAAGTTTTTTTTTAGCTGTGCCACTCATGTTGGCTGCCACCATCACTGTTATTCGCTCCTTTGATAATTTTCCTCCTGTACATTTTTCACCTTTAAATTTCAACGTCTTGTCTGGGGTTAATTTATAAAACAACCCGGTCTCATCTGCATTAAAAATTTCATCATCACTAAATTGAGCACGTAGAGTAGGCCAAACTTTTTCTAACCAATCGTGTACATCACTCTGTTGTACTGACAAAGACTCGCCAACAATCTTTCCACTGACGATGTTGTGTCTTACTTTAAAACGGTTTATCCAACTCATGGAACATATGAAATTTTGCATGTCTAACTGTCTAGCAAAAAAATTTGCTTTCTCTTGTAGCAGAGGTCCATTAAGAGGTATTCCCCGGTCGCGCTGAAGCTTAAACCACTGTAATAATGCCTTATCCAACTGCTCATGAGTAGAAGTTCTTACACGTTTGCATTTCAAAACATTGGCATTAAATAGCGGCTCGATCTTGTATTTATTCTTCTTTATTGTTGATATTGTAGAATGAGATACGCCAAATTCCTTTGCGAGGGTCGCGTTTGATTCACCAGCTTCTAACCTGTGTAATATTGCACTCTTTTCTTCAATTGTAAAACACTTTCTCTTCACAGAACTCATTTTATGGCGCTTTATGAACTTGTCATAACAGGTGACAAACACTTACTGTGATTTACGCGCGCCAATAATGAGAATTGAACGGTGAAGCGCGCGGGGAAAGTGAGGGGGCCGAGGTATTGTAACAAAACACGGCGCGTCGTATTAAACGGACGAATTATCGTAAAAAATGGTCGCTATAAACGGTTTGTCGCTCAAACCGGAGTCGCACTAAACGGTTACATTTTCTCAGTATCTAACTATTGAACCGAACTTGAGTAAATAATATCGACGCTAAAAACGGTTAGTCGTTATAAGCGACGTCGTTATAAATGAATTCTACTGTATTTAATTACCAGTTTTAATTTAATTATTTTCACATCATAATTTGTCAAAAATCGAATAGGCTGTATAGGCGGTTTACGTTGTAAAATAAAATATGTCCAGTTGCAAAAACGCGCCATTTTCTGAAAATTTTAATATTTGTGATAAATTGGTCATTTTTTTAATTTGTTTTTTACTATATCCCACAACTGTATTGAAAAACGTCGTGTGATACACGGGTGTGTAGGTTATTGCAAACGAAATGTCATTAACAAGCCCGAGCCGAAGGCGAGGGTTTTTAATGACACGAGTTCCCACCTTTGTATCACAATGTACTATTCTATGACAATGTCTAATCAATGACGAGTGTTGCGGTTTTATCTAATCACCAGTAACAAAACAAATTGCATAGCAAGGAGGTTGCATTAGTATTGCAATGTATCCTCGTTTAAAAAGATGCAATTATGAAAATCTATTTATGTATTCTATCAGTTATCCATAGTAGGTACAAGCTGGTAGGTTAGTTTAGGAAAAGTACTTATTTATACTGTGGAAACAGTATCCGAGATACTTCCTTCTATTAATTTGTGTGTGCACCTGTACAATTTTCGCTTTTTTGAGAATCTGTCTTTATGAGAATCAAGGGATAAATCGGAATCATCAACTAATTGTTAAATTTTACCTTGAATATCATTAAAACTTTGAAAAATAGTGCAAGTTAACTGTATTCGTAAATCTAATTCCGTTTTGCTATTGGATTTAATGTTAATTTGTCTAATTTTGCAATAAATTTCTCAAATAACGTAGGGGAGTTGGAGGAATTGGGAGTCACTTAAGTAAAACTCGTTATTGTTATCAATAATAATCAGTCTTATAATTGGTTCATATTTACTTATCTTCAAAAACTAATCAGTTATCGAGTTACATAAGCCTTTTTGGCTATCACTACTATAAACATAATTATAATTAAAAACAAAAAAGTAGTTTTGACTACAATTACCCACATGTAAGGGAAATGAAAGTCAGTCCATGGGGGAATAAGAGTCAAAATTATAAAACAAAGAAATTAACAAAATTATTATCACTTTTAAGAAATAAATAAGAATTTACAAAATTAAAAGTTGAAATGATAGCCCAAGGGAACCTTATCAAAGAATAGTATAAAAATCGAAAAATCGATAGCGACTTGGATCATCACATCCTGTACAATATGGGCCCATCAAGCACAGAGACGAGAACGGTACCAGATTTCTCTCGGTATTCCCTCTTTGAGGCATATTTATTTATTTATTTATTTAAACTTCATGTACAATAGTGGTACATAGGCGGACTTAATGCACTTAATGACTGGTCACGCTCTTTCTGGGAGTCTATTACCACTCATCATAAGAAACCTGTTCATCAGCTGATTCTTCAGATGAACTTGACTTAAATAAGTCCTTTTTTACTTATTTTGTCTTCTTAATAACTTTGCCTCTTGTATGCTTTTCTTTTTCCTTTCGTTTCTTAGCTTTTTCTTCGAAAACCGTTTTCAGAGGTGTGGCAGTAAGAATTTCTGATAGTTGTGTTATTTTTCCTTTGCCTTTACCTTTTTCAATGCAAGGCAGAGATATTAGTTGTGAAAATAGCAGTAGTTGCTGTGTGATAAATCTGGATGTGGCTTAAGAAATCTCTTAACCCAATCTTTACCGGTTTGTCCCTTGACTTTACTGAACTTATGTTGCGTATTATTGGCAACTGTCAATTGATATGCTAGCTTCTGCAGATCCGAAGTAGTCAAACCGAATAAACGAGTTTCTATATCATTTAGATAAACAACAAGCTCTTGTTCTTCTTCTTGCTTAAAGACAGTTGATATAGGACCCAAAGGTACTTTAATATTGGCAACATGATTCTCATTTTGTCTCGATAACTTGACTTTGCGATCCAGAGTGGTTTGGATATAACGGGCATCAGTCATGATCTAATATATAGATTGAAAGTAATTCTTGAAACGATTTCGAGTGGACATGAAATTGATCCAGAAAAATAAAGACAAGTACGCATTAGATACCGCTCGCTTATATGTCAATTTATACCCTTGGCACCCCATGTCACCAACAATGCATAAAATTTTGATCCATGGTGCAGTTGTTATAAAAAATGCATTGTTGCCTATCGGGCAGCTTTCAGAAGAGGCCGCGGAAGCGCGGAATAAGCATTTTAAGTCATACCGCCAAAATTTCGCTCGAAAATTTTCAAGAGAAAATTGTAACCGAGACATTTTTAATCGGCTTCTTTTAAGTTCGGACCCTGTCCTAAGTAGCATGAGAAGCGTAAAAAGTAGAAATCTTAATTCCTTCTTGCCAGAAACAATTGCTTTACTTATGCCTGCGAATCCGAATGAACCTGGTCATTCTTCAGAAAGCGAAGACGAAAATTTGTATGTAACATTATAGTTTTTTTAAAATATTTTTAATAAATATGACTTGATGTAATATTCAAACTGTTGTTTTATTTAATAATATCGTTTAGAACCAATATTGACCATAAAATAATTTTGGCCGCGTAGATCATTCAAATACCCGTATGTGCGGCGTCGTCTGATGAAAATCAAAAACCCAAGAAACTTTCTGGAATGTCAAGTCCGCAGCCCATGGTGATGAGTGGTAACTTGGCTCAACAATGGAAAAAATGGGTGCAGTCATTTAAATTTTATTTACGTGCGTCTGGCTTGGATGAAGAGAGTGATGGCAGAAAAGTAGCTTTATTCCTACATGTCATTGGTGAAAAGGGCGTGGATGTATTCAATACATTTGGAAAAGACGAGGATAACATTACGTACGACAAGCTTATACAGTTATTTCAAAATCACTTTGCCCCAAAAGCTAACCTCACTTATGAATGTCATAATTTTTTCACATATAAACAAGGTGAAAATGAAACCTTAGACGATTTTGCTTGCACATTAAAATTACGGTCACAAAACTGTGATCTAGGACAGCTGCAAGAACGCCTAATCAAAATAATGTTTATATGAAACATGCATCAAAAGTACAACTATATCAGAGAAAAATTATTGCTTGAAGATAAGCTGCATCTTGATAAGGCCTTAGAGATGGCAAAGGCCATGCTTGCTTCCAGACATCAAACAGATGAATTGACAGCAGAACAAAGTTCAGTCTTGTATAATACGAGTCAGTCACGCTCAAGATCAAAGTCTAACTCAAGGAACGTCAGTCAATATAGTCAGCAGTCAAGACAGGAAGTTTGTACAAGATGTGGTCAGGTGCATCGTTATAAGTGTCCAGCATTAGGTGTAAAGTGCAAAAAATGTGAAAAAGTTGGTCATTTTGCAGTCTGTTGTCGGTCATTTCAGTCAAAGTCAATAAGATATGTACAGTCAGATAGTAATATGCAACAGGTACAGTCAGAACAAGATGAATTGTTTATAGGTCATATTCAGTCATCCAAGTCGTTGTCAAGTGAATGGACAGTTAATTTATATATCAATAATTCACAAATAAATTGTATTATTGATACAGGCAGTGATGTCAATATTATGTCAAAAAGTGTTTATGATTCACTTAATACTAAAAATGTATTGTCTAAAACTGACGTAAAATTTAAGTCGTACACTGGTAATAGTCTAGAGGTACTAGGTCAACTAAACTTAGAGTGTAAATTTCAATTTAACACATTAACTGCCAGAGTAATAATGACAAAAATGACCAAAAAAAAATAGTGCCAATTGATGTTATGGGTCAATCGGAGGCAGGGTTCCGTAGAAAATTAAAAAAAACTTCACGAGGTCACCGGTACCCTACATGGCGCACAGAAGTAATTATGTTGATTTCTGTTACCAAGGCGCCGTGCGGTCATCTCTCCGGGCACCCGCGCACCTCAGTCGCTTACACGCGCTATCACGGAACGGACGTTACGTTAAGTCATTTTGCAATTACCACTTTCTTTTGTCGAACGTACTTAGTAAACAATGTCCGAGTTAGATATAAACTCTGAGGACTTATTTTTTACCCAGGATAATTTATATGAAATTGATTTACTGGAAAAGTCATTGTTGGATAAATTAGACACGTTATGTGACAATGTATACGATTTAGAGGAAGATTTGTGTACGGAGAGTGGGGATGAGAATATCCATCCCCCAAAAAATCGAAGGCGTCTTTATATAAGAAGCGATTCGGAAAGTGAATGTGATTCGATTTGGTAATGTTTTTGTTAGGCAACATGCCTTTGTGTTGTGTTTTTCCATTAGTAAATATCATAAAAGTGTAGAATGCAAAGTTAGATTTAAAATAAATGCAATAATCTTTGCTCTGTGATTCAAAGTATGAGACGGTCTTTCTTATCGCTCATTTTCAAGTGCTTTCATTGTTCCTCAGTCATCGTAAACTAAACATTTCTAACAGCTAAAGCTTTGTGTGTGTTATGTTTATGAACCAAACTAAATAATAAGATAACATCATAAGCTACTCGGCTTACAGAGTTCTCGGAATGTTTGTGTAAACATACCCTTTTTTTTTTGGCCGGCGAACAGAAGGGTATTTGAACCTAAAAGCTGGCCAAAAATATTTTTTGTCTCTAGTCGGGCGTCTAAGTGTCCATCATTACAAATTTAATGTATTATCATTTATTTCGTCACATATCATATATAAAACCAAAAATTAAAACCTATTATAAAATCGTTTAAACGAGGTTGTCACTATTTAAGTCTGTGTCAGTTTCTGAATCAGAATCAATACTTGGCGTTTCGGCAGGTAATAATAAGTTTAAAGTTTCTTGATGGAACGGTTTGGATTTCCTTTTCGGTATTTTTCTCATACCTGTTATGAGAGGGTCTGACGTCAGAAGGAGTCTGTTTATAACATCCAGGTTACAAGCTTCTCGAGAAAATTTTCTTGAATAATTTAGCCTGTAATTTCTAAAATGTTTATTTCGGGCTTCTGCAGCCTCCTCCGAGAGCTGACTGATTGGGAGCAGGGCTGACGAAATTACTTCTGCACCGTGTCGCAGAATTTTATGAATGGTAGGGGACATTGGATGCCATTCATATAAATGAACATACAGTTCTTCAGTTTCTCTTGCATATTTTTCAAATGTTTCTATGTTGATTTTATATCCACTAGATAAGGCTTCCAAGATAATTTTGAACCTAAATATTAGATTTACGTCTACGCCAGTTATTGAAGCAGATACTTCATGGTCAGCAAAAAATCGCCGGCTTGTGTTTCCGTCATTCGAGTTTCCAAAATTGGCTCTAGGAACATCCACAATCAGCCCCATCTCACTTCTGAATCTATTCTGTAGTTCTTTTTTTCTTTGTTTAGCTACATCTTTATCAGACTCTGTTCTAAGTTGCCATTTTTTGAGAGGTAGTTTGTATGATAAATGCAAAATGTTTTCGAAAAATCTTATGCGAGCATGTAGTATCGAAAGGCCAAATTTTAATGATTCCTCTTTTGCATCCCTTTTTTTTGATAAATCATTGAACTCCTTAGAGGTGGCACCAAATATGTAACACCTCATAGTCGATTTCGTATGTGTTGCTGCGTTACATATTTTGCCATCCACCATAGTAAAAAGCATAGCATGGCCTATTTTCGTATCTTGAAATTCCGTGGGCTCGAGAGCATTAATTTTTGAATTTATATACCCAATCTCTTCGTTCGTGATATCAACAGACTCGTGTAAGAATCTTATTCTAATGAGTCTACAGTACCGCGGCGATGAGGGCGTTGGATTTTGCCAAACAACGTTTTTCTTTTTACCGGTCACTAACTGTAATGGTACCATAGAGCTCTGAAAAATGTTAGAGTCTGAATCCGTCTCATTTTCAAACTTCTGCTTATATTGAGCTTGCTGTGAACCATCGCACCCCCATTTACATATCAATTCCATTTGTTGTTTATCGTCTTTATTTAACGTAGCCACAACTTCCCTTAAATAAATAATTAATCTTGAAGCAGTATGATTCAGTAAGTCTTGTAAGTTTATTTCGGCACATGTAGCAGTAACCCTGTAGGATTCTCTAATAGGGTAGCAATCGTTTTTCACCCTCTGAAGAATGGTATAGCAAGGATACAACTTCTTATTGCTTAATCTGACTATTTCATATTGTGTTCTTGTTAGACCAGCTTCCACATACATAGATAAGGCCTCTAAAATGGATAATTGACCATTATTATCTTCATTGCTCTTTCTAAAAGCTGATTTATATTTTCGAGCTCGTGTTGGACTATTTATTAAATCCTTGACAACATTCGATGCGTCTACATTACCTGAAGCTCTTAATTTCATTTGAGTCGCATAATTCAGCAATTCAACATCATGAAACCGAAGATTTTCAGTTTTTCGGCGTTTGCTTCTCTCACTGGATTCTGTGAATGTTTTTTCAGGACGACCAGGTCTTGTTTCTGGAAAGAACATTTAGATTTAGGTATTAGGTAGGTAGATATAAACAAAAAAGGATAAATTAATATCCTAAAACCACAGTAACACATACCTGACAATGGCAATTGTAATGAAGTCATTCCATCAAGCCAATCATTGTTGTTCTTTTTGAATATATGTTTCTTTTTATGTGCTGCATGTCATCTGGATTTAAACTGATGCTTAATCAATGATAATTTTTGTTTCCAATCTTTCTTACTTAGAAATAAGCATCACCTTTGTACGTATTTTTCTGTTCCTTTCTTCTTGTCTGTTTATATGTGTGTACATAAATTGTTAAATAAATAAATAAATAAATGTCTTTTCGGGATAAGTATGCGACACCGGATGGCCCTGACAGAAAATAAAGAAAAATAAATTTCATTTGCATTTTTTTCTCAACATACCCTATATACTAAAAAAATATGTGAAAAATACATCCACGGTATTCCACGGCAACTTTTGCATTAAGCGTATTACTAGATCTGTCTTCTTCAATTATATGTATAATTCATTGCATAGAAAAGCTTAGAAGTTAAGTAAATCTCTTAAAGATTAAATTCAAAACGCGTAAATTTACATATTTTCTATAACCTTTTGTTCTTTACAATAAATACTAAAAATCTAAGTATATTTAACAAGAAATGGTTAAAAATGTAACTACATACCTGGTTTTGACGAAGTCGGTTAATAATAACAAGTATTGTGAGATCACAAAGTGCGAATATCGAACAATTACGCGCACACTTCAAGCGAACGGTAACTTCCGACTGATGCCAGCGAGCGGCGCGGGAGTCGAGTCAAATACAATGGCTGCCACATGATGCGCGATACCTTTAGTTATTTAAGCGACTAAATTGTTTTTCAATACCGAAGATTACGCGAAAATTATTTTTGGCCAGCTTTTAGGTTCAAATACCCGTATGTGCGGCGTACGGGTCGACTACCTGAGGCATTATTGATAAGCTTGTCATACAAAAAAAATGTGTTATTATGAAAATAAAAAAATATCTTTTGGAAACAATGCTTTTATTTTATAAATATGACAATATTTGTACGGAAATCTGGGAAAAAGTCGCTCGCCCTACTTTCAACTTCGAATTAGCAATATATTACAAGGTAAAACTGCACTAAACCCTATATAATCAGGTAGCTTATTTCATATAAATTTCGATGAGGGTTTGCAGAGCTACGATGCGTATTTTTTGAGATATCGTAGTTTTAGTGAACGCGCGCGTACACACGGTGTAGACGCCTTGACTGCTCCGCGCATACGCGCCGTGGGAGGCGTGACGGCGGAGGTGACCCAAAATCCGCTGCCACGATGACGACTCACGATTTCATGCTCTTCGGCAACAGTAAGTCGATGCTGGGCTCCTGGATTTTTAGTATGTTTACTTTTTACTTTGTTATCTATTGTTCTTCTTGTTCTTCTTGGGATATAAAATCGTTTTGATGCCTCTAATGATGAAATAAGTTTACGTCTTACCAAGTCTACTGCGGTACTTAGCATTTCTGGTGAATAATTTTTGTAGGCTCAGCTCCCCAACTGTCATTAGGTTGCCTGCCGTTGAAAAAACACGTCGTGACGTATGCGGCGATTTCGTCGATTCATCAATATACAGAGTCAAATTTAATTCGTTTAAATCCTCATAAAGGATCATTGTACTCATCATTATGAACAATTTTTATAATACTATGGGATCAAACCTCAAATCGCGAAAAAAAAAATCTGCTGTTCCCTACATTTTGACTGTCTTAAGCGAACATAAACGTAGGGAACGCGATTCCAGGTTTGATCCCATAGTAAAAGTTATTCATAATGATGGGTACAATGATCCCTTATGAGGATTTAAATTAATTAAATTTGATCCTGTATATCTACGCCATTTTGTATGGCTGTTTTCAGTGCGCAACGATTTGAACAAAAATCTCCTATATTAAATCATAAGTTACTGTTATAAAATTGCAAGTAATACGTTAGAGACGAAGAGTATGGGCGTGGACGCATATGTACGGTACGGCACCGACCCCCGTGTAGCGGCACGACGCCGCTACCGGGAGACGGCACGGCGTCGTGCGACGGCACAGTGCCGTGTACGGTGCACCGCGGGCCAACGGCGAACCGCTTGGTAGTAATGTTTTGTTGTGGTTTAGTTCGCACGTGTTAATTAATGCATAATAATGGCTGACAATTTAGATGTCGACTTATTAATTTCACTAGTGGAAGCACGTCCAGTTCTTTGGGACAAGACAAAAGAGAATTATAAGGATACAAATTTGAAAATATTGATACTTCGATTCAGTAGTAAATTTAAACATTGCTGCACTTAAGAACCTGAAGGAGCCGGTGGAGCACTAGGGTACCTTACTGGTTAACATAGTGTCCAAAAAGGTAGATAACTACATTAACTACACAAACAGAGGGTTCCACCATCAAGAACGGCTTAGTAAGGACCTAAGTTGTCCGAATTACTAGATTATCTGGAACGGAGGGCTATAGCAATGGAAAATACCACCATAAGTCGTCCCATTCCCAGAAGACAAATAAGGTAATAAACGGTGTAAGCGCATCCAAGTCAACATTATGTAAGTATTGTCAGAAGATACACAAGCTTTATGAGTGTTCAAAATTTAAATTAGCTTCTGATAAGGAAAGATTATCCTTTGTTAATGAAAACAAGCTTTGTAAAGTATGTCATAATAACCATATTGGAAAGTGCTTACTAAAAATTAAGTGTGTGACTTGTGGGCAAAAGCATACTACGCTTTTGCACAATACTGCACCTCAAAATAATACATTTAGCAATACAGCATTGTTAGAAAATCCTGAAAGTACCTAATGCTGGAGTTAACCAGGTGGCTTTATCAAGTGCAGACCCAGATGTCTTAATTCCCACAGCTATAGTGCGCTTGGTAAAAAAGGATGGACCATTTATAACTGCGAGGGCTCTGCTCGAATCGGGGAGTAAGTGTCATTTATCACTGAAAGCTCGGCTGACAACATTAAATGTAAATTTAGTAAGACTGATCAGCTCATAATAGGTGTATGTTAAGGTGGTGAACAAAATGTGTCACGCAGGGCTAGATTTCCTACCAGGTCAGCGGGATTGTCCGAAAGGGGTACCGCTGCCCCGGAACATAAAGGGCCAAAGAAGGAACACGGGTGGGTTTTAGTCAGTAAGAGTCTGACACTCCCTTCCGCTCCACCCAGAGCGGGAGGGGTCATTTAAGACGATTTCGGATCCCCAAAAAAAAGGGCTTATTTTACTGTTTACTCAAGCACAAATAACAACAACATAGCAGTTTCATGCTGTGTTGTAAAAAATATTACATGTCCATTACCGCAGCAGTCATTTGACATTTCACAATTTAATTTTCCTTCTAATGTGGAGTTAGCTGAAAAAACTTCAATAAAACTGGTGAAATGTCTTTGCTATTGGGGTGTGACATATTTTTCCAGGTGCTGCTCCGTGAGTCCCTGCCAGTAACTCCATCAGGACCTTACCTGATAAATACAAGTCTGGGATATGTTGTAGCGGACAGTTTGCCATAACCTCAGGAGAGACAAGCTCTTCTAATCTTTGTTTACTAATAAATCCAGATAATAAAGTAAACGCATTGGTTATTCAGTGCAGACTGATTTTATCAATGATTTTATTATAATTCTACATTCACATGTAGTAACATCTGTATGACACAAAAGGTTCACATTCTATGTAATAGATGACGCAGAAGGTACATTTTGATACAAATTATAACACTCTCACTTATCAAAATAAACGAAGTGCCATACAACAAAGAATTTACAAAGCTACATTACATTTTAACAATACTAAAATTATCCATAAACTTGTAGGAGTTTATTTATAAACGCTGCTTAAAGTTAAGTAATGATTAGCGACTGTTTAACCATACATTTTGACGTTTTAACGTCACTTAACTTTAAGCAACGCTTAGGAATGAACCCCTTATTGTTTAACACTACCTAGATCCTTGGTCAGCCAATCTGCTGGCATTTCATTTGTTGGTAAGTAACTGATCTCTACCTTTCCAGCTTTAATGTCTCTCTTACAAAATGATGTTTAACATCAATGTGCTTTGACCTATTGTGGCATTGATGATTTGTAGCCATCTTCAACGCACTTTATTTTGATTATCACAATTCAAACTAATTGTTACCAAGGATCCAGTAAGCTCATACAACAGTTCTCTTAGATATATTGTTTCCCTCCAAGCTCAGAGAGCGCAACATATTCAGCCTCGGTGCTCGAGAGCGCTGTAAAGGTCTCTGCACACAGCGGGCGCGGCGCGGCGGGACGGGACGCCGACGCGACGCTGAGCAGTTGTAATGTACTAGATATTACGGACGACGCCACACAGAGCCGTCCGGCTCGACGCGACGTGACGCGACGCTCTGTGTGGCGTCGTCCTTTGTCTTTGCTCGATCTCCTAAGCGGTGCGCCAGCTTCTGCCTGAGATCTTTGGCAGGTTCGGTTGTCGTTGTCGCTATGACGTCCTTCTCCTCATCGAAGATTTAACCACCCAGGTTGTCTTGTCACAACACGGGACCCCGTTGACCCACCTGGTATTGGGTACCGTCCAAATTTCCTGCGATGCCGGGATATCTGAGGTCCCTAGAATGGACTGTGCCATTCCAAGGATCTTATCGTCCAGCATGATTTGGGTACATTTGGCGGTAACCACTATCGGGTCGTCATCTGGTGCGCTGAATTTTAATTTGCCTGAGCGCTCCGTTTCCTCCTCGTCCAGGGCCACAAAACCGCTCTTCGCGCTGTAGGCTGCCATGTACGACCCCGTCATTTTCCCTTTGATGACCTGGGATGTGACGTTGTCGTACACCGCTGCCTCTGATTCCTCGAGTAGTACCCTTAGCAGGCCTTCTGTGTTTCTCTGGAAGGTCTGCAGGAACTTCCTGCATGTCGTGACATTGACCTCTCTGGTCGCTCTCACGATTGCAACGTACTCGAGGAACGCGCTCTTTACGTGGTCCGTGGTGCCCAGGTTCACTGCGAGGGTCGGCGGGCTGACTTGCCCTTTGTCGGCTCTTGTAGGCGTAGGCTTCTGTGGTGTGGGTTCTTTCACCTTTCTTTTGAAGAACTTCTCCACTGCTGATGGTGATGCGTGGCTGGTACTTGCCAGCAGAGCGTTGAGGAAGGTGCCGAAAGCTTCCAGGCGACTCCTCGACCGGGCCCTGTCCTCCGGGCTAGTGGTTTTGCTCTGCTTCTTTGCAGCTTTCTCGGCGGCTGCCTTCTGCTGGGCCCTCTCTGATCCGCTTAGGGTGATGTGGAGCTCGTCGCGCCGGCTGTTGGGTGTCTGGGGGCTTTGAGGAAACTCAGAGTTTCCCCTCTATCCTCATACAGGACAACCTCATGTTGCTCCGAGGCTTTTAGACAGCCGAAGCGATCTGCGACGTCTCCTCTTTCCCCCTCGATCATCATTGCGTCGATACTTATGGTGCGGGCATGGACCGCCGTGTACTCTCCTACCTCCCTGATCTTTAGAAGCAGTGAGCTTGCTTGGGCAAATGGAGTCTCCTCTCTCCACTCGAATAGTCCATCGTAGACTTTGTCTCTGTCATCCAGAGCTAGACTAAAGTCAAGAGCAAACTCATAGTAGAACAAAAAAAATAATAAAAATTGTGCGATCGTCTTACCTTTGACTCGCACTAGACGGCATCGGTGAGTGGCTACTTCCACTTGCGGCAGTGCGGCGTACTTACTGCCTTTCATGCTCGTTTTAGTTGTGCTTCCGTTGATCAGGGCGGCGAGGCCTGGTGATATGTGTACTCGGGCTCCAGCTCGAGCCCACGCAGAAGCTTAAGCCTAGCCTTTCCCCTTCTTTGTTCATGAAGAGGGCGACACCTCGCAGTCTGACGCCCAGGACTCCGTCTCCTCCGCATGCCAGAAGCTCCGAGATGGACATGGAGCTGGGTGCCGGTTGAAGGCTGGCTTGTGCCACCGCTGATGCTGCCGTTACCACTGGTGCTGGCCGTTGGGTGGTGTTTGTGTGTGCAGTTTGAGTTGTGGTGAGTGGTGTGGTTTGTGCCGTTTGAGTGGTAGTTGTTGGTGCGGTGCTTGTTGTGGTTATTGTTGATGTTGTTGTTGATGTTGGTGGTGTGGTCGTGGATGGTGGTCGGTTTCGACTACGCAAGGGTGCGTCCGTTTTGTTGGCCGCTGCTGCGACTTTGGCGACTTTGCTCGCGAATGCCAAGAATAGGTTTCTGGAAGCCAGTCTCCCCATGATGGTGTGGAGTATGGACTGACTTAGCTGGGTACCGATCTTTACCTCCAGCTCTATTCTGTCGTGACTGAATCGGGGGCATTCGAAGAGCAAGTGCCAGACTGTTTCATCGCAACTGGGGTCACAGACGCACGAGGGACTATCCTTGAGGTGGAAGCGGTGGAGATACGCTGAGAATCCTCCGTGTCCCGTGAGGACTTGTACATGGACCAGTGTGAGAACTGTGTCTCTAAGTGTTCTTTTCGCCGCTAGGACGTCTGGGAAGAACACTTTTGTGACCGCTCCTGTACTCGAGGATTCGTATCGCGTTTGCCACTTCCTTATAGTCTCTTCCCGTATCTTCCTCCTCACGAACGAAACGGGGACCTTGTTGTAGTCGGCTGTCGCGGTATTGAGGGCTGCCCCCTTGGCCAGCTCGTCCGCTCTCTCGTTCCCGGCTGTTCCCACATGGGCCCTGAGCCAGAAGGACCTCACTTCTCTGCCCTCCTCTCTGGTCTCACGGACGCTACTCTTAATTTGTAATGCCAGGTGGTGAGTGACGGACGGCCACCGCAGCAGGGACAAGTGACGATCTTGAGTCACTTAAGATGCTTACGGAGGCCGCCCTGGATTCTCTTGCCATCCTGACAGCTCTGAAGAGAGCGTACATCTCCGATTGTAAGACTGAGTTGTGGGGTTCCAGGCCGAAGGTGCTGAAAGATGACTCCCTCCCGTTCTCCCACCAAGTTAGGGCAGCGCCGACTTTCCCCTCTATCTTGCTGCCGTCGGTGTAGATTTGGGGACCGATTACTTGGTGGGTTTCTTGGGTTTCGGGAGTCAAGTCCTCTAGGCATGCGTCCTCGGTTGTTGTGAGTAGCGATGGATGTGGCTTTTGGGAGTGGGGCACGTTGCACTCCAGCTCACAGCCCTGCGGTATGATGTCCCGGGAATGACCCTTTTTGACCTTAAAAAGGGTTGCGGCCTCGATTACCCGGAGGTCTAGGGGGAGTTGGCCTGACAGGATAAGTGCCGATGTTAGAGACACCGTGCGGTATGCTTTGCAGATCTTTTGCGTGAAGCCACTCTGCAGTGAGTCAAACTGATTCCTTGTCATCAGTTTCTCAGCTGTATATCGTCCTAATGATCTCTCTGTTTAGACCCCAAGTCACCTTTGCCGCGCATGCCAGCTGCTTGTAGATGTCTGCCGCCTTTTTACAGGTCGCAGAAACGTGCGCGTTGAAGGTGAGTTAGGAGTCTATTGTGAGTCCCAGCAGCTTTACCTGTTCGACCAGGTTCAGCCGTGTGCCTGACATGTACAGTACCGGAATGCCGTACTTAAGTTTTTTCATTAACACCATCGCGTTGGTCTTGTGCGCGGCGAAACGTAACTTTTGTTGGACGCCCCATTCCGATACAATGTCTAGCGTGCTATTGGCTGCTTGCTGCAGGGGGACGGCTGTATGGTCCGAGAAAACCAGGACGACGTCATCTGCGAAGGCTTGGCAGTATACCCCCATACTAGCCATCTTGTGAAGGAGCGAGTCTAGGATAAGGTTCCAAAACGTCGGTCCGGCTATTGAGCCCTGGACGCATCCTTTCGTGGTACCCTTCTCGCTAGTCGCTCTGGCGTAGTTGACCTTGATGTTCCGGTCTTCGAGGTATGAGGCGACGAGAGTGTAGATGTTCGTGGGACAGCTCTTGGCCACCTTCTGTTTTTTGAGTGCTGGCCACCACGCGTTGTCGAAGGCCCCCTCTATGTCCAATGATATCAAAAGCACGATCTTTTTGGCTTTGATTTCGGCTCGGATGTGGCCCATTAGGGCATAGAGGGCGTCTTCGGTTACGCGCTGCGGCATGAAACCGTACTGATTAACGTTTAACGTTGGGAGGAAGTGCCATTGCAGTCTGCCTACCAGGAGTTTCTCGACGATCTTTCCGAGGACCGAGAGCAGACCTATTGGCCTGTACGACTTCGGGCTGGTGTAGTCGTCCTTTCCTGGCTTGCGGAGGATGCACACGTGGGCGACTTTCCACTGCTTCGGGAAGTGTGACAGCGACAGGCACATATTGGCTATCGCTAAGAACGCTTCCCGATCGCAGTTTATTGCCGCAGTGCAAATGTCCGCTGTTAATCCGTCGGGACCGGGGGCTTTTTTCGGATTCTGGTTCTGGAGAACCATTTCCAGCTCCGCGGTCGTGAAGGGAGGATCGTCGGCGGACAATCCCAGTGGTTTTTTCTCCTCCGCCAGCTTCCTTAGGGTCATGTGGTAGGGTTGTTCGGCATCCGTTGAGTCGTCGGGGTAAAAACTTTGTGCCAGAAGATCCGCTGACTGCTCGGGGCTGAGCGTCTCGCCTGCGGTATTTCTCAGGAGGGCGTCGTCCTGTCTTCTGGCTGTCTTTCTTATTACCCTGTAGATGCCATCCCACATGCTCTCTCGGTCCTGCTTCGAGCAGAACTCCTTCCAGTTGGCTGTGGCTGCTTTCATGGCTGCTGTGGTGTACGTGGTTTTCGCCAGCACGTATTCCTGGATGGTGAAGTGTCTCCGAGTTGCGGCTTCATTTCGGATCCTTCTCTTTTTCCTGAGCGCGTCTTTTTGGAGACGGTCTAGAGAAGGACTCCACCATGGGGGCTTGGCGTCGTGTTTTGGCGTCCCCAGTTTTGGGATCGCTTCCTCGCATGAGCGGTGGATGTTGCGGGTGTACTCTGTGACGAGTGTCTCCAGTTCCTCTGGGTTCGAGACGCTCGAGACTGCGGCTGGTGTAATGCCACTGTCCGCCAGACTGGTCTTAAAGTGCGCACTGAATTCGGACCACTTAGCCTTCTTGGTGTTATAGATGCGCGTCGAGATTGGCCTTAAGGGTTCCAAGGCCTTTTCTAAGCGCATCGAGAAGGTGATTGCATTGTGGTCTGATGTCGTGAGACTTCTTTCTACGCGCCACTCCTCGACCTTGCCTAGCAGCGACAGACTGCATGCCCTCACGTCGACGATGCTCGTACACCACCTGTCTCCTCTGTAGGTCTCGAAGGTAGGTGTTTGACCCATGTTGAGGATGTGGAGATCCCGCTCGTTGAGGAAGGAGTTGTACGACGACCCACGGTGGTTTTCGGAGACACTTCCCCACCACTGGCTCCAGGCGTTCACGTCTCCTCCCATCAGTATATTGTGTGTGTGTGTCTGTAGTTTTTCGATAGTGTTGTGTGACTCGGAAAGGTAGGGTTCGATGTCTTGGTCACCCTCAAAATAGACCGACAGTGCTCTGAAGCTGAACTGGCCCACCTTCAGCAAGGCGGCGGCGACGTTCTCGGTTACAAGCTGAGGGTCGTGGATGACCTCCAGGTTGTTTCCAAAAACCACGATCGCCGCTGTTACTGGTTTCTGGCGGTTCAGGCTGCACTGGATGACTCTCGTGCCAAGGCATTGTTTCATCACACCTGTTCTTCCTACATAGGGTTCTTGAACAAGTGCTACCGAAACTCTGCCTGAGCCGCCATGTGGAGTTCTTCTGTTGCCAGCTTGGAGCGCTGAAGATTCACCTGGATGAACCGTAATCTTGCTGTCGGTCTTGTTGTGTTTTGAGTGGTGACTTGTTGTGTAGTTGGTAGTTCCTGGCTGCCCTTAGCAATAGGAAACGTGAGATCTTGCTATTCCATCCCATTTTTGGCGTTCCTAGCAGTCCTCGCTGAACGCTGTGTGTGCCAGGTCGCTGCCCGTCCTGTTTGCCGCCTTGCAGTTTGAACATGTGGGCTGTCTGCCTTCCGCTCGAGTGTGGCAGTCCCTCCCGTTGTGCGCTCCGCTGCAGAAACTGCTGACTTCTTTGCCGGCCTTGCATATGGTCTTGTTATGACCGTATGCAAGGCACTTTGTGCACTGCACTAGGGGGGACTGGTCCTTAATCGATCACCGCTTGATGCCCACATGGACCTTCTGCAACTGCATGCAGCATTTCCAGAGCTCTGGGGAGAGCTCCAGGACAGGATGGCATTCATGGGGGTTCCTTGCGCGTTTCCTATAACGCACCTTCATGGTCTGTCCATCCACAGCGACGTTGTGCAGAACATGCTTGTTTTGCGCTTTGAGGAGATCTACGATCTCCCCGTCGCTGTAGCTGGACAGAACCCCTTTTATACACAGCAGGGGGTTTAAGGGTTTAGGTTCCTGGACCTTGAGCCCTGAGCTAGACTGGACTCTGTCCCTGATCTTGTTGAGGTCCGATCTGCTTGCGCATTTGAGGACCACCTTTTGGTTCCGCGCTTTTGGACGTTGTCTACTCGGGCTCCGCTCATTTTGAGGTCCAGGGCTGCCGTGATCCTCTCGATGACGTTGTCCCCGGTGTGCTGGGGGTTCGTCGACGAGACGATCAGGGTGTGGTATGGTTGTGTGGGTGGCTTGGGCTTGCTGGCGGCCTGTGCGAACGTCTGTGGACCCTGCTGTTGGAGAGGGGGTCTGTCCGCTTTGCCCAGTTCCGCTACCCCCTGCTGTATGGTTGCGAGGGTCTTTTTTACCTCCCCGACTAAGAGCTCCGCCTCCAGATTCAGCGCCGGGGGCGCCTGGGTTGGAGGTTCCTTGTCGCGCAGCACGCGGAGGTCAGCCGAAACTATTTCCAGCCTTTCCGATAGTGGTTTCAGATGTTGTGTATTGTTGAGTGGAGGTTGTGGTGGTGGGGGGGAAATTACAGGCCTGTTGGCGATGGCCTGTACGGCGGTTTTGAGTGCTTTGATGGCTTCCTCAAAGTGTGAGGTGGTTAAAAGGGGACCAAGGTCTTGGCTGGTCGGGTCCGGGTCGGTGTTTGTGGGGCTTGGGCGGTCGAGGTCCTCCTTTATCCTCTCCAGTGACTTTCGGAGCACGTCAATTTGATTTGACACCCTGGTGACATTGGTGTCGAGGCGTGCGAGATTAGCCCCCATAGTCTCCCGGTTGGGATCCCCCGGGGCTCTCGCTCCTTCCTGCCTCGTCTTTTCGTGCTCCTTTAAGTTACGCTGGCTGGCGGATGCGACCTCGCCCTTCAACTCTTTGATGCCGTTTAAGGCCTCCAGAGTTTCATGGCCCAGCCATTCCCGGATCCCTTTAGCCTCCTTCTTAGTCTCAGAGACGTCTGTCCGCATTAGGGAGAGCTCTACCTTAAGTGTCATCGTCAATGTATTTGTGTTAGGTATTACTAATCCCAAATTGTCTTTTAATTTGTTAAAATCGTAAAAGTGGTGATTTATATCTTCAATAACCAAAATGTTTTTTGATGCCATTCTAATCCTTCTTAAGTTTTTCTATGCGGCCAAAATCTCTTGTCACAATCTAAAAATGTGTGACCTACTTCTGGAAATTTGTGTTCAATAGATGAAAACATTTTATGTGAAATCATGTACAAAAATAAAATAATAATAAATCATGTACAAAAATAATCATAAACAATTAGAAATTGATTTTTATTTTGCCGATTGCAAGAATCTGACCATAGTAACAAGTGTCTCTATTCATTATATGTATACCTTCATTATAAAACCATATTTGCCTCAAGTAAAATGATTTTGATACAGAAAGGTACTCGTAGAGGTTTTAGGTAGAGGCTGAGTCTGTTGCACGTCGTCAAAACTAACGTATTATGTTTTATCTTGTCCACTAATACACATCTCTCTTTCTTGTTTTTGCAACTCAAATGCTCTTTTAGTTATCAATATGCTCTTTAGTCTGTGTATTAATCACATTAGTTACACACATCAGTTCTAGGCTGTTTAAAAGATAGATTAAATTTTGTATTTAATATATTTCTATAAGTGCAATCCTTGATGTAATATTTGGTAGGTTTATTTTCATCCCTACATTTTCGAATATACATTGAATACATAAAAAAAAACCATATGCGAGCTACGATGACACAGACCGACACACAGATACACACGTTAAACTTATAACACCCCTCCGTTTCTGTCGGGGGTTAAATAGGCAGGCAAGTCATTTCTACCAATTCGTTGCGATAAATTAGGCGCAGAAACCTTCTGTAGCTGCGAGCCAGAGGCAAATGAAAATAATATGCTTGTGAGAGGTCTATTTTGCATAGCCAATCCTGCGGTTGTAGAAAGTCGGGGATGCGATTCACATTTATTAGCTTGAATCGATCTGTTATGATGTAAGAATTCAGTTCTTTCAAGTTGAATATTGGTCTCCTCGAGCCGTCGCACAGTGGATCGTCCCCATACAAGAGGTGGTTGGACATAGAATCAAAAATTGAAAAAGCATTTAATAAAAAATAAAAAAACTTTATTTCAATTACATAAAGCGTTAACATGCGTGATTTGGAGATCACCTTTTAAGCAAGAAGATGCTTGTGTTTGACAGCTTGCAGGTCAAACACAAGAACTTTATTTTTATCGTCTACTTCGCAGCAATTATCGTATTTTGCTTGGCGGCTCAATGTTTTTTTTTAGACGGAACTTAGTATGTTGGATCTTGATCACTTAAATCAACATCGCTATTTTCAGATTTCGAATGTCTCTCATCAGTGCAATTGTGGACAACTGTGATGTAATGAAAGTAATTTTCATTGCTGACTGAAGCCGATTCCGAAATATCAAAATATTCCTGTACGTTTGAACAACGCTGATTTTCGGGCTTATTTGTTATATCAGCTAACATCCATAACAAAAAAAAAAAAAAAATTAAGATATATACAAACCTATTTTTTAAAGTTACTTGAAATTGTTACCTTCACTTCAGTTGATGGCACCGATTCATGTTCTTTATCTTGTGTTGCCGGTTGTGGTTTCGAGCCTGAACATGCTCCATCATCTTTTTCGACCTATTGGATGACATTATCAACCTAAAACATAAATAGTAATATTATGCCTGTTGTACTAATATTATATCATATAAATTTTTGTCAAACAAAGACTCAACTAATATTGCAGCTCCTAAGTAACAATAACCTTTAGTAGTAAGCAGACTTATATTTGAATGTTACAAAGTGTTACCTTTAATAATGGATGTTTTAATAGTAAACTGACTTAACTCGTAATGGGCCTCGAAAAATATAATAACGTTCAATGATAAACTGGCCTAAAACTGAATGTTTCATGTAATATATTATAAAAATATGTAGTAAACTGACCTAAAGTTTAATTTGTCAATATAAGATTACACAATTTGATGAAACTTGCCTTTGAATTTAGTCGTAAATACACTCAACAACGATTGGGTCTTCCGTTCAATAAAATAATAATAACCTCACTACACAAGTGTCAGACACAAACTGACATGAGTCGCTATACGACGAAAATACGATGACAAATCCCAAAAAATTGAAAGAGACGGATATATCGCTGGGGCGGCAACAATGCGTAACTTCAAAGTAATTCAAACGGTAGACGGTAGATGGAGCTAACAGAAGCCTGTATCTGTACGTAAGTCAATTCTGACCTATCGACTAATGGGTCAATGTTATATAAGGTGAAGAGGAGAATCAAATGCTTTAACTTCTTCATTTATTTCGATATCTGTGTAACCCGGTGAATAATTGTACAATTTGTGAGTATATTGTGAGTAACAATAAAATAGTTTTAGTAAATTGGCATCCCTATTCACAGTATGTGTAATGGCGGCTATAGTAATTGCTGTGTTGATAGCGTCTTTCTAAAACGTTTAATAATAAACTCATTGTAACCAATTGAAACGGCCTTTTCACTCCAGTCAGTAATCTGTTTTAGGTAAAGATCGCGGAAGTATTGTAGGATGAAAAACAATGTCACCGATACCGGCGTTTCGTTGTTGAAAGCGAACGTGGCGTGGTCAGCAAAACAAACAATAATTCGAGCAGGGGTTATTGTTAGTAGCGGCGTCTGAAGGAGGTCATGTGGAGGATAAATATACGACATCAGGCTGCAGGATTACGCGGGGGACCATAAAACAATGACTATGGCGTCTAATTCGGCCAATAGGCTGGAGGGCCAAAAGAATTGGAATGTTTGGAAATTCCAGATTGCAGTCACGCTGAAGGGAGCTGTATATTCGGTTATGAGCGGGACGGAGGCAAAGCCTAAGGAAACTACGGCGAATAAGGAAATTGCAACCGAAGGGAACTTAACACCTTGAACGCCAAGAAAAAAAAACGCATCTTCCCGTTCAGGCCGCGTCGGTCAGTGATGGTCGACAACTAGACTTTCCTTTCGGGCCGCGTCGGTCAGTGCTAACCGCGTTTTACGAGTGTTTTCGATCCAGTCATACAGGCCGTAGGGCAGTGCTATCAAACTAAATCCCATATTCGTTGACCCGCGTGGCCCTCTAGTTACTCCAAATTAAGATGGTTTTTGAAAAACCTTTAGGACTTAGAAAAAAACAACAATTACCAAAGAGTAAAAATTTGTGTGGCGTGAAATTGGAAAGGTCTTTGTACAGCAGTGGATTTCTCCGGGCTGATGATGATAAAGAAGTAAATTTTGTAAGATTGTGAGTTTGGATGTTTAAAACTACTCATCCGATTTCAAAAATTCTTTCACTAATGGAAAGCTACGTTATGATGAGTGATATCACTAATATTATAAATCCACAAGTCTTTGTGGGTTTGCGTGTGCGTGTATGTATGCATGAGTGGGGGTGTGTGTGTTTGTAAAATATTTAGCGAAAACTATAAACAAAAAACTAATTTTGTATAGGTACCAAAAAGTTTATTGAACTAAAAATTAAACAACAACAATATCAAAATTATGCATGAACGTTGGCAAAACATTCAACACACAGAAAAGGTTTCTCTACGCAAGTATCACAAAAAGTAGACACTTTTTTAGTTTTATTTCTGGCCAGTGCACGTCCTAATGTGGTCACATTATTCTTATAACATATGGAACACATCCGACACACCTTCAAAGAAGGTCCTTCTTTTTTTGAAGAACGTGTTTCCTTCTCATCGTCCGTTCTAATGGTGCTTCGCATGTTGAAGATTTTGCCAAAAAACTCTTTAGTATTTCCTTTCTCAAATCCAGAATAGGTATGTTTGTTAGTGACGGTTTTATACAAAACTAAAGTATTCACCATGGCGATATTCAAAATCAGATCAAATGCAATTTTTTTGTACCATTTTAGCGTTTTTCTCAACGGTGTCTGGTATGCTGCCATCTGATCAGACAGATCCACTGCTCCCTTTGCCTTGTTATAATCTACGACTATAGCCGGTTTCATTATGGTTTTATTATGTTTGGTAACGGAAACAAAACGTGTTGAATGTTTTGTGGAAAGCACCAAAACATCTCGTTTGTCTTTCCATTTTAAAACTGTTATCCCATCATCACTTTCTCTCGCTATGAACTGGCCTTTTTTCAGTTTAGTGGATACTACAACTTTTGGGAAATGCTTTCTGTTTTTTCTTAAAGTGCCAATCAGATGTGTTTCGTTTTTCAGGAGTTCTCTGGCTAAGCCTACGCTTGTGTACCAGTTATCTGTGTATAAACAATGCCCTTTATTAAGTAGGTCCTGGCAAAGGTTCATTACAACTCTTTGAGGGGTGACATTGATTTGTTCATGTTGTTTACCAGCGTATATATTGATCTCGTATGTATATCCTGGTAAGGTACACAGTTTGAAAAGTTTTATCCCGTACTTGTGCCGTTTCTGCTTATTATATTGGCGGAATATCAAACGTCCTCGAAACGGAACCATACTCTCATCAATGCATATGTCTTGACCAGGAATATAATTTTTCTTGAAATTGTCATTCATCACATCTAGCAACTGCTTTACGCGGTGAAGTCGGTCCGATTTATTATTATCATCATCTTGGGAAAAGTGGATCATTTGCAGGAGCAGTTCAAATCTATTTCTAGACATTACAGTTCGTGGAAAGTTTTGGCCCATAATCTCATCCTTAGACCAATAATCAGCAATTTTTGGAATCTTCACCAAACCCATGCACAAAATCAAGCAGAAAAAATATTTCATCTCGGTGAGGTTAGTTTCAAACCATGAGCGAATTCTTGCATTTTTGAAGCTTCTGCCGTGCGAGTTATTTTAGTCATTGCGAAAGCATTAGTACATTCAACAATATATTGCAAAAGACTATATCACCAAAAGAGCATAAAAATCAGCTGGAGATTTGTTAGTCATCGATGTGCGGACAGAAGCTGGCATGCCACAACATTCAGTGAAAGGAATTAAATTGCGCTGGTTACCTTTAGGGTTTGTCCACTTAGATGATGAACTTGTTTCTAAATCTTGGATAGCGCGTCCAATTTCAGCATCACTACCTTCACTTGATGACGGAATCCGCAGGCACCTGTAACTCGATCGGTGGGGAGGGGGATGAATCTTTTCTTCATCATCATCAGAACTTAGGTTTAAAATTTTATCGAGAAGATTGATTTCTATGTTTTCGATCTCAGTTATGAAGTCTTGAGTAATCTCAAAATCCTCGAAGTCATCCATTATGATAGTAAACAATATTATAACAAACAAATAAATACGCTATTGAAACTGTTGCTCGATGTAACGGCGTTTCAGCTCAAGATTTGGGCGTCAACTGCGTAAGCGCGGGTGAAATTACAAACTCGGGAGCCGCGGGAGGGGACCTGACACCGCGACCCGCGCGGCCCCCTCTAACGGAATGTCGATTTTTCGTCTCTAGGAGCCGCGTCGGTCAGTGCTGCCCGACGTTTAATATCTCCATAAATAATTACTAAAATTGACTTTTGTTAATAAAAACATACATTCGATATAAGTATCTAATAGAAAAAACATTTGGTCTATTTTTGGATAGAACTGTGATTTTTGCTTGGCCTCAAGGGAAAGTTCGCTGTCGGTCAGCAATGACCGCGTTGGTGTTCAACGTGTTAAGGGTGTCAAAGAGAAGAAGCAAAAGCAGGGTAAGTGAGGCAGCGATGGTTCACATTCTGACATGTGAAAGTGCAGCTGAGATGTGGCAAAAACTACACACTGTGTACGAGGCTAAGAGTGCTACGAGTACAATGATGTTACAAAAAAGGTTTCTTAATATAAGTTCGAAGACGGAGACTTGGCAGTTCACTTATCCAAACTTGAACAGATGATCTGTCAACTGAAGCAGGCTGGAGAAGAGATTTCTGACCAAATAGTTATGACCAAAGTCTTATTATCTCTGCCGGAGGCATACAGTCATTTAATCTCAGCTTGGGAGTCGGTAGAGGCCAGTAAACAGAACTACAACGACTTAGATCCAGGTCCACGGACCCTCCGTGCACGAAAAAAACTCTCTTTTGGCAATTTCTTATCTAATTGTGAGAAAACTTGAAATAATCGAAACATTAAGTCTGTGTAACTATGAAAGTACAGTTTTCATGGTACTAAACCATTCGTGTCAGTCACAGCAGCTTTTAATAGTTTCATCATTTTTGTGCTCTCCAAAATATAGTTTATTTCGCCATTGATTTACTTAATGAAGATATTGTATAATCATTAAATAAAATTTTGATTATATTTCAAGGATAGCCGAAGACTAATTTGTGATTTTTAAATTTCTTGATCAAAATCAGTCGATTTTGTGCACGGCCTCTTAATTGTAGAGGAAGTAAGAATAAAACATAAAAATGAAGAGAAAGAGTATTGTACTATATGCAAAAACAAGAGTGTTAAGAAATGTCATTGGTGTGGGAAACTGGGACACATAACAAAGGAGTGTAAAAACAAGGAAAAAAGTAAAGACATGGTAAAGACTGAGACATATGATTATGATAGATAAGAGCAAGGCAGTGTTGCCATCTAAAGCATAGACAAAAAACCATAGACTACAACAATCTTGATCTTTCAATATAGAAAGGTAGAATGCAAGTCCATCGTCAAAACGAAAAGCATCCATTCCACTACACTCCTGTGCGTACGTAATTTTAAACTAACTTTAAACCCGTAAACTCTTTGTTTGACGTTGCCTTTGTTTAAAATGTAATGGATATGGTATGACGTCACTTCCAGGTAGTGAATCTGTTAGCCCGTACAGTGGGTCCTTAAAAATATTCTTGTGCAATTACTTACTGGTGGCACGAATACCTGGTGAGGTTTCAGACTCTGAACGAGAAGATAATTTAGAGGAAGATCTCTGCGTAAACACCGACGTAAGTGATGAACAATCTTTGGTCTCTTCGGACGAGGAGTTGAACGTCGTCAGAGGTAATCGAAACAGAAATATTATTTTTCACTCTGATGATGAATCTCTCGAGCAGTCGCAGATACAACAACCCGGGTCTTCACTTCCAAATCCGGTAATACATCCAGGTAAAACCGACATTTATGGGAAAAATAAACACAAGTGGTCAGCCACTCCACGCAGATCAGGCACTCGTAGACCAGTAAATGAAGCGAGAGATACCATAGATCCGATTCTATTATTCCGTTTCTATATTACACCATTTCATGTACTTTACTTTTGCACAAGCTTGAAACACTTGGGATAAGAGGAGCACAACTTCAACTTTTATCTGATTATCTTAGCGATCGTCAACAATGTGTAAAAATTGGTCAGTATACAAGTTCTGAACTTAAAAATACTTGTTTTGGAATTCCACAAGGCAACATTTTGGGCCCTACGTTATTTTTAATCTATAATATAAATGAACTGTGCTGCTTGTCACTCCAAAATGGTATCATAATGTCTTATGCGGATGACACCGCTCTATTGTTCTCAGGTAAATCAAGAGTTGAGGTCTATGAACATGCTCAGAATGGTTTTAACGTTGTGTCTAATTGGCATAATAATCTACCAACATTAAATACAGATAAAACAAAATACATTTTATTTGCAATGAGAAATACTAACATACCGCCTACTAATCTAAACATTAACGTACATAATTGTAGCACGTACGCTGACACTGCATGCTCCCTGCCCCACTTTAACTAAAACTGAGATTCCAATCTAAACTTCCGTAAACATATCGATTTACTTTGTACTAGAGTGCGCAAATTAATATATGTTTTTAAGTATTTACGGAATATAGCAGACTATAAATTAATTAAACAGGTTAATTTAGCTTTGTGTCAATCCATTCTTACCTATTACATAACTTCTTGGGGTGGTGCTGCAAAAACAATTTTACTCCCTCTAGAGCGTGCTCAAAGAGCAATTCTAAAGGTTGCTACATTTCGCCCTTTTAGATTTCCAACGCACCAGTTCTACATAGCATGTAATTTACTAACAGTACGGCAATTATTTATACTAAGCGTAGTATTACACCAGCACACTGCGCTTCCTTTTGACCCTGCACCTACCGACAAGAGAAGGAAGGACTTGGTTTGCATAAAGCCTCAAACTAGACATGCGTTTGTTAATCAATTTTATGTGTTTTTAGGTTCTTTTCTGTATAATAGGCTCAACAAGTTACTAAGCTTCTATAATGTAAGTTATAAAAAAATGTAGTGTAGCGGGTACAATTGAAATGCCAGAGGGAAGGTAAACAAGGAGTTTATTCCCGTTCACAGTGTATGTTAACTAGGTACAATGATAAATAAAACTATACGGTACGTTCCCAACTAGTTCGTGACGCGTGGTGCGTCGCGAAACAAGTAGGATGCGTCACCGCGGGGCGCGAAGGTAGGGGGGGCGTCTAAACTAGGCGAGCTCTTCCAATGCGTGGAAACAGCGGCGCGCTAGCGCAGACTGACCGCTCGACGTCGTTTTTATTATCTAGGGCATCTCAGAGTGTAACCACTAAGGTTCCGACTCTTTAACCGGGCTATCCTGTGGTTGCCTTAAGCTCCTATCGAAACTTAATGCCTCCAGCCAGGGCGTAAAAAACTACAAACTAAACGACTGCTGCTCGCTAAGGGCACCCCCTGTGGGGTACGAACCTCGGCTTAGGGCAGCTGAGTCGGAGGGAGGGTGGCAAGGGACCGACGGTGGCTGGATAAAATCAGTGTTTTGATTATTATCCTGGGGAGTTTGGATTACATGCTGCTCAGCTAAAACGCGTGCTGGCGCTTCACTTACAGTCAAGGGTCTGGGAGGACTATTCGTTAGTCGGGGATTTCGCGCGGGGCCTCGGCGGCGAGGTCGGAATGACGATCGTGTATTGTGTGCTCTTATCTTGCGAACTGTACTAGTTTCCCTACGACTCTCCTGGAGGAGAGTGGTGGGGTCGTCTGGGTCGGTCAGTGCATGCCTTGGACGGCGGGTCGAACTAATTCTAGAGGGGACATAACTAGCGGCCTTCACAACTAGAGCGTTGCGATGAGTGGCTGCTGAATCGAAGAAGCGCTTTGAAGCGCGCTTCATGAATTGTGCTATCGTGGGGATTTTGAGTTCTACGTGGAGATTAGTGTTACGAACAAACCAGGGGGCTCCCGTGATTTTACGTAAGACCCGGTTCTGTAGGGTTTGCATCTTATGGATGAGATGGGGTTTTGCGTGTGCAAAGACTGGACTCGCATAGGTCATGATGGGGCGGATGCACGCGGTGTAAATGCGCAATTTGCACTTGAGTGACAATTTGCTTTTTGCATTTAGGATGGAGTGGAGCCTATAGAGAGCGAAGGCTGCGCGAGCGCGTACCTTCTTTAGGTGCTCAGAAAAGGAGAGATGGTGGTCGAGAATCACACCCAGATATTTAGCTCGCTTCTCCCAAGGGATAGGCTTGCCGAACATGGTGATCGGTCCCGCTCGACACCGTGTCGGCTCCTTATATACGCGAGGTGGCCTACGTTGTGTGCGTGAGTGTCGTCCCGACACAGCAGTGTTGTGTGGCGCGTAGCTGTAGACGTTCGGTGGTGCTACAGGCTCCCCCTCTGGATGCGAAGTCGCCCCGACGAGTAGCCAGTCAAGTTGACTGTTCCACCGGCACAGCTAGGCGAGACGCGTGTCGCCGTGGTCGTCCTCGTCCACTCTCCCTCCCCCTGCACTAGAACTGCTCCAAGTGCGTAGTTGCTTGCATCACTTTTGATTATATAACATCTCGTCTCGTCGGCTTGTCGTAGCACAGGGGTGGATGTAAGACGTTTAAATTTCGACATCATTGCTGCTATTGGGGAAGAGTTCTTTGAAGTGTGGAGATAGTTCACATGGAGCATCGTGTAGCTGCATTTGGGCATCACGGACCATAAAGTCTACGAACTTTGGAGAATACCCATCGAATAATGGTCGGGATCGCTTCATTGGACTAGGGGACAGCTCAATTGGCACTACGCGATATGGCATCATGTTTGTGGTGCAGGCACTCGTTTCCGGGAGTGCTGGTTCTCCGCTGGATAATGGACTGCACGTTACTGGAGTGCATGCACTAGATTGTGGCAGCGCCGGTTCCAGTGCGCCTTCATCTCGTGGAGTTATCGACAATGGAGAAATAAATTCAGGCAGCTCGACATCTTTTAGCATAGACCGTAACCGAGGGTTAAAATAAACGGGCGTAGCCTCTACCTTGGCCATTGATATCTCCTCAGCATCTTCATCTTGAAGGTCAAAGATGTCATCAGGGGAATCCTCGAAATGCCATGTCTTCTGCGGAATGTTAAGGACCATCTTAGCATCCTGGATGAAGCCGACGCCCAACAGTGTGCGAGATTCTCGAGCTTCCGGGAACACGATAAAAGACGTTTGCACAACACGGTAACAGACACTGACAGGTGCTTTTACGGTCAGAACCTCTCTCGTCGTCTTCGTGCCATCAGCTAGTTTCACCACAAGCTGTTGTGTCTGGAATGCAAATCCGAGTCTTCGTAGGCATTTGTATAGCGTGTATGATGCAACGCTCGTTTTTGCGCAAGTATCCACGTAGGCACTACCAGTTATTTTGCCTATGGCAATACCAATAATCGGTCTAAGACGTACATCTGCTTGAGTATTAACGGAACAAAAACTCACTTCAGCCTTTCCCACCTTTGACACAACATTGGCGCAGGTGGCGCATTTTGATCGGACTACTCCTGGTGTACCACATCCGTAACATGCAAACTTTGGTGTAGAAGGTGATGGCGCTTGGGTGCCTGTAGCGGCATTTGTAGGCGCAGGTTTCGCGGCAGAAGTACCACTTCCAGATGAGAGGTCCTTCTTCTCCTTCTTCCGACATGGCTCAATTGAATGTCCAGGCAATCGACAGTACGTGCAACGTTTCTTTTTAAATGATACCTTTTCTGTCTCTTTTCCCTTCTCTATCCCTTCTTCTGGCATTTCCTTTTCAACCAGGAGCTCTTCCACTCCTCTAGCTGCCTTTACTAGGGCGTCAAAAGTATTGACAGTCTCGCGTGCCATTTTTACCCTTATCTTGTATTTTAATTGCCCGTAGATCATATCGATTTGTTGGGTTTCTGTGTATGGCTCTGGCATTTGTGCAATAAGAGCCCTCTTCTTAGCCACAAACACTTCTGTTAGTTCATTCTCACCTTGTTTAATATTCACAACGTTCTGGTACAGCTGGTAGGCAGGTCTTTTAGGAGCAAAGGCGTGCCGAACTCTCGACTCAAACTCTTTCCATGTTTTCACCTGGTCCTTTATCCCATTCCACCAGGTGGCTGCCTCTTCTCTCAAAATTAAGGGGACACTCATGATGGCATCTTCGTCGGAGATCTGTTCTACGGACTTGAACACTGAAGCCGCGGCAAGAAAAGATTCTACCGATTCAGTATCTCTGGCACCATTAAAACTAAACTTGCAAGTGGCGAAAGAGCCTCGTCGCTGTTGGTTACCAATCACTGACAGTAACTTCTCGAATTGCTCCGTTGTCAAATTCATGGTAGTTTGCGGTTCCTCCTTTATTTTCTTTCGTAATCTTGATGATACTGGGCTAGCCTGCTTCCGGGTCTTTACGTTGAGCGCCAGATTGTAGCGGGTACAATTGAAATGCCAGAGGGAAGGTAAACAAGGAGTTTATTCCCGTTCACAGTGTATGTTAACTAGGTACAATGGTAAATAAAACTATACGGTACGTTCCCAACTAGTTCGCGACGCGTGGTGCGTCGCGAAACAAGTAGGATGCGTCACCGCGGGGCGCGAAGGTAGGGGGGCGTCTAAACTAGGCGAGCTCTTCCAATGCGTGGAAACAGCGGCGCGCTAGCGCAGACTGACCGCTCGGGAACTCAGATGTCGCTACGCCCCCGCAAGGGGGCGTGGCTAGCGGAACCGGGGCATAGCCCCCTGTCCGCGGATGATTCACGGTGGCCCATTAATATGGGCCCCTCATCTGGGCGGCCTGATGCGGCCTAAGGATGTTGGGCCCGCGTGAGCAGCCGCGGGCCCTGTGATAGGGTATCTGAGATTGTTTCTGTAGTCGCGCCGCGACACTGTTACACAGTATCGCTTCTTCACGACATCTCGGCGGTCTGTCCCCGCCAGGTGAGACCCCCAGTTACCTGGGGGAGGCCCGGCGAGGACGACCAGCGACGAGATGGCGACTTTATGGCGCTTCTACAGGTCAATGTAGCCTATACCCGACCCACTTATCAGAGCTAGCCAAACCATGACCCGGGTAATAGGCGGAATATGAGTGTGAGAGCGGCATAGTACCGACCTCTCGACCTGACCGCTCGACACCGCGTCGGCTCCTTATATACGCGAGGTGGCCTACGTTGTGTGCGTGAGTGTCGTCCTGACACAGCAGTGTTGTGTGGCGCGTAGCTGTAGACGTTCGGTGGTGCTACAGTAGTAAAATGTTATCAGAACATTTAGCGATACTCAATTACACAGATAGAGAAAAACTTCTAGAAATTTTGTCATGATGATAATTTATCCCTCGTAAGTATTTACTTTTGTATATTTACATAGGTTTAGTTTTAGATATTAATGTACCAATACCAATATGCTTTTTCTCATAGTTGCTAATAGATTATTTTATATCAGATTAACTTAAAATTTTTAGTGTTCCAATTTAATTCAGATGTAAAGTGATGGCCTGAAACACAGGTTTAAATTAACCTAGATCGGGCGGGTCGCTACCAAATATTGTAATTCCGAACCATCAATACTTGCACTTGTATTAAACTTATTTTAGTTTTAGTTTATTTTTAGGCATTATACATGTTTTAGAAATCTTACTTTTGACTAGATGTATGTAAAACCTAGAATAAGTTTGTCATTGTTAGGAGTAAATAAAGAATTTATTATTATTATTTATTATAATTATCTCATACTAATTCATCTACTTCGGCTAATGAAATGAAAGCTTTGCTGGGTCTTCTCCTACAATCAGCTGCTATAAAAAGTAATCATTTGCCTCCAAGAACGTTATTTGACACCAGATGTAGCGGCAACGTTTTCAAGGCGTGTATGCGTGCTGAGAGATTTGATTTCCTGCTAAGATGTAGGTTCGACAATAGAGCTACAAGACAAGAAAGAAGGGAATCAGATAAGTTTGCGCCAATAAGAGAACTCTGGGAAAAGTTTTTTGAAAACTGTAAAAAATTGTATAAACCGAGTTCTTATTTGACAATAGATGAACAATTAGTTGGGTTCCGAGGTCGCTGCCCGTTTCGAATGTATATGTCGCAGGGATATGAGGAAAACAGGGAATTGATCAAATCTCTAAGCGATTTGATCAAATCACGGAGGATGTTAAAATAATAACACGTTTTTATCATTTCCCTAAGCAAATCTGGTGATTTGACCAATCCCATTCCCAATAAAGAAATCTAGTGATTTGAACAAATCTCAAAATTGGTTCAGTGAAATGACAAAAATAACTTTTCCGTGGTAATTTAAAGGTTTATTTTGTACTAGCAACCCACCCCGGCTTCGCACACAAAATGTAATATAGATCTCAAAAATCACAACTAGAACATAATTATTTGAAAAAGAGAAACAAAAATGTATTAAAAAATAGAAAAACGTAACGTATGATATGCCTATTTGTAATATTCACTTATTAAAACACGTAGCAGATTTGTGGCAACGTGAATTACACAGAACATTATTTTTCTTACAGGCACATTTGTTCGTTTTGCATCGTACTTTGGACTCTTGACAAGAACACTGCTTGAATCCTTGTCCTCCAAATAAAGATAATTTTCCTGCAATTTCACGCAAACTCAGCGTTGTGGATGGAACCGAATCGGTTAATGTAACTGGAGATAATTGAAGAGCGTTTCTTGGAAGCCAATCTCTTATGATACCAACTGAAGTACCGATTTGAAATAAATTGTTTTTCGTATCTAATACAATCCCTGTAATACTATTTGCATCTAGTGGACCTCTGTCTACTTTTGGTATATCAACCAAAACGGTGGAACCAACTAATACATCCTTGAATTTTTTCGAACAAGTTTCTTTCATTTTATCAGCAGATCTTTTTAAATTTTGTGAAGCATCTTCCCTTTGCTTTTTAATTTTCTCTTCTTTTTGGCATAATAAGCATAAAACTCCCGACCCATATCCTTCTTCGCTTGTCGTAATGCCACATATTGCATGCACGGAATTTCCGCAAATGTCACATGAATGAGCTCCTGTAGATTCTTGTCCACAAACAATACAAATCATTTCCTGTACTCTCACAACCGATTCACTTTCTGATACAACAGGTGGTTCAGCTAATAATTCATGTATTAAAATAGGTGAAGTCGAAGTGTTATCTTCATTTGATGCAATAGTTAGTTGTTCCTCAGAAGTTGTGGCGTTGTTATCAATTGATTCAGTAGCTAATACGTTTTGCTGTTTAAGAAGCTGATCCAGATCCTCTTCAGTAACTAACTTGTCAAGTAATTCTGTTGAAATATGAGTAGATCGGAGTCCTGTTTTTGGTTCTGTTCCAAATAACGCCTTGTAAGGTTAACGCTTAATGGTACGATGAAAGGAGGAATTCTTTTGAAATTGAACAAAATAACAGCCGATTGCCCAATTTTTACTGTCATTGTCAATTAACCAAGCCCGTAACATCGCTTCGACATCTTGGTTTGCACGCTCAACTGACCCTTGACTCGCTGGATGTCTAGGCCTACCATTCATAATTTTGCATGTTGGCCACATGGCAGTTAATTCTTGAATGATTGCAGCAGTAAACTCACGGCCATTGTCACTTTATAGTATATGGGGACAACCGACTTCCAGGAAAATTTTTAAAAGTTCCATTGCTACTTCAGCTGCTCTTTTTGAAATCAATGGTCGCAAAAAACTGAATTTTGTTGCGTGATCTTGATAATGTAATAGCCATTTATAATTCCTGTCGGGGGTTGACTGTAGGTCAATCAAATCAACCTGGCCGCGATGGTTAAAATCATTAGACACAATCGGGCAAACAACAATACCTTTTCTTGGGAATTTCTTTTTAGATTGACATACCGTACAGAGTTTCAAAAATTCTAATACAACAGAAGTGGGAATTAAATATCTGGATTTCAAATAGTACAGCATTTTATCTCTGCCACCGTGGCCCGTCGCTTGATGGGTTTCACAAAGTATGGCATAAAATTCATTTGGAGTCACTATCTTAACCACTGAGTCAGAAGCAAACTTTCTTTTTAATATCAAAAACTTGGTTGTACCTACCTCCATTACATCATATTTGTTACCGTAATAATATTGCTTGTTTGTTCTCTTAAGATTCAGTACTGGAGCTGATTTAAATTGTTCAATCGCTGTAATCGCTTCTTCTACCCTCTCTTGAGTCCATAACGGTTTTTCCTTATCATGCCGCCCCTCTACAATCGTCTTAATAGCTTCATTAAACTGTTCCTCACACACAAACTCAGTACGAGGCTGATTTTGTTCCGTATTCAAAGCCATTCTCTATAATTTTCGTAAAATTATACTCAAAAGTGCGTGCGTCCGTCTCCCATAGTGTTTAGAACCAACTAAGACCACGTGCGGGCGGCCGCGGGTGAGTGCGGGGTGGAGCAGGGGGCGCGGTAACTGACAAGCAAGCGCGAGCGCGACGTAAACAAGAACTGGACATGTTTTATTATCTTTTCACTGAACCAATTTTGAGATTTGTTCAAATCACTAGATTTCTTTATTGGGATTTGTCAAATCACCAGATTTGCTTAGGGAAATAATAAAAACGTGTTATTATTTTAACATCCTCCGTGATTTGATCAAATCGCTTAGAGATTTGATCAATTCCCTGTTTTCCTCATATCCCTGCGACATATATACCAAATAAGCCAAATAAATATGGCATCAAGATTGTTATGATCGCAGATTCTAATTCAAAATATGTTTATAATGCTGCGCCATATTTGGGTAAAGGAACAATGTGCAGCGAAAACACGCCTCTGGCCACATATTTCGTAAAACAACTTTGTGAGCTTGATTACGGGATAAACAGAAACATAACAATTGACAACTGGTTCACGTCCGTGCCACTCGCTTCAGAACTACTGAAACCTCCTTACAAACTAACAATTGTTGGCACATTACGCAGTAATAAACGAGATCAGGAGATGAAGAACCCAAAAACAAGGAATATCGGCACTTCAATGTTTGCCTTCGATGCTGAGAAAACCCTGGTCACCTATAAACCGAAGTCCAACAAAGTGGTTTTTCTTCTTTCGACAGTGCACGATCAGCCGGACATTAACTCAAGCACAAAAAAGCCCGAAATAATACATTTCTACAACAGTACCAAAGGAGCCGTTGACACTGACGACCAGATGTGTTCTGCAATAAGCTGCAATCGCAAAACCAATAGATGGCCTCAATGCATATTTTATAATATGCTGAACTTATCTAGTATCAATGCGTATATTATTTACGTATCGAACATGGTACGACAAAAACCACTGAAACGCAGAGCATTGGTGCAAAAATTGGCCGACGATCTCATTGAGCCGTGGTTGCGGGAACAGCAGGCACTCGATCTCAATAGGATTTGGAATTTGGAATCGAGATCTTGTCATTTGGCACTCTTGAGTGAAACACTAGCTCACGATTGGAATCGTGTTAGGTGGATTTTTTAGGAACTAAATGAAATTGAGTATCCTCGATTGTATAAAATTTTAGCACTCTTGACTAGATTTTGACATTGACGTATCGAGTTAGGAATTGAGTTTGGGATCGAAGTTAGACAGTTTTAAAGAGTTTACTTTTTTGTGTTCGAGTGTTACAATAATTGAGATTATATTAAAAATAATGGCACGACTGGCGCTTATATTTGATATTTTAGAAAGTTCCCATAATGTAAATAACAGGAGGAGGCGAGATTTAAGGAGGATGGCGCGTTATGCTGATAATGCTTTTGCCATGACTGATGTCGAATTTAAACAAAACTATAGGCTAAGTAAGGAACTATTCGAAGTTTTACATAACGAATTACAACCCTTATTGCCAAGGCCTACTCGTCGTAGCGACATAACTACACGTTATAAGGTACGTAAATAGTTTCATGAAGGTATAAATTTATTCCATGTAAATCTTGCTATTTCTCTAACCAATTCTTTCATTTTTAGGTTTTAGTGGCACTGTCTTTTTACGCTACTGGAAGCTATCAGCGTTTGGTGGGAGGTACGCAAGGGACGATGATGTCCCAACAATCGGTGTCACGAGCCCTATCTGAAATAACAAACGCCCTCAATGCAGAAACAATTGTCAACAAATGGCTTAAATTCCCACAAACACGACAAGAAAGGGATCATATTAAACGAAGGTATCAATTTATAGTTTTCTTACCCTTATCCCTTATCATTGTTGTGTTTTTACATTAATGGTAAATGTTATTCGCTTTATTATCTTGGCATATGAATACTAAGGATTTAACAATAACAAATATTTGCATTTATTCCAGATTTTACGAAAAGTTCAAAATCCCCTCGGTTATAGGTGCTATTGATGGTACTCACGTAGCAATTATACGGCCAGCACAAAATGAGGAGCGATTTTATAATAGAAAAGGTTTCCACTCTAGGAATGTTTTGATTGTGAGTTATTATAGATAGAAAAATTGCGTAACATATACATTTACACATCTTAATAATGTAACCAAATTATTTATAATTAATCTATATTTAGCCAACAGTAAACTAATGTGTTTACTATTCTTTGTAGATTTGTGATGCAGACTTGAACATTTTAAGTGTGGATTCATCATTCGGGGGTGCCACACATGACAGTTTTATTTTTAACCAGCACCCTGTCAAAGCTCATTTGATAAGTTTAATAAGTACACAGGAACAAGTTTACTTACTTGGTAAGTCTATTAAAATCATCAATATTTATTTGTTACATACATTTATGTTGCAATATATTAAGTAATAAATATTATATTTTATAGGTGACTCGGGCTATCCTCAAAGAGAGCACCTAATGACACCTATAGTGGATGCTCCTGTAGGGTCACCTGAAGAGTATTACACGCAATTACATTGTGTGGCACGCAATACAGTAGAGCGTACTATAGGGGTGCTCAAGAATAGGTGGCGGTGTCTTCTGGGCCACAGAGTTCTGCATTATCATCCTGATAAAGCTGCCAAAATTATAAACGCCTGTTGTGTTTTGCACAACATTTGCAACCAGGCACGTCTGACTCAGGATGATAGTCAAGACACCATACCGCCAACTGCAGAAGAGCCTAATAGCAACTCTCAGGAAGCCAACCAACAGGATGCTCCAGCTGCAGAGTTGACTAGGGGTAATGCAGCTCGTTCACGTTTGGTGCATGAGCTCTGGGCTGCAAGGCATCTTTTTTAATTTATTATAATATAATTAAACTCATATTAATGTTACAATTGTGTTTAATTTTTTGTACTGTTAGAACAACATAATATTTATCCTCATCTAAGCCTCTGCCAACAAACATTAAGAGCAAGAGTATTTCTCGTTGAAAATAGTTATAACAATTAATAAATATATTTTAATAATTCTAAGTCTAGGCCTTAGCTAACAATATTTAGTTAAATATCACACCTATTTCTCTTTGAAAATATTTAACCTAAAAAATATATTTTAATTCTAAGTATTGACCTCAGCTACCATTTAGTTAAAAATCACAGTATTTCTCTTTGTAAATAATAATACTATAAGTAACAATAAAAAAATATCTTTCAATTCTAAGTCTTGGCCTCAGCTAACAACAATTAGTTATCAGTCTTATTATTTCTCTGTGTAAATAAATAATAATAACAATAAAAACCTTACATACTGTAAGTTTAAAGCATAACTAATGTTATAACAATGATATAAATTGGAAAAATATTTTTACTAATTAATATTATTAATGTCTGTTGGCATCAGCACCCATAGCTTGAGCAATAATTTGGGCTGCTTCTGTAACGGCTGTTGCTAAATTGTTTATAGCAGTAGCAACCAAAGAAACACTGTCTACAGCCTCTCTCAAGGCCGCTGCTGTGACTGTTTCGGCTTCCACTCGTTGCCTCTCTATGGCAGCAAATTCATTCCTGTCTTGGTTCAATGTTGAACGACTTTGCCTTTCCCGAGAACGGTGTCTGCTGGTTGATTGCGGTATTGGACTACGCTCGCGGTCTTGTTGTGAGACACGGGATGTTGTGTGCACTGGGGAAAAAGCAATTGATAATATTAGACTTAATATACTGTCATGCCTATAATCACAGAGGTAGGCAGACGCAACACAAATGAATGTCCAACCTAAGAAATTGAACCCAGCGACCCATGGTTTCAACCGCATCAATGAGATAGTATTATTTTACTCCTAGAAATGAGTAAAGGTAGGTTTTTATTATTGATTGTGGACAATGGTAATTTAAAACAGTAGTATTTTTCACATACCTGTCACAGTATCTGCTGTCTGCACAGCAGAATCAGGCACCAATATTTCCTGATTCCTAAAGTTCTCCTCCTCTGTTGGCATAACTTCATAAGTGTGGGTTTCCAACTCAATGTTTTGATTTGTAATCTACAATCAATAAAAAATAATTAATGTGTGTAATTTAACAACCCTAGTTACAATATATAACTGTCAATTGGTAAAGATAATAACAGAATGAAAATAATATACAAGGTAGGTACATATTATTTAACAATAATTAAAATAAATCAAATTGATCTGTCAGTAAAAGAAATTTGAACAAAAAAATAAATTCTCCTTTAAAAATAATATTTATGTAGGTACAATTTAGATTCCAGTCTACCACACTAATGATAGATTAGATGCATGAGTTGTCACGCCATCGAAAATGCAAGGGATAATTTTAATTTGGAATATAAATGTACAAACTTACTGCTGGCAAAGGAGCATTGATGTTTGATCTTGGGAAAAGGTTGAGGGCAACATGGCTATCTCCTACAGCAAATTCCAGGCCTCCCATCACAGCAACTAATCGCTGGTCAATAGGCGTCAAAGAGGGCAAAGCTTCTGCGGGACCACCGCCTGTACGCCTCATTGACTGTGCATGCTGTCCACATATCTTTTTTAGAGCACACTTTTTATCAGCCCAATACTAAAAATTAGAAATTAGCTTAATATAAGAATGTATTATATTAATGAATAAAAATTTGATTGTTTGTACAATCACAATAGGTACCTTCGCCCAGCTTTTTCCATCTTTTTGGGCACCGCCTAGCGCATTAAGACTTAAAGCCACCTCTTCCCATTTTCTTTTTGTAACTTGTTTGGCATGGGCGGTGCGCAGGTGACCCTTTGCTATCCCTGGATTCTGCCCTAAGAAATCGGCAAGAACCTCCAGTTGTTGATACGTGGGCCTACTCATCCTTCTCTCCTGGTAAAACAAGAAAACTTTTCTAAGTAGGTACTGACTGGTAATAGCGTTGTGTTACTTACATGGTTTTAGATAATGTATTTAATGAAGTTTATTAACTTACTTTCCGTCGTAGTCTCCAGCAGTAATACGCACTCGAAACTCAATTCCTTTTCTTTGTACACAAACACTGCACCAGTACAAAGATTTTACGAAATATTATGTACACAAAATTGAATTTCGAACTAAAGTGCGCGGGTTTTTTTTTTCTCACTACAGTTTAGACAATGACAGCGCACTTATTCTGCCGTAACGGAACACTCTTTTTATATTATTCTTGAAAAATACTGTTCCAGTTTAATTATAAGAGACCATTCAATATGTATGTAATAATTTATAATAAAAGACATATTTAAAGCTAGTAAAAAAAAAAATTGACGAGTTAATTAATTTATTGTATTTTGGTAGATCATATTTTGTCATCTATGGCCACACCGATTCTAGATCGTGTATTCGATTTCAATTTCAATCCAATATGATACCCGATTTGTTCAAGAGTACCCATAACTTTCAGATTGGAATTGAAACTGTTTCGAGTTCGTGTTAGCTTGAGATTGGGATTGATTTCCAGAGTAAGCCTGCAGTACAATACCGTAACTTTGAGAAAGAATATCAAGGCCAGTATCCAAGATATCCTGAAAATTCAAAATTTTGGCGTTGGTACTTCTCAAGCACAGGCAAATAAACGAAAAATTTGCGCATTTTGCCCATACCAGAAGCACAGGATGACCAAAGTGTCATGCCACTCCTGCGGGAAGGCCATTTGCGGCGAGCATACCATTCCTGTCTGCTTAGACTGCGAGGAATAACATTTTAAATGTCTTATAACTTTTAAAAAACCATAACATAATTGCTCTCATGTTACCTACTTTTTAATTAATAAATGTCATTTTAAGTAAAAATATCGTCGTTTCATTTTGTTAGTCAAAATGACTACTGTTTAGTGACTGTGTAACTCGAAAATATGTTTAGTGATCTAGGGTTAAAGAATACTGTGGACGGATGAATCCAAATTTACCAAAGATGGGATTCTCAATCTACACAATTTGCACCACTGGACAACGTAAACCCACGTGTTATAAGACAGAAATCTTTTCAAAGAAGGTTTAGTGTAAACGTTTGGGCAGGAGTGATTGGGAATCAGGTAATTGGACCGCATTACCTGCCCGATAATCTCAATGGCGACTGACTACTTGGAATTCCTACAAAATAACCTGCCCGAATTAGTGGCCGAGGTGCCCGCATTTAATGAACGAGCTTTTCTTGCCGATTCAAGTTGTAACTTATATAAGTCTCTTTTGAATGCAATTTCTTCTTCCAAAAATTTATTTTTTAAATCTCCGGTTACAATTTTTTTTTTTTATCCTTTGAAATCCTGTACACAATGTGGCCACAACTGCAGACTGTTGTTGGTTCTGTTCTTTAAGTATAGGCCTACGCCTTTTCCAAAGAGGAGTTGTAGGCAACTCAGAACATGAGAGTGTGTTTGCTTCCTTATTTTCGTCTTCTTTTACTTCATTTATGGACTTATTCTGAAAACAAACAAATCGGTTTAAAGTACAAGAAAACATTTAATTGTAAATGAAGTTATGGTGTAAAGTAACAAACAAACAGATAGACGAGTCCTTTCACAATTATTATCTTAGTAAATTACTGCAAAAGTTTGTAAATATGTAATAAATCTGCCTTAAAATAATAATAAGTACTCACTGTAACTATTTAGTTCAGCATCCAAAATTATAGTCTGCAATTCTTCATCAACTACTTCTAAATTTGTGACCTTCATGTCAATTGGTATGGTGATGAGTGAATCCGAATCTGAAACATCAGCAATACCACTCACTGAAGCCTCGACCCATTAAATCACCGACTTGTTCGAGTATTGGGTTTGTTTTTGAAGTAGATGGTCTTCCACCCGTTCCAGTGGTACAACTCCTGTTTGTTGAGTTGTAAATTTTTTCATCACTTTTTAATTTCTCCCAGACCCTCATTAGAGCATCTTTACTCCTAAAATAAAAAATAGAGAAGTATAGTTTACACATGGATAAAAAAAAAAAAAATACATTCATATTGATAAAATAAGACTTTGGTTTGTACATATTTAATTATGACTAACCTGTACATGTTTCCCGTTGAATTATATTGGGTACAGAGGTTTATCCAAGCTTCGTTCTTGGCTTGATTGGTGGTACCATCAGTTCTTATATTTAAAATATTTTTTCTGTATGCATACACCAATTTCACCAGCTTGTCTTTCTCATCAATTGTGAAATTTTGACTACGCTTCCTCTTTTCTGCCATTATAATACACCGTTACGACAATTACTTAACGTCTAGATTTAGTTGGTCAAAAGTGTCACGAAAATATTGGTAACATAACACGCAACGCAGACGCACCCTCACAAATCAACAAACTACAGCAACAAACAATCAAATCTCACGTCAGTACGTCACAAAAGAAAGAAGTGTCAGAACCACAGATAACACACGCAGTTTCGTAATGTTTAAATAGAGTAAATAAGCCAATAGAAAATATGAAATCAATTAAAAATATGAATGAAATAATATTTATTATTGCTATCAAAACATCTTTAGAGAATTTCATATAAAACTATCTTGTTTCAAAGTATCGATAAGTTCAAAGACGAATCAGTCACTACTATCGAAAACAAAACTTCACTTAGTTGTGTCCCATAGCTAAGTGATAAAAATGATGATGAAACGAAATTTAATTTAGGGGATAGTTTGGGAGAGCTTTTAAGTTAAGGGTCACATCTCGTACATGGTAGTTTAGGGGATGTCGGTGAAAACGGGCATTAATCTCATACTTATTCAAGTATCTCAGTAGGAGTGATGTTACATCATTCTGTCCCTTTTTTCCCCTCTGTATCTAAGTAGCTATTCATAACGACTTGATTATTTCCAACAATATGGATCCCATCCATAGTTGACGACAGTAAAAGACATTACTTGTCCGAATATGGGGTAAAAGGAGATTCTGCATATAATCAAAGGTTAAGCAGACAGTTTTACCTGCTGAGCCTTTGGTTTTTCCATTCGTCTAATCTCATTAAATTTTTCTACTTTTGCCACATGTAATTTATGTTCATTTTTAAGTATGACTTAAGTTTCATCTAAAGCAGCCAGTTTATTTTTTAGTCTGTAGGAATCGCATGTTGCACATGTATCAGTTCGGGGTAAGCCAAACTTCAGATTAAATTCATTCTTAAAAACTGAACCACTACATATGAAACCTGAATTTGATGACTTTTCAAAAATAAATTATACATCTTATTGACTGATAACTCTTCATCCAAATATCTGCAGTTAGAAAACTCAAACTCAAATCATTTATTTCAAATAAATCGTCATTCTGAAAGATGAAGCTAGTTGCCCATTCCAAAGCGTAGTAGGTTCCTATGGAGAAGAACGGACAAGAAACTCCATGGATACTCTTTTAAAACAAAATATTGTTACAAAATATGGGTTACATCATTCATGTTGAAGTTATACATGTGAGAACAATGTAGAAAGGCGTGCACGTTAGAAGCGTCCGTAATAGAAACAATTCAAAAATTAAAATAAGCCGTGGCAGCTAAGAGATGACCAGTCCCAACTGACGGCGCCCGTTCACGAACATGACGCATGGATTAGGATTCTCTCTCAGGGAATAATGTGATTGCCTTGTCCTGAATGATTTGATGTGACTACGGGTTAAATGTAAAAAAACTTCTTCAGGTGTTTTCTTATATCTGCTTGACTTGTGTGAACCTCGCATGTCTTTTGGTGTCAAAACATTAACAGCCCTTGTTACCTTCTAATACGACCTTTTTTAATACCATGAATGGTATAGAAAGCAGTAAGGCATACTGGTATTTCTTGTACTCCTATACGAATTTTAAAGCAATAAGTGTGTTGGTAGGTCTGTTTTAGATCTATGGCAACACAGAGGCCAGAGTTGTCACTGCTCTAGGTAGTCTATGTTAGAGAAGACAATGGGTAAGAGAAACTTTAAGTGTTTAATTACAATTACAAAATACAACATTAACTCAACATGATGTCAGGTTTGGTGTCACCAATGCTCTACGAAGGGAATCTAGCGGAAAACTTTAAACAGTGGAGCCAAAGGCTCAAAATCTATAATTATGGCGGCGAACGAGTTTTACAAAACATCGTCAAAAAGAAAAATTGCAATTTTATTGAATCTTATCGGGAGCAAACGAAACAAAATATTTACAACACCTTTAGCAGCGTGAAATCAGACGGAGAAGAGACCTTTGACCAAGTTCTGGAAAAATTCACCAACCATTTCTCGTCGAGAAAAAAATTGTCAATTCTTAGAAACGCCATTTTGTTTCATTCTGAAGCAAAATGGCGGAGAACGATTAGACGAATATTTCACGAAACTCATAAATTTAGGAATGCAGTGCGAGTTTTGGGCTTTGCAAGAGGCATTAATTTCAACAAAAATAATTTCCGGATTAGATCGCCAATACGACGATCTGAAAACAAGATTGATTTCTGAAGCTTCGAGACTATATATTAAAGGTGAACAACCAGGTGAATCAGAAGTTCTAATTGCACAGAAAAGTCAAATTTAAAAAATGCATACCTTTAAAAACTGCAGGAACTGCGGCCAAACTCATGGACTAAATAAATGTCCAGCATATGGAAAAACTTGTTTTAACTGCAACAAAAACAACTATTTTGTCAGCATGTGTATGAAGAAAAGGGTGCATGTTTTACATGAAGATCCAAATGCATCAGACAAAGCCATTGAATAACCCAGCGATCACTTCTTTATCGGACTGACCAGTGTTAATCGGGAAATGAAATTACCCAGGATTTTTACATTAACAACCAACTAATCAATGTAAAATTGGACGCAGGGGCAGGTTGCAATGTCATAAGTAAGGAGGTATGTAATAAAATTGATCTCTTTAAGGATAAAATTAAACAGTGCAGTAAAAAAGTAGTTAAATTAGATGGTAAAAGTATTGATGTTTACGGTACTTGCAAATTATTGATCAGACATCCGAACAATAAAACACATACATGACGGAATTTGTAATTTTAAAGGGTTCGGCTCCCACCCTACTGGGCTGTAAAACGTGTATGGATTGTGGTTTTATTAGTGCTAATCAGCAATTAGTAAATGATCACAGAGTACTGCTTGATGACAGTAAAATGACAAATTTCTAATAATCTTTTGGATATCATTGGTATTTCCACTCATGACGGCAGCTCCGTCGTAGCTCTGACCAATTAACTTATTTTTATCAATACTTAAAGAATCAAGCTCCTTCATGATTTCAGCCGCTATTAATTCTGCTGTATAGCCTTTAGGTTGTATAAACTTCAAAAATCTTTCATTTATTTTACCGTCATGTAAATACCTAATAATCAATACTAGCTGCTGAATAGTAGACCAATCAGTCGATTCGTCTGCCTGAATTGCAACAAACTCTGCATTTTTAATTTGTATCTGTATTTCTGATCTGCAAACTTCGTAAATAGCATCTAAAATGTCCTTCTGAATGGTTTTAGACGTACCTTTAAAAACGGAACTGCTGAATAAATGCTGTTTCATAGCCAAATCCATCTCTGACACGAAATCAACCAAACCTCTATAGATTCCGGGATTCAAGGATTCCGTAGATTCATCATGCCCACGTAAAGCAACTTGAAATGCACTACAAAACACCACACAATCTATTAAACGCCGTAAAATATATCGATTTTCATCAACGCGTTAATTGAACTCTCTAATAGATTTTCGATACGCAGAATCGAGCACCTTACGAATATCTTGTCGGCCGATACATGCCAATTGTACTTCACATAACATACATATGAAATATATACAACACAATACAATACATAACATAAGAAATCGACATCGCGAATGTTTTTTCACTTTTATTGAAAGATACGCTAAATCGTCAACGTCTCCAAACACGAGACACAGGAAACAAAATAATTTGTTGCTTTCTTTACATCCACACCACCAAGATGTTTTGAAATATTGTTCAGATTTAAATACACGCGTAAAAGATTTAGGTTTCGTAACACATTTTTGATTAAGTGCAATGTTGGGACGTGTTAGTTTAGTTTTTAGTTCGAGACGCATTTCGAGAGTCTTTTTTACAATGTGTTTTAACAGTCCATGCCAAATTCGGGTCAATTCGACGATGAATTGTCCACCACAAGTGGCAGTGGATCGTCATTTAAATACATGTCAACTTCCTTGACAGCCTTCGAAAAAGGAGTTCCAATTGTATGGTTGGTGATAATAATACAATCTAAAATATTAAATAGCGAGTACTTGTCTCTTCCCCCTGTTGTTTCTACCGGAGGAACTGGTTGAAGAGGTCCCGTGGAGGTGTTTTTAGAAATTTGGCATTGCACCATTCCTATGAGCTTACTTTTAGTCGAAGCGCCCGTTGTCTGGTCTTCAAAAGCCTTTAATTTGAACCTTGGATCCAAAAGAAGGCAGAGAGAAAATGATCAACTTATCTCAATATTTTTAAATCTTTCCTCCAGTCCTTTCTTTCATCACAGAGGACACTGTTACGCATCAATAAATAAAGGCTTTCAGCCAAACATCTGGTATAGACGACCACTGAACCGGCTGTGACATAATTTTGACCACTCACAGGGCGCGTGATTTCTTCGAATGGTCGTAATACTAGGCAAAGCTCTCTAAATGCCTTCCATTCCTCGGATGTTATTATTGGAAGATCTTTATTTATTACCGCCATACCACACCGCACACATCACTGCTATAGCACGCGGAGGTTCTTCGAATTCGACAAATCTTTCCAACATGAAAAATATGGAGTTCCACCTGGTTTGGAATTCTTGCTTCAATCGTCTCGGCGAGAGTCCTTGATCCACCAAAGATTTTGTTAGTTTATCCGCAGCGGTGGTGCTCTGCTTAAAATAACACACTATCACCTTGACCTTAATAATAGATGAGTCCGATTACGTGAAACATCCATAGTGCTTTAACTGCAGGATTTCTTCCATTGCCTTGCATGGAAGACGCGTTATCCGTGACGGAAAAGTTATTTTTTCTAAAAATGCCCCATTCATCACAGATACGCTTTATCTCGGCAGTGTGGTTTCCAAAGGATTTGCAGCACTCCAGCAACACATTTTGTATTTTGAAGTCACTATTAATATAATGCCCCGTAACAGCTACATATATAGCTATCTGTAGAGGTGGATGTCCACAAATCGGTACTTATACAGGTAGTTTCGGCTTCTGCAGCTACTTTATTGTGAATGCTCATTTTGTATTTGTGGTAATGTGTCGGAAGCATGCTGTTACTTATCGTTTTGCGTGTCGGTAAAACATACCCTGGGATCCACCTTGAATACTTCCTGAACGACCTTTCTTCCACTAAGGAAAACGGTGGAAAGCAACAATGAACAGATTCAATAAATCGGCATCAATAAGTTTTTTCTGTGCCGCTGAGATTTTTTTTAGGATGTATGCATCCATTTACCGTTGCCTCTTCTTCGGAGGAAAGGCAATGGATGGTGCCGCAGGTGGAAGTTCATGCTGCGTGCTCGTAGATGGTACGGCATCAGCCACGCGCACATTACTAGATGGATTTTGAGAAGCTTGCAAAGAGTCTGGTGGTTGAGGTGAGTTATTAACATTTTTTTACGTCACACCTGGCCATAATGTGAGTTTTACCGCACGCTACGCGTACAGCAAAACTCGCATTGTGGCTAGGTGAAGACGTAAAATTGTGTACTCACCACGGGCAATAAAAAAGAAAGCCCTCTATCGCATATTTATAACCCTCGCCTGCGGCTCGGGTCACAAATATCTGCGATTTCGGGCTTTCTTTCCTTTACAGCCCTTAGTAAGTAATGTACTATTATTCAACATACGCAGATACGTGTTTTGATTTTAAATAGGCTGTAAGAATGCCTGTAGAGCTTTTGAAACTAAATAAAGTTTTACATATTGTAAAGTATAGACATCTGTGTCGAGTTTTTAATCTATGATCATCTGTCAAAACCTACTGTACTACTGTAGTCCTGCTCTAAATAAATTACCGCTTACTTATTTCCTAATGAAAGTCTTATTCAAAAACCCCAACGTTACATGGTGTCAGAAGTGATAATAAAGTGTTCAAGAAAAGGAAATAATAGTGAAAAAGTTGTAAAATGGCTACGAACGACGCAGTATCTGGAATAAAGCCGCCAGCTAACCTAAAAATTGACTCTGACAAATCAACGAGCTGGAAAAAATGGCTACAACAGTTTGAACGGTATGCTGATGCCATTCAACTAGAGAAAAAGCCAGCCGAGGTCCAGGCAGCAACATTCATGGCCGTGATAGGCCCTGATGCGATCGAAATCTGCAACGGTTTCAATCTCAGCGACGCAGACAAAAATAACCTGCTAATAATCAAAGATAGGTTTAAAGAGTATTTTGCGCCAAAAACAAATGTATCCTTCGAAAGATATATATTTTTCAAGATTGAACAAAATGAAGATGAACAATTCGAGTTTTTTACCAGAATAAAAACTCAAGCAAGTAAATGTGAATTCGCCAATTTACTCGACGAAATGTTGAAAGACAAGATAGTATTTGGAATTCGATCTAATCAAGTAAAAGAGAAATTATTGACAGACTGGAACAAGCTTCCAAACAACTGGATGAGTTCGAAGGTAAAAATAAAACAGATAACGTCTTAGTGGTGAAAAATAAATATACAAAAAGAGAACAACACGAGAATTTGGACTGCAGAAGGTATAGTACAAACCATAAACGTAGAGAATGCCCAGCTTTTAACAAACCATGCACTAAGTGCAACAGAAATGGCCATTTTGCTAAAATGTGCAGAACTAAGAAGAAACATGATACTAAACAGAAAAATAGAGTGAATACGTTAGAAGAAAGCTCAAATTCTGGTGATGATGTATACATATCTGCTGTAAGTACCGGAGAAAAGAAAAACTGGACAGAAAAAATACAAGTTGGCAACGTGAAGTTTACAGTAAAACTAGATACAGGAGCAGAATGCAATGTATTACCGAGACACTTGATGGACAAAACAAAGGCAAGTCTGAAATCAAGCCGAACAAGAAATTTAATAAGCTATACAGAAGATAAAATGGCAGTTCTAGGCGAAGCAGAGCTACTATGTAAACTAAAAAATGCAGAAACAAACATTGTATTCAAAGTAGTGCAAGAAAAAGTTACTCCGATCCTAGGACTTGATACCTGTGAGAAATTGGGACTTATTGCGAGAATCAAAATATTGAAGGTAAGTCAATGTACAGATGATATATTCGTAGGTTTAGGCTGTTACAAGGATTATGAATATTATATCGACCTGATCGAGAACCCAAAACTCGAGATTAAACCATCAAGAAGAATTCCACATGCTTTAAGAGATGAGGTAAAGGAAGAACTTGACAGAATGGTGAAGTTAGATGTCATAAAACAGAAACAGAGCCTACTCCTGCTGTGAGTCCCATGGTAGTTGTCAGACAAAAAGGCAAAATAAGAATCTGCATAGATCCATCCGATGTAAACAAAAACATCCTGAGACGTCATTGTCCACTTACTAGTATAGAAGAGATTTCAGCTGACATCAAAGGCTCCAAATTCTTTGCATTATTAGATTGCACTAAAGGATTCTGGCAAATTAAATTATCAGAAAGAACACAAAAGATATTAACATTTGCTACCCCATGGGGAAGATTAAGAGGTTTATTTCATATTCCTTTAAGAGGCTCCCTTTCGGTGTATCGTCAGCACCTGAAATATTCCAAGAAATCTTAACAAAGTAAATTCAAAAACGTGAAAGTATCCATCGACGATATTTTTATACATGCAAAAAGTAGAGAAGAACTACACAAAACTGTTGGTGAAGTCGTACAAGTACTAAAGAAATCAGGCTTCAAACTTAACAAAAATAAGTGCATTTTTTAAGCAAAGAGACTAAAATTCCTAGGATACATTGTTTCAGCCAACGGACTAGAAGCAGACCCAGACAAAGTAGAAGCCATACAAGCAATGACAACGCCAACCAACAAAACAGAGCTACAGAGACTACTAGGAATGATCACATATCTAAACAAATTTATACCCAACATGTCAGATGTAACAAATCCACTAAGAGATTTGTTACATGGGAAATTCATCACGATGCTTCGTGATGAATTCAACAAAATAAAACAAGTACTACAGAGTCCTCCAGTATTGAGACTTTATGATGTAAACAAACCCGTAACTCTAACCGTAGATGCAAGTTCAAAAAATCTTGGAGCTGCACTTCTGCAAGAAGGACAACCAATAGCCTACGGAGCAAGAGCGTTGACCAAATCTGAACAGAATTATCCACAGATAGAGAAAGAAGCACATGCTATACTGTTTGGATGCAAGAAGTTCCATGAATATGTTTATGGTAAAGAACTCATTGGAATCAGACCACAAACCACTTGAGACAATTTTAAAGAAAAACATACAACCCGCTCCAGCAAGGATGCAACGCATAATGTTCAATCTATCACCATACTCACCAAAAGTCATATTTAAAAAGGGCACAGAAATACCCTTAGCAGACTTTCTTAGTCGAGACTGTGATGCATCTAACCTGAAATACGAACAAGAAGTAAAATTTGAAAGTTGCAGTTATACTACCTATGTCATTAGACGCTAAAGAAGAATTAATAAATGCGACAAAAGAAGATCCACATTTACAGTCACTTCTCAAGACAATAATACAAGGATTCCCTGAAAAAGTCAATGAACTAACTTCCTACCGAATTACAACATTATTTTAACTTTAAAGAAGAATTAAGCTATCTCAAAGGAATTATTTTCAAAGGTGATAAAATTGTAGTGCCAAAATCACAAATTCCTAAAATGTTAAAAAACATTCACCAAGGACATCTAGGGATACAAAGCTGCTTAAGAAGAGCCCGACAATTCCCTTACTGGAAAGGACAATGCGATGATATTACAAAACTAGTCAAAGGTTGCTGTCTGTGAAAAAACAAAGAAATAACATCAAAGATGCTAGTCAAAAAGATCCCTACACTTCCATGGCAAATAGTTGCATCAGATTTATTTGAATTGAAAGGAAAAACTTACATAGTAATTTGTGACAGTTACTCTGGATATTTAGATTTTCAACAGCTAAAAGGTCAGTAACCATATGAAGTAATTGAACAACATAAAAGATGGTTTTCTGTACATGGAGTACCAGAAGAGCTACAAAGCGACAACGGAACACAATATATGTCGAGAGAATTCAAGATCTTCCAAAAAGAGTGGAGATTTAACCACGTCACATCCAGTCCACATCACCATCAAGGCAATGGGCTTGCTGAAAAAGCAGTTCAAACAGCAAAGAACATAATAAGAAAATGCAGCATCGACAAGTCAGATGTTCAACTTGCTTTATTAAACTGGAGAAATACACCACGAAACGATCATTTAGGTTCACCTAACCAACGTCTTTTTAGCAGAATTACTAGATCTCCTATACCTACAAGTGATAATAATCTAAAACCGAAAATAATGCAAGGAGTCACAGCCGAATTACAGCGATTAAGAGAGAAACAAACTAAATACAGTAATAAACACACTACAAGACCAGTCAATTTTCAAATCAATGATAAAGTCAGACACAAAGTTGCTCATCGACACTGGGAAGGGGCAAGAGTGGTATAAAAGCGTGAAGGTCTACCAAGATCAGTAATAATTCAAACAGATCAAGGCCAAATCTTACGAAGAAACTTCAGTGATCTGCACAAGACAGAAGCAGACATAACCAGCGATAGAGTTGTAGTACCTGAAACTAAATACACAGATGAACCAGCAGTACAACAGGTACCAGCTCAAGCTCAATCACCAGCCATTCCTAAGTCAATCCCAGCATCAACAAATTCATCACCAAGCACTTCCAATCATATGCAGAAGTCAAACCTGGCTCAACCAGCCACAGCACGATCATCAAGGTTTGGTAGAATAATTAAACCAATAAATAGACTTGATCTTTAATAATACTTAAACCGATATTATAATAACTTGTTATGTAAAACTAAAGAAAATTAATACTTATCTCAAGGTAATTAGAAGCTTAGTGATAATGATTAAAGTTACCTGGATTGAATAATAAGATAATCTCAAGATTGTAATGTATAATATAACTATCTTAAATTGTAATGCTAATGTCAAGTTTTTGTAAAAAAAGTTTTCAGTTTTTGTTTATTTACAAAGAAAGGGAGATGTGAAGTATAGACATCTGTGTCGAGTTTTTAATCTATGATCATCTGCCAAAACCTACTGTACTACTACTGTAGTCCTGCTCTAATAAATTTTACCGCTTACTTATTTCCTAATGAATGTCTTATTCAAGAACCCAAACGTTACACATTATGTATTTACATTGCATTTACGCTTTTTTTTTACATTGACCTTTTTTAGTTACATTATTTTTGTCAAAATATGTCCAAACACTGCCTGGCATTTTTATATCAAAATTATACCTAAAGTTAAATTATAATTCAGGAAAGTAGATACCTATTATTTACAATATTTATAAAGTACGTACACACACACTGTAACCGGCATAAATCCAAAATAAACTAGAGGAAGGGACAGCAATAGCGTCTGAAGCAGAAAACCGACCAAGCAAAAAACCGACCGACCGAGTAAAATATTGTTGCCACCTAATTGTTTTTATTGAGGTAACAACCCATGCATTCCTATATTTATGATTATTACTTATCTGTGACATGTTATTGAATATTAATACTCTGTGTGGTTCGCCACTCTATGGTTCGTCTCTCTCTATATACTTATCATACTCTATGGCTCTCAGCCTGTAATGATATGTATTTTTAGTTTTTCATCTCTCTTATTAATAAACGCATGAAAAGTATTCTCACTGAAAAGTGATTGCTTAGCGGCAATTCAGAGTGAACAGTTTGTTAATAAATATGAAAATAAGAAACTCGAGTCAAAGGCGCAGGCATTACTAATTGCCGGGGTGGCGGACTCCCACATTGATTATATGAAGGAAAATTTGGCATATCTTATGTGGAAAAGTTTAGAGGAAAATTTTATGAAAAAGAGTACTGTTGGGACTTTGTTTTTAAGGCGAAAATTATCGGAAATAAAGTATAATAAAAAGAAGGCTCTTCAAGACCACTTATTAGAGATTGAAGGAATATTCAATGAATTGGAAGGAGCTGTATCTGCTTTTTCTATGCTTTTTACTTTTTCTTGGTTACTAAATTTCTTTTCGTCAATTAAGTTTCTGTCATGTTCTATTTCTTCAATACTTTCCACATTCATTTTATTTGTAAGTTATTTTACAGATTTTCCTGTGTCTTCGTGATCATCAAATCTAGGAAAAAAAAAATAGTCTTCTCAGTATTTTTTCTTCGCTCATCAAAAACAACATTTCTTGCGATGACGATTGATCCTGTTTCATCATCATAGAGTTTATATCCGCCATTAGCATATCCTCCATTATCATCTTCTTACCTTTATCATCCAGCTGTTTTCTTAATTCCTAAGGTACATGATTATAAGCAGTACATCCAAAAAAAAAATTGACACATCAGGTTTCCTATTTTCCCATAGTTCACTAGGAATCTGCTTTTTTCCTGAAACTGGGCTTCGGTTTTATAATTATGAAGTTTTACCTATGTATAACCCTTTATAAGGCACAGAAAACTGCTAAGGGTATGGAAATAAAAAAATTATAAATATGATAACTAGAACCTCTTTATTAAGAATATGAGTTTTTTTTAATGTTTTTTTTTTAAACATGGTGTCCATTATTTGGCCAGAGCCTTACTAGGGCTTATGGAATTCGGCAAAGCATGGAACCACACACAAGGCAATTTCACAGCGGATGCACTGTATTTTGGATTTTTTGCTGTTTTCCTTGCTGCTGCAAGCTCTGCATCTTCGGTAACTTTCCAGTGGACCAGGTAGATGAGATCCTACATCTGTAAGCCGCAGATCGTCTGGGAGACCATACTTGGCTTTCTGTCGGCTATCAAGTTTTGGTTTCTTGCAAACAAATGATGGTAAGTTAGACACCCTCTTTTTCCTGCTGCTGAAAGAACCAATCAAATTCCTTCCCAGCATTGTGCGGAACTGCAAACTGTTCATGGGGTATCGCATTTTTTGAGCATATAAAATATATGCGTTGGTGATGGCAGCATCTATTAAAAAATAAAATATCCTCATCCACCATCTTCGACTTCGCCTAGCTACTTGATATGTGCTACGCTTTTGGTCGAAGCGGTCCACACCTCCCATCCTCTTCGTATATTCAAGTACGCCCAGTGGACATGGCACTTCCTGCTTACTGCCATCTTTTTGTGTCCTCTTGCATGACACTTTTTGGTTTGGATGGTAGGCAGTACTAAGAATATTTACGATCTTAGTATCCATCCAACAAAAAAAACTAACATTTTTATTGACCCTCCACTTATATTGCCCCTTAGTTAGTTTTGGTCCACTTTTTTTGGCAGTCTGCTTTTTCAATCCGGGGTAAATTTGTTCTGTTAGACCGGACTGTCGCTGTCGAATATATGTTCTGTTCAAATAGACTCTGCATAAGCTCAGTGGAAGAAAAGAAATTGTCAAATGCAACGTGAACAGTATCCATCTTTTCTTCCACTAGTGCTTTGCAGAGACTTTTTACTACACTAGCTCCCAATCCAAACTCTGTTTCATTGTCCTTTTTGCCAGTATATATTTCGTATTCATAAAGATAGCCTGTGTTGCTATCACACCGCGCCCATATTTTGAAGCCCCTCTTTACGGGCTTATTGGGCATATATTGCTTCAAAGTACTGCGCCCTTTGAACTTCACCATACACTCATCTATGCTTTGTGATGAAGAGTTCCTTGCCCCATTTTGAAAAGCCGTATTCATAAAATCGACTAAAGGCCTAATCTTATACAGTTTATCGAATGCTGGTTCACCCCTTTTAGGCATTTTCGTATTATCATTTAGATGCAAGTTCCTTAGGATCATTTTGAATCTTTTGGATGTCATAACATCCGCAATTTCCCGGACGCAAAACAGTGGATCTGTTGCCCAGTATAGATCTAAATTTGGAAGAGGATGTACACCCATTGTGACTGATATACATAATAGAGCCCTCTGTTATCGGGTGGCGTAAGTAAGGTAGGCGTGTCCTTCTGTTTCGTACCATACCACGCTAGAGGGCTTCAGAATTTATGAATGAAATATTGGATATCTGCATACGCTACTCGTCAACAGAGGGACGATTAATGAATGAATCATTGTATATTCATGAATGAATGTTGTAGTTATGGCTTCTCGACGCCGGCAGCAGCACTGTAATACGTATTGTAATGTTCTCGAACTTTCTAGAAGCCGGAAGTAGATTAAACCGAAAGCAGCATCCGCCCAGTATTATTTTCATACTGTCTGTTCCCTTCTAGACTCCGACAGAAGCGTACGTGTTCGCTTCCAGATGTAAGAAGTTTTACTAGTCTCTTAGTTATTGTAACCGCGTATTGTTATAGGACACGGTATCTTTAACTAAAGCTATACTTGCCTAAAATCAGCGTATGTAATTTATAGTTTACTAAACAAACCTGTGGATATTGAGAATAAATCTGGTGGTATCGCCACATTTGGGTCTTTCCTTTAACGCGCTATCAGATCCCAAGTCCTCTGTCCTCAATATTTGGTCCTTCTAACCGAATATAGGCAGGCATAGCATTGGTTTTGTCCTTACGCGAGAGTGGAAGTGTGGTGTAGTGCCGTACCCGTCGACATGGTAAAGACACGCGGTATGCAAGAACCCGTCTCAGCGGCCACGGAAGGGGATGAGCCCGTTTCCACGGAATCGGCGACAGCAGTGCGACCGACAGGCACTCCCAACAATTCCGTCACAGATTCGGTCCAGACCCAGCCTCACAGCCCTGGGGCGACGACACCTCCACACAGAAAACCACTCGAAGAGACGAAGAACAACAGGAAGGCGTTAGCCCGAGCGAGATTGGAGCTCGCCGCCGCTAGGCTAGCGCTGTTGGAAGCAGAATCAGCAGACGAAGAATTATTGGCGGGAAACTCGACTGCGACATCAAAACGGCAGACGGATGCCGCGGACACGCTCGACGAACACCGCGGCCACACCCATCTGCCGCAGTCACAACTCGTGTCGCCTCATTTTGAGCCATCGACCTCACCCGCGGCGTGCCCACACGACGCCGCACGACGCGCCGCCGCCCTCGCCGCAACACGGTGATGAGGGGAATCTGCTGAAGGGACTCACTCAGGCATTGTTAGAGGTAGCACGGGGTAACTCCGTTGCCAACAGGTATAAGATTTGATTTACCTATCTTTAGTGGCCACTCAGGCGAATGGCTGCATTTTAAAGCAGCATATAATGAGTCTGCGTCAATACACACAGAGGCAGGGAATTTAGCCCGCCTCAGAAAAGCTTTGAGAGGGCCCGCGATGGAGGCAGTCAAATGCCTATTTCTAGGATCCACGGCCGTTCAAATTATGCAAAGGTTAGAAGCTCGGTTTGGACGACCAAACGCATTAATAACATATGAACTAAATAAATTGCGTCAGTTACCTAAATTATCAGATAACCCTACAGATATATGTGTGTTTGCATCAAAGGTCACGAATGCCATTGCCGCGGTACAAGCTCTGAAAAGAACTGAATATTTACATAGCCCGGAAATTATTTCCGTAATTTCAGAAAAGTTATCAGTTACACTTAGGAGCCGGTGGTACGATTATGAGATGGCTGCGGGTGACACAGAGCCCGGCCTAATAGTGTTGGGACGATTTCTCGATAGAGAGGCTGATCTCAATGCGCGTCACGCCTCGGCAGAGGTGGAATATAAACGAGAACGTCCACAACGACCAGCTCACAAGACACTTAAAATGGTAGAGACTGATAAAACACCATGATTAATCATACTAGTTGTTTGTTTACCGGTCGTAGGTACCTACTGTAAATTATTTTGTACATTATTGGTCTGACAGAGGCAACGCGAGTTCACACAGTAGTTATCTTTCAGTCCTACTCGCCTTTTTATTTCTTGGGCTTCTACTTACTTGACATTCAATTAATTATCTTCATATTTTATTGATTTTTGTTCAAAGGTTGACAACTCCTTAAAATGGACACGCCTGGCGGGTTCTCGGCATTACATAATCACTTTAAAAATATATATATTTTTTAAGAGATTTTTCTGGGGGCCACCTCAAAAATCATTAGGTTATTGCTAGCGAATTATGTACTGAGAATTCCAAAAGGCAATTTTGGCTAATTTTCGAAATATCACTGAAACATTTAGGACACGCCTGGCGTGTTCGAGGCGTAGTTATAGAAATTCGTAAGAACACGCTTGGCGTGTCGGCGGCATTGAACGTGTTAAGTAAACAAGTTCCGGAAATGCTCGGCTGGATTCGTGTGAACTCGGTGAACGCGACCTGTGACGCGACTATCTAGGATACAATGGGGAGGTGTGGCTGCGACTTATGTGTGCAGTGCTCTAGCGCCGCGCGCGCCGCATCGCCAGAGATTAAAGTACGTACTGACTGATACAGTCAGAGGGGAGACAGTTAGAACAAGCACAACTTCAGTAAAGAAAGAGTCGCCATTGTTGTATATTTGCGAAAAGACGCTATTTTGTGCTGTGTGTGTCTTATCAAAATATATACAATGCCTCACCGTTGCGCTTTTGGATGTAAGGACACTGATAAGTATTTTTTTTATATAGCCCGGTAAAACAGATTGCCCATTTATGGCTACCCACCGATCGAAAATCCTTCGTTCTCAACCGATAAAACCCCGCGTAGCCACATGTGGGCTGATCGCAGCCCGACCGTCGATCCCCGCTGGTGCACATGAGGCTCCACCGATTCCCGCGGCTTAAAATTCATATTCTCAAAATATGCTTTTCTCAAAACGTCAAGTCTAGATTTCGTAATATTATATCTTAAAATTATTTTGCCTGACAAATTGCAGACACAATTTATTGATTTTTAATTGTTATTGTCCAGCGGTGCCAACTGCCAGCTATTAGCTAGTATTTTAATTGTCTGCCTTTTTCCAACTGAGATTTGAACGAATATTATTTTGCATAGAGGCCTGTAATGTTAATAATAAATTCTAGATATTGTCATACATCTGTTACATTTTATAACTAGTACTATGAACAACCTTAACACATTCTCCAATCTCATACAAGCAACCTTAGGATGGACAAAATTGCGATTAAAAGACAATAAATAAAATATTATTTCCTTTGGTTTCAGGCAATGTGATGCATTCATTCCCGAATCCTGGCAAATTTCCTGAGCGTTTCACTTTATTTTTTTTTAAACCAGTCTATGGTCAAGGAGTATAAAGTTTTTGCAAATTGTATAAAATAACGTGTTTTACTTATTATCGATAGTTTCAGTAGTATCCCATCTCTATTCGAAAGTTAATAATAGGTGCGCTTCGAGGAAAAAAAAGTTAATATTTTTAATTGTTATTGGGAGCGCTACTAAAAGGTGCGCTCCGAGGAATAATAAAGGTGCGCCTCATTAGGTGCGCCTCAAGATGGTGGCGCTTCGAGGAATACCTCCTGTTATGAGCACAGAGTACTTTTATATAGTTACTAGCTTCTGCCCGCGACTTCGTCCGCGTGAAATTTCGGCCCACCCATCGCGTGGCATCCTCGCCCGCGCTATAACTTCGGTATCGCTTAGCGTTCTTTCTGACTTTTGTTCTTTTCGCTTAGCTCCTAAGGATCATAGCGTGATTTTATCTAGGGCATCTCAGAGTGTAACCACTAAGGTTCCGACTCTTTAACCGGACTTTCCTGTGGCTGCCTTAAGCTCCTAACGAAACTTAATGCCTCCAGCCAGGGCGTAAAATCTTATAAACTAAACGACTGCTGCTCGCTAAGGGCACCCCCTATGGGGTACGAACCTCGGCTTAGGGCAGCGTCGGAGGGAGGGTGGCAAGGGACCGTCGGTGGCTGGATAAAATCAGTGTTTTGATTATTATCGTGGGGAGTTTGGATTACATGTTGCTCAGCTAAAACGCGTGCTGGCGCTTCACTTACAGTCAAGGGTCGGGGAGGAGCGTTCAACCAAACAAACTCTTCAGCTTTATAATATAGCTGACCCGCACAACTTCGTCTGCGTCACCCAAGAGGGAGAGTGGTTTAAGTAATGAATTTTCTATTTATTTTGTTACGTAGTTATTTTAAAATTATGATATCTCCTAAGATGTTGATTGAAATCAAGTGATGTCAAGGACAATTTTGTTTACATTTAAATACTTGTGATTAATAACATATTTATTTTGATAAGGATTACTCGTAATATTATGTTGATAAGACTCCTTCACAAATAATGCATTAATTTCGAAAAAATTAGATTACCATAAAAAAAGGTTATAGTGAGTCAATCTTAAGAGATAGACATATGCTGTCGCGGACTTTTTTTTAGAACTTTTAAAGAGGAACAATTCCATCATACATGATATTTGCGTAACTTAAACCGTTTACGCAGCGCACGCAACGGAAGCTCTCAAAAAGGAATAATTTTTCCCGTTTTTGTAACATTTTTCATTTATGCTCCGCTCCTGTTGGTCTTAGCGTGATGTTATATAGCCTATAATATTCCACAATAAATGGGCTATCCAACACAAAAAGAATTTTTCAATTCCAACCTGTGTCCTGAGATTAGCGCGTTCAAACAAACAAACAAACTCTTCAGCTTTATATATTAAAGTATATCTATATATATAAAAATGAATCCCTATTTCCCTTGGTCACGGCATCACGCGTGAACGGCTGGACCGATTTCGCAAATTATTTTTTTGTTGTGTTTGTTATTGTCAGGAGAAGGTTCTTATGTAAGAAAAATTTAAGAAAGTTAAAAAAAAAAATTGTAAGAAAACGACCATATTTACATTTTTATTGTAATAATAAGTAGGTAACTATCTTCTAATGTAACTTTATGGCGTTTGACATAACGAATCAGTCATCATTTGGTAGGTCTGAGAATAGATTTTATCAAAAAAAAAAAAAAAAATTGAAGGTTTTAGTTAGGTAGGGTAGGGTAGGTAGGGTTGGTAGGGTAGGGTAGGGTAGGGTAGGTAGGTGGGTAGGGTAGGGTAGGATAGGGTAGGGTAGAATAGGGTAGGGTAGGTAGGTAGGGTAGGGTAGGTAGGTAGGGTAGGGTAGGGTAGATAGGTAGGTAGGGTAGGGTAGGATAGGGTAAGGTAGGGTAGGGTAGGTAGGTAGTTTCCTTTGCGCGTAGACAAACTGCCACAGTCAAATAGCTTTTGACAGAACGAAGTCTGTCGGGTCAGCTAGTATATAGATATAGATGAGGATGCTAAGAGGCATGATGGCGGATTTTATTTGAATCAGCTGTTCGTTTCAATAGGATTGTTGTGTGCTTCAAGGTTATTTTGTTCCTAATATCGAGTTGTGCCATATTAAATATGGATTTCGACAATCTTTTACGAGATTTCAAAAAACGACGTAGAAGAATTGAATAATTTTGAAACGCCGGTGGGAAGTAGGCGGAAGAAGACCTACAAAGCTCGTTTAAATCCGCTACGAGACTGATTACCTATTACATAATCTTCATTCGAAGTACAAATGATGAAAGGATTTACTGGGAAAACTCCAGGAGGCTCAGTAGGTGCTCAGGAGGTTTGAAGAGAATGAGTTCATGAGGAAGCTCATTAGAGATGGTGATTTTCCAGTGTGTTATCCCATATGCCACTCATCTTATGGCGCCAGTTCCAAGGCCCAGAACTAAAGAAAAGCCACGTTATGATCACACACAAATAACAAGAGACATTTTATAGAAGACCATTTATTTTGATACATAATAAAGCTACATTTTTGTTTTAAATTCGTTTCCATTATTCTTCCTCCAAAGACATGGGTGCCATTATTTTGTTATGCCACTCTAATTCCTCATCTTTTTTACGTTGCACAGTCTCCTCCCTCGCCGTCTTTGCGAGGTTGAATAATAGTATTGGTGCTAGTGGCTTTTATAGCAGCAGTCACACTTGTATCTGTAGGTAAACAAGAATAATAATTTTTATTAAAGGACACTGAAACCCCGGTGCAAAAGCAATAGGAAGTAATATAAAATAGACACAAGTACCTACATACACTTCTTAAACAGTATATTCGTGTTAACAAGCATAAAGGACATGAAAATACATAGCTGTTATCGGCTACTGCTTTAACATTCATTTGGTCAGTTTACATTAGTAAGTAGACATAAATTTAGAGATAAATACCTTTTCCTGGTTACTCCAATTATTGGAGCTTATTATTTTCATTGCTACCATCGCAAATACAATGAAAAAAACATAATAAATTATTTTATTTTATTTAAAATTTTCCGATTTTTTTTTTTCTGTCAAAGTCACGACAGATACAAAAATCGTGGTTTTGACAGCTTTATTGTTAAAATTCTGTTTTTTAGTCGACTATTTTGATTATAATCATTTTCTATATTTACAAACACTTCGCAACGCTTCGTTTCGCAACTAATCGTCTGCTAACTGGCGTTTATAAATATAGAAAATAATGACGTAATAAAATTATGATTCAATTAATGTTAGTGTCAATGGAAATTTATTTATACTACATAAATGTGATTTTCTCGGAATAATAACTAGCTAATTTTGTTATTCACTGTCCTGTATTTTAAGTAAAATACGTAATTAAAATGGAAGGTGTTCCTAGACCTTCCCATATCCTGGACGAAAAACACCGCTTTATTAAAAGAGGACGGGGTCTGGTTTTGTTTTATAACGGGAATCAATATTATAAAAATCGGCAACATAAAGATTCGTCTATTTGGAGATGCTCGTCTAAAGATATATCTGGGAAACAATACTGCACAGGTTCGTTGACCGTTAAGGTGTCTAATCTTGATTCTCTAAATTCAGGTTCTACCACTTAAATATAATTGTCGTTTTTTTTTTGTAATTCAGGGTGAAGCAATTATAAAATCAGTAAGGCATAGCGGAGATTGTGAACCTAATTATGATAAAAATGATATAGACTTATTATTTGTTGAATGTCGAAACAAAGCATCAACCGACTTCATAACTTCGATACCGAAGATTTACAAGGAGACGAGAAGGGAAATAAAGTCCTTAGGATATCATTTAACTGGCATAAAGGTGCCATAATATAAAAATGTAAATAGCGCATTGTGTAACGCAAGAAATTCAGCAGCAAGTGTTCCCAAGTTACTTTGTGAAATACCAGAAGAAGTAACCTTGCCCAAACAATATTCGTCAATGCTTTTTGGTGATTATAATTATGAAGGGAGAAGAATTTTAGTATTTCGTTCGTCAGAAATAAGACAACATTTAATAGTAGTAAAAGAATATTACTGCGACGGCACATACAAAGGTTTTCCGAAACCATTCTCCCAAATATTTTCCAGTACTCCGACAAGTTCACGTATTTTAGCAATAGTATACGCCTTAATGTCGGATATGACAACCGGGTCTTACATAATTTTGTTTGTCACAAATTCCAAAAAAAAGGGTGTCATACTCATTTTGCCGATAGCCATTGAAGAAAAGCCAAAAAATTGGATTTAATTAAAAAGAAGGACAAATGGCCAAAAAAGAATTGTATGCCTTTGTTGTGAATTACCGCTTCTGCCAAAAACTTAAGTTCATGAGAGATGGGAATACATTAAGGACAAGGCTGCAAAAATTCAAGTACTTAGGAAAATTAAAAAAAAATAACCACATTCATAAATTATGTTTAAAGGTCCTGGCTCAGGAATTATCAATTCATAAACACGTGATGCGTATATGGTGAGCGCCATCGGAGTACCAAAAACGTAGAAGAATGGCATATGACACTTAACCAAGCCTGCAAAACCCGAAAACACGTAAGCGTTATACAATTTTTGAAAGCAATAAACGAGGATGCAGAAGATGCTATTATGGACATTGCGGAAAATAAATATAACCGAAAAGAAAGTAGCATTATCAACGATGCAATGATCATGGATGCTCAAATGCAGTTAGTAACCGGTGAAATATCAATTACCACTTTCCTAGAAACACTGCGATAACGGCCAAGCACTCAAGTCCATGCTCATTGCCAAAGGTTCATGACTTACTTTTGTTTATCTTATTATCTTATTTACTCATTTGTTGGGTCCTTCCCCGTAAGTTAAAATGTTCATGTTAGGTATTTTGTTGTTTAATTTAGAGCTGTTTATATATTATGTAGGTAGGTATAACTACATGGACAAACCTCTTATTTTTTGCGAATCCAATAAGTTAGTTATATTGAGCAGTATAACAAATAGGACTTTTTTTGTCTATTCTGTTATATTGTATAACTACTAGTATAACTAGATGGACTGACCCAAGAAGAAGAAGAGGTCAATAATTTTTCTAACTTTTGGTTTGTTTACCGAAGTTAGGTTTGTGCAACGTTTTCACTAACATCTAATGTTAATATTTTTAAGCAAAAAAATGTTTTTAATGTAGGCTTTTTTCATTTTTAGGTATTCGTGTTTCAATTTGCCATTGAAAACCCGTGTAGACATAACAGTGAGCCATATAGATGTATTAATATATCAATGCAAGATATCAAAAGATTTCATGATCAGTTCTACGCTCACCCTGATAAACGGTATCAAGATGATTTTAATATAAAATCCTGCAAAACTGTTATCCCTGTCCGTAAAATCTATCGATTAAAAAGTCTACTAATGAGTTCGAAGCCATGCTTGAAAACGCTGTAAACGCTGATTGATACACACGTTGCAAGAGCAAATCTACTAGAATTGAGCGAAAACCTGGGGCCCAAGTCTGCTATTTTTATAAACTCAGTGTAGGAACTACAGTAGCAATAGTGCACACGAGGCAAATTGCAATGAGCCCCGCGCGAACGGTCGAGCGCCAGTCGCCCGCCACCGCGCCCGAGTGTTACTTGTGTCGTAAATATGTATGGTAATCAACCCCACTGTAACGTATTCCTGAATTAGCAATACACTTAATATTGGACTCCAGACTTTCATTTACAACCTTCACCAACCAAACCAGAGGTTCCAACATTGGTGACCCCGACGTGATCTCAAGGTTATGGTTGTGGGGATGTAAATCGCGGTAGTGTATCAAAGTGAGCGAACGAGTGATAGACAGTTAAGTGATATTGTACGGCGGCGCGCAAGGCGACTCCCCGTCGACTTGGAACCTATAGGCGGGAATTTCGAAGGTTCTCCAGTATGAGTCCAACACCACCAGCACCACCACCGGTGGCTCAACTGGCCAGCATCAACGTCACGGACAGGATTCCGCAGTTTTGGACCGACATGCCTCGGTTGTGGTTCGCGCAGTTCGAGTCCATGGAACCGCAGAAGCAAGGGGACGCAGCAAAATTCCATTTGGTCATTTCTCGACTGACCAGAGACGCTTTACAACAAGTCAGCGATTTAATTTTTAAAAACAATACTACTTTTATTATTAACATAACCGGGATATTTACCATGTTTATTCATTTTTCTGAGTTCCCGATATTTCGGCGCTGTTGCAAGCACCATGATCACGGATAAACTGAAGTCACTGCGGGTGGGTGTTTATGAGCAGACAAAACGGTCTACCCTCTTTCTTGTAAACATGGTAAATATCCCGGTTATGTTAATAATAATGTTAGTGACCATGACAGTTTAAAAACTTATAATACTACTTTTGTATAGAAAACTTTACACATTAGGCAGATGAGTACTTTCCTAATCCATTCATTTGAAAACTTTATTGTGACACTTGTTCTAAAGGCCTCCTCCTCCTTGTCTTTCTTACCATCTCCACAACATCCCCTCATCAGTCTCATCCCTCATCCAATAGGGGCCTTTCTGGTTGTGGTTGGGATATTATTAATAGTGGAGGCAATGAGTCAGTCTAAGGATTACCCAACCTCAGATGAGGAAGAGTATGACATGGAGAATATGCCAGATATAAATGATGTATCCCCCATCCTGACCGGACAGCATCCCCATCCCACCCTCCAAGGACAGACTGCTCAGGAAGTTCTAACGCAACTCCAAACGCTCAATCCCCGGGGAACCCGCATCCCAAAAACGTCATTCAAGGAATCCGATAACTATGCTTCTGGCTATGATCCTGAGTTGGACATAAATATTTCCCTATGTAACCCCTTAAACTGTCATGACATGACATCCTTCAACCTACTGGCGGGTAAGATTAAAGAGGAAGAAGATCCTATGTCGGAGTCGTTATTACAGAGGGTGAAAGAGGCTAGTGACATTAATTTGACAAACAAGACATTATTGATTACCGAATTCATGATGTTCACAAGAATGGCATCTCTTGACTGGGCCATAGTTAAAAAGAAACTAGAAGACGCTTGTCTTCAGGGTTACAATGTACTGTATCATACCCTTTCTGGTATGAACACCATCTACCAATTACAACATGCAAAGGCTCTTACCTCCACTGTGGGGACCCTGGGAACCTTGGTCGATCAATTCAAGATTCACACCAACACATTACGAAAACAATCCGAAATGGATGGGACATTTCAAGAGGACCTAACCCGTCAAATAAATGTGTGCGTCAGGATTGCTCCGCCAAGTTATCAAATCAGAAAATGGTTTCAGCCAAAAATTTGTCGATATTTGTCAAAATCGAAAGAAACAAACCCCGTATTTGTCAAAGCAGAAATAAAGAAGTTATAAGCGTTTTAAGTTGGCCGCGCAATCCTGACGTCAAGGACTGCGCGGCCACGGAGATCTCAGCAACTACTTGGGATAGAGAAATAATTCCTTTTGTCAACTCAAGTCTGTATTTGTCAAGATTTGTCGAAAAATGAATCAAAGCTCTATATCAATATTATAATTAAATATTCGCCTTGAAAGTCATGGCCGCGCAGTCCTTGATTTGCTATTTTGTTTTTAGTATTTTTTTTATTAAAATTTAAGACTTCATATAGTATAGGAGTTAAAAGGAGAAAGGTCTTAATTTGTCGAAACTGACAAAAGCTTTAAAATACGACTAAAGTGTAATTAAACAGACGAAATCAATTTAAAACACAAAACTCGTGGCCGCGCAGTCCTGACGTTACTTTAAACCATGATATCTCAATAACTATAGTAGCTAGGATTTTGCTGTAGACGTCCATATAATCCTCATATTAACCCCATTAAAATGACATATCCTTTTACCCTCAACACTGTTTGGGACGCGAGTAATCTCAAGAATTATGTTACCCCATACAATGTTCTAGTAGAGTGACCATAATTTCGATTTGTTTTTAATCTTTGTCAAACTGGCTATGACAGCACAGTTCAAGGGCATTCTGTTCTGTTAGTCAAAAACTTAAATAAAATACTAAATAAGACGAAATAAAAAACTTGTTTAATATTTGAATATTTTTATTCATTGCACAAATATAAAGATTTCAAAAATCAACAAAATCATTATTCTTCAACTTTAAATGTTTTTCATCGGCTCTTACACCTCTACTAAAACATAAGTTAAAAAATGGATATATACAGAATCGTTTGTACTCTCTTCTAATTTACTCTTGTTATCGTCGTAACAAAGCATTCCGCTATTTCTTATAATATGACACTTATAATGCCCTATTGTTCCAAGTATTGGAGGAACATATTCTACGGCACCTAATAATTTATAAATGTTTTGTTTAATTATTATACTTTTAGGTACCTCATGTAAAAACACCATTTGCGTGCCATTTAAATCGAATGTAACAATTTTTGACAAGGTATAATGAAATAGAACTACTTCATTGCATTTTCTGCATTGCTTGTTTTCCCAATCATGAATAATAATAGAATCTTCCAAGTTACTGATGGTGAAAATATTAATTATATCTAAATTTAACGGTATAAACACATGTTTTCTTCTTGATGGGGTAGAATTTATGCATGCACTATTTGAACAGTTACTTACAGAAGAAGCACTAAAAATAATATCATTTAAGACGTGCTCATAAATAAATGCAGCGTTACATTCACAATCATAATGATTGTTTTTGAAATGTATCGAAGCAATTCTTATTCTTAATTTGTTTGCTTCTTCACTGTTATTATCAGAGTTACAGAGGATTTGTAAAAACGCTGTTATATCCCTATTTCTGCAATTATTGTCAAATAAATCGCGTATGCATGAATACTCTTTAAATCCGTGGGCCAATAAAAAAATACGGAATCAAATGCACAAGTGTTTGTTAATTTAATATTTTTTTCAGATATATCTTGTACAGTAAAATTACTATTTTTTAAAAACATTATATTTACAGGTTTATTTGCAGAATCATCTTTAGGAACACCTTCGCCTCTCCAGTTTTCAACATACGTAGGAATTACTGAGAATACCGAATCATTTAAAAACGTTTTGGTTACACTAGGTTTTTCTTTTTTGCAGCATTTGTTTTCAAATGGTAACATTTTTCGCTTCCTAGTCTTACCTCGTTTTCTTTTAATGTTTTTCTCCTTTTTGTCTACAATGTCGGCGAAATTATTTAAACAATTTAAAGCAATTTTTATTTCACCTAATAAATAATCATAATGCATATTTAAATATTCATCAATGTATATTTCTTCGACCTTGTTGTGAATAACAAATTTTTCATAGTTTTAAAATAGCTCTCTATAGCTGAAGATGTTGGTACTTTGTTTTGTGATTTATATAATGGGCACATAATATTACTCCAGAGGGGTAACTTTAGGAGTAACCGTTTGAGCGTTGTTATTAAATGAGGCATGTAGAAAGAGTTTTGTGATTCTGACGAACTTTTTGTTTTATCTAGGCTTTTTTCCCTCTCAACAATTTCATCAAACCATGAGAGCAAACCGTCATCATCGTCGAGGATTATGTTTTCGTGAATATTTTCCTTCTCATCGGTGTCTTCATTAGGTTCCGTATATGTAGTATTACCTAAGGTGCAACTTATTTTCTGAATATAAACAGAAACAGGGTTTTCTGGGTTATCGTATTCGGTTAGACATAGTCTTACAACATCAGTAATGAGAGTTTTAATTTGCTGAAACGATTCACATTCTTTCATATACAAAATGCAACGAACGTATAACATTTTAACATTTATATCCCTATTTTCAAAGCAACGTAAATTATAAATTGTTTTGATAAAATGACTTGTATCTAGCCTAATAAATACTTCAGGTAATGCATAATTGCGGCCACTTAAGACTAAAACAGATCGTTTAACATAATCTTTTATACTGCTAAACGTAGTAAATGCTGAAACATTAGCTGCAATTAATGCTGATGAGTCATCGGTAATAATTTCATGTGGCGGGCTCCTTACTTGAATTAACCATTTTTTTAACCACGCTGCAATTGTATCTTTATTGTGAGAATCGGTAACCATTTGAAAAATTGGAGTAGATTTAATTGAATCCGAAGCAATCATGCCAATATATACAAATAGTCGTTTTGTTAGTGTAGTTCCATCGGGAAGCTTTATAGCCTGAAAAAAAGATCCAGTTGCATCTACAGTAATGGTCACTTTAGAAAAACTATTACAATAGTTAGTATAGTACTCTATTTGCTGATCAGACCAATAATATAAATGAAAACACGGTATCAATGTCACTTCACGGATAAAGTTCTGTACCTCTTGAGTCATCATGAGTATACTTAAAATTGGGTGAGCATGAAGTCTCTTGCTTTGTCGTTTCTCATACTTGATCTGGCGGAGAGCTGCTAAACTTGGCAGCACTGGTGGGCAAACTTGATTTGGGTCTTTAATTAATTTGGCCGCAAGTTCTTTTTGTACGACTACGGCAGGCTTATACTGTAGAATTTTTGCTAATTTACCTCTTTTGTATGGAGTTAATTTTGATTTTTTTTTAGGATTGTGTGGTACATTCTCTTCCTTACAAGTAAGTATATCGCATGTAAATCTTACAGTTTTTTCAGAAATTGCTTCGGTTTTTATTATTGTTTCTCTTTGACATTGTGAGCACTTTCCAAATAACGAAATGTTATTTTCACCGTCAACTTTCTTATTTTTAAAGTTCCAAGTACATGGTAGCTTAGATAACTCCCAGAGCTTTTCTCTCAAAAAAGTCGCCCACTTAAACTTTGGCAGACTCCTGTATTTTTGGTGTGTCGATGAGGTCCTTATATCTCTTCTAGCATAATGTACCATCACGGGTTGAATTTTTTTCCATTCATGCTCGTCCATTGTAAAACTAAATGTTTTCACCTTGTCTTGATATGTCAGCGATAATGAAGCCACACTATGACGCGACGGTGAAGAAGATGAACTACTCTGAACTCGGGGTGAATAAAGGTTATCATCTTCATCATTTTGAAAATACTCGTCGTAGTGCCTTTTCAATGCTTTGTAGATTGCATAAGGAGCTATCGTATTATCTAACTCATTAGATATTGTTTTAAATACTGGATCATTATATTTAATACTGCGATTTCTGCATACATCTCCGTACTTAAGAAATATTTTTTTTAATTTTTCACTATTGACTTTTCCTTTGCGACCCGCTTTTATCTGAAAATTAAATTAAAAAGTATATTTTTAAATATCTATTTATTTATAACTGCTTTTTAATAATTTGAGATTACCAGGAGTTAAAAGTTGCGTCTGGTTTAGGCAAAACCTTAAACGCTCTATTTAGTTTTTAAATAGAGAGCCTGGGAAAGGTTTACCTTACCCAGGCTTTATTTATTATTATTAATTATATAAAACACAATAAATTCCATCCTTGTTCATTAAGGCCTAATTTGTTAGGACTTTATTCCGATCTACTTTTTAACTAGGTACCTATGTAAAAGTACTGACTACAGCAAAACTGGTAAAAGTTTTAACATGGTATGGTGGTAGATAACACAAAATAAATATCGTTAACAAATTTAATTCAAAAATAAATAACTCACCATATTGATTAATATCACGTAATTATTTATATCACGTTTAAATATACACTAAGTCTCTCACTGAATACACACTTATGTCCTTTTTATCGGAATATCACTGTCGGATCCACAACGTACAGCAGTAACAGTCCGTTGAGATATAATACTGGTATCGTGACGATTCGACGCGAGCGCGGTGGTCCGCTGACCAGCAGTTGTGCGAATGAAAAGCAATATTAGAAAGAGAGCGCAATAGGCAAACTCGCGTCGATGCTCCTGTAGTGCGGCCGAAGAGACCAACTTAGAATAATGTTAAAATAGTAATTTTACTGATTTATCTGTAAAAAATATTAAATTTACTCGTGCATTTGATTCAGTGTTTTTTTTTACTGACCCTGGGAATAAAGAGTATTTATGTATACTCAATTTATTTGACAATAATCACAGAAATAACGATATAACAGCGTTATATTAACAGTGAAGAATCAAACAGATTAAGAATAAGAATTGCTTCGATATATTTTAAAATATATCATTATAATTGTGAATGTAACGCTGCATTTATTCTTGAGCACGTCTTAAATGATATTTTTTTTTAGTGCTTCTACTGTAAGTAATTGTTAAAATAGTGTATATCTATTTATAACGTTATTTTAGATATAATTAACATTTCCACGAGCAGTAACTTGCAAGATTCTATTAATATAATTCTGTACATTTTGTTTATAATGTATAAGAATATCTAAATATTAAAAAAGTTTTTTATCAGTTAACAATAGAAACCAGAACAGAAATGCGCTTAGACTGTATTGTCTTGAACTTATGGTCTTGAAATTATGGTCACTCTACTAGAACATTGTATGGGGTAACATAATTCTTGAGATTACTCGCGTCCCAAACAGTGTTGAGGGTAAAAGGATATGTCATTTTAATGGGGTTAATATGAGGATTATATGGACGTCTACAGCAAAATCCTAGCTACTATAGTTATTGAGATATCATGGTTTAAAGTAACGTCAGGACTGCGCGGCCACGAGTTTTGTGTTTTAAATTGATTTCGTCTGTTTAATTACACTTTAGTCGTATTTTAAAGCTTTTGTCAGTTTCGACAAATTAAGACCTTTCTCCTTTTAACTCCTATACTATATGAAGTCTTCAATTTTAATAAAAAAAATACTAAAAACAAAATAGCAAATCAAGGACTGCGCGGCCATGACTTTCAAGGCGAATATTTAATTATAATATTGATATAGAGCTTTGATTCATTTTTCGACAAATCTTGACAAATACAGACTTGAGTTGACAAAAGGAATTATTTCTCTATCCCAAGTAGTTGCTGAGATCTCCGTGGCCGCGCAGTCCTTGACGTCAGGATTGCGCGGCCAACTTAAAACGCTTATAACTTCTTTATTTCTGCTTTGACAAATACGGGGTTTGTTTCTTTCGATTTTGACAAATATCGACAAATTTTTGGCTGAAACCATTTTCTGATTTGATAACTTGGCGGAGCAATCCTGACGCACACAAATAAATAGCCTAACTCGTGGAATGGCTGAGTTTTCTGAAAAGTTGGAATCAAAAACCTTAGAACTGTCCCGTCCATGTCCTAGGAGAGTCCCCACACTGCCTACCTCCCCGACTGTTGACTCGACGAGCTCACACCAAACCAATATCAGAAGTAAAATTGTGATCATTCCAAACTCAACATTTACCTAATAGAGAAAGCGATTTATCAATAGATAGACTAAAATCAGCGTATATGTTACAAGAAAACGAGCAGAATCATGACGCGGATTATTTACAAAAACAACCAGAAAACAACGTTGATAAGAAAGATGACGATAAATCGCTTCCGCCTATAGGATTTACCACACGCAGTGGTCGGCGTGTAAAGCCAACGGTGCGATTTTTGCTGCCGTAGAACAAGTATAGAAATCATTATACCAAATATCGCGGACAACAGTTCCAGTGTTACAGGAAATGTCTGCGATAACAATAATTCTCGGTACCATAATATAATATGTATATACAAACAATGTAAGTTGTGTGTTACAGTAGATTAGCATTAAGGCAAATCGGATTACAGTGCCTGCGAGCACAAAATATTATATGCACGTGTTTCATTTTATCATGGCGTCATCATGACAAATACTGTCAACTCAAATAGGGTGATCATGTAATTTTATAGCAGAGTAGTTTGCCATGATGACTACCCTTAACGTTAGATAAAACTTAATTAAGAACTAATTTTTATTTTTATGGGGGGAGGTATGTAGGAACTACAGTAGCAATAGTGCACACGAGGCAAATTGCAATGAGCCCCGCGCGAACGGTCGAGCGCCAGTCGCCCGCCACCGCGCCCGAGTGTTACTTGTGTCGTAAATATTTATGGTAATCAACCCCACTGTAACGTATTCCTGAATTAGCAATACACTTAATATTGGACTCCAGACTTTCTTTTACAACCTTCACCAACCAAACCAGAGGTTCCAACACTCAGTCATTCCAACACGATCCCATTGTCATTTTGCTATAAGTTCGTAATCTGCTAAATTCATAATGGTCGATCATTGGTCGGTCAATGGTCTCGTAATAGAATTGTGTTATAATGGCATTGTCGTATTACCATTATTATAAAAGCTATTAGAGATTACAATGTGGCATCACTATGAATACATAGTCTGTGGTTTTCTATTTTTGACTATGGGTCTTCCTCTTACAATGGCGGTTGCGTTGTATAGCAGTGTGTTGTGTTTGATTAATTAAATAAAAGGTTTTTCCAAGTAACACTCTCTTTCTCTGGTGTCCCATATATTCTAACAGGTTATGGGCCCCGGCATGAGAGATTGAAAGTACCTATTTGCAAGTTTGAGTCGATTAAGTCGCGGTGTAACAAAGGTTGGAGCCCTGCGTAGCCCGTGGTTCGTTCGAACAAGCAAACAAGAAGTTTAATGGCGGCAGTGGTTTGCGCGGCAATTCTATTGAGTTGTTAGATTGCGTGCATACCTATCAGAAATGTCGAATTCGGAGAATATTAGTAAGACAATCGTTCTTAATGGTCGCAATTGGCAAGCGTGGCGTTTTCAAACAACAATAGTTCTCCGTTCCAAGAAGTTATTGGGAATCGTGACAGGCACTGAAGTGAGGCCTGCGGAAGCTGGTAAAACACAAGAATTATGGGATGAGAGAGAAAGGTGATCGTTACTAGAGTCGAGGAGACAGTGATGACGTATTTGATTTCGTGTTCCAGTAGTCGTGAAATGTGGCAGAAGTTATGTACCTTATATGAACCGGCAACAAGAGTTGGGGTGCATTTGTTGCAACAGAAATTCTTTAATATAAAGTATGAGGACCCCATAGCTGTGTTCATAACGAAGGTTGAGGAGTGTGTTAACCAGTTGGCAACAGCAGGAGAAAAGATATCAGAAAATATGATAATAACAAAGATAATTATGTCATTACCCGACAAATACAAACATTTTGCCTCAGCTTGGGAAAGTATTCCAGAAGAAAAACAGACGTTGCAGGAGCTGACAGGCAGGTTGCTAGTTGAGGAGGAGCGCAGTGGCAATGGTGCCATTTCCAGTGCCAGTAGCAGCGGACAGCAAAATTCTGCGCATTGGTAGTTGGTGCACAGCGTACTGTTAAGTGTTTTGAGTGTGGTAAAATAGGCCATAAAAGGAATGAGTGTAGAAATAGAAAGTGTAATAACTCACAAGGTGGGTCATTTAATGAAAGACTGCAAGTTGCAGAAAAATAAAGATAAAGAGAAAAATATGAATACCAATTCTAAAACTTCATTTGTAACAAGAGAGATTCAAGGTATATTAAATTCAAAGAATTTTGTGTTAGATTCAGGGGCAAGTGACCATATGTGTTATATTAAAGAGATGTATTCAGAGTTTTGTGAAATAAGTAATAAAAGATTTGTTACAATTGGTGATGGTACCAATTTAGAAGTTTTAGGTATTGGAAAAGTTGATGTGTATGCCTATAATGATTCAGAGTATACTCTCTGTACTTTAAATGATGTGTTGTATGTGCCCCAATTAAATGTGAATTTGTTTTCTCTCGGGTCAGCCATTAATAAAGGTCACAAGATGGTTTCAGATTCTAATGGATATAAGTTTTATAAAAATGGTTCCGTAACAGCTGTAGCTGACAAACATGATAAAATGTATGTGATGAAATTTAAATTTAGTGATGTAGCTTTGTTAACTTTGACAGATTGGCATAGTAAGATGGCACACCAAAATTATCAATATGTAAAAGAGTTTTTAGATTTAAAAGGCATAAAATATGAAGGGCAGACTGATCAGTGTTTACCATGTGTCCAGGGAAAACAGCATAGGCTACCCTTTCATCAGAGTAGTAGTAGGTCAGTTGAACCAGGTGAACTCATACACATGGATCTATGCGGTCCAATGGAGGAAGTATCAGTAGGGGGCTCTTCATATTTTCTTTTATTGAAGGATGATTATAGTAGTTACAGGTTTGTTTATTTTATGAAGAATAAGTATGAAACTAAAGAGAAAATTCAGGAATTTATAGAGCTGTTTGAAAATGAGTTTAGGTGTAAAATAAAAAGATTTAGGTCAGATAATGGAAGAGTTTGTGAATAGAGTAGTAGAGAATTTATTTAAGACAAAAGGTATAGTCCACGAGTTAACAATTAGTTATACTCCTGAGCAAAATGGTAGAATTGAGCGTGAGATGCGTACTGTAGTTGAGTCTGCGAGAACAATGATTATTCAGTCAGGTTTAGGGAAAGAACTTTGAGCTGAAGCTGTGAATACAGCGGTATTTACAATAAATAGAACAGGTAAAAGTAAAGTGAGTGGGAAGACACCGTATGAGTTGCTGTTTAATAAGAGTTTTGATGTTACTTTATTGAGAGATTTTGGTACTAAGGTATATACACATGTACCTAAACAGCTTAGATTGAAGTGGGACTCTAAGAGTAAATTAGGAGTTTTTGTAGGTTATGGTGTTTACACAAAAGGATACAGGGTGTGGTATTCTAACACAAGAAGAGTAGAAACTCATAGGGATGTTGTATTTATAAAAAACAAGGAAGAAGTAGTAAAGAAGAATATAAGTCCAAGCATTTTACTAACAGATGAAGATGTTATTGTACAAGAACAAGAACCCCCTCTTGACGAAGACAACAGGGAACAGAATCAAGAAGATACACAATTGGAGTTACAGGAAGAAAATAAAGAGATTGAGAAAGAAGAATGCAAAGAAGTTGAGCAGCAAGAAGACGGGATAGGAAGTAATGTAGAAGATGAAAGATCAAGTGAAGTTGATTTCATGGAAGAGTACTTAGAGGAAGAATTCTTAGATGCAGAAGAAGAGAGATCTGAAGAAAAGACAATTTCTAAAAACAGAAGACAAGTTAAGAAGCCTGTATGGACAAAAGATTATGAGATGGCATTGATAGCACAAGGAAAAGAACAATTAACTTATGACGAAGCTGTTAGTGGAGAACATAAAGAAGAATGGCTAAAAGCAATCGAAGTAGAGTTAGAAGCACTAAACAAAAATAATACATGGAAAGAAGTTACTTTACCAGAAGGCAAGAAATTAATTGATACTAAGTGGGTATTCAAGATTAAGAAAGAAGGAAATAAGGATCTTTATAAAGCTAGATTAGTTGCAAGAGGCTTTAAGCAAGAAGATAAGTTTGATCACTCGGAGATTTATGCTCCAGTAGCTAAATTACCTACATTGCGGATTTTATTAGCAATAGTTAATAAATATAACATGGATATTCAGCAAATGGATGTCAATAGTGCTTTCTTGTATGGGAACATAGAGGAGGAGGTGTTTGTGGAGAAACCTAAAGGTATGAAGAAAGATGGCAAAGTATTGAAATTACAACGGTCTTTGTACGGATTAAAGAAATCTCCAAGATATTGGAATGAAAAATTTAATCAATTTATGGTTAAGGAAGGGTTTCGAAGAAATCAGAGTGATTACTGTTTATATTATAAGAAGGATAAGAAGTTCTATCTTACTTTATGTCGATGATTTGATTATACTTTGTGAAGATGAACAGGAGATAAAAATATTTAAAGAAGCATTACAAGAAAAATTTGATATGAAAGACTTAGGGAGTAATAATCTAAAATATCTAGGAATAAATATAACTAAGAAGAATGACGTAATTGAGTTAGACCAAGAGCAGTATTTAAATAATTTATTGAAGAAGTATAATATGGAAGGATGTAAACCTATAGCAATACCTATAGAACAAGGTTTAGTTTTAGAAAAAGAAGTAACTACGGATACAGAATTGATAAAAAAGGTGCAGACAGTTAATAGGAAGTCTCATGTATGCCATGTTGGGAACACGTCCAGATTTGTGTTATGCACTGAGTTATTTAAGTTGTTTTCAATGTTGTGCTAATGAGAGCTTATGGAAAGCATTAAAAAGAATTTTGAGATACATCAAGGGTACTATAGGATTAAAACTAATTTATAGAAAAAGAGAAAATGTGTCGTTAGAAGGGTATACAGATGCTGATTGGGCAGGAGATCAAGGAGATAGGAAATCTACATCAGGGTATATAATGAAAGTTTTTGGTAATGTAGTGTCATGGTCTTGTAATAAACAGCAGTGTATATCACTATCAAGTACAGAATCAGAATATGTAGCATTAGGAAAGGGAATTGCAGAGGGTTGCTGGATTAGGAATTTATTAAGAGAACTAGGAGTTGATTGTAAAAGTTTTATTATAAAAATTGATGATCAGTCTGCAATTCATGTTGCCAAAAACCCAGAATACCATAAGCGCCTTAAACATATCGATATTAAGTATCATTTTGTGAGACAGAAAGTTGAGAGTAAAATTGTATGTTTGATGTATGTACCGTCAGGGGATCAGCTTGCTGATATATGTACTAAAGGATTATGTAAAGTTACCTTTGCTAAGTTGAGAAATATGTTGTTCTCTTAGTAGTATAAGTTTAAATTTTTAAGGTAGAGTCAAGTTTGTAATGTAGAGTCAGTTGTGAAGTCTGTTGGAAAAAGTTATTCGCATTGAAGTATTGTGAAAGTTGTTTTATGATTGTAAGTGATGTTTACATTGAGGAAGGGTATTAGAGATTACAATGTGGCATCACTATGAATACATAGTCTGTGGTTTTCTATTTTTGACTATGGTCTTCCTCTTACAATGGCGGTTGCGTTGTGTAGCAGTGTGTTGTGTTTGATTAATTAAATAAAAGGTTTTTCCAAGTAACACTCTCTTCCTCTGGTGTCCCATATATTCTAACAAAAGCCGTTAGTAGAAATGAATTTCGAAAAACTACTATTAACTTTGAAAATTTATTCATGCCAAATTTCTTTTATACATATTTTTACATATTATTTATTAGTGTTTTAAGTAATCTGAAGTAGTAGGAAGTTCGTACAGCAAAAAACTCACAACTCAATAATATTTTATCTTTAACTGTTTAGCTGTCAAAGTCAAATGTGACATTACTGCTTACTGACGTTTATCTGTTTTTATTTCTAGCGGCCGGTATTTTGATACCTATTGTATTTATTTTCATTAGAGTGTTTTAATTAGATTTTTATTTGTATATTTAAATTATCTTTACTCGAGAAGAGATTTATTGATTTTATACAAAATGGTTCTAATTGAGCAAAGGAGACGGGCGAATCTGGGCCTAACGTTACACAAATGAAATATTAATCAATATTTTTTTTCAGTTTTTTTGTAGTTATACTTGAAATATTAAGCAGTTTTATTATGGCATAAGAAATTAAATAGTTATTAGAAAAAATAATGACTTCCCTTAGTTTGCACTTTTAAAGAATGTTGCCAGATGAAATAGGTAAATCGATATTAAATTGTTTGTACACATGCAGTTACAATCTGCTAAAAAGCCGAAAGGCAGACGTTTCGCGGTAGATGAAAAAGTTCTTGCATTGTCGATGTACGAGAAAAGTCCGAAAGCATACTCGTTATTGTATAAATATTTTACATTTCCATCATCTAAGGCAATGAAACGTCCTTAATTCAAATTAAGCTGTACCCTGGTATTAATCCCATATTATTTGAAAAAATTAAAAAAAAAACTATACTTAAAAAGGATGCGCCTGATAGACTATGCAGTCTATCAGGCGGGCACTCTGACCCCTCATATATTTTATAATAAGCACAAAGATGCATTTGAAGGATTTACCAATTCTAGTGATGTAAGGTTTGCAGATCACGCTCTGGTATTTATGATAATAGGCTTGAAACAAAACTTTAAACAGCCAGTCGCATATTACTTTGCAAATGGATTGCAAAAAATAGAGCTCAAAAAATTAATTTAATGCGTTGTGTCCGAAATACATAAGTCGGGACTAATAATTGTAAATAGTGTCTGCGATCAAAGCTCCGTCAATGTAAGTGGTATCACAGAGTTGGTAAACGATACCAAAGCGTCGTTTTTGCGACTTGACAAAGAGTGGCGCCATGATTTTTTTTCAATTAACGGTCGGAACATTATTCCGTTATATGACGTCCCTCATCTTATAAAAAGACTTAGAAATAATTTATTGAATAAAGATATGGTGTATACCTCAAAAAATGAAAATAAAATGGTAAAGTGGGAGTATTACCAGCAGGTATACACAGCTGACAAAACATTCGGGGAACTTCGACTATTAAATAAAATTACTGAAGAACAAGATATTGTCCCCGAAAAAATAAATAAAATGAAAGTTAAATCTGCAACGCAGATTTTTAATCATAGTGTTGCTGTTGTGAATGAGCATTTGGTAGCAAGAGGAGATTTATAAACAGAGTGTAGGGCGCTGATTGACATAACTTTATTGCTCGATAATGTTTTTGACAGCCTTAATGGCAACACATTATATACACCCGATGGTAAAATGTATAAGGAGCCTATAAGAAGGCATTCACCGCATCATAAATTATGGCAAAATGCCAAACAAGTTTTAAAAACTGTAAAATTTATCCAAAAGAAGATCAGTGGAAATAAAGTACGATTAATAGAAACTACTATTCCATCTGTAACTAATTTTATTAAAACCATTAATGGCATGGCTGCAATTTGCAAAGTGTTGTTTGATAAATATGGTTTTGATGCAGTATTAACAAGTAATTTTAATCAGGACCCTGTAGAAAACTTTTTGGGAATATCAGGAGCTATGGAGCCAGAAACAATGCCCCTAACACCAATTCATTTGAAGGGGCATTTAAAGCATTGTTGCTGAATAATTATAATATGCCGCAATCTAAAAAGGCCAACTGCGAGGAACACATGAATGAATGCCTACAAGGACTCCAGTTTTTCCTTACAGAAAAACAGTATGCTCCTGAAATTCCCAAAGCAGAAAATATTATTTTAGATGACATTTTATTGCCACAAAACCACTCGCTACAAGCTGATGCTGGGCAAAGAAATTATGTGTGTGGTTGGGTCCTAACAAAATGTTTACAAAGTATTGTTAAATCATGTAAATACTGTAGACAAAACCTACAGATTCAAACAATGAAAACCAAAGAAAAGGAAAAAAAAAATGGTTATGTTATCCAAGTGGGACACTGCAAAATTGTTTGTTTCCATGACATTCAGAATATAATTGAATCATTAAAAAAAAGACGTTCCTAAAAATAATGTAAGGAAAATTATAAAAGCGGTTACAGATGTTTTAGTAGATTATCCTTTTAATTGCCTAGCACATAAAGATAAAATAATATTTCACTGAAATTATAATTATTGTTATGTTGCATAGTTGGTGTAGATCAATTAATCGTATTTTAGCTGGTAAATTAACTTAAGCAAATGATGAATATGTTACCAAAATTGCAGCACATTTATATTATAATAAACACAAACATTATAAAAATAAAAATAAAATTAATTTGTTCTTTGTTTTATTTCTAACACCTATAACAGATATTTATTGAAATTGTTTACCTACTTCTATAATAAATACAGCAGTTTCAATAAATATTCAAGAATAATTCAAATATCTTGGAATTTATGAACAGTAGCAGTGTATAGCTGTGTTTATAGATATAGACATATAAGTACATCTATAGAAACAGCGTATTAGTTCGAATTGAATTCACAGATGGCGCTACTAGTTCGTTTTAGTATGCATAAAAAAAACTAGAGGGCTCTTTATTCCTTTTTATACTTACTATACTCTATGGTCAACCGGCACACTTCGAAAGGGACGGATGCCACGTACACGAGCAGTACCTAGTTGAATTTGATTCTCCATACTTTGTCATCTCGATCGTCATTTTATTTTTAACTGTATCTCAATTATTTTTATGCATGGTAAAGTGTTATTATGTCTTTATGAGCAAGTATTCTTAAAATTATTACCGCGTACTGCCTTTTTCTTTTGCTACCTGCCTTAGATGTTTTTAGGCGTGGAAAGGACATTGTTCTGCATCCATAGGTACATCGTTTGCCCCAGAACCAACAGCAAAGGAAAATTACTTTGCGTGTTCTAAATTACAAGTATGTGCCTATGAAGACAAAGTTTAATGACGGACACCTTGCAGAAAGGATTTATTTCAAAAGAAAACAAAGATTTTGAGGTTACATTTAGTAAGAAACAATCCTTTCAAAGATTCAATACGTCGAAATACATGCTAATAAATGCATGTCACTGTTATTTATATTGCCTGTATGTGGTTAGTTAAGCTAAAAGAATCAGAAAAACATTTATGTACTTACGTAAGTACCTATTATATACGACTATAGACGACGCGAAGCCACGTAAAAGTGCGACATAACTTTGCAGCGGCGCGCGTTTTTAGCCGATGACATGAAAAGATTTATTATTATCACTATATGATTTAATTATGTATAAAATAAATGTTTATTGTCTATTAAAAGCAAATTAAAATGTGTTTTTATGTACTCACTGGTAAAAAATGTATAAGTACAGTGAAATACGTATTTATTTTGCAGATTTCCTACTGATTCCGTGCGAAATGAAGCTTGGAGTCGTGTCATAAGTTAAAAAAAAGAAGTTTAAAATTATTGTTTTATTCGAAGGCCAATGAAAATTTTATAACACAAACAAACTGCAATAAATATAAATTTCGAAAAATAGGTTTTTTATTTGTACCTCGAAAAATACCCGCTCTAACAAGGTTACGTCTAGGAGCAGACCACGCCGATTGACATCGTAGTTCATAGTAGTTCTAATAGATGGCGTTAGTGTTTCTGTATGGCGACCGCATCCGGCAAACGTTCGGACGACCCGACCGTATTTTCATTATTTATATCAATGCCGACGAAAACTGCTTCAAATCGAGCCAACATGGGAGGCTACATTTATGGAGATATAACGGTACGAGATATACAGAAGACCATGTAGTGCCCAATTTTAGTTTCGGACGAATTTCGGCTAATATATGGGGATGGATGTCAGCGGCTGGAGTAGGCGAGCTCGTTCTATTACCTTCAAGGGCAAACGCAACACACTATATGTCGGTTCTGGAAGAGAGCGTGTTGCCAAGTGTCCGAACCGTTTATCCGGCTGACGATTTCCCTGAGATTAATTTTGTTCAAGACAATGCTCGCACACACACCGCTCGTATTGTGAGTGAATGGTTCGACCGGCATCGTGATATAAAAAAAACAAACTAGCCAGCAAAATCTGCAGATATGAATCCGATAGAGAACCTATGGGGTTTGGTTTCAAAATGGAAAAAAACCGGCTAACATGAAGGGTTCCTTCCGTACCCGCTTGTTCACAATTAACTTTTACTATTAGGTAGTTGTTATAGTTGCATTCTGTGAAAATTTCATTTGTTTACAGGTAGATGGACGGATAGCGGAGTCTTACTAATAGTGTTCCATTGGCACCCCTTGGGTACAGAACCCTAAAAAGGAATATGTACATGTTGATGTTTAATGCTTTTTTCTCTCAATGTTGGGTCCTGTTATCATGATGTAGGTAGATAATATGAACTTAACATTTAAATATTTTACAGCACACCGCACCGCCGCTCAAGAGAGGAGCTCCGGCCGGAGCAGGCGCCGGGGGCGGAGCGGCAGCGCCTACGCCGGCTGCCGACCTTCGGCGACCTAAGTCGGCCGGAGCTCTATAGGATCACTTATTAAGTGAGAGAAAATAAAAAAATATAAAATGTGAAGTTTGTTTTTTAATGACTATTAGCTTTTTCGTTCGACTTCTTTCGTGTGGATGTCGGTTTGCATACACGAAAGTAGTTGCGGAAGATGTCCTGCAGGCCATTAGCCATTTTCAAACTTATCTCTTTAGTGGTTTAGTCGAGTTGAGGTAACGAGCAGACAATTTTTTTTTCCGCATTTTTATGTAGTGTGAGCATTTAGTTTACTAGGTTTGTATGTTTATAAAAAATGATATCATTTCTTTTAAAAATAAAACTGCAAAGTAGGTATTAAATCAGCTGCATATATTAAAAAAAAAAAAACAATTAACTTAAAATTACACTACTTTTAACACATCACGGTGAGAGAATGCGCAAGGGTAACCCGCAAAATCGGTTACTCTTGCGTATTCACCCTAAAATTACAAAACATTGCAACACCCTAATATTTATGATATGCCCGAAAGCATTCTAGGCAGAGGCCTGGTTGGTTTTGGCACGTTGGACAATCTTGTTTTATTAGGCTTTGATTATATTGATACATATATACATTATTTACCGTATTTTTAGGGAAATTTACTGTTCAAGTAATGGATTCAATTTTGTTCGCTTGATCCAATAGATGAACGGTGTTCAACTAATGGACAAGACATATTTTTACAGCTGTCATTACTTATAAACTCACGCTTAGAGACCAAAACAAAACCACTCAAATTAATTTTAATAAATGTATGAACTTAGTTACCAAAAGTTATATACACATGATTTTAGTGTTTTTGATTATTTTTAAGGCTTTATTTTAGTATGAAATCTTGCACTGTTCAGCTTTAGGATTCATGCCCAAAATTTTAAGGGTCCGTGCACGAAAAAAAACTCTCTTTTGGCAATTTCTTATCTAATTGTGAGAAAACTTGAAATAATCGAAACATTAAGTATAACTATAAAAGTACAGTTTTCATGGTGCTAAACCATTCGTGTCAGTCACAGCAGCTTTTAATAGTTTCATCATTTTTGTGCTTTCCAAAATATAGTTTATTTCGCTATTGATTTACTTAATGAAGATATTGTATAATCATTAAATACAATTTTGATTATATTTCAAGGATAACTGAAGACTAATTTGTGATTTTTAAATTTCTTGATATGATTTGCGAAATAATAGGAACAATATATATTACTGACGAGGTTTAAAACAAAAAAAGGTTTTTTCAATATTATTTTTCTGCTATATTTTGTATGGAAGTTGAAAAAAGTGGTTCCTCCACATGCAAGTAGACCATATAATGATGTTGATGATATTTTTTAATGTTCAAAATCAAAAGTAGTTTCTTGTAGAATGATGATCAAATGTCAATCTCGCGTCATTTTTCGGAATACTTGTTGCAAATATTAGTGATTTACCGTGAATACTTAATTTATTTGAAAAATCCCTTTCAGCCACATGCAAAACAAAGAACACGACTTTTCAAATCTCAAATAATTTTCTTTAAATTATTTTTCCCTTTCTCACAAACAATGAACAAAATTGATCAAAATCAGTCGATTTCGTGCACGGCCTCTTAACTAAAGAATATGTTCACATTTTATTCGTTCATTTTGTGGTTCTTTAATCCAAATAATGAACGAATTGAATTACTTAGTTCAGATTTTAGGTCTTATTTTAACATGTGAACGGATAAGCATAACTAAGATGTTATCAGCACTACGCAAAAAAGAAAAAAATATGAACAGAGCATTCTTGAAGAAGCTGTACGGATGGTACAAGCGCAACAGATATCCCTTTCCAAAGCCAATGTTTCAATTTAACATTCCAAAGGGTACTTCACAATAAAATTCACGGGAAAACGGCACTCAAATGTAAAAAAGGGCCAGGAAAACTGTTATTGGATGATGAAGATAAAATTGCTACCTGGATTTTAAATACGAGGGCGGCACTGAAAGAACAAAGGCGAACTCCCGAACAAATTTTTGTTGACATTTTTTTTTGCGTTTGCTTATGAAAAATATGTAAATGAATAGATTTTGAATTCCTGAACAGTTTTGTCTTCAGTTATACTTTTATAGGAAGTCAGGAATTAAAGATATTTCAGTTTGAAGTTCTAGAGGTTGTTTTGTCAACAACAAACTAATAGGAAATGAAATACCTACTTACCACTTAAAATATCATTGATAGAAATGCATTTTTACGACAAAATAAGATACGGAGTACATATTCAGAAAGTTATACATGGTAAATTACATGGTAGAGGTAGATCACGGGTATAGAAAAAAAACTTGTTTTTTTAATATTTATTCCTTATCTTCTCTTATTACAATGTTATCAAGAAAACCTGCAGGTGCTGAGATATTTTGTTGATGTCTAGCCCATCCTAGATACCACACTCCAGTCATTGTATGAGCGCAACATCCAACAGTTCGTTATTATTTTATTTCACATAATTTTTCCCGGTATCGGCGCCTTTTATTGACACATATGTATGTAGCAGCTGACACACATGATGCATGTAGGCTTACACGGCTACCCATCGTGATAAACAAATCGATGCACACACAGTAAAATCCAAGGTATCAGCCAAAATCGGAAACCAGAGTCACAGAAAAATGTCATCGTATAGACAAACAATCAGAATTCTTAGGCAAGCACTATTCACACAAGGAACAGTAAATCTCAGAGTCCATGAGCAGAAGCATTTGAAAAAGTAGAACATCACGGAAAATCGATGGAAAACTAAATAACAAGACGCACGCGTAAACAACAAGTTGTCAGTACCACAGACTACTTAGAGATACTACGTGTACGGTACATGTCACTATGCGGCGTTGACAACTTAAATGTTATATTTCTTTTTTTTGCGATGTTGTCTTAATCGAATAAATTGCACTACGAGGGTATGTATTAAAATTAATAATTATGACCGCTATATTCTTAGCACAAACAATTATTTTTATTTTCACATTTATTTTCTGTTGCAGAAATGTATTTCATATGTATAATATTGCAATACGAAAAGCAAAGCATTTTATGTAACTTGACCAAGATTTATATTGCATGGCAACATTAAACGTTCAGCTTAGCCAAGTCATGAAGTGAAAAAAGTAACGAAGCCATGATTATTTATCATCATCATTAATCTAGTCAATTCAGTTTTCAATTATGACGACTTTTTTTCCAGACTTTAATAGGTCATAAGCTTGATTTGATAAAACTTAGTGAATTATTTCGTCGGTAGGGGAGAGCAGGTAGGATTCGTACACAGGGAGCATTGGTACAGTGGAGATATCTACATTATCCAATACATTGGCGTGGTCGCGTTTGAGTGCGTGACTCCCGCTTATACGTACAGGGTACTCGCGGGGGGGGGGGCGGCAGTACGGCCGCCGGCTTAAGGTCGATTTACATCAAACGAGCGAATGCTCATTCTATCCCCACTACAGCTAATTCTTCTAGTGTAAACAGGCGTAGAGCATTCCTTCGTTGTTCTTAGTGCGTTCGCAAAGATTCTATGGAATATTCTAAGAATGCTCGCTCGCTTGATGTAAACGGCGCAAGAGCGCGCGAACAGTTGCTTAGAGCGTTCTAGCGTGTTCAGACGTGCTCGCGCCACTGAGCGGTCTCATCAAAGCGTTCTTGTGTTCTAGCGATTGTTTACGTATCTTATCGATTAAGTTATGGATTGGTCTCAAGAAAAATGTTTATTAATGATATAAGCCTACCGCAATTTCAGATGTCTGTGGGATCCGACGTATGAAAATTATAAAAATACAACTTACAAACAAGAGGCTTGGCGGGAAATCGCAAAACAACTGGAATGTAATGTTGAAGAGTTACAAAAAAAGATGGACTCGCTTCTTGCATCTTACCGCCGGGAAAGGAAAAAAACAATGAGTACGAAGTCAGGCAGCGGTGCCGATTGTATTTATAATTCTAAATGGTTTGCATTTAAAAGCATGCACTTTTTGATGGACAAATATAAACCGAGGAAAACAATTGATTTCGACACTAACCAAAATAAAAACATGGTAAGTAGGTAGTTATGTTTATTTATTGGGTATTCTACCATAATTTTAGGTTGGGTTATTTACGCTTTTTATAAAGTAACATATCGCTTTCATTATGCAATATTGTTTTGCCATGGCAAAATATTAGTCAAATTAAAATAGTCTGAAAATTCTTTCCGGATATTTTCACATTGCAAAGTGTGTCTTCGTCCAGTGTTGGGTAACGGGAGAAATGATGATAAACGGTCCATATTTCTCCACTGGCCTGGAATGACGACGTCATCTTCAATTCTGTCCATCATGCCCGGTGAATTATACAGCTTCCTAGAAGCTTTCCTTTTCATCAAATAATTATGTAGGTACACGCAGGTTATTACGATGAGAGATGCTTTATCAGGTTGTAGCAACATAGGTTTTCGCAATACACGAAAAACTGCTGAAAGAATGCCAAATGCATTTTCTACTATTCGTCTTGCTCTAGACAAACGGTAGTTGTACATTCGTTTTTCGGATCCCCTGGCATGAGTACCAGGATACGGCTTCATGATGTGTCTTTGTAATGGGAATGCATCATCTGCTACAAATACGAATGGCATATTCTGTTGTCTTCCTGGAAGACTTTGGTCATTGGGCAAATTTAATTCATTATTTTGTAGTTTCTGATAGAAAGAAGTGTTTCTGAAAACTCCGCCATCTGATATTCTGCCCTGACAACCAATATCGGCGAATATAAAATTGTAGTTAGCGTCTACTATGGCCATTAACACCACACTGAATGTGGATTTATAATTAAAAAAGTCGCTTCCGCTGTTAATAGGTGCTTGTATGACGCAGTGTTTCCCGTCTACAGCGCCAATACAGTTTGGAAATTCCACTTCTCATTGAATTCCTGAGCGATTGATAGCCATTCTTCTTCTGTTGACGGTGTCTGAAATGAATAAAAAATTATTTTAGGGTGTATATTAATTAAACCGTTTTTTTACAGGCTGATGAGCAGGAGAATGAGCGAATTGAACAAGAAACTCCGGTAGTGGACCCTAATGCAGATACACAGTCAGATTCAACAACACATTCACAACCCGCAGCTTCAGTAGGGTCAAGAAACACCACACCACAATGGCAACCATCAACATCACTGCAATCTGGCCACACAATACCACCAAAAAAATCAAAACATGAAGACCCTCGAGTAGCCGAAGCCTACCGTATTTTAAAAGATACACATGATTCAAAGATAAGGGACAAGAGTCAAGCTTTTGGAAATCATGTTGCTTCAAAACATCGCGAATACTCAAAAAGGACGAAAGCGTATGTTGAACATTACATAAATAATATACTGTTCGACGCTGATTTGGGGAAATTTTATTATGAGTCAAATTTAGCATCAACTCCGATGTCTTCATATTCAAACAGTTCACAAAATACTTGCATTGTGTATTCTGTAGCCTCAGATCAATCCCCTCCACCCAACCAAATGGAAGCCAGTTCAGAAAGTAATGTCAATTTAGGCCAACAATTACAAGAAACCAGCGAGTCTTTGCTGCATTTTATTAAAAAATTTAAGTAACATGTATATCTTTTCTAGTTCCTTTTTGTTTATTTAAGTTCTCTGATTGTGTTTTTTTAAATAAATATCTTAAACTAAATTGTCTTAGTTTATTTACTTACTTTCACTAATAATTACGGTCGTGATAATAGGTGTGTAGGTATGTATAAAAGTAATAACTTTACTTACCTTAGCATAGTCTTGCAATGCTTCATTTATTGCTGCACATACTTCAGATATAGCATTACATATTGTCGATTTAGACATTTTAGTAAAATACATGAGGCTGTCATAGGAATCTCCAGTTGCCAAAAATCGCAAAGTCACTGCTAGTTTGTCATATGCAGGAATCGAGTCTCTAAAATTCGTACTTGATTTTCGAATTTTTTCGCTGGTCAGAGATAGTAAATGATCAAAATCCTCTGGCGCCATTCTACAAAAGTTTTGGAATTGTCCACTTTCTTCTTGTTTTTGCATATCCGTTATTGTTTCACCTACATTATCCAGTTTCCTTCGATGCATTAAATTTGTAACCCACCAACGTCTCTTCCTTCTTTTATTTTTGAGTTTTTGCGACAAAATAATAAATGCAGCATTTGCAATAATGATATCGCTGTCAGAGTCAGACATAACGAAGCACTACCAATACTAACCACAGAATTGACACGAATGAGCAAAGAACATTCGATCTAGCTTTTGTTTACACTAAAAGATTACGAAAGAATGCTCTTGTTCTAGCTCTAGCTCTATGTTCGTTTGATGTAAATCGATACCTCTAGCTTTCGTTTACACTAAAAGATTACGAAAGAATGCTCTTGTTCTAGCTCTAGCTCTATGTTCGTTTGATGTAAATCGACCTTTAGAGGGAACAAGTCGATACGTGTTTTTGCTCTACGTAAGTATTTTTTGTATTCATCTTTGAACACGCTTGGCTGGTATAAGTAATGCTCGAATTATAAAAGTAATTTATTAAGTTTATGCACAAATATCTTGGTTTATTATGCAAATAGTCATTTTAGCCTAACTATAACGGTTATTTTTATTTCAAATTTATTTGTCGATTTTTCGGTTTGGGGTACCTTCGTACAGTGTCTAGTGGGGTAGATTCGTACTGTACGAACCCTCCCCAAACTAGCTGTAAAAAATGATCCGACCCTATCCCAAAGTAGATAAGACATTTCAAAAGTCTAAAAAAGGTAAACTGCCAGGAAAATCGAGAATATATACATATACTCCAGAAAAAAATAGACTAGAAGAAATAGAAAAAGTTAAAATGTTAAAAAAGCAAGAGCAAGAGAGGAAACAAAGGGCTAAGGAGATGAAACGAGCGTTAATACTATTAGATAGAGATATAACAACTTTAGGGAAAATTAAACCAAAGAAGCTAAAGAAAACTGTAAACACTGATAGTGAGGATGAGACTGATTGTGAGGATGAGGCTAATATTATGAGTTTAAGAGAAAGTTCTTGTTCTCCCATCGAAGAGTCGTCTGAAGGATCGGATATTGAGAATGAAACTCCAGTTATGTCAGAGAACATTAAAGAAGAAAGCTTTGTGCTAGTAAATATCGAAAAAAAAAAGACTGTTTTATATTATGTTGGGCAGGTGCTTGAAAAATACAGTCCCGTTGAATATAAGGTTTCATTTTTGAGGAAGAAGCCTCAAACCTGGAAATTTGTCTTTCCTACAATCAAAGATGAAGGAACCGTTTACATATCAGATGTGGTATGTATATTGTCATCATCAAAACCTGCTTTGACAGTAAGAACAGCCCACATATTCAGCTTTAACAAAGACCTATCTATGTATAATGTTGGATAGTTCAACCTTTTTTGTTATAAGTTTAAGACCTGTTCCTTAATGATAAAACTTATATTATTGATTTATTAGTTCCTTTATTAATGAAAGTATTATGTTAAATAAGTGTACTTAAAGTATTTACTTCGAAAATGTTTTTTTTATTATTACTAGATGAAAGTTGATTAGTTCCTTAATTAAAAAAGTAAAAATATTAAAGTTTTATATTTTTATGTTTAAATAGTTAGTTTACTACATGAAGACAGATTCTCTGTTAACTTTGATCTCAATAAATGATTTAATACATTGAATAAATTGAATTTTCTTTGACTGTACGGAGGCTCCCCACAATGTACGAATGTGCCCCACACTGTGTACGAAGCTACCCCAAGTGTGGGGTAGTTTCGTACGTTTTCAATTTTTTTGAAAAGTTACTGTAGCTTTGCCATGCTTATTTGTATCGAAACTGCACTTCCATATTATTAAAGCCAGATATGTAGGGTTTATAGCAGGATTGAAGTTAATTTAAAACAGGTTATAGTTTCTCTTATAAACGGCTTAGAGTAAAAACTGTACGAATCCTACCTGCTCTCCCCTACCTATCACGGTGATATACGTAGACGCTTAATAATTTCATCAACAATTTTCTCGCCATTGTTCTTTCGGGAATCAAGGAAGAGACACAATATTACTATTTAAAAATGTATTTATTGCTTTTCGAAGTATTCTCCGCGAAATTTGACACATTTTTCCATACGATGGAACCAATCATTGAAGCAACCATTCCATTCGGAAGTTGGGGTCTCCAAAATGGCCGTTTTGTAGGCGTCCACAGCTTCTTCAGGTGATGAAAATCTCTGTCCACGCAATTTATTCTTTATTTTAGGGAAAGTGTAGAAATCATTAGGGCTTAGGTCGGGGCTGTACGGCGGATGGTGTAATAATTCTGTTTTCTTGCTCTAAAAACTCTTTTGTTCTGTGCGCGGTGTGAGAACTCGCATTGTTGTGATGGAGGATGATGCGGCGGTTGCAGTTCTCTTTACGGAGATCAGAAACGACCTGTGGCAAACAAATGCTAGCATACCATTCTGCATTAACCGTTCTTTGTCCCTCAAGCGGAATAATCGTAACATGGCCGGTTTTGGAGACAAACGTGGCCACCATTTTTTTTGCAACACTCCGTGAACGAACAATTTTTGTTGGCTTTAACTCATTTTCGAACACCCAAACTCGTGACTGGTTTTTTGTTTCGGGTTCGTACGCATATATCCAGGATTCGTCACCTGATACGATGTTGTATACAGCATTTGAGGATCCAGCGTGGAATCTTTCGAGAGTTCTGACGCACCAAGTAACGCGAGCCGCTTTTTGCTCTTCACAGAGCGAATGTGAGCGCGGTATCCATCGGGAAAACAACTTTTTTACACCTAATTGTTCATGCAAGATTATTTGTATTTGACTCATGCCAATGTCTAAAGTTGCCTGAATTTCGCGGTATGTCACATGTCGATCTTCCTCAATCAGCTTACGCACAGCATCAACGTTTTCTTGGGTGACTGCAGTTTTTGGACGACCTTGACGGGGATCATCACTGAGCTTGACACGTCCACGTTGAAATTCAGCAAACCAGCGATAAATTGTGGTTTCGGATGGGGCTTCATCACCAAATGCAGAAATCATCCGGTCAACACACTGTTCTTGTGTTAAACCACTTCGAAAGTCATAATAAATCATCGCTCTTGAATTTTCTCGAGTCAATTCCATTTTCTCAACGACTAAACAAGTTTGACAAAACCTTGTGACAAGACCGAGAATCTTTTTTTAAATAAATAAATGGTATTCGATTTTTAAAACCAAGGAGTTTTCAATTAAAAAGATTTTAATATGACAGGAACAGTGGAAATATTCCATTCCCGATACTTTTAGTGCAGCCCTCGTATGGCCAAAATTGGCTATCCTGTCAACACAAATGATGTCAGGCAGACTGTTGCACGGATTTTTTAAAGGTCTGTTATTGGATGATGAAGAAGATAAAATTGCTACCTGGATTTTAAATATGGCCGAAATTGGCTATCCTGTCAACACAAATGATGTCAAGCAGACTGTTGCACAGATTTTTTAAAGGTACAGACCTGGGCCTCAAGTCTGCTATTACAATAGTGTCAGAATGGTCTCGCCATTGTGAGTATTTGACAGTTTTTGTATGGCAAATCTGTCAAAAACTCACAATGAAGAGACCATTCTGACACTATTGTAATAGCAGACTTGAGGCCCTGAAGCCAGGCAAAAAGTGGATGAAACTGTTTTTGCAAAGGCACCCTAACATCCCAAAAAGACATGCAAAAATCATTTCGAAAGCAAGAGCTTTAGTTACGGAGCCAATGATTTGAAGGTTTGCGACAACATCTGCAAGAGCAGATGATATATTACACAATCCCGAGCGAATTTTTAATCTGGACGAGACTGGTGTACAACTGTGCCCGAAAACCGGAGTTATTTTGTCACCTAAAAACTATCGTGCGTATGATACGTATGATGTCGCCTCAGGACAGGAAAAACTAAGTATTACTGTGTTATGCAACTTTTCTGCTAGCGGTGGAATAGTTACACCATTTATTATATACCCCTTGCAAAGAATATCAAAAGAAGTAGCTCAAACAGTTCCAGATGAATGGGGAATTGGAAGATCAGATTAATATACTTCGTTGAGCCTTCTACTGCTGATTTAACTGAAGTGTCAACGTTTGTGTGATTTTTAATAATGGACATTATAATTATTCTGAGGTATTATAAAAATCGGACTTTTGAACATCGGAACTTTGAAATTCGGAATAAAATATTTCGGAGTATTTGGGTGTTCCCGTGAACGACACAATAATTAACCGAGATAAGAAGATAGAATAAGAACAAAACCAGTTTGGAATGGGACTCACCATTTTAGGTGATGCATTATCGATGCTAATCAACAACAACAACATCGATAGACTGAAACTGATCGCCCAGATCAGTGACGCTGGAAGAATTTTAACAGACTTACACTTCACACAAACAAAATCTCGAAAAAAACCTGTTCCTGTATTTTCCCTGTTCTGCACAAAAATTCTTAGACATTGTCAAAGAAGTAGAAAGAAGATAAAAGTCTTGCAAGCCAACTACTTTTACCACAACCCGTCAGGGAAACTTCGGTGGTCAACCTCGTTACAATCAACAGAGGACAAATCTGAGGCCGGGACACAAAAAACCACAGTCCTCATACCAAGCAAGGAAATATCAACCAGCACATCAATACAACCCGTACCAGCCACAGCACGCTGTGAGAAAGCCCAAAGCCACAACAGGACAAGACTCGTGCTCGACACTAGAGGTTAGCCATGCTGGAAGATTATATCATTTCTTATCTTGTTGGCAAAGGATCTGTGACGATGTTTCAATATATCATGTCATTGGATACTCAATTCCTTTTATGGCATACATTATCAGTCGCAATCTCAAAAGTCATTACAAAAGGATATTTTGAATGACCCTGATATGCATACAGCCATTAATAATTTACTGGCATTTAGGACAAACAGTGGTAGCTTGCCCTGCAACAAACAATATTACTCTTCAACCTTCTCCATCTGTTGGCGACCAGCAATTAACTTTTTTCTTATATTTCTTTTTATTTCTTCTACACAATTTATGTTTTGTTTTTATACGTCACTTGTAAAAAATATCTTCGAAATAAATGAAAATGTGTTTTCAATAAGATTTTAGTCAACCTCATCTTCAACACCATCTGTGGTCATCACGTCAGTACAGTCTCCAAGAAATGTTTCCAATGTTCAGCCGCCTCAAACAATACCATCCCCAGTAATACCACTGGGTATTTCGACACGACGCACAAGAAACATAAAAAATACAAATGATGCTGCTCATTCTACATCCAAACTAGTCAGAAATAGGCGACAAAAACTAGAACAGATGCAATTCAAATTCAATCGCCTAAAATTCAGAAGCCAGGTACAAATAGATCCAGAATTTCACCCTTCTATTGATTATACGGATAAAACATCATTCGATAATTGTTATATTCGAAAATTGTTTGGCAATTGAACAGGAAAGGTCGTATTCCATAGACGAAATGATGGTGCCGAAAAGGCTGGATCTCGGCGTCATTATATGCCAAAAAAACCCACGAAATGGGGCTTTAAATTTTTTGTTCGAGCTGGGAATTCCAGGATAGTATATGACTTAAAAAAATCAAGCTATATCCAGAGTCGGATCTTCGAACAAAAATATATTTTGGCTATGTTAACCACGGATTTGTGTCGATTTCTGACAGCTCCGACAAAGCAACCGACGTTCTTGCTCTTTTACTTGTGGGTATAAATAAAATATTTAAAGTGCCTATTGGATATTTTTTGGTAAAAGGCACAACAGCCGCACAAAAGTCACGACTAGTCTCAGAAGCTTTGTCACTAGTCCACGAAACTGTGCTTGTGCCGATCCCTGTCACATGATGAAACTCATTAGAAACACATTTTCAGTTTATGAATATTTCATAAACGAATCGAAGGACCAGATAAAATATATTAAAACATTGCATGATCTGCAAGAAAAATAATTATTCTATTTAGCAAACGAACTCCGAGCAAATCATATTTATTATAAAACTCAAATAATGAATGTAGAACTAGCGATTCAATTATTTAGCGCAAGCGTTGCGGATTCGCTATTATTTTGCAAAAACATTTTAGAAATTTCGAAATTTACTGATGATGAAGCTACAACGAACTTCATAAAGTAAATGAATAGTGTATTCGATATCTTGGATTCACGAACAAAAAGTTATGGGTATATAAGGGCTCTTGCACTTAGCAAAGACAATTACCAAGCAGCTTTCGATCGACTTCAAGAAGCTCGTCAAGTGCTTTTTCAATTATTAAAATCGCCACGATATACGGCTTTCTAGACATGTTGAGCACACGGTGGAGCATACGGTGGAAGTCTGCCCGGCTTGGGCAGAGCACTGCCGTGTCCTCATGGAGGCGATCGGCGGCGGCGATCTCTCGCGTCCGGCCCTGGTCCAGGCCATGGTCCGAGGCGACAGTGCATGGGAGGCAGTCACCTCCTTCTGCGAAGCAGTAATGCTCGCGAAGGAGGAGGCGGAACGCGTGAGGGAGCGGCAGTCTGTGCGCCCTCACGCCCCAGTCGCCGCAGAAGATGCCCTGGGTGGCGGGAATCGGTAGCCGATTATAAAAAAAAAAAAAAAAACAAAAAAAAAAGGCTTACCTAATACAATAGTGTAGTTATATAGCTTACAAATATTAGACTTACAATTAGGTACATATATTATTATGAACAACCAAGAGTTATTTTACAAACTGCGGCCCGTGTGAATTCACTCAGAGAACAATTGAAGCAGTCAATCTGTTGTGACACCATATTGAGTGCATGCAGGGCGCGCGTTAGCGGCGCGTGCTGCAGCAGGTTGGTGCGAGCGGGCGGCACCCACAGCAGCGGCGGCGGCGGCCGCCTCCGTCGCCCCACGTGCCCATCAGGTACACACAACCCAACCGTGCGTAGAACGCCTGGGTTGTGTATTTTACCACGCATAATCTTAAATAAGTAAGTGGCGAGTGCTACTTCCCTTCTTACTTCCAGTTTAGTATAGCCTACCATGCCCAGCACAAATACAGTAGGATACAACAGTGGATACCCTGGATACACACCATACTGCTTTAAGTACAGGAACCTCACAAATTTGTTCTGAATACGTTCTAGCATTAGTTTGTACTTGGCTTCATGTGGCGACCAGACGACGGCATTGCATTCCGTATGACTCTTTACAAGCGCTTCGTACAATGCCCTCAGCGCACTGATGTTCGTGAACTGGTTTCCTAGCCGTAAGACCAACCCTAAATTGCGGTATGCTTTTTTACAAACATCAGTGGTATGCTTACGAAAATTTAAATCAACTGTAAAGCGCACGCCCAAGTCCTTAACTTCTGAGACACGTTGCAGTCGGATTCCATCCATGCAATATTGATAATGACTTGGGTCGCGCGCACGGTTAAAGGACAACACCGAACATTTGGCCACATTGAAACACAACTTATTGCTACGACTCCACTCTACTACCCTATCAATATCCTGCTGCAGTATGTCATGATCAGTTTCCTGTTTCATTTCAAGAACTAATTTCAAGTCGTCAGCGAATAACAATGGTATGGATTTATTGACTACGCTCGGCAGGTCGTTAATTGTTAAGATGAAGAAAAACGGGCCTAAATTAGTGCCCTGACTGACTCCTGATTTCGTGAAATAGGGCTCAGAGAGTTGCCCACTGCAGTCGACGTACTGACAACGGTCTCGTAAATAGCAGGCGAAAAAAAAAAAAAACAATAACAATATCTATCATAACTTTACTCCACTAGGATGCAGTGATGGTAGAATTTCATTGGTGGTATATTAATCAATAAACTGGTAGCCCCAAATGCAAATGTTTATTGATTCCTGACGCTCGCGCCGGTTTCATGCGATATTTTTGTGATTTTTCTGTTTCTTTGTGCATTCAGAAAATAATTTTGTGTTTGAGATAGAACTCTTTTAGTGTATGTGTTTTATTGCATCATGTCTTCGGACAAGCAATGCTGTGTCCCAGGGTGCAAAGAAAGTGGAGGTATGTCAGACTTCATTTTAGTAATTTTACTTGCTTTTTGAAAGTACAAACTGCATAATATTGCACAAAGGCGGCTATGCATTATCTACTAGTCAACCTTAAAATACAGTAATCTTTTGGTCAATCCATAATTTTTGTATTATATGAAAGTACTCTGTGATCCATTGCATATAAATTCTGTCCATGAATTCGACACTAAAGGAATCATCACACTGTCACATTACAAACTTATATAGCTGCTATAGTGTTACTATCTATGATGAAACCACTGCAACTGAAATTATTGGCCAAAGGGGTAAAATGCCGTCAGATTGATATCTTTGGACAAGTCATACTCATACTGTACCATTTGCACCCATCGGCCCAAAGTTCATCATCATCGTAATCGTAAAGCTGTAAACCTGACTATTGGTTTTGAATGGTTGAGATCTTGATAGTACAACAAAATTAATGTTTGTGAACTTAGTTATTTTCAAATTTTAAAGACCATTATTTATTTTAGGTATGCGTCGAGTGCTCCATAGGTTTCCCGAACCCTGAAAGCGATAGAGAACGCTTCAACACATGGCTTTATACGATTGGTGGTGATATCTTGGGCTTGGAAAATGAGCGCATATTTAAGTACCGCCGTGTGTGTCGCTCACACTTCGAAGATAAATATCTATGTCGTAACAACAAATCAGCAACATTGCTGTGCCAACATTAAATATGCCAGGTTTGTATAAATTATCATTGTACCTACATAAGTAAAGGAGTATACTCCACTGTGCTGTACCTATTCCTACTTGGATGTATGTTGATGCTTTAGTAATTTGTGGCTCTATTTAGATATGTGTTCTTTCTTTCAGCACCTTTGTCACTGAAGAGACTTACATCTGTTAATACAATGCCGCTTCAACAAATTCTGGAGCTGCCATCAACATCATCAGGTACCCATTTTATTCTTAAATTTGCTAAAATTTCTAAAAACATTTATAAAAAAATAAAAATAAATGTAATTTTCTTCCAGATCCCACTTTGAATTTTGAATATTTGCCGCACACTTCAATGAAAATTGGAAAGGACAGTGTACAAAAAGAAAATATTCGTAAGTCTTTGCTATTCCTGATTTAATTAAACATTATCAAAATTATGTCTGGACTTGCCATAAAGTCCCAAAGAATATAGATTTTTCAGAAAGATTTTTATTTTGCCTGCTCAGCAAACTCATTAAATTAATTCAAATGAGTAATCTCAAGCCTCGGATTAACAAAAACCTTTTCTCGCAATTAAAAACAAAACCTGGCCTTATGAAAATGGGACAAAAGCTGTGTGTACTAATGTTTGACGAAGTCTCATTGAAGACCAATGTCACATACCAGGAGAGAAAAGACAAAATAACAGGTCTTGTTGACGATGGGCAAGAAAGGGTGAATTTGCAGATCACGCCCAAGTTTTTATGTTACGTGGTCGAATTTATAATTATAAACAGGCAATATCTTATACATTTGCATCAAGTGCAACCAAGGGACCCGAGCTGGCGAGGATTAAAGAAATAATAACAGGATTGCAAGAAACAGGGTTGATAGTGGTTGCTACAGACAATAGACAAGCTCTCAAACTCTATTAAGAAAAGGAGAGGAACCGAAAGAAAACATAATTATAGTAAATGGCCAAGAAATTATACCTCTCTATGATGCCCCCACACCTTCTCAAAGGAATTAGAAATAAAAACTTACATAAATAAAAAAATAGAATACACCACAAAAGAAGGTGTTACAAAAACCGCAAAATGGTCTCATTTAAAATTACTATATGATGAAAACCCAGGTTACAAGGGCGTTAGATTGATCCCAAAACTAACGGAAAATCACGTCAACCCTGAGAAACTAAATAAAATGATTGCACAAATGTTTTATCATCACAAAATGAAATCGAATGTATTCAATATTGAATATGCAGGTCGACGATGGCTTTGCACTCCCAGTAAATAATAATTATTTTTCTTTCTATATACTATTACTAAAACTATATATTATTACTAAAACAAAATAGAAAAATACTGTATATTAAAAAAGCATACAGGATGACGGAAAGCACATGTTGTGCCTAGGATTTGAACCTCCAATATTATGCACGGCAAGCGGTCTTGAAACCTCTTACTTAGACGTTGCACATTACTTCGTAAATGTTAAGCCTATTATTATTTGTCATCATATGAATTAACTAGCTTTTGCCCGCGGCTTCGCCCGCTTGGATGTCGAAAAATATCCGACGGGAACATACTACCGGGATTAAAAAATTATCTATAGGTTAATCCAGATTATAAACTATCCGTGTGTCAAATATCATCCAAATCCGTTCATCCGCGTTCATCCTTTACATACAGAGACCCGTCCGTGCCTCAGAAAGCACTTTAAGCTGTTGGTCCCGGCTGTCATTCGTGGATCTTTGAAAATCGTTGCGGAAAGTCTGACAACAATTCTTACCAAGGCGTATCGTATTACCCAGTAACTGCGTTGTGGAGGTCAGATAGGTAGTCAAACCCGAAAAGCAGCACCTCATCACAGTCACGCCGGAGAATTCCACTGAGGACCATCATCAGCGTGCACAAACATCTCAGAACATCCGAGCCCTGCATTTATCGTACTCCTCACCGGACAGCGGACGTAGACCATCAGCGGATCGTTTCCGTGAGTCCATTCCTATAACATAGTTTAACAAAACACAAAAAAAAAAAACATATACACATACATCACACAAAGGCATAAGTAGTAATAGTACGTAATATAACATAACAATATTTTTATACATTTCTACACTCTTCTGTAACCACTAACCTCCACTTCCCAAAAAATGTCTTCCAAAACATCGACCTCATCCCGCAAAATGACCACGAAGGCCGTAAAAGCCCCGAAAACACTCACGGAGAAAGTACTCAAAAACGTTACAAAATCTGTGAACTCGGATAAGTCCGCCCACCCGTCGCAAAGGCCACGGGCGCCGAAGGCAGCGTCGGAACCTGACGACACGAGCATGATTCCGTCGCTGCCATCGGCGCCTGAGACGTCTCAGACGGAAGAGCGTAAGAGAGTATCGGAGATTGTCATTAACTGGGAGCAATGTGGTATTTCCCCCCCCCCATCTGATCAATTCGGACGAGGAAAGCTCGGTGGCCTCGACAGTGAGCCAGACCGATCGTCCCGGAAGTGGACGGCCGAGTCTCCTCTACAGAACACTGAAAAGGGGTACAGGGGTGGAAATGGACTTGGCTACAAGAGAAGCCAACGATCTACTTCAGAAGGGGACCACAGAAGCAGCGGGCAACATGAAGAGGGAATGCAAGACCACAGCCCATGAGTGCCTACAAGGACTGTACGAGACGGCCCTTTCACTGGCAGACTCGAGGTCACGAACTCACGATATAAATACAACCTCGAGAAGGAGCTCTCTCGACAGGCACAAGAGCTTGTGCGCGTCGAGAGAGCTCACCTACGGGAGCTTATGACGATGAAGACCGAACTGTCTCTTTCTTATACGATCGGACGTCTCGGACACCAAGAAGGAGGCGAAAGGGATTCGGGAGTGGCTGGGACATGAAACCCTTGAGGCCTTCAAGGGCATCAAAGAGGTGAAGGACGAGGTCTCAACCACGAGCCAAAGGAACCTGAAGCAGCATGAGAGGACCAGGCAGGAGGGAGCAAGGGCCCCGGGGGATCCCAACAGACAATGGGGGTCAGCCTCTCACGCCTCGACAACAACGTGACCAGTGTGTCGAATCAATTAGACGTGCTCCGGAAGGCTCTGGAGACTCAAGGAGGACCTTATCCGGCCAGTCACTTCAAACACGGACCCGGACCCGAGTAGCCGGGAGATGGGCCTCCTACTTACCAGGGAGTTACCTCCTAATTAGGGATACAGGCCATCGCCAACAGGCCTGTAGCCTCCCTCCCCCCCACCACAGACACCAATCAATTTAACACACCACCTCAAACCAATCTCGGAAAGGTTGGAGTTAGTCTATGCAGACCTCCGCGTACTGCGCGATAAAGAACCGCAAATCCAGGCGCCCCCGGCGCTGAATCTGGAAGCGGAGTTAGCAGTCGGGGAGGTTAAAAAACCCTACAGAACATACAGAAGGGGGTAGCGGACCTGGGAAAAGCGGACAGACAACCATTACAACAACAGGGACCCAGAACCTTCGCCCAGGCCGCCAGCTTACTTGTCTCGTCGACAGACCCCCAGCACATCGGGGATAACGTTATCGAGAGGATCAGGACCGCCCTGGACCTCAAAACGAGCGGAGCCCGTGTCGATACAGTCCGGAAAGCGCGAAACCAGAAGGTGGTCCTGAGGTGCGCGAGCAAATCGGACTTGAATATAATCAAGGGCCAGTTTCAGTCGAACGCGGTTCTCAAGGTCCAGGAGCCGAAACCACAAAACCCTCTAGTTATGCATAAAAGGAGCGCTGTCCAGCTACAGCGACGGGGAGATCGTCGATCTCCTGAAAGCGCAGAACAAACAGCTTCTGCAAAACGTCGCTGTGGATAGACAGATAAAACAGATTTTTTTTTTTTATAAAAAAAAATTATACAGTTTTTAAATCTTTATTTTATAATATTTTGTCATTTTATTTTACAATTCTGACATTTTTACAATTTTAATTATTATTTTTTTATTTCCAAAAAACGTCAGCTCGAAGAACCAAATGCTGCTGGACCCTCAAAATGCAAGCAATTCTGTCATGAAGTAGTTCATTTTAGAGAGTTGGTTACTCCTGGACCATAAAATGAAGAACAAATTTTATCAATTGCTGAGTACTGATGACTCATTAGAATCGGTGGTTATGAATAAAAAATATATTATTGTGATGGTTGCGAGACGCGCGGGTGAAATCAGAATTTATCCTGGCCACAGCTACCCTCAACCACAAAGAAGTTCCATGAAAATGCCTAATGAAATGGTTCACGGCATCTTATTCCAGCTTTTTAATAGTTTCAAAATCCGTTTCGAATGAAATCCTAACTGATCGTTTTGCAATACACAATTACAATATATAACAACAATTACTATTTTTTTATTTTTTGATATTTTTACTTATTTTTGACGCTACGTTCTAGCAAATAAATGGCCCTAAGATCAATTTATTTATTTTGGATCTTTAACTCTTTGGAAAACCATGTACAGATATTGTGCACGACGCATTAACTAGTAAAAGCTGATTCTTATCTTTGATTTATTAGACCTGCTGTACTGAGACTGATTTTTGTAGATTGTTTTGAACGTAAAATTGTATCTTTATTTAGTTTTAAGTATTGTTTGTCTTATAATATGTAGATGCGTAAAAGCGATGGGACAATGGAGAGCCTGGACGCGAGTTTACCCGAGACAATGGGAGGCTCTAAACGAGTGTAGGTACTGGTTCGCTGGCTAGCATTTTGCGCAGTTATTATAAGTTTGAAAGCGAACACATATGTTCAGTCGTTTTTGTGCCTTAACTAAGCTTGTCGTGTCTTGTGTACCTAATATTATTGTCATACGTGTGTAAATGAATATAAAAGCCGTAGTAAGAGACAAGTGTTTTTAAATCTCGAATCCCCCGCCGCCGCTAACCTCCCGCGCTATATCTAAACCAGCTCCTGGCAAGTGTGAGCTCTCCTTACTGTCAAGAACAGATATCAAAAATCATATCATTGATCCAACACTCGACTTTCCAAGTGGTAGTGGCGCTCCGTCAACTGATGATTCTTCAGTGTTTTCAAGTGCTTGATCAATGTGGCAAGTGGATCAAAGGAACAAGCCGAAGATGTCCCTCTAGTACACACACAGCGTCATTATGTGCTAACCCCTCAAGTTCTAAAATGTTACACTGGTACAATATAGAATTCGTTACGAATAATCTAAAGAATACTTCAAAAAGAGTTTACTAGTTCGACTTGGATTCGAACCATCGCATTACCGAATCTCGTCATACTCATACTGACACACTAGCCAGCGAGCCCATGAGAATTGTGATGAAATTGTAATATAGTATCGTTCAAGCAGGTTATCTTTAGGTCTCTGTCTAATCGATAGATGTTATCATTTGAGGGTATCCATTAATTTTTACTTATTTACGTTTTCTTTATAAAATTAATCCTTACCTTCAAATTATAATTACAACGTTGTCTAGGGACCCGTTTGGGTAAGTTGGCAAAATATGTAATAACTGATGATAACTGTAAATTATCAAATCACAGTTTCCAATAAAAAAAAAAACAGAACTTTTACAACAAGAAAAAATATATATATAAAAGTAAAATAAAAAAATGTAAAGATAATATTAATTATTAACTTTACAATATAAATATTTTTAGCAAAATAAGATCAAAGTTTTGTTAAATAATAGCAATAATAAATATTATTAAATGATTATTAAAATATTTTATTTTTCTTTCTACATATTACTAAAACAAAATAGAAAAATACTGTATATTAAAAAAGCATACAGGATGACGGAAAGCACATGTTGTGCATAGGATTTCAACCACCAATATTATGCACGGCAAGCGGTTTTGAAACCTCCGGTCTACTTAGACGTTGCATATTACTTCGTAAATGTTAAGATTATTATTGCTTGTCATCATATGCATTAACTAGCTTTTGCCCGCGGCTTCGCCCGCGTGGATGTCGAAAGATATCCGACGTGAACGTACTATCGGGATTAAAAAATAATCTATAGGTTAATCCAGGTTATAAACTATCTGTGTGTCAAATATCATCCAAATCCGTTTATCCGCGTTCATCCTTTACAAACAGAGACCCGTCCGTGCCTCAGAAAGCACTTAAGCTGTTGGTCCCGGCTGTTATTCGTGGATCTTTGACAATCGTTACGGGAAGTCAGCAGCCGGAAAGTCTGACAACCATTCTTACCAAGGGGTATCGTATTGCCCAGTACCTGCGTTGTGAAGATCAGATACAGTACGTGTACGTGTACTTATATTATTTTTACTTGAATACAAAATTTAGCGAATGAACAACTTCAATACAAAACTTCATCCCCCTTTTCAGACCCATGTGGATCAAAATGTATAAAAAAAAACGATTTAATTTGTGTTCGTTTCCAACCATAAGCCGAAATATTAGTGATTTTAACTTTAAAAATAAAGAACTTTAATTAAAAACAAAATTTCATCCCCTTTTTCACCCCCTTGAGGGTTGAAATTCTAACAACACCATTGCGTTAGCTTCCATCCATAAACCTAGATTAAGGACTTTTCAACTTCATCCCCTTTTTTAACCCTTCGGGGGTGGAATTATTAAGAACGCTGAGCGAATTTTGTCTGTAGCTAGTAGTTGCAAATGGCACCCGTAATGGTGGATTGAAATTAAAGTAGAAAGTGAATAAATTCTTATCCTTTCCTAAAGGAACTCCCTTGATTTCCACATTATTTGATCGAGACCTCAGATCATTTGATGAGAGTTCGAATTTCACCTTAGATCTGTCTGCAAATCATTTATCAACTGCATCTTCTCAAGTTCAGATACTTCGACTTCAGTAACCATCACCCCTCACATCAAATTCATCGAGTTTGCCACTAGTACCTTAACATGTCGAATGCAGCTCAGACAGCTCATCCTTAATCACCTTAATATTTATTCCTCAATTTTCGCCATTGCACCTACTACTGGTTGTCTCTGCATCACCCAAGGGTTGACTGGTAGAAAATGCCTATGGCATTAATTCCGCCTCTGTACATTTTTTTTTGTGCTTAAAGTATTAAATAAATAAATATCATCACGTAGTGTTAGTAAATTAAGCAACTGACGCTTCATGTCCCGAATTTCACTAAGGATGGTTTCAAGGGACGCTTGATCAGAAGTGGGTACAACTGGAGATAATATTCTACAAGTTGAGCACTTCCACTGTGCCATTTTATTAGCACCCAGCTTTTTTCCATCCAGCTTCAGGTATGTTTGCACATCCAAAACCTAAATACTTCTTGCAGGTCCCACACTGAACGCCATCGTTGAACTGCACACTACGCAATCCGCACGTTTTCATTGTTAAAACACTTAATTTACATTAAATGTGAAAAAGATTGACGATCTATTTAATTGACCGGCGCGTACAATACGAATGAGTGTCCACAGAAGAGTAATGGAATGACATACTCTTGCCCACCTCCTTCGTCTGTCTCTTCATCATCGTCATCATCACTTAATTTCAATAACTCATTCTCACTGATATTCGAATCTGACATTGGTTTCAAACGTTTTTTTTTTTTTGTTTTTTAGTTGCTGTAAGTCTAAAGGGGAATGCCGATTTTAGGCCATGGAATGCCCAAGAAAGCTGTTTTATTTAAAAATCTTATGTAAATTTTACGTAACTAACTCTTCTATTTCACGACGCGATACTCGTACAAGTAAGAAACATTGTTGAAAATAAAAAAATACTTAAACATTACAAAAAAAATAAACTGACATTTGCTAGGTTGCCAATTAAATATTCGCGAAAAAATAAAGATTTGTTGCAAAACATTATCTTGAGCGTTTGCACATATGTATTTGTATTTATTTATTTGTCCTTTTGTGTAAAGAAATTCCAATGCGTTTTATGTTAGTACATATACATTTATAAACAACGATGAACAAAATATATATAATTAAAAATGATCTACTGCACCGATCGATGCTTTGTATATTTATTTTATTTATTTATTTTTATTTTACTATATTACCACTTACATTTGTTTTTACAGGTGGAAACCCAATACATATGTAATGGCAACACTGAAACTTGTCACTTGACAATAGAAATGTCAATCCTTGTTTCAATACAGTGTACTCTGTGCCTTGCTTGCTTTTGCAACATAGAGATTTCGCGTTTATTTTGCTATTAAAATCGACGTTTCTGACCATGAATACTGACTCTGGCGATTCTCCTATAAGTGACGACCGCGGCCTGAATATGGATTCCGCTCTTGCTGATAACGACAACCCCCGCGATAACTTGGATTTGATGTCAGTACGGGGTACCTATCGAAGACCCCGGCATTCAACCTAGTTCGAGTTCTTTCACTGCAAACTGTTTCTAGTGGATATGTACGCTGTGTGAATTGTAATTTAAACATATCAAGAATGCGAAGACACCCATTGGAAATCGACGAAGTTCGGTCTCTCATACAAAGATGGGTTGGCCAGCTACAAGTAGCTATAATAAGTTTCATAACTAATAAATATATGCAATTATGATGAGTAAGTATATTATTTCGAGTTGTATAAACTCAAAATAATATACCTGTTCATCTAAGCATGCATATATACAAATACTTCAGTCATATTGTTTTACTTTTCCAGACAATTTCAAGTGATAGTTTGGTGTGCCAACTGCCATGCATGTTGGACCAATGCATGGAATGAAATCAGGCAGCCAACAAGTCAAAAATCAAGAGAGCCTATTGTTGGCCACACTCATGTCTGTATCAGCTGTGGCACCTCTCTTTTGAGACAAAGGTCACATTTGCTAAACATTACCACACCACGGGGTAAACAAATAAGAAATGTGATTGCACGTCAAATAGCACCACGTCAGATTAGATAACAAACTATACTATTGTTAAATTCTATTTAATTCAGTAAGATTAGCAGTACACTGAGGGGTTTATTCATAAACGTTGCTTAAAGTTAAGTGACGTTCAAACTTCAAAAATGTATGGTTAAACAGTCGCTAATCATTACTTAACTTGAAGCAGCGTTTATAAATAAACCCCTGAATGCTGTGACATGTGAAAAGGTTAATATTATATCAGTTTTTTTTTTTTATCAGTTGCCAAGATCCACCTATCTTTGTCATACCTGTTGGCGAAGGACGGAAAGAGCAGTTTCACGTTTAATATCAGAACGGGAATCAGTAGCATCAAGCGTCCCGTCATTGGACACAGACTCTTCTCAAACACAACGTGATGTACAAAATACATCTCATAGCATGCAGTTGCCTAACTATATTAGAGCTCCTGACACACAAAGTCAGTGTTTCTTTCCTGGATGTAACCAGTCTGACCGACTTTAGGTACCATCGACATTGCGAGTAAGTTTACTTTGTGACTACAATGATTATGTGTCTCCAAATTGTAGAATATGTTTGTATCACTTGAGAAGCAATTCATGGGATTTACTTCTAGATTCAATTTACAATCGTATCAGGACATTCAGTGGTGAGCATATGGAAGAATTAATTTCTTTATTAAAAGATAATATGCTTATGCATTTAGATTTTGATAATATATTAAGTATGCCAGGCACATTGTTCACTATTACTTGGGCTTTTCAAAGGAACAATTTCAGCAAATGGTTTTAGAAGTTCCTAGACTATCTAAAAGACGTAGGGGAGCTTTTGCACTAGCAGCGTATTTAATTAAATTGCGGACAGGTGATAGTAATGAGCGAATTTCATCTTTATTGCAAATCTCAAGGAGTACATTAGAAGGTCTAATGAATGTGGCCAGAGAAATATTGCATCAAGATTTTGTACCAAGAAATCTTGGTTTGAATCACATATCAAGAGCAGAAATTGTTCAAAGGAATCTGCTGATTCCTAATTCTTTATATGGAGGGCCTGAGAGAACACCAATTATAATCGCTGATGGTACATACATATATATAGAAAAGAGCTCTAATTACTTGTACCAGAAAAAAACATATTCGTTACATAAATACCGTAATCTTGTTAAGCCCTTTTTATTTGTATGCAGTGATGGTTATATCATTGATGTACTGGGCCCTTACCCAGCTACAACCACAGATGCAGATATTATGAAACAAGAGTTTGGATATGAAAACAGTCCATGCCGTAAATTTTTCCAAGCAGGAGATGTGTTTAGTTTGGATAGAGGTTTCAGGGACTCATTAACACTACTAAGAAGTTGTGGCTATAATGTACATGTACCGTTATCCCCAGAAGATAATGAGCCACAACTGACTACAAGCCAAGCCAACAAATCCAGAGCTGTTACATTACTCGTATGTCGTTGGGTTGTGGAGGTGGTGAATGGTATTTTTAAAAGCAAGTTTAAAATATTCAGACAAAACTTTTTTAATAGGGCTTCCAAGCATCTTATGATAGATTTTTCTGTGGCTGCTGCTCTTATAAATAAATACCACACCAAATTAAGGGATAGGGATGATGCCCCTGAAATAATCCAAATAATTAATAGAAATATGAACAAAAACAATGATCTCTCAGACTATGTTAGGGATCATAATCTCAATAGAACTAGGGCAGATTTTCACAACATAAATGTAGACAGGGAAAATATAAGAGAATTCCCAAGATTAAGTTACAGCGAGCTAATATTGATTGCCTGTGGAATATATCAGCTGAAACAAGCCCGCTCTTACTATGGAGAGCACATACGATTGAATGGATCTTACTGCATAGAAATATCTAGAGACTCTAGGAATAGAACAATGGAAGAACTCATATTTGGGTCAAATTGCTATTTGATTAGAGCAAGAATTGCAAGAATTGCATATCAGTCGCAAAATATATTTCGTGTATATATTAATTAATAATACCGAAGCAGGTCGTGAGGCGTTAGAGCAGTATTGCTGTACCTAACTGTATTGTTGGGCGTCGTACTGTTGGATGCTGTGCCCATGTCATGACAGTGATATGGTATTTGGGGTGGGCACGGCATCAATCTAATATTTTACCTCCTGCTCAGTTTTTGGATGATATTTTAGTGGTATATGATGATACATTGGATGAATAAAATGTGTTCTACGAGTATTAATATTGTGTTTTATTTTCAACCATCTAAAATCTTAAATACTATATTTGCTTTAATATGTTACACAGGTAGAGTTTGCAATAACTTTTTAACATATACACACACACAAACACACACACTTTTTACACTGTATGGCGCATTAAAAAAACCTTATAATTTGGAAACTCCAAGATTTTTTCAATAATTTTCTTTTATCAATAAATTATTTGTGGTGCATACTAATATTACCATTCGGTCTTACATGTGGGCACTCAAGGCCTAAATCACTATGGCTGCCTGGCATTCCCCTTTCAGTTTGTTTATTGTGCCCGGAGGTCCATTCACTAAGATATAGATGGTTAAGTCATACATTTAAGCACGGAGGATCAACTTCTCCTTACTTTGATTAAATTGAGAAGGAAGTCAGGACTTGGAATTAGCAGTGCTTTTTGACATTAGTGCCACATCAGTATCTAATATTTTTGTAACATGGATAAATTTCATTCACCAACTGTGGAGTGCATTAAATGCTTGGCCAAGTAAAGATTTAGTGGAATCATGCCTGAAGGATTTAAAAAAGAATATTTAACTACACGGGTCATTGTAGATTGCACTGAAATTCCTGTAAAAAGACCAAAAAATCCAGTTGCTCAGCATGTTTTGTGGAGTTCTTACAAAAACCGATCCACTGTCAAATTTGAAATTGGAACTACTCCAAATGGTTTATTAAGTCACTGCTCTGAAGCATATGGCGGTAGCACAAGTGACAGGCAAATTGTGGATCGCAGTGAATTGTTGGACAAGTGTGAAAGAGGGGATAGTGTCATGGCTGATCGTGGGTTTAATGTCCAAGATATTTTTGCAGAAAAAGTTGTTACAATAAATATTCCTGCATTCCTCAAAGGAAGAAACCAGTTGCCAGGGACTACTGTTGTAGAAGATAGAACGTCTTTATCGTTTTGGTCCAACAAATGTATAGGTAGGTATAACCGAACCAAATCTGGGTGGTTCGATATGATGTATATGTGTATGATTCTCTCGAGGCGGCGATAAATTATAGGCGATAACTTGACATCACACCTAAGCGACAATTAAAAACATGTGTCAAAATCAAAACATCAGATTTGTTTTTCATCCAAAAAATGCGACACATCTAACTCAACCGCTAGACGTTGCATTTTTTGGACCAATGAAACGACTGGCGTGAAATTTTAACAAATTATAAGCCACATACAGCACTGCAAGCATAATTAATAAATGTTTTTTCCCACAGCTACTGCAGGAGCTTATGACTAAAATAGACATGACAAAAGAGACTAACATAAGTAAAGGATTTGAAGGATCTGGAATATTTCCTTTCAATCCCTCAAGAGTGACATTAAAAATACCAACAATACAAGAAGAAAATACTCGTCAGTTTAATGCCAGCCTTCTGGAGTTTTTGCAACGAAACAGACGATCACAACCAATAAAAACAGGTCAAAACAGCAAGCTTGTAGTCGTACCAGGTAAATCTACATCAACTGAAGAAGCAGAAGAGCTTTTTAGCTAAAGCTAAAAAGGCGAAGTACGGTGTGCGTGTAAGTAGGTATTTTAATAAGGTGTGCACAGTTCGACTTAGATTTTTTTTAAACAGGTGTGACCTCGGCAAAAAAGTGTTTAGCAATGAATTTCTTTAAAGCTTAAATTCCTTGGACTTTTTCTTTTTTTAAAGTGAGATTTTATATCTTGGTTCTTAAGGGAAATAACCTGTCACAATTAATACTTAGTTTAGGTGATGATCTATCTGCAAATTTTTTTTTTTTTTTTGGCAATATTTGGCAGTGTATATTCACACACTATTTGTACAAAGACTAGGGCCGAACTGGATGACCAAAGCCAGGGACAGACACTACTGGAAAAAACTGTGGGAGGCCTACGCCAAGAAGGCGACTACTACTAATTCAATTAATTAATATTATTTATTATAAATATTATCAATACGGTATTACAACATAAAATTCAATCAAATTAATTTTCAAATTCAATGCACTATCATATAATCTAATTAGTAAATATAAAATAATTTAAAATGTGATGAATCAAAAATATAATTTTGCATGTTAGAAATTGTAAGGCTATAGGTACTTACTGTTAATTACGAATACGCATGCTACAAACATTTTGTAAAAAAAGCGTACAGGGTAGTAGAAAAAATGGCTTTTTTATTTTTATTTATTTATTTTTATTTATATTCACACACACACACAAACACAGTACTTTTATACCAGACAAGCTGTAGACGTGAAGACCTGTAATTAATTGGCTGTCAGATTAACATACTGTTATTTATCACCATTGTATTTAGCTGTAAGTCTTCTAAAGTCTTTAAATAAATAAATAAATTCCTAATCCTGAAAATATGAATATTGCGGATTTCCGAAATGAAGAAATCTGTAGTTCATTATGTAGCCAAAGTCACTTCTAAATACAGTTCGACTGAATACTAAGTGTTATATCTTATGCCCGCTCTACACTTAGCCCGCGGATCGCGCGCGATGGCCGCGAAAGGGCGCGAACGCTAAGTGTGGGGCCGTTACGCATATTCTTCGCGGTTTCGCGCTTTGTTCCCCTATTTTCGTCGGTTTTTTGTTCCGCGTCAAAGGGAGCGCGAAGCGCGAACGCGAGGCGAACGTGCATGACTCCACACTCGCAGTCCGCGACGGTCAGTATTGTTCGAGCCGTTGTCTGAGCTAGATCTGAACTGTGGTTTATCAAAAAAATTAACGTAACGTGGACGAACGAGATGGAGTTGCAATTTTTAGAGTATTACCAAGCGGAACCTATTTTGTGGGATCCTAAGCAAAAGCATCATAAAAACAAATTAAAAAATCACGACGCATGGATGCGCATCAGCGTAATTATGGAGATATCAGTTCCTGATTTGAAAAAGAAGAGGGATTCGTTACTTTCAAGCTACAGAAGCTATAAAACTAAAGTAAGGAGATCGCTAAGTTCTGGTGCCGGTGTGGACGACGTGTACAAGCCCGTTTGGTTCGCCTATGAATTGATGGATGCCTTCCTGAGTGACACCACAAAATGTAATAAAACTATAAATACGCTAAGTAACACTTTATTCATGCCAGTTATTTGTACCTACAATACATTTTAGTGACTAAAATAGTTACAAAATTCGTTCCTTATCTCCGTGGCAGTAGCAGGTGAACGGCGTGGTACATGTCGTACATTACGAATTGATCAATTTCACTCCGCCATGAGCCGGGTTGTACAAGTACATTGTTGTTGTCATATTGGTCGATAGACCGGGTGGTGTATAAATATGTGAAGAACTACTCCTTCGCCTCAAATAATTGTGTAATAAGATACATGTCAATGTAACGACACTAGCTTTCTCTGGCTGTAGTTGAATAGGTTTTTTGAAGATACGGAACTTTGTCACCATTATACCAAACGTAAAAGGGCAAAAGCCCCATCTGCCAAGAAGATGTAGGGTACGTCAACATTTGAATCAGGTAGAGGATGCGGTACTGGTAAATTTAATCGGTTTGTGCAAATTCTTTTCCACAAAACACTATTTGTAAATACTCCACCGTCGCTAATTCTGCCTTGACACCCAATATCAGCAAAAATAAATTTGTATTGGCTGTCTACTGCCGCTAGCAAAACTATACTGAATGTTCGTTTATAGTTATAATATTCAGACCCTGAGTTAATTGGACTTTCCAAAACAATATGTTTCCCGTCTATTGACCCCACTGCTCGGGGAAATTTGGGTGCAAATCCTTTTTCGATTTCCAACCATTCATTTGAGCAGGACGGAATCTGAAACAAAAAATAATATATTTTCATTTATTTTCAGGAAGCGGAACCAGCAAATGTCGATCAATCTGAAGAAGGAAATGCTTCCAGAGAAGGTGATTTAAATGGGGGACAAGAAAGTCAAAATCAGCATGCTGCTGACAATCTGAATGGAAACACTGACAGCAATGCCATACAAACAATTCGGCGGCGCTGAATCCCCCCCGAACTTCTAGACGCGGGAAAAGTTGTCAAAGAAGCTCTGGATACTTTCGCGTCAACATTGAAAAGAACCGATGCCGCAAGACAAACTAATAAAGAAGTTGACGATTGTGATTTATATGCTCAACTCCTGGCAAAAAAAAATGAGGAAAATGTCTGAAGAAAAAAGACTTAAACTGATGCTTGACATTGACGGCATGGTTTTGCGCCATCAGTACGGATACCAATCAGAAACACAGTTTTCTCCAATGCGATCATCACCCTCCCCATCATATTATTATTCAAACAGCCCCAAAACCAGTTTCAGCGACTTGGTACTTCAGCCTCAAGTTATTCCGATTCAGCAGTACACTATACTCCGAAGACCATAAAAATCATTAATTCAAAGAATACACCTAGCAGTGAATCCTCAAATCAATCCATGCCAGCATCTTATAATTATTTTCCAAATAGAGCCCTTGATGTGGGCCCAAATATTTTGATACATTCTAATGAACAAATTTACCCACCCGTGGTTCATTTGCCAGATCCAGACGAATATCAAGCGGACAATGAACCAAACATGATTGAAAAAGCGTTCAACATCAGTTAAATATTACATTTTTGTATTGAAATAATAAACCCAACAACGTGCCGCATGCGTGAGATTTTTTGCTCAATGTTATTTAAAAATATATCTTGGAATAAGAAATTAAAGGAGGCTATAAAAAGTTGATTTACCCTAATATGTATAATTTAACTATTATAAATTAGTATGGTAAGTGTATTATGCTTGATTTATTTTGTTTGGTTATTGAAATAAATAGCTAAAATAATTAATTTATAATAATTTTATTTCTTACCTTAACTTCATCTTTTAGTGCTTCGTTCAGGGCGTGACATACTTCTGGTATGATATTTGAAATCAGTTGAGGAGATATTTTAAACAGGAAATGTAGACTTTGGAAGTCGTCGCCTGTAGCCAAATATCTCAGTGTTAGAGCTAGACGTATCCGAGCTGGAATAGCTTCTCATAATTGAGTATCTTGTTTTGAAATCTTGCTTGAAATCTGGCTTAGTAAATATTCAAAATCAGTTAAAGACATCCGAGTAAACTTATGGAATTCCCCGGAAGGTTCAGCCACTAACTCATTCAGCTGTTTTTCCATAGTTATCCTGTGACAAATAAAGAGATTAGATTGAAGATAATTATTAATTTACATAAGAAACTGATGAATGTAAACTAACCTTGATCGATTACGATGGATACTTGTCATCCACCACCTTCGTTTTCTCCACCGATTCTTAATTTGCGTTTCATTTTTAATATGTACAAAATTATAGTACGCTAACGCGCACATTGTTAGGGACGCAGCAACAGCTACTTCGACATCCATTTCATTCAACGTTGCGAACGTAACTGTAACGTAAATTCCGAAAACCATTGCGAGTGTAGAGTCATTGTTAAATTTGCGGCAAGTTCGCGCCGCGAATTCGCCCCGTGATCCGCGGACTAAGTGTAGAGCGGCCTTTAGGTCGCTCTACAATCGCGCCGCGAAAGGTCGCGAACCGCGAGTGTGGATCGTTCCGCGGCATCGCAGTCGCGCTTCGCGCCGTTCCCCGTCCGGTGGCGGTGTTTTGGTCCGCGTCAAAGGGTTTGCGAAGCGCGAACGAAACGCGAACGCATCCACACTCGCGCTGTGTTCATAGTTGTGTGCGAGAAGCAGTGACAAGCAGACGTAACGAAAAATGAGCATCGAGTGGAGTAACGATCGCGAACTAGTGTTCCTTGAGTATTATCAAGCAGAGCCCATGCTTTGGCAAGCCCTACATAAGGGACATAAAAATAAAAATTTGATATATGATGCATGGATGAGAATTTGTGTAATCATGGAAATTCCTGTTCCAGATTTGAAGAAGAACAGCTACAGAACAGGTAATAAACGGGTTTTTCCATAATAACTATGCATCGTATGTATGTAATAATTAGATTATTAATGCCAAGAGTTCATTAAGCAAATACTAAAAAAAAAATTGCACCTAAATCACATTACCCTAACAATAATAATAATAATCTCAAAAGACCTCCAAAAACGAGTTTCTAAACAAGAACTGAGAAAGAAATTCCTTAGTGGCCACACGGCCAGGCCCAGTCAACAGTGTATGGTGACCTTGGACTCGACGGGGGACCTAAAACATGACAAGAATAGCGAGTGTTGACTGTTGCTGTCTCTTCTGCTTCGTCGTCGGCTCTCGTAGAGTGCAGACGTGCGGACGCTCAGTTCTGAGATTTATCAAATTTTATTTTTTCGCGAGCTGTGATCGGTTGTAGCCAAAACTCGGTGGCTCCCGTTCTATCTTGGGCAAGTTGCCATAAGGGCCCGCGGTATCGGAGCGAGCGCGAGTGACGCCTGGGCGGAGCCTGTTTTCGTTTGACGGCTTGGGTGACGTATAACCCCCCTCGCGGTACGCGACGTCAGTGCGGTGACGGGTATAGTGACATTACCCCCCCCTGTGTGAAGTGACATCCTACAGTGACACTTGGATCGATTTCAATGACAGTGACATTTGGCAAGTGACAGAGTGATGACAGTGACATTAGTAAAGTGACAGGTAGTAATAACCCTGCGTTCCGAGTTGCGATAATATCGATATCCGCGTGCTAAAACCCGTACCGAATTAGCGTGAGCGCGATAACGATGTCCCGTGAATCATCATAGATGACGTCATGACATTCGCCATCTTGCGATAACGCCGACCATGCCTTTTACTAATATCGCCGTGAGCGCTGTCAAAAATGACAGTTGTGCTGTTTTGTTTTGAGTCGCATCGTATCTAACGTGGCATTTTCAAAATTGTTCTTCTGGCTACAGTTGCTGCCTAACCTAAGAAGAACAAATTTTTGGTGTATACACAGAGAAATACTCTAATATCGTTTTGACATTGCGTGAGCACCGTGAGCGCGTTCACGAGCGTTCCGAGTTGTTGACAGTCCTCGGCTGTCATAATCGTAATATCTAAATCGGAACGCATGTGAGACGCTATGAGCGCTGTGAGCGATTATAGCCCATTCGGAAAGCGGCCTAAGTGACAGTGACATTACGCGATAGTGACGTTCATAGTTTTAGTTAGTTTTACAGGATTTTTTAGCAAGTTCGGATTTTTTCCGGATTTTCGAATTTTCCGATTTTCCAGGCGGTTTCCAGTTTTCCGGAATCCCGGTAAGTGCTTGGGGAAATTGTGAATTTTTAGACTTTGGGGATTTTTAGACTTTTATTTTTTTTCTTTTACTTCTATTTGTGTACATGTGTGCGTACATATAAGTGCTTAAGTGCCGGTTGTCGCAATCGCCATTATAAAAGACTGCAAAATCAGTGACTCTGTTCGTGCATTATATTATATTATATTTTGGACCTTAGACTTTTTACTTTGGGACAAAGGCGATCCGCTGCAAACGAGGACGCTGAACGCCTCCAGCAGCGGCTACTAGATGAGTCCATCCGCGAAAAGGAGGAGGAGCTGCAGGCGCTTGACGTGGGTGGTCTGCGGTTTGGCTCAACCCCGCCGCAGCAGCAGTGGGACCAGGGTTCGGCGAGTGCGGCGGTGGCGGAGCCGTCCCAAGTAGAGGCTCCAGCGGCTTCTCTGGTAAGGATGGAATGCGACGGCGCCAATGCGGATTTGGTGGGTGTTGACCCACTGTCGACGGCGCCGGTGGAGTCCCTAGCGGGGCTGGCGACAGCGTCGACAAGGGGTATAATGGAGGCAGTGCGATCGAAGACTTCGAAGCTCAATACAGATGAGGTTGCGGCTATAGGTGCCCACACAGAGCGGCTGTCAGCGGTGGTGGTGCACCTAACGCTGCGCCTAGCAGCTGCGGAGAGCCGGGCGTGCGCGACGGAACGAATTATTGGTGAGTGTCGGAGCGGTGGGCTACTGGCAGCAGCGGCAACACAGCCACCAACGGAGTCGTACGCTTCGGCGCTGCGCTTGCCGAGGCACTCGGAGCCCGTGCAAATTAGGAATACGCCCGGCCCATCGTTGGCTTTCTACCCGGCGGAGGACAATGGCGCCATCAAGACTGCAGAAGAGCAAGTGGTCAATTTGCGGAGCGCAATCTACGTCAAACCCGTATTTTACACATCATCCAGCGTTTCATGTAGAAAGCATTTCTTGTGTATGATAATCACGCCAGCATTTACCGATACACAAAAACACTTTGCATTTTGAGCACTTTACATTGCCCTCTGCCCGCTTTTTATTTGCGAGAGCCAGGTACCGCACGCAGCGTCCCCTTTTATAGCGAACACGACCTTTCGATATGCGATCATCAATTTCTTCGTGTTCTGGAAAGTGTTCAATTCCATCTAACCTTTCCCCTCTTGAAAGTTGTATGGCAGGTCTGATGCGGGTTGTAAGAATATGTCGCCGCGACAACGCTTTAGCTAGGGCATAGCGATATTCTCGATGTGACAGTTTATGCGAGTGATCTTGGGAGTTTGCGCGATATATTATAAAAGTGTTCAGAATACTAATATTTAGTAGTCTTCTGAAAACCTTAACGTACCACTTTAGGCCCCTTTTCCGTTCCAATAAGTACATGGATACTTTCTGGTCTTTCAAGTCGACCCCACCCATGTACTTATTGTAACTATGGACCACAAGCGGTTTATGGCACGCTACACCTGCTCGCTGCCCTGGTGCCGTATCAGCATTATGATAAGTAGATATCATAGTGACTAATTTGACGTCCTTCCACGACAAGACAGTAATTTTTGAGCAATGTCTAGCGACTATTTCATCCTTCTTTATTCGTCGTTCAACTAGAGCTTTTATGTCAGGAGGAGTGTCTTTTCGTCGCCGATTTAGCGTACCAAGTACATCAGTACCACATTGCTCTTTTAACTCTTTCAGTCACGCTTTTACAATAAGATTATTTTAAGCGTTTAAATATTACTTTTAGCATCATTTACAACTAAAATAACTTAGAAAGTGGGAAAAAAAAAATCTAGATATTAAGGCTTTCGAGGAATGAGGTGGTTATTAACACTAACCACCATGACTATTGATACAAACAAAATTACGATAAATTACGTTTATTATTAATTAATTATATCAGTTATAATGAATTTTCTCACAGGAAAAACTAACGTAAAATCACTTTTTATGAAAATCTGCGAAACATGTTTTCCCTTTGCGTAAGCAAAGGGGCACTTTACATGTATTGCACTGCCATATAGTACGCACTGGAGATAATTTAGTGCTACATTTGCAGCATCTTCTCGAAGTGCTTCTCTCAGGTTGATGGCGACTGCATTCTAGACGGATTTCCTGAGGGACTGTAGGCTTGTAACGTTTTATGAATGCAGGTCCTGGAGAAGAGGCCGCGGAACTACGATTGCTGTTTGTTGCGCACAAGTAAAATTTATTTAAGAGGGTCTTTAATGTGCTAGGAGCTGGAAGACAAATCATTCTTCTTAATAGCTTGTAACATGTTGGGGATCTTTTGTAGAGCCTTAAAGCTGTTATTTTTGCCTCTGTGTTCCATCTACGGGCTCTTCCTTTTCTTTTAAAGTTTTGTAATTCACCTTGTAGTAATAGTGCAAAGGTTGATGACACTTTTGACTTCAAAATATCATTAACTGTTCTGTCTTTGCATAAGACATTCACAAATGACACATTTTTCAAGTGTTTGATACTTTTTTGAAGTCTACTGACTTTCTTCATATTTCGTATCATCCTTGTGTACAATTCTCTTTCTCTAGCATTTTCTGATAGCTTGGAAGACATTGCAACTGGTTTTAATTGCTGTGTAGACACATTAGTTGTATTTAACACATTTATATTTTCAGTCAATGGTTGAATTATTGTTGATGGGCCTGCTACTGGTACAAACACACTGCTTGGTTCCAAAGGATCAACAAGGTTTGAAACCTAAAAGAGAAACAAATATATTAGTCAAAGAATGCATTCACTATTATTATTTGTGGAGACACCATCAAGACAGTACAATTCAGTAATAATTGTTCTACTGAATACAGATAATCCATTAGTAGCCGAACCCAAAAACCTATTTTCAGTAAAATACAGATGGCTATTGATGACAGACAGTATACGAGGGCGGCACTGAAAATTTCGGGAATCAAGGAAGAGACACAACATTACTATTTAAAAATGTATTTATTGCTTTTCGAAGTATTCTCCGCGAAATTTGACACATTTTTCCATACGATGGAACCTATCATTGAAGCAACCATTCCATTCAGAAGTTGGGGTCTCAAAAATGGCCGTTTTGTAGGCGTCCACAGCTTCTTCAGGTGATGAAAATCTCTGTCTACGCAATTTATTCTTTATTTTAGGGAAAGTATAGAAATCATTAGAGCTTAGGTCGGGGCTGTACGGCGGATGGTCTAATAATTCTATGTTTTCTTGCTCTAAAAACTCTTTTGTTCTGTGCGCGGTGTGAGAACTCGCATTGTCGTGATGGAGGATGATATGGCGCACATAGGAGTATTTAACCCAAAAAGTCCATCAAAATTATTTATTGGCTAAAATTTATTTATTGTTATTAAAATGTAATCAAAAATGTTTAAAAAATACTTTGAGCTATTTTTTGAAGCAGGAATTTGAAATAAATGTAAAAAAAATGGTTTGTCACTATTTATTACAATATGTCAACAACAACAATACACACAAAACAATTTACACGTAAAAACTTATAAACTAATTAATTATTAAACTAATAAAATCGCTTATAACTACTCCTCTTCATCTGAATCATGTACGCTATCTTCTGCATCTCCTTCATCGATATAACTTCGTAGGACATTAACATTTCTATAGTTTCCATTTTAAAAGGTTTTGATTTTTTAGACACTTTTGGTCTAATACTTGTCAAATATGGGTCCGAAGTTAATAATAATCTATTTAAAACATCCATATTACAGTCAGTTCTACTGAATTTTCTTGCATATTGTTCCCTGAATTTCCGAAAATGTTTATTACGAGCTTCTGCAGCTTCTTCTGATAAGGCCCCTATTGGTAGTATGGCGTGTCTAATAACTGTAGGCCCATGAATTAAGATTTTATGAAGTGTAGGTGTCATAGGATACCATGAGTATAATTCTACATACATCTTCGCTGTGTCTTGGCTATAGGTGTCAAATTTTTCAATATTAATTTTATATCCACTTGATATCACTTCTAAAATAACTGCTAATCTTTCTGTTAAAGTTTTGTCAATACCAGTGATATTTGCCGATATTTTTATATTGTTAAAAAATCTTCTACTAGTGTTCCCGAAATTGGCTTTAGGTACATCCACTATTAATCCGAGTTCATTTTTGAATGCTTCTTGGATTTTTGCTTTTCTATCTTTTATTATATCTTTTTCGGCCTGAGTTCTCACTTGCCATTTCTTTATAGGAAGTTTGTAAGAAAGGTGAAGTAATGTTTCAAAAAATCTGATGCGAGCATGTAGAATAGACAAGCCAAACTCCAAATTTTGTAGCTCTGTTGATGTGGTCTCGTTAAACTTTTCGAGTTTATTAAAATCTTTTGATGTGGCTTTGCAAATATAGCATCTCATTGTAGATGTTGCTGAGTTGCACACTTTGCCATCTACCATGGTGAGTAACAAGTTATGAGTAACTGTTATTTCATAAGACCCGAAAGTTATTTTCGTGCCCGTCAACCGTTTAATTTGGTCTTTGTGGTAATTAATTTCATCATTTGTTACATCTTTGCTCTCGTGTATAAATCTGATCCGCATTGGTCGACAGTAACGCGGAGAAGACGGTGATGGATTGTTCCAAATAATTTTTTTAGTACCCTTACTTATCAACTGTAATGGCACAAGTGATGATTGAAAAATATTTGTGTCAGATTCACTGCTGTTAGCAAATTTTTGTTTGTAATGGGCCTGCTGCGAGCCATCACATCCCCATTTATATGTGAACTCTAGGTTCACCAATTCTTCCTCTGGTAAAGTTTGTAATACTTCTTCAAGATATAATATAAAACGCTGAACAGTGTGGTCTATTAATGCTTGTAATTTAATTTCTGCACACGTTTCAGTGACCCTGTATGTCTCGACATTTGGATAGCAATCTTGTTTTGCTTTTTGTAAAATCGAGTAGCCCGGGTATAGTTTTTTAGAACTTTCTCTAATTATTTCGTACTGCTTTCTTGTCAATGCAACTTCCACAAACATAGACAAAGCCTGACTTGGCGATAGTTGCTTAATTTTTGCTTCAGGTGTAACACTCTTTCTGAACGCTTCACGATATTTACGACCACGTGTTAGGGATGCCATAATATCTTTTATCACATATGCACCATCCACGTTTCCTTTTTCACGAAGCGCCATTTGACCTGCATAAATTAGTTTTTCTGCTTCATCTTTGCCACGTAGATGTGATGTTTTTCGACGCTTACTGCAGTCTGTTAGTTCTGCGAAATCTTTGCTTGGCCGACTTTCGGTATTAATTATTTTTTTCGGTATTTCAAGAGTACCTTGTAACCAATCATGGTATTTTTTCAAAAACACACTTTCTGTTCGCTTTGCTGTCTGCCACTTAGACTTCATTTCAGACTTGAGACGAGAAAATGTATGAATAAACTTTGATTTTTGATCAGTAGGGAATGAAGAGTCATTAATTATTTCAAACTCCAATAAATTCAACTTTTCTCCGAAATCTGGTTCAGTATATTCCCTCGCTTTTCGAAAAAACTATTCTCGCGTCACGATCTTAACACCGGAAGGCCCTACAACAAGAGAAATCTGAAATTAACTTAAGTGACCGCAAAATAAAGTTTGTTTTGGTAAATACCACATGCACTTAATTTTCAAAATGTTAACATTTTGGCACGTGGTGGCAGCTATTTTCTTTTCTCTATAATCTATCTAACAACAAGATGATAAAAGAATTTGACTCGGGAAAAGTCCGGAAATACAACAAAAAGATTTTGAAATATTGAAAAAGGCTGAAATCGACTCATCATTTTAATGTACCCAACAAAAAATGGCGTAAATAATTATTAAAAGTATATATTACAAAAAAAAAGTAATTTTAATGTTACATACCTTGTTCTACACCGTCCATAACAATAATTTGATTTAACCGGATTAATCTAATTTTAACACTTATTTTTAACAATTTAGTTGACTCACTTTTACTGCGTATTAAGTTCGTACGATCAAGCTTGCGTTAGAAAGACGACTGATTGTGAACGGAATGTCAGCGAGAACAAAAGAGAGTCGAGCGATATATTGTCCCCCCGACCCTTCCGGTTTGCCAGGTAGCGAAAACTACTTTCATATTGATACTTTGTAATATTCGACTTTTGATCGACTTTTTGGGTTAAATACTCCTATGTGCGGCGGTTGCAGTTCTCTTTACGGAGTTCAGAAACGACCTGTGGCAAACAAATGCTAGCATACCATTCTGCATTAACCGTTCTTTGTCCCTCAAGAGGAATAGTCGTAACATGGCCGGTTTTGGAGACAAACGTGGCCTCCATTTTTTTTGCAACACTCCGTGAACGAACAATTTTTGTTGGCTTTAACTCATTTTCGAACATCCAAACTCGTGACTGGTTTTTTGTTTCTGGTTCGTACGCATATATCCAGGATTCGCCACCTGATACGATGTTGTATACAGCATTTGAGGATCCTGCGTGGAATCTTTCGAGAGTTCTGACGCACCAAGTAACGCGAGCCGCTTTTTGCTCTTCACAGAGCGAATGCGGTATCCATCGGGAAAACAACTTTTTTACACCTAATTGTTCATGCAAGATTATTTGTATTTGACTCATGCCAATGTCTAAAGTTGCCTGAATTTCGCGGTATGTCACATACTTACGATGAAATGTAATGTTGGTGCCATTAATGTAATGTTTTTAGTTAAAATATAGTATGATTTCTGGTTTATATATATTTTGTTATTTTGATACACAAAGCGATAGTCTAGTTCAGTTTTCAGTAAAAGTACTTACGATGAAATGTAATGTTGGTGCCATTAATGTAATGTTTTTAGTTAAAATATAGTATGATTTCTGGTTTATATATATTTTGTTATTTTGATACACAAAGCGATAGTCTAGTTCAGTTTTCAGTAAAAGTACTTACGATGAAATGTATTGTATAGCTGGCCCTTTTTAATAATTTTTCAAAAACAGATTTTTATTCAAACAATAATAACACTCGTATCTCGCCTTGTCTTCAAACGTCACTTGAACCAGAGTTCATACAACAATGGAGTAATTATATATTTCTAACGTTGACATAGTATACAGTGTGGGGAGGACAATATGATCATAAATGAAACTTCGTATAAGTCATGATATTCCCAACCGTCACACAAAAAATCAAATGAATATATCCAGTAGTTTAGCCACAGGATAGTATTTTTCATTTTAAGTATTTTCTACATGATGTATTTGTAAACAGGAGAGCACGCGACAGTTTAACCCTTTAATTCGCAGTGTTAAACCTGAACGACATAGTAAACAAAAAAATATTGTTCATTTTCTGCTAACATATTCTTGGTGTTTTTTAAATCAATTCTTAGCAAAAACGAAACTCTACCTAAAAATAATGTATTTGTCAATTCGCGCGAATATTTTGCTCTCTTCCTAGCAAAATGGTGTCGAGGATACCTGTCGCGCACGGATGTAAGGTAAATAATTTTAGATTTTGAACATTTGAATTTAGTTTATGGAAATTATGCATGACAAATTTCCTAAGAAATATCGCCTTTATTGATTTGTGCAAAAACTATCTCATTTGAACCACGAATATTCAATTTACGAGCCCGTGAAATGTTATGTTGATTGTGAACAACATTGCGGAGTACTCGGAAAAGTACTGAGCATTCTGTATGTCGTTCACAATCAACACTGCTCTTTTGCTTGTCAAGTACTGCATATATTTTATGTCGTTTCTGAACAACACTGCACTTTTACTAACTAAGGTATTTTTAATATTTTCGGATCGCCTGCAATTTTGCATGTTTTTGCTTGCTTCAGATTAAGTCAAAATGGCACCGAACACATACGATTATGGCACCACCTTCGGATGGTAGTAGTAGCGGCTCTGATGATGAAGTTATAATCCACAATTTACAACAACACGACGATGACGATGATAATATTACATACTGCAGTTCGGAACCAAGATCCTATCCTTCTTCTCTAAATGATTTGGACATTGGTTCTGACAATGAAGATCGCCAACCAGCTCACTTCAACACAGTATTATCGGACGAAGAAACTATTCCACTGTCATCTGTCATCAATGAAATATTTCCTACTGGCCGACCGCAAGAACAACTTCCATTCATGCTAAATTCGGTGTCATCCATCTTATCGCCTTTGAATAAGTCACCTGCAACCACAACTCGTTTGAAAAATTGCTGATATTATGATAGTAAAAAAATTTGAAAAAATAAGAAGATTCCTTCACTTTGTTGACAACACTGACACAAATGACGACCGCTATTTCAAAGTGCGACCTGTACTCGTAAATTCGTAAGAATTGTTTGCTGCTCGTGCAAGAAGGACGCTACAGTGTGGATGAAATGATGGTCCCTTACAAGGGAACACGAGCAGGGAGTAGACGCCAGTATCTACCCAAAAAGCCCAAGAAATGGGGGTTTAAGATATTTGTGCGCGCAGGAGTCACCGGATTAATATATGACTTCATCCCATATGCTGGTGAAAATACATCCAGAAACCGCCACTTTACAGACTACGAAAATAGCTTAGGTCTTGGTGCTAAAGTTGTCATAGCTCTTTGCAAGACCATAGAGGAAAAGCCAGCAACGGTCTATTTCGATAACTTTTTTACTTCGCTGGAGCTCATCCACCAATTACGGAACGAATACGGGATTTTCAGCTTAGGAACGGTCAGAAGTAACCGACTAAGAGGCTGTCAAGCAATGTTACTCTCTGACAAAGCGCTTGCAAAGAAAGGCAGGGGTGCCAGCCAACAAGTTGTCTGCAATGAGAAGAAGCTTGCTGTGGTCAAGTGGTATGATAATAAAATTGTCACAAAATATAAAATGTAAATGTTTGAAGACTAAGATCTTCAACCAGTGCATCCTGCCCGTTATGACATACGGTGCCGAAACGTGGACACTGACAGTCAGCCTGATCCAAAAATTTAAAGTCACTCAGCGCGCTATGGAGCGGGCTATGCTCGGAGTTTCTTTGAAGGATAAAATCAGGAATGAAATTATCCAGAAGAGAACCGGAGTTACCGACATAGCTTGCAGAGTAAGCAAGCTGAAGTGGCAGTGGGCTGGCCATATTTGTTGAAGGACAGATGGCCGGTGGAGCAGACGAGTCCTGGAGTGGAGACCGCGTATCGGCAAGCGTAGTGTAGCCCCCCAGCTAGATGGACCGACGACCTCAAAAAGGTGGCTGGATAGACTGGATGCGGAAGGCGGAAGACAGGTTTTTGTGGCGCAGCATGGGAGAGGCCTATGTTCAGCCGTGGACTGCGATAGGCTGAGTTTATTGATGTAAAAGAAAGCTGATTTTGTGTATTTTTTAACAATAAACTTTGTTTTTCCACATTTTATTTTTATTTTGATTGTAAGTGTAACTGTCCATTCAAGCCACAATGTTGGTAGTGTACAACATATATTCTGCCATTTATTCACTAGAATGTTTCGCAACGTTGTATCTCAACAACATATGTTTTCTCAAAAATCATTTATGTAATTTTTTTTTAAACATTTTTATAGAGCCATTTAGACCATAAATAGACTCCCTAAAAAGAAAAAAGAAAGAAATTGCTATATTTTTTCACCTGCGAACTAAAGGGTTAACGACACGTTGACAGCTCGCTACTTTAAAAACCTACGCCTTTTCTTTCAAATTTATTTTCTCAATGCAAATTATACTTTATGCCCGAGCCCTAAGAGTCATAAAGCGTGTCATCACAGCTAGATAAGAAAAAATGCATGCGAAAGTTATTACTTTCCTGTTACGCACTCATGTCAATCGCAAAATATGTATGTGCGAAAGAGATAGGTAAGTTTGCTTCTTTCTACTTTGCTTACTTGTCTACGTGTCTAGGGTTACGCGGTCAGTGTGTCACCGGACCTCCTTCCTGCCTGTGACGCGTTTTGTTTTTCTCTGGAATTTCGGATGCGCCTGCGCCCGTTTGAAGTCGCCGCGCGAGTGTTATCGTATCTTTGTTGTGGTGTTGTGCGAAATTTGACGCTTTGTTTTAATAGTGACAGGACACATAAACGTATTATAGGTACTTAGTTAGTTTTTCTCTGGAATTTCGGATGCGCCTGCGCCCGTTTGAAGTCACCGCGCGAGTGTTATCGTATCTTTGTTGTTGTGTTGTGCGAAATTTGACGCTTTGTTTTAATAGTGACAGGACACATAAACGTATAGGTACTTAGTTAAATAGCTAAGTAAACTTTGCGAAATTAGACGCTTAATACTTGGTGTTTCAAGGTTTTATTATTAAATAATCATGCCTCGTTACAATTATACCGCTTCGGAGTACGCCGATATGATTTTAATTTATGGGGAGTGTCACGGTAATGCCGCTTTAGCTGTACGGACATACCGGGAGAGGTATGGGAACACGCGTATGTGTCCGACCGACGGGCGCACTATTGTACAAGCTGTCCAGAGGATACGGGAAAATCAATCATTGATCCCGCACGTAGACGGTGCTCCTCCACGTGCAAATGTGATTTCAGACGAAAGAGTTATTAATTATTATGATCGCAATCCGACGTCCAGTCTGCGTAATGCAGGTCGACATTTTCGTGTAAATCACAAAACTATTCAAAAAGTTTTGAAACGTGACAAACGCAGACCTTATAAGTACAAGAAAGTACAAGCATTGTTACCGAGAGATAAGCCAATAAGAGAAACTTTCTGTCGCTGGTTGGAAACCAAACATCTCGAGAATCCTGACTTCGTGTACAATGTGCTGTGGACTGACGAGAGTACATTCACAAGGAATGGTTTATGGAACCGACAGAACCTTCGGTACTGGAGCCGCGTGAATCCGCATCTAGTACGGGAGTCTTCGCACCAGTACAGAATACCATTATTGGTCCGGTATTTATTGATGGCAACTTAAATGCTGTAAAGTTCATTGAACTCCTCGACGGATCCGTTTCCGGGTACACGGACGAACGATTTGTGCCTCGGTCGTCCCACAGAGTCTCGTCCCACATAAAAAATTCCCCACTTGTCCCAATTTGTATGCCTCGCTCGTCCCAAAACTTAATTTTCAATATTTTATTCCCCGCTCGTCCCAATTCGTATGCCTGGCTCGTCCCACATTTTTTTCATATGAGTTAAATTTGATTTAATTGTACAGTCAGCCTAAAAACCTGACTGACCAGAAAGATAAATAACCTCATGTTGCGGAAAATTTGATGAACTAATTCAATCCGAGACTCCACTATAATATAAATTATAAAATTACAAGTTACGCCACCATGACAGTTTTTTTCTGATCAAACTTTAGGTTTAGATTGAAGGCATTAATAAAGTACACATAGCCGACCCTAAGTACAAACCCTGTGCACCCCACTGCTTAGACCACTACTATTATTATTAACCTAGAACAAGTTTTTGAATGTTTATAGCTTCGGTATTTTTGTGCGACCGGATTAGAGCTTGCTCTCTCGCTCTGCTTTCTTTGTATTAATCAATTGACCAATGACGTGGCTTTGCGTTATCAGCGCAATCGGAGCAAATGCGGTTACAAAGTGCATCTGCTAATTTTAAATATGAGGTGTTTACATTAAGCGTGGTGTATTCATAGAGTGAGGTTCAATATTTGTGAAGTTTTAAAGGGTAAGTAATAATTATAATTTTGTCGATTTTTTCATATTTTGTGAAGTCATGATAAATGATTTGACTTATATCACTATTGTGGTAATTATTTACTTTTATATTAGTTGCTGTCTAAGGATTATGGTCTTTTATTATATGCATACTTAACTCTGTGCCTCCTGTGAAAAAGAGTACATCGCTACTTTTTAGGAGACGCAAATAAAATTTTGAAAAATATTTTTTTTCTCCTGTTTCCTAGGTCCTGTCATGGAGTTCTTTATCTATGGCCCTGTTTCACGAAATCGTCTAGTATTTTTTTTTTAAATGAGTAACCCTTTTTCACATTAACTAGAAAGAAGATTGGCAAAACCCCATGTACTTTGAGTGTCGCCTTTATACTTCGCGTGCATTAGTAAAAACACCCGAAAGAGATAGATCTAAGGCCTACTAACATAAAGTGTAATCATAGCATATTTTTTTGTAAATAATATAAACAATATGAAAACCATATCTTCAATATGGAAATTATTAAAACGGTCTAGTGTGTTTTCAGACGTGTACAGTTCACCAAAAATATTTCTACCCATGTGGTAACCACATATCCTTGCACCTCTAGGTATATAAAAGTTGCAGTCACTCAGCACCCGTCTACGTATTGTGTCGGGAATATGGTATCGCTCAAGATTCCTGCAGTCAGGAAACAAGCAGTGCCTTCTAGTGTCAGCAGCTCGTCGAATGTTTGGCAGTGTAATATATTGCTGCTGTGGTATTTCCTGATTTGCAGATTGTGGCACTGGATTTTCTGCTGGAATTTCGATTTCAGATAAAACCTGGTGGTTTGCAAGCTCCCAACAGGTGTGGCACACACAATCGGTCTCCACAATCTAAAAAGATAGTATTAACAATTTATTTCTAATTGAATTTTCGATTTTAACTTACTAAATCAAAAAATTATGAAAATTATAGCCTGTAACTTACGTTTCTAGGATATGTCCACAGTTTTATAACTCTCATAAAATGTTCACTTTCTGAAGACAGACAATGCCTATTTTCAGCAGACAGCAGCTGTGTGTCACAGTTCACACAGCAATCTTCAATTTCCTCATGTTGAGGGCTTTGGTGCGGGGATATAGCCATATCCTCTGTAACACCACTGTTAAATTGAGCGTTCTGAGTGTTAATAATGCGACACAATATTCTTTGGGCACGTAGCCAACATGGCCCACATGCTTCATCAGTAGGAGTAAGCTAAAACAATAATTAATCAATATTTATAATAACAGAAATAATAAGAAAATATTTTATCAAAGACTAGAAAATATATTTACTTGACGGTGCTGTATCCACTGTGAAATGATCGCAGCAAGTTGTTGTTCTTCATCAGTACAGTTTTCTCTTAGTACTAAACGACTTCTGCTTCTTAAAATGGAACGGCCACATCCAACGCAAACATTTTGATGTCCAACTTGTCTTTCAGGTGCAACTTGGTTAGTTGCATGACTTGCTAATTCCCAACAAGCCTGGCATGCGAAGTCGGCATCAGTTGTCTGCAAGTAACATAATAATAAAAAACTGTTAGCCTCTGTAACACTCTGAACCGCCTCATTAACCACACACATAGAGGTTGAACACATTACTGTCTTTGTGTTACTCATTTGGGTATTTTCAATTGCAGTAGTGTCCAATTATAATGACAGGGAAACATCAAAAATAAAACATATTTGTCATACTAAGTGGAAGTCATACAGTGTTCTTAATAATAAATAATTAAACATTTAAGTATATGTATTAGGTATAGTATATAGTATTGTCTTAGAAAAATAGATCATAACACATGGCCTGTCAATATAAGCAGATTAATAAATAGATTTTACTATAATTATCATTTGCTAATAGGTTAGGAAAACATCTTGTGGAAATCTTGGGACCCCGTGGGTGACAAAGGTTTATTTATTATTTAGTTTAATCACTCTTACTAAGTAGTATACAGACTATAATAATATAAAGATATATAGACCGCCCCTAAGACGACCCACTGACCATATTTTTTTTCACTTGCGTTTACTAACTTTGGAAGAGTTAAAAGTGGTGCAAAACCAATACTTACTGCCTTATCAACTACCTACTATAAATCTTCAGTAATTGTAGACATTATTTAAAAAATAATCTAAATATTTTTACTCACCTCCCTTGGATAAGTCCATGACCTTATAACATTAACAAGGTCTTCGTTTTCGTTTGAAAGACGATGTCGTGGTCTCGTCAACCGAAGTTCGCAGTTAATACACCGAACGTTAGAACGAGACATGTTTATAAAATAACAAATAGAGTCCTGTCTCAAAAAAAGTGTTCACTATCACAAGTACTCAACACGCAGGAACTCGAAAGCTCAACTGAACGCGGAATAAACAATGCAAGTAAACAATAATGAGTTGGAAAGTAAACAAATAACAGACGCCAAACAAATCGGAAGAGATACGTACGACGACTGTGACAGATCACTGATGACAGTTGTCACTTGTCAGAAATACATTGTTCAATGTTGCCAGGTATTAACTGTAAAAACTAACGATTATATTATGTTTTCTTTAATTACTTAAGAATACGGTTTACAGTTAAGATTGGAATATTGCAATCTCATTAATTTCTATTAATATAAAAAGAAAAAATGTGTTCATAATGTTATTATAAAACAATTTTTAGTTTTTAACCATCCAGCCAACAATCACATTCTACTAATATGTATTATTCTACTGAAAATGGCAATGACTACTTCAACAACGCTATTTTACGTTTAGTTATTGCTACTTTTACTTCTGATTTAACAAAAATATATTTTTATATTTTTTTCTCTTTTCCCACAAAATAAAATAAAACTTTAATCAGGAAAATAAACTACTGAACTTGATCTATATAATGCATATAATTTAGTTCAGGCTCGTTTCTCAAATATAGCGACTATTTTTAATCATTACGAGATTTTTAATCATTATAGCTATTCACGATTCGTATCTACGAAACGAAACTATTGTACATAGTTTCGTTCGGAATACCTTTCTTAGACAGATGAAAGCTAATTTTTTGCTCTCTTATATTCATTTAAAAACGAAAAGGGTATATTGGACTTGGTACCCCTTTTTACAGGAGGCACAGAACTAATTCACGTTGTATTTGCAGGTGATCAGATATAGAGCCGTGGCTTCTTCATCCTGAAACATGGAGCCAGTGGCTTCATCATCCCGAGCTGATCTTCAGACTGGCTGCAGTCTGGCTTCTACATCCCAAGAGATAACCTTTATTGAATCACAAAGAGGTGTGCCTATTATTTTGCATGCCGGTTACGAATATACGAAAAAGCGAGAGAACAAAAATAGCTCAATCGTCTGGAGATGTGTGAACAGAAGGTGTCATGGAGGAATGGTGACTTTAAATAATAATGTGACGAAAATTCTTCGTCATGACATTTGTACGCCCAGCATAACAAGAAATGACATCAAAGAAGAAATACATCGCTGCAAGCAAGAAGCAAAATCTTCTGAAGGAAAATCGATTCCTTCTGTCTTCAATTCAAGCATAAAAAAATTATTGGACAAAGGTACTGACAAGATAGAAAAATTACCTGAATTATCGAATGTTAAGAACAGCTTGTATAGTGCTCGAAACAAAGCCCAGCAAATAAAGAAAGCTACATTTAAAACGCCGTTTGAAGTAAAAATTCCAGTAAGTTACATGAGTTTTGTTTTATTTGATTATGAGTACAGAAAAACAAGGATATTAGCTTTCGCTGATGTAAATAGTAAAGGACTTCATCAACACGTGAAACATTACCTTGCAGATGGTACATTTAAGTGTGTAGTGAAACCATTCAGACAATTATATGTGATTTACGGTGACCTTGGCAGCACAAGTGAGAAAATTCACGTCGTGCCCTTAATATACATCTTATTAATGGACAAAAAAGAGTTCACATATGAGACTGCGTTTGCTCTTATCAAATCGCAAATTCCAGAATGGCATCCGATTTCATTCAGAACAGATTATGAGAAAGCAGCCATGAACGCAATCCGTAACATCTTTCCGGATGTAATATGCAAAGGCTGTTACTTCCATTTTAGTCAAGCACTTTGGAAGAGAGCAAAGGCGTTAAAGTTAAATAAAAAGAGAATGTTCAAAAAGCATATAGCTCTATGCACAGCGTTAGCTTTGCTACCACCTGAACTTAAATGCGATGGATGGCTATATATAATGGAGGATTGTCCGAAAACTCTCAATATTGAGAAATTCAATGACTATTTTGTATCGGCATGGCTTGACAACGAATATTATCGAGGCAAATGGGATTTTTGGGGGGATATCTACAGAACAAATAACCCAGTGGAAGGCAGTAACGCTAAATTAAACAGAACATATTCGGGAAAGCTGAACATCATTAGCTTTTTGAATGTGATCAAAAACGACGCTGTTCTTTCTTTAGCTCGCCAAGGTAAACCTCGGCGTGCTGATGATATAGCTCATGACAAATATATATTTGATTCTGTAACGGCAATGTTGAATGGCACTATATCACTGGGCCATTGCCTGGAAAAAATCAGCCCTTTTGTTTATTAATGATATTAATGTGTCTATATTAATGATAAGTTTAAAAATGTTGATTTTTTGGAGATTTAATTGTTAAAATACTACTTTCTCATAAATAGTAGGTTGATTAAAATACTGTGATTGTAATTTGATTGTGATATTAGTTACGTAATAAAGATTTTTAAATATAAATATTTCAATTTATGTTGAAATACCACATTAACATAAATAACATAACGTGGTACTTCTATAAGGTACATATAGGTAAATACAAATGTGTATACGGTCTATAATTATTTGACTGTTACTTATATACAAATGTTGATTTTTTGGAAATTTAATTGTTAAAATACCACTTTTTCATAAATAGGAGGTTAATTAAAATACTGTGATTGTGATTTGATTGTGATATTAGTCACGTAATAAAGGTTTTTTTAAATAAGTAGTTCTAATTATGTTGAAGTATCTCAGATAAATATTACATGTGTAATACATATATATATCTTAACGTGGTACTTCTATAAGATAAATACAAATGTGTATATTGATAGGTGTAACTAATAGTACCGTGATTTGGATTTGATTGTAATACTAAATAATAAAGATTTTCCTAAATTGCAATAGATCTTTTAATTATTAAAATTAAAAACATGCATCGCGGATGCATACCTAGAACTGGAAGTATTTAATATCTTTATGTTATTAGAAAAAACTATTATTTCAATTTATTGGAAGATATAGTACAATATTTTTTGTCAACTGTACTTTGAATTTGCCAGGAATGTGGGACGAGTGGTGACTTTAAAACTCAAGTGGGACGAACGAGGAATTCTTTGGAATGTGGGACAAGATAGTGGGACGACAGAGGCACAAATCGGACGAACTATCGCTGGACGTGCGAAGGCAGATGTGGTACCAATTAGATGGAGCACCAGCTCATTCAGTGGTGTCTGCAAGAGAGCGTTTGACTCAAATGTTCAGACAGCAGTGGATTGGCCGTTTTGGACCAGTGCGGTGGCCAGCGAGGTCACCAGATCTCACGCCCCTGGATTTCTTTCTGTGGGGTCACATAAAGAATGAGGTATACTCAACAGAAGTTACTACCGTTGAGGAATTAAAAAATAGAATAATACTATCTTTTAATAAATTGAAAGAAATGGCTGCTAATGGTGACCTATTATCAAGAGTGAGAAATAACATTGTACGTCGGTGTAGTTTGTGTATTCAAGAACACGGCGGACATATTGAAAATAAAAAAATTTAATGAATGGCGACATAATTATGTGATCGAAAAGTGATTGTGAATAATAAATTGATTAGTGAATAACTCGCGGGTGAATGATGCCCGACTATTTGGTTAATATTCTGTGATTTGATTTGTGTAATTGAGCATTAATAATAATAAGAATAATGGCGCCAAACATTACGTCGCTGCGTCGGCCACAGCTTTAACATGAATGAAACCAAGCTGCGTTGCCATTCTTATCGCAGGTCAGTGTACCAATTTTATAAATGGTGTTTTATTTTGTTTGTAATTTTAAGCTATTTAGTTTGTTAGAAAAAATGTTTTTTTTAATTTCGGTGTTCGGATTTATTTGATAGTTTACAAATGTTTCTATAAACCAGTATTGCCAGTGTTTTCATTTAAAGTCATATTGTCATCTCCACATTGTATAACACGCGTATGAGTCATCATGAATGTTAGAAAACAGCAAACATACCATATTAAGTTAAAAGAAATAGATTTAATTGAATAAATAGAATAATATTGAGCTCGTGGCTAAGTAATAACAGCTGCTCGGATCGATCTTTAGGTTAAGCTGCGCTTGCTTAGGTTGGTCTGTGGATGAGTGACCACCCATTACATACCGAGTTTCCTCCGGCCTCGGAAAGCACCCTAAGCCGTTGGTTCCAGCTGTCATTTGTAGAGCTTTGACAGCCGTTACAGATAGTCAGTGGCTCGAAAGTCTGACAATCAGTCTTACCAAGGGTATCGTATTACTCAGTACTAACTTGGTTGTGGAGATCAGATAGGCAGTCGCTCCATGTTAAATACTGGTACTCAGCTGCATCTGGTTAGACTGGAAGCCGACCACAACATAGTTGTAAAAAGGCTAGCGCTAGGCAGATGGTGATGAGTTGAAAATAGCTCGGTAATAAATGCGTATTTTAATATACTCTTTTTTCTCTCAGGATAGATTGTACCAGTAAAAAAAAAAAAAAGGTATTTATTTATTTATATATGCTTTATTGTACATCAGATTACACATTACAAAAGAAAAGGAAAACTTATACACTATAAAATATACAATGGGCGGCCTTATCGCATACTGAGATCTCTTCCAGGCAACCTTGGCATTGATAGTGAAATTCTGGACATAAAATGGGGTTGTCATTGGTGCAAATAAAAAGTATAACAGCACAATATCCTATAATAGATACACAGATATATGCTATATAATAGATACATAGATAGCTTAGCTTATAGCTTAGTTAATGAACTCTCGAATAAAATTAACGTCATGCTCCGATGCCACTTGGGCCACACCTGCCCGATCTACTTTAATGGGGGATTACTGTAGTACTCGTAACACAATATACCTTTGTGACCAGGATTGTAATCCTGCTAATTAGAACGCGTTCCCCCGCTCGCCAGTCGTCTACGGGCCATTGTACTGTCAGTGAATGTACCCAAAACGATGCTGCGGCTATCTGGGCACATTTATTACCGACCATTGGGAATGTATCGGTGATTTTATCCCAAATTGACACGGTTTATTTTATTTCTGACAGCCCAACAAGCCAATACAGAAATCGCTTTATTTTTTATATGATTAGCCAACTGTATCGTGATTTTCCACAACTGAAATCTGTGACCTGGAACTACTTAGAAGCTGGTCATGGTAAAGGGGCGCCAGACGGAGATGGTGCTGTTCTCAAACGAACAGCACATCAAGTAGTCCGTTTTGGCGGTGACGTGAACTCATAGAATTTTTTTTAACCTGTCTTGGACCTAGAGTGAAGATTGAGATTCGCATTGTTACAAGAAATGATACTGAAGCAAGAAGTTTTCCAGTAGCCCTAAAAGCAGCCAAAGGTACAATGATGGTGCATCAAGCTCTTTGGTCATATGGGTGCTCTTAAATTATTCTAAGGAAATTAAGTTGTTTTCTGCGTCACAATAAAGATATTTGCAATCACGGCAAACATATTGGATATTATGATGTTCCTTCTTACGAAGACGTCAATACTAACAATTCCAGGGTTTCGTCATGAAAATAAAACACCAAACTTATCCAAGAAATAAACGATACAAGTTTTGTAATTACTCGTTCCGACCCATCGATCAGCTTCGAAGATAAATCTTCAAACAAATCGTGCTCACCATAAGTCAAAATACTATTGGATATTAATGTGACTGATTGGGTAAATAGAAAGTTTTATATTAATAATGAGAATCTTAATAAAATGAAAACAGATATTAATACGTCTTATCAAACTGATAATGAAAAATCATTATGTGTAAGATTGATAATGAAGATGATGCCAAAGAAAATAAAGACGAAATATGTGGAAAAAAAAGATTGCTTGGCTTTTGGAATGACAACGATGATGATGATTTGAATATTTTCTAATCATCATTCATCATTTCAGCCCAAAGTCCAGATACTCTGGGAATTTTTAATTTCAAACAGATGTATCGCTACTGCCCACAATCGCTCTCTACAAGCCAATGAGTACTCAAGAAGAAAGTGGAAAGATATCGCGGAAATAATGAAATCGCAAGGAGCTTATAAAGATTGGGCAGGCTGGACTAAAATAAATAAATATGCCTAACTTCTTATTTTGACAATTTAAATTGTTTAATATACTCGTATCAATATTAAATTAAACAATATTTCTTTCAATACTGGGTAGATTATAAGGCTAAACTCAAGAAACGGGTAGCTCTGGTACGGGCTTCTCATGTGCGAACTGGGGGAGGGCCTTCCACTGAGAGGCCCTTGACCGAAATAGAAGAAAAGTTTCTCCAAATACTGGAAGAAGATATTGGCCAAGGTTTGCCAGGAGTTCAGGTGGAACTAGTAAGAAAGTAACTCTTATGTTATCTCTTTCCAGCCTCCAGAGATCGGTGCTGCTAGAATAGATGTGAATGTGCATGATGTCCCCTGCTTCAGAATCCATTCTACAAAATGTGCATTCTCTCCTAGATCCAACAGTCCTTGTACCTACCCAAAATCTTCCTTTTGAGCCCATCTTAGAGCCACTGCCTCAAAATCCTCCTTTAGAACTTATGGTCCAAGATCCACCGGCTTGCTCCTCCGATAGAACTCTTACCTCTTATCTTACAACTACATCTGCAGCCCGCTCCCCGCGACACCGGCGCGGCGTCGAAGGCGTGAGCCACCAATGTCACAGGAGGCTGTAAGACGTTCGCTCGTCCGTTCCACACAAATGCACGCTGAGGCTGCTGTAAGGATTGGCGAAGCGATGGAGAAGATGGTGCAAGAAACAGCAGCAATTGGAAATACAGCAACGAGGATTGAAAGGTGCAAAAACTATGAAACCTTCTTTAAATCCCCTAAACAGCTATCTAGAAGTCCAACCATGGGAGATTTGATTTTTAAATGAATATAATAAAGTTTGGTTTATCTTTTATTGAGTCTATTAAGACATTAAAAAATTATTAAATTAAAAATTTAGTTTATAAAACAACATTATAAAAAATAAAGCAATAAAAGTAGGTCTACATTTATAAAAAATATTAAATGGTGAATTTTTGTGTTTAAGGATCTTAAATGCCGCCTTTCCCACAGCCGCTGAACAAGAGAATCACGAGTAGCCAAACCCTGCTGCAGAGCGACGTTATTACTACGTGGCTGTTCACTCGCATTGTCTTGTGGCTGTAATTGGGCTTCTGGAATCACATCGTCATTGTTTAATTATTCCACAGATATGTTAGTACTGTCGCAAATGTTGTGTAATCTGACAGAAGCATTTATAATAGAGCCAGCGACTTCTGGTGAGTAGTGCAAGACTCTGTGAACAAGTAAGCAACGAAAACATGCTTTGCGAAGCCCAATAGTGCGCTCTATAATGTTCCTTGCATGGACATGTAAGTTGGTGTAGTGTGCTTCCGGTGAGTCAGGTGCTGCATCCAATATTGGTTCAAAGGCTGGCTCATATAATATCTAGTTGGATCCAGCCACAAGAGGTAATAAAGCATGTGAAAATTTAAATATTTTTCCATACCATATACTGTATTATTTGATAATTGTAGTCATATGTTTTTCTAACAATATTATTTGTTTTTAGCTAACTTCTGAAGATGAAGCTTGTGTTCCATGCTGACTTAGAGCTCGTAGAAGAGTCGGAAGTTTAACAACAAAACCAGACGTTCATCCTCCTAACTCACCTGGTCATAGTGACCAATATCTTGATGTAATGGGTGCTGTATGTGAACAAAGCCTCACTTCTATGGTATCTTCTGTTGAACAGCCAAGGCCAGAAAATATTGCTCGACTGTTAGAGCTCCAACGGGTATGTGCCATTTAAAGATTTTATGTAAGCTGTACGCACATTATTATACAGGGTTATAGGTTAAGACGACCTAGATTCTTTAACAGGTTGAAGTTTTCATCACGCCTGACTGATTTACTATGAAACACCGTACCACAAACTTAACCGTTTTCAAGATATTGGATTTTGAAGTTTTTTTTATTTTTTATTGCTGTTTTTTTGGTCTATTGGCCTATTTTTTGGGTGGTTTGCCTCTAATTTATTTGTTTTTGCGATTTTTGTGTAGAATGAAAGTTGCTTTATTATTCTCAACACTAAAGTTGCGGTTAACTGAACCAACTGGGTCGTAGAAGACGATTGATAGTTATAAAATTAAATAAATTAGTCAATTATTTTTTCTTTCAGAAATATTTTAATAAATGTCTAGGACAATCATGCTGCAGATATGCTTAATAATATCTACGTTTCATTAGCTATCCAACAAGGTATAACAAGCTAGGGTATTATCAGAATTCTTAGAAAAAACCTTTGATAAAAGGCTCCCAGGTAGTAGTAAAAATAACAATAGCATTACCGTGATTTCGTTGAGTTACTTGCTGCGCCTAATATTGTCATCCGTGGGATTGCAGTGCGTGCGAGCGGGACATCATACTATATAAGCAGGTGTGAGCGAGAAAAAAATCCCCGGGCGGGGAAATCTGGGGTTGTTATTGTGTTTGGTTAGTCTGCTTACGCGATTCGTCCGTAGTAGATGCAATACTTGTGCTCTTCGTTTCTTACTCGACTTGGCTTGGATTTCTGGACTGTTTCTTTCAATTCGTGACTGTGCTTGCTAACCGGACTCTGATTGTGCTTCTGATTTGGAACTGTTGAAGATGACGACCTTCACGAACGAGGAATATGCGGATATTTTGATTTGTTACGGGTACTGCAACTGCAATTGTGTATCCGCCCGAGCTCGTGATGAATACATACCACGTTATTCAGGCCGCCGAGTACCGGATGTTAGTGTCTGACGTAGTTTACCAACGACTTAGAGAGACTGGTTCTGTTTCGAGGCAACGAACAGACCTGGGTAGACCACGTGTCAATGAATGATGATGATGAAAAGCAAGACAATGAAATAGTTCAACGGTTTAGATTGGATCCAACTACTTCAACTAATATTGTTGCCAGAGAACTTGGACTCTCGCAGTGGAAAGTGTGGTTTACGGTGCATACTGCCGGCCTCTACCCCTATGATTACACGCCGGTACATGTTATCGAAGAAGGAGACCCTGTGAGGAGGTTGGATTTCTGCAAATTTAAAAGCCTCATCATTATTGAAAAATATCTTGTGGACAGATGAGTCGAAATTTTATAAAGACGACATAACCAATTCCCACAACGCTCATTATTGGGCCACGAAAGCACAAGGGAATCCCAATAAAAAGCGACAAAAGGGTTCACAAAGACGATTCAGTTTGAATGTGTGGATCGGAACCATATCGAACCATTTAATTGGGCCTTACTTTCTTTCTCACTATTTAAATGGAGAACATTATGAAAACTTTTTAAGAGAAGATTTAACCGACGTACTAGGCGATTTACCACTCAATTTAATTCAGCATGACGGTTGCCCTGCACACTACAGTAGAAGTGTTAGGGAATGGCTAGACACTAATTATCCCAATAAGTGGATCGGAAGAGGTGGACCCATACCGTGACCAGCTAGACGTCCAGACCTGACCCCATGGATTTTTATGTGTGGTGACATATGAAGAGTTTGGTGTACAGCGAACCAAACCCAATCACATCTATTGATTGATGTTTTGAGACAGAGAATAAACGATGCGGCAAATAAAATTAGAAGGGGTTTAACAACTGGTGTAGTAAGTGGATTAAGACACAGAATGAGAGTATGTGTACGAAACAGAGGCGGACATGTGCAACATGAATTGTAATCGTAGACTTTCTGTAACGGCATTTCGTACCTATTTGTATTGTTTTATTTTGTTTTCTGACCCAAGTGATAAAGACGCTTATTTTTTAGTACTACCTGGAAGCTTTTTATCAAAGTTGATTTTCTAAGAATTCTGATAATACCTTAGCTTGTTATACTTTGTTGGATGGCTAATGAAACGTAGATATTATTAAGCATATCTGCAGCATGATTGTCATAGATATTTATTAAAATATTTCAGAAAGAAAAAAAAAAAAGACTGATTTATTTAATTTTATAACTATCAATCGTCTGCTACGACCCAGTTGGTTCATTTAACTGCAATTTTATTGTTGAGAATAATAAAGCAACTTACTAACAAAAATCGCAAAAACCAATAATTAATCAATAAATAACATTAGAGGCAAAACACCAAAAAAAAATAGGCCAATAGACAACAAAGTCCAATATCTTGAAAACGGTTAAGTTTGGGGTACGGTGTTTCATAGTCAAATCAGTCAGAAATGATGGAAACTTCAACCTCTTAAAGGATACCCTGTATACGTATGTATGTGTAATGAGTATTAGGTATCCAGTTTATTGGAGAAGTTTTATAGGCTTTATTTGGAAAAGGCAAAGGGTGGAACAATTCTGTAACAGATTTGTTTAGTTTTGGTTTTTGTTTTGTTAGTCTATTTCGTTTAGTCCATTTACACTTATCTCACTGAATAAAATATTTACAGATGTCAGCCATGAATGATATGTGTGGTGTATACTGGGAACAAGCTCAATAAATATACTCACAACAGACTGAAAGTTCTCAAGAGACTGAAAGACCTCAAGAAACTGATAGACTTCAAGTGATTGAAAGGCCTCATAGATAGCCCTGTATACGTATGTATGTGTAATGAGTATTAGGTATCCAGTTTATTGGAGAAGTTTTATAGGCTTTATTTGGAAAAGGCAAAGGGTGGAACAATTCTGTAACAGATTTGTTTAGTTTTGTTTTGGTTTTTGTTTTGTTAGTCTATTTCGTTTAGTCCATTTACACTTATCTCACTGAATAAAATATTTACAGATGTCAGCCATGAATGATATGTGTGGTGTATACTGGGAACAAGCTCAATAAATATACTCACAACAGACTGAAAGTTCTCAAGAGACTGAAAGACCTCAAGAAACTGATAGACTTCAAGTGATTGAAAGGCCTCAGTATATCATTCTGCCTAATATGAAACGAGCAGCTGAAACATCTAGGCACTGTATTTTTCAGGAGTGTTTGGGCTTTGAGCGTCATTCAATACCAGAAGAAACAAGACATCGGGCATGATACAATTTCATTTACAGAACACACGCACGCTTTGAAAACCTTTAGGCTGCAGTTCCATTGAGGCGGAGCGGAGAAGAGCGGAGAAGAGCTGTGCCGCGATTCACCAATCACATGGCTTGAAATCCACATCTCTTCTCCACTCCGCTTCAAAGGAAACAGCATTGGCGGAGAGGAGCGGAATTCTTTAAAATATCGGGAACACAGGCTAGATTAGACTAGCGCCGAGAGAGGAGCGACGCGGAGCGGAGAGGGCGGGGCGGGGCAGTGCGGAGCGGGGCGGCTCACTCACGCGCATATTTATTCATTTTAGTTAGCGTCTTGACGTCATCAACAGTGCACGCGATTATAGAAAAAAATGGATGAAAAATTTATTTAATGTGTTAAGAAATTTCCATGTTTGTGGGATACAAAATTATCTACCTACAAATGCAATGAAACGAAGGATGCGGCGTGGGAGATTATAGTAAATGAAACGAATATAGAGGATGGTAAGTAATTTATATTTAATTTATACACTATTCATTCAGTCTTCGCAAAATACGGTCTTCCTGCCAGGGGACTTTCCCTTCATTAATAAAATAAGACCGAAATATGTCCCGGATCCGAAAGATACAGTCAGAACTTGCATTGTTTGTTAATATCAACGAATCAGTACTATTCATAGATAATACTAATGAGTCATTTGTTGGTGGATCTGAATTGTTTTGATCTAAATAGTCAGGATTATTTTCAATTAAATAATTATGCAAAACGCATGTTGCTTTTACTACTTTATCAACAGTAGCGACATGACATTCGAAGTCTTTGTCATACACGTACCATTTTCTCTTCAACACACCGAATGTTGCCTCTATAATACGTCGAGCCCTCGACAGTCTATAATTAAATATTCGTCTGCTTGGATCTAATTGATCTCTGGGATATGGACGCAATAAATTGTAAGACAAAGGAAAAGCTTCATCGCCAATAAATACGAATGGTACTGGCTCTCCACCTTGAGTAAGGGGTTTAGGCTGTGGCAAGTTTAAAGCACTGCTTTGTAGTCGCCTTCCAAATTCACTCTCAGCAAAAATTCTTCCGTCGCTGAATCTTCCCATCGATCCTATATCTGCCATAATTATTTTTCTTCTAGCATCAGCCACACACATTAATACAATCGAAAATCTATGTTTATAATTAAAAAAAGATGATCCTGATTTATTTGGTGCAGTTATGTAAACGTGCTTGCCGTCTATGGCACCAACGCAATTCTTAAATTGCCACAAGTCTTCGAATTCTTCGGCTATTCGATACCAATCATTTTGAGTAGGTACTGGCATATATAAAGGCTGCAAGACGTCCCAAATGCAATCACAAACTTCTTGGATGAGTTTCGTCAAAGTAGATCTTCCAACTCTAAAATTTTCTGCAAGTGTCGAATACTTACTACCCGTTGCCAATTGCCCTGTAAAATAAGTAACTATAAATAAAGTATTAATATTACCGTTAATTATTTTTGCAGTTAAAACAGCTAAAGCTAAGTGGAAGAAGTTGCGCGACAATCATCGCGATGCCTTAAAAAGACAAAATCATACTAGAAGTGGTCAGGCGGCGAAACAAACAAGAGAATGGAAATATCAAAAACTGATGGAGTTTTTACTGCCACACATGCATAATAGAGTTTGCGCTACAAATTTTAAAAAAGATTCAGAACTTTTGAGGAGCCAAAATCATGACGATAATGCAATAAGCTCGGCACCAAACGATTCAATATCCGATTTAGAACAGTTTGATTTAGACAATATTGTTACATCAGATGTGTCAAACATCGGCGTTGGCAGTTCTTCACTAGCTACCCAGTCTTCGGTTACATTGTGTCCTGATTCATCAAGAAGCAATAAAAGAAAATCTGATGAAATCTCCGAATTCCTAAGAACACATCAGGCTAATCACCAGCGAATGGAGAAAGAACGAGCTGAGTTAAAAAAAATATTATGGCCCCCGATAGCTTTGACGACATAGATCATTTTTTTCTCACGATAGCAAAAAGTATAAAAAAACTTCCAAGCTATTTACAATTACAAGTTAAAAGAAAAGCAATGAATGCTCTATTAGAAGCTGAGGACGTAAATGAACAAAGTTCATGGAATGCTCCACATTATGGGTATTCTACAGCTCGAACAGAAACATACACTACCCAAAATTATGAAAATAATCTGCAAATGCAATCACCACAAGACTCTAGTGAACCTTTTCCACCTGGAACTAATAATCTAAATGTTAATGAAAATAATAACGAACATGTTTAGTTATGTTGATTTCTAATTATATTTATTGATTAGCAGAGTGTCTTGCAAATTCTGTTTTTATTATGAATTGTTAACTGTTTAAATCTTAATGTAGGTAAAACTGTAGTGTAGCTACAACTCTTTAAATTTGTTGATTTTAATTAGGGTGCGTTCAAACTACACGCGCACGCCCCACGCTCTCCACGCGCGTCTGAACGCGCCCTTATATTTTTCATTAGACTGTGTTCCAAAGACTGTTTTGATTATGAATACTCAGTTGTTTGAATAAATCTGAATAAAAGATTATTGAATCAAATTGTGTACTTACTTCAAACACAACGCAAGCCTTTCTTCACTTGATATCGATCTCCTGCAGTTGGTATCTTTCTTCTGTAAGTGTGGTTTGAGCAAACAGTGTAGGTCATGGAAAGTTTTTCTTGATACTCTATAGGAGTTTTCGAATATTTCGTCATCGCAGGTTTGAAAGAAAGTTGCAAATTCGCCATGTATAGAATGATATTTTAGATGTTCTCGAATCCAAAATCTATGTTTTCTTTTTGAATTCAAGTAATTTGCGGCAACCAATGCTAATTTCTCTTCTTCCAACTCTTCCTCCTCCAGTAGAGAAAGGTACAAAAGAGCGTCAGAAAGGTTCGTTACGCAGAGCTAAAAAAACGAAAAAATAATACTGCGAATCATAGCAGCATACCAAAAAAAAAAACAAATCACAACGTAAATATATACAGAGACTTAAGATAAAATTGAAAGAGATGCAGGCACAGACTAGACGTCAAGATTTGAGTGAAGAGTCGCAATCAGAGAGTGACAATAGCAATAAATCAGACGAAAAGGATACTCCTATGATGGAACGCATAACAAAGTTTTACACAGATGATGCAAACAGTGTTATTACCGCTGGTATGACCAAAAACGTGGTAATATTGTCGGATATTTCACTAAATGTGCTTAACACGCAGAAATCTCCACCGAAAGATAAGACGTCCACAAAAACAAAAAAAATAACAAAATCAGAAAATAACCCAAAAAAAAATAACAATGAAGAAAAAGTAACTATTCTTGTAATTGTTATCATGATCAATAATAGTGTAAGTTTTGATGATTGAATTGTCAGGGCATTGTAGGAGAGGGACATTTTTGAGCCTAATTGGTTTAAATTAAAGGCTTTTGTTAATCATCGTCTTCTTCTAACCCTTTATTGCATCTTGATGGAAATTTCCATCAAACGGTTCACAGGGAAAAAAAGCACACAAATCACTGAGCGGTGTTGATATTTTTGCGTCTGACAATTTCTTGAAATATTTTTGGTTGATACTGAACGTAACTACGTAAAAAAAAAAAAAACGTCAATGTCAAAAATGACAATCACAGTTTGGTTACCTGGTGACTAATAATTTTGTTGTAACGGTGCAAAAGAATTACGTTATTTGCTTGCTTTGATCTACGGGAGTTGTTGAAAATATTCATAATGAGTGGAAATAAGGTAAATGTTTTAGAATCTGCTAATATTTGTAACGAAAACATGAAAAATATATCGATAATTATGTCGATTTGGTATGATGTAAATTTACATCATTATGCAGTATGCTCATACCTGAAGTATGGAGAAATGTTTGTTCATGAAATTTTACATTTGTATGATTTTTTTGTTGTTTTAGAATAATTTACAAGAGAGAGATATAGAACACTATCTATCACAACTGGAAGACGGTTGGCTGTCAGAAGACGGACTAGAAGCTGATGATTCTGATGATGATGACCCTCCAAATTCACACTATACTAGAGATGAACTTCTACATCTGTTAGGTGATGAGAATGATAATGAAGATGATCAGCAAGTTAATGAAGAAGACCCACCTCTGGTTGAAGAACCACTAGAAGGAGCAGAAATTCAAAATAGATCCCCTGGTGGTAATATTTTAAATTCACTCTTGGACAAGAGAAAACTTATTTGGAAAAAGAGGAATATGGACTTTGATGAAGACAAAATTAGATTCTTAGGCTGCTCAACTTTTGATTCTGAAATATCTGAGCTAGAAACTCCTTACCAATGTTTTAAATATTTTTTTAATGATGATTTTATACAGAAAATAGTAGCAGAAACTAATTTATATAGCATGCAAAAAGATCCTAATAACAGAATAATATACACAGCATCAGATATCAAAAAGTTTTTTGGGATATTGCTGTTCATGTCAGTGCAAAAATTTCAAAATACCAGAGCATATTGGCACCCTGTTCATGGTTATGGCCCAGTTTCATCAACAATGCCAGTCAATAAATTTGAAAAAATCAAACTTGCATTGCATTTTCAAGACAATGAGCTTCATAAACCTATGGGCCATGCAGTTCATGACCGGTTATTTAAAATTCGTCCAGTTATTGAGCACCTCAAAACAAAGTTTTCTTCTCTACCTATGGAACAACGGCTATCAGTGGATGAGCAGATGTGTGCAACAAAGGTTGCACACTTTCTAAAACAGTACCTGCCAAATAAACCCCACAAATGGGGGTTCAAATTTTATGTACTTTGCGATTTATCTGGATATGCACATACATTTGAATTGTATGCAGGACAGCAAAATACAGGGAGACTTGAAGGAGAACCAGACATAGGAGTTACAGGGAATGTAGTAATTCGTTTGCTAAGAGGTGTACCAAGATATCAAAATTATATTGTGTACTTTGATAATTTTTACACATCGCTGCCTCTAATTTATTTTCTAGCCAAACAAGGAATTCACTCTGTTGGAACTGTCCAGCAGAATAGGATCCCTAACTCAAAATTGCCTGAAAAGAAAGAGTTTATGAAGAAGGCAGTATGCAGAGGCAGTTATGAAGAAAGAACATCTACTTATGATGGCATTGAGATGGCCTGTGTCACTTGGAAAGACAATAAGATTGTGACACTCTTATCAACCTATGTTGGGGCAACACCAGTGTCTAGTGTCACTAGATATGATAAATCGAAAAAGGAAAAGGTAGTAATTCCATGTCCACAAATTGTTCATGAATATAATAAGCATATGGGGGGGTGGACTTAATGGACAGTTTTTTGGGGAGGTTCCACATTCCAGTAAGATCAAAAAAATGGTATTTGCGTATATTTTTCCATCTACTTGATCTAACAGTGATTAATTCTTGGATCTTGTACAAAAAAAATGCAGCAAATAGAAATATACCAAAAAAGGATATACTTTCAATGGGCAAATTTAGAAATGAATTGGCACAAGTTTTGTGCAGAATAGGAGCTGACACAGAGGTTAAAAGAGGTCGTCCCAGTACCAGTTCTCTAGAGAACGAAATACAGGCAAAAAGGAAGAGGGGACCAGCAGTTGTTGCTCCACCAAAGGACATAAGAAGAGATGGTGTTGATCACTGGCCACAAGTTGGAGGTTCACTACGTTGTAAGTACCCACAGTGTAAGGGGTATTCTACAATAAGATGCAGCAAATGTGGAATCAATCTGTGTCTTAATAAAAACAATAACTGCTTTGAAAATTATCATAAAAACTGATTTTTATTTGCATTATTTTATTTTGTACTAAGCTCATTGATACTAATTGCATAATGATGTAAATATCCATCATATGGTTTTTTTTTTTCAAAAATAAATACATAAAAAGTTCACTGTTTTTTTTTTTATTATTTTTAACACATCCTAGGGCTATAATTACATGCATATGATTTTTTCTACAAGAAAATATTAAATCATGCAATGAAGGGCTAAAACTGTTATTAGAATATCGTTTTTAAGATTCAATTGTTTTGTCGTTATTGTTGTTAATTATGGAGCTTATTATATAAAATAATTTTAGTTACCTTTTGCTTTAGAAGCTGTTTTTGCCAAATGTTAATTTAAATATTTTGTCAAAAAATATTATTGTTAAGATTCTAATAAGGGTTTATCAGAGGATAAAAGTCTTGATTAGTTTAGAGACCGTTGAAGACTTTTATAACTGTTAGGAGAGTAAATAGCATTTTTAAGATACAATCAGGGTTTAGTTTAGTGGCTTAAAAACGTATTTAAGTATAATTTATGGTCTCTCTAAGTCTGTTATTTTTTTTTTAAAGTGTGTGTATAGCGTAAGTCGAGCGTTTTTTATTTCATTAAACTCTGTTATCGTCAGGATATCCAATCAGGAGATCAAAGAATCAATATATTAGGAGGATTAAAATTTATTTTTATATTAATTTTTTTTATTATGTGGCGACTTAGTAATTGTAATATGCTGAGTTGCATTATTGACGAAGTATGTGGGAGCGGGCAATCGGCTCGCCAGTCGCCTACATATCACCGCCCTGCCTCGACGCATACATAGTACCTAGTTAGCTATAGCAAAGTATTGTGGAACTTGAATTAAAGACAATTTATTTCCTTGTAGTCCGAATCTTTATTTATCTCACCGACAACATAACACGCACAACACTGGTGACCCCGACGTGACATGTAGGCGACTCAAAAAAAAAAAAAAAAGCTTACGAGGCAGAGGCGATCGGACCGCGTGGCAAAGTGAAACGTAACGTGCTTTAGCAAAGTAAAGCGACGCGTGTGTACCGTTTTCAAGATGAACCCGCAAGCGTTAATCGGCCAACCCGGGGCAGCTACCACTGGAGACGTATCAATGGTAACAGTGCAAATGAGAGTTCCGGAATTTTGGAGAGAGATACCAAGATCATGGTTCATCCAGTTCGAGGCAATGATGGCACCACAGAAGCAAGGCGACACCCAAAAGTACGAAATGGTGCTCGCAAAATTACCAACAGACGTTGTACGCCAAGTAACCGACATCATAGAAGCTCCGCCGGATACGGCCAAATATGAAACAATTAAAAAACGCTTATTGTCAGTATATGAAGAGAGTACAGATAAACAATTTCACAAATTAATGCATGACACAGACCTGGGAACCCAAAAACCGTCGCAATTACTCAGAGAAATGTCGGCCTTGGCGAAGAAATGCAGCGTGACAGAAGAACCATTGAAGAGGCTGTGGCTGGACAAGCTAACACCTAATGTACGCGCAATGTTAGCAATGAGCGAAGACACCAAGTTGGAGGATCTGGCTAGGAAGGCAGATAAAATACTAGAAACCCTGGGAAGCGGCGCGGTCGCGTCTATCACACCCAGCAAATCAACAGATGACGGTATTGCCAGCCACCTAAAAGAATTAACAATGGGAATGAAAGAACTACGCGGAGAAATAGATGAGATCAGGAGGCGAAAAGACAACTCGGGCGGCAGACGATGGCGACAACGTCCTAGATCCAAAAGCCGGACGCGGCGCACACCAGAATCTCCCGACTGGCTATGCAGATATCATTACCGCTACAGGAACAACGCGCGGACGTGTGAAGCACCGTGTAGCTGGACCAAGAAGCAACAGAAGCAGGAAAACTAGACGCGGTGCAGTCAGCGTCGGTGGACGATTGTGCCGCGGGAAACCACCGACTTTGTGTGAAAGACTTCAAAACGGGAATTGTGTATTTAGTGGACACGGGTGCGAATGTATCAGTGATACCAGTAAGTAACGTGAAAACAAAGCACAAACAAGAGTGTACATATAAACTTTACGCAGCTAATAACACGGAAATAAAAACCTACGGTGTAGTGACTATAGAATTAAACTTAGGATTAAATAGAAATTACAAATGGTCATTTATAGTTTGCGATGTGAAACAGCCAATCATAGGGGCAGATTTTTTAAGAGCACACCAATTAGTCGTAGACTTACACAACAAAAGGTTGATTGACGGTCTCACTAAAATAAGTAGAGAAGCAACTACAGTGAAATGTTCCGAATTTACCATATCTAGCATTCAACATGACAATCCGTACAAAGAATTGCTTGAAAAATTCTCACAAGTAACTAAACCGATTTCGTACAAAGACCCCCCTAGCCATAATACATACCATCACATAGAGACTACAGGCCCTCCCGTGTTTTCCCGTGCTAGGCCGTTGCCACCGCATAGATATAAAATAGTACAAGAAGAATTTAGGTTAATGCAAGATTTAGGTATATGTAGGCCATCAAAGAGTCCATGGGCAAGCGCGCTGCACGTCGTGCCTAAGAAGGATGGCCAGATCAGACCCTGTGGCGACTTTCGTTCACTCAACGCGATCACGAAGCCGGACAGATACCCGATCCCAAGACTACAGGATTTCACCTATGGACTAGCAGGTAAGAAAATTTTCGCACGCTTAGACATAAATAGGACCTATCATAATATTCGCGTAGCACCACAGGACATAGAGAAAACAGCAATTATTACACCTTTCGGACTGTTCGAATTTCCGAGAATGTCATTCGGTTTGCGCAACGCAGCGCAAACATTTCAGAGGTCCATGAACAACACAGTGTTACAAGGATTAGAATACGTAAACGGAGAACGGAAAGGGGAGTGTTCATACCTATCCTGTTATATAGATGAAGTAATCATCGCAAGTACTGACGCCGAATCACTTCGCAAACATTTGAGCCTTGTTTTCAGCAGATTCGAGCAGTTCGGGATTACTATTAATATGTCAAAATGTTGTTTCGGTAAGCCCGAAATAGAATTTTTAGGTTACAATGTCAGCCAGGAAGGAATAAAACCCTTGAAAGATAAAGTCGAGGCGATACAAGGTTACCCGCGGCCGGAAACCGTCGAGCAGCTACGGCGATTTTTGGGAATGGTAAATTTTTATAGGTTACACATACAGCAAGCGGCTGAGCATCAGGCAGAGCTAAACAAGTTCTTGCATGGGGCCAAGAAAAAGGATAAGTCAAAAATAACATGGGATAATAAGGCCACGGCGGCTTTCGAGCAGTGTAAGGTAAGCCTACAAAGCGCCATCACACTGGCTCACCCAGAGGCCACAGGTAGATTGTCCCTAATGTGTGACGCATCCAATACATGCGTGGGGGCAGTGCTACAACAAGGAGTCGCCGGAAAAACGAGGCCCTTAGGTTATTTTTCTAAGAGACTATCAGAAGCCCAGCAAAAATACAGCACTTACGACCGAGAACTGCTGGCGATTTATTTAGCCATAACGCATTTTAGAAACATGATCGAAGGTCAAGAGCTTACTATTTTCACAGACCACAAACCATTAACGTATGCTTTTTCTAAAATAGGTACTGACCGAGAGACCCCACGGCGCACAAGGCAGTTATTGTATATCAGCGAATTCACGAGCGACATACAATACGTCAACGGAAACGAGAATCAAGTTGCTGACGCGCTGTCACGGGTGGAGTCCGTGTTTTGCCCGACGCAAGTTGATTTCGACAAGTCGCACGGGCACAGGAAACAGACGAACAAATGGCACGTATGTTAGCAGAATCGCAAGGTAACATCGTATTAAAACAAATTCATTCACCATTGCGCAACAGAGCAATTCATTGTAACATTTCAGAGAACCAGGTAAGACCATATCTACCACACAAATTTCGTAAAATAGCTTTCGATGCAGTACATAACATAAGCCACGCCACCCCGGAATTAGGGCCACACGGAAAATGATAACGAAACGTTATTTTTGGCCAGAAATGAACAAAGACGTGACCAGGTGGGCCAGGGCATGCATACATTGTCAGAAAGTAAAAGTACAGCGACATACAGTATCCAAATTGAGTAGTTTTCCAGTAGTAGATAGATTTGAGCATGTACACATAGACATAGTCGGACCACTGCCAACGTCACAAGAAGGTTATAGGTATTGCGTCACTATGATAGATAGGTTCACGAGATGGCCAGAAGCGATTCCGGTAACCGATATTACCGCGGACACAGTAGCTAAAGCCTTTTACGAAGGTTGGGTATGCAGATTTGGGTGCCCACTCACAATAACTAGTGACCAGGGAAGACAGTTTGAGAGCGAACTATTCAAGAGCCTGTTAAACCAGTTAGGCAATATTGAATTTTATTTTCCTTGTCCATATCATAATATCATAACAAAATACTACCCAGAATAGTATTTAAGTCACATGTAAATTCATCTCCATATTTATAATACTTATTCAACTCATTGTCGGCAACACTGCGTCATTATTTTTTACAATAACGTCATTATTCTCACAATGTGACATTATCAGCAACAACGTTTTTTAATGATTTTGAAAAATATCCAAAATTAATGGACTGCTTGGGGTGCCTTCATTACAACATACTATATATTTGATATATCTATACATCTGGCCTTAAATAGAAGCTCTACCGCGAGGTTTAGAAAATCTTAATTATTTTTGTCAAGAATATTGTTTTGAGGAGATCCACCCGGAAGTGCTGCACCTAAGAAACGTAAAAACTCGTACATTGAATTGCTGCGATTCTTGGATGTGGTGAAAGAGTCTCGGGTCTCATCGGGGAATATAAGCGCTCCGGCAGGTGATAATGACTAAAATGAAAATTCTTGTGATGAAATATCAACTAATACAAACACAACCAAGAAATGCAAACGCACAAGAAACTGTAACTGAGAATTTTATTCCACATCAAACTGAAGAAGTTTCAGGGACCTCCCAAATGAAAAAAAAAACCTAAAATGACAGTCTTTCAACAGAGTTTAATTACAGCAATGAATAAAAAGCAACAATCACCTAAAGCAGCCGAAGAAGATGCCGACACGAAATTTTTACTTTCTTTACGTCCTCAAATTAAGAGCCTAAATGAAAGACAAAATTGTGAGTTCAGAATCGAAGTGATGAATTTGATTTATAAAATCAAATATCGTAACTCATATAACATGTCACATAATCAAACGTATTCTTACAACCATCCTGGCTATAGTACATACGAACAATCACCTACAACATATAGTATACCTACAGGAGATGTGTCTCCGCCGGTGTACCAAGGATATACTACGAATACAAGCAGTACAAGCTCCTATTCGACCATACAGTCACCCGATTCTATTGAAACTCAAGTACGTCCAATTCAATCAGCTGAAACTGAAACAGCACACTCAATTGAGGAAATAGACGAAATATTTCAGAATAGGTCCACTTAATTGAGATAATAGAGGAAATGTTGCAGCAATTTAATTCAATAAAAAAATAAAAGTTGAAATTTTATTCAATAAAAAGTTAATATACTTAAGTAATTAATCAATAATTTGTTTCATTTAATATACTTACTTAATATTTATCTTACCTTAATGTAACGGTCAGCCTTTCTTCGGGAGGTATAGCTGTTCTAAGTTTTGTATTTTGCTTGGTAATATAGTCCTTAGTGAAATTCAGCAATACATCAAATGATTTTATGGACATACGATAATATTCGAATGCTTTGTCTGGATTAAGTCTTAGTTGCATATACAGGGTATGAAATTGCCCAATTTCTAGTCGAAGAGTATTTAAGGGATGAACCCAATATTTACGCTTTCTTCTTCTTCTTCTAATGCCTCATAAATAGCTATCACTGTTCCGTCCTCCGCGCACTGACCTTCCGTCGGCGTAAGATCGGCAACGTCGATTTCCGGACGAAGACACGAACCGGAGATGAGGCCAGAAGGCGCTCTTGTACAATACCCACCGCAAAAGCGAAAAAAACTAAATTTGAGGGATGAAAATACGAATTTCATGGCAGGACAGGTAAATAATAAATTGTTAATTTGGAAGGACCTAGGTGCCTCAAAAAATCTCGCTATCTATATTATCTGGCTACAGGATCTATTCGCATGCACCCCACCTTTAAAAGTGTTCAATGCGATATCTGTACTCGGCTAGCGCCTAAATCCTCTACGGAGATAACGCTAAGTCGAAAAAATATTAGAGTGTGGTGTAATTGAAATATGTAAAAGTCCTTCCGGATTCATATCCTCCATGTTCTTAAGAAATAAATCGGATGGCTCGAACCGGCCAATATTAAATTTAAAATTGTTAAATGAATATCTGAAACCGCCTAAATTTCGCCTATTAACGCATTTGCTACCCAGTTCACCGACTAAACCACCATAAAATTCCACTCTGTTTAGACGAATCAGATTACATGATAAAAATAGACCTTTCGCAGGCCTACTTTCACATTCCGATTATAGAATGTCATCGTAGATTTTTAGCCTTTTATTATAATAGGACAATATTTCAAATGACCTGTCTACCTTTTGGCCTTGGAACAGCCCCGTACATATTTGCACAAACTGGATTGCAAACTTTTTCAGGGAAAGAGGAATCAGAGTAGTAATAGTATACTTGGACGATTTCATGATAATGCATCACGATCCTGTCATCCTTCTGCAACAGAGCAAACTAATTCAGAAATATCTCACAAAAATGGGCTGGTGCATAAATTTCCAGAAATCAGTTCTCATCTCCTGTCAAAACGAATTACATTTTGAAGCCGCTGATAATTGTTTGAAGACCTGTAAATATTATTATTATCTATTAGATAACAACAAATAATAATTATGTAAAATACGTAATACGGATATTATTAGTTCATAATACCATATCAACAGATCGTTGTCTATCTCATTGGCAATGTCCAGTATACATTAGCTATTGGTTTAAAAAAAATATTATTAAATTTATTATTAAACTCTCATTAGCTATTGGTTCAATAAAGTTATGTATAAGGTAAACGTCGGTTAACTGTCACTGCGTTTCTGAATACGCAACTAACCATTCAATAACTATGCCTAAATAAATATTTCTTATGCAGTTACGCTTCAGAATAATGAATTCATTGACTGTCATTATGTTACACAGTAGTGCCAGATAATAATGTAATTATGTTAAATTTTAATTTCAGTCCGAGATGTACAAGACAGGAGGTGGAACATTTTGTCCCAAAACAACCCCAATTGATGAAAAAGTTGTGGCCTTATTAACTCCTCAATTCAAAGCATTAGATAATGAATTTGATTTGGCTAGATTTGCAATGTTCTATCATAGGCTATGCTTTACCTGAGCAATCAAAATAATGTAAGCATTCAATATTGTAGACAGAAAATTGTTAAAATTGAATCAAACTCTCCTAAGAAACTTCAACTGAAATGGATTGAGGTATAATGAAATAAAATAATAAGTTATTTAATGTGGACTATTATTTTTATAGAAGTATAAGCATGGGGAATGCTTAATAATCTTGTACTGTACTTTTATAAATTTAAAAAACAATTATAAATTCACACACAACATACTCAAATAGTAGGCTTTGGTATATGATTTTATATCATGTCACACATATCAGTATAATCACATCATATCTGTCATAATCAATATCAGCGTTATTTCTTATGTTTTATACATGTCAGTACAAACATTCGTTACACATAAGTAACAATTTATTACAATTTATTCATTACAGATATTGAAACACAAGAACTAAATGGAGATGCACATCCTGTTACTTCTCAAGACGTCATCATTGTATTGGATACCAAAGAAAATATGGCGTCTGAAACCCAATCAACTTCCAAAATACCAATTTCACCGCTTATGAAGGATTTCGCAAGTTCACCAAAAATGAAGTGTGTTTAACTGAAACAAAAAAAAGAAACATTAATAATCTTAGTGCTCTAATAATAAAAAGAAAAAATCAGAAGCAAATTAACGAAGATGCTATAACAACTAAAAAGTTTGAAATATTGGAGATTCAACGACAACAAGAAATAATGAATTAGAAAAAACAAAAATTTTACAGGATGTTAATATTGAATTAAAGAGAATTCTTCTAGAAAATGCAAGAATGGACCTAGAATTTAAAAAGAAGAATTTTAATTTATGATGAGTAATTAATATAAATATTATATTAAAATTCTTTTTAATTCTAGGTCCGTTCTTGCATTCTCAATAAGAATTATATTTAATTTGATATAAATCAATTAATCTTCCATATTTGTATCCTTTTGGTTGTTTTTTCTTCTACATTTTAACTTGAAACAAATAAAAAAATATAATACATAGTTACTCAAGTTTTATTATGTGTTCCCATAGTATGTATAACATGATAATTTTGCTGTGTAAAAGCTTAAGTTGAGATATGTAAGTATTTATAAAAGAAAAATTTTACCAACCTAAAATTTTGTTCCAACAATAACCGACGAAAATGGCTTCCTTCAGAGGAAAGCGGTTGGATAATAGGTTCTGTAACAATATCTTCTTCAGGAGCAGAATCAATTTTCAAAGTATCTTTGCTGTAGAGCTATATTAATATGTAATACAGCTTTTGCAACAATTACAGCTAAAGGGTGATCTAATTTCAATCTTAATTTTTGAGAAAGGCATGCAAATCTTCTTTTCCACACACCAAATGTCCTTTCAACTGTGTTTCTGGTCTTGATTTGTACTTCATTGTAAAGTTTTTCCGCATTTGTAGCTGGATTAAAAAATGGCGTCATCATGAATCTTCCACAAGGATAAGCACTGTCTCCCAAGAGGTGTCCAGCTATCTCATTGTTATCCAGGCGTGCTCACAGGAACGAATTATGATACACGGTACTGTCATGTGTTGATCCATGCCAGCAAGCATCAATATCACGGATATATAGCTTAGCATCAGACACAACTTTTACATTAATAGAAAAGAAACCTTTTATATTTCTAAATAGTTCTGCTTGGTCACCTCCAGGAGATTGAATTGGTATGTGCGATCCATCTACACAAACAATTACATTTGGAAATCCAGCTATATTAAAAAATTGTGCCTTGACTTCTCTCAGGTCATCAAAATTTGGCATACCTATATAACTTGTAGCCAACTTTGCTATTTCCTTGCTCACTTTATAAACCACTCTTGAAACAGTGGTTTTGTGAACGTTAATGTCATCACCAATTACTACTTCGAAAGTACCTGTAGCGTAAAATCGTAATGCGATAAAAATTTGTTCCAAAACAGACAATGGATATTTGCGATGCGTAACGGGAGCTAGAGCAGGGCTGATGGTATCACTTAGGTGTATCACAGTGTTTTTATCAAACCGATATCTCAATTTAAATTCTTCGTCCGTAAACATTTCGAAAGGAATTCTCCTACGTCATAAGTTTCTGGGTACTGATATATTAAAAATAAACTCCAGTACTTCTAAATCAGATTCGGATGAGCTGCTCGTATTCATTATGCGAGCACTTATTGTTTTCTCCTTTGAATAACTTTAATAAATAGCTTTCACTGATAATTTAATTCAATAACACACGATAGATGTTTAACCTAAAAGATGATGTAGTTTGCTGTGAAATGAAACGTCAAATAGTTATGGAACCGATAAACGGCGCAGTTTGGTCAGTTAAGTTAACTGAAGTTTAAACGGAGTTTATCTTACATTGCGGTGTTTGGAAACGCACATTCACTAGTTAGCGAACCAATAGAGCTAATGAGTAGATAAACCACCGTTAAAAGTTCCTCAGGAACCGGGCATAAATCATACTATATTAGTACAAACTTGGCAATGGGAAATATACTGGACACGCAAGTTTTATAAAGTATAACGCAAAATCAATGAATTATATTATAATTGTAGTTTATGTCTACATATTTGTATGTTGTGTGGAATATATTGTGAAGAAATTAGTAGTTATTGTAGAACAAAAAAATAAATACGAATAAATCGAGACTTACCGAAAGCGGTCGCGACACGTTCATCCTCCCTGACATAGGGGCGACGACTGACCGGTTGAGCGCACAAGCACATTGCGAGTTATTTTTTATATAATAGTGAGTGATAAGCAAACTATTCAACATGAAATAAATGAAATATAGTTTTAAAAAAGTGCTATTATACCGTGCCCTAAGTGCGGCCCTGTAATGAGTGCGTCCCCGGTACCCCTCTTACCCCGTCGTACGACACCCCGCCACCCTCTCCGTGGCCTACCCGCGCTCATGCTCACGAGTCAACGAAAATCCTTTGCGCGCGCCACCCGTGTCGCTTTTGTGTGCGCCCGCGCCCCTAATTTAAGCTCCTTGTACCTATTCATGTATCTTGTAACGTTGAGTAATGTCAAATGTGTAGCGTGTTTCGTTTACCTTCATTAAAGTTTACATGTTACGAGTCACGCGTTTTATTCATAAGGTTATACTATACATTTTTAAGTCGATGTTCAGTATATTTCCAACTATTGAATTAAGGGTTCAAATTAACGAATATACCGTCTTTTCAATCTATTAAAAGTACGATGAACCGTCAACGAAATAAAGCCGCTAAAGTTACCAAACTATTTAAAAAAGTTATAAAAAATATTATTACAACTACTTATTTAGTTTAGCTTAATAAAGTAGTTTTCTTTGAAACACTAATTAAAATAAATAAAAACGAAGCAACATGTATAAGGATTTCTTTACGTTGACTAGAACCGGCCTTAATGAGCGGCCTAGTAGCGAGCAGCTCAGACTCACGTACCTACCCTACTTACTGATAGATGTTTACGGCTTAAATAGTTACGTGCAAATTATTGTTCGTGTACCTGCATTGTTTGCTTATTTATATAATATAGGCAAATAGTGTCCGTACGTGGATAATATACATGAATAATATTATAATAAGTAAATACAAGTGATTAAAGAGTGTTCATATAGCGAATGTGAGTACCAATACAAACCATTTCTGGTTTAATGGTACAAAACAAACGAACCTGTATTAAGACTGTATGCATAAACAATAAAAAAAAAATCACGACATCCTTATTGACGTTGAAATCAATGAAGAATTTCAAAATTTCATTTAGGCGGATTTTATTCAAAATCAAAATCTTTTATTTTACATAAACCTACGTCAGACCAAGGAACACGTACCTATTGTTTTACGAGTATGTACGCCGCAATCGCAAGAATATTTAAAACGAGTAAAACATTTATTTTATGACGGAACATTTAAGAGCGTGGCCTTTACATCATTTTCACAGTTATATAGCATCCATGGTGATAAAGGAAGCAGCATTGACACCATTAATTTATGTATTGGATGTTCCATAAATTGGAACCAAGCTACATCAGTCTTTTTAGCATGCTGCGATCACAACTACCTTTTAACCCTGGATTTTTAAGTTGCTGCTTCTAATGCGTTAAAAAAAGTATACCCTGGTGCGGATATAAAAGGTTGCTATTTTTTCGCCCATAACGTGTGGGAGCAAGCAAAAAAATTAAAATTAACTCAATCAAAAACATCAAAATGCATAATAATTGCACTTTCGGGAATTCTTCCATTACTACCGCCACATTTAGTGGACGAAGATTGGCAATATATAATCAATGAAGCTCCCGGCCAATTCGGCCAAAACACAAGAATTTCAAATAATTTTCAAAAGCAGTGGCTAGAGAAGTCAAATTTTTTGCAAACTTGGTCTGCTTTAAGACAGAGGCGCATAACAACTGTTTAGAGAGTTGGCATAAAGAACTAATTAAAAAAATAACAACATTACATACATTTCTTCGGATTCCTCCATTTTAAAAACGTGTCTTCACTCTGTTAAGCAACACATTCAACTACAGAATACCGGCAACGTCCAATGCCGGCACAAGTGGTACACTGTTGCAGTGTAAGCACATACCCGTCCGAGTTAATCGTCCGAGTAGTTTTCCGCCATCAGCCGACAAAATCGGTTTTGGTGTACGAATACCGTTACAGTATCTAAGCCACATTCTCACTGACCATCTCATAGATGACGCCGACATAGAACGGGAAAGACGGGCCCTATCGATAAGTTGCAATATGCTTGCCTGCAGATTTTCCCTTTGTAGCACGTGTGTTAAAAAGACGTTGTTCCGTGCCTCAGCAACTGCTGAGGGTCGTTAGTGAGTATTGGAGCAGTCCGATCCGCAAGTATTGGCTCGAAGTTCATCGGAATGCCAACCAACGATAAAGATTTTGTGTTATTGTTATTTTATATTTTTTGTGTGAATTATCACACAAAAAATATAAAATAATAACTAATTATTACTTTTTAATGACTATTCAATTTAAATATATTTTATTTCAATTGTATTGAATTAAATGAATTTTATGTATTTGTGATTTGTATGTTGGGACTTGGTGCCTTAATAAATAAATAAAAAGTGGGCTGAAAACAGCCACAATTTAAAACCTGGCCCACATAGGGTCAGGAAATAATTGTGAGGAAGATAATTATAATACAATAATTAATAATTTTAAAGATATTTTCTCCTCACCACACACCACAAGCCAAGATATAAATACTGAAGATCCACATATAACCAACATGCTTGCTTCAATGGAACATACATTTGAAATAAGTTTGACTGGCTCCGCAGAAATACAAGCTTGTGCTTACGTATGTGGCTTTACCTTAAACAAAAACTAAAAGTAGCTTGTTGTTGTGTGCGAAACTATAATTATTAAAAGCCAACAATATTGAAAATGTACATATATTCTAAAAATCTAAGAATTTTATGATATTAAAAAGAAATTAACTTATGCATCCAAAAAATTAATTAAATGTGTACAAGATTGCGCGAAAATAATGATTTCTTCTTAATATCATCATCACCCGTCGTTAGCAAGTCACCAGATTTTCAATTAACCAGAATCGCAACTCATCAGATAATGTACTATCCAACACATAAATGTTGTTATATCTTTTCACTTTATTACCCTTACTACCACCGATAATAATTCCTGAAGCATATCTGGGCATTTGTGAAATAGCACCTGTTCGCGCCAACACTGCGACCATAATCTTGCCTGCGCCGCGCTTCACATCACTAGGATGCCCCGCGCCGACTTCACGCCCCGCAACGCGTCTGCGTCGAGCGACCCCCGCTCTCGGCCCTTTTGCTCCGCGACCGCCTACGAAGACACGCGCCCATACTGCGCGAACTTAATGGCGTCACGTGCCCACTGCTGCCAACCCGGCTGACTACATCTCCAGCGACGTCCCTGCAGAGAAGCTACGCACTCTACAAGACTGGTGGACAGGCCCGTCCTTCCTCAGCATGAATAAAAATCATTGGCCATCACAAAATAAAACAAGTAAAACCAACTTACCTGAGATGAAGGTCCTATTCGTGACGACCGCAAGCAAGTCATCAGTTTACAATTTGAAGATTTCTCCGCTCTCAACAGAATCAAGAGAACATTTGCATATCGTCCACTTGCGACGACAGTGTGTCATCTCGAATTATACGTTTTTTTGTTTTACTGATATTCTGAATCGCGATCTCGCGTTCTATTATCTTCAAAAACGGGATATTTTTTACTACAAAAACGACAAAGTAAATGAGAGAAAGAGATAAAATATCACAGTGTAGCGCTGTCTCGTTTGTTGATCTAGTTGGCTTCGACACAGTGACAATTCAGTTGTCACTTGAGCTTCGATGTGTGAAGTACTCTCGGTTTTCAAGAAAAACGTGACATCACGAGGATACCACGATTTAAGTGATAAAGGTGAGTCTCTTTTATTAATTTTCTATTATTTGACAATGTGGTACGTCATACTTACCACAGTGTTCTTGTAAAACATCGAGATAAGTTTTCTATGTCACGTTTTTCTTGTAAGAAATTCACAGTATCACCGCGTCGTTTTGAATTGTAATGTTGTAGATGATACACGTTTCTCTTAAACTGGAAATATGTTGTGGGTCGCCGCATAACCGCGCGAATCATCGTGTGTGCAGGATGTGTTGCAATTTAAAAATGGATTTTGATATTGAAAAGTTTATTTCGGAGATTGAAAGTCGCTCTGCTATATGGGACATGAAAAGCACACAATATAGTGATAGACTCCTTAAAATGAAACAATGGGAAGAAATTGTTACCTTATATTTGGAGCCAGGAGAAACTTCTGATAAAGATAAAAAAGAACTCGGTAAGTTTAAAAAATATATTTATTTTTAATTTAAGCATATTTACTTTGCCATGGTAGTGTGTTCTCATTTACAAAATAATCAGCTAAATTATTACGGATCACTGCAGCGCTTGTACTTCCTCTGCAATTTTTGTCTATAGGTACAAGGTGTCCAGAAAGGGTATCGGGTATTTGTTTTCGCGCCATATTCGAAACGGGGCGTCTAAAGGGTGCGGGGAGGGGTTCGTGGCGTCCGCCATTTTGTGGAGTTTTAGTCACGATGGAACAGTACTCGGGGACGCATCGCGCATTTTGCGTACGAGCGTATTATCGTAATGGTGATTCAATAGTGACTGCTCAGCGTCTCTATCGTGCGGAATATCGTACACGCCACGCGCCAAGTGACGATAGCATTAGGAAATGGATCAGGATGTTCGAGAATACAGGTGCGACAGTTAAAATTCAAAACTCTGGTCGTCCTCGTTCAGTTCGCGATGAAGAAACAATTGAAGAAGTTGAGGCGTCGGTTCGTCAAAAACCGTCTTTATCCATCCGAAAGCGAAGCCAAGCGTTGAACATAAAAAAATCGTCTTTAAATTCGATTTTAAAGAAAGACTTACATCTAAAAGCCTATAAAATTCAATTGGTTCAAGAATTGAAGGATACGGACTATGCTAATCGACTGAATTTTGCGAACGAAATGCTGCAGCGATTTAACAACTTTAACAACATACTGTTCAGTGACGAAGCAAATTTTCACCAGAATGGTCATGTTAATAAGCAGAATTGTCGATACTGGGCAGTGGAGAATCCGAGACGAAAGCATGAACGACCCCTGCATAGCCCAAAGGTCGTTGTTTGAGCCGCTATGTCTGCTAAAGGCATAATTGGTCCTTATTTTCATGAAGATCAACGAGGCCGAGCAATTAATGTGAATAGTGACCGTTATTGCGATATGACCGTTATTGCATTTTTTGGTCCCAGAGTTGCAGGAGTTAGCAGGTTTCAACTCAAGAACGTGGTTCCAGCAAGATGGGGCCACTTGCCATACCTCAAATGACTCAATGGAAGTTGTTAACGAATTATTCCCTAATAAAGTCATTTCGCGAAGGGGTAACATCAACTGGCCTCCCAGAAGCCCCGACCTTAGCCCGCTTGACTATTTTGTATGGGGATACCTTAAAAGTAAGGTTTATCAAAACAATCCGACGAATCTAACCCAGTTAAAGCAAAACATCAGGTCAGAAATGGCAGCAATATCAATAGCTATGTGTCAACGTGTTATCGCCAATCTTCGTTTCCGTTTAGAAGAGTGCCAGCAACATAACGGTCATCATTTGGATAACATCATCTTTTCCAAATAATTCTCCAATTCATATGCTAATAATAAACAATAAACTTTTTTATTGGATACAAATAATTTTTGTTTCATTGAACTTACAAATACCCGATACCCTTTCTGGACACCTTGTATATTAACTATTCCCTCTGTCTCATTGTTCGTATATAAAATATCTTTAAAATCAACGCCATGTCTTTCCCTAACAAAATTATGAAGAATACAGCATGCTTTAATAATTTTTATCGATAAATTTCTGTTTACGTTCAAAGGGCGTTGAAATATACGCCATTTATGTGTTAAGATACCGAATGCGCACTCAATATACCTACGTGCCCTGCTCAAGCGATAATTGAAAACTCTTTTAGTGTAATTTAAGTGATGTCCTGCATAGGGTCGTTGAACTTTGTCTGAGATATTGAAAGCTTCATCTCCGATAAAAAAATATGGCACGGGATTGGTGATACCAGTAATTGCAGAGGAATTTGGTATATTAAGAGTTCCATCTTGAAGTTTTTGATAAAAAATAGAATCACGGAAAACTGTAGAATCACTACATTTCCCATAAGCACCGATGTCAATATATATAAATTTGTAATTAGAATCACATATAGGCAGAAGTAAGATGGAAAAATAATGCTTATAATTGTAGTACAGGGATCCAGTTAGAGACGGTTTGATAACACGCACATGTTTACCGTCTTAAGGCACCTAAAACATGAGGAAAATTAGCTCTTGACTTAAATCCTTCAGTTATATTTAGCCACATTTCAGTTGTAGGTTCGGGAAAACACTCCATTTTCATTACATCCCATAATGCATCACATACTTTTTCCACAATACTTCGTATGGTTGATATCCCAAGTCGATAATTGTAATGCAGATCGGTAAAGGAACACCCCGTGGCCAGGTATCTGAAATATATATTTTTTTTATTACAGGGCGCTCGCTACAAATAAAGTGGAAAAACCTTCGAGACGCCTTCATGAAGGAGTGCCGAAGGCAGAAAAACATTAAGAGCGGAGCGGGAGCTAAGAAAAATAATCAATATCGATTTTATAATCAATTGTTATTTTTAAAACCTTACGCTGGAATAAATAAAACTGAGAATAGTTTGTCTGCTGCAGACGATAAATCAGTTGGGGAAGGTAAGGAATCGGTTGGAGGACCATATAAAGACAGTCCAAAAAGAAAGAAATCTGATCATTCTGAAGAGATGACTCGAGAATTAATCGATACTCTGAAATCTTCAATGAGCAAAAAAGTAAACGAAGAAGATCCTGACCGACAGTTTATGCTCTCTTTGGTGCCTGATTTCAAGAAAGTCCCCGATCGATTGAAGTCAATCGTGAAAATAAATATGATTAAATGCATATCACAAGCTCAAGATGAAATGTACAATTATAAAGAACCAAGCGACGCTGAAATGTCCTATGCTAATAATCAAAATTAGGGTTATTTTACGAATTCTTCATCATATACACTCAATTCCAGTCGCTATGAAGTAATGCAGTATAACCATCAAAATGACCAAGGGACCTCTGCTCCGGAATTACAGATAATATTACAGAAGCAATACCGGCAACACCTGCCACAGTTCATTCAAACATTACTGATGAATCAGAGATTTTATCACTGTTTTGAAACCATAGTGTAGTGTATACCATATTGTACGGAAGATAGAAAACTGTGATTATGTAAATTAGTTTTAGGTAGATATAAATACGTGATTTAACCTGTGATTAAGAAAAACATACTGTGATTTGATTAATAAAATATTAAAATTACTAATTATAATTAGATGTAAGTACCTACAAAAAAATTAAAAATGTTCCTTTTTAGGCTATGAGGGAACAAAACAAAAGAACTTAGTAAATAATCATTCAAAAGACTGAGGTAGATTCAATCATCAGAATGATTGACTGAGTGATTTTATTTAAAATAATAAAAATATAAATTGGATAAATGTGCTTTTTCTTTTCACTTACCTCAAGGTCACAAGAAGCTTTTCTTCCGGTGAAATACAAGGACGCATGTTCGTATTTACTCCAGAAATTGCTTGTCTTATCCTTGCTAGCAAATAATCAAATGAAGAAGTAGACATTCGCATATAATTGAAAAATTTATCTTAGTGTTTTCTCAAACTTTTATAGAATAACATGAATGTCCTATTTAGTGTTCTGCTTCGTAAAAATGGATGAACCCAATATCTTCTTTTTAATTTCTTTTTACGCCATACAAGCCAGATTATTGCCACCACTTCAGCGTCCATTCTTGCCAGTGTCTGTGATCAAACTGGTCAAATCCGCGTTAAATCCAACCGCGCGGACAGGCGCGTAAACCGCCTTACCGCGCGGGGTACCACTACGAAATCCGCTTTACCGCCACCGCCCTCCGCGGCGGCGCGCGGTGCCGTGTGATAATCGCCTAAAGAAACAATCGTGTGCTGTTGCCCGCTCGCGAACTGTCATAGGTTCCGAGAAAATCGTCTGTGTCACAACTCACCTCGGTCTCCCTACAATTATTTCAAATATGCAAGACATAAATGAAATAATTAAAGAAAACATTGAAAAATTAAATTTAAAAGAAATTCTTTTAACAGCGATCATTATATTTGTTGATTTTGAATTTATAAAATATAAAATACATAATAACAAATTAATATTAGCATTGTCATTCGTTGTATGGTTTTTAATTATTGTAAAAATATTACAAAAATATTAGCTGGGAGAAGACAGGTTGATGATAATGAGGACAATCTACAAATAAAAGCCAAAAAGTTAAATAAGTGCTATAAAAGACACAAATAAACTTGTTTTGATTAATAAAATGCTTATATTTATAAATCTTTATATAACCTACAGTAAAACCATCCATGACATTATGATAGTACCTATACGTACGTACTAGGCCTCTGTGTTTAAACATAGCTATAGTTATAGATAAGATGAGCAAAGATTCTTATTCCTGATAACAGTTGGCATTAGGGGCTAGGCGTAAGTAGTTACCCAATAACAGGACGAAGATTGGTATATTTTTCAGTGTAAGAGAATGTACTCTATGGGCTGCTCGGACAAGACTGCGACTCCCTCTACGCGCAACCCCCACCACAGCACGCATAACTTATTTATTAAACGTTACATGATGTGTGAGAGTTTATACATATAATTTAGTAGTTGATTTTATATTGTTGACGGCACGGTTGGCGCAGTAGTTGAGTGATTGGCTGCTGCGCTGCGGGTCACGGGTTCGATTCCCGTACGGAACAAATATTTGTATGACCTACAGATAGGTGTTCCGGGTCTGGGTGTCTTGTGTATGTTAGTTTACATGATTGTGAGTGCACCCACGATACAGCAGTAATTCCTAGTGTGGTGCGACGTTTAAAAAAAAAAAAAAATATGTGCGATTTTATTTTATTGTTGCTTGTTAGATGTCTGTGCAAATAGACATTGATTATGAGTTCACGGTACGTATGTAAATGTATCCCGTTTTAAGTGTAGTGCCTAACTATAGATGCTATTTATATGTATTACCTAACTATTAAATTATGAAATATTTATATATTGTTTTAGGTCTGCAGTAAAGAAGACTATTTATAAGGAGTTTTTGAACAAACGCACACAATCAGCTATATGGGAACACTTTTTGAGGGCTGAAAATGGGCAAAGTGTCCAATGTAAACATTGTCAAAAATTTTTGAAGACTCCTGGTGGTGCTACTGGAGCACTACATACACATATGCGTGCTAAACATATTGGCGAGATGTCACAAGAGCAAGATGCGCAAAGGGCAAGTACTTCATCGTGCTTTCAAGCAAGAAAAAGTTTAGAACCTCCATCGAAGAAAACTAAACTAACGGATTACTTTTCCACTGAGTATTCCTTGGACGTTATAGTGACTAGAATGGCAGCATTGGATGGCATCCCATTAAGCAAATTTTGTACTTCTGAAGATCTAAGGTATGTTTTCAAAAAATCTGGCTATGATCTACCGAAATCTCCTTCAACTATTACCAAAATTGTCCTGGAACAGAGTTGTGCCATAAAAAAACAATTAATAAATCAGTTTAAAGATATGAAGTCCCAAAAAAAACGGTTTACTATAACGTTTGATGAATGGACCTCTACCCGGAACCGGAGGTATATGAATATAAATATTCATAATAAAGACCTAGAACCAGCTAAATATAAAAATTTAGGACTAGTAAGGATAAAGGGTTCAATGCCAGCTCACGTTGGAACTGTACTGTTAGAAAATCATCTAAATGACTTTTATTTGAAACTTGAAGATATAATTGCATTCACAACGGACGGAGCCAGTGTTATGGTTAAAATGGGCAAAAATTTTGATGGTCACCATCAGTTGTGTTTTGCTCACGGAATACAACTTGCAGTGCTGGACGTATTATATAAGACACGGAAAAGTACAACTACTGAACCAGAACTAGAAGATGAAGCTTCAGATACTGAAACTGAAGAAATTGAAGAAAACGATGGCGGACTTTTCATAGAAGTACCTAGAGTTCTAGAACCAGAGTTTCTGTACAAAGATATTATAGTAAAAGTAAGAAAACTTGTTAAATCATTCAAAAAATCACCACTGAAGACCGATTTGTTGCAAAAATATTCTTTACAAGAGCATGGTAAAAGCCTCGATCTTATACTAGACTGCAAAACGCGATGGAACAGCTTATCAGATATGGTTGGACGATTTCTGAAATTGAAATCAAGTTTATTTAAGGCTTTATTAGATTTAAAATCAAATATAAGTTTCACAGACACAGAAATACAAGATCTACATAACATTCATCATAGTTTAGATATAATAAAAACTACAGTGATGGCATTGTGTCGCCGTGACTCGAATTTGTTAGCAGCAGATGCTGCGCTTCAGTTTATGTTAAATAAGCTTGATGCTCAGTCCAATGGGCTCAGTGACAAGCTTGCTGTATCCCTTAGAAAAAGAATAAAAGAAAGGCGAACAAATGTGTCTGGTGTCTTGCAGTATTTGCATAATAATGAAGAATATTATAAAACCGAAGAAACAGAAACTTTTACAAAACCGACGTCGGATTATATTAGAACATATGTTGCAAACTTATTAGAAAGGCTCAAATTTACACCGCCTACAAGTACACAAATGAGTTTAGATTCCGAAGCAGATGACAGTGATGCTAATGATGGTTGTGGCGACGAGTTGACTGTTGCACAGCAACTAGAAAAAGAAATACAGAAAACTATGTCTACAGTAAACAAATCTGGAGTAAACACAGATCTTGAATCCATCATCAGAGTTGAAATGTGTATCTACGATAGCACTGGCGGCGGTCGTGAAGTTTTCCTAACAGCAGCTTATAATTATTTACTATGTATAATGCCTACTAGTGTTGAAGCAGAACGGGCATTTTCTTCTGCCGGCTATCTTTGTTCTAAACTAAGAAGTTCCCTTGGTGACAGAACATTGCATTCGTTATCATTTATGAGATCATATTATCAAGAACAAAGATTGGAAAAATAACCATATTTTATATTGTTTCTTACTTTTAAACCATTTGTGCGTGGTACATGTTTTGTTTGAATTGTTGATTGAGTTTAGTCAAAATCAAAATCGTCAATCAAATCAAAATATTACATTTTGATTTGATTGACGATTTTGATTTTGAGTTTAATTTTAAAATTATCATTTTAATCTGTAATTTACTTTTAATTCCTTAATATTATAATTTTTTTCATTTGAAGTTGTTTGATTTTTTACTTCTAAAATACGTAATAAGCCCAGAATTTATCGTGCTTTAAAAAATCAAAACAGTTAAGTACGTAATTACGTAGTTACGTAATTGAAGCATCAAAATGCGTAACTAGTTACGTAATTAGCAAATCCGTAATTTTGGAAGCACTAGTTACATCTCTTCTTTACAAAATATAAAGAAACAATAATACAATTATTTGCTTTTAGAATAAATGATAAATGATTTTATTTCTGTAAGTAGGTTTGTACAAACACTTTTGCACATCAATCATACTTTAAAAAGTAGATGAGGTCGGCGTTTCCTATATGCCTACTCTGAGAAGAAAGGCCGACACAAACTCAAAGGTCACAGTCTCTTTTAAAGTCCAGACATTATCTTGGTCAGATCATGTAAAGACCATGTAGATTGGTATCTGAAATGGCTGACAATATTTTCACATTTACTAATAATGAATTTAATTAATCACATAATAGAAATCAGTTACATTCATACATTCTTTATGATCTAGTCTATTGTAAACCCATAGGTAATACGGGCTGGTGTATAGGATTAAGGCCAGGTAGACCTCAAAAGTCGATTTCAGAGTTATGTGAAAGGAATAAAAGGCGAAAAACTGAAAATCTTCGAACATCTGACTTAGATGTGCTGGCATACGCAACACAAATGAAATTTCGAGAAACTGGCGAAGTTGAAGCATCAAAAATCGTAAAGGTCCTTACCAGAAGCCCCCGGAAAGCAAAAAAATATGCAGCAGCGATAAAAGAACAAGCAGCTGAACAAGAAAAAGAAGTTTCAACGAAATTGGCACACCTTCGTTCCCTGTTTATGTTTGTTGAAGCTGGGCTTACCCAGGCCTAATACGAAGTGGTTCGAGACACGAATCCAGGTTTTTACCCATGCTATTCGATTCTAAAGAAGTTGAAGAAAGAATGTTACCCCGAAATCCACAGCATAACTGAGATCTGTGCCGAAGTAAGGGTACAAAGCTTAATGGATCACACCATCAAGCGATTATTATTGCATCTTGGTGAGGAGGTCTTGGAGCAACTGACTGAATCTGAAAAGCAGGCCTTTCTGCTCATCAGCAAATGGGGCTGTGACGGATCTCAGCAGATTCAATATAAAATGAAATTTGCAAATGAGACTGATTCCGACGCCAACATTTTTCAAAGTTCTGTCGTTCCACTCCAACTAGTCTATGGAACGGAAAGAAAAATTATTTGGCAAAACCCAACTCCGTCATCACCACGATATTGCAGACCAATACGCATACGATTTGTGAAAGAAAACACTGACGTGACTAATGAGGAAATCGGGTACGTAGAAAATCAAATAAAAGAACTGAGCAAGACCAAGATCGACGACATATCCGTCAAACATAAAATAGTTTTTACCATGGTGGACGGCAAGGTATGTAACGCAGCAACCCATACCAAGTCAACCATGAGATGTTACATATGTGGCGCCACATCCTCCGATTTCAACGACCTTACAAAAGAAAGGCCCTGCAATACGGAAAACATGCGATTTGGTCTATCTTTGCTGCACGCTCGAATAAGATTTTTCGAGAGCATACTGCATGTAGCTTATAAATTACCAGTCATGAAGTGGAGGGCTCGCCTGACTGCCGACGAGAAGAAACTAGTGGAGACACGAAAAAAAGAAATCCAAACCAAGTTTCGTGAACAACTAGGATTACTAGTAGATATTCCAAAGGCTAACTTTGGAAACACTAATGATGGGAATACCAGTAGGCGATTTTTCGATGAATACGAGAAAGCTGCAGAAATAACTGGGATTGACCAGAATTTAATCTACCGATTAAAAGTCATCCTAGACACCATGTGCTGCGGGATAAAAATTAACATCCAAAAATTCGAAATTTACTGTAAAGAAACTGCTGAATTGTACGTTTCTTTGTACAAGTTTCATCCAATGTCGCCGACATTACATAAGGTGTTGAGTCATGGGGCAGCCGTGATAAAGGAGGCGATTCTGCCAATCGGGCAACTGTCTGAAGAAGCTGCAGAAGCCCGCAATAAGCACATCCGAGCGTTTCGACTAAACTACGCCCGAAAATTTTCGAGAGTAGCCTGCAACACAGACGTTTTAAATAGGTTGCTCTTGACATCAGACCCCTTGCTGACGGGAATGAGGAACGCTAAACATAAAAGAAAGAGTCCTCTTTCAGCAGATACCATGAATCTTTTGGAGGAAAATGATATTTGCAATATTAGTATTGAAAATGACTCTGAAGATGATGAAAATTAGAAATAAAATTTGTTAAGAATAATGTATGCCTTTTTTTTACTCTATTATGCCTCAAAATAGAACGAAATACTTTAATAATACTATAAAACGCAAAAAATATTTTTGTCCGACTTTTAGGGCCAAATACCTGTCTGTGTGCTGTTGGTAAATGTACGTGGACCAAAATCATTTGCGCATTTGAAAACTGTGAATGGCCACCAATGCCAAACATATCGAGAAACATGTCAACTATTGGGTTTGCTGGAGAACGATTCTGATTGGGATTTAACACTTGCGGATTCAGTTGTTTCATCAAATGCGTACCAAATACGAACGCTGTTCGCAATTATCATCACCACATGTTTTCCTTCACAACCAATTCAGTTATGGAACAAATACAAAGACGACATATGTGAAGATATCTTGCATCGCTTGCGCATTCAAACGAATAATCCTGACAATAACCGATGAAATCTACAATGAAGGATTGATTCTGATTGAGGATCAATGCTTGACTATTGCAAACAAGCTACTGATTGAAGTAGGAATGATTGCGCCAAATCGATCGATGCACGATGCATTCAACCAAGAATTAAATCGAGAGCTGCAATACAATGTTGATACATTGCAGGAATTCGTTCGAAATAATGTGCCGTTGCTGAATGAACAGCAAAAACAAATATACGAAACATTAATGCAAGCGGTGGACAATAATACTGGTGGTCTATTCGTCCTGGACGCACCTGGAGGAACAGGGAAAACATTTGTCATTTCATTGATTTTGGCCACTATTCGATCAAGATGTGACATAGCTTTGGCGTTAGCATCATCTGGAATTGCGGCGACTCTTCTAGATGGCGGTCGTACTTCACATTCTGCGCTTAAGTTGCCACTCAATTTAAACACAATTGATACTCCAACATGCAATATTTCCGATCCAGTGCAATGGGAAAATTGTTGATGCAATGCAAGCTCATTGTTTGGGATGAGTGCACAATGGCACATAAGAAATCACTTGAAGCACTTAACTTCACACTGAAGGATCTTCGGCGAAATAACAACATCTTTGGCGGCTTGATGATATTGTTGGCAGGCGATTTCAGGCAGACGTTGCCAGTAATTCCCCGCGGAACGCCTGCAGATGAATTGAATGCTTGCCTGAAGGCATCACCTTTATGGAATAACGTAAAAACATTATCGCTAACCACTAATATGAGAGTTCAACTTCAAAATGATCAAAGTGCTGCACAATTTTCCAAACAATTGTTAGCTGTTGGAAATGGAAAAGTCCCAGTTGATGCGACATCTGGATTAATTACTCTTACCAATGACTTTTGCCGATTTGTACTCTCAATTAGCTCTTATTGAAAATGTTTTCCCAAACATTAGTGAGAATTATCAGAATTATGCTTGGTTAAGTCAACGAGCAATTCTTGCCGCAAAGAATAATGATGTACACGCACTGAATTTCACCATTCAATCAAAAATTGCTGGCGATTTGGTGACATACAAATCCGTTGATTCCATAACAAATCCCGATGATGTAAGTAAATTATCCAACGGAGTTTTTGAACTCTCTGGAGTTACCAGGATTTCCACCACATAACTTGCAACTCAAAATTGGTACAGTTATTATGATATTGCGTAATTTGAATCCACCGCGACTTTGCAACGGTACTCGACTTTCGGTAAAAAGACTTATGCCGAATTTGATTGAGGCAACCATTATTAACGGAAAGTACGCAGGTGAAAATGTATGTATTCCTCGAATACCAATGATTCCGACTGATCTTCCGTTTGACTTCAAACGATTGCAATTTCCAGTTCGCCTTGCGTTCGCAATGACAATTAACAAGTCGCAAGGCCAATCGCTTAGTGTTTGCGGAATAAATTTAGAAAATCATTGTTTTTCACATGGGCAGTTATACGTTGCGTGTTCACGAGTTGGGAAAACATCCGCTTTGTTTGTGTTAACGTCAGACCAAAAAACAAAAAATGTGGTTTACCAAAGAGCACTTCAATGAAACGGATAATTTGCGGACACGTATAACGCTTCGATTCAGTATTCACTTTCATTTAGTTAGAGAAGTTCAACTAAATAACACTTCATTTTTGTAATCGAAATGAATTCATTACTGTTGTGAAATGAAATAAAATTTTTCCTTTTCAAATATAAAACAAAAAAAAAATCTTCATGTTTTAATCACCAAACGAAATGTTACATAAAATGAAGCCATCTGGTGGCGAAACGGAGTTCGCCGGGTTTGCTAGTTTTTTTTATATTTTGCAATCTTTCGGCTACAGTTTTCGTAATTGCCGCAGTCGGTAGGATACTCGTGGGCCGGTTCGCGAGAATAGACGGATAGAATCGCGAGTCACCCGGGTGGCCATCGGAGTACGAACATCCTGAACCTACGAGACTATTCCTCTTGGGGGACAAAGAACGGTTAATGCAGAATGGTATGCTAGCATTTGTTTGCCACAGGGCGTTTCTGAACTCCGTAAAGAGAAATGCAACCGCCGCATCATCCTCCATCACGACAATGCGAGTTCTCACACCGCGCACAGAACAAAAGAGTTTTTAGAGCAAGAAAACATAGAATTATTAGACCATCCGCCGTACAGCACCGACCTAAGCCCTAATGATTTCTATACTTTCCCTAAAATAAAGAATAAATTGCGTGGACAGAGATTTTCATCACCTGAAGAAGCTGTGGACGCCTACAAAACGGCCATTTTGGAGACCCCAACTTCCGAATGGAATGGTTGCTTCAATGATTGGTTCCATCGTATGGAAAAATGTGTCAAATTTCGCGGAGAATACTTCGAAAAGCAATAAATACATTTTTAAATAGTAATGTTGTGTCTCTTCCTTGATTCCCGAAATTTTCAGTGCCGCCCTCGTATCACAGCAGATTTATGTAAATCATGTACAAACGACTCGTATATGGGTATTAGGGGGAAGTCCCGTAACGCCGGACGGCACCTAGCGACGGACACTCGTATTATCTCGGCAAGTTACAACGCGTGCGATTCAAAGATAGGCCGACAGGGGTGCGGGGAGCATAGCAACACAGGGTCACGGGTCACGGCTGGCCAGTGACGCGAAAGGCCGCGGTGGGTTTTGGCGGGAGAACGCTGTCACTTAAAATCCAAGTTAGTGTTACTGCTAAGTTTTAGTGTGTAGGGTAAGGGGATATAAGTTGGTGATACAAGTAATTTGGTGATAGTTTTTTAACAGAATATCACACAGTTCCCTATTCAAGCACATGTATGAGACAGCGCTAGCGAGTTGTCGCGAGTGCGAGAAGGATAAATATAGATCACTTGCTAGCGGAGCGCGTTCGTGAGTTTAGTAAACAAACTTTTTGACAGTCGCGCTTCAGAATCGCCATTGTTTGTTGATTTTGGTTGCGATCACGTATTGGCATATGAGGAATTCGTGAATGTATTTTATTTTTCAAAATTTCGTTCTTTTTTTTATCGCCAAATTACCTATACAAGTTTTTTGATATCACCAAATAACCTATTAAATTTTTTTATTTTAAATTAGCAATGGAGAAAGAGAGTAAATATAGAAAATACAGTCATCAGCAACTTCAAAAAGCTGTCAGGTTAGTTAGAGATGAAGGAAAAACAATATATAAAGCTGCTAAAGAATCAGAAGTCCCTTGGAGCACTTTGAAACGTTACCTGAGGAATGAAGAGGATTCTGCAAGAAAAATGGGGAGGCCTTTTGCATTGCCTTGTGATATAGAGTTAAGGCTTTTTAATTATATAATAGAAATGCAAGAATTGGGTTTCGGGCTGACAGTTTATCAAATTAGAAAATATGCGTATGATCTTGCTGAAGTGGCTGGTCGCGAGAATTTTTTGCCATCAACTAATCGCATTGCAAGCAAATGGTGGTGGAATAGCTTTAAGGGCAGGTACCACTTATGCCTTCGCGTGCCGGAGAATCTTTCGGCCTACAGAGCTTCAATGGCTAATGAATCAATGATCAAAGATTTCTTTTCAAAACTAGACGAAACTCTTACGAAACTTAAGACTAAAAATAAACCAAATTTAATTTGGAATTGCGATGAAACTGGATTGTCATATGTGGTGAAACCATCCAAAGTTGTAACTGGCATTGGTAAAAAGTATGTTTATAAAAGAGCGTATGCTGAACGAGGTCAAACTCAAACAATGCTGGCATGCATTTGTGCAGATGGAACATGGATTCCTCCTATGATTATATTTAAAGGTGTCAGGTGGAACGACACACTCAAAAATGACGCTCTTCCCAACACCTTAATTAAATTGTCTCCCAAAGGATGGATCAATTCTGACTTATTTTTAGAATGGTAAATTGTTTTTATCAATGCCAAACTGCCTGAACGTCCTGTGGTCCTGCTGATGGACTCTCATTCCGCACATATTGGAGCAGAAGTTCTAAAAGTAGCGAAAGACAACCAAATTTATTTATTTACTTTCCCAGCTCATTGCACGCATTTATTACAGCCACTTGACGTGGGTCTTTTCAAGCCACTTAAGAGTTACTGGCGCGATAGCATGAATCGATATATGAACAACAACCCTAACGATGCTCCAAATCGCAGCCACTTCCACTCCATTTTGAATCCAGCATTTGTAAGCGCCTTTACTAAAAATAATATTGAGAATGCTTTTCGTAAAACAGGCATATGTCCTTTTAACGGAGATGCTATTTCAGAAGAAGCTTTACGGCGTTCAGCTTTAACTGACACTGCTCCTACTTCTTCAGCTTCAACTAACACCGCTCCTACTTCTTCAGCTTCAACTAACACAGCACCTGAAAATTCTACTACAAATCCAAAACACACAGTTGATAACGTTTTAGTTACACCCAAAGCTTTCAAACGCCCAGAGAGATCAAGAAAAAGAGATTCCAGCGCGAAATGTTTGACACTTATAAATAATAATAAAAAACAAGAAGACCTCCAGCCACAGCCTTCAACTTCGGGCACTCAAAAAACAAAAAAAAGTAAAATTGAAGATGATTGGGAGTGTGGCTTATGTGAAGTTTTGTACTCAAGAGATGTTATAAAAAGGAATGGAGCTAAATGGATCCAGTGTTCATAATGTTTGACGCCATACCACGAGATTTGCGTTTCTATCGATGATACTGACGTTGAGGAACAACTGTATTACAGATGTGATCGTTGTTTAGAATAATATTTTGATTTACCTGATTATATTGGCAATTTCCATAATATCACCAAATTTCCTAACCACTATCACAAAATACCGGACTCTGTCGCCAACTTACCTTTGATTACTTTGATTATTAATTTGATATTTATTGGCATTTATGTTAGTTTTTTGTCAATTTATCTTTTCTATTATTTACTTCAATACATAAGTAACATAATAAAATAAAACTGAATTTTTGTTTACTTGTCGAATTCCTAAGTAATTAGTTTTATATTTTTTTATCGCCAATATACCTTTCCTTACCCTACGTGTTTATGGTTATTATTAATAAAGATAGTATTCCATTATTATTTGTAGATTGTGAAAGTTTTTGCTGATTTCCAAACCAGTTTTGATACTAAACACCGAATTTTGGCGATTCCTTGTCCCTTAGTAACGGACATAAAAGTGTCCCTTAACACCGGACAAGGAACAAGTTTTTTTTTTCTCCTAAGTATGTACACTTTTTATAATAATTGGTGTTCGTTTTTTCAGAGGTTGGAATAACGGAGTGAAATTGAGATGAAGGGCCAAAAAGAAAGGAAAATGGGACCGACAAAGTTTACAAACTGCGATAGACAAAGTTTTGTGCAAAAAAATGAGCATTAGAGAAGCTTCGTCGCGTTTTAACATCCCAAAAAGCACTCTACACGACCAGATATCGGCATTGAGCCGTGGAGAAGAAGTGATGCTGCAACCAAAGATGGGTAGATTCACTAACACTTTTTCACCAGAGTACGAACAAGTTCTATTGGACCATGTAAAAGATTTGTCCAATAGATGTCTACCGCTGATGAAGAAAGAATTTCTGAAGTTAGCCTTCGACTTGGCTGAAGCTATGAAGATCCCTCATCGATTTAATAAAGAGAAGGCTACTGCTGGGAAGCATTTTTATTACGATTTCATGCAGAGACATCCTGATGTTTCGCTGAGGGTGCCAGAGTCGACAAGCATGATGCGAGCCGTAGGTTTCAACAAACCTCAAGTGGATATATTTTATGACAATCTTGAAAAACTGATGACACAGTACAAATTTCCACCCTCCAACATTTATAACTGTGATGAAACTGGGGTAAGCTGCGTGCAAAAACATCAAAAAGTTCTGGCTCCGAAGGCTGTCCGTCAAGCAGGAAAGCTCACTTCTGCTGAGAGGGGCAAAAATATAACAGTTTTGTTTTGTATGAGTGCTAACGGCCACTTCATACCGCCATTTTTTGTTTTCCCTAGACAAAGAATGAATGATCGGCTCATGATTAACGCTCCAGCCGAAAGCGTAGGCGTGGCTCAGCCAAAAGGTTGGATGAACAGTGTTTTTTTTTTTACAATGGTTACAGCTATTTGTGAAACACTCACACCCGACAAAAGAAAGCCGTGTGTTGCTTTTATTGGATGGTCATTGCAGCCACAAGACACTGGCAGTCATTAATTTTTGCCGAGATAACAACATTCATTTGATAAGCTCACCACCACACACTACCTATAAGCTCCAACAACTGGACAGAACATTCATGAAGCCGTTCAAAGATGCCTATAATCAACGATGCGACATGTGGATGAGAGCAAATGCTGGATCTCGGATTACCGACTACGATATTGCTGGTTTGGTCAGTGAAGCGTTCACGAAAGTAGCTCGGCTAGATATTGCGGCGTCTGGGTTCAAATGCACAGGAATTTACCCATTTGACAGACTTTTATTTTCTGACTTGGATTATATGGCTGCAGACATGACCAATATTCCACTAGGAGAGCCAGGAACATCCTCAATCGCACCAGGTTGCAGCGGGGAAGTTTCCGAACAGTGCAACGATTTGGTCGCTGTGGAATCCACTGATCCTCCTAAAGAATCTACCAACGAACCAAGAATCAGCAGTCCCAAGCCATCGACGAGCTTCAATCCAGATGTTATCCAGGTCGTCCATAAATTGTCGCCATTGCCAGATGCTGCCGAAAAACGATCAGCTACTCGAAAGAGAAAAAGTGAAAAAAGTGAAATTCTAACATCATCACCATACAAAATTTTTGTTGCAGAAAAAGAGAATGAAAAGAACATTAAGGAGAAAAAGAAAATTTTGGGTCCAAAGTTCAAAACTACAATGGCCGATAAGGGAAAACAGACCAAGAGCTTGATGGTCAAAGGAAAAAGTGGAAAGAAAAAGGAACCATTAACTCCAATACCTGAACCTGACACAGAAAAAACGACTTGCGTAGTTTGCTTAGAGGACTACAACGAAGACTGGATACAGTACTCTAGCTGCAATGGGTGGGCACATGAAGCATGTGCAGACATCCCTGAATGTGCAGATGCCTACATATGTGATCGATGCAGATTGTTTTGAAACTGTCCGGAGCTGGGGGTTCGAACTTAAGTCCGTCCGGTAGTAGGTGCCACTTGCAAGAATTGCATTTTTTATCACCAAAGTTTAATTTAGTTTTATAAAATAGTTTATGCAGAAGTTGCATTTTTATTGATTTATTTTGATTTTATACTTAGTTCAGTTAATTATTTCATAAATAAAGTGATTTTTCTCGAAGTAGTTATTATTTTATTTTTTGAAAACCTTAGGTGTCCGCCACTAGGGGACTTCCCCCTACTCGTCACTACATCAATAAAATGACTGCTCCCTAAAATCCATCTTATTAGATTGTGTATTTTTAGAGGGATCACATACCAGTGCCAACTTAGCTAGGGAACTGTTACGAATAACAGAGGAATGGAAAATGTCAGAAAAAAAATTGTTAGCAGTGTCAGATAACTGCGCCAATATTAAAAAGCCATGATGGATTTAGGTTGAAAGCATTTTTGTTGCTACGCGCACACGCTAAATTTAGCCGTCCAAGAAAGATTGTCTGCGACACAAGAATTGGTTGATTTGATTAATAAGGTAAAAACTACTGTTGCTTACTTCAAAAGATCCGCTAAGCCTGGGAATTTTTTTAAAAACACCAGGAACAGGCTGGTAAAACTCCTAAAAGACCTCTGCCATGTGTAAGCACGAGGAGCATATTTTATATGTATGACCTATTGTAAAATAAACGTGTGGAATTCTACTTTCTACATGTTGCAGAGGTTTGTTGAATTAAAAGAAGAGGTAAATAGTGTGCTCTCTAACTTAAACGCCAATACTATATCTTTAACTGCAGTTGATTGGGAACTTTGTGAACACATTTGCAGCATTTTAAAACCCTGTGAAGAGGTTACAAGGGAAGTAAGTGCTCAAAAATATGTCATTTTATGATATCTCGAGAACAGATTGACTAATTTCGATAGCGGTACGAAGTTCGCCGGGGCAGAGCCAGTATTAATAATACCCTTTTTTTTACTATCATGTACTCACCTTTACAAATTCCACTGTGATACATTTTTTCCAGTGTAACACTTTCCGTTGTACGATGCAGAGAATTTGGTCCTGGTCCCAGTCAGTCACGGTTTCCTTTTATATATTATATAGATTTAACATCAAATAGATTCCTTTGATTAATTTTAACTCTGTATTTTCTGAAGAAAAGAAAGGATTGGAACCCAGTTTAAAACATCAACAGCTCCTCCAAGGTGAATTGAAAGTGAATGCGCGGATAACGGTCGACAGATTCCAGGAGTATACGACGAACAAACAACCTTTAGACAGTTTTTTTTTATATGAACCAAACGTTTAAATCGCATTTTTTTTTTTAATTCTTTATAAACCAAAAAAAAATCATCGAAATTAACTTATACTTAAAAATCGTTAAGTTTTTTTTTTTCTTTTGGGAATAGGAACCAAATAGAGACTATTTATATTTCCACTAAAAACATTTTTTTTTATACATTCTAAAAATAAATGGGTGCAGAATGAAATGCAAAGAAGAGAAATACGACTACAACCTACAGACTTGTTATCCAGATTTTTTTGAATTAATCCTATTAGAAGTTCTTTGAAAGACCTTTTACACAAACAAAAAAAGAGAAAAAAAAAAGTTTCTTAATTAAAGAAACTTTCTCCTGAGACCATGGCAAAACCCGTAACTTTTAAAGCAAAGCGCTGTCTTCCGTACTATATGAACTCATTATCTACCAGAAGATTTTATAACGACTGTTACATAAATACGCACATTTTTTTAAAGATTTTACAATTGATGGTTTTATTATAAGAGAAAAGAACCCACAATGATAAATGAGGCATGAGACACAAAACTCAGAACAAAATACAATACTGCAAGCTTTTTCTTTCAGCACAAGAATAAAGATCTATCATAACAAATAAAAATACAAAACGGCCCACTCCACAAAACAGTTTTTTTTGCAGATATTTGAAGTTGGACACAGTAGGACAGTAGTAGGACACAGTAGGACAGCATGGAACCATTCAAAACCGTGTACAAGAACTTTAAAGACAGCATTTTAAGACATTTTCAAATATTTCACTTTCGTTATTTAAATCAGAGACCACAAAAATTTCATTTCCACGACTCGCAAACTGTTATGCCAGAAACATGAAACAGTGCGGAACCAGAACCCCTCAAAAACATTTTATAGACACTCATAAACCAGAATGACGCTGTTGATAATAATTACTACTACTACTGCTGGTTAGCGATTTTAAATCATCAGGACCCGTTTAGAGAAGTGTTGTATAATCATAATCGTTTCAGTGCAAGGAAAAAATGGAGTCGAATAGCGAACCTAATCTCTTTATCGCACTGGAACAATCATGACTTTAACGCCCCTTTTCGGCCCCTGTCCGAATGAATACCTGAAAAGTAACAGAGTTATTGTTAACGGGGTGAATAAAAGCCGGCGAATTTTTGAAATCGTTTTATAAAACATAATAAATACAGGCTATAACGTAATGGACAACAAATAAGGTGGGTTTGCGATGAAATTGAAATTACACAGGACGGTCTTTGGAACTTTATGGTGACTTCACAATCATTTAAAATTAACATTTGTATGAGCCGAACCGACTTTAATTCGACCGAAATGAAATTCAAAAAATTCCATGAGTTATTTTAAGTCGGTGTACGGCTATGAACTCAAAGCTCCTTTTAAACGGCTGAAAAGTGCATTAAATAATTAAGCTATGCTTTGAGGCGATTATCGCACTCGACTCACATTTATGTATAGCTTATTGATGCCGAGCGATTTTTTTTCCTTGCATCTTCTAAGCGAACTCTCTCCGTGTCAATGAGCCATGATGCAATTTAAGTTTACCGGAATAAGAAGTTCCATTCAGGCGTCAGTATCGGATATTTGTGAAGACACCAAAAGATCTTACATCGAGTTAATCTTATGTATACGGTTAACATTTCTGTTCACAAAGTTGGTCACATTTTCTTGTAAAAAAAAAACGCGTTTTACTGTACTTTGAAACTGAAGACAATTTCAATGTCTGTTCAGCGCATCAATGTGTTTATGTACCGTTGTTATATAAAAGTTCATTATTTACACAAACTTAAATTGTAAATATCATCGAAAAGAAACTGGAAACATACTATCTTCAACCAGTTTTCCAGTGTTTGTCAATACAGAAGCTTCTTTTCCTAACTTTGTTTTATGTAACAGAGTGACAAAGTACAGAAAAACACATTTACACAATCTATTACTACTCGCACTTAACGAACTATATACCTATTATGAGAAAACAAGGTTTTATAACACATTAATGTCATGTAAGGCGAAGCTAAAATTAATAGCACTGACCACTCAGAATAAAATGACAATGCGTTGTTAAAAATGACTAGTACTTAGCATATAAGAGCTCCGTTATAAGTTGGGACTATTTGAATCTGAGTTTCTGATATTTGCTAATAACTTTGCAGGGAAATAATTGAGAGACTAAGGGAGCTTGTATAAAGACGCGAGTTCCCAATAAAGACAAGTAAATCCCCCTGATAATAATCAAAACACCGATTTTATCCAGCCACCGACGGTCCCTTGCCACCCTCCCCCCTCCGACTCTGCCCTAAGCCGAGGTTCGTACCCCACAGGGGGTGCCCTTAGCGTGCAGACGGAAAATAGTTTATAATTATGCCCTGGCTGGAGGCCTTAAAAACCGTTAGGAGCTTAAGGCACCACAGGATAGCCCGGTTAAAGAGTCCGAACCCCTCGTGGTTACACTCTGAGATGCCATAAAAAAATAAAAATAAAAAATTACGACAAGTCGGTACCGATCGAGCTGGTAAATTTCCGTATTAACTAATGCACTCACACAAATAATCAGGTACAACATTGTTACCGATTCTTTCGAAAGACCAACCTGCAGCGATATGTACCGGAAAACCCGATCCTTTATGCAAGTACCCTAACTTGCTAAGAACCTGTAAGGCTTCCATATTTCAGCGGGGTAATTGCGTAACACACAGTAGCAATGGCTTTTATTTTGACAGTTCAACAACATTCATTGCTATGTTTAAGAGGGTGCCGAGCGCGAAGTGGTGCCCTCATCGTTTGTTTGGTGATTTCTTTCGATTTTAGAATGAAAATGCAGAAAATAAGCACGTTAAGTTGTGCTCCACAAGACTATACGTTATTATTAGTACAAACACGAGTTTTAAATTGTTATGTTTAATTGTAATCCTAAACACAGATCCAATTTAAAACTACTATTATCTATACTATTTCGAACATAAGAGCAATGTCCTTCAAAATCATACAGATTGTGATTGAAAGTGTGTTTCGCAATTAGGGTCCTGATGTCCAACATAATTTTACCATACAAGACGGCCAAGAACCCTGTCAAGAGACAGTCAAATCACATGTAAAAATCGGTTTTCAACCTAATTATTCAAACTCAAAGCTTCCGCCAAGTCCCCAAATTCAAATAGTCACAATTATGTTACAGATAAATAAAATAAAAAATCATGTCCAAAAAATATTCAAGCGTAGAGATTCGTTAACTAGTAGACACACCCGATAAAAATAGAAAATTAAAAAAATATCGCGAAAAATAAAGCTCAATACACAAGGCATCTCGTTTTTACCTTTTTATAATCATTATCAATAAAACTAATTATAACTTCTTAATAATACCTACAGTGGTTTTTTTAATTGCTGTTTTGGTTGCGAACAAATTTGTAACGTGTGCTTTGTGAAATTCTTAGTGTACTCTCAATAGGGAACCTTACTGCCAATTTCTCCCGCTAGAGGGCTTCGTTGCAGTAGATAACAAAATAATTTTAAGTTGTAAATAATTTTAATTGTTATACACATTATAAGAGATTTTAGTGATAGCCGTTCGTCAGGAATAATTAGTAAGAATGGACTAGTCAGCGTATCATTATTGTGCCATTAGGTAGTAGTAGTAGATATGCAGGCATTATATTCACAAAAAAACTAAAACTTCGCAAGCAATGGGAAATTGCTACCGCGTCGGTGTCGTAAGCACTTTACAGTCACAAAACATACAAAGTGTGTGTGTGATCATTTTAGAGCTGAAGACAATAAGAATGAAAGATTATTTACAGGGCAAAGTATAAAACTAATGTAAAATCACAATATTTTTAGTGCTATTTACTTTTAAAAGTAAAGTAGTTCAATATCACAAAATCAAATGTTGCCGCGCGCCTTTGCCAGTTTGCTTTGGTTACCTGGGGCCTAAGTCTACTAATTTACAAACGTTGCAATGGTCTCGCGATTGTGAGTATTTGACAGTGTTTGTATGGCAAATCTGTCAAAAACTCACAATGAAGAGACCATTGCAACGTTTGTACATTAGTAGACTTGGCCCCCTGGTGGTGCCATCTACTTTCTCGGCGTTGCTTAAGATTCCCTATTCAATCAAGTCCGTGCAACCAAGTGGAGAGTATGTACTTCCCGAATTAATATCTGTACCAAAATAAGTGTTCTATCTAGTAGAGGAACGATGTCAGATTTCTGACGCATCAGAGCTTAATAGGTCATCTTCCAGTCTTACCAGAAGCAGCTGAATACCAGTATTTTACATGGAGCGAATGCCTATCTGACCTACACAACCCAGTTAATGGGTATCACGATACCCCTTGATAAGACTGGTTGTCAGACTTCGCATCGACTACCCGTAACGGCTATCAAAGATCTACAAATGAAACGAGTGTCATTCTGAATTTCGACGGTTAATTATTTCGACACGGTCCCAATTTCGAAAAACAATAGTTCGACTACTAAAGAAAGAAAGAAGAAAGAAAGAAAATACATTTATTTACTACTCATTGCTTCGACAGAACATTTATTCGACAAGCATTAGTCAGAGAGAACATACTTCGACAACACACACCTTTGAAAAACACTACTTCGAGACAAGTCATATTTAGACCGAAAACGCTCATTGAGCGAGAAAACAACAGGGCCTCAAGTCTGCTATTGCAATAGTGTCAGAATGGTCTCGCCATTGTGAGTATTTGACAGTGTTTGTATGGCAACTGTCAAAAACTCACAATGAAGCGACCATTCTGACACTATTGTAATAGCAGACTTGAGGCCCTGACAACGTGATGTGATCACAGTAAAACATCCACATCGAGAAATTCGTGATGTGTCTCTTATGAAAACACCCACGAAGCGTTGTGGCAATCAAGCCCACATAGCGAAATTCGTCTCGTTGCTGTCATGTTAAACGACCAAAACGCATTGGGGCAATGAAGAAAAGCCATGTAGTAACATTTAAAGTTACTAGTCAAATCCTTATTACAAATTATCCCTACTCAAACACAGTGGCAAGTCGAATTTCGCTAAATCACTTTTTCCAGCCTAATCTTCAAGCATATCAGCGACGCCATTAAAAAAATATTGATCAACATAAAAGACTCCTAGATCCTTTCGCCACATAACTTTTTCATTTATTGCAATTCTTTTTGTTTTTTTCGTAATATTAGGCCGACTTCTTTGTTTTTTGACTCAAGTTTTAGCGCCTTTTTTGTAGCAGGATATTTCTCCATCGGTTTTGCCGAGTAATTCGTAAGCTTTACCGTAAAAAGATGCTTTTACAATTTGTATTGATGTCAATACATCTGTCAATATGTTCACACATACCTATGATATAGTTTGGTTTATTTATTTAATCACCAAGTGTGATTCCGAAACTTGAAGTCGAATACCATAAAATAACAATTGTTTCACTTCCCAATGCATTGTGTTAAAGCTGTATGTTCATGGTTTCTGCACTAAATAGAGAACTTATTTTGGTACATTATTATTTTTCCTTCTTGCTTTCTACTTAAAGTGGGTTTATTTTAATTTCCATAACATTAAAACTGTTTCTATGAAGTAAAATCTTGTTTAAATACATGCACGTGTATTTAAACAACTGTATTTACTTGCAATCGTTTTTTATTGAAAAAGACTATCTTATTTTTTTAATAACATTGACAGATCGTTTTAAAGCTGTAGAAATGTTTTAGAATCCTCCAGAACTTCTCATCCATTCTTTGTATAATTTTAATCTAAATAAATATTAACATTTATGTACCACACAACTAGAAATAAATATTTTTTTTAACAATTAATACTGCCTTATCAGCCGATTTGTGTACAATTATTGTGAATATACAACAGGTAAGTCGTAAAAATGTATAAATTCAATGGTTTATATGCAAAATGGCAGTGAAGTCAGTGCGTTAACTAAGTGACACTGTGTGATTAAGGAAATTTTGTTGCCCTATTTTTTTTACATTATATTTCTTAGAACACCGTTGTGTGCATAATTAACACTACATTAAGTCGATCGATGACACAGAAATATCTGTCGATTTTTTTTTTATAAAGGCTAGCGCTTATTGGGAGCCGCGGCGCAACGCAACGCATTGCTGAAACTCTCCTAAATCACTTTCGTATATTTTGTATGGACCATCGCATACAACACAACAGAGCCTCAACTCTGCTATTACAATAGTGTCAGAATGGTCTCGCCATTGTGAGTATTTGACAGTGTTTGTATGGCAAATCTGTCAAAAACTCACAATGATAGGACCATTGCAACGTTTGTACATTAGTAGACTTGGCCCCCAGATGGGTCGCACTGGATTTTTTTGTTTTGCAATCCTATGCGCTCCGTTGCAATGCGGCTGCAGTAGACGCTAGCCTTTACTTTTCATTTGTTCACAGTGTATAAGAACCAAACTGTTAGTGCAACTTTGATTATAATAGCATAATACTCGTAATTATTTCGTTTGAAATTCAACAACCACGTCTTTGTGAACGTTTAAACCTAGTATTTACTAAAGTGATAATTAAAACTATAATAATAATAATAATATGCGTAATTTACAGATCGCCCTCAGCGAAATGATGATGAATGAGAAGAAAAATTTAACAAAATGTATCATTGTTAAAAGTAAAGGCAATTAAGTAAAAACGTATAATTATTATGATTGTCGAAAGTGAATTTTAATTTAATAAACATATGTACAGGCTGTTTATTTACTCACTTGTATCAACCATTAAGGTACAGTATAGTTTCATGTAGCTTGATATGCTGGCCCACGAAACTGTAAAATTTCTCCAAACAATTTAAACTTTAAAATGTTAATTATTAAGTTCAAAATCGAACGATATCATTTGACAGTTTTTGGTAACTTGATGTGCTGGCCACCGAACCTACTTACTTCCCAGTTCCCATCATACTGAACGTCTTCTGCTTAGAAACCCATTACAAACTCTGAATGTATTTCACGTGTTTGTGTGTCAAATAGTAATGTAGAACCGCCCTTAAGGGGGTAGCCCGCGAAATTCAAATATTCTTACGTTTGTTGCAATTTGCAGGTTGCATTATTAATTAAAAATTCAATTAATATTCAACCTGATGATTCGCGACCGTAACAAGTATGCATTTCCAGAATTATTATCATTAGAATCAGCAATAGAACAGAGTTATAAATATAATGATTTCATGAAACAGTCATTCAATAGGGTAACTTGGTCTAAGGGCCGGTTGTTTCAAACGGTTGGTTAACAGTTACGTACGTCAAATAATAACGATTACATAATTATGATGTTTAACGTTCGTTAAATACAAAGCGTTGTTTCACTGCACAAAAAACCGATCGTCAAACTTCAAATGTCGAAGAATAAAATGACGTTAACCAGCCGGTTACTGTAATCGTTATTTTTTAACGAACGTTAAGTGTGAAACAACGTTTCTTTTTTGGTTTGACGATAGTAAATGGCGCTAACAATCCTCAAACCGTTGTTTCACAAAATTATGCCCTTGACGTTCGTTAAAAATAACGATTACAGTGACCCACTGGTTAACGTCATTTTATTCTTCGACGTTTGAAGTTTGACGATCGGTTTTTTATTCAGTGAAACAACGCTTTGTATTTGACGTACGTTAAACATCATAATGTAATCGTTAATATTTGACGTACGTATGTTACGTTAACGAACTGTTTGAAACAACCGGCCCTTAGACAATTGCATTGATGATTATAATTCTGTAAATACAAACTTACAGAAATATATATTATACCATAAATTGAATTTCGCGGGCTACTTTGGCCCTTTCGCCTTAATCGATTCAGGTGACTAAATCAATAGCCTTTATATACAAGCGGAAATTTCAAATTGGCAAGGATATCAGCGAACAACAAAACATTTGTCTTGTCCAGTCTTATTTCAAATTGGTCTTGTATTAAGCAAGAATAATGACCAAGCTTCAGCGATAAAAAAAAACCTTTTAAGCAAGCGATAATAGTTGTACAATTGAATTGCAGAATAAGTAACTTTTTTGGAATTCATCTTGCATTCATCAGCTGTTTCGGATTATGATGAAACTCCAATTAATCCACATCTTATGTCTAAAGTTACACAATTTTTTTTTTTAATTTCAACCAGTCTAATTTTTTTGAGATAGTTTTCTAGAATAAAATAATGTTAGTGTCTTTATATCAAAAACAACCTTTTTGTTGAAAAAAATCGGTGCTTTTGTTGTCTTTCATAATGCTATCACATTCTTTGGTATGTAACAGAGAATCATCTTAACAGAATTACTTTCAAACAAACCACATCGGTTTAATTGTAAAACTTTTGATTTTTAGGATAATTATATAAAAAAATGTTGTTAGGATTGATAACAAAATATTTATATATTTATAGTGGCAACATGTGTACAGGCAGCTGCGGTTAGAAATAAAGTGCAAATATAAATATGAAAGAGACCTTTGAAGGCCTTTGAGATGCTTTCGTCATATAACTAAACCATGATTTAACTTTCTTAAACAAATATCATGTCATACCTTAATTCTTTAACAAGCCCACATTACAGACCAAGCTTTGCTTTAGCGTACCACGAATATGAACCTTAATACTATTATGAATAGTTTCAATTTGCTTTATCCCGAGACCTACGAATTCTTTTACACTTACGAGGTTAACTATATGTAAAGAAAACCAATTTAATGTCACAAAATAATTAGTTTGTATTAAAGAGATAGTATACTGCGGGTTATGTTTTGAGTAACATTTATTACACTGAAATTTTGTTTACGATAATTGTGAAAAACCATAATTTTTCAGGTTTTAAAAAAATATGTAGCTGCTTGGAGATTTTTAATTAGCTCTTTGGTAATTTAGCTGCCCACTATATTTCTAGGCTACCTACGTCATATTTTATACACTAACATAATTTTATGATCAGATATTTGAAATAATGTCAATTTAAAAGTCATTTAATAATAATAACAGTAAATCTAGTGGCAAAACTCACATACCTGATAAGATTGGTTGGCCGAAACAACTATTTGTATTTTACAAGCGCGCGTTATCATTGCAATTTAATAACGCAGAGCATAGGGTTATAAGCGACATCTGTTGTCGCCGATTCATGGCTGGCGTTAATAAGTGACAGTTATAGTCACATACTTATTATAAAGGTTACCTTAGTTTATGTGTTTGATATAAGTAATTAATTATTTATGCGGTAGTCCTTTAAAGGCTACCGTGTATTATTTTAAGAAGGAGTATTCATTTTAAATATATGTTATTTCAAACAGTTTATTGTTTCCTTGTATTTCGATACGTAACCACCTTGCATGAAGGCTTTGTTCCAATACCTCTAGAGGGATAAAATATTTTATGTAACAGTGGCAATGAATCATGAATATTAAATAATTCGATCTCATGATTTGCAAGGACTATAACCATTCATATTAGCAGACTTGAGTTTCGGCAACAGATTCAATTGGCTTTCATATCAAACGTAAACATATTTTTTAAGGCGTATACTATCTCTTTAACCAAGTATAACAACAATATTAGGTGTCAACATAAACTCTTGGAGGTTTCTCATCAATACGTACTTGCTTGCGTTATCAGTCGGCGATGACGTCACATGCCCTCGAGTCGACATCCACTTCGGTCGTTTCCGCTGATGTCTCTTGTATAACGGACTCGGTACGCTCTATACCCAGAGCGGCCGTTTCGTTCGATTTTGCACTGCAATGTTATTATTGTTGATAGTATTGCGTATTTAAGCAGAATTATAGTGACTTTGAACGCACACCTCCCCTTTTTCAGCAAAAGTAAGCAAAGCTCATACCCCTCCTATGCCTGAGTAAACATTGGTATTTTTTAAATCTGTCCAGGCTTCTTTATTGTTATTCATGAGTCTAGAAATAAGGAATTTATAGTCTATAAATTAATTGAATGCCAATTTAAGTAATTTCCCTACTTAGGTTCTTTCTAACCATAAAACACCCCGTGAGAGCGAGTAAGCAATATCAGTTATTTCGGGGAATCCCTGGACATGGGGTTGCCATCTTTGTTCAAATCAAAATCAACTAAATTTTGCCATCAATCTGAAAGTAAATAAATAAATATTGCTGACGTAATCTCCATCCAGACCCCCGCCCCACATGTCATTAAAAAAAATCAAAGCAAATACCCCTTTTGGTGCTGTAATACTTGAATGGCCCCATAGCGCGTATAGCAAAAGACGTAGAAAATATAAATTATAGATAGATTGTCCATGTATCTTCATACTATAGAATCGAGAGAAGAAAGTTGAACATTTTTCATGTATGAATATACATGTACAATCTACTACGTGTACATACGTATACGTGTTGTTACTATAATCCAAGCGTAAGAAACGTTTGGTCAGAATGCATTGACTGCACTTGAATTGATTTGAATACTATATGGTACACCATAGCGATCAGAATTTTTTTTCGTATTTGGATTCAGATACTCACCAAAGTGTTAGTTTCTCAAATGAATGTTCGTCGCGCAACAAAAGCTCGCGCAACGTATGTTTGCAATACAAATTCGTGTAGCGAATGCTTGCGGTGAGTACCGTCCTTTATTGCAAGAGCATGAAACGGCACCTGTGTTTATAGTAACATCACTATGTTCGCCGTACTGTGTCTCTTAGTGCTTATTCAGAGTAAAAGCGAGTGCGGGCGCGGGTGCGGGTAGATCAAATGTATCTAGACGCCTCTCGCTTTCACAGTAGTCGCGCGTATGCGTATGCGCATCTGCAAAGGCGCGGGGGAGGGGGGGGGTGGCGTCACTATCGCGCGGATGATTCTTTAGAGGTATGAGGAACAGGGTGAAAAGTTCACTCATACTCTATAGTAAAGGGAGGATCCTCCGACCAGACGGGTATTATGTCTGGTGGGCAACTGCCCAACGGTTGATGTCGGGATTTTGTATATATGCTAGTCGCGCGGTAAACTCTGATAGCGCGATGCAGGATTTCTGACGTCAAGTCTGATGCGTAGTTCGCATGTGGCGTTGTTGATACTGCCACAATTCTATTGGCACAGTCCGCCTGTGTCTTTCACAGTGCTCTAGCGTCTGTCAGTGGCTAATACGTCTGCTTCTAAAACTTTAAGATCCACCCGCGGCAACATGGAAATCGATACAGAAGAATTTATATCCGCAGTGCCGCTCTGCCACTGTGAACATAAAGACGCCAAGACCCACGCGCCCGCGCCCGCTCCCGTCCCCGCCCGTGCACTCTTGAAAGAGCACTTACGCGTGTGCAGGTGGCGTTCTAGTTTCTGCCTTCCCCCATGGGAAGAAGGCGTGAGTTTATGTATGTATGTCTTACGCGTGTTCCCGGTGCGGGAGAGGCGCTGCGGGCGCAGGCGGCGCGGTGTGCGCTGCGGGCGCGACGGGCACGTCCGCGCGCGCGCCACCCAGCGGTAACGACTGCGGGCGCCGCAGCCACGTGCAGCGCTCCTCCTGAATCAAACATACACGTTATGTCATTGCTTTACTACTAAATTCTCAAACAACACTTCAAAATGTTCGTTAAGAGGGCATACTACGGTCTACTAGCGCCACTCCTTAAAAAAATATTATCTCGTGACTGAGAAGGAATTATGAAAATCGGCTCAACAGCGACCTTGGTAAGTGGGTCTAGAATATTCTAATACCTTCTATAACGTTTCATACTGAGACACGAAACAACAAAATTCGATCTAAAAAAAAGCGGCCACATTCCTCTAGCTTATTTTGTTGCTTCGTGTCTCAATATTAAACTTTATAAAAGGTATTAGAAAATTCTAGACAAACTTACCGAGGAAACATTTTGCATACAATCAAAAAGCGAAATTAATGCAATAAAATTTATTTATTTAAAATATACACACAACATAAAATATTTAAAAACATCTAAGGCGTTGTACAGTAAAATTATAACAAAAAAATAAAACTGACAAAAGTAAAGATAAAAATGCAATCAAGGAAAAAGTACGTAATAATTTACTGATCTATCTTTCATACCATAGAATCTTACGACATTCGCGACACACAAAAACATGTTGCAGCAACAATGTGACAAAAATTTTGTTTAACACACACACACCTTACAGCTGGAAATTAAAGGCAGAGATTACTGTTTCAAAATCGTCCAGTATGGCAATGTTTAGCTTACCTGAGGTGTGATGATAGCCGTAATGTCTGTTTGTGTTGCGACCGGCTCCGCGTGGCTTTTAGTCGATACCGCCTTCAAAACTTCTTGCATACAACCTTGCAGCTCCGCTACCTAGGAACAGACGAAAAAATTATCAGAAAATGGCGGCAGTACTTACCCCAACGAGCATCTAAAGAGCTCTATATTTGAATTCAGAATCATAGACAATTTACACACATTGCCACTTACTCAATTATCTACGTAGAGTTATGTAATTTAAGTTGATTTTTGAGTAACCAATTGTACAAAAAAAAAAAAAATACAATTTGCAATAGAATTTGAACTGCGTCACGCATGACTGAGTCTATATTATCAAAACTAGATATTTATGAAAGATTATGTATAATTTTACATTACAGTTGGTACACACCTGTGCTTGTAAACTGTAACACGTCTCCGACAGTTGTCGCAGTGCGTCTGTGCTGTCATCAGATTCCGATAGCCTTTGCTTCTGGTTATCTAAAATCAAAAGCAAAAACTTACAATTGTGACGCTTAACTTCAAGCTCGGGTAAATCCAATTTTGAGAATTTTTTAGATTTTTGTACCAAATTAAAGGCCAAAAACAGACTTTTAAAACAATTTTATCAGTTGTATATAAATCCGCATAGGTCTTGAGAAAAAAACCGTTAAAATCATAAAATTTTATCTAATTCCGATAGATCCATGAGACAGTTTTATTCAAATGCAGTTAAGTCCATGAGAGCCAATCAGCTAACCGCGTTTGTTTAACATGGCGATCAGTCGACGTCAACTCTGCGACATTAACACCGTACGCTCCCAATTTTTATTGTTTCTTTTTAATTATAGACAGTTCCCATGGATAATGCCATTAAAATAGTTACACCGAGCAATGCCCGCAAGCGGCCTAATATAAAAATCCACACTGAGTTTTACATTAGATCAAATGAAGGTAAATCCAATCTTAATTTTACATTTTTGAAAGAATTTATGGTTATAATACTAAATTTGCTTTATAGGATCGTTACCTTCAGTATTCTGCCGTGCTAACGAAGAACGCAGTAACTCGATTTTGCCGCTTCCGAGACTTTTATTTTTGATTATTGAATTTGTTATGATGTTTTAGTATAGCATTCTAGCTTACTGAAAAACCGAGTTCCTGAAGGATCAATAAAAAGTTGCTTAGAGAGATTTAATAGATTTCGATTCGCTGACTCCAAATATATAACTCAACGAATGTATAACTCATAATCGTCCAAAATCGAGTTATTGCGTTCTTCGTTAGCACGGCAGTATTGTTGACATAATAAATAAATAAACCGCCTTTTAATTCATGGAATTAAGACTTATCACTTTTTTTTAAATATCTCCCAAGAGGGATTCTCCTCCCGAGTGGATTTACCCGAGTTTGAAGTTAAACGACTCAATTATAGACTACACGTGAAGACCGTAGAGCGAATCACGCTCCGACAAACTTAAATCAGAATTTTACTCTCAAATCAAGGTGAACTCACCAGCAGCCTGTAGAGTGGACACTTTCTTCCATAATGCATTGATAGCCTGCATCTGTAGTTGCTGAATCTTTCGTTCAGACTCTAAAGCGGCCTTCGTCGCCTCCATGTCGCACGTCAACCTCCTACGAATTAGAAGAATCAACTTAACTCAAGTTTATACGTAAACATGGCGCTGGCAACAATATCGAAATATCGGAGGATCAGAACAATAGGGATGTTTACTAGGTAAAAAAAAAACTGCTTAGTCCATCAATCAGATAATAAAAAAATATTAGACACGTATTTTTTGCTTTTTCATATTAATAAAAATTACTTAGATAAAACACATTAAACTTGGGGAGTGGGGGCTCTTTACGTCACAGCTACGTATAAAATCTAGCGAGCAATGACGTCATGCCACATTTGAACTCAATGTATCGCCGTAATGTTTTGATTACGTAAAAAAGAAAAAATACGTATCCAATATTTTTTTATAATGTACAGTAGGCGTCATTATGTGCTAACCCCTCAAGTTTTAAAATGTTACACTGCTACAATATTAAATTCGTTACGAATAATCTAAAGAATACTTCAAAAAGAGTTTACTAGTTCGACTTGGATTCGAACCATCGCATTACCGAATGTCGTCATACTCATACCGGCAGTTTGACAAACTAGCCAGCGAGTCCATGAGATTTGCGATGAAATTGTTATCCACTATCGTCCAAGTAGTTTATCTTTAGGTCTCTGTCTAATCGATAGATGTTATTATTTGAGGGTATCCATTAATTTTACTTACTTACGTTTTCTTTATAAAATTAATCCATACCCTCAAATTATAACTACAACGTTGTCTAGGGACTCGTTTGTGTCAGTTGGCAAAATATGTAATGACTAAAATAATCATAAGATCATTAGATAATCATAAGTAATTATCAAATCTATTCCAATAAAAAAAAAAACAAACAGAACTTTTACAAAAAGAAAAAAAATATATAAAAGAAAATATAAATAAAATATATATATATTTTTAGTAAAATTATATCAACATTTTGTTAAATAATAGCAATAATAAATATTATTTATTTTTATTGATTTTTTGATTATTTCTATATATTACTAAACTATAATAGAAAAATACTGTATATTAAAAAATGCATACTGCATGACAGGAAACACATGTTGTGTGTAGGATTCGAACCCCAAATATTATGCACGGCAAGCGGTCTTGAAACCTCCGGACTACTTAAACGTTGAACATAATTTCGTAAATGTTAACCTTATTATTGCTTGTCATTATATGCATTAATAAAAGTATAAGTATAATAAATACAATATTTAAAACAGAAAATACTTATTTATTCACTAAAAGAATACATTAATTATAATAACATGTTTTTGCAAAATACAAAAACCAACTTGGGCCTATCACGGATTTGAACCCACATGTGTTTTGGGGGGGTAAGGACTTAATGGAGCTGTGTGTACATGACGGACAAAAAAAAATTTTTTAGTCATCATCCCTATTAAGTAAACATAATCACGATTTATGTGCTATGAATAAGTCAATTTATTTATCGTTTATTCCAGTGACATATTTTTTTTTCTGTTTTAAAATGACTTATCTACCATCATTTAATTTAATTACTAACGATACCATGACATGACATGATTGTAATCATTACCTATATCTTATTATTATTTCATTGTACTGTTTTAATACCTACCTACTAATACCATCTAGCTTAAATATCACTGTATCTGTGTTATTGTATATTATTACTGTTAATTGGACATAACGACATCTAGAATTATATTTTTCCGAAAAGTATTGTATTGTGTTGTGATATGTTTCGACTCAATTTATGTTAATTTAATTATTTTTAATGTTTATAAACTCAACAGCAAACCAACATAGTGCTTTGCAGTACCCTGACAGGGTTCATGTACAAAAACCGACAGTAATCTATTGCAAAGTGTGGGATATCATTCGTCATCATTTCAGCCGAAAGACGTCCGCTGCTGGACATAGGCGTCCCCCAATAGGGGGGGGGGGGGTTGGCCATAAACAATTTTTTAATCGTCAGCGTTAATTTTTATCTGAAGAATAATTTGCACCGTATTATAAATCTACGCGCACATAACAGCCGCGTCAAGTCGCGTTAAATCCGGTTAAGTGCGATGTGGCCCGCCTGTATTGTGCGAAACATACACAAAAATGATGTAGGATGATTTTTGCTGGTCCAGCCCTAAAACTACGATTATCAAAAGTACATTAAACTCACTGTATATGTTGTCTGGCTCTCGCGGCTTGTATGGCGTGGAGTATCCGCAGCGTATCCTTATTGAGGTTCCTACTTCTGTACCCTCTCCACATCTTCTGTATGGTCACGGCAGCCATAGATTCCACGCTCATTTTCTTCTGCCGTCTCTGATTCGACGCTAACTTCATGATATCGACACCGAGATTATCATCATTCGTGATACCGTTTAGTTTTTTCTCGTCATTTTTCAGTTCTATTTTTGATAAGCTGCCTTTTCGTTGTTCCATTCTCGTTTTTAGTTTGGGTGATGAAGTAGCACTCTTTGGTAGTTTCGGGGAACCTTTCATGTTTTTGGCATGTCGTGGCTTGTCTTCGTGATTGCTACTATTACTCGACTGCGATGAAGTGTTGGAGACGCTGTGTATGTTATTGGCCGGCTTTGGTATTGATCTTTGGATGTCGTAAATCGGGTCTTGGTAGTCGGGACTCATTAACGATTCGGGTACGGGAACCATTTTCGATGCGGCTTCTAGTGAATGGTTTACTGGCTTTGGTTGCGGTATCTCTGTGAAAGTAAAAAAATAAATAAACAATAAGTTTATTGGCACATAATACCGGGGCTTGTTAACGTTACCAAATAACAAAATAATAACCGTTACGTAACGTTAAATTTCAATGTTATACCTACTAACGTTACTTGATAACATTACCAGTAATATAACGTTAATAACCCGTTTAAAATAACGATAAAATTAAAAGTAGCATAAATAACGTTAAATCGATTACCGTTATTTTAATTCTAACTTTAACTCTGTCAATACAAGGTAACGTTATGAAAATTTACCGGTATTTAAAGCCCTGCATAATACCTTTGTATACAATACCAATACATTTCACATAGGTACATTGTATTTTGGGACAAGGCTGCACAAATAGTGAAAAACCCTGCCTCCTAAACTAGGGGTCACCCTGTGACCTAGAAGTCAGTGTTCTACTGTAATTTCGTGTACAAAAGAAACCTTGATTTATGTGTGTTAATAAACCAACAATGACCAGATTTAACTATGAATATGGATGTGTGAGAATGTGTGTAAAGGGGGGTGGCTGGTGAGTCGAATGGGGTGTGGTGTATGAGAGGGGAGGGGGTGTTTTGAAAGACAAAAGTTGAAGGGTTGCCTTCGTAGGTTATTCATTTTAAAGAATTAAGGGCGAAAGGCTATGGTAGCCCGCGAAATTCAAATTTTATTACGTTTTTTTGCAATTTGCAGGTTTTATGCTGATCAAAATATAATTCGCGACCGTAACAGATATGTATTAACTGAATTATAATAATTATAATCATCAATACAACTGTCTAAGACCAAGTAACCACAGACAAAAAACGAATGACTATTTCATGACATCATGACATTTGAGGGTAATTTGTATTGCTGATTATAATAATTATAATTCTGTAAATACATACTTGTTACGGTCGCGAATCATATTTTAATAAACTACCACTGACCTGCCAATTGCAAAAAACGTAAGACCCTGGGCTCGGCGCACGACTACATGCACCAAAACTCACACATCTGTGATCAGTGTGATCACAATCGCAAACCTACAGTTACCGATAGACAAGAACAGAGATAGGACACGGCGCTGTCTTGCGAGCGAAATCGCATTAGCTGCCGAATGTTTACGATTATGAATTACATTGCATGTGGTAGCACAAACATGGCGAAGCAAACATTAAATATTATTATAACTTTCAACAAATTAGCATTTTTGGCTGTACATACTTGTGGTAAGTAATCACGTGTCTTATTTTTCTTCCTTGTATTATTAAAGCACTGTTTAGCCGCACAAGAAGTCATTTATCACAAAAAAAAACTGTAATTATGGAGCTGTTTGATCAAAGATATCCCGTGCGCGACTGAGTGCCACTACGGGCAATCACTTAGTTTGATAGGACCAGGCGCTGTTACTAAGTCCCGTTTCTATGATTTTAATACATCAATAGGCCTACCCTATTTTTTGCTCACACATACCTTGTACTCTTTCTCTCTCCTTTTCTCTAGCGCTATCTCGTTTCTCCGTAGCATACATGAGTCCGGGCGAGTCGAAGCTCTGGCTCATAGCCGTAGGTATACCGGGGAGGTCACCACACAGTGATGACGTCATTTGGTGGGATGGCGACGACGACTTGGTTAGTGCTGCGTGGTAGCTCGAAGTGAGGCGGTCGGGCGACCGGCCCATGTGGCGGGGCGTGGATATACGCGCTGCAAGTTATTAAGGCGATAAAGTATATGCAGATAAGTGGAGTAACGAAATCATTTTGTTAATAAGGGTCTATTTCTAATCATTTGAAGAATATTTAGTAATAGTATTTTCGTTGTAGCTTGATGCGGGTGACAATAGACAAATCGTTCCTTTTCACTCTTGAACGTCACTGCGATTTACAATAATGACTGAATATTTTAGCTGCACCCTAAATATCATAGTCCTAAAATACGGAATCAGTAATAACTGTAGTAAATTAAATAAATTTACCTGGCCAAAATGTTACTGTCTAAAAATAAAATCAAATTGAAAGAAAAATGAAGCAAAGTGCTATGCGTGTATCGTAACGCCATAGGCATGTTTAGTGATGGGATGTATTGCTCTGATGGATAGTCGATATTTTTTATAAAAAAAGAGGTTTACTAATGTATTTAAAAAAAATGTGTTTCTCTTTCAAGGTAGTCTCGGAGGTGAACGACAAACTCCCTTGCCTGACCAAAAGTTTTTTTTTTTTTTTTTGTGAGCTTAGGCAAATTTATTACCACAACCAAGTAGAGCAAACACTATCAAAAAAAAAAAAAAAAAAAATTACACAAAAGAAAGTAAACAACGAAATGGCAAATTGCAATACGTGTCGCTTACAAGGCGCTAGCATTCGTACTGACGCAAAATGGCCGCCGACAGACGGCGCCACTTGGCAAAAATGTTACCGCGAATAAATTCATACCCTATTATTCCTCATTGCTAACTACAAAGTACTTACATTGCATTCTCGGTGACTGCAATTTGGGCTTCAATGGACTGTGGTTTTGATCTTTCAGTTGCTGCTGATGATGTTGAGCCTGCATTATAATAATTTTGTGTAAGAACACGCCTTTTCTTAGTAACAGGTTGATTCAGTATTTTTTAAAGTTTAAAGATCGGATATTCGGATGCATATGGAATGCGCTATTGTATCGAAAAAATCCCACGGTTCTGGGATCGACAGATTTAGGTTTCTGATTATAGAATCGGAAGTATATTTACTTATTTTCAAATGTTGGCTTATATAGAATGCCGTTTTGTATCGATCGTAAAAATCCCGCGATTCCGGAAGCGACAAATTTCGAGTTTTTATCTGACTATAGAATTGAATGCATATCTACCTACATACGTAGCCAAGTAACTAAATGAGAAATTTAAAACATGCATTAAACGCACACTATGTAGAGCATATTATAAGTTGGATGATTATATCGTAGATAAAAATGCTTGGCTAATTGCTGGTCCTGCTCCACTGCCACTTGGGCTCACTAGATAAAATTGTAATACTTGGAAATTGCTTCCCCCTTTTTTATTTTATTTTCTGGCATTACGAACTTATGTTTATTATGTTTTTATTGTTGAATACTCCAATAGATAATAATTATTTTCTTTCTTTTTTGGTAGTTAATTTTTATTCATCTCTCAAATACATTGCAAACTATAGTTCTGTATAATTTAACAGCATTTTTACAATTTTGTAAATGTGAACACCATGGAGCCGTTTATTATGTCATTATGATTTATGTTGACTTGAAAGAGCATGGCAGTTGAGAGTATGTCATGCTCACTTAAATGTCTCACTGATGATGGCGCGTGTGTTGGATCATTCGGTTCCCTACAAAATGGTTGGTTGAGCTGGATGGTGCTGATCCAGGCGTCATGTTCGTGAACGGGCGCTGTCAGTTGGGACTGGTCCTCTCTTGACTGCCAGGATTTATTTTTAATTCTGAATTGTTTTATTAGTTTTTACATTGTCTTACATATAGAAGCAACAAGAATAATGTACCCAGGATTTTGTAATATCTTGATTTAAAAGAGTGTCCTTGGAGTTTCTTGCCCGTTCTTCTCCATAGTGATCTACGTATTGGAATGGGCATCTAGCTTCAACTTTCTGACTAACAGACCGTCTCTTTGACAATTCAAAAGTCCCTGTTAATGGTTTAACTGAAATAAAGGCTTTGAGTTTGAGTTTTGAGCCGAGATCATGTTTACGCCCAATCAGGATATAGTACTTATTCTTTTATTTTTATAACTTACACACCACCCCTCCTTTACACTCTACATACACATTATTTGCATCGGGGAATAAACATTAAATTAAAATAAATCTGCATCTAAATAGTTATGCAATTCAAGAATCCAGGGGTATTTTTATTTTTTTATAAAAAAAATATAGAATTCGCTTCCATACTACACACTCGACTAGTTATGCATTCCCGGTGTTCCTGGCATCCCAGGATAATTCTCTACAAAAAACAAAAAAAAAAAAAAAAAAGAACCCACTTCCATACTTTCATAGCTATATATTAACTTTAGATAATAACTAGCTGACCCGACAGACTTCGTTCTGTCAAAAGCTATTTGACTGTGGCAGTTTGTCTACGCGCAAAGGAAACTACCTACCTACCCTACCCTACCTTACCCTATCCCACCCTACCCTACCTACCTATCTACCCTACCCTATTCTACCCTACCCTACCCACCTACCTACCCTACCCTACCCACCTACCTACCCTACCCTACCCTACCAACCCTACCTACTCTACCCTACCTAACTAAAACCTTCAATTTTTTTTTTTTTTTGATAAAATCTATTCTCAGACCTACCAAATGATGACTGACACGTTATGTCAAACGCCATAAAGTTACATTAGAAGATAGAGTTACCTACTTATTATTACAATAAAAATGTAAATATGGTCGTTTTCTTACAATTTTTTTTTTTTAACTTTCTTAAATTTTTCTTACATAAGAACCTTCTCCTGACAATAACAAACACAACAAAAAAATAATTAGCGAAATCGGTCCAGCCGTTCACGCGTGATGCCGTGACCAAGGGAAATAGGGATTCATTTTTATATATATAGATGTGCATCCGAATTTCCGATCTCTGTTTATAACATAATTATGGTCAGAACCTGCTACTATTAATATTCTTAGGAAGTATTTGGTTTTGTATTTTCGTTTTTTCCCACCGATTCCCGAAATTAAAGATACATTTCACTATTTTGTATTTTTTTTTTTTCACTTTTCAGTTGTGGTAACCTTACAACAGTTCATATACCACTTGCTATGTAAACAAGAGTGACCAGAAGTTTTATAACATGTTGATGATTTTACATACGCCAAGTGAATTGAATACGTATTATTGATGCTAACTCAAAAACTACCCAAGCAAAGTCAATAAAACTTACATGGGACAACGCGCGAGCTTTCTCTATTGATGAATATATCGATGAACATAAAAAAATACACACACAAACTTAGAACCGCCTTCTTTTTTGAAGTCGGTTAGTAAGTTATTGCCTTCACTCGTATCGTAACAAACTACAAAGTACACACAAGTCTTGATTGACTACATCACTATTCTAAACTCGACATTACCTTACTAAGTATAAGGCGCAGTTTCCTCTGATCCTCGGTCTCCAGCGCATCAGCCGTTAGGGGGCAGGTAGACGCCAAGTATTCACACAATTCTTGATGCTGCCCCGCGTGGTAATGCCGCCCTTTGCCTTGACTGTACAGCCACTCTGCTTTTAAACTGAAAGGGCACGTATTGTTTATAGAGGCTTATAATTAGAGATCGGATAATCGGATGCATATTTACCTAAAGTTAATTTTCAGCTATGAAAGTATGGAAGCAGCTTCTTAAAATATTTTTTTTGTAAGTAAATATTCCGTGATGCCAGGAATACCGGCAATGCATAACAAGTGGGGTGTATAGTATGGATGCGACATTAAAAATATTATTTACAAAAATATAAAAAATAACGGGGATTCTTGGATTGCATAACTATTCAGATGCATATTTATTTAAAATTATTTTAACGTCCTATGCAAATATGTGTATGTAGGGTGTAAGAGTAGGGGTGGTGTGTGTTAGAAAAAAAAAAAAAAAAAACATCGGAACCGCGGGATTTATTCGATACAAAAGCGCTTTCCATAATAGCAAATATCTCAACTTCAGGTGAATATGCATCCGAATATCCGATCTCTACTTATAAAAGACTAGCTTTTGCCCGCGGCTTCGCCCGCGTGGATGTCGGTTATCGCATAAAAAAGTACCCTATGTCCTTCTCCATATCCTAGGCTATATCTCAAAATTCTAACTTAATATTAATTTTAATGTGATACACTATGTGAATAGAAACCGAAACAAATGATTTAATATAATAAAAGTACTTATGTTCTGAACGTGAATGAGTCTTTAGCTAAAGATAATAAACCCAAAATCAAAATACGAATTTTCACTCAAGTTCTTAAAGCAATCAATTGTACCTACCAAATTACAACACGAAGTAAAAGTGCGACACAAATAATAATTTTAAAATAATTAACGTAAGTACCAACAATGTGAAAACAAAATGAAATCCTCCGAAATGTCGCACGATACACCGTTTGTGCTGATAAAATGCTCGAAATATTTAATGAACACCATTGGTGCATAACTTTTCTCAGGGTCACGTTCGCAAATGGACGAAATATTTGACATTTATTTTGTACTTGCAACACGATCTGGCTGTAGAATTCGATTAATCGACTAATACTTGACCGGTTGACATTTTAGCGGGAACACCACTAAACGAACGAAAAAAAAAAAGAAGAAAATACGTCTGTACTCTGTGGTCGTGTAGCGGTGTGGCGCGGTGCTTAATGTAAACATTCATCAAGGTTATACGTGCGTAATGGATTCAATGAGAAAACGGTTTAATCTTAGAAGAATCTTATACAGAATTACTGAGAAATAAGTGTAGATTTCGTATTGAGTGTTAGTTTATTGAAAAGTGATAAATATGTCAGTGAAAAAGTAACGAAAGTTTTGGAATGCACAAAATTTGATCATAAGGCCGCCGTGTTTAGTAATGTTTTTATGATAAATATTCTTGTATACTGTTTGAAATACACATAAGTAGCTAGCTTATTTATCTACGAACATAATTTGGCTAATAGCTACTGATATTATAGCGTATTGTTATCGTAATCGTATTTCCAAGAGTAAAATTCGGCAAACAAATACCTACAAAAAGACAATAAAATGGATATAGTATGTTATCCATAAGAGATAGACATATGCCATCGCGGACTTTTTTAAAGACCTTTATAAGATACACAATTCCACCATACATTAGGAGGTTATTATATTTCTTATAATTTTAAAATTAATTAGTTTTAAAGTTATTTAAGAAAATTTATGAACATTTTCCACTCCTCACCCACCCATATCTCCGAAACTGCTGAGCCTACAATTTTGAAAAAAATACAGAGAATAATTTTATACTTATAGATTACAGGAAAACATAAAGAAGTCTATGGTCTTAAAATAATATGGCAAATCACTCATTATTGTGCGTACAAATATGAGGGGGAACATGTTTTTCAACTACATTGTAACGTTTTTTCTTGGGATAAATTCATCCAAACTACGGAACCCTTCATTGTGCGTGGTCCGACAGTGACGGGCGTGGTTTGACACATTGTTACAAGGAGTAACTAAGGACTAAATTTTTTTTTTTTGTGATTTTTTTATACACATTGACATGAATATTTACTTGTGAAGTATAATGTTATTATTTTAATTATTGTGAATATGAAGACTATGTGGGTCTTTGTTTATTTATTTTTTCTTTTAATTTTTTTTTCTAATCATACCAAGGTATGGCAATTTGAGTAATTTATGCGGCCTGCCCAAATGTCCTTTCTTTGGTATTGTTCGTCGAATAGTTGAGCTCCTTATGTTCTGAGTTGAGCTGCACGATTACTGACAAATGGGTGCACTGAATGGACAGGTCCACTCAATCTGTGTGGTTCTTTCTTCAAAAGACCATTTCAGACACCAATCTACATGGTCTTCACATGATTTGACCAAGACTATGTCTGGACTTTAAAAGAGACTGTGTGACCTCTGAGTTTGTTTCGGCCTTCTTCTCAGAGAGTAGTCAGATACGAAACGCCGACCTCATCTAGTTTTAAAATATGATTGAAGTGTAAAAGTGTTTGTAAAAACCTACTTACAGAATTAAAATCATTTATCATTTAAGGCTACTTTTATTTTAGAAAAAGCAACGCGGGCGAAGCCGCAGGCAGCAGCTAGTAAACAATAAAATAAACACATGAATTGATATTAATCTAAAAGGCAGATTTTTCAATATCGTCAGATAGATATCGGAGAAATTAATATGCCGCCTAGACAGCCTTTGTATAGAAAATATTTGTCAATCCACCATACTTATTCTTGAGATAAAATATATATGACGAATGAAATAACATATTTAAATCTTACCTTTCGATAGCACTGACGACAAATCCGTCAATAGACTTGACGCTCATTATCCAGTTGAGTACGAAGGGACGGTAATCAAATCCTCTGTGGTGATGGGTCAAGGAATAATTTTCAAGCTGTACAATGTCGGTAATCCGGCACTAATTTAGACACAAGGATGGCCGGATTATTTGAAAATCGGATTAGTGGAATATGGGAAAATAATGCCAAATATTGGGAAAACTATCTCACATAGTTCCGAGAACCATCATTTATTGTATAGAAACTCGCATTTCATACACTTGGGGACAAGAAAATGCGAGTTTTAGTTCTCAGCGAAAATTAATATAAATCAATCTCGTGTTAACCGTTTTGAGCACACTCTCGTTATCGCCCATAAGGAAACTGACCTAGCAATACAAAAAATGCGAACTTAATACTGTGCCGGATTCAGGACGAGCCGGTGTATTGAAAAAAAAAAGTTATTAGATAAGATTTGGATGAGATTTGCTTTTAAGTTTCGCGGTCCATCCTTCAGCCGCATTACGTAGAAAGTAAGCGTGTACGTTACCCCAGCAGGAAAGTTTCTCCTAGAGTGATATGAGTGGAACGTATAATTAGTGCGTAATCTGCTGTAAATGTGCGCCAAATAGAAAATTTGTGCGTTTTGTCGTTTTGGAATAAACGGAAAAACGATTCCTGCTGGAGTAACGTTTTTCCAGCAGGAAAATTCTAAACGAAAGGTTGGAGAGAGAAATATTTTGCATGGGCAGAAAGCTTATATTTGTGCAAACATGTGCGCCGAAAATATAATTTGTGCGTCTTCAGGTTTTCGAGATATTGCATTTCCTGCTGGAGTAACGTTTTGCAGAATCGTGTATCTCTAACACCATTATATGTGCGCCTGTAGAATAAACATATACGAGTACCTCTTTGTTTGTGCGTATTTGTGGCATAATTAGATTTAAGAAAATATTTATAATTTTCAAGTACCTAATCGCGCTTTTTTGAAAACCCGAAAAAATATCGTAGCGCCTAAATGAGAAAACGTATAAGCTCGCTGAAAACTGTATTCGGTACTTCGTGGTGCTTTTAATAACCATAAAAAGTTTCAAGAGGGTAAATGCATGCGTTATTGAATAATATTGCTAAAAGTCAAAATGACGGTGTCATAACTTTGACGGCAAAATACAAGAAACCGGCTCAACCCAAGATGTGTGGGTCTAAACCAAGCATTAGTGCGTTTAGTCAAAAATATATAGTGAAAATATTCAGCTTGGAAATGTTCGCATTCAAATCTGTCACAAATACGCACAAACAAAGAGGTACTCGTACATGTTTATTCTACAGGCGCACATATAATGGTTTCAGAGATACACGATTCTGCAAAACGTTACTCCAGCAGGAAATGCAATATCTCGAAAACCTGAAGACGCACAAATTATATTTTCGGCGCACATTTTTGCACAAATATAAGCTTTCTGCGCATGCAAAATATTTCTCTCTCCGACGTTTCGTTTAGATTTTTCCTGCTGGAAAAACGTTACTCCAGCAGGAATCGCTTTTTCCGTTTTATTCCAAAACGACAGCGCCCAAATTTTTTATTTGGCGCACATTTACAGCAGATTACGCACTAATTATACGTTCCACTTATATCACTCTAGGAGACACTTTCCTGCTGGGGTAACGTACACAAAGTAAGCAACCAGCGCCGACATTCACGATCGACGTAAAACCATTTACCAATTAGTAAGTCATTGCAATGTAACACTTATCTTGGTAAGGTAAGGTTTCATACCTCACGAATTAGAATGCAATAAGGTTTACAATGCTACTTCTTCTCAGCCGAAAGACGTCCACTGCAGAACATAGGCTTTCCCCAATTGGGGAGGTTTGCCATAATCGCCACGCTTGGCAGGCGGGTTGGCGATCGCAGTATGGTGTTAAAAATGCATAGAGAACGCTGCTGCCCATTCTCTGGTAATTCCCTTCGCCTTTTACGACACCCATGGGAAGAAATAGGGTGGTGCTATTCTTTACGTCCGGCACCACACGGCACGGTAAACGGTTTAGGCTAGTTACTAGAGAATGGGCAGCAGCGTTCTTTATGCATTTTAGGGACTTACTAGAGTCTATTAAGTCCCTTAGTCGCCTTATTCGACACCCACGGGAGGAAATTAGGGTTACAAAGCAATAACTTACAAATGCAAAACCACATCATTCAAATTGGACCGTAAATGTTGTACTTAACAGCGCTAACCGGTAAGTAGGCGACCAATAATTCAGGTCGGAATTCGTTGGTACCTGTGTACCAGTTTGGCAAAAGGTATGAAAACTGCTTGGTGCTAGCCGACTAGCGCTGACAACCTGCCTTGGCAGTTCACCTGCTTTAGGGAAAGCAGGTGAACGGCCAAGGCAGGTTGTCGTTGTGTATGCAGCCTTTCGAGGACTACAGGTGTGATTAGAAAGGATACAATTTGTCCTTCCCAGCCATCGCGACGCACGTGTTGCCCTGTATAGAGAAACTCTCCAGTTTGTTCAGGTGCACCAGGTGACAGATCTCATTCAGATCTTGGATACCGTTGTGAGCTAGCCCTAAGTGTTCCAAGTGTGTTGGAAGGTAGCGGTCACACTGCCTCAGATCTGATATCCTGTTCCTTTCTAGATTTAAGTGCTGAAAAAGAGATGTTCTAAAAATTAACTATAGGTACTACTTTGTGTGGATTCAATATCATACTGTTTATTAGGGTTCCATACCTCAAAAGGAAAAAAGGTACCCTTATAGGGCTTATTCCACTAATCTCCCTGAGAGAATCCCCCTCAGTGGAAAAAACTGAACCCTAATGTAAAAAAATCATTTTCAGGGGAACTTGGAATAAGTAATTTTTTTTTTTTTCAATTCTAGTTTTACCCCTTTGCGGGATTATCAGGGGTGAATTCTAGACTGTTTTCAGATTCCAATTTTCCTCCTAAGGGGGATTTTCAGGGGGGATTTGTGGAATAAGCCCCCTTATAGGATCACTTATGTGTCTGTGTGTTTGTCTGTCACGGCCAATTTGCTCCGAATCTACTGACCCAATTAGGTTGTGTGAACTTCTCTGGCTCAAACACAGATGTGTAACGTAAATAAATGAATTTTGAATATGGGGGTCACTTTTAGGGGTCAAACAAGAAAATAAAATAAAAATAGTTTTGCAAACTGTACCATGTGACATATCAAATAAAAGGGCTTATTGTTAGGATTTCAAATATATTAAAAAAAAAATATATATTCTTTTAGTTATTTAAGAAAATAGATAAAAATTTACCATTTTCTAATAATAATTGACCTTATCTCCGAAACTTCTGAGCCTAAAATATTGAAAAAAATACAGAAAATTGTTCTTTACTTATAGATTACAGGAAACCTATAAGAAGTCTATGGTATTAACCTTTTGAACGCCAGTCATATATAGATGACAAACCTAAATGTGCCTAGCACGCCACGGTCACGACTACATGACAGATTTTTATACGTAAATCTGTAAATAAAGCTCATAAAACAACATTGTTTTTTCTATTTCTTTTGCTAACGATGTTCCGTGACTCATCCTAATTTATATTAGTTGAACTTATTTCTTTATATTTCATATAGACCAGCTTAAGATGACAAAAACTCGAAAGGATGAATTCGTATCTTGGCGCCGAGGACACATTTTTATTTTTTTGACATGGCGGTCAAAAGGTTAATAACATGGTAAATCTCTGAATATTGTACGTACAAACTTACATTTGTAGTAGGAATGTATGGGAGAGCTTGTTTTTCAACTACAATGTTAAGTTTGTTCTTGGGAAACACAAGTGATCCTACAAGGGTTCCATTTTTTTTTTTTTTCATTTGGATGTACGGAACCTTAAAAAAGCATGTTTCATATCAATCGTAATAAAATAATAATCAGAGTATTTAGCCACAAAATACTAGGTTTCGAAAAAAATGATTTTTATAATAAATATATAAAATCCGATTTATTATATATATCGGATATATATCCAGGCCAAGAAAAAGAAGCGAATTTCATTCTGTAAGGGGATTAAACACTTAAAAATGTGAAAGGAATTTGTAAAATAATATAAGTGTCAAATTACCACATTTTTTATTTTAAAAAAGTAACAATAGAATTAGTGTTTAATTGAGAAATATTTTTTTAATGAACACTACAAAAACAAGTACCTATTATTATAATAATCTTCATTTATTTGTGAGCTAAACTAATTTTAATAATAATTTGTAATCACAAAAAAGTAAAAAGTAAGTTATTCTGAATTGTAGTTTTTCACTATGTGTTGCCAGGGTAAACATTAATCTCCAAAATTTTTAGTTCAGAAGACAGGAAAAAAAAATCTATTGATATATATCAAGATAAAAATCGATTGATATCTATCGTGATATATATCATGATATATATCCGCTGATATATATCGGCGAACCCTGCAAAATACTAACCTTCAAATTCTTCAAATAAGATATATCGGCTATGAAGGATATCTGGTTGTTGGACAAGTCCAGATGTTCCAAGTGTATGTTGTGATTCAAATGTTCTATTGATTTTATATTGTTACCTGCAACAGAGATCACAGATTTATGGAATTTTCGAGAACAACTCATTTATACTCTGAAAATATTAGAGAATCAAGTCATTTATTCAAATTAGGCTGAAAATTAGCACTTTTCGTACGTCAACATTACATAAGACAGTCCCCCAAAACGCCCGCCTTTCACGAAAGGTGGAGAGAGATGAGTGACACCCATATTTTCCCAGTAATATTTTAGGTACCAAATCAGGATTTCAGTTGGCTACTGGGAATTGCCTCTGCAGAATATAAAATAGGAAAGTAACTACACTAAAATTTCAAAAACTGTTAGTCAGACTACCTTAATTTTTTATCATATGTTCATTAAACACCTTTAGATGACATCATTATAATGCCCTGACAATAAATTAAATCTTGCTTACTAAGACTTATTTTGAATTCCTAAGCTGACGTCATGTTTGTCTTCACCTTATAATAAAATGCCAACTGTTTTATGAATCTTTTATTGAAATATTATTATTATCTTTATTCTATCTTATATAGGTTTAGATAGCTATGTTGTGTACACCTATGTTCTCAAAATTCGAGAATTTCCTGAAGGAAAAATCATAATATTCCCTATCAAACCGTCCCAAACATATTAACATTAAAAATCTTTGGTCTAATTCAGCAAATTACTATTAATATACGTCATATAAGAATTTCATTACAAACAGTAATTTCTTAAAGCAATGGCTCTAAGCATTCTATGTATATTCACTTTCCATGTTAGTGAAACTAGTCATAGTCAATGTAGCATAGATATCTCAGTGATGAGTTATTTTATGCCATTTGCTTGATGGATGGCAGATACTAGTTATAAGTGCTCATACTCACGAGTGAGACGCGTCAACGGCAGAAGCAACTGTAGCTGTCGTCTTTTGCACCCGAACTCAAATAAATTAGTAGCACGTTGTCGACGCCTGCAGTTGTCTTGCATCTGCCGTTTACGCGTGCCGCTCATGTGTGTGAGCACTATACGCCAATTTTATGCTCTATCATTGATTAGTAAACAGTATTAACTAACTACTTTGTCACTGACAAACATCATTTACCGAAAAGGAAATAACTAACTACTAGTAACTACTACTAACCCAGCAAAAACTGATTTGGTGAGATTTTAGTTTTAAGCATGCTCAGTGTAGTTAGAAATAATTGGAATTATTATTAATAAAAAGATGATTTATAGCAAAATTATTGTTTTTTTTTTTTTTCTAACTAATATTATTCTTTTTTGCGTTTGTAGTTTTCATTTTGTGATGCAGTGTGGTTGACTCTTTAAGACAATCATCCTTAGAAGCAACACAATCTTTGGAATTGAGCCCCTTAATCCAAAACCTATTTAAGTCTTCAGTTTAAAAAATCTGTTCCAAAACAAAGATTCCACAACCTGCAAACTAGAACACAGCATATGCTGCATGGGAACAAAAAACTATATTCATAGTACTTAAATCAAAAGGCATTTATACAGACAACTACTTCTGTACTGTACTGACTTACCTGCTAGTTTTAAAACTTTAAGATATATCAGGTCTTTTAGCCCTTCTATTTGCAGAATGCCATTGTTGCTCAGAGCCAGTATTCGGATGTTCGTCAATCTGGACACACCATGCATGCGTAGCAGGAAGTTGTTGCATATTGACAACTATTCACAAACAGAATTTGCATGGTTATCTATGATGTTACCACTACAATTTATGGTCAAATACAGTCATGCATTTAACTAATTATTAATGACATTTCACCATTGTGTTTTCTTTTTTTTTACATTATTAAGTTTAATACTTCTAGTGCAATGAGATCTTTATCACAAATTAATCTATGGCTTAGGTAAGGTTAAATAAGAATCAGAAATGTAATGAAAAATGTGAAAATGTTGATATTCCAAGAAAGTAGGCATCTTTACGAGGTAATTGAATACTTCGTGTTATCTTACATTTTCGACGCGGTTATAGGTGTCAATGTTATCGAGCCGTTGCAGTTCATTTTGATCTAGGATTAAATTAATAATCGTTTTGGATTCCTCCGTGGGCGCTTTCTCTATTTTCTTCAACCCACGCCTCGAAAGGTCCACAGTTTCTTTTTTCGCCTCATCTGTAACCAAACACCAAGATAACATAATTTTGTTCCACATGATTTTATCTCATTTTGAAATAAAATACTTACCCATTCTTGAGTTAACACCACATTATATTATTATATTATTTATCAAAAGAATTCAAGTGTAATTTTCCCAACAAAATCAACATTCGTAAATTGACGTTCAAAACCTATTTCAATCCAATAATCTATGATGGCAAACGCTCTTCACTTTTTTATTTGTTTCCTGATAAATCTTTCTTGTTTGCTTGTTCTTTAAAACAAATCATTTCAAATAATTTTTTTATGTATTCTTTACAATATGGAACCATATATAACCACGCCACGCTTTAAATAATCTGCCATTTTAACATGAAATAAATGAAATTAATAGTTTTCGAACACGACTGAACAAAGACAACCCAAACATGGCGGCGTCGTGGGCGGACATATTTGACGTAATAGTGTTGGGAGCGACTTAGTAAAATTTTTGATTAAATCGAGGCCTTTTAGGCGATTACTTATGTCCTATCGTACGTAGCGTTTGAGTTAATTATTGATTCCAACTTGGATTTTATGTCGGATTGAGACACTTGCTAAACCTCGACCAAAGAGTAAAGTAAGTATAGAGAGACCTCGACAAACCATCACAAATCTAAGCAAATTTTATGTTGTTAGGTTTACGGGAAACGCTAAGGTAGCCCACGAAATTCAATTTTTTTACGTTTTTTTACAATTTGCAGCTCATTGTCTGGGTGTGTGTTGATTAAAGTATGATTCGCGACCGTATCAAATAAGTAGATCAACATACAAACTGATACTGAGCTGCAAATTGCAAAATACGTAAGAAATTTTGAGTTTCGCGGGCTACCCTCCCGCTTTCGCCTTAAAAAGTATTTGTTTAATTAAACAGTTTTAAGTGCATACTACAACATAAACATACTTCTAGCCTTTTTCCCATCAGGAACACAGAAACTAAATAACGCCACCTGCTACGATCCATACTACATAGTAAGTACATACTCCTTCTGCTTGGCTTCCGTTCTTCTTTCATCAACCTAAGTATTACGTAGTACAACTTGTGTAACAAGTGTTAGGCGCGACAGAGGTACACCTTGTCGAGTCGTGCTGCTTATGGCACGTAGCACGCACCCCCATAGAACTTGAGACAGACTGTGGTGAGAATCTTTGGTCGAGTTTCACGTGGCATGGTTCCCCTGTTTACGTGTGCATTGTATAAATGATACCAAGTGCCACGAAAATTTTCTCACCTTTGGTCATAAAAGTCGTGTAGTATCACTACTGACTTTTATGACCAAAAGTGAGAAAATTCTCTTTATGACTTAAAAGGAACAGTTATTATTTTAGGTGATATTTATAAACTTATATAGAATGTCTTGAATTCCTTAAATGTTTGCAATTATTATTGATATTTTCTAACGTATTCCTATATCGAAATCACTCCCATACAAACCGAGAATGCTTGGCTTGGGGTAAGCCCACAAAAGTCAAGCAAAATGATTAAATATATAAATAATAAACACTGTCATTCTCTTTGATCGAATGTACTGTCGGGCAATGTAGTCACACGTTCGTAACGTTTGTGGGTTTGTAGATGTTTGCAGTTTGCAGCATGTGCCAAGCTTGTGAATACGACATTACTTTCGTTATTGTCGGTTGAGATTGAGGCAGCTAAAATAAATATAATGGGCACAAATATTAGAAACTCAAAATTATATTTGTTTTGCCCTTATTTTCGTATTATTGTTTTTTATTCGTATAGAATAAATGTAAATAAAGTATTTTAGAAACAAAATAAAATACCGTTATTTTACTAACAAAACAATAATTAGTTAATTAGCACAGCACTACTTCGCGGTGGCGGCGGGTTTTGTTGAGGTTAGTAGAATAATTACGAAAAAAGTGTTTTTATGTTTATTTTTAGATGAATCAATCAAATAAAATGCTTTGAATACAACCATGAAAAAGTGTTCCGTAATTATATTGGGTTAAAAGCTTATTGTTCATTCAATTCCAGCGTTAATTATAAGGACGCGTTAGTTGACACTTTTGTGAGTAAAGTTTGTTTCCTTTGATAAAGTTATCAACACCAACATTTCTAATTAGAACATAGTTTTTATGATGTTAATCGTATGAAGTGTTATTGTTGGTCACACGTTTTAGAAATTCGATGTTTATTGAGCACATTATAGCTTTCTATTTATAGACAATTCACATGTAACCTCTTTCGTTTTAGGCGGGAGAATGGTGTTGGCAAAGGGCCTGAGGCCTCTTCAGGTGGCTTCCGTGATACTATTCGTGAGGATTTTGTCTGTATTCTTGGTGCAGACGTGGTATGTGCCTGATGAGTACTGGCAGACCTTGGAAGTGGCTCACAAGCAAGTGTTTGGGTATGGAGCCCTGACTTGGGAATGGCAGAAAGGAATCAGAAGCTATTTGTACCCAAGTGTAGTTGGTGCACTGTACTCTCTGCTTAAGTTCACTGGTCTGGACTACCCTGAAGCTCTGGTAAGCATAAATTAACTGCTAAGGACTCTGCTATATTGAAAACAGTCACTCACCATGACCAAGCAAAATATTTAGATTGGTTGATATCTTGTTGCTGAATTCTACAAAATTGATCATTTAACAAAAGTAGTGAAAAAGCTCAACAAAAAAAAAAAAACAACTCTATTATCTTTTTTGTTGTATTGGAAACACAATGATTTAAATGTTCCATAAAATTCAAATATGTTCAAAGTAATAAAAAGTCATAGGTTTTTATCTCAAAGCAGTTCCGACTTCATGATAAGCTGTATATAAAGAACATTCTAATTGTGTATAGTGTTACAATACTAGTTTGTAACATGAGTAGCTGTTATTTAATATCTGTAATGGAGTAGTTTCTTTGTAAAACTTACATATTATGTCCTACTAGCTGTTGTCCGCGGCTTCATCCGTGGGGCCTTAAAAAAAAAGTAGCATACGTTACTCCTTATGACATTAGCTATCTGCCAGTGAAAGTTGAGTAAATTAATAATGCGTCTTATTTGGGACAGCGCTCCCGGATGGGCGAGTCCTATTACTGGCTGGAGGTACAACACGTTGCGTGAGCTCAGTACAGAACACGCAAGCTAACCACTCAAGGTCACTGGCATATATCTGGGGCTTAAATAAAAGTAGCTTACGTTACTCCTTACAACATCAGTTATCTGCCAGTGAAAGTTCCATCAAAATCAGTCCAGCCTTTTAGGAGATTAGCCGGAATAAACAGACAGACAGACAAAAAAATTAAAGACTTGTTTTTTTGTTATATGTACTGTATAAATTTTCATATACATATATTTAGTTAGAAGATGTTATTTTAAAATTACAAACCGACACTTCAATTTTATTTATTTGTATAGATGTAGCTACAAAATTATGTTTTAAAACATACAGACTTGCAGACTTGTAGTTATGTCATGGATACCCGATATGGACTAATAACAAGTTTGAGATCAGCTTCCTTACTACACAGTAAGGAAGCTGTTCTCAAATTATTTTTTTTTTTTTAAGTAGCATACATTTTCATAAATCTATATTAATATATAAAGCTGAAGAGTTTGTTTGTTTGAATGCGCTAATCTCAGGAACTGCTGGTTGGAATTGAAAAATTTTTGTGGGATAGTCCATTTATTGAGGAATATTATAGACTATATAACATCACGCTACGACCAATAGGAGCGGAGCATAAATGAAAAATGTTGCAAAAACGGGAAAAATTATCCCTTTTTGAGAGCTTCCGTTGCGTGCACTGCATAAACGGTTTAAGTTAGACAAATAACATGTATTGTGGAATTGTTCCTCTTTAAAAGTTCTAAAAAAAAGTCCGCGACAGCATATGTCTATCTTTTAAGATTGATTCACTATAACCTTTTTTTATGGTAATCAAATTTTTTCGAAATTAATTCATTATTTGCGAAGGAGTTTCAACATTATATTAATCCTTATCCAAATAAATATGTTATTAATCACAAGTATTTAAATGTAAACAAAATTGTCCTTGACATCACTTGATTTCAATCAACATCATAAGAGATATCATAATTTTAAAATAACTCTGCAAGAAAATAAGTAGAAAATTCACTACTTAAACCACTCTCTCGCTTACAAGTAGGTGACGCAGACAAAGTTGCGCGGGTCAGCTATATAATTTGCTAGCTTTTACCCGCGGCTCTGCCCGCGTGGATGTCGGTTATCGCGTAAAAAAGTAGCCTATGTCCTATGGAGAACCATATCCCAGGTTATATCTCTGCCAAATTTCATGACGATCGGTTCAGCGGTTTAGGTGTGAAAACAGACAGACAGACAGAGTTACTTTCACATTTATAATATTAGTTAGTATGGATAAAGCTGAAGAGTTCGTTTGTTTGGTTGAACGCGCCAATCTCAGGAACTACTGGTTCGAATAGAAAAAATATTTTAGTGTTGGATAGCCCATTTATCGAGGAAGGTTATAGGCTATATATCTACGCTACGATCCTTAGAAGCCAAGCGAAAAGAACGGAAGTCAGAAAGAATGCTAAGCGATAACGAAGTTTTAGCGCGGGCGAGCGACGGGATGCGAATGCGACGCGATGGGTAGGCCGAAATTTCACGCGGACGAAGTCGCGGGCAGAAGCTAGTTTATTATAATATTTTAATTTATTTTATATACAGACGCCAGCAGGTCAAGCTACCCGAAACTGTCAAATTTTCGCAATCAACCTTGAACCTTATACTGTAGAGATAAAGTTGAAAATCTATTAAAGAAATTTGACAGATTGTGGTAGCTTGATGTGCTGGCGTCTGTACATAAATTTTATGACAATAGTAATAAAAATAAAGTTCTTACATGCATACACACATACATAAATTCACGCCTTCTTCCCATAGGGGTCGGCAGAAACTATAGAGTGCCACCTGTTACACTCCCTACATACTCCTCTTGCTTCGTTTACATTTATGAGGTTTGAGATAACTTTATTCTCATAAGAATACACTAATTCACTTACATGAGAATATTAAAACTAAAACATAAGTCAATATTTTTGGGTGTGTACAATTACTAAACATTTGTACAGTAGGTAATTATTATGTGGGTAAACAGAAAAAAAAGCCCAGCACCTCAATGTTCGCTTGATACACGGGCTCAAACATCAAATACAAAAGTAAACAAAAAAAGATATTGATATTAATTTTATTTTCTGTGATTAATATTTTAACTCACACACTGACTTATTATTATATGTTGTTTTTATTTTTAATTTTTTTTTTGGGAAATCATATACAATGTTTGTAAATATGTGAGCACCATGTACCTATCGCATTTATTAATTTTTCTGTTATTACTTCACTTTTCATTCTTTTTACCAATTGTGGTAAGTAATTTTGATGAATTTTTTTATATTTTTTATTTTTTTATTCTAGGTACATAGTCTTCACCTATAAATATTAATTAATGTATACAAACTATTGTTAACATTTTAAAAGAGTAAGTATGGAGTTTCTTGCCCATTCTTCTCCATACATAACTACATTTTGGAAGGCGCAACTAGAATCAATTAACTATTCATGTAATTTTTGACGTTCAAAAGTGCATCTTCGTGCCTATTTGAAATAAATTAACTGACTTTGACTTTGAAACAAAACTTTCCGTTCAACACGGATATTGTTTTTTTTTTTTTTTTTGGAAATGGCAACTCAGAGTGTAACCACGAGGGGCTCGGACTCTTTAACCGGACTATCCTCTGGTGCCTTAAGCTCCTAACGGATTTTAAGGCCTCCAGCCAGGGCGTAAAAACTATAAACTAAACGACTGCTGCTCGCTAAGGGCACCCTCTGTGGGGTACGAACCTCGACTTAGGGCAGCTGAGTCGGAGGGAGGGTGGCAAGGGACCGACGGTGGCTGGATAAAATCAGTGTTTTGATTATTATCGTGGGGGGATATGAACTTATTTACGGTACTTATAACAAAAAATCAATTTAAAAAAAATTGTCTGTCTGTCGGTCCGTCTGTAATAACAATAATAATCAGCTAATCTCCGAAACGGCTGGACAGATTTTGACGGGACATTTACGGAGGTTATAAGGAGTAACTTAGGCAATTTTTTATTAGAAAAAGCCACGCGGGCGAAGCCGCAGGCAGCAGCTGGGCTTTAAATTGACAATTCAAAAGTGTCTGTAATTGGTTTATCCATACTAATATTATAAATGTGAAAGTAACTCTGTCTGTCTGTCTGTATGTTACGTTTTCCGAAGAACAGTGAATCCTCGGAACAGTCAGGTCGCTCCGTGAAGCCTGTGAAGCTCCCAGGAAGCTTCTGTGCTTTTGGGCGGAGCTAGGCTGGCTTTGTTAGCCATAATCCCCACGCACAACAGACCAAATGAGAGTCTATGTGCGGAGAAGGGAGCCCCATCATCATCATGATACGTTTTCACGCCTGAACCGCTGAACCGATCGTCATGAAATTTGGCAGAGATATAGCCTGGGATATGGAGGACATAGGCTACTTTTTTACGCGATAACCGACATCCACGCGGGCAAAAGCTAGTTTGAAATAAATGCTTTGAGTTTGAGTAAATAAAAAAATAAAATCTTTTATTTTTGAATAGATTTAATTTATTTCTGATGAAACTTGGACACAAATATTGTAAATCACTATTTATTTACAGATTCTCCTGCCTCGCATCCTGCAAGCTATCGTCAGTACTGCAGCTGACTACAGTTTCTACAAATGGACAGGCAATCGTAAATGGGCCTTATTCCTGATCCTCACGTCATGGTTCTGGTTCTACACGTCCGGTAGAACTTTGCTGCAGACCTTGGAGACTGCACTGGTTGCAATTGCCTTGTCCGTATTCCCATTCAAGGGAGGAATACTGGGATATTATGAAAAAGGTAATGTTGCTTGAGTTTGTTTCGGTATTTCTTCTAAGGAATCAGTTGGCTGGGCAATGTCGCCACCTAGTTTTAAAATATTGACCAAAAAATATACTTGTTAAAGTGTCTTAAAAGATCTACTTGCAGAAATAACCATCATTACATATCAATGTTCAATTGTTTGTAAATTTAAATGTAAAATTGTTTCCTAATGAAAGCAGCAAAAAATAGAAAATAGTTCAGTTATAATGTTAGAATCACATCTAGTCCTTTTTGCAATATTACTTACTAGCTTTTACCGCTTATTCTAAAATAAAAATAGCCTAAGTTACTCCTAATAACATCAGATATCTGCTTGTGAAAGTCTCGTCAAAATCGGTCCAGCCATTTTGGAGATTATACAGAACAGACAGTCAGACAAAATTTAAAAAAAATATATATACAAGTACTTTCATATAATTTAATTTATTTAATCAAATAGCAATGTTAATATGCATTTAGTAAAAGCTATTATTTTGAAATTACACACACTCTTAAATTTTATTTATCTGTATAGATTACCTACGGTTGTATGTTGGAGCATAAATAAACCATACAATGGTCAGATGATTGTAAAATTGTTCATAACAGGAAAAGAATAATTAAATATCAATAATTGGCGTTCGATTCCTCCCAGATAGTGGTAGTTGTTATCCTGTTGCTTTACAAACACAATAATATTTATTAAGTATCCTCCAATGACCTTAGCTAGGCAATAAAGTCACATACACAACTTCACAGATGACTAAATCGAAATTAATAGGTAAATTCATAATTTTTCTTTAACAAATCCTCAATATTTTTGGGGCGCTTAAGACTATGCCGAGCGCGCAGTGGCGCCCTCATCGTTTGCTCGGTGATTTCTTTTACCACGTTAACACGTGGTTATTTTCTGCATTTTCATTCTTAAATAAAATAAATCACCGAACAAACGATGAGAGCACCACTGAGCCGCTCGGCACAGTCTTAATAAAACTGATATTAGAAATAAGATTTTTTTTTTTTACCTCAAAACTCAAAGCATTCATTTCAAATAAACTAATTACATTTTTGATGAAGCTAGTTGCCCATTCCAAAATGTAGTAGGTACATGAAGAAAAATGGGCAAGAAACTCCAAGGACACTCTTTTTAATCAAAGTATGGTTACAAAATATTGGTTACATCATTCATGTTAAAATTATACATGTGAGAAAGATAAAAAAATAATTCAAAAATTAAATTAAATTCAAATAAGCCGTGCCGTCTAAGAGATGACCAGTCCCTACTGACGGCGCCCGTTTACGAGCATGACGCATGGATTAGCACCATTCAGTTTAACCATTTGAAAGGAGCTAAATTATCCAAAACACGCGCCACCTCCAGCGAGACATTAGAGTGAGCATGATAATTGATAATACTTAAACTTTAAGGTTCCTCGAATTATTTAAAGAAGTTTACTGTTTACCTCATAGTTTGAAAAAGTAATTTATGTGTGCAGAGAGGTCCACAAAAATGCGTCCCAGAGAAGACATATTAACACCCGGGTTCTGGAACAAAAATTAACACAAAGATTCGCTTACAAATTGCCACATGTAAGTAACTGTGATTGGTTGAACGAAGTATCAAAATCTAATCAGTTCACTTGACATCAAAGAGATTTAAGTTACGTATAATTTAATGTCTTTGCTTGACATGAATTTTGACACGTCGTTGATTTTAGTTCCAGAAACCGGGTATAAGCATGCCTTCTCAAGGCACGCATCTTCATGAACCTCTTTGCATACATCAATCAAATACGTTTAAAAACAATTTGTGGTGTGCAGTGCTTGCTTGGTATGGATGCAGATATGTATGTAAACTTTCTCCTTGTTACAGAAAGTCCTCAGTGGATATGGCTGGCAGTGCTCTGCGTGTTTCTACGACCCACGTCCGCGCCGCTGTGGGTTGTGCTCGGGGCTTACAACTTGCTCACAACCAACCAAGGACGGCTGAAGCTTGTTGTACGCACATACGTACCTATTGCGTAAGTTCCCCTTTGATAATCATTAATGTAATCTTCATGTACAACAGTGGTACATCATCATCATTTCAGCTGAAAGACGTCCACTGCTGGACATAAGCCTCCCCCAATTGGGGGGGTTTGCCATAATCGCCACGCTTGGCAGGCGGGTTGGCGATCGCAGTATGGTGTTAAAAATGCATATAGAACGCTGCTGCCCATTCTCTAGTAAGTCCCTTAGTCGCCTTTTACGACACCCACGGGAGGAAATGGGGTGGTGCTATTCTTTACGTCCGGCAACACACGGTACCTGGTACAGTGGTACATAGGTGCATAGGCATTCCCTGCCTGTCAACCTTTGGGTTCAGAAGACTACTGATATGAATAAAAAATTGTTTGTTAGGTCCCTGTATGAGTGCCGATGTAATTTCAGGACAAGAGACATTTCAAGTTTTGTCACTTAGGCGCGGGCAACACGTAGACACATAAGTGGTCAGCAAAAGCCACTTTTTATACAATTTAGCGAGGGCCTGCTACTTGTCACCGCCACTAAATTTATAACACTCTTTTAAATTATATTGTTACAAATATATTAGATACATGTGTAATGTTGACTATATAACTTTTATGTGATAACTATTTAAGACTGCGCCGAGCGCAGAGTGGCGCCCTCATCGTTTTTTTGGTGATTTCTTTTATTTTAGAATGAAAATGCAGAAAATAAGCACGTTAAGTTGTGCTTCAGAAGACTATACGTTATTATCACTACAAACAGTAGTTTTCAATTGTTATGTTTTATTGTAATCATTAAAATGGAAAATAGTGACCACTAAGCTCCGTTTTAGTGATTACAATAAAACATAACAATTGAAAACTACTGTTTGTAGTAATAATAACGTATAGTCTTCTGAAGCACAACTTAACGTGCTCATTTTCTGCATTTTCATTCTAAAATAAAAGAAATCACCAAAAAAACGATGAGGGCGCCACTGTGCGCTCGGCGCAGTCTTAAAAAAAGACCTACACGTTAAAAGCGTCCAGAGTAGGTACAGCAAATGGTAACAAAAAAAAACTTATTTTATTTATTTAATATTTTAAAGCAAAAAAAAGCAAAGTGCAGTGTTATTGGGTTTTTCCTAGTGATGCTTTACCGAATATTCGTATTCGGCGAATACTAATACGAATATTTAAAAATTAATATGTTTGTACGCAAATCTAATTACTGGCAGACTTGGAAAACGTGCGTCGTCGGCACGTAAAAATATGACGTGTGCAAGGGCCTTAACCGCAACGACGACGCCGACTCCTGGTCCACTGGCCTTTTGGCGAGAAGATGTCCATTTTCGAAGACTGAAAAACTCGCCCAAAAATATTTTTCACTGAAGCCATGTACAGTCGCCTCGGAAATACTTTTTTCAACGGCTGGGAACATCCAGACTGAAAAAAGAAATCGCCTAAAACCAGAAAATCTACAAATTTTATGTTTTTTAAATAATAATTTGCCTATTGTAAATTTTAATTATTAGAAGAATAGAAATTCATCAAATAAATTAGTCTTTTATTACCATGGCGAGATATTCGTATTCGTATTCGCCGAATAGTAGGTTTGATATTCGTATTCGTAAAAGTAGTATTCGTTGCATCACTAGTTTTTCCATTAAGAATTTCTCAGTAGCAACCCGGAGTCTGGATTTGTGCCCGGTTGATAGCAATAGGCTCGCCCCCTATTACATGGAACTTAAACATAACTGGCGAAATGTGGGTGTTCCTACTATGGGCACACCTAACCTTTCGGGGAAACAAGGCGTGACGTTATGTAATATTTTATTATTTTCTAAATGCGTGTTGTTTCAGTCTGATCGCCGGTGGCGCCCTCGTGGCGTTGGACTCTTACTACTACGGCAGGCTCGTCGTCACGCCGTGGGAGTTCTTTAGGTTCAACGTCCTGCATGACATCGCCTCTTTCTATGGACAACACCCATGGTATGTATTGAATTGACACTTCTCCATTGTCAGAGAAGTCTGAGAGCACGCGACTTACGAGTTCCAACAGGCATCACCACTGCTCCCAAAAGTTCGAGTGCCTAAATAGGTTCTTTCACCCGAGGTATACACTCTTTTCATTTCGAATATGAGGAAAGTAAATAAAAATCTGATTAGTTAAACAAATACATATCTGAATCTGATAAAATCATTTTATACAAATATCTGTATACATAAATAATTAGCACTCAACAAAAAACAAATGAAGATCGAATTGCCGCATTCCCGCCTTTTTACGTATATTTTTTTTTTCTGTGGCTTTCTACCAGCCAGTATTTTGATCATTGATGATGGTAAATATTTAGCTCAAATCTATGTAAATTACATAGTAATTTAGTGAAAAGTAAATTATAAGTATAAAGTCATGTTACAAAATTATTGATAATATTTTTTTGTATTACAATGTTATGCCGCGATTTAACAGAGTAGCTGTATAAAAAGTTGGGACATGGCTGGCAAAGAGTGCGTTCCGAATTGCGATAATACCGATATTCGCGTGCTAAAGCCCGTACCGAATTAGCGTGAGCGCGATAACGATAGCCCGTGAATTGTCATAGATGACGTCATGACATTCGCCGTCTTGCGATAACGCCGACCATGCCTTTTACTAATAACACCGTGAAAGCTGTCAAAAATTACAGTTGTACAGACGCTAGCACATCAAGCTACTACAATCTGTCAAATTTCTTTAATAGATTTTCAACTTTATCTCTACAGTTATAAGGTTGATTTGACAGTTTCGGGTAGCTTGACCTGCTGGCGTCTGTACGTTAAGGTATGATGCGACTCATATCTTAACGTGGCATTTTTTTAATTGTTCTTCTGGCTACAGTTGCTACCTAACCTAAGAAAAAGAAATTGTTGGTGTATACACAGAGAAATACTCTAATATCGTTTTGACATTGAGTGAGCACCGTGAGCGCGTTCACGAGCGTCCCGAATTGTTGACGGCTCTCGGCTGTATGAGAAATGAAAACCTTATTTTTATGTGGGTTATTTCGAGATACAATAAAAACTATTTTATTACAGGCACTGGTACCTGACGCAAGGCATTCCAGCAGTATTAGGCATTAACCTGCTGCCCGTACTCTGGGCAATCTACAACATACTGCGACGACCGAAGGAGAACAAAATAGGAAGCCTGCTCCTTACTGCCGCTACATTACACGTCGTTTTATACAGGTATATGGCTTATTTGTAAGGAAATAAGGTTCAGAATCGAGAGTTACGAATCCTATGCACAAGCCAGTGGGTAGAAAAACAGTCTCTCTTTGGATTCAATGTTACACACACACATGGCAGAATAATTGACGCTGTCTCGTTGTTTAATCTATCATCTCTCCGATCCGTGAGTTGTCTTATCAGATTTTTCAATCGATATATTACTTTTCGTGATGAATAAATATGGGTGTTTGACAATTTTTGTATTAACCATCATCAAGAAGTCTGTTACCATGGATTCAGTCCATGATTCTGGACCCCTGACTGCATTCAAAGTTTTCATCGGTAATTTAAAAAAAAAATCCTATACCAAACATTTTTACTGCGTAGGTATTGCACTTTTGTAGGGAATTGCTGTTTATTTCCAGAATCATGTACTGAATCCACGGTAACCGGTTTCGCGTCGATGTCCCTAAAAGACACATTTACAATAAGTTACTTAACAATTAAAATAGAGCACAGTTGCTTATTTGCCTGAACTAGGTTGAACTTGTGCTTTAAAAAAAGTGCAAATAAAAGTTATCTGATGATTGAAAAATCGGCCCCAAATGTTATTCGCACGGCCTTTGTATGTTGAAGTAAAATAAAATATGATTGTTACAGCTTCATTCCTCACAAGGAGTTCCGTTTCGTGTTACCTCTGTTGCCGATCTTCATGTATTTGGCACAAGACGTCATAGTGCCATGGAGCAGGAAGGCTAAAAAGTAAGTTTAACAAATACTTAGGCACTTGTAATTTCTCCTTTATCGTTACAAAAACATGTACAGTTGTCGTCTCTCAGTGAGAGATCGTCTGCGAACTACAAATGGTCATGGTTTATTTTAGAAACCACGTTGACTCTTAAATTGTTCTCTCAATATGACCAAGACATACTTCTTTTCAGTTGAAAGGATGAATGAAAGGCGACAAACAGTTATTATAAGATACAGGGACGCCCTATTAGAACATAGTGACCTTATTAGTAATGTTGTTCAGAAATGTCAGGTGCGTAGTATTCGCATCCGGCGTTCGTGTATAAGCAGATACAAATAATTTATTTTCTTTCACAAGTTATGTACTACATCTAGTGGTTGAAGTGACCTTTTAGACAAAAATTGCTTGTGTTAGGACACTTCGCTCTTCCGAAGCTTAAAGTTACGTGGTGTACCAACAATTTAAAATTTTATTAGGTATCTTAAGAAAACAATTCAAAATAACTTTACAGACAGAAAAAGAAATGCCAATTTTTTAATTTATTTATTTAACAATTTATGTACACACATATTGACGACACGGTTGGCGCAGTGGTTAAGCGATTGACTGCTGCGCTGCGTGTCGCGGGTTCGATTCCCGCACGGAATAAATATTTGTATGAACTGCAAGTAGTTGTTCCGGGTCTGGCTGTTTGTGTATGTGAGTTTAAATGTTTGTAAACGCACCCATGATACAGGAGAAATTCTTAGTGTGGGGCAACGTTTAAAAAAAAAATATATATATATATATATAAATAGACAAGAAGAAAGGAACAGAAAAATACGTACAAAGGTGATGCTTATTTCTAATGAAATCTCTTCCAGCATACCTGCGATAGGAAAGTAGATATAGAGATGTAGACAACGTGTGGAAGAGTAGAAGTGAAAAAATAATACATCAAATCAAAATAGCTATACACTAATATAAATACTTATAAACATACAATAAGAGAATATACTTACATGCATACTTCTAAAATAAATATCACTCGAATATATACTTAGAAAAAAAAAAATACATAATAATATGCAACTATGACGAAGTGGAAAGATAGTGATCTTTTACTCTTCTTTAAAAGGCTGCAACAGTTTGGTAGTCACATAAATAAGAATAAAAATTTACAAAAGGAAAATATGTACTTTAGCAGCTAATAAAAATCCTAGATGTATGAACGTAAGCGACGCAAAAGGATCGTAGCAAGTGGCGTTCTGTATATTCTCCCTTCCCCCATAGAAGGAAGGCGTAAGGCTCAATTTACACTGCCGCAGAACGGAATGGAAGCGATTTTTGTAACGACATTGTACATAGCAAAATGAACTTTATATCAATTGTCTAACGTTCAAACTAGATACGAGCTTGTTACTGCCGGAATTCCTGAAAATGCGCGAGAATTCTCCAGAAGACGCGCAACCTGTTATTTGGCTCTTTAGTTTATGTGTTACAGTATTGACATTCCTTTCCATTCCGCGGTGGTGTAAATTGAGCCTTAGTGTACTTAATATGTATGTACGATTGTACGTATTACCTCTTGTGTCTTCCACCAGAATACATCTGTACCTGCTAGCCAGTTTGATCCTCGTGGGTAACGCGGTGCCGGCCGCGTACTTCGGCGCGGTGCACCAGGCGGGCACGCTGCAGGTCATGCCTCTGCTGAGGGACGCCGCCAACAACAGGAGCGCCATCACTTTCCTCATGCCGTGCCACTCAACGCCACTGTATAGGTTAGTCATCCATCCATACTAATATAATAAATGTGAAAGTAACTCTGTCTGTCTGTCTGTATGTTACGTTTTCACGCCTAAACCGCTGAAACGATCGTCATGAAATTTTGCAGAGATATAGTCTGGGATATGGAGAAGAACATAGGCTACTTTTTTACGCGATAACCGACATCTACGCGGGCGGAGCCGCGGGCAAAAGCTAGTCTTTTTTTTTTTTATTCTACTATGAGTTTGCTCTTGACTTTAGTCTAGGTCTGGATGACAGAGACAAAGTCTACGATGGAGTGAGCTTATCCAGAAGAAGCCTGTTCACTCTCACTTTGAATAGATTAGGGTTGTATGCGTTCGGAAACACAGACGCAGGCAGAGAGTTCCACTCCTTTGCTGTGCGCATTATAAAAGACGTTTGAAAACGCTTAGTGCGAGTTGGTGGAATATCAACTAGGTAGGGGTGGTAACTTGCAGTGCGCCTAGATTTCCGATGGTAGAAGGGGGCCGGCGGAATGAGGTCGTAGTCTTTTATAATTTACAATATTTATTTATTATTATTTATGTAAGGTGTATCTATTCATACACGAAATATTTTAAGAGGAACATCTATAGGTGGTAAAAAAGCCAAAAGAGCGAAATTTTTTTTTTTTTTATCTTAGTGTTTTATATTTTTACATAATTAATATAATTTTAAAATTGCTTGAGACATTTAGCAAAGGAGTTGCATTTTCCAAATTTTTACTTATTCTATGAATGACCCGCCCGGATGCGGTGACGGTGGCAGCACGAGCGCGGTGAATTTTGATAATTAATCATCATATCAAGTAATTTTAAATTATTTAATTTATTAAATAATATACTCAGATTAAAAAAAAATATCGTTTCCATAGCTTATTTACCACATGTAGATGTATCTCTTTAAATATTTCGTGTTTGAATAGATACACCCAATATATACTTTATTGTACAACACAAAAATACAAAACAAAAAATATATCCAACAATACAAAATATACAATAAGCGGCCTTCGCCTTCTTCTTCTTCCTCGCTTTCTGCGATCTCTTCCAGGCAAACACATGGAATGGACAGTGATTTGCCTGGACATAAAATGGAGCTGTTGTTGGTGCAAATAATAAGTGTACAACATACTAAAATAGATACACAGATTTATAGACATAATCCTAAATAATAGTTACATAAATACTAAATATATATATACCTACCATTGTATAGAATCAAGTTTATCTAACTGAACAGACAGCAGTGCTGCTGAGGAGCTTGTTGCGTCATTTCTTCCCAGCTAAAGCACTAGGAAGCGGTGAAGGGCGGACGTTTTGGGGGACTGTCTTATGTAATTTTGACGTTCGAAAAGTGTTGATTCTCAGCCTAATTTAAATAAATGACTTTTGATTTGATTTGTTATAAGCAACGAATAATAGCTAAAAGTAATTAGTAGCTTATGAAACTCTTGTATCACAGAGGTTATTAAAACCAGAGTGAGAGTTAAAAAAAAGCGTAGGTGCGGTTTTTAAGTTTCACATGAGAGTCTCATACACTACTTGTATCTTAACTCTTGCAGTAAAACAAAAAACATTGAACTAATATAATAAATAATGGGTTCCCAAATTCAGCAGTCCACCGCGCATGACTTTGAGTGGCAGTATCGCCGCCATAGACCGGGGCTAAGCATAAGCCGGAGGGTACTTTCACTTTTTTATTATTAAATCGCCAGAGAGTAATATATACGAGTACACCTCTGCTTGCGCCTTCGGTAAATACATGCGTGATTTATTCAAATTCAAAATATCTTTATTGTGAGCATATGTTTGTCTGGTCTTAACAAAAAAATAAAGTTCCAATATGTCCTGCCTAATAGGCATACAACAATTATGTACCTATTGGCATTCAATTTAAAATTATTTTTTACCATTGCCACTCGAAAAAGGGCATTTTAGAAAAAAAAGTTCTTTTCTGTCTGTTATCATGGTTTTATTTTTGTCATGTCGTGTTATTGTAAAATAACCTTACATTTTGCAGCCACCTCCACCTAAACATAACAACGCGCTACCTGAACTGCGACCCACCAATCAACACAACCGGCGTGACCACCGAAGCGGAGGCGTTTTTCAATAACCCGCAACGTTGGTGGCGCACCGAACATGCTAACAGACAGACGCCCGACCTTGTGGTACTGTTCGACAGGCTTAAAGGAAGAGTCGAGACTCTGCTTACAGGATACAAGCTGATCCATGAGATACCTCACACACAGGTACATTACATTGCACTATGCCCACTAATTATACTTTATTGAAAGCCAATTTTCTTAAGTATCTTCCAAAATAGATTAACATTTAATTATCTCGCTTAAAAGGAAATTTGTTTACATATCATTAGTACTTTATATTGTGACTAGCAACCCACCCCGGCTTCGCACGGGATCTTTACCGAAAATAAAGATGATGATGTAGCTTTCGGTAAAATTGGTTGAGTAGTTTTTAAGTTTATTGCGGAATGGTTTAATAGTTCATTATTGCAAAGGCCGGGAAATAGGCAGTTGCAGGTCGAGTATTAGTATGAAGGCCGAGCCGTAGGCCAGGACTTCACTAATACGAGACAGGCAATTGCCATTTCCGCCGAGGTATATATAGTGCTTTTCTCAAAAGAATGCTGGGAAATAAAACATTGCTAGAGCGTTGTAATGTTCGAAATTAAAAAAAACGCTCCTGCAATGGATTTGATTTTCTTTGTCCGTAAATTCGATACTTCGCGTGTTCTTTTTTCGTAAATAATGACAATATTTCCATGCATGTTTGAGAAAAGTAACTTTCTGTGAACTAATGCTAGTAAGTCCCGCAGCTCAGAAGTACTGGGGTTCTGACTAGAAGGGTTTCCATAAACGCGACAACGGCTAATAGGGTATAGAAAAAATTATGATGTTTAGAAAAAAGGAGTCATGTGTCATTTATTTCAATACAGATTCTGAACAGTGGCGGCCATTAGCTAACATTCAATATTAAATCGAAACAATTAGTTATTATCTTTTTTTCTCAGTTCCCGGAAGGCGAGGTGAGCGAACAGGTGTTGGTATACCAAAAGGCGCAGAGTCAACCCAAGCCTGTGGCTGATGACGTCGTATAACCTCCTACGAGTATCACCACCGCGTGTTCATGTTAGTGAACCCAATTCTATAGCGCCGTAGTTACAGAAAACTGCACGTAATTGTGATCTTATTGCTAAAATAATAAGAACCATAATAGTGCGTGTCCAGTTATATGCATAGACTGTTCTCGATGTATTTGATAAACAAGACAATTTTTAAGTTGTAAAAACAAAATATTGTGCCAAAATCCTTGTGCGTCAGTTTTTTGATGACTTGGAGATTGTGTCCATTGTTAAGCTCTTAGGGCGATAATACACACGTTACAACAAGGTAACTAGTGTACAGACGCCAGCACATCAAGCTACTACAATCTTTCAAATTTCTTTAATAGATTTTCATCTTTATCACTACAGTATAAGGTTCAAGGTGGATTGCGAAAATTTGACAGTTTCGGGTAGCTTTACCTGCTGGCGTCTGTACTTTAATACGAGTTTTTCTGTTCCCGAATCGTGTACATCCCCCGAAGATTAAAAATAACTAAAATCCGGGTACAGTGTAAAAAAGTTCTTCCAGCTTTGTGGACAAGTCTATGCTTATATACATTAGTTGCTGTGTAGAACCATTTTAAACGATGCTATCGCAAAAAAAAGTTCGACTCTTTGACGACATTCTCGATTTTCATTCTTATTTTAATTACTCGAATTATTATTCGGCTAAAATTAATTGGCTTTTGGAATTAAATTTTAATTATTATTTAATTAATTATTGAATATGGGAATTTTTCCCCATAAAAATGTGTTCGGAATAGAAAATTTATACTTACTATAATATTATGTATTTTATATGTAATTGTACACTTTTATAATATTATGTTATATTATACATGGATAGTTTATACAATAACTCATAAGACCACATAATGATATTCTTAAATACCGCAAGAAGTATGTAAATCCTTTTTTCTAAGTTAAATAAAACGCATTTTCTAGTGAAATACATAAGAATAAAATAAAATAGGGAAACTTTAAAATACTGTGACCAATTTGACGTACGATATGTCTGCATAATAAATAACGTGAAAATTTAAAGTTACAATTTTTCATGCACGCGTTCGTATGAGAACCTAATGGGCAATTCCCGTAATTTTAAAAACGATCGTTTTCTAATCTCTTGTCTCAATCTGTCAAAAAATAACATACAATAAATTTCGTCCACGGAGAGAATGCTTTTTTGACACCTGTCAGTTGTACAAGATTTGGAACTAATGAAGTTTAAGTTCGTAAAACGCTCGTTTGTATGAAACTGACAGGTGTCAGAAAAGCATTCTCTCAGTAGACGTATTAAAATGTCTCAAAATTATGACAAGTTTTTGACATTCATTGAGACCTGAGATCATGCTGAGACCTGGGGCCTAAGTCTACTAATTTACAAACGTTGCAATGGTCTCGCCATTGTGAGTATTTGACAGTGTTTGTATGGCAAATCTGTCAAAAACTCACAATGAAGAGACCATTGCAACGTTTGTACATTAGTAGACTTGGCCCCTAAGATCACGATCGTGAAGAAGGAATTATGAAAAACGGTTCAATCAGCTGTCTCAGTGTGTCTAGAATTTTCTAACACCTTTTATAAAGTTTCATATTGAGACACGAAGCAACAAAATTCGTAGAGATCGTATTTTGTTGCTTCGTGTCTCATATGAAACTTTATAAAAGGAGTTAGAAAATTCTAGACACACTTACCGAAGCAGCTGATTGAGCCGTTTTTAATTATTCCTTCTCAGTCACGAGATAATATTTTTTTTAAAGGAGTGGCGCTAGTGGAGCCGAGACAGCCCTCTTAATATTAGGTACCATATTTTTCATTAAAGTGAGCAAAGAATGTATGCGTACAGTCACGAGCACCAATATGTACACATTTAGCAAAATTCAAAAGCAATTTTCATGGGGAATAACGATTGCAACTTTGAGATAAGACCTATTATGTAATAGTATGCGTTTATACTATTCACGAGAAAATTGCTTTTGCATTTTGCTAAGTGTATACATATTGGTGCTCGTGACTGTACGTTACTCAACTTAATTATTCAATCGAATTTTAACAAGTATTTTGTGGTCATATCAGAATAATGTTCAATTATAATAGTATATTTAGGCCTGTGTTCACGAACATTCAAACCACCAGTTAGGTATTTAAACAGTTTGTTTATGTCAAATTTCCTAAGGCCTGTGTTCACCAACATTCAAACCACCGGTTAGGTATTTAAACAGTTGGTTTATGTCAAATTTCCTATGAAATTTTGAGTAAACAACTGATTAAATATCTAAACAGTTGATTTAAATGTTGGTGAACACCGGCCTAAGAAATGTTGAGTAAACAACTGATTAAATAACTAAACAGTTGATTCAAATGTTGGTGAACACAGGCCTTAATACAATATTGTGACGTGTGTGTGTGAGTAAACATAATCATCATCAGTCCGCCGCTATCCAATATATCCATGACTGATATTTGCAGGACGCAAGTACAAATCTTAAACATATTTATACATATGTAGTTTATATGCTTGCCAAAGTTATTCATAAAGTGTAATGATACTAACATATTTTGTGCTATGCCCGGCTAGAAATATACAGGCTTTTATTATGTAGATGGTGTCAATTATCTAGTAAAATTTCTTGTTCCCCGTCCCACACTGTCTCATCACATCGCCCGCCCGCGCTGTTACTTAGTTTTTGCTGTCTAACTTTTTTCTTTTACTCGGCTCATAAGGGTTGTAGCGTGATATTAGATAGCCTAAAACCTTCCTCAAATATTGGGGTACCAATGTTAAAAGATTTTTTCAAATCCGAATGGTATTTTCAGAGATCAGCGCGTTCAAACAAACTAAAAAAAAAAAAACAAACTAAATTAAATTAAGTGGCAAAACTTCATAGTTGTGACGATTATCAATATATTATAATGATGATTATTTTTTCTTTCTAATCTCACAACTCTGTAACTACTTCTGATTTACGGGGTCAACGGCCTCGGGTGGCAGTTACTTGAAATTATGAGTTTAAAATAATAAAATAATATAAAAATAAAATAAAATAATCTTTATTTCGGATAAGCAACATCCATAATTATGGTTTAGTAAACAAAAAGATAACTTATATCTATGTTAGTAAACTTATTATCTATTTGGTAACGAGGCTGTTGTTCGACATACACCTTCGAACAACATCACCTAATAAAGGAGACTCGTATCGCCCCGCTATAGTCTTCAGGATGGAGTTGGAGCAGACCCGCACTCTGCAGAGCAAAGAGGCAGACTTCTGTCTAACGATGGCGTGGAAGCCATCAACATGTGCTTGTACAAACATACCTGATGCACTACAGAAACGGGGCAGCCCCATCAACATCCTGAACCCGTTATTATATTGGACCCGTTATTGTTTAGATATTTTTTTTGTTTTATCACATGTGTGAAGTTTTGCCAGTTTATTTATTTTTATTTTAACAAAACAGTTTTTAAGCATTTCGTAATGTCAGTGTCTACTAAAAATGTTTTTGGAACACATTGTCTCCGTGAGACCTAATTGAATGTAATTCTAAAGTTTGTCCTGTGCATCGCCGATACCTGCCTATTATATTTACCTCATTAATTTAAGACCAATAGTTTCTTATTATATGACCTCGTATCTAACATTATATGTACCGCTCATAAATTGTTCAGTCATTTTATATTTTTAGTCGGGCCCATATTTATTTTGTTAGACAGTTTCATTTTTTTATCTAGCATTTTTGAAGAATTCACTGCATCCACCGAGAAAACATCATAATAGTTTTAAGATCTGTGTGTCATCTTCAAGTGAAGGTTTTAATTTAAAAAACTGTGTCTTTAATTTCAGTTTAAGATAAGGTCTTGAGACATTATGAAAAATAAAATAAATGTAATGTTCCATAAAGCATATGGTTTAATGTATTCTTTCCTAAAGTAAGCAGTAAAAATCTCATTATAAAATAAATGAACTAGCAATAACATTAAGTATTAACCTTTGCTTGAAGCTGACTAATAAAAAACAATTTTATTCAAATAATTGGACTTTTTTAAATTAATTATTATTTAATGTCTATGGATTTTAATTGCAATACATTATTAAGATTTCTTTTTTAACGTAATTATAATATTAGATAAATATGTATTTTAGGTACGCTCAAAATGTAAAGACAGACAAGTATTTTAAGATCTCTTTGTCTTCGTTAATTTAACTATGTAATTGTTGTCGCTACTTTTAGTGTTGTTTTATTTAAGTATTAGCAATTCCGCGATTTGGTTCTATAAACATTGTGACCTAAAAACACTAATATTTTTGGTTACGGTGAAGCTAAAGTTTGGCGACAGTGCGAAATGACACTATGTCAAAACATATTGCTACAAACAGAGCAATCATCACATTTGTTGCAAGTAGACAAGGCCACAAATCAAGTTATACATATCCAGTTTAGGCTGATCTCGCATATTATAGGATTTCCGTACAATGAGAGGTCAGCTTATACTGGAAAATATAGCTTGATTTGTGGCCGTGCACCACCTGCACCGCTACAATATAATTTCTCTTTAGTTTCGAAAAATAATCATTGGACGAACAAATATGATTAAAATAAAGCCGTCTCGCGAAGTAGCTAGACATAAAACAATGCCTTAAGTACGGGAACGCAACGCATTTCAAATATTATGTATAAACAATCTTAGTATAAAGTGCTATAGTCTTACTGAATTAAATACTGATAACATGTCTTTTCAAGACGCCTGCCTTGTTAACTGTTCATGTTAATTACTGCTTTGTGTGGGGTTACGTACACTAGACTACAAGTAAAAATATATAGAACATTCACCCTTGATTTCTGAAAGCCTATGTATTTTTTTTTTTTTTTTGGCAATTTTGTCGTGGGATCCGCTGTGATGTTACTTCCGCCAATCAATCACAACTAACATGACTAATGACTGACTAAGGGACTAACAACACTTATTTAGCTCTGTTCAGTGTTCAGCTTTTGTCCATAGAAAACAACGATTTTGTATGGAGACGCGTACGCATCTGATAGACGCGGAAAGCTGAAAGGATGCGTACGCATCTCCATACAAAACCGTTGTTTTCTATGGACAAAAGCTGAACGGAGCTGAATAAGCGTGGTTAGTCCCTAATAGTTAGCTGCCCGTTGGTCTCGTGGCCGTCGTCCTGGGTTTGATTCACAGGTTGAGCAGTGTTATTGGGTATTTCCATTAGGAATTTCTTAGTAACAGAGCGGAGTTTGGAAGTTGGCGGTGTGCCTGATCTCTCACCGCGAATTTTACCGACCCATTTGCGAGTCGGTAACTATCATTCATATAAAATTTTCATACTTGTTGTTTATAAAATAAAACAAAGAAGCGATAAAAATAAAGTGCCAAAATACCTTGTACCTTTACAATCATTCAAAAATGCATCATTTTAAGTCTATTTTATTTCCAGTAAACGCTTCCACACAAAGCACTATGTGTGTACGTATGTGTAAGAAACAAATTTTGAGCAGTAGTCTAGGTGAATAGGTTGTTTTTCGTATTTAAGTCGACCAGAATGTCTTCTATACAGATGTCGAGTGTGAATTTTAAATAAAGATTTTATTTTTAAATTTTGTTTTTATTTTATTGTGACAAATATTGACGCCGATATAAAGGTGTGTGTGTAACTTTTGTACTTACGGTATTTTGTTGTACAAAAAACACAGAAAACAGATTTATGTTTAAGACGATGGCGGTTCCATTTTGACTTTAAAAGGATGACCTAACTAGGACCAGCATCATCACCCTAGCCTTTCTCCCAAATATATTGCGGTCGGCTTCTAGTGTAAGGGAGCGTTCAAGTATGACGTAACGAGTTTGGGGTGAGGGGGGTCTTGTAAAACTTTAAGATGCTTTACAGGGGGGGGGGGGGGTTTGAACTACGCGTTACGTAACATCGTTTTTTTTTTAACCCTTCAGAACGGTCGCATAGAGAGATTAACAAAGGTATTTTAGCGACTTTCCGGTACTTTACGCCACATTATTGTGACTTTTAGTAAATTGTCACTTGGTGGTTACGTAACGTTTTACTAGGGGTAGGGGGGGGGGTAATGAAAAACGTTACGGCGCGGTACATGGGGGGAGGGGGGGGTCAAAAATCTCCAAAAATTGCGTTACGTAATACTTGAACGCTCCCTAACTGGATGCAACTGAAAACCAGTATTTTACATGGAGCGAATGTCTATCTGAACTCCACTCGTAGTTACTGGGTAATACGATAACCCTTGGGTAAGACTGGTTGTCGACTTTCGGGCTTAATCTGACGACCCGTAACGACTGTCAAAGATCTACGATTGACAGCCGGGACCAACGGCTTAACGTACTTTCCGAGGCACGGAGGGGTCTCAGTATACAAAGATGGTCACCCATCGACGAACCGCAGTAAGCGTAGCTTAACTTGATCGATCGACCCGTGCGGCTGTTATTACTTAGCCACGAGCCCCGCTAACTAGGACCAACAGTTAGGTATAAATAAAAATTGTTTGACCTAGTATATTTGTAATTAGTTCGTCATTTCCACATTAGATATAATATGACTTACTGATACGGGAGCTTCTAACTCTGACTCAAGATTATACATATGATTATTTCCCTGTTTAGAGTTAGTGTACACTTGCGAATCGTTTACACAGGGTAGAGAAGCAATGCATTTAATAATATGCAGACACTTCATATGTTACTAACTACGTTTAGTGCTCTCCCTGGGTAACTGCGTCCTCAGTAGAAAACTATGTCCTTCGAATTCTCTGATCCATGTGAGTTTTATTCAGGACCTAAGTCCGCGGTACACAATTATTGACTCCTACTATGGATTCTCTTATCAGGACAGTCAGTTGTAAGAACGCCCTCCAAAATATTGCAGAAATTATTTAAGTAACGTTTATACAGAAAGTAAAGCTAATGATTTCTATAGATGGTAGGTAATGTTTTGGGTACACGGTATCAAGTATCAAAGCGAGAAATGACAGCAAACTTCTTTGAATTAAGATGAGACAGCGAAAGACGTGCTTTATGTAGGTAATGAAATAAGTACGATTATTTTTTCTACAAATACTTCTATTTGTATACACGACTAGCTGACCCGACAGACTTCGTTCTGTCAAAAACTATTTGACTGTGGCAGTTTGTCTATGCGCAAAGGAAATATAGTATAAGCTTCACTACTCTACCCTACCCTACCCTAACTACCTACCTACCCTACCCTACCTACCTACCCTACCCTACCTACCTACCCTAACCTACCCTACCTACCTACCCTAACCTACCTACCCTACCCTACCCTACCCTACCTACCTACCTACCCTACCCTACCCTACCCTACCTACCTACCAACCTACCTACCCTACCCTACCTACCGTCCAACCTTCTCCTGATAATAACAAACACGACAAAAAAATAATTAGCGAAATCGGTCCAGCCGTTCACTAATAGTTTTTTTTTTCCATATTTTCTCACCGTTTAAACCTTCCCTGGACTACGACAAACATTTCAAAATCAAAATCAGCTAAATCGCCCAGCTGTTCTCGAGTTTTAGCGAGACTTACGAACAGCAATTGATTTTTATATATAAAGATTAGATATTATGTCCGGGACATCCCGAGATTCATGTGCAACCATTCTTAACGTAAATACTCTATACTCGCACATTATTTCCTTACTCCAACCCACATTGATTACTCGGTCAGAGGTTACAGATAAGTCCATTAAAACAGACCACTACACTTCAAGTAAAAAATCATTGACTAAAATTGCACCATGTGTTAGTTCTAAACATGTTTGAGATAGTTAAGTGTTTTGCCTTGTTAACTTGTATACTTTTATTTGGGATTGAGTGTAAGAGGTTTAACAGGAGGTCGACGCAAGATCAGGATGATGGGAAGAGTAGTTTGGCATTTGTTTTTGATACTACGGGGTCGATGTATAATGACTTGAGACAGCTGCGCGAAGGGGCTGAAATGATCCTAAATACTGCGTTGAAAGAAAGTGATGTGATTGCTGACTTTGTGTTTGTGCCATTTCATGACCCCAGTAAGTACCTACTCCTTTGCTACCTCTAAAAATGTTCCTTGATTCGAAAGTGAATTAGGTCAAAGTTGTTGTAGATAGAATACTCTTTATTGCACACCATAAAAATTACAGATTTATATGTAAGTAGATTTGTATGTTGTACCTACTTACTTAATAATATGACCGTCCTATGGTAAAAGTAAATAAACAGCTTTGACCTAAAGAAAGTAAATATGAGAAATAGATCTTTTTGTTATTAGTTTTACATTTATATTTTAACTCATTTCTTGTGCATTCGAAAAACTACGAAATATAAAAACATCTAACTTTAAGGGCTTTATCACACTAGCGAGTTGCGAGCGAGTGGAGAGCGGGGCGAGTGCGCAGCGAGCTCGCCGCGAGTTCGCAACTTGTGCGCGGCGTACACGCGGCGGGTGCGCAGCGAGCACGCCGCGGGTGGGCAGCGAGTTTGCGGTGTACGATCCGCGTTTTGTAATGGCGTCGACAGCGCCGTTCGTCGCGAGCTCGCTGCGCACTCGCGGTGTGTTCGCCGCGCACACGTTGCGAACTCGCGGCGAGCTCGCTGCGTACTCGCCCCGCTTTCCACTCGCTCGCAACTCGCTAGTGTGATAAAGCCCTAATAGTGTTTTGAATGATCACAACTAGTCACAGAACAGGGATTTACGTTTACTATCAACTTTTCTTATAAGCTTTGACAATTACTTGGTCAGTGGGTCTTCTTAGGGGCTTAACGTTTAAAAAACGCAAATTAATATCAAGAAACTCTACATTCACAGCCGTAGGCCCAGTAACAGTTACACGCAGGAAAGAAATATTCAAAAGAGCCCTAAGCAGGGTCCAAGTTCAGGGCGGGGGCGACTGTCCTGAAAAGTCACTGACTGGCATACATCTAGCGCTGAACGTCAGTAGACCACGCTCATTTTTGTACGTGTTTACCGACGCCACGGCCGCTGATCATCGCATCGTCGGGAAAGTTCTGGACACGATACAGAGGAAACAGAGTCAGGTTAGATGGTTGTTGAGTAATATTTTTTGACAGTACACACGGATACATATCAATCTATACATTTCCAGTATATGTGATCTCGCATTGTATAGGATTTCCGTACAATGAGAGGTCAGCTTAAACTGGAAATTTATAGCTTGATATGTAGCCGTGTGTACCTATCATAAATCGTTTTTTTTTTCTTGAACCGGTGTTGGCTGAGACCGTCATTTTGAGACGAATAAAGCGATTTAGTTAGTAGGTTTTTAATACAAGTCTCACCGTACGTATTATGTTCAGTATAATTATGTTCCTTGCATACATCTTGCACTGAACGTCAGCATGGGCGTCGCCAAGGGGTGGGGGGGGGGGGCAGGGAGGGACAGCTGCCCCCTCCTAGAGTTTCAAAAAAATGTAACCAAATGCAAAGCAACCAAAATCATTATGGGGAGCAAGAAGCATTATGGGGGAAAATCGCCTCAATAGTCTGGCTATGATAAGTGTACACAGAAAACTTATAGGTATATGAGAACTTACAAAATTTTCATAATCAAGTATTCGAGAAGTTTACAAAAAAAACCATGGAAGATTGTTTTAATTAACTCAAAAAAAGGGTCTCGCTCTACCACTTTATTATAAAAATATTGTAATTTTATTCAATTTTTCTAATAAATGTAAAAACTTGGTTAACAAGTTTCATTTATTGTACAGTTAAAGAGCTCGTGGTGCTTTACACATTGGACTTTGTACCGTTCTTATTACAATCGCCGTAGAGGTAAGACTCGTAAGTACTAGCCGCTAGTAGCTTCATGTGCTCTTGACTGTATCTTTAATTCATGTTTTTCCCATCCTCCTTATATCAACTTGCCCCCCTCTGGGCCATCGGCTGGCGACGTCCTTGAACGTCAGTAGACCTCGCTTTTTTCTGTACTTGTTCACCGACGCGTAACGCGGCTTCAGAGGAAACAAGAGTCAGGTTTGATATTAAATATTATGTAAATTCAAAACATGCCTGTATTTTCTTGAGTGTTAAGAAGAGATATATAGTACACAAACATTAAAAAATCATATTGGAAAACATAATAACACTTTATGGGAGCAAGACACGAACCCATGGTCAGCAATCGCGCTTGCGACCACTAGATCGCACCTTAATAAGGTCCAGATAATGAAAACAGTGAGAATAAAATAAAGTAATTCATAACATAACATTAAAATGGTCTGCAGGTGGTGTTCATATTGACGGGTCACTGCAACGATTTGAACCGGCCGTCGTACAAAGTGTATCAGGAAGTTGCAGCCGCTAGTTCCGGACAAATATTCAATTTGAATAAAACCAATGTGCATATGGTGAGTTACGCGTAATTATGATATCGTTACATCTCGTATTAACTGAAGAGGTAGTTAAAAAAGTACATCCATTTTTAACTCTTAAAACTTCCATGAAATAGGGGACGAGCCAAAGGACCCAACCAGTGGCGTATTTTAAGATTCAGCGCCCCGGGCCTGTAGCCTGTAGGGTTTGCCGCCCCATAAATTAACGGAAAAAGAGCAAAACATTGAATCATAAAATAAAATCCAGTAGCACAATCCATATTTATACTGTGTCCCTACTAGCCCCGAACTTCCGAGCGCGACGCGCGACAGAGTCCGACGGACATACCGCCGCCGCCCGCCGGCGCGCCTGTCAGTAATATGATTGCCCCGCGTCTTGATGTCTATCAAACTTACAACCAAATGAGTTGTAGTTTTTGTTAATTAGGTAGGCTTTTTATTTTTTATTTCTTCAGGCATAATAAGCATCGATTTAGAATACCCTAGATACACTATCACCTACAAATCCAAGTCGCAAAAGTGTCCCATCGCTAAGTTACAAGTGTGTGCGTCTACTAAGGCAAATCTAAAACACATAATGTACTTAAGAACATTTCAATTTTCCTTACATACAACCTTATGTGAATGGAATTAAGGTGTGGTTTCGAGTGCGCGCGATGGGCGGTTATGACATTACAAAATTAGACCATCGCGCAAGTGCAAAATTGTATTGCTCTCAGCTGTAGGTAAGATATAAACGATACTATTCCTTAAGCAAATGCTTATTAAGTCAAATTCAGTTTACGCCGCGTGACAATCGTAACAAATGTTTGCTTTGGAACAGAAGGATAATGGAGTGGTCTTGAAATTTTACTCAGTACTAACTATAGGTACCCAAAGTCTCAAATTCAGATAATTTATGTAAACAAAGGGGATAATATATCAAAAAAATATTTTCGTAATGGTAACTCACATAAAATGGCGAAAAAAAAAGGTACCATTTTCTTTTAAGTACTGAATTTAAGAAATAATAATTAATAAATAATCATAAATTTTCGGCTTTAATCAAAGTTATTAAAATAAGGAGATTTTCTGGTATACAATATTTTATGGTACTGGTAACAATGCAGGAGATCCAAACCTTTTCACATTTTTTACATCTTCAACAACATTCATATTACAACTCTCATTCATAGATTCATAATATTATACATATGTAGCATATCTAGCCACATTTTGGATGAAAGCGGCTGTAAACTGTTTCAAATAGAAATTGATTTTGGGAGGCCTACGTAACATCTAGCAGTGGACTTAAAAGGACGATATACATAAAACATTGTTTGGCAACGGTATTTTGTTATCATAGTTCTTATAAAATTAATTCACTTTAATTTTATAGATGATTATTTAGAGCAAACCACACTAGAATCATTTGGCTTAAAAAATCTTCACTCCTCTCATTAGCTATAATTTTTCCCTTTCAATAATTTTTTTAGGAAATCTGGAATAATAAATAAAAACATAATATTATTTAACTATAATATAAAAAACACCAATCACCATTCAAATAAATTTTGCCCATCTCCGGACCGGCTATAGTTATTCAATATTAATTCCATATTATTGACATACCGCAGAAAAAAAAAAACATTAAGCGACTCTATTCATTTAATATTTGACTATGTTCCACTTCATACATCTTCCATCCCCTTTCCACTTAATACAAGTGCTGCGCGAGGGAAAAAGCCAACTGCGTAGCGTCAAATGAAGAGACGTATTGAAATTAATTTAATAAAAATATGTTTTTAATGAGTTTGAAGGCGTATTTTGCCACAAATTCACTACATTATAAAACTATTATCTAGTACTTACCGAAAATACGATATGCCATCCCTTTTCAACGTGGTTAAAGTATTATTTTTGCACTTTTTTACGGAGCACTTTGGCATGTTCACCCGATAACGAAGCGCGCGTTACTGAGAGCGCAACTGTGCTTAGAAGTAATTTAGGCACAGTTGTATCGAGACACATTTCAAGCGTTGACGGTGTATCTAGGGTATTCTAAATCGATGATAATAAGTCAAAAAAGCTGAGCGAAGTGCGGCTTGCGCCGCCCCTCGCAGCCTGCCGCCCCGGGCCATGGCCCTTTTGGCCCTAGGGTTAATACGCCCCTGGACCCAACGGCCCAAATCCTGGCTCTGGACTCTTAGTTTTCTAACTCTGGAATTTTCTAATACCCCAGCACCTTAGGCTCTGCGCTTGATACAACAAGACAAACGATTTCGTTTGTTTTATAATGCTAGAGCATCTAGCATTAGGAATAAACTTCACAAAACACTAATGGGTAGCAGGATATTACAATGCACTTTTGGACATGGAATTCTATCAAATAATCTATCTTAGCCTAAGTAATGGCAGTTTAATAGAAGGTTGTTTGCCAAGGGAGCAAACAACTATTTTGAAGGCGAGAGTATTTCTTTGAATCCAGAGCGGAGCGAAGGATTCTAGAGTAGAATTTCGAGCGCAGCGAAGAGTTCTAAAGTAGAATCCTGAGCGCAGCGAGAGATTCAAAGTACGTCACTCGAGCTTAAAATAGTGTTGCTCCCGAGGTGGATACTACTTATATCACTCTCTATGAAAAAATATGTATAAAAAATATGTGTAAAAATATGTAAATATGTCTTTTATTGACTTGAATGTGCCCTGGCGGCTGAGAGTATGTCATACTCACTCAAATGTCTCGCTGGTGGTGGCGTGTGTGTTCGATCATTAAGTTCCCTTCAAAATGGTTGAGCTAAATGGTGCTGATCCATGCGTCATGTTCGTGAACGGGCGCCGTCAGTTGGGACTGGTCATCTCTTAGCTGCCACGGCTTATTTTAATTTTTGAATTGTTTCTATTACGGACGCTTCTAACGTGCACGTCTTTCTACATTGTTCTCACATGTATAACTTCAACATGAATGATGTAACCCATATTTTGTAACAATATTTTGTTTTAAAAGAGTGTCCATGGAGTTTCTTGTCCGTTCTTCTCCATAGGAACCTACTACGCTTTGGAATGGGCAACTAGCTTCATCTTTCTGACTGACCGACCCCTTGACAATTCAAAAGTGCCTGTAATTGGTTTATTTGAAATAAATGCTTTGAGTTTGAGTTTGAGTTTGAATAAGTAAGTGCAACTTATGAATAAGAAGGCTTTGACGCATTTGGTGCACATCTCAACTTGTACACCATGCTCAAATGGTGAACTTAGCAACTGGTGCACTTCTCATATGGCACACTGCAACTGGTGCACTTCTCAATTGGTGCACTTCGCAAAAGAAGCACTTTTTAAGATGGGTGGAGATTTGGATTTTTTTTCTAAAAATGAAAGAATCTTTGGTTTTGCGTAGGTAATTTTCTTAAAAATACAATCAACAAAATAATTTTAAATTAACTCTACATAATCACCATAATAATTTTAAATTAACTCTACATAATCACCATAATAATTTTAAATTAACTCTACATAATCACCATAACATTTTTATATTTTCATAAATTGTAGGGATAGGTGTAAATGAGTACACGAATTGATGTATAATACTGGTCTTTATTAGCAAACCATTCAATATATAGACTTAGGCTACTTACACATATAAACATAGACATAGTTGTATAACACCTACACTACACCTCCTACATAATAAAAAATAAAAATAAACCTTACATATGTTTTTTATTTATTTACTTACTCTAAATGTTTTAAACTATGTTAACAGACACTTAAAAAAAAAAATCTACTAGGTACAATATAACTTAGTTCTATTCTTATGCACTATATCAACTTTACCTTTTCTTATTATTTCTACGTTTGGTGCTAAATCCCTTACAACTACATATGGTCCTGAAAAAATGGGACTGAACTTGTTTCCAGTTTCTATTTTTAAAAGGATTTGATCGTTTGGTTTGTAAATGATTGGTCTCATATTGGAATCATATCGTTGCTTCCGCAAGATTTTTTGTTGTATTAAATTATTTCTTGCTTCAGACTGTGACACCTGTAATCTATATTTCAGCTCAAGCGGGTAACTCTCATGATTATAAAGTGGTTCAATTGACTTTGATAAATTATTAGGCAAATTACATTTTTTCCCATAAACCAATTCAAATGGAGTGTGATTTGTTGCACTATGCACGGAAGTGTTATATGAGAAGCACCAATAGGGTAACCATGAACTCCATGTTTCAGGATGATTATCCGTCTGAATTCTCAAGAATGCTCCTAAGTGTTTATGAGCATTCTCCAACGCACCTATGCTTTCGTGATGGTATGCCGTGGAATTAAGCTTTTTTATATTTAGTAATTTACATACCTCCGTCATTGTTGCGCTGATAAACTCTGCTCCTCGATCGGTCGCTATAGTATTTGGAATACCATACTTTAGAATAACATTTTCTGCAAATGCTTTTGCAACCTCGTCTGATTTTTTAGAAACAAGTGGACAAGCGATTATATATTTTGATAATTCACATTGTGTGGTTAATATATACGAAAAATTATACCTATCCTTATCTAAGGGCCCTACTATGTCTAAATAAACCTTCTGAAAGGCTGTATGAGCAGTAGTCGTCACTACCATTGGCTCTTTATTGTATATGCTATATTTTTGAGTTTGGCATTTATGACATTTCATCACAAAATCATGAACATCTCGTTCCATGCTAGGCCAGAAATAATATTTACGGATATTATTTAGCATACGTCTCATACCCGCGTGGCCACTCGTGGGTAAAAGATGAAAGTCATTAATTATGACTCTTCTGTCATCCTTGTCATCTACCCTTTCTACATCTTTTAATACACATAACCTTGGCCCGGACCATTTTCTATCTTTCTTTATTTCGGATATCAACTTTCCAATAAACAAATTATTTGTGCCATTTTTAATTAAGTATATCTCTTCTATATCATTAATATTACAATATTCCCCGAACTCCCTCGCAAATGCGGCTGGCGTCATCTGCGATCGGGACGCTGGGTTTATATACAATGTCATCCGAGACGGCACAAAACACAATGTATTCTGACTACTTAACTTTACATTATTATTTTCGTCTCTTAATCTATCCCAATTATTTCTATCCACAAATATCATCTCAACAGAGTCCTTCGGTTTACTATGAGTTTCCACAACTTTTGGTTGATCAGGCCAAATGTCAGTGTTAACCATATCTTCCGTAGAACTGCTCTCCAATAACTTCCGTTTTTGTCCTCTAGTCATAACGTTTACAACACACTCATGCATTTCTTTCAGTTCTTTCGATGACACACTTATTCTCGATAATGCGTCTGCTGCCACATTATTTTTACCTGGCACATATTCGATATCAAAATCGTACTCATCCAAAACCAATCTAAACTTTAATAGTCTACTTGAAGGATCCTTTAAATTAAATAAATATATTAAAGGTTTATGGTCTGTATAAATCTTAAATTTGCGACCATACAAATATGGACGAAAATGTTTAATACTCCACACTATAGCTAATAATTCTTTTTCTATAGTGGGATAGTTTCGTTCAGCTTTATTTAAACTTCTGCTTGCATAAGCAATTGGCCTTCCATTCTGATTAGACAATACGGCGCCTAACGCGTATCCTGATGCATCTGTTTGTAAGTTGAATATATTGTCACTAGAAAAACATGGGTATTGTAAAACTGGGGCAGATATCATACGCTGTTTTAATGTATCAAAACTACCCTGGCAATCCTTATCCCATTTAAATGTTAAATTTTTCCTACTCAAATTATTCAAAGGATTAGCTATATCAGCAAAATTTTTAATGAATTTCCTATAGTAATTCGCAAACGCTACGAAGCGTTTTACCTCATCTACCGTTTTTGGTATGGGATAATTTTTCATAACACTAATTTTTTCAGGGTCAGGTAAAACACCATCGCCAGAGACTACGTGACCTAAATATAACATATCCTTTTTCAGAAATTCACATTTGGACGGATTCAATTTAAGATTCACTTTCCGAAGTCTTTCAAAAATGTCGATTAAATTTTTATTATGTTGACTGAGACAATTTCCATACACAATTAAATCGTCCTGATAGACGAGACATTTTTCAAAATTAAGACCTGCCATTGCCATAGTCATCATCCTTGAAAATGAGCTAGGACTTGTTTTAAGCCCCATGGGCATCCTAGTCATTTGATATTGCCCAGAACCAAAAGCAGTATATTTCCTACTATTTGGGTCTAAACCTACATTATAATATGCTTGATGAAGATCTAAGTGTGAGAAGTAGATGCATCCCGATAACGAGTCTAAAATTTCTGTTATATTAGGAAGAGGGAAATTATCATTTTCAATATTATTATTTAATTTGCGATAGTCAATAACTAACCTCCACCTCTTTTGTCCATTTGCGTCTATTTTCTTGGGTACCAGCAAAATTGGACTAGACCAATCACTTACGCATGACTCTATGATGCCGTCAGCTAACATATTTTGAAGTTGTTTATGTACCTCATCTTTCTGTGAATGGGGTAACCTATACGGTTTAACAAATACGGGTTGTACATTAGGCTTTACGTGAATAGAATGTTGATAAATATGCGTAGTTGTCAGTTTATCCCCCGGTAAAAAGAATATATCAGCATATTTGGCACATACTTTTTCAATTGATATCTGCTCTTCTTTGTTTAAATGTTTTGTATTCAGCAGTAAAAACATTTTTTTAACGCGACTCGCATTTTTGTCACATTTATCAAAACTGCAAATATTGTAATCCGATGCGCTGTGTATAATCGGGTCTAATTTATCTAAAGTTAACTCATTCTCAGTTGTGTTAAGTATTCGTACCGGTATTTTACCACAAGTGGGTTTTACTAATGTGCTAGCTATAAACACACCTTCGCCACATTCAGAAGCACAAACAATACATTCTTCTTCCATATTAGTTTGTATGAAATGGATCGTCTCCGATCTGGGTGGTAAAATAAACATATCATTTTTACTATCAGATATCTTAATAGGCAACGTAATAGGATTACCATTTAAAGTGTGTACAGATAAACTATTATTCTTGTAATCTAATAACGCTTTATGTTTTCGTAAGTAATCGTCACCGATGATTCCATGCGCCTTACATGGCAAAGAATTAAAAACAATAAACTTATGCCTAAACGTTGCATCATTTGTTACTAAGTCTAAATAAACGTAACCTAAAGACTGTACTTTGCCCCCTAGTCCATTAATCTCAATACTCTCAAGATGGCATGAAATATTTTGTTCGACAAGATGTTTATATTTGATGGCCGAAATTGATGCCCCCGTGTCAATTAACCATTGGAATGGACTGCCATTTACGGAAAGTTCGACAGTCGTATTATTATCACATGACATAATATAATTTTTAGGCACGAAAAAACTGATTTTCGGATTCACAATTTTTAGGTGTATCCTCGGTCATAACCTGCACAGTTTCCGAATTACGTGTCCACTTGTTTCGGTTATTATGAAAAGAAAACCTACCTCGATTCGATCTTCTTGAATTCCGCCACGATCCCCGAGGTGCACGGCCACGCCCTGCGTACTGGTTTGTCTCATTATGGTCACCTCCACGCAAGTGACCCTGGTTTGAGTGTCCTCTGAACGCTCGTCCATGCTGACTCCTAAAATGATTATTTGAAGCACGCCTGTAATTATACCGATTATTTTGATTAAATGCCATAATCTCACCTGATGAAATCGATGGCGTCGAAGTCTCCTCATCTACTGCTGCTTGAACTGCATCTTTGAGGGATTTAAAATTTCTCGCTGCAATAATAGTGCTTAATCGACGGTTTCGCAATCCGTCGGCAAACCGTTTGATGGCTTGTTTTTCGTTAAGCGGTTTCAATACCTGGTAATTACTGGGTTCCCCTTCGGATTGCGCTATCGTCAAATCCACGAACATCTCAGTTATAGCTTTTCCATACTCGTCAATTGACATTTGTTTTTGGTAGAAAGAATGTAATTTGTTCTGTATTGCCGTAGCAGACTTTGTTGGCAACAGTTGAACCCTCATATCGTCTAATAGACCCTTAACTGAGTCATAATTTGAAGCTAACTTTAATTTTGCTGCCTGGGACAATCGACTTTTCAAAACAAACGTAATTAATTGTTCTTGCGATTGACTATCTAAAATAGAACTGTAGTATTCAATCCCATCGATTAACTGATTAATACAAGACTCGTCATTTGTCATGACAGACAACAAATTCAGTGCTGTCTTAAGATCAAATTTCGCCATTTTAACTATTTTCTCTTCGTCTTCGCTTAAACTTTCAAAATCTGAGTTACTATAACTACTTTCGTTTTCACATAACTCTTTAATTTCTACGTATAATTCCTTTATCTTATAACGATACTCGTTTATTAATATTAACTCCTCATTCTTGAATTCTTTTATGTTAGTTTCTACTTCTTTACATATTTTTTTAAATGAGTACCATATATTTGTAGACTCTCCTAATTTTCTACTAGAAACCTCAGATTCTAATCTTCGCTTAGGACCTATTTTTATTAAATATGTACGTATTTTCCGTAACTCATTATATATGTTATCAAATTCCTTAGCCATAAGACACTTTTTTTTTTTTATTTCTTTAGACGACACTGCATAGTTTAGAATTTGTCTTACACAGCCACTACATAAAGTACTTTCCTGCTTACTTTCTTCCCGAATACCTTACGTACGTACACAAACACTTATTACGCACTTTGAACACACTTATTAGTTCACTGATCTACACTGACATTCACTTTCTGCTACTTTCGGAGTGTTTTGGCAACGACCTCGTCCAGACAATCGTATGCCCCTGAAAGCGTGATGGTTGATCTCCTGACGCATCCAACGAGCATGGCATTTTTTATATGCCTTAAATCCCAAGTAGAGAAGCACTGCACCCATCAAACAGATAATTATTGTAGTCATAATAGTTTGGATGCTCAAATGTGTGCCAATCTCTTTCAAATTCGCACTATTTCCAGCACTGGCTGCGTTTTGAGCTAGAAAAACCTCTTCCTTGGTCTGGTATGATTGACACATCTTGCTTTTCCGAATAATTTTGCACCAATTAAAAATGAAGCCAGTTGTAACGCGACACGACCATTATGCGCGGCTTGCCCGAAGGCAGGGTCGCCATGTAGGGATAGGTGTAAATGAGTACACGAATTGATGTATAATACTGGTCTTTATTATCAAACCATTCAATATATAGACTTAGGCTACTTACACATATAAACATAGACATAGTTGTATAACACCTACACTACAAAATAAAAAAATTCACTCGGAAATAATAAAAATATAATTATGTAAGAAAAAATTTGATTTACAGCAATAAGTTATCATAATAAAGACATGATATAATATCATATCATATCAATAACCTTTATAATATTATAATTTAAACTGTACTTCTTTTAGTAATAGTAATTGTTATTAATTAAATCAAAGCTTTAAATTAAATTAACTTTTAAAATTAAATTACATAATCACTAATATAATAATTGAAAATATAATATTAGTGATATATATTGACAATATATTTTTGAAAAAATAAAAATGTTATAGTGATTATGTAGAGTCAATTTAAAAGTATTTTGTTGAATGTATTTTTAAGAAAATTACCTACGCAAAACCAAAGACTCTTTCATTTTTAGATTTTTTTTCCAAATCTTCACCCATCTTAAAAAGTGCTCCTTTTGCGAAGTGCACCAATTGAGAAGTACACCAGTTGCGAAGTGTGCCATATGAGAAGTGCACCAGTTGCTAAGTTCACCATTTGAGCATGGTGTACAAGTTGAGATGTGCACCAAATGCGTCAAACCCAATAAGAATAGTACGTTTACATATTTATTTGTATCACATTTTTAGCGTCCGATACAATGTTCTCTGGAGTTAAAATAATGCATTAATTCTCACTACTTGAGGAAGACACACAATTTTTTTTAATAAAACTTATTAAAATCCGAATTTGAGTAAACAATTACGAACGAAGGCGGATTTCATTTCGCGCGTTTTTTATGTTTTTACAAACTTTTTTTTTTTTTGGTCCGCGTGTGGTTTGCTTTATCATACAGCCAGTTATTTGTTCATACAATGTTCGGGCTTGATCTCATTGGTGATTGGAACTTTTACTAACAATATCCATATTCGAAATTCAAATCACTTTTAGTCCCTAGGGATTTTTGAATAGATGTGATAAAAAAAATACTTACCTAATTACTACTCACAAACAAGACATTCAGCAATAGTGTACTTATTTTTCAGATGCTGGATTTCGTGAAGAGCTCCATAAAAGGTCGTATGGTGAATCTCGTTTCTGTATCAAACCCTGCGGGATACAACTACACCCAAGAGGTAAAATATTTACAAAATCTTGATAAATAGATCAAGCAAATGGTCTAGTAGTGTCGGAAAGCCTCTGTACGTATTCAGTAGGGCATTTGACAATTTTTTTTAAATAAATTTCTGAAAACGTAGAAAATAGATAATTCACTAAAGTCACAGTAAAAATAAACTGATTCAATATAAAAAAAATACGAAGTTCTAAGCGTGTCAAATGATACAGCGACAGTACTACAGCGATCTGACGTCACAACACAGGAAAGCCATAGTAACTTCGCGCCATTCAGTACAATGGCCGTTTGCCGTTTGGCGTGACAAGATTTTTATCGAAAGCGTGTAAGGCCTAGCACGCACTGCTGTCCGTTTTTTTTACCGCATAATCTATGAAGTATGGAATGTCATAGAAGTGCGCGCATTGCGTTGAAAAAAACGCATGCGGTTTACTTGGGCCTAGTTGAAAATTAATTGAAAAAATAATGTCAATAATAAATGTCTAATAATATAATCAATGTCTTTATTATGATAACTTATTGCTGTAAATCAAATTTTTTCTTACAAAATTAGTTGAAAATTCATTCATCCTTTTAGTGGGCCTCCCCCTGCAAATGTTTGGTGCGTCCACTGCACGTATTTTTTTATTGCATAGAAATATATGAAGTTCCGCGCACTGCAGTGAAAAAAAAGGACCGAGACACCGATCAAACAGCAATATTCGAATTTAGATATTTGGATACGCCCGTAAATATTTATGTCTTACGAAAAAGAAGACCTTAATAGGCCTTAAGGCCGTCAAGGGATGCACCCGAAACCGAGTACTCTTTTTTTGTGCGACAATAATTATATGCAGATAGATAATCAGCTTGCTTACTCTGCAAGCTATGTAAAAAAAAGTATTGTTAAATATTGTACGGTGGTACGGAACTCTTCGTGTCCGAGTCCGACTCGCACTTGGCCGCTTTTTTTTTCACCGCCAGTGCGCCCGTGCCTGCGTTTGTTATAATACCGTACGGCAGAAATAACGCACTGCATTCCACTGAACCGCAGTGCGCGCTAGCCCTAGCTTCTCCATATTTCTATCGATTTTTTTTAAATAAATATTATTAATATCTTCAAAACATGTATTAATTCATGTTTATATTTTTTTTTGTACCTAATCAAATACCCTATTTTACGACTGAGTCCGACTTAGCTCAGCCTGACTTCAGAATAGGCCCGACGTCGACACGGATACCGAAGGGCGCTTGCAAACAATGTTTTTCGCTCTTTTAAAGGGTGTTTTTGAGCGATAGAAAATAATAGAGTTACGGCTAAATGCGAACCGGGGCGGATAAGTCTAGATCCTTATGGTGGTTGATATTTTAGTGCACAAGCACAACAATAGAGTATCTGATTTAATAAAGAAACCAATCCTTGATTTAATTCAAATTTTACCGGAGTGGGGTTTTAAATCTTGAATGCCAAAGTGGTATCTCCTATGCTCCCCAGATTCCAGTGGACAGTACTTTGGGGGAGGTGACGGTGTCTGTGTCGGGGGCCAAACCGAAGATCACCGTGGTAGACCCGAAGGGCGAACAGCTCACTGGTCCCCCCAAATTGATAACCACGCTTGACCTCTCCGAGATTATGGTGAGTCAACCACGTTTGAACAAGAATAGGTATCTACCTATATTAGAACATTCGTTCAACAACATTCATCAGCTAATTATAATGTTTCTTGATTTAGTTTCCAAACAGGTAAACTGGTATGTGTTTTGGGTAAGTAACTTTAATAGAACCCACACATAAAGTTCAGTTTACGCTACAATTTCAAAAAATAATATGACTTTGTCAATATTAATCTACTAGGTCTGAAATCAACTTAATTTACGCTACCATAAAGTGTGGAATTGTATAAGTGGAATACTAGGCATTTTCCTTTAATACTCATAATAATACCAAACTTCAAAGGCTAGGCGAATCGCATTCTGATGTAATAATCGTCATAAACTGATGTAAGTAGGCTTTTTGCAATACGTTGCGGCTCGGCTCATGCAAGGTTGCTCAAGCCTTGAAACCTTTCATTTCGCTACAATACACCTTAAAGTGGCAGAAACCGCACTTACGAATAGCGTTACAACGTTCTCTTGGCGCGTGGCCAAAACCAGAACTAACGCCGCCATCTTGTTTTTTTAATACATTTCAATGGACATTCCACAAAACAATTGCCCAAATGTTTACCAACACGGCCCCCGTTGTCAACGTCATTCGAGTGCCAAAAGATCCTTGTACCCGTGTAGTCACGATTCCATATGGAACATTTTATAGAGTAAGATAATAAGTAAGAGTTTAGAACCCACATACCTGCGTGTAGTCACGATTCCATAAGGAACATTTTATAGTGTAAGATCATAAGTAAGAGTTTAGAAACCACAGACCTGCGTGTAGTCACGATTTCCTAAGGAACATTTTATAGTGTAAGATCATAAGCAAGAGTTTAGAACGATCAGACCTGCGTAAAGTCACGATTAAATAAAGGAACATTTTATGGTGTAAGATCATAAGTAAGAGTTTAGAACTCACAGACCTGCGTGTAGTCACGAACAGGGTTTTATTTTTTTGGAAATTATTGTTTGTGTTTTTTTTTTTAATAAGTAAGAATTCAAAACATGTAGACCTACGCTTACTATTCAACCTATATTCCCAACTAACCCAAATCTCTTATATAAAACCAGATAGTGAAGGTAATGCAACCGGAGCCAGGCAACTGGACGATCACAGTGGGGAGCGAAGAGGAACACTCAGTGAAGGTCGTCGGTCTGTCAAATGTGACATTTAATCACGGCTTTTCAGTTGAAAAGCCCCGCACTATGAAGGAGACCAGCTATAGGCCTTTGAGAGGTAAGCATATTTAGTGGTGGCCCAGTGGTAACATAATTAATTAACTTAATAACATACATTTCGTTGGTTCGAAACCAGACAGGCGCTTTACTTTGTGTAAATTGTTTTATCTCAACTGGACATGGACCACTCCCTCTCACCGAGAGGATGACTGTGTCCCAGCAATGGGAACATTAAAAGCGGATTATGCTTACGCTTATGCATATTTAGCTGGGACCATCGGGAATTCAAATAACCCACATTGCGAGTTAAGAGATTTTTTTTTATTTTTTCACTTTTCATGCTCTAAAAGTACCCCAATATAGCCCTACGAAGCGGGACTAAAATGACCACTTTAGTCTCTAGGGAGTGAAAAGTAATTAGTTTTTTTAATTTCCGTCATGTGACATAGACATACTCAAACAGCCAGTAAATATACTATTATCTGTGGAGTGTGGACCATCATCATTGCGAAAATGTTGAGAGTTTTAGTTCCATGGTTTTTCCGCCAAGAAGGTGGCGCCATGTGTTTTACATTGTTAATCTGTAACTGGTTTAGAAGAAAAAAATTACCGCGAAAATTTCAGAATTTTTGTCGAGTGTTAATTTGTTCGGTTTTATATTACAAATAATTCGAATTGTACATTTAGCTTCAAGTAAAAAAATCTTTTGTGATTTTTATTTTATTATGTAATATTTATTAAATGATTTTGTACTAAATTGACTACTTTTCTCGCACTCAAAGTGAAAAGTACAGTTTGCACCTTGAGACTAAACACCAAGTTAATATACCCTCGGTTTCATTGACTCCCGAACTGGTTTATTATGCCTTCGTTTAGTCCCTTGATATAAAATATACTATTTTTACCTCGCCGTATGCATAACCTCCTCCTTTTTTGAAGTCGGTTAAAATAGATCACTAGAATAAATAAGATCTGAGTGTTAGGCAAAAACGTGAGCCCTTGTTTTACAAACTGCACGTCAATGGCGAAAATCCTATCCTTTTCCTAACATAACATCATATCACGCCTGTATTTGCAGAGGTTTGCAACTGTACTCTACCAATTTAATAAAATAGCGAGCGAAATATTCAAATTGACAATTTTGAAATTGAAAACTTATTTGCCCTATTTATTGGTCAAAACGGGGATCAAATCTAGTGTTTTGCGACCACTAGAACAACGAGATAGTGTTTTCTTTATTCGTATAAAAACCAAAAACTTATAATTATGTTTTGTTTTAAGGCACTTACAACCACATGATGATATCTCTGTCTCCGCCGAACGTGACCGCTAACATTCAGTACGCAGAGGTACTTACTCTGACGGGACGCACGCTGTTCGAGCTGCCCCTTAAGCAGACAGATACCAACGTGTATGTCGCTGACCCGTTCATACCACCAGACGAGTTCTTTTATATTGCTGTGAGTTATATCAATATTTATACGTGATCTACTAAACAAAAATCTTAAAACTAACAGACAACGCACAGCCTAAGCCGCTGGGTCTAGAGCTTCACAAGTATTCCATAAACAGGTGGATTTTGGGATGGGGCAGCAAGGTCAGATACCTTAACAGTTGTGGCTACAGGAAAACAATCTTATGAGACTTTCCTTAACTTTTTGAGAAATTTTGATCATTCTATTTGAGATTTCAGCTAGTGTCCATCACAAGAAAGTAAGTTGGAGTTTCTTTCCTACCAAAAGTATGGAAAAAGCTTTTTTACGATTTCTGACTTTTCTAGTACTCACACCTCAGATGGCCCTATAAAGTTGTTTGATCCTTATAAGAAACAGGATCAATTGGTGTCAAAAAATGTGTTTGTGAAAACTGCCCATTTTATTGCTGACTGTACATTCTTTTTTCAAAATCTGTGAATGCAAATCAAAATGTCTCAAGAAGCTAAGGACAGTCTTTTAAGACCGTTTTTATGTAGCGACAGCGGTTAAGGTCCTTCCTGCCCCATCTCGAAAATCCACCTTGTATAACAAGGGTGAGCAAAAGCAAGGGTTTTTGAAAATTCATCCCCCCTAAAGGGAATAAATAGGGGATGATGTGTGGTGCCGGACTTTGATAATAGCACCACCCCATTTCCTACCGTGGGTGTCATAAAAGGCGACTAACGGACTTACTAGAGAATGGGCAGCAGCGTTCGATATGCATTGTTAACACCACACAGATCGCCAACCTGCCTGCTAAGCGTGGCATTTATGGCAAACCCCCCCAATTGGGGGCGCCTATGTCCAGCAGTGGACGTCTTTCGGCTGAAATGATGAATGATGAGGGGATGAAAGTATGTGTAGAAGATGCCGATGGGAAATCTCATCGGACACACTGCTTGTGTAGGTATAAATCTGAACACAGGGAATGCTTGGTCTATCACCATCATCGCTGTTTTTTTTTTTATATTATAAAGTTGATACAAGTTGGCGGCCCAACTGACCCTAAGGCCACTTGTATACTGCACGGAATTTTACTGGCTGGATTGGAAAATCCACTACTTACGTTTATCAGATGACCATGTGACATTTGCTTTCCGTGGATGGTAAACCATCCTTAACATACCGAGTCCCCTCCGTGCCTCGGAAAGTACGTTAGGCAGTTGGTCCTGAATGTCATTCGTAGATCTTTGACAGTCGTTACGGGTAGTCAGACTCAAAAGCCGAAAAGTATGGCCACCAGTCTTGCTAAGGGGTATCGTGTTACCCATTAACTGGGTTTTGGAGGTCAATTAGGCAGTCGATAGAATACTGGTATCCAGCTGAAATGGCTAGGTAGATTCATTAATAATTACACAGTGACACGTTCTTATAATTTATTTCAGATCAACGGTCAAGATCAGCATAAACAAGATCTAAAGAGGATTGGAGCCACTGCTATTCAAGCACAGTTACCAGGTAAAAAAGAGCGTATACTCGTACAGATTTAGGGAGGCCTTTGGCCTGCCATAAGATAATACAAGCTATAATAAGTAGAGAAATTGTCTTGTTTAATTAACTGAATAAACTTTGTTTCAGATGTTCCTTATCTAACAGCACCTCGAAAGGTGAGAAAGCAAGTTTTCATTTGTTACATTTGAATGTGGTGGTCATTGGAACCCATGCTTCTTTTTCATTTGTTTTTTAGATTTCCGTAGTCTACACGGAACCCTTATACTTTCGCCATGTCCGTCTGTCTGTCTTTTTGTCCGTCTGTCCGCGGCTTAGATCAGGGACTAAGTACCAGAAAGCTGTAATTTGGCATGGACCACTGTTACATAAAAGATTTTGTCCCTCCCGTTGTGAAGGAACAAAAGCCCAGATGCAAGGTGGTTATGTATCGAAATGCAATAAAACAACAAACGGTTTGAAATAACCTATATTTATAAAAATATATCTCCTCCATACAACATCACACGGTAGCCTTTAAGGGTCTACCGCAATAATAAGTTATTACAGTAAACCCCTACAATTTAATTTAACATGTAAAGTGGTAGGTGACTATAATTGACACTTATTAATGCCAGCCAGCTTAACCTTCAGCAGAAATAACTAAGGTCGTGGGGAGTTGGATATGAAGCCAGTACTGTTCCAAGTAAAAGTTTAAATTAAATATTATAAATATTAATATTAAAGTATAACCTTCCATATTAATCACGCCGACAAAGTGGTAAATGAACACACAGTAGTATATACAGTGTACAGTAGAATATATAACGAAGTTAAAAGGAAAACTATTACAGAAAAGAAGGTTCAAATAATAGTCAACCAACTTACATTTGCAGTTGGAACGAATGTATGGGAGAACATGTATTTCAACTACAATATTACGCTTTTTCTTTCGCACTTGGCCGGGTTTTTAATATGAGGGAGAGGAATTTTCCAAGCATAATCAACTCGAGCTTCTTTAGAAAAACGCTCATTTATTTATATTTTCAGGTGGAAGCCCATTCTCATTCGCGCGTAGTACTATCATGTAATGTAGAAAGTTTGGTGCCGGTCACTGCCATGTGGACCAAGGACGCGTCAAGGATACAACAACAGACATCTAGCTTGTAAGTTTCACACTCAACTTTTATAGAATTACTAGCTTCTGCCCGCGACTTCGTCCGCGTGAAATTTCTTGTACCCCCGGCCCCCACTCCGTCGCATCGTATCGCCTGCCCGCGCGCTATTTCTTTGTTTTCAATTAGTGTACTTTCTTACTTTTTGCCCGGTTCCTCAGAGTTCTCGCGTCATGTTAAATAGCCTAAAGCCGAGAATTGAACTATCAAATGCAAAAATAATTTTTCAAATCCGACTGGTATTTCCTGAGATTAGCGCGTTTATAGAAACAAATAAAAAACGTCATAAATGGCGCTAACTATCGTCAAACCAAAAAAAGCGTTGTTTCAGAAAATTATGCCCTTAACGTTCGTTAAAAAATAACGATTACAGTAACCCACTGGTTAAAGTCATTTTATTATTCTACATTTAAGTAAAAAGCTGTTATTGTGATATTACAAACAGACACTTCAATTTTATTTATTTGTATAGACAAGTGTGTTTCTTTAATTTATTGTGTTCTTTTCAGACAAACCACGTCGATAGATTATGTGATTGAGAACATGAATGAGGAGCATGTTGGGACGTATAGATGCGTTGGACACAACGTGGCGGGAGTTAGTAAGACTGCCACAGAACTTACGCTTATAGGTAACTAGCCGATAGCCTTACGCTTATAGGTAACTAGCCGATAGCCTTACGCTTATAGGTAACTAGCCGATAGCATTAAGCTTATAGGTAACTAGCCGATAGCCTTACGCTTATAGGTAACTAGCCGATAGCCTTACGCTTATAGGTAACTAGCCGATAGCCTTACGCTTATAGGTACCTAGCCGATAGCCTTACGCTTATAGGTAACTAGCCGATATCCGTACGCTTATAGGTAACTAGCCGATAGCCATACGCTTATAGGTAACTAGCCGATAGCCTTACGCTTATAGGTAACTAGCCGATAGCCTTACGCTTATAGGTAACTAGCCAATAGCCTTACGCTTATAGGTAACTAGCCGATATCCTTACGCTTATAGGTAACTAGCCGATAGCAATACGCTTATAGGTAACTAGCCGATAGCCTTACGCTTATAGGTAACTAGCCGATAGCCTTACGCTTATAGGTAACTAGCCGATAGTCTTACGCTTATAGGTAACTAGCCGATAGCCTTATGCTTATAGGTAACTAGCCGATAGCCTTACGCTTATAGGTAACTAGCCGATAGTCTTACGCTTATAGGTAACTAGCCGATAGCCTTATGCTTATAGGTAACTAGCCGATAGCCTTACGCTTATAGGTAACTAGCCGCTAGCCTTACGCTTATAGGTAACTAGCCGATAGCCTTACGCTTATAGGTAACTAGCCGATATCCTTACGCTTATAGGTAACTAGCCGATAGCCTTACGCTTATAGGTAACTAGCCGATTGCCTTACGCTTATAGGTAACTAGCCGATTGCCTTACGCTTATAGGTAACTAGCCGATAGCCTTACGCTTAAAGGAGTTTGCCCGCGGTTTAGCCCGCCTGGAATTATAAAATGATTCTACGGGAACGTACCACCGATATAAAAAGTATCCTATCTCCTAACTTCGCGTCTATGTCCCTTCCCATAGTAATGTTTATTTTTGTTCCGGCTACATTTGGCCGCTTTACGCTTGTTGACCACACAAGAAGGATGTTTTCAAGTTTTTGAAGGAGTAAACTACTAATGTATTTTATTTTTCTGAATTTTTAATTTGTTAGGAGTATTTAAGGAGTAGGTGGTTTTCTGTAGTTTCTGCCTACCCACATGGACAGAAAGCGTGGGTTTATGTATTAATTTATAATGTTTTAGTGGAACCTCCACAAGTCACAATAGAACCTGCTAACACTACGGTAGAGACTGGCGACAATGTCACAATATCCTGCACTGTGCATAGTGAAGCGCTGCTGATGGAGAATCGACTGCTTTACAACGGCACACATACACACTATGGTATGTCTTATTGTCGATCTATTATTGCAGGCGACGCAGGCCCATAGTAAATACCTTAACCTAAACATACATATTTTAATATAATATAATAAGTTCTTAAAGTCAGGCCTCCGCGGTGCTTCCGTACCCAATCGAATAATCGATCTCTAAAATTTTATGTACTACTAGCCTTTGCCCGCGTGAATGTCGAAAATTCTCCCACGGAAATATAATACCGGGATAAAAAGGATAAGTATGTTCCGACTACCTAAAGACAACAAATACCTACAAAAAGACAATAAAATGGATATAGTATGTCATCCTTAAAAGATAGACATATGCCATCGCGGACTTTTCTGTAGACCTATAAAAGAGACAATTCCACCATACATTATTTTGTTATATCTCAAAGGGTTTAGACAGCGTTTTCGTTGAAAGTTCCCAAACGGCTTATTTTTTTCCGACATCTTCAACAAATATCGTTAATGTATACAAAAACTTAACAAATTATACACTAAAACCTTCCTCGAGAACCACGCTATCCATTGGTGAAAACAGCATGAAAATCGGTGCAGCAGTTTTTGAGTTTATCGCAAACAGACAGACAGACGCTATAGTAAAGCTTACCTTCGCTCATCAAACAATAGTATCGCAGCATCAGATTTTTGCGAAACCCCCTTTTTTTTTATTTAACAAAAGTATTTTTTTTTAATTGGTGTCGTAAAAAGGGGCGGAAAACCATGAGCACGGGATCTTTTTGAAAGTGTGCCAATTCGGATGTCCCCCAAAGTATGAGCAAGAAAAAGTTTTTTTTTTTAACCCATTCTGTTTTTTTTTTTTAATTTTACGATGGGTTTGCTCTTGACTCTAGTCTAGGTCAGAGGTGAAAGAGACAAAGTCGACGATGGAGTGAGCTTACCCAGAAGAAGCCTGTTCACTCTCACTTTGAATTGATTAGGCTTGTATGCGTTCGGAAACACAGACGTAATGATAATGATACCTAGTGCTTTCATTTTCTGTATTCTACGAATATATTAATTAGTGACTGCCTCGTTGGTCTAGTGGTCGCAAGCGCTACTGCTCCAGGTCCTGGGTTCGATTCCCAGGTCGGGCAAAGTTTTATTGGGTTTATCCATTAGGAATTTCTCAATAGCAGCCCGGAGTATGGTTTTGTGCCCGGTTGATGGCAATAGGCTCGCCCCCTATTGCATGGGACTTAAACATAACAGACGAAATGAGGGTTTACAGTCACGAGCACCAATATGTATACACGTGGAAAATTTCAAAAGCAATTTTAATGGTAAATAACGATTGCAACTTTGAGATAAGACCTATTACGAGTATATAATGGTCTTATCTCAAAGTTGTAATCGTTTTCCACGAAAAATTGCTTTTGAATTTTGCCAAGCGTATACAGCGTTTGTTTACTTCTCGCGAACGGAGTTTGACGTTTTGGTTATTTACACCTCTGCTTAACCCTTCGGAGAATTCAGGCGTGATGGTATGTTATATGTGTTATTAATTAGTATTGTTTATTTACAGCTATTGATATGAACAAGGAGCCGAACATAGAAGGAATATACACGTTTAATCAAACTATACAAATCGGTGAAAAAGATGTCGGAATTTATTCCTGTGTCGCTGCTAATAGAGGTATTACCATATTTTAGACCTGAAACTGATAAATCAAATCAAATCAATTTGTTTAAACCAAATCAATTCAACCGCCTCTGCGTTCTAGTGGTAAGACCACCTGTCTCAGACCCATAGGTCTCGGGTTCGATTCCCAGCGGTGGGAAAAATTTCTACTCGGTTTGGTTGGTGGTTGGGCTTGTTCTAAGTCCGCCTGGCTAGCTACCACCATCTTATCTAAGTCTGTCGCCATAACAACAATGTTAACAGCATTTGTTGTGTTTCGACAGTTTGAGTTAAGATAGTCAGCTCCTCTGTAGTTGAGGATTCCGGGTGAAGCTCGCTTACTCCTTCGGCCTTCTCATCACTTACCATCAGGTGAGATGAAAGCCAAGAGCTTCCATGTTGTGAATAAAAAATATAACAGTGTATCGCAAACATGTTGTACAAAGTTTGGAATAAGATTAGTATAAGTATCAAACAATGCAAAACCAAACAAAATTTATAAATTACATTACAATACAATACATATTGTATCATGTGCCATAAAAAAAAACATAGTCAAATCCATAGAATAGAATTATTATTATTTATTGTTACTGTAGCTATAGATTTTTATTAAGTCGATAACTAGAGCAGTGCCCAAAGGACACAGAAGTTAAATTTTGAAGCCGATATTATTTATGCGCCTAATTCCACCAGGAATTGAACAACAATTTTATGCATAAATGAAACCATCCTGCATTTTTGCATCAAAAGATAGTGTGCCCATAAGAATAAAATCCTGTAAAAAATATTGTCAAGTTATGTCTCTGTGATTTTAGCTTAGATATAAGCTTCCCGGAAGTCGAAAACTTATCATCGAATAAACTAAAAAAAACTCTTTTCTCTCTTTCTAGGAGGAATAGCAAACCAATCCACACACATACAAGCAAAACCAAACCCAACGGCACAAATATTAGGCCCCCACACACTATCAAAGCAGATGAATTCAGACTTCCAACTTTTGTGTACTGTGGAGAACGCGGCGTCAGTCGTGTGGACTGCGCCTAACGGGACCGTGGTGACGTCACGTGACGTCATCATGACCTCTAACGATGTGTTAGATGTGAAGAATGTCACTGAAGACGGTGATTGGACGTGTTCGGCGATTAGGGGCGAACGTAAAGGTAGGTACAGTAAATATGGCACATGGAGCATTAGAAAGAAACTGTCACACAGGTATATTTCGGAAAAACTTCTTTTTTTTTTTTTTTTTTTATTTATTTAAAGAAATTACAATACAGAGGTGTTACTTAATTCTAAACTCGCCAAACTTTTACGTTTGATGGCGAAACGGCTGGACCGATTTTGACGGGACTTTCACTGACAGATAGCTGATGTAATAAGGAGTAACTTAGGCCTTATTTACGGAGACGCGGGGCGTCGCGCGTCGCGTTTGGCGGCGCGGCCCGCACTAAATTCAAACATATGGCGTTGTATGAGAGCGTTTATGGATAAGCGATTTAACCCGCGTTTGCTTGAAATGCAGGCGGAGCCCGCTACGTCCTACGCGACGTTTATCGCGCTGGCGGCCCACGCAGCTTTGTGGCCAGCTATTCCTGCAATTCTCCGTTCACGATAAAGCGCCGCAACAACCGCGGCGGGGCCCGCGGCGGACCATGCGACACGTCACGCCCCGCATCTTCATAAACAGCATCGTACAGTCAGTATACACAATTAGCTGACCCCCCCTTGCATAAATGGTTGAGATTTTTTTGAATACGGTTCGATAGAATTTTATAATTCTTAATTTAATTTAAATACCTATACGAAATCTATCCAAAACTAGAAAAAAAATTAAAATCGTACGATTTGTTAGTCAAAAAATCTCAAGCATTTATGCAAGGGGGGGTCAGCTAATTGTGTATACTGACTGTACATTGCCATATGTTCCTGTTTGCGTGTGTGATGACGCGGGCCGCTGCACGCGCCGCCTGTCTGTAAACTGAAAAAACGTTCCACGAGACGCAAACGCCGCACGCGGCGCCCCGCGTCTCTGTAAACGAGGCCTTAGGCTACTTTTATTTAAAAAAAAGCCACTTGGGCGAAGCCGCGGGCAGCAGGTAGTCAGCCCAGCGCAAGACGTTTTTGAACTGAATAATGGTGATTACAATAGGCCAATTTATTTCAGGTTCAGATGCCGTTAGAGTGTCAGTATTAATAAAACCCGTAGTGAGTATAGTCGGTTCTAGGAACATCAGCATATTAGAAGGCTCTGTAATCGAGGTGACGTGTCAGGTGCGCGCCAAGCCGCCGCCCAGGATACTGTGGCATCGCGAGACTGACACCTTCTTGAATAATACTGTGAGTGGATACCAGAGTGAATATTTATTTCATCATCTGCCTATGATGATGATGAGTTTATTTGTTTATTTACGAGAAACTTCCTTACCAACTTCTTCTTACTTTTTAGATTCTTACCAATTTCCCAATTATTTCCTTGCCACTTCCAGATAAGTGAAGTCAAACCGAACGTGTACCGAAGTGTTTTAAGACTGAACTCTAGCGCGGAAGCCGTCAACGCTACATACTTCTGTTTCGGGGAGAACTCAGAAGGAATTCATCAGGACAGTCTTGTTGTCAATGTTAGGAGGAAAATGACCCTGCGACAAGGGTTTACAGGTAACAATATCTTACGGTTCAAGATCACACACATTTAGGCCCGACTAGCTGCTGCCCGCGGCTTCGCCCGCATGGCTTTTTTAGGGTTCCGTACCCAAAGGGCCCTGTTAGTGAATGCGCCAGACTGTCATCTAACAGAACCAGATGGAGGGAGATCGTGAGGCGAGTTACGACAACACCTGCGATTGGACAAAGCTCATTGTGACCACGACTGCTCTGTCAAGAGCGAAGCGAAGAAGAAGAAGACCCAAAGGGTAAAACGGGACCCTATTACTAAGGCTCCGCTGTACGTCCGTCTGTCACCAGGCCATGAGATACATCACGGTTCATGAGATACATCTCATGAACCGTGATAATTAGACAGTTGAAATTTTCACAGATGATGTATTTTTGTTGCCGCTATAACAACAAATACTAAAAAACAGAATAAAATAAAGATTTAGGGGGCTCAGGCTCGGGGCAAAGAGCAATGGAGCTATTCTTGGAGTTTCCCTACGTGATCGAATCAGAAATTAAGAGATCCGCAGGAGAACCAAGATAACCGACATAGCTCGAAGAATTGCCAAACTTAAGTGGCAATGGGCAGGGCAGAGTCGAATCCCCCCCGGTGGGTTCCCGCATTGTCGAGGCGGGGGGGCTCAGTAGCCGTGGCTTGGAGGGCCACGGTGAAGCTAAGAGGAACCCGAGGAGGGGGCCGCTTGTCAGGGCTTTTGCGGCTAAGCCGACGACGTAGCGGCCGTAGGTTGCGATGCCGCTTTGGCGACATCGCAACTGAGGCGGGCCGCGATGTCGAATGGGCGGCATCGCGGCTGAGTGTGGGAGGCCGCGGCGGGAGAGGAGTGCCGGTATTGCGGTGAGCCGTTCTCCCTACCTTCCGCGGCCTTGACGGGGTCGCCACCGATGAATGGCGGACGCGGTGGGGTCGCAGAGGAAGAGGAGTGTCGGTATTGCGTTGGCCGCTCTCCCTATCCTCTGCGGCCGAAAAGTGGTAGGCGGCGGGGCCACTAACCTGACCCGTCGCGGTGGGACCAGGGGCGCCTGGACGCGGGGTCGTCTGGCGCGAGGTCCCAAGTGGAGGCCAGCAGGCAACGGTGCGGGGGCACCCTTGCCTGTATTGCACAGGCCTCCACCAGTGTCGGACGGGAATGGCCAGGTGTTCCCGGTCATTCCCATATCGCCCCCAGGCTGAGGGGCATGCGGGGCCCGCCAGCTAGGCGGGCATGCGCCGGGAGGGTTGTGGACGTAAAGGCTGTGCCGGTTTCCCATGACCCTCCCATCAAGGCGATGAGGGAACTCCGCTGAGTTTTAGTGGGTATACTGCCATTTTGGCAGGGAGTCCCACATACCTCGTCTCGTCCCCCGACGAGCGGGCATGCGTAATGCATTACTCAGCGTCAAAAAAAAAAAAAAAAAAAAAAAAAAAAAGGGCAGAGTCGAATCCGACCGGGCTGGGCAGTGTTCGGGAAGCTACGCATATCTTCTCGTCCCATATAACGTTTAAAAAAAAAAAAATATACCGCAGTGTCTCAAGACGAAAGTCTTTGACCAGTGCGTGTTGCCAGTGATGACCTGTGGCACTGAAACATGGTCGCTCACAATGGGCCTTATTGGAAGGCTTAGGCTAGGCTTAGGCTAAAAGTCACCCAAAGGGCAATGAAGAGGGCTATGCTGTTTCCCTACGTAATCTAATCAGAAATGAACTGATCCGAAGGAGAACCAAGGTAACCGACGTAGCTCGAAGAATTGCCAAACTTAAGTGGCAATGGGCAGGGCACATTGCTCGCAGAACAGATTGCCGTTGGGGCCGAAAGGTTCTGAAGTGGCGACCGCGTGACGGAAGACGTAGCGTTGGAAGGCCTCCCACAAGGTGGACCGATGACCTTATGAAAGCCGCAGGAATCCGCTGGATGCGGGAAGCACAGAACCGGTCGAGGCGGCGGTGCTTGGGGGAGGCCTATGTCCAGCTGTGGACGTCCTTAGGTTGAAATGATGATGAATAATGATGACTTTACACTTAAATTTTATTTTTATCTGCTGTATATTATATTGCGTCTTGTGTGGTTTTACTTTGTGCTAAATAAATGTATTTTCTTCCTTTCTTTTCTTTAACATACAAACATTTTCCAGACCAATCCATGCAACTGTACTACCAAGTGGAACTACAGTGTGTCGTCGACTCCCATCCCCCGCCGCGCATTATTTGGTACCACAACGGTACTGAACTAGCCACTGGTACCAGCGTGCACATATCTGAAGACAACTCTACGGTGTACTTGAAGAGAATCGACTTTACTGACTTAGGACCTTATGTGTGTGAAGCTGATAATGGATACGAGAATTTGATAGTGAGTGGGAGTATCAGTGTGACTGGATTAGGTAAGATACATATTTTTGTAACTTTGTTACAATACATGTAAATATTAAAGGATTTTTTTCTCATTAACAAACGGTATCGCTTTGCTTACTTTTGAAACGATTAGTCATTTTGTTTTTAACCAGCTGCTACCCGCGGCTTCGTCCGCGTGGCGCTTTCTAAAATAAAAGTAGCTTTAGTTACTCATTATAACATCAGCTATCTGCCAGCGAAAGTCCCGCCAAAGTCAGTCCAGCCGATTTGGATAATAGCCGGAACAAAGAAACAGACAGACAAACAAAACAATTAAAAATTGTTTATTTATTTATTAGTTATTTATTTATTTTACTATGGGTTTGCTCTTGACTCTAGTCTAGGTCCAGACCTAGACCCCACCCAGGTGACAGAGACAAAGTCGACGATGGAGTGAGCTTACCAAGAAGAAGCCTGTTCACTCTCACTTCAACAGACTCAGAACTTTAACAGACGCAGGCAGAGTCGGGTTTTTTTGTCATATGTAACGTATAATCAAACTCAAACTCAAAGCATTTATTTCAAATAAACCAATTACAGGTACTTTTGAATTGTCAAGGGGTCGGTCAGTCAGAAAGATGAAGCTAGTTGCCCAATTCCAAAGCGTAGTAGGTTCCTATGGAGAAGAACGGACAAGAAACTCCATGGACACTCTTTTAAAACAAAATATTGTTACAAAATATGGGTTACATCATTCATGTTGAAATTATACATGTGAGAACAATGTAAGACGTGCACGTTAGAAGCGTCTGTAACAAAAACAATTCAAAAATTAAAATAACCCGTGGCAGCTAAGAGATGAGCAGTCCCAACTGACGGCGCCCGTTCACGAACATGACAAATGGATCAGCACCATTTAGCTCAACCATTTTGAAGGGAACTTAATGATCCAACACACACGCCACCATCAGTGGTAACACTTGCACTACGAAAATCGCCCTTACTGCGCCTTATATGCGTTTGATAGTATAATAATGCGTAAATAAGTATTTTAATTTGTTGCAGCATCCCCAGTATTGTCAAAGGAGCCAGCTACATTAACAGCGCGCGCAGGTCGCTCTACTATAATCACATGTAGGTGAGACTATGTATCGTTGTCACTTATTTTTGTATTATGACATAATACTAGCTGACCCGACAGACTTCGTTCTGTCAAAAGCTATAGTATAAACTCCACTACTCTACTCTACCCTACCCTACACTACCTACCTACCCTACCTACCTACCTACCTACCTACCCTACCCTACCCTACCCTACCCTACCCTACCCTACCCTACCTACCTACCTACCTAAAAATTTAAAAAAATTGATAGTAGCCTATTCTCAGACCTATTGAATATGCATATAAAATTTCATAAAAATCGGTCAAGCCGTTTCGGAGGAGTATGGTAACTTATATATATATAAATATACGAGAATTTTATATATAAGAAGATTATTCGCCCCTCCCTCTCTAAGAGCCTGTGGCGGTATCAACAACGCCACGTGCGAAGTACGCATCAAAGACCTGACGTCACAAATCCTGCATCGCGCTATCAGAGTTTACCGCGGGACTAGCATATATACAACATCCCGACATCAACCGTAGGGCGGTTGCCCACCAGACACAATACCCGTCTGGTCGGAGGAACCTCCCTTTACTATAGAGTATGAGTGAACTTTACACCCTGTTCCTCATACCTCTAAAAGCCCAATCCCTCTCGAAGTGAGGAGGCCTGTGTCCCAACAGTGGGAACATTACAGGCTGATTATGTTATGTATTGGGTCTTCTTGCCATTGGTTCGCCATCCCTGGTCTAGTGGTTGCTGGTGATACTGGGTCTGTTTTCAATTCCCAGTTCGGCCAAAGTAGGATTGTGTTTTTCTATGATAAACTACTCAGTAGTAGCCTGGAGTTATTTCAATCAGACTGTAACCAGTTATACATATGTACATACATTACTAGCCCTTGCACGCGGCTCCGCCCGCGTGGATGCCGTTTATCGCGTGAAAGCTACCACTTAATATCCGCGTAGCTGCCACGTAGTATCCACGTAGCGACCGCGTAGCAGCCACGTAGCTTCGTTCAGCAGCCGCGTAGCTTCCGCGTACCTGCCACATAGTAGCCACATAGCAGCCACGTAGTATCTGCATAGCAACCCGTAGCTATTCGTTTCATTACCGCTTAGCAGCCACGTACGTAGCTGCCGCGTAGGTAGCTGCCGCGTAGTAGTTACCGTGTACCAGCCGCCAGGCTGCTGCGTAGCACCACGTAGCAGCTGCGTAACACCACGTAGCAGCCGCGTAGCAGTAGTTTAATCGTGGAGCAGCCACGTAGCTGCCGCGTAGCAGCCGCTAAATCGTGGAGCAGCCGCGTAGCTACCACGTAGTATCCAAGTAGCTACCGTTAGTATCCACGTAGTTCTCATGTAGCTACCACCTATTATCCACGTAGCTACCACCTAGTATCCACTTAGCAGCCGCGTTGATAACACGTAGTATCCACGTAGCTACCACGCAGTATCCACGTAGCTACCACGTAGCAGGCGCGTAGCTCCCACGTAGTATCCACGTAGCTACCACGTAGTATCCACGTAGCTACCACTAGTATCCATGTAGTTCTCATGAAGCTACCACGTATTATCCACGTAGCAGCCGCGTAGATAACACGTAGTATCACGTAGCTACCGTTAGTATCCACGTAGTTCTCATGTAGGTACCACGTATTATCCACGTAGCTACCAATTAGTATCCACGTAGCTACCACGTAGTTACCACGTAGCTACCACGTAGATAGCACGTAGCTACCACGTAGTAACCACGTAGTTATCACGTGGCTACCACGTAGATAGCACGTAGTTACCACGTAGCTACCACGTAGTTACCACGTAGATAGCACGTAGTTACCACGTAGCTACCACGTAGCTACCACGTAGTTACCACGTAGATAGCACGTAGACAGCACGTAGCTACCACGTAGCTACCTCGTAGCTACCACATAGTTACCACGTAGCTGCCACGTGTTATCCACGTAGCCTCCACGTAGTATCCGCGTAGCTGCGACTTAGTATATCCACGTAGCTACCACGTAGATAGCACGTAGTAACCACGTAGTTACCACGTAGTATCCACGTAGGTACCACGTAGTAACCACGTAGCTGCCACTAAGTAGCTTCAAATTAGTATCCACGTAGCTACCACGTAGTTACCACGTAGTTACCACGTAGATAGCACGTAGTTACCACGTAGCTACCATGTAGTTACCACGTAGATAGCACGTAGTTACCACGTAGATAGCACGTAGACAGCACGTAGCTACCACGTAGTTACCACTAGCTACCACGAAGCTACCACGTAGTTACCACGTACCTACCACGTAGATAGCACGTAGTAACCACGTAGCTACCACATAGTTACCACGTAGCTACCACGTAGTATCCGCGTAGCTGCCACTTAGTATATACACGTAGCTACCACGTAGCAGCCGCGTAGCTGCCACGTCCACGTAGCTACCACGTAGTAGCTACCAATTAGTATCCACATAGCTACCACGTACCTACCACGTAGTAACCACCTAGACACCACGTAGTAACCACGTAGCTACCACGTAGATAGCACGTAGCTACCACGTAGTAACCACCTAGCTACCACGTTGTAACCACGTAGCTACCACGTAGTAACCACCTAGCTACCACGTAGTAACCACGTAGCTACTACGTAGTTACCACGTAGCTACCACGTAGATAGCACGTAGTTACCACATAGTATCCACGTGGGTACCACGTATTATCCACGTAGCTGCCACTTAGTATATCCACGTATCTACCACGTAGCAGCCGCGTAGCTGCCACGTCCACGTAGCTACCACGTAGTAGCTACCAATTAGTATCCACGTAGCTACCACGTAGTTACCACGTAGTTACCTCGTAGCCAACAAGTATTATTCACATAGCTACCACGTAGCAGCCGCGTAGCTGCCACGTCCACGTAGCTATCACGTAGTAGCTACCAATTAGTATCCACGTAGCTACCACGTAGTTACCGCGTAGTATCCACGTGGGTACCACGTATTATCCACGTAGCTGCCACTTAGAATATCCACGTATCTACCACGTAGCAGCCGCGTAGCTGCCACGTCCACGTAGCTACCACGTAGTAGCTACCAATTAGGGTCCACGTAGCTACCACGTAGTTACCACGTAGATAGCACGTAGACAGCACGTAGCTACCACGTAGTTACCACGTAGCTGCCACGTAGATAGCACGTAGTTACCACGTAGCTACCACGTAGTTACCACGTAGCTACCACGTAGTTACCACGTAGTTACCACGTAGTTACCACGTAGTCCACGTAGCTACCACGTAGCTACCACGTAGATAGCACGTAGTTACCACGTAGTATCCACGTAGGTACCACGTATTATCCAAGTAGCTGGCACTTAGTATGCACGTAGCAGCCGCGTAAATAACACGAAGTATCCACGTAGCTACCACGTAGTAACCACGTAGCTACCACTTAGTATCCACGTAGTTACCGCTAGTATCCACGTAATTCTCATGTAGCTACCACGTATTATCCACGTAGCCTCCACGTAGTATCCGCGTAGCTGCCACTTAGTATGCACGTAGCAGCCGCGTAGATAACACGTAGTATCACGTAGCTACCGTTAGTATCCACGTAGTTCTCATGTAGGTACGACGTATTATCCACGTAACTGCCACTTAGTGTCCACGTAGCAGCCGCGTAGATAACACGTAGGTAGTATCCACGTAGCTACCACTTAGTATCCACGTAGCTACCACGTAGTATCCCCGTAGCTACCGCTAGTATTCATGTAGTTCTCATGAAGCTACCACTTATTATCCTCGTAGCTATCACGTAATTACCACGTAGTTACCTTGTAGATAGCACGTAGATAACACGTAGCTACCACGTAGATAGCACGAAGCTACCACGTAGATAGCACGTAGTAACCACGTAGTTACCACGTAGCTACGAAGTAGTATCCGCGTAACTGCCACTTAGTATATCCACGTAGCTACCGCTAGTATCCACGTAGTTCTCATGTAGCTACCACGTATTATCCACGTAGCTACCACGTAGCTACCACGTAGCAGCCGCGTAGATAATACGTGGTATCTACGTAGTTACCACGTAGTATCCACGTAGCTATCGCTAGTATCCACGTAGTTCTCATGTAGCTACCAAGTAGTATCCACGTAGTTCTCATGAAGCTACCACGTATTATCCACGTAGCTACTACGTAACAGCCGCGTAGATAACACGTGGTATCTACGTAGTTACCACGTAGCATCCACGTAGCTATCGGTAGTATCCACGTAGCTACCACGATTGGAAAACTGATTCAATGGCTACATAAAAATAACTTGTCTATGAATCTAAAAAAGTACGTTTACATTATCAACTTTTTCTTAACAGTCCTTAAGTTTACTACTTAAGCTTCATGTAACCCGTACATCCCTAGTGCGTTGAAAAAGCGCACTGTTGGATTCTACAGACGTTGCGTTAAAAATGTGCCCGTGCGCACGTAGGCTAGTGGCACAATGCGCTAAAATTTAAAATTTCTAATTTTCAATATATAAAATATTATTTCTTTCAGTATCCTCCAAGGCAACCCAGATCCGACAATATCATGGCTGTACAAACACGGCTCTGCTAAAGACTTCACTTCTCTCCCTAAAGGCGTAATAACAAATGATAAGGAGCTGAGTATATCTGATACGACAGAAGACCATGTCGGTGTCTACCGCTGTGTAGCTCTGAATGTGATCGGGAAAGACCAATATGATGTCAGTTTGGTGGTTCAATGTAAGTACAAATGTTTTTATGTAGGACTTTTTCAAAATGTAAAACTCGTGTACGACTTGTCGTTTTACTATATTTGGTGTATTTGTTGAATATACTTATCTATTTCATTTTTAGGGTTCCGTACCAGTTAAGGAAAAAACGGGGCCCTTATAGGATCACTCGTGTGTCTGTCTGTCATCAGTTTTTTAATACTAACAAAACTACATTTATTTTACATAGTGTGTACATTTTCAAAATGTGTATTTGTTTTAATAATACGAAGGAAATACCTAAATTTGCCAGAGCGACCACGCTTCCCCTTACATCATTATTAGCGCTAGAAGCTGAGTGCTCTTATGAGCCGTTTGAGAATAGGGATGATGACAAAAAAAAAAAACTTTTGTCCGTCATGAAGATTATTAAAAAATATTGGACACGTATTTTTTCTTTTTTTTCCGTAATCAAAACATTACGGCGATACATTTAGTTCAAATGTGGCATGACGTCACTTCACACTAGATTTTTATACTGAGCTGTGACGTAACGAGCCCCCACTCCCCAAGTTTAATGTGTTTTATCTAAGTCATTTTTTATTAATATGATAAAGCAAAAAATACGTGTTTAATATTTTTTTATTATCTGATTGACGGACTAAACAGTTTTTCTTTTTTTTTACCCAGGCATCATCCCTATTGCTTTAACTGACGCAAGTTATTATTAAAAATATCATTTGTGACCAAAGATTTAGTAAACGACCAGGCATAGAGATGATCATTACTTGAGCATTAGCTTGAAAGAAAACACAGTACCCTACCAACTGTAAAAAAAAAAATACCTACATTATTTTCAGATCCGCCACGTTTTGAGAAATCTGCATTAGGAGATGAGAAACCTCGACAAATAAAGCTAGGAGAGACAGTAACGTTCTCCTGCGAAGCGGCTGGTTTGCCGCCGCCAATAACAGTGTGGACTAAAGATACCCACCCGCTTGTATTTACTGATAACTTGTAAGTTAACTGTATTCTCAATAACCTTTTTGTAATAGGCTTTTGATCTTTCGATAGGCATTTGCTTTTTTTTTTTTTCTATCTAGGGCATCTCAGAGTGTAACCACTAAGGTTCCGACTCTTTAACCGGACTTTCCTGTGGTTGCCTTAAGCTCCTAACGAAACTTAATGCCTCCAGCCAGGGCGTAAAAAACTATAAACTAAACGACTGCTGCTCGCTAAGGGCACCCCCTGTGGGGTACGAACCTCGGCTTAGGGCAGCTGAGTCGGAGGGAGGGTGGCAAGGGACCGACGGTGGCTGGATAAAATCAGTGTTTTGATTATTATCGTGGGGGGTTTGGATTACATGCTGCTCAGCTAAAACGCGTGCTGGCGCTTCACTTACAGTCAAGGGTCGGGGAGGACTATTCGTTAGTCGGGGATTTCGCGCGGGGCCTCGGCGGCGAGGTCGGAATGACGATCGTGTATTGTGTGCTCTTATTTTGCGAACTGTACTAGTTTCCCTACGACTCTCCTGGAGGAGAGTAGTGGGGTCGTCTGGGTCGGTCAGTGCATGCCTTGGACGGCGGGTCGAACTAATTTTAGAGGGGACATAACTTGCGGCCTTCACAACTAGAGCGTTGCGATGAGTGGCTGCTGAATCGAAGAAGCGCAGGCATTTGCGTCTCAACAACACTTTATATATCCTTGGTATCAATCTATCTGTGGGTAAAGAAAGAAAGTGTAAGTATACCTACTGTGTACGTGTTTATTAGGTGTTGTGAGTCATGTAAATAAAACAACCGTTTTCAGCGAGCGCTAGAACATAACTAATTGTATCATTATTTATTTCATTATTATAATATTTGACCTACATACAAACGATTGTTGACGATGCACCACAAAAGATACAAAAAGCAAAAAAGCAGCATTTAACAAAATTTATATATTTATTCAATGAAAAAAAAAAAAAAAGACCTGTGCGACGCTAAAAAGGCTCCTATCTCAGCATAATGCAGCGATATTAAAAAAATCTAAACCGCAGCGCTGGTATTCGTATAGGACCCACTGTGATGCCACGGACATACATAAATTCCTCTAGGGGAATAAAAAATAAATAAAACAATAATTTATCTATACAAAGAAATAAAATTGATTTGCAATGCCAAATTAAAAGCTTTTTACTAAATGCATATGAAACGGTACTTGACAGTTTTTTTAATTTTAATAATTGGTTATTTGTTATGTTTTTTCTGGCTAATCTCCGAAACGGCTAGACCGATGTTGACGGGACTTTCACTGGCAGATAGTTGATGTTATAAGGAGTAACTTAGGCTACTTTTATTTTAGAAAAAACCACGCGGGCGAAGCCGCGGGCAGCAGCTAGTAATAAATAAAAAAATAAAGAAGAAGATTCGCTATAAACAGTTTTGTTATTCGGAAATCAGTAACCAATAGTTGTAAATGTAATAGTTTACCTCTTTTCTCGAAATCGAGTTTTATGACTCTTTACCTATTGTCCTCTTTCTTACTCTGTGTTCATTTTATTTCATCTCAAAACATCTTTTTGAGAACATTGTGTACCCAATTAGGTAAGTAATTTTCTCAAGATTTTTAAGTAGTTTTTAATTAGTAATACATATGAATTTTGCACAGAATTCTGACGAATACCGGCGAGTTAGTAATAAAGAAGGCGACGCCATACGACTCCGGGACCTACACATGCAACGCAACAAGCACGATGGGTTCCACACACAAAAACTTTACACTGATCGTATACGGTAAATAAAAACTTAGTACCATAGTGGCGCAACCATGGTCGCGCTGCCAAAAACTGAATAGAGTTTAACCCTGCGTCCCATTTAAAAGCGATCGCTGCGCGAATACGCGATCGTCGCGATCATAATGTCACTTTTTATTCGGAAAACGCCCTGTGTCGGCGCGACCACGCATTCAGATTCACCGAACGAAAAGTGACACGAGCGCGATAATCGCGTATTCGCGCGAGGAGCGCTTTTAAATAGGACGCGGCCTTATGGTGGATTTCTATCTCACCAGGCGTCCGATTGGTTGCGCAACCTACCAAGAAAGCTGATCTGCAGAATTCTTAAAGAGTTCAAAATTCCGCTTCAGAAGTAGGTCCTTAAACCAACAGGCACACACAGTCGTGTGTTAGCATAAAATATAATTATAAATTTTTGACGTGACAACGTCTAATAAATCGATGAACGCCGGCTGCATGCACGAAAAAGGATGACTCTTTGTCCCGTTACGTTAATTGTCCCGTTACGCTCATTGTCCCGTTACGCTCATTGTACGCTTGCGTCGCATCAATGTTTTGTTATGACGTTGTCACATTAAACTATCGTCCGTAAACCAACTTTACAGACAACCAATTTTTTTTTTTAATTCACACATAGCCATAAATTAACTTAGAGATTATAGAAACTCACCAATAATTTTCAGATCCGCCCACAATATCAGCAATCACCTCTGATCCTATTGAAGTGTTAGAAGGACAGAGAGTAGAACTGCCGTGTTCTGCCCAAGGAGTACCATTACCTATAGTGGAATGGACACAAAATGGAGAACCTATCACCGGCCATAGGAAGTATGTTGACGAGGATGGATTGAGGTAAGATCATTAAAAAAAATATATATAACTAACTGCAGCGCCCCGCAATTTCACGCGCATGGCCCAAAGAAATTACTTTCTAGCATAAAAATGTAACTCAGGAATAGTGTAGCTTTCTAACTGTTTAGGAATGTATACTGTAATCGGATCTATATATATATATATATATATATATTTTTTTTACGCATATCGTATATCAACTCCGTCGTATCCTAAACAATTGCACTTTCACAAAACGTGAGCCATGAATTTGAACAAACCCTTCGCATCGTCGCCATTGGGTTGGGATTAACGGATCTATATTTCTAGAGATAATCTATTACAAACATACATACAACTTTACATTTATAGACTTACTAGCTTTTGCCCGCGGCTCCGCCAGCGTGGATGTCGGTCGCGTAAAAAAGTAGCCTATGTCCTTCTCCATATCCCAGGCTATATCTCTGCCAAATTTCATGACGGTCGGTTCAGCGGTTTAGGCGTGAAAACGTAACATACAGACAGACAGACAGACAGGGCCTCAAGTCTGCTATTACAATAGTGTCAGAATGGTGTCGCCATTGTGAGTATTTGACAGTGTTTGTATGGCAAATCTGTCAAAAACTCACAATGAAGAGACCATTCTGACACTATTGTAATAGCAGACTTGAGGCCCAGACCGACAGACAGACAGAGTTACCTTCACATTTATAATATTAGTATGGATTACGAACGGAATTAAGCAAGATAGCGCAGTGCGAGTTGAAATTGATTTTAAACAAGTGAAATGGAGTCCAAGGTTCTTTGGAGATGGCAATGTTCTGTTCTATTCTTTCATTTTAATTATTATGTGTCATGAATGATGCATTCAATACAATTACTTTACATGGTACTACACACCTTGTTACTTGGGAATACGATACCACTTGGTAAGACTGGTTCATCAGACTTTCGGGCTTCTGACGACCCGTAACGACTGGCAAAGATCCACAAATGACAGCCAGGACCACCGGCTTAGCGTGCTTTCCGAGGCACGAAGTGGTCTTGGTATGTAAAGAAGGTCACCCATCCACGAACCAACCGTAGCAAGCGAAGCTTAACCTGATCGGTCGACCCCTGCGGCTGTTACTAATTAGCTACAAGCCCCCCAATGATGCATAAACAAGTCAAATAAAGGTTTTTTTTTTTCAGATTTATTGCAAACCTGACTGATTTTGGACAATACGTGTGCACAGCTAAAAACATATACGGAAACACATCCGTTACCTACATGCTACATATTTGGGGTAAGTAAATAATGTATTATTCTCTTCATGTTTGATATGAGTATGTCACATACTTATAAGATAGAGGGATGGATTGTGTGAAATATGTCTTGGAAGGAAGTAACCCATCTGAGGAACAGGCACCTTCTGGGCATGCTCGTTTCATCGCTGATCTCATCCATAACTCTCCATCAGGTGAGATCGTAGTCAAGAGCAGGAACATTTGGCTATAAAAAAAAACCGGGTATGGCTGTGTCGTGGACACTGCTGTGTGTTTTACGTGAATACGAGTACGTCTAAAGATGTACTGGCGCCATCGTTGATCCGCTCGGATTATTTAATTATTTTACGTTCCCAGCACCGCTTCACTACTGACGATTAAAACTCAAACGAACGTTGCAGCTTCTCCGAGACAAAATTTATACTTAACGGAAATTATGTGACGCAATGAAATGACTTCAAAATGGCAGCGCTTCCTCCTCCGCCGCGCGCGATGCGACACAGTCCTCTCTCAACCTAACGAATTCTTTGATCCTTTAGCTATCGAGTGGTTTAAATAAATTTTCGATGTAGATGATAGATATGTGGCTCCAACACCAAACTGTATCCCCCAATTTTGTTATCATCAGTTTTCTGAATTGCTTCCCATTATAGAAGCAAATTTAAAGACGTATTCACGTCAAAACTGAGATGATGGTATAATAAAAATATAAGGAAGCTACGCTACCTCTTAGATAAATGATTGGTCTCGCTGCAGTCGAGTGCAGCGAGACCAATCATCTATCTAAGTGCTACCCCAAATAAATTATAATAATGACAGGTGGATGATGGTGCTGACCATCGATTGCTTTTAAGCGATAAGCGAAAATGATGTAAGGCTATTGCCTTACATCTGGTTTTTCGGACGAAATAACAAAGTGTCAAAATCATGTCAGTCATTCGTCAGATCCGATTGACTTTAATAATTCAGTCAACCAATCACAGCAGTAGACAAGCGCTGCACAATCTGTTAGCTCATCATTTTGTTGATTTTCCTTCCAGGAACCTGTTTAATCGGATAGCAATTATACTGACTCATCGTCTGCCTAACCTTTTCCTAAGTATGTTGAGGTCAGCTTCCAGTCTAACCGGATGAAGCTGAATACCAGTATTTTACATGGAGTGACTGCCCATCTGACCTCCACAACCCAACTGGGTAATACGATACCCCTAAAGCACCTATACTGACAGTCCCGTATTATTTTCAGTACCACCATACATAGCACCTCCGTTACAAAACTTGAAGGAGATTCTACTTGGTTCCAACGTTTCGTTACAATGTGACGTCATCGGGTTCCCGATACCGAGCATACAGTGGCAGTTCGAAGGCGATCTACTGACGGAAAATACTACAGATTTGAGGTAAGGAAAAATAACCGTAAAAAAAAAGTCAGAATTCGGAAGTCTTTATTTCAATGATACTTCAATGCGTGGCCGATTATTACAAGTTGTATACAGGGTGGCAGGGACATTGACGCGCAACCTGGAGCCCAATTCTGCTATTTTTATAAATTCTTCACTCCAACACGATCCCATTGTCATTTTGCTAAAAGTTCGTAATCTGCTAAATTCATAATGGTCGATCATTGGTCGGTCAATGGTCTCGTAATAGAATTGTATTACAATGGCATTTTGAACATTTATTCATGCCAGATTTCATTTATATATATTTTTACATATTATCTATTAGTGTTATAAGCAATCTGAAGCAGTAGGAAGTTGGAAGTTTAGTAGAAAATTTCATTTGTCATTATGTACGAGATTACCAATTCTTTTGTAGACCTAGTAGTGTAGATTTGTTGGCACTTTTCTATTTTGTTAAGTACCTGGTAATTGTTGAAAGGCCTACACTGTCCTCCCATACCTATTCACTATCACTGTTATTTGATAATATTGTAAAGTTTTGACGTTCAAAAGTGCATCTTCGTGCCTATTTGAAATAAATTATTTGACTTTGACTTTGAAAGCCAATCATTTTTTAAAGAGTAACCGTGGAGTTTCGTGCCGGCTCTTCTCCATAGGAAACGACTAATTGGAACCGTGCACCTAGCTTCTGACGTTTCATAAGTGCCCATGTAGGTTTATGTGAAATATTTTTATTTTTTATTTTTTTCAATGGAGTGTTAGTGGCTGACCATTGGAAAGTCATAATGACGCCATTATATTAGTAGATTACCAAACTTGTCAAAATCAACAATTTATTATGAAATCAACGATAGACCATTCTGACACTATTGTAACAGTAGACTTGAGGCCACACTTAAGGGTACATGCATGATTGTGGATTTTTTGTGGCTTATTAAAAAAAAAAATGCTGTTCCATAAATTTTGACAGCGTGGGTATGACACACTTTTGTAAGAAACAGCAGATTTTTTTTTAATAACCGACGACAAATTTAAACGCAGGAGGGTCCAGAACCATGTACTGAATCCATGTTAACTGGTTGTGCGTCGATATCCCTGCCACCTTGTATAAAGTGCACATCATGTTTTGGAGGATTTATGACAAGGCGATGTCGCGGGAACCAACGAGTGTTGTAATAAGTCCAGATTTTTTCCCTGAATGAGCTCACTCTAATTGTTCTAGTTTCAATGACATCGGTAATATCTACATATCCAACGCGAGTTCAAAGCACGAAGGATTATATGTCTGCATCGCAGAGAACAATGGAGGGGTGGCCGAACAAACTACTTACATCAAAGTTTATGGTAATGTATTAAGTATTAAATTACAATACGCCTGTATTCCCCGAAGGGCTCTACAGTACACCCACATTTCGCCAGTTAGGTTGAAGTTCCATGTAATAAGGGCGAGCCAATTGCCATCAGCGGCGTGGTACGGCACGGTTGGCGCAGTGGTTAAGCGATTGACTGCTTCGTTGCGTGTCGCGGGTTCGATTCCCGCACGGAACAAATATTTGTATGACCTACAATTAGTTGTTTCGGGTCTGGCTGTTTGTGTATGTGAGATTATGAGGGAAAAAAAAACATTTTGTGCCAGAACTGAAAATGACCTGAAAATGCCCACATTTATTGGCATAGAAAAATTTATAAACATTTGTTATGGAGAGACACTCCAACTCCAAACGCAGTCAAATTCGCTATATTAGCATACAGATTCGCGGGGTATAATTAAAACTTCAGAGATTCACAAAAAATTCACATCGCGTTTTTTCATATTATGCTGCATTGTTAAAATAATTCTCTTTTTCAGAGCCTCCAAACATCTTAGTAGACAACTACACTGGGCCGTACTTGGCCACTAATATGGATACAGTGCTCACGATCGCCTGCCGAGCTACAGGCAAACCTAAACCTTATGTCGTATGGTCTAACGACGAGTTTTATCTGAATAACGGTATGAACACTAACTTTTTAATACTGTATCTAAATTATGAAATAGTATAGATACTAATAATTTTACTCCCAATTGCAACTGCAAGTATAAGACCATATTTTAAGACCATAGACTGTGATCTTATAGGTTTCCTGTAATCTATAAGTAGGTATTATCTATTACTATTTTTTTTTCTTCAAAATTTTAGATTTAGTAGTTTCGGAGATAAGGATCAATTTTCATCTATTTTTTTTAAATAACTTTAAAACTATTTATTTTAAAATGATTAAAATACAAATTTAGACCCTCACAGTAAGCCCTTTCATTTAATATGTCACACGGTAAAGTTAACAAAACTTTTTAATTTTTTCCTATATACCTCCCAAAAGTGACCCAAAATTAATAGTCAAAATTCATTTATTTACGTTACACGTCCATGTTTGGGTCACAGAGTCAGAAATTCACATGAGTACCAAATTTCAACATAATCGGATTAGATTCGGAGCAAATTGACTATGACAGACGGACAGACAGACAAACAAGACAGACACACGAGTGATCGGACGTAGGGAACCCTAAAAACAATTGAGTTTTCTTATTGACCCTCTTATAAGAGAACTTTACAGCATACTGGTAGCACTACATTACATATTATTAATATGATCAGAACGTTTCTCTACTCCCATTTCCCTACATGATTAATGGCGTAATTTTTACATTTTCATCATAAACTGGATTTCGATTACCTTGTATTACCCGATTCCGGGTAAAACCAAAGTAGTTTAGATACCCGAATTGGGACAAACAACTAATTGAGATTATTCTATAGGCCTCCAAAGAAAAATTATAATAAATATAACATTTCAGATCCTCGCTACGCCATTGACGTCGACGGTACGTTAAGTATAAAGTCTCCTTCTGAGGACATGAGCGGCAACTACACATGTACCGTAAAGAACTCAGTGGGGGCAGTCAATAAGACGGTGCCTGTAGAAATATACTGTAAGTAAAGTATTAACACGTTCCGGGATACTCCCTCGAGAGGCGGGATCTGTTTTTTCATCAAAATGTACACACGAATCTTCCATACATTTCGACTTAACGTCTGATCATCATCATCATTACAGCCGAAAGACGTCCACTGCTGGAAATAAGCCTCCCCCAATTGGGGGGAGTTTGCCATAATCGCCACGCTTGGCAGGCGGGTTGGCGATCGCAGTATGGTGTTAAAAATGCAGAAAGAACGCTGCTGCCCGTTCTCTAGTAAGTCCCTTAGTCGACTTTTACGACACCCACGGGAGGAAATAGGGTGGTGCTATTCTTTACGTCCGGCACCACACAATACGTCTGATGACGTTGTGTAAAATCGTACACATTTTATTTTGACGTCACACCAGTTCTCGACGTTCACAGGCGGGCTAAGGCAAGGGGAATGTATACGCACACACCCGCCGTGGAACGTTGTGTCACAACGTACTGCACGCTTACATGCGTGCGCAGGGACCATAGTGGTGACTTGTAAAATATATCCCAGGTGACAGCATAAGGCTAAGATATCTCGCACTATGATACATATCGTCGCCTTAGTAATGAAGGGAGCTATTCCACACTAAACTGGTTCCAAGATAATGATAAATCAAAAATTCACCACTTGATTTTTTGTTCCTAGTTTCATTTAACTCCTTTCACGTCTGAATGAAAAACCAAACCTCTAGTTGAGCTATCACTTAGATCTCTTCACCACTAGAATCTCCGTCTAACGACGAGTATGGTGGTGTTCATAACTCGATTCGGTCAAAAGTGTGGCTTCGCTCTCTTCACCACTAAGCTGACAATATGTTAATAAAACAAACAATGAAAAAATTTCAATGTTTATGTTGTTGTTAATGAAACTTCCATGGTCGGCGCCCGGTTGTCGAAGTAGTAATGTAGGCTTTCATTGAGGCTCAAAGACAAACGTCGACAGGCGTTGTTCCGCATTTCATAAGAATACAAAAATAAATATATAATAAATAATATGTTAATTTCGTTTCCCAGCCATCCCGACTCATACGCAATCAGAAGAGAGTTTGACCTCAGTGACGCTGCTTGAAGGGACGAACGCGACCGTCGAGTGTCCCGTACGCGGCGCGCAAACACTCAAATGGTATAAGGTTCGATGTTACACTATGAAATTACAAAGCATTTAAATTCAATAAAAAAAACAAGTAGTGACTGTATAAGTTTTTAAACCGTCATGGTCACTAATATATTATTAACATAAGCGGGATATTTACCATGTTTATTCATTGTTCTGAGTTTCCGATATTTCGGCGCTGTTGCAAGCACCATGATCACGGATAAACTGAAGTCACTGCGGGTGGGTGTTTATGAGCAGACAAAACGGTCTACCCTCTTTCTTGTTCGTTTTTTGCACTCAGTACCGCTACCACTGTCACTCGCAACTCGATTCTGTTCCAGACACACGAAACTCACTGTGTCCGCTCGCGAACTTTTTTCGGCACTTCTTCGGTTTTTACACAGCTGAACCACTGGATTCCAGGCTCTCGACAGTTGAAACCCATCATCCCGGTTGAAGTTCCTATATTTGGTAATCTCAATAGCTTCTCTAACCAGTCTAGGAATATAGTGGCGTTCTGTCGAGATGACCTGAGGGTTATGTAACTCAATCCAGTGGTTCAATGAATAAACATGGTAAATATCCCGCTTATGTTAATAATAATAAGTAGTGACTGTGTTAAATAAAATACTTAAATTAAAATTACTGAGTAAACAAAGTAATTTTAACATAACATCGGGCATGACTGCCTTGTTGGTATAATTGACACAAGCACGACTTTTGAGCGTAACAGTCTGGGTTCGACCCCCGAGACAGGCAAAGTGTAAGAAGGCATGAATGTGAGCGAATAGGAATAGGCTCCCTTTTTACCCGACTGCGCCAAAAAGAGGTTTATTCATGAAACTTTTTGTCCTACATCAATATTGCAGTCGTAATGTTAGATACCTCAAAAACCTAAGACAAAAGAAGATCACTATAACGTACACCAAAATACTTCTACCGAACCTTTTCATAGAGTCTTATTTACTTTTTCCAGAACGCCAAACTTATATCTTCAGGACCCCTTCACCTGTCAAACGTATCTCGAGCAAATGCATCCACATACGCTTGCGTAGTGACCAACGCTGTCGGCTCCGCATACTCTAAAGTGCAAGTCATAGTAGAATGGCCGCCGTCTTTTGTGGGAAATGAGTCTACCTTGATAGAGGTCGTGAGGGGAGACGACTGGTACTTTGACTGTGCTGTGGACGCGAAACCTAGAGGAAAGGTTAGTATACTCTAAATCATTATCTGGTTAGCCTATTTCCAATTATGTTGGGTCGGGTTCCAGCCAGTCTAACCGGGTGCAGATGAATACCACTATTTTACATGGACCGACTGCCTATCTGACCTCCACAACCGAGTTACTAGGTAACCCCATGGCTTAGTATACTCTAACTCAGGGGCGACGGACTCGGGGACATCCGTCACCCGCCATACATCGGACCCGAGGTGGCGGCGCGTAGTGTTCCACAAGCGCCCCTCTTAGACGTCGCAGGGGGAGTCAAACCAGTCGGGAGTTGCGGAAGGATGTTCATTCCCGCGACACCTGGCATATTTGTGAGATGGAACACCGGGCTGGTTTTTAGTCAGTAAGAGTCTGACAGACGCCTTCGCCCGCCCCAGGGCGGAGGAAATCCATGAGGATTTTCCACCACGGAAAACAAAGTCTCTAACTGAAGTACAAATTAGCTATATTAGCTTTTGCCCACGGCTTCGCTCTCGTGCGGGTGATTTTTCCAGGATTGTAGCCTATTTCACGGCCTATAAAGTCTCTAAGTAAAAAATCACGTCGATCCAATGCTCCCTAGAAGTCTAGAACACACTTTCGAATTTGGAATTATATTAGTAGTGTTGGCGCCACTGCTCGCCAACTTGACGCTGTCAATGTCATCGATGTCAAGCGTCATCCAAACGTCAAGAGAACCGCGAGTGCTGGCCGGTCTTTCCGCTCTATTCACACTGAAGACTCAATGACATGATGTTCAGACTGAATGACATGCGGTTCAGACTGAATGACATGCGTTACCGTGCCACCATTTTCGCAGTATTTTCTTATAACTATTGTAAAATACAAACAACCAAAAGAGTACGTTATTCAGCTCCCAAACAGTAGGATGGCCGCCTAATTTTGTAGGGAACGAGTCTTCACTAGTGCTGGTCTTGAGAGAAGACGTCTGGTACACATGAGCTTCAAACTTTATGGCGGTTCTGAAGTTGGCTACTCGCTGCGCAGTACCGCACCCTTCACCCCGCGGTCACATGTATTTGTTACTGCGCAGCTACTCGCCTCGTGTTCAGAGCCGTCATAAAATTTGCATCGGACTACATTACGAGTATAAGAAGTCCCATGTAATAGGAGCCTATTTCTATAAATCGGGATTTAGATTGAGAATAACGACAGATGGCAGTGCAGTGCTATTGAATTCCATCATCTGCTAGTCTTATCCCAACTATGTTGGGGTCGGTTTCCATTCTAACCGGATGCAGTTGAACACTAGTACTCAATTACTGTACATAATGTGTCAATTACCACTTTGAACTTGACCTTGGCACTTGCGACTATGTTAACTTTTAACACTGTAGTACCTATCTAACAAAAAGTGTCACTCACTAAAATTTCCACGCTCCCATCGACACTGACCCCCTCCATTGCTAAAGGCCACAATGTCCTTGAACTTGGGACCTGCGACTATGTTCACTCTATACACGATGTACGTTGCTCCTGCCTTGTTGACGACGTCACAGCGATACAAGCCTTCTGATTGGCTGGATACGTTGGTACTTGATAGATTGTGCTGTGGACGTGAAACGTGGGGGGAAGATTAGTATTTAAGTATGTTAGTATTTATTTAAAATCTAGACCAACGAGGCAGTTACTCGTTGGTCTAGAAGTCGCAGAGTTCGATTCACTGGTCGGGTAAATTTGATTGGGTTTATCCTTCTGGATTTTTTCAGTAGTAGCTGGAGTCTTGATTTGTGTCATTTAAATGCACATCTCCATAATACAAGAAACTTTAAAATAACTTGCGGAATGTGCAGTACGCCTCTGCCTAGCCCTTTGTGGAATCTGTTATGGATTTAACAAAACATTCGATTCTTATCATCTTAGCTTTATCCTAAACATGATTCTGTAGGTATATTTATTCAATCAAAATGTACTTTTTCAGACGAAATGGGTGTTCAACTCCAAGCCTTTAGTATTTGAAGACGCAGACCGTTTGAAGCTCATCAATATACAGCCGCATAATGCGGGCTCATACAAATGTATCGCCAGCAATAAACATGGCACTGTCGTGAAGCAGTTTACAGTGAACGTCTTAGGTAAGTTTTTCTTTAAATAACGGTACGAACCAAATGATGGTCATGCATAGCTTTATAGTACAATAGCCCGATGCCCGTGGTAAAAATTAAAGATAGTCAGCAAGTTGGTAAGCGTATAATACAAAGGATTACTCATTAACGGATTCTCGTGGCTTCCGAGTGGATTAATTGATCTAGAAGCTAGGTAAAACCCCATAATTGGAAACTAGATCGGGATCAATAACCCTGCTGACAAATCACATGTACTTAAGCAAACGTTGTGATTGGTCAACTACAGGAACCAATCACAGATTTGCTTGAATAAGGCCTTGTTACAAATCCATTCTGCTTAGAAAAAAGTTTCCCGAAAACACGCAACGATTTCAGAAACTGGATGTTAGGTGCTCTTGGTGCAGTCAATAGGACATAGACATAGATGAAGGTTCTATGAAATGATACTTATTTGTTTGTATAATTTGCAAAAATAAACAACCGACTTCCAAAAAAAAAACACTACAAAATGAAAAAAATATTAAATTTATTGAAGTCGGTTGTTTTTTTTTTTTTATTGTAAAAAACTCTTTATTTTTCAATTTTTAGTTATGGTACCTAGGTACTCCACACCAATTCGTATACCACTACTTGCTTAGATGTAAACAACAGTGACAGGATAATAAGATACTTAAAAACAAACCAAGCAAAGTTAATAAAATTTATACGGGACCACCGCGCATGCTTAATTTTCAAAATCTGTCTACGTTTTAAAAAAATACGTACAGACGAACATTATAACCTCCTCCTTTTTTGAAGTCGCTTAAAGGTCGTAGCACACGTATCAAATCGGAAAGGGATCGTCACCGTATCAACTCGAGCTGTTCAGTATTATTTGTATGAAACTCCCTACTACAACGCACACTAATCGGAATCGTAACGTAATCGCCTCGCCTCGGGACAAGCTCACAACCGCGGTGCCGTGCGTGGTTGACTTGCAGTTCCCGCGCTTACGATTCTCCGTAGCCTAGCTTACGGCTCTCCGTACCATAGCTTACGTCTCTTCGTCCACGCCCCTCCCGCGCACAGTGGATTATCCCCGTACAAGAGGTGTGACATAGAATCAATGACTAGCCGTCAACCAGCGGTCTGCGAGCCGTAAGCGCGGCGTCGCCTAGCCGTACCCGAGTCGACGTATCGGAGCTTCTGATCCGCTTTGGTTACGTGCTTACGTAAGGTTGACGACTGTTTGACGGCGACGCGGAAGGCGATACAGTTACGATCCCTTTCAGATTTGATAAATGTGCTACGACCTTAAATAGTAGTCATCTTTCCTTTATTTTTTTCAGTGCCACCATTCATTTCCGAGTTCGATATGATGGACGTTCAACTAAAGGAAGGTGTGAATGCAACATTAGAATGCAACGCCAAAGGAGCCCCTGCGCCGAATCCTACATGGACTTACAAGTATGGATACTTTAATCTATTTTGTCAAAAGCTTTAAACAGTCGATGGATATCTCAATAAAAGCCCGTAGCTTTATAGTCAAACCTGCTTCAATGGTCTAGCTAGAACTTCTAGCTACTTCAAGTACTACACAACCAGCGTGCAGCGCTCGTTGACCCCAAAAAATGATTATATCAAACACGATTGCGGAGTTTCGCTAGCTAAAATTTGACCCTGTTTATTTAAAATACATAAATTATTTGCAGTAACACAAACTGGTATCAACAGAACTCCAGTCTATCAAGTACCGACATAACCAGCCAATCAGAAGGCTTGTACCGCTGTGACGCCGTCAACAAAGCAGGGGCAACGCATATAGTGTATAGAGTGAATATACTCGCAGGACCCAAGGTCAAGGACATTGTGGCCTTTAGCAATGGAGAGGGGGTCACTGTCGATGGGAACGTGGAAATTGTAGTGAGTGACACTTTCTGTTAGATAGTTACTACAGTGTTAAAAATTAACATAGTCGCAGGTCCCAAGGTCAAGGTCAAAGTTGAATAACAGTACCATAAAATATAAATATAGTCAACCGCACGTTCATAGTAACAATGTGACATTGACAGTGCTTTTATTTTGTAGTAGTAAGGGCAGTTTGTAATGTACTTTCTCACCACGAGGCAAGTCGATGATATAAACTCCTGCCTACCTCTTTTTACAGGCGTGATGTTCTTTTAAATTACAACATTTCGGTTTAAAAAATATTTTTTCTCAAAAGAACATACATACCTATCACTTAATTATGAGAAACATAACAAAATATCTTAAGTAATAAAAATAATTATTGTCGTTCGATCTATGGCCCCTATTACACTATCAATATTATCATGATCCTGGATATCGTGATATTATCATCAGTAAAATTATCGATGTAGTAATCATAATTTGACATCAATACCATCAATATTTCATCAATACTAGATCACGATATCGAGTATCGCGTGATAATACTAATAGTGTGATAGGCTCCATAGACTTCATCTATCGCTATTGGCCCCTATTACACTATCAATATTATCATGATCCAGGATGTCGTGATATTATCATCAGTAAAATTATCGATGTACCTAGTAATCATAATTTGACATCAATACCATCAATATTACATCAATACTGAATCACGATATCGAGTATCGCGTGATAATACTAATAGTGTGATAGGCCCCATAGACTTCATCTATCGCTATTGGCCCCTATTACACTATCAATATTATCATGATCCTGGATATCGTGATATTATCATCAGTAAAATTATCGATGTAGTAATCATAATTTGACATCAATACCATCAATATTTCATCAATATTGGATCACGATATTGAGTATCGTGTGATAATATTGATAGTGTGATAGGCCCCTATAGAGTACATACAGTGAGTAATGATTATTTTTGGTTAGCCAAATACAACTTTAACCTATTCTTATAAATGTTCACTGAAGCAGAATCTCTTATATCTTTTGGTAACTTATTATAAAGCTGCGCTCCCTCAAACTGAATAGTTCTTCTTCCGTACAAAGTCCTAACTGAAGGCAATTCTATACTATCCCTATTCCTGGTGTATTAGTGGTGAGTTTGAAGGTGATTTGTGAGTGTATTTTGTTTGTTAAAATTTTCTTTATTAGTATGCATGTGTGGTAGGAGTATAATTTTTGTAGGTTAAATAGTTTAGTTTTAGCGTAAATTTCTTTCGTAGGTGTTAAATAATTGTAATTAAATAGAACTTTTCATTTTTACCCTTCTAGCAAGGATCCCACACCCGTATAGCTTGCAAAGCATCAGGGAACCCCATACCCGACATACAGTGGATAAAGCAAGGACGGGTTGTCAGCGAGAATTCTTACGACATTGACTATGCAGACCTCGTGTTGAACAATGTTCAGGTGGGACAGGGGGGGTTGTATACCTGCGTGGCGGTTAATGAAGGGGGGACACACGAGAGGAACGTGAAGATTGATGTACTTGGTGAGTTCGTAGTAGTTGATTTAAAACTTTAAAAATTGTTTATTTGCTATAAGTACCGAATATACTTTCATATAATTATAAAATTTATATTTTGACATTACAAATAGACACTTCAATTTTATTTATTTGTACTTATAGATTTTTTGCCGAACATGTTGCGCCGACCCCAAATCAATTGTGATAAGGGCAAGAGAATGACCAAGATGATAATCTACATAATATACAAGAGAGAGATAATTAAGAGTACAGAAGAATTATATCTGTACTTATTCAGGCACTTTTGAATTGTCATAATGTCGTATTTCATCAATATAAACTTTTCCTTACAGAACCGCCAAAGATCTTCCAAACGCTATTCCAAAATTCAAATACAAGTACAAACGAGGTTCACATAGAAGTGCTATCAGGTCAAGCGTTCTACTTGCACTGCCATCCATACGGAAACCCGCTTCCCTCAGTCTACTGGTTTAAAGATGACGTGCCCTTAAAACTCTTTGATGAGTCTATGGTTTCTACGAACTTCGGAGAAGTCATTGTGGTGAAGAAAGCGGTGGACGGACAGACCGGCAACTATACTTGTGTCGCGATGAATAAAGTTGGCAATACTAGCGTTGTTTATTTGGTTGATGTTCTGGGTAAGTACTCCAGACGTGAATCATTTTTGTCACTCTTCGTAAATTCTTCATTAAGGCTCCGTGCACGAAAAAAACAATCATTTGTCAATTTCTTATCTAATTGTGAAAAAAAATCGATCGAAATAATATGACATAGGGTCTGTGTGACTATAAAAGTACAGATTTCTTGGCGCAAAACCTTTCGTGTCAGTCACAGCACCTGTTAATAGTTTCATAATTTTAGCGCTCTCGAAAAAATTGTTCATTTACTTAATTAATGTATTGTATTTTCCTTTTTTTATTTTTTTTATTTCAAGTATATCTGAAGCCTAAAGTGTGATTTTCAATTTCTTGAAAGTTTTGCAAAATAATAGGAAAACATAGGTTATTAAAACACACATTATTATTAAAACATACATTATTCTTGACAAAAAAAATGGTTTTGTCAAAAAAAAAAAAATATATCTGCTTTATTTTGTATCAAAGCTGAAAAAGATGTAAAATATAATGATGTTGATTATATTTTCTTGTGCAAAATCACAAGTAGTTTCTTTTAAAACGATGATCATTTGATCATCGTTGACTTTTCAAATCACAAAATAAAAATATTAAATTATTTTTCCCTTTCTCACAAAAAGTGAACAAATTAATAAAAAACAGTAGATTTCGTGCACGGCCCCTTTACACACGATTTGTTTCAGTACCTCCACCAACGCCCAAAGAATCATCTAAAAAGGTGATAGCAGGTTTCGAAAAGACATTGGTGTTGACTTGCCCAGCGGTGGGCAGTCCGTTGCCCAGCGTCATGTGGATCAAGCACCCCTACACTGAAATAAGTGGGGACAAGAGACTGCTGCTTTCTGAGGATAACTTTAGCTTGGTGAGATTACCTCCAATTCTTACTATAGTTTGACCGATACCGCTTTACCGCGTCCTATACTCCATTTACTATTAGCATTAGACAAATAACGGCTAAATAACGACAGTTATTGTATAATATTGTTGAAATTACTGCACTTTAGAGTTATTTTTTTAATGTAAATGGTAAATAGATTACAGTGGTATGTATTTATCGTGAAATAACGGAGTTTATGAAACGTTTACATCGAAATAACGAAAGGGTGAGAACAGTTATTTGTCTAATGTTATAATAAATGGAGTATAGGAATGCGCGGTTCGCGGGGACGTTGTGAGCGTTGAAGAATGAGCGGCTTGCAGTGCCATCCCGTGAGCCGCGCACGTATGTACCTAAGGCACGGTACAGCGCGGTATCGGTCAAAAAAGCGAATATGCAAAAGCAAAGACACCAATTTCCGAAATTAATAGTAGATTGTTATATAAGGGATGAAAGGGACCTATGTACGCACGAGATGGTTTGGTGCACGAGCACAGCGAGGGCGTCAATAGTTCTAGTGCCTAAATAGATTCTTTCACCCGAGATAAACACTCTGCTTTTCATTTCGAATATGAGAAAAGTAAATAAAAACCTGATTTGTTAAACAAATACATAATATATCTGAATCTGATGAGCTCATTTTATACAAATATCTGTTTACGTAAATAAATTTTCAATTAGTAGTGTTTTAAAAAAACTATATTTTCTTTCAGATCATCAACAAAACAGAGGTAACCGACACTGGTAAATACTCCTGCATTATGACGAACAAAGTGGGCACCACGGAGGTTATATTCGACGTCACTATACAAAAGCCGCCATCCATTGCTGCTAATGTTGGCACTAACATGGTGGAAGGACACGTTGTCGCGTTGAAAAGAAGCATTGTATTGAAATGTGAGGCTGACGGACATCCGATGCCTAAGATTTCATGGTTGAAGGTACAAATTTTAAGGAAATTTAATTTTAATTACTATTTTATTTATTTAACAGTGTTTATAAACATATAAACAGACAGTAGAAAAGGAACAGAAATATACGTACAAAGATGATGCTTTTTTTTAATTATACAGGGTCTTATTAAATTAACTGGGGAAATTCTGTGAAGTTTCGCTAGTTATTACCTTATATTTTATTGACCTCTGCTATTCTCAATGGCGTTAATCGACTAAATGATCTTAGTCTTTTCCTTTCGACGGTACTCTTTGGGCCCAGTAGGTGGCGACATTTAATGCGGCGTCAGAGGCGTTGTTCAGATCGTCAAGGGTGCACACGGACAATTGGGACACTAGCAGATGGGACATAGTCTAGTACCGGAACCAAACGATTAATCTATCCGACGGTAGTCTCATGCTATAATTACGTCCAACGAGATAATGCTTTTCTGACACCTGTCAGTTTCATACAAACGAATGTGGTGTTTTATGAATTTAAACTTTATTAGTTCCAAATCTAGTAATAATCTATATTAATAATCTACAAGTCTGTGATAAAGCCTGTCGTATTGTATGGATCGGAATGCTGGGCCGTGAAGAGGACGGATGAAAAAAGATTGCATGTAGCGGAGATGAGAATGATGAGATGGATGTGTGAAGTGAATGGATAAAGTCAGAAATGAGTATATAAGGGGAAGTTTGAAAGTGGCGCCGGTGACAGAAAAGTTGAAAGGACGTCGTTTGGCATGGTATGGGCATGTGATGAGGAGGGAGGAAACGCATGTGACGAGGAGAGTGATGGAGATAAATGTGGATGGATGGAGAGGGAGAGGAAGACCCAAAAAATATGGATGGATTGTGTGAAGAATGATATGAAAGAGAAGGGAGTGAATGATAGAGTGACGGTTGACAGGGGGGAATGGAAAAAGAAAACGTGTTGCGCCGACCCTAAGTAACATGGGACAAGGGCAGGAAGATGATGATGATAGTTACAAATCTAGTGTATAACTAACAGGTGTCATAAAAGCATTCTCTCGGTGGACGGAATATAGTATTCTAGATTTTTGAATATTCGAGGGTAATTTTTGAAGCAAAACAATAAAATAAAATATAATAAATTACCTTTGAAATATACCTACATGCTAATAAGTTCGAATGCCATGTAATTAAATAATAATCTATTATATTCTAAGACAAGTTAATAGGCAACCTTGACAGAAGCGCAAGGTTCTATTTTCAATCAAAAAAATATCTTAATTTTCAGGACACTCAAGCTCTGAGTGAGAGTTTATCTAATATACAAAGAGTTCTCGGCAATAGTTTACTGGCAATATGGAGTGCTGACGTCACAGACGCGGGGCAGTACATCTGTGTAGTAGAGAACGAAGCTGGCACTGCGCATCGGAGGTACAACGTCGCCATAAAAGGTGAGATATCTGTTGCTAGGCAACGGCTTGTTAGCGATAAGATCAGCCTCATGAACACATGAAGCTGGACAGATTCCATCGAACGGATTGATTAATTTATAAATATATACGAGTATCTGAATTATTAACGTTGGTTGTAAGAAGTCATTTCATTTAAATATCTTCTTTTATTAATTATTGTTTTAGTGCCTGCAAAATGGAGTCCATTTACACAATGGTCGTTATGTAACGTTACCTGCGGGTTGGGGTACCAGCAGAGATCGAGGTCCTGCTATTACATAGATGAAAAGAATAATACTATTGGTAAGCATTATCTATTAACAAGGTAATTTATTGTTGTGTGATTTACCTATGTTATATTCATTCACTTATTTTACCGGCAATTAGGTATTGCTTGCGAGTTTGAAAAGCCTTTCGATAAAGGTAATCATGTAAACTGTAAGAAAATATATTTTCTAATATGCTAAAACGCATTTTCTTATTTACATCGACGTTGTGCGACTGTTACTAAAAAATAATAAAAAAATAAAAATCATTTATTTCAGACAAAAAAGTCCATAGGGAAGGCAAGGTTGTTAGTAACAAGAAATTTTGCTTATAACTAGTGTTAGTAACTAAAAAGTAAAAAGAAGAAAGTAGACACACCGTCTACCCCTGCACAGTAGGCTCATCGGTCTCGCAACACATGGAGTTCAGTGAACCGACTGAGCAGAACAGTATCGGTTCTCTCGCCAATCATCCTTAGGACGCTATTCGGGCTCCCCCGTACTCGTCGCACCAGCGATGCCACTTTTTTACGCATAATAGCGTAGAAGTCATCTACGCTAGCGTCAGTAAACATGCCAGATGCACTGCAACAACGAGGGAGGCGAAACAGAGCCCTGAACACATTATTATACTGGATGCGCACGGCATTGTAGGCTTTTTGTGTAAAGTTTGCCCACAGGCTGCTCGTGTAGAATGTCTGGCAGAATGCCTTGAACATTGTTATTTTAACAGGCGCAGTACACCGAGCGAACCTGTGTGCCAACATATTACCGCGCACCGACAACGCCCTGCGCTCCCTCTCATCACTCAAATTCTCAGTCACAATGTGTCCCAGATATTTAAACTGTGCAACACGACTTAGAGGTACACCATTAAGTAATGTAGGTGGTATAAAGATATTGTTTTTATTTTTACATTTAAATAACATGAACTCACTTTTACTTTCGTTGTACCTCAGGCCATGTTCCACAGCATAAACCTCACACACCTTTAACAGCTGCCTGAGACCCCCAATTGAGGGGCTCAGCAGCACCATATCATCAGCATAACTCAAATTATTGACACATATGTCATCAATATGGCATCCAACATGCATGTTGCTGAGCTCTTCAATCAGATGGTTAACATAAATATTAAAGAGCCGTGGCGAAGTCAGCCCGCCCTGCCTGACGCCACACTCTAAAGAATATTCATCTGAGTATACATTTCCCCACCTTACTATATTAAGCTGCTCACTGTACCAGTAGGCGAGGATATTCACAAGATCGGCTGGGACTCCTGCAATTCTTAATTTTGTCCAAAGCTTATTATATGACACCAGATCAAAAGCTTTGGACAAATCCAAGAAGCATGCATATACTGGAGTTTGCCTTTTCACATAATAATCAACAGTATGTTTAACTGGGCTAGTTTACCTAGTCTGTAAGCCTTAAAAGACAATATTTTGCCTATCAACCACCTTTTTATTGGGGTGTACCACAGGGGTCGATTCTCTGACCATGGGGGTTTTAGTTTGTGGAACGAAGTTCTTTAACGCAGCTTGCGGTAGGAGTTGACTGGTTGAAATCGTCATGTATGGAAAAAGCTTCATGCGACTTTCTCTCTCTCTCTCTCTCTCTCTCTCTCTCTATCTTTCTCTCTCTGTCTCTTTCTTATTTATTATATACTAGTGTGTGTGACACACGTTTTCATTTTAAAGGCTTTTAAGTTCTTCTTGAAAACATTTTTACTTTAATAAATACACTATTTATTTCAGATAGTTCTTCAAAGTCAGAGAAGATAGTTTTAGACGAATCTGCTTGTAAGGGCCCTGCGGTCGATAAAAGGAAATGCCACATGCCTCCGTGTGATGTAAGTATGAACTTACTTATTTAAGTTTTGTCATTATATTTCACTTTTTCGGTATTATTTTATATTTTTTTAAATCTTATTATAATTTAACCCCTTTAACGTTGCTTAAAGTGAAGAGACGTTAAAAGATGCAATGTATTCTTTGTACATATACATAGGTTTAACACAATATAATATTTCTAACTCTCTTCCTTCATGTCGACAGACTTTCTGATCCGATTCCTACTAGAAATTTATTCGTATGGCTTAAAGCCTACAAGTAGATGTGCCCCAAAGTTTTTCAAAAAGATCTATATAAATAAATAAATGAAATACAGTTCATTGGTAAGATCAGTACAACCCGAATTGATTGTCAAATTCTAAATTAACAAAAGCTAGTTTCTAATATATTCATTTGCCTGTTGCTTTCAAATTAATGCGGTTGTATTAATAATGTTTTAGGTGGACGAGTCCAAGCCCCGCTGGTCGATGTGGTCGCGATGGTCGGAGTGTTCGGCGACTTGCGGCGTCGGCACACAGGCTCGGACCAGGCGCTGCAAGACTAAGGCCAAGTGCGATGGGGATAACGTACAGGTACGCTATATGCTTCGTCACTAGAATTGAAACAAAGTTAAATCATTTATTTCAAACAGGCACATAAAAGGAACTTTTAAGCGACTAAATTTACAAAAAAGTAGAATTAATTCTAGTTGCCCCTTCCAAAAGTGGGTCCGTAGTTACGTATAGAGAAGAATGGGCAAGAAACTCCATAGTTACCTACTCTTTTAAAATGTAATGTTGATAAATCCATTTTATTTTTAGATCAAGAAATGTGCTGATCTTCCCGTATGTAATCCCACCTCAAGTACAACTGAAAACGACGTTTTTGACAGCAAACAAGATAACGGCGGTGATGTAAGTATATTTTTTTTTTTTGGAGTGACTGCTTTGCCGGCGCCAGCACCAAAATAACGCCATTGGAAACCAGCAGTACATTGCTGCCGGCAGCCGAGATTAAAAACATCTGCTGCCGGCGGCACCGACTCCCATGCTTCCTTGGATTCCAGCGGCGCGAGCGGTAAACGTTCCTCCGGCGCAAAAGACTAGATAGCAAAACCGGTAAACATTAAAAAATACGCCATAACCTCTCGAAGTGTGAGATTGTTTATGTCACTTGGTTTTAGACTATAGATCACTTGGTGGATCTAAATTGGTTTCCAAGCAATAATAATAAGGCGTGGTCGACGGAGCCCCGCTTGACGGGGCTCCTACTTCTAAAGTGTTTAAAAAAAAAACAACGTAGGGGATGGTGGAATCTTTGATCGCTCGCTTCGCTTGCTCACTAGACCCCGCCATCTCCTTCGAACCTAACCTGTCCGAGTCGGGGTGCCCCAAGTCCCGAACTCAGTTCGCTCGCTCTTACATCCTAAGTTCTCTTAGTAACAGTAGTAACATGGCCGGCAGACAATTGAGCAACTTGCGTTGTCAGCTAATTCGGGACACGGCGCCGGCAGATAAGACACTTCCTTATTTTTACACACAAGGAATCTGTCTGATAAGATTCCAATAAACTATGCATATATTTTTTTATAATAAAGCCCTGCAGGTACATCTCATTGGGCACGCCACAATTGTGGCGATAAGTCCCCTCTTTGAGGAGTGGCTAGAGAGGCGCCACGGCGTCCTCACCTTTCGCCTGACCCAGGTTCTCACCGTCACGGTTGTTTCGGGGGGTTCCTGTTTTGGATTAGGCGGGAGGAAACGCCCGGGTGTTACCACTGTGTGGATCGCCCGGAGGACACGGTGGAACATACGGTGGAGGTCTGCTCGGCTTGGGCAGAGCACCGCCGTGTCCTCACGGACGCGATTGGCGGCGGCGATCTCTCGCGTCCGGCCCTGGTCCAGGCCATGGTCCGGAGCGAGAGTGCATGGGAAGCAGTCACCTCCTTCTGCGAAGTAGTAATGCTCGCGAAAAAGGAGGCGGAACGCGTGAGAGAGCGGCAGTCTGTGCGCCCTCACGCCCCTAGTCGCCGCAGGAGACGCCCTGGGCGGCGGGAATCGGTAGCCGATACCCGGCCACCGTAGGCGCGGGCTTGCGGACGGCGAGCTATAGGCAGTTCGCCGTCCGGTAAGGACCAGGCCCGGGTCGACGGCGCATTATGTTCCACGCGCGCCTCAAAGAGATGTCAGCACGCACTGACACGCCCTCCCGCTCCACCCAGAGCGGGAGAAGTTATTTGATAATTTCCCACCCAAAAAAAAAAAAAAAGGTACATCTCATCTTGGAAAGTTTTAGATACAAAAAACGATCTTGCAAATTCTTCTCGAGTCGATACTTTTATTAACATTCAAAACAATTTTAGTTCAATCAGCGTACAAAAGATGTAAAAACACCTAATGATTTTTGCAGGACTCTTACTCACCAGAGGCAACATTCGAGATGCAGCCAGAGATGATCGATTCACATTTCTCGCCAGATATTGAAGAATTTTATGATTCATCAGGTAAATATATCCGACTTCACAAATGATTTGTCAGAGTAGACTACTAAATGATTCAAGATGCCTCGCCCAGATCGAACCTGGAGTTTTGATTTGCTCTTGATTAATGGTTATAATGGCAAACCCGATAAAAAGAACTTCAATCATCTCCTGCCTAGCTTTTTCCTGACTATGTTGGGGTTGGCTTCCAGTCTAACCGGACGCAGCTGAATACCAGTGTAATTTTCCATGAAGTGACTGTCTATCAGCCGATCTATGCTGTAAATATCTTTTCTCAAACATGCATGGAAATATTGTTGAAAAAAGAACACGCGACGTATCGAATTTACGGACAAAGAAAATCAAATCCATTGCAGGAGCGTTTTTTGAATTTGGAACATTACAACGCTCCAGGGGCCTAAGTCTACTAATTTACAAACGTTGCAATGGTCTCGCCATTGTGAGTATTTGACAGTGTTTGTATGGCAAATCTGTCAAAAAATCACAATGAAGAGACCATTGCACCGTTTGTACATTAGTAGACTTGGCCCCCAGCAATGTTGTACGAAATGGCGTGCTGGGGTTAATAAATACTCTTTAATTGGATCTCTAATCATTCTTGCCATACCAAAGTACGTCTCTTTGCTTAGCACAAATTGCGTTCACGTGGCTGTATAGCCATAAATGCGTTTGCCTTTCGGTACAGATGACAAATAGAAAATTGGCGGCAAAGCTGAAAATTCGTCTTGATTTGTTATATTCATACATATTAAATATAAATTTAGTTAAATGAATTCCCACGGTTCAGATAGTGAAATGGAGATTGATTGTACTCCACCAGATTTAAGATCAGAAGCCAAATTGGCAATGGAAAACGTGCTTCCAGCAAAGTCAAAAGAAAAATACATGAAAGTATGTCTTATTTCCCTGCGTTTTTTTTGAGAAAAGCACTATATATGCCTCGGCGGAAATCGCAATTGCAGGTCGAGTATTAGTATGAAGGCCGAGCCGAAGGCTAATACGAGACAGATTATTTCCCAGCCTTTACAATAATTTACTATACCGTAAAAACTTACGTGAAGTGAGCTGTCATTCCACCTGATGCTAGGCATGGACAGTACTAAATGTATATATTTCATTGATTGCGGGTCACACATAAAATTACGTTCATACATTCCATAAAGTATTAGTAACAACGACTTAAAAACTATGTTAGTATTGATTGACACTATTACTCACTTCACCTATGTTTTCACGGTGAGATTTACAGAATAGACCAGCCGGGCTTATGTTGTATGTCCAATGTGACACAATTGACAGACTACTTAAACGTTTGCAAATTAATGGAATCAAGGCCCTAACGTCCTCAACCCCGAACAAAGTGACATCAAAGTATTCACTCTAGCGACCTCTTCAAGGAAAACAGGCGTGATGTATTTTTTTTTTTAAGCTGGCCGTCACGGGACCTCCGGAGATGTGAAACATCTATGTTAATAATAGAATTCATAATTAATAAACACCAACAAAAAAAAAAACTAATTTTATAACAAAATATGGAGTAAAATAAAGAAAAAAATTTAGTTCCGTTACTAAAATATTTTTTTATTAATTATTTTATTTATAATAATAATTACAGAATATATAAATACTTAATAGAGAAGAATAAAGTGTTAATCCCCGACTAACGAATAGTCCTCCCCGACCCTTGACTGTAAGTGAAGCGCCAGCACGCGTTTTAGCTGAGCAGCATGTAATCCAAAACCCCCACGATAATAATCAAAACACTGATTTTATCCAGCCACCGTCGGTCCCTTGCCACCCTCCCTCCGACTCAGCTGCCCTAAGCCGAGGTTCGTACCCCACAGGGGGTGCCCTTAGCGAGCAGCAGTCGTTTAGTTTATAGTTTTTACGCCCTGGCTGGAGGCATTAAGTTTCGTTAGGAGCTTAAGGCAACCACAGGAAAGTCCGGTTAAAGAGTCGGAACCTTAGTGGTTACACTCCGAGATGCCCTAGATAAAAAAAAAAAAAAAAAAAAACAACAATAAAGTGTATAAGTATACGCGCGCGAACACAAGGGAGTTGTGAGCGGTGGCGTAGAGGGGGCGATTGCCGTCACGGCATAGGAGTTTGTTTCGTACGCCACTGATATAAGGTATTATTTTCAGGATCACAATCTACAACCGTGTTTTTCGACGTGAGTGTGACGGAGAACCTCGACCACAGTGACAGAGGGCCGTGTGACCCCGGTTATAGGCATAACAAGACCGCTAAGACTTGCGATGGTAAGTTCTATGGAAACGTATGTTTTATTGGGCGACGTTCGGTTGCTCGAGGTCGAGGTCCAAGGATCGCTTGCTTCATCTTTCTGACTGATCGACACCTTGCCAATTCAAAATTGCTTGTAAGTAGTATACAACATTAGTTTTAGTTTATGCGAAACCCGAAACACGTGTCTAGTATTTTTATGTAAAGATTTTATGTACAAAATTTCAAAACAATATCATGAAAAATAACAAAGTTATAAGCTTGTTATGTTACCTGGTTGTCCGTACAAAAACATGCTCACCACGCGGCGCTTCCGCGCCGCCCGCGCCTTGCGTTCATTAATAAATAATAATTTGGCAATAGGTACCTAACCGTACGACGATTGTAATGTAATTAACTGGTGATAACATTTTCCATCACACTTGCAGGCTTTGAACTTTGTCGTAATGGTCAAGTGCGGATAGGTACTTAGTGTCGCTCGGTGTCCAACTTGTAACCTTTTTTAAATATTTTTGGAAAAAAATATAACATGGTGTAAAAACTATTGGAATCGATTCAGTTACCTATTCTGAACAAACTATATTCAGGTTTTGCATATACCTATATTATACCTTTTATCTAGTGTTTGAGTATGATACCATTAATTTTATCGTTTTAATTTTACTTGTACCAATTTTATCATTTTGAAATTACAGAAACAATTAAAAAGCCATGGTTTCTCGCGTGGATCCACGTTCGCGTGGATTCGAAGGTTTAACATGTTTTCTTTCATTTTAATTTATTTTAAATGTATTTACACGTATTTACAGAATCAGAATCATTTATTTGTTAAACATAGGTATCAATATTAAGGATCTTATAAGTAGTAAAGGTCCTTGCTATGTATTGTCATTACCGACATACAAATTAAAATATAAAAAACCAGTTTAAATCACAAATATAAAATGTTGATGAAAAAATACAGAAAAAGAAATGTCAATAAAAATAAAAACATTACAAACACAAAATAACAATCAAATTATATATTAAAAAAACAATTAGAAATCATTAAAAAAAAAACAAAAATCAGAATAAGTCATTCAAAAAAAAAAATATCATTTAAATATTCATCCACATTGTAATAACATTTGTCTAGTAGTATTCCCTGAAGAGACTTTTTAAATTTATTTAAAGGCATACACTTAATTTCATCTGGTAGTTTATTATACATTTTTGGAGCAACACCAAAGAAGCTCTTCTAGTGCAGTTTTGCACTTGATCGGACATAACAGATTCTCAATACAAAAATATCACCGTGAAAACTTAAGTGAAGTGAACTGTCTTCCTACCTGTCGCTATATAGGGAATCTTGGGATTGACAGCTCACTTCACCTACGGTTTCACGATGATATTTTGACAGAATACCACTACTGGTGATCAATACATTGCGTCCGTAAACATCGCGTGAATTTAAAATACGCGCGTAAATCGCGTGGACTTCGCCAGACTCGACTAGGGCGTGATGCGCTCGAGTCGAGATACTAGAGACTCCTTGTTGCGTCCAGGTAACTTCAGAGCGAGTGCACCTATCAAGGGAAATGGAGCGGCAAAATTTTGATACGAAATACGCACGTTGGTACGCTCGCTTCGCATAATACGCGCGAGAGACTATATTCGCAGCGAATGCGCCCGTTCTGGACAAAGTCTAACTGTTGATTAATGTCATTCGTTTTTATTTCATTTTTAGATCAATATAGTTTTATCGTTTCTCTTATTAAACTGTTTTATCTCTGTATCCTAACCACCTAACTTTAACAAGGTCTATGACCAGCAGAGGATGTCTTTCGGCTGAAATGATGATGATGATGATGACGATGGATGACTTTTGGAGAGGCAATGAATATCTTACTTTATTTTACTTTTTGAACGGACACTGCATAGTAAACTTTTTCCTTGCATTGGGTTAAAAGTACGCAGCTGAGACGTGGACATTACGAGAACTGGAAAAGGAAAAAGTAGATGCTCTAGAAATGTGGTGCTGGAGAAGAATGCTTAGGATTTCGTGGACAGAATTCCGCACAAACGTGTCCATACTCCAAGAACTCGGCATCAAACAGCGTCTATCAGCATTAGTACAGTCTCGAATACTGAAGTTCTTTGGGCATGTCTCGAGACGGAATAATGACTCCATAGAGCGTCTAGTGGTGCAGGGCAGAGTAGAAGGTAATAGGCCACACAGGAGGTCACCGATTAGAAGGACCGATCAAATTATATACGCAGTTGGAGGCCCTGTTAGTGAATGCACCAGACTGTCATCTAACAGAACCAGATGGAGGGAGATCGTGAGGCGAGTTACGACAACACCTGCGATTGGACAAAGCTCATTGTGACCACGACCGCTCTGTCAAGAGCGAAGCGAAGAAGAAAAGAGGGTTAAAAGTCAAAGATTTTGGTCATGTTTAGAAAATGAGATCACAATGTTTTATTATGTATTTTCTCTTTTTACAGATGTGGACGAGTGCTTAATAGAGACGAACCGGTGTCACTTGACGCAGCTGTGCGTGAACACACAGGGCGCGTACCGTTGCCAGTGCTCGCCCGGGTACCTGTCGCTAGCGGCCGGACAGAGGTGTATGGGTGAGTAGTAGAGCCTTATTGTAATTTTTGAATTGTTTTTTTTTTTCTATTTGCCGTACCTTCTCTGGACGATCTATCGTTTAATCCACTATTTTTTACCCACCCTGTATACAACATCCCGACATGAACCGTCGGGCAGTTGCCCACCAGACACAAAACCCATCTGGTCGGAGGATCCTCCATTTTCTATAAAATTCCAAAGATCACAGCTTTATAACAGAGTAACAGTGAACAACTTCAAAACGTGATAATCATCACTGAAAAGTGATGATGGAGCACATGGAGAATACAAGTGTTTCAACTTGTATTCTCCATGTGCTCCATCCTTTTAATTTTGTTCCTTTCCCTTGTTAGTCTAGTACAAGTTCTGCCAGCCGTCTTCACTATACAGGGCGTCCCACGGACATGCCACATGGAGGGAAAGTACCTTGAATATGGAACATTTTACTGAAAGAAGACATTATTTGGATTTAAAAAACAATTTAAACTGCATTCATAGATATTTAAATAATTACATTGTTGAACCGGGAATCGAACCCGTTACATGAGAAAAATTATCACCCTGTAGCTTTATCATACCGAACGAAAGGCTTCATCATAAGGATAATTTTTTGCTAAAGAACATAGTGTCACAAATAAAAGGAAGACCATGAATTTTGTATAAAAAAAATTCAAATTCATGGTCTTCCTTTTATTTGTGACGCTATGTTATTTAGAAAAAAAAATATTTTTATGATGAAGCCTTTCAATATCTATGAATGCAGTTTAAATTGTTTTTTAAATTCAAATAATGTCTTCTTTCAGTAAAATGTTCCATCTACAATATTCAAGGTACTTTCCCTCCATGTGGCATGTCCGTGGGACGCCCTGTATATCATCTTTCCAACATTCAAACACCAGTTACTATAACATAAATTATTGTTCCCAGATATAAACGAGTGCGAGTTGGAGACGGACGGCTGTTCGCACTCGTGCGTCAACACGGCCGGCGGGTACGTGTGCGCGTGTCCACGACATCTGAGACTACACATCGACAAACACCACTGTGTTACACGTAAGTCGATACTCCAATGATAAGTATAATCAGCCTATAATATTCCCACTGTTGGACTCAGGTCTCCTCGCTGTGAGAGGAAGTGGGCCGTAATCCATCACGCAGGCCTAATGCAGGTTGGTAGATGTCACATGTCTTAGAATTTTTGGTTCTAGGACATACCGGTTTCCTCACGATGTTCTCCTTAACCGTTTGGAGAGCAGTGGTGCAGAAATAATTTACACAAATTACTAATAACTCGTAAGTTGCGGCTGTTACCACTGGGTCTCGACAATGCTCCTACTCCTATGATATATGTAGAAACGTTCCACACTGTGAAATTTTGCTTCAATTGCGGTCACCTATATTTTATCCCTTCATCCTATAGATCCAGCGAAGAACTAAAACTTCTGGGAAGGAACCATAATTGTTTTATGTTTAGTTTTGAAGTTATTTTAAAACTCGAGAAAACTCCATAGAGACCATAGAAATGCATTATTTCGTCTCAAATATATTATTTTGCAATTTTTATAGATGAGGTCTTAAAAAGGACAGTTATATCAATTTACTTAGTGGTTTTTTTTTAATAATCGTAAATGAAGGAAAAAACCAAGTTTTTTGCAAAAATTTAAAATATTTTTTATTGAGTTAGTCTCATTGTATCCGCATTTTTTTTTAAACATGATTAGTTTTATATTATAATATGCTATATTATAAAAAAAAACAAGTGTGGATAATGCGGGACTTCTGAGTTACTGAATTTTTATTTTTGAGGTTTGGGCTGTCACATTATTCTTTACTATAACTATTCTTGGATAACTTTGACTGCCAATTTACTATTATTCTTGATGTAAAATGAAATATAATGGTTTTCTTTGGTGTAAAATTAAGTATTTGTAATACTCCTGACACGCCTATTTCCATAGAAATTCTATGGAAACTTTAGAAATGCAATATTTCCGAAGTCCCACTGTTAACTTATTGCTTTTTATTTTGTGTTGTTAATAACTATATTATGCATGCTCAGAATTAAAATCGGACGCGGAATCGATAGGAATACGGAGAAACCCACAATTTAGTGAAAATAGTAAAAAAAAACTATTTCTCTTTGTACATCGTAGATGCAATACCTAAATTTTGTATGGACTTAAATATTGTATTGTTACTGTAATAAAGCAATGATTTATGTAAATCATATTATTATTATGAAATGTACAAATAAAAACAGTTTTTTGCCGACGTCAGCATAACTTTAAAACTAAACATAATAAAATCATGGTTCCTTCCCAGAAGTTTTAGTTCTTCGCTGGTTCTATAGGATGAAGGGATAAAATATGGATGACCGCAATTGAAGCAAAATTTCACAGTGTGCGTTCGTTTCGTACGTTTCGTTCTATCAAAATCAAGCCTTAAAATGCACTGATTTTGACAGATCGAGGCGTGAGCTTAATTAAGCTAAGTTTGGCCTCTCTAACTAACTCATATTCATTTATTTGCGTTCCACAAGGTAAAAAGATGTTAACAAAAGGCTTAGAGCTAAGAGCCGTTGTAGACCCTGTAAGGGCACAGCAAAAATTATTGTTAGTTATAAAGCTTAAATAAAAACAAATAAAAAATATACATGAAAACTCAGTAATTAAATTCGCATAAAAAGTCAATAACAATAACATAAAAAAATATACTATTGGTAAGTAGGTAACTCTTAGCTCTTCGCACTCCTCTGCAATCTAATTAGATTCCAACTATTTAGGGATTTTTAATGTCATGCGAATTTACTCAATCACGCGGAATTTTGCCCTTAGTGACTGATATATTAGGAAAAAAAATAAAATCAGCCACTATCTGGTTGTCAGTCTATCAACCATCCTAAGCCCCAAGGGATCCTAAGCGATGGTTGTCACACTAACAACTAAGTAGTATCGTGTTAGTTATTACTAGAGATCGGATATTCGAATGCATATTTACCTAAAGTGAATTTTTAGCTCTGAAAACATGGAAGCGGCTTTTTAAAATATATTTTTTTGTAAAAAGAAATCCCGGGATGCCAGGAACACCGGGAATGCATAACTAGTCGGGTGTATAGTACAGAAACGACTTCTAAAAAATATTAAAAAAAACCGGTATTCTTGGATTGCATAACTATTCATATGCATATTTTATTTAAAATTAATGTTTAACCCCCGATGTAAATATGTGTATGTAGCGTGTAAGAGGAGGGGTGGTGTGTGTTAGATAAAACAAACCATTTTCATATTTTTTTTATGATTAAATTAAGTATTATTGGGCGTAAATATTACCTCGGCTACTTAGATAGGTAGATATGCATGCGATTCTATACCTAGTCAGAAAAAAACACAAAATTTGTCGATTCCGGAATAGCGGGATTTTTACGATCGATACAAAAGTGTATTCTATATAAGCCAACATTTGAAAATAAGTAAATATACATCCGATTCTATAATCAGAAACCTAAAGTTGTCGATTCCGGAACTGCGGGACTTTAGCGATACAAAAGCGCATTTCATATAAGCCAACATCTCAACTTTAGGTGAATTATGCATTTGAATTTCCGATCTCTAGTTATTACCCAGTTTATTATTTACGAGACTTATGAGTTGTATGTCGTAGGTTCGAACCCAGACAGGCGCTTTACTTTGTGTAAATTATTTCATCACCAGTGCTCTCAAAATGGTGAAGGAAAACGTTGCGTCGTGCGGAAACCGGCATGTCCTAGAACCACAAGAAGACATGTGACATTACCAACCCGCACGAGGCCCGCGTGGTGGATTACGGCCCTCTCCCTCTCACCGAGAGAAGGCCTGTGTCCCAGCAGTGGGAACATTAAAGGCTAATTATTATTATAACTCAGTCACTGAGTTTTAGAGGTCATAATTCAGTAGCTCCATGTAAAACTCCATTGCCTCGAAACTCTAAGCGTAAGAGTTTCCCTACGTGATCGTATTAGAAATGAAGAGATCCGCAGGAGAACAGCTCGAGACATAGCTCGAAGAATTGCCAAACTTTAGTGGCAATGGGCGGGGCAGAACTCAGGCTCGCAGAATAGATGGCCGTTGAGGCCGAAAGGCCTCCCACAAGGTGGACCGACGATCTTGTGAAAGCCGCAGGAATCCGTTGGATGTTCGAAGCACAGAACCGTTCATAGTGGCGGTGCATGGGGGAGGCCTATGTCCAGCAGTGGACGTCTTTCGGCTGAAATGATGATGATGTGAAACTCTGGTATTCAGCGACATGTGATTTGAGTGCTAGGAAAATGTAAGACAGATGATGATATGGACGAATAATTATTCTTAACTAGCTTTTGCCTGCGGCTCCGCCCGCGTGGATATCGGTTATCGCGTAAAAAAGTAGCCTATGTCTTTCTCCATATCCCAGGCTATATCTCTGCCAAATTTCATGACAATCGGTAAAGTGGTTTAGGCGTGAAACCGTACCAGACAGACAGAGTTACTTTCACATTTATAATATTATAGAATGGATTAATAATCATTTTATTCTTGCATTTATTTCAGCCGCGTTATACCGGAGACCGCTCGGAGAGTTGGAAGCTGAATACTTGAGCACCACCGTAGACTTCCCTACCAGGTACAAGAAACCGATCAGAAATACTTAGCAGTTATAATAGTAGGTATCATTACTTCAAAATAACACTGTTGTAGATCAAATTAATTCTGCTCATGCTTACCTCAACAAATGTGTTCAAAGTGCCATTGTGTCCTAAAATGAATTAAATTATTTGGTTAAAAACTTCGAATGGAAATAAAAGACTTTTGTAATTTTGTACTGTTTATTTTATTCTACGTGTTAATTATAATTAATATATGTGAATATTTTTCTCTTTATATTTTATAGACATTTGTAAAATAGGGATATAATTCATTAATTTGCAGTCAATACTATACATTTTACTACGTACATTAATCTAAATCATATGCTTTATTAGAATCCCTATGTATAATAAGTATCTACATTCATTTCCTTTCATGCATACGAAGCCACAGAGTAGTGAGTAAATGGAGTGCTCATTATAAAAAACACAGGGTACCCGCGTATACATAGCACATCAACTTTAAGAAAAGTTCGGATTTTTAGAGCGTCTCTGTCACTCATACTTGTGTGCCCGGGTACTTTACTTATACGTTATAATTTTCTAGAGCGTTTAGGGAGCTGGCAATTGCGACCTATATTGCTACGTAAATTAGAAAAATCTAAAAAAATACTGTTGTGATTGACTCCTAAATAGCTCTATTTTCGATGCGTTTATTATGACAATTTTTTATTTTATTTTATGACCCTGAAATTGAAAGCGTGGCCTAATGAATGGTATAACTAGATTTGTTTATCCGTCGATACCAATAATACTTCATGAAGGAGCACAGCTCACTACTCTAAAATGTACCTAAAATATGTTCACTTTTCCTTCTGTGTAAGAAAATAAACACTAGGGTGTATGAAGAAATGTGTGCTTTACGTAGCAATAGGTGCGAGCCGCTCGTTGCCTACAATCTTCTTTATATGTCCTCGCTTTGGGTCCAGCACTCGCTCGTCCTGCTTTCTGGCAACATTCCTGGAACGTAATACCAGTAGGAATAAGAACGAATCAAACCTGAACTGTAGTCCCATTTTATCAACCAAAAAAAAAATGAATTTTTCAATGAGTCCTGTAGTGTTCTGCAACATACGTTTCATAAAAAAACATTGTTTAATTTAAAATTAGACGAGTTGCCATGATATCACTTCATGTAAGTAATAATCACATACACGACACACGAGATGACGACACGCTTGGCGCAGTGCTTGTATAACCTACAAGTAGTTGTTCCGGGTCTGGCTGTTTGTGCATGTGAGATTAAATGTTTGTAAACGCACCCACAATACAGGAGAAATTCCTAGTGTGGAGCAACGTTTTTTTAAAAAACAAATAACAATCCCATCAAAAACATTTTCATGTAAAATGTCGCCAAAAAGATATCAGATTTCATGTAGAGCCAATTTTATAACTCTACACGCCCTAACTGTACAAGCCCTATCTTCACACACTCTACACCTTAGTCAAAATATGTGGCTTGGCTGTTTCGTTACCGCCACATGGGCGTAAGGTGAAAAATGTATTCACTGTTCATTACTTTTCTGTTATACAATAGTTTTTGTAGTAGCGAAACTGCCAAGCCGCAAGCAAGATCCGTGGTTTTAATTAATACAAGGAAGTGCCTGTGAGAAGCAACATTTTGTAATGTTTGGCAAACAGGGGACTACGAGGATATTGCTGCAAATAGACCTGCTATATCTTCCCCTAGAGCACGGATGGGCAAACTTTTCATCAGGGGCCAGAATAGCGTATGGAATAGGGATGTTTCCTGGGTAAAAAACAAAAAGAAAAACTGTTTAGTCCGTCATTCAGATAATAAAAAAATATTAGACACGTATATTTTGCTCTATCATATTAATAAAAATGACTTACATAAACCACATTAAACTTGGGGAGTGGGGGCTCGGTTAGTCACAGCTACATACGTATAAAATCTAGCGAGCAGTGACGTCATGCCACATTTGAACTCAATGTATCGCCGTAATGTTTTGATTATGTAAAAAAATAAAAAAATACGTGTCCAATATTTTTTAATAATCTACGATGTCGGACAAAAATTATTTTTTTAGTCATCATCCTTAATCAGGGGCCACAATAAAAAAAACATTTTGATTTAAGTTGCAATATAACTTAAGTATTTTCGAAGGTTAATAGAATAGAATACTCTTTATTGCACACCATAAAAAATACAAATTTATGTGTAGAACTTTTACAATGGGTGTCACAATGGGTCTTATCGCTAAAAGCGATCTAGCGGTCGAGTTAATAAAGTTCACAATGGCCCTAAACGTAGACGAACGCCAGATCATAATTTCTGAGAGCAATACACTCTTATGTCAAAATGACGTTGGTTGGCCGGATTAAAACCCTTGGCGGGGGCCGGAGTTGGCCCGCGGGCCGTAGTTTTCCCATTCCTGCTCGAGAGACAGATTGGATTGTATTCCCCTGCAAATCAGAATACAAGTTGCTTACCGGTACAATTAATTGACACGCAGGGTATTACCCTGAAGTTTGTAATCCCCTATGATAGATAGATAGATAAAACATTTATTCAGTGCACACAAAAGACATAGCACAACACACAAGAGCACAAACGATAAAAAAAATCATGAATATTATAAAACAGACAAACATGACATAATTCTATTAAATAACAAATATACAAGGTGCGGTCGGTGTGCGTCTCAAGGTTGCACCAAATGGGAGTCCAGCTCAGCATGTGTCAGGCAGATATACCTGACGCTGATATTCTGCTGGATCCCTGCAGTGACACACGGACGTCGAGCTGACGATATAAAATAAATTGGTGTTGTGATTGTGACAGGCGCGGATTATGCAAGTATACCCGCAACTATGGCCGCTTTCCGAATTGGCTATAATCGCTCACAGCGCTCACATCGTCTCACATGCGTTCTGATTTAGATATTACGATTATGACAGCCGAGGACTGTCAACAACTCGGAACGCTCGTGAACGCGCTCACGGTGCTCACGCAATGTCAAAACGATATTAGAGTATTTCTCTGTGTATACACCAAAAATTTGTTCTTCGTATGTTAGGTAGCAACTGTAGCCAGAAGAACAATTTTGAAAATGCCCCACGTTAGATACGATGCGACTCAAAACAAAACAGCACAACTGTCATTTTTGACAGCGCTCACGGCGATATTAGTAAAAGGCATGGTCGGCGTTATCGCAAGATGGCGAATGTCATGACATCATCTATGACGTTTCACGGGACATCGTTATCGCGCTCACGCTAATTCGGTACGGGTTTTAGCACGCGAATATCGATATTATCGCAACTCGGAACGCAGGGTATGATATGATATGATATCTTTGGTATGATTGTACTGGTTTACAAACTTCCCTAGAATACAAATCCCTACTTTGGTTTTGTTATTATATGCCTTAATACTTACTGCCAGTAGCTGCTATTCTTCTGTAGTCTCATGATATTGTTCTGGCATATCATCAGCTCGTTTTGCAAGTAGGTTCTTTGGTCGTTCACTCTCACGAACAACTGAAATACGAGAGGTATAATCAATTTGAAAGTAAGTAAATTATAATCAAATCGACACCTACGAATAGACATATCGCACCTTTGGGAACAAAGCGTCACTTCTGTAAAGTTGGAAAACATGCAGAAGTGACCCTTTGTTCCCAAAGATGCGATATGTAAATAGCACATGTAGGTATTGTTCCACCAAACACCCCAATTAGAATCATAATAAATATACCGAATCTTTACTGTTATGTATATTTTTTTATTTATTAAATTAGTTACACTAATTGTGGGAGAAAACTGTGGTCAAATTACAAATCCTAACTAATATTATAAATTCGAAAGTAAGTTTGTTTGTTATCTTTTCACGCCTAAACTACTGAACCGATCATCCTGAAATTTTGCATATACGTTGTCAGGTGTACAGAAACGGTCACATAGGGTACCTTTCATCCCGAAAAAAAGTACTGTTCCCGAGGGAAACAACAATAATTTTCTTATGATAATAGATGGCGCCACGTGTCTTTCGTGCAACGGCAACAACAAGCAGAGTGATTGTCAAATTCTCGCAAGCGAAGTCGCGGGCAAAAGCTAGTTTATATAATTAATTATTCTCTCTATTATCCACTCGCCGCTCAAACGAGTTTACGCTTGCAAGGGTGCTAAACAATCAAAGCTCAACATCAATCAATCTCATAGCAATCAGCATCTGCAGCATCTCATGACATTAAGCACCTCGAGCGGGTAGTTCATAGGTACCTTAGATTCCGAGTCCAAGCGCCACTCTTTACTTCGCAGAGTGCTTATCAAGTCGGTTTTGAGACGCTCAAATCTCTTCACCGTCCGCAACAGTTCTGCCTGTGAATTGATAAAAGTAAAACTTTTCTTACCGAGATCAGTTTGTATGTGTACCTACTTGTATTGAAATAACTTGTATGTGTGGTGCCAATTGTGAATATAAGTTGGTTATTAATATTTTTGAACGACCTATCTGACCGCACACCATGGCACACTGTGAAATGCTTCAATTGCGGTCACCTATATTTTATCCCTTCATCCTATAGAACCAGCAAAGAACTAAAACCATGATTTTAGTATGTTTAGTTTTACTTTGGCTTTTGACTCTATGATTTAAATTTCGTTTCATTCAGTTGAAGTATGTGGAAGTATTTTATTGTAACATTTTAAACAGAACCCCATGAATGACGTCTACTTTGCCAGTCTGAAATAATTATTGGTCCCACTGTGTGAGTCGACTTACCGGTGTAAGAATATCAAGATTTATATTGAGGTCATCGTGTTTCAATTTGCAATCTGGAATATGAATAAACAAATTAATACATTTGTGAGTCAGTATTAATAATTATACGATTTATTTTAAGAACCCTCTTAAAATAAATCGTATAATGATCAAAATAATCACAAACGATTAGGGCGCCACTCCGCGCTCGGCACCCGCCGAGCGCGCAGTGGTGTCCTGATTGTTTGTTTGGTGATTTCTTTTATTTTAGAATGAAAATGCAGAAAATAAAAGAAATCACCAAACAAACGATGAGGGCGCCACTGCACGCTCGGTAACCTCTTAAGATCTGCCCGCCACGCCGCGCCCGGCTTGTTTCGAATGCGTGAAAGACTAAAAAGCACCATATTACTTACCCGCTCCGCAAATCTTAGCGTTTTTAATCCTTTCCTTCAAAGCTGGGAGTTGTTCCCTCAACGTTTCTATGGTGTCCTGGTACACCTTATGTCTCGCGCTCTCTTTCATCAGGTCGTCGTCATGGTCCCAGGTGTAGTCAGTTTTGCGCAGTTCATCCTGGACCAGTACTATCTGTTTCTCCAGTTCCCCGTTCTGCCAGGCTGCTGTTTCTCTGTGTGGATAAAGGTTTGAACATATTTTATGTCGGGAGTTACCTACTCCGATGTGATAACAAAAATGGAAGCACACTACCACTAACTACTACTGGTACACACGGCTACATACCTATCAAGCTATACATTTCCAGTATAAACTAACCTCTGATTGTACGGAAAACCTATACAATGCGAGATCAGCTTATACTGGAAATGTATAGCTTGATATGTAGCCGTGTATACAGTACTTCCCCGGCCGAGATCTTTCACAACGGCGCTATACTAATCAATCCATAACTGTCCCACTGGGTTAAGGTTAAGTAGTCCACCCTGTTGAACTAATGTGGTTATAATGTACTGCTTGGGACCATTCCGTCCACTAGCGACATCTATAAATCTAAGTGGTTTAAAGATAATAATATGGTCCCTGTTGAAGAGATTACAGATAAAGAGGTGGGCGAGAATGTATTTAAGATTATATGCCTATTAATTGACGAGATTGAAGTAACCGAAAGGGGGCATAGTTATAAATCACCTTATTATTTTGTTAGAATTAATGAGAAAAAATCTACTCAAGACTCAAATACATATTAGATCCCGTTATTTGAAATTAGGAACCAGTTACGAAGGCTGAGATAGTTCAACTTAGTTGGTGAACTGGGTGTTCATAGCCTTGACCCAATAGAATAAGGCCAAAATTAAGTAGGTTGGGTATGGGTCACATAATCAAGTAGGTAAGAGGTAGGTATAGGTATAGCTTCTATATGTAATACCTATATTCTGCAGCTTACCTAGAGTACCTATAAGGTCTCAAGATACATAATTTATTATTACAACATTTCTAACGAAACCGCAAAAATAAAGTTAAAATTACAAAATGAGTCTATGCAATCAATTTTTTTACTAAATTACCACCACTGCTTCTACTATAGATTTACAATTTACTGACCTACAAGTTTTCTCATGTTCCAATTCATTTTTCAAACATTCAATTTCACATTCGTTCATTGTGGCAATTTTTTGGCTACTTTTGGGATCACTCTTATTGTCGACAGCTGTGCTGTAGTGAACACAGTAATGCCATTGAGCCTTCAATTGATTAAACAAACGATGGCAACCAACCAGTTATGAAGACAGACCTCCTAACAGTTTATTAACATTTTATTTCCATAATCTGCAAGTTCAGCAAAAAGTAAAGCTAAATAGCTAAATAAACGCAAATCTGCTAAATACTATTTAACTCTTTTAAAAACTTGAAAGAGTTGAATCGTTTAAAATTTTGAGTGGAAAATACTCCTAAGTAATTGGATCATATGATTATAAATGAGCATCCGTAATTATTAATAAAAGCTGTTTTGTGCTCCATCATCAACACAATAAAATCTGTATCATCTTTTTTTACTTCAACCTTAAAGTGATAACGAAACGCAAAGTTGTCACCACCTACAGATACTAAACGCATGTAACATAAATGCACGGCGGGTAATCTCAGAACAAAATATCCTGGCAGTAATAGACGTATTTTGTTTATGGTTGATTTCTTCAAAGTGACAACCGCCCCTCGTCCCTTACCCCTTTGTCGCCAGTGCAATCGACGCCATATTTGTTTGTTGTAAGTCTATCGTAGCTATGGTTGTCTCTTCATCCCGCTATTACTACTTTATGGTCTGATGGTCTGTGTTTACAGTTGATCGAGAAAAGTTTTACGTTGATTAATTTCCATAACATATCCTCTCAAAGTTAAACCTGTAATAGTGTAATTACAACGTGCAGTATGTACCGCACTTGCTGTGTTGTGAATTGTGCTAGTAAACGAAAGGACGTTAGATTATTTCAATTTCCCATACGTGAGGTAGGACTCCAAAAGTGGTTAGAGTGTATTAACTGTGAAGTACTGCGAAACACAGACACGACGGTGGACGATCTTCGCAAGCGTTATGTCTGTCAAAAGCATTTTGAAAAGAAGTTTATCGTCTCGACTAAAGCGATGACTCGTCTTCATGTTGGCGCATAACCCACGCTGTTTTCCGATAACGAAATCAGCAGTGGCATTCCTCGGTTTCAATCTATGGACACTGACCACACTGGTAAGTACCACGTTAACCTGACAACATATAATAGTATAACACATTTTTTCATATATTCCTCATATAATTATACTCAAATGTGCATCATGTAATATTCATGCACTGATTAAAAAATAAAATTGCTGCTATATCGGTTTCAAAACTTGAATTATCCACTGTGGAAATTCATAGAGAAGTCATACATTTTAAAGAAAATAAAACGTATCCTATGTCTGTCCATCAATGTTGCTCTGTTTTACGTGCAAAATTATTACAATACCCAGACAAAATTAAAAAATTGTTCATTATAAAAACTACTGTGTAATTAACATTTTTACTGTTCAGTGAAACAAAATAATAACTTGATATTATCACATAGTATATGGGAAAGCATAAACATAGTTACTATTTTTATGGTTCCAAAATGGGTGCCAACGGGACCCTATTACTAAGGCTCTGCCATCCATCGTATCTGTCACAGGGCTGTATCTTTCTCTAACCTAACTACTCTAATCTAAACTGGATTGAAGTATAATTCTTAATTTAAGTTTTTTTTGTTTCCAGATTTTGATGTTATGGCTGCTAGTGTTATCGCTAACTTTGTGGATCACACCACAACATCATTAGTTGACGTGCCCTCCAATTCAGGCTGTGGAAGTGAAGCCTCACAAAGCCAGATCATAAGAGGTATTAAAATTGATTATTACAATTATCTTTCACCAGTAGTGAGACATACATACAGCGTGCTGCTGCAATGGTGACATTAATTGACAGAGGCACGCTGTATTCACTGAACAATGTCCTCTACTATGGCAAATAATTTAAATTAAGTAAATATAGTTCACATTATTTAAATTATTTGCCATGGTTGTTGCGGATGGTATGGTTTACAATTTGCAAAGCACACTCATATTTTGTTGACTTATCATACATTTTTATTTACAGATGCAGTTATTCCTTCTACACTGAGGCTTTGTCACAGAAGGCGTGTTATTTTAAACGAACCAGGCTCTACTGTGAATATTTTAAATCCTGGAAACAGTTGAAGAGCACTAAACTTTTCAAAGGAAAATACCTTTACAAACTTTTTTTCATTTTTTTTTCATTGGTGGCAAACTTTAATTGGTGCAACATTATAAATAAAATAATAAAGGGCACAGATGTGTTTAGGTTGGAAAGCAAAAGTTTGCCACCAATGCAAAATAAAGCATTTGTAACTTATAAAACAATAAAAATATAAATAAATAATTTTGATTTTTTATTTTCATCATGCAATCACAACCTTGGGTTGAATTAAAGCAGCACTCCTTTTTTTAAGTCGATTAAAGGCTTAAAAGGCTGGTTTCCAAAGTATTCTGGGTTCGACAAACTTTGGCAAAAAGACCCAGCCTCAGAACAACAAGCGAAAAAGTGGTAAAATTTAAAAAAAAAACAAACGTCACTTTCAAGAAAGCAGATTCGTATGGCGATTTTTGTTCTATGGGAGATTACCGTCTGAATACTATATGGTCTGTGCATAAATGTCTAGACGTCTAATGTCATTAATGTCAAAACAAAGTTTAATTTTGAATTTGAATCGAAACTAACCGAAAATAAAAGTTATTTTTTAAATTAAATTAACTAAAATGAGTTTATTAAGTGCTGTTCTGCACGAGGACGACAAAGTGAGTACTCAGGACTTGAAGAAAAGTCGTGATCAAGTATTGCCCAATATAAAAGACTTAACTGAACGAGTGCAACTACTATCTTGGGCTTTACAACAAAATATTATCGATACTTACGTTAATTTTTCTATAACAAAGAGCTTAGAACAACTAAACTATAACAATCGAAAGGCGAATATAATCTCTGATCATTTAAAATGCATTGAAGACATACAATCTTTACAAGAAAGATTCGAAGTGAGTGATGAAGAATTCAGAAGTCATTGCGCAAAATTAAACAAATCGTTAGATATTCTCAAGAATTTGTGCATTGTTGTTGATGGTAAACGTATTTTAGAGAAAGCAAATCATGAATTCGGTAGATATAACTATAGTGATGCTATGCTAGCAGTAAAAAAATTGAAAAAAGAACTGATGAATTTGAAATTCGAAGGAAATATGGCGAAGGCTTTAACAACCATCAATGCACAGGCAGAGAACCAACTGGCTTTGTACATTGCCCAGTTGAGTGTTGAATGGGAGGACATCTTCACATGGTCAGAGAAGAAAGGCCTTAAATTCTTAACCTACTCACTGTCTGTTCAACAAAGTGACCCATTCCTGCTTCAGAAAATATTGAAAACTTTATATGCTACTGAGAGAATGCATGCAGAACTTGGTCTGTTCTCACATTTCTTTATAAATAACCTTCTTCACAATGTTATTAGGTATAACTGTGATATATTCACAGAAGATCACACCGGAGCTATTGTTTTCAACATCAAAATTAATCTGAATGACCCAAATAAACCTAATTACCAAACAATTTTTAATAACTTGACTGCTATCTTTGAATTTCTTCATTCAACATTGGGCTCTCAGTTTGAAAGTGAGAACACTTTCATTGAAATCTTTGCCGAAACAATCCGCCAGAAATTCTTCAACAAAATTATTGAAGACTGTATTAGGATGAACTTACCTTCTTGTGACAGCAGCTACCAGAATTATAAAAACATAGTTCTTGAATTAGATTCATTCAACAAGTTTCTAATTGACTTAAAATTTGTAAAAGCTGATGAATCACCTTTGAATAAATACATAGATGACACTGAATGTGTTTTGTATAATAAGAAATGTGATAAATTACTTTCCGATGTTCGTATTCTGCTTAAAGAAAGTCTATCTCATGGTATTATTACTGTTGGCTCTGAACCGAATAATGACAATGATTCCATATTAGATAATACTGAGAACAATGTTGTTTGGGATATATCTAAGCCCCTGTTCCTTCCAAAGTGTGTGATATCACAAAATGTGAAAGCTATCATGTCATTGATTGTGGAACACTTGGAGGAGAGCGCGAAGTTACCAGAGAAGTACAGTAGACAGCTGGTTGGTTACATTAAAGATATAGCTGTTATGTATCAGAGTTTGGTTCCAAAGAAGTTTAAAGTTAATTTGGAGTGTTGTCCTGCTGAAATTGGTAAGAAACTCATTTTAATATTTTATTCTTATTTCTCAGCAGCAGCCGTTTTCAGGAGTTTGGTTGGTTATGTGGCTTGAAAGCAATAGTCTATATTACATCAGACGTAATGAATTCACAATTCTTTATTGCGTACCATAATGTTTAAAGTTTGGTGGGGAAATGATTATACTAGTTACAATTATGGATCCTGTCGGGCACAGCATAGATCAAGTAGGAGAGAGGAGGAAGAACACTCGCGGGGGAATCTTAACCATATAGCTCTGCCTGCCCCTTTTGGCAAAACAGGCCAAATATTATTATTAAGTTTTCAATATTTTATAGGATATATGATATAACAATAAGTTTTCTGAAAGGTATCTCTCAGCTAATAAAAACAAATTACAATCAGTAATGTTGATAGTCACTTGTTATTGCTTGTTGCATGTCCTGCAAGTCGCCATACTGCCAATAAACTAAATTCTGTAATTATGTCACTTTTTAATTATGGCCGAAACCGACGAAAACTTTTATCATCTTTAAATAATTATACTTCCAGCTCTATTCTTCAACAACTGCTTCTACTTAGCCCATGGACTACTCGGACCTCCATGGTGTAACAGTTTACCCAGGATACTGGCTGATCAGCTCAGTGTGATGCTGCTGGAGTGCATCCAAGACCTGAGGGTGTTGGGTCTTGAGAAGATATCCCTGTATTTACAGAACCAGAAAAGTAGTATCACCCAGAGTATTGAGGCTAATGGTAAATATTATTCTGTATTTCAACATTATTTGTAATTGCATGAGAATTTTGAGTACGTACTAAATTTGAATTAGGTAGGGTTAATTCCTCATTGGAGATTTCATTTAGAGTTTCATTGCTAAATATTCAAAATTAGTAGTTGTTTGAGATTCCACATGCTCTTTGATGCGTCCAACCCTTATAGCACTGTCTGTGTCAAAGTCTTGTGACAATATCAGCGAAATATGGGCGCGAAAGCTATATATGTTTATATGTATTAAAAATAAGTTTTTCCATCCTGTTGGTTTACGGTGGTCAATCGCCTTTATGATACCTATATCCCGTCAATAAAAACATCAAATCAAACTTTACAAGAGCTATTACAAATTACAGGAACTGCATGGACACACGATTCTTATGAGCAATTCGACTGCGCGATCAACAACGCTATCGCCCTAATGAAGGACCTAAAATCCTGCTGGCTCAACGTACTCCCCGCACGCATGTATGAAATGTCAGTATGTACGCTAGTGCAAACGTTGTGCCAGTCAGTGTTGGAGCGAGTACTGGCGGACAGTAAACCGGTCAATGAAGAGCTGGTGTATATGTTGGCGATGAGAGTGGAAAATACTGTGGCTGATGTTTTTACACTTTTTGAGGTCAGTATTTTGCGAGTTATTTCGTGGGCTGATTTTGCTTCTTTACCACCTCGTGCCGCCACCGTCGCGACGTCGCCGCGTCCGGGCGGGTTATTCATAGAATAAGTAAATTAAGGGTTTTTTTTGGAAGATATCCCAAGCAATTTTAAAATTATAATACTGCCATGCTAAACGCAAAAGCGGTATCTCAGGGAAAGTTAGTTTCGAGAAAATTTTAGTTTTGTAAACTATTCTAATATTGCTTATTAAATGGAATTGATATATTATATTGGGTAATTTTTTTGTCATTTGGTTAAAATATCAAAAATGCATGTGTACCTTTATCATGAGATACTGCCATTCCGCTAGGTGTTTATAGAATTAAGAATTGAGTTTCCGCATCGTTACCCTTCCTTGGCAGTTGGGTGAAAATGATATAGGGAATACTTTTTTAAGGGTTATTTAATATGTTTTAAATAAGATACCGCTATTTGGCTTAGTTCATTAGACGCGTATTTCTATAAGCTATGCGATGCAATAAAAAAAACGTTTTTTTTTTTTTGAGATACCGCTTTTGTGCTTAGTGCGGCAGAATAATTATGTAAAAATATAAAACACTTAGATAAAAAAAAATTCGCTGCTTTGGCTTTTTTACCACCTATATGTACATGTTTCTCTTAAAATATTTCGTGTATGAATAGATACCTACACCTTATATAGATAAGAAATCTATTAAATCATGCTTTATTGCACACCCTATATATAATTACACTCACACACACAAATTACATAATGATTGTTATTACGTGTTTATTATAAAATAAATTAATTATAATAGGTAATAATAAACTTCGAGGGGACTGAGGCGAAACGCGAAAGCGAAACGGATTTTTATTCGTTTATTTCATTCAAGTTTGTAAGCACTTGTAAATGTGGTTATTATTGTTGGAGTTATTTAATTAGCGTGCCTCGTTGGTCTACTGTAGGGATGGCGGACCTCTATAAATGTACGTGCCATTTTTTCCAAATAAATAGTGGCCAACAAACGATTTTGACTTAGTGACTACCTACTGGAAAAAAGCTATATAATTTCACAATAATACCTTTATTATTATACAGTAATGTTAATGTTAACAGTTTTATATTTATCTAAATAATATAACAAATTAGTGCGACTTCTGCTGTCGCTAACTAGATAATTTAAGATACATAAATGCCTCAATTGATACCGTGCCCGAATTATCCTGTTACGTGCCATTGGTTCGCCATCTCTGTTGATCTATTCTGTAAAAATCTCACTGTGAAAACTTAGGCAAAGTGAGCTTGAAAAGAGCTGTCATTCCACCTGATGCAAGGGATAGCTATTGACAGCTCACTTTGAGCTCACTTCCCCTAAGTTTTCACGGTGAGATTTTAACAGAATTGCAATGCTGGTCTAGTGGTTGCAAGCGTGATTACTGGGTCTGTTTCAATTCCCAGTTCAGCCAACGTACATACAGTTTTTTTTTTTTTTAATGATAAGTCTCTGTAATAGCCTGCCCTTATTCTAATCAGTCTGTAAAGTTTTTGTTTTCTAAAGGTGCGTTCAGACCTCGCGAATGTGCCGCTTGCGAACTGCGCGCGTGCATCTCATGTTCGTACGCAGCCCCTGCGCCGTCCGCAAATGTAGACTGTAACTGAGCCGTTCGCGAGCCGCTTGCGAACTGCACGCGTGTTGCTCGCGTGCGGTTACAGCTTACATTTGGTGCGCCGCTCTAGTGCAACCCTAGATAGGCTCGAGTGAGGCGCGCGTGCAGCGCGCACCCAGCTCGTGCGCACATACGCGTGAACTATGAGCCTCAGTTGTGAATTTGCGTCGCGCACCTCCTGCACCGCTCGAGTACGGCGCGTAGCTTGCATGCGGACGGCGCAGGGGCTGCGTACGAACATGAAATGCACGCGCGCAGTTCGCAAGCGGCTCGCGAGCGGCGCATTCGCCAGGTCTGGACGCACCTTTAAGAAAGCGGTGAACGGTCACACAATAACGACTGTCCACAGAGCGTTTTTTGACAACTTGGGTCGAAAGCATCAGGGTAGCCGACGAAATTCAAATTTGCTTCCGTTTTTTGCAATTTGCAGGAAAGTATCAGGTTGTATATTGTACTAAACATGATTCGCGGCCTTATCAAATATTTGTTTATAGAATTGTAATCATAAAAATCATCAATACAACTCTCTAAGTTCATGTTACCCTATTGATAATTTAAATATTTGAATTACGCGGGCTACCTTAGCGCATCCCCCATAACCAGTTATACTTACATATTATACCTACTAAATTCTAAATTTATCTTTTTTTCAGGAGCCCATACAATTTGAAACAAAGATCAATATTTGGTCGAAGTTCACGAAACTGCCGCAGTTATTAAAAGCACAACTACTAGAGATATCGGACTTATGGAATAAATACCGGGATCAGTTTAAGAACTATAGCTGCGAGGAAGTGAGACAAATTGTGAAAATGAGATTCCCTGATGATAAATATAGGCTTAAGATATTAAAAGAAATACAGTGATATGTTTTTATTTTTAAACAAAGTTTTTTATTTGATATCAAGCGTTAACAAAATAACATCTAGTAAAGTTCGCTCGTTTGGCAACCTCTAGTAAAGCTCCGCGCGGAGCAAAATATTTTTTGATGACATCGAATAATATACTTTACGTCACACCTGGCCATAATGTGAGTTTTACCGCACGCTACGCGTAGAGTAAAACTCGCATTGTGGCCAGGTGAAAACGTAAAATTGTGTACTCACCGCGGGCAGTAGAAAAGAAAGCCCTCTATCGCATATTTACAACCCTCGGCTGCGGCTCGGGTCACAAATACCTGCGATTTCGGGCTTTCTTTTTTTTACAGCCCTTGGTAAGTAATATACTATTATCATTAGTGTCATAAAGTACAAAATTGTTCTAACATCGACAGCAATATCTGACAGCACCTTATGGCTGTTATAATAAGGTTTATTTTTCAGTACCATAAAGAAGTTCTCTTGCTCTGCGCTTAACAAAAGAAAATGTTTCAACCTAGACCTGGATTTAGGTTGGAGCATTTTCTTTTTTTATTGAATGGCAACCAAGAAGACGGCGTAATTGATGGTAAACGGTCAGCGCCTACAGACATCAGCAATACCAGTGCCATCGTTAGTGTGTTGTCATTACTTGCCAGTGTCGAAACAAAGTTAAAATATGTCATAACCGGCATGGCCATACCCTTCAGTCTGGAACACACCAATGCTGTTTGGCGTCAGAAATTCGGGAGTAGTCCCGCTGTCCCCATTAATAGGGGCAGTGAGACTAGAATGAAATTACTTAGGTTTATCTTGAGTAAATAATTCAAACTCAAACTCAAATCATTTATTTCAATTAAACCATTTACAGGCACTTTTGAATTGTCAAGGAGTCGGTCAGTAAGAAAAATGAAGCTACATGCTACATGCCCATTCCAAAGCGTAGTAGGTACCTATGGAAAAGAACGGGCAAGAAACTCCATGGACACTCTTTTAAATTAAATTGTTACAAAAATAATTATTAGTTACATCATAATGTTGAATTTATAACGAAATGTGAGAACGATGTCAAAATAAAAAATAAAATCGTAGGTACACGTTAAAAGCGTCCAGAGTAAAAACAAACAATTCAAAAATGAAAAAAATAAAAATAAGCCGTGGCAGCTAAGAGATGACCAGTCCCAACTGACGCCGCCCGTTCACGAATATGACGCATGGATTAGCACCATTCAGCTCAACCATTTTGAAGGGAGCTAAATGATCCAACACACACGCCACCATCAGCGAGACAGCTGAGTGAGCATGACATACTCTCATCCGCCAGGGCACATAAGTCAATGAAAGAGATAATAGGCGCGTTGCTGAGAAACAGGCGACTCCAAAGTCGTCGTGATAGTTTCTTTAACATTTACATTTGGTTACACCAAAAACTACATTTCATTCCTCTAGTTTACCGTATACTGAGAAACATTTGGCACGCTATACCTACATTTTATAACCACGCGATTAACTTTAGATTTTATTTTCTTATATTTTGTAATTATAAGTACAATTCAGCAATTACATAATAGTTATATTGTATGTAATAATAAGTAAGAATTGTGTTAACACTATTACGTACTTGTATTATTAAAGATGACGTGTGAACATAGATCATAAAGCATGATTTAATACCGCTTATGTTCTAGTGATTAACTGAACTTTGTTCACGAAATGCGTCATTAATTCTGCTCGTAAACCACTGCTGAATATTAAGACCAAGGACCGGTAGCGGTCGCTAAATAACCATTAATCACCACGTTCGACAGACGGATTGGTGATAGCAGGATATAAGAACAGGAAGAACACGTTCTTCCCCTTCCTATCCCCAAGTTGCGCAGTGTTCTTGGGTTTTTCTATGAGGAATTTCTCAGTTGTACCCAGGAGTCTGGATTGTTGACCAGTTGATGGCAAAAGACTCGCCCCCGACCCTATAACATGAGATTTTGGCGAAATTCGGGTGAATATTATATCCCTTCACTCAGTTTCCACATACCCCTTCGAGGCATACCGGCCTATTTTTACCGGACTGTCCCAGAAGGAGGCTAATGTTTTTTTTATTATATTACTTATAAGTTATATCATTATGTTTACCTAGGCTACTTTATTTTATTTTCCAGGTGTCCATGACAAACATCGTTGGTCTTTCAAAGAAAAGCCAAAACTTAACCAACAAAAAAGAGGGTGAAAACGCTTTCATATACGCCTTTTAAACGGAAGGGATGTAGCTGTTCTAATAGAGGTATCTACGAAATGCGTGTCTGAAATAAATTAATAACCTACGTGGAAAATACGAGAAACGGTAGAAACACCACTTGAACCAATAATTGCGTGTTTTATTTACATGGTTGCATAAAGTCTCAACAGTTTACTTTTGGTGCGTGAAACAGAACGGAAGCAGGAAAGTGCATTATAACAGATATTTCAGCGCGCAACTATTCACTGTTGGATAACGAATTTGGCTGGAAAACATCGTAATTTTATATGTTACCCACGCTACTACTTAGATCACAGTTATAGGCGTAGGAACTCAGACGCATGTGCAATTAATAAAACGCAAATATGACAGTAATTTAGATAATTGCTGAGAAATTTTTAACCGTTTTAGTTATTATTTTGCTAGGTATGTAAGATTTGATTTATTGGAGTATTACGTGAAAATGTTTTTTTCATATGGACAAATTGAAACCGTAGATAATTATTGATTTTTAAATTAATGATTATTGACATACTGCGTAAAAATATTGTGACGTCCTTAGTTCCCACTTGTAGACTAGGAAAAGCCCTATCAACCCTTCTCCGGATAGGGTACTTCGATGAAAGTGTACGAAGCGACACCTAAAATTCGAAACAAAATTATTACACTCTTGGAACAGATAAACAAATGCTTGCCTGAACTTAATTATAGAACTTTTGCCAAAGGTCTGAACTTATCTTACATCTCATGCAGCTAATCATGCTCATGCTGCGTGCAGACGGCACGGTTGGCGCAGTGGTTAAGCGATTGACTGCTGCGCTGCGTGTCGCGGGTTCGATCCCCGCACGGAACAAATATTTGTATGATCTACAAGTAGTTGTTCCGGGTCTGGCTGTTTGTGTATGTGAGTTTAAATGTTTGTAAACGCACCCACGATACAGGAGAAATTCCTAGTGTGGGGCAACGTTTATAAAAAAAGAAAAATAAAGAAGAATTCATCATCATCTTCATCTAAATACACACAAAGAATTTCTTAAAACATAATTTTATCAAAAATGCACAGTTTTTTATACCCTTACAGGAAATTAAACAAAAATCTCAGTTTATATTTTAAAAGTGCTTTTATAAAAAAAAAAGAAGTTATACTTGTGCTGAAATAAAAATGAGTGTTTTTGGTGATCAAAGAAGGAAAGATGATTAAATGAAACATAAAATTATGTATGCAATTAAAATTTATTAATAATCTGGAAAAGCATCTCGAATGGTTATAAGTTATAACCGTTGCAGATGCGTTATAACTTATAACGCATCTGCAACGGTTATTGATGCTCAAAATGAGGTTATCAATTTCTCAGATCTGATACTCCAACTAATGCAGATAACTGTTTTTTCTTCAAACGGGTGTCCTCCAGTACAATTATTTCCACTTTTTCGACGATGTCTGATGTGGTGGCCTCAACTGGCCTTTCTGAGCGGGGGTCGTCTTCAATCTACTCCCGACCATGTTTAAAAAGACCATGCCACTTGTAAATCATTGATTTACTAGGGCACTGTACCCCATAAACGGTTTCCATTTCATTAAAAATAGTCTGAGCGTTCTTTCCTTGCTTGGTAACAAAACGTATATTTTAATGTCTTTGCTTGGTAAGGAATTTTATCACAGCACGGTGTTCAATTTTCTCCATAGTTTCAGTTTTCTTCCGGATTGGCTTGTTTAACAGGCGAGTGTTCGTAAACCAATAAGGCAAAAGTTTTTTTTTTTTTATTGCTTCACAGAGCGAGGAGTTGAGACTCTTTAGGCTATCCTGTGGTGCCTTAAGCTCCTAAAATAAATTTAAGGCCTCCAGCCAGGGCATACTTATAAGCTAGCCGACTGCACGCTAAGGGCACCCCCTGTGGGGTACGAACCTCGGCTTAGGGCAGAGTCGGAGGGAGTAAACGCAAAAGGACTGAAACTCAATTTATATATTAATTATGAGTACCCAATTAGTATGAAACTGAGCGAGCGCCCCTATCCCCACTCCATCCCCTCCATTCCACGAACTTTTGGACCTCCCCTCGTATCTCGAGATCGGATTGGGGAACGGGGAACAAGAAATTTCACGCGGACGGAAGCTAGTATTATTTATTATAAAAAACTTTAATAATTGATTTTGTTTTAAATCTGTTGGAGAGTTCCCGGGGCGTTTCACCTACGAAGACAATCATGAAGGTAGCATGAATGATGTTACCCCAACCACAGTGCCGGATTAAGCAAGCGCGGGGCCCATAGCAATTACTATTGAGGACCCCTAGATCTACTACGGATTCTCAAGTATAAAGTGGTAAAAAAACAAACAAGTTTTTTTTTGCGGAATCATATGTGGTCTTTGGCATTTTACATCCGGTCTCACAAGCACTGTACCACCTAGTGCGATAAATGTTTTTATAGAAAATTGAACGTTCTATAAAAAAGGTCTCATATAATTTTTCGATAAGTTTACTTTTTCAAAAGTTATTCGAGATTAAAGTTGGACATACCGTTGTAATTTTTTCATTCATCTTCGGCAAAATTATTGCTGTTTGTGGAGGTGCGCTGATTTGGATACGCGGGGCCCCTTTTTGCGCGGGGCCCGTAGCAATTGCTACTCTTGCTACGTGGTTAATCCGGCACTGCCCAACCAATGCTGATGCTATTCGCTTGGGCCACTGCTGCTATACTTAAATAGCTACTTATACAGGAAAAGTTTTTAATCAGTGCGCAAATTTTGACAAATTAAACTTAAACGTGTTTTTTTTTATACACCTATTTCTTATTTTGATATGTCTTAGTACAAAAAACTGAAGTTTTCGTTAACGAAAGATGTTTATTTTGAAACTGGTATAATGCATACTCATCGCGCAACGCACCGGCGCCGCGGCGCAGTTAGTCAAGCAGAACGCAGTAGTAGGTACCTTCCAGCTGTGCGCTCGCCCATTGATATTATTACGAATAGATTGTAGGTATCCATATTTTGGTGATTTCAAGTAGGACAAAAAAAAAGTATTAACAAATAATGAAAATGCGTTCTATTACTGATACTAAACCACCAAAAAAAATTAGCGCACTGGTTAAAAACTTAACCTATATAGCTATCTTCTCAAGTACACAATTAGAAACTGAAGAGTGTTCATAAAAGATAATCATTTTTATTTTTTTACTGTTAATACAGCGATATTGTTATGGAATATTTAAGAAAAGGAAATGTGGAAAAGTTGCCCGCAAAATTGGATAGCTCGGGAAAAACTGAAAGAGCTTTTTAATACAGATTGAAATCTTGACAGGACGTCTGTCGGGTCAGCTAGTTACTACTAAAGTAATACTTTTAAAATGCCTTTTCTATAACTATCATTCTATCTATCAAGGATGTCAACAATAATAATACAATAAAAGCGTGTCAATGGCAAAAGATGGAAGTTGTGCCATTATCTGCGGAGCTCATAATAGTAGTTGTTTCGTTTATTTAAATAAGCACTTATGTAGATATGCTGTTACAAATCAGTGAGCGCTGGAATATTCTAGAATAGTTTTCCTATTATATTTATGGTCTGCACTGCTACCCCTAAGGGCACTATTGGCATTGGCAGCGAAAGTAATCGTCCTGGGGCTCAGCCACCCATTACGCGAATGCTATATAAGTGAGTGGCGCTTCCTCAGACCTATCATTACGTTCATGTCTGCATCGGCCGCAGGCACCGCAATATGCAACACTTATCGGTAGGTAAATCAATAAAAAATTACGTTCTTTATAGTAACGTAAGTATTGCAAGAATTTTAAACGTTAATTAACTAAACGTTTTCTAGAAAATAAACGCGGGGTTTTTACGTAAATTCGACTGCAGTAACAAAACGTTTCAAATACGGCGCGATGCGTTTTGGCGGGAAAACAGTGATGTGTCTTGAGAAGAAAAATTCAAGTTTAGTTTTGGAAAAGTGCAAGTGAAGTGATAATTGTGATTAGTGTGAATTGTGTTTATTGTGATTGAATCGGTCTTGGAGTGTGGTAAAGTAGGTACTTACCTTATAGTAAGTTGTGTGTATTGTGTTTATAATATTTGCTAAGTGTGCACAAGGAACGTGATGTAAAAGAAATATCATCTCTGATTATTTATTTGTAAAGTAGTTTTGCTCCAATACCCACTGTATGATTGGTGGTGATCAATAAGAGTGTCTGAATTGTTAAGGAAATAATTTATTGAAATACTGAACCAAATATAGTTGCTTAAAAAAAATTATATTATGAAAATTAAATGTGTATTTAAATCAAAACAGGAAGTATTTTATTTTAATATGTGGCTAATTTTAACATTGATTCAATTTAAAACCCAATTTACGTTTGGCAGTTTATGAATTTGACTTGACTTTATGAATAAAACTTCTAACCGAAAAAATATAGAAGCCATCAAATATAGTTTGTCATCGTCGTATCGTATCACAATATTTTTGTCATAAAATTATTAAGCGAACAACTTCTAAAAAAATAGTTTTCCGTTATCCATCAGGAAGCCATTAACTACAGCTACTTACAGCCGCGTTCAATAGAACAAATAAGACAATGCCTAATCATTATTAAATGTGTATTCTTATTTGTTTGTCAACATAAGTAGGTAGGTATCTATTACCTATGTAGAATTTCTCAGTCTTGCTGTCATAAAGGTACATAACAAACGTACGTGGTTCGTCACCTAAAATGGAAGAATACGGAAAGATGGATCGCGTGTCAACTAAGCGCACGCACCGGCGACGTAGATAGTAAAAACTGATGAAAAAATATATAAAGCAGGGAGATATTTGCAGTTAATACGCCTTATTTAATTGTCTTTTTGCACTTATCAATTTCTTATCATTGACATGAGCTGAATTTAAAAGACGTTGATGGATTAGCTTTGCTTGACTCTACAATTCTTGAACTGTTAACATGCAAGGAATAAGTAAGCGCCAAACTATTGTTCGACACGGTGCCAGTTTTCTAACCTTAGATTCCCATAAATGAGAAAGTGGCCCATTGCAACAAGAGCCCGAATAAAAAATCAAAACTTTCATTTTTTTTTTAATTGTTATTTCCCAATTTTCGCCATTTGGACTGATAAGTAATATTTCTTTTCAGACGGCATTCCTGATCATTTCGTTAGTGATCGTCGTCAATCAAGGAAGTGGCGTGACGGCACAAGATGACAACGTAGACGAGCCACTCGCTATAGAGTCGAACAGAGCTGTTACTATAATACATAACCCAAAGTACGTAGCGCAACTAAAACCTAACAACCAATCACTGACGAGACCCGACTTGCCTACTCAAAAACCTGAACAAAGACCGCCAAGTAAACCGCCCAACATTCCTGATAAACTAGTGAAACAAAATCACAAATTCGATGTTCCTCGACCTCATCTCGGGCAGATACAAAAACTACCGCCGCCACGCCTCTATCCTAAACTACCTGTGAAGCTGCATCATTCACCAAACTCTATTTACAAGTTTCCTAGAGTGATCCCGCTACCTCCGCACCATAGGACATATTACTACAAGACTAGCCGACCGTTAGTGTATGCCGCGTCAACTGGCAGACCCCTAGTTGCAAAGAGCCCTAAGTTCAGCTTGCCCGTCCAAGTGATCAATGGCATTCGATCCGACTTTGTCAGGCCGCCGAAAATTAATACGACGAATAATAATACGACGTCAACAACGACCACATCCAGTACTACCACCGAAGCTACAACCACGACTACCCAAAAAGTCCTGCGGACGAAAAGAATATGGCCCAAACGTGAACTAGACAAAGTGAACCCGACTTTATTTAAATACACCACGATATTGACTAAAGGCAACACGACATTGACTAAAGACAACACGACTCTAACAAATACTAACACCACTGACGAACCTGATCGTGACACCTCAGAGAGCATCACCCATCGAACTAGATACGCATACAGAAATATAACGACTGTGACGACTACCACGCAACTCACGCCATCAACGCCGCGCGTCTACCGCCCGGTCACCAGAAAGCTTAAAGTCAAAACAACCACGCATCTACCACCGATCAATTTCACTCAAATCGAACCTAACGACTGGGTGCCGATATTGCCCTCACATTATCCTAAATTCAAGAAGCCCCCGCCGACACCAATCACTAAACGATCGGACTTATTAACTGCCCATCCCGCCGCGCCTCAAAGTAAGCAAATGATGTACTTACAATCTTTTGGACTTGTCCCAGTGCCGAGTTCTCAAAATCCATTACATATTATGGGCAGAAAAAAAATGGTTTTCTTTAAACGGAAACGACAATTGAACCCGTATTATTCTGGTTACAGTGGGAAGCGGGGACGCTCGCCGATGCACTACATGTACGGGGACCTAGAAAGCGATGGCAGCCACAGTCACCCACGAGTCGTCACCAAAATCAAACACCACCATCACCACCACCACCACAGATACATTAAAACTGTTGAGAAACCTGTCAAGGTACCATATAAAGTCGAGGTTCCTAAGCCATACCCGGTCCAAGTGGAGAAGAGAGTTCCAGTACCAGTGGAGAAGATTAAAGTGGTGGAGAAACCGGTGCCGTACCCGGTTACCGTTGAGAAAAAGGTTCCTTATCCGATAGGGATCAAAATACCACATCCTGTGCCTGTAAAAGTGATCGAAAAGGAATACGTGTCAAAACCGTATCCTGTAATTCACCAGGTACCAGTAGTAAAACACGTGCATGTGAAAGTGCCGTATCCAGTGGAGAAGAAGGTGCCGTATCCAGTGGAAGTGAAAGTGCCGGTACCAGTGGATAGACCCGTCCCAGTGCCCGTCCACGTGGAGAAGAGGGTACCTTACCCGGTGCCTGTAAAAGTGCTCGTTCCACAACCGTACCCAGTCGAAACGAAAGTGCCTTATCCAGTCCAAGTGAAAGTGAAAGAGCCAGTCGAAGTAATAAAACACGTTCCGATAAGGGTGCCGTATCCCCAACCGTATGCCGTTAAAGTACCGCATCCGGTTCCGGTACCCTACGAGAAAAGAGTGCCTTATCCAGTCGAAGTGGAGAAAAAAGTGCCGGTGCCAGTCGAAGTGCTTGTTCCACAAAGAGTAGAAGTGGAAAAACGAGTGCCTGTTTACGTGCCGAAACCGTACCCGGTTGAAAAGAAGGTTCCCTATCCCGTCAGGGTTCCGTACCCTGTTAAAGTCAAGGTGCCTGTTAGAGTGCCGGTAAAGGTGCCTGTAGAAGTGCCGGTGTACCTTCATCACCCGTTCCAAGTGTATAGTGATGATCAGTACAGCTCTCAGTACGGGGGAAATTCTGTGACTCAGGGCACGCCTGTAATTTCGAGTACACCGCATCACACGGTTACAGCGCACGGAAACACGGGCTTCAATGGCTTCCAGTCTCGGTCTGACAAAGAGGAAACAACGACATCGACCACACCAGCTAGTTAGTTCACGAACTTTGTAGAATATTAAAAGTTAAGTTGTTAAAGCACAGTGGAAAATACTCGGCCCACTAGAATACTGTACCATGTTATTGATAAGTTATTGTGGTGTGTGTGGAATGATAATATAAGTTGGTTATGAGTAAATGAATGGTGCTGTGATATTTAACGTGTTATCATTTTATGGGACACTTTTATTTTAGTTTAGGTACTGGGCTGTAGGGCAACAAGAATTCTAAAATTCGCTTCGGGTATACAATAACTACAGCTGGGGATGCTAAAATCACTGCAGAAGAAAACAACTTTCCACGTTCTTTGATTTTCCTGAAGAAACAACATCTGCAATAGAATAAAACGTAAACACCCTTAAATAGACAATACTGACAAGCTATTAACAGTAGATCGACCAAGTTCAATGGTAAGCCCGCGTTGGGCGGTGCAGAGCTAGCGCAAAATTACATACTGCTTTATGTCACTCACCTTCGCAACGAACCGTTCATGACTTCATTAATACACGCACGTGAATGTGATCGCGATTTCACATCAGATTGAAAAATGTATAAGTATTTCATCGGATTACCTTCTGAAATTTCGTGTGAAAACCCGATCGGTTGTCAGTCAAAATAAACTAACACTAAATTGGTTTTTAACATCTTTGCCAATATCGAAGCTAGTATAAATAAACCCTTAGTAGGAAACCGGGCATTAAATCAATTCATATGGTACAGACGCCAGCAGGTCAACCTACCCGAAACTGTCAAATTTTCGCAATCAACCTTGAACCTTACACTGTAGTGATAAAGTTGAAAATTCTATTAAAGAAATTTGACAGATTGTAGTAGCTTGATGTGCTGGCGTCTGTACCTAACCGTCGCTTATTGAATTTTCTTCGTTCCAGAGGACTCCTTAAAGTTCATATCTCTATGTACTCAAAGGAATTAATTCAAATTTGTCATAATTAGTAGCCCCAACTCTAGGATACTAGATTGAATCAGGAGTTCAGGATGACCGAATTCCACGGCATAGCACGAACGGCATTATCTCCCGTACTAAAACAGCAAGTTCATTCAAAGTCACACAAATCAAACAATTAAAACGCCGTTAATAGACTAAGATTAAGTGCGGAATAGGAAGTCTCGATCGAAAGTGAAGTCACAGTTGAGCTGGCGCGCGAAAACATAAACGTCACACTTATATGGTTCATTCATTCCAACGCAATACGTTAGTTGAAGCAAAAAATTGCGTCAATCATAGTTACAGAAGAGCTTACGTGTACCTAGTTCCCTAGGACTAGATTGGGGTTTTTTGGATAATGGTTCACGTCAGAAAGCTGTTATCCAATTTCCTTTACGATCTAATGCAGATGAGCTTTTTCACATCTTTACTTGCTTAGGCAGGGCATCACTATGGGGTTACACTTACGAAAATTATTTATTAGGCAAGCAAGAAAATAAGTAGCGGGACTGACCGATCCCAGGTAGAGCTGAACTTAAGTTTCGGAACTCCTAGGCGTTTTTACATAGGTCGGTGCACCATTAGGGTACCGGTACTGATATGCAGCTTGGAAATCACAATTACCAACCAGTTCATGATAAATGACAGCATCCATTCAAAGACTGAGGGATCTGCGATCACCGTTCTGCAAAGAGCATACTATGTTTCTAGTTCTAGTGGCTAAAGGCACTACTTACAAAGAAACTCATGCCCAGATTAACTAACTGTGAGTACGCTGAAAAGCAGTGTCAGGTGCTAATCTGATTTTTGCTGCATAAAACGCATACAAAGATGGAAATGGTAGGTAATTACGGGCAGCAAAGTCCAAACATATTCATGTTCCAAGTGCAAAATAAATAACTCCGCAACCAATTACAAAGTGAATCCAATGGAAACGCCGTGACTTTGTCGCTTCCTGATACGTATTGTATCTCTAATGTATGCCACGGCATACATCGCGTGTAGGTGAACGTCTTTCGGAAGTATCGAACTAGGTAAAATGGAACAACAGAAGTAGCAATTAAATTTGCGTAGAATTAATAATTTTTAGCCAGAACACTTCAGGACATGCTTATGAAATGGCGTGTTTACATAAGGTTCGTGTTTGGCTGAGCGATTAGTTCTTCTATCGTGGGTTGATTCCCGTCCGGAACATAATATATTCGCGTGGCCTACAAATAGACGTTCCGGGTCTAGCTGTTTGTGTATTGTAAGATTTGTTTTTGTTAACGCATGCAAGAATTTCATAGTGAGGGGTTTTACGTTAAAAAGAGTATACGTCGGTAGCTTAGCATACCGAAAAAAATGTCAATGTGGCAAATTGTCCAGCCCGCGTAAAGTACGTACGGTCGACGAATCATGGCCGGCTTGAACATGAACATAGGCTCACACTCGTCTCATCGGCCTCATGTCACCATTTGGTTGCAAAAAAATGTTATTGCGCAGCCTTCTGCGCAAACTTCGGACCGGCCATGATTCATCGGCCGTACTGTAAACTGCTACGATTGGCTGTTGACAAATCATTCAACCAATTACTTACAGCAGTTTTCGCGCGCTTGACAATTTGTCACATTCATTTTGCGATCATTTTCGTTCGAGAAACTGGGCCCTACCTAGTGATACGCAAGTGAATTATCAAAACAAAGCGAGGGCAACGAGGTTATTGCGTAACACATAGTAGCAATGAGTTTCATTTGGACAGGGCCTCAAGTCTGCTATTACAATAGTGTCAGAATGGTCTCTTCATTGTGAGTTTTTGACAGATTTGCCATACAAACACTGTCAAATACTCACAATGGCGAGACCATTCTGACACTATTGTAATAGCAGACTTAAGGCCCAGATCAACAACATTCATTGCGTTATTTACGTTGATGAGCCGACAAATTTTTCGAACTGAAGCAATGAATTAGCAATATCCTTCAAAATCATTCAGAGTGTGATTGATAGTGAGTTAGGTACGCAATTAGGGTGCGGGTGAAATGACCTATTAAATACTTAACACTAGTTTCAGGAAGATAGCAAAATTACAAATTATGTACCTACTTACTTAAACTAAGCTGCTGCTTAGGACTGCATTTGGGACTAGATTTCTGTTAGCTTGTACGAGTGTACAAGCTAACAGAAATCTAGTCCCAACTAGATTAGATTAGATTATAGACTGGAAAACTATAGCTTGATTTGTGGCCGTGTGGCCACAAATCAAGCTATAGTTTTCCAGTTTACGCTGATCTCACATTGTATAGGATTTCTGTACAATGAGAGGTCAGCTTATACTGGAAATTATAGCTTGATTTGTGGCCGTGTGTACAGTAAATGAAAACTTTAAATGATTTAATTAACATTTTATTAAAAACACATCATTAAATATAATTATTCCTATTATGTAATCATATTGCATTGTAACTTATAGATAGGACTCCAATAAAGGCATTTTACAATTTCGTAGAGGCTAGGTTCCAATCCAATTTTCATGTTGTATACCTATTGACATTTTGTATTGTTGAATTATTTGACTTTAACAAATTGCCATTCTAATTCATAAACTCCAACTGAGGTTTGGTTTTTCTCATCATAATCCACCCATTCTTTTTCAGTCAAGTCCACATCTTCAAATGTTTTTCCTGAAACATAATACGATTTACTTACTTTATTATAATAGTCCTCCATGTTCTACCGTCACATGGGCATGCATCATATATTTAATTTACTTAAATTAAAAAAAAAAAATTACAATTAGGAAAATTAAATAATACAAAATACAAATGAAAGAAAGAAAGAAAGAAAAAGTATTTAAATGGTTAGTAATACATTAAGGCCTGTGTTCACCAACATTTAAATCAACTGTTTAAATTAGATATTTAATCAGTTGTGTACTCTTATTTGACATAAACCAACTGTTTAAATACCTAACCGGTGGTTTAAATGTTGGTGAACACAGGCCTAAAAATGTCATAATAATAATACAAAATGTCAAATGTCAACAAAATTACAGTAATAAAAAATTAATGTCAAATGTGAAAAAGGTTACAGTAATAAAAAAAATCAAATTGAATAATAGCATATAAATTAATTATTTTAATATTGTGTTTCTTTTGAAAACAATAACAACTTCACAGTATATTAAACGGAACAGAATTTGTACGAAAGTATCTGCCAGACAAGTTAAAAAGGACTCATCCACAGGTGTGGAAAACACAACATTTTTATTGATAAAATGTGACGTAACTTGAGTTCAGGGGGCCAAGTCTACTAATGTACAAACGTTGCAATGGTCTCTTCATTGTGAGTTTTTGACAGATTTGCCATACAAACACTGTCAAATACTCACAATGGCGAGACCATTGCAACGTTTGTAAATTAGTAGACTTAGGCCCCAGATAGTGTTTAAACTATAAAATAGACAAGGGCGTAAGGGCTCGTACACATAGCGATCCGTTTTACAGGTCCGTTATTTGATGGCGTATGTAGTTGTATGAGCGAGTTCACACACACTACAGTATTCCGAATTCAGTAATTATGTCGCTCCGGTCCAATTCTGATCCATTAAAACGAATCCAGTAAAAACGGACCTATATCTGTACGAGCCCTAAGAAGCACTAATATTTTCAGTTTTGTTAATAAAATAATCATGACAATGGTGCCGATTCCCTTGTTCACAGACTAAATTTAAGTTCAGTGCATCTTTTTCTTTTTATTTCATTAAGAAAAGTACAGAAGATAAATTTTAGTTTAGTCCTGTCAAATTAATCAGCGACTGACGTAAATTGACGTAATTTTAGGCCGCTTTCCGAATTGGCTATAATCGCTCACAGCGCTCACATCGTCTCACATACGTTCCGATTTAGATATTACGATTATGACAGCCGAGGGCTGTCAACAACTCGGAACGCTCGTGAACGCGCTCACGGTGCTCACGCAATGTCAAAACGATATTAGAGTATTTCTCTGTGTATACACCAAAAATTACAGACAGAAGAACAGTTTTGAAAATGCCACGATACGATAAGATGCAACTCAAAACAAAACAGCACAACTGACATTTTTGACAGCGCTCACGGCGATATTAGTAAAAGGCATGGTCGGCGTTATCGCAAGATGGCGAATGTCATGACGTCATCTATGACGTTTCACGGGACATCGTTATCGCGCTCACGCTAATTCGGTACGGGTTTTAGCACGCGAATATCGATATTATCGCAACTCGGAACGCAGGGTTAGTCGGCAAGTTTTTAATCACGTCTAAACTTGTACGGAGTAGTGACAGGCGCTGATTGTTTTTTTTGACAGGACTAAACTAAAATTTATCTTCTGTCCTTCTCTTAATGAAATAGAAAGAAAAAGATGCACTAAACTTAAATTTAGTTTAGTTTGTGAATAAGGGAATCGGCACCATTGTGAAATGTAACTTGATTCACATTATGCCACTTACGCCAATATGATGCAACTTGAGTCCAATAGACTTTGTACTATGAAATAAACAGTATAGGACCATTAAAAAGTAACTCGTGTTTTGTTTTCCTAATTAAATACGCATTATTGAATAGGGCATATAACTCGAGACTGATGTAATTTAGAGCTGAGCTGCCAGAGTAACTATTGTTTGTATGGAAGTACTCTACACGTCTAGGATTTTTGGGCATACCCCTTTGTCTTATTAAATTGATTTATAAACTCTTTCTTTCTTTTTTTTCAATTTCTCTCTATTTTCTCATACCTAGTCGTAACTTTTGAGAATTTTTATCTGAATTAGAGTGAATCAAAATATTACTATAGCTTACCATCATCTTCAGCCACTGCTATCCATCCAGATTTAGGTTCAAAATCAACAGGCTCCACGCCCCGACAATCAAATATCACTATTGTTTTGAACTTGCCCTCATCGCTGCTGGTAAACTGACCTGGAACATTGAGTAAATTAAAATGGAATTATTACATAGAATTATTTAATATCCTCCTAATTATTTTACATAAACTCTATTTTTGATTGGGGAAAATATTTATAATTCTACATAGTTATAATCATCAATCTTCACATGCAGATTATGATAACAATATTTTATATAAATCTATTTATAATACGTTCATACGCGTATTATAAATAGATCTATATAAAATACTATATATCATTATTTGCCATGGCATTTAAGCTCCCACTGTAATAATCAAACAATTCATTTTGGATTTTTGTCTAAATTGCAAATTTGGTAATTGGGCAAAGAATGAGAGATTCAGAACAGGATCAAAGGGCCGTCCTGAACTATCCCTTCTTCCGAGTAAGGTCGTAACATAACACTAGGCAAGAGTAACTTTTACTGTGAAAATGTTAATGCAGACAGGACAGTGCCTCCAGAAAAGTTCATGCTAAATAGCAAATCGTTTGAACTTACCATTGCTGCCCTCAATAATATCCATACTGTTCTCTCTGGAACACAGTTTGCATTTTATTAGCAAGTTAGTTTCCGACCTCTGGTGTTTCTGCGGTATTTTCTCTGCCTCAGTAAGGTCGTGAAACTTCTCAGTCACTTCGCCGCAACTTCCACACTTCAGTTTTAAGAACCATTGATAGTAGGGATGGTTTGTATATAATTTTTCGATGCTTTCTAAGGTGGCTTTGATCTGGAGAGCGATTTTAACCATCTTGCAATGATATTATTTCTTTTTTTGTGTAGAAATTACGGAATAACAACAACCAAACACCGATGTCACCAACAATAAAAATTAAAATCTACGTCAAATGTCAATGTCAAAGTCAAAATGTCATTCATCCCGTAGTGGCATGCAGAAATCTGAAATAGGTACGAGTCTTTTTAACCGATTTTAAAAAAGGAGGTTTCTCAATTCGACCGTTTACTTATTTTTTTTTTAATGTTTGTTCGCGGATAACTTCGTCGTTTATGAACCGATTTTGATGATTCTTTTTTTGTTGGGAAGGAGATATCCCAAGGGTGGTACCATGATAAGGAAACCAGGATCTGATGATGGAATCCATGAGGAATTGAGGGAACTCCTCAAATATAATAGGTATACATATAGCGATTTTTGTATTTTCATCAACAACTCAAGCATTTGCATTCAGAAAGTATCATTTGATGAAGTGGAACTGATAAAGAAGACCACAAATCGCCACCGGAACTCGTTCAATTATAAGTATTTCACGGGTGGCGATAAGGTATCTTGATAGTTAAGCGACTATGAAGCTTTAAATAAATAATTCTGATGAAAATAGTACAATCAAACTGATCTGAAGATGAACCTGGAAAGTATGCACCGGAACTCCGTAATAAAACAATGTATCCTAGCTGTGTTGGGGGATGCACTCGGGCTATAAATGGTTAACCGATTTTTATTAACTTTGCTTGGGTAGTTTTTGAGTTAGCTTCGATTAATACGTAATCCACTTCGTATATTATTTTCTTGTGTCAATGTTTTTTGTGCGGTGTAGTAAGTAGTGGTACTTAATCGAATTGTTGTGGGATAGGTAGGTAACATAAAAAAAAAAAAAAATACAAAAAAAAAAACTACCTACAAAGTGAAAAATAACTTATATTTCGGTGGCAAAAAACTAAAATATAGACCCAGACCCCGACTTCCGAAATAAAAGTTATTTCTCACTTTGTAGTTTTTTTAATTTAAAATCGCGTTTCTTTGGTATTGATATAATCAAAATAACATTAAAATTCAAATACGTAACAAAAGAGGGCTGAACATAGTTGCACTTGCAGAACGGGTGTGTGATGTAGATGTTGTCGAAGGCATCGGCTTTATTAGCAAACTTTTTCATATTCTAGTCTCATAATTGCGGCACCTGTGACTCTAACCCGTTTGCTTCTGCTAAGCACTGCTTGGGAACCATACAGACATATTAAAAATAAAATATCAAAGTGTTTGTATTAATAATTTATTTCTCACGTAAGAATAAAATCTTGGATACCTACTATAATGTTGTAGAACTTGCAACTAGCAAAGGAAACTATTATAGTTCAATATATTTGCGTAATACAGCACGAATGGCTTTACATGCCAAGCTATAAGATTAGCTGAACCACCCTCATTCATCAATCATCATTCTATACAAAATCTATAACAATCACACTCCGGAGCACTATAGCCACTTGATAAGAAACTGGATCAAGGTGATCAACTGGGCCAATAAGTAGCTCCTATCCTACCTCTGTAGCAGTGAAATCAAACATTTGATACAACTACCAAATGCATTTTCACGTATCTTTGTTTTCAACAAACGCGCAGTCACCAATATTGGCACATCGAACTTTAGAAAGAGATGACAGAGACGACGCTTTACAAATAATTTTTTGTTTGTAAATACCAATGTGCCACGTACTTATGAACGTAAGTATACACAGGGTGGCAGGGACATGGCGCGCAGACTGTAACAATTAATTCAACACAATCAAGATTCTAGACCGAAAAACCTAGATTCTAGAAGCATAGAAATTTTTCATTATTTAAAAAAAAAAAGTTTCATAGAAACGTGCAATACATACGCGGCCATAATGTATGGAGCAGCAATTTTTTTTTTAAATAGCTGCCCAAAAATTTAAACGTATAAATAATTAAAATTAAATTTTAATTTTAACGGGTTCAGAATCATGAAATTACTAAATCCATGGCAACAGTTTGCGCGTCGATGTCCGTGGCATCCTGTATTTTATGAACATTTATTCAGTTTAGCTGAGAGACATCGGTACGATTTTAATGCCGTTGCCTTGATTGTCTGTATGAAGGGTCAGCCCCATCTCTTGAAGAAGCTCGTTGTCCACCGGCGCTTGGAGCGACATCTTTGATATTACCTCCTGCAGAATAAGTTGAGAGTTTGTAACTTTTTAAATTGATTAATTTAGCTTGGGTTTTGGTAAACCGACATAAAACGGTAGCAACATGATGGCCGCCCTGAAAATTACGGTAAGTACTTGTCTCTTAAACCATTTTATAGTAAATTATAATTTACTTGTACTGAAATTATTTAAAGAATTTTTCATGATGTCAAAAAACGCATCGGCGACGCAACGGCCATCATTGTGTTTACTTAGGAAAACCTTTTTTTACCGTCAGGATCAAGTTTCCAGTATTTAAAAAAGTATAGATCCGTGGTACCGTGTGGTGCCGGACGTAGCACCATCCTATTTCCTCCCGTGGGTGTCGTAAAAGGCGACTAATGGACTTACTAGAGAATGGGCAGCAGCGTTCTCTATGCATTTTTTAACACCATACTGCGATCGCCAACCAGCCTGCCAAGCGTGGCGATTATGGCAAAGCTCCCAATTGCGGGAGGGGGGTAGGGGGTTATGTCCAGCAGTGGTAGTAGTATGGAACCTAAGACATAAATCAATTTGTATATACCTGATTCTCCGGGCAATTCTCACACAAGTTGCGAACAGCGAAGATGACCCACTGCATTATTACTGTTTACTACATAAAGAATATCATTGTGATAGTATTGTGTAATTGCATAGCACATGTGTGAGCACTATGTAGTACCTACTATAAAGCTACAATTTACTGGGTGTGTATTTTTTTTCTTTTAAAAAAACGTTGCCCCACACTAGGAATTTCTCCTGTATCGTGGGTGCGTTTACAAACATTTAAACTCACATACACAAACAGCCAGACCCGGAACAACTAATTGTAGGTCATACAAATATTTGTTCCGTGCGGGAATCGAACCCGCGACACGCAGTGCAGCAGTCAATCGCTTAACCACTGCGCCAACCGTGCCGTTAATTTTTCTTCTTTCATCGATTTGTTTGTGCCTTGGCGGCCGAGTCATGCTTTTTTTTTTACATACAACAGGGAAGCTCTTGGCCTTCATCTCACCTGATGGTAAGTGATGATAAGGCCGAAGATGGAAGCGAGCTTCACCCGGAATCCTCAACCACAGAGGAACTGGCTATCTTACCTCTAACTGCCGAAACAACAAATGCTGTTAACATTGTTGTTTTGGCGACAGACATAGATAAGCGGTGGTAGCTAGCGAGGCGGACTTAGAACAAGCCCTACCACCAACAAAACCGAACCAAGCAAACCAAAACCATGCTCACTCAAATGTCTTGCTGGCTATTATATAAATGCTTAACACAGGTGTGAGTCCTATGTACTATAGAGCTACCATTGACCGGGTAATATGTCTTTCATTGACTTAAATGTGCCCTGGCGGCTGAGAGTATGTCATGCTCACTTAGATGTCTCGCTGATGGTGGCGTATGTATTGGATCATTAATTTCCTTTCAAAACGGTTAAACTGAAAAGTACTGAGCCATGCGTCGTGGTCGTGAACGGGCACTGTCAGTAGGGACTGATCATCTCCTAGCTGCCATGGCTTATTTTATTATTTTAATTGTTTTTATGTTTTTATTACGAACGCTTTTATCATACACGTTTTTCTACATTGTTCTCACATGCATAATTTCAACATGAATGATTAAAAGAGTGTCCGTGGAGTTTCTTGCCCGTTCTTCTCCATAGGAACCTACTACGCTTTGGAATGGGCAACTAGTTTCATCTTTCTGACTGACCGACCGCTTGACAAATCAAAAGTGCCTGTCATTGGTTTATCTTAATATATAAAACATAGTTGGGTTATTTACACCATTTATAACTCAAGAACGGCCGGACCGATTTGTATGATTTCGGATTTGTTGGATTTGTCTACACCCCGAATAGCAGAATAACTACTAAAACGTGCGAAAAATTCACGAAAAAACCCATATTTTGTATAGAACGACTTTTTTGATGATATCTCGAGAACGGATTGGGGAACGGGAGAATTAAGAAATGTCACGCGGACGCAGGCAGATGCTAGTTTGAAATAAAATGCTTTGAGTTTGAATTTTGAGTTTGATGGTGGAATAAATAAATATGAAACTAGTTGTTCACATAATTTTGATAAAGCATAAATAGCATAAAATAAAGAAACCAGTTCAGCATTGGTTTCCTAGGAAAGCGGTGTAGACATAGTATATCTGCCGTCATGAAAATCTGTAATTTTCACCAGAATTTGACATTAAGGCGAGGTTCTTAGAGCGTGCATTTTTGTTCTAGAGGTGGCAGCTGGGCGTGAGTAAATTGTGCCGTGAATTTCGTTAATTTTGGGTTGAAAATTATATGATTTACGATATTAACAATGTTAAACCCGACGGACATTACATCATCATAGACGTTTATTTTGATGTGATTTTCAATACATAATGTGGTATAGTATTAAAATAAAATGATTTTAATCTACAAAATAAGGGTATGTTAGGATTTTTTTTCTATCGAGCGAACTTTATCCAATTATGTAACGAGTACCCGACGTACCTACAAAAAGGTCTCAAAAGCAACATATAATTTTTTCACGTGTTTAATCATTACCGTTTCTAAATAAAATGATTTTAAAATTACATTTCCTAGAAGTTGACTTGAAGAACCTCGCCTTAAAAGGTCAAAAAAACGCTCTGTATTTGTACAGCCGTTATTGTGTGAACGTTCAACGCTTTCTTAGGAAACCAAGCTTTAGAAAAAAAGACTACTATTATGTATTTTAAGAACTATAAGGTCAGCCCGTCTCTCAGTCAATCAGACTGTGTTCTGTTTTTATTAAACGAGAACAAGTTTTACTGAAATCACGCAGCTGGAGCTGCAAGAAATGTTATTAGTAAAAGGATACAAGGATTGCGAGCATCTATGTTGCAGCAATCTAGAAGAACTGGGATCACTTCTAGCTCACGGATCTGTAAAAAACATAAAAACTTAGGTTTAGAAATTGTTTTATTATTACAGACAGTCCAAAATTGGAAGTATGTAATTACTGTGCTTTTTGCCCAAATACTCAAACGTTACTTAATTTTAAGACGTTCTTATAAGTGTTTCTGTCGCTACAAAACAGTTTAAAGTGACAGAGACAGCATTAGACTTAACGGCGACTTAAAATTGAATTGCGTTTGAGTATTCGGCAGTTTGATTCTTATTTGATTTGACATCAATCTAATCAAAATCACGGTTTTCTTTATCCACAACGGGGAAGCTCTTGGGCTTCATCTCACCTGATCAATACATATAGGTTATAATATAAAATTATTGTAAGTTTCTAAGTGCAATAAGTGAAAATTAAGTGTCCGCACTAATAAACATTATTAGATAAAACTATTTGTTCTGTTCCCACAGACCAACCATGAAAACGGTTTTGCGGGGCATAGTTTTTATTTTAAGATTTCTGGGTCATTCTCAGGACACTTATTATTTGGTTGACTTCGGTGGCAATTTTTTTTTTACATTTAGGCATAACTAACATGAAATATATATATATATATATGGACCCTGTTATGCAGAAAAGATCCAGGCAACGTTTCATTAAACGTTGGTTGGATCTTTTCTGCATAACAGGGTCCATGTAATATTTAAGTAGCAGGTCTGAGTTGGATGGAGTTGGCCCAAAACAAGGAAAATTGGCACGGGATGGAGGAGGCTTTTACCCAAAAGGGATCCATATCGAAATAAAATATATAAGTAAATACGAATTTGTAAAAACAGAATACTGAAGAAAAATATGGAATAAATGAGCTTTATTATTATTATTATTATAACATGAAATATCAAATCTAGAGTTAATTTAAAACATATTAGTAGTACTTTAGATTTGATATTTCATGTTAGTTATGCCCAAATGTAAAAAAAAAAATTGCCACCGAAGCCATCCAAATAATGAGTGTCCTGAGAATGGCCCTTCTGTAAGTTTGTTAATAAATACTTAAATAATAATAATAATGATAAGGCCGAAGGTGGAAGCGAGCTTCCCCGGAATCCTCAACCAGAGGAACTGGCTATCTTACCTCAAAGTCAAATCATTTATTTCAAATAGGCACGAAGATGCACTTTTGAACGTCAAAAATTACATGAATAGTTAATAGATACTAGTTGCGCCTTCCAAAAGGTAGTTATGTATGGAGAAGAATGGGCAAGAAACTCCATACTTACTCTTTTAAAATGTTAACAATAGTTTGTATACATTAATTAATAATTATAGGTGAAGACGATGTACCTAGAATAAAAATTACTTACCACAATTGGTAAAAATAATGAAAAGTGAAGTAATGACAGAAAAATTAATAAATGCGATAGGTACATGGTGCTCACATATTTACAAACATTACTTAAGTCAGACTAAATAACTCTCAAATGATAGTCTAGTCATAGTAATTATTATTAGGTGGTATTTGTTAAAATATCTATTAGTTTATTTTATTTGTATATATGTATTAGTATCAATAAAACTATATAAATTCTCTTAATCAAGAAGTTAGTATTTTAGTCATTATTTTTGTACCCTACCACTGTTTTTATATTTAACCCAAAGGTTGACAAAGGTTGGTAGAGAATGCCTTGTGGCATTAAGTCCGCCTATGTACCACTATTACACATGAAGTTTAAATAAATAAATAAATATATGATTTTCCAAAAAAAAAACAAACATATAATAAGTGTGTGAGTTAAATTTATATTACTCACAGAAAATAAAAATTAATATCATAAAAATTATAGTTATATTTATTATTATTATGTTAACCTCTTAGTGCCGAAACACAGCAAATGCTGTTAACATTGTTGATAAGGCTACAGACTTAGATAAGATAGTGGTAGCTAGCCAGGCGGTCTTAGAACAAGCCCTACCAACCAAACCGAGCAGAAAATTTGACCACGCTGGGAATCGAACCCGGGACCTCTAGGTCTGAGGCAGGTGGTCTTACCACTAGATTACTAGACACTATACTCCATTTACTATAGCATTAGACAAATAACGGCTAAATAACGACAGTTATTGTGTAATATTGTTGAAATGACTGCACTTTAGAGTTATTTTTTTAATGTAATTGGTAAATAGAATAAAGTGCTTTGTATTTATCGTGAAATAACGGAGTTTATTAAACGTTTACATCGAAATAACGAAAGGTTGAGAACAGTTATTTGTCTAATGTTATAATAAATGGAGTATAGAGCCGGTTAAAACTGATTGCGGGAGGTAAGACATCTATTTAGGACAGTAAACTTCACATCATTGGTAACACTCGCACTACGAAAATTGCCCTTACTGCTACGATATACAATTTTTTTAAGATTACGTACTAGAATTGCTAAAAAAAGCTCTTTAATTTAATAGTTTTAGTACGGAACCCTAAAAAAATTTATATGATTTTTCAAATCAATAATTTGTAACTATAAAATTAAATATAAGGTGTATCTATTCAAACACGAAATATTTTAAGAGAAACATCTATAGGTGGTAAAAAGCCATAGCAGCGAAACAAAAATTTTTATTTAAGTGTTTTATATTTTTACATAATTATTATAATTTGAATATTGCTCGAGACATTTTACACAAAAACATTTACTTACTTATTCTATGAATTACCCGCCCAGAGGCGGCGACGGTGGCGGCACGAGCGCGGTGAATTTTGATAAATAATCATCATGTCAAGTAATTTTAAATGATTTAATTTTTTTAATAATATACTCAGATTAAAAAAAATCGGTTCCACGGCTTCTTTACCACCTATAGGTGTGTCTCTTAAAATATTTCGTGTTTGAATAGATACACCCTATATAGTCCAAACAACCAACGTTTAAATCCCGGGATTTAAAAACCACGAATTATGGTTTTTAAATCCCGGGATTTAAACGTCATTTAAATTATTCCGGGATTTTAAAGGAGGTATTATCCACTCTATTTTACATTCCTACTCGAAGTTTAGGTAAATTAGCTCTACTTATTCCGATCTCTGGTCATAGATACCCTTTCTTTTTGTCGATTTAGCTTTTTGTATTTTTATGTATTATATAAGAAACCTCACCATCTTCTTATTCTCCTGATTCTTCCAGCAGAGGTTTGCAAGTGTCCTTACAAGCGCGGCTTTGAAGCCGAACGCGACGTGTCGCTCTACTGTCTCAACACTCGTGATGGCTTTCTTTGGAGTCGTCATGTCGATTGCACCTAGCCTGCAAAGACAATAAGAATGTTTTTACCTGTTGTGGTATAGTACATTATTGCAAAGGCCGGAAAATAGGCAAATTGCAGGTCGAGTATGAAGGCCGAGCCGAAGGCGAGGACTTCACTAATACGAGACAGGCAATTGCCATTCCCGCCGAGGCATATAATTATAGTGCTTTTCTCAAAAGAATACAGGTAAATATAACATTGCTGGAGCGTTGTAATGTTCCAAATTCAAAAAACGCTCCTGCAATGGATTTGATTTTCTTTGTCCGTAAATTAGATACTTCGCGTGTTCCTTTTTCGAAAATAATGACAATATTTCCATGCATGTTTGAGAAATAGTAATTTTATTCTAGGTACATCGTTTTCACATATAATGATACTAGCTGCTGCCAGCGGCTTCGCCCGTGTTGCGTTTTCTAAAATAAAAGTAGCCTAAGTTACTCCTAATAATATCAGCAGCCAGTGAAAGTCCCGTCAAAATCGGTCCAGCCGTTTCGGAGATTAGCCAGAACAAACAGTTTTTTTTTTAATTTTTATATAGTGTTTTTGTTGTAAGTACCGTCTAAACTTTCATATTTATGCATTTAGTAAAAAGCTGTTATTTTGCCATTACAAACAGACACTTCTATTTTATTTATTTGTATAGATAATTGATGTATACAAAGTATTCTAAAACAGTTTAAAAGAGTAATGGTGGAGTTTTGTTTTTCTCTATACGAAACCACCTTTTGAAGGGGCAACTAGAATCAATTTTACTTCCGTGTAAATTTTGACGTTCAAAAGTGCCATTTATGTGCCTATTTGAAATTGACTTTGACTTTGAATCAATGAAATATTTACTAATGTTTTAGTAACGGAATTTACTTCGTGAGGAAAGATTTAAGTATGAATGTTTATGGCTACAAGATTAAGGGATGAAACACGAAACTGTATGAATGAATTTTGTGAAAAGTGGAAAGGGGAAGGGGGGTAATACTGTATGGACGAAGTAGACATGCAGAGTTGATCCCAAATAAATTAGGATCCAAGAGCAGGGAGATGATGATTAAATAGTAGAGAATACTTTAAGAGGATGCCGAGCGCGCAGTGGTGCCCTCATCGTTTTTTCGGTGATTTATTTTATTTTAGAATGGAAATGCAGAAAATAAGCAAGTTGCGCTTCACAAGACTATACGTTATTATTATTACATACTTATGAAGCACAACTTAACGTCAGGGGGAAGCGCTAAGATAGCCCGCGAAATTCAAATTTCCTCACGACTTTTGCAATTTGCAGCTCATTGTCTGGGCTTGATTAAAGTATGATTCGCGACCGTAAAAAATATACTTACAAAATAATAATCATTAGAATCAGTAATACAACTCCTTAAGTTAGTATAATCCTAAAAGTCATGATTTCATGAAATAGTTATTCGATAGGATTATATGAACTTAGAAAGTTGTATTGATGATTTTTATGATTACAATTCTATAAATAAATATTTGATACGGCCGCCAATCATATTTAGATCAACATACAGCCTGATACCTGCAAATTACAAAAAAAACTAAAGAAACTTTGAATTTTGCGGGCTACCCTGACGCTTTCGCCTTAAGAGTGTTGTCACCGGTCCACACCCCTCCTTTAAAAACATATTATCTCGAGACTGAGAAGAAATTATGAAAAACGGCTCAATCAACAATATCGGTGTGTCTAGAATTTTCTAATACCATTTATAAAGTTTCATATTGAGACACGAAGCAACAAAATACGATCTAGACGAATGTGGCCGTTTTTATTTATATCGAATTTTATATGATGATATAAAATATGTCAAACGGTACAGTTTGCAAAACTTTTTTTTTTTTTCTTATTTGCCCCCAAAACTGACACCAATATTCTAAATTCATTTATTTACCTACGGTGCACGTCCGTGTTTGGGTCACTCAAATTAATATTATGTATACCAAAGGAGAAACCCGTTTCTGGGCCTAACCGTTACACGAATCAGATATGTACCAAAAAATTCGTCTATTTTGCTTAATCAACTCATTTAAATCCTAGACTGAATAACAATGGCCACGTGTAGAAAATAAGTACCGTCAAATGTGGCAACTTGACCACATTTTTTTCGAATTTATCAAATAACTTTGATACCTATAGATTTTTTTTATATCTTATGATCTGTTTGTGATAACAATAAGTTCATAGTTCATAATAATTATCGATTTCTTTGAAACACCTTGAAATTGGCGATATAGACAAAGAAATTTAACAGAGGTCAAATTGACGCCAATTTGGCATCTTGACCTGAACGTCATTTCTCATAGATAAATACACATTATTTTTTTGTTTTAGGTCAATTTGCCATATTTTACGTATTTTTAAATATAGTATTCCTTTCCGAATTACATACAGCCTGATAACTGGTAATACTGGCTAGTAGGTCAAGTTGCCATAGGATTCAAAACAATTTCCATACAAATCATTCGCATCGTATAGGGCTGTCACAAAAACAAATTTTTAAATAATATATATTAGAAATCAAATTAATGTCTTATATAAAATATTAAAACTTCAACTTAAACATTTGTAATTCTGTGACGGTTTTTTCTGCCCGTGCCCTTTTAATATTTTGTACAGCTCTGAAAGTTAACTTGTCATGATGACGTTCAACGAAATTCCTCGCCCACCATTCACCAGGTAGTTTGCCGTCAAAAACATCAGTCCTATTATTTTTTACTAAATACTCATGCACCAGTATCCTGAGATCCATTAGGGACAGAGGAGCACCAAAGTCTGATGCCGCAATCAGAACTTTGACAAAGTTTAATTGTTCTTTTTCAGACAGTTTTTGCGGAGGTCCCGGCTTATTCATATGAAGATTTTTAATTTTTCTTTCTATTGTTCTTCTAGGAATGCCAAAGTTTTTTTCCGCATCGTAGGATGACATATTTTTATTACGGACCATATCAGTCGCTAATTGTAACATTTCTTCGGTGTAATTTTTGTAGGGTCTTGACCCAAGTCTTCGACGATCTCGTTTTGGTGGCATTTTCTCCTAAAACCAAAAATAGGTACCTAAGTACCTATAGTTACTTAGAATTTTATTTACTAATAAAAGGGACCTCAAATATAGAAATCCTAACTTAATGCGAAAGTAAATTTGTCTGTTTATATTTATTTATTTGTTACGAAAATAACACCTGTAATTTTTTTTGCTACATATTCACGTGTACTGATTAAAAAATAAGGGTACATACATAGAAAAAAAACCTATTTGTCCGTGACTCACTTCCCCGCCCTCAGGGACTATAATGTTTAATTTCGTGTCAACATAATGTGTCAACCCTAGGCATAGGTCAAGATGCCACTTTGCTGGTAATGGCAACTTGACCTAACCTCAACTAACATGACCAAAGCAAATATTTCGGTTGATTGAACTAAAAACGGATTTTTAACAACCAATAATAAATCTACGGGATTTACTTCAGAATATATCAAAATTTTACTCACCTGAGATCAACAGTTTTAGCCCTATAAACACAATTTGCACACACTAGCAAAAAAACGTCTTTTCTACATTTGACTTCGAAACGCCATATTTTTTTAACCGACAGTGTTACAACAGTGGAAAAAGAATATGTTGCCAGTGGTAAATATAAAAACCTACTACTGGTAGAATTACATGTAACTCTTTTTTAAATTCTATACGTGAAGAGGTTTTCTTCGTAAAGACCAATAATGGGCAAGTTGCTCATTGTATGTCAAGTTGCCACATTTGACGGTAATTTCTATTTTTTGTTTTAAACAACCTTTATAAACCGTTACAACACTTATTTCATTATATATCACTAACTTCACAAACGCCGGCATTATATCAATAGAGCGTAACCTAAGAATATAATCGATTTAGTGGAAATCGATACTCTTAAATAATTAAATAATACTCCATTGTTTTAGTATAATTGTTCTTTTAGGTATTTAAATCATTGTAAAATAAAAAAATCAGGAATCTAATTCATTTTTAACGAAAGCACCATTAAAAAATCATTAAGAGAACTAAATAATCGATAAACTCGATTGCATCACGGATTCCACTGGTGAACGGCAAATGTCAATGTCAACGACTGTCAATTGTCATGGTTGTAATGTCATGTCAATAATGTAATTTGCTTTTCGTACCTATTGCTGCGTAAGTGAATGTGTTTTTCCGAATTTCTCTTCGATTTATTATTTAATAAGACCTATGCTCGAATACTAGACTCAGAAATTGATTGCCTTCTGACTGACCCTCGCTTGAACATTTGACACCGTACCCTGCCACCCCTGCTGACCTTTGCTGGAAAACTGGATCTGTTTATCTTCGACTGGTTCGACATCATGAGCCTGTGCATTAATTGCGGAATAGCAACGGATCGCTGCAATACAATATATAGGAAGGCGAAGATTGGAAGATGAAATGATTCTTTCAATTGTACAGGAATGGGTCGCGCCTCAAACGGTTAGTATCTGATATTTATTTATAGTAACATTTTTGTTCTATGTAATTATTTAATGTAATGAAACTAAATAGAGTTATCGCTTATGATCAGTTGTCTGTTGATAGTTGTATTTTATAAAATGATGAATGTGCAACAAATTCATATTCGAAGACATGACGTGACATCACCATTCCGGACTGAACCTGAATGGTTCATTACGGCCTATTCCCTCTCACAGAGAGGAGGCCTGTGTCCCTGCAGTGGGAATGTAATAAGGCCACTTATGATTACCCAAATGTGCCACTCAGATGTTTATTGCTAAATGCTAGTGCTAGACCTAAGTCAAATGATAAATGTTTGCTTCAGGTAAATGAAAATGACTATCTGCCAAGCTTGCTGGATTCATGCCAATGCTGTATCTCTTGATGCAAATAGACCAGAAGAAAGGGAACAGACACCTATTGGACACCGACGAGTGTGTATTCACTGTGGACGTTCTCTTCTGAGAAGAGTTCGTTGCCATCAACTTAGGAATGGTCCAGTGCAAAATACATGAAGTTATAAGAGAATGGATCCTATCACGCACGGTTAGTATATCAGTTTTATTCTGTTTATTATTAACATTGTTTAGTTTCGTTTTGCTATCAATGGCATTAAAAAATGTTATTTGGTATGCTAAAATATTTAAGTGAATTAGAAAGACTGTGTGATAACAGTGGTCAAGCTAAAGCAAAGAAATCCTGCGAATGAGAAATCCTGACGTAGGAACATCAGGATTTCTCATTCGCAAAATTTCTTTAGATTTGTCATTTTCAAAGTGGTCAATAACACATCACGTGTCTCTGTGTAAAGGCATCCTTTAATGTAGATAAATTATTATTTTCAGGTGGGTACTTCAAGTGTTGTCTGTCACTCTGGTTGGGTCCATTCAGGCCCCTCAATATCTAGTGCATCTTCATCAGCTGTCAATGAGCCAAATAGTCAGGACGTTCCTCATTTAGAAGAACTTTCAGCAAGGCAAGAAACGTATTCTGCACCAAGGACATCAACTGTTGGAACGCTTATTGTTTTACCTGATTATTATAGAGCTGTTGAAACTGAAAGAAGATGTTTTGTGGAAGGATGTCAGAGACATGAAAGAAACCGAATAACAATTACAATGCGAAAACAGTTACTTAAAATGTATAACTATTATGTACATCCAAATATTTGCCTTTGTGATATCCATTTAACATGCACATCATGGGACTTTCTCAATTATATTAGTGATACTATTGTTAACACATTTAGTGCATATCAAATTCAAGATATGTTTTCATTAAAAGAGTCTGAATGTAATTTTTGGATTTCGAAAATGTTGAGTCTATGGAAGACCATTTTTTTTTTTTTTTAATATTATGATAATCCTAATGAAGACGGTGACTAATAAAACAATTTATCACAATTGTATTTTTTATTATATTATTGCTATCTCAGATTACTGTAATCTCAGATTGCATCGAATCACCTAGTAAATACAATATTAGCAAATGCAAACGACAGTAGTGTCATAAAAACATAGTTTTCAGCCGAGGTTTTCGGTAAAGGTAAATGTCTTACCCTAAGCGCTTTTTTATGTACCTAAAACGTCACCGTAATAGGCTGCAGGCGCTACAGCTGCAGCATATCGCGTGTGCGTACCAGAAAGCCTCAAAAAGATATTTTTTTAATGAAATAACTCGAAATATAAAAATAACCTAAAATGTAAACATTGTCTGATTTTACCAATTTGGCCATTGCTGGGAGTCGTGAAAATTGGGCTCGTGAAACCTTCCTAAATGCTCTAACTTATGGCCAAATTGCAGCCCTGTAACGTCAGGCCCAAGTTTCTATGGAGTTTGGGTTTCTCCTTTCAACTTAATCAGTCCATTACACTCGGAGCAAATTGGCTGTGATAGATGGACAGACAGACACATGAGTGAACCTATAAGGGTTCCGTTTTTTCCTTTTGAGGTACGGAACCCTAAAAATTATTTGAAATTCTCATAACAGATCCTTTCTATTGATTTGTCATACAGTACAATTTGCAAAACATTTTTCCTCAAAAGTAAACTCCATATTCAAAATTCATTTATTTTTACGTTACACATTCGTGTTTGGGTCACAGAAATTCATATGTGTACCAAGTTTCAACGTAATCGATCCAGTAGATTCGGAGCATCGGCTGTGACAGACTGACAGACAGACAGACACACAAGTGATCCTATAAGGGATCCACTTTTTTCTTTAAGAGGTACGGATCCCTAAAAAGGAGAAAATTGAGAATGGAGCTTACCTGGTCTTCGCCCCTTCAGGTGAGTCAATCTTCACTGACGGCACCTTATTTGTGGCATCATCAGCAATCTTGACTTCTTTAGTGGGTTCACTTTTCTTCTCCGCATTAGCTGTATCCCCGCGAGTTTTCTCCGATGAGATCCCAAGAATTTTCTGCAGTTGTTCACTGAGATCAAAATCCGTTGACAAATTCTGACTTTTCTTTACTTCTTTAGGAGTATCGGGCGAATGTTTTTGTGACTCTGTTTCTGCAACATTCTCCGCTAACGGTGGTGATATTTCGCTTGGAGAAGCTTTCACTTCACATTTCAATTCTTCTTTCGAAATGTGTATTTCTGTTGGGGGATCGTTTGGAGAACTATCTTGGGACTCCGTTCTGCTTGTTGGCTGTAAGTCCAGTCTTGGCTGCAAGGCTACAGGGATCATTTCAGCTATTGTGTTCATACTGCCGTTTGGCGACGCGGAATCAATGATCAAAGGAGGTTCATTGTCATCTCCTATATCAATTTTATGTTCTAAACTTATCCGCCTGATAGGCAAAGGCACGCGATCATCATTTTTGGGAACCGAACTGCTGCGTTTATACGCGACTTTCGACATATCTGCGTCGATTTTAACGTTGGAATTCGAGTTGCTTCTACCATTTTTCACGTCTGGATATGTATCAGCGAATTTGAGCGGTTGCATGTTATCTACGGCGTCGAATTTCTCCATGTATGCAGGGTTTTCGTTGCACTCGAAGTATTGTTCGCTGCTTTCGGATTCCGTGCATTCCGATGTGGTTTCGTTACACGATAGCATGTTATCGGCTGAATCGTTTTTAGTTAAGGGATCTGTAATTGGTAACAGATTAGTTAGTAAATGGACTGTTTATAGTCTGTTGACGTCGTTGGTCCACATTGGACGATAATAAATAATTTAATGAAGTATTTAGTCCCCACTAAAGGCTCGTGTAATGCCGGACGTAAAGAATAGCACCACCCCATTTCCTCCCGTGGGTGTCATAAAAGGCGACTAAGGGACTTACTAGAGAAAGGGCAGCAACGTTCTCTATGCATTTTAACACCATACTGCGATCGCCAAACCGCCTGCCAAGCGTGGCGATTTTGGCAAACCCCCCCAATTAGGGGGAGGCCTATGTTCAGCAGTGGACGTCTTTCGGCTGAAATGATGATGATGAAAGGCTCTTACAAACCGGCGCGACACGCGTCGCGATACAAAGGCACCGCTCGTCGTGCGACACGCGGTGCCTTTGTGTCGCATCGCGTGTCGCGCCTGTTTATAGGAGCCGTAAAATTGGCATTTAAAAGGCGATTTTTAGAGATTTTTAGTTCTGAATGAAATTATACTCACTAAGAAATACGAAACATAGTAATTCGTACAATGAAAAACATTTCTTTTGCCCTTTTCTTCTCGAATGGGAAGTGATACAAAAATATGCATAATGCATATGAGCATTCCATTTTCTAACTACTCCATCTTTGTAACATTCATCAATTAGTTTCAATAGTTTGTTAAAGGCGGTGTTTGTAGAGCCATGATTTTCAATTACACGGGCAGCCGGTACCCGTTTCATCATTAACACCGTGAAGCTATACAATTTTAGTGCTTATTTCACACATTTCAGTGATAATACGATTAAAATTTCTTAGATGTCTTTATTTCTTTAGTTCACATAGCTAATGCCGAAAAAGAAGATACAGTACCCGGTCCGAAATATGACACATCTAGTTGTAGAAAAAATATGGTTTTGTCAAGAGTAGTCTCGGTTACTCATACATCTCATAGTTGTGTGACTGTCTTTAAAGACTGACAGGCATGACACGACGGACGGTGCGACGTGATTCTGGTAGAAGCATTTCATATGAAGATTTGATAGAAATTGTTCCCGTGCAGTCTCCCAGCGCCTGTCTGCGGGACCCCTTAAAGCTCGATGTGTCTTATTTACGCCTGCGTGACGCTATAATATGCATTTGGATAGCGAAATTTTTTATCAGCAATATTTTACCCAGTTTTTTTGCAAGTTGTTACAATGCACGTAAGTAATGATGTGATGCCTTAAAGAATAGCACCACCCCATTTCCTCCCGTGGGTGTCGTAAAAGACGACTAAGGGACTTACTAGAGAATGGGCAGCAACGTTCTCTATGCATTTTTAACACCATACTGCGATCGCCAATCCGCCTGCCAAGCGTGGCGATTATGGCAAATCCCCCCTTTTACGGGAGGCCTATGTCCAGTAGTGGACGTCTTTCGTCTGAAATGATGATCATGATGATGACGTAAGTAACGCGACTATTCGATCGTTAGGTCGAAGATCGCCGCCTGTTTCGACTTTTTGAGGAGCCTTATTTGTTCATTTGTCACTAAGCTTTGCCTACATTACACAACCACGGTTTATTCGCCGTTTCTAGTCACGGTCGTCAGTGTTGTATGGATCACCATAGAAGCTTGTTGACAAGAGACTTTTTGTCTACAGCGCGGTTTATACGCCGTCCCGTAAAGAAACCGAACTGTGTACTGGGCCTTACACTTCACTTAGGTATAGTAAAATAGGTAACTCACTCTCACACGGACTGCTGACTGGCACTTCAGATATATTCTCATTCTCATCATCGATAAACGTCCTGCCGGTAGCCTCATACAGCTTGTTTAACGAGGAAAAGAAATTGCTGCTCTCTTTGCCTAACTTGTGAATCGCTTGGAGAAGAACTGAAATGAAATTATACATTATGGTTGTTAATTCAATTAAATATAACGTACTAGAGGAGCTCATGGCTAAGTAATAACAGCCGCTCCGGTCGATCCAACAGGTTAAGCTACACTTGCCGGGGTGGGTCCATCTTTGCATACCGAGACTCCCCTGTGCCTCAGATAGCACGTTAATCCGTTGGACCCGGCTGTCATTCGTGGATCTTTGAGTCTTTACTGGACGTGAGAAGCTGACAACCAGTCTTATTAAGGGCTATAAATATAGTAATTCCCAGTTACTGGTTGGTGGAGGTCAGATAGCCAGTCACTCCATGTAAAATGGTATTGGTATTCAATTGCATACGGACTAGAAGCCGATCCCAACAAAGTTGGGAAAAGGCTAGACAGATTGAGATAGGGTAAATATAATTTGCAGATAATAATATTATGACAAATTAAATAGTATTAAACTATGTTGATGGATGGAGGTAGCAGAAGGCCTAAGAAAAGATGGATGGATTGTGTGAGGAATGATATGAAAGAGAAGCGAGCGAATGATAGCGTGACAGTTGACAGGGGAGAATGGAAGAAGAAAACGTGTTGCACAGACTCTAAGTAACATGGGACAAGGGCAGAAAGATAAGGAAACAGTATTATACTTACATGCACAATTAATAAATAATGAGCTATCTGTCTGCAAACAATCCATATATGCATCCATACTAGACGCAGTGGCTACTATTTCTAATAGAAACACCACCTCCTGAGGCTCAATAGAATTCACATATTTATCAACCGTCTTCAATATACAATCGGATTTACTCTTGAACTCATGAGCCATAAACTTAACAAAGTTTACAGACACATTAATATCTTGAGATTCCGTTGACATCAAAATATTGTATGCTAAGTTCAACACAAGCATGCGACATTCAGGTTCCAACTTTGAATATAATTTCTCTATGTATGTATTCTCAACACCGATTAAATATTCTATAATTAAATGTGGATATTCAGTGTTACCGTTACTGTACATGTACGCTAATGAGTTCAACAACATGACATCATCAGGCAACACATTTGGCTGGCCTAATAGTATGTTGTAAACGATCATAGCAGCTGCGGTAGCAATCTTATCATTCGATCCAACAAAGCTGTTGAGGATATTGGCATCGAATTTGTTCCATATCATTATTTGGTTGAATGGATTGTTTACGACTAAGTTTCCTAGAGTTTGCATGAGTACAGTCATGCATGATTCAAACTTTTTCTGCAGCTCTTCATTTACAAAGTCAACGTTTGGATGTTGATATTCTGTTGCTAAGATGAGCATAGAGTCTAGTATGGAGAGTTCTTTAGAGATGTATGTCTGCATCTTTGTGCCAGCTGCTGCACAGGAGCGGACCAGACGTAGACACTGTTCTGCAACTGCTAGAGTACTTCTGTTGTATGAGGCTTGTTCAACGTCAAGGCGCATTATATGTAGAACTTCTGCTATAAGTCGTAATGTATATTCGGATGCTTTTTTCCTGAAATAGAAATGTTAAATATTTAATTATATTTTGCCGCTATCTGTAGCAACCCAAATCCAACTTTTGTGGAAAAAAGATAATATTGCGATAAACATATTCTATGTATTAAAGTAACTTAAACCATCAAGTGGTGATTAGCTAAAACGTAAAAAAATAGATAATTAAATAAAAAATAATGTAAGTGATACTAAATTTTATTTATTAAAGGATTTGGATAATAAAATTAACTTTGTAATAATAGGAGCGTTAGAATCTACAATTTTATCGTAACAAAGAAAAATAAATAGTCCTAAGAGATGAGTAGAGATCAGAATCAAGCACATTTTGATAAAATGGTTATCAAAATTCTTCAGTAGGAGAGAGTAGTCCGCATAATGGAAATTTATAATTGAATAAAATACATGCCCATGCAAACAGACCAATAAACATTATAATTCCACATGTTTGCATTACTTACGGGCGCAATCGTCCGGTCTCGGCATCTCTGGAAAGTTGAGCTTCGGCTCGTAACATTTCCTCCACAGCGTCCCATTCTCCCGTTTCCAATTGATAATTAATTAATTTGGCGTCCAGCAATATCTCTTCTGCAAACCACACGCTTTTATCGCGTGACATTTTTGAGAAATTCAAGAAAATAAAAATCTACGCAAAAAGTCTGACATATTTTGACAGCCCAGCAAATAATCTGACAGTTAACTAGAGGTAGAGGTGTGCCGTAATTTGGACTATGTATTTTTCGAAACTCGTACTAGGTGGACCTAGTACGAGTATCAAAAAATACAATATACTACTATAATAATACTAATACTAATACAATATAATAATACTATATACAATATAATATATATATATATATATACGATATGAACGTACTTCACCAAATACTTCAATAGGACTCTATATATATATATAGAGTCCTATTGAAGTATTTGGTGAAGTACATTCATAGCGTACGGTTATCGAGTATCTATCTATTCCAGTCTATTATAGGCCTAGTAGACTGTAGATTTGCTGACCATTTGCTACTTTGGTAGTAACTATAATTACCTGGTAATTGTTGAAAGTCCTACATCTTCCTCTCATACCTATTAACACTGTTATTTGTAAATATTGTAAAAACCTATTATTTTTAAAAGAGTAACCGTGGAGTTTCTTGCCGGTTCTTCTCTCTAAGAAACGACCAATTGGAGCCGTGCACCTAAGTGACCTATCTTCTGACGTTTCATAAGTGCCCATGTAGGTTTATGCAGCGCCGCCGGCCCTAGCCTTTGATCAGGGTAGAGCGAGATTATCTTTCGGCGCCCTTTGGTCGACGCTTTCACTTTACGTAAATTCTACTTTGACTTTATGCTAAACTAGCTTCTGCCCGCGACTTCGTCCGCGTGAAATTTCTTGTTCCGCCGTTCCCCAATCCGTTCTCGAGATTTCATTAAAAAGCCATTCTATACAAAATGTATGAGAAAGTGAAAATTCACTTTCTCATACATTTTGTATAGAATGGCTAGCGAAAAATTCGAGAAAAAATCATTGTAGCAAATGCTACAATGATTTTTTCTTGAATTTTTCGCATTTTTTAATATTTTCTGGACGAAGACAAATCCAACAAATCCAAGATCATAAAAATTGGTCTCGCCGATCTTAAGTTTGTTAGCCGTTTTGTAGTTGACTTTGTTTTATATAATTATAATTATATATTTAAGATAGCTTTTTTGTAAACCCAGGTATTTTATAATCATAAAAATTGTGTGATGTTTGAGGGTTGACATTGTAAAGCTCTATTAGCATCATAAATGGTAAAAATGACAGTAACTATTCTTACAATTCTCGCTTTGATAGAAAATACCTACTCGATTTTAAACCTTAAAACGTCGACAGTTAAGTTCAAAATCAAATGAGAAAATTTGACAGTTTATAGTAGGTAACTTGATGTGCTGGCGACTGTACTTCGTACTATAGGCGTCGCGGTCATACTAGGTGCGACCTAGTCCAGAAAAATACCTAGTGCGCATACCTATTCTAGTAAATACTGCTCATACAGTTAACTGTAAGCGACGTTTATGAGTACGTTTAGAAATTCAATTTTTTTTAAACCCGTGCTGTAATGGGGCTCTCCTTTACCAAAACTAAAGAGAAATGCTCTGTGCCTAAAACTTTCCCATACTACTTATAGCTTTTAGTCAGGACCTCAGCGAAGTATATGCTATTTTTGCAACTAAAATGACACCACAAGCTCCTACACATTCATCAATGGCTATAGAAATGGTTAATTTTACATGTACAAAGTCCATCAAGCTTCAGGCTTCAGTGGGCAAAACTCAAGGCACAAATTATAAATTAGTTGCGCTTGTAGTCAGTAGTTTAGTTATTCTGATAACGTTCTTGATATAGCTTTGTCGATTAAATTTCTGTATTATTTTCTATTATTCTTTCAGGGTAGGTACAAAATGAGATGAGGCGCATTAACTTAGTAAAAGTCCAATGAATGAGATATTCTATCAATATTTTTAATGCATTCAATATAATTACAGTTTTCTTACCAATTGAATCATTAGGAAAGTAAGACCGAAAAGCTTTCTTTTTAATAATTTACATAAATAGAAACAGAATTTTATGCGTGCTCAGTATTTTTCTGAGTAAGTTGCCATCTGAATCCTTAAATATTACTACTGTATTGTACTCATTGTAAGTTGTTTGTCTCAGATTTTTCATTTTCATAATTGTAAACTATTAGGTACCTAAAATACTTTCATGACACCAAATGTAATCATTTTGACATATTCTCCTCGAAAATTAATATAATTCTATGCTATGATTGGTAGAATCCGTAATAATAGGATGTACACCCCAAGAGGTGATAGTCGCTACTCGCTTGCTCCCGCCCCCGCTTCACCGTCCGGTCGAACGAAGAAACGGCGAGAATGGCATTTGTGCGTGAAATTGTATCAGTTTTTATGTGAACAACTGCATATTTCTCACAGTAGCAACTTCACCCTCCGACCTATAGTCCCCCGGTGTAATTATCCCTTTATAGTGTTGAACTATGTGCCGTTTTAGATAGTTTTGTGTCGAAGAATTTTTGTGTGACTGGTTCGGGGTGGTATCCCGTGGATTTTGTTTCATTGTGCTTTAGCAATAATGGTCAGACTTCCCGCTAACATCGTTGGAATTTAAAACATTCGGTGAGTCATCAACATTTTGAGTTTTAACGTTAGATGTAATCATGTAAATCTCACTAGAACGTGCATGTCGATCTAAAAATACCAAGAAAACTTGCATTGTAGCGATGTTCTATTCGGTATCGTGTTAGTCGGGCTATTTATACTCTAATATATTTGTTTTCCTGACACTTCCGTGTATTCTGAGGAATGCAAACATGAATTTGAAATTCTTACTTTTCTATTCATAAAAATCTTACCACAGCAACATGCTTTCATCGTGAATTTCGACCCACAAAAGTCTTCTAGCTTGGCTCCTTACACACCGACACATTTCTAAGTCCTTCAATAGATGGATATTGTGAAAATTTGATAGCAATTGCAGTAACTTATTAGTGGTATAAGCTGTTGACAATAATTAATAAAAGTAACTGTAATCAGCTAAGCACTTCCTTATAAATAGCCATTCAAGCAAAACAGGAACCTGTAACAGGCAAACAACTTGAAACATGATTTTATAAATAAAAATATTCAATTTATTGAACTGTCAGTTTTTATCACACTCATATCATTTTATCACAATAAAACACTTGAGATAATTTTTCAATGTTAATTTGCAAATGTAGAGAAAAATTTTTTTTTACTTCCTCATTGTTTTGGCAACAGTATTCACAAAATAGCGCCTTGTCAATGTCATTTCTAAGGAAATGGATGACCAAAAAGTTTGCTAACAGCTGAGAAATTAAGTAAACATTATGTTGTATTATAATAGATTTACCTAATCTATCAGCTGAGTGAGTAATTTATTACTTAATGCTCAGTAGCTTCCAAAATAACTATTCTTGTACATAACTTAATTTATCAAAGTACTACTTAATTTTTAAATGTTACTTTGTATCTAAAGTTTTCTTGGTGCAAAGGCATAAACTTAGACAACCTAATTCATTTTTAAAAACAGCATAAACTTATGTTTAAAAATTAATTATTAAATACACTAATAATGCTCAAAAATTCGGCTTATTCCACAAATCCCCCCTGTAAATCCCCCTTAGGAGGAAAAGTGGAATCTGAAAACAATCTAGAATTCACCCCTGATAATCCCGCTAAGGGGGGAAAACTGGAATTGAAAAAACCAAAAAAAACTTATTCCAAGATAATGATGAAAGTGATTTTTTTCAGTTTTTTCCACTGAGGGGGATTCTCTCAGGGGGGATTAGTGGAATAAGCCAAAAATTCATACCTAATATTTGTTTAGTGTTTTTGCATAGTTAGTAATTTTATTGTCCTTTTCTGTTGTCAATCCTAATGTTAATACAAAGATTAAATATCACTTCCTGTGTAAATATAACATAGTATGTTTGTATTAGCATACCATCATAAATCACACCCTTAAAAATGGTTAATTTTATGAATGTTTAGTCATTTGCACTATTTCACTTCATCATCATCATCATCATTTCAGCCGAAAGACCTCCACTGCTGGACATAGGCCTCCCCCAAGCACCGCCACCACAACCGGTTCTGTGCTTCCCGCATGCAGCGGATTCCTGCGGCTTTCATAAGGTCATTGGTCCACCTTGTGGGTGGCCTCCCATTGCTACGTCTTCCAGTACGCGGTCGCCACTCCAGAACCTTTCGGCCCCAACGGCCATCTGTTCTGCGCGCAATGTTCCCTGCCCATTGCCACTTAAGTTTGGCAATTCTTTGAGCTATGTTGGTCACCTTGGTTCTCCTGCGGATCTCTTCATTTCTGATTCGATCACGTAGGGAAACTCCAAGCATAGCCCTCTCCATTGCCCTTTGGGTGACTTTTAGCTATTTCACTTGGTTGTTAGTAATACAATATAGTTATTGTATTACTAGCTGTTTCCCGCGACTTCCTCTGCGATCCAGGATGAAAAGTAGCCAGTGTCCTAACCCAGGTCATGGTCTACTGATGTGCCAAATTTCAACCAAATCCATACAGCCGTTTTAGTGTAAAAGCATAAAAACAATCGAATTCACTTTCTCATTTTACAGGCAAAAGCTAGTATAATATACAGTGTGAGTCTTTATAATGTGCACATATATTTATGTGTGCGAAATGAGGGAATCTATGCTTAATTTTATGTATAGCAAAAATATAAAAAAAAATCTAAATATTTTATTTAATTTTTTATGGAATTTAAAAAAAAACTTGTTCCCTGTGTAAACAAAACAGTGTAACTCTTAAACTAAATGATCTGTCCAGATGAAACAAACTCCATAATGATTGGAAGTAATTGAGTCCTCATAAAATAAAAATTGGGGAAAAAACTAGCCTAACTAGCTATGAAAAGAAACATGATTTTTTTAGCAAAAATCAGTTTTTTTTTTTTCATAATTTTTTACAATAATTGTAAAATTTCTCAATAAGGGGGCTTCTTATTGAGAAATTTAGAAATAAAAAATTAAAATTCCATAAAAAAATAAAAAGATTTCTTTTTGTATTTTTTAGATAAAATTAAGCATACATTCCCTCATTTCGATATGTGCACATTATAAAGACACACTGTATGTGATATGTCTGCACTTATTGTTTAAATAATGCTGTTATTTCCTGTCACCTTTAATGCCTTTTCTGCTGAAAATTGTCTTTAGTTTGATCAGAGAATAAAAATAAATCTGTTAACTCAACAAATTGAGAAATTCAAATTGCGAATGAAAAGGTCACTCCACTAAAAGCGTAAAGTAACAACAGGAGTTAAACAAACTGTCTTCTCTCAAATCCATTCAGTTTTGCAAGAAAATCAACAGGTGTAAATTTCCAAGGAAACACACCATTGTTATGAAAATCACAAAAGAAGTAATCAATCTGAGCTCTCTGCATTCACACTGGTCTTAATTAATGATATCTTATGAAGCCAATGAAATTATTGCATACCTAATTAGCTCTTATCAACAGACTAGTTAGTAGGTACTTAGCAAAATGCCTACGTGCAATGTGCTGTCTGGCTTAAGTCTGTCAATGTTTGTCTTTGCATTTAGAATTATGTTTGGCTAAGAATAATTATGATTGCCTCGGTTTTTTTGGACTTTTCTGTCTGACATAAAAGGCTTATAGAGTACACTATGCAATGTGTAGGTACATTATGTATTTTAAGATAAGCTCTGAGTTTTTTGATTATGTATGTAGGAATGCTGTAGATAACAGGATGGGGCTGTTATTTAATAAAGCAATGAATGTTCGCAATAAAAAGACAAATCTGAAACCTGAATGAATTACTTTTCATCAACCTTCTAAAATTGCATCATTTTCATCATTCCATTGTTCTCTAGTAGATTGTTGTCTCTATCAGTTACTAGAGGGGACAGGCAACACCAAAAGAGAGGCCTCTCAAAATAAAGGCCTCCTTCATTGATAACAAATTTGAACAGAATAATGTCTTCACATCGACGCTTGAAAGGCAATATTGACCAAAAGACATGTTGGCAACTTTACACTAGAACATCTTAAAAGTATTTTTTTCAAAAAACACAACGTCGACATGTAAATAGCACCCGTGCGAAGCCGGGGCGGGTCGCTAGTAACAAATAAAATAATGCATATAATATCAAGCCATGAAAAATCAAAAAAATCATAGAAAAAAATCTAAAATCTGGCCTCTTCCCAACAGCTATGTAGGGGTCGACTTTTGGTCTAACCGGATGCAGTTAATTACCAGTATTTTACATGGAGCGACTGCCTATCTGACCTCCAGGTGATGATGATGCGAAAAGACCGCCATGTTCTGTACTGATAAGGGTTACTGTCCGCACAACCCCGTCATGACCGGCTTTTTGGCCCCTGTCCGGACTTTGTCCGGCCTTGTCATTTGTCCCGACCTTTTTTCAGGACGTTTTAAATTTCCAACTGGTCACCCTTATTCTAATGTAGGTATGTGGTATCCATATAATGTTCTAAGGCCCGTATTAGTGTACAATAAAAAAAAAAGTGATTATGACAATGAATGACAGTGTCATGTTTTGTTTCCAGTGCCCCAACCGGCATGGATGAGGGTTTACTCAACGACCTTCTCGAGTGCTCCGTTTGTCTGGAGCGACTCGACACCTCGTCGCGTGTCCTGCCATGCCAGCATACCTTCTGCCTAAAATGCTTGAAGGTGAGTTGTAATATTAAGGCACATAAAGAGTGATAGACGAGCGGCCGATAATGGCTTTATAGTTTGACCGATACCGCTGTACGGTGCCTTAGGAATGCGCGGCGAGGCGGGGGGCGGCGATGACAAATGACGTGACGCCGTGAGCGTTGATGAATAAGCGGCCTGTATTGCCCCCCTGTCTCGCCGCGCACATAGGTACCTAAGGCGCGATAAATGTGGTGTCGGTCAAACTAAAGCTAGTGGAGTATCTAAGTACGCCCAGGGTTCGGATAGGGTTTTATAAAAGTCATCATTGTTCCTGTGCGAAAAAGAGATGGAGCTATACAAAACGTTTAGCGCCATCCCTTTTCAACAAGAACAATAATGACTCATATGTGGTGATGCGGCCCCAGGCAGGACACACTGGGCAGCCAGCGGGATCAGTGCGAGTCGCATGTCTTTCCAATTTTTGGTTCTAGTTATTATAAGCCGGTTTCCTTACGAAGCTTTCCTTCGCCGTTTTGAGAGCAGTGATAATGAAATATATTGCGCAAAATGAAGTGAATGCCTGTCTGGGTTCCAAGTTCCAACCCGCGAACTACAACTTGCCTGGTACCACTCAACCAGCATTGCTCTTACCTAACCATGCATGGGACAAAAAATATAGTTTATTATCGTTTATTTCTGCAATCTCCATCAGAAATGATTTGAAAAAGTTTAAAAATAATAGCCCAATGATGATTCTTGTTTGCTACTATCCCAAACAGTTTTAAGGCCATTTTAATCAATTGCCTGGGGTCCTGAATTTCCCCTCTGTAAGATATCAGGTTTGAAGCGGTTTTTTATAGACTTTTATGATGTCTTGTTTTAAATTTAAATGAAAGAAAACTCATTTAGACGTAAACGTGTCATTATTCTATGCGTAAGCGTTGTTTGAAGCGTTTTTGTAATACTCGTGCGAGCCGCGAACTAACTATACTGATGAAATATTCATTAGAAAACAAAACGTTACTAGAATCAAAACAAGTAATAAGTCCTAATAAGTATAATAAATAATTATATATATAATTCATGATTTCTAGTCTCCGGTCACCAACACCGTTCCTAGGAATACTAGAATCCATTGTTGTTCATCATTGATAACCTTTTGACAGCGCCCTGTCACAAGACCTTTTCGTAAATGTAGGCTTCGTCTACATTTCCGACTTTCCGATGTCTAAGCACAATTGTCTGATCCAACCAGACTGGATCGGAGGACTATCGCTCATTTAGAATAGACAAAAAATAAGGGGTCCCTGGGTCCAGGGCGTGTCATTTTATACTAGAATTATTTTTATTTCTAAAGAATAATATGCAATATTTTTATTTCAAGCCTAATTCTAAGAGAAACATTCGCAAACGATATAATAATATGACATAAATTTATCTGTTATTAATAATATGATTTATTATCAAGGAAAAAAAAAACTAAAAAGTGAAAAATAACTTTAATTTCGGAAGTCGGTGTTCTTGGTTATTTTCGTTTTTTGCCATCGACTTCCGAAAAGAGGGGATGATGAGCAACATCTGTAGTCTTGTTTCTAAGGCCTATCGTCCCCGACGCTACTCAAAAGCAACTAGTTACAAACTCAAATCACTAATGAGGAGCCAGAATGTCACAGCACTACTATTTCAATGGCGGTCCGTACACGATGCGACTAGCTAACGCGTTATTAACTAGTTTGTGATTGATTGCGTCGTGTACGGTACGTTGACGGTACGGACCTAACAATAAACTAATCACCAATACGGTCAACCACCAAGCACCACAAGTCACCAAGCAAGGCAACCGTTTGCCTTGCTGCCTTGCTTGGTGATTATGGGAAAGTTCCTGATTGGTTGACCACAATCGCAATAAATCCATCATCAGAATTTAATATGTACAAGGAAATTGTAAAGATATTAATTAATATTTATAATAATTGCTCATCTATTATTCCCGAGTGTTTTATCCTCATAGGAAAAAGTATGAAATAAATTTATAAACACTGCGGTCTGTAATTCTTATTTCCGGAAAATATTCTGTAGACACCTATTCTGCAGAATGTTAACGATTACAGTGGCACGTAGACGATTGCTCGGAAAAATATTTAATTGTGGTTAGAGTAACAAGTAAAATTAATCCACCGCTAATGTAAGACTCCACATAGACCCCGCTTCAACAATAAATATCTTTAAGGGAATTATGCCAAATTCACCACGGATGATGTCAATGGAGAGAATTGCTATAAATCCTCTTGAACTTTTCTCTTTTCTCCTTCTGCGAGAGTGTTATACTCCAGAAAGAGGCCGCAGAGCCGAATTGCGAAAAAGCCGATCCTGGTTGGAAACAAGACATCGGGACGGCAACCGCCATCCCAATGGTCATAAGTTCATAACGCCGAATCCCAAACCCTTACATTCTTAGGGTCGCAATCTTGCAGGCGTTGAGAGCCTTAATGGGGAAGACGGTAAGACGTAGAAGTCACGTGCTACCGTACACCGCGTGGGCGTTGGGGAAACCTCGGTTTGCTCCAAACCTTTACATCTTTAGTATCGCAACCTCGCAGGCGTTGAGAGCCTTACTGGGGAGGACGGTAAGGCGTAGAAGTCACGTGCTACCGTACACCGCGAGGGCGTTGGAGAAACCTTTGTTTGCCCGGAAAGAGCAAAAGGTATACACATAGAATGCTAATAAAGAAGACCCTGCCCTTCTTCCTGTCTCTTCACTCATCACGCACTGGAAGAAAGACAGTGATCTGTCAATCCACACTTCTCTTTGCCAAACATACCAGTAGCTTATTTTTCAATAAATATTGCGCCATTACAACATCATAGTCAATGTAGTAACGTTTTTGTAACAAAGTCATATGTTCGGGCTCTGGAATTGGGGCAGCGTAATATAAACAAGCACTACCGGTGAACAGGCGGATGAGAACAGTACAGGCGTTTTTTTTTCTTCTAAAAGTATATAGCCCAGAACTTTTTTCTGAAGACCTTGGATGGACGAGTTTTAAGATTTATGTATTAAGCAAATATTTCGGCTTCCGTGCAAAGGATTTTATTTTCCTGTAGTCTCGGCATGAGCTATACGACGAGAATATAACATCACGGCGTAAAAAAGTTTGCTAGTCAAGAGGATGGTACGTCAGGTTGCGCCGGGCTAGCTCTTAGTACCGACCCTCCTAAGAGTCAGACCGGATTATCACTTTTGGTATCCGGGGCAAAGCGGAGATGGTGGCGGATGGATGCAATGTATGAAGCAAGAGACTATTATCAAGAAACCGGAACAAGCCTAGACCTATCGTTGACTGCTGAAGGCTGTTGTTGCTACTGACTGTCGCCTGTTTGCTTTGTTTTCTTGGTATTCGCGTATTCGATGCTATGTCGAGCTTTAACCAAACAAACATAACACTCCATTACCCGCCAAATCGTCATGTTACCGTTCACCACATCATACACGTGCCCCCTCACCGCATCCTGACTTACCCGTGGCATCCTAAATAAGCAGTAGTTACTGTAGTTAGCTCGCCCTATCTAAACACCGCGCGCTTTGACTCACGCCTGAATCATGCAGCCATTCAATTTATATGAAGTTCCAGTCTCTATTTAATTAGTAGGATTATGTCACAATATTTTTGATGCACTTTACTGTGCGGTTTTGACTGTATAGTGCCTATATGTATGAAGAATTTGTTTTGTGATTTATGGTGAATTGCGTCAGTTGGTTTTTCTATTCGTTTACTCTTTCCTCGAAATATGGTATTTATGTCTCAAAATTAGCAAAGGACTCTTTTTAGTCTATTAAAAATATGTTAGTCTTGGTAACGAAATATGAATTAATATCAATTCCGTAAGACCGCGTTTCCAAACCGCAAAAATATATTTGAATACCTATCGAGACATATTTTTCTCCCAATATTTGCCACAATCGCTTTGCGCCGTAATTAATTATTGGGGATCATTGCTGATAATACGTGCGAATATTATAACGGATCGGAAGCTTTTAATAAAACCTATTATCATATTCATTAGTCGGTAGATTGACATTTGATAATATTATCTGATCGATAGTATTTCATTTAAATACCTACATGCATTTTTTTTCTATATCGTCTTTCGACATTGTTTCAAATCAAATCTTTTTATTGTGGGCATTGGTTATACAGACAGATGTTAGGTAAATTACAGATCCATTATGTCCTGCTTGTTTCCATGAAGACAACCCACGAAATGTAACTAAATCGACTATTTCTAAATTATCTCAGCAGATCACGCTTTCAAAACAAACACAGAAGTAGTCAGTACAATTTAAAATCCTTCGATATACTATGGTCAAGGATAATGTCCCTCACATTATCCTATTTATAATGCCTTTTCACCTAACATTGAATGCAGCCAGCCTTTATTTAAAAAAAAATTATATTACCTACATAGTATTTATACATACGTTGGTAGCAAGACTGGCTGTCTAGAAAGTTGGTACCAGTTTTTGGCATCACACACGCAGCATTCCAACTTCAAAACGTTCATGATCAGTTTTTTCAAATTATTAGGTACTTTAATTGTATTGATGTTCATTTGCTACAGAATTATTTTATCGTCACGTTATTTTTTCTATCGGTATTTCATATTGAGTTTGACGAAACTTGTCAGAATATTTGGGTGAAAATACATCAACCCAGGGCCTCAAGTCTGCTATTACAATAGTGTCAGAATGGTCTCTTCATTGTGAGTTTTTGACAGATTTGCCATACAAACACTGTCAAATACTCACAATGGCGAGACCATTCTGACACTATTGTAATAGCAGACTTGAGGCCCAGATCATACACTTATCAATCCACGCATTACGCAATTTATCGCAAATCTGGCCAAAGTAACAGATCCAAATTAACTCCAATTTGATGGTGTAACCACCATCTAAGACAAAATGCACCATCATATCCTTTTAACCCCCTCCAGCCAAAAGTGCATGCTTGCATTCGAAGTACGTTTACCTCGATAAGAAGCAAGTAAGGACGGGTTCAACTCATGACCTTTCGATCGCCATTCTCTAGCCAACGCCTTCGGCAATGGCTAAATTGTAACTAGGCTCTATTAATAATATAGGGAGCTATTGTATGCAAGCAGTTCAGAATAGTTCGATAGAATTGCTTGGGGATGCATTCACCTACCAGGGAAGAGTATCTTCAAAAAGTCCATATTTCAATTGTACTGTAGAATAGAAATGAATAGAATGGAAAACTTTTGTCGCATACAGATGGGGCAGAGTCCATAGGGTTACGTAAGGTTAGGTTACCAGTCGGGAGTTGCGGAAGGATCATACGTTCCCGCGACCCTGGCGTAGGTGTGAGATGGAGGCCCGGTGTGATTTTTCGTCAGCAAGAGTCTGACAGATCCCAAGGGCGGAGTACATCCTTGAGGATTTTCCATCAGGGGACAAAAAAAAGGTTAGGTTACTATTCAATAATACCCTTACGCGTTTATTATAAACGCGGAGTAAAGATACAACCAGTGTGATCATAACTTATTCCCCGTTTATTAATATGGGGGTAAAAGACTCCGTTTATTCCAATCCAAATAACTTTTTAAAGTCTTCCAGCACGGTAATCGAGTAACACTCAGAATCTCAATCCTATTTATTACAAAAATATTCATTACGTTACAATTTTTCGAACAAAAATATTATTATGAGACGGATAAAATTGTTTTTTTTTTTTTTTGTCAAAATGAAAGTATGATGCTGAGTGTGTCACGCAATTTAAAGTGCAGTTGAACTTCGTTACGTAACTATTAAGCAGTTAATGCATGAGAAAATAATGTGACTATATCGATATGACATCGATGAATCTCGACCTTATAACCAGTCGTTCTGACAACGTTAAAATCCCGTTACTTCATAGAAGCCTCACCCATTTTAAGATATTAGTCACAAAATACAAGGAAAGCGCTCAAAGAATGAATAATTTGATCAAAAAGCATCAAATAACAGTTGTCTTATTAAAAGAGTCTCTGTTTCAAGATTAAATAAAACGACCCTGCTGTAATTGAATGTGGCGCCTGTGAGTGGATTTTGTATGTTTTCTACTGTACTACATGATTATATTGTACTGGCGTGTAACTCAGAAACAGACAAGATTGATGTCATGTATATCTATGACATGTTCGCGGGTAGTCTGAAACCTGACTGAGTGTATTCTATACATATTCTCAGTAGTTAGGGTATACAAATGTCCTAGTGACGAAGTTTCTCCATGTGGTATACTGAAATTTACTCGCGTCTGAGGAATCGCCACAGTCGAAGACGCTTTCAGAGGATCAAATCACTAATCAGCTGATTGTTATGGCATCCAGGTTGGCATAGTTGTCAAGAAGATTGATCATTAAGGAAACTTCTGCTCGTTAGGCAACCAAAACACCAACCTGGACCTAGTATTGCAGAATTAACACAAAATATTACATTATACCGTCATGGATTTCCGCAAAGTAACTTAACCAAAACAAAAACAAGAGAAGAATGGTAGTTACATAAGGCTGTAAAATTTGTGATCCATAATACATCTGTTTACTCCCACCTACCATTATTGTCGTACCCGTGATTGTCATAATTAAATTGTAAGAATAGATTTTAGTTAAAATTATATCAAGGTGATGAACTAATAAACGCACCGGTGCGTTTGCTAAACTTGCCAAATGTGACGGCTATATGGCAAGTCTCCCAGGAATGTTTGTCGTTGCGACCATAGGAAGCCTGATATTCAGAACACTACTGTATTTTCGGAGTTTGTTTATTATGCTTTGGATGGATAGTAAAGTTCCAAACAAATGAAGTTGTATGTTAACCCTTGTATGAAAGGTTGTTTTTCAAAGCGAACTTACTCTTCCGCTGCTTTTGTTCTGTGGTCTAAAAAAATAGTTTGATGTCAAGCAACAAATTTATCGAACGCCTAAAACTGACAGTGGTGCCGATTCCCTTGTTCACAAACTAAATTTAAGTTCAGTGCATCTTTTTCTTTCTATTTCATTAAGAAAAGGACAGAAGATAAATTTTAGTTTAGTCCTGTCAAATTAATCTATTATATTATAATTAATAAATTAAGTCTTAAAATATATCTTCTAAAAAAAAGGATCCACTGAACTTAAATTTAGTTTAGTTTGTGAACAAGGGAATCGGCACCATTGTCAGCTAAAAATGCCTTTCTATTCCAAGCCATTCTTCAGATTCCGTGTCCGCGTAGATAAAACCTATTTACAGAAATGTTCTGCATATTTAACACTCACGACTTGGTCGCTTTTATAAACTTTATCGATCGCCTGTTGCGTGTCTCTAACTCTGTATAGTTCACTTTCACTGGCTGATTCTGTAATCTCACTGCTTGTGATGTCATTGCGGCTAAGTGTACGATAAACGTTAAATCATGAATACAATACTGAATGTTATCAATTTATCATTTGGCCCATTTTTTTCTCAATCGTCCTCCAGCCTGTGTAGGTGTATATGTATCCGGTATTATCTCGTCTAGCCAATACAGTTAGATTTTTTTGTAACATACACACATCAAAAAAAGTTTGCGATCACTTTGAAAAATCGAAATCTTTTTTGTTACGGTAGATTATATTATGATTTCTTCTTCTTTTTAGATTATTTATTTAATAATATAGATTTAGAATATAATACAATAAAACAGTTCAATTGTTTTTCCATTTAAAAACGCTTTCAGTCCTAGCTTAGCTCATTCAGAAATCTGATTTAGTCAATTTTAACGGATTTAAAATACTTTTTCGCGGAAAGTTATGATTGAAAAAATGCCAAGAAGATTATCAGAAGTTTTACGAGCAAGAATAGTAACTTTGAGGGAAGAAGGATACACCACGAGAGAAATAGCACGCAGAGTTGCTATATCCCAATCCTGTATCGTGACCACGTTGCAGAGGTACCATGGGATGGATAATTTTGCTGATAGACCCTGCGTGGTCTGTATGGTCGTGGTAGTGGTCTTATTTTTTAATTTCAAACCGGGTATTTCTAATTTTTTTTTTTAAACAAAGAATTTTTCTTGTGAAAGTTCAATTTAAAAAATTATATACTTTTGCTTATGCTAATGATCACAAACTTTTTTGATGTGTGTATGATTGTTTGGTGTCAACTGGCTATGTAATATTCAAGTATCCTTTGTCCATTATTTTATTTATGGTCCTTTTGCAAAATGCACTTGATCATCTCGAAACGCTGACTTTGAATTCTTAATTTGTCTAGATACACAGTCCGACCCTTTTGTTATCTTCGATAGCTACTGACACATCAATTCACCTATCAATATCATATCATCCTTCATTCACAAAGCCGCTAACGAAGAAGTCTAAAGATAATAAAACCATAAATCGTTAAAATAGGTTCGTTGGACGTCTAGAAATGGTATTGATCACTAATTGTCCTAGTTACGGATGTGCGCCACTGGGTTGTCCATCCACGTACATTTGACGGGGCCGTTCGTATAAATAGACGACGGCCCTGTTTCTGGCGTGTATTAACGTCTAGGGCCGTAATTGTTTATTTATATTTACTGTCAAACCAAAAGCACCGTATTTATTTGTGGATCTCTAAGTTTGAGGGTGATGGAGAGGCGACGAGATGAACTGTCAGTAGGGGGAGCAAGCAATGGCTTCATTAACTGTTAGAAGATTCTTTTCGTGTAAGGAGATTTATTTTGAAATGGGAAATTTGGGTCCAGTAGGCTATGAAGTAATAAAAGAGCACAGTACAGTCCTTTTAATTTCTGGACCAAGCCACTGTTTGAAATCACTAACTTTAACTCAGGAAAGTCATTTACTTATTGCTTGCAAAACCTTGTCGGTCGCTTTTTATAAAAAAAGTTTATTTTTAGTATAAAACTATTATTTATAACTAACAGAAGTTTTTTTGATCAAGAACCGGAAAAACGTAATCGCTAATTAACTGTATGGTGTATCAAACCCATTTGTTTTGCTAGAACTCGACGAAAATCGCAAATATATAGCCATCTTAACTTTTTTTTTTGCTATTAAGAATATTACAACATGTGCACTGTGCCAAAGAGGTCATATTCTCTGGCACATAGGACTTACTACTGCAGTTAGGGAATGTATCACTGTAATTGTGGGTTTAGGTTCCAAGATCTTCAACTAGAGAGTAGTTTAATGACAGGACAGACTAGAGCATTGAGTTTGAATTGTAGGGGCATACTGTCTAGTTAGATAATGTGGGTGTACTCGTATCGCACAGTAGATTATCAATTTAATCCCTTGAATTTTCCGAAGAAATCCCGATAAATAAAGTAAATATGTATAGAATGGAAGCTATTGGCGAAATGTAAACAGAAACCGCGGCCGAGCAGCACCTAGTACTTAATATAATGAAGCTGAAGAGTTTGTTTGAACGCGCTAATCTCTGGAACTACCAGTCGGATTTCAAAAATTCGCTACGACCCTTAGAAGCCAAGCAAAAAGTAAGAAAGAACGCTAAGCGAAAACGAAGTAAAAGCGCGGGCGGGCGATACGATGCTTTAGTATATTGTACCATATAATATACTAAAGCATCGTATCGCCCGCCTTTCGACTTCCACGCGAAAAGTCGCGGGAAAAAGCTAGTAAGTTATAACTAAGCGAAATTGCGAAGGTCCATTCCATCCGAAACGGAACTAAACAAAGTTATCTTTAGCTTATCATGCCAATTATAAATACATTCAACAATTTGTTCCACCTTGACTTACTAAACTTGCTGATAATTGATGGATTAGATAAATTCGTAGATAGCCTTCGTGTTGTTATAAAACATATCTTTTGTTTTTATTGAAATGCTAATCCAAATAATAATAGGTATACTGTGAGAAAATTAAGTCGATAAAAAGATTTTATGGCTTCCGAACACAGCGGTTTATGCGTCCCGGTTTTCAAATGCCAACATCCATCAACTTGACTTCTTAGGCACAAGTCCCGACAAAATCATTGTGATCAATAAGATGTTTATGAGCGACCAATATTTTCTTCCACCTAAGTTACGTAGTCGATTTTCTCGATGTCATCCGAATATCTAATAGAGATCTTCTAACCCTGTCCGATTCTTTATCGCTGGTGTTAATCATTAAAATTATTGCTCAATGCAAAACTTGTGACTTTTCATTATAATAATATTACATGCTAATTCAAGCTTAAGACATACCAGGGCCACAAATTCTGTATGGTAATTATTATTCCCCGCTCATATCTTACCACGTGCAAACCACGTCAAAATCGTGTCTTGTAGAAACCCATGTCTCAGCAAGGAGTCGAAATGTCATATTCTGTATGCTCCAAGACAAATTGTCTTGGAGCATGATTCTGTATGGTTGTCAAGCGTGGTATTTTGACAGTTCAAACCACGCCAATTCCGCGTTCATTTCGCGCGGTTTCGTTTATTCTGTCATCCATTCTATATTATACTATATATAATATTATAAATGTGAAAGTAACTCTCTGTTTGTTACGTTTTCACGCCTAAACCGCTGAACTGATCGTCATGAAACGCAGAGATATATCCTGGGATATGGAGAAGGACATAAGCTACTTTTTTACGCGATAACCGACATCCAAGCGGGCGGAGCCGCGGGAAAAAGTTAGTAGAGAATACGATATTGGCAGACGTGATAAGCTAAGGAATTGACGTGATTTCGAAGTAAGGAATCATAGTGAATTAGGACCCAGCTAAAAACTGTATTAGTGTTAGCAATTGCAGAAAAATAACTGTTCCCGTCTGCCGTCATCATCATCATTTCAGCCGAAAGACGTCCACTGCTGAACATAGGCCTCCCTAATTGGAGGATTTACCATAATCGCCACGCTTGGCAGGCGGGTTGGCGATCGCAGTATGGTGTTAAAAATGCATAGAGAACGCTGCTGCCCATTCTCTAGTAAGTCCCTTAGTCGCCTTTTACGACACCCACGGGAGGAAATGGGGTGGTGCTATTCCTTACGTCCGGCATCACACGGCCGTAGACAGATGAAAAGAAACTTAGCTTAGCGGGAATGATATCAACAGAGATTTTCAAAAATAGACATGAGCATAAAGTTTCATGCACTATACAAGGACTAATTTCAGTCCGTTCCAATAGTTTGCGTGGGATTGTAAGTGCCTCTATTTCTTTCGGTTGAAACGATTTGTACAATTACATTGCTGCATTCCTATTAAAGCTACATTGATCTTGACCGTTTTGGCAGCAACACCTACGTTCATTGATGGACATGCGATTCGGTCGCAAACACGAGCACTTAGCTAATTGTTTTGGTGACTCACAGGCTTCTGAGAAGAGTTTTACGACTCTTTATGTTTTTTTTTTCAAGGGGAGTGTTTTCCTGAGTTTAAATAAATGTGGGTCTCTTGTCTGTATATAACTTTATATTGAGTCAAATTCATCTACCTTATTGATTTTGAAGTAATTTGGTAGGTATACAGATTAGTTTTAGTATTCTTGTCCGAAATATGGCTTGCTATTATATTTTTCTTAATTTACTCTGCTTAGCCTAAAGCAGTTTAGTTATACAGCCACTCCCAAGTTGAGCCATAGTTTTTTGCTTTTCCGCTTCGTTGGCTTCTTTCATCGACGAACTCCTCTGTTACCGAGTCTTAACAAATCCAATCATTCCACAAGTTTTATTCAATTACGTCCTTCATATCGTAGTGAAAAGAATATAACAAGCAGATGTTACAAAACGTGAAGTTATATTTCAATTTACATTTTCAGCTCTCGGTTTAATACGTTGTAGAATAAAGAAATATTATTTTCTCAGACAGTTTCCCTACATTCTGAACAAAGTATTTGGAATTATTGTGTGCATATATTGCAGCTCCTGGTTTATCTTTCCTTTTCGATATTTTGCTGAGCAATTCCCAGAGTTCCCTATGACTGTGTTTTCTTTCTCAACACTTTTATCGGAGTACATGCTCGTTCTGGAAGGTTTTCAATGCTCTAAAATGACAAGAGAAAAACCAATTTCATATATTGTGACATTGTTTGGACTGGCTCAAAGGTTATGGGTAAATTAGAATCAGCCCATCGCCTACGAGCATTAGGACAATTCGTTTCCCTCAATTTATTACTCCCAACTAGCGTGGGATGATAAACGCCCTTCATTTCGGTCGAGTCAAAATCCGGTCGCTACCACTTGTTTAATTTGGTTTACTTACTCGTATAAGCAATCCAATTCAATCTCACGAATCCTTTAAAATGTCTTATTAGTCTTGAAGAATTGGGGCTCGTCGCTGAATGATCACTGCCGCACTGGTCGATCGAAGGTTAAGCTACACTTGCCGCGGTCGGTTCGTATATGGGTTACCATCCTTTACATATCGAGACCCCTCCGTGCCTCGGAAAGCACGTTAAGCCGTTGGTCACTACGGTTATTACGGGTAGTCAGAAGCCAAAAAGTTAGACAACCAGTGTCTGGCATCCGGTTAGACTGGCAGCTGACCAACCAATTGGGATAAGGCTAGGCAGATTTTAGTCATGAAGAATGGTTGTTGGTTTCAACTTGAACACGTCCTTTTTGTTAAAGTTTACCCTTTAGTTTATCATATCTGTTTCTGCCATCAAGACGACGCTGTGTTCTGGCTTTAATGGTTATCATCGGTGTTAGTACTCTACTTACTATAGCCACATGAGACATTTAGGCCCGTATTACAGAACGTTACTCAATACTCAAGCATTACTTTAAAATAGATTCAAGCCTTTTGATTGGTTGAAACTAGTTTTAAGTAATGCTTGAGTATTGAGTGACGTTCTGTATGTAATACGGGACTTAATCTTTGTTTCGGGGATGGTAAAGAATTTGCAATGCCTCTTAGTATTGCAGATGACCAAAAGCAGTGGTGAACTGGTGACTACTGACTGACCACTAGGTGGGCCGGCTGCTTGTTTGACATTTTGCCAGCCAATATCGTACTTAGATGTAAAAAAGATGACGGACCTCTGTTGCCAGGGACCACTTTTTTTACTATGTCTGTTCTACATCACTTGGCCTTCTGCGTCCTCGGAGGTCTGATTATAAAGTATTGATTTGCTCTTATCAAAGTTCACGAGGTTGCCAGTACTCAGAAACTATCATACAATGTGTCGCATAGGGTACAGATGAAATCATAATTATTTTGTTTACGTAATTCTGTCATACTCTTTTTTTTTTTTGGTGTGAGTTCCGTTTGAACGCAATCTTTCGCTTTTTTAAAACGGGTAGTATTAAAAGTTCCGAAAAAAAATTTTTTTTTTAGTATACTCAAAATATGAAATTTACTGCTTTAAATACTAACTTTCCGACAACTTACTGAAAATTCCTCAGAATGTATACAATATTTGCTGACGTAATATTTTTCTACCAGCTTAGCGTTCGGCGGCGGCTGCCGCGGTACCGCTCGTTACACTCGCTCGGCTCACGCGCACTTGGTCACAGTTCTGACCTAACCTAACCTATATCTCCTAGTTCAAAATGTCGAATCATACCTACAATCTACTGCAGAAACGAGCCGAGCGAGCGAAACGAACGGTTAACATATGTTTTCGGAAATTTAGGTTTTTTTTTCGGAAGTTTAGTATTTTTACACAGCTTAGTTAGTATTACAGTCAATCACAGATCGCTGGAAATTAATTTGTTTTTTGGAAGCTTTATTATTTTCCTTTTAAAACCATTGAAGGAAAACCGTACTAGAACGTCGTAGAACCAAAAATACAAAGACTTGTGACTTTGACCAGCCGGCACTAGGCCCTTGTAGTGGATGGTGAAAGTGTCACATGCCCACTCCCACTCACATAGAGGAGACCTGAGACCCAGACTGGGAGTCTGGGTCTCAGGTCTCCTCTAAGTGGGAACATTATGAGCTGATTTATTTCGCTTTACAAAATTTTTTTTGAAGTGAAAACTTCTTTATGCGCGTTGAGCAATTTTTGGGTGAACATAAATTATGGAACTCGCGTCATCGTCACCGAACGCTTTCCATGAGCTGTATGTATACTGTGTATCTATGAGTACTTTTTGGGTGAACAAAAATCATGGTACTCGCGTCATCGTCACCGACGTCATCGTTATGTTTCTGTAGTATTCTATTCTATGTATACTGTGTATATATGTGTATTTAGTTTTCACTTCTATCGGCAGTCCTCAAAGACTGCCCCGTTTTTTCTTACTTGTTTTAATTTAGTCTTGGAATGACGCAGGCTGACAATAACTTATTTAAATATATACTTTTTCTTCATTATAGGTGATAATAGAATCCCACAAGGAGCTACGATGTCCAGAATGCAGGGTCTTAGTGGAAGTGAAGGTGGAGGAGTTGCCTCCGAACGTTCTCCTTATGAGGATCCTCGAAGGCATGAAGAATTCAGCTCCAAGGAAGCTTGTCACTGTACAACGGACTTCAAGGAGCGGACATTCCCAGGTAAGAATGAGTAAATCTGATTGAGAGCAGATTAATTATGCAGTATGTCTTTCTTGAAGAGATTGAGGTTTTTACAACACAAACGTTTATTTGTCTTTCGGCGGCCAATTGTCAATTCCAATCGGCTTAATTTATTTTGATCAATGTATCACCACAACCTTGAAAGTTCACGGTTCCAAAGCTCAGGCTCTGGCTGTCTGGCCAAACGCATGGCTTACCTATTTTAAACCAAATGGTGATTACAAAAAAACAGTAATCAAATAGATGGTAACCTTGAAAAGTCTTAACCTTCCACCTTCCCTGAAGAAGGGTCGGATAACGGATCTATTAAAAACGAACAAGAATTATTGAAGATGACAAAATTGAGGAAAGACTTATGCTGCGATGCCTTGAAATGTTCTCTTTGCCTTTATAGTATTCCTACGAGTTTCATTATCATGAAGAAAAAATGTAAGCCCAAGATATCAACTTCGTTTTAAGTAGTTCAAATAATTTAAATAATAATGTTTTCGTAAATTGTTCAAGGGGTTACAAGGTGTTCAGGCAGGCGGTAAGCAGTTACCTCCGCACGCAAGGGCCCTACACGACTTTATATCCAAGGAACCAGGGTGAGTTGACCTCATTTTGTTTATTATACTTTTTTACACAACATGCGTAGTACACCAACATAAAGTCCCATTTAATGGGGGTGAAACTATTAGAGTAATCGGGCATATATAGTTGCAACCAATCGTGACTACCTACAGTCAATGACACCGAAAATACAGTTGAAAACCACCTTAAATGCTACAACATAAAGGCGCTGTCAATGACAAATTGTAACATACCATGAACTCGCAGTTGACGGTAACTACTGCTACACTCATAGTTGCCAAAACTCTACTCATGATTAGATTCCCTTAAATGCCCTAACCGAAAGCAAAAAAAAAAAACTGCACGTTCAAAGTGTATTTTCTAATACAGAGAAGGTACATACCATAGAGCAGTGTTTTTCAACGTGTGGGTCGCGACCCCCCTAGGGGGTCGCCAAGCCTCTTAAAGGGGGTCGCCGTTACTTAAATATTTAAAGCTCATGAATATAAAACCATATACCATATCATTAATGTGACGAGCATCAAGCGTACCCATTCACATTAATGTGTTGGTTACTCCTGTTTATCGTTAACCATTTTATCAATTTTTTATGATTAGAATTTAATCGTTTTCAAAATGTAGGCGATTTTTCTGTTTGCATTTTATTTGAGCCATCGACGAAAACGTTAAATCGCACAAGTAGGAGGTTCCAAATGGAATGAAACACTTCAAAGCTTCTATGGTTAATTGTGGGTATTCTGTTTTTCTGTTTAACCAAAAGGTACCTAAAGTGACAGACTTGAATTTCAAGGGAGAACAAAAATTACAATTTCAAGGTAGGTAAGGGGGCCACGCCATGAAAAAGGTTGAAAAGCACTGCCATAGAGCACAGATTCGCCTCTGTGGCGGGCGCTGCAAGAGACGGCATCGTCAACACTATAGACTATAGTTTTAAGAATGCCGTCCTCATACCTCTATAGTATAGAGGTATAAGGAACAGAGTGTAAAATTCACTCATCCTCTATAGAAAAGGGAGGATCCTCCGACCAGATGGGTGTCGTGTCTTGTGGGCAGCTGCCCAACGGTTGATGTCAAGATGTTGTATATATGCCAGTCGCGTGGTAAACTCATGAATTTGTGTAACGTCAGGTCTTCTATACGTAGTTCGCATGTGCGTTGTAGATGGCCGTCATAACACTTTCCATACAAACCAAGTGTATCACCGTTTATTCGGACTACGACACAAATGACGTATAAAACTGAAGTCTAGGATTGAAGGCCTGAGACAGAAGTGCGCTCAACGCATTTTTAGCGCCACGAATTTCATTAGAGCTGCCGCCTCTAGACGCTGCAGGCGCGGGCGTGGCGATTTCTTGCTCTGTGATGCTATAGTTATACTTTTACAAAATTGCTGGACAAATCACGTGTATCTTAATAAGCGTGACAGTATGCGTGATAAAATACAATTACGCTAATAACAACAATTTTCCATTTCGTTTAGCTTGCATTAATTTATTGTTGCTGTAGAAAATGAATAAGTGTTAGTACTAACTGCACCGATCCGTCTAGGCGGATTTCCCATACTCGTAATTTGATGACGATAACTCTTGTTACGTAAAACAGTGGGAAAATAATCATTAATGCGATAAGTGATAACTTAAGTAAGCGACGATATTATTAATTACTAGATGCGCGGTTTCGCCCGCGTGAGTTTTCTAAAAGTATCCTAAGTTACTCCATATAAAATCAACTATCTGCCACTGAAAGTCACGTCAAATCTAAGTTTACCACAGAGGTTTAATGTCTCTCATTAAGTTTCATAATTATAAAATGTATGCATTAGATCAAAAAGATACTGGCTGAAAATAAAAATCGGCTGAATAAAACCGACTTGGTTAAAAAGAGTATATTATGATATTATACAATTAGTGAATAAAGAACGGATTTAAAGCGAGGGCCACAGATGAATCGCGAGCAAGTGAAGGATTCTAACGACTGAATCACGAGCGCAGCGAGTGATTCAAGTGTTAGAATCCTGAGCGACGCGAGTGCTTCATGGCCCTCGATATAAATCCGTTTTATTCAAGAGTTGCATACTATACTTTATACTATGGCTACGAGAAAAAGAAAGATTTAAGCGAAAATAGACATTTAATGAAGAAAAAAGGAAGGTTAAATTAATTAAAATGCACATTAAAATTGGAACAATTTTGGAGTAATTTTCTTATTATTTTCCTTATAATCTTCTAATTAAATTGAGTTTTTATTTTGAGAAGGTTTATGTTATCACGGTAGGTAGATTGGTAGTTGAAAGAAAAGTAGATTACGCACCTTGCTAAAGTATTAATAATAAATAACTCACTTTGCGCTCGGTGCAACAATCTACTATTATTCATTAGCATCAATGAGTCATTTTGTTTATTGTAGCAGTAAATCGTTATTGATATATTTGTTCAGATAATGTAGAGTTCAAGACATTTACCGGTGTTCATACATCACGTATGACGTAAAAAGGCGCTGTGATATAAAGGTCATCAACTTTCATCGGTCACTTTTCACCCTGTTAGGGACCTATCTCACTAGGACACCATGGTGGCACAACCATTGTCGCGCTGCAAGCAAAATATGCACAGCTTTATGGTCGGTATCTCACCCACTCACCAGGCGTCCAATCGGTTGCGCAGCCAACCATACATTTTTTAGCAGTGCGACCATGGATGGTGTCCTAGTGAGATATGGGCTTTATTTAGAAGAACACATTGCGCGAACACAATTATTGTTAACCGACTTCGAAAAAGGCATAGATAAGTAACTGTTGTTACGTCGGGTACTGACACGCGGAATATTGTGATTTTTATTAAATATTTATGTTACATTACGTTATTTCACAAATATCTATTTTTTAGTTTATTTTTATTGTACTTTTTATTTCTGTATCTGTCCGTGACATCACAGCGGGCCCTATCAGAATACCAGCGCTGCGACACTTATTTTTAAATGTCGCAGCATCATGCTGAGATAGGAAGGAGCCTTTTGGCCCCGTACAGGATTTTGTTTTCATTTTACTTTTGTGTTTTATTTTTTATTAGTGTTACTATGAGTGTGTTTAGTTTAAAATGTGATCTTCCCTGTATGAGTCCCAATAAATACTTTTTCTTTCTTTATTTCTTTAAAAAGGGAGGTTTTATGATCGACTGTATGTATTTTTTTTTATGTATGTATTTATGTGTGATTCTCCGTCAATTGTGAAACGATTTTTTTTTGTTTTGTTTGAAAGTTATACTTTCGAGATGGTCCCATATAAATTTTATCAACTTTGCTTGGATAGTTTTTGAGTAAGCTTCGATAATACGTATTTAATCCACATTTTGTGTATCTTGGTGATGTGTTATAATACTTCCTGTCAATTTTGTTTACATAGCAAGAAGTGGTTTACGAATTGGTGTGGGGTAGATACCATAACTAAAACGGGAAAAATAAAAGCACTTTATAGTGATTGTGGAAGTCGGTAGTTTTTGTAAAAAAGTTTTTATTTTAATACCATGACGCCAATGTTAAATCTCGAAAACGAATGGGTTTTCGTGATTATCCTTTACAATAATTTATTTCTAACGCCCTTTATTAACTTCAGATTAAATTCGGGATTTAAGTTAAATATACATACAAATACATAACCTCACGCCTTCTTTCCATGAGGGTAGGCACAAAGAACGCCATCTGCTGCGATTCTTACATTTAAGTTTACTCCGTGTTTATTATAGGTTTTCGAATTTCAGATTTCTAGTTTCATCAAAATCGCTGGTACACACGGCTACACATCAAGCTATTATTTCCAGTATAAGCTAATTTTTTTTAATTTTTTTATTCTACTATGAGTTTGCTCTTGACTTTAGTCTAGGTCTGGATGACAGAGACAAAGTCTACGATGGAGTGAGCTTACCCAGAAGAAGCCTGTTCACTCTCACTTTGAATAGATTAGGGTTGTATGCGTTCGGAAACACAGACGCAGGTAGAGAGTTCCACTCCTTTGCTGCGCGCATTATAAAAGACGTTTGAAAACGCTTAGTGCGAGTTGGTGGAATATCAACTAGGTAGGGGTGGTAACTTGCAGTGCGTCTAGATGTCCGATGGTAGAAGGGGGCCGGTGGAATGAGGTCGTGGAGTTCATGGGCACACTCTCCGAAGTACAATCTGTAGAAGACCGACAAGCAGGCAACCTTGCGGCTAATCTCGCATTGTATAGGATTTCCGTATAATGAGAGGTCAGCTTATTCTGGAAATGTATAGCTTGATGTTATGTAGCCGTGTACAAGTAATCGCAGAACTAATATTGCAAAAATAAAATTATAATTCCAATTCAAACAATAAAAGATTTATATTGCTTACCTATCTATCTATATTAAGATATAAATCTGAAGAGTTTGTTTTTTTGTTTGTTGGAACGCGTTAATCTATGGAACTACCAGTCGGATTAAAAAAAAAAGCTTTTTCATTTGATAGCACAATTCTTGAGGAAGGCTATATGCTATATAACATCAAGCTAGGACACTTAGTAGCCGCGCAAATATATAAATAAATCAGTAAGAACGCTAACCGCAAACGAAGTACCAGCGCGAGCAGGCGATGCAATGCGACGGGGTTGGTCGGGGGAGCAAGAAATTTCACGCGCACGAAGTCGCGGTCAGAAGTTATTTTATATAAATAAAAGACAAAAGTAGAAGTACTAATCTATTTTAACTTCTTTAGTGACATCAGTGGACTCTTGAACGACTTTCGAGAAGACAAACGAGTAAACAACTGTCGGACGTCAAGTAGCTACTAGAATATTAAGTACCTACTTGCCAACTACCCCAATTGCATGAGTCAATGGGAAATATTACTTTGATAAGAATATAAACTTTAAAGTTGATGAGATCGGCGGGCTATGAACCACTTATTTTCAATTAGTAATCATTGAACTTGATGCATTGTTGTTGCAGTGAGTCATGGGCTATCCGCTCAGTATGCGCTTAGTAATGTGCTAAGCGGCAAGTTAACATGTGCACTGTGTTATGAAATGGTACATATTATGTTGTATACGTATACAGATGTTTGGTATCATGTTTATAGGAATTAATGAGACTTAGGAACCGTTAAAGTGACGTAGCTTGTTCAACTTATAAAATGTTTATAAGCGATATTACTTGTCCAGCTGGACGTTTTAAATTTATGTTTATATACAGCTGAATTTTTAATGTCATACAGTTAGTAATAAGTACCTATACCCAAAGTGTCAAATTCCGATAATTTATGTAAACAAAGGGGATAACATATCCAAAAAATATCTTCGTAATGGTAATTCACATAAAATGGCGAAAAAAAAGGTTCCATTTTCTTTTAAGTACTGAATTTAAGAAATAATAATTAAAAAATAATCATACCGTAATTATTTTTATAAATTTTCGGTTTTAAACAAAGTTATTAAAAGAAGGAGATTTTCTAGTATACAATATTTTATGATACTGGTAACAATGCAGGAGATCCAAACATTTTCACATTTTTTACATCTTCAACAACACTAATATTACAACTCTCATTCATAGATTCATATTGTATGTAGCATATCCAGTCACATTTTGGATGAAAACGGCTGTAAACTTTTTCGATTGGAAATCTATTTTGGGAGGCCTACGTCTTGCAGTGGACTTAAAAGAGCTGATTATGACTATCATAGGCCATGTCTCCGACACACTACATAAAACATTGTTTGGCAACGGTATTTTGTTTGGATAATTCTTATAATTAATTCACTTTAATTTCATAGATGACAAGTATTTACAAAAAAAAAGATGATAAAATGTTTTGTACCACTGTCCTGTCATTTTGACAGTGACATTTCTTGACATTACTTTATTTACATAAATTATCTGAATTAAATTCCCGTATTTATTACAAGAATATTCACAGTCTAATATTAAGCCTCAATCTGTCAAAAATATCTGTCATTTACCTACATGTCTATAAGCCATTGAAGATTTGCAATTGCTGTCTGATTAGAATTATTGTATCATACAAAATTTAAATATTGTTATAAAATCAGTGTTGTTTGTTTTTGTTTTGTGTTTAATTTCATTTTTATTTTTTATTTAATTTATTTCGTGTAAATTCACAAATAAATAATGTTGTTAATGAAAATTACTATGACTACATTTTTAATTTAATTTTAATTTTTAATTAAATGTAATTTATTTCAAGTAAATTCACATATAAATGATGTTGTTAATGAAAATGACTATGACTACATTTTTGACATTGATTGTCACTGAGATGATAGTGCGACTAGATTTTGAACCTTTGTAATTGCGGGAATGTATTATAACCTACAAAAATAAATTAAATAAAACTAAATTGCTCATCCCTTATTTCAATTGTTTACAGGGACCTGTCGTTCAAGAAAGGTGAAACGATACTAATACAAAAGAAACTGGACCCGTTTTGGTATCAAGGAGAATGTTCTGGAAGAACTGGCATGTTTCCTATCACATATGTTCAGGTTTGTTAATTAATAATAATAAATAATAAAAGGGGCTTCTGGCTAAGTAATAACAGCCGCTCTATCGATTAGGTTAAGTTACGCATGCCGCGAATGGGTGAATTTATCATACGAGTACAGGTAGTTACTGCAATTAGCTGATCCCCTTTGCTCAAATGGTTGAGGTTTTTTTTTTTACTAACAAAACGTATTATTTTCTCGTTTTTCTAGTTTTGTTTAGATTTCGTTTAGGTTACGTGTACGCAGTACGATGCCGAATAATTTCGGCATCCTACTGCGTACGCATATACGTAACCATTTAATGGATTTGAGATTAATATTTTTCTCCAGTGAAAATAATTAAATTAAAAAAAAAAACGTATCAAAGGCAACACTGATCGCTCTACAAAATTCACGTGTTAAGTTACCTACAGTAGTAGCGCGCCGGTAGGCAACCAGTCGGCGACTAGCTGAAAGAGTGTCTACAACGCGGTAGCGGTATTGTAGGGCGGTGTTCTTTGAAATAAAAATAGGTAAAAATAAAAAGATTTTGACGGCGGGTGGAGTGTTGTCAACTTATGAAAATTTGCCATATTCAGTGTAAAATTTCGCATGTATTATAAAAATAAAAAAATCAATTACTTTTGGTTTTTATGAGTTACATTTTTATAACAATTTTTCTAGTACGTATGTTGAACCAGGAATACGACTTTATTGGATCGGACAGGGTTTTTGTTACATATTGTATAAGTAAAATTAAAAATTATAAAATTTGATCGATTCGTATTCTAAAAAATCTCAACCATTTATGCAAAGGGGGGTCAGCTAATTACAGTAACTGACTGTACATTTAGATTTCCGGAATGAGGTTTCTAAATGATAATGAAAACCGAATCAAAATCCATTCTGCAATTTAAAAGAACTAAGCGCACGCACTGACAAACAAGTATAGTGACTATTTATAGATTAGTTCACTTCGCTTGGCTGTAAATTCGCTTTAAAGTATAAGTCACTTACATTTATGCTTTAAAGCCAAACACACAGCTGATGTGATGCCAAGTTGGGTTTTTCAGTTCATGATGTAACGACTAGGGGGTCATTCAATTATTACGTAAGCACCAAAGGGGGGTGGGGGGTCTTTGCTTTGATTATTTTTGATGACATGGGGGATGGGGGCTGGATGGTAGGATTACGTCAGCAATATTTATTCATTTACTTTTCAGATTAAATTGCAAAATTTAATTGAATTTGATTTGAACAAAGATGGAAACCCAATGTTCAGAGATTCCCCAAAATAATTGATATTGCTTTCTCGCTCTCACGCGATTTTTTATGGTTAGAAAAACCGAAGTAGGGAATTTACTTAAATGGGCATTCAATTACTTTTAGTCTATAAATTCCTTATTTCTAGACTCATGAATAACAGTAAAGAAACCTGAACAGATTAAAAAAATACCAATGTTTACGTAAGCAAAGGGGGGGGGGGGGTATGAGCTTTGTTTATTTTTGCTGACAAGGGGGAGGTGGGGGTTCAAAATTACTAAAATTTTGCTTACGTAATACTTGAATGGCCCCTAGAACAAAATAAGTGTTGTTAGTTACATCAAGATCTAGTAATATTATTAGTAGTAGTATTTTTATCATGTTGCTGCATTGCAAAGGAAGGGCAATGAATTTATTAAAATGACAAATACAATAAAAACCAATGGCCCAAGTGCACATGAATGTTGTCTGTGTTTTATGAAAGTACAAGACCACATGTTGGCAAATGAAAGAAAAACAAAAATACTCGTCACATGTTGTTATAATTTTTTTTTATCATTAGATTAATTATTTTATTAATTATAAGCTGCTGCCCGCGGCTTCGCTCGCATGGCTTTTTCTAAAAGCCAACATTTTAACATCAGCTATCTGCCAGTGAAACTTGGTCCAACCGTTTTGGAGATTAGCTGGAACAAACAGACTGACAGAGACAAAAATTTATTTAAAAAAGTTTTTGTTGTAAGTACCGTATATACTTTCATATTATTATGCATTTAGTAAAAAGTTGATATGTTGTCATTACAAACAGACACTTAAATTTTATTTATTTGTATATATGTATAGTATGATGATTCTTATTAAGCACATCTTAATGGCTGCCGTCTGTCTTTACTCTTTACTTTAGAAACAAATAGTTCATTTTCATAATATGTGCATTTTTTAATGTTTTAAGGAGCCAGGTTTTCGGACGTCGCATTTTTATTATAAAATTTGATTTAAAAAAAACTGTAATCATTTAAATGAAAATTTCGTATCCTCAGTTAGCTAGCATGTTTCGTAACTGTGTTATTTTTTTTAAATCGTCCGGTTTTCATCCGTTTAATAAGAAAAAAAAAAAAAATTGTAAACAACGCATGATACGCAAAAAATATGTTAGAAGCATCGATGGCCTAGGTTAATTGTTGAAAATATATTTCAAGATGTTTTTCCGAATTCCGTATTTTTTTCTTTTTAGCCTGGCTTTCAATGTTTAGTTACAAAATGTCACGACGACGCCCGAATGATCAGTATTAGTTTTTATGAAATTAATCGGATATATTGTTATTTGTAGGTGGTGGTACCACTCCCGGTCGCCACTGCGCTGTGCAAAGCATTGTACGACTTCCGGATGTCCGCACCTGACGAAGAAGGCTGTCTGGCGTTTGACAAAGGTAAATTTTAGATTTTGCTCTAAGTTCCTTATTCTGCGGTCGTTGAGTCTAAATTCTCTATAGAGCTATCATGTAGCGTAAGTGTGTGCTTGGCATTGATCTGACTCTAATTTTCTCTTTACTTATTGAGACTAATAGCTTGTCACTACGCAACAAATAAATAAAATAGAATATAATAGAATATTATTATTATTCTTATTATCAGGAATAAAAATGATTGCTATGTAATTTTGAACAAACCTTTTAGCCTTATTTATACGCTGCTGTTTAATTGCCTGTGTAACGACATGATTGCTCAAATCCCACAAACTAAAACTAAATTCGCTGCTATACAATACTACAAATATTCTGCTCAACTGTATAATACGGTAAACAAAGAGATATACATAAAAACAACCACATGAATGTAAAAAAAATGCTAACAAATTCATAAACTGGGTCATAAATGCTTAACAGTGTTCGCAGATCTCTAGAAAGCTTTTGATACCGTTTCCGTCCCGATTCTTCTGCGCAAGCTAGAGAGCATAATATGTATAAGAGGTTCGGCTCTCTCCCTTTTGGAGATTTATATTAACAGTCTATGCAATATACAGATCAATGTACACCATAAAAATTACAAATATACAGGTTGGATTTTTGAGATCGGGCCGTAAGGGCAGGTACATTAACCGTTTTAGCTACAGGAAATCGGTCTTAGGAGACTGTCCTTATTTTTTAGAAAAAATTTGATCCGCATTCACAGATTTTGAAAAACATGTACAGTCAGCAAGAAAATGGGCCGTCATCATCTTCCTGCCCTTGTCCCATGTTACATGGGGTCGGCGCAACACGTATTCTTTTTCCATTCCCCCAAGAAAATGGGCCATGTTCACAAAAAGTTTTTTAATGCCAATCGATCTTGTTTCTTATAAGGATCAAAAAATTCTATCGAAACAACTGAGGTTTGAATACTAGAAAAGTCAGAAATCGCAATAAACTTTTCCTATACATTTCGTAGGAAATGAGCTCCGTACTTACTTTTTAACTATGGATAGACCGGCCGCTACAAAAGCCAGAAATCGCAAAAAGTTTCCCATAATAGTCTAAACATATCGTCATATCTATTGAAGGATTTTTTTTTTTCAGTATTTCCTTATCACAAACTATCTTAATTCTGTTATCTAAATAAAAAAGTAAGTTGTAGTTTTATTTCCTACGAAATGTAGGCGATTTGTGACTTTTCTAGTACTCAAACCTACCAACTGAGGTTAGATACCAATAGAAGTTTTTGTTTCTTATAAGAAACAGGATCGATTGGAATCAAAAAATGTTTTTGTGGAAATGGCCCATTTTCTTGCTAACTGTAATTTTTTTTTCAAAATCTGTGAATGGAGATCAAAATTTATCAAAAAATTATGTACCATCTCCTGAAACCGTTTATCTGTAACTACAACCGATAAGTGCCTACCTTTACTGCCCCGTCTAAAAAATCCACCCTATACATAGATTACAGGGATGTAGAAATTTTACTTAGGGTGACACAAATGGCGGTGTTATCGTTAAAAGCGATCTTTTACAGACAATCTTTGTATGGATTAAAGGTAGAAGAACAGACAATACTGCAGGTAGTCATAGTGGTGTAATCCATACTAATATTATAAATGTGAAAGTAACTCTGTCTGTCTGTCTGTCTGTCTGTATGTTACGTTTTCACGCCTAAACCGCTGAACCGATCATCATGAAATTTGGCAGAGATATAGCCTGGGTTATGGAGAAGGACATAGGCTACTTTTTTACGCGATAACCGACATCCACGCGGGCGGAGCCGCGGGCAAAAGCTAGTATTTTATAAATGTGAAAGTACTTTTTCACGCCTAAACCGCAGTACCGATCGTCATGAAATTAAAATTAAAAATTAAATATAATTATCAATTGATGTTTGTTCAAGAGGTTTTCACTGCTCGGCGACGATGTGTGATGTTGTATCTGTGGTTCCAGGTGCTATAATAACGGTGCATCGTCGCGTGGACGACAACTGGGCAGAAGGTCGTTTGGACCAGCGTGTGGGCATCTTCCCCATCGCCTTCGTGGAACTCAACCAGGCCGCGCGACAGCTTATGAACAGGTTGCACTTTATTCGTAGTTTTAAGTCTATAAACATTACATAAACCACAAACAGCATGTAGAATAAATCCCAGTCCGATCCGAAAGGGGCACATGGGTACTGCAATAAAATTACCAAAGAAGTAATAAAAACTCTTATTATTATTGAAAATAGAAAAGTTATTGCTATTTAAAATTCAAGTTTTATATACCAAAAAAAACCCAAATTCACCACCGGTCATTCGTCAACACTCACGGCCGGTCATTCTTCAACGCTCACGGCCGGTCATTCTTCAAGACTCGGGGCCGGTCATTCCGTAACACTCACGGCCGGTCATTCTTCAACACTCACGGCCGGTCATTCCTCAACACTCAGGGCCGGTCATTCCTCAACACTCACGGCCGGTCATTCCTCAACACTCACAGCCGGTCATTTCTCGACACTCACGACCGGTCATTCCTCAACGCTCACGGCGTCCCGCCCCCCGGGCGCCGCGTATTCCTAAGGCGCGGTGCAGTGGTATCGGTCAAACTATAATACTATGACTATCTATACCCAAAGTCTCAAATTCAGATAATTTATGTAAACAAAGGGGATAACATATCAAAAAAATATTTTCGTAATGGTAATTCACATAAAATGGCGAAAAAGAGGTTACATTTTCTTTTAAGTACTGATTTTAAGAAATAATAATTAACAAATAATCAGACCGTAATTATTTTTATAAATTTCCGGTTTTAGACAAAGTTATTAAAAAAAGGAGATTTTCTGGTATAAAATATTTTATGATACTGGTAACAATGCAGGACATCCAAAACATTTTCAAATGTTTTACATCTTCAGCAACACTAATAATACAACTCTCATTCATAGATTCATAATGTAAGTAGCATATCTAGCCACATTTTGGATGAAAACGGCAGTAAACTGTTTCGAGTGGAAATCGATTTTGGGAGGCCGACGTCTAGCACTGGACTTAAAAGGGCTGATTATGACGATCATATGCCGTGTCTCCGACATACTACACAATACATTGTTTGGCAACGGTATTTTGTTTGCATAGGTCTTATAATTAATTCACTTTAATTTTAGCGATGACTATTTACAAAAAAAGAATATGATAAAATGTTTTGCACCACTTGCCTGTCATTTTGACAGTGACATTTCTTGACATTACTTTGTTTACATAAATTATCTGAATTAGAGACTTTGGGTATAGATGACATTTCAAATACAAAATTCGTAGTTATAAACTAATGCTAGTACTGTTACTGATAGGAGTTCATTGTATTTTACAGTGTGCCCCTGAACCGCCCCGTGCCGCCCATACCGGAACACTCCAGGCCATCGCACTCTGACCACAGACATCATACACAGGTAATAATATGATTAAAATTTACGAGGGCTGCACTAAAAGTATCGGGAATGGAATATTTCCACTGTTCCTGTCATATTAAAATCTTTTTAATTGAAAACTCCTTGGTTTTAAAAATCGAATACCATTTATTTATTTAAAAAAAGATTCTCGGTCTTGCCACAAGGTTTTGTCAAACTTGTTTAGTCGTTGAGAAAATGGAATTGACTCGAGAAAATTCAAGAGCGATGATTTATTATGACTTTCGAAGTGGTTTAACACAAAAACAGTGTGTTGACCGGATGATTTCTGCATTTGGTGATGAAGCCCCATCCAAAACCACAATTTATCGCTGGTTTGCTGAATTTCAACGTGGACGTGTCAAGCTCAGTGATGATCCCCGTCAAGGTCGTCCAAAAACTGCAGTCACCCAAGAAAACGTTGATGCTGTGCGTAAGCTGATTGAGGAAGATCGACATGTGACATACCGCGAAATTCAGGCAACTTTAGACATTGGCATGAGTCAAATACAAATAATCTTGCATGAACAATTAGGTGTAAAAAAGTTGTTTTCCCGATGGATACCGCATTCGCTCTGTGAAGAGCAAAAAGCGGCTCGCGTTACTTGGTGCGTCAGAACTCTCGAAAGATTCCACGCAGGATCCTCAAATGCTGTATACAACATCGTATCAGGGGACGAATCCTGGATATATGCGTACGAACCCGAAACAAAAAACCAATCACGAGTTTGGGTGTTCGAAAATGAGTTAAAGCCAACAAAAATTGTTCGTTCACGGAGTGTTGCAAAAAAAATGGTGACCACTTTTGTCTCCAAAACCGGCCATGTTACGATTATTCCTCTTGAGGGACAAAGAACGGTTAATGAAGAGTGGTATGCTAGCATTTGTTTGCTACAGGTCGTTTCTGAACTCCGTAAAGAGAACTGCAACCGCCGCATCATCCTCCATCACGACAATGCGAGTTCTCACACCGCGCACAGAACAAAAGAGTTTTTAGAGCAAGAAAACATAGAATTATTAGACCATCCGCCGTACAGCCCCGACCTAAGCCCTAATGATTTCTATACTTTCCCTAAAATAAAGAATAAATTGCGTGGACAGAGATTTTCATCACCTGAAGAAGCTGTGGACGCCTACAAAACGGCCATTTTGGAGACCCCAACTTCCGAATGGAATGGTTGCTTCAATGATAGGTTCCATCGTATGGAAAAATGTGTCAAATTTCGCGGAGAATACTTCGAAAAGCAATAAATACATTTTTAAATAGTAATGTTGTGTCTCTTCCTTGATTCCCGAAATTTTCAGTGCCGCCCTCGTATTATAAATAATTATATTTAAAAATGAAATGCTGTTCGTTGGTAAGCGCATCACTTGAGAACGGCTGGACCGATTTGTCTACCTTTTATGTTAAAATGTTCGTAATAGTCTGAATCAGGTCCTTATTGAAGGAAAATTTTAAAAAGATGAATTATTAAAATTTTGTACAGGACTACGTCCGTCGGGTCAGCTAGTGATCAATAAATGCCAATCTCTTATGGCGTATTTTCAAGATTACGCCTTATTTATTTATTTATTTAACATTGTAAGTACCTAACTTATAAACTTAGCCTTATAATAACGTAACATTAACTAATTATTTTATTATATTATTATTAACATAAGCGGGATATTTACCATGTTTATTCATTGGTCTGAGTTTCCGATATTTCGGCGCTGTTGCAAGCACCATGATCACGGATAAACTGAAGTCACTGCGGGTGGGTGTTTATGAGCAAACAAAACGGTCTACCCTCTTTCTTGTTCGTTTTTTCACTCAGCGCGGCGAAGAACAACGACACCCAAAAATCGGCCATAGCTCAACATCTTTTGGAATCAGGATCGAACCACTGGATTGAGTTACATAACCCTCAGGTCATCTCGACAGAACGCCACTATATTCCTAGACTGGTTAGAGAAGCTATTGAGATTACCAAATATAGGAACTTCAACCGGGATGATGGGTTTCAACTGTCGAGAGCCTGGAATCCAGTGGTTCAGCTGTGTAAAAACCGAAGAAGTGCCGAAAAAAGTTCGCGAGCGGACACAGTGAGTTTCGTGTGTCTGGAACAGAATCGAGTTGCGAGTGACAGTGGTAGCGGTACTGAGTGCAAAAAACGAACAAGAAAGAGGGTAGACCGTTTTGTCTGCTCATAAACACCCACCCGCAGTGACTTCAGTTTATCCGTGATCATGGTGCTTGCAACAGCGCCGAAATATCGGAAACTCAGAACAATGAATAAACATGGTAAATATCCCGCTTATGTTAATAATAATATTAGTGACCATGACAGTTTAAAAACTTATATTTTATTATATTAAATAGGAACAACAAACAGCTATATTATTCAAAATTTACGTACAGGAAAATATTATATAACTTATGTAATAATAATGTAGCCCACAGCGCTATTCATAGATTACCATGAATAAATAAAATTTTAAAGTCGCTAGGAGATAAACTGTTCATGTATGAAAGACTAAATAAAATAATATAAAAAATTATGTATTTTAAAACAACTATAATCTTTTTCTATTATTTCTGCACTAAATAAACTTTAACCAAGTAAAAGTAGGCTATATTTTGTATTGTGCCAAGAACGCGAATATGATTAGATTAAAAATGTCGCGTAGGTTAAATCAACATATCAGTAAGTGAAATTAAGCAAATCCAGCTTTTTTTTAAAGTAACCCGTTTTTATCATATATTTTTTGTCATTACAGCAGCACACTCACCGTTACCAACAGATGTCCATGTCCACCCCCTCCACAGTGCAGAGCAACTACCAAAACATGGCGACCATGAGCCAATCCCACCCCAACTACCACGCCGCGCAAACAATGTTGGCCCAACAAGCGCAAATATTGGTGCCACAGCCCATCAACCAACACGTCACCGCGATCTCTCACGGCGGCCTTGTCACTACCACAGCTGTACCGAGGAATATAATGGAGCCAACACAAACGAAACACTCTTTAGACCTTATACAATTCACCAACATGCATAACAAGTCCCACCAAGGCACTATGGGCATACAAAGTGTATCACGAATCGGCGAAAATTACGACAGGCTACGAACTGTGAAATATGACAGCTATAATTCCACCCCAGTTCACAAAGTCGAAACTACGTATCAAAATGTAAGGACACATGAACATTTTCCCGTTTCCGTTGCAAATTTTAATACTAGCAATGTCAGTTCCGATTCTAGTTCTAGTATGAATACTCCGTCAGTTGGTGTTAGCTCCACGACTACTCCTAATACCAGTTCGAACACCAGTACTTGTGAAAGCGCTGAACCAAGTCTTCCAAGCTCACCCGATAACAATACCGAACGAAACGCGACCGTAATCGCTAGTAATACGACTCAAAATCAAAACCAGATAAATCAGAATTTGCCAGAAGAAGAAACGAACAACGACGAGTCTCTTAACACTTCAATGGGAGTGCTGAGTTTGAACGAAAGTTCGACGGCAACGAACACCTCTCTGAATGTCAGTTTGCCGCCGTCAGAGAGTCCAAAATTGAATGCATCGGGTGCGAGTAATTCATCTCAAAATCAAGAAGAAAATCCGGATGGTGCAACCAATAATGAGTCTTCGCGGCTTGACACGCCTTCCTCTAGTAAAAACGTGGTGCGTTCGAGTGGGCCGGATTCTTTGTTGAACTTTGGGTTGGGCCTTCAAGCGGCACTGTCACCCTCTCACGGCAAAGATGGGAACTATATGGTGACCAGAGCACATAGAGATCATCACCATAGAGAAAGAGAGAAGAGACATAGCTTGACTCCTTCGTCGCATTTACAAGGGAATCATAATACGCAAAATAGGTGAGTTGGTACATTGTTTTATGTGATTTCAAAAGTTGCTTGATTTGGCTGAATTTAGGCTTATGTCGAGCAGTGAGCATATTTACTGTCATATTCACGTCACTTCACACACTTTCTTTTGATCAAATTATCGTTTCCTCTTTAGACATTCGGCGGAGATCCTGGCAACGAGCTTACTAGACGCGGGCACAGAGGTTCGCTCAGAGCGCTCAGACCGCACAGAGCGGACTGAGCGGTCGGAGCGGCGCCGGCGTCGCTCGCGCAGCAACGAGCGACCCCTGCCGGCCGCCTACGTCGCCATCTATCCCTACAAGCCGCAGAAACCTGACGAGCTCGAACTTAAGAAAGGAGGTCAGATTCTCTCCTTTTACAATATTTCCTTTCCAGGATTTTGGTCCACTCACACCACAAATCACTCGCACGGCAATCAGGCGAAATCTAAATTTAGGGATTTTCGATATTGAAATTTCACCTACTTTAAATAAAGCGTTTTTTTTTTTTAAATCAAAAAGTCTTACTGCTGAATATTCAAACGCAATTCAATTTTAAGTCGCCGTTAAGTCTAATGCTGTCTCTGTCACTTAAAACTGTTTTGTAGCGATAGAAACACTTATAAGAACGTCATAGAGTTAAGTAACGTTTGAGTATTTGGGCATTACACTTAATGCGAATGAAAACTAAAACTACTGAAAGGGTAATCATGTTATATTTTGTAGATAAAAATAATAATAATCGAATCTCGAAACAAAAAGTTAACGTGTATTTAAGTCACTATTCATCTGCACTATGGATATCTAACGTTTGTTGCGTTGGCACACACATCACGCACACTATATCTCCATTAATTATTATATTGAAAACGACTTCTCACGAATTAAAGTGTGCTAAGATGCGCGCTCTCAGTCTCGAAATCTCGAACGAGACTGTGTTCCCAGGAGATTGAATCTCATAAAAAGGCACGAGAAAAACGATTGAAAAACCGAGATTGCATCTTCTAAGTGTGATGTCAATGTTCATTAATAATTAATGTAGTCTTTGAAGTGAAATCGGGTTTATGTATGTGCATCGTTTTGTATATTATTGTGTGATCCTAAAAAAAAAAAAGTTGGCAGGTATAAAATCCCTATGGCATTAAGTCCGCCTCTGTGCATCTCTGTGATTGGAGTATTAAATCCGTACTAATATTATAAATATGAAAGTAACTCTGTCTGTCTGTCTGTATGTAACGTTTTCACACCTAAACCGCTGAACCGATCTTTATGAAATTTGGCAGAGATATAGCCTGGGATATGGAGAAGGACATAGGCTACTTTTTTACGCGATAACCGACATCTACGCGAGCGGAGCCGCGGGCAAGAGCTAGTATTAAATAAAAATAAAATGTAAATTTTTACCAACCTGCAGTACTTTTCTCTGAATATGTCACATCAACTTTCAGAATTAAATATTTTGTATTTTTTAAGTGAAACTTTAGGCGGCGATTCGATTATTGGACGAGAATTGAGAATGAAATTTCAAGGACGCGTCACGTTTAAGCATATTTCGTTACATGAGAGAGAAGAAAGATATAACTCTCTCTGTCTCACACACTAAATCTCTCTTATTCTTAATTTTTTAAGACAGTGCTGTACGCGCAATTTTTTATAAGTTTTGTGTTGTGTATGCAGGCATCTACACGGTAACGGAGCGCTGTCGCGATGGCTGGTACAAAGGCTGTTCAGAGCGATCGCAGCGCTGCGGTGTGTTTCCCGGGAACTACGTCGCGCCTGCCGCTAACATCCGGCCCAAGCATGATAAGGTACACTTCACTTTACACACATTCATAAACTCACACCTTCCCAGTAGGCAGGTAGTGACTATAGCACGCCACTTGCTGCGCTCCTTACGTACTCCTTTTGCTTTGTTTACGTTCATACATCTGGTCATACACGCACGCCGGTTGCGAGTGCTACGCACCTGACCTATCTCAAGACCATCACCGATTAGGTCACTATTTGTGTCCTCCTAGGGTGTCCCCTCCCGGCGTTTCCACTCACATCTGCTTGTAAATACCTTTTTCTTTCAACTACGTAGTAATGTTATCATTAATCACTACAAAACAGATCACAAACGACGTATTTTTTGCTTAGAACCAAAACAGTGCAGAAATGTTATATGAAATCTCATTGTTGCACAGTTTTTCATTAATGTACTGTTTTTTATTTTTTATTTAGATACCTATTTTACCACAGAGGTTTAATGTCTCCCATTAATATAAAATGTATGCATTAGATCAAAAAGATACTGGCTGAAAATAAAAATCGGCTGATTAAACCAGACTTTGTGAAAAAACTTTGTTCTCATTAACTTGAGTTTTTACTTTAAGTAGGTATATTTTATCGCGGTTGGTAGATTAGTAGTTGAAAGAAAAGTAGATTTAATGTACGAGTGTTATGTTGGTGCCCGAGTGCAGGCGAAGGCACTAAATTAACACGAGTAGAGAATAACTCACTTTGCGCTCGATGCAACAATCTACTATTGTTAGTCGCCTTTCATTCATCCTCTCAACATGACCAAACCATCTAAGCGTACTCTTTTCAATTTTCGTCACGAAATCCTTTTTTTTTTACCTCACTGTTGACTTATCACATCATTTTTCAGCCTATCATTCATAGTCACGCCACAAATGCTTCGCAAAGAACGCATTTCCACAGCATTTATTCTACTTACATGCTTCTTTTGCCACACCCAACATTTAATTCCGTAGCTACCAGCACACCATTGTGAACAGCCAGTCGAGCCTTTTCGGGCATCGACTGGTTGTCACAACTGCATGTATAGCACCATTCACTTTCCACATCTTAATCAATCTTCCCATCCCTTATAAACTGATTTCTCAAAAATACAAACTCACATAATTACTCCACACTCTTATCATTTATTTTACCACATCACACACCGAAACATCGTCTTCTCTTTTAAACATCATGAGTTCATGACTTTCGTCTTATTCACATTTATATCCATCTCTTTCATCTTATATGCTTCATCCATCACAGTCACTGTGGCGGCATCAAAAACGCCACATGCGAACTATGCCTCAAAGACCTGAAGTCACAAATCCTGCATCGCGCAATCAGAGTTTACCGCGCGACTAGCATATGTACAACTTCCCGACTTCAACCGTCGGGCAGTTGCCCACCAGACACAACACCCGTCTGGTCGGAGGATCCTCCCTTTTCCATAGACTATGAGTGAACTTTACACCCTGTTCCTCATGTCTTTACAGTCACCATGTCTTGAAACTATTTTGCTGACAATGCAAGTAGAACTTGATCATCTGCGTAGACAAGGTATTTGATAGGCAACTCATTCATCCTCAATCCACACTCACTCTTTTTCAAATCTATCAGACAACTATCCATGTACGAGTTGAACAGCCACGGTGACGTTACACAACCCTGTCTAACACCCCTTGAGATGCAGAAACAGTCTGTGTATTTATCTCAACACAAGCACTGGAATCCTTGTATAAAGATATCAGTGCCCGTACCAAGCGCCAGTCCACACAACACCGGCTTGTTTGTAGAAAAAAGTTTCTACTATTCAGCTGCAACTCGTTAGACTGGAAGCAGACCCCAACTTATTGGGAAAGGCTAGGCAGATTTGGGTAAAAAAACAAGTTGTCGTTGCAGACTTCAACGGCAGCGGTAGCAGCTGTGGCGGCTGTGGCAGCCGTGACCGCGGCTACCAGCGCTTCGCACGCCGCGCCAGACGCGCCGCCGCGCGCCAGAGATGCCGCGCTCATCATGGGTCAGTATCTAACCAACTTCTAGCAGGCAGCGGTAGCAGCTGTGGCGGCTACATGAAATTATTTCAGGAAGGTTATGGGAATCAATTTACCCGGTTTGTTTTATTACCTAACACGCAAGGTATCGTTACCTTAGCAAAACGCACGTAGCGAACGGCAGCTCGCGCGGTGATTTCAGAGAACTCTGTAGCTACGGAGAAAGTGAACAGCTGACTTCACGCGAGTATTTCAACATCCATCGCAGATATTTTTATTTTAGCTGTTTTATTTACATACATGCGAGTGCTGCGTGCAGATAATATAATTTTACATTGAAATAATGGAATAAGAACTGAAAAAAAAAAAAGAAGCGATATAAAAAATTCAATTTTTCTGGATGAATATAATTCAACATAAGGAGATGAATGTACCCTGTTAGTTTGCGGAGGGCTGTCCCGTACACCCTGTATAACTACAAACAAGTCGGTCTCAATGCCAAAACAGACTAAAGGAGATGTCCGCTTTTTGTATGGACGTTGGTTTTTTATTCCGAGAAAAATCTAACCAGCATCAACCTACACCTAAATAAAAGCAATAAAAATATGGAACTTCGAACCACTGAAATAATATTTAAATATTAAAAATGATAAACTATTTAATGTTAGTACATAAATATTTTATCCGTTGATGGCAACCCAAATAAAACCTCCCACACACTTTGGCAATGTCTTAATTGACAGATGATTCTATTCATCTATAAAAAAAGTACTCTGTGAACCCATTTCATCATAATTCATTTATATATGGTACATAGACAAATAATCTGATTTTAATAACGTTTTTTTACTCATAAATCAAATATTGATTGACAGTAATGACAGTACCTTGTGTCAATTTTGACAAGTTAACAATTTTTTTACGGTGTGTTCACGTTTAACATAAAACTTTATTCGTTTTAGGAGTAAATTCACACTAAAATAAAAATCTTTTTATTTTTTCTTCAAAATAGTCTTAAAAATCTATACTAATATTATAAAGCTGAAGAGTTTTTTTGTTTGTTTGGTTGAACGCGCTAATCTCTGGAACTACTCTTCGAATTGAAAAAATATTTTAGTGTTGGATAGCCCAATTATTAGGAAAGTTATAGGCTATTTAACATCACGCTACAACCCTTACGAGCCGATCTAAACTACAAAAAGTCGGACAGAACGCTATGCGAAAACGAAGTAATTGCGCGGGTGGGCGATGCGACGCGACTGGGTGGGTTGTGGGCCGAAATTTTACGCGGACGAAGTCGCGGGCAGAAGCTAGTGTGTGATATATGTAGTTCGAACCACTACCTTTTGGCATGTCTATCGAAAATATTTAACTTATCCTGGTTAGAATTATTGAATAATAAAAAACCATTTTCGGACATGTCCTTTATATCTACAGAATCATCATGATCTTCTGCTAAGTGGAGTCGGCGCAATGTTTTCTTCTTCCATTCTCCTATCAGCCGTCACTATCATTCACTCCCTTCTCTTTCAAATCTTTCCTCACCTCAAAATATCCGTTTCAGCAGTAAAACCAGACAGAGGCTGCCTGACGCTGATTTTGTAATGAAATGAAAATTCATCTCTTGTAATTGTTTACAGCCCAACCACTAACTTATCCGTGGTGTTCGCCTGCGCAGACCCAGCAAAATACGCCTAGATCTGAAAAGGTATGTTTGAAATACTGAGCTAAACAAATAAATAACATTAAAATAATACTGTTTTCGAAGAGAATCTGAAGAAAATCTTTCCACGCATATCGTCACTAATCTAAGTGACGTAACTGATTCGAAGCATATTTTAGAGGACAAGCTATTTGCAGTTGAGGGTTACCTATGATTGAGGGTAACTTGCTCTATATAAATTTTACTGATACAAAATTGAGCACGTGTGTTGTTTAGACGCCGATTAGACAGATCGATTTGACTTAGAAAATGTATCAAATTACTATAGTTAGGTCGGTTTAGTCCAAAATGTCTGTTACGTCAGTTAGATTAGCGACGATATATGAGGTGTATTCGTGTATTCATACACGAAATATTTTTAGAGAAACATCTTTAAGTGGTAAAAAAGATATAGTAACTAAAAATTATTTTTTTATCTAAGTGTTTTAATTTTTACGTAATTTTTATAATTTTAAAATTGCTTGAGAAATTATGAAAAAAACCTTTATTGGCGGCGCGAGCGCGTTACCTTTTGATAATTAATCATCATATCAAGACATTTAAAATAAAATATATATATTTAGATTTAAAAAAAATCCTTTCCATGGGTTCTTTATATATATACCTATCTCTTAAAATGTTTCGTTTATGAATAGATACACATTGTATAGTGATTTTAATGTTAAGAAATACTCAATCCCGCCATCACATTTTTTTTATTTCTGCGCAACAGCCAAAAGAAAAAGTAAAAGCAGAAAAATCGTCGATTTCAACCGGCGTGAGTTTGATGAAACGGCTAGCAGCTATGAAAAAGTGCAAGTCTCCGCCGCCGGCCGGATATAGTATGGACAACCCAGTGTTCGAAGACGGGCCCGGCACGTCCTTGATGCTCACCTTCAACTCGCAACAACATCATCCTGTACATGTCAGGTCAGTTACAACAACTCTACAATAAATTAGCTAAGTAAACAGCTAAAAATGAGCATTAAAAAAAACAATCGAATTGAGAACCTCCTCCTTTTTGGGAAGTCGGTTAAAAATTAAGTACAATTGTTACAAGTTACAAAGAATCAGGATTTTGAAAAAAAAAAAAATTATTCTTACACAATCTACTATACAGGGTTATTTGTAAAACACCAAGAACCTCGCAGGAGTAGATGACTAACATCATAAACAACATTTGTTCTACGACTTTTCCGAAAACACAAAAAATATTCAACTCCCCATACATATGTCCGAACAGCTGATCGAGTTTTGTATGAAAAGTCGTTTTTTTTTTGCCTGTTTTCGAAAAAGTCGTAGAACAAATGTTGTTGTTTATGATGTTAATCTACTCCTGCAAGGTTGTTGGTGTTTTACCCATTTTAACCCTGTATAAAAATCAATGTTTGTTCGTAGATTATGCGCTGAACTGTCGACTTCAAAAACCTCAATCATTTATGCAAGGGAGGGTCAGCTAATTGCAGTAACTGACTGTACTGTTGAAATTGTCGGTTTTTAGCACAAATTGAACTTTATGTGTGGGAATTGAAAGTAAATTTTTCCAAAAACACCTACCTGTTGTTTTTGGAAAAAATTACTTAAACATATTTGGAAACTAAATTGCGAACGTAGGATAGGTGCATCAAAGAAAGAAAGAAAGAAGAAAGAAAAAACGTCATCACATTGACGTTTGTTTTATTTCAATTTCATCTGTGTAATGACGCTTAAAGTAATGTTAAGGTCTACATTCATTCTGAATTCAGACTCCATAGGTCAAATTTAGTAATCTATTGTCGTCACATGAAATAAGTTAATTCCTTCGGTTATAATGTCTAAAGTTTGACGCCCAAATAGCACAAATAATTTATCATATTCTAAAAAAATTGTGGCAGGTAAAACAAGACGTGTAGAACTCATAAAAATAATGAACAACTTTTTACTATGCTACCAAATATGCAACGAGAAGTTGTGTTGTGTTATGTCGTGTGGGGATCTACCCCTGTTTCCCTGCCCTAAATCCTGCCCAGGGCCTCCACACTTAGATTTTTTTTACACAAGAAAAAAAATCATTCTTTGTGTCCATCAAAGAAAAAAAGTTCACATTCACAAGGTACCTTTTTAAATGCAAATATAAATTTTTCGTCTGTTTAAAAACGAAATGGGGGCGTCCACACCATTAAATCCAGCCCTGCGTGTTAGTATTTCACTTTTGTAAGGAACAGAACGAAGGGAGCTTAACTAAGTCTGAAATCAGAACGTCACACAGTGGAACGAATGTATGGGAGCGGTTGGACGTAGACATGTCCGAAAAATAAGAGTAAAATTATGACAAACTAATGATGCCATCTTATTCGATTACTTAATGCCTTCATAAATTGTGGTGATGAATTTCTTCATAACTCCCATATTTCGGGAGTAATTTGAGAAAATGTGAAATTTTACTATGAAAATGAGTGTATCGAGCTCTCTCCCTCCTGATTCCGGGCTTGTTTCAAGTAGCGATCTCTAATATCGTAATGCTATTACTAAGAGCTATATTTAATACTAAGACACATAGTGCGCCAAATGTGCACTTTCTGGGATAAAAGGAAATGAAAATTTAAAAAAAAAAACGTTTTTTCCCCATTTGTATTTACTTTAAACCGCAGACAGACTTATTAAGAGGTCTATAAATATATTATATATATACAGAAATATATATTAACAAAAATATTCACAAGAACTGATGAGAGTATGACTTTTAAGTAAGTTGATAATAAATTACCTAGTTTCATTAAAAGTACAATAAATAATTAAGATGTAAGCTCTAATTTACTAAGTTACACATTTTAAAACAATAACATCATTTAATTATCTTCGTCATCATCATCATCATCAATTAATTCAAATTCAGAATCGATGTCCGCTAAATCATTTATGTTAACAAATTCGATATCACTTTTCTCAGAATCCGTAAGCTCATAAAATTCCTTAAAAGAAGATTTTTTTACAAACTTATTTCCTTTTGGACGGATACTTGTAACAAGTGGATCAGAAGACAGTAAAAGATTGTGCATAATATCTTCATTGCATGAGATACTGCTATGCTTTCGAGAATGCCCCTCTCTATATTTTCTAAAATCTTTATTTCTAGCCTCAGATGCCTCTTCGGATAGAAAACCAATGGGCACAATTGACATGTTCTGAACTATGTCTGGCCCATGCATTAAAATTTTATGAAGTGAAGAAGGCATATAATACCATGGGTATAACTCCACGTAAAGCTTAGCAGTATCAAAGCAGAACTCTCGGAATTTAGTTACGTTGATCTTCTCTCCTGATGAAATACACTGCAAGATCACACAGATTTTTCTTAAAAGCATAGCATCTATTCCGGTCAGTTCAGCAGATTTAGTGTAGTTTTCAAAAAATCTCCTTGCCGAGTTGCCATTGTTGGTGGATCCACTGCCTTGTTTCACAACATCGAGAAGTAAGCCCGTTTCTCTTCTTACAGCCTCTTGAACTCTTTTCTTCCTGTCATCAACTTGCCTTTTTGCTATATCACCCCTTACTTGCCATGATTTTATGTCTAATTTGTAGGAAATGTGTAATAAGCATTCCATTGAGCGAATCCAAGCGTGAAGGGTGCTTAAGCTATATTTATACATGTCCTCGTTTGCGTGTTTATCTTTGATTAACTCTAAATTATTCATTTCTTTAGGACAAGCCTTGCATATGTCACACACTGAAGCTGCTGTATTGGATATAATGGAATGAATTTTACCATCAATCATTGTCAACAGCAGTTGGTGTTTGACACTAATTCCATCAGTGATGGTGGATGGAGTTAAGGCTTCAATCTCTGCTTCGATTTCAGCCATCTCTCTCTGCACATTTTCTTTGGTTTCCTTTATAAACTTAAACAATATTGGCCGGCAAAATGAAGTGGAAGATGGTCGCTCGTTTTCCCAAATTGTTACACCTTTTGAGACGAGCCGCAGTGGTACAAGACTAATCATAAAATTACTAGCAAGATCGATTTGCTCATCTTCACTCGTCCTTTGATGATAAATGCTTTGGCTAGATGATCCGTCAAAACCCCATTTGCTGGTCAATACGAGCTGTTGATTGGGATCAACAGGGGTTTCTAACGACCTAATAAGTCTTCTTGAGGTTAAATCCATCAAGGCTTGTAATTTGATTTTTGCAGAGCTCTCTGTAACTGTGAGATCTTCTTTGGCCGGATAGCACTTAATTTTTTCTTTAACCAACATGTAGTAACTCGGGTATTGAAGAGCTCCTTCTTGAGTGTTGAAATCCCGAAGAGTGTTATAGCGCCATTTCGATAAGTTCATCGATACATAAAGAGCCAATGCCTTCAAAGGGGATATTTCTCGTACCTGAATTGATTTACCTTCAATGAAGGCTTTGATTTTTGAGGCCTCTTCTGGAATCTCCGTCAAGTATTTCATAACATAAGCTGTATCGCTTTGTCCTGCCTTTTGAAGCGCCCTTTCGGCCGAAAACATAATTTCAGCGCTGCTACTGCTGCATGAAAGACTATCTTCAGTGCGTCTTCTTTTTTGCCGGTTACTAAGGTCCTCAAAAGATTTACGAGGACTAGGATGTGTACAAGTTGAAGCATCAGATTTAGCAGGAGAAATTATGGGCTCGATGACGTCACTTATATTTTCTGTAGAAGGTTCCATATTTTCATTCTGTAATTCCGGCCATTGAATTGCAGCCTGTAGCCAAATCTCATGTTTCTTCCGAAACTTATCTGTGCTTCTTCCAGACTGTGTCCATTTTGCATAAATGCGGTAGCAAAATCGACGACACCAGTCTTTTAAACTTGTTTCAGCACTTTCACATAACTGAACACAACTGTTATCTTTTAAAACACTGAACAAATAGTTAAAGTCGCGTAAATCTTTATGTGCGCGTGCGCATAAAGCAACGTGAATATCAAGATTTGTATTAAAATTTGGAAAATACATTGCGAGATTAGCTTGGATACAACGAGGTGTAAATCAACACTGATTTTAAAGTTACTAATAGTGACCTATTTATATAAAATCCAGGTATCCCAGGTATCCTTTGTTAAATATTGCAAGGTAATTAGTTATTGTGATAATTAGTAAATGATGCATGCTAAATTAGTGTATTAAGAGCCATTTAGTAATTAAATAATAGCAATGTTCTTATCAGTAATCATTAGTGCATCAGTTTTATATGTAAACCTTAAGTCCCTAATTATATATCCTAATTAGCTTATATCTTCTCTAATTGGCTGCTCAGAAATGTTATTGTAATAAGGTAAACCTTTAGAAAAACGGTTTTAATCAACAAAATAAACAAAAAATAAAAAAATTGTGTTATAAAATAAACATCACTCTTTATCCCAGAAAGTGCACATTTGGCGCACTATGTGTCTTAGTATTAAATATAGCTCTTAGTATTAGCATTATGATATTAGAGACCGCTACTTGAAACAAGCCCGGAATCAGGAGGGAGAGAGCTCGATACACTCATTTTCATAGTAAAATTTCACATTTTCTCAAATTACTCCCGAAATATGGGAGTTATGAAGAAATTCATCACCACAAGTTATGAAGGCATTAAGTAATCGAATAAGATGGCATCATTAGTTTGGCATAATTTTACTCTTTTTTTTCGGACATGTCTACGTCCAACCGCTCCCATACATTCGTTCCACTGTGCGTCAGTAGCCACCTTTATGTGTTTGCATCGTTTTGTATATTATTGTGTGATCCTAACATGTCCATTTTTACCAACCTACAGAACTTGGTCTTCAATATGGCACATCAACTTTCATAATTAAATATTTTCTGTTAAGTGTGATATGTATAGTAACCGGCATGAGTCGTGAGCACAAACTGACACCTGCGCAGTAGTAAATTTTTATTTCTCTTTGGCGGAATGAAGAAGCCGGGGGGCGCCGAGCTGCATGCAATTGGACGAACCAATCGCATGCAGCTCGGCCCCCCCCGGCAGTCGATACTCGTCGTCTATTGGACTCTCGCATGTCATTTTTATTTAGCCGAAAGTGTACATGCGCGGGCTTGTCCCCACTACTGCCCATCTATGCTCACGACTCGTGCCGGTTATTATACCTACTACTGCGTTCCGCTTCACTGACCGCGCCGCTGGCGCGTTGCGCGACGAGTATCCATTATACCAGTTTTAAAATAATCATCTTTCTTTAACAATAACTTATTTTTTTTTTTTACTAAGACATATCTAAATAAGAAATAGGTGTATAATAAAACACGTTTAAGTTTAATTTGTCAAAATTTGCACACTGATTAAAAAGTTTTCCTGTATACAGGGTGGCATCATCGACACACTATCTGTTACCATGGATTCAGTACATGATTCTGGACCCTTCTGCGTTGAAAATTTTAATCGGTAATAAAAAACAGCACCCTAATTGTAACACGCTATCAATCGCAATCTGAATGATTCTGAAGCATATTCATATGTTCGAAAAATTTGTCTGCTCCACTGTCTCTTTACTGATAATGTGTTACAAAATTACTCTGTGGGTGTATTCTACGAAAGTGCAATACCTACGCGGTCAAAATGTATGGAACAGCGATGTTTGAAGTGAAAACTTCTTTAGCCGCATTGAGCGATTTTTGGTAAGGGATTTTTTTTTTTAAATTTATTTTAACTTTATTCACAAGTAAAAAAAATACTGTACAAAGGCGGACTTAATGCCTGAGGCATTTTCTACCAGTCAACCTTAGGGTGATGCAGAGACAAAAGATGGCTGGTGCAATATAAGGGATAGATAACTCGAAAACGGAAAAATAAATATATACTAATACATAGATACATAAATACATAAATATATGCAAAATAAACAGTGTCAGGAACGATTGGTAGGGGAGAAAACGAATCAGCGCTAGGATGATTCAGCCAACTTCTTACGAATATTTTCACGTGCCTTCACTTTAAATGATAACCGACTGGTTGCCATCCTGATATGCAGAAGGAGCGCATTCCAAAGAAAGACCGCTTGGACAAAGAGAGAAGAGTGAATAAAACCAGAGCGGTGAGACGGACATATGACAGACCTATGGGTTCGCGTCACCGAAATGTGCGAAATGCTCGTGACTTGTTGCGCCAGTGTGTTGTCAGTTATTTCACAGTTTTGAGTTTTCACTTCTGTTGGCAGTCCCTTATTTCTGCCTATTTATTTATTAATTTTTTACTAGAATTTAGAATTTGACAATCAATTCGGGTTAAAAACACAGTACTAAAGTTTCTGTAATAATATAATTCAATCATGATACGAAAGACACGTGGCGCCATCTATTATAATAAGAACGTTTTTATTGTTTTCCTCGGGATCAGTACTTTTTTTTCGGGATGAAAGGTGCCCTATGTCCCTTTCTGTACACCTGACAACGTATATGCAAAATTTCAGGTTGATCGGTTTAGTGGTTTAGGCGTGAAAAGGTAACAAACAAAATTATTTTCGCATTTATAATATTAGTTAGGATAACCGATGAAAAATTTCAACGCATCCAGAATCATGTACTGAAACCATGGTAACAAGTTGCGCGTCGATGTCCCTGCCACCCTGTATATCATGTGTGACCGTCTTTTTTTTTTAAACGCGATGTGTCATGTTATCTGCCGGCTGCTGTATATTGTGTGTGCTTGAATGTTATTTGTTCTAACAGCACTCATTGTCCTTGCATTTGTGTTTCACGTGTGTATCTTGCCACAAGCCAATATCGAGTATTTTTTTATTTTTATAATATAATATAACATCAAATCACGCCTGTAATCCCCGAAGGATTAGACAGAGACATAATACACCCATAATTTGCCATTGTTTTTTTTTACGTTCTTATTTTTATTTTGTATAAATACAGTTAAATATTTATAGGCCCGGGTCAGTGTCATTTGCAAATTCTTAATCATTGTCATTTATCGAAAATTCACGTAAAACTTATAATAAGTCTAAGAGCCAATTTTTCAATTGCCTGATAACTTTTATCTAAAGAATACAATGGCGTTTTGACATATTTTCTATGCATAAGCTATCAAACTGCCATATTCATCCGATAAAACTTATTTGACAATGGAAAAATCTGCTCTAAGAGTAAAACATTATCCGTCTTATGACAAAAACGGCCTTATTACAAAACAAGGTTCATCTCTAGAACCAGGTTTAAACCATCGAGACATTTTTGGATTTCGATCTTCATCCCGACAAAGTTAATGTTCTAAATACAAAAACTGATTTTAAACCCGAGTCTAAGTTGTCAATTTCGTATTTAAAACTTTACTAACGTCGGAATAAGGTTCGAAATACAAAAACTGGCTCGATGGCTTAAATTTGGACTAAAGCTAGAACTCGTTTTGTAATAAGACAGTATGAGTTCTAACTTTAGTCCAAGCTTTATTCAGAGCACGCTAAAGTTCTTAATACAAAATCGACTACGGATTGACGGATTTGACGTCAGTTTTGTAAATAGAACTTTAACTATATCGAAATAGAGGTCGAAATTCAAAAATGATTAGTTGGTTTAAACATAGGTCGAAGATAAACCTGGTTTTGTAATAACGCCCTTTAAATCCTACGCCTTATTCAAGTTCCTTGATTTTAATTCAATAAAATAAAAGTATTGTTATTTGATTGATTGATTTTTGATTGTTCACAATAAAACAGCCAATTCACTTCGTAACTATATAAAATTATAAATATTGATATTATATTTTGATGTTGGCTCGTGGCATACTAACGGTGTGGGTACAGGTCGGGCTCATGTCCCTCGCAACTGCTGCGAGCACTGCCGCCGGCGACACGCACGAACACGCACAAGGAGAGACCCGCACCGGCGGCCCTGCACGAACACCATCATCTGCACAGGTTGTATGCACAGACACACTCATTCATACACCCGCATAAACACGCACAAGGAGAGATCTGCACGAACACCAGCATCTACAGAGGTTGTATGCTCAGACACAAACAGTCATACACCCAGATGCATCAGAAGCAGCCTGCCCTGGCCTCGTATTATGTGCACATACTCATACACACAGGAGCATGGAAATCGGTTTTAAGAGGGCTTATAACGGTCCACTAGCGCGCAAAGGAGTGCCTTTAAAAAAAATAAAGTCTCGTGACTTAGATGGAATTATGAAAAACGGCTCAACAAGAAACCTCGGTAAGGGTGTTTAGAATTTTCTAATACATTTTATAACGTTTCATATTGTGCCACCAAGCAACAAAATTCGATCTAAAAAAAAGTGGCCACATTCCTCTAGATCAGTGTTTTTCAACCTGTGGGTCGCGACCCCTAGGGGGTCGCCGTTACTTTAAAATTTAAAGCTCATAAACATAAAATCATAGTAGTTCAAAATGTTATATTTGTTAACAAAAAAAAATAAAGGCTTAGGTTAACACAAATCAACCTAGTAGTCACATTAATTATTAATGTGAAGTTGAACATACGCACCCATTCACGTTATTGTGATGGTTGCGCCTGTCTCTCGTTAAACAATTTTTTTTTACACATACGATTAACTCGTTCTCTAAATTTCGGCGATTTCTCTGTTTGCCTTTTAATTGAACCATCGATGAAAACGTTATCTCGCACAAGTAGGAGGTTCCAAATGGAATCGAACACTTCGAAACTTCTGTGGTTAATTGTGGGTATTCTGTTTTTCTGCTTAACCAAAAAGTAACCAAAGTGACTTGAATTCCAAGTTAGAATTCGCGGAGGGTAGGGGGTCGCGAAATATTTTTCCATACTAAGGGGGCCACACTATGAAAAAGGTTGATAAACACTGTTCTAGATCGTATTTTGTTGCTTCGTATCTTAATATGAAACTTTATAAAAGTTATTAGAAAATTCTAGACACATTTACCGATGTTCCTTATTTAGCCGTTTTTCATAATTCCTTCTCAGTCACGAGATAATATTTTTTTAAAGGAGTGGAGCATCCGTTGTACGCATTAACTATTCACACATCATATTATGTTCAATATTAAATTAATAAAAAAACGTAATAGCAGAAATCCAATATTGCACGTCTCTGATAATTATAAGAAAAATCTTGATATTTGGAAAGATTCCTATAGTGATATCACACACTCATACACTTCTAAACAATACTGCACCCTGCACTCCTAAATGTGACAAATGAATAAGCTTTATGTATGGTTCATTTCATGTCATTCACTACACATACTTTGAGCATGGTGTTTTACGTTTGCCGTGTCGCTTTATTTCACATTCACACTCATTAACATCAATGACCAGCTAAGCTTATGAATGAATATATGCATTTTTTGATTCGCGACTTTGCAGTTGTTCCAATAATAATTACAACAAACTAACTACCTAGTTGGTTTAGTGGTCGCAAGACCAACCGCTGTAGATTTCCTGGGTTCAGTTTTCAATAGCAAATACAGGTAAACCCCTCCTAGGTAAACCCGTCCAACAGAAAAGGTATGCGCTTCGGTGATCTTCGTGTTTCCGCGATGAACGTCGCGCCACTGAGTAACCCCTTACAGAGGCAAATCGTCATCTCTAACTCGAAAGGTTTTTGGAATTGCATATTGAGTTACAAAATATTTTGTTAATCTATTATATATTATTTATTAACAACTCAATAAATAATATATAATAGATTAACAAAATATTTTGTTATAATAATATTGTAACAAAGTATATATATATATATATTTTATATATTGAATTATAACTCTATAAAAAGATATAGGTACAAGTAATTTTTAATATAAATAATGATTCGTTGAGTAAATTAAATAAATCTCTAATTTTGTATTGTATGTAATACAAAATAAGTAAGAACTTCGACGGTTGTAACATCTCTATATTAGATTTCATCATCGCGCGTTCGTATTTCCGATGATTGCAGAAGTGCATACTTTTTCTGGAAGATCTGTGCGTTTATTGCATTCAACAATATGAACTTCGGTATACCATGAAATATTTATGCACCCTAGTCCAGCATAATAAATTAGGTCGAAGTACTATTTTTTATAGATTTTTCTGAAAGAAAATTCTCTTCAAAAATATGGTTTCTTTTGACCGCACCTTTCTTGCTTCTCTCTAGAATATTATCAACTTATAAATAGTATCTCATAACCTGTTTACCAACAAGAACTATTTAGAATAAAGTGTTGATAAATTTACAGAGCGGGCACAGAAAACCCGTGGCAGTCCCAGCATCGAAAATCGCAGTCGCTAGACGTGACCGCTTCGAGGCGAGATAGGCACCATTTGCAACCAAATAAAGAGAGGTATGTTGGAACAGGAGTTCGATTGGAGCGGGAATGTGAACCGTTGAACATTTTACTGGGCGTAGATGTGTTGCGAGCGAGAAGAAAAAGTCTGAAGTTGATGATTGATTAGGGTTATACTAGCTGCAGCCCGCGTGACTTTTTCTAAAATAAAAGTAGCCTAAGTTACTCTTTTATTTATTTATTTATAGTTAATTAAAACGGTACAACACCAATAACATTAATTAACAGTATCCTCCTTATAAAATCAGCTATCTGCCAGTGGGCAGACAATCGGTCCAGCCATTTCGGAGATAAGCTGGAACAAACGGACACACAGACAGACAAAAATATTAAAAAAAAAAATGGCAATTTCATGCTGCATTTATTTTTAACCGAAGCTGCGACGCTGCGGGCAGAAGAGGCATGGTTGACGCAGTGGTTAAGCGATTGACTGCTGCGCTGCGTGTCGCGGGTTCGATTCCCGCACGGAACAAATATTTGTATGACCTACAAGTAGTTGTTCCGGGTCTGGCTGTTTGTATGTGACTTTAAATGTTTGTATACGCACCCACAATACAGGAAAAATTCCTATACCCAAAGCCCTATCCTATACTCAAATTCAGATAATTTATGTAAACAAAGGGATAACATATCAAAAAAATATATTCGTAATGGTAATTCACATAAAATGGCGAAAAAAAGGTTCCATTTTCTTTTAAATATTGAATTTAAGAAATAATAATTAAAAATAATCATACTGTAATTATTTTTATAAATATTCGGTTTGAAACAAAGTTATTAAAAAAGGAGATTTTCTGGTATAAAACATTTTATGATACTGGTAACAATACAGGGGATCCAAACATTTTTACATTTTGTACATTTTCAACAACACTAATATTACAACTCTCATTCATAGATTCATATTGTATGTAGTATATCTAGCCACATTTTGGATGAAAAAGGCTATAATCTGTTTCGAGTGGAAATCGATTTTGGGAGGCCTACGTCTAGGACTTAAAAGGGCTGATTATGACGATCATAGGCCGTGTCTCCGACACACTACATAAAACATTGTTTGGCAACAGTATTTTATTGCATAGTTCTTATAATTAAATCACTTTAATTTCAAAGATGATGATTTACAAAAAAAAAAAAAAAAAATATGATAAAATGTTTTGCACCACTGTCCTGTCATTTTGACAGTGACATTTCTTGACATTACTTTTTTACATAAATCATCTGAATTTAGAGACTGGGTATAGTTTGGTGCAATTTTTTTTTTTTTTTTTAAGATATAAGAAAGAAAAGAAAGAAAGCTAGTATTATCTATAAGTCGACGGTCAACTATCGCGAAGTTTGACTAAGCAAACTTTACAGAACTAATTATTATTTCCAGATTCCGCTGTATAGTCCCGTATCCGCCTAACTCGGAATACGAGTTAGAACTAAAAGTGGATGACATAGTGATAGTGTCAAAAAAGAGAGGCGACGGCTGGTACAAAGGTACCCTTCAGCGAACAGGCCGGACCGGCCTATTTCCGGCCTCTTTCGTTCAAAGCTGCCCGCCAGAATGACAGAGGCCTACCCCCTCGAGGTTTGGGACTTTATTCTAGTACATAAATTGTGATGGGAACAGGTGTTAAAATATATGGCCCAATATTTATAGCTCTTCATTTGATTTCGAAAAAAAAATAAAAAAATATGGCAGTTTGCAAATAACAAAATCCATGTTGTGTGATATCTCTACACCGTGGCATTTAAGTCGTCTTACAAAGACAGCCCACTTCATGTATCCAATGATTACTAAATTAGTAGTCATTGGATAATAGTGCGCCCTTGTAACACAAGGCTCGGACTGCACTCGTAACAGGGTGTGTTAAACTATGTCAAGCGTCATAATAAAAATAATAAAAAAACAAATGGTAAAAAAAAATTTTTTTTACTAGAGTGATTAGTACTCATTGGATACATGAAGTGGGCTGTCTTTGTAAGACGACTAAAATGCCACGGTGTATACAGGCAACTGATATTCATGCTGTGTTTTATAAACTTGAATTAGCTTGACAGTTAACAAGTAATTCTCGTGCAAAAAGGTTTTTTGTAGTGAAAACTTCTTTAGGCGTGTTGAGTGATTTTTGGTAGGGGAAAACTTATGGGTTCGCGATCGTCACCGAACGCTTTCCATGAGCTATATGTATACTGTGTATATGTGTCTTTTTGGGTGAACAAAAATCATTGAACTCGCGTCATCTTCACCGAACGCTGTCCATGAGCTATATGTATAAAAGAACAGTTATTCCAAAGTTTTGTGTTTTCACTTCGGTCGGCAGTTCTTACGACTGCGATATTTTTTTTTTTGCAAAAATGTCGACCGAACTTTTATGGTTGGTATTTGAAGTTAGAAAAAGCTACAGTTAGAAGGGTACTGTGTTTTCTTTCAAGCTAATGCTCAAGTAATGATCATCTCTATGCCTGGTCGTTTACTAAATCTTTGGTCACAAATGATATTTTTAATAATAATAACTTGCGTCAGTAATAGCAATAGGGATAAAACCTTGGTAAAAAAAAAAAGAAAAACTGTTTAGTCCGTCAATCAGATAATAAAAAAATATTAGACACGTATTTTTTGCTTTATCATATTAATAAAAAATTACTTAGATAAAACACATTAAACTTGGGGAGTGGGGCTCGTTACGACACAGCTCAGTATAAAATCTAATGAGAAGTGACGTCATGCCACATTTGAACACAATGTATCGCCGTAATGTTTTGATTACGTAAAAAAAGAAAAAATACGTGTCCAATATTTATTTATAATCTACATGACGGACAAAAAATATTTTTTTAGTCGTCATCCCTATTCTCTACAAACTATGGTTGTTGTTATGTATGCTTATCCAAAATATAAAAATAAACACAAAATGCTTTGGTCTTAGTTTTTTTTTTTACAAATTAATTATCCCTTTCTTATTTAAAAATATTTTTTATTTGATCAGCAAATAACAACCGTAATCAACATTATAATAAGGAATATAGTTACGAATTACACAGAAACGTAGCAGTGAACTGATTGACGCTTTAGGTGTCACAATATAATATTTTTATGTGTGAATGCTCACAGGACGGCAGTTTTTAAATATTACGCTATTTTTAAATATTTTTAGAAACAATAGTGAAATTTTGAATTATGTATTTATTATTCCTACTTCTAAATTATTGTTAGATCAAATATTTGTCTGTAAAAATTTACGATTATACATTTCAATACTCATAGTATTCAATACGTTCTGTTTTTACAATATTTGGATTCTTTTTTCATTTTCCAATATAGGTACTTTTTTTTCTTCTAGATCTAGTTTTCTTAAAATTTTATTGTGACTGAACCTTACTGCCGACTTCTGTATATATTCTTCATTTTTTATTTGGATAAAGTTTCTTTTGAATCAAACAATGTGGGCCAATAAGAAGAGTCCATTATAAAATGAAGTATTTTTGTAGTATTAAAATTAAATCGATGATAATGGCCGCTCAGTGTGGCGTGTATATTTTGATCTTAATTTAGTTGTATAGCCGTTATTAGTAAATAGGTGTTTGACAATTAGAGATATGTCGATTTTTTATTACTTAAAAAAGTTAATTCATCTTCATTTTATGACAAATTATTTGTGAAAGGTCATTTTGGCCTACATAATGCAGGCTGTTATCCAAGTCTTTATCTCAAATAGAGTAATAAAATAATGCAAATTAATTCATTTGAATCTAGCCTGAGCCCAAGAGCATGTCTATGTAGTTTTTAAATCTGTCTTCAAATTTTTTACTTGAAAACTGACCACACAGCCCAGCTTCGACCATAGGAGCTCTATAAGCCGTAAGTTTTTTTATAACGCAGAAACTTTTATTGTCAGTATTGTCAGTGAAATTTGTTTTCTATTGTCTCTAATTATGAAACACTGTTAGCTTTAAATACACTCTCGTGTATATAAACTGCCGATCTATTCTGTAAAAATCTCACCGTGAATACTCAGGTGATGTGAGCATCAATACAGTGTTAATCCCTATCATCAATGGAATGACAGCTCACTTCACCTGTGTTTTCACGGTGAGATTTTTACAGAATAGCACTGCTGCATCGAATAGTTTTACTAAAATATTTCAATTAGCCATAGTAATTTTGAACGAAATGCTAAAATATTAGATACCAGTATAATTGCAAAAAAAAATTACGTTTTTTTTTTTTTTTTGAGCTTAAAACCTAACTTACCCTTAAATGAACTCCATAATATTGTTTTACATTATTTTAACTATAATTTTACAATTAAAAGTTAGGATTCAATATACGCTTACTATTTTTTAATAACATTATATTTTTTTTGTTTTAGGACACTGCCATATTATCGTTTTCTATACCTTTGATTTTCTTTAATGATATTAGTTATAAGTACTATACACGACTTCAAGGAATAGGGTAGTTATATATTTTAGCTACGAAAAATGGTTGATTAAACTGTTTATATAGTGAATAGTAATTTATATAAAAAGTTTTAACATAAAATCTGGGTTTTTAATAAATTTTGATGAAATTAAGACTGTATGATACCTTAGTTTTTAGAATGTAATGTTAATAGGTATCATCTGGTAATTATGTAAGTGTATTTAACCATTTTCGTATGGATTAATTGTTTTTCGTAATAAGTTATAAGATAAATATTTGAAAACGTTCGTTGTTGTACCCATTTTTGTGGTCTGATGTGTGTTAACTTATTAATATGAATTTTTCACTGAATTTATATTTGTTCGAGATTTTTGCGATATTTGGTGTTATCAAAGAAAACGATATATTTATCCTCACTACAATGTACTCGTAGCTAGAGAAATTTTTGAGCCAGTTAATAATGTTTTCAGTCTGACTTTATGTAAACCAAAAATACTCAAAATTACAAAAAAAAAAAAACAAATACATAATAGTGTTTTTATTAATTCTAGTAGCACTATTAAAATATACATTGTAGTGAATTTTTTTTTAACATTAAATTGTAACTTGAAAACATCGGTCCACATCAGAAATGGTGTATAAAAATGGTCTTATTTTTATCTATGGAACAACAGCTCAAAAGCCCACTGCGTCTAGTTCTAGTACTAGTTAATATAGAAACAATTGTACATTCGATTTCTTCTATCTATTTGTATAAAGAGAAGTGCATGAAACAGGTATTTTTAGCCTTTTAGTTTAGACTAACCAGTTTGTTTGATATGTGAATGTAACTTTAGGAAATCCGCACTTTGATCAGGTAGCGAGTTTTTTCGTGGATTTAGACAACGACACTAGTAATTTATTGTCGGAAATACGTTGTTTTTGCTTCCGTAGTGGGAGGCTATTAAGAAAAATGATGATAACAAAATCGGAGGATACAGTACAGGATACAGATACGGTATTGCAGCTACATGTCTATCATCTACATAAAAATCCAAAATTTAATTCACTCGATAGCTAAGGATCAAAGAATTTGCTCAAATACAATATTACTCGTTACGTACCGTGTGTTTTACGTGTATTCACGTAAAACACGGCTGTGTTCACGACAGCCACAACCCGATTTTTTTAATACTAATATTATAATTGTCTGTCTGTCAATGTTACGCTTTCACGCCTAAACCGCTGAACCGATCGTCATAAAATTTGGCAGAGATATAGCCTGGGATATGGAGGACATAGACTACCATTGGCAAGGACAAAGGCCTATTCAATGATCCGGCTCGAAGGACCATTGGTTGTTTTGTAAGTGTATAACCCTATGTGTGGTTTGCGTGAAATAATATTATCTTCCGATTTTAAGCGTGATACTCATTACCGTTTAAAAGAAACATCGATGTCTAGTGTCGTTGTATAAATCTTACTCTAGCGGGAATGTGTAAATACACTCTTCCTTAAGCATAGTGAACATTGATTGTTTACGAAACTTTGTTGTGAACTGATTTTTTAACGTATTTATTTTATTTGATAACTTGTACTTTTAGATGATAAGTACCTTTGTAACAACGAAGTTTGTTCAATGCTCTTCTCTGGAACTGGGACACAAATGATGTTTCTCTAGACAAAAATTACACAACTTTTAGAAAATGTTTTAAGAATATGTCAGTAAAATGTTTCAATCTATTGATAATTTAATGCAATATTTTGTAATTTTGTAACGTGACAATTGGTTTGTGTAATGCCGACGCCTTTCCTTGATATTTCTGTAATGTCAACCTCATAGCGAGCTAAAGGTCCCTTGTATCGAATATCATTTGCTAGAACAGTTGAATATGTTAACATAACTGTAGACTTTTAAGCCGACATGCTCCTAGAAATATGCGATGTACCCACCAAGTGACTATTTGACAAAAGCGGAGCAAGTTTGTGTCCAATTTGTTTTGTAATGTGCGCTTCTATTGTAAATTTTAAGTGAATCATATCGAAGTTATAATTAGGTGATTTCGAAAAGAATTAAAATTTCTTCGTAACAAGTTTTGTTTTATTTATTCACACAAACATACACATCGTTTAAAAACTATTGAGACACTTGCCCTCATATAAATGCAGATTCGATTAATATACTTATTAAGGCTAACTCAGATTGGGGCGAGCCGCAACGCAACGCATTGCAAAAAATCCTTCATGTTTCGTACAGGCGAGCCGCACCGCAGTTGAATGAAAATGAGTTGCGCTGCGGTCCGTTGTGGCTGAATTGTGCGCTGCGCTTTACTTAAAAGACGAACACAGACAGTCTAAGGGTGAAATCGCATTTTACACGCTCAGTTCAGCATTTATAACCGTTTCTGCCCGTCGCTGTCGATGCGGATGCTCACGAACTGTCTCCTCGCTCTAACGAATGACCTCTAAAGATAGAGAGATACACAAAAATACTGTCGTGCGTGTAAGTGTGATTTCACCCTTAAGGTGGTTTTACAACGGTGAGGCGAGGTTTGGATATAAATTTTTCCATACAAATTTCAATTCTCCCCCATCTCATCCACGCATCGCCTCGCCTGTGTAAAACTACCTTTATTCAGTCCGGTTTAAAAACATAATAATCTTACAAACTAAAGTTCATCTTTTACCAACTTCATGATCTCATCTTCTGCTTCGCCCCATTGGTCAGTATTCGACGTTACCTGCCCTATCGCATCCATACGCCGCTCCATCATTACCTGATCTAAAATATGCTCCATTTTGATATGCATACAATCGTTGAACACTGACGCGTACTCACAAACCTCAAAGATACCGGCAACTGCTTTCGTACATTCCCCTATGGCGGTCTTCAAACGAGCCATCACCTCACTATCTTCGCCGTATACAGCTCTGTTAGCATCCAACAAATTATCTTTACTAATCTTATTATCCTTTATTATTGCGTTCCGTTTCAGTATGCAAGCAACGAAACATTTTCCTTGCAAGTTCGCCTGCGGGATTCGTTTTAAAAAGTTTTCGACGTCCACCATTGATGCTTTTACTTGGCGCGCACATTCTGTTAGGTTCTTTCTAAATGGTTCCACGTCCTCGGTCATTTTATTGTATCTCTTCATCTGCTCTTCTTTTGAAAGTGGCTCGAAGGAGATTGTCAGGTAGAACGCGAAGGCGAATAATACAAAAAGGACGCTTGCAATTAGATTTTGCATTTTTGCGGCCGCTTGCTCTCGCGTTCGTTTTGTTTTACTCTTCATTATGAAGTAACTAGTTGATTTTTTAATTGGTTGTTAGCGCCAGTCAGGTAATTGTGTTATACGAACCTCACTGGAGATCTGACTGTTTGTATGTTGAATAAAATAATATGCATCACAACTAAATTGTATTATCCTTATGTTATTATACTAATACTAGACAATGGAACATAGACATCTATGGCGATTGTCATTTGTCATAATTATCAAGCAAGCATGTTACATAAGTAAATGATGTACCGTATGTACATGGTATATGTATAGATATAATGTACCTATCCATCTTCTTTATTTAAACACAGTCTCTTATCTGCCATATACCACACCCCTAACATCATAGTCTGAACCTGAATTCCCTTCAGCTTTTCAGCTTTTTTCAACAGGCATGTCATGATGCGGCTCAATATTAAGTTTTAACGGGCGGCGACTGACATCTGACCTCCACAAACCATTTGAACCTTCCTAGGACCTAAAAATACTCTTAAGCTACCTACGAATACTCTTAAGCTGTCTACGCACGAACGAACAAAACATGGTGAACAGGAACATCGATCACGGAACATTTGGTACCCCGCAATCCCTTTCGTGGTTTTTTTTAAACCATCCAGAAGTTGGAGCCCCGCTAACTGGGGCTCCGTCGACAAGCCTTATTATTGGTTGGTAACTAAATTAACAGTAGGTAGGTACTTCGATTCATTAGTTCAACGATCGAATTAGTGAGAACAAACGAAAACTACGCTATTCAAAGAATTCAATTTTCAAGATCAAGAAAATTGGTGTTCAGCCGACGTCTGTGGCGAGAAGAAAAGATAGCATGGCATAACTAAAGGAAAGGGGCGTATAGGTACAAAGTGGAAGAGATGCAGCAAGAAAACATAATTTATCCGGAAATATAAGAAATCAAATGCGAAAAAACATTAGACTGGATTTCGATGATTACTGGATTTAGTTAGAAAAACTCATTACTGAACCAATTTCATTAATAAAGAGAATGTGTGTTGAAATACATTTTGCTCTCTATTATAGTGTAACGAGCACAAAGCAGTCCAGCATCGACTATGGATGTCTATGGTAATATGTAGTCTGGCATTACGCGTCCGGACTGGAGGGGTCTTGGTGCGGTACATATGGGTACCCATCTGAAAATTGACCGCGGCAAGGGCAGCTTAACCTCTATTCACTTCTATATTCTATCTCTTACCTACCTAAAACCGGGCGGCGAAACTAGCTTAAAAATAAGAATGACGTGTTCAGAGCTGTATTGCATATTTTGTAGTTTAGTGTCGAATTACAATTTTACCATTCATTTTTTGTTTCTATTTTTGTTTTCTAATTTTTTCTTGATCGATGAGTCTTGTTACAAAAGCTAAGTTAGACAACAGCACATAAACTTACTCGTATTTATCATGCTTCTTTCATCTGAAGAATGTGCTAGGATCATGACTTTTCAGGAACTAGGCATCTGTATGCGTCGTACTGCAAGAAAGGTGGGTGTGACGTTACGAACGGTCCAGAAGGTGAAGCGAAGGTACTAAGTGATAGGAAACCATTTGAGGAGACCTGGTAATGGCAGACCCAGTTGTACTAGTGCCCGAGAAGACCGTTATATTGTTTCCACTGTGTTGAGAAATCGCCACCTAAATACAGTTGAAGTCCAGTAACAGTTTCTTCAGACCCGAAGGGACTACATTAGTGACAGTACAATGAGAAGAAGACTGGCTGAAGCAAACCTAAAACCCCGAAGACCAGCGAGAGAGAGAGCATCGAGTAGCGAGACTGTGAATATATACAGTGGGATCAAGAAGAATGGTCAAGAATTTTGTTAACAGATGAGTCTCGATTCTCACTTTACACTTCGGATGGAAGGCGAAGTGTCAACAGGTGACCTGGTGAGCGATACCTTCAAGCCTGCTTCTCAGAAAGAGTCCAGCACGGTGGAGGCAGTGTACATGTATGGGCTGGTATATCTTCAGAAGGTCGCAAAGGCCATAGAAAATGGCACTCTGACTGGGGAAAGATATGCTTAGGAGAGTCTTAATGAGTATGCAGGGCCGTATTTAGTAAATATGGGTGATGGATCGATGCTGATGCATGATAATGCCCGGCCACACACGGCTCGGGTCGTGCAAGAGTATATTCAGGGGGTTGGTATCAGCGTGATGGCTTGACCATCAAGAAGTCCTGATCTCAACCCGATTGAGCACGCCTGGGATGAGCTAGGGAGGCTAGTCAGAAGCCGCAGACCAGCACCTACCACCCTGAGGGCATTAAAACAGGCCCTGATAGAAGAATGGGAGAATATTCCCCAACATCGGCTCCGAAACCTCGTGTTCAGTATGCCATATCGACTCGAAGCTGTAAGCAGTATACTTATAAATGGTAATTGAGTTTTATGACACTAAGCTAAAAATGGCTATTTTTTGTTTTATCTTTTTTTAGACCTAAAAATGTTACTAATGTATAATTTACTATAGTTTCAAAGAAAGCTGATAAAAATTGCTATAAAAAGTTTTTTATTTTAAATCTCTAACTTCAATAGAAAAAAAATAAAAAATTGTTGTGGTACTTAGTTTTGCAGGCCAGTGTATCTGCTATATTCGTTTTCTATTCAACCCAGCGAAGTATGTATAATAGTAATGGAATAATTCGATTGTTGTCATACACTGATACATTGTGTTCGTTCTCATCTCAGTATTATTCCTACGAACTGTATGGGAAAGTTATTGCGATTTCTGACTTTTCTAGTACCTACTCAAACCTCTGTTGGTCCCAGTCCCATAGATTTTTTTGATCCTCGTAAGAAACAGGATCGATTGGCATCAAAAAACTTTTTATGAAAATTGAACATTTTCTTGCTGACTAAATTTTTTTCAAAATCTCTGATTATAGAAAGATCAATTTTTTTCTAAAAATAATAGTCAAAAAATAAAAAAAAATAAAAAAATTGTCTCTTAAGACCGTTTTCTTGTGGCGACCACGGTTAAGGTACTTGCCCTTACTGACCAATCTCAAAACAATGCAATACTGCTCATCGCCCATAGCAAATAGCGCGATAATTTATACCCTACAGTTTGACAAGACCTTATAGGGAATATCTATGCATTTGAACAAAATCTGTCCGGTAGTTTTTGTGTGATGCTGGAACACCTACATTCAGACAAACAGGCAAAAATTCTTAAAACTATATATTTTCGGCATCAGAATCGTTCCCAGACCTCGTGGCTATTACTTTTTTACAAAAATATTCAATGTACAGTTTTGACTTCGCTACGATTTTATTATATGTACCTATCTATATATGTTAAGTTACGTGTGAGCAGTGAATTTTGTATAAATAAATGTTTGAACTTATGCTCCTACAAAACTTCTCGATAGGCAGGTACCTATTTTTCCGTGGACAATTTTTATTATCTCAGGTCGTACTTCTGATGTATGTAGGTAATCATCCTGTTAATCGCTTAGGCGAATTTACCATTGAAATGTATCGATAATTCAAAATAGGTACCTACCCGAATCTAATACGTCTGGGAACAGATCACAGCATTAGGGAATTTTTCCTATAAGCATTTATATGGGTTCCATACAAATTGGGGATTCATAGTCGTTCAGCCAAGTTGCGAAAACCGAGTAGTAATAGGTAAGTGACTTATTCTTGCCGTTTTGAGCAAAAAAAGTCTGATTGCATATTCTGCGCTGGAATGAAAAAAGATTTATTTATTTAACCATTTATGTAGGGTACCCTGCACATATCGTAAACCGACAAGTAGAAAGGAACAGAAATAATTGCCCTAAAAAGAAGAAAATAGACTTTAAATTAAATAAAATCAATCAATTTAGTACATATATTACACAATTTATTAAATCCATACTAATATTATAAATAAAAAATGTGAAAGTAACTCTGTCTGTCTGTCTGTATGTTACGTTTTCACGCCTAAACCGCTGAACCGATCGTCATGAAATTTGGCAGAGATATAGCCTAGGATATGGAGAAGGATAAAGGCTACTTTTTTACGCGATTACCGACATCCACGCGGGCGGAGCCGCGGGCAAAAGCTAGTTATATATAAAAGCTTGTCGCGAGATTTTCAATTAGCTGCTGCCCGTGGCTTCGCCCGCGTAACTTTTTCTAAAATAAAAGCCTTAGTTTACTCCTTATAACATTAGCTATCTGCCAGCGAAATTCCCGTCAAAATCGGTTTAGCCGTTTCGGAGATTAGCCGGAACAAACAGATAGACAGAAAGAAAGACAAAAAAAAAAAAAAAATTATATGAGTTTTTTTTAAACGTTTAAACTTATAAGCATTTAGTAAAAAGCTGTTATGTTGACATTAACAAACAGACACTTCAATTTTATTCATTTGTATGTATAATATGTGGGTATTTATGTATAGATAACTTGCGCCAATACAATATGATTTATAAGTCATAACAGCCATAAAACTGTCTGTGCTCACATTTAAGCAACATTTAAGTAGACAGACACAAAAAAAAAACGCGACTTGTAGGAACTACGGTTTCTTTCAGGCGTCTTGGCAAATATATCTAACTAAAATGTTGAATACGACGGCGCGGCAAGGCCGTCGGACATTCATGAAATATTTATAGGGCTTTAGTCTGGGAAATGAGGTATTTTGTCAAGTGAAGGTTTAATCTGTATTATAAACTCTGCGAAAACTTGGTGTGAAGTGTTCTCGAGGACACGAGAAGCACTCTTGTGTTTTTATCATTTTTGTCAATCCCTATTTAAATTATATAATTAATAAATAAAATATTTTTTGTTTTAATTCGCTGTTACCCAACTAAAGAACTGAGTAAAAGGAATTTGGTTGCTAAAATATAACTTATTTTCTGAGTAAAAGCAATCCGGCTACTCCTACAGAATAATTGAACATTATCGAATGAACATAGTAGCCGAATCAAAGCAATTAATTCGCTGTTACTCAACTAAAGAGCTGTGTAAAGGCAAGTCGGCTGCTATTAAACAACATATTTTCGAGTGGTCGTATAAGTGTGTACTAGCAACGATGATGCTAAATATTAAAAAGATTGCTTTTACTCAACTTTTATGGAATCAGATTGAAATGTCAAATAGTGATCGTATAGAAGCGCCCAACTTAGCGGATCAGCTACATTAGTAGCTGTTACAGAACTATTATAGGATAAGGAAGCTGAATAAAAGTGATTTGGTCACTTGAACAGCATGTCACAAAAAGCAGAGTAAAAGCGTTTTAGCATAGTGCTGTAAACGTTTATTCGACTAAGGCCTGTGTTCACCAACATTCAAACCACCGGTTAGGTATTTAAACAGTTGGTTTATGTCAAATGTCCTATGAAATGTTGAGTAAACAACTGATTAAATATCTAAACAGTTGATTTAAATGTTGGTGAACACAGGCCTTAATTTTAGAACAATTTAGTGAAAATTGCTAAATAATCGCCACAAGTGCTTTTTACGACAGATTGGTATTTTGGCAACGTAATTTCAGCTGTTATAAAACAATTTTTAAAAAAAAATTGTGATTGCTTTGTACACATTGACATGAATATTTAGTTGTGAAGTATATAATGTTATTATTTTAATTGTGAATGTGAAGACTATGTGCGTCTTTGTTTATTTTTATTCTTAGTTTTTTTTTCGAATCATGGTATGGCAGTTTGTGTAATTTATGCGGCCTGCCCAAATGTCTTTTCTTTGGTATTGTTCGTCGAATCGTTGAGCTCCTTATGTTCTGATTTGAGCTGCACGATTACTGACAAATGCGTGCACTGAATGGACAGGTCCACTCACTCTGTGTGGTTCTTTCTTCAAAAGACCATTTCAGACACCAATCTAAATGGTCTTCACATGATTTGACCAAGATTATGTCTGGACTTTAAAGGAGACTGTGACCTCTGAGTTTGTTTCGGCCTTTCTTCTCAGAGTAGTCAGATACGAAACGCAAACCTCATCTAGTTTTAAAATACGATTGACGTGTAAAAGTGTTTGTAAAAACCTACTTACAGAAATAAAATCATTTATCATTTAGATATCATATAGGCTGAGTAAATCGTTTCTTATTTGACTGTTTTTCTGGTTGGGAGGGCTCAAAATATCATCGATTTCTCTTGACCAATTCCCGGAAAAAGTTGAATCTGGCTTGATCAAGTTTTAATCTCTTCAAAATTACTGTCTTTCTACAAGAACGATTATAAGTACCTAGTTGGAATTGTACTGCGCAGTAGTCTTGGTGGGTGGGTGGAACGCCCCCGGCCAAATGGCCCGACGACCTTAAAAATAAAATGGCGCCTGGGAGAAACTCGATGCGGAAGGCAGAGGTGTTGGGCCACAAGTTGGGAGAAGCCTACGTCCAGCGGTGGTCTCAAATCTATTATTGTTAGATACCTAGTACCCTGTTACTCATAAATGTTGTTTATAGTTAAGACAAGCTTATAATTACTTACGTCAAAAATGTATGGTTAAACTGACGTTAATCATAATATTCATAAGTTACCTACCTATATTTTTATTGTTGATTCATCATCATCATTCATCATTTCAGCCGAAAGACGTCCACTGCTGGACGTAGGCCTCCCCCAATCGGATGGGTTTGCCATAATCGCCACGCTTGGCAGGCGCGTTGCCGATCGCAGTATGGTGTTAAAATGCATAGAAAACGCTGCTGCCCATTCTCTAGTTACTCCCTTTCTCATACATTTTGTACAGAACGGCTTTTTTGATGATATCTCGAGAACGGATTGGGAAACGGGGGAACAAGAAATTTCATGCGGACAAAGTCGCGGGCAGAAGCTTGTTTATGTATAACTAGCTTTTGCCCGCGGCTCCGCCCGCGTAAATGTTGGTTATCGCGTAAAAAGTAGCCTATGTCCTCCATATCCCAGGCTATATCTCTGCCAAATTTCATGACGATCGGTTCAGCGGTTTAGGCGTGAAAACGTAACATACAGACAGACAGACAGACAGATAGACAGACAGACAGAGTTACTTTCACATTTATAATATTAGTATGGAAGTATGGATTAGTATGGATGGATAATCGATACCAAACGAATGAACGTCAAAGATTGGCGTTTTATTATGACCTGATCCCTGAATATGACGTAAATTTCGTCCAAATTCACATCTTTTGCATTAAAACATAGTGTGACCGCCTTACAAACATGGCAGTGGCATTGACAGTACATTTTCAGAGATCATTAACTTTACGGTTCGAATCTCGATGCATTATATGTATAATAAGCCAATATGTTCCCACTGTTGGGGGACAGGCATCCCCTCTTCGAGAGGATTCGGGCTCAGTGCGGGTTGGTAGATGTCACATAGCCTCGAATTTTTGGTTCTAGGATATCCTTAGTTTATGCTTAGTTCCAGTTCTTAACTTATATATTTTCAGCATGAGCAAATAGCATTGTTCCGGCTCGACGATATACGGGAACCGGCGCCGTATAAGTAACGGCTAAACTGCAGTTAAACAAAACTCTCTTGCAAAAAGGCCATGCGAGTTTAAAAGAATATAATTAAGTGTATTGTAGCGTGTTACATAAAAACCAGGCCGTTCCGCATGACGCCCGCGTGCGCTTTGCAATTTTAAAATAATATTACAATATTTAAGTGTTAAATTGCGGTGTTAACGTTTTAGGATTATTACAGTTTACGAACATGCGGATTTTGTCTCAAATAATCGATTAGCATATAAGCTATTTAATCATAATCAGCCTAGATATAATGTTCCCACTGCAAGGACAAAGCCTCCTTTCTGTGAGGAGTGGGAAATAATCCACCACGCGGGCCCATAGTACGGGTTGGTTGATTTCACATGCCTTCGAATTTTTGGACTAATTTAATAAAATTGTAGGATTCATATTGGTCATTTAATTGTCTTGTTTAAAAAAAGAAATCTTTATGTATTAATGGAGGTTTGTTCATATTTGAACATGTCACCCCCATAAGAATATGTATATATAAAAATATAGGTACACATCACAACACTAAAACTAACTACTTCTACAAATTATACAATGGATTAACAACTTAAGGTGATCTATTCTTAAAACCTATATGTGTAAGCCTATAAAGCAACTTCGCCTCCTCTGAAGAGGAAAAGACAAAATGCTATTACACCATCCAACATTGAAAGGGGCCACTGCGTTCTGAAGGACCAAATATCTAAATGCTTCGTTACGAACACATGAATGAATTGTCGTGTTGTTTTCGTAAACAACACCACGAGCCATGTATCTGTAAATAAGTCTTTCTGAGATGGGTAAAAAAGGAAATAAAATCTCCACAAATTACATTCATATACTAGTTATACGTACCTAATAAGTTGTTGACAACATTTTGTAATTTGTGGGAGATCTGGAGAAGTCTAAACTAAGCCTAGGCCTGTATTTTCGATCTCCAGGCCCCCAATTATATCACATACTAAAGGTTTTCAACGTGGTACATGAGCGATAATTGATGGTGTGTGTGGGTCTACCTCCTAGTTCATCATCATCGTCATTTCTGCCGAAAGTCCACTGTTGGACATAGGCCTCCTCCAAAAGGGGAGAAATTTGCCATAGTCGGCACGCTTGGCAGGGCAGGTTGGCGATCGCAGTATGGTGTCTGCTAAAACACATAGAGAGCGCTTCGGTCCATTCTCCAGTAAGTCCCTTAGTCGCCTTTTACGACACCTACGGGAAGGAATGGGGTGGTAGCACCACCCCATTCCTTACGTCCATTATTTACGTCCGGCACCACACGGTACCGCGTCCTCCTAGTTCACCCGACTACAATTAATAAAGTTATTAAACCATGCCTTTACTGTTTTTTTTTTGCACATTTCAGATAGCTAGTAGATAGGTATGAGCTCCAGAGAACACGAAGAACGTTCAAGAATTTAGTTCGATTGTCTCTCGACTTACCGGTTTATTATTATCCACACTAAATGTGAAAGTAACTCTGTCTGTCTGTACGTTACGTTTTCACGCCTAAAGCGCTGAGCCGATCGTCATGAAAGGCAATGATATTATGTAGCCTGGGATATGGAGAAGGACATAGGCTACTTTTTTACGCGATAGCCGACATCCACGCGGGCGGAGCCGCGGGCAAAAGCTAGTTATTTTATAATTTTTGCTTATTATTTTATTTAGTTTTATTGCTAAACTAGCTGCTGCCCGCGAATTCGCCCGCGTGGTTTTTTCTAAAATAAAAGTACGTCTAAATTACTCATAACATCAGCTATCTGCCAGTGAAAGTCCTGTCACTCAAATTCCGTCCAGCCGTTTCGGAGATTAGCCGGAACAAACAGATAGACAGAAACGCAGATTTTTTTTAAAGTTTTTTATTTTTATAATTAGGTATCGTCTTTCATATGAATTTAGTAAAAAGCTTTTATTTTGCCAAAGAATAACGTAACTGCATAAATTAAATATGGCCACCTCTACTTAACAAGTGCGATTTTCACCAATGACACTGAACGCGATCCAGCACATCTAAACCGCGTTCAAGAGCTGTCAGTGTCAATTTTCCACAGAAAAAATAATGACAATGAAAGTTTTAAACGTGCTTTATGAGCTGATCGCGTTCAGTTTTATTGGTGAAATTCGCCTAAGAGTTTAAAGAACTCATAGTTACCTTGTGTTGCCAGTGATGACATATGGCACTGAAACGTGGTCGCTCAGAATGGGCTTTTAGCCTTCTAATAAGAAGGCTAAAAGTCACCCAAAGGGCAATGGGGAGGGCTATGCTTGGAGTTTCCCTACGTGATCGAATCCGAAATGAAAACATCCGCAGGAGAACCAAGGTAACCGACATAGCTCGAAGAATTGCCAAACTTAAGTGGCAATGAGCAGGTCACATTGCGCGCAGAATAGATGGCCGTTGGGGCTGAAAGGTTCTGGAGTGGTGACCGCGTACCGGAAGACGTAGCGTTAGAAGGCCTCCCACAAGGTGGACCGATGACCTTATGAAAGCCGCAGGAATCCGCTGGATGCGGGAAGCACAGAACCGGTCGAGGTGGCGCTGCTTGAGAGAGGCCTATGTCCAGCTGGGTACCTTTTTCGGCTGAAATGATGATGATGATGATGATAGTTACCTTAATTTAAATTTAAAATACTGATGGACCAACTATTGCACGGCGCTTCACACATTTGTCAGAAGTTCATAGAACATAAGGAGTTATGATCCGACAGAGCCTGCGCTTACAAGTTTTTTGAATCCATGGGAAACAGAAAAAACAGTGAAATAACATACTGAAAAAAAAAATGCTTATATAAGGATCTGGTGGACATGCAACCGCTTTTAATAACACGATTATATTAACTTTGCTGCATAGAAAAAAATCCAAAGTTACCCTTTTTCATAATGATTAATCAATCTCATAGCTACAAAAGAGACATTAAAAACAAAACATATGAAAAGGTAGTAAGATGTTTGTCTTGATAAAATAATTGAAATAATAACTATATTTAAATACCTATCAAATACGCGAGCCAATTACTCGCGACCTAAATGTATTTTCTTTCTTTCTTTTACGTCGCAAGCCTACTTCAGTCGCTAGTCGGCTCGAGCATAGGTTGGTAATACGAGCTGTGTCCGCAACTCCAAGTCAATGCGCGTATTTCGCGTACGGATGGGAATCTCGATTATTCGATCCACCCTAGCTCCTCAAGGAAGGCCAGCAACGCCTTGGTGTTACTGACAATCTCACGTAGGGTACCTGGGTTACCCTATATGGCGACCACCGGGCGTAGTTTAGTAGCAAATTAGCTGCTGACTTGTCGTCCTCCATGCAAGCCCTGCACAGCGGACTGTCTATGACTCCTATGACAAAGAGGTGTTTATTAAATGACCCCTGGCTGCTGTTGTGGTTGTTGTTTAGTTAGTCGGAGAACCTGTTTCGTGAGGCGGCTATCAATTGTAGGGAGTGCTTCCTTAGCTTGCCTGCACTCTCCTTGGTCCGAACATAGTTTGTGATGTTGGTCCCTGGTGCGTTTCCTTACCAGAGAGCGTAAGTATCCGAATGGGAGTGGTACGATGGGTTCAGGACCCACTGGTGCCATGCTCGACCCCCTTCGGCTGCATCGTTGCCTAGCAAACCGCTGTGTCCTTTGATCCATTGAATGGTTATATTTTTGAGGCCACCAGCACCTCAACCAGGTGGGTAACCTGGTTGAGGTGCTGGTGGCACTCGTATATATTACCCTAGAGTCAACTATGCGACTGCTTAGATCTTGCAGGACAGCCATGCTGTCTGAGAGTATGCGGATCGAGTGGTCCTTAACTTCCCTGGCCATGATGGCACCGGATCATAGGAAAGAAAAATTTTTTTTTGAATGTTATACCTAAAATCTTTAGGGAGACGCTTTGAATGAAGTGTCCAAACAAATTGACGAAGATAAACAAAAATAAAAGAACAATTTTGTTGTAATGTCTTAAATCGTTTTATTTAATAAAATTATCGTTCCGGATACTATTACAGATATCTTTTTCACTAATAGATAAGTATTTAACCGCATTCCCGGGATGAAGTTAAATTAATGTGTTTGTCAAATTATATTTAATCGTCTGTGTTTCTGAAACTCCTTGTTTCCGTGATTTATAACGAACTTTGATTAACAATACTTTACACCCGGTGTCTGGAACGAAAATCAATACAAAAGTTGTCAAGTGGGTGTTAACTGTTGAGATTCAATCAATCAATCTGCCTGGTGCCGTAATTATGACATTTTAATGCCATCATGATTCCAGTGCAAGAGAGAGATGAAGCTATACATGACCGCTATCACCATCCCTTTTTCGGTAAGGAATTATAATGGCATATAAACTTCATAATACGGCCCCTGGCTTTTTCCCAACTACGTTGGGGTCGACTTTTGTTAGCTGCCGCGTTTGGTTGATCGAATAAAACTCACACGACGGTGCGACGCGATTCTGATAGAACAATTTCCATGAATTTTTCATAGAAATTGTTCTACGTTCTACTAGATTCGCGTAGCGCTGTCGAGTCGCGTCTGTCTGCGTGAGCCTTTTTCAGCACCCAATCGGATCACTTAACATGCGTTTAATCTTGGCACAACGTTGATTTTAGATCCTCAAATCTTGTGTTAAGTTCTCAAAATACCTACTTACTTAACCAACAAAGTTATTTTCATATCAGTCGTTATTTCATTAAATACACCTCTAAACATTTAATTTGGCAATACAATACTGGTAGATTTGCCGTGTCTAATAAACGACCAAATCCAATAAAAAATAATCCATTCATATACAAAATGTTTTGCACAGTCAGGGAAATAAATTGTGTAACAGCTTGCCATAGCTACTGTGCCAATTTGCTGGTTATGGTCATTGTTGGATTGTCAAGGTTGAAAGGAAGGATCACGATTTCAATAAATAGGCACAAGGAGGAATAAAATGATAACTACCTACATATTATTGAAGTCGATAGTCACTTTCATATACAATTATTTTCCTGACTATAGAGTTTTTTAATGATTATACATTAAAAAACTCCCAAAACGGCTCATACGATTCGTTTTTGCCACTTTAGACACTGTAGTTTTCATTTCCCCTTTAATATAGTGTCATTCTTTGTAGCAGACACATTGTTGTTGTTATCTCCATTATCATGATAACATAGGCACACAACTTAGTACACATCATTATTTCAAAATTGTAATATTGTTTGCACTAAATATGCCTTTTTTATCGATAACATAATTTATGAATGGGACCTTTATACAACAGCTATATTCTACCATTATCTACATTTTAATTGTATATATGTAGGTATACATATAATTTACAAATACAGACAAAATCAGTTCAACAACCTCCAATATTGGTTACACATAAGCTCATTTAATATCATTTCAAGATGCTTCAGAGGGCCTAGTGCGGGTTTTGGTACTTATTCTTCACTTACGTCAATTTGTATGGAATAATTGTGTCACGTTGGGGTCGGTGCATTTCATTCATTAATTCCCATAATTATTATTGTCACCAGGCGGCGCGTATACAGTTTCAGTATAAATTGACGATCGAATAGATATTAAAACTCGCACTAAGGCCACAGCTTAGTTGTTGTTTATCCATCTATCTTCCGTCCGACACGGTGACTGAACATAATATATCTATATATGTACGTGGTTTTCGTTTCTACGTTCAATTCATGACTGACTGTCCTTATAGGAAGGTGACTATACACTTAACACCTTTGAGCGCGAAATTCAACCGTAAAGCTAGGGTTTCCTTCTTAGGAAACCCTAGCTTTACGGTTGAATTATGTAGCGGTCACCGCAATCTTTTGCGGTGACCGCTACATAACGTCCGCAATTTACCGTCGAATGAAGTCATTGAAGTCTGAAACGTTATTAATGAAAGTAATTAAGTTGGTGTGCTCTCCTAGAGAGCGTTTTTTGATACCGTATAGTCAAACCACGCTGCCATCATTTGCAGGACAACCGTCACTGTGACCGCTATGTGTCGGCCACCGCTCTTCAAGGAAACCGTTTTAGTGTAACACCGTGAAACGGTAGACAATCTCGCTTAAATACGAAACAATCTGATTGTTACCTTAATTAAACATTAATAAATTAAACAAACGGATTTACAAGTCCGTGAAGGCCTGTCGTACTATATGGATCGGAATGCTGGGCCGTGAAGAAGATGGATGAAAAAAGATTGCTTGCTACGGAGATGAGAATTTTGAGATGGATGTGTCGTGTAATGTTCGTGTCGAGTGACGAAAATGGATAAAGTCTGAAATAAGTATATAAGGGTAAGTTTGAAAGAGGCGTCAGTGACAGAAAAGTTAAAAGGAAGTGTTGTGATGAGGAGGGAGGAAACGCATGTGACGAAAAGACTGATGAATATAAATGTTGATGGATGAAGAGGGAGAGGAAGGCCAAAGAAAAAATGGATAGATTGTGTGAGGAATGGTATGAATGAGAAGGGAGTGAATGAAAGCGTGAAGGTTGACAGGGGAGAATGGAAAGAGAAAACGTGTAACAAAAGGGACACGGGCAGGAAGATGATGATGAAGTTTAAAAAAACCCGTTACAATTCAACTATAAGATTAGTCAATGATATCCCAATCATAGATATCCATAGTTGCTTAGATACTGGTGATATTGTTAAATGTAAAAAAAAACACCTATGTCAAGCCTCTAGAATTATAGATACACTCAGTTACGATGAATTGAAACAAAATTTTGAGATTGAGTTTGTATGAAAATTTGTAGTCAAATTAAGATTCAATGCTCAAAGCTGAGAATTGTTATTGAATAAGTTAAATCCAAGAAAGAAGAAAAATGTCTTATTCAGAATAGCTGTGTTGTTGCCTAGTTTGACGGGAGGGGAAAATGGAAGGTCAAACTAGGCAATAACTAGGCTTTCACTGTCCTTACATTTTTCCCCTTCCGGAAAATGTAACGTTACACTAGATTACCCACATCGTCATACATAGTAGGTAGTATAATAAAATAAGTAAATAAAAACGCAAGTAGGTAACGTGACAAAACAAAAAATTTGGATTGACACTTCGGTCGGAGAGTTCTCGAGAAAGTTATAAATTGCTTTGCAATGACTATTAAGATAAGTGTGGGAATAACGGCCCAACTTCCGTCCCGACAACGGAAAATATAAGTAGACACGCTTCAATTGCAAATAAGTTTACGGTAAAAATAATATTATCAAAATACTCAAATAGTGTGAAAAAGCGAAGATTTCCAAATATTCAAGTGCAGTACATTAGGAAAAAAGAATAAAAACGATCAGTTTGACCGTTTTCTTAATATTTTTGCACAACTTTAAAAATGTTTCTATTTGAAAATACCTATCAGCCTATTCAAATACGGCAGGCGAAACAATGCACTATATATGTAGTACTCGTACCTATGACATTAACAGTAATGCCGATTGCATTCAATGTTTTGCTTCAAGTTGCTATCTAAGACTGATGATGAATTAGATGATATACCTAGATTGGGAGTCTAGGAAGAGCACAGATTATTTGCAACTTGGAAGGGATGCCTCACAAAGCACCATTGTAAGCAGAGAAGATTTGATACCTGAAGTGCAGTGTTTATTAAAAAAGGTAAAATATAATTTATTTGTAAAAACATGAGTGTACAATAAAAAATCGAGTTTGTAAGGTAAGGTGTTAAGTGTTACATATTGGCCTACTACATGTTTTGCCATAGATAATGGCGTAAGTACAATGTAAAAATTGCATAGACCATACTAGTTATACATGGTACCTATCTATATACTAGGTATACACAATAGCGACGTTTACATCAGCAACCCCAGTATTTCTTAACGCAAAGGAACCGATTTGCTACTGTTTAGAAAGTAATGTACCAATTAGGTAAGTATATAAACTTAACCACACACAACATTGGATTGTGGTTTAAAAGGAAACTGATACAGATTTCAAGTCCATCTACTTGTATTTCTCCCTGTTTGAATACCTACTACTTAAGTAATTAAGTACTAAAATGATTATAATTGATCGTATCTGATCTGCATAAGTTAAACTTCCGGAATTTTCGTCAGTCACAAACACGACTAGGCCTTTTCAAAAATTTAGAAAACACATTAAATTTTATGATTGCCAAAACCCTAAAAGTACGTAAAAAAAAATATATAAGTTTTTACGGGGATTTTCTTAATTTCCTAATTTTTCCTAATTTCTTGGATTTTCCGTCTTCATACAGCAGATCAGATGCACCGTGTATCGGAACTAAAACAAACATGCCAGGTGAACAACCTCGCCAACTATTCTTTTCTCATCCAACGTACGTAACTGTTCCAACACAATCGCGTTTCTCATTTGCAAAGCAAAATACCGCGGCTTCTAAGACCCAGACAATAACATGGTGTAACCTAGATGAGTCACGACGAACACTGTAGGTAGCACTTGTTTTTATTAAGCTCCGCAGCCGAGGCACTTTCGAGTGTTTGCAAAAAACGCAACTTTCACTTTCGCATCCCATTGCAAAACAAATATAACCTCGTTTTGACGTGGTGCGTCCAAATTAGGAAGATAACCTAGACCATTTAGCGGCTAGATGATCTTATATTTTCTTAGCTCTCCTCAGTCTCCTCCAGAACCGGGAGACTAGTGTGCACACAGTGCGGCGAAGATCTCGACGTGAACGCAGTCATCCAAGATTCAACTTCGCGCTCGGAGCACACAAACTTTGCGGAGATTGTGTTGTCGTATCCTTTCTGTCGCACTATGAAGCCGCTGTTTGATTCGGCTTGTTCGACAGCTGTGTTCCTCAAGTTCACCACGCCAATGGGCTTCGTAACCCTTTTCCTGGGATAGATGACCGCGAAATGCTCCAAAGAGGTCTTGTACACAACGACTCTCACGTCCTGCCGCATCCCGCCGGGTCCCAAAAGCACCAAAAAACCAGACTTTACTTCACTTTCAATACTTTTTTTACTGAAACTTTTGCCGAAATTTTCACCACGGCATGTACTCGACATTATGTCCGCAGGCATTTTATTGTTTAGATAACAATACGTTATTCACATAACAATGTGCAATATGTGCAATGTTATTGTTGGCGGGCGAACCGTACGTGCGGAAAGCGTCCTCCCTTACCGCACACACAATAATACTGAAGAGTCATTTTCCAAGCGGGGTCTATTTATAACCTCTGGGGCCCGAAGTAGTTCGGGTGATTTCGGTGGTGATCGTTACTTTGCATTCACTTTGGAGGCAGCGGAGGCTCGACAGACAGTTGTAAGCCGACTAAACTTGGTAGGCCGTCTGGTCCAAATGAGGTTCTATTCCGATAGATGTTTTTTGGTATGGTCGGGTTATTAGAGAGGTCGAATGTTATCGGTCTCGGACGAGATGTGAACGTGAACCTTTATGACTGCATTGTTCTATGCATAAGCATGTTTTAATTCATTTCGCACTCGTATTTGTTATTATAACGGAAGCAAGTATTTTTTCACACCACCTGCTCGACAATGTCATGCAAACCTAACCTAAGGTAACAAAACAAGTAGGGCATTACCTATTATTGTACTGAATTTCATTATGACCCACTGGTCATTAATGTGATTTGAATTTGGAACATAAAGTAGAAATCGCATACGAACATTTACGATAGGTACTAGGTACATACTAATTCCATGCATTCACCATTAAGATCTGCACTAAAAAATAAATTGTTTGAAAATCGAACTGGGCACCACGAGTAGAATATATATATATATATATAAAAGAAAAATAGAACACAAATTAAAAAGAGGCGCCAATACTGAAAATTGCTTTGCTAATTTGTTTTGTTATGGTACAACAAATTACTTAACTACATACAAATTCTCACAAAAATGTCGAGTAACGATACTGATTTGTTTCCAAAGTACATTAAATCCGAAGCCATTGGCATTGCCAACAATCGACTCCCAGAAAAGTCCTGACACACACATGAGTGTGTCAGTCAAATCTAAGAAAGTTTATATTAAGTACCTAATACATAAAAATGTATATATTACGTAAGTACCTTCCTACTACTTAAATACTAACCTACCTACCTATTTTTGTTACAAGTGGCATTGATATTTGGAGTGAATGGCACGTGTCGTGGAAATTAACTCATAAACATTAAAATCGAAGATATCGAAAAACATTCAGATTTGTTGCTGGTAAATTTGCCAGATACAAAATCAAAGAAAGAACGGTCATTCGTAGTCCGTGGAGAATACGTAAGAATTATCGAAAAGTACCAAGCTCTACGCCCCTCTAATACCTATAAACACTAATAGATTTTTCGTAACTTATAATAATGGCAACTGCACCAGGCAAGTTATTGGAAAAAATAAGATCAGCAGATGCCGAAAGAAATTGAGAAATACCTGAAATTGACAAATGCCGAGCTCTACCCGGTCCATTGTTTCACGAGAACATCGACTACTCTATTGGCGGATTCAGGAGCAGACATGACCTAGATTAAAAGACACGGTGGCTGCCGTGGCTGGAAATCTGATGTAGTAGCAGAGGGCTACATTGTAAATTCTATACAAAAGCTGCCGCATTGGTGAGAACATCAAACTAAAAACACCCTTGATAACTGATCCTTGGACACCTTTTTCACCACGACTTTCCACATCAAAACACTATTCATCTAGCTGGCTGCCTCAGGCACCAGCTTCACCAACTTTCACGATCCAAAATGATCCTCAGCAGACCTAAGTTTCTGAAACTTTGCTTAACAGTAATACTCAAATATACTCTACCTCGACTTCAATAATGTACCGAATAAAAACATAACTTTGTCTTTCCACAACTGGTCTAATGTATCAAACAATTACCTTTAACATTAAGTTTATTAATACAAAAATATTATGATAAATATGTTAATAATTTGTTAGTAAAACTTAAATACAACACACCAACTAAAAATAAAATAAAATAGACTTTCTAAAATTAATTTACATTCGGCATTCACCCTCATCAGGTACTGCTGTTTCGGGCCAAATTTTATGTATTTTCTCCGCTCTTCCTTTCTATGGAAGAAGCCACACCTTTTAGACAAAATCGATCAAATTATTAGAAGTACTCTTACAACTACTTTAAATGTGGCATTGGACGACCGTGCCTGGCTGCAAGCTACACTACCCATTCGGTTTGGTGGGCTCGGCGTCCGCAAAATTTCTAGTTTAAGCTTACTGGCGTTCCTGTCTTCGGTCCACAGCACCGAAAAGTTAACCACAAGAATTTTAGCTCCATCTCAGGTTGACTCTGAAGTGACGTGTTTGACTGATGCAGTGAACGCCTGGAAAGTGGCTTGTCCGAATACGGTATAGCCCGAAAACCCGTCTTCCCAGAGACAGTGGGATGAGCCGCTCTGCAGGTTAGTACGGAATAACCTCATTAATACGTCCACCAATACTGCTGAGCGTGCCCGCCTGCTGGCTGTGGGAGTATGGGAGTCGGGCCTTTGGCTTCAGGCACTACCGTCACCCAACATAGGCACTATGCTGGGTGACACCACTTTCCGGCTCGCTACAAGTCTGCGTCTGGGCGCTCCTTGCGGGGCTCCACCTCGCTGTCAGTGCGGTGAAGCAGTCGACCGCCTCGGACACCATGGTTTATCCTGCAGCAGGAGTGCTGGTCGGATAACACGGCACGCCAGTATTAATGACATTATCCTTCGTGCTCTTGTCACCGCCGGGGTGCCTGCTGTTTTAGAACCCAGTGGCTTGGCACGTGACGATGGGAAGAGGCCAGACGGAATGACCATAATGCCTTGAAAGTTGGGTAGGCCTTTGGTGTGGGATGCAACCTGTGCTGACACCCTCGCGCTATCCCACATTCCTAGCACGGCGGGTTGTGCTGGGGCGGCTGCTGCAGGTGCAGAAAACCTCAAACGGCGCAAATATAACAACCTTATAGGTAGTTATATTTTTGAGCCGTTTGGGGTTGAAACAGTAGGTCCGTGGGGTCCGAGTGCTCATCGTGTATATCGGGACATCGCCAAGCGGTTGGTCGACTCTTCACGTGCCCAGAGGGCTGACCTATTTTTAGGCCAAAGAATCAGCGTTGCCATCCAACGTGGCAACGCTGCCAGCCTTTTGGGCATTTTTCCCACTGACGGCGATGCGAAAGAATTTTTTGATGCCCAATGAGTACTTCCCGCCTTTTTTTATTTATTTTCGTGTAGGTATATAGTATAAATATTTTATTTTTAACATTTTTTTTTTTAATAGGTCTACTAACTGTAATTGTAATTTTAATAAATACTTTGATTCTAATACTATTGCTTTTTATTGTCTCGTAGACGGTGTGAAAAGTAGAGTATTCTCCTCGGGGATAAAGGTGCCTTCGTCTTGGGCGACCTTGAGTCCCATGCTGCACTCAGGATTCTTGTCTTAACTTTTAAACTCCCTCGCTCCGCTCGGATGTTAACGCTAGAATCCTTCGTTTTCCTCTGGATTCAATACGGAGCCCGCTACATAAGACACTACTATCCCCTTATTGCATAATCTACTATTATTTTTGTATAAAAATATGATAAATTAAAATCTGATGAATTATTATAACAAGACAGGTGTACCTATGTACCTTGCTGTAGCACGCGAGTCCCCCACTTTCCTAACCTGGGAATTTATTACGTGAAACAAGTTATGTATGTATGTTCGTTTAACCGACTCTCTGCCATAAATAGATGTCAGTACTTGTATAAAACTGAAATGATTAGGTATGTGTTATAAATAATAATTAGTTATTAGGAAGGAACAGAATTACAGAATGCATAATACAACAGACCGAAACACATGTGTGGCTCAGAATCTTACATAATAAACATAACATCACGCCGTTGTTTCCCCTTGTTTCCCCCAAGGGTTAAACAGAGGTCTACCTATAGTAGGTGCACCCACATTTCGCCAGTTATGTTTAAGTCCCATGTAATAGGGAGCGAGCCTATTGACATCAACCGGGCACAAATCCAGACTCCGAACTGCTACGTAGAAATTCCTGATAGAAAAATCCAATAACACTTTGCTCGAATCTTACATAGGTACCTACCTACCTAAATTAGAGATAAAAATACTGTTCAGCAAATTGACTAAAATAAATTGTCAACTTAGATTATCCGTAATAATTTAAATAATAATATAAATATTTATAATTATATATATTATAGTATATTTTATTTCGAGGGACTAAACGAAGCCATAATATACCAGAAGTGGTTTGACTCCCGAGCGTGCGAGTGAGTCAATGAAACCGAGGGTATATTAAGATGGCGTTTAGCCTCGAGGTGCAAACTTTTTCACTTACACTCGACAAATATTCTGACATTTTCGCGGTCAGTTTTTTCTTATACACCAGTCACAGATTAACAATTTAAAACACATGGCGCCACCTTTGCGGAAAATCCATGGAACTAAAACTCTCAACATTTTCACAATGAAGATGGTCCACATTCCACAGATAACAGTATATTTACTCGCTGTTTGAGTTTGTCTATGTCACATGAAGGAAATTAAAAAACTAATAACTTTTCACTTCCTAGAGACTAAAGTGGTCACTTTAGTCCCGCTTCGTAGGGCTATATTGGCGTACTTTTAGAGCATGAGAAGTGAAAATAAATAAAATACACTGGCCTGCAAAACTAGTATCACACTTTTAAAATTGCAATAACTTTTTAAGTACCCAAGATATACTTTCGAAACAAAAAGGACTCGAAAAAGAGTTTAATTTTGTACCTACATAAAAATTTCATAGTCCGTAACCTTCTTTTAAGAAATGGCCGAAAAAATCTTTAAAATCAACCATTCATTTTTTGTTTCTAATTTTTTCTTGATCAATGAGTCTTGTTACAAAAGCTAAGTTAGACAACAGCACATAAACTTATTTATCATGCTTCTTTCACCTGAAGAATGTGCTAGGATCACGACTTTTCAGGAACTAGGCATCAGTATGCGTCGTATTACAAGAATGGTGGGTGTGACGTTACGAACGGTCCAGAAGGTGAAGCGAAGGTACGAAGAGACTGGAAACCATTTGAGGAGACTTGGTAATGGCAGACCCAGGTGTACTAGTGCCCGAGAAGACCGTTATATTGTTCTGGAGTGGTGACCGCGTATCGGAAGACGTAGCGTATAGTTAATTTAACACGGTACAATACCAATTATAATTAACATAGAAAAAGCAAAAAAACTATACAATACAGACAGTTGTGTCATAAACAATTATTTGTACCTACATAGATAACATGGAACAGTGGACACCTTCGCGTAGTTTCTTACAGAGTATCAGACATACGCGCTTAATTTTACTCCATTCGTCCGCAAACACATCACATTCAGGGTTGGCCATCAGAAGGGCATTGAGCATACAAAGTGTCGTACTTTGTATGACACAGGCGATTCAGTTCTGGCGACAAACTATACATAATTATTATAATTAATGTGGTCTACATTTTCATGGAAGTGTCGTTAAAACTGGCAATAGGGTACCATGCCAAGTTGTTTGGCATAATCCAACTCTGTATTTGGCAACAGATTCAGTAGGTATATTAGTTCCAAGTATACGTGTACTTGCCTAGCTACAGTTTTTTTTTAGTCTTGTTAATTTAACAAGACTAAACAATTTACTTTAACAAACCTGGAAGAGATCGCAAACAGCGATAAGGACGTAGGGACAAAAATACATAACAAAAAATTAATCAAACACTGCAAAATATAAAACGGGGCGGCCGTTGTACGTTTTGTAGTGTTTGATAAATTTTTTGTTATGTATTTTTTGTGGTATACAATAAAGTAAGTATAAATAAATAAATCTGCCGCACTAACGAAGAATGCAATAACTCGATTTTGCCGCTTCCGAGACTTGTATTTTTGATTATTGAATTTGTTATGAAGTTTTAGTTATTGCATCTTGCTTACTGAAAAACCGAGTTCCTGAAGGATAAATAAAAAGTTGCTTAGAGAGAGTTAATAGATTTCGATTCGCTGACTCCAAATATATAACTCAACGAATATATAACTCAAAATCGTCCAAAATCGAGTTATTGCACTCTTCGTTAGCGCGGCAGAAATACCTACCTACCTTGTCACGAGTTTTGAAAATATTATAAGACGTTATCTATATAATATGTAGTATCCAGATACTACATAATTATTATACTACAATTTAGCCAAATTCGGTGACAAAACAAACTAATAGTCAATCAACAGTGTGGATCGACTTCCGTTGCTGGGCGTACCTAAAGCACAGCCTAAACTTTAGGCTGTGCTTTACCCCTGTGACGTAAACACGTAGCCTTTAGGGCTGTGTGTGTACGTCACAGGCCACAGGGTTTCACGTGATAACAGGCACGTGGGCCGGTGACGTCAACTCACAACAGCTGTCAAAACAACTCGTTTACGGATTAATAAACATCGAATTGAAATCCAAGGAAATGGATTAGATTAGTAGGTTATTCTACTTGTGTCTATTATAAGGAAGACGGGACAAAATCTATGTTACATTATAATAAAACCGGCCAAGTGCGAGTCGGACTCGCGCTCGAAGGGTTCCATACCATTAGGTATCTATAAAAATGGCAAAAAAAAAATCACGTTTGTTGTATGGGAGCCCCTTTTATTCTGTTTTTTTAGTATTTGTTGTTACAGCGGCAACAGAAATACATATTCATATTCACATTTAAATATAGTAAGTACAATCCGTAGTTTCACATGTTACATTATTTGATCTTATATTCTATTTAGCCTTAGTATGGAATGTGAAGCGCAAGATAATTTAATGTAGTTTAATAATGTAATATAATTAAAAAAAGATGGGTATTTATACTCCATTTATTATAACATTAGACAAATAACTGTTCTCACCCTTTTGTTATTTCGATGTAAACGTTTAATAAACTCCGTTATTTCACGGTAAATACAAAGCACTGTAATCTATATACCATTTACACAAAAAAATAACTCTAAAGTGCAGTAATTTCAACAATATTACACAATAACTGTCGTTATTTAGCCGTTATTTGTCTAATGCTATAGTAAATAGAGTATAGTCATAATCAATACATGTCTGAGATTCCTATTGCCTAATGTCAATTATACCTGGCTAACCACAGACAGTCCAGTCCAGTACCAGTAAAAAGTCAGTTTTTACGTTAAATAATTATTAATTATTCTATTAACCACTCATTTATTGAGTAAATCTTTTTTTTAAGAAGTAGCTCTAAGCTTTTTCTTAATTTTGGCAGAGGAAGATCTAGAATGTCTGGTTGTAACCTATTATTAATTTTATTTATTAGCGAATTTTTTTAAACACCGCTGTTTTGGTGCACATTCTAGCACTAGGCACTGACCATGCTTTGATTTACGAGGATGGGTATTATCACGTGTATAAATATCACTAGGCTTCACAAATAGGTTAGAATTTGGTTTTACGAACACACAAATTTCAAAAATGTACATACTCGGTAGGGGTAATATTTTGAGTTTAATAAAGTGAGGTTTACAAGACTCATATGGAGGAATGCCAACAATTGCTCTTATGCAACGTTTTTGGGATAGCAACGCCCTCTAGTATTCTTTTGAGTGTCCCCACAGTATTAATCCGTAACGTAACCCCGAAGGAACATAACCATGATATGCCAACAATATCGTACATTGTGTTGATGTATTTCTTAGTCTATTTAAAACATACACGAAACTACTTTCTTGCAGACTCCATCAACATGTGCTTTCCAATCTAGGTACTTGTCCAAGGTGAATCCAAGAAATCGCACATTGGTAGATTCATTAATTATTGTACCGTCATATGAAATATGCCTTGAAACGATCTTTGATCCACGAATTGAAATTGCATAAAAGTCGTCTTGCTGATATTTACTTGCAAATTGTTCCTTACTAACCACCCTATAACTAAATCAATAGTGTTATTTATGTATATCCATGTCAAGATTATTATTAATGATATTGTCGTATGTTAATATTTATAGAGATTTCATCCGCAAATATTATTACATTTATTAGTAGTAATCAGTGACGGATTAACCCTTAATCAAATTAAGCAATTGCATAGGGCATCACGTCTGGGGGGGCACCAGAAGAAGCTCAAAAAAATCCGTCCTTAGGGCATCACGTCTTCATTCTCGCGCGTTGACATAGAGCGGACTCTATGTCAACTTAAAACGCGCGAATTTTCAAATTAGCCCAAGAAACTTTTTTTGGTGTGGTTTTAGGTGACGTGAGAGTGTAGACGTGATGCCCTAAGGACGGATTTTTTTTGAGCTTCTTCTGGTGCCCCCCCCGGAAATAATGAATGATGATAAAATTGAATTAGCTTTCCGTAATGTGGAAACAGCCCTGCGTATATTTTTATCACTTATGATTACAAATTGCTCAGCGGAACGTTCTTTTTCAAAATAAAAATTATAAAAAAAAAAGGACAAAGATGATACAAGAAAGGCTCGATAATTTATCGATATTATACATAGAGTCCGATATGTTAAAAACGTTAGACGTTAATACTATCTTGCGTAAATTCAATGCCCGAAAAAGCCGCAAGGCGCATTTCAATAAATAAATAAATAAATTATGCTTTGGTTTTTATTGGAGTCGTACGTTACACCTCATCATCTTATTTTACAAAAAACTAATGTTTTTAGGCGGTAAAGGTTTAAAGACCGATTCTAGTTGACATACGGATAGAGGGGCCCACAGGCGTGGATTGCTTAGGGCATCAAGTATCCGTCACTGGTAGTAATGTCAGGTAAATCATTAATCATTATCATTAATATCTATACTAATATTATAAAGCTGAAGAGTTTGTTTGTTTGTTTGTGTTTGTTTGTTTGTTTGTTTGAACGCGCTAATCTCAGGAACTCCTGGTTGGAATTGAAAAATTCTTTTTGTGTTGGATAGTCCGTTTATTCAGAAATATTATAGGCTATATAACATTACGCTACAACCAATAGGAGCGGAGCATAAATGTAAAATGTTGCAAAAACGGGAAAAAATATTCCTTTTTGAGAGCTTCCGTTGCGTGCGCTGCGTAAACGGTTTAAGTTAAGCAAATATCATGTATGATGGAATTGTTCCTCTTTAAAAGTTCTAAAAAAAAGTCCGCGACGGCATATGTCTATCTTTTAAGATTGACTCACTATAACCTTTTTTATGGTAATCAAGTTTGTTCGAAATTAATGCATTATTTGCGAAGGAGTTTTCATAAACATGGTATTAATCCTTATCCAAATAAATACGTTATTCATCACAAGTATTTAATTTTAAACACAAAAAATCAAAAATCAAAATCAAAATATTTTATTTCACATAAACCTACATGGGCACTTATGAAACGTCAGAAGCTAGGTGCACGGTGCCCTTACATCATTTCATTTCAATGAATATCTTAGGAGATATAACTGTTTTATAATAACTCCGCAGCAAAATAATGATCAACTCTGCGAGGTAGTCTATTCCAAAGCTGAAGAGTTAGTTTTTAGGGTTCCGTACCCAAAGGGTAAAATGGGACCCTATTACTAAAACTCCGCTGTCCGTCTGTCTGTCTGTCTGTCTGTCCGTCTTTCACCAGGCTGTATCTCATGAACCGTGATAGTTAAACAGTTGAAATCACATATGATGTATTTCTGTTGGCGCTATAACAACAAATACTAAAAAACAGAAAAAAAATATATTTAAGGGGGGCTCTCATACAACGGACATGATTTTTTTGCCGTTTTTTTTGCTCCGCCCGCGTGGATGTCGGTTATCGCGTAAAAAAGTAGCCTATGTCCTTCTCTGCAGTTTAGGCGTGAAAACGTAACATACAGACAGACAGACAGACAGAGTTACTTTCACATTTATAATATTAGTAAGGATAAGGATTTGTATGGATGGTACGGAACCCTTCGTGCGCGAGTCAGTCCGACTCGCACTTGGCCGGTTTTTTGTTTTTTGAACGTGCTAATCTCTGGAACAGCGAGTTGGATTTAAAAAAATCTTTCTGCATTTTACAGCCCAATTCTTGAGGAAGAACTACATTCCTATTAACTAGAACCCCCATTTTTTTTTAAATGAAAGTTTATGCGAAATCGAAGTAAAAGCACGGGCAGGCAATCTGTTGCGACGGGGTGGGTCGGGGGAACAAGAAATTTAACGCGGACGAAGTCGCGGGCAGAAGCTAGTATACAATAAAAAGGAGGGATCCTAGGATACTTCCTTGCGGGACTCCGTAACTGTTGATTCGATACTCAGACTTCTTACTACGGCGTTTTGCTCCCAAAATTTTCTACACATTTTTTGCGATTATTAAATTAAATTAAATATCATTTATTTCAGGCAATTATTAAACAAGTAGTATTCTTCTAACCACACTCGTAAAAACCAACCAATTATTAAACACGTATTCTTCTAACCATTATTTAGCTGGGCCTCTGATACCATAGTTATCTAACTTTTTTATGAGCAGTTCATGAGAAACAAAGTCAAACGCTTTTGACATGTCAAAAAATATTGCCAATGCCTGCTTTCTATGGTTTATTTTTCACTTTTTAGTTATTGTACCTACCCCACACCAATTCATCTTCCACTACTTTCTATGTAAACAACGGTGACAGAAGTATTAAAAAATCATCAAGATAGACAAAGTGGAATAAATACGTATTATCGAAGTTAACTTAAAAACTGCCAATTCAAACTTTATAAAATTTATATCGAACCAGCGCGCAAGCTTCTTCTATCAAAGGAAAGAAGAATTTTCAAAATAGGTACACAATTAATAATAATAATATTTTTATTGACATAAAAGTATGTTACATTTATATGGAAACCCTGACTCCTGCGCTAGGTGTAACCTGTGTTACAGGAATCAGTGTCTTCTCCCAGTAGTTTTACACAGATATTATGCAATAAAATTTAAAGAATTTTAAATTATACAATTTCTGCTCCATGCGTATGTGTGAGGGTGGGTTTGTATCCATGTGTGTGTGTATATGTGAGCGTGTGAGAGGGTGTGTGTGAGGGTGTGTGTGTGAGGGTGTGTGTGAGGGTGAATTGACGGAGAAATCGGTGAAATTACTATAAAAAATTAAGATTTCCCTCGATTTCTATGGGATCCCCATATCAGATTCTGACTTGGTGACAATGGGACCACCTCGAAAACATACCCTTTCAAACAAAAAAGAATTTAAAAAATCGGTCCACAATTGACGGAGAAATCGGTGAACATAAGTTAAAAAAAAAGCATCCTCCTTTTTTGAAATCGGGGAAATCTGTAAAAAGTATTTTTTTTTTAAACAAATGGACATGGAATTAGTATGAACTATCATCGACTTGAAAACCTGCTGTCAAATGTGTTACGGTGTCTACATTCTTGTAGACAGCGATACTGGGTGCTTTATGACGTCATTCTAGTTAGTCACTGAAGATAACCAATCTATCTACACTATCTACACTTCTACACTAATATTATAAAGAGGAAAGATTTGTACCTATTTTTGTATGTTTGTATGTTTGTAATGAATAGGCTCAAAAAGTACTGGGCCGATTTAAAAAATTCTTTCACCAATAGAATGCTACATTCTTCCAATTTGACATAGGCTACATTTCATTTTGAAAAAAAATTAGGGATCCTTGGTAAAATTTGAACAATGTAACCGAAGGTGTAGAAAAATGAGTCTTAAAATGTCTTTCGTATTGTCTACCCCGTGCGAAGCCGGGACGGGCTGCTAGTGTATATATATAAAAATCAATTGCTGTTCGTTAGTCTCGCTAAAACTCGAGAACGGCTGAACGGATTTATCTTATCTTGGTCTTGAAATGTTCGTGGAGGTCTAGGGAAGGTTTAAACGGTGAGAAAATATGGAAAAATTGCGAGGAAGATAGTAAAAACAACAATTTCATTTTCCCATATAAACTGTTCTACCTACTTTCCTGTCAAACATTTGACGTTCATCAATGTAACTTTATGGCGTTTGACATAACGTGTCAGTCATTATTTGGTAGGTCTGAGAATAGGTTTTAAACAATATATTTTTTTTAAGGTTTTATTTAGGTAGGTAGGTAGGGTAGGGTAGGGTAGGGTAGGGTAAGGTAGAAGGGTAGGGTTCGTAGGGTAGATAGGTAGGGTAGGTAGGGTAGGTAGGACAGGTAGGGTAGGTAGGACAGATAGGGTAGGTAGGACAGGTAGGGTTGGTAGCACAGGTAGGGTAGGTAGGACAGGTAGGGTAGGTAGGACAGGTAGGGTAGGTAGGGTAGGTAGGTAGGGTAGGGTAGGGTCGGTAGGTAGGGTAGGGCAGGGAAGGTAGGTAGGTAGGTAGGTAGGCTAGGGTAGGGTAGGATAAAGTAGTGGAGTTTATACTCTGCCACAGTCAAATAGCTTTTGACAGAACGAAGTCTGTCGGGTCAGCTAGTACCCTAGTAGCATTTTCCGTTGGCATTTAGTTGGGCCACCTTCAGAGGTATGTGGCCCAACCAAACGCCAACAAAAATGCTACTAGGGTAGCCAATATAAAACTAACAAGCGTTAGGGTAGCCCGTGAAATTCCAATTTTCTTACGTTTTTTGCAATTTGTAGGTTAGTAATAGGTTGTATGCTGATCTATAAATATGATTCGCGGCCGTATCAAATATTTATTAGAATTATGATAATAAAAATCATCAATACAACTCTCAAAGTTCATATAATCCTATTGAATGACTATTTCATGAAATCATGATTTTTAGGATTATACTAACTTAAGGAGTTGTATTACTAATTCTAATGATTAAAATTCTGTAAATATATATTTTTTACGGTCGCGAATCATACTTTAATCAACATACACCCAGAGAATGAATGAATGAACTGAAAATTGCAAAAATCGTAAGAAAATTTGAATTTCGCGGGTTACTTTATCTGACTTAGCCAAGTGATCATCAAGAACTTTCGTTTCTATAAGTCAAGTACTTAAACTCCTATTTTGGTATGAAGGGTCAAAAGAAAATCGAACTTATCTCAGGCAGGGAACTAAAATTTTCGCGCTCGCTACGCTCGCTTTTGGATTCAAGATTGTCTTAATGGTATAAAGCTTATCTGCATAACTCCAGTCTCGTGATTGCGATCTTAAAAATCGAAAATCGGACCGCACATCAAATTAATTATGACAAGGCCATAGATATGTTTGCAGAACAAAAGGCTCGAACCCTATCCTGTCCTATCTTAATTAAAATAAATATCCGACATACCTTATATAAAAAAAAACAAATAAGGGTTCATAGAGAATCTTATAGGATAAAGCCGATAAAGAATTGGCGGGGGGCGGCAAACTGCAGTTTTTGCCCCGTTTCGAAAATATTCTAGATCCGGGGCTAATCTCATACAGTAATTATGTATTATTTTTTGATGTCGATGCAAAAATGGTTTCTATCTTTTTTCATGGTAAGCTTTTCGTAAACTTTTATTAGCCGTAAATTGATCCATTTATTTCCGATGTCTTTCAGAGTCATGTGACTGTCCTCAATCCTATAAACATCTCACCGTGAAAACTTAGGTGAAGTGCGCTGAAGTGTGAACTTGTCCTTGTAATGAGCAGACAATAGTGTAAATCCCGAATAGTGTAAAGCTCTCTCCACCAAGTTTTCAAGGTGAGATTTTTACAAAGTCAAATAATTTATTTCAAATAGGCACGTAAAAGGCAGATTTTATTTTCAATTGAAATTGATCCGAAGGCAATGTCAACCGTTTATTCATCATAAGCCATTAGCAGAGTTAATGGGTTCACACATTATGGGGTTTATTTATAAACGCTGCTTAAAGATATGTTATGATAAGCGACTGTTGACTGTTGTGTGTTTTGACGTTTGAACGTCACTTAACTTTAAGCAACGTTTATGAATAAACCCCTTTAAGACGAGACGAGCTAAGGAAAAGGGAAGCGTATAACACTGGTAAAAAAGCACAGGGTCAGATTTAGGGCAGGGCAACAGGGGCTCCAGGCCTGGGCCTCCACAATTTGATAGTTTTTAGATAAGAAAATACACCCTTTGTGTCCATCAAAGAAAAAGAAGTTCACATTCACAAGGTACGGTGGCCAGCAAATCGAGTTACACGAAACTGTCAAATTTCCAAACAATTTTAAGCTTTAAAATGTTTTAGATTAAGTTCAAAATCGAACGAGAGAATTTGAAAGTTTGTGGTAACTTGATGTGCAGCATGCACATTTAATCTTTTCCAAAAAAAAAAAAAAAACTATGTCTCTCTCTCTCCTTTTCTTTGAAAATTTCTCCTCCTTTCTCTTTTCTCCTCTCTTTTTCTTGAAAAGGTTGAGATAAAAAAAAAAAAAATCTCTAAACCTGATTGCTACAAGTATCTTTTGGCACTCGAATGATATTGACAGAGTGGCGTTGGCGATACTAAACATTAAACATTTGTAACTACATTAGTTGTTTTGTGAAATTATTGATAAAGTAAGATAGCGGCTTTGGCGGCGATCGTTCCGATTTTCGCCAAGCGCGCATTTTGGCCAAGCCAAAAAGCACGATGAATCAAAATAAATCTATCATAGCGTTGGCAACCACTGTACGGACCATAGACAATAGTAATGTACGGATATTCTCGACATAATATACATATAGTGCGACATGGATTTAAATAAACGTGGCGAAATAAAATACTAACAAAAAAAGAATGAAAGTTTTTTATGAATTTGGAATCTTCTCTTGTGGTTCTCTTGTTCGGCAGCGCATTTTGATTAGATCCATTCCTGGAATAAAAGTAGATCGATATTTCGAGAAGGATCTGGAGTGAGTTGCCACTAAGAAATATATGTTACAGAATATTATCTTTTACTTCACAAAATTACTACATTGACATTTGATTTGACAATTTGACATTCATTCATTTCTCTTTCATTCAGTGTTGCCAACCCGTACGATAATTTTGGGGGCGTATGATAATTTGGGCAATGGTACGATGTACGATAGTGAATGTCAAACGTGCGATCATTTTGAGTATTGAAGACAAAAAAAGTTCCATTAACAAAACGTATTTGTCAGACAAATTAAAAACTCTAATAAAAAATCAACAAAATGTCAATGTATGTCAACAAGTAAATTTATGTCACAGTAAGTGTTTCTCTCTCTCTTTCCCTCTCATTTCTTTCACTTGCGTTTTGTCCGAAACTCCGCGTTTTATCCTGTATTCCTGTGGTTATATGAAATGCCTTTCTATTTGCTTCTATTTAGGAAACAAAAAAACAAAAAACAACTAGACTGACAAAACATTTTTACGGTTTGTGCTGCTAGCGCTACTAGTGGTGAAACTTGGCATAAACTTCCACTTCTTTTAGTCTACATAGTTTAGAATTCGTTGCCGTTTGTTATCTTTTTTTTTTTTAGGGTTGGTTTTTTTAATCGACAGATATTTTTTATTCGTGAAATAAAATTGATGTCTGACAGTTTTTATAAGGAAGAACTGTAAAAAATACCTCCGCTAAAATTATCTGGCGTTGGAAGATTCAGACCAATTTTTTTTCGTTTTTGGGTTTTGTCTTTTGTACGATAATTTTGCTCACAAAACGATAATTTCGGCGTCGCAACTCGATAATTTGAACTTTTGGAGTTGGCAACACTGCTTTCATTCGTTCACTGATCTTTTGGTTGACATCAATATGGTCTGTGGTTGACATCCATGGCGTCGATTTTGCGAAATAATCTTTTTGTTTGTGAATCATTAGCAGAATTGTGAACTTAGTTAAAATTACGGACATGATAATTACTATTTGGCGTTTATTTTAATAAACTGTTGTTAGTTTCTCTTGGTTATATTCTGTGATTCTTCATTCTAGTCTCTTATTGTGTTAGCGTTGCCTTTTAACCGCTAAAGAAGGATCCGTTACCTACTCAAGAAAAACTATTGTATAAAAACTTGTTGTTGTTACTTTGATATTTCTTTTACGTCAAGGCTTGTGTACTTTCGTTGTTACACGTTAGCAGCAATAGCTATTGGTGATCAAGGTATACTTAAAAAAAAAAATGTTGTCTTTTATCCGAAATCAGTTTTCCTAGCTCGTTGTTTCGTTGTACTATTGGTTAGAAGCTGATCTGTCTTTGTTATGAAGAGTGTATCCTGTACTGTAATGATGACACTGATCGATGGTTCCTAAAATAGTGATTGGAAATTGTATACTTTGTTGTGGAACTATGGTCAAGGGAAAGAGGCATCTTGTTGCAAAATATCTTTAGTTTAAATTGTGCTGTTGCTTTGAAAACTAGTTCAAGTTTAGATTTCTTCAAATCTTGACTGTATTATACCAACCTAGTATTGCTATTGAGGTTTTTCCTTGCACATGTTGACTAGGTGCCTTGGTGGTTATCTTACAAGCTTCATGTTATTAGTCTTGTGTTGTTTCTTTTCTGAAACTATAGATAGATAGAAGATAGAATACTCTTTATTATGTACACCATAAAAACTACACTACACACACACACACACTATACACACTATACTAAACTATACTACACTATATTGCCAACGACCCACTAACCTGCCGTTGCAAAAGGGTAGCAATGGAGGCGTACCTCTCATCCCATTCCTTCATTGATTTTCGTACCCAACACGCATATTTCTCCAGGGGGTCATACAAACTTTGATATTTTTTTTATTCTTCAAGTGAAAACATAAAATTACTTTTGTTGGACTAAAATATTTGATGAAACTCAATACATCTAACTTATTATGGGGTCCCGAGACTGTCATAATTGCTTGACAAGCCATGGATTTTTCATGCTTGTCAAGCAATTTTGACAGTTTAGAATGAAGCTTTATGTGCTTGACAAGAAAACTACATGCTCGATAATGCTTGATGAACAATTTAATTTTTACAATGCTTGTCAAGCAACACATTCAGTGTGCTATGGAACATCATGGCGCTTCAAATAAAATTGAGTGTAGATGCTTGCCAAGCAATTGTGACCATCTGGGGTCCCCATTTGTCTGTTCAGAACTTAACTCATGGCATTGTATACTAAAACAAATTTGTGGTCTTTGGAATTCCTTCTGGTGTTCATCTTTGTCTCTGGGATTGCAATACCTCTGATAATTACAGATGTCTATAAGCGTTACTCACCACTTACCATCAAATGGGACTGCTTTACTTGAATGGCATCCACTAACATACTATACATTAAACAGTTCTAGATAATAGTGCCAGCGTTGAAAAGTATTTCAAGACCTCCGAGCTTGCAACAAGTTTAGTGTCCATATTATTGGGTCCGCCCCTAAGACTACCCACTGACCGTTTGTTGGGTTATGGAGGTCAGATAGACAGTTGCTCCATGTCAAATACTGGTATTCAGCTGCATCTGGTTTGACTGGAAGCTGACCGCAACATAGTTGGGAAAAGGCTAGGCAGATGATGATTGTTGGTTGCAATGAAAGCCAAAATATTGTGCAAGAGACTGACTGTATAATAATTTCGTTAGCAGTGGAAATAAAAGAGGTTTAAAAACGACTGGAATATAATTCACTGAAATAATACAAAATTCATTAATTATAATCTGCATTTTTAATTAAAATTTTATTTTATTTTTTTGCATCCACAATTTTGGCTAGTGAGAGCGGGACAAGTAAATGTGAACATGTCCTTAGGCTTGTCTGCGATGGTACCTTGTCAGTGAATAGTCAGGTGATTATTGTGGACACTGGTGGTTGTCAACTTTTCAACTTTATTGCTTAGGCCATAAGGATTTACAGTGGTCCACCGCCATTTGTACATGGAGTTCCTTGACACAAACCTAAAATATATTTTTTTAAGTTGTAGCTGCAAGCACAACTAGGGTTGTAGTGTTGGTCTCCAGGTTGGGTAGTCGAAATGGGTTTCAGTAACAGCTCAGAGTTGGGATAAGTGAACGATTGAACTTTTCAGTTCTTACGTAAACAGCATAACAAACTGCTGTATTTCTCGAAGAAAAAGATGGAGGTGTACAGTACACTCCCACTATCCTCTCTTAATCTCATTAAAAAAAAAGCACTTATTTCAAATTAACTATTACGGATTTGCTCATCCAGATTTTTTTTTAATATTTCTAGAATAGAATAGAAAATATTTGTTTAAATAGAATGTAGGTATTGAGTTTTTTAAATGATGTTTCGTTCCAGGTACCTACATTTTCCTTTTATCTATTTACTAAATACAATATCTAGTTTTACAGGTTTCGGTATACAATTTCTGTTTACATTCGTATAAATCTAAAGACATACACAACACACCACATAATTATGACATCCCAAACCCATGGAACTTTGAAACCACAACGTTTTTAAGTTTGATCCAGATTTATGTTGTTACGATCTCAGATAACGATTTATATCCAGATCTGATTTGACTTTACCAAAAACTCTCCACTTGGTAGCATTCTTGTTAGTGAAATCTGTGGTTTGGGTTATTTGATGTACGACGCTAGGGTACCAGCTTGTTATGTAAAAAAAACTTATTAATTAACTTAATAATAACCAATATCGAATAAAAATGTTATCTATAAAATCCGGATAAAAATGTGACAACCCTAACAAAAATAGTTAAACTAGAAAAACTTCTAAGTTCCATGGATTTGGGATGTCATCATTATGTGGAATGTTGGGGAAGTAAACAGAATTATTTCAGTATGAATAACTTTTTCCAATTTGGCGGAATTTTCGAGAAAATAAAATAAAAACCAAAAAACTTATAACTCTGGATCTAACAAAGTTACGAGGTTCATTTGTGCTCTAAAATACTCAGCATAAGAGACGCCATCAATGTTACTAGCATCATTATTTCGTATCATGCTTAGTTTAAGCGTAGTTATTTTTTTTCAGAATATCGAGCTGGAAAATGGTCGATTATCAAAAAAATATTACTTAAAAATGAGACATGTTAGCTAAGTGGGGATACGAAATCTAGCATTTAAATGATTATTTCTATCAGCTTTTTTTAAATAAAAATGTAATGTCCGAAAAATGGGCTTCATTAAAACACTGTGCGCCAGGGATTGCGGGCTCTATATTATATTGTAGAACTAGATTTTAGGGATACTAAAAAGATTTAAAAATAGATACTTAAATATCATATGAAAATAAACATAATAAGAAACTAAAACACAAAACAATTACTGTTAAAAATTATTAGGAACTTCAGACTGCTTGAGAAAAATCAACTATTTTTTGGCATCATACCTGTCTTCTTTTTTACTCGGTCATATCCACCGCTCGGTCTTCATCACTTTTACAACAATCGGGATGTTGAAGAACCTGATTTTGAGGACAAATCCACTTGTTACAGGTGGGGACATTGTTTTCTGGTGAACTTGTGCGCTCTGACTCATCTGTATCATCAGTACTCCATTCTTCCAACCATCTCGAAATATGTGTATCAACCAAAAAAAAAAAAGCCGGGAGCGGTTTTTTAGACACCTAGTCAAAGGGAAAAGAGTGGCGAGACGAACTAGTGTTGACACATTCGCGTTCTAGTTCATTTCGTAGCAAACGGCCTATCAAGCAACATAACAAAATGGACTGGACAAGAATAAAGTTATGATGTTTTTGGAGCTTTACCAAAGTCAGACAGTCATTTGGAATCCGAAGACATCATAAGGATAAGCAGAAATACAATGCTTGCCAGACCAAGCATTCTATTTCTGATGATATCGGAAGTAACGGACTCCCTAGTGAGCGATTTTAAAATGAAGAAAAATTCTTTGATGTCTACTTTTTTTACGCGTCAACGCAAGAAGCTGGCATCATTAAAATCCTTTGCAGGAGAGGACGACATTTACCAATCAATATGGTTTGCATACAGTTTAAATGCAATGCAAAAGCCGCTAGAATGACGTCGTCAAGCTGAAGTAGAAATTAATAGACGCGAATGTGTAAACGGTCACTCGTGTAGCCTTAAGCCGCACGAATATCTCGCCAAACAATCCGTTGAATGGCGAGGTGAATCACGAGCACGCATGTGTAATTGCGGTATCACAAGTGCGGTCACGTAGGTTGCCGCAAGGACACTAATAGTGATCACCAGTGGTGATCAGTGTCCTTGCGACACCAGTCCGTATTACCTATTACCTAAGTGGTAATTCACCACTAGGTAATAGGTAATACGGGCTGGTATCCGCAACTACACGTCAATGCGCGTATTTTGTGTATATCGTCATCATCATTTCAGCCGAAAGACGTCCACTGCTGGAAATAAGCCTCCCCCAATTGAGGGTGTTTGCCATAATCGCCACGCTTGGCAGGCGGTTTGGCGCAGTATGGTGTTAAAAATGCATAGAGAACGCTGCTGGCATTCTCTAGTAAGTTTGTGTACAGATGGGAATATTTATATTCAATTCGATTTATTATTCGATCCAGCCCAGCTGGCTTTGGTTCTGGTGGGTAGATCGAATAATCGATATTCCCACCATGATCACCCGTTATGATCACCACTAATCACTAGTTAGTAATAGAGGAATACTATGAGTGTGTGCGTTAGGTACAACGCACAATACACGCATGCGTGGTCTACAATGTAGAACGCGCGACTAATGGAGTGTTAAGGATCAATAACTATGTGTCGGACCAACACGGCGTTGGCCTCTAACTCTATGGGCCGTTATTTCCTACTTATTTCTTACTTGTTGCTTGGCGCCTCCTTTACCTGCAAAAGGTTAAACCTCTTCATACAATCAATTACATCCAGGCATCCTGCCTATTTTTAATATTACCGAAAACGAAACGATTGATCATGACTAACGCTACAAGAAATCTTTGACAACCAAATTGTTCATGTTTGGGACATCCATTGTCATCACTAATGTCGGCTCCACATATCCATCTCACAAGCGAAACACAATTTATTTTTGTCTTAGTTTTCTTATACTCTCCTGTAGAATAGCACATTCAGTTATTCTTATGTCCTGGTAGAAGTCGTTATGATGCATCTTGTCGCATCGCGTGAAGTTTATCTTTAACATTACTTCTGTCATTACAGTCTACTTTGCATGTTATGTAGTAAAAAGTAATTTCGAATTTTGCCCTATTTCGCTTTGCTTGAAAACTACACCAAGACGTCCTCCGCACAGAAGTCAGATATTGATTGAAGACTTGGGACTAGTGATGGGTTGAGAGAATGTTCTCTCACGGAGAATGTGCTCCGATCGAGAATATTCTACAATATTCTTTTCGACGGAGAAATTACGAGAATTTAAAATTGGAAGTAAATTTTCTTCCAACCAATCAATCAATCTCAATTTTAATTCAACATTTTGATTTCCAGGTCTAAAATCAACTTTTGTTATTATCTAATTATTTTATACTTTACTCGAAAAAAGGTTACTCTGTGAGGTTTCAGTGGAAAATGCTAACATTTCTTTATTTAAGTAATATCAGTTGAAGATATCGAAAAAATAAACCGGCCAAGTGCGTTTCGGCGGACCACGCACAATGAAGGGTTCCGTAGTTAGGATGAATTTATCCCACGAACAAACTTAACATGTTGCAAATAAATAAATATCATCCTAAATTTACGTGTAGGGCAGGTACCCTTATAAAATATATTTCAAGATTGTATAGATAGAACAAACCCGAAATTTAAGAGAATTTATGATAATTTTCTCGGAAATATGCTCGCTCAGGAGAATTTACTAAGAATTTTAGTTGTAGAGTAGATTATTTTGACGTCAACTTCGTAAACGTTTTCTGCACTCAAAACTATTACTCTTAAAATAGATTTATACAATAGTCATCAAATTTTTATATTCTCGTAAATTCCCTTTCAAAAGAATGTTCTCGAGAACTTAACAGCAAAGCTCTCGTAAATGAGAAAAATATATTAGTTTTATACTTTAATAAATTTAATCAAACTTCGTTACCGAATTGAGACAATTCGTGTGCTTATATCGAAAACGAAACAATTAACGTCATTACCCTAATTGCGTAACACTAATAATCCGAAGGATTTTGAAGGAAATAATCTATTGCTTCATTGAAGCAATAGATTATTTCCTTCAAAATCCTTACGAGAATATAAAAAATTGATGACTATTGTATAAATCTATTTTACTTATATTTACTTATATTATTTATTTTACTTTGTCGAGCAGAACATTTTGTTTAACATAAGTTAAACAAAATGTTCTGCTCGACAAAGTAACAAGCGCAATGAATGATGAATTGTCAAAATGAAAGGCATTGCCATTGTAAGTGATTTACGCAATTACCCTGCAGTTAATCTAGCCTGAAAGACCATGTGGCAAACTCAAATCATTTATTTTAATTAAACCATTTACAGGCACTTTTGAATTGTCAAGGAGTCGGTCAGTAGTAAAAAAAACTACATGCCCATTCCAAAGCGTAGTAGGTACCTATGGAGAAGAACGGGCAAGAAACTCCATGGACACTCTTATAAATTAATTTGTAACAAAAATATTAGTTACATCTATAATGTTGAATTTATAACTAAACGTGAGAACGATGGAAAAGAATAAAATAATAAAAGCGTCCAGAGTAGGTACAACAAAATAAAAAAGAATCATTTCAAAAATAAAATAATTAAAATAAGCCGTGGTAGCTAAGAGATGACCAGTCCCAACTGACAGCGCCCGTTCACGAACATGACGCATGGATTAGCAGTAGCATCATTCAGCTCAACCATATTGAAGGGAACGTAATAAGGCTCTTCTTCAGTGCAACGTTCCTATGACCATTCTTTGCAATCTACCCAGACCTCATTCGACTTGCCTTGGCATTCAAAAAAAGAAAAAAAAAAAAAAACAACACGTGTAATAGCTGACAAAATTATCAAATAGGACGTTGTAGTTGTGACATCTTTTTTAGTATTCGTTTTTTATGGGAACTGAGCCGTTATCGACTAATAGGCTAGTGTTGGGTTTCAAATTAAGCTTTGCAAATAAAGCAAAACTATGCATTCAAAGACATAATTCGTCAAAAATATATCAACTCTGTCAGGATCATACCGACAAATGTACAACATTGCTTTATTTACAACAACAAAGTTTTTAGACAAATCATAGGCTGGTTAAACCCAGTAAATTAACAGAAATTATAAAATCAAGGTGGCAAGACATTACCTTTGGTTTTGTTCACGATACGTCAGTAGTGATTTTATGAAAAATTTAAGGCTTCGCATCTGTACATAATCGTGTCAGTTCTGAAATAAACGCCCAAATATATTTTGGGCATTGTGGCGGTTAAACAATAAAAAATCTGGAGTATGAAGTAAGTACAAAAATTTATATTTCGTAAAAACATTATGCAAGAGTTTGGATATCATTAAAATGGTTTAACTACACATTTTTGTCCCAGCTATCAACAACGATCGTCATACCCATCTCAAGCTCAAATTGAGGCACTGATGCACTTTTTAGAAGAAAATCCCCGCCTTGCAACGGGTGTTCCTACAGTGGCCAGTGCCCGAGATCGAACTAGGAAACTGTGGGAGAAACAATCCCTCCACTTAAACAGTTTAGGAGGGAGCATTAAATCTTGGAGACAATGGAGAAAGGTTAGGTTTTCTCTATTAGTAATAAAAATAGTCAACATGTAACCGAACCGCGTGCCATAAAGTGATAACGAATAAAAAACCCGTCTATGGTATATTGCAGTATTGGGCTGACAAGAAGAATGCTGTAAAAAAGAAAGCAGCTCAGCGTTTCGCGGAACGAGTAAAAAACGGCGACGAAACGGAGGAGATGGTACAACTCACCGATACTGAGGAACGAATTCTGGGTTTGATGGGTGGTGACGGTTTTGACACCGATGATATGCATTTAAGATATAATGGACTGCAAGTACGTAATTGTTTATATCTTTATTTGTAAAAAAGTATGGGTCGTGAATCTATCGACTTATAGTAAATCATACATGCATGGCAGGCAGGCATGAGTCGTGAGCACGAACTGACACCTGCGCAGTAGTAAATTTTTAGGTCTCTTTGGCGAAATGAAGAAGCAGGGGGCGCCGAGCTGCATGCGATTGGTTCGTCAGTTGATACTCGTCGTCTATTGGACTCTCGCGTGTCATTTTTATTTAGCCGAAAGTGTACATTCGCAAGCTTGCCCTCACTACTGCCCATCTGTGCTCACGACTCGTTCCGGTTATTATACCATGAATCGTTTTGATTTCAGACTGTACCACCAAGTCCACCAACAGATATGTCACTGACTAGCCCCACTGTAGACATCCAAGAGGCGAATGAACTACGAGTGAGTGCATTATACTTTAAACATCGAACATAAAATATGGATTTTAATTAAATTATTTTTTAGGAACCTTCCGCATTCAAAAACATGGAAGTGCAGGCAGCTAGTCTGCTGTCAATATCGTTGGTAATACTGTTCAGAATAATAATATTGATTGTCTCCTACAAATATGAGTGTAATCACATAAGCAATTATTTCAGATCGAACAAGCAGACGCACCATCACCGTTGTCTGCGACTACGAGCTCGTTTTTTAACTCAAACCCACAGGCCTGTAATCAAACGGCCTCACGGGAATCTTCGCCCGTTCTAAACACACCACGCCTACTCCGCAATACAAGTACGTAATCAATCTGAAACAAATACAGGGTGTTAAAGAAATTGCGTGCCATAGTTTCAGCGTGAGTTCAGTAACGATAAAGGAACACGTAAAAAATTAAAAATAAATACCTTTAAAAAAAGTTAAAAAAAAACCGAAAATTATCATGAGATGAACCTAATGTAGAACCTACTAATTAAATAGCAATCGTTTAGAATTGATTAAAAAATTGCATAAAATATTTATTTTTATTTTGTTTAAATGCTAATTAATAATTTCCTATAGTTACCTACCTACTATTGAATGCAATGACATACCTACGTCTGAACACTTTGTAAATTACAATTCCAAATATTTCTTCTTCCTACTTTAGCGTGTTTATCTCCTTCAAAATTTATACAAATTTATATTAACAACCTGTATATTATGTACAATTGATTTATTTATTCATATCTATGAGTTTCAATTTTGCGATCTTTAACAGTACAATACAATGGTATTCTTAATTGAACACGGAAAATAAAAACTGAATTTTATAATTAGGCCGTCTAAACGCTCAAGGCGATTTCTGGTAGACCTTTGGATGATCAGAAAAAACTCAGGAAGAGACAATTTTAATATAGATAAAAAATAACTAAAATCCTTCTTTTGATAATTATTATTGTTATAGATCCACGTCGCACACGACGTATGACGCAGACGGCTGCGAAGTTACCGCCTTCCCAGCGGCAGTCCCAATTCATCAGTCTAGCAGAGCGCTTTTTGAGGGTGGAAGAAAACCGATTACAAATGGATCGTAGGTATGCGACCATAATAGAAAATCTACTCGAGCGAGACAAGGAAAGGGATCGTACTGTTGCTCAGGCTTTGAGTTCTCTTGGAGATAGCTTGAAATTAATAGCCGAAGCTTTAAAGAAATAGATGTTTTACATACAAACTAAAATCTTTTATTTCAAAGAGATCCCTTCGACCCTAAATATTTAGTATCTGACAAAACATGTCATGCGGTAGCCATATTTGTTAACGTTCAAATCGTGTTGTATCATACAATTCTTGGCGGCAGTTCGCGGTGGTTTCTTTGTCGCATTCAGAACTCAGACTCACTCCGAAAATATATTGACGAATAAATAACACAAATTCATAAATTATCCCTGAAACGCCGGCCCGTAAATAATTTTTAAAACCCCATTTATTTAGTTTATCCTTCATGTATTGTTTTCGTTTACCTGCCTTAGATCCTTTATATGCTATCATCATTTCGTCTATGCTATATTTTGTCTCTTTTTTTGTTGTTTTAAACAATTTTGCTTTATTTTGCTCTACAACTGGACGTACTTTAAGGTATTTGTCTCCGTTATCCATGTTATTGTCGACAAAATGTAAATATCGTCGTACTTGCTAGTATCTTTTCAACGACATTATATCACCAACTTTGTCATACCTAAATTTATCCGACCAATAATCGAGGTATGAAGGCATTACAATAATACCCATGATAATGTGAATCGCCTGACACTCGGACTGAGTATAAAGTCTGTTCTATGTACAGATGCCAGCAACATCAAGCTACTACAATCTGTCAAATTTCTTTAATAGATTTTCAACTTTATTACTACAAAATAAGGTTCAAGGTTGATTGCGAAAATTTGATAGTTTCGAGTAGCTTGACCTGCTGGCGTCTGTACAATATCAGTTATGATATTTTGAGAAAAACAAAAGAAAAAAGTAACTCAAAGGTGAGTCAACATCTTTTGGCAAATCAATATAATCTCCATCTTCATCCTTTTCTACTGTCGCTCTGTGACGGAATTGTGCTACTTTCCATTAATAAGCCAGCTGATTTTTTTTACCCTTCTTCGCTCTCTTTGCTGGTAGTTTAGGTGGTTGTTTCCTGGACCTTGTGTTTTGTGATGCAAGTGGAGAAGAAGAAGCTACAGGTGCTATATGCGTTGATGGCAGTGAGGGAATAGCAGATAGGGATGGAACATTCTCATAAATTTCGCGCAAGATAGAATCTGATATAACATCAATATTACCAGTGTTTGATTCTTCGTCTTCAGATGTACCGATTGTTAGGTTTGCAAGGGAAGATGTTATTGATGGTACAGAAGAAAGCGGGGAAGAAGCATAAGCACGCGGGTCCCCATGCATTTCTGTTTCAGAATCAGAATTTTCACTAGCATCGGAAGGTGCATGTTCAGACACTAGCTGTGCTTAAATACTTCCAGCATTCATTTTCAACCACGCTGTCTATATCACTGGGTGTACTGCTGTGCTTCTCACCCAAATTCATCAAAAAATTTGATGTTGTAGGCTCGGAACTCGGTCCAGGTGTCTCCTTGTTGGGTCATCAACATCCTCCTCGTTCAAAATGTTTTTTAAAAATTTTGTCAAAACATTCTACCTTATTGGTGTCTTGATTTTCCATGTAAATGTCGATTTCTTTAATTGATTGAAACCTGAAATCCAATAAAATAGCCGCCACAATAGTGTCTGTAACAGGAAAGCGATGGTCCAGACGTTGCAACATGTTATTTTTTAGTCTAGTGACAATGACAGGTTCATAGTCGTTACATTCTTCCAGCAACCTTCTAATTTCTGATTTAAAAACCAATGCTAAATTAATCGTGGTTTGTGATTCAGAACTTAAGAGAATCATGGCGAGATCCTTACATTGATTTGTACAAAAAAAATATGTTTATAGGGTTCAAAATATTTTTCAATGTTGAGAGTACATTACCAAGAGTAGATAGATATACATATCTGTTGAGGGTTGGAATGATAATGTCTCAACTTCTTGAATAATAGTTATAATAATAGTGAAAACGGCACTCTAACAATGGTTGACAGGACAAGCGGCTGACGCTAATAGTTGAAGCCGCGCGTCTGACGCGCCGGCTGTCGTCCTCTCGGTGCCTCGTTTGTCTTGTTCGGTGGTTTCCTTTGTAGTGGGCCCCTGAAGTTTAAATTCCGGTTCCTTGGCGTGCCTCTGAAGTTCGAACTACTTTTGCTAGTAGACGGTATAGGATTAGTTTTTTGCAGAGATTCTCCTGTTTTTGGACAAACTTAGAGGCTTAGTTTCTCGGCCAAATCTTCTTCAAACAAGTACTTGTCACGGTTTGTGTTCGCAAGAGCATCGCGTAAACTGGTATTAATAGAACTCATAATTATGCTACGTCTGGTTCTACTTTCAATACAGTGGCTGTCGCATAGAATGCGGCAAGCATCACTAAGAGGCTGCAGAAGTGTTTGCTTGGAGGTTTCATTTCGTATAATCATTTCAGTAAGCTGAGATAACGCGGCTAACGCAACGCCAATTTTATTTTGCTTTTGTAACAAACTGGCGTCTCTCCTGGATAGAATATCTGGGGTAGCTGCTTTAGCTTCAGGATTTAATAACGGAGCTACAAGAAAGTTACAGTTAGCTGCTATAAGATACTTTTTGAGAAGTGGTTCTTTTTGTTCTCGAGGTAAGCCTTTAACCAAGATATCTTGCCAGCGGGATGCGATATCTTTATGAATATTTTTACCCAGCGCAGTATCTGGCTGTGGTGGTTCCCCTAAGATCTGAAGTATATCTTCTTCTAGCTGGGTATCTGATCCATGTTTGTCAAACGTGCAAGAGCACGTTTGACAAACATGGATCAGGAGCAGAGGACGAGCCTGGCTCCGGAATTACAGCTTCTGCATTGGTATGTTCCAAACTAGTAGATTCATACAGTGAGGTTTGTGGAATAGGAGAAATCAGACCAAGCATATCTAAGGATTCATTCCTGTGGTTGAGTGGCGAAGCTCCAAGATTGGTTGGTGAATGTCTTGGTGACAACACGGGCAAAACTTGCTCATCAATTTCAGAATCTGTGTGACAAACATAAAATCTTTGTCATTTCAAAACTTGACACACGTAACCGTCAACAACGGTAAGGGATCCAAGCAATAACCGCCAACGACGACATTATACTATAAAAAATTAACCGCCAACGACGGTAATTAGTTCAAATATTAACCGCCAACGACAGTTATTAGTTCAAATATTAACCGCCAACGACGGTTATTATATAGTCAAATATTAACAGGTTGACTGCCACTTGCAAAAATTGAAGGTCACCGGGAGGCCAAATATATTTTTTTGTTTGATCGACTTTAAAGTGATTATATAAGATTGTAATTATACTTAATTATCTATATAATATTTTACAGTATTTTAAATGAGGAGGGCAACTACACCGCACCGGTGCGTGCTAGGCACTGGGAATGAAATTTTCATTCTCAGTGCCAAAGAACGCACGGGTGCGGGTTATGAATTTATTACGTTTTTATGGTTAATTAGGAATAATACGCTTTTATTTATTTAAATGTGGTTTATATTAGATACTTCTTGCATTTTTGTAATGAAATAAACTGCAAAATCAACATTAATTTAGAGAAAAGTAAAACAAATAAATATTTTCTAATTGAACTTTACTTAGAAACGGCATTACACTTTGGCATCAATGTGAATAAAATATCTTATAAAACAAAAACAATCAGAGAAAAACGCAGAAATTATCAATCAACAATGTCATATTTAAAAAAGTTATAAAACCATGAATTATAACATTTACAGAGGAAGTTCTGAGTGGTAATTTTCAAAACATTCCACACAAAGTCCAGGTTTGTCAGGACAGGTGTCACAATACCAAGGAGAGTCAGTACGCTTTTTATTCTTGGTGCACTGACGGCATGTCTTTCGTTTGAGACGCCCATTTGAAGTAGTTTCAGTGGCTTTCTTTATTTTATGAGTTTGGGTATTTGAAGGTCTATTTCCTGGTACATTTTCGGGCAGCAGAGCATTTATGACATTCATGCGATAATCATAGAGAGACATTTTACGTTGCCCTGAATATTTATTGTACATCTTCATTGAATTCAAGAAAAGTAATTGGAATGTGGAAGTAATTTGATTCGTAAAAGTTCGTAAAAAGTGCAATTTATGTGGTAATTTTTAAAACAACTTACCCGTAACACCAAGTGCTATCTAACTTTTAGTTGTAATCTGTGTTAAGTAAAACAATTCGGCAACAATTATCAATCAAACGCACTACAATAACTTGTGAATAAAAAACTACCGCCAGTGTTTTGTTGTGAACGTGTGTAGTGTCGTAACGCGTAAGCGCCCGCTAATCCACGGCACTTACGACCTTTTTCTCGCGAGGTTTTGCCTCAGCGTAGACTGTTAAATGCGTCGGGCCTTTATTAGTGTGCTAATAATTACCGCTACGCATTTATTACTGGAGCAGATTTCGAACTGGGGTTTACTTGTGTTATTGGTCATCCGCTGGTATAGCTACCACGCATGCACTAGCATAATGAGTGACAGTGTGCGTTATGGCACGTCACATCTTGCAACCAACGGGCTATGAAAGCGACTTTAATTGGAGCGACATAATAATATTCAGTTAAATATTATGGAACGATTTTTAACTCGTTCGAACTCAATCGGCAAACGTCCCCTGGAAGGACCTGTCGATATAAGTGAATGGAAAATACCCAAGCATTACGCGAGACCATCTGAGCAACAACCCTCAAAAACTACATTCAACACTACGAACCGCTTCAGCAGTCTATCTACAGATAAAAACCCTCTGGAACCATTAGCCGCACGTTACCGAGATGCCTGTTCTGCAAAGAAAAACCCTAGCCGTATTCCTCCCATCTTGATAGTTTTAAAAGATGAATGGACTCATGACTGCATAAAAACTCTTGTGTCAAGATTCACCAAAAGTTTTCATCTATCTTACAAAGGAAATAACAGAATTGCTGTTGCCTGTTACTCAGCCGAAGGTCATGAGGCTCTCAAAAGTGGACTCCGCTCCGAAAATATTGGATTCCACACATTTTCTCGCAAGGATGAGAGAACTTCTAAAGCTGTGATCTTCGGTCTGCCCGATTATGCAGAAGAAAATCTAAAGGATGAACTTGGATCACTCGGTTTCAGCAATGTTATTGTTCGTAAACTCAAGGTCTCTAAGGACAAAAAAGCTCTGTGCCCCCCCTTTCTGGTGCAACTTTCCCCAGGCACTGATATCTCACGTTTCCGACAAATTAAATACCTTAGCAACTGTTCTGTTCAAGTGCGAAAGTATCAAGCTAACAATCTTTATGGTACCCAATGCTATAGATGTCAAGGTTTTGGGCATTCTTCCAAAAATTGTAATCTTACACCTCGCTGTGTGAAATGCACAGAATCTCACCTCACAACGGACTGTCCGAAAAAAGACCGGACAACCCCAGCCCAGTGCTGTAACTGCCATGAGGACCACCCAGCAAACTACCGGCAATGCAAAGACCGCCAAAAGTATTTGGAGCAAGTTCGGGTTAGGCAATCACAAACCAAAGCAGTTAGTGGTATTGTCAAATCTACCAGTACAAACAAGATCGACGGACGTGCCTGGAACGAGGTCACTTCTGGGGCTACTACTGCGGCCACTATTCTCCCGCCCACCAATAGTACTCAAGATCAAACTACCACAGACATGCTAGCAATTTTAATGACTATCAAATCGATAAAAAGTCAATTTATAGCATGCGATAATATCATGGATAAAGTGATTTTAATTCTTACTCATCTCGGAAAATATGTCTAATGCAAACCTCTTGCGTGTTATTTATTGGAATGCTGATGGCATTCGTACAAAAATAGATGAACTCTTGGATTTGGTAAGTGAGCGTTCAATTGACATTGTTGCCCTGTGTGAGACCAGAATTTCTACTCAAACATCTCTCGCTACTCCTGGTTTTAAGTGCTATCGCCAGGATATTTTAAGTGAAGGTAGAGGTCAGGGAGTTGCGATCCTGATTCGGTCTGATATTCCCCATTCCCTTGTTAAAATTCCTAATATGCTAAATTTAGAATGTATTGGTATAGAATTAACGATAGCTGGTAAAAAATCTGTTATAATTTCAGCATATCAATCTCCAAATTTACCGTTACTTCTTAGTGACCTTGATATCGTGTTGCACTTGAACCCGCAACTACTGTTAATGGGTGACCTTAACACTAAACACCCCTATTGGAACTGTTCTGTTGATAACCCTCACGGACGATTACTTTTCGATCACATGGTGACTAATAACTATGAAATCCTTGCCCCTACTACTCCTACATTAGTACATTACGACAGCTCCCACATACCTTCTACACCTGATGTAGTCTTAGTCAACAATATCAAAGTATCTAGTGAACTCGAGGCGCTAACCTGTTTGTCTTCTAATCATCTTCCTGTAATATTTACCATTGGTGGTGAATTTTTGCGTGTGAGCGATATCTTTTATAACTATAAAGTCGCGGACTGGGCGAAGTATAGATCCTATATAGATCAGCACATTACCTTAAGTTCAGCCACTTTTAAAGGAATATCTGAAATAGATTACGCTATTCAAAATCTAACTATGACTATCATTGAAGCTCGCATAGTAAGTGTCCCCACATTAAAGAGTGAAAGTAGAACTAAACTTCCCAGACGCATTAAATCCATCATAAAAACTAAAAACATGTGGCGTAGGCTTGCTCTTAAAGAAAAAAACCCTATGAAGAAAAAGATTATCTCTGGGAAAGTCAATTTAATTAATAAAAACATCAAAGATTTATTAATTAATCACAATAATGAGGTCTGGAATAAGAAACTATCCAAAGTAGATAACCCCGCCTCGGATTTATGGCGTATAGTCAAATCACTCAACTATAAACCTACTGTTATTCCTCCACTTAAGACGTCAAATGACGCTGTAACGTCATCCGTTCAGGAGCAATGCGAAGTATTAGCAGATGCTTTTCTGGAAAACGCTATGTTGACTAGAGATTGGGTTAGTGACCCAGAATCGAATGCTGCTGTAAGAGAATCGACTAAAAAACTAAACAGGTACAAAATAAATGATTTAAGATTTCCAGTAAGACCCAGAGAAATTCACAAACTTTTGAATGCCTTGAAAACTCGCAAGGCTCCAGGTATGGACGAGATAGACAACTCGTTGCTTAAAAATTTGTCACAAAAATGTGTAGTCCTCCTCACCAAATTGTTTAATGGCTGTTTTCAACTGGGCTACTTTCCTTCCTCTTGGAAACTAGCTAAAGTTATTGCTATTAGGAAACCTGGTAAAGATGAAACAATTCCTTCTAGTTATCGTCCCATAAGCCTCCTCCCAAGCTTGGCTAAACTTTTTGAGTCCCTGATTTTGAGCCGCCTCTCCAAACTAACTGAGCATCTCCTTATCCCGGAACAATTCGGATTCCGCAAATCCCACTCCACAGTTCAACAGCTAGCTAGAGTTACCGAGCACATTGTTGACAACCTCAACCATAACAAATCCACAGGTATGGTGCTGTTAGACATCGAAAAGGCTTTCGATACAGTTTGGCACGCGGGCTTAATCCACAAATTAATAATCAACCACGTCCCTTTAGCCCTTGTTAAGCTTCTCCAGTCATATTTGACTGAAAGAACCTTTTCTGTGGCTATTGGAAATCAAACATCCAAACAGAGACAACTCTTCGCCGGAGTACCACAAGGATCTATATTGGGACCGTACCTCTTTATTTTATATCTCAATGATATTCCGAAGCAAAGGCTAACGCATCTCGCTGTTTACGCTGATGACACTGCAACATACACCTCTTCTGACGACCAGGACCTAATCATTCAACGACTGCAACTTTCGCTTGATCTTCTCCTAGACTACTTCTCTAAATGGAAGCTTAAAGTGAATTCCACTAAAACGGAGATTATTATGTTCTCTAGAAAACGCTCACTTCCCTACCGCTTTGTTAAAATTGAAGGCTATGACGTTCCGTGGAAGAAATCAATTAAGTATTTGGGAACAACTTTAGATGATAAAGTTAGCTGGTTAAAAAATATAGAAGAACTTCGTTTCAAAGGAGTCAAGTCCCTTAACAGCTTAAAACCAATCCTTAATCGTAAATCTAACTTGAGCCCTCAAACTAAATTACGCATTTATGCCACACTGGTTCGTCCTTGTATGACATACGCTTCCCCTGTCTGGAGTAGTATTAGTGATACTAATTACAAAAAACTGCAGGTCGTTCAGAACAAAGCACTCAAAATAGCATTCAACACACCTCTCTACACAAACCTTATACAACTACATAATGACATCAAGTTTCCACCTCTAAAGGATTTCATTCTGAAAGTATCCCGAAAATTCTACCTCTTCAATAATCCACGTCATCGTAATTCTCTGGTCTCACTCATTGGCAAGAGTAGATTAAACCGATTACCTTATTCCAGGACTTATAATAAGTACAAACTACCTCATCACCATTTCCTGGTGGATTAACGTTAGCTCACTTACCACCTGTCCAGCATTATTGCTGTCACCTAACTCACTAATTTGTATATTCAATTATGTATAAATTCCTAAACATATATTTAACCAATTATTCTTAATACTTTTTTTTATTGTAACAATTTCATAATTTCTAAATAATTAAAAATGGGGGCTTGGGTAACTTAAACATAAAAATGTGGGTCTGCAAACCCTACATAACAGTACAGTTATAAAATATCTTTTAAATTAGTAGTCACACTAACAATCATACATGTTGTATGTTAAAAGAGGTGATTTAGCCTATTTAACATTGCTCGAATTATGTTAGTTTACATTTAGAATAAGATCTTTTTGTTCACTTGTATAAACCTTTCTGTTAATAAAGACCTTTAAAAATCAAAATCAATCAAATCAATTGGAATGTGTGGATGGCTAATTTCAGATACCAGCGTAAAGTTTTTCTTTCGCAAGGATAGTACGCTAGAAGCTGATCTTGCATGTCTACTCCTGACATGTAATCGTTATATTTCGAGATAGCTTCTGGCTTTTGAGTAACTTGGCCACGTTTATTTTGGACTGGAACCATTCTGTCTTTATACTGGGTAGTAATATACGTCACAACGCGTTTATCTTTCCACACGCCAACATGCACTCCTTCACGAAACATTGAGATATTTTCTCCTTTCTTAATATTTTTTTTCCTGATTTCCTGAGGATTTTCTTTCAAGTCTTTACGTAGAGTGCCCGTACAATAGGTGTTGTGATCAAGCAGCTTCTTCGCCAAACCAAAACTATTATAAAAGTTGTCCATGTACAATTCGTGGCCATTATTTAGTTTTCCCTGAAGCAGCTCCATGACAACTTTCTCAGCGTGACCCTTCCCAGATACGTCTGTATCTTTTCCACCTGCATAAACACGGAACTTCAATACCAATCCATCTGGTTCAGTTAGCATATATAACTTTATGCCGTATTTGTGGCGTTTATTTTTGATGAACTGCCGAAAACTCAGTCGCCCTCTCCATAGCACCATACTTTCATCCAGAGATAATTGTGCTGCAGGATAATAACATTCAGTTATTTTGTTGTTGAAGTAATCAATGACACTTCTAAACTTGAACATTGGATCCTCACTTTCTTCCTCTGAGGTAAAATGCAAACATCTCAGTATGAGGAGAAATCTGTTTCTGCTCATTTGTTTCCCAAAAATTGGAATTGAAAACAGCCTATCTTTTTTCCAGTAATCCTGTAAACGACTGAGAGGGATAGTTCCCATGTGGAACAGCAAACCAAGGAAAATTTTCAGCTCGCAGACAGTGACCTGTTTCCATCCAGAAATCCTGGCAAAATCTCTACTTCGTCTGCTTGAAACTTCCTGATTATGTCTACTTATCAACCTCTGTGCCTGTGCATTTGTCTCAGTACAAATCATCGTCAAAAAATCTTCAGTAAAAAAAAAATTAAAATAATCAATAGGATTTGCTCCTGCAATTTCACCATAAAATTCGTTTGATTTTGTAAAATAAATTTCTCTCATCTCGCCAGTTGTAGTCCATTCAGCGGTTGAGCCTACTGCAGAGGGTTGGTTCAGCTGGGCTTGACCTTGAGTGTCTGATACAGATGGTGAGTTTGGCTGCAGGTCTTGATCCTGAGCTGTAGGTGACACTAATTGACGTGCTGGAGAGCGTAATTCGATATCTAAGGGGTGCTCCTCACCTTCACTCTCTGATGCTGACTCCTCGTCACCAGGCTGATAATCGTCTTCAGAATTATCAGAAAACAATACCTCTTCTATATCACTGTCGTGCATAATAGAAAACAATTGTTTTCGCTGCCTTTTAGGCCTAGAAGGGCCTTCTTCGCAATCCATTTTACTTGATATTTATTTCTGCATAAACACTCAACCGTCAAACATACGAAAAAACCAAAAACACGTTACGAAAATTTAAAATTTCAAGCGCAGTGCCGCTTCAAACACAACGTTCTTGGCCCAGTGCCGGCGCCAAACTGAGTGTATGAATCTACTAAGGCGCGAGACCGCACCGGTGCGTGGTCGGCCTCTCGCATGGACACCCCTCCCCGCACCGGTGCGGGGGTGGCAGCGAACGTGTTAACCGCCAACGACGGTAATTATATATGTAGTTCAAATATTAACCGCCAACGACGGTAATTATACAGGGTGTTTGGTGCATCGTGTGCCAAATTGAAATGGTCGACTGAAGGAGTCATCCACTAGCCTTTCAGACCCTTTAACACCCCTCATGCTCTGTGGATTTTTTTTTATCGACTTTTTATTGTTTTCCAAAAAAAAGACCCAAATGTTACATTCAAATACAGATTTAAAAAAAAATATAAGGCGTAGACTCTGAATTTTATTTCGATGTGTATTGTTTAAGAATACTTTTAAATACAAAATTAGTGATATTAGTCACCTAGTTCTTTTTTAACCCTTCATTGCATGATTTAATATTTTCTTGTAGAAAAAATCATATGCATGTAATTATAGCCCTAGGATGTGTTAAAAATAATAAAAAAAAACAGTGAACTTTTTATGTATTTATTTTTGAAAAAAAACCATATGATGGATATTTACATCACTATGCAATTAGTATCAATGAGCTTAGTACAAAATAAAATAATGCAAATAAAAATCAGTTTTTGTGATAATTTTCAAAGCAGTTATTGTTTTTATTAAGACACAGATTGATTCCACATTTGCTGCATCTTATTACACCTTACACTGTGGGTACTTACAACGTAGTGAACCTCCAACTTGTGGCCAGTGATCAACACCATCTCTTCTTATGTCCTTTGGTGGAGCAACAACTGCTGGTCCCCTCTTCCTTTTTGCCTGTATTTCGTTCTCTAGAGAACTGGTACTGGGACGACCTCTTTTAACCTCTGTGTCAGCTCCTATTCTGCACAAAACTTGTGCCAATTCATTTCTAAAGTTGCCCATTGAAAGTATATCCTTTTTTGGTATATTTCTATTTGCTGCATTTTTTTTGTACAAGATCCAAGAATTAATCACTGTTAGATCAAGTAGATGGAAAAATATACGCAAATACCATTTTTTTGATCTTACTGGAATGTGGAACCTCCCCAAAAAACTGTCCATTAAGTCCACCCCCCCCATATGCTTATTATATTCATGAACAATTTGTGGACATGGAATTACTACCTTTTCCTTTTTCGATTTATCATATCTAGTGACACTAGACACTGGTGTTGCCCCAACATAGGTTGATAAGAGTGTCACAATCTTATTGTCTTTCCAAGTGACACAGGCCATCTCAATGCCATCATAAGTAGATGTTCTTTCTTCATAACTGCCTCTGCATACTGCCTTCTTCATAAACTCTTTCTTTTCAGGCAATTTTGAGTTAGGGATCCTATTCTGCTGGACAGTTCCAACAGAGTGAATTCCTTGTTTGGCTAGAAAATAAATTAGAGGCAGCGATGTGTAAAAATTATCAAAGTACACAATATAATTTTGATATCTTGGTACACCTCTTAGCAAACGAATTACTACATTCCCTGTAACTCCTATGTCTGGTTCTCCTTCAAGTCTCCCTGTATTTTGCTGTCCTGCATACAATTCAAATGTATGTGCAATGTGCATATCCAGATAAATCGCAAAGTACATAAAATTTGAACCCCCATTTGTGGGGTTTATTTGGCAGGTACTGTTTTAGAAAGTGTGCAACCTTTGTTGCACACATCTGCTCATCCACTGATAGCCGTTGTTCCATAGGTAGAGAAGAAAACTTTGTTTTGAGGTGCTCAATAACTGGACGAATTTTAAATAACCGGTCATGATCTGCATGGCCCACAGGTTTATGAAGATCATTGTCTTGAAAATGCAATGCAAGTTTGATTTTTTCAAATTTATTGACTGGCATTGTTGATGAAACTGGGCCATAACCATGAACAGGGTGCCAATATGCTCTGGTATTTTGAAATTTTTGCACTGACATGAACAGCAATATCCCCAAAAACTTTTTGATATCTGATGCTGTGTATATTATTCTGTTATTAGGATCTTTTTGCATGCTATATAAATTAGTTTCTGCTACTATTTTCTGTATAAAATCATCATTAAAAAAATATTTAAAACATTGGTAAGGAGTTTCTAGCTGAGATATTTCAGAATCAAAAGTTGAGCAGCCTAAGAATCTAATTTTGTCTTCATCAAAGTCCATATTCCTCTTTTTCCAAATAAGTTTTCTCTTGTCCAAGAGTGAATTTAAAATATTACCACCAGGGGATCTATTTTGAATTTCTGCTCCTTCTAGTGGTTCTTCAACCAGAGGTGGGTCTTCTTCATTAACTTGCTGATCATCTTCATTATCATTCTCATCACCTAACAGATGTAGAAGTTCATCTCTAGTATAGTGTGAATTTGGAGGGTCATCATCATCAGAATCATCAGCTTCTAGTCCGTCTTCTGACAGCCAACCGTCTTCCAGTTGTGATAGATAGTGTTCTATATCTCTCTCTTGTAAATTATTCTAAAACAACAAAAAAATCATACAAATGTAAAATTTCATGAACAAACATTTCTCCATACTTCAGGTATGAGCATACTGCATAATGATGTAAATTTACATCATACCAAATCGACATAATTATCGATATATTTTTCATGTTTTCGTTACAAATATTAGCAGATTCTAAAACATTTACCTTATTTCCACTCATTATGAATATTTTCAACAACTCCCGTAGATCAAAGCAAGCAAATAACGTAATTCTTTTGCACCGTTACAACAAAATTATTAGTCACCAGGTAACCAAACTGTGATTGTCATTTTTGACATTGACGTTTGTTTTTTTTTTACGTAGTTACGTTCCGTATCAACCAAAAATATTTCAAGAAATTGTCAGACGCAAAAATATCAACACCGCTCAGTGATTTGTGTGCTTTTTTTCCCTGTGAACCGTTTGATGGAAATTTCCATCAAGATGCAATAAAGGGTTCACTCGCAAAGGTAAAACCTAAATTAAAGCTGTACATGTTACAGCTGTTTATAAGGCTACAAAAAAAAAAAAATCTAAAACGACCGGGATCTTCCAACTCCCTCATTAATTCTCCAGTCTATCCTCTTTCTAATGATGTGCCACATGCCATAAAAGTATTTTAACAACTTTGTGAATTCGCTAGAATTGTGAATCGAGTCACCTAAGGCTAATATTCAAAATTATGATTTAAAAAAAAATCTCTTAAATTATACCTGTCAAACCTATAAATCTGCTATCTCATTCTTATGGTTAGGTAAATTCGTGTCTCATATCTGTATCTTTCGTGGGATTTACTTGAAATAAAAAAACGAAATTGCATTTTTAACATTTATTTAATCATTGTTACAAATCTTGCTCAAATTGTTGGCCTCTGTTGCGAATGCAGGCCCGACACCTGTTTCGTATTTCAACAGTTGTTGTACGAAGTCGTATTTCCTCCTTAATAGTATTGAATGCCGCTTCTATGCGTTGGACTAATACCTCAATAGTTGGAACCTCTGTGGCATATACCAACTCTTTGGCACGTCCCCAGACATAAAAGTCTAACGGAGTTAGATCTGGGGAACGTGGCGGCCATGGAATAGGGCCATCGCGTCCAATCCATGCATTGGGGAACACATTGTCGAGATATTCCCTCACAGTCAATCGCCAATGCGCGGGACAGCCGTCATTTTGAAATACAATGGGCACACGTTCATTAAATACGGGCACATCGGTCACTAATTCGGGCAGGTCATTTTGTAGGAATTCCAGGTAGTCTTCGCCATTGAGATTATCGGGCAGGTAGTGCGGTCCAATTACCTGATTCCCAATCACTCCTACCCAAACGTTTACACTAAACCTTCTTTGAGAAGATTTCTGTCTTTTAACACGTGGGTTTTGCGTTTTCGTTGTCCAGTGGTGCAAATTGTGTAAATTGAGGATCCCATCCTTCGTAAATTTGGATTCATCCGTCCACAGTATTCTTTAAAAAAAATCAGGATCATCCACATCCGTGTGTAAAAGAAACCGACAAAAAGCCACTCGTCTCTCAAAGTCGTCACCCTCAAGACCTGCAACAAACAAAAAACTCTTTTAAATTTCTCTTGGGCAATAAGTAATTGCACAAGAAAGGACGCGCTGTTCGTGCTAATAGATTCACTACCTGGAAGTGACGCCATACCATACCCATTACCTGCTAAACAAAGGCAAGGTCAAACAAAGCTTGCACGGGTTTAAAGTTAGTTTAAAATTACGTACCTTGCACCGGAGTGTAGTGGAATGGATGCTTTTCAAGCAAATTTTCAAAAATCTTTGAATGCAGATCTGCTTCGTTATATTTATTTATATCTTGGATTTTCGACTCTGCTTAGCGCCGAGAGTTGAATATCCAACAGTGTGTTTTTTTGGCGCGCTGGGATACGCGGTGGATGCGCTCTGTTGGGTTATCAATGCTCGGCTCAATACCGAGAGTTGAAAATCCAGTGTACGAAAGAAAATCGCCGCGATAAAAATACGTCCGTGCGAACCTGGGCTAACATATTGATTGACATATTGATTATATTGATGACATATTGATTATAATGCCTACCTTTAGTCTTCGGCGCAGACGTCGCACTCGTCAGCCGGGTAATGAATATAGACACACGCGTGACACACTTCACACCAATTGTCAAAATTTTCTAAAAAGTCCACCAAATTTAACTGGACGTTCATATCCAAAATAAAGTGGTGTGGACGTCCAGCCACCGGAATTTGACCATTACATAAAAAGCATGATTCTAATAAAATAAAATGCACCTCTTGCCAGGACCAAGACAATTGACTAATTAGAATATCAACGTAATCACTATAAGTAAACCAATTATCCACATCTAAAAAAATATTTGCCATGATGTTAACTGTTGCTGTGCATGTAACGAAATAAGACGTTTTCTGAGTCTACGCCGCAACAAAGAGACGCCGATAGTCGCTATTACTCTTGATATTTAATCCATGCCCAATATATTATAAACAATACTTAGACAAAATTATTGAATGAATAAATCTCCTTTGTTAATAAAATGCTGACAAAAGAGAAGCGTTGTTGGCATCGACCATACAGCTGGTCGATGCTTGTCGGACCTTAAGTGCGTTTGAACACAACGGGTGTTTAACAAAAAATCTGTTGTCATGGGTTAACTGTATTGCAGTGAGTTGGGTAGTTCTATGATGAACTTAAGTAAATCGAAATACACCGTAGGTGTTACCTAATCATTTGATAGAAAATGATAGAAAAAAACGCCAGTTGAAATAAAGAACATCTTTTATTGTTAACTAGGAATATACTAAGAATAATACTACTTAGTAATACAATAAAAACATTTTAACTAAACACCTTAGCCTAATGCTAACTAAACCTATTAATATTATATTACAATACAATAAAAAATACTATTTATGACTATACAACATACTAGGAATAATACTACTAAGACACACACACATATACACTGTACACAATTTGTTACTAAAAACCTAAGCCTAGTATTTTGTCATCGCCCCACCTGCATCTATGACTGAGTCACACCGCGCTCGCATCGACTTTATTAAGTTCTCGCAATGGTCCGAGCCGCGAAGTGATTCCCAAACCTCGTCAACATGGGCGACTAGTGCTGGTTTGGTCCTTTCACTCCTATTATCCCATCTCTGGACCATAATACCCAATAGGTTTTCAATGGGGTTTAGGTCCGGAGAACGAGAAGGCCACGGTACCGATCGTATACTTGGCTGCTGCCGGATCCAATTTTGCACCAAGCGCGAAGTGTGTATGGGACAGTTATCCTGAATAAAAACAATTTCAGGCACTTCGTCCTCTGGATACACCACTCGCACTGTTGGCAAAAAGGTATCTTGCAGCAGACGCAAATAACTTTCACCGTTTGCCCTCCCGGGGATATAGACGAGTTCCCCAGGACCTGCCGCACATATCCAGGCCCACATGTTGACCACTACTCTTCCTGACTCTAGGTTTGGTAAAACATTTTGCGTCTCGTACCGAGTATTAGCCACACGCCATAAATGCCGACGACCTATCTGGCTGGACCTAAAACTTTTTTCGTCGGAAAATATTGCGTGTGAAAAATCGAAATCTCGATAATCTCGAGCGAACCGGACTCTAGCATCTTTATGGGCTTGACTTAAAACTATTTTCCGAGCGGGCTTTCTGCTGTGTATGCCCGCCCGGTGTAATGCATTTCGGACTGCTCTAGTGGTGCAGTCAAATTCTTCTGCAGTCTGGTGGGCGTAAAAGGTTCTTCTTGAAACGCCTGAACCATTCTTTCCAATCGCGGCGGGGTTATAATGCTCGGAGTATTGTGTGGAGGTTGGCTACGCACATGTCCTTCGCTGTCGTACCGCCGGAGCCATAGACTGACAGTATTTCTCTGTAAAAAGTAAATTAACTTTACTTAGCATTTAAAAAAATTGTTGACACCTATTAGTTTAAATAAAATGGACACGAAATAAGTCATTCGCTTTTTGCACAAATAGTTACAATAATTTCTACCTGAGACTGTAATAGTTAAGCAACCTTAGATAAGAAGATTGTGTGCGGAAATGGAATTATTTTATTTTATTTTTATTTTTACTTTATTGGGACATAAAACAGTTACACATTACAATTTAAGTGTGACAGAATAACTTAAAAACTAGGTAAACGTGTAACCCACACAAATGTCCGCGAAATAATGGTATATAGATAGGTACTTAGTTTAATGCGTACGTTGCAAGTACTCATACATATTTTCGAATAATAGGTGTAACATGGCTATTCATTTATATATACCCCATTGTCCAGAAGATACATAGCAGAAAATTAAATTATATATTTATATTTAAGTACAACAAAACAAAAAAATACAAAGATTACAATAAAGAATCAATAGCCAACTTTTTGAACTTAAAGTGCGTAAGCGCAAAAATATCCAAATCGATGAAGTGTGTGTTATACGTGTCTACGATGCGTCGGAGAGGCGCCCGTGCACCAGCGTGAGTTCTGCACCTTGCAGTGTGGAATAGCCGGGGCACACGCGCCTCTCGACGCATGACAGTTCTAGGTACAATGTAACATAGGTTATTGGTAATATCTGTGCAATCGAACCTGTTATTACACAGACCATGCAGCATCATGGCCATTAGTAGGCTGCGTCTTGACTCCAAGCTTTGAAGTTTATACCGCGTTAACAAATGAGTGTATGGTATTTTAGACTTAGTGCATCTGAAATGCATAACACGTAAATATTTTTTTTGAACCATTTCCATTCTTAAACAATTGTTGATGCTATTTTGTATACTAATTAGTTTATTACATATCTAAACAAATTCAGTAAAATATTTTAATTAGTTTTAATTGAAAACAGCGCTAAACCTATTAAAACATGAAAAACAAAACAAAATACTCACTGTCGTATGCAGCTCCTCGGCAATTTGACTAACGTTTAGTCCTTCCTCCCGCAGAAACAAGATTTCATGCCTCTGTTGTGTGGTGAGACGGTATGAAGACATGTTATACACAAACACTACGTTAGTTTTTACTTGTTACCGAAAGCTCTGCAAATTTGCAACTGAACACGAGAAATTTGTTGAAACAAAAAGTAAAGTATAAAAAAATAAAAAAACTTTCTCATCTTTGTATCTTTTGTTCTATTCCTAGTGTTCGAAAAAGGGTCAGACATCTGTGATCATTGGAACAGAGATTGTAAAACACACGAACAACAAAAAAACTTAAACGACAAAATATTTGCTATGTATTTTCGTTTCATTGGTCGAGGCCAAAAGGGGCGTTAAACAGATGTGGTCATCGTGCTCACGGGATTTTGTTTTGAAATTGCTTAGATATGAAGTTCCCCCATCTTGTCAAATCTACTTATTCCTAACAAATAAAAAAAAAAAAAAAAGTAGACTGAACAATTTAATGAAAAGGTAAAAAAAAAATACAATATTTAGAATTATGAATATAAAACCTACCTATTATGCACTCTCAAAGCAAGAAAGGAGGTAAATTTCAATTACTTGAAGTAACTCCCAGCTCCACGTCAGGACTTGAGGGCAGGCAGCTCCCAGGAACAGAAATCGTAAGTGCAGACTCCGCAGTGTCGAGAAGAATAATTAGGAACCAATTTTTATAAATACAATGTTATTTAAGCACGTTATAAATGTTATAATCTACAGAAAAACTCGCTGTTTCGTTTTAAAAATGCGTGCGGTGTTGTACGCCCGAGCATCATAGGATGGTTATTAGTGAGCCAAGAGATGTCAAGTGCATTCCACTTGACACCCCTTGGGCGCTTTTTGTGGTATTTGTTGAGGTTTGGAATTTGCTGCGTAGTGTAAAGTGGATATTTTAGTATTTGAACAAATTAAACTTTTTATAATAATGATCTTATAATAGAAAATCAATATGATAAAGTTATTATGTAATGAGAACCTGTTTGTGGTACTGTAGAGCCTTGATCAGCTGGCTGATTATTTTCTGCCACATCTGCACTGTCTCGCTCAGATTCAAGAGTCACTGTTCGGCTAAGGTGTTCTTGTGTGGCTGGCGACCTATTTACAGGTGCACCAGCACTCTCTTCGGCAACAAACAAAACTCTGAAACAAATAATTAATATACCGTCAAATGTGGCAACTTGACCACATTTTTTTCGAATTTATCAAATAACTTTGATACCTATAGATTTTTTTTATATCTTATGATCTGTTTGTGATAACAATAAGCTCATAGTTCATAATAATTATCGATTTCTTTGACCTTGAAATTGGCGATATAGACAAAGAAATTTAACAGAGGTCAAATTGACGCCAATTTGGCATCTTGACCTGAACGTCATTTCTCATAGATAAATACACATTATTTTTTTGTTTTAGGTCAATTTGCCATATTTTACGTATTTTTAAATATAGTATTCCTTTCCGAATTACATACAGCCTGATAACTGGTAATACTGGCTAGTAGGTCAAGTTGCCATAGGATTCAAAACAAATTCCATACAAATCATTCGCATCGTATAGGGCTGTCACAAAAACAAATTTTTAAATAATATATATTAGAAATCAAATTAATGTCTTATATAAAATATTAAAACTTCAACTTAAACATTTCTTACAATTCAAATGGCACGAATAAAAATGTTATACTTAATAGCTACTAATGGCACTTTTACTTAAATCTAATATTTGGTACAATAAAATTTTAATGGCTCGAATTAAAATGGTATATTAATAATTTATAATACTACTTGTATTTAGGTTTAATTTTTGGTATAATTGGAATCGCACAAATGAAAATGGTGTACTTAATAACTAGGTACCTACCTAATAGTAGTATTTTAATTAAGTTTAATATTTGGCACATATCACAATAAATAACAGTACCTACCCAACTATTAAGAAATTATCACATACATCAATTCACGATCTGACAAATTTTATAGAAGTCGGGTTATATGTATACTTTTTCTGAAAGACGAAAATATATCACTGAAGCGCGATTTGTAATATTAAAATGCGATAAAGTTGCTACTGTTAAAGTTGTTGAACTTAATAGGTAACGAATGACAATAAAATATTAATTATTAAAATAAATTATGTCTTCGTCATGATAGAGAATATACTCCTCCGGATTTTCTGATATTTGCAGCAATTGAATTGATTTCACGATGCAATTTTCAGGCAGTGATGAATCAATATCTGCGCGTTTGGGTTTTACAAACTTAACATTTTTAGCGCAGCGTTTAGTCTTATAATAAGAAACAGAATAAACTTGTCCGGGCTTATTGTTATTGACATTCTCAATAATGCCGACGTAATATTTCCATTGGCGGGCGGAGTAATAACGTGTCAATATAGTATCTCCAACTTCGAATACAATGTTATTTCCATTAAAATTATCAGTATTTGTATCAAACCCTGATTTCTGATATTCTACAATAACGTCTTCATCATTAATTGAACTTCCTTTTAATATTGCTAAATCCTTCATGTCGCTGTCTTTCGATTTTATGTCTTTATTACAAGACATTCCTTTTTGAATCATATCCACCATTCTTGCGTCAGTATCATGTTTTTGTTTATATATATCCTGTCCAAACTCTAAATTAATGTCATCTTGAAAAATGCACTCTTCATCGCAGTCTTTTAATTCCATATCTCTCCGATAAATCTCTGCAAATATATCTTCTTCAATACTATCCACCCTTTTTTTAACTATATTATCCAAATCTATTACTGATGATTTATCATCATCGTAGATATGACAGTCGTCTTCTTCCTCTTCTGAATCAATATTTACTATATCACTGTCACTGTGCACACTCAATTCAATATCCTCTGATGTTGTTGATTCGTTCTCTAAGTCTCTTGTTACTTTCTTGATATTTGTTTTTTTTTTCTTCTTATTAAGTTTTCGTTTCCTATTTTGTTTAATTTGTTCAAAAGCAGGGTCGTTATTTTCTTTATTTTCGATACATGTATCCTCATTATCACTTAAAGTTCCGCATACTTTGACGAAGATAGATGTTTTATTTCCGACACAATCCTCCATTGTCTCTGTGATACTTTTCTGATTCGTTTCATTTTTCAGTGTCTTATTTGTAGTTTGTTTTTCATTTTTCTTCGTATTTTCTATATTTTTGGTAGACAGATCCTGTTCCTGTTCAATACAATCCTCTGTTGTAGTTTTCAGATTCTTTTCATTTTTCTTATTTTTAGGATGTCTTTCTTTTTTTTTCGTATCATGTTTTATAATTTCTTCTAGCAGATCTGATTTCGTGACAGACTTTCCTGACTCAACATTTATTTTCTTATTTCTGGCTCTTCTCATTTCATTCGGTTTTCTAGTATCTTTTAAATAGTCGAGTAACACTTTGTCTACTGAGTATTCTGGTTCATTAGATGCATATTCCGGCACTTTTGATAATACTTTTTGTGGGTTATATGGATAAATACCCGTAGCTCTAAAGCCACTTACCACATTCTCTTTCTTACTCATGTTGACTTCATCAATAACTTTTTTCAAAAGAGGCGGGAAATGAGATTTATTCAATGAAACTTGACGTGGGTTTTCAATTTTATATGCTGTCAGAATTTTGCGCCATGTTTTTTTTAATGGTCCGAAAAAGGCAACATCTAGTGGCTGGGTTAGTTGCGTAGAATTGGGGGGTAATAATACAAATTTTATATTGTATTTTTCGCATAATTCTATGACTTCTACATTGATATGACTCGTCAGGTTGTCGCCAATCATAACCTTGGTTCCTTCCAATTTGCGCGCCCTAGGTATGATTACGGAATTGAACCATTCAAAGAATGTACTTGAGTCAAACCATCCACTTTTGGTCCTACTATAACGAGCTTCATCAGGACCTCCTTCGACCCATTGAGTCCATAAACTTTTGGACTTGTATACGACAAATGGGGGCAATACATGGCCATCCGCGCTTGCGGCAAACATAACTGAAATACAGCCTTTCGTACTGTTTATTATTCTCTCTGGATGTTTTACTCCACGACGAAAAATGCACTTGACAGTACCTGGATCGTCGCTAAAGTTAGTCTCATCGTAATTTATCAGGTTACTTGGAGGTACGTTTTTGACCACATCTTCAAGGTTTTTGAAGTAATTTTGTAATTCTGTGACGGTTTTTTCTGCCCGTGCCCTTTTAATATTTTGTACAGCTCTGAAAGTTAACTTGTCATGATGACGTTCAACGAAATTCCTCGCCCACCATTCACCAGGTAGTTTGCCGTCAAAAACATCAGTCCTATTATTTTTTACTAAATACTCATGCACCAGTATCCTGAGATCCATTAGGGACAGAGGAGCACCAAAGTCTGATGCCGCAATCAGAACTTTGACAAAGTTTAATTGTTCTTTTTCAGACAGTTTTTGCGGAGGTCCCGGCTTATTCATCTGAAGATTTTTAATTTTTCTTTCTATTGTTCTTCTAGGAATGCCAAAGTTTTTTTCCGCATCGTAGGATGACATATTTTTATTACGGACCATATCAGTCGCTAATTGTAACATTTCTTCGGTGTAATTTTTGTAGGGTCTTGACCCAAGTCTTCGACGATCTCGTTTTGGTGGCATTTTCTCCTAAAACCAAAAATAGGTACCTAAGTACCTATAGTTACTTCGAATTTTATTTACTAATAAAAGGGACCTCAAATATAGAAATCCTAACTTAATGCGAAAGTAAATTTGTCTGTTTATATTTATTTATTTGTTACGAAAATAATACCTGTAATTTTTTTTGCTACATATTCACGTGTACTGATTAAAAAATAAGGGTACATACATAGAAAAAAAACCTATTTGTCCGTGACTCACTTCCCGCCCTCAGGGACTATAATGTTTAATTTCGTGACCAAAGCAAATATTTCGGTTGATTGAACTAAAAACGGATATTTAACAACCAATAATAAATCTACGGGATTTACTTCAGAATATATCAAAATTTTACTCACCTGAGATCAACAGTTTTAGCCCTATAAACACAATTTGCACACACTAGCAAAAAAACGTCTTTTCTACATTTGACTTCGAAACGCCATATTTTTTTAACCGACAGTGTTACAACAGTGGAAAAAGAATATGTTGCCAGTGGTAAATATAAAAACCTACTACTGGTAGAATTACATGTAACTCTTTTTTAAATTCTATACGTGAAGAGGTTTTCTTCGTAAAGACCACTAATGGGCAAGTTGCTCATTGTATGTCAAGTTGCCACATTTGACGGTACGTATTATCAATAAATGGCTCATAAAATACCAATACATAAAAATGTTAAGTGCCCTATTACTTACAAAATGGGTGAGTTTTCTGCTGGCAGTTCCACATCCTGTTCTACTTCCATCTCTTCAACATTAACATACTTTAATATGTCAAAAAAAAAACTTGATTGTGACTCAAAATTGAATTTTTGGAATAGATATTTATATAATAATAATAGATATTACATGATTAATAAATATCTAATCATCAAACTTTCAATCTCTGGATCTTGGCGTACTCCAGTAGGTGGGCCGACATCCCTTCCTATAATGGCAGCAACCCTTTCCTCTAGAGGGCTTAACTGTGGTGCCCTGCTAGGCCCAACTCCAGTACCCCTATAGCCTCTGTTGATTTCGGCTAGTTTGGCCCGCACCCTACATTTATAATCGTTCCAAACCTAAAATGGATAGAAAATTATTGTTATTATTGTCATGTTGGTATTTTTAAGAATCGATAATGGTGCCGATTCCCTTGTTCACAAACTAAACTAAATTAAAGTTCAGTGCATCTTTTTTTTTCTATTTCATTAAGAAAAGGACAGAAGAAAAATTTTAGTTAAGTCCTGTCAAATTAATCAGCGCTTGACGTATTTTGTCGTAATTTTAGTCGGCAAGTTTTTAATCACGTCTAAAGGTCATTGGGCATTTTGTTCGGACATTTGACCCACGGCTTACACAAACGAAATAGGGCAAGGTATTTAGATAAATGTATCTGCACCCCAGTGGTACGGGTCGCATTCTTGTGGGCCTTGGGAGAATTGAGAAAAAAAATATATTTAGTTTTTTATTATTAAGGTATTTTTAAAGCATTTTTGTAACGAATTAACTCAAAACTTTTGGACTGATTTCAAAAATACTTTTACCAGTCGAAAGCTAGTCATCCTTAAGTGGCATTGGATAATTTCCCATGGGAATAGATATATAATAAGAAAGTAGAATGTGCTAGTTTTATCAAAAGCTAAGGGACGTAAAAATAAAATCCAGTTCTACTTGAATAATATTTTTATTCTGCTTGATCAAAATCTATTGTTATTTCATCTAAAAAGGCTGCAGGTGCATCTATTACATCTTGATGCCTGGCCCATGATAAAAAGTAAACTAGGCTTACAACATGCGCACAGCTTCCAACAGTGCGGCGGCCGTGTATACACGTGCAGTAATACTGATCAATGCCATTTCTTCCAATTCTATTGGGATCTACTAAAATATACGTGTACTATTGTTTACTACGGACGTGTCGCGACTGAATTCGGCCTCTTATTAGTATCTTGTTTTCGATAATTTTTTGGTGTCGGTATATTTCGATGTGGTATAGTCCATTCAAACGCATGTGCTCGTGGCAGTATGACCTCGCTATTCTCAAGTGGTACGATCCCAACGTAAATAACATTAATTCTTCATATATAAGGCGTGGAAAGTCTTCAAAATCCCGATCGTTTCCGTCGAGTCGCACGAACGCTACTCTCTGCCTGTTCAAATTATGCCTTATCACATAATCTGCCAGCTCATTGCGTTGATTCATCCGCTCATTTATTATGGATATGAACTGTTCCGCATACATATGGTCTTCATATGGATTTCGAGTAGCATTAATTATTGCCGCAGTTATTCTGAAGTCGTCCATCATATGTCTCATAGCAACATTAAAATATACATGGCGGAAGATTTTAAAATCTTTTTTAAATCTGCTGTTAATAGTTTCTACTACCCAACGGATCATAGTTAATAACCTAGATTTATTAGCATCTAATGTCGTCAGTTGTTCTCCTCTTGCTCTCGTTGGCGGCATGTGAGGATTATATCCGCATTCTTCAATAGTATTGATCGAATCTCGAAATCCACGATCCAATATAAAAATGTCATCAGTTCTCAAGAACCCATGAATCAGAGAATCTTGTCGCATCAGGTCGAGCATAATTCTTGCGTCCGAAGTATTTGCTGTATATGGTCCCATAGCATCTAGTATGTAGCCATCGGTACATACTAATAAAAAGGGTTTGACTAAGTTCCGAAACTTATGGAGACTGTAAGTTTTCCGCTGAAAAAGGAAATTCGCACTCTTCTGCAGATAAATATATGTTCCGTCACATACGACAATGGCTGCGGGATCATTTTGGTTACCACCGAAAAAATGGCTTGGGATTGAAAGGTTTCTGGCTACCACATCTTCTCTTGTAATATGATTTAATCCCAAATGCTGTGGCACAAAATCATTAATTAAGCATTCTCTTGCTATCACCAATTTCCTTTCTGTTCTCCTCGACATACTGAATTTAGTAGCTAAGCGCTCATATGGTTCACCGGTTCTTATTTTAGTTAGGTAAATTCCAAGAACCGTGGCAGGACGCTCTGATCTATCATGCAGAGAAGGCGTTTGGTTTAAAATCACATTAAATTGATATTTTGAAAGACCCGTCCCAAAATGGAATTCGTTGTCATCTATTTGTTCGATATTTTCATAAGCAAATTGATTTCTTCGTTCGAAACCCCATTTGTACAGATTCATCATGCCTACAACATGAGCACCATTAAAGTTTTCGAGTGAAGGGGTATTAATTAAGTCTTCCCAATCATTCCTTATAAAATCAGGATTGCAAACCCGAGCTAATTCCGGTATGTAAAAATTAAGATTATGCAAAAGTTTAAACTTAGCATACGGTGGAACAATGTGGGCCACCACATTTCTGCAGTTTGGAAAAACACAATGTCTGGCTGTATTTGATGCTCGCAAATATCCACTAGGCGCAACAAAACCGGGACCCAATTGTGGACCCGCAACATCTCTCTGGTCTGCCTCTCCTTCAACTTGATGGGGTACATGATCTTGAACTGCTTGATCTTCTACTGGTTGATCTTGCACGGGTTGGTCATCCACTGGTTGATGTGGTATATGTTGATTTAGTACAGGCTGGTTTTCTATGGGTTGGTTGTGCAATTGACGATCAAATCTCACCCAGCAACCATGGCATATGGCCCTTGAGCCATCAAAACGAATCTGAAACAATTGATAAAAATTGCATATACTGAGAAATATTAACATCATCATCTTCACATCAACCGGAGAACTTCCACTGTCAGCACACGAAAATCTCCGCCAACCGCCAATGACACTCACACACATCGCTTTAAAAGTAAGGTAGTAACTTGCATGCCATTAAGCTGTATGACTTCTGATTGGGGAATGATACAATGGGATGCCAGCTACTTGCATACTTTTATGCAAGTTACTGGCATTTGTATTGCAGGCTTTACGATGACGCGTGCGGCGTTGCCGTCCAGTGCATTAGCGCTTCATGGCAACGTGCCGCACTCGGATCTTTCCATCGTTTATGACCAAGCAGTCTAAATTATATTAATTAGCAATAAAAAATAGTTTTATTTTAGTAAAAAAGGATTGTAATTCCTCACAAACAAAGAAAACGTTTGCGATAACTGCGACTATAATCACGGTAAAGGCTACGATACCAAATAAGCGTACCTATAATGACAAAAGCATGGTTAAAAGTATAATTATCTTTCTATCGCTCTCATAGTCGAGGTTTGGTGAGCCGGTAAGTAGGCATAATAACTGTGTAGGTTACTTACCTCGTGTGGAATCATTTCTTGCAACAATAAAGGATGACTCACGCTAGACCGTGTCGGGTGCGAGCCGAGTGTCGGCCGTAGCACGGTCACCGAGCCGGTTCCGTGTCTGAAATTACTAAGACGGGCCTCGAGTGGCAATAATCGTTGCGCTGTGATACAGTATACTCGTCCGAGAAAAATCAGTGTTGTAACTAAACTACAATCATGTTCAATTTTAACGATCTGGAATTAGCGGCTATTGCGATCGCTTTGGATGACGAAGAATCTGAAGAATCTTCAACTACAAGGAAATGGAGTGTGCATCCACTTTGGAGAGAGCGACAAGAGAAAGGAGAATATGTGAATCTTTGTAAAGATCTACGTAGCTATGAAGACAAATATTGGGACTACTTTAAAATGACTAAGGAATCTTTTGACATCTTACACATGAAAATTAAAGATGATTTGACCAAAGGCAATACAAAGTTTCAGATTCCTATTTCATCCAAACATCGATTAGCTCTTACTCTCAGGTATGTATCTTTATAAACTTTTTATAAGTCTATATAGTATCTATATATATATAAGTAATTTTATACAAGCTTTCCCTAGTTTAGGGTCAGAAGCCCGTGTGTGATTATCCAAGGTATCATTATCATTAAAAAAAAACAATTATTAAAAAAAACAAAAAACCCGACGGCGTACCGAAACAACTGAAAAGAAAAAAACAAGTTTATTTAAAATGTAGACCTATTCAACTTTACAAAATAATGGTCCCCGACTGTTAAATTTGCTATTAACAGAAGTTGACTGCTATATTTGTTTACTTTGGGTACGCAGTCGGGTTTTTTGTTTTTTTTTTTTAATAATTGATTTTTATTTTGGTCTTTTTAGTTAGGTTGTGGTTTAATTATTTTTTATTTTATTTTCCTGTAGGAATTTCGGGATAAAATGTATCCTATTATAATCCCGTGATCAAGACGAATCTAACGATACCTCATACATCAAAATCCATCAAGCCGTTTAGGCTACAGGAGGCCACAAAGAAACAGGCATACATACATACACTCGAAATACATTACCCATGAAAAAGGAGAGACGGTTGGGTTTCTGGCAGTAGCACAGTCGGTCAGAGGAAGAGAAATCATTTACATTAATATTATTACAAAGAAAAATTCATTAATTTAATTTACACATATATTTGTTGAACTATTACAATCGTTCCAGCAGAATTTTCTGTAGATATTGATGGCAGATTTTCGTCTAATGGAGCAGGAGCTTGGACTGTAGGAGATATCGATGGCTGCTCTGTACCAGTTGAGTCTTGTGATTGACGAGATGAATCCAAAACGGTTGATGCCGATGGTGGAATTTCTGTGTATTGTAACATAATTGGTGTTGAGGCCGATGACGAAGGTGTTGATTCATTAATCACAATCGGTGATGAGGCCGATGACGACGGTGTCGATTCATTATACATCTGTTCGAATTCCAGTTCCTGTACAACTGCAAACAGTCGTCCCTTTGCGACATGTTGGTAATATGGAGAAAATGTTTTCACTGTACTCGACAGACCATTGAAAAAATCATCTATAGGGTGTGATTTATTATATTCATTTTGCTTCTTTGCGTTATTTTCAAGAATGTACTTCATCAAGGTATCGGATGAGGATTGTTTGTGTGGAACTGTACGACGTTTACTGACTTTAGCACTGCTACGGTTACTACTTTGACCACTCTGTTGTGTTGTAAATTGATCAATCCTTTGTACTTCTGTGGCCCTGTCTCCTATAACCCCTCGTTCGCTGTCTGTGTCTCCTTCTTTTCTTATCTCTTGCATGGATTGATTATTGTATGTCCCTGTCTCCTGTGACTCTTGCTCTTGTTGTATCTCCGATTCATTTGTGTCTGCGTCGTCGTCATCGATGTTGGATCTCGTTCTATCTTGAATGTAGGGTAGCAAAAATTGTAGAATCTCCTCATACTTATATTTCTTTATAACGGTAGAACTTTGCCCACTTTTTGTTTTCCTATTGTTTAGTGACCTTTTGAATTGATCTCTAATATTTGACTATCTTTTTTTGCAATTCACATCTGTAACAAATAATAATAATGCAATATTTTTGTGTTTCAGGTTTTTGACAACCGGGGATTCGTTTAAAACGATTTCATTGAATTATCGGGTTGGTCACTCAACTGTAGTTCAAATCATAAAGGAAACATGTCGAGCTATAGTCAACAGATTAATAAATGAAGTAATGCCACAGCCAAATGAAGAGACATGGAAAAGTATTGCTCATGAATTCCAAAGGCTATGGCAATTTCCAAACTGTATAGGGGCGTTGGATGGAAAACACGTTACTATTGAGGCACCAGCTAACAGTGGATCTGTATACTTCAATTACAAGAAAACGTATTCCATTGTATTGTTGGCATTGGTGGATGCTCATTACAATTTTATTTACATCGATGTTGGGTCCTACGGCCGCAATAGCGACGGTGGTATATTTGCAAATAGTTCTTTGGCACAACGATTGAATAACAATTCACTAAATATACCCATCGGAAAACATTTGCCCAATACCACAATAACTTCACCGTATGTCATAGTTGGCGATGAAGCCTTTTCTTTAAAAACTTATTTAATGCGACCATATCCACGTGATCAGGCCGCTACAAATAGTGCTAATGCATATTTCAATCAGAGATTGACGCTGGCTAGACGACTAGTTGAAAATGCCTTTGGCATATTGACACAAAAATTCAGAATTTATTCTAGAAGAATCAAATCTAAACCAGAAAATGTGGATTACATTATTTTAAGTACTTGTGTACTCCATAATTTTTTACGACATTGGATATTTAAGGCAAGATTCAACAGCTACAACAGACAATTCGTTAAGACCATTGCTCGCTCATGTTGGGAGGCCTTCTAATAATGGTTTTGAGGTTAGAGAAATCTTTAAAAATTATTTTGTCTCTGAACGTAATAACGAAATAATGTAATACTCAAAACGTAAATAAACGCATTAAAAATTCATAGTCTGTGCGCGACAAGTTGAGACAGTGCTTTGAGCGGTCTATGCAGCGGGCATTGAGCGCAAGTCTCAACTTGTCGCGCATGGCTAATAGATAAGTTACTAAGGTTGATTAATAAAGTACAATACAATGTATCTGCTTACCAGTTTGTTTGATTTCTTCGCTTATTTTGACCCATAATGAAGACTTATAATTGGAGTCCATATATTTCCCATCGCTCATATCATATAATGCTGGATACTTCCTCACAGCCTCAATCAAACGTTCGTTGTTCATTTTCCGACGACGAACAAAACGTCAGAGCACTGTATAGCATCACTACCGACTGCTCGGGCGCAGCTCGGCGGCGCTGTATTCATGCAACGGGCCGTGGCCGAGCCGAAGCGGGACCGAGTTGTTTCCGAGCGTTGTCCGTTGCTCGGGCGTCACTCGGTTGCCGCTCGGTATAACGTGAGTGTGTTCATACAAAATATATGTAATATTAGTTGACCGTGCTACGGCCGACACTCGGCTCGGACCCGACACGGTCTAGCGTGAGTCATCCTTAATACTGCATGATCTCGGTATCTTTCTAGAAAGAGCGTTGTCAAAATGTGTTTTCGTCGACGTAACACAGATCGATTACACGACACACAACTATTTTGTCTTTCCATTTCAACGTAAAAACCAATCGTCAAGCAAAGCCAATAGTCCATAAAACGCGCACAAGTAGTCGATAAAATGAATAAATAACAGAAACACAGGTGTAAACGCACAGATCGAAACGACGGATGACGTACGACTGCGACGCGGTCCATCCAAGCGGCGCTGGCGCATGCACACTTCGGTACCTACCTGTTTTTATTTACCTGCCAAATGTGCGAGCGAGAGAGAGATATTTCGTAGAGTTATACAAACATTTATAGTGACTTAACGACGCGTTTCCATAATGCTAAAAGTAAAAACTTCTGTTTTATTAACAAAAGTTTATTAACTTTTAAATGTTAAATAACTTTATTTTCCCATTGGATACTTAAAATAAAAATACATATTTTGAAAAGTGGGATTAAATTCTTCAATTTAAAACTAATTTGGTCTGTGTACGCGAAATTTCATGAAGTGGGTCAGAAACGCCCAATGACCTTTGTAAGGAGTAGTGACAGGCGCTGATTAATTTGACAGGACTAAACTAAAATTTATCTTCTGTCCTTTTCTTAATGAAATAGAAAGAAAAAGATGCACTGTATTTAAATTTAGTGAATGGGCACCATTATTTATTCTAACCAATATCAACTTAAAAACTTACCTTCGACCAATCTTTAGGTCTCTTAGCTACGGCTTCTCTTGTATGAATGTATTTATGAAATGGCTTGGATCTAGCCTTATATAAGTTCCTAGTAAATCATCGATCTCCGCGGGTCCTTGTAATATAGCATATCTTATTTGTAGGTACTCTTTTGTACTGTTAAATCTGGTAAATGCTGCTACTATAGCAGATATTAAGGCTGATGAGTCATCCACTATCACTTCAGACGGTTGAACAAGACGCCAGGATGTCCAATTTTGTATCCATTTTAAAATGATATATTTTTTGCATCATAATCATTTGAAATATCGAATAGCATTTTTGCATCATAATCATCTGAAATATCGGTACATATTCACCTTTTCTTCCTCTGACAGCGTGGATCCTCCATTTTTGAGTTGTGTAAACAATTCCTCCATTTGTGTAAAGTGTGACTGCAATTATTCATTTTCATTAAACTTGATTTCCATTAATTGTCTTCTTATAAAAAGTTTACTCCTGGTATTTTTCTTCATAAAGTTTTCTTACAATTTCTTAAGCATCCCATATGCCTTTTTCTCGTCTTTTATATGTTCGATATGACTGTCTGCGTTTCCTTTTTTATGTTCTCCGTTTTGTTCGCAAAATCCTCACTTTCTATAGCCTCTAAGCATTCCTGCTCCTTTATTTATTTATTTTATTATATATGTACACACAGTTAAATACATAGAGATACGACATCATTATAATTTCAGTACAAAGGTACTGCTTATTTCTTAAGAAATTTCTTCCAGCAGACCTGCGAAAGGAGAAATGAAAACCAAATGTAGACAATAGTGTGTGAGAACTAGAAGAGGAAAATAATATATGAATATGCAAAGTCTTAAACTAAAATATTAAATATAACATATTATTATACTTAAATGAAGCTAAAAAATATAAATACATATTTTGAAAAGTGGGATTAAATTCTTCAATTTAAAACTAATTTGGTCTGTGTACGTATAAATATTCCTAATATTCCTCTCAACTGTATTTTATATATATACATAAAATACAGTTGAGAGGAAAGGTAATGTTCTTTTACTCGATATTTGAATAGAGATACAGTTTTTAAATCGCGTATGCTAGGCGGAAGCGAGTTCCATAATCTTACAGCATGGACAGAGAAGGAATAAGAATAGTAGCTAGTTTTATGAGGATGAGATTTAAGGAGGGATCGGACGAGCGTATGAAAAACGCTCACGTAGGTAGGAAGGATAAGACGGGTTGTGTAAGATGTTGAATAGGAGACATAAAATCCGAGTGTTCCTGCGAATATAGTTTTTAATCTGTATTTCCACGTATCGAAATTTTCTCCTTCAAACTGTTTCATTTTACCAAACTCGGAATGTCCCGACGCCATTTTTGTGGTTACACGTTGCGTTCGACGATAATGTTTATTTCTCTCATTGACTGTCGGAGTTTCGTGTGCAGAAAACTGCAGGTGACCACGCTCTGCTACCACTATTAGTAATTTTGCAGGGTCGAGGAATAATAAATTTCATGATATAAGCACTTGTTCTATTTGTTTCTTATTTTCTTAGCATTTTTATAATCCTTTTCGACAGAGGGTATTACCACAGACTTACAACTAAAAACTTTTTAAATCATTGATTATGAACTAAGCAATTTGGAAGTGGAACATTGTCCTTACCTCAATATGCACATATCGAAATGACGGAAACTATGCTTAATTTTATCGACAGAAAAAAATATTTCAAAAAACCTAGAACTCACGCTGTATAGGTATAGATAGGTCCAGTAACATATAGGTATAGAAGAAAACGTAAGTTTCACAATATCTTATTAAATTACTTACCACATAGATAGGTCCAGTAACATATAGGTATAGAATAAAACGTAAGTTTCACAATATCTTATTAAATTACTTACCACATAGATAGGTCCAGTAACATATAGGTATAGAATAAAACGTAAGTTTCACAATATCTTATTAAATTACTTACCACTCTGGATAGTATCACTGCACATGTACTACCCACTTTATTTAATTTATGCACTCGCACTTTACGGAAAATAAATATTTCGGCTCTGTGTTTCAAAACATACACTCGCTAACTGACATTCCACACAAAATTGAACCTTGTTGCGTAGATGTGAAGTATCGAAAATGCATCTATGGTAAGCGCGTTCCTTCCATTGCACGCCATCTATCGTTACGGGTGCACCTTGATTGAAGCCAAAATTCTATAATGTATCTCAATCCCATTTTTGTTCCTATTATTGTTTTCGCGTGACCACATTATAACTTTCGGGAATAATATCACATTTCTAAGTAATCGTGTGTTTAAAGTGTTAAGTTTAGTAATAGTTTCTGCAATATTGATTCATTTTGAGTTGTTTGATTACTCAAGATAAAATTGTGACAATTTTCGATCAATTTTTTGTTGAAAAGTGCTGCATTTAGTGCTACAACATTCTTCACGAAAAAGTAAGACAATAATACTTATTGTTTTATTTGTTAATTCAAGATAGAAATAACAAAATATTTTAACATATTTACGAAATAGGTTATTATTGCTTAGAAATAACGCTCAATTATTTAGAACCAAAAGCAAGTTAAGTTACTTTTAACGATATAGAATAGAATAGAATAGAATAGAATAGAATACTCTTTATTATGTACACCATAAAAATTACAGATATAAATGTAGAACTGTTACATAGGGTGTCACAATGGGCGGTCTTATCGCTAAAAGCTAATTAATTAATTAATCGCTAATTATTAACGTGTTTCGATTTTTTTTGCTGCCTCGTGGCTCATTGCATAGGACCTTATATAACCGCGATGTCGAGGGTTCGAATCCTGGGTCGAGCAGCAAACGTGCTAATCGTCATTTCTAATTTAGAAAAGTCTTAATAGCAACTCTTGAGTTAGAAATTGTGCCCGGCGAAACGCGGGTGAATTTATCACCTCTGGCTACACCTTCGGTTAATACAGGCATGATACTATGTTGTGTTGTGTTGTGGTGTAGTATGGTACGTACGGTGTGGTATGATGTGGCATGGTGTGGTATAGTTTGGTATGGAGTGGTGTGGTGTGTTATAGTGTGGTATCGTATGTTGTGGTGTGTTGATTTGATCTAGGGTTGACTTGAGAGGATTATTACTCCATGCAGCACTATCATGTGTTGATCCAGGGTTACTTGGGTCAGCACACAATATTCGGGCATCTGAGTCGCAAATCTGAAACAAGTTTAAGTTAATAATAAACTAGCTAATTCAAACTGCTATCTTTATAACGGTTATAAAGAAGAAACAACTCACAATTAAAGTATTCAAGGAATGATATCCCTTTCGGCTAAAGTACCTCTCTTCATGAACTGTTGGGGGAACTATAGCAACATGTGTGCCATCAATGCACCCTAGAACTCCAGAAATGCGAAACTTTATATAGAATCTGGAAAATATAACACATTATTTATATTATTTATTATTAGGTGTACAAATATGTTTTAGGACAGTTTTCAAAAAATTCAAGTTTTATTAAAAAAGAAGTAATACACAGTTATTCATCGAAGTAATCTCCATCGCACTGAATGACCTTCAGCCATCTCTCAGGTAACTCGCGGATGCAAAGAAAATTTCGTCTTGCGTGGTGAGAAATTTTGCGACCCATTTTTCCACTTCTTCAAATGTTTTGAATCGCACGTCACACAAATTGTTCTGCATTTTCCGGAATAAATTATAATCGGATGGGGCTAAGTCTGGTGAATACACCGGGTGTGGTACAGCTTCCCATCCAAGCGCTAGTAACGTATCCTTGACCGGTTTACCCACATGAGGCCGCGCGTTGTCATGGAGCAGTTTTACTGGACGTTTTCCTTTACCAGAAAATGGACGTTTCTTCTCAATTTCTTGATTCACTTGCATCAATTGATGACAATAGCGATCGGCAGTAACTGTTTGACCAGGTTTGAGAAGTTCATAATACAGTACGCCTTTCATATCCCACCATATGCACAGCATGACTTTGTTACAATGAACATTGCGCTTTAGCGTGGATGTTGTGTCGGCTCGCCGGGGTCAACCCAATGATATTTGCGTTTCGGATTATCAAAATAAATCCACTTTTCATCGCCGGTCACAATTTTCCACAAGAAAGTTACCATAAAAAGGTTTTATTATTGAATAGTGGAAGTCATACATGTGACTCTTAGATAATTCCAATACGGTAAATCCTATGTATATTGGTTTATTAAGAACAACACGCGAAGGCTTCATTTGGATTGCCACTAGATCATCAGAAAAACAGAAGCGCTATGAAAATATGGACTGCCGATCAATTTCTCAGCACAAGTAGTCTTTTTTGTTTTATTGTTCAAGTCACACCACTTGTTTACTAACTTAACATCTATTCGATGTTCATTATTTTCCAGAGTCTATCCAAAAATACTATTGTTTAATAATTTGAAAAAATCTTGTTCAAACGTTGACTCTGCTTTTTGACGTAACTGAGTGTTAATATCAATATATTGTTTTAAAAAACAACTTTGCTTGAATACAAAAGAGCGATGGATCCTGTTCAATATTAAACCGTGCTGTAAACACGTTTTTAAATGTATGTAATGAATAACATAATGATATTTATCATATAAATTCGGTATTAGTTTTTTATTCTTACCACCGGGTGGCAAACATTTTTCTGGACAAAATGGAAAAAAGTCATTATGGTCAATATGTAAATTATCTGGATATATTAAATCAACTTCTAGAATATAACCGTTTTCCGCAGTATCACTAATATCCGCAAAATTCAATTGTAAATTATCTATTTCTTGTCTATTCATAAAACTGAAATCGGAATAGGGCAGGGATTGACACATGCTATAACCGTATAAATTGTTACAGTCTAAATAAATGATAAATGAATTTGAACGAGATGGGTTGTATCTAAATATTTATGATTGGCTTTGACATGTCTTTTGGAACACATGCAAACACCTCCTCGAATACCTTTTTGGATCATCCTAAAAATTTCAATATCACTAATCAACTCTAATTGTATTCCTGTTTTTAAAAGCATTGCATCAAAAGATAGGCTTGGTGCTGTAAGATAGAACGCGGGATCGAGATTGTAATGTTGTTTACATGTTTTTCTAAAATTTTCAAATACATCTGTTAGCAACAGAACGTCTGTTTTGAGATATAAATCTGTATACATACCCATGTTACGAATATTAAATACTGACCAAACGGACTGAGCGTGTTCATAGTCTTCATCAGTAATTGGCTCATTAGTTAAAGAGTTAAAAAAAAATGTTTTAGGGGGTAAACACGTATCTTCGTAATGTTTCCATTGAGACATATAGTCGTACGGATAAACACCTTTACGGGTAAGTAAGTCAAATTGTGTTTTATTAGGAAAATAGGATTTTAATTGTTTAAACTCTTGTTTTTTCATTGTACTAGCTAGTTTTTCTAAGCTTGTTCCTAAAAACTTGAAAGAATCTACAAACCGAACCTGCATGCTTTCCTCGGTGGAAATAGGAATAAACTTTGTAAAAGAAATGTAGTTTTCTTTTGTTTTAGGTATCACTTTAATAGATCCAGCAAGTTATGAAAAAATACAGGCAAAAATGTTGGTAGCTTATATTGCATGTTACAATAACAATGAGCTGCGCCGCGATATTTACCAGTCAAGTGACAATGATCGCGAACCCTGTCGCCGAACAAGAAGTGATCACAAATATGACAAGTCATCGCGTTTTCAAAGTCGCGAGCATTGTCATCTGAGTATATCATAGGAATATTTTTTTTTTAAATATCGTAAATTTTTCGGGCATCTTTATAAATAGACTTCACAAAATTAGATACACAATCCGAGCCGCGATAAGAAACGTAACGATTGTAGTTTTCGTCTAGCGCACACGTAATATGATATGCGTAAGCTATAGGCACATGTCGCTGCCGCGTAAGGGGCAACGCAAATAGAAGACGGCGAGACGAAGGTACGGTACAGACACGGCGCAGATACGGTGCAGGCGCGATATCTGCGCAAACAGACGCGGGGACGATACGGCAAGTTAAGTCATTATAGAGCGTGATATTGACGGGATAAGACATGTATTCCTCTTCAGACGAAGATGAAGATGCACTGGCTTTGCTACAGATTATTAATTTACAGCAAAGACCAAGAAGGTATTGGATACATCCAGTGTGGAGAAATGCAGAAGAGCACAGGTACTATAAAATAATGGAAACATTATATGAATATCCTGATCGTTTTCGCACAGTTTATAAAATGTCACTGGAATGTTACCATATCGTATTGTCAAAAGTAAGAGAAGGACTTCGGAAGCAAGTTACAAATTGGAGAAAACCAATCAGCCCTGAAGAAAGACTACTGATAACTTTAAGGTAAGTGAAACTATTTTTTACAGATCAAACTTTTATTGACAAATCAAAAGATAATATTCATTGAAAATGTTTTTGGTTTAGCATCTTTGCTACAATTAGTATTTATAAATTGCTCTCAGTGTTACAGCTAATTTGAGTATCTGTCAAGCTGTCATCATGTGCTGTCCTTATCTCACAATACAGAATCAGCGCATGCGAACAGGGACAGCACATGACTACTCAAGCTAGCTGTCGCACTAAGAGCCATTTATAAATAAAGTTCAAGGCATTGGATAGTTCTCATTAAAATCACTTATTTCGTCTTCATGAGATTGGATAGATGTCTCTGGATTCGGGTGAGGTGTAGCTGGAGTTATTGGTGAAAATATTGGCAAACATAATGTAGTTGGAGTTGCCGGAGGTGCTAAGGATTGTGCTCTTTCATAAGCTCCCGGTGTCCGCGTTTGCTGATATTCTGAAATGCTGAGTTGATAATAAGCTTTCTCATCATAAGTTCGGTGTCTTGAAGGCCCAGCTATTTGTTCAATTACAGCCACTGCCGCCGGTGGTGCTGGATTTATATACTCTCCGGATATCAAAGTCAGCTGAGTTTCCGGATTTTTGTTAGCTGCTGCAGTATGTTTAGCTGTCTGCTGAGTCGAGGTAAACGAAGGTGCTGGACTTGTATTAGCTCTGGATGTAAGAGTCTGCTGGGTTGCACCTTCATTAGGATCATAATCTGTCTCTCGAGAAGGTGTTCGTGGATAATACGGCTGTGTCCTAGGATAACTAGGTACTGGGTCATTTAAAATTTGCTCAGATAAATTGAGAACGCCCATTTTAAATCTTCGTTTTTGGGCTGGTGTCATTGATTTCATATCTGGAAGCATGCTTTGAAAAAAAGCTAGATCGCTGTCTGTTTCAGGCTCAGCTCTATGTATGGTCTTCATTTGTAATGCTCTTTGACTGAAATATTCATGTGCTGATTTATTAACATCTTTTAAAGAGATTGCCCTAGATTTATTTAATAGTGGTAGCAGTGGCGGTGTTGGCGTGGATTGATTGGAGATGGAATCCGAATTTGTGTTTTCAGAAGCTAGTTGACCAGTAAACAGTGTCTCATCGACTTCTTCACTATCATTACCGTCTGTGCAATCATATTTGCTTAGATTGCTTTTGGTTGGTCGGGACTTCAAGTAATTGTCTAAAAAATGTAGATGTGGTGAAAGGTAGTACTCTTTAATCGTCTTTGCACCTGATCCAGATGGCAAATCTAGCCTTTTCTTGTTTTTGCTGTAACTACATCGAATATTCTTCCACCGTTCTTTACATTCTTGGGCTGAAAAATATTTAAGGAGATTAGTTACAATGTGTGTTTAGATTGAGGTGCCACTTTTCGCATCGTAAAGTGGCTAATGGAGTTATTTAGTAGTAGTTTAGAAAATTTTGTAGAACGGATATTGGATTTTGTATTAGAATACTTCAAAAGTTAAATGAATATAAAGGTGGCACCTCAATCTGTTTGGATTGAGGTACCACTCAGAACTGGGAATATTATGGATGAGTTTTCATCAAAATTTCGTAGTACTCCAGAATTCTGGAGTACTACAAAATAATACAAAATTTTGATAAAATTTCATCCATAATTTTCCCAGTTCTGAGTGGCACCTCAATGCAAACAGTTAGATTGAGGTGCCACCTTTATATTCATTTAACTTTTGAAGTATTCTAATACAAAATCCAATATCCGTTCTACAAAATTTTCTAAACTACTACTAAATAACTCCATTAGCCACTTTACGATGCGAAAAGTGGCACCTCAATCTAAACACACAAATGTTACATACTTATTGCTATTTTATTTTTGTTACAGATACTACTCAGATGGCTGTTCGTTTACATCACTTTCTGGATATGTATTGAGAGGAGGCAGTACCGTCCGGCAAATTGTGCATGAAACCTCTAGCGTTTTGTGGGAATGCCTACAGCCGGAATATATGCCTGTACCTACACGACAAAAATGGGTAGAAGTTGCTGAACGGTTTTACACTCTCTGGAATTTACCGAATTGTGTTGGGAGTTTAGATGGAAAGCATATTAGAATTACAGCGCCCATCAACTCGGGTTCGACTTTCATAAATTATAAGGGATATTTCTCTATTGTATTGTTAGCAGTTGTAGATGCAGATGGTTTCTTTTTAACTATAGATGTTGGTGAATACGGCCGAAATAGTGATGGGCGAGTATTACAAGTTAGCTCTTTTGGACAAGCTATGGATCTAGGCGATCTCGATTTACCGAACCCTACACCTTTGCCTGGAGAAACACAGAATGTGCCCTTTTATTTTGTGGCAGATGAAGCTTTTCCACTAAAAAGAAATATTATGAGACCATATGGTCGAAATCAATTGACTAATGAGAGAAGAGCTTATAATAACAGGTTGTCAAGGGCACGTAAGTCAGTAGAATGTGCCTATGGTATGTTAGCGTCAAAGTTTGGTGGACTTTACACGCCTATTTGCTGCAAACCAGAATATGTTGATAATATTATAAAAGCAATGTGTGTGTTGCATAACGTAATTCGCACATGTGATGGTAAAAAATCAAATCCACGGTTTAGAAATAATTTGATAGGAGCAAACATTAACATGCGATTAATGGGAGAAAATCCCTATCATATCAGGGAATATCTTACAACATATCTAACACAACGATCTCCGATTCCGTTTCAGACTAGACATAATGTTTAAAATTTAAATAAAATACATACCTGTTGCACCGACTTTTATTGCTATTTCTTGCCATATTTTGTCTTGCACATTTCTGTTACTGTACCCTGTCTTAGTGTAGTCATAGATATTCGGGTATTGCTCAATTAACTCGCAAAACTCAATATTAAACTCAATATCGTCACGCATCCTGTATACGAAGCGACGTGCGTCTTGCGTTATCTTTTGTTCGTGACTGAAGGCGGCAAGCGGACGGCGCAGGCACGCCGCTCCTCGCCCCCCGCCACGTCGCCAGCAGATGTAGGCGCAAGCGGCGTCTCGCATTATATACAGTATGAACAAAGATACGTAGCGATATATTTTAAACTGTTCAAATTTTCGTCCATATGGATATTTAAAGGCTGATTTACATTGATACAGTAGCTGGCGCCAGCTACTGTATCAATGTAAATCAGCCTTAATCCATGATTTTAATGAAAATCCGATGTAATTTAACTTATTATGATTTGATTTATGTATTTCGATGTTATTCGTATTTTAAAGTAGTTAAATAGCAAACATAGCGGTTACATATTGCAAACATAAGTACAGTCGACAGCACATCAAGCTATACAGTTTGACCTTGAGCACGCCTTTATTGCACTTGTAATAGTGGCGGCTTTCGTAGCGCAATGTTACACTTGATGTGCTCTCGACTGTACATAGGAATTATAATGATACAAAAGGAGGGAATTAGTATTCGAAAAAAAACCGAAAGGAGGTGTATTAAATGTTATTTCCACTAAATAGCACCTTGTATAATAATACTCTGTGCCGTACCGTCCCCGCGTCTGTTTGCGCAGATATCGCGCCTGCACCGTATCTGCGCCGTGTCTGTACCGTACCTTCGTCTCGCCGTCTTCTATTTGCGTTGCCCCTAACAGTGCCCGCCTTAGTAGGATCGGGGTTACAAGATTCATACCGTTCTAACATTGTTTCAAAATCTGCGTATACAACAAATGGTACAATTTGCTTTCTGTTATAATTTTCAAACTGTATGAAAGAACCCTTTGGAGGCAGTTCCGTGGCGACACCTCCACAATTATGTGAACTAAGAATATCGCAGGAATTAAAAAACATTAAACAAACATCACAAAAGTATAGTTTACCGTGATGCTTTGTTATTTGGTTCTTAACAAGTCGCGGCAAGTCTTTAATCAGACAGTAATGTGATAAATCATCACTTTCTAAATAAAGTAAATTAAACACCTTTCCGTTTAAGGTTTTTGGTTTGTATAGAGGTCCTACGATGGTATTATTTTTTAAACCATAAATGTAAATACAAATTTCAGGGTTATTCACTTCGAACCGCGTAATATCTGAGAAATTAATTGGGAATGATATATCCTTTACATTTAAGACTTTTCTAAAATCAGGGTAAGACGATACTCTTTCAGGATGACTTTTAGCTGGATATAAAGCAGCAATAACTGACCATAAAAAACAATACTCATCATTATTGCGGATATTAACACATGCTTTTTTAGATTTTAATGATGCAGGCAATTCGATAAAACCTGAACCGCGCAAAGGTTGATATTTGTTAACATTTATTTCCAAATGGGAATTGTTCAAGAACGTCCATCCACTATCTCGATCCTGAAATTCTTCTATCTTTTTTGTTAAGATTTTTTTGACTTGAGACAGTAATGAATCCAATTCATAATTCTGATGCAAAGTGAAGTTTTTTGTGGCAAATGATTTCATTTCTTGAGAATCATTTTTAACCATTAAAAACAAAGCGAAATATTCGAAGTTAACTTTTAGACAAATGTGTTCTTTAATAGTCATGTCGATTAAGGTTTTAATTTTGTTTCGAATATTATTTAAAAATGATTCTGTTGAACAATTCTCAGACGGGTCGACAATTCTATAGGAAGCTATACGATTACGAAATGCAGAATGTATTATTTCTACACCTTCACAAAAATGCGAAATATTTTTGTTTTTATGATTAGTACTACGTAAGTGACCTGTCCAGTGACTGCGCTCAACAGATCTGTTACAAACGGTACAGAAAGGCATTTTAGTTTTATTTTACGTCAACTAACCTGTACGTTAAAATAATTTTAGACTTACTATAAGATGTCGCAATATGATTATCTAAGATCGCAAAAGATATCAAATAATAAATTACCTTGGTACCCCAATATCGAAAAAGAAATTATATTATTTATTCCTAACTATCTATCAGTATCTATAAAAAACTGGCTCAGAATTATCAAATAACTGATGAGTCCGTCTCATAAATATTTGTAGTCCGTCCCACTGCGGAGTGTCTCTATTAAGTTGCACTTTAAGTGCAACCGATGCCTTCTTCCACCGATCCTCTTTAGGAGTGGAGGCAACTTCGCTCTTATTATAAACTTTAACCTCTACATAAAAGTCCCCAGTCAAGTCCGCCGTTCGCCGCACTTTCCCGTTGGCGACACAGCTTACGAGGGACGAAGCGAAGTCTCCGGTTGAGGTTGGTGGTGGAACGCTATCGCATTCCTCCAAACCAAAGAGGTTCGAGCTGCATCTTTTACTGTCAAAATAAAAGAAAAATACCTCATGAACTAATTGTATGTTTTGCTAAATACAATCTAAAGTTGTTTTTAGCGCTCTCTGCGTCATATATATATATATATATATATATATATATATATATATATATATATATATGGTTAGTGGATTTATATATATATATATATAACGGAGAACCGGGACCATTCGGATTTTTAGAAATCGTGACGTCAGCTGAGCTGACGTCACCATTTCCAATGCTAGGCTCACTCATTGCAAAAATGAATACACACAATTTTATCTACTAACACGTTTTATTTTTATTATTAGCTAAACACAATTAAAACAGCCTTAAAATCTAAATTACAAATAGAAATCGTACTCACAAGATATTCCAGTAAATACACCACTTGTCTTCACAAAATTCTCCATCGGAATGTCCCTCGCAGCGGCTCGCCATTTCAAATCAAAAATGGGGTCGTCGTTGCGAAGTCATTACACATCTTTTTTTTTACAAATTGCAGATAACATTTATTAAAGTCAAACACAAAGACAAACTATGATTTGTTAATTAGTTTTACTATTTTTAGAACTCGATTTTAACATTGAATTAATTATTTGAACAAACAAAACATTTATCTAAACATTAAACGCGCGCCATATTTTCCGCTTGACACACAGTAGTTCAATCAACTATTTGTTAAACAATAATTAAACAGAAATTATTTTAAAACTAACGCATATCGATTATTAATCAAGAAATGAATTTAGCAATCGATAACTTGTTTTTAAACCTAACTTTAAATAAAGCGGTAGTTATGGTTTGCTGTTGTAATAACCACAAATCATAACACGGCTTTTTATATTGAAAAGTAGCAAACTGACTACAATAATGGAAACTAAACTAATTTTAAACCTATTCAGTCATATTTAATTATTACATTTGAACTTAGTTAATATTTTTGAAGTTTACTTTAGCCTTGCGTCGACACGGCCATTCTGCGAGACGGTGTGCGTGCTCTGCACCAGTCGCGGTTCTGAAAATGAAAATTATTTTTTCTGAGCTAGGTATCCATTCATAGGTACACTAACTGACAACTTGTTTGTGGTCGGAGCTATTTTTGTTTTAAAATGAGTTTAAAAAGTTCTGTACCTTAACATCATATAGCCTGAACTTTTCAACGATAACCGATTCCAACAATCAAGTTATCAGCCAATATTTTTATACCTTAGTAATCTTAAACATGGTTATTTAGTTAGGTATTCAAGTTATAGATATCGAAGTAAATATGGAAAGAATAAAGTTTATATGAGCAGTAAATAAATAGGGTTTGCTGTACATAGGGAAGTGAGTGAAGATATTGAAGTGCTTGTAACGCCACATGCTTACTCACACATTTATTTAGTTATGTCAATGCAAATGCTCCACGCATACATGCTTGACTTGATTTCTCGTAGACAGGGATGATGCTGTGGTGCTGGGCGGTCTTGTACGCCGTGGTCCACAGAGGCTCTAAAGGAAAAGGTTACTAGGGTGGTGCTGAGGCCTAGGCCTTATATTTATGACCGTGGTCCTCAGAGGCTCTAAAAGAAAATAGAAATAAAGTTCTTACGTAGCTGTTTATACAGCTTGTTAGGGTTTGTTGCTGTGGTGCTGAGCGGTCTCGTACGCCGTGGTCCACAGGGGCTCTAAGGGATTTGGGAAGAACGATGCTGTGGCCTAGGTCTTATTTTGACCGTGGTCCACAGGGGCTCTGAAAACTTATATTGCGACTTTGTTGATAAAAACTCACGGGAATGATGGTGCGGTGCTGAGCGGTCTTGTACGCCGTGGTCCACACGGGTTTTAAAGGATTGGGAAAGGACGATGCTGTGGCCTAGGCCTTATTATTTTGACCGTGGTCCACAGAGGTTCTGAAAAGAGTGTAGGAGGTAAACGGGGAATACAGATTGTACAGTCTTATTATTTTGTACTTTATAATGGTATCAGCCCGTCAACAAAGACAAAAGCCAATAACGTGTCTCCTTACTGTTGTTACTGTGTTATAAATCATTCAGACTCAAATTCACAGTTAGTATCAAGATAATAACAAGCGAGAAACTCACTTTGTTTAAGGGTCCAGCAGCTGGGCAGCTTGGGAGGTAGACGGCTGTGGTTCCTTCGACGGCGGTGTACTGATGATCTGAGATGTAGTTTGTTGTAGTGTGTCATCGACCAAGTTCGTCGATGAGTCATCAGCCAGCCGTGCGGCCACTTGCTGAGGGTCATCTTCGTTATTCGTCGACACGGTTTCCTGCTCGCCTGGCTGTGGTGCTCGGCGCAGCTGGTCGTGAGCGACCTTACGAGGACGCCCTCTGCCGGTCACACGCTTCACTATGTATCGATCGTTGTCCAGGATCCTATATACCTCGTATGGCTCGCTGTATTTTAAGTCTAGAGACGTCTGGTTTCGGGGATTGTTCTTGACGAGTACGTAATCTCCACGCTGAAACGGACGCATTTTCGCCTTGCTCCTGTCAAATCGCTGCTTGTCATATTGTCCCGCAGCTGTCATTTTCTCTTGTACGTGTTGCTCAAGCAAGTCAAAGTCTATGCATTCGTTATTAATATTTACCAACCTTAGCAGTTCTGGGGGAACACTGTGCTGGCGGCGGGTCAGTAATGTAAGTGGTGCGACCCCCGTTACTCTATGTGGAGTGCAGTTAAATGCGAGCTGTAAAGCTTCTAGCGCCGTCTGCCATTCTTCAGTGTCATAGTTTCTGATCATGGTTAATGCGTTTTTAAGAGTGCCCATAATTCGTTCGACCTGTCCGTTTGCTCGGCTTACTCCTGGCGCAATGGAATGTATGTCGATACCGAAACGGTCCGAGTAGAGTTTGAACTCACCGAGGAATTCTCGACCTCCATCCACCACGACTTGCACTGGGGTTCCGAACAGGTGCACGACACGTTTCAAAGCTGCGAGGCTGCTGCTTGGGCTCTTGTCATTTGAGTAGCTAAGTAGGATGTATTTGGTGTATGCGTCAATCGTAACAATTACGTACTCATCTCGTCCCTCAGTACTTCTCGTACCCAGCTTGCCAGTAATATCCATGTGGATGACCTGGAACGCTGCAGTGGGCTTCTGAATCGGATGAAGTTGGGCTTGGATAGCGCCCGACGGCGCTTTCGAGGTCTTACATACAACACAATTGTCTACAAACCTCCTGACGGTCGTACTCATTTTGTGGAACCAGTACGTTTCCCTCAGCTTCTGTAAGGTTTTCTCCCATCCAGGGTGTTGCAGAGCGACATGGAAAGAATTTATCAGGCTCCACTGGAATGACCTAGGGACTACAATTGGTTTATGTATACCGAGTATAGAATTTGTGAGAGTCTTCTTAAGCACGCCTTCTTCCAGGACGTAGCCTTCGACCGGACTGTCACCGCTCATGGTATCTATAAGCGGGCGCAGCACGTCATCGCGGCGCTGCTCGATCTGCAGCCACTCAGTGTCTCTGGTCATGAAGTTGACAGGTATTTCAGTGGATGGATTCCTACTGAAAAAATCTGCGTGCTGTAATCGCTCACCTTTTCTATACTCTACCTCGAACTCGTAATTCTGCAGGAAGGCCCACCACCTATGGATTCGAGGAAGAAGATCCTTTTTGTTTTTGGACGCTTTCAAAGCATTACAGTCTGTTATTACCTTAAATTTTCGGCCGTATATGTAATGCCGAAAGTGCTTGACCAATAATTGCTTTACCACCGCCAAGGTCTCGAGCTCGTACGAGTGGTAACGGCTCTCAGCGTCGGTGGTGCGCTGGCTCATGTACGCGACTGGATGCTGGCGACCGCCAATGGTCTGCACGAGCACCGCCCCGTAGCCGATGCTGCTGGCGTCCGTGTAGAGCTCGATTGGTGCGTCTTCCTGAAATAGCGTAAGGGTAGGCGCAGTAGACAGGTGTCGTATGATATGGTTCCGAGCTTCATCATGCCTTTCGTTCCATTCCCACTTCGCATCGTTCTTGGTGAGTTCATAGAGAGGAACCATCACTCGCGAGAAATTGGGAATGAAGCGTCTAAAATATCCAGCCAATCCGTTAAACTGCCTAATTTGTTTGACAGTTTTCGGGATCGGTGCCTTCGTTAAAGCCTCCACTTTTCTTGGGCTAGGACTGACTTGTCCGTCTGCAATGATATTGCCCAAATACTCTATGGAGCGTTTAAAGAAAGCAGTTTTATCGATATTGATTGAAAAACCGGACTCTTGGAGGGCGATCAAAATGTGTTCCATATGGGCTAGGCCCTGAGTAAATACCTTACATTTTGATAAGACGTCATCAACGTAGACCTGGCAAACCTGGTCTACCGAGTTCAGGAGGTGAGCTAGGGCCCTATTTATACAGCGCTGATAGACTGACACAGCGTTACTGAGTCCGAACGGCATGGTCAAATATTCATATAGACCATCCGGTGTAACAAACGCTGTTTTCTCAATCGAGCCCTCTGAAATCGGTATTTGATGGAAGCCGGCTGCCATGTCTAATGTCGAGAAATAATAACCCCCCGCTAGTTGATCGATTTGATCTGAAATGATCGGTAACGGATAGTGGTCCCTCAGAGTGTTCCTGTTTAGTTCGCGGTAGTCCACACACATGCGGTCCTTTCCATTTTTCTTTTTAACCAATATTATTGGGCTGGAAAAAGGTGATTTACTTTCGCGGATAATTTTATGCTCGAGTAATTCTTTGACTATTTCCCGAACCTTTTCGCGTTCAACTGGGCTCAATCGGTAAGGCCTGCGTTCGACACACTTGTTATTATCTTTTAAGCGTATTTCAAGCTCACCGGTATTGACGCGCGTGTGAGGGTAACCGTGAATAAACAAGTGTTCGAACTTGTTCAACAAAATTTTCAATTCGTTGATTTGATCGTCATTAGTTAAGTCACAATCTAGGTTATCAAATTTTTCACTTTGAGATCGCACGTGGTAAACAACCGGTTGATGAACCAAAGTTGCACCCCGAGAGTTCACTAGCACGCTTAAATGGTTTTTCTCCACAAGATTCATACCTATCAGAATGTCTGAGCACACTTCGTAGTCCGGCACCACGTGAAATTCAAGTTCTATCCGTAAATTATCGATGACACAAATAGTCGTCAATGTCGATAGAGATATCACCGTAAATTGACCTAATCCCTTCAAGTAGCTTACTCGATCAACTCGCTTCCCGGGTAGTTTAGCAGCTACAGACTCGCGTATTACTGAACATTCGGCTCCACTGTCAAAAATCGCGAGTATGTTTAAGTTCCCAACTACCACTAGCATTGAATTCAATTTAGATGTACCTACACAGTTGACGTTGGAAACCACTGCGCGTTCTCGCTTAAAACACGTTTCATAAGTGTGACCTGCTCTTGAACAGAACGTGCAAGTAGGTTTATTATTTTGAGATGCGGTCTTATTATCCTGTTGACGCGGTTGAGAATTATCATTTTTGTCACGGTAACGACAGTCACGGGCATCATGACCGGGCTTCTTGCAGATTTGACAAAACAACGAGGGTTTATCAAAACGTGATCGCTTAGCGGGACCCGGATTTGCACCCGACGTACCCGACTGAGGGCGCTTAACGCTTCGTATAGAAGATGCAACCGAAATAAGTTCGGGTACTGATGTGGCCCTCGCATTCAACAGTTCGATTCTCAACCGTTCATCTCCAATACAACCGATAACTGCCTCGACCGCGTCATCATTTGATAACTTATCCCTAGTAATACGTCTCCATAATACCCAAGCTTGTGACAAGAACTGCGCGATGTCTTTGGAATTATCATAATTATGTTCCCTAAAGCGCACAATGTCCCGGGAGTATCGATTCTCCGGTTCAAAAGTCGTTATCAGAACATCACGCAATTCCTGCCACGTGGTGGTAGACACAAGCCAATTGTCAACCCATAACCTCGCGCGACCTTTGAGCAAACTACCAGCTTTCATTCTCACTTCATAATCGCTCAGGCCATAAGTTTCCATGGCTGTGGTCACGTGTTGACACCACTCTCTAACCCCAATATTGGTGTCCGGATCGTATGACGGCAAAAACACATCATTTATTTTGACTTTGGGAGTATCTGCTTGTGTCGTGATACGATCGGACATGTGTTTCATCATTTGCAACATCTGAGTGAAAAACTCCGTCGGCACCCCATTAACAGAAGCGGTTAAGTTTTCATTATTCAGGTCAGATGGACGGGCAGAAGTGGGTGGCAATCCCACTTCTGATAACGGAGAACCGGGACCATTCGGATTTTTAGAAATCGTGACGTCAGCTGAGCTGACGTCACCATTTCCAATGCTAGGCTCACTCATTGCAAAAATGAATACACACAATTTTATCTACTAACACGTTTTATTTTTATTATTAGCTAAACACAATTAAAACAGCCTTAAAATCTAAATTACAAATAGAAATCGTACTCACAAGATATTCCAGTAAATACACCACTTGTCTTCACAAAATTCTCCATCGGAATGTCCCTCGCAGCGGCTCGCCATTTCAAATCAAAAATGGGGTCGTCGTTGCGAAGTCATTACACATCTTTTTTTTTACAAATTGCAGATAACATTTATTAAAGTAACAAACTATGATTTGTTAATTAGTTTTACTATTTTTAGAACTCGATTTTAACATTGAATTAATTATTTGAACAAACAAAACATTTATCTAAACATTAAACGCGCGCCATATTTTCCGCTTGACACACAGTAGTTCAATCAACTATTTGTTAAACAATAATTAAACAGAAATTATTTTAAAACTAACGCATATCGATTATTAATCAAGAAATGAATTTAGCAATCGATAACTTGTTTTTAAACCTAACTTTAAATAAAGCGGTAGTTATGGTTTGCTGTTGTAATAACCACAAATCATAACACGGCTTTTTATATTGAAAAGTAGCAAACTGACTACAATAATGGAAACTAAACTAATTTTAAACCTATTCAGTCATATTTAATTATTACATTTGAACTTAGTTAATATTTTTGAAGTTTACTTTAGCCTTGCGTCGACATATATATATATATAAATCCACTAACCACTGAAATTAGCGTATCATACTCGACAAGAAGGTATCTAAAGATATAAACAGTAATAGTAAAATTACCTTGATTTATATTCTGATGGCTTGGTGGTGCTTTCAGAAGCTTTAAGCTTTGTCGGCTTTTTCTTCGGCTGCACCTTTGCAATCTCAATTACAGCAGCTGAGCGCCGTGGCTGCTGGTACTCTGACTCGGAGTCAGATCTGAAATGGAACACAAAACATTAATTTGAAATTTTATGCAGCTATGAGTTAAAAGAAGACTGATGCAATAAAGTGAACACGTTAATAATTGCAGAAGAAATTTAAAGAAATATCAATCGCTCGAATATGATAATATTTACACCACCCGGCAGACAGAAACCGGGTTCGTAACTGGGTAGCAATTACGTACTACTGCAAATTCAGTAAACTAATAGAGTACTTACTTACATTTCATAAAAATTGTAGTATATAGAAAGATATAAGCAGTAAATTTAAATTACCTTGATTTATATTCTGAAGGTGTGGTGGTGCTTTCAGAAGCTTTGCGCTTCGTCGCCTTTTTCTTCGGCTGCACCTTCGCAACCTCAACTACAGCAGCTGAGCGCTGTGACTGCCTGTATTCTGATTCGGAGTCAAACCTAATGGAACACGAAAGATTAATTTTATAATTATGCTACTATGAATTAAAAGAAGGTTACAAAACTCGCTCTAAATGATAATACGAGTAGTTACACCCCAGCCGGCAGGCAAGAACCAGGTCCGTAGCTGAGTACCGATTAAACATTAAAATATTCAATAAACTTAGTAGTACTTACTCACATTTTATAGTTGTAGGATGACGTAATATGTAACGAAAAAAGTACCGTCAAATGTGGCAACTTGACCACATTTTTTTCGAATTTATCAAATAACTTTGATACCTATAGATTTTTTTTATATCTTATGATCTGTTTGTGATAACAATAAGTTCATAGTTCATAATAATTATCGATTTCTTTGAAACACCTTGAAATTGGCGATATAGACAAAGAAATTTAACAGAGGTCAAATTGACGCCAATTTGGCATCTTGACCTGAACGTCATTTCTCATAGATAAATACACATTATTTTTTTGTTTTAGGTCAATTTGCCATATTTTACGTATTTTTAAATATAGTATTCCTTTCCGAATTACATACAGCCTGATAACTGGTAATACTGGCTAGTAGGTCAAGTTGCCATAGGATTCAAAACAATTTCCATACAAATCATTCGCATCGTATAGGGCTGTCACAAAAACAAATTTTTAAATAATATATATTAGAAATCAAATTAATGTCTTATATAAAATATTAAAACTTCAACTTAAACATTTCTTACAATTCAAATGGCACGAATAAAAATGTTATACTTAATAGCTACTAATGGTACTTTTACTTAAATCTAATATTTGGTACAATAAAATTTTAATGGCTCGAATTAAAATGGTATATTAATAATTTATAATACTACTTGTATTTAGGTTTAATTTTTGGTATAATTGGAATCGCACAAATGAAAATGGTGTACTTAATAACTAGGTACCTACCTAATAGTAGTATTTTAATTAAGTTTAATATTTGGCACATATCACAATAAATAACAGTACCTACCCAACTATTAAGAAATTATCACATACATCAATTCACGATCTGACAAATTTTATAGAAGTCGGGTTATATGTATACTTTTTCTGAAAGACGAAAATATATCACTGAAGCGCGATTTGTAATATTAAAATGCGATAAAGTTGCTACTGTTAAAGTTGTTGAACTTACATAGGTAACGAATGACAATAAAATATTAATTATTAAAATAAATTATGTCTTCGTCATGATAGAGAATATACTCCTCCGGATTTTCTGATATTTGCAGCAATTGAATTGATTTCACGATGCAATTTTCAGGCAGTGATGAATCAATATCTGCGCGTTTGGGTTTTACAAACTTAACATTTTTAGCGCAGCGTTTAGTCTTATAATAAGAAACAGAATAAACTTGTCCGGGCTTATTGTTATTGACATTCTCAATAATGCCGACGTAATATTTCCATTGGCGGGCGGAGTAATAACGTGTCAATATAGTATCTCCAACTTCGAATACAATGTTATTTCCATTAAAATTAGTATTTGTATCAAACCCTGATTTCTGATATTCTACAATAACGTCTTCATCATTAATTGAACTTCCTTTTAATATTGCTAAATCCTTCATGTCGCTGTCTTTCGATTTTATGTCTTTATTACAAGACATTCCTTTTTGAATCATATCCACCATTCTTGCGTCAGTATCATGTTTTTGTTTATATATATCCTGTCCAAACTCTAAATTAATGTCATCTTGAAAAATGCACTCTTCATCGCAGTCTTTTAATTCCATATCTCTCCGATAAATCTCTGCAAATATATCTTCTTCAATACTATCCACCCTTTTTTTAACTATATTATCCAAATCTATTACTGATGATTTATCATCATCGTAGATATGACAGTCGTCTTCTTCCTCTTCTGAATCAATATTTACTATATCACTGTCACTGTGCACACTCAATTCAATATCCTCTGATGTTGTTGATTCGTTCTCTAAGTCTCTTGTTACTTTCTTGATATTTGTTTTTTTTTTCTTCTTATTAAGTTTTCGTTTCCTATTTTGTTTAATTTGTTCAAAAGCAGGGTCGTTATTTTCTTTATTTTCGATACATGTATCCTCATTATCACTTAAAGTTCCGCATACTTTGACGAAGATAGATGTTTTATTTCCGACACAATCCTCCATTGTCTCTGTGATACTTTTCTGATTCGTTTCATTTTTCAGTGTCTTATTTGTAGTTTGTTTTTCATTTTTCTTCGTATTTTCTATATTTTTGGTAGACAGATCCTGTTCCTGTTCAATACAATCCTCTGTTGTAGTTTTCAGATTCTTTTCATTTTTCTTATTTTTAGGATGTCTGTCTTTTTTTTTCGTATCATGTTTTATAATTTCTTCTAGCAGATCTGATTTCGTGACAGACTTTCCTGACTCAACATTTATTTTCTTATTTCTGGCTCTTCTCATTTCATTCGGTTTTCTAGTATCTTTTAAATAGTCGAGTAACACTTTGTCTACTGAGTATTCTGGTTCATTAGATGCATATTCCGGCACTTTTGATAATACTTTTTGTGGGTTATATGGATAAATAACCGTAGCTCTAAAGCCACTTACCACATTCTCTTTCTTACTCATGTTGACTTCATCAATAACTTTTTTCAAAAGAGGCGGGAAATGAGATTTATTCAATGAAACTTGACGTGGGTTTTCAATTTTATATGCTGTCAGAATTTTGCGCCATGTTTTTTTTAATGGTCCGAAAAAGGCAACATCTAGTGGCTGGGTTAGTTGCGTAGAATTGGGGGGTAATAATACAAATTTTATATTGTATTTTTCGCATAATTCTATGACTTCTACATTGATATGACTCGTCAGGTTGTCGCCAATCATAACCTTGGTTCCTTCCAATTTGCGCGCCCAAGGTATGATTACGGAATTGAACCATTCAAAGAATGTACTTGAGTCAAACCATCCACTTTTGGTCCTACTATAACGAGCTTCATCAGGACCTCCTTCGACCCATTGAGTCCATAAACTTTCGGACTTGTATACGACAAATGGGGGCAATACATGGCCATCCGCGCTTGCGGCAAACATAACTGAAATACAGCCTTTCGTACTGTTTATTATTCTCTCTGGATGTTTTACTCCACGACGAAAAATGCACTTGACAGTACCTGGATCGTCGCTAAAGTTAGTCTCATCGTAATTTATCAGGTTACTTGGAGGTACGTTTTTGACCACATCTTCAAGGTTTTTGAAGTAATTTTGTAATTCTGTGACGGTTTTTTCTGCCCGTGCCCTTTTAATATTTTGTACAGCTCTGAAAGTTAACTTGTCATGATGACGTTCAACGAAATTCCTCGCCCACCATTCACCAGGTAGTTTGCCGTCAAAAACATCAGTCCTATTATTTTTTACTAAATACTCATGCACCAGTATCCTGAGATCCATTAGGGACAGAGGAGCACCAAAGTCTGATGCCGCAATCAGAACTTTGACAAAGTTTAATTGTTCTTTTTCAGACAGTTTTTGTGGAGGAAAAAAAAATTAAAAATCTTCATATGAATAAGCCGGGAGCTTATTCATATGAAGATTTTTAATTTTTCTTTCTATTGTTCTTCTAGGAATGCCAAAGTTTTTTTCCGCATCGTAGGATGACATATTTTTATTACGGACCATATCAGTCGCTAATTGTAACATTTCTTCGGTGTAATTTTTGTAGGGTCTTGACCCAAGTCTTCGACGATCTCGTTTTGGTGGCATTTTCTCCTAAAACCAAAAATAGGTACCTAAGTACCTATAGTTACTTCGAATTTTATTTACTAATAAAAGGGACCTCAAATATAGAAATCCTAACTTAATGCGAAAGTAAATTTGTCTGTTTATATTTATTTATTTGTTACGAAAATAACACCTGTAATTTTTTTTGCTACATATTCAAGTGTACTGATTAAAAAATAAGGGTACATACATAGAAAAAAAACCTATTTGTCCGTGACTCACTTCCCGCCCTCAGGGACTATAATGTTTAATTTCGTGACCAAAGCAAATATTTCGGTTGATTGAACTAAAAACGGATATTTAACAACCAATAATAAATCTACGGGATTTACTTCAGAATATATCAAAATTTTACTCACCTGAGATCAACAGTTTTAGCCCTATAAACACAATTTGCACACACTAGCAAAAAAACGTCTTTTCTACATTTGACTTCGAAACGCCATATTTTTTTAACCGACAGTGTTACAACAGTGGAAAAAGAATATGTTGCCAGTGGTAAATATAAAAACCTACTACTGGTAGAATTACATGTAACTCTTTTTTAAATTCTATACGTGAAGAGGTTTTCTTCGTAAAGACCACTAATGGGCAAGTTGCTCATTGTATGTCAAGTTGCCACATTTGACGGTAAGTGGATCACTGGAAGATACTGGAGCGAATGTAATTATATGATCGAAATTGCTTGGTTTATATATATAAAAAATACAATTTCAGCAATATTTATCTCATATCAAAATTAAACCTTAACTACATGTCCTCACAGGTGTATAACTAAATTATGTTATTTACGACAAATTAAACCGCATTGATTGAAAACCCTTCTGTCAAATTGCAATTTTATCGTGAGAAATGAAATACAAAACCAGCTTTAACGCTCGCCGACAGGCGAAACCGACACCGGGCTGTTACTTATAATGTATACAATAGGTATTATAGTAAAGAATGTATGTTTGTTTAATAAACCGTCTTAGAAAAACTCTGTATGACAACATAAATCCATCTGAAATAAAAAAAAAAACTGCAAGTTAAGATGAGTCGAAAGTAAAATATCCTAGAAGCATTTTTTTTTTTTTTTTTTTTTTTGTATACGAATCTTTGTCAAAAAGTAAGTTCACAGATATGTTGCAGTAAACTTTAAATTGATAATTAATAATCATCTTTCAAACAATCCTAGATTGATAGAACTAACACCTTATTATAAAACATATAAATACATGTAAACGAACCCGTGTCATAAAGTATGTTCACAGGTATGTTGCAGTAAACTTTAAATTGATAATTAAGAATCATCTTTCAAACAATCCTAGATTGATAGAACTAACACCTTATTATAAAACATATAAATACATGTAAACGAACCCGTGTCATAAAGTATGTTCACAGATATGTTGCAGTACACTTTAAATTGTTATAAAATCATCCATAATCTTGACGACACGGTTGGCGCAGTGGTTAAGCGGTTGACTGCTGCGCTGCGTGTCGCGGGTTCGATTAAGTACTGATATTAAGAATCATCTTTCAAACAATCCTTGATTGATAGAACTAACACCTTATTATAAAACATTAAAATAATAAACAAAAGAGAGACATAGGAAATCCTATAAAAATCTAATTTTAAACAAAGACTGCAACATGCGCGGCGATCATCTTACAATGTAATTGTTGAATACATGGAAGTTACTCACACATACACCTCACGTAATAACGATAAAGTTCGAATTCAGCAAATTTACATAATGCAATTTTGCAGTCTTTGAGATTTTAAAGACTCACTTACACTTATACTATGAAAAATTAATACGATCGTTTCCGACGCCCCGTCGTCAGGTTTACAAAGAGTATAGCACAATAAATAATCATGGGACGGCGCATGAACCGTTTCGAAGGCGAATGTATGAGTGTGAAAGCATCTTAATTAATCCAGCGCAATGCGGAGTAACAGCAGAGTAGCCAGTCGTTGATTGTTTGTTAGCGTGTAAGTTGGTAGTGTTAGCTGTATGAACGAATTAAATTAAAATTTGGATGTATCTTGGTGCCCAATCTGGGGTCATGGACTTGGAATAAACGTGTGCCCGTGCATGTTATATCTTGCTCTGTGAAGAGACATGAGACAATCTGTCCTGAATTTTAGTTTAATGTATACGGTAATCTAAAGTTCAGATGTTCTTAGTGCTCAATCTGGAGTCATAGAATTAGAATTTGTGTGTGCCTAAGTAGACGCATGCTATTTCTTGTTTTGTGAAGATACATGAGACAATCTGTCCTGAATTTTAACTTACTATGTTCGTATAGTTCAATAATAGTAAACGAAACTTATCAACTAAAGTCGTGGTTATGTGTGAAACTTTTTGATATAAAACTATTCAAGTAAAGTAGTGGATATGTGAGAAACTTGTTGTTATAAAACTTTTTAACTAAAGTCGTGGTTTAGTGTTCAATCCGAGAATTTGTGGCAGTTGAACGAGGTAAGTTATCGGCATGGATTTCATTTATATTATTGGGCATCAATACTCCACCTGAAGTGACGAGGTGAACGGAGTGAGCCGATGGAACGGAAGGTGGAGTAGGATGCCCAATAATATCCTACTATCCTGGATCTGCTAATTGAAGATGCTGGATATGAGACCATGATTGTTTTTTGAATGGTATACCAGGCAAGCAGTTAGCGACCTTTGACAGAACCAATGCTTCTGTAATAAAATGATAATCACCGTAGATAGATTGACAGTCGATCGAAACCCGTCCTTTGCTTTGTCTAGCACCGGCACCTATTCCTGATACTGATGCGTTATATCTTCGCCGCTGCAACCCTAATCGCTGTACAGCGTTTTCCCATATTAATGATATTTGTGATCCCTGGTCTAGAAGAGCTCTAAGGGTCACGTAGCTGCCGTCAGAACACCTGACATTGATTGATAGCGTGGTCAACAATAACTCTTCGTCATCCCCTGCAACATGATTTACATTAGGTTGCTTGTTTGATGATTTTGATGACGAAGCGGACATTGCAGATGATGATGATGAAGTTGCTTGAGAAGCTGATTTTGATGATGGGACACACGCTTCATGGAGTATTGTATGATGATCACCTTGACAGGTTTTGCAACGTTTTGCTGAACTACATTGACTTCCATCGTGACTGAATAGACAATTTCGACAAATATTTGAGTTCATCACCGTCTTCAATTGCACGTGCGGTGTCATATTAATGAATTTTTTGCACGAAAACAAATTGCGAGCATGATTTGAATTGCATACAGCGCATTTTGAAGTTTGAGTAATGATGGCTTGATAATTTTTGTTGATGTAACCTTTATAATTGTTTTGCTTATTAAAGTTATTAGTGTTCTTTGATTGATTTGGGTTCCGCTTGCTTGATGGCGAGGGTTCCTTATCGTTTTTATGAATAGGCTCAAGAGCAGTAAACTTACTCTCGAGGAATGCCATTAACTCGTCCAACCTTGGTAAATCACGAGGTGTCCTACGTGCTACCTTGTAGTCAGTATACGTTTCTGGGTCAAGTTTTTTGCACAATAAATAAACTAACAAGGGATCCCACGTATTCGTATCAACGCCGAGATTGTGAATCGCGTGAATACATTCAGTTGAGGTATCATACAACCTTTTGATTTCAAATGATGATTGCTTCTGTAGGTTGGGTTGATTGAGGAACATTTCGATTTGATTCGTGAAAAGAACTTGAGAATTGTTGTACCGATGTAATAAGATCTCCCACGCAGTATCATAATTCTCTGATGAAATATGAAGATGATAGATGAGACGTTCTGCTTCACCCTTAAGTTTTCCCTTAAGGTGCTGCATCTTCTGAGCTCTAGTGATTGAATTATTGTTATGAATTGTCTCCGTGAACAAGTCATAAAAGGTTGGCCACTGTGTGTAGTTCCCGCTGAACGAAGGTATTTCAATGTGCGGTGTTGATTTTTCTAAGTGAGTCGTGGATGAGATTTTCTTATTCAACTCACGTTTGATAGTTTTGTAGGCCAATTCATGATGATTAAACTCCTCGTCGTATAATATATCTCCACTAGCAAGTATATCGATTTGCAAGTGTTGAACATCAATAATTGTCCACTTAGCTTGAATGTTTTTGAGCTCATCTTCTAGTTCCCATTTATCTGTTATTTGATCAACTTTTATGCCCTTGATTAACCGATTAAATGCCCTAACTTCTAACTACTAATGTTCTAACTTTCCGTCTGGTTGAGTAGATTTTGATGATTTGCCGTAAGATGATATAAGATTACGAGTAGATTGATAATAGTCTTTACCCGTTTGATATATGTTGTCAAGGAAATACTCAACCGCCACATTTTTATGCTCAGATATTTTTTGGTGATTTTGCTCGAACTCCCCCCAGAGGTTGTCTAATGTCTCTAACCGTTTTTTCAAGTATTCGGCATTTTTGCGAGAATCCGAGTCCTTGTTGAAGTTCACCTTTATTGTAGTGAAATTGGTGATGATTTCAGATTGACGGACAAAAAGAGCTTCCGTGATGTAGGTAAAGGAACAGTCTTACTTGGTTAAATGATGATCCACGTAGCTGTCTGCACCTGATGCTGTAGCGGACGCTGAGTCCTCCCGCCGCCTGATGATGAGCTCCACAGAGCCCGATGATGTTGATGTCACGCCGTGATTTGCTTACCACGACCGTGCTGTTGACTTAAGCTGTATTTGCTCAAGTCAAGGATGAAGTGTGTTTTTCACCGAATGAGTCCACACTGGTTTGATCACAGAACTTTGTCCACGTCACGTTCGCGAAACCGTGCCTCTGACCCATACGCGCGCTAGGCAAGTACCGCGACGATGTCCTGCAGCAATGCTCGAAGGACCAAAAAATAATGTAGGGGATCCCTACACTGAATGATATGATAACGGGGTGATTTTATGGGGATGATGAAATAAAACCGACCACCGTGAATGTTCGTTAAACACTGATTTATTGAAACATATTATTTGCAATATTTTATAAATGCTGTGTGTGCAGAATGCACGGCGCGTGAGTCGCTAGAGTAATGTACGGTTCCGTACACGACCTATTCTCAATACTCTGTGATAATCTAAGGTGATCCAGGTACTTCTCATACAGTGTACTGTCGTCTTCTTCTATTAATATATTTCGATCCGTTAATTTATTAATTTTTTTTACAGGATCTACTAGGACAATTCAAAATTGATATTTGTTCAGGAGGAATACAGTTTCCAATGCCATGTTCTCTAATTTCCGCACGAATTAATAACCTTTGTAGGCTGCCTTAAATTGTAGGGCATTGGGATTATTATTGTATCCACCTCTTGAACGAATAGTAGAAAAAAAGTACCAGATGATCCTGTGAAATTTTATTGAAAGGCAAGTATTCAATGTAATGCTTCTCTGATCCACGACCTGTTACTTCAAGCAAAACAAATAAGAACTGACAAGTAAAATTGTTGTTAGTAAACATTATTATGATGATTGATAGATTTGCATTTAAATGTCGCCCTTATTGTTCATCAGGTAGCGTTTATTTTTGTGCAACAAACTCTGCGAGGGCAGCGGCATCTCACATTTTGCGAACTATTTTCGCCTAATTTTACTAAGCGCAAGAGCGGTATCAATACTCGTAGTTCGCTACGCATTCAACAGATACCGCTAATGTTCTTAGAAATTTTGGCCAGCAATTATAAGAACTTTTCTAAGCGATTCCACCGTAAGTAACTATACGGCCATTGTGTTTAAAAATAATGATATACCTCTCAGCTCCTTAGTAATATCGTATAAATTTGAGATATGCAATATTTTCTTAGTAGGTTTTAGGTGGTTTCTGGTTGAGATAGCGCCATGTAACTTAATTTAACCTGTAGGGAATTTGTTAAGCTATCAGATGCAACAAAAATCAGAAATTTGTATTTTTTTGAGATACCGCTTTTTGGCTTATGAGGGCAGTTTAGTTCTTTCAGCGATGCGCTTTTAATGTCATCTACATATTCTTGTAAAACGACGGTCTTTTAAGGTTCTCTTTATTTTTGGAAATAGAAAAAAATCACACGGAGCCATGTCTGGCGAATATTAATACGTTACAGTATTGTTTTGGCCAAGAATTCACGAACAAGCAACGAAGTGTGAGCAGGTGCATTATCGTGGTGCAAAAGCCGTGAATTGTTTTTCCACAAATCCGGGCGTTTTTTTCGGATTGCTTCACGCAAACGGAGTTGACCTTGTAGGTAGTAGTCCTTATTGACCTTTCATAACCATTGCTTTCACTTTTTCTACGTTTTCATCGGTTGTTTATGTGCTGGGGCGTCCGGGGCGTTCGTCATCTTCAACGTCTTCACGGCCATCTTGGAAACGCTTATACCACTCGTAAACGCTTGATTTACTCATAGTCATAACAGACTCACCATAGGCCTTTGTTAACATTTCACACACTTTGTTACACTTTATTTCATTTTTACGCAAAAGTTTGATACAAATTCTTTGATCCATTTCTTTTAACAAACGAAAATCGCCGAGCTTATAAAAACACGTCTAACCTTAGCGGCTGCCACAGACAAAGTAAGCAATGAATACAGCTGAAAATTTTATCATACTTCAGGGGCATGTATACCAACAAAAAAAAAAAAACAAAAAATTGCCAATTGGACTCTCCAAACCCGCGAAATTTAAAAATTCCCTTTATTTTCTGAACACACCTCGTATGGTATTCTTATAGTACATACTGCAAAAGGGCAGTGTCCAATATATGGACACCATAAAATTTCATTGAAAAAGTTTGTAATAGAATTCCAACATAAAAATTTTAGCTCTCATTCAATCTACATTATATTTGGAATGACTCATAAAAGAAAACTTACCTTTTAAGCCATTTTTCGCCAAGATTATCTTAGATGTAACCAGAGCTTGAAAAATACACCAATTTTGCACACACTGACAATCAGCTGTCAAAAACAAAATGGTAGTCTGTTTTATTTTCCACGTTCCGTTTTTGGTATTATAGATTGTCTTACTATATAATAACACCACTTACCTGAATCTTTTGACGTTTCGATTCGGAGAAAAGGAGCACATTGTACCTATGGTATCCAACATATGGACAGAGCCCTATAAAGGGTTCGTGATCAGAGATTTGCTAGTCAAAGAGTACACATAGAAAGATTAATAGGCTTAACAAAAACTTATAAAATTTTGCAGGAACCTTTAGTCTCATTTTATGTGCCTTTGGCCTCTGAGATATTTTTTATTTGTTTAATGTTGTGTAATTTTAGAGAAAGGATTGTGAATAATAAAAAGAAATTCAAATACTTATGTTCATTGGTTTTATTTTCACACCCTAATAACTAATCATTTATTTTACTAAAGAAAATAACAAAATACAGGTATAACTTATTTATTATTCATTTGTTTAAAAAAAAAATTAATCATAATTTTTGTATAATCATTTTTATTCAAAATTGCTTGTTTAAAATAATTGTTAAAGAAGTTATCAACATTTTCTAACATCTCTGAAATAAATTCCTCATCTCTTGAAACATATAAATTACTTCGAGGGCCTTGAATGTTATATACAATGAAATTACAGAATGATCTATTAGTACAATAAAGCTGGCCCAGTATCTGATAATAATGGGGGCTAGTTTTTTTAAACATTAAACTTTGATTTCTTATATCATTAACCAGATACGGGACAGTCACTGGTATGATCATTGTATCCCTGGTGGAATATGGACATTTCACTTCGATAATTGTGTTGTGTCCTAGTAGGCCATCTGGTGAGGCACCTAAATATGGTCTGTGCTTGCTTATGTATAATCCACAATTCTCGACTATTAACCCATATTTTGTCTCGTGCTCTTTTATAGCAGCCTCTTCATTCATTATCCCATGGGTCTTTGATTTAGGAGTTGCCTGCTGTAACTTGCCTTCGATGAATCTCTTAAGTGGCAAACTGTGTGGAACTTGCTGGCATTAATGCGGTATCTCCGCTCTTCATACCATACTGCACAGTGTTTCTGTCCTCATATTATGGATGCTTTTTTCACAGATTTTTGTTAGATGTAGTTTCTCCAGAGTTTCATTTTCAGGAATGTTAGCTGTATAGGTATGATCTGCTACAATAGCATAAGGATTTGCAGGATCAAATAACTGCTTTAATGGCATTGTAGAATTTGGGTAATTTGATATTAGGTTTCTGATTTTATTGTTATATTCTTCTTTGTTAATACTTTGTTTGGGATAAGGAATAAACCTTCCATAAGGTTTTTTTCTTGGCAAGTTGTGTGCAGCTACAGGTGACGCTGTAAATTGACCTTTAGGCACGTCAAAAGTCTGTAACCTTTGCGTACACATTTGTTGAAGTAACATTATTTTGTTACGCACCATGTGTTCAACTCCCCATAGGGGGTACAGCAACATGTTTACATTTGGCTTCTATGCCACTTCCAGCAGGACATTCACAGTGTAATTCTTGTGTAGTTACATTTTTTTGGATTTTTACATCTACATACGAGTACTTCATACTGCAGAGCTTTCATAGTTTTTTGCAGAAACGTTTTATGTAATTTGATTCACCTACAGTTGTTGCCCTTTCCAGGATAAGGTATCGGGACTCATATCCCTAGTAGCATTTTTTGGTGGCATTTAGTTGGGCCACATACCTCTGGTTAGTTGGCAAATTCATACAATTGGCGGTGGGGCCCACGTGCATTGCCCTACGAAGGCCCAACTTGCGGTGGGGCCAACGTACATTGCCCTACGAAGGCTCAACTTGCGGTGGGGCCAACGTGCATTGCCCTACGAAGGCCCACCTTGCGATGGGGCCAACATGCATTGCCCTACGAAGGCTCGAGGAAAAAGTATTATGGGTAGGCCCAACGATTCATAATACATTTAGGCAAGCGGTTGTATGTTGGTTGGTTCTATGGCTGGTTGTCTATGGTTGGTTCTATGGCTGGTCGTCTCGCCAGCGCCGGCCGTACGCGCGTCGCTGTACATAAACGTTATCGGCTTCAAATTGACGTGCGTGCGGCCGACGCTGGCGAGACGCGTCGCTCTGAAACTAGCCCTATAGGCCAACCCAGACGACATACAAAAGTCACCCATACAGTATTGTCTCTCTTTTACACTTTGACGTGATGAGTACATGAGAGGACGTTGACGTGTCGTCTGCGTTGACCTACTTTCTGTCAATTAATTAGCTGAAATTAAATGAAATACAAATTATGTTTATTGAATAATTATATTCGAAAATTATGTTATTGACAAAATCAAGACAATTTACACGTTTTATAAAAATCATGACTATACAGTTCAAATTTTACACAGTTTGGAGACCGTGGCTCTGCTGTAAAACGATACACACCGTACCTGTGATACATTGTTATGCAAAGTACCTACTTTTACAATGTTATTCTTACAAAATACACCTTTTCTTTGGCTTAAGGGGCCGTGCACGAAATCGACTGATTTTGATCAATTTTGTTCATTGTTTGTGAGAAAGGGAAAAATAATTCTTTGTTTTGCATGTGGCTGAAAGGATTTTTTTAAATAAAAGAGATTCATATATCTCGTTTGACATACTCGTACTTTCGGGCTTTTGCAAGTTGGGTAAAAAAGGATTATGAATCCATGAATTCAGCTTCATTTTTGTATTCTGTTCTTAGGGAAAATACTTTTCAAAAGATGCGCGCATCGAAGTGAGATATTGGACCAATTCTTCAAACACATCATCTTGAAACATTTCCGAGTCGTTATCGCTATCAAACTCACTGAGTGACGTAAAGCTTTCTATTTCTCTCTTACCAACGCAAATAATCCAAAAATCTAATTTTCTTTTGAAGGCAGTTGTTTTGTTATAGGCCTGGAACACTGTTGTCTGTTTACCTTGCAATGATAAATTCAATTCGTTCAGTTTTTGAAAGATATCCGCCATAAAAGACAATCGGAACAACCCAGTTTTATCATACAAACGGTCTTTCAAATTAAAAGAAACTGTATCTGCTGAAAGAAACATTTGTAACTCGGCTCTAAGTTCAAATAGCCTTGTTAAAGTTTTACCCCGAGACAGCCATCGCACTTCTGTATGGAGCAGCAGTGTTTTATGTTTGCTGCCATAATCTTCACACAATAATGAGAACAATCGGGATTGTAGTGGTCGTGATTTGATAAAATTAATTATTTTTACCGCTTCATCCATAACTAATTTTAGATTTGACGGCATTTGCTTCATCGCAAGTGCTTGTCTATGCAGAATACAATGGCTGGAACTGCTGAACGTATTTTTTGTAGACGTGCAACAAGTTCTTGTTTGACGTAGCTTGCCAGATCATGGATTCGCCGTGAAACAGTATCGTTTGATAGCGGTACAGCAGAAAGATGCTTTGCAGATTTTTCATCGAGCATACATTTTGTTATGTCTAACACACATGGCTTTATTAAATTCTCAGCGATAGTGTGCGCTTCACCTGCTTGTGCAATGCGATAGCTAACTAAATATGATGCCTCCGTGGCCTTTTCATTGATAGTTTGTGTTACATGCATCATATTTTTTTGACTTTCCAATAACTGTTCTTTTTTACGAACAAAAAATTCTTTATTCTTGTCTTTAGACTCGGGGTATACAGTTTCTAAATGTCTGCGCAATTTGGCAGGTGCCATGGAACTATTAGGAAGCAGTTTACTACATAACATGCAGAGAGGTGAGCCGTTGGAATCAAAAAATCCGAAAATGATATATGATTCATCATACTTCCTTTTTTTCGTCTTTGAAACCGTGGAGCTTGACGTCGTGGCATCATCGTCTGGATCGGTAATTGCTGTATTCTCCGCGCGTACTGCTTTCGAACATTCAGCGTCATTAGAAGATGTTGTTGCAACACGTTTAACACCTTTGAAGCCAACGTTCCATTCTTCTTTATTAATAATGTTACACGTCAGGATGGTGGGGTCAAAATAATGCACAATCGTTACTGCGTTTATGAGACAAAGTTTAGTCCAAAGAAGCTTGTAAGTAAGTAGGTACGAACTTATCGCTCCGAACGCTAATCGTCAACTGACTGACGAGGCGCGACTTTTTTTTTTTTTTTTTTTGTGTATGGCATCTCGGAGGTATAACCACTGGGGGTTCCTGCTCCTTACCCGGGCTTTCCTGTGGTGCCGCAAGCTCCTAAACGAAGTTTACGCCTCCAGCCAGGGGAGTTTTTACTATAATCTACTTAAACTAGACGACTGCTCGCTAAGGGCACCCCAGGTGGGGTTCGAACCTCGGCTTAGGGCAGTGTCGGAGGGAGGGTGGCAAGGGACCGTCGGTGGCTGGATAACATCAGGGTTCTGATTATTGTCATGGGGAGTTTGGATTACAGGCTCAGCTAAACCACATGCTGGCACATCGTTAAGCGGCGTCAAGGGACGGGGAGGGCGATTATTATTGACGATAATAATAGTAGGTCGGGGTCGAGGCGCGACGCGCGATCGCCGCTTTTATACTTAGTCCTAGACTCAAACTCGAACATTCTCAAAAATACTCGAGTCGGCGCCTTTGATAAACAAAAAGCGGAAATAAAAATAGAAATACAAAAAAATGCGTTGTAAACAATCTCGACTTTATGTTTTTGAAGATAGAGCCGAAAGTCGCTTGTTCACAACTATAGCGTCTAATTCAGAGGCGGCTTTTATCAAAAGGAAAAAAAAGGGAAAGGGAAGGGCGGAGTCAAAACGTTCGACCCACTGGTCGAACGTTTTGACTCCGCCCGCCGCGCGTATACTTGTGAGCGCGCAGTCCCTAGTCCCAGAAAAAAAAACAAAAAACCACTCTCTCACCAGAGAGAGGTGTTTTGATTTTTTTTCTAAATTCTTGCGGAATCCCTACAGGGGTATCGCGGAACCCTAGGGTTCCGCGGAACACACTTAGAGTACCGCTGCTGTAAAACATTGCTTGTTCCGGTTTTCAAGACCTATATAATATGCCCAACACATTAGGTGAAGTAGATGGGACCCATGTTGCAATAGCAAAACCTCCACTTAATCGGGTACTGCACCTGGCAACCTTTTCTACAATCGAAAGGGCTAATACAGCATCAACTGCCAGATTGTGAGTATAAACTACATTTTTTTAACACAGTCATCTTAAAATCTTGATTTAAAAAAAAATACTTCCTGGTATGCAGTGCGAGGGGCAAGATTATTGGCCTACACCCAAATTTTCCGGGCTCCACCCATGATGCTGCAATTTGGAGGGCATCAAATATAAATAAAGTCCTGAGAAATGAGCTTGTGTGTGGGAAAATATCTGTGGCTTCTGAGTCGGTCACTAGTAAACTTTTGTACCTACTAGATATATCTATTAGCTAAATACATTATAAAGTTTTATTTATTGTAAAAGATAGCGGATAGCCACTACAGCCAAGGCTCATGACTCCCATTATGGTGCTAACAACTAAATTAGCCTCTGCTTTAATTGTGATTATGGTTTTCAAGAAAGATTAGCCTTTTGTTAGATTGTTTTAATATTCATGAATTGTTAGTAATATGTTTAAAAATCCTGCTAGAGCTTGGATATTGTTTTGGTGTCTTGCCCAACCAAGGTACCAGATTATTGTCATAATGTGACAACAACAACAACCAACGGTCCTGTTCCCTACAAGGCAATTGCAATAGTACCCTAAAATTGCTTCCAAGACAGAATCACTATCATGACTTATTACCTGGGCCTCAAGTCTGCTATTACAATAGTGTCAGAATGGTCTCGCCATTGTGAGTATTTGACAGTGTTTGTATGGCAAATCTGTCAAAAACTCACAATGACGAGATCATTCTGACACTATTGTAATAGCAGACTTGAGGCCCTGGGTTTGAGCATTGGTTATCCAACGTGAAAGCCTTGTTTGATGGTGTGCAGACTGCATATGTATGACTTTCCTTTGCATCTAGAGTTTTTGCAGACTTGGCGCTCGTTTGTCCATTCTGGGAAGTGATTCATGCCATCTTCCGATACTTCTCGAGATGGAATTTCTAAGCGTTTTCTGCTTCTCTTCGGTTTTGGCTCAACAGAAAAATATGGTCTGCCTTTAGTGGTTGGTGTATAAATACGGGATTCTTTCATGGTCAGCACTTCTGCCGCCAATAATTTAAAATCCAAGAGTGGCATGTACGAGTCTTGGTTCAAACGTCTCCAAATCAACCAAGAATTTATTGCAATGACACCCATATGAAGATTGTAGAGCAAAATTGCTCTTGTACATGTTAACTGCTCAGAACATTTCCTCTTTCTATTAAATCTATTGACGGTATCGGAGGGATTAACACCAACGTAAGTTGAACATACATATATTAACAACTTTGTTGTCGAGCCAACTTACAACAGTGACTGTTCTGTCATCAATATTCGCTTCCACTTCCACTGCAGATACTTTACTCTTCTTAAAAAGTCTTTTTTTGTCCGCAGTTTCGCTCCTGGCAGGTTTAGTCCATTTTCAACGACCAAAATCTTTACCCCCGACCATGTTGAACCACTAAATGTTTCTTTCTTTGTCTATATTCAACCCATTGTTGTTAGGTAATTAATAATGACATTAAAGTAATACTGAGAGCAGAAGTGTGTTTATTTTTGATTGCACTCTCTGTACCGGTTTTTTATTTAAGAGTTGCAAAAAGAAAAAAAAAAAACAATTTTAAATGAAGTGACAAAAACCCTTGGGGCTAGATGTCATGTTATGCAGTAAGGGGAAATGGAATGTACTTTTTGTCCATGCCCTTGAGATGCCTAGAAAGGCATCGCTGTTTGCATTACCAGCCAGAAAAGGCAGCAAAAAATATTTTGGCATGTTGCACCCTGTATAATATGTTTTTGGAAACATTTGATGGTAAGTGTACCTAGTTTGCTTATTAATATTATTATGTAATTCTTCTGTTATTTATGTTTTCAAAATAAGAAATCTAAGAGTGTAAGATTCTAAGAGAATCTAATAAGTGTATTTTTGCAGATGAAGAAGATATCATTGTCACCGAGGACGACAGCGAGCAGAGTGCGATTGTGAAGGATACCAGCACTGATTTCCTTGCCGAAGCAAGGGAAATTCGGCAATATCTTGTAAACAATTTTAATTAAATAAAACATTACTTTACTATTCAAATTTTAATTTTCTTAAGACTAAACATGTCCTTAACCCTAAACAGTATAATTAAAAATCAACAAAATATAATAATCAACAAAATTTAATTACGAATATCAACAAAATATAACAGTCAAAACATACATCCAACAAATCATTTACAATCAGCATAAATCATTCATAACTAAACGAAAAAATTGGTTTATGTCAGTAGTGAGCTGAGAAGAGGCTTTGGAACAAGCACTGAATGAGAATGCGCTGGTTTGATGGAGTTGTAAGCTCCAAGACGAAGCAATGGAGAAGAAACCCATCAGGTTTCATTCCCATTACCTTCGTCTTGGGCATTTTCCACTAAGTACTGAATACCGGAAGCGCGAATGGCAGCAGCCAAAATTTCTGCACCCTGGACAATGCTCTCCCGGAGTAACCGGCTATTCTCATTCAGTGCTTGTACCAAATTATGGTGCACTGGCGGGCGGGGAGTCCTTGGCAGTCTTCGACGAGGGGTACTCGTCCGCTTGACTGCCGCAGTGGTCCTGCACGAATCCCAACGTCGGTCGGTTTCCACAGGCTGCTCATCAAGTACTGGCTGTAGAGAGGGCGACATACTTTGCTGTGGGGTAGGCGATATGGCCAATGGGGACGAGACAGGTATTCACTGAAATAAAAAAAAACTGTTAATTCATTGAGATTCACGCGAGCAACAGCGCTCCGATAAAAATAGATAATTAATTTTACTGTCTCATTTATCAGTGCTTGAAAGGTTTAATAATACATTTCTGAAAACCAGTCTCAGTAATATACTTATAAAAACTGCCCGATAGCCACAAAAATACCACGAATACTAAAATAAATTACCATTTCCAAAGTGGCAAAACCATCAACAGAAGCAGACCCAATGATATCAAGATTTTTTTTTTCAATATCATTGATGTCTGCCCCTGCCGGTCCTCCACCTGTGGCCCTGATGGAGTCTCTGACTTTTCTCGCCTTCGTCCTTACTTTAGCCACCCACACATTCCAAATCTGTTAAAATTAAATGAGTTTAGAACACGTAAGAAAATTATGCATGTACTTATTTAACATAAACAACTTACATGTTGCCACTGCTCTACAGTCCTGCTGCAGCCCAGTTGGTTCAGCTCGCTACTGACGTTGGCCTAAAACTCCAACACCTCCGCATCAGCTTGATTTTCTAAAAAAAAGAAGAAAAAAACTAATAGTCTAGTACACCGGCAAAGTTAAAGAAAATATAATTATAATATTCTATAGAAACACGCAGGTATAGATACTTAGGAAGTTAGGATTGATACTCTCAGGGTGTCCGCGAAATAAAAAAAACTTCTTTCGTTGTTTATGTAAGAAATTTAAGAAAGTCATCGCTATGGATTTATCAATAAAATAAAACATTTAGTTGTATTTCTTACCTCTGGCCATTTGCCGATTATTATGAATCCGCTCCACGAGCAGCTCCTGCTGTCTCTTATTGGCTCGTTTTCTAGAATTCCACGACTGCTGCATGCTGGATATGGAAGATATCCGTATTCTTTTAAACTAAAAACTATGAGATCAATATTGACATGACTCATAAACAAGCAAACAAATTCAAGATGTCCCTGATAGTGCTTTCCTACGGCGACGAAAAACCGGATTTTCTTTTCTGTACATCACATTTTTATTTGTAAAATAGCTTTATTATTCTGAAATAAATGGCAAGGTAATCATGCTATCTGAATTATTACTCGGATTTTTAAATGCTGTAGTTTGTCGATTTTAATAAAATGAAAGGATTTTTTCTTATTGAAAACCGATAAAATATCGCTAAAGTTCTAAATCGTTTTCGGTGCACAACTCTAGTAGGATCACATTGGTAACAGATAATAAACCAAACACAGGATATTGCACCATAATTGATTAAAATATAACAACAATATAGTTTTACTCCTTTTATTTCATTTAAATAATTATTGATAAACAATTAAAGATAATTATTTGATTTTACTCAGATTTTTTTCTGCAATTCAGATCATTTTGTCTACTTTCATTCACTCTTTATTTCGATACTCAACTTAGCGATTGTCAAACTCGATTTTAATTGTGTCAAAATTGTTTTTAAGTTTAGAGGATCTTGTTTGCAGAATAGCTTTTACGATTCTCTAAACTAAAAATAAGAAATTTTTGTGATACACTGGTCGTCAAAAAATCGGCCCACCTGCAGTTTTACCGCAACTCACGGTTTTTCTTTAGCGAAACAAAACTAAATGATTTAGTAATGATATGTATAATTTGACATGTTTATTTACACCAATTTAAGCACAAAATGAACATAAAAAATAATTCAAAAAAACTTTTTTGGCTTTAAAATTAGAAAGAATAATTTTAAACTTTTTTGGATTCATTTTAAACACGCTCTAATTTTTCAGTCATAAGTGTTATGAACACAATTCTTGCAGTTTAATATTGAGTACTCCCCCCTCTTGCTCGAATGACGGCCTGCATTCACCGTTTTAGTGACCTAATCAAGGTTTTGATGGTCTCTCGAGGGATTCGGTTCCATTCTTCCCTGATGGCGGTTTCCAGGTCTCCTAAGGATGTAGGGGCTGGATTACGGGCTCTAACCTTTTGTTTAAGGGTTTCCCACATGTGCTCTATTGGGTTAAGATCAGAGCTTCTTGCTGGCCACGACATAACCCAAATGCCAACCTCTTCAAGATAATCGGTGACAATGCGCGCTACGCGTGGCCGTGCATTATCATGCATTAATTCAAAATTTTCTCCAATATAGCCGGCATATGGCACCACATGGTCTTTCAAGATCTTTGTGATGTAGCGTACCGCAGTAAAAGCACCATTTCTTATAAAAACCAGCTCCGTGCGTCCAGTTAAAGATATCCCAGCCCAAAACATTACAGAGCCCCCACCATAACTGACTGTTTCTCTTATGCAACACGGCATACCGTTGGGCCAGGCCACAACAGTGCGTTGCGGCGTCGCATCGCAAAAACAACATTGCACAGCTATGCGATGCGATGTCGCAACGCAAAAATTTCATCGGATACGACATCGTACGACAAGACGCTAACCGTCAGTTCAGTTTCTAGTGAGACATTGACCGCACTGCGCGTGTTCTACTTCTGCTTGCGTTAAGGCGTATTAAGAAAAAGAAACAGAAAAGAAAGTACTGGGTGCACCCATTACTGACAATTATGAATAAAGATGGAAACCACTTCAAAAGGAAATATGAGGCGCTAAAAGTGGACGAGGTTAAATTTTTCGATTACTTTAGGATGAGTGTAGTAAGTTTTGAAGAACTTCTTAGTTTGATAAAGCCTCATTTACAAAAGAAATACATATTTAGAAAACCCATCGAACCTCTGGAGATGCTGGGATTAACTGTAAGGTAAGAAAAAAATAAACTATTTTTACTATATATATATATATATTTTATACCATTAAAGATTATATTGAGGACAAAAAGGCTTGGGATTGAGCTGCTCCAAATTTTACATATTGAAACTTTTTTTATTGTGATTGCTTTATACACATTGACATGAATATTTACTTGTGAAGTATAATATTATTATTTTAATTATTGTGAATGTGAAGACTATGTGGGTCTCTATTTTTATTTTTTTCTTCTCAGTTTTTTTTTTTTTTTTCTGATCATGGTATGGCAGTTTGAGTAATTTATGCGGCCTGCCCAAATGTCCTTTCTTTGGTATTGTTCGTCGAATCGTTGAGCTCCTTATGTTCTGAGTTGAGCTGCACGATTACTGACAAATGCGTGCACTGAATGGATAGGTCCACTCAATCTGTGTGGTTCTTTCTTCAAAAGACCATTTCAGACACCAATCTACATGGTCTTCACATGATTTGACCAAGATTATGTCTGGACTTTAAAAGAGACTGTGATCTCTGAGTTTGTTTCGGTCTTTCTTCTCAGAGTAGTCAGATACGAAACGCCGACCTCATCTAGTTTTAAAATATGATTGACGTGTAAAAGTGTTTGTAAAAACCTACTTACAGAAATAAAATCATTTATCATTTATCATTTATCATTTATAATCATACTGTTTAATCATTTTCATAATTTAGTGTTATTCAAAACTCGTATTCCGATTGTGTGTCATTCGTCAAATTTGTTAGTTCCTCATCGAAATGAATTTGTTCTGGCTCATTTACATCATCATTCCTTGGCGTTTGTGGAGACGATTGCATAGGTGCCGGTGATGTTTCGCATCCGCTTTGGAAGGCACTGCGTTGAATGGATGTTTGATAGCCACTCTGCATAGGCATTTGAGCTGATTGGTAGCCACTCTGCATAGACATTTGAGCTGTTTAATAGCCAGTCTGAACAGTTGTTTGAGATGTTTGATAGTTTGCTTGGACGGATGTTTGTGAAGTTTGATAGTGGCTGGGATAGTATGATGGTTGGTGTAAATCACTTAATATCTGTAGGACACGACTTTGGAAAATTATTGTTTGATTATCATTCAATTTTTCCAATGATGGCAAAATTCCTTTAAAAAAAGATAAATGTCTACTTTCAGGTGTTTTTAAAGCAGCTATAATATTCTTCTCAAATTCGTCTTCGTCAATTTTTCTTTTACGCGATGCAGGCTGGTAACGTGGCATGACAGGTTGCTGGCTTTGTTGGGTTGAGGTGCTTGGTCTTATTTCTTCATCGTCAAGACTTGATGTTGTTTTATTTTGAGAATTCTTTTTCAGAAATAGGAGCTGGTCGTATAGATGATATTGTTTAATTTTTTTGGCCCCAGCTCCGGATTTACATTGCTCGTTTAATTTTTTTTCGTATTTTGTAAAATTATCCTTGATTCCTCTCCATTTCTTTATGACATCGTTACCTAAAAAAATATGACGAATAATGATTTATTTTGTTTTCTTTCAGGTACCTGGCGACGGGAAATACTTTTAAAGATATGCATTTCACATATTATCGTGGAAAATCTACAATAACAGGAATAATAAAATTTGTTTGTCGTATTTTATGGAACATTCTTAAAAGGTTGGAATTACCAAAAATTACAACAGAGCTGATGGAACAAATTGCTCAAGAGTATGAAAAAAAGACCAACTTTCCTAATTGTATAGGAGCGCTAGATGGAAAACACATTCGTATATTGAGCCCGGATCACAGTGGATCCCTATTTTTCAATTATAAAAATTATAATTCCATTGTTCTATTAGCACTTGTTGATACGAATTACAAATTTATATATGTCGATATAGGTGCATATGGTAAGGAATGTGACTCCACTGTTTTTCAGAACTCAAATCTATACGACTTATTAAAAAAAGGTCAATTATCTATACCTCCGCCAAAACCGTTACCTGGCTTTCAAAAAGAAATTCCTTTTGTCTTCGTGGCGGATGAAGGATTACCACTGACAAATAATATAATGCGCCCATATTCTGGGAAGTTTTTATCGATAGAAAAACGAGTTTTTAATTATCGTTTGAGCCGAGCCAGACGATATGTTGAGAGCGCTTTTGGCATACTCGCAAATAAATGGCGCATATTTCATCGACCCATTAATGTTTCTTACGATTTCACAATAGACATTATAAAAGCATGCTGTGTATTACACAACTTTGTATTGAATCGAGATGGCGCACAAACGTTTGAAGAAATGATTATTGACGATTCTTTGCAAATTTTACACGAAACAACACATGAAAGTAGAACAGGAGCTAACATAATCAGAAACGAATTTTGTAATTATTTTAATAGTAACATTGGAGGTCTTAGTTGGCAGTTAACAAAAATATAAATGTTTATAAGTACTTACCGAGTTTTGTTTTTTCAACACTATTTAACTCCTCAAAATTTGAATATAAACTTGTACACACTTCCCTCCATGCTTCTGTTTTTAAAAATTTGTCTTTGAATTGTGATATAGTTTTGTCCCAAAGGACGGGACGTTCGTAAATTAAAGATATCAGGTGGTCGACATCGTACTGCGCCATATCGCTTAAAAAACACGTGCAGGTCGTTCAAAGTATGGACACCGACTAAACGGCAAAGCGTTGTCGCATCGCAGATTTGTACGTTGCGGCAGCGCATCGGAAATTTCCACGATGCGTTGTGCGGCGTCGTTGATTTTTGCGATGCGACGCCGCAACGCACTGTTGTGGCCTGGCCCGTTCACCTGGCCGTCGCATGACGTTACGGCGTCCATCAGAACCGTATAAAGTCATCCGACTCTCATCACTAAAAAGAACTGACTCCTATTGGCCAATAGTCCAGTTGATGTGATTCTGCTCAAATTGAAGTTTGGCTTGTCGATGAGCTGTGGTCAATTTTGGCTCCGTTGCTGGCTTGTGTGGTCTTAAATTCTGCTCACGTAGTCTCCTTCTTACAGTACTGTCACTTATAGCCATACCCCGATCTTCACGTAAGCGTTGCTAGAGATCAACGCCAGAAAGGTGTCGATTTCTTAAAGCTGATACCACGATGAAACGGTCATCCCTTTGAGTTGTCACCCTATGTCTCCCAGATCCTGATCTTCTTCGATACTGCCTAGTCTCCAGAAAACTTTGGTAAACTTGCCGAACTGCAGAACGGCTGAGATTTAACCTCCTGGCCACGACACATTGACTTAAACCGTGTTGCAGCAAAGCCACAACTTGGGCCGCCTCAGCTTCAGTAGTGTCCATTATTTTTAAACAGAATTAATCAAAACTACAGCCTCAGCAATTAAACTTAACGATATGCACATGAAATCCCTACAAAAATCTGTTTCTGACTGGAAGAGTGGGTCGTTTTGTTGCGATGTAAAACCGTCAAATCAACAATCAACAGTATTTCTGTATAAAAAAATTGTTAAGTGCCTTCAAGTGCAATAAGATGTACGACAAACAAGACGTCAATCATCATATCGACCCTCAAAATAAAAAACAAACATGTGAAACAGCTTATCTGCGAAACAATCGATTAATATTAAACAAAAACTGGGTGGGTCGATTTTTTTGATGTCCAGAAGCTCAACAGCACAACAACACTCAAATATTCCTTGAGCTGACAACTTTGCTATTTGAGGTACATCCCTCCATTTGTGACAAATTTTAATAATTATACATGCACCTCCTCTCTTTTGTCCCTGTCTACTATAAAATGCAGCTAAATTGTAATTTGGTATACAAAATTGTTTTTCGCAATCTTTCATGATACAATGCTCGGTAACACACAAAATATCAACATTTATCTTTTTGCCAGATAGCTCGTCTAAACTTACTGTAAGAGCATTCGATTTATTTAATAAACCTGCGATATTCTGGTGTAGTATGTTGATATATTTATTAGAGAAAAAACAGTTCTTTTGGTTCACTATTTGTGTTGCACTTATTTTCCTCCAAAATTTCCAATAGTATAACCTTCTATTGGAAATTTTGGAGGAAAATAAGTCTTCAAATGTAGTTTTCATAGCGTAGTCTTTTAAGGCTCCCGACCTTGTGTACATAGTATGTTCATAGCTTAAATTCAAATTAGAGTCCAGAATATATGAGTACTGATGCGTAACATTGTCCAAATATAGCATGATATTGAATGTCTCCAGCCTTGAATTATACAAAATATACGTATCATTATCACTATCTTTGTATGTTGGTAAAGTAATGATTATGTTATTTGTGTTCTTTATGTCCCGCAGCGCATTTCTCAGGTATGTAATTATATCGAAATAACATTTCGTAGTTTTAAAATCTTCCTCGCCGATCATTATTATGCTGAAATCATTTTCTGTGTAATTTCTGAGTTTAGTCTGTATATCGCGCAGAAAATACATAATACTGACATTTGGTGTTAAGTAGTGACAAACTTGATAATTTTCTTGGAAAGACTGTTGTGCTAAAGTTAATATATTCCTGTTAGTGTTATTAGTATTCAAAATACATAAGTTATGTTTGCGTTTCAGGTTCAATGTTGGTAAAAAGCTGTTGATACTGCAGTATGGCATTTTAATTTTGCTGGTGTTTGAGCCGTGGGATTATTAGTTTGTTTCTCCTTATTTAAAGTAACTATTTGGTTATTTTTTATTGGAGTTGATGTTAGTCTACTCACTTGAGGTTTTGTATTTGAGACCCTTCGTATTGAACCTGGCGTGGAACACTTGGGTTCTCCTGTACCAAATTCCATATATTATTGTATAACCCGATTTATTTTTGTAGATCTGACTTGTAACTGTTCATTTTCACAAAGTAAATTTTAGATTTCCGCACGCTACGCGTACAGTAAAACTCGCATTGTGGCCAGGTGAAGACGTCAAATTGTGTACTCACCACGAGCAGTAAAAAAAAAAGAAAGCCCTCTATCGCATATTTACAACCCTTGTCTGCGGCTCGGGTCACAAATACCTGTGATTTCGGGCTTTCTTTCTTTTACAACCCTTGGTAAGTAATGTACTATTATGTTCCACATACGGCTGGCTTGCTTCAAGCCGTAAATGCTCTTTTTAAGCAAATAAACCTTATTATTATCAGTTTTAAAACCAGTTGGCTGCTCCATATAAATCATTTAATCTAACTCGCCACATGTGCATGTATACCAAATTCGCCAGGCCCGTTCATATAGGTATTTCCGCTTTCATGGAATATATACATTAGAGGTATCCCGAGAGAGAATAAATGGTTTAGAGGGAATAAACCCAATGTAAGCAACATTGAGTTTATTCCCTCTAAACCATTTATTCTAATAACACGATAACACGAAGCATGCCATGCAAACGAAACCTTCACCTTCCTCATCAGACTCAAAGTTTTCTTTATGTGAGTTCGGAATACACTTTATATGATAGCTCTGATGACAAAAAGTACATTCGAGCATTTTGGTCTTTGCAATACATTTTACACTTTATACACCTAACAAACGACAACTGCTCTTGTTGAATTATTTTGATTTGTTTATCACCATATTTCTTATTACTTTCATTTGAAGCAGCATTTGAAGGACCTGGTTCTGAAAGATTATCTGTCAGAAGAGAAGTTGGATGACTTTTCGAGCAACCAACATTAGCTTTGGCGGGAACCAGTTTCGATACGGCTGTGGAAGCAATAGTTTTTTTATAGTGCAAAATTATTTCCCCCCCAATTAGTTTAGTTATTACGCTGTTGGAACGTTCGAATGTAGTCGTGTCCACTTCTTCTATTATACTTCGCGATTTCGCGGCTATGTTCGAGATAATTGCATTAATTCTAAATATGAACGTCGAATTTTGTATTTTTTTTTAAACTCATCGTTTAAGTTTTGTTTCTTATCACAGTAGTAACTGGCACGTTTTGTGATCACCGTAAGCATGTGCCAAAGAGTTAATAAATTATATATTATCATTATGCAGTACTGATATATGTAGCTACATGCCTAGGGCTCTCGGAAACATTGTGATGTTTAATGGAGTTTACAATTGCTTTTCGCGTTATCATAATTTTCAAATTGGTTATCGTTTTCCGATGTGCCAACATATATATGTTTAGTTTCTGTAGTAAGTCCTCGTAAATGATTGCAAAAATTACGCAAGATATGATTTCGGCACTCACTCGATTTTTTCAACGGTCAAACTTTGGCTCTCGTACGGTTTAGCATCACCATCGCCTATCATTCTGCAGTAAATTAGTCCATACTTTTGAATCGAGGATTTAAACCTTTCGGCTATAATTTCAGTTTCCGCTCGAGCTCGAAGAACCTTCAAAGTTTTTGAAACAGACATGTTATTTCGGATCGACTGTTCTTTTTGCGGCTCTGGCACACATCAGGCAATATTTATTTATTTATTTATATATACTTTATTGTACATCAGATTAAACATTACAAAAGAAAAGAAAACTTATACACAATAAAATATACAATGGGCGGCCTTATCGCATACTGCGATCTCTTCCAGGCAACAATACAATATTTGTATCTAATTTAAAGATAAAGGCCTTGGCCAGTCTTTCTGCCAATTATTGCTGCAGTACCCGATGTAGATTTATAATTTTTACTGTAAGACCTAGTACACCATGAGTCATCAACATATACGTCAATGACGGGATAACCGTTTTTTGTTATTCTGCGAGTGCTATTGGGAATTTTCAAAAAGTTTGTTCGTGACGAAAGGAGTTCCCATATTTGTCAAACTTTTTATTTGACCTAACTATATCGAATGTCATAGGAAATATACATTATTATTTGAAAAAAATATCATTTTATGTAAAATATTATCGATTGATGAAAATTTTAACTTTGTTATGTAATGTAACACAATGAACTGCTCCATTTCGTCACTTTAATCAGTAATCAAATTAGCAAAAAATACACAGTTTTATACGAAACAAGTATTTTTTTGTGAAATTCAATGAATAGAAGCTATGAAAAGTCAATACGTAATACAAAATATTTAATAATCAAAAAGTTTTACAGCGTAAATGATCCTAATCGTCACTATTGCACCATAAAACGGTATCAAAAACTATCCAAGTTTCGAGAATACAAACAAAATAACAAAATTGACAATTACAATAGAATCATAAATGTTTAACAAAATATTATAAAATCAAATACAATCTTTTAACTTTAGTATTTTTTCCTAAAATCTAAATTAAACACACAGCCAAAACTGGACAGTAACGCTCGTGGAACGTAGCGTTACTATTAGGAACTAACAAGGCGGAGTGTACATCATAGTAAAATAATCATAATTCTAATTTACGCTAAAATAATCATGGATGCGCTCTCCGTGTACTTTGGTATCAATAAAGATTAAATACAATAAATACCTTAGTAAAAATCACTTCGTTAACGATAACAATTTTCTTCAAATAATAGAATAGGACTGAGAACTTTATAACATATTTTGTAACATCCACTGTACCATATTATAAGCGAATAAATGATATTTAACCCGCTATTATATATTTATAAAGTTTAACAATTAGATTTCATGAAAATAAAAAAAATATTCGTATCAAAGCTCAAATTAAAATTGTTTTATCGGGGTTTTATTTGGCCCAAAATAAATAAAAATAAAATAGCTGACACAAAAAAATTACTTCAAATTTTTTACGAGTATTCGCTAATTGCAAAAAAAATATCAAAACAAAATTACTTCAACAAACCTAATTCGCTTATTACCCAAAAAAAAAAAAGAAATTAAAAACTTAACTTCGAATGACAAATATAACCAAAATGTTGCTGTCCAGAACTACATGTCATACAATTAAATTCTTTGCATGCCATGCACTTGATCATAGGAGCATATACAGGAAAATTCTCCTTGCAACCGTTACATTCTATTTGTCGTTTTATAACTGTTGTAATAGCTTTATTTTCATTCCTTGTAGAACGTTTTGGTTTTCTAAGAATCATATCAGTTTCTACTAATAATCCACGTTTGCGGGGACTACTCATATTACGGTTCGTCTCAGATAATATTCTTTTTGATGGTAATTCATGTCTTAAATCGTTAAAATTACAGCACATATTTTTTGATGTACTTGGCAACATACATTGAGGATCTGGATTTGTAGAATCACTAATTATATCACTTTCGAAAGGTTGTAAAGCAATATCGTCTAGAGGAAATATTAAGGAAGGAATGTCATCAATATTTTCCATGATTTGTTCTGAAATTACATTATTATTCTGCTCTTGTGTAATTACCATCAAAGAATCATCTGGTATATCATAAATACAATCTTTACTATCTATAATTATTTCTGTAGCTTCCTTATCTATCTTTTCTTCACTACTATCACTTTTGGAATACCATTCATCGTTCATTACTTCACTTTTAGCACTTTTACCACACGTCTCATCCCTTGCTATTTTAACGTCATTGCCTACGACATATTCTTTGTCATTTACCCTGCCACTTCTTATTATTGCACTATCATTATTCTCTACACTTTTCACCACCCTCTCATCTGTGATTACTTCATTATCTATTTCCCTGTTAACATCACAAAAAAAATCTGCAACACATCTTTCAATTCTCGGCATATTATTATTGACAGCCAGATTTTGCAATTGATTATTTAACAGAGTATGGTTCTTGGGGCAATAGCAACTGCACAAACCTTTTAATTCACCACAAAAACAACTTATTTGCCTAAATTGAATTTGATTTGGCCGCTGAGATATAATTTGATGCAGTTGTAGTGTCCCAGGAACTGGTGAAACTTTATCTGGGATCAACTTGGCCACGTTTTTGATATCATTATCAGTTACATAAAAACTTTTCACCGATTTCATGCTATTTTGTATAATATTATGAGCATCTAACCCGTTTGTAACATCTAACCCAAAAGCTACTTTTTTATCTAATTGCCTTTTTACTGCGCCTCCAATGCCGTCTGCAACGCTTTTGCCGTGGCCAGATTCCGAGAATGACCAAGTTGAGTAAAATAAATTTAATTTTTGTGTGAACAGAGTAAGTAAATATTTTTTTTTTTTTTACGGTATTGGCTACTAGGTCCGTCGGAAAAAAAGTGAATAGTACGAAAATGTGTAAATTCTTTAGCAAATTTTATAATTGGAAACAAATGTGCCCAGATGGCATGCGGTTCGTGGCAGTTATTATCAGAGATGGTTACAAATGACTGAGCTTTATCTTTAAAGTAAATGACTCCGGAATGTAGGGTTATTGAATTTTTGGACGCCCCGAAGTGGATAGCCTGGACCTCTTCTGCGAATTTACAATTATAATTTTCGGAGAAGTCACATAATATAACGATTTCGTCATCTTTTATGGTATTGATGCAAGTGCGGTATTGATGTTGCTGGTGTATCCATATGAAAACATGAGTTTTAAACGACAATAGTGCGATTTCAAATTCAACTATCAATCGCCGCACAGTTCCGCAGATTTGTTGCTTTGTAGTTTTTTTTTGTGATATATTTCTTGCCGGATTTTTCATACTCACAGTTAACTCTGTTCCATTTAAACCAAGTTATCTCGCTATCCATGTTTTCTTGATTATATTCAATAGCAGCAATTTTGCACTTATCACATTTGTTAAACATGCATTCATTTGACTTTATATTACAAGAAACCGCCGTTATTATTTCATCTATGTTCTTTTGACTTACAACACCTTTTGATTTCAAAGCAACAAACAAAAAGTTCATGTTACTATGCTTTATACACAGGCATGTATCCCTACTATTAGCAGAGGGCGATATGACAAAAAATGGCTTATATCTAAAGAATGTCGTAAAACTACATTTTCCTCCTTCATTTTTATACACTTTAAATAAATTTAACAACGTGTCTACCGTATATCTAATTTGACATTTCTTTTTTCCTCTTGTCTTGCATTCTCTTTTTCCAGAAGTGCATCTACTAACATCTTCTCTAATAAAAAACTTTTCTATTTCTTCTTTCGTTTTCTTGTTTTTTAGTTTCTCCTTGACAGTTACTCTTACGGGACCTTTTAGTCCTATAACTTTACAAGCGCCTCCCCGTCCCTCATTAATTACAACTTGTTTTAGTAATCTCTTTTCAGAATATTTGTTGCAGTTATTGTACGTGTTACGTAGTGAAATTTCAATTACTTGGTGTGTAATTACAATTACTTCTTGAGAGCACGAAGTGAGTTGTTATCCACGGCCACTCTTGCTGGTGTAAAACGAAATCGTTTCTTGTCAAAAATCGATCGAGATCTACAAAGTCTGGCATCTCCGCATCACATGTAATGACCGATTTCGATAATATTTCTGAAAAGGAAAACTTATCTAAGTTGGTTTTGGCGCACGACAGTATTTACATTGTATTGTGCAATTTAAAACAACCATGAAAAGTTTTAAATATTATAAACAGTCAATCATAATGTTGTTGTGTTTGTTAACCAGTAAATTGATGCATATAATATTACAATATAAATTTAATTTTTAATAATTGAATCATTAATTAATTAATCAACTTTAATTTCTAAATATAAATTAAAAAGAAAATGAAATATTATTTAAAAATAAATTGTTTGTATAATTTTTGCATCACTTGATACTTTCCGACTGCCTACACCCAGCCTTAGAATTCCATTTCGTCACGAAAAAGTTCCGCTTGTATATCACGTGACGAATGGATGTGACGATTTCTCGACTACAGTAATAAGAATATCATTTCTAGCTATTGTAAAAGAAAGATTTTACTATAACAACTTGTGCTTGGTTATATTACATAAATATGAAATCTGTCACAGTAAAACAATTAATTACAGGTTCACTGTCCACAGACCACATACGGTCTGTAGAGAGACTTCCATATCAGTCCACAGACCGTATGTGGTATGTTCGCCCGTACAATTTCTAAGTCATCTGATACTGTGGACGTAAGGAGAAAGTCTCGTATTTAATGCGGACTTGGCAGGACACATCATAAGGATTATAAAAAGTGCTGGGACATAGGGAAAAAGTCGATATTTATTTGCGAAACTCTTTTTGCCTTATTAGTGGCAGCTTGTGCTGTCTCTCCTGCCGATCTATGTCGCTCGTAGCAACCTGCACACCTTCGTCTTTGTAGTTTACCATCTTTCTTATCCAGCATTTGAAGAAAATGTTGTGCTAGCGATGGCGGGACATTTTGACGTGATGACCCTGCAGTTGCATTTTGCTGTGGAGTAGCTATAGCCGAAGCCGGTATCTGTGTTATGTTTACACCCACAAGTTTTTTCACAATATCTGTTTGTGCTTGTAGAAGAGAATATTTATTTTGAAGGTTCAGTTTTTTGTAGACATACAGCGCATTTATTACGGCTACCCCAAAAATCACATCAACAGCAATCTTCTTGTACCACGCAAGACTTTTACGAATTGGAGAATAATAACTGGCTAACTCATCAGAAAGATCAATGCCTTTTTTGCGGTCGTTATATTCCAAAATCATATTAGGCTTCAGGCGTGCATTTCTCCCAGTAGTCATTGTCTGTTCATCAGCGTGGCAAGTTGAGATCATAAGTACATCCCTTTTGTCCTTCCATTTTAGAACTGTTATATTATTCCGCTGAGCGGCGATATGCTGTCCACTTCTGAGCTTCTTTTTTTTTACTAGTAACGGCAAATGTTCGCGGTTTTTTCGCAAAGTGCCACAAAGATTAGTTTTGCGACTGAGCAAGTATTCAGCTAATGGTATACTTGTATACCAATTATCTGCTATAATCATTCTCCCTTGGTCCAAAAGCTCTTCACACAGCTCAACGACAACGCTTCCAGGTTTATCCAGATTAGAAATTTGGGGATCTTGGCCAGTATACACTTTGTATTTCCAAACATACCCATCATCAGTTGTGGCCTTGTAAATCTTTAGGCCGTACTTGTGGGTTTTGTTTGGGTTATACTGCCGAAACAGTATTCGCCCTTGAAAAGGGACCATCGACTCATCAACGACAACGACGTCTTTTGGCGTAAGTAGTTTTCTGCAGTTTCTCATTACAATGTATACAATTGGTTTGACCTTATACAAGCGATCATTTCTTTCCGCCGTATTGTCTACAAAATGCCAGCAACGCAATATTGAAACAAAACGATTGTACGACATTTTTATCATGTGCATCAGTGGATGGTAATAAATAGGGTCTCGTTTCCAGTAACTTTCTAATGATGGAAATCTAATTATGCCAGTCACTAAGTAAATGCCCATAAATTTCTCTATATCTTCCCTGGTAACAGGTTTCCAGCGAGTCAAACGACCACCAGGATTAGCAGCAATAGATTGCTCAGCGTACAAGTTTGTCTGTTGTACCATCAAGTCTAGGATTTCATCATCAACCAATAAGCGAAATATCGTAAAGACATCGGCATTTTCAGGAATTTGATCAATATGTAAAAAGCTTTCACTAGTAAAATCTTCACGATGCAATGGCTGGATGTCATAGTTCCAACCTTCATTCTCGTCATGTAGTTTCATGTCATAATCTGTAGTTGGTATGTGGTTGGTTGGTCTTGAAACAGAAATTCTTGGAGCAGAATTTCTCAGAGCTTGAACAGATGTGTTCATTGCATCGCTACTAACACTATCGCTAGAATCTGAATTCGATAGTGCGGGCACATCACTAGCCAGTGTGCTAGAAGTTTGTGATGGTACTTCAGTAGCAACAAGTGTACTAGAAATTGGTTGTAGTGGAGCTTCATCGTGTATACTATCGTCATCATTCATGTTTACCTGGTTATCCGGTGATCCGGTGGCTTCTAAAGATGAAATGTCCAACTCACTTGGAAAAAAATCGGGGTCCGCCACACTGTCGTCATCATACAAATTTTCTACACTCTCCGATGAATTTGACTGAATTTCTTCTTCATAATCACTTTCTTCCAATATTTTTCTCAGCTGCTCGTCGGTATACGCTTGTTTACGGCTCATTTTACACAAAAAAAGAAAAAATCGTTACAAGAGAACTCAACGAATAAATCAGTGAATGATTTGATCTTCACTATCTGAAATGTCAATAACGTCATGTCAAATGTTACAAACTGTCAATGTCACTAGATATTTTTGTTGCCAAACGATAAAAAACGTAATAAAAACGAAAGTATACGCAGACCACATAGGGTCTGTGGACTCACGAGGTAATTTTTACCGTCCTGGAAGCGCTACGAGTCCACAGACCATATGTGGTCTGTGTTAAAAAAACTATTTCAGTAGAGTATAAAAAATTTGTAACACATACATGCATACATTTTAATCATAAATAAACTGACTTTAAATAAAAACATAACTGGACTTATGGACCATTCCCACTCTGGAGCCTGGACAGTGAACCTGTTAAACATTTTTTTACCTTAGAAAACGCCGGCACTATTAGGAACACAACAAACCATAACCGTGACGCCTGCAAACTGTTTATGTCGCATTTGATTGGTCGGTTGAATTCTAAAGCAAAATGGCGACGGCCATAGACTATTTAAATGTTGCCAATAATAAAAAACGATCCATATGTTGTAATTTAGTAAGTTGCATCAATAAAACTACCGTGACTATGTAGGAGTTTCCACTACATGCCATTTTTGTGGACACAATAAAATTAAAAGATATATTATTTTCTATGTTTTTGATTAGACATAGAAATTAAATTTAATGTCATAAACTCAAAATCTTTAAAAAAACATAACATTTGGGTGTATCTATAAAAATGAAGACAAGTAATTCGATTTTAAAGTTTAAAAGAAGAGGTTGGACACAAGAAATTTGTATGGTCAGTGCTGCTTTAGAAGGCTGTATTTTGAAATTTACTCAGATTTTCATGTTTATTTTACAACAGTAACATATTTAAAGATTTGTTTTCATAAAATGGCCCCAGGAAGTAAAAAATAATACAATTCCTGTTTCGTCATAATGTTACGATTCCACCGGACAGGGTAATTTACTAACCGACAAACTTTTTGAAAAATGCCCTATTTCCTTTTCTTTTGCTTGCAGTTTTTCTCTCAATTTTCATAAACATCATTTTGCAATTTCAAATAATATTTCGTAGAAAATGTCTGTATATTCATTTCTCGTTCTAATTTGACTTTAATTATATAGTCTCTCAGCAGCAGTATGTGGGTTTGCCAGTGGTGTCAGTAATTTTTTTTTTAAGGCATAGCCTCGGTCACCCAAAGACAGCATATGCTGACATGCCCTGATTGCATGATTTCTGTGACAATACTGCTTGTGAAAATAGTACTGTCATGTACAAAGCCTGGCCATCTAGCAACTATATTTCTTATTTTTAGGTTTGAATCAACGACATCTTGGGTGTTGATAGAAAACATAATTATATTTTCTATTTCTATAGAGCTCTGCATTGTCGCCGTCTGGGCTCATGATGCGTGCAGCCGATTGTCCCGACCACACTAGAAATTCTGAAAATTTTATAAAAAATATTTACCACTTCTGTAAATTCTTTAATCGAACTTGGAATCGCAATAAAACGTTTCAATTTATACAATTTTTTCTTGACACGGCGTGTACAATTTTACGGACAGTAGATTTAGTTACACCAGACTGATCACCAGAACATTGTTGCATATTCCCAGTGGCTAAAAATCACAATGTGATCTGTAATTGCTCGAGTGGTGTTACTTTGCGTGATTTCGCTCAGTTCGTTTAAAGCACATTTCATGAACCACAGATTTCTATACAGGGTGTTTGGCAGAACGTTGAACATACGAAAATGGTGGATAGGTGGGGTCATCTGCTACTTACTCAGCCCTAATTTATTTGGCCCTGGCCCCCTGGATATTAAAAAAAAAATTTTTTGCTTTCTTTTAGTTTCACCACTTTCTTAACTTTAAAGTGTATTTTTTTATTAAAAATGGGTAAAACAGGCAATATTTTAGTTTATTTTTTTATCTTTAATATTGGCAGATTCTTATAAAATTATTGCTTTATTCAGATGTTAGCTAGAAAAAAGTTATGACTCCTCAAACTTACAGAAAGATGTAATAAATAAAAATATTGCCTGTTTTACCCATTTTTAATACAAATTACACTTTAAAGTTAAGAAAGTGGTGAAACTAGAAGAAAGCAAAAAAATTTTTTTTTTAATATCCAGGGGGCCAGGGCCAAATAAATTAGGCCTGAGTAAGTAGCAGATCACCCCACCTATCCACCATTTTCGTATGTTCAACGTTCTGCCAAACACCCTGTAGATATGTTATGAAGGGTAAAAATTAACACTGGGAGGGAGTCCCGTCTCGGATAAGGAGCTTCTATAATTGAGATAGAACTTCACTTACAGGTAAGTTCGTTTAATCTCATAATAATACTCTCTTAGATGTTTAAAATTTAAATGAAAAAGACCTTATTGTGTGGATAGGGCAAATTTCTAATTTACTAGCATAGCATTTTAAATGTAAACAGGGTTGAAGTGAACTTTTACTTGAAGTTTTAATATTATCAGGAACTTTTATTTGTACTCCATCGGCTAAAAATGTAATATTTTTAATTTTGATGAATGATAGTGTCTGAACTCTATGCCCTGATGTTAATGCCAGAATTGTTACTAGTTTTCTTGTCAAAATATCCAATGATAGACTCTCATTTGGATACTTGAATGCTAAATAACCCAACACCGTACCCGGATCCCAAGTAACACTATATTTCGGGTTGGGAGGCTTCAGCCTGAATACCCCTTCGAAAAATCTTTTTAATCTGTCATCTGAAGTAATTTTTGGTCCCATTAAGATAGAGAGAGCAGATCTAGTGATATTTAATGCATCATAAGACATTCCTTTATGAAAGCAGTCACTAAGAAATTTTGATACAATAGGTATAGATCCTTGGTAAGGTTCGACGTTATGAGTGTTATAGAATTTCCACCATGACTAAAGATAACAGTTGTATTGTTTGTTTGTGTTGTTTGAAAGGGAATTTAACATTACCTCGAAAGCAGAGTTCCCTTACAAATGCATCGCTGATAGCCGCTCTGCAGCCAAGGTAAGATGCTGATGCAGGGGATGGGGTTCCCTGTAAGGGAAAATTAAAAGGAACTTGTTAGGTGGGAAAATAAGTAAATCTTTGACTACAAGTGGTTCAATGAGTGGAAACCACTGCTGAGACTGCCAATATAGTAGGAGTCCAAGCGGGGTTTTCGGAATTTACTAAAGCGCGGCAGATTAATATACAGGGGCATACCTTGTACCCGGTTAAATACTTCCACCAAATATGAGCCCCATATACGAGTATATTATATATGGACGCCCGTCCCTTGACGGAACAGATTAGTAAAAAAAAAATGATCTGCTGAAATACTCGAGCGCGTCAGATTAAGGTAGTTAGTTACATGCTAAAACGTGTATATTCCACTAATCTAACAATTTGAGAGCGACGTAAAGAAGGGGGAGGGCTACAAAGTTGTAAAAAAAACGTTATCTAGACATTCTCGAGCGTGGCTAACTTTTTTAATTTTTTATTTTGAAGGGAATAATTCAAGGATTACGAAAAATATATTCTGATGATTTTCACAAGCCGAAGTAACAAAAATTCATCGATAAAGTTGAATGCGTGCAGCTACGTGATGCCTGTATTCCCCTCTCAGCATTTCTATTCCTCTATCACTGTTTCACTATCTATTACTTTCTCACTCCGGCCCCACTCTGGCTTCTGTTGCCATGCCTTGCCAACAGTAGAACTCTGGATGGATCTCGGAGTTGGCAATGCACGCCGATACATCGACGTATTCGCTCTCTACAATAAATTAGGCCCAAAAATTGCGAAGGCGCTTCCAGCTTTACATGCGTTTACTGGTTGCGATTTTAACCCAGCATTGTACCGACGAGGGAAAAAGAAACCTTTGCAATTTCTGATGAATTCTGTAATTTTTCAAAAAGCATTTCTGGATTTGGGATCAAAGGAGCATAATGTGCATCATTCTTTTAACAACATGCATGCCTCTTGTATGGGCTGAAAAAGTTAGACGATGTCAATCAAGCCAGGATTGTCATCTTCAATAAGACGTACAAGGTAAAAGACAAATCACAACCCTTCTCCTTGAGTATCCGGAATTACGATGCGTGCAACTTCCCACCCTGTCAATCAGAGTTATTCCAACAAGTGTTACGCACAAGATTCATTGCATGCATGTGGAGATCAAAGATCAAAGAAGAAAAAAGATCAATAATAAAAAATAATAAAACTTATTGATCTTTTACCAACGGACTATGGATGGAAAGTAGTCGACGAAAAGTTCGAAATGATCTGGTATGCTGGAGATCAATTGCGTCCAAAGATTATACAAATTAGAAGTCTCCGCGACTGACACCTTCCAGCAGGATCAGTCCGTTACTATTAATGATTCACCACAGCAGATAAACGCACTCCCTGAGGACCAGGGGTTACGAAATAACGATACGCCACCAGTAGAGCTTCCACCAGAAACTCAGCAGTAGTGGAGAAGTGGGAGATCGGTGAGAATTCCAAGAAGGTTCAAATTATATTATGTATAACCTTATTGTCTGCACCAATCGTAGTTCCATGTAACTATATTAAATAAAACTGCTTAATATATCAGTCAATGGTATTTAAATAATAGAAAACAATGTATAGTTAAATAAGTTTATGGTAAGTTTAGCATAACATAATTAAAACAAATTGTACCTGCTTGATTTATAGGACCTTTATTGCTAGAATAATGAAAGATTCGTAATTATAAATTTTGATTGTTAACATAATTATTAAAGTATTTGTTGCTAAAGAGAGGTTAGCAATAACCTTGAGGTTTTTAGCTACAGGAGAAAGATATTTCAGCCTTGGAGAACTCTCTAAAATCTCACCACAATTTCTTCCTTCTTTGATTCCCGTGATCTGTCAAGCACTCACATCAAAACTTAAAACCCTTTACCGCATACTGTACCAAATTTGATACACTACGAGTTTTTGCAGATAAATATTTTTTGAGCCGTATAGACAACGTGTTGATGGCTGGTATCTAGACTATGATTGTATCCGAACACGAAAAAGATATTGGCAGAATTCTATCTTATGTGTGGTGTGTTATTTTTGTCACCGAATATTTCAAACCGCCATTTCTGACAGTGAGTGCGGTTGGTGGATTGGAAAATTATTGAAAATTACTTTTGTGTTTTGCGAGTGAGTAAAATGGATCCCAAGACTATGATTGTATCCGAACACGAAAAAGATATTGGCAGAATTCTATCTTATGTGTGGTGTGTTATTTCTGTCACCGAATATTTCAAACCGCCATATCTGACAGTGAGTGCGGTTGGTGGATTGGAAAATTATTGAAAATTACTTTTGTGTTTTGCGAGTGAGTAAAATGGATCCCAAGACTATGATTGTATCCGAACACGAAAAAGATATTGGCAGAATTCTATCTTATGTGTGGTGTGTTATTTCTGTCACCGAATATTTCAAACCGCCATATCTGACAGTGAGTGCGGTTGGTGGATTGGAAAATTATTGAAAATTACTTTTGTGTTTTGCGAGTGAGTAAAATGGATCCCAAGAAGTTTTACGGAAAAACATGTAAGTAATATAATAGTAAAAACAGACTAGAACTTTGTATCTGAAATGATATTTATTTATTTTTTATTCATAAAACAATTTACATTGTGTTGAATATATTATATAAATATACTCTATGCAGTTATGTTAAGCATACGTTTTTCAAATATTATATTTCATTCATTAGAGTTTGTGCCAGTGCTTGGTCAGGTATGAGACTACATGCAATAAGTACATCGTACAGAGTTACTAAATGTTTTATAATGATTGATGGTGAGAAATTATAACAAGTGAACGAATTTGTATTATATATTTGGGAAGTTTTACATCCCATGTAATAAAAAAATACATATATAAGGTGTATCTATTCATACACGAAATATTTCAAGAGAAACATCTTATAGGTGGTAAAGGAGCCAAAGCAGCGAAAAAAAAAATATCTAAGTGTTTTATATTTTTACATAATTATTATAATTTTAAAATTGCTTGAGACATTTTGCAAAAAACCTTTACTTATTTTATTTTTTTTATTCTATGAATGACCCGCCCGGACGCAGCAACGGTGGCGGCAGGTGCCTTTTGATAAATTAATCATCATATCAAGTACCAAAATATGTTTATACGTTATGCGCCTTCCTCTTCTAATTATGGTTGCGGTTGAGTATAAATGATAACTCCTTGGTTCCTCCAGAATATAAAATTATTTAATTCCTTTTGAGTTAGTGAATTGTACAATATATTAGAGACTCTCTGGTCGTACTTATTTGTGTGGAATTATGCACTAAGGATAAAAGGTGTCCCTAAACTGTAACTAATTCTCATAAAAACCGTCAAAGTTTGGTAATTGTATAGTGGGTAACTTCACTAGTTGTAGTGGATCAGAGTTATTGGAACTTTTACGTATTTTTCCATCCTCAGGCAACATAGACTTAGCTTGCGCGATGACCTTATAGTACTTTTGTTCGAATTGTTCCCTATATTCCAGATGTTCATCCAAACTATCACACGATTCCTCAATTTGCGACTGAAGGTCGTTAAATTCGGATAACAGAGAGGTAGCACTATCTATGCGTAATTTGAATTCAAAAACTTTACTAGCATCTAACGGCTGTTGGAATGATTCAACATATTTTTGCTAATTGGACAATCGACCCTTAATTACTCCCCTTATGCGTGTAAGGACGTCAGCTTTTTAAATAATATACTCAGATTTAAAAAAAATCGTTTCTATGGCTTCTTTATCTATTAAAATATTTCGTATTTGAATAGGTACACCTTATATATATTTTTTTTATGCTTTATTAAAAAGAACTAGGTTCTAAATAAAATTATTAAATAATTACAATCTAGCCTTTAAGACTAATACGTTAACTAATTACTAATAAATAATATAAAAATAATAATAAATAAATAAGAAGTAATATTTAATCAAAGAAAAACAATTTATATAAATGAATAAAGAGAATTATTATACATATAAACAGGTATATAAGAATAATTTAAAATATTTAGGTACATTTGCAGATAAAATAATACATAAATAATAGATTAGTGAAATGTTAGTATCTTATTCTCGATCTCCTGACTTTGTAAGTTAAAAGTTGTTCCTATACCTAAAACAGGGCTTCCTCTCTCCTACCCTTTTGCTGTGCCCTACAGGGTCCATAATGATCTAAATTATATAGTTACCACCTAAGTACACACTATGGAAATGCAATAAAGATATTGAGTATATGATCTAGTCTGTTTGGTAACACGAAAGGGCCAATAAGTTCATCGTCAATCATTCCAGCCCCTACATTTATGGGAAATTGAGTCTGGAAAGTTGTTTCTCTAATGACGTGTGGATTTTCAGTGGCCCACACATGAAGATTGCGATGATTTGTTATACCCGCCCTTGTAAACGTGGCTTCATCTGTCCACAAAATCTTCCTCATAAAATTGAGATTAGCTCTTTGCTGTGCAATTATCCAATTACAAAAAACAGATCTCGCACCGTAATCGACATTTCCCAAATGTTGTGCACGTCGGAAATGATAAGGATGCAGGCCTTCTTTTTTGAGAATTCTCCAAACTCTTATTCTTGGTATACCTACTCTTATCGATAGGTGACGAATACTTAGCATAGGGTTAGCGCGCATTAATCGTAACACATCCTCTTCCACGTCTACATCAACAATCACGCCGGGCTCATTTCGTTGCGGAAATAATCCTCTTTCGCAAAAAAGACGATGTACGGCAATGAAGGATCTACTTGGATATCGACGTCTGTACTCTTCGACAGCAGCGCGTGCATTTCCATTACAAACACCGTAAATGAAATGCATGTCAGCCACATGAGACGGCGGTAGATCACGCAATCGTACCATTGCAATGATACGAGTAGTTAAGTTTGCTTAAACAAACTTTCCTCACAAGATTAAGTAGTGCACAAATCACAAAACACGTAGCGTCACGGGGTCAGTAATCAAGCGACTGAATGAAGTAACGCTAGCCGACAAGGGTGTGCACGTGGTAGGGACGCAATTGTTAAAAAGCTGTTTCTAGGAACCGGTTTCTACCTGAGCGACCCTTTTTATTTGAATAGTTGCAAATGTTTAACAAGTTGTTTGCTGGTTTTTTTTAGAGATAGGTATTAGTAATGTTCTGTGAATTTTTAGCTGATATGTAGTAGATTACAAATAATAATTAAAAAAGTCCTATGGGGATAACTTATGGACTTACACTAGTTTTTTTAAAATAAATATACTTTTTTTTACCGAAAAAATGACTTCGATTCCGTCTTTTTTTTCGTAGTCGATAATTTTTAGTAAAAATGTTAATTAACCTGTTAAAATAACACATAAGCTTTTGGAAATAATAAACAGAATCCAAATCGACCCATAAACTTCGGAGATGTGTCAAAAAATAGAAAGCAAATCTACAAACTCTACTTAAAAAATTAAAAATTGAATAACATGAAAAATGTTATAGATAGACCCCCCCTTTTGAAGTTTATTTTCGACATTTTTTCATGAATATTCAGAATATTACGGGCGGTCACATGCGCATGGGCGACATTGTATAGACGCATGGACTGCGCCGTGCGCGCAATACGGTACGCACACACAGCCACAAAGCTCGCACGCTGTCTCATGTCGTCGCGTCACACTTCACGAAACAAAAACATACTCGTATATTTCCATCGTTTTTGTTAAACCCGCAGCAAACGCATGATCTTGCTTGGTCGATTCATAAGGTGCTTAAATTCGCAGTAAGTTTCTGTGTCCCTTCGTCCAGCATACTCACCATGGAATCCTGATATTTCATGAATGTCAAAAAACTGTTCTGAAATAGTGCTAAATAGTGCCCAAAGGAAAAAAATAGTGCTCTTGTACTTGCGAAGTTATAGCCATAGTTCGATGAGTATGCTGGACGAAGGTTTCGCCCAGCATACTCACCTCCGTCCGGAGAATCTGTATACGCTTCAAACATAATTCATACTTCAAAAAATAGTTCCCAAATAGTGCCAAACGGTGCCCAAAAAGAAAAAACAGTGCTCGAATAACTTCGGAGTTATAGGCTTCGTTCAGTGAGTATGCTGGGCGTAGGTTCTACGCCCAGCATACTCACCTCAGTGCGCGAATATCGAACGAGCTATAGGTACAATTTACGTCTCAAAAAATTGTGCTTGAAATAGTGCCCAATATCAGTCCAATTTTTGCTTGACTTTTGACTTAGAAAACCATTAAATTTTAATGTAAACTTCTACATACTAACGTAAAATGGGGTACAGTCGTCGACACATGTTTTTGGACAAAAATATTAAACTTTCTAATTGTAGACTTCATGTTATTGGAAATAATTATGGTATTTTCTCACATGTCAAAAACTTTCGATTAAATGCATTATTATATATTTTATAAATAATAATAAATGAATGAAACTTTAAGCGTAAATGAAGTCTATTACTTCATTGCATTGTGTGTTTGTCTGAATAAAAACAGTCATTTGCAGCCAATAAAATTAATATCTTGAAAAATTGTAAAAAGGAAATTATACAGTTTCTTTTTGTATATATGTTGCAGGCAAAACTTATAACCAGTCAAAACTAGTACTGTGACATAGTTATACAAATTTTTAAAACTCTTTCCAATAGTTTCATCAATGAAAGGTTTAGCAATAAAAAACATTTTTAATTACTTACGTTATTTATTACTATTTAAAGGGCCAAAGTAATCAGAATTCTAGTTAACTAGTTCACAGCTTTTGTTAACATTCATAATATAATCAATGTAAATAGAAAAAATTGTAGTTTTAATATTGTATATAATATACATATAAAAAAATGTTTAGCCAAATATTGGTAAAACTTTCTAAAATATAACACGTAGGTACTTGTACTTTGTTTTACTGCTACAACGTTTTAATCACAATAAAATTATCTTACAAATAAGTATAAATTGAGCAATCACAGTTTATAATCACGTTTTTTTTATTAATATTAAATACCCTATAGTAATTACAAATTAACAATCACAGTTTATAATCACATTTCTGTAAGTTATTAATAAAATAACTTTTACAAGAACAAAAAAAAAAAACAAACAAACAATAACAAAATAGGAACTAACAAGTTAGGACCGATCTTCATCTTACATTCGCGTATAAATAATGCAGTGTGGTACAGTATATTGGGAATTACTACAAACTTTTTTACTAAGGTCATCATAGCAGTTCCAAGTTCTCTTTAGCAATCGATAGCACTTTGACTTGTAATGCCCCATGCGTCCTGATTCACCATTTGTAAAATCTATTACCGACAGAATTTTAAAGGTGTCACCGTTTATTATGATCTCTTTAGGAATTTCATCAATTTCTATTTCAATTGAAGTATTAATTTCAATAAATACGAAGTCTAGTACTTCATATTTGTATGCGTTTTTACCGTTACATAATTGGTATTTACATTTCCTTTCAGTATCATTTACTAATAGAGCTTCATTAAGGGCTCCAATACCTTGAGTCGTCAATATGTTTACATTTATTGGAATCCAACTACATTTTGTGCCAGAACCTTTATTGATTTCACAGTTCTGGTTTGTACAATTTAAGTATCTATTAGCACTATAAAAACCATAACTTTGTATGTTATCTATTATAAAAGTTACATTACACTCACAATTTTTGCAACTACTAAAATCGGATTCCACAGTATCATATATTTTAGCCAATACCTTAGAACGAGTAGTGTAAATATCTTTTGGTTTTCTAGCCTTCTTAGTGATTTTCTTTAGATTGTCATACGTGATCAAACTTCTGGTCAGTTGTGAAAGATCGTTTTTTTTATCATTGATATATTTTCTAATATTAGGTCTATCTAAATATGCAATTGAAAAACTTTGGACCACGGAATCAAAAGCACACGTATTAATAAACGTGAATCTGTATGTTCCTGAAGTAGAAACACTGCCGTTTTGTAAAATATGTAATTTTGTACGACGATTGATTCGTTTTTTATTTTTCTTCTGTTTAGACACCAGTCCCCGCCAGTCTTCAATATAATTTGGTTCGCTCCTAAAAATTGAGTTTTCATAAAATGATTCATCATTGACGAGAGTATTTATTTGTGGTGTGTTATGGTCACTTATTTCATTTTTTTCATCGACAATATTTTCAGTTCCTTCTTGAACATCAATCAAGTCACTTTTGGCTAAGCGTATGGAACCGGTTATCAAAGGCTCGTGTTTAATAATAAACTCATCTACGCGGTACTTATTTGAATTTGTTTTAAAAAATAACTTTTTTACGTCTTTCATATAACTTTCTACATTTGAACTGGTTGGAGTACAATAATTACTGTTAAAATAAGTCATCATTATATTTCCCCATAGTGGAAGTTTTTTAAGAATCCTAATCAAAGTGTCCTTTATTTCCGGCAAGTAATAAATATTTTCGATTTCAGTTTCTTGATCACACAATTGTTTAATTAAATCTTCTTTCTCCTCAAGATCTTTATACATTTTCAGAAGCGGGTTTTCTTCTTTATCTAATCCCTCCCATAAAGAATGTTTAATTGGAACGTGATTTTCCGAATCTACATTTTGTATTTCACATTCCTGCAAATTAGTTTTGATCCGGTTTTTTAATTCTAAAATCGCCGTTTCACACCGTGTTAAATTTCCATTTCTACTGCCGCGGTGTTTATTATTTGCTATAATATAAACATTTTCTATAATTTTCTTTACCTCTCCGTATGAAACACATTTTTTAATCAGAATCATACAATCAACAAAAAATTTTGTTACTCTAGTGTCTATATTTTTGAAAATACTTTGATTGTACAATGTTTTTATGAAATGCGAAGTATCAAGGCGAACATAACAGGTTGGAATTTTTTTGGTTCTATTTTCTAAAATATTAAAACATGTATTTAAGTAGTCAGAGGTGGATTTATAACCACAAAATACTTTTACCACCGCACCTACTAAAGCTGCGGAATCATCAGTTACTACTTCATTTGGAGGTTTTCCATTAGCCAACCAAGATTGTAACCAGCTAGCAATAGTATCTAAAGAGTGACTTTCTGATATACACTGTGAAATTGGCACGCTACTTTTAACGGTTGTATCTGTCATCATAACATACAAAAATATAGGACTTTGCGACTCTTGAGATAGTTGTGTGTGTTCATTGACGACAGGCCGAAGATTTTTATTAAATATAGAACCTGTTGCGTCTATAGAAACTCTAATATAATTAAACTCTTTTTGGCATTTTTTATAATAATTCTTTTGATCGTCCGTCCAGTAAAATGTATAAAATGGAAAAGCAGAAACATATCTAACACATTTATCAAAAGGTGGTGAAACACACATACAAGTAAGTGACAATATTGGGTTGGGATGGAAAACATCAACTTTTTTATTTTCATGTTTAATTCGATGTAGTGTTTGTAATTTTGGCAATACTGGAGGTTCCTTGTCATTTTTCTTCATTAAAGTTGAGGCTAATTTATATCTTATAGAAGCTGCTGCTTCGTGTTGTAATTTTTCACCTAATTCCCTTATTTGGTAATACCGTAATCGGTTTTTTTTACTGGTGTTATGAGAGTACTTTTTATTTTCATTAATTATGCAACATTCTAGTTTAATTAAATTTTCCGTTTCTAAGTTAGTTGTTATAATTATTTTTGCGTGACATTGATTACAATATCCTGTGCATTTGATTTCGTAATTGTCTTTCACAATATTATTTTTAAAACACCAAGTGCATAAAGATCTTATTTCTTTCCATAGATGCATTTGAATTACATTAGTCCATTGGTTTGGTTTTAATTTACGTCTGACATTATACAGACTACCAGGGGCGATTTTGCTATTTCGGTGATAAAAATACCTTTGAGGCTTAATACTATCCCAAGTTATTGTATCCATATAAAATGTATGCGTACTGGTGTTCTCCGAAACACTATTAATGCTTTCGTTTGATGACGATGTAGACTTTTGATTTATCAAATTAGAATCATTATTACGAATTATTTCTTTTTTATCAACACCAAAAAAGTATTCGTAATTTCGTTTTATGCTTAATATGATTGATTTAATACTCATTTTGTAATTTAACCGTGTTTGAATTTGTTTATAAATTGAGTCATTTGCGGAAGGAATATTTTTAAAAAAGTCATCTTTGAATTCTGAAATTACTAATTTTTGCGTTTCTAATGAAACCTTTGGTTTAGGCCCTCGTTTTCCTTGCTGATCCATGTCGTTAGATTCACAAGAATTATCACAAATTATTATGCCATTTGTTTTCAATATTAACATAATATGAAATAACAACTAACTAACTAACATATAAATCAACATCAATAACATTATGAACACTTGTGTACTTATACTACCTATATTACCTGAAAATACCAACTATAGATGTAAAAAACATAACGGGCCCCACCGCTCACGCAGTACGAGTCAGAAAAAGTTGTCTTCTAACGTGGTAAACATTGTGTCTTCAAGATAATCTGAAAATAACACGTATTTAAATAATTTAATATAGGTATGACAGGCTCCAGCCTTCCTCTAAAGGTACTTAAGCACTTACGTGTTTTCCATTATTTTAGCGTGATTTCTATTATAAATAGCGAAGGGGCAAAACACGAGGCTGAAGACGATTTCCCGAAGTCACAACTCCCATAGAAAATGTGATGAATAGGTTGACGACACTTAAAAGTTTAAGTGCATTCGCCGGATGACAATCGGTAATAGTCTTCACTTCACGTCATATTATCTAAAAAATACATCTGTGTTAATTCTATAGTTACGTTTATACTTACTACCGACGCTCGCGCTGACTGATTCTACCTATTTCGATATTGAAATGTAACTAACGTGAACTTAAGACGAGAACAGATCCTGACGGGTAACGAGGACAAGCTTGTAATAAAAAAATTGAAGAAAAGTAAATTATATCCTAGCAAATAAGACAGTGTTTCATTTCCAGTAGAATTGGAGGATAAAACCAGGCCTCCGCAGAAGTAGGTATATAAATAGGTATTTGAGATCCAATTAGATAAACAAACAAGTTACATTACGTTATTATGTGTGTACCTACCTACATCAAACCTTTAAAAAAGTAACTAAGTAGGTACCCATTTTTAAAACTTCTTAAGCATGTCCTTAATTTTAAGTGTACAGTGTCATATTCAACGAAAAAATGAACGTGTTTTTGTAAAAAACAACTCGCTTGCTACCTAGTTTTACAGTGCAATTAATGAATGAGTGTAAAATCAATTTAGTTAAATGCCACTATTATAAATTGAAATATACTTACTGATTTGGGTGCAGCTCCTATATTGATTACGTACTAGATACACAATTTTATATAGGTAAATAATGACATCACCAACACATTGTTTGGTTTTGCAACCCACTATGTAGTCAAACTCAAAAGCCGGCGTTATTATAATGATGTGCGACGAAGTAAACAAACAAAGAAACTGAGAAGCGCTTGTTCGTTTCGATTGCTTTGTGACACAAAATGGACCCTTATCACCTTCAAAATACAGATCAGTCTTGTCTAATAATCGTAAGATGTTAGGGCAGCGCCATCTAGTATTTAAACATAAACATATTCATTTGCGTCGCGGGCGCCGCGCGTCGCTTTGTGACACAAAATGGACCCTTATCACCTTCAAAATACAGATCAGTCTTGTCTAATAATCGTAAGATGTTAGGGCAGCGCCATCTAGTATTTAAACATAAACATATTCATTTGCGTCGCGGGCGCCGCGCGTCGTAAGCCCCATACCTATTGACCGTACGTGCATCCATTACTGCCACACTATATTGAACTTTATCACATGAGGAATACAGGTCAATTCCGTAAACGTTGTGGTACCGTCCTTGATCCGGAAAATGATTATTTTGAATAATTTTGTCAGTTGTAATGTAAGCATTAATAACAGCAACTTTATTTTTCATGCATGATTTACTTCATTTGATATCTTAATCCTTCAAGCGCCGTGATCTAGACAAAATATATAAAATCATTGTTCCTAGCTACCGGGGTCCCATGCGACGCGCGAAGGCTTAATCATATTATTATAAAGTATTATTAAAATAATGTGTAATTAATAATATTGCGATTCTAAAGTAAATACTCCCTTACATAGACAATTAATAATTTACACAAGACAAAAATTGTTAGAAAGAAAGTTAATAATATTGTATTCGACTGTACTCAATGTAATGTATGTAGAAGTTTACAATCAAATTTAATGGTTTTCTAGGTCAAAAGTCAAGCAAAAATTGGACTGATATTGGGCACTATTTCAAGCACAATTTTTTGAGACGTAAATTGTACCTATAGCTCGTTCGATATTCGCGCACTGAGGTGAGTATGCTGGGCGTAGAACCTACGCCCAGCATACTCACTGAACGAAGCCTATAACTCCGAAGTTATTCGAGCACTGTTTTTTCTTTTTGGGCACCGTTTGGCACTATTTGGGAACTATTTTTTGAAGTATGAATTATGTTTGAAGCGTATACAGATTCTCCGGACGGAGGTGAGTATGCTGGGCGAAACCTTCGTCCAGCATACTCATCGAACTATGGCTATAACTTCGCAAGTACAAGAGCACTATTTTTTTCCTTTGGGCACTATTTAGCACTATTTCAGAACAGTTTTTTGACATTCATGAAATATCAGGATTCCATGGTGAGTATGCTGGACGAAGGGACACAAGTTTCTATGTATCGATAGCGGTAATCGTCAAGCGTTAGATTGAGATGCACCTGGTTTAAGTTCCGGTCATATGATGCAATTTTGTCAATGTTTTTATTTTTATTTGCAACAAAAATATTTACCTTCTGATAGTATCTTTTAATATTGTTTGTTGCAATAAAGGGTTGAAAATAAAAAATGCGCGTTATGTGATGATAACAAAACAAAAATGTTTATTCGGTGTAATTACATAAAGTTAACAAACCGCTACAATTAGTTTTTATTTATTTATTAGGTATTGAGGTTATAGCTTAAGTATTCATTTTCTTTACGAAAAGAAGATTGAAACTAAACCTCAAATTTTAATCCATAAATAATCACGGATATGGTATAATATAGTATTTATACTTAATATTATTATAATAAAACACTTACCCCCGCAAATAAACACGGAATACAGTTATGACACGCATAAACGTCAAAAACTGTATGGATATACCGAAGTGATTCCTAGCATAACTTTATTCCGTGTTTAATATTTTTGCCCTTAATATTTTGTGTAACCACCATTATTCTCGATACAGTCCAGAAGACGTTGACGCATGGAACTTACGAGATTAAAAAATATTTCTGTTCCTCTTATATTTTCCCATATCTCCATGCAATGTGACTTCAACTGGTCTAGAGACTTCTCATGCTTCCCACCTTTGCACCATCAAACCCCATAGATTTTCTATAGGGTTGAGGTCAGGAGATCGTGCTGGCCATGGAATCACATTTATCTCCGGGTGTCCGGTAAACCACTCACGCACAGTGCTCGCACGTTGGATTGGACAATTATCCTGGACAAAAGATATCTCCCTAAATTCTTCAGCTGGATAAACGTTGCGCACAGTAGGCAGCATGACGTCATTTATTACTTCCAAATAAGTGAAGCTATTGGCGCGAGGAAGAATAAATTCGAGTTCCCCTGGCCCTGCCGCACTCATCCATCCCCACATATTGACCGTGATTCGGCCCGACTCCGTGTTAGGAACTATGTTTTTTTCACACCAGCGTGTATTATCCTTTCGCCATAAATCTAGTCTTTCCTTTTGACTAGATTTAAATGTTTTTTCATCTGAAAATATAGTAGTGATCCAGTCAAAGTCAAAGTCGTAAATATTCTCGTGCGAAACGTAAACGTTCCTGTTTATGTCTCTCTGTCATAAAGGGTTTTTTAGCTGGTCTTCGGTGATGCACACCTTCGGCGTGGAGTGCACGGCGAACGGTTAGTAATGACGTGTCGAATAATGCAGCAAAATGTCACGTTGGTATGAAGCCACTTGTTTCATATTCGTTCACCATGTGACGTCGCTGCGCCTCTTTAATATGCGCCGGCCTTCCACTTCGCTCCCGACTAGCAAGGCTACCCTCCTCCTCATATCTCTTAACCCACCGACTCTCAGTATTTCTCTAAAACAAAAAAAAAAAGGAATTCTATTAGGCATCCACAAGCTAAATACTAAAACTGATTACTTTATCTACTATTAATAATTTAGAAACAAAACACTATTTTAAATAAAATTATTACTTGTTATTCATCTTTCATTAATCCAAATAAATAAACTTTACGTCTTTTTTATAACCTCATAAGGAATTATTTAAAAAAATAAAATAAATGATCAACTAAATTATCTTTGATAATCTTTGACGGCGGGTTGACATGATAATTTCTTCATTTAAATCAGATAAAAGTTATCTGACGATTGAAATATCGGCCCTTAGTTTTATAGTCACTATAATATTTAAATCATCATAACACTCACACTCAGTCTGGTTTCGTTAGATATTTGTGTTATATTACATCCACTCTTACGCAGCGCAATAATATTGGCCCTCGTTTCGATATTTATATTTGCTTGCATTTTGAAAATAATAACCAAAACACCGCTATAGATTATCACACGTCGCTAACTAACAATAACACCGAACCAACAGCGTTCTATTCGATTTAGGTGGATTAGTCGTAACTGCATAAGTTTACCTTACAGAAATGGAAATAATCTATTTAGTTTTTTTGTGTTCTACCTTCTGACTTTACTATTTATGTGAAGAAGACGAAAGAGAAAACAACTTATTATCATTATCGAACTACTACGAGTAATTTATTAAAACTTCAAAAAGACATCGCGCGCGTGAGGTTCGAACTCACGGATCGCCATGATGCGCCCCTACCGGTATATGTTAACCGCTAGGCCAGTGTCATTTAACATACCTACTACTTAAAATTATGAACTACAATCAGTTGCAGACAATAGTGAGATTGTGTGTGTATAGAAATTACTCATTAAAAGAAGGTCGTAAGTCAAACCAAAGTGTCAGTCTATTGCTTTGTGAGATTGCTACTGGACTTATGAATGCCACTGTACCTGCGTATCTCTAAATTCTAGCCAATTTTCATAAGATCCTTCGAATGAGGGCAACGATATAGTGGGCAATTTAACCAGTAACTTGTTTTTGCAGTCATGAGCACTACTAGTACAACAAACTTTTTGATTTTCTAACAAGCACTCAATAGTAGACAGCACTGTAATAAGAATTCTCAAACTATTCACGTTCTAACAACTGTTTATCATATTCCTTTTCATCTACTAATTCCTCAATAGCATGCTGTCGACTGCTGACGTAGCTTTAATTCGTTTATCTGTTTGGCAGTTAACTCAGCGGAATATGACAAGGAATCTATACTTTTTACCAACAACGTCAAACTATCCTTAATAGGACCCCGTTTTCTCACGAATTCCTTAATTCCCTCACTCATAATGGCGTTTTATGGAAAGAAAGAGTACTCACGGTTATCCTTCAACCACTGTGGTGAATAATGCGCACCACACCCGTTGTTCCTTTAAAGATATAAGGATTTGGAAAGGTCTTACGCCCCTGGCTGAATCTACTCCTCCTGGCCCGCCGCTAGTTGTCGACTTTCTTCAGGATTTTCTCCAGGCAGGTCGCTGGTAATTGCTTTAGATATGGCTCGTAGGACTAAATGTTATTATGGTCTTGTAGTGCATTAGCAGGGTGAAGATGTTTGCAGGTCTCAGAGGCGAAGGAATAAAAGTACAACGCTCTCGGTTAACGTTTTTTAATGATAGTGCAAAATTCAATGTTGTACATAGACAGTATATAAAAAGTCATAGACGAAATCTACTTAATTATGGATTTCTTACAGAGAGTGGTGCCATCTAACCGCACTGACACGAGCTAATTATAATCACGCCTAACTACAACAAGATGTATTCGTTCTAATCAACGATCGAACTATCTTCATGGTTAGCTGAGGTAGTGTTGTTCGGTGGTCAAAGATGGCGCTGCGTTAACAACCAATTATGATTGGTCGAGGACATTCTAACTCTTTGTATTTAGTAAACATGCTAACACATGTGCTCTGAAGCTCCACTATCCATTATCCATAGACTGCTGTCTGGCTCACTATAAAATGCTGATGGCAGCACGGACACAGGGAATGAATTACCTTGCTCGCTAGGCTTATTATTATTTACACATTTATTTTTACTATTTTTGAACCAACAATCAACAGACTTGTTATTGTATTTTTTACAATAAACACAACTATTATCCTTTTACCTTGGTTTTACCGTCCCTTTTCATGTCTCCTGCCTTGCCACATTGGAAACACTTTCTGGTGGACCTGGATGCTAGTGCTGCTGACTCATTACTGTCTTGCATGCAGGTTATGGCACGCTGTTCCTCGATAAGTAGTCTTGCAGTTAGCTCCTCCATCGTGCGCTTCTCTGCTAGCACTGACTCCCATGCTGACACAAAGTGCTGATATTGAGAGGGAAGAGATGACGTAATTTTGGTTATAGCCATACTTGTACTGACATCTGCTTTGACGTTTTTCAGCTTGCATAACAGACTCTTGAATCTGCCTAAAAATTCCGTAACTGTTTGTTTTTCTCCAAATTTCATTGAGAAAAATTTTTGTTGGAGAATGTGAACAGACAATTCTCCCCGTTGCTCGAATACTGTGTGAAGCTTGTTCCAAATTTCCTTCGACGTTTGGCAGCTCACAATTTGCTGAAGTAAATTTTTTTAAATAAAAAATTAAAAAAATACAGAAATGCGTGTTTCCAAAATACCTTGATCTTTGGCGTCCTTGTTCATCCATTTTCCGTATTCTTCTACCTTTTCAACTGAAGGAGGTTGGAGAGTACCGTCCACGATGCTTAGAAGATCTGCCGCACTTACGATTATCTTGATTTTGTACGACCACATGCTCCAGTTTTCGACGCCATCCAGTAGTTGTTGCTGGCATGTTTCCCAAGAATTCCATTACATTATTGCTATACCGCAAAGCCTAATATTCGTCTTCTGTTGAGATTGGTACCTTTACCGGTCCGCCCGACGCGACGTTTTCCCTCGTGGAGTTTCCCACTCGTCGTTGTCGTTTTAGCTGCTGATACCGCAGCGAGCCCAAAATAGATTCCTCTTTTCAAGAATTGATCTTTTTAAGAATCTCGTGGCATAATCTAATCCTGGCATGTTGTTTTTGAAACGACTGTGTGTGACACCTATATTATCCAAATATAATTTAACCATAATTCGTAAATCATATGTGTCTAATGGATAACCCCAATTACCGCAAATGTTTAAATAATTGACAATGTGGCGTTCTGTGTCTTCATCTAAAGCATTCTGGCCTCCTTGTTTTTTCATATTTTCTTTACTATGTCAATATAGCACCGGGAACAATCACTATCAACATTTAAAATACTTGCCACGTACATGACAGGTCAACTTAGCAGGTTAACCTGGCAGGTTTTCTATTTGTACCATGAGCGTTTCCGTCTGACCTGCAATGTGTCTATAAACAAACGTTCGGACATACTTTTTCGCAATATTACCGGTTTTACGGTTTAAAAGAACTAGATATATATATATATATATTTTTTAGTTAATTAATTTGATAACGGTTTAATCGATCAAGAGAATTCTAAAAAAACTATGTTTCGTAGCAAAGAATCTTATTTAACACGATTATGTCGTTGAAGATCTTTTTAGATACTTAAGAAAGGTAAGTGCCTACTTGAAAAACTTACCAGGTTTTTGCTATTTTAGAACGACTCATATAAATATACTGTCTAAACCACAACCATTTATGAGGTTATTTTTAATTTTGGAAATTGGAGTGGGTTTTTAACAGAAGAAACAAACAGTTTCTGTAAATAAATCGGAAATGCACACATTTGTATCATGTCCGTTGTTGCGAGTAGTAGGTAAGATAGTGCAGTTATTTGGTAATAATGACTTCAAGGTGAGTTTCATATGAACAATGGGAAACACTGTGGGATTTTTAAATAATCACAAGGTCATTCCAATGGGCTACGTCATATATGCCATTCTGCAAGTCAAAAGATTTTATCATGCTTCTCAAAACTTTCCTTTGGATTTTAGCGATTTGTTTCACACTGTTTTTATCACCATCTCCCTCAAGAAACTCTAAAATTTCATCTTCGTCACAAACAATCTCTTTGCCGTTTATGTTAGATGTGTGATCTAAAATAAACGGCAAAGAGATTGATTTTTTTTTAATTGTATATAATTTTAAATAATGCCACAATAGTATTATGTATTCACAAATTAACATCTACTTAAGTTTTTATTTTAAACTAAAGAAAACAGTTCAATAAAAGTTAGTTTTACACGCCTGCTTAATATGACTGCCGCGGGCAGAACAGTTTTCAAGTGTTTACATGTCAAAAAGGAGTTGATGGTACAGCTTATCGCAAGTCAGACAGTAAAATGTTGTCACGTGACTACTGAACGGCTTTAGTCACGTGATCGCTGGCTCGCCTGTTATTTGACGTGTTCATGGTACAAAATAGCCCGACAGTTCACTTTCCGTCGAAAATTGACCTGCTATAAGAGTTATATTTTACATTTACTGCTGATGATGTTATATTTTACTGCTGTTCGCAGCGGAGCTGGAACACTCCAGTGCTTATGAACCCGGAAGCGGAACGGCTGGAACGCAACGTGTCGCCTACGCCGGCGGCGGCTATATTTTTTCTCTCTTCCCTGCTCTGACTGGCACGATGGACGAAGTGCGCTTACTTGCTTAATAATTAACTAAATAAATGCTGTATAACATGTCAACGTAATAAACCTGTTAACGGTTCGGCACCGAGTATTATTGAAGTTGATTACCCCCAACCCCAACATTTGGAGACCCCGACGTGATCAATAAAACTATGAAGATCTGACGGCGAGGCGACCACGTGGTACCAGACAACGGTACCGGATGTTATCCATGATTTAGTAAAAGACGCGTTTGTTCGTACGCCATTTTATTTGCAGAAAGAGGGGAGATCTTCGTACATCGTCTACATAGAGTTGGGAGCATTGACCACAGATGGTACATATTTTACATTCTCCTTCAATTTAGACATAAGTATTTGAAAAATAAAGTCTTAAATTGGATTTTTACATGAAATACATAACTAATATTAACAGAACATGTACCTAAGTACAATTTTATTTAGGTACACATGAATACAAATTTACGCATGACACAACAACAGTTGTCAAGTGTTATAATAATTTCTTACATATTTATAATAAATCCAGTTTACTAACAAAATAATTTTGTTTTATTTTTGGTACAGCCTTTGTGAACAAATCTGAAACATTTTCATCAGTCGGAACATAATTTACTGATACTAGTTTCTTTTTTACTATATCTTTTATATAATGAGCTTTAATTTCAATATGCCTTTTCCCGTTATCTAAGTTTTTAATTATTGCTGTTGGAGTTTTCACTAATTTGTGCTACATCAATAACATCATTAGGAATATCAATGTCTTCCCAGTTCAATGGTACCAAGTCGTCTACCAATAATGCTACTTTATGCACATGCCATATGATAGCCACAACTGTATCCACCTTGATACCCATTTCCACTTGAAGACAAGGAAATCTTTTCCAAATACCAAAACATCTTTTTACAGTATTTCTGGTTTTAATTTGGCTTGTTATATTTTTCTTGGGCAGTTGAATTGGGTGATAAAAATGGTGTTACAAGCACATTGCTAACTGCATACCCGCTGTCCCCTAAAATTATCCATTGTAATAACCCAATATTAAGTCTTTGCTCAATAGCACTGCTATTTATTGTTAATAAAGCTATCATGCGTACTGGCAGGCTACTAAATCATACAATTCCAAGTTTGGCCTTGTGACTGCCTGGACATTGATAGAAAAATACCCCTTTCTATATCTATAAACTTCTGAAGTTATTCCTTCAGGGCTTCATATTTTAATGTGGGTACAGTCAGTACAACCATTCCAGGAAAATGATCTAGTTCATAAAAAAATTGCCTGCAATAAAAAACCATACATATTAAGAATACCTTTATGAGAACCTAGTAGGTATCACAGATGAATTATAATAAAGAAAATGGCCTTACTGTGTTAATTTGTTTTTTTTTTTTTTTAATTAAAATTCATCCGTGGTACCTTTCAGTAAATTCATTTACATACCTAACAGCCACACTCAGAGACGTCTAATGGTTACTTAAGGGGCTCCTTAGTAAACATTTAAAAAAGTTCACCCTCAGAGTCAGATAACGGTTCATTAACGTCCTTTAATGAGAGTTAAAGTTAAGTACAGCAAAACCTTTACTTAACTTTTTAATGATTGATTTTGACATTTATGTTTGGGGTTATATTATTTAAGGCGCGTTTCCATTATGCAAGTGTTTGCATACATGTATGACGTCAGACTTGTGTGCAAGTGATTTGAATTGGAAACACGATTTTGTTCATCTTGCAGCTTGCATACAAGATTTTAGTGGTATACAAGTTAGTTCTAGTTGTACAGTGTTTATCATGGGTAGAAGACGTGCTGTACTTGTCGCTGCATGCAGAGTTGTATACGCAATAATTATACACGTATTAAATAACAAAAAAAAGCATCGACGTCGACCAGTTCAGTGGGTTAGAAAATGGATTCACAGAAGAGATGCTTACGGTACGTCGAATAATCTGTTAACAGAATTGGCTACAGAAGATCCTAAACGTTACCATACTCATCTCAGAATGAACGAAGAACTATTTTTAAATTTATTGGATAAGATTTCGTCCAGAATACCTAAGCAAGACACTATTTTTAGACCCGCTCTGCCTGCAAAATTGAAATTGCAAGTGACGCTTAAATATCTGGCATCGGGTACTAGTCTTGGAACATTGGAAGAATTGTATCGTGTGCCTAAATGTAGTATTTCTTAATTCCTGCCCCATGTCTGCGACGCAATTTATGAGTCACTTCAAGAATATATAAAGGTAAGTAAAACAATGTATAAGATCAATGTTCAACATATTTTTATTATAATTAATCTTAACATTAAAGAGGACTGATCGGCGGCTATTTTCAATCTGTGAAACAACTTTAAACTGACGAATCACGAAATCACGAAAGTTAGTGGGTCGAAAACTCAAATCCTAATCATCGTCATCAGATTCCAATGAACCCATAGCGCGAACAGCACGACCTAATAAATCTTCTTTGCTACTGTCCGATGGTCCTGGTTCATCACGCTTACTCTCGGTGTCAATGTAATCCACTAAATCAAGATTTATATCATCAGGTATAGAAATTACAAGTGCTTCTTGTTGTGCCTTTTCTTTTAAGGATTTTATTCGCTGCTCTTTTAAAACTTTCATAATAAGTTCTTGAGTTTCTAGAGCGTACTCTAACGGCAGTTTTTGAAGTTGAAGACTAACGTTTTGACCAAAAACATCAAATTCATTTTCCGATTCTACGCTCTTATTTATTTTTCTCAATTCTTGAAGTGCGGTATCTATGGGATCATATCTTGCATTTCGAATCGATTGTCGAAAATTGGATGAGGATTGACTCTGTGTTTGAGATGAGCTTCGACAACCACTGGCTCTGGCTGACGTATTTTCTCTGCTATCTGTTGAAGTATTTTCTGATTCAACCTAAAACATAATTCATTCAATAAATTTAAAAATAAATAAAATAAAACATTTCTTTAATGTTTTTTATTTCTTTCAGTTTCCGAATACTAGTGAAGAGTGGAATGAAATTTGTAAAGGATTCGAAGAACGTTGCAATTTTCCACGATGCATTGGAGCAATTGATGGAAAGCATGTCATCTTGAGATGCCCAAATGGGAGTGGTTCTTTATATTATGACTATAAAGGACATTTTAGCATAGTCTTGTTTGCATTATGCGATAGTTACTTAAACTTTCGATACATTAATGTTGGACATTATGGGAAAACATCAGACGGAACAATATTCTCTCATTCAACTCTTCAGTCAATATTAGAAAATGATAGCTCAAATATACCGCCTAATTCAGTGGTATTAGGAGATGAAGCATTTCCACTTAAAAAATATTTAATGAAGCCATATCCTCAAACTCAAGGATTAACTAAAGAAAAGAAAATATTTAACTACCGACTGTCGAGAGCAAGACGAGTGGTTGAAAATGCGTTTGGTTTATTGGTATCGAAGTGGAGAATTTTTGAGCGACCTATTGCTGTTGAGGTGAATACAGTTGATAAAATAATAAAAGCATGCTGTGCACTGCACAATTGGTTGAGACATACTTCTAGTACATATATTACACCTAATTTTGTTAATCGAGAAAATTCAATACCAGGACATAGTGAAGGCATGTTCAATGACGTGAATATGAGAGCATTTCAGCAATTACGCCCGGCACAACCGTCAAGCAGTCCCAAAACAGCGGTCGAAATAAGAGATGACTTTGCTAACTACTTTGCTACAGATGGTGCAGAAAGAATGATTTTTAAAAAAAATAAAAGAATTGATACTTACAGTGGTACTTTCTTCATTCCTTCTTAATTCGGTTGACGTCAGCAAAAAATTAATTGTGTTAAACCAGCTTAATTTTGGTGTGTATATGTTACTTGTTCCACTACCAATTGTTTTGGATTTTTCGATTTTTGCTAATTCAGCAAAAAATGTGGTACGCAGTGATCGTATTTTATTTTTCACTTCTTTTACGGTCATAACAATACCATTAAGGTTCATCACTTCGATTAGTTTTCTATATGCTGATTCGCGTGCGTCTCGATTTTTGTAAAGATTGTTTTTTGGTTCCCAAAGACAATCACATCTATGATATTCCTCAATAAACATTATTGTTTTCTCCGTATCCCATTTAGCAGTCATTTTTACAAAGTAATAAAGTCATAAACAAAGTAATCCTCTATGCACGACCGCATGCGCTTGCAACTTGCGTGCAAATGTGCCGACTTGATTATTGTGCGTACAAGTTTAAACCTAATTGCATACAAGTTGCAACTTGTTTGCAAGTTGTTGTTTCCACTATACAATTTGCATGCAACTTGCAACTAGTATGCAAATCACTTGCATAATGGAAACGCGCCTTTAAAGTGAATTCGCTTTCGCATTAAACGGTTATTAAAAAGCAATAATGTCTGATTTGGCAGACTTTATTGAGTTTGTGGACTATGCCAGAAGATATAGAGAAGTAGGACCGAGGCGGTATTTACGAGATTATTCTGATCCCTTTACAAAATACTCCATTCAAGAATTCCATGCACGATATAGATTTACACCTGAATCTATAAAAAGTGTAATATTGCCGTTGCTGGCATCCGACCTCAGGAAACCAACGAAAAGAGGATTACCATTTGCACCGGAAATAATGTTACTATTAACATTACACTACTTCGCTACAGGGAGTTTTCAGGTTAGTAACTACATAATGTATGATTGAACTGTAGGTATTTTACTTATATAAAAAATATTGTAAGTAGGTATTATTGGAGTTTGTTATTGTTATTAGAAGTACGTAATATGTGGCTGTACATTTTTGTTTACCTACAGAAAATGGATGGAGATGTAATGAATATCTGTCAGCAGTCAGTTTCAAGAATTATTGCCCAAGTCTCTACATTGATAGCATACAAAATGAAAGACTTTGTAAAATTCCCCTCAACTGTAGAAGAAATTAACACAGTGAAGTAAGGCCATTTTATTTATTATAATTCATCTGTAGGTGCCTACTAGGTCTCATGAAGGTACCTATTCTTAATGTATGATGTTTTTGTTGCAGGCAAAAATTTTATGAACTAGCTCATTTTCCTGGAGTGATTGGTTGTATTGACTGTACCCACATTAAAATAAGAAGCCCCGGAGGAATAACTTCAGAAGTTTATAGAAATAGAAAAGGGTATTTTTCTATCAATGTCCAGGCAGTCACAGGGCCAAACTTGGAATTTTATGATTTAGTAGCCCGGTGGCCAGGCAGTACGCATGATAGCTTTATTTATAATAGCAGTTCTATTAAGCAAAGACTTAATACTGGGGTATTAAAAGGGATAATTTTAGGGGACAGCGGGTATGCAGTTAGCAATGTGCTTCTAACACCATTTTTATCACACAATTCAACTCCCCAAGAAGCATATAACAGAAGCCAAATTAAAACCAGAAATACAGTAGAAAGATGTTTTGGTGTTTGGAAAAGAAGATTTCCTTGTCTTCAAGTGGGAATGGGTATCAAGGTGGATACAGTTGTGGCGGTCATATGTGCATGTGCAACACTGCATAATGTAGCATTATTGGTAGACGACTTGGTACCATTGAACTATGATGACATTGATATCCCTAATGATGTTGTTGATGTGGCACAAATGAATGAAAATTCCAACAGCAATGGTTTTGCAGTGCGTCAAGCTTTGGTTGAAAGGTTTTTTCTTAATGATTGATTTCTTGATAAATAAAAATCCATAAATTAATCAAATAATAATACTTTTATTTAAAAACCACCGTTTCACTAGAAAGTGTCAAATTAGTTTGCATGATTTTGTTTTGAAATTGATTTTTTCAGTTCTTCTAATTCTATTTTAGCTTTTTCTAATAATGTTCTATTTTGCTCTTCCTCTAATAATGCAGAATATGTTGATGGAATTCATAGTTAGGTAGGTACCTGTGTTTTCAATATTTGGATTTCCAACTTTTTCTTATTTTCTAATAAATTTATTCTAATCACAGCTTCCCGACGAATGTAGTCTGTAGGTCTACACGCTTGATCTCTGGTCTTGATCCCTGAATGTATAACAGTGCAATCTAAAATATAAATAGAAGGTTTTAGTATAAAGTTATTAAAATAATTTTGTAATAGAGCATAAATTGTATTATACCTGTGTTATTTTTTGTATCTTCAATTTGGGGCCCATTTATTTCATAATTGTCCTGGACTTCAAAATTGTTTACATCTATTTTTTTTTCTACATCTAAAATATCTGAAAAATAAAAATTGATGAGTAAACTTCTTAGACGCTTAGCATATTTTTGTTGTAGGGGTGAATAAAACATTTCAATAAATTCAATTACATACCTAAGGTATCACTCAATACAGACGGGATAGTTTCTGTATTATTATTTTCAAAAAATTCCAGTTCTTGACTGTTATCAATTGCATCTAAAATGGCGCCGTCACTATCAAATGCATTATTGATTTCAGTAATCATTAAAGGTGCCGCCTGATAAATAAAAATTGTAAATTAGAAGAGAGTATTGACATAATAATTAGATTAATAAGTTCGGTAAGTATGTAATTTTTGTACACAATGATTAAAATGAGCAGAGAATAATTCAATTGAGCCACACAATGGTTACTGAACAGTTCAGGGGATATTATGACACCAACCTCTTCAACCATACTTATTATGGCTCCATGTTGTGGTGGTGTAGGCGGTGCACGTGGTCCACCTCCAGTTTTTGACAAATTACCTCTTTCTATAGCCCGATTTTTACGTTTGAATGCTTTCATATTGTCCCATGCCCTTTTTAAATTTGTAGTCTCACGCTGAAAGAAACATTATCAAAAATATTATTAGTAACTCATTCATAACACTGAATATATTTCATTAATTACAGTGGACTATCCTACCTTGTATACATTGGCATTGCAGTTAAACTCTGGGGTAATTAAATCCCATACTGCTTGTTTCTTGACGATCGACTTGCCATCTGTTATTTTGGATTCCACGATAGGTCTCTTTTTAACTAATTGTGCCAATATCGCCTTTTCATCGGTGGTGAAATTGGTCACTCTTTTGCGTGGTGTTTTTGTTTGTAGATTCTCCTAAATTGAAACAGAAATATGAATGCAAGTGCTTTGATTACACAAGGTTTATTATCATATTTTCACTGAAAGTACTTGTAGACTACAATACTTACCATAATGTAAAATAACTAACACAGATGAAATTAAAATTCACAACACAAAACTTTCTCACCCGGCGAATATTTGAAACACAAACAAATTATTATGTAAATAAAACGTCTATTCCCCGACTGATTTGACATTGACAGTTAGCAGTGATGCCACAGAAAAAAGTTCGCCATCGCTTTATTTTAGATGAAAATAGCTGTTTCGCTTTGCATTTTAGTAAAAACTTACAGTAAAAGAACTGATTGTCATTTATATTACCAAGATTAATAGTTTTCATCTTGTTTAAATAAACTTTTTTGTTAATTAAAAACAACACTTTTTAAATGTGGCTACCCCATGGCATTATCGATATGCAATCGATAGGATGATTTGATATCGCTTCGCCCTACGGATACTTAAAGCTGTCATTAGTTAATGAACCCTTAAATTATGTCTCTGGGATGTACCCTTGATTAAAGGATTTAATGCTAATTAGTTAAGTTATACTTAGGACTAATTTAATGAGCCTTTCTGAGTGTGGCTGTAAGGTATCTATCAATACAGAAGGGATAGTTTTTGTGTTATTATTTTCTCAAAACTCCAGTTCTTGAATGTTATCAACTGCATCTAAAATGGCGTCGTCACTATTAAGTGCATTTTTGATTTCAGTAATCATTACAGATGCAGCCTGATAAATAAAATTGAAAATTAGAAGAGAGTATTGACATAATCATTAGATAATAATTAATGAGTTCTGTAAGTATATAATTTTTGTACACAATGATTAAAATGAGCAGAGAATAATTAAGTTGAAACAATTGAGCCACACAATGGTTATACTGAACAATTCAGAGGATATTATGATACCAACCTCTTCAACCATACTTATTATGGCTACATGTTGTGGTGGTGGAGGCGGTTCACGTGGTCCACCTCCAGTTCTTAACAAATTACCTCTTTCTATAGCTCTCATTAAAGTTTGTCTCACGCTGAAATAAACAGTATCAAAAATATTATTAGCAAATATCATTCATAACACTGAATATATTTCATCAATAACAGTTCACTATCCTACCTTGTGTACATTGGCATTGCAGTTAAATTCTTGTGTAATTCAATCCCATGCTGCTGGTTTCATGGCGATCGACTTGCCACTTGCCATCTGTTTTTTGCATTCCACAATAGGTCTCTTTTTAATTAATTGTGCCAATATAGCCTTTTCATCGGTGTTGAAATTGGCCACTCTTTTGCGTGGTGTTTTTGTTTGTAGATCCTCCTAAATTGAAACAGAAATATGAATGGAAGTTCTTTGATTTCACAAGGTTTATTATCAAATTTTCACTGAAAGGACAATAGACTACAATACTTACCATAATGTAAAATAACTAGTACAGATGAGATTAAAATTCACAACACATTCTTTCTCGCCCGGCGAATGAAACACAAACAAAATACGTAAATAAAACGTCTATTCCCTGACTGATTTGACATTGGCAGTTAGCAGTGATGCTATAGAAAAAAGGTCGCTTGCTATTGATATTGCTTTGCTATTTAGTAAAAACTTACAGTAAAAGAACTGATTGTCATTTATATTACCAAGATTAATAGTTTTCATCGTGTTTATATAAACTTTTTTGTTAATTAATATCAACACTTTTTAAATGTGGTTACACCGAGGCTTTATCGATATGCATCTGTAAACGATATGTATCTGGTATGTACCGTTGATTAACGGATTTAATGCTAATTAGTTAAGTAATAATTAAGACTAATTTAATGAACCTTTCTGAGTGCGGCTGTGTTATTCCCTAGTCGCTACTAATCCACTTCATTGCCTAAGGACATTGTCCACTTTGTATGGGAATTTGCCTCTGTATGAAAAGTCACTTGAAGTATAAATATAGTACGAGTACAAGTAAATAGTTAATACCAATAGGAAAGAGAATCTATACAAATAAATAAAATTGAAGTGAATGTTCATAATGTCAAAATAACAGATTTTTACTAAATACATATGAAAGTATACTAAACTGGAAGCACTTATGCTTCCAGTTAAGGTGCCGTATATACTTTCATCCTCGAATCTCACAGTGCGCCTCATGACATACACAATACACATCCCCTTGTTCACTAGACACAATTTTATCATTGTTCGTGGTCGTCACTAGCTTAGAACTAATGTACTGTCTATCTTCAAGAATGTGCACGTCAGACGTCATGTGTGATGTAGCTCCGGAATCTACGACCTAATAGCCCTCACCAACCGTCATAGATAGAGTGGCCATTAGACCCGAGGTATCCTTACTGTCTTTCTTCTTTACTTAAATTTGTGTCTTTGTTGACTTAAGACTTGTCTCCCGTTTCACGAGGTTGGCACTGCCATTTATAATGCCTTTTTTTACACAAGTGGCATATAACACCCTTCTTTGACTTCGACATCAGTGCCGTTGTCGTGTCATGTTCAGTTGTGTTTGTTGTACTGCTTTTTCTCAAGCTTGTTTTGAGTAACGCTGCCTGCACAGACTGTCGTAATCTTCATACCTGAATGCTCCAATGTCATCACCGGAGGATTGTATACATCGGTTAAACCGGCCAACATAATAATCCCAACAAATTCATCATATAGACCTGCCTTTATGCAAAGTAATGATTGACTGGTTAAATGGATGTCATTGAGATATTATTTGCCACTAAAACTGCGCTTGCACAATCTCTTTTACTTCCCATACTTGACTACGCTGATGTCAGTTATCTCGATCTCACTTCGCACAACTAGATAAACTTCAGCGACTTCAAAACTTTTGTATATAAGTATATAAAATAAATAAGTATAACATGCTTTACAAAAGTTTATATAGATAAGTAAAAAAAAAAAGTTTTGATACATTTTCTTAAAAGACAGACTTATATTGTTCTTTGATATAAAACCTTGGGGCTGCTCCATATATATATATGGAGCAGCCCCAGCTTTTCAATTCAAATCACCATGCAAAAAAGCTGTAGTTATCTATTTATGTGTTCTATTGACATATTATATTGAACAGCAAGTGAGAATAAAATACGCATGGTTGAATGACTTACTATTGGGGAGAATGTATCTGAGTAATCTACCCCTTTTTCGTGACTAAAGCCGCGAGCAACTAAGCGAGCTTTATGTTTATCAAAATTTCCAGATGACCTTCACCTTCACCTTATATAACCATCTGCATTTGACAACATTGACATTTTCAGGTCTTTCAACCAGTTCCCATACATTATTTTGTAACAATGAATCATATTCAGCTTTCGTAGCCTTGAGCCATTCATTACTATCAATAGAAGATATAGCCTCATCATATGACTGGGGTTCATCAAAAAGTGAGCTAGCAAACATACCAATTTTATAATCATTATACCTTATTTCTTTAAATTTCATCATCATCATCATTATTTCAGCCGAAAGACGTCCACTGCTGGACATAGGCCTCCCCCAAAAGGGAAGGAATTCGCCAGTATCGCCACGCTTGGCATGCGGGTTGGCGATCGCAGTATAGTGTTAAAAATGCAAAGAGAACGCTGCTGCCCATTCTTTAGTAAGTCCCTTAGTCGCCTTTTACGACACCTACGGGAGGAAATGGGGTGGTGCTATTCTTTACGGCACCACACGGTACACTTTAAATTTCACGTTGGGTTAGTCGGAATAGTTCTCGAAACGATAATGATATTAATTTAGAGTACTCAGTCTGAAAACAAAACACAAATAGAAAGCTTAATCAGTACACAGTGTGAAAATATTTAGATATAGAGAAAATAATAGTTACGCCACGAACACGTTCAACAACAGTCATAAATACGTTCAGTCAGTTTCCGTTAATTACAAAATATATGAAATATAAATTAAATCCACTCACCTGTAAATACTTTTATGAATTTTAAACAGTTAACTATCATTTCTTAAAAAATAACTAAATTTTAACCTCAAACTTGTTAGTGGCACGCCATTGTAGCACCGGCATCATTGAATTCTTCTAAATTCAGCACGTTTTTAAAAAAAGAAAGAGATTCAGCAACCGACTTGCTAAATGTTTGTGTGGCTAATCGTACTATCATTATTTGTTTTTTTAAATTCTATATGAGCTTTCCTTAATTTGTTACCTAAATGAATACCTTCAGACTCTTGCAAAGTATGCAATTTCCTTATATATTTGTAATGTTCGGGTGGTCGGAAGGGGTCTTTGTCAATGATAAAGCAGCGATTGCGACAACTAATTTAATGATCTAAACTGTTTAACAATATTTCGGACGGAAGCGAGATGGTACTCGTTCAAGTAAACGGACAGGACTCTCCTTTAATGAAAGAAAGGACGCCTTATATACGCTCTCACAATCAACAGGATCATTAAGAGCGATAGAAACACATTCAAAGGTCACAACAACAACTTAATGGAATACATAAGAATCGTTACCAAATGAGATGGGAACAGTAAACAATTGATTAGGTAATATCTAACATAACAGGTTGTTTTGTCGTATTAAATGTGTGTACATTACAATCCTCCCCCTTTAAGAAAGACAACAGGTTGTCTTTTAATACATATTCAGTCTGTTCTTAGTTTGTATATTTTCTACATGATATATAGTGTCTAAATCTAAATATAATTTCTAAATACAATTTCTTATTAATCTAAATTTTAATTTGTTTTTAATTGAGCAACTCTAGTGCTTCTACGTAGTGGTTTTACAATAACTTCGTTTGTAGCATCGTTTGAGCTAGTTGATGGTATTTCTTCTAATTCTATGTCGTTTCTATTATCGTTACAGTTCGTTATTCTAGAACAACAATTTTTAGAGTCTTCTAATGCTAACAGTCTACTTCGACTTGTACAAAAGAACTTACGATTATAAATATATTTTGCTAAACGATACAAAATATAAAATCCTAATATTTTTACAATTGACATAAAAATATACACAAAATAAACATTATGAACAACTTTGTTATAAACTGTATCTTCTTCTAACTTAGATATTAATTCGTCAATCTGGTCGATTTTATGACTTGCTAAGTTCAAACTATCTATATAACCACCACAATTTTTTACATCGTCTGAGTTGGCCATCTTAGTTAAATACAATATACACAGTAATAATATAACTCACTTCGTTTTCTTTATACTGTGGAGAGTGTCGATTTTCTTACTTGGAGACCGCTGGTTGACTATCACGAAAATAGAGGTTGTTCAGTGGTAGCAACTCGAAGTTACTGAAGAACCGCTGATAACCGTTGAACACGCCCAAAGAAGCTTGGTCACGTCTCGAGTGTATTTCGCCTCGACCTGACTAGACCTTGCTGGTGCTGCTGCTGACTTCACTGTTGAACCGCCTTTCGCCTTGATGCTGTGCTAAATTCAGCACCCAGTGAATACCGCTTTGAACACGATACCGACTGCAGACTGAAGTTGAACCGCAAAGTTTATTCGCAAGTTTTTAACGCTTACCAAAACTGTATTACGGATTTCACGCACGCACTTTAACCCGTTTATTGTCCGGATAACACTATGTAATCCCACTTCTGACACCAAAATGTAATGTTCGGGTGGTCGGAAGGGGTCTTTGTCAATGATAAAGCAGCGATTGCGACAACTAATTTAATGATCTAAACTGTTTAACAATATTTCGGACGGAAGCGAGATGGTACTCGTTCAAGTAATCGGACAGGACTCTCCTTTAATGAAAGACGCCTTATATACGCTCTCACAATCAACAGGATCATTAAGAGCGATAGAAACACATTCAAAGGTCACAACAACAACTTAATGGAATACATAAGAATCGTTACCAAATGAGATGGGAACAGTAAACAATTGATTAGTTAATATCTAACATAACAGGATGTTTTGACGTATTAAATGTGTGTACATTACATTTTGCCAAGATATTATGTAATTTTCGTCTGATATCTTTTTTTTTTCTGCTAAGCAGTTTCTCACCAGTTTAACCATGTGGCAAGGATCAGGGAAAATAACAAAATTTTGACCTTCCACGGTAATTTTAGGGTCTAAACTATTTATGTTATCTGTTTTTGCCCATAAAAATTTTGCCATAGCAAAATTTGCAGGGCAGCCATCAAATGTCGCCGAAGACACCACAATGCCGCAATCATTTAAAAGGCTAATGCAATTTTTAGAAGACCACTTCTTTGTTCCCCGTTTACGCCATTTCTGAAAAAATAGCCAACAGGTAGTTTCCACCGACCATTTATAGACGTCACCATAAATACTAACGCATCTCTGGCGAACGGCCTATCTATGTCTAAATTGTCGCCTATACATAGCCCACTGACTTTTTTCCATTCTACTGTACATGTTGCCTAATTGACATCTCATCTAAACTAATTGCACATATAATTTTATCCGTGGATTTTTTGGACAGTAATTTAATACAATCAAAAGCTTCTGTAGTAAACCCTGGTTCACAGTCTATACAAGAATACCATCTGTACAAAGTTTTCGAATGCGGTAGACATGTGTCAAATTGGTTACTTACAAAACTGTAGGCCTTACCAATTTGACACATGTCTACCGCATTCGAAAGCAAAAAGGTCGTTGAGGGCGGTAGGCTTCTGGTTGGCTGGCTGTCAGCGCAGGTCAAACTGCTGGAACCCAGACCTTTGAGGTGCTTCCGATGCCTAGTGGGGCACCACTTTGCCGCCCAGTGCACCTCGGAGGTGGACCGCAGCACTCTGTGCTTCCAATGCGGTCAGCCCGGACATAAAGCCAGCTCGTGCAAAGACGCGCCGCACTGCACAGCATGTGCGGCTGCTGGCAAGCCGGCTGATCACCGGGCGGGAAGTAAGTCCTGCGCTCCACCCGCCGGAACCAGTAGGAAAGGCAGGCCCTCCGCCGCCGTTGTTACCACCACCGTCGCCGCTCCCACTGCCACCACTGCCGCCGTCGCCGCCGCCGCCGCCACTGCTGAGGAGTCCTCACAAGGGGCCCGGAAGGAGGATGAAATGGAGGAGTAACGGCTCCATTACGACTCCTCCAGGCGAACATCAACCACTGCACCTGCGCTCAGGACTTGTTGCTCCAGAGCATGACGCAGTGGTCGATTAACATTGCCGTTGTCGCTGAGCCGTACTTTGTCTTGCCCAGGGATGACTGGGTGGAGGACCTGAGCGGTTCAGTGACCATAATCTCGTCGACCGCCGCCGGCACCCCGTCCCTCGAAGGTGTCACGAAGGGACAGGGGTGCGTAGCGGCACGGTTCGGAGAGATCGTAGTAGTGGGAGTGTACTTTTCTCCGAACCGAACTCTCGCCGAGTTCCAGAACTCTTTAACAGAGTTGAGCGATGTCGTCGGCAGAAACCATCCCTTTCCCGTGCTAGTGCTCGGAGACTTCAACGCCAAAAATCTGGCCTGGGGTTCCCGTTGCACAGATGTGCGGGGCAGGATGGTGGAGGACTGGGCTCTGGAAGCGGGCCTGGTCGTACTAAATCGGGGTTCTGTCCCCACGTGTGTGCGGATGCGGGGTGAGTCTGTGGTGGACATCTCGTTTGCCAGCCCCACTCTGTCACAGCGTGTCATTGACTGGCGCGTCATGGAGGAGGTGGAGACCTACTCCGACCACCGGTATGTCCGTTTCGACGTCTCCACGCAGACCTCTAGCGCAATGGTGGTCCAACAGGCCCCGAGTGGCCCGCGGTGGGCGCTGAAGAAGATGGACCGGGAGCTCCTTCTGGAAGCCTCGATCGTGCAGGCCTGGGTGTCATCACCGGACAGGCCCGCCGATATTGACGATGAGGCGGAGTGGTTCCGGGAAGCCATGTCCGAGATTTGCGACGTGGCAATGCCCCGAGTCCGGCCAGGAAGCGCCCGACGTCAGGTGTACTGGTGGTCGCAGGAGCTGGAGACGTTACGCAAGGCGTGCGTCGAAGCGCGACACCGGTACTCCAGGCACCGCAGGCTCCGCATCCGCCCTCTGAATGCGGAAGCCAGGGAGGCGGAGCTGTACGAGGGATACAGAGCGGCAAAGAGTGCCCTCCAAGACGCTGTCCAGCGGGCCAAGGATACGGCCCGAGAGGAGATGATTGAGACTCTTAACAGAGATCCATGGGGGCGCCTTTACAAAATGGTGCGGAATAAACTCCGCCCTTGGGCCCCCCCGCTGACGCAGAGTCTCCGCCCCCAGCTGGTGGAGGAGGTGGTGAGCGCTCTGTTCCCTTCACGGGGGGAGCATACCCCCCCGCCCATGGCTCCGCCGCTTGCGGTGCCCGAAGCGGACCACGCGGACGACGACGACATCCCTGAAGTGACCGGGGCAGATTTGAGAGTGGCGGTAGTTAGGCTAAAGGCCAAAAACACCGCCCCAGGACCCGATGGCCTGCCAGGCAAAGCTTGGGTCCTCGCTTCGACGGCTCTCGGGCCTCGACTGGAGGCGCTCTTAAGCGCATGTATGGAGAGAGGCCAATTCCCACTCCGTTGGAAGACGGGGAAGCTAGTCCTCATTCGGAAGGCAGGGCGCCCCGCGGACTCTCCGTCCGCATACCGGCCCATTGTGCTACTCGACGAGGTCGGCAAGCTCTTTGAGAGAGTGATTGCAGGCCGCCTCGTCGGGCACCTGATGAGGACGGGGCCGGATCTTGCGAATAGCCAGTTCGGCTTCCGCCAGGGGCGCTCGACGGTGGACGCTATCATGCGCGTTAAAGCCCTCACGACGGGGGACGCGGTGTCTCTAGGCGGGGTTGTCGTGGCCGTGTCACTCGACATCGCCAACGCATTTAACACCCTGCCCTGGAGTTGCATTGGGGAGGCACTCCGATATCACCGGGTGCCGACCTACCTCCGTCAAATAGTCAAGGCATATCTGACGGACAGAGCCGTCATCTACCCCGGTCGCGACGGGGAGTGGAACCGGCGAGAGATATCGTGCGGTGTCCCACAGGGATCGGTTCTGGGGCCGCTCCTGTGGGACATCGGTTACGACTGGGTGCTGCGGGCCGTCCTCCCCGATGGCGTCAGCGTGGTGTGCTACGCTGACGACACGCTGGTTCTGGCGCAGGGGAGGTCGCATCAGGCGGCAGCCGACGCGATGACACGCGGGGTTGCGATAGTCGTGGAGAGGATCCGGCAATTGGGTCTCGAGGTGGCACTGCACAAGTCTGAGGCCATGTCTTTCCACGGGCCTCGGAACAGGCCACCATCGGGATCAACACTAACGGTAGGAGGGGCTCACATCGGCGTCGAGCCCACGATGAAGTACCTGGGACTCGTCCTCGACAGCCGGTGGAGCTTCGTGGAGCACTTCCGTCGTTTGGCCCCCAAACTAGAACGGACCGGGGCCGCCCTCAAACGGCTCCTGCCCAACCTGAGGGGTCCAAACGCCTCCTGCCGGAGGCTCTACGCGGGGGTCGTGCGGTCTATGGCAACATATGGGGCCCCGGTGTGGGCGCTTTCGCTGCGGCGGAGAGCCGCCCACTATCTGAACGCACCCCAAAAGGTGGTAGCTGTAAGGCTGATCCGGGGCTACCGGACGATCTCGGGTGAGGCGGCAAGCCTCCTTGCCTGACTGCCGCCGTGGGACCTGGAGGCAATAGTCCTCGCGCGCCTGTATGAGTGGCGTGCGGAGGCAATGCGCCGGGGGGAAACCCCGCTTCCACGACAAATGGCGGCGGAGCGGACGGACCTCCGGCGCGACCTCATGGCGGCATGGAAAGAGCGACTGTCGCAACCCAGCGCAGGGCACGCCACGATAGCGGCGGTAAGACCCCTCTTTGAGGAGTGGCTAGGAAGGCGTCACGGCGTTCTCACCTACCGCCTGACGCAGGTCCTCTCCGGGCACGGGTGTTTCGGGAGGTTCCTGCACATTATCAGGCGGGAGGAAACGCCCGGGTGTCACCACTGCGATGATCGCCCCGAGGACACGGTGGAGCATACAGTGGCGGTCTGCCCTGCTTGGGCGGAGCACCGTCGTGCCCTCGTAGAGGCGATCGACAGCGGCGGCGACCTCTCGCGCCCGGCCCTCGTTCAAGCCATGGTCCAGGACGAGAGGAAATGGGAGGCAGTCACCTCCTTCTGCGAAGCAGTCATGCTAGCGAAGGAGGTGGCGGGATGGGAGAGGGAGAGAGCGGAGAGAGCCTCCCGTCCCAGCCGCCGCGGTAGACGCTCCGGGCGTCGGGAGCCGCGTGACGACTCCCGGCCACCGTAGGCGCGGGCCTGCGGGCGGTGAGTAATGGGTAGCTCACCGTCCGATCAGGACCAGGCCCGTGCTGGACGGCGCGTATGTGTTCCACGCGCGCCTCAAAGAGATGTCAGCAACGACGAGGGGGCCTATTAGGGCCCAAGCCTGCCGGGTCAGCGGGATTGTCCGAAAGGGGTACCGCTGCCCTGGAACATAAAGGGCCAAGGAAGGAACACGGGTGGGTTTTAGTCAGTAAGAGTCTGACACTCCCTTCCGCTCCACCCAGAGCGGAAGGGGTCATTTGATGATTTCCCATCCTGAAAAAAAAAAAAAAAAAAAGGCCTTGGGACTAATAAAATGCAAACATAGTGCAAATTTATGCAATGAGCTAGAATATTTTCTTGGGGAATTAGCTTTATCCACAATCCTTTAAAAAAAATCTACATTTGCATTGTCTAACATATCTAAATCTTCACTAGTCACTTTCATTTTGCACTGCAGTTCTATTAACATAGTTTGGAGATGCGCATTTTTCTTATTTAATCAACAGCAGAGGCCATCTTTTTGCAGATAATAATAATAATAACTTTCATTTCCAAAAAGAAAAATACAGTACAATTAGTATGCGCAGCATTTACAACGTGGAACTTACAAGTGCACAGAGATTTGATTAATGACCCCCATGCTACTAGCTGTTAGGGTTTATTTTCACTTTTTGATAAGCCTATGTATTTGTTTTTGGTTTTATTTTGATAGTATGATTTTGTGATTATTATTGTTCTGTATATCAGTAACCTTTTTGCATAATTTTATCGATATTACACTCAAAATCTACGTATTTCTTGCCTAATTTTTAAAGTTTGTTTTAGCATGTCTTACGACCGTGAAACTCGTCGTCTAGAAGCTCTTCTTCAAGAAGATCTGGTATCTGATGAGGACGTATCACAAAAATCATCGGACAGTGAAGCTGGAAGGGATGGCGAACCAAAAAATGCTCATACAGATCAAATACAAAACTCGGACAGCGAAGAGGATTTGAGCGATCGTGAATCGTCAGGTAACAACTCCTCGTTTTATTTGGGAAAGGATACATACAAAATGGAGTAAGGAATCCCATCGCCAATCTGGACGAAGTAGAAGTTGCAATATTATAACTCAGTTACCAGGACCTACACGGGCTATCTCAGGTGAAAGGGATGTTCTTGGAATTTGGAGACACTTGCGGAGGTCTTTTAGCGGTTAAGGCGTGAAAATGTAACATACAGACGGACAGACAGACAGACAGACAGAGTTACTTTCACATTTATAATATTAGTATGGATTAGTATGGATGGGAAGTCCGATTCTAATGAATCAAAAATATTCTACTCGTACCTACAAAAACTTACATGATTATGAAGTGTTTTATTTGGATAACAAACAGTAAACGTATTTTTATTGATAAAAATATATATGTCTATCTATTTAAAAATGTGGATTTTTGTTAAGCGTTTAATTGACAACCTTTTTATTATGTTGTAGAGTTACCCAGAAAAAAAATTAAATATATTCCTCAATCAGAAGTCGAAACTCAATGCGACGACGACGAATTATGAGAATTCACAAACGATTGGGAACCAGAAGTGAATAAGGATAGTGGAACTATAAAAAAAAACAACGAAGGATTGTGCAACATACACAGAAAAATTAACAAAAGATAATTTCACGAGCACCGAAAAGACCCGGGAAGAAATAGATGAGCGGCGGATTCCAACAACTATTGATTTGCATGGTTGCAAATATTTTGGAGAATTCGTGTCCAACGAATTGCTACGATTTAGTATAAATGGAAGATATGCAATTATGCAAAATATTATAGAAATTCTGAAATAATCATTTAGGTACCAACATTATAGCAATATGTGAAGATAGAGCTGATGAATAAGAGTAAAATGAAACCAGGTTTAATGTTTATATAGATTTATTAATATTTTAGTTACGTACAACGTGATACTTATGAATAAGGTTAATTATTATAATTATGTAAGAGACTGATTATTGTGAGAGAACAATTTCTAAATAAAAAAAAGTAATCGTTTTAATGTGTTTCCATTTTTCATTGAGCCTTGACACTTACGAGTATAGCTACACATGTCTACCGCGAAACATTACTCACAAAGCCATATAACATTTTTAATATTTATGGTATTCCCGGAAACATGGGGTGAGACACAATCCTGGGAATCCTGGCAATCAGGACACCCATACAGAACTTGGTTGTTTTTCTGTTTTTTTGTAGCATATTCTACACCGTTTTCCACTAACCCTTCCGCCATGCCTTGGGAGTAGTATTGGCAAATGTATTCTTTCATTCGGAGATCGAGCAAGCCCTGGGATATTTGGCAATACATTTTCTAATATAGGGTATATTAGAAAATGTATTGCCAAATATCCCATAAAATCTTACAGTTCTATAGTTAAATTGTTAATTTTTCGATATGATATTTTTTTTATACCAGCGCATCGTTTTGTGTTCGCATGAGTAATAACTTAAGAGTTGCTCGCATATATTTGTTATACTCTACTTGCGGCGCAGGCTTATATTTTACACTGCGTATGCGGCGACTAGTAGTCTTTTTATAATTACTGTCATGTTCAGAACTCAAAAACAATATTTCTCGTTTATCCAATCATTTGGTAACAACAATATTTTTTCTATTGTGCATTATACAAAATTCCCCGGCTTTTAATTTACTGTGTATTAAATTAGGATTGCCAGCGCGTTTTGCCCGAAGAGTCCCTGTTACATATGTGTTTTTATTTAATAACTCCTCTGCTAATCCCACACTCGTATAAAAGCTATCAACGTATAGTGAATGTCCCTTATTAATATATATAATAGTAATAGGTATGCTTTCGTGAAATAAAGACGAAATTGCGTTTTCTGAAATAACAAAATTTGCTTTTATTCGGAACTTAATTAAACACAAGTTTTTACAAAGCTTACACATTCTAAACAGAGTAACTTACCTGAAATAACAAAAAACAACATTTAAAGCCTTTACTTCTAGTTTAGTTTATAAACTTCCTTTTATTTATACAGGAAACTATTTACTGTTTTACGTTTTTCTAAAATAAGATAACCTAACTTTATCTTCTTAAAAATTACTTCAATACTGACAGTCGATGTCATTGACATGACACTCACATCTATTAGAGATCTGTAGATAATAAATCCATAAAGAAAAGGAACGACATAGTGATATTCTTTACATCTCCCACCCTTGGAGAGAACAAATCAAAATGATTGTTCGATATAAGAGCTAACCATTATTGGAGATAACTTTGTAACATGGTAGAAGTTTGACTCCGCCTTCTTATGTCCAGCATCAACTTCATAGATTGAATTTGAAATCTTTTTTAGGATTTTGTATGGTCCAATCCTTAATTCATCCATTTTCTTCCTATTTAGCCGGTTTCCGTTTTCTACATATACTCTATCGCCCACTTCGAATTTATATTCTTCTCTATGTAGATCATATATTTTTTTATTATAGTTGTGAGATTTTATTGAGTTTTCTAATGCTAGTTTTCTGTCTCTTTTGAGATCTTCTATTGTGCATCTTGATTTCAATTCCAGTGGCAAAATATCCATTTTCTTTCCTTCCAAAAGATATTTTGGAGTAAACTTAGTGACTGTATGTTCTGTTTCGTTATATTTTTCTACACATTTATGTGCAATAGTTGTCCATGCTGTTTTCTTGTCCCCTTCGTTTATTTTGCACCTTATCCTATTGACTAAAGTTTGGTTTAGCCTTTCATTAAGTCCATTTGAAAATGGTGCGTCCACTGCTGTGAATACCATTGTTATGTTTTTCTTTTTCAGGAAGTCTTTAAATTCTTTTGAATTTATGCCAGGGTATTGGTCTGTTAGTACCATATCAATATGATTGCTTTGAGTCACATTTTTTATCAACTTGATAAAGTCATTGGAGTTTTGATTTTTTGATGTCAAAATATAAGCATATCGTGAAAAATGATCAACTAGGAGATGTATTTTTTTGTAGACCGTGATCCTCCGAAACCTCCAATTGTATCAATTGATATAATTTCAAATGGGCGTGTTGCTGGGCCTAAATAGGACACTAAACCAAATTTTGAATTCCTTCTTGATTTGTTTTTTATACAAATGTCACATTCATCACAAATTTTCTTAATATTTGTGGTGATATTCTTTGCTGTATAGAAAGGGGTTATTTTATTTATCATCTGGGTTCTCCCAATGTGGCAGTAGGTATTGTGGACATTTCTAATTAGTGTTTTGCTAAATGCTTCTGATAGTATAATTTTTTTTCTTCTTTTATTCTTTTTGTAATAAATGTTATTCTCCAGTATAAACTTTGATTTTCCATCTTGTAGATTTAGATTTTTGTCTTGGTCCTTTTTTATATCTTCCATGTTTATTAAGTTTACAACTTTTAAAAAATCTTCAGTATTTTCATGAGGTTCTAAGACTGGATTTCTGCTCAAGCAGTCTGCTTCTTGATTTGACTGTCCTGGGTTATATTTTATCTTAAAATTATATTGGGATAAATAATATGTCAAATCACCCAGTTCCTCATCAGTTCTAGACTTGATGTTCAGATTTTCTAATGGTTTATGATCTGAATATACTATAAATTCTTTATGCATAAGCCAGTGTTGCCAATATTTTACAGCTTCCTTAATTGCCAGGCATTCTAAATATATTGCCTTCTTTTTCTTTTGAGTGTCTGTCAATTTTTTTGAAAAGTAAGCTACAGGTTTATTTTCTCCGTTTTCATCTTCCTGTTTTAACACAGCTCCTACTCCTTTAATACTGGCATCAGTGTAAATTTTTATTGGTTGTTCTGGGTCAAATATTTTTAGAATTGGTTTCGAGCATAGTAATTCCTTTATTTTATCAAATGATTTCTGGCATTCTTTGGTCCACATAAATTTTACATCTTTCCGCAATAAATTGTGTAATGGTTCCAGGATAATTGCATTGTGTGGTACAAATTTATGATAAAAGTTTACTTTCCCAAGGAACTGGCGTATATTTTTCCTTGTTTCTGGGGTGGGGAAGTTTTTGACAGCTGTTAAATAATCTTTGAGAGGTCTAACTGAATTATTTTCTATTATGTGTCCCAAATACTTGGCATGATTGTTTGCAAAAGTGCATTTCGAGAATTTCAGTCTAAATCCTTCTGTTAGTATTGCCTCAAGTAGTTTTGATATATGTATTATATGTTCCTCGAAACTTTTAGAAAAAACTAGGATATCATCGATGAAATTCACTGCAAAATCGGAGAGTTTATATTTTCTTATTATGTTTCTCAATATTCTTTGGAAAATAGCCGGAGCTGTCTTTAAACCAAATGGGAGGCATGTCCACTGGAAATGGCCGTCTTGCGTGACGAATGCAGTCTTATATCTATCTTGAATTTTCAACGGAATGGACCAAAATGCTGAATTTATATCAAAAGTGGAATAATACTCACAGTTTACAGTCTTTACCATCAAGTCTTCAATCAAGGGGAATGGCTGTGATTGAGGGACAACAATTTTATTCAATTCCCGGAAATCTATACACAGTCTTGATCTTTTCCCATCTTCTTTTTTATACGCCAGGGTAACCGGAAAGGGCTATAAGATTCTTCAATTAAGTTGTTCTTCAATAGTTTTGATATTTGGTTTTCTATCTCTTTTCTATCCTCAGCTGTGCATCTGTATGGGCGCTTGTAGCAATATTTATCTACTATCAAGTCTATGTGACCTTCATAACCTCGTACCGTACCAACATCATATTTGTCCTTAGCAAAGACTGGTTTGTATTTTTTTATTAATTTATCAATTTCAGTTTGTTTACATAAATCTAGGTGTTTTACTGAAATTTCAAATTCACTGAAGTTTATATGTTCATTGAAATTTACTTCACATCTGTTTATATGGTTCATTTCTTGTTTGCGTACCTCAGAGTATAGAGAAACATCCTTTTCATTTTTGTCACCTAGTACATCAGGAATTTCGACATTCGTTAAATTTAAAATATTTGTTTCAGAGTCTTTATTTTTGTTATCCTCTTAATTTTTCACTTTATTCTCTTTTTGTGGATTATTACATTGTATGATATTCAATTCTTCATCTTGAATTAATTTAAATTTTTTGATACAATCCAAACCAATGAGAAAATCATAGTGAAAATTTTCATTGTCTATCACAAAAATATTCATTTTTCTTTCAATATTATATATTTTTATTTTCAATGTTACCATACCGTTTGTTTTCTTTTCACCATTAATAGTTTTCAAGTTTGCTGTTAGTTTATTAAGTGTGTCTTCTTCTTTTTCATGTATTTTCAATAATTTTGCATTAATTAACGACACATTTGAACCAGAATCATAAATTCCGGTAACTTTTAAAGTGTCATTTAATAATAACTTTACTTTTATTAATGGTGATATTTCTAGTTTTTTGGATTCTCCTTATTTAGTTCAATTTCTAATTCAGAGTTATTCACACTTTTCACAACAGATTTTTGATTTTTCCCATTAAACCAGCAGGTTTCCTCAGGATGAAAACGTTTCCCTTTTTTCTCAGTGACACAAATTTGGCATGGTTTCTTTTCTTCATTTTTTTTTGGTTTTATGTCAGAGTATGTGGAATTTTTTTTTTCATATTTGTTCCTTCCAACAAGATGTTCTAATTTGCCTATCTCATTGTAGAGATCTTCGGTTTCTTGTAATGTGTCTCGGTCAATTTTATCACTTAGGTAATTAGGCAGGCCTGCGGCTATAAGGTCTATAAGAGTACCAGTATCAATAGTCTTTCTAACCTCTAATAACAATTTTTCTTTTTTCAAAGCATACTCGAGCAATGAACCCGTTTGATATTTAAATCCAAGAGCATATCTGATCGGCGACTAACCCTTGTTTCCAAATGTTTCACAGAAGTTTTTTTCCCATTTAATCCACTCTGATTCTACTGTAAATTTCATTAACATGCAACTGTACCAAGTAACACTAGAATATTCTAAAAATTGTTTTAAAATTTCAATTTTTTTCCTGTCTTCATCAATATGGAAGCGTTCACATTCTTTGTTGAAATCCTTAATCCATTGGTGAGCATTTGCATTTCTACCAGTGAATTTTTCAATCACAAACTCTTTTGAAATTTTCCCCAAATTTTGATTTTCAGATTTGTTTTGCTTTTCTTCGAGTAATTTCTCTAATACTTTTTCCAGTGTTTCATTTGAGCTTCTAGTTAAAGTTTTTTGGTCATTTATGTTTTCCATAATCTCTTCAAGGTAAAAATCATTAAACTGTATATTTTGTTCTCCATCTAAATATGTCTTTGATATCTCATCAGTTAAAGTTATCCATATTTTCCTTGTCTGATGTCTTTTATTCAATGTTTTTCTTATCTTGGCATAGTTAGATGTATTTGTTATTGATTGATGTAAACTTGCAGGTTGATATTCGGCCGGTATGCCATAAGTTTGACCATCAGGTGTTCCTATTGAGGTTATGCAAATAATGTTTGATTTTCCATCTGATGCTGTTTTCACACAAAAATCAAATCTTAACTTCTCCATACTTCTTAAAATATTTGCAGAAAATGTTGTTTTATAATAGTAATAGGTATGATTTCGTGAAATAAAGACGAAATTGCGTTTTCTGAAATAACAAAATTTGCTTTTATTCGGAACTTAATTAAATACAAGTTTTTACAAAGCTTACACATTCTAAACAGAGTAACTTACCTGAAATAACAAAAAACAACATTTAAAGCCTTTACTTCTAGTTTAGTTTATAAACTTCCTTTTATTTATACAGGAAACTATTTACTGTTTTACGTTTTTCTAAAATAAGATAACCTAACTTTATCTTCTTAAAAATTACTTCAATACTGACAGTCGATGTCATTGACATGACACTCACATCTATTAGAGATCTGTAGATAATAAATCCATAAAGAAAAGGAACGACATAGTGATATTCTTTACATATATTTTCCCAACAATAACATTACCACTTTATTCACGTGGTTTCTGCCACCCACCAATTGATTCTCAGAACCAGCATACTCGTAAAGGTGTATTTTTTGTATAATCCCATGCATGTCAGCTAATATATATAAAATTTAATGCCATAACGATGATGTCTTTCCCTTTAAGATATTGGCGGAAGGATAGACGACCTTTCCATAATATTAAAGATTCATCAATCGCGATGTTCAACAACAGTCATAAATACGTTCAGTCAGTTTCCGTTAATTACAAAATATATGAAATATAAATTAAATCCACTCACCTGTAAATACTTTTATGAATTTTAAACAGTTAACTATCATTTCTTAAAAAATAACTAAATTTTAACCTCAAACTTGTTAGTGGCACGCCATTGTAGCACCGGCATCATTGAATTCTTCTAAATTCAGCACGTTTTTAAAAAAAGAAAGAGATTCAGCAACCGACTTGCTAAATGTTTGTGTGGCTAATCGTACTATCATTATTTGTTTTTTTAAATTCTATATGAGCTTTCCTTAATTTGTTACCTAAATGAATACCTTCAGACTCTTGCAAAGTATGCAATTTCCTTATATATTTGTAATGTTCGGGTGGTCGGAAGGAGTCTTTGTCAATGATAAAGCAGCGATTGCGACAACTAATTTAATGATCTAAACTGTTTAACAATATTTCGGACGGAAGCGAGATGGTACTCGTTCAAGTAAACGGACAGGACTCTCCTTTAATGAAAGAAAGGACGCCTTATATACGCTCTCACAATCAACAGGATCATTAAGAGCGATAGAAACACATTCAAAGGTCACAACAACAACTTAATGGAATACATAAGAATCGTTACCAAATGAGATGGGAACAGTAAACAATTGATTAGGTAATATCTAACATAACAGGTTGTTTTGTCGTATTAAATGTGTGTACATTACAATCCTCCCCCTTTAAGAAAGACAACAGGTTGTCTTTTAATACATATTCAGTCTGTTCTTAGTTTGTATATTTTCTACATGATATATAGTGTCTAAATCTAAATATAATTTCTAAATACAATTTCTTATTAATCTAAATTTTAATTTGTTTTTAATTGAGCAACTCTAGTGCTTCTACGTAGTGGTTTTACAATAACTTCGTTTGTAGCATCGTTTGAGCTAGTTGATGGTATTTCTTCTAATTCTATGTCGTTTCTATTATCGTTACAGTTCGTTATTCTAGAACAACAATTTTTAGAGTCTTCTAATGCTAACAGTCTACTTCGACTTGTACAAAAGAACTTACGATTATAAATATATTTTGCTAAACGATACAAAATATAAAATCCTAATATTTTTACAATTGACATAAAAATATACACAAAATAAACATTATGAACAACTTTGTTATAAACTGTATCTTCTTCTAACTTAGATATTAATTCGTCAATCTGGTCGATTTTATGACTTGCTAAGTTCAAACTATCTATATAACCACCACAATTTTTTACATCGTCTGAGTTGGCCATCTTAGTTAAATACAATATACACAGTAATAATATAACTCACTTCGTTTTCTTTATACTGTGGAGAGTGTCGATTTTCTTACTTGGAGACCGCTGGTTGACTATCACGAAAATAGAGGTTGTTCAGTGGTAGCAACTCGAAGTTACTGAAGAACCGCTGATAACCGTTGAACACGCCCAAAGAAGCTTGGTCACGTCTCGAGTGTATTTCGCCTCGACCTGACTAGACCTTGCTGGTGCTGCTGCTGACTTCACTGTTGAACCGCCTTTCGCCTTGATGCTGTGCTAAATTCAGCACCCAGTGAATACCGCTTTGAACGCGATACCGACTGCAGACTGAAGTTGAACCGCAAAGTTTATTCGCAAGTTTTTAACGCTTACCAAAACTGTATTACGGATTTCACGCACGCACTTTAACCCGTTTATTGTCCGGATAACACTATGTAATCCCACTTCTGACACCAAAATGTAATGTTCGGGTGGTCGGAAGGGGTCTTTGTCAATGATAAAGCAGCGATTGCGACAACTAATTTAATGATCTAAACTGTTTAACAATATTTCGGACGGAAGCGAGATGGTACTCGTTCAAGTAATCGGACAGGACTCTCCTTTAATGAAAGACGCCTTATATACGCTCTCACAATCAACAGGATCATTAAGAGCGATAGAAACACATTCAAAGGTCACAACAACAACTTAATGGAATACATAAGAATCGTTACCAAATGAGATGGGAACAGTAAACAATTGATTAGTTAATATCTAACATAACAGGATGTTTTGACGTATTAAATGTGTGTACATTACATTTTGCCAAGATATTATGTAATTTTCGTCTGATATCTTTTTTTTTTCTGCTAAGCAGTTTCTCACCAGTTTAACCATGTGGCAAGGATCAGGGAAAATAACAAAATTTTGACCTTCCACGGTAATTTTAGGGTCTAAACTATTTATGTTATCTGTTTTTGCCCATAAAAATTTTGCCATAGCAAAATTTGCAGGGCAGCCATCAAATGTCGCCGAAGACACCACAATGCCGCAATCATTTAAAAGGCTAATGCAATTTTTAGAAGACCACTTCTTTGTTCCCCGTTTACGCCATTTCTGAAAAAATAGCCAACAGGTAGTTTCCACCGACCATTTATAGACGTCACCATAAATACTAACGCATCTCTGGCGAACGGCCTATCTATGTCTAAATTGTCGCCTATACATAGCCCACTGACTTTTTTCCATTCTACTGTACATGTTGCCTAATTGACATCTCATCTAAACTAATTGCACATATAATTTTATCCGTGGATTTTTTGGACAGTAATTTAATACAATCAAAAGCTTCTGTAGTAAACCCTGGTTCACAGTCTATACAAGAATACCATCTGTACAAAGTTTTCGAATGCGAAACTTACAAAACTGTAGTCCCAAGGCCTACAGTTTTGTAAGTAACCAATTTGACACATGTCTACCGCATTCGAAAGCAAAAAGGTCGTTGAGGGCGGTAGGCTTCTGGTTGGCTGGCTGTCAGCGCAGGTCAAACTGCTGGAACCCAGACCTTTGAGGTGCTTCCGATGCCTAGTGGGGCACCACTTTGCCGCCCAGTGCACCTCGGAGGTGGACCGCAGCACTCTGTGCTTCCAATGCGGTCAGCCCGGACATAAAGCCAGCTCGTGCAAAGACGCGCCGCACTGCACAGCATGTGCGGCTGCTGGCAAGCCGGCTGATCACCGGGCGGGAAGTAAGTCCTGCGCTCCACCCGCCGGAACCAGTAGGAAAGGCAGGCCCTCCGCCGCCGTTGTTACCACCACCGTCGCCGCTCCCACTGCCACCACTGCCGCCGTCGCCGCCGCCGCCGCCACTGCTGAGGAGTCCTCACAAGGGGCCCGGAAGGAGGATGAAATGGAGGAGTAACGGCTCCATTACGACTCCTCCAGGCGAACATCAACCACTGCACCTGCGCTCAGGACTTGTTGCTCCAGAGCATGGCGCAGTGGTCGATTAACATTGCCGTTGTCGCTGAGCCGTACTTTGTCTTGCCCAGGGATGACTGGGTGGAGGACCTGAGCGGTTCAGTGACCATAATCTCGTCGACCGCCGCCGGCACCCCGTCCCTCGAAGGTGTCACGAAGGGACAGGGGTGCGTAGCGGCACGGTTCGGAGAGATCGTAGTAGTGGGAGTGTACTTCTCTCCGAACCGAACTCTCGCCGAGTTCCAGAACTCTTTAACAGAGTTGAGCGATGTCGTCGGCAGAAACCATCCCTTTCCCGTGCTAGTGCTCGGAGACTTCAACGCCAAAAATCTGGCCTGGGGTTCCCGTTGCACAGATGTGCGGGGCAGGATGGTGGAGGACTGGGCTCTGGAAGCGGGCCTGGTCGTACTAAATCGGGGTTCTGTCCCCACGTGTGTGCGGATGCGGGGTGAGTCTGTGGTGGACATCTCGTTTGCCAGCCCCACTCTGTCACAGCGTGTCATTGACTGGCGCGTCATGGAGGAGGTGGAGACCTACTCCGACCACCGGTATGTCCGTTTCGACGTCTCCACGCAGACCTCTAGCGCACTGGTGGTCCAACAGGCCCCGAGTGGCCCGCGGTGGGCGCTGAAGAAGATGGACCGGGAGCTCCTTCTGGAAGCCTCGATCGTGCAGGCCTGGGTGTCATCACCGGACAGGCCCGCCGATATTGACGATGAGGCGGAGTGGTTCCGGGAAGCCATGTCCGAGATTTGCGACGTGGCAATGCCCCGAGTCCGGCCAGGAAGCGCCCGACGTCAGGTGTACTGGTGGTCGCAGGAGCTGGAGACGTTACGCAAGGCGTGCGTCGAAGCGCGACACCGGTACTCCAGGCACCGCAGGCTCCGCATCCGCCCTCTGAATGCGGAAGCCAGGGAGGCGGAGCTGTACGAGGGATACAGAGCGGCAAAGAGCGCCCTCCAAGACGCTGTCCAGCGGGCCAAGGATACGGCCCGAGAGGAGATGATTGAGACTCTTAACAGAGATCCATGGGGGCGCCTTTACAAAATGGTGCGGAATAAACTCCGCCCTTGGGCCCCCCCGCTGACGCAGAGTCTCCGCCCCCAGCTGGTGGAGGAGGTGGTGAGCGCTCTGTTCCCTTCACGGGGGGAGCATACCCCCCCGCCCATGGCTCCGCCGCTTGCGGTGCCCGAAGCGGACCACGCGGACGACGACGACATCCCTGAAGTGACCGGGGCAGATTTGAGAGTGGCGGTAGTTAGGCTAAAGGCCAAAAACACCGCCCCAGGACCCGATGGCCTGCCAGGCAAAGCTTGGGTCCTCGCTTCGACGGCTCTCGGGCCTCGACTGGAGGCGCTCTTAAGCGCATGTATGGAGAGAGGCCAATTCCCACTCCGTTGGAAGACGGGGAAGCTAGTCCTCATTCGGAAGGCAGGGCGCCCCGCGGGCTCTCCGTCCGCATACCGGCCCATTGTGCTACTCGACGAGGTCGGCAAGCTCTTTGAGAGAGTGATTGCAGGCCGCCTCGTCGGGCACCTGATGAGGACGGGGCCGGATCTTGCGAATAGCCAGTTCGGCTTCCGCCAGGGGCGCTCGACGGTGGACGCTATCATGCGCGTTAAAGCCCTCACGACGGGGGACGCGGTGTCTCTAGGCGGGGTTGTCGTGGCCGTGTCACTCGACATCGCCAACGCATTTAACACCCTGCCCTGGAGTTGCATTGGGGAGGCACTCCGATATCACCGGGTGCCGACCTACCTCCGTCAAATAGTCAAGGCATATCTGACGGACAGAGCCGTCATCTACCCCGGTCGCGACGGGGAGTGGAACCGGCGAGAGATATCGTGCGGTGTCCCACAGGGATCGGTTCTGGGGCCGCTCCTGTGGGACATCGGTTACGACTGGGTGCTGCGGGCCGTCCTCCCCGATGGCGTCAGCGTGGTGTGCTACGCTGACGACACGCTGGTTCTGGCGCAGGGGAGGTCGCATCAGGCGGCAGCCGACGCGATGACACGCGGGGTTGCGATAGTCGTGGAGAGGATCCGGCAATTGGGTCTCGAGGTGGCACTGCACAAGTCTGAGGCCATGTCTTTCCACGGGCCTCGGAACAGGCCACCATCGGGATCAACACTAACGGTAGGAGGGGCTCACATCGGCGTCGAGCCCACGATGAAGTACCTGGGACTCGTCCTCGACAGCCGGTGGAGCTTCGTGGAGCACTTCCGTCGTTTGGCCCCCAAACTAGAACGGACCGGGGCCGCCCTCAAACGGCTCCTGCCCAACCTGAGGGGTCCAAACGCCTCCTGCCGGAGGCTCTACGCGGGGGTCGTGCGGTCTATGGCAACATATGGGGCCCCGGTGTGGGCGCTTTCGCTGCGGCGGAGAGCCGCCCACTATCTGAACGCACCCCAAAAGGTGGTAGCTGTAAGGCTGATCCGGGGCTACCGGACGATCTCGGGTGAGGCGGCAAGCCTCCTTGCCTGACTGCCGCCGTGGGACCTGGAGGCAATAGTCCTCGCGCGCCTGTATGAGTGGCGTGCGGAGGCAATGCGCCGGGGGGAAACCCCGCTTCCACGACAAATGGCGGCGGAGCGGACGGACCTCCGGCGCGACCTCATGGCGGCATGGAAAGAGCGACTGTCGCAACCCAGCGCAGGGCACGCCACGATAGCGGCGGTAAGACCCCTCTTTGAGGAGTGGCTAGGAAGGCGTCACGGCGTTCTCACCTACCGCCTGACGCAGGTCCTCTCCGGGCACGGGTGTTTCGGGAGGTTCCTGCACATTATCAGGCGGGAGGAAACGCCCGGGTGTCACCACTGCGATGATCGCCCCGAGGACACGGTGGAGCATACAGTGGCGGTCTGCCCTGCTTGGGCGGAGCACCGTCGTGCCCTCGTAGAGGCGATCGACAGCGGCGGCGACCTCTCGCGCCCGGCCCTCGTTCAAGCCATGGTCCAGGACGAGAGGAAATGGGAGGCAGTCACCTCCTTCTGCGAAGCAGTCATGCTAGCGAAGGAGGTGGCGGGATGGGAGAGGGAGAGAGCGGAGAGAGCCTCCCGTCCCAGCCGCCGCGGTAGACGCTCCGGGCGTCGGGAGCCGCGTGACGACTCCCGGCCACCGTAGGCGCGGGCCTGCGGGCGGTGAGTAATGGGTAGCTCACCGTCCGATCAGGACCAGGCCCGTGCTGGACGGCGCGTATGTGTTCCACGCGCGCCTCAAAGAGATGTCAGCAACGACGAGGGGGCCTATTAGGGCCCAAGCCTGCCGGGTCAGCGGGATTGTCCGAAAGGGGTACCGCTGCCCTGGAACATAAAGGGCCAAGGAAGGAACACGGGTGGGTTTTAGTCAGTAAGAGTCTGACACTCCCTTCCGCTCCACCCAGAGCGGAAGGGGTCATTTGACGATTTCCCATCCTGAAAAAAAAAAAAAAAAAAGGCCTTGGGACTAATAAAATGCAAACATAGTGCAAATTTATGCAATGAGCTAGAATATTTTCTTGGGGAATTAGCTTTATCCACAATCCTTTAAAAAAAATCTACATTTGCATTGTCTAACATATCTAAATCTTCACTAGTCACTTTCATTTTGCACTGCAGTTCTATTAACATAGTTTGGAGATGCGCATTTTTCTTATTTAATCAACAGCAGAGGCCATCTTTTTGCAGATAATAATAATAATAACTTTCATTTCCAAAAAGAAAAATACAGTACAATTAGTATGCGCAGCATTTACAACGTGGAACTTACAAGTGCACAGAGATTTGATTAATGACCCCCATGCTACTAGCTGTTAGGGTTTATTTTCACTTTTTGATAAGCCTATGTATTTGTTTTTGGTTTTATTTTGATAGTATGATTTTGTGATTATTATTGTTCTGTATATCAGTAACCTTTTTGCATAATTTTATCGATATTACACTCAAAATCTACGTATTTCTTGCCTAATTTTTAAAGTTTGTTTTAGCATGTCTTACGACCGTGAAACTCGTCGTCTAGAAGCTCTTCTTCAAGAAGATCTGGTATCTGATGAGGACGTATCACAAAAATCATCGGACAGTGAAGCTGGAAGGGATGGCGAACCAAAAAATGCTCATACAGATCAAATACAAAACTCGGACAGCGAAGAGGATTTGAGCGATCGTGAATCGTCAGGTAACAACTCCTCGTTTTATTTGGGAAAGGATACATACAAAATGGAGTAAGGAATCCCATCGCCAATCTGGACGAAGTAGAAGTTGCAATATTATAACTCAGTTACCAGGACCTACACGGGCTATCTCAGGTGAAAGGGATGTTCTTGGAATTTGGAGACACTTGCGGAGGTCTTTTAGCGGTTAAGGCGTGAAAATGTAACATACAGACGGACAGACAGACAGACAGACAGAGTTACTTTCACATTTATAATATTAGTATGGATTAGTATGGATGGGAAGTCCGATTCTAATGAATCAAAAATATTCTACTCGTACCTACAAAAACTTACATGATTATGAAGTGTTTTATTTGGATAACAAACAGTAAACGTATTTTTATTGATAAAAATATATATGTCTATCTATTTAAAAATGTGGATTTTTGTTAAGCGTTTAATTGACAACCTTTTTATTATGTTGTAGAGTTACCCAGAAAAAAAATTAAATATATTCCTCAATCAGAAGTCGAAACTCAATGCGACGACGACGAATTATGAGAATTCACAAACGATTGGGAACCAGAAGTGAATAAGGATAGTGGAACTATAAAAAAAAACAACGAAGGATTGTGCAACATACACAGAAAAATTAACAAAAGATAATTTCACGAGCACCGAAAAGACCCGGGAAGAAATAGATGAGCGGCGGATTCCAACAACTATTGATTTGCATGGTTGCAAATATTTTGGAGAATTCGTGTCCAACGAATTGCTACGATTTAGTATAAATGGAAGATATGCAATTATGCAAAATATTATAGAAATTCTGAAATAATCATTTAGGTACCAACATTATAGCAATATGTGAAGATAGAGCTGATGAATAAGAGTAAAATGAAACCAGGTTTAATGTTTATATAGATTTATTAATATTTTAGTTACGTACAACGTGATACTTATGAATAAGGTTAATTATTATAATTATGTAAGAGACTGATTATTGTGAGAGAACAATTTCTAAATAAAAAAAAGTAATCGTTTTAATGTGTTTCCATTTTTCATTGAGCCTTGACACTTACGAGTATAGCTACACATGTCTACCGCGAAACATTACTCACAAAGCCATATAACATTTTTAATATTTATGGTATTCCCGGAAACATGGGGTGAGACACAATCCTGGGAATCCTGGCAATCAGGACACCCATACAGAACTTGGTTGTTTTTCTGTTTTTTTGTAGCATATTCTACACCGTTTTCCACTAACCCTTCCGCCATGCCTTGGGAGTAGTATTGGCAAATGTATTCTTTCATTCGGAGATCGAGCAAGCCCTGGGATATTTGGCAATACATTTTCTAATATACCCTTTCTAAAATCTTACAGTTCTATAGTTAAATTGTTAATTTTTCGATATGATATTTTTTTTATACCAGCGCATCGTTTTGTGTTCGCATGAGTAATAACTTAAGAGTTGCTCGCATATATTTGTTATACTCTACTTGCGGCGCAGGCTTATATTTTACACTGCGTATGCGGCGACTAGTAGTCTTTTTATAATTACTGTCATGTTCAGAACTCAAAAACAATATTTCTCGTTTATCCAATCATTTGGTAACAACAATATTTTTTCTATTGTGCATTATACAAAATTCCCCGGCTTTTAATTTACTGTGTATTAAATTAGGATTGCCAGCGCGTTTTGCCCGAAGAGTCCCTGTTACATATGTGTTTTTATTTAATAACTCCTCTGCTAATCCCACACTCGTATAAAAGCTATCAACGTATAGTGAATGTCCCTTATTAATATATATAATAGTAATAGGTATGCTTTCGTGAAATAAAGACGAAATTGCGTTTTCTGAAATAACAAAATTTGCTTTTATTCGGAACTTAATTAAACACAAGTTTTTACAAAGCTTACACATTCTAAACAGAGTAACTTACCTGAAATAACAAAAAACAACATTTAAAGCCTTTACTTCTAGTTTAGTTTATAAACTTCCTTTTATTTATACAGGAAACTATTTACTGTTTTACGTTTTTCTAAAATAAGATAACCTAACTTTATCTTCTTAAAAATTACTTCAATACTGACAGTCGATGTCATTGACATGACACTCACATCTATTAGAGATCTGTAGATAATAAATCCATAAAGAAAAGGAACGACATAGTGATATTCTTTACATCTCCCACCCTTGGAGAGAACAAATCAAAATGATTGTTCGATATAAGAGCTAACCATTATTGGAGATAACTTTGTAACATGGTAGAAGTTTGACTCCGCCTTCTTATGTCCAGCATCAACTTCATAGATTGAATTTGAAATCTTTTTTAGGATTTTGTATGGTCCAATCCTTAATTCATCCATTTTCTTCCTATTTAGCCGGTTTCCGTTTTCTACATATACTCTATCGCCCACTTCGAATTTATATTCTTCTCTATGTAGATCATATATTTTTTTATTATAGTTGTGAGATTTTATTGAGTTTTCTAATGCTAGTTTTCTGTCTCTTTTGAGATCTTCTATTGTGCATCTTGATTTCAATTCCAGTGGCAAAATATCCATTTTCTTTCCTTCCAAAAGATATTTTGGAGTAAACTTAGTGACTGTATGTTCTGTTTCGTTATATTTTTCTACACATTTATGTGCAATAGTTGTCCATGCTGTTTTCTTGTCCCCTTCGTTTATTTTGCACCTTATCCTATTGACTAAAGTTTGGTTTAGCCTTTCATTAAGTCCATTTGAAAATGGTGCGTCCACTGCTGTGAATACCATTGTTATGTTTTTCTTTTTCAGGAAGTCTTTAAATTCTTTTGAATTTATGCCAGGGTATTGGTCTGTTAGTACCATATCAATATGATTGCTTTGAGTCACATTTTTTATCAACTTGATAAAGTCATTGGAGTTTTGATTTTTTGATGTCAAAATATAAGCATATCGTGAAAAATGATCAACTAGGAGATGTAAGTATTTTTTTGTAGACCGTGATCCTCCGAAACCTCCAATTGTATCAATTGATATAATTTCAAATGGGCGTGTTGCTGGGCCTAAATAGGACATTAAACCAAATTTTGAATTCCTTCTTGATTTGTTTTTTATACAAATGTCACATTCATCACAAATTTTCTTAATATTTGTGGTGATATTCTTTGCTGTATAGAAAGGGGTTATTTTATTTATCATCTGGGTTCTCCCAATGTGGCAGTAGGTATTGTGGACATTTCTAATTAGTGTTTTGCTAAATGCTTCTGATAGTATAATTTTTTTTCTTCTTTTATTCTTTTTGTAATAAATGTTATTCTCCAGTATAAACTTTGATTTTCCATCTTGTAGATTTAGATTTTTGTCTTGGTCCTTTTTTATATCTTCCATGTTTATTAAGTTTACAACTTTTAAAAAATCTTCAGTATTTTCATGAGGTTCTAAGACTGGATTTCTGCTCAAGCAGTCTGCTTCTTGATTTGACTGTCCTGGGTTATATTTTATCTTAAAATTATATTGGGATAAATAATATGTCAAATCACCCAGTTCCTCATCAGTTCTAGACTTGATGTTCAGATTTTCTAATGGTTTATGATCTGAATATACTATAAATTCTTCATGCATAAGCCAGTGTTGCCAATATTTTACAGCTTCCTTAATTGCCAGGCATTCTAAATATATTGCCTTCTTTTTCTTTTGAGTGTCTGTCAATTTTTTTGAAAAGTAAGCTACAGGTTTATTTTCTCCGTTTTCATCTTCCTGTTTTAACACAGCTCCTACTCCTTTAAATCAGTGTAAATTTTTATTGGTTGTTCTGGGTCAAATATTTTTAGAATTGGTTTCGAGCATAGTAATTCCTTTATTTTATCAAATGATTTCTGGCATTCTTTGGTCCACATAAATTTTACATCTTTCCGCAATAAATTGTGTAATGGTTCCAGGATAATTGCATTGTGTGGTACAAATTTATGATAAAAGTTTACTTTCCCAAGGAACTGGCGTATATTTTTCCTTGTTTCTGGGGTGGGGAAGTTTTTGACAGCTGTTAAATAATCTTTGAGAGGTCTAACTGAATTATTTTCTATTATGTGTCCCAAATACTTGGCATGATTGTTTGCAAAAGTGCATTTCGAGAATTTCAGTCTAAATCCTTCTGTTTGTATTGCCTCAAGTAGTTTTGATATATGTATTATATGTTCCTCGAAACTTTTAGAAAAAACTAGGATATCATCGATGAAATTCACTGCAAAATCGGAGAGTTTATATTTTCTTATTATGTTTCTCAATATTCTTTGGAAAATAGCCGGAGCTGTCTTTAAACCAAATGGGAGGCATGTCCACTGGAAATGGCCGTCTTGCGTGACGAATGCAGTCTTATATCTATCTTGAATTTTCAACGGAATGGACCAAAATGCTGAATTTATATCAAAAGTGGAATAATACTCACAGTTTACAGTCTTTACCATCAAGTCTTCAATCAAGGGGAATGGCTGTGATTGAGGGACAACAATTTTATTCAATTCCCGGAAATCTATACACAGTCTTGATCTTTTCCCATCTTCTTTTTTATACGCCAGGGTAACCGGAAAGGGCTATAAGATTCTTCAATTAAGTTGTTCTTCAATAGTTTTGATATTTGGTTTTCTATCTCTTTTCTATCCTCAGCTGTGCATCTGTATGGGCGCTTGTAGCAATATTTATCTACTATCAAGTCTATGTGACCTTCATAACCTCGTACCGTACCAACATCATATTTGTCCTTAGCAAAGACTGGTTTGTATTTTTTTATTAATTTATCAATTTCAGTTTGTTTACATAAATCTAGGTGTTTTACTGAAATTTCAAATTCACTGAAGTTTATATGTTCATTGAAATTTACTTCACATCTGTTTATATGGTTCATTTCTTGTTTGCGTACCTCAGAGTATAGAGAAACATCCTTTTCATTTTTGTCACCTAGTACATCAGGAATTTCGACATTCGTTAAATTTAAAATATTTGTTTCAGAGTCTTTATTTTTGTTATCCTCTTAATTTTTCACTTTATTCTCTTTTTGTGGATTATTACATTGTATGATATTCAATTCTTCATCTTGAATTAATTTAAATTTTTTGATACAATCCAAACCAATGAGAAAATCATAGTGAAAATTTTCATTGTCTATCACAAAAATATTCATTTTTCTTTCAATATTATATATTTTTATTTTCAATGTTACCATACCTTTTGTTTTCTTTTCACCATTAATAGTTTTCAAGTTTGCTGTTAGTTTATTAAGTGTGTCTTCTTCTTTTTCATGTATTTTCAATAATTTTGCATTAATTAACGACACATTTGAACCAGAATCATAAATTCCGGTAACTTCTAAAGTGTCATTTAATAATAACTTTACTTTTATTAATGGTGATATTTCTAGTTTTTTGGATTCTCCTTATTTAGTTCAATTTCTAATTCAGAGTTATTCACACTTTTCACAACAGATTTTTGATTTTTCCCATTAAACCAGCAGGTTTCCTCAGGATGAAAACGTTTCCCTTTTTTCTCAGTGACACAAATTTGGCATGGTTTCTTTTCTTCATTTTTTTTTGGTTTTATGTCAGAGTATGTGGAATTTTTTTTTTCATATTTGTTCCTTCCAACAAGATGTTCTAATTTGCCTATCTCATTGTAGAGATCTTCGGTTTCTTGTAATGTGTCTCGGTCAATTTTATCACTTAGGTAATTAGGCAGGCCTGCGGCTATAAGGTCTATAAGAGTACCAGTATCAATAGTCTTTCTAACCTCTAATAACAATTTTTCTTTTTTCAAAGCATACTCGAGCAATGAACCCGTTTGATATTTAAATCCAAGAGCATATCTGATCGGCGACTAACCCTTGTTTCCAAATGTTTCACAGAAGTTTTTTTCCCATTTAATCCACTCTGATTCTACTGTAAATTTCATTAACATGCAACTGTACCAAGTAACACTAGAATATTCTAAAAATTGTTTTAAAATTTCAATTTTTTTCCTGTCTTCATCAATATGGAAGCGTTCACATTCTTTGTTGAAATCCTTAATCCATTGGTGAGCATTTGCATTTCTACCAGTGAATTTTTCAATCACAAACTCTTTTGAAATTTTCCCCAAATTTTGATTTTCAGATTTGTTTTGCTTTTCTTCGAGTAATTTCTCTAATACTTTTTCCAGTGTTTCATTTGAGCTTCTAGTTAAAGTTTTTTGGTCATTTATGTTTTCCATAATCTCTTCAAGGTAAAAATCATTAAACTGTATATTTTGTTCTCCATCTAAATATGTCTTTGATATCTCATCAGTTAAAGTTATCCATATTTTCCTTGTCTGATGTCTTTTATTCAATGTTTTTCTTATCTTGGCATAGTTAGATGTATTTGTTATTGATTGATGTAAACTTGCAGGTTGATATTCGGCCGGTATGCCATAAGTTTGACCATCAGGTGTTCCTATTGAGGTTATGCAAATAATGTTTGATTTTCCATCTGATGCTGTTTTCACACAAAAATCAAATCTTAACTTCTCCATACTTCTTAAAATATTTGCAGAAAATGTTGTTTTATAATAGTAATAGGTATGATTTCGTGAAATAAAGACGAAATTGCGTTTTCTGAAATAACAAAATTTGCTTTTATTCGGAACTTAATTAAATACAAGTTTTTACAAAGCTTACACATTCTAAACAGAGTAACTTACCTGAAATAACAAAAAACAACATTTAAAGCCTTTACTTCTAGTTTAGTTTATAAACTTCCTTTTATTTATACAGGAAACTATTTACTGTTTTACGTTTTTCTAAAATAAGATAACCTAACTTTATCTTCTTAAAAATTACTTCAATACTGACAGTCGATGTCATTGACATGACACTCACATCTATTAGAGATCTGTAGATAATAAATCCATAAAGAAAAGGAACGACATAGTGATATTCTTTACATATATTTTCCCAACAATAACATTACCACTTTATTCACGTGGTTTCTGCCACCCACCAATTGATTCTCAGAACCAGCATACTCGTAAAGGTGTATTTTTTGTATAATCCCATGCATGTCAGCTAATATATATAAAATTTAATGCCATAACGATGATGTCTTTCCCTTTAAGATATTGGCGGAAGGATAGACGACCTTTCCATAATATTAAAGATTCATCAATCGCGATGTTTTTTGCCGGGTAATAAATGGAACATATTGATTGGTTAAATAAATCAATCAAAGGTTTAATTTAAAAAATGCTTCCGGATCTTTCGTCAGTTTGGACGTTTAGTACCCTTAAAATTAAATTAAATCTGTCTCTTGACATAAATAAATGTGGGCTAAGCCGCATTAAGTAATTTGTTGACCAATAATCAGCTATTCTGTTTAATTTAACGGTACCCATAAACAATATTACGCCGATAAACACTTTGAATTCAGGTATTGTTAAATCTTTCCATTTAGCAAACCTAGCGCGAGAGGTATTTACTTCGGTTTTTAATTTGATGCCACGCTTATTTGTACTCTCTACAATTAAATTACATAAATGAACATTAAGAAATAGAAAGAAAAAAATCGATATAATTTTTACCATTCATGTTATGAGGCGGTAAAAGGCCTGGCGTACCGGTAAAAGGAATCTTAATCATACTGGTAGGATTACCAGGATACCAGGTATTCGGTGCTTCAGGCGTGTTCTCGTGCGTCTGTGTTGGCAATTCTTCGTCATAGTCGCCTGTTTCGGCTTCTGGGTTTTCATTGACCCATTCGTCAATGATGTTGTCCATATCATCTGCTAAAATCCCGTAGAGATCAACGTCACTTATTTCAACATTTAAACCTGATATATCTTGTAAATCAATATTTTGGGGAGACATTATGCCAGACAACTCCGCAGACAAGACATCCCAGTTTGACGGCCCAGGTTGCGGAGATGGTGGACTCGCAGCCATTTCCGTTAGGAACTGAAAAATAAATACCAGAATAAGCTACTAGGGCACCAAAATTCATCTAAAGTTTCAACTCCGATAATTAGAACTGCGCAAAAGTTTCTTCCTTAAATTTTTCATCCTAGCAATCACAATTTCTAACTAAGTAGGTATTCTATTTCTAATATAATTATAGAATGTACATAATAAATATTTCTAATGTAATAAATAATTTTCCGAATCATTCATCTTCATAATGTCGCAGTAAACGACTATTATACTATGGGCGACAGTGGCGGCTGTACCTTAAGTGCACTCGTGCGCTGAACCACTAATTCAAAAGATTAAAAAATTACAAAATATTACTTCGTCTTATTTTTTTTATATTAAATAACCATAATAATCTTCTGAACGCACGGCTGAAGAAAATCAGACTCGAAAGAAGCCGGGTTTTGTTCAGGCGGTACGCGGGAAAAAAAATACCGCGAAATACTTTTTTCGGACGAAAAGTTTTTTTATGTTGAGGAGAGTTTCAACAAACAAAATGATAAAGTGTATGCACTCTCTAGTGAAGAAGCGAGCAGACGTGTGCCACGTGTTCAGCGTAGTCATCACCCTTCGGCATTCATGGTTTGGCTTGGGTGTCGTATTTGGGTCCTAGGTGTTTTTTTGTGAAAAAGGAGTGAAAACCAGTGACCTCGTTGTTGTGGATTGTCTATGCTTCATTATGATTAAAGCAGTTGTCATCCAGATTTATCTTTTATTACACAACATGGTGACAGCGGTGAAAATTTTATTCGATTTAAATGGTTTTAGTCGATAATAAAACACGTTGTGAACTTTAAAATCGTCAGGGACGGTTTAAGATCGCTATGGAACACGCGCGACCACCAACAGAATTGTGTTTGGAGGGCAGCTCCGTCAGCCGGGCTGACGCATGGCGGCGTTGGAGGTCGCAATTTATGTTATTTTTAAAAGCATCGGGGGTGCAAAAAGAAGAAACTGGTATTCAAGCCAGCTTAATGATAAATTTAATCGGACCAGAGGGGTTTGAAGTCTTTGAGACATTTTCTTTTGACAAGGAAAGCGATAAGGATGATGTCAATCTATTGCTTACGATGAATATTTTGGAGTCAAACAGAATATAACCTTAGCAAGGTATAATTTTTTTACAAGGGGTCAGGAAGTAGGAGAATCCATAGATCAGTATGTTACGGCATTGCGATTACTGAGCAAATATTGTAACTTCAGAAATTTGGAAGAGGAGTTGATTCGCGATCGTATTGTTTGTGGGATACAGAGTACTGGAGCACGAGATCGTTTATTGAGAGCAGAGGACCTGACGTTGGAAAAAGCTATTAAAATTGTCCAGGTTGACCAAATTTCAATAGATAATCGACGTTTACTGGAGACGCGTGGTGCTGGTACTTCAGGATTCGTGCAGGTAGATGCTGTTGGTGTGCGCGGTGTACGCGGCCGCGGTGGGCGCGGCGGCTGGCGCGGCAGCGGACGTCGACAAGGGCGTGGTGTGGCCAGTGTTACTGCTGGATCCAACACAGCGCGAAGACTTCATTCAAGCGAGATCGGAAATTGTCTCAGGTGCGGAGGTCAATGCAATGATCCCAGTCTATGTCCGGCTATTTCTGTGCAGTGTTATCTGTGCGAAAATCATGGACATTTTGCTAGAATGTATAAGTTGAAAAAAGGAGTTAAGAAAATGTACGATTTAGGTATAACTGAAGCAAAAGGCAATGAAGAAGATGATTGTGAGTCATTTTTTGTATCAGTTTTGTATAATGTCTCAGAGATTAACTCCTCGTCGGAGCATTGGTATGAAACACTCCAAGGGGAGTGCGGTTCCGAAAAATTTAAATTAGATACGGGTGCAGACATTAATGTTTTATCTTATAATCGATTTTTATTATTAGCCCATGACAGTAGGTTAATTACTGGCAAGCAAGGTGTTAGATTGCAATCTTATAGTGGTGATTTTATTCCTATAAAAGGTATTTGCAATTTAAAATGGTGGTATAAGGGTGTTTTGTATGAATTAAAATTTGCAGTTGCGGTTAGTGATTGTCAGAGTGTGCTTGGGTTGCAAGCTTGTTTAACTTTAGGATTAGTTAAAAGAATACATAATATAAATCTTACAGATTATCAAGATTTGTTTAATGGGTTAGGCTGTTTGCCAGGTGAATATCACATTGTGGTAGACAAAACTGTGATGCCGGTGATTTGTGCAACTCGTAAGGTACCATTAGGAGTTCGCGATAAGTTATAGGATGAGTTAAACAGAATGATTGAGTTAGGTGTCATTAGAAAAGTGAATAATCCAACTCCATGGGTGAATTCGTTAGTGATTGTTGCTAAAAAAAAATGGACAGTTGCGTATATGTTTAGACCCGAGGCCGCTTAATAAGGCGATACAGCGTGCACATTTTCAACTACCAACAATAAATGAATTGGCTACTAAGTTTCACGGTGCTAAGTATTTTTCAGTTTTAGATGCATTTTCAGGATTTTGGTCGGTAAAACTGGATAATGCAAGTGCAGACTTATGTACATTCAGTACACCGTTTGGGCGATATCAATATCTGCGTTTGCCATTTGGTCTTAATTGTGCACCTGAAGTGTTTCATGCGAAAATCAAGCAATTACTTGAAGGTCTAGAGGGGGTAGATTCATTTATCGACGATATCATTTGTTGGGGAAGGACTAAAGACGAACATGATCTGCGTTTGAAAGAGTTGTTAAACAGGGCAAGAGAAATTATTTGAAATTCAACAAAGATAAATGTCGTATATGTGTTGAGGAAGTAACTTATTTGGGTCATATTTTTAACAAAGATGGAATGAAAATGGATTCTGAGAAAGTAAGAGCGATATATAATATGCCAGAACCGACTGATCGGAAAAGCTTAGAAAGGTTTTTAGGGGCTGTAAATTATCTTTCTAAATTTATACCTAGTTAGGTATAAATTTAGAAAGATAATTTAATAATAATTTAATAATCTAGTCAGTGGAAAAATATGCTCTGAATAGTTATTCAGAGCATATTTTTCCACTGACTAGATTATTAAAAAAAGATATGACTTGGTGTTGGGAAGTTGGTCATAAAGACGCATTCAATCAACTTAAAGAATTGATATGTAATGCTAAGTTCTATCTTTGTACAATGTTAGTAGTCCGGTGGTGTTGTCAGTGGACGCGAGCAGTGTGGCACTGGGCGCTGTGCTCATGCAAGAAGGTCGTCCAGTAGAGTATGCGTCACGCACGCTCAGTGACACACAACAAAGATACGCACAAATAGAAAAGGAAATGTTGGCAATTGTATTCGCTTGTGAAAAGTTTCATCAGTACATTTATGGAAAAAGTAGTGTGGTCGTTGAATCAGACCAAAAACCACTGGAAAACATTTTTAGAAAATCTTTAGACTCGGTTCCAGCTCGCTTGCAGCGAATGATGTTGAAAGTTCAAGCTTATAAGTTGGTGGTCACTTATAAGCCCGGGAAGTATATATATATTCCTGATACATTGTCGCGGGCACCTCTTCCGGATTTGTATGACGATAAAATTAGCAGGGCTGTACTATGTCAAATTAAAATGGTAGTTAATAATGTACCGATGTCGCAGAATAAGTTTACTCTCGTCAAGCGGGAAAGTAATAAGGATGAGTGTTTAAAATTATTGCTAAAATATATTTTTCAAGGGTGGCCTGATAAGTTTAAAATACACAATGATTTAAGATACTATTGGTCTATAAGAGATGAACTGTACTGTGTAGATGGTGTAATATTTAAAGATAAACAGGTTTTGATACCACATTCTATGCGCAGGGATATGTTAAAACTTGTTCATGAAGGGCATTTAGGGATTGATCGTTGTAAGAGACGTGCTCGTGAAGTAATATTTTGGCCGGGTATGACAAGAGATATTGAGGCATATGTGAGAAGATGTACAACATGTCAGGAAACAGCAAACAAACCGTGTAGAGAACCTATGATTCCGGTAGCTATACCAGAATTGCCATGGAATAAAATTGGAACAGATATATTTGAGTATGGAAAGCAAAGCTATTTAATATTAATTGATTATTATTCTGGTTTCATTGAGGTTGCATATTTGAGAGACACTTCGTCAAACTCAGTAATATGTATCATGAAAGAAAATTTTGCACGGTATGGTATACCGGATACGGTCATCAGTGACAATGGTCCACAATATATTTGTCGTAATTTTGTTAAATTTGCTTTAGAATGGGGTTTTAAACATGTCACTTCATCTCCGTATTATGCTCAATATAATGGTAAGAGCGAAAGAGCAGTTCAAAACATTAAAAATATATTGAAAAAATCATTAGACATTCAATCCGATTTTTATTTAAATTTGCTAAGTTATAGGAATACACCGCAGGAAAACTTGAATTCTCCTGCACAATTATTGATGGGCCGGCGTTTAAATTGTAGACTACCTGTCCATCCAGATTTATTAAAACAAACAAATTGTGATATTGATAACTTACAACATCAAAAAATATTGCAAAAACAAATAAAAATTAAAAATTTATATGATCAACATTGTAAACTGCTACCTGAGTTGAATGTGGGCGACGAAGTTGTAATGTTAGGAAATACAAATAAAAGAAGTCGTGCCAAAATAATAGGAAAAGCGTCGACTCCACGTTCCTATATAGTTAAAAACAAAAAAGGTATTTATCGCCGTAATCGTCGACATTTGTTAGGACCTGTAAAGGATCCTGCAGACAATATTTTGTCTGATAGGGATGATGAGTATTTTTCGGGGGATGATAGGGATGATGATTATATGCCAGGCACCAAATTAAATGTATCATCATCGTACTCTCCACCTCATACCCGTAGTAAGATTTAACAATTTGTATAAGTATTTTTATAATGTAGAAGTAATAATTCATTTTAAGTTTGTTTATTATTATTATGTTATCTTATTTAAGGGAAAGGTGTTGTGGATTGTCTATGCTTCATTATGATTAAAGCAGTTGTCATCCAGACTTATCTTTTATTACACAACACTCGTATATCAAAACACAGTCCTAACAAACATTATGGAACCTCTTTCACAAACAATGTTCGAAAACAGGCAATGGGTATTCCAGCAGGATTCTGCGCCGGCTCATAAGGCGAAAAGTACCCAAAACTGGCTCACGACCCGTGCAATCGACTTTATCAGGCATGTGGATTGGCCCTCGCCCAGTCCAAACTTGAATCCCTTGGATTACAAAATATGGCAGCACTTAGAGGAGAAGGTCTGCGCTAAACCCCATCGCAACTTGGAGTCACTTAAAGCATCCCTGATTAAAGCAGTCGCCGATATTGACATGAACGTCGTACATGCTTCGATTGATGACTGGCCTTGCAGATTGAAGGCTTGTATCAAAGCAAGAGGAGGACATTTCGAATCATTTTAATGTGGTTGAAATCTGTATTGTACCTTTCATTTGATATATAAATGGTTGTAGTGCGTAACTTATTGTGTCATTTATTTAACTTTCCATATGTGACAAAACTTATGACCAGAGTACGTATATGCACACAGGAACCTACCGGCGTCCCGTCAAACATGTACAATAATGATGTAATATTATGTTTTAATTTCTATTTAGCAATATGTAACAAAACTATTGTTTTGCTCTCACATGTCGGGACTGTATACGTGCACGCAAAAGCTACGCATCTTCGTCAATTTCGTATTTAGTAATGTCTTTCAAAGCAGCTTCTCGATATGTTTCAATGAGATATAAGCCGTTGTTTAGGTGTTCGCTGCAGTAAGATTTTGCGAGTTTTAATTGGTGTGCCCCAATGACAGCAATATCACGTCCTGTTCACTCAATCGTGGAAAATCGGGCACATCATTGGCTTCCAATCTCTGGAAATCGGCTCTTCTGTTATTTAATCGTTTTTCTTCTGTGTTGTTTGGGGTTTGCATTTTTTCAGATATTCTTTGTAAACAAGCTTCTGCGTATTGGCTATCTGCGATTGGCGTGTGGAAGTGATTTGTTATTGCTGCTGCAATCTTAAAATCTCATTTAACCCACCCGTTAACCACTTCCACTACCCATCGGCATATTTTAACTAGTCGGGAATCATTCGCTTGGGAAGTAGTGAGCTGCGACTGGTTTGAGTTCTTCGTCGGAGGAACGTGGTATTCGTACCCACATGCTTCAATATTGCCCAAACTATCTCTAAACCCACGGTCTAAAATAAATACCTACATCATTGGGATGAAACAATATTGTGCAAAGGGTTTTCCTCGTCATTCATTATATCGCTCATTATCTGGGCATCAGTTTTAGTTGCAGCGTATGGTCCTTTTACGTCTATAATGTATCAGTCAGTGGTTACAATTAAAAATGGCTTTAACAAGTTTTAGAACTTGTGCCTTTGAAACAAAAAGTTTGTGCTCTTGTGAATATAAATATACGTGGCATCGCAAACAATAATGGCTTTAGAGTTTTCTTCATTTCCATACAGTGCTTTTGGAATCCTCAGGTTTCTCTCCAGTACATTGTTTCTACTTATGTGATCCAAAGCACAATATAGTCAGTACTAAGACACTCTCGTGCAATGGCCAACTAGCGTTCGAGTTTTCTTCTTGATATATTAAACAACGTCGCAAGTCTTACGTTGGATTCTTCTGTGCGCAGTTTTGTCAGTAAAATGCCCAAAGTAGTTGTGGGATCTGCACTTGCATTTCTTATTGCTCTAAGGTAGCGTTAAATTGTTCCGGAGTACGTCCAGTCCAAAAGTGCATTTCTTCTTCAGTCACTCCTCTTAGCTCGCTAAAACGCAATCTGGGTCCGTTTAAGGCATTTCTCAGTAGGTCACAAAGGTCACTGAAGTGGGCAGGCGTACAGTTATGGGAAATGTTGCATGCCTGCGGTAGTTCATACCAATCATTCCCATTTAGGTGATCTCGGCATACTCTGGCAGCATCAGGAATGTAGATTTTGTGTTGAGTCAATACATGGATTTTAACAACATTTGGAATTCGATGGCGGGTTGTATTAGGGCAGCCACGAAAGAGATGCCTCGGGGTATTTGGTGATCTCATATAATTCGGGTACGTGTATCACTTCTAGTTGAGGTTCTGCTTGTTCTTGCGGCTCTGGCGCGGGATGAGGCTGTGGTTGAGATTGAGCTCTAGTCGCATTTTTGGCTCTTTGCCAGCGTCGGTAACATACTCTCCGAGTACCATCAACATGACCTGAAAATCGGTAATAATAACTTAAGGAAAAGAAATAAATTCAACATACCTAGAAAGCGTACCTGGGGTATTAAACAATACTTATCGTGTATTCCCTGTCCCCCTCCCGACTTCGTCCACCTAGTAGAATGAACGGGAATTAATAAAAATAAGATTAAATTTGTTCCCGATCGTCCTCCTCGGGATTTTAGGGGGACGAATGGGTATACATATGTTCTTAGATTGGTGCTGTTTACCGTGCGAACCTATATGTACTCGTATTTTAAATTGAACCTATATATTTGTTATTTTTGATGTCTAATAAACATTGATTATTGAACTTTCGAGGAGCCTGTAGGTGCGGGGGGCTGAAGCAGGTGGGCGCGGGGCAGGGGAGCGCGGGAGCGCGACTCGAACCGATCCGCGAGTGACGGCCGCCAGTGGTCGATCGATATAAAGACAGCATACATACTCCCCATCTGCGACATTTTTAAAATCTTATCTTTTGTTTTCTTCAATACCTCCCCTACAATTTGGTTATTCGAGCCGCATCTGCTGGATGTTTCATACTCCACCGAAATCGCGAACTATGGTGAACACACGGACCACAACGAAGAAAAATAAAGAACTTTATGGCGAAACGTCTAAGGGCACTGAAGGCTTGGAAACTGCTGTTCAAGAGGATTCCAGGCAACCAAACACTAAAACTGACCGTGATTAACAAAAAAAAGGACCCAAAAGAATTCGAAAAACCTATATTTCTAGCCGAACAATGTGGAAAAGTGAAATCGAGTACCAACATAGGTCTACCCTCGAAGTCGGTAAAAATGTCGAAAACATCAGTGAATATAACATACTATAAACGTAAACAAAGTGATAACGTAAACCGAACTCACTGTCCTCATAAGCCAAAAAGCGTCATCTCAAAAAAGTGAGACTGGAGAAAATTCATGTTTTAGTTTTTTAGATTTCGCGTCAACTCGTAATATTAGATACTCATACCCATATTTCTTATAGATGTTTTAAAAAAAAGAAAAAAAAAAGTTTTTTTTACCTCATTTTTGAGATACCGCTATTGGTCTTCGAATAATATGTTTATTAATATGAGTTACCGCTTTTAGTTATAGTGTGTTCATAGGAATTTTCATAAAAATGTTTTTCTATAAATTTTTGCTAAAAATCCATGTACATAAAAGAAAATAAAACACGAAAAAAGTGCATTTGGAAATAATTTTAATAAACTTAAGATTAACATAATTAGAAAAATTTTAATTTTTAAATTAGGCATCTATGTCATAAATCACTCAGAAGTAGGGAGCTCCCTCCAGAAAGACAGTCTATTGCCTGGTATTATATTTTGAAGGGATTTCAAAATATTGTTCTTCTTGGCTTGCGAAATTCCGTTAAGCATGGTTTTCTTCTTTGGAGGTGGAAGAACATTCGTTTTTAAAATCTTGTTTCCAATAATACTAGCAGTTATGTATATACTCACTATCAAAGGAAGTCTTGTAATTAAAATCGAAACTACCTCTCGTAGCTTCCACTTGCACTATATCGCAGATATAAGGACGTGGATTAAGGCGAGACGGTTTTTATTGCGTTGTATAATCTTGCCATTCATAAAAGTCATTGCGGTCCATTTTTTTTGGAATCACATTTTTCCCAGCACTAGTCACAGCGGTATAAAAATCTTCAAAGTCATAAATCTTATTCTTCATCCGCTTCGTAGACAATTCAACTCTGTGATGAAATGAGTCAGCAGACATAAAAGTGTGGCCGGCTTCAAAAAACATTATAACAACTTTGTCAGTATTGATTTCACCCGAGTTAACTATATTAATTAGAAAAGAATAGAATGTCCAGTTTTTATTTTGCGCTGAACAGTTAGCAACCCATATATGTAATTATATTTTTGGCATCTCGGTGAAACAGTAAAAAATGGTAATATGCACTGATAATTTCGTCCTTTGTTCTCCCAAATAATGCCTCATGCCACAACACAGGTACGATGGAATTTTGTCGACCTTTACCAGTTGGTACACAACTCTCATTATAAACGACTATCCTGTGAGTGAAAACAGCAGACTTAACATGTCAATCCTAGGAAGCATTATTACTTTTTGTAAGTCCGCAGAATATATTACAGTATCATTTTCTTTGTATTCTGAATCAGATTTATATTCATCTCTGGATCTATTTGCTTTTTCCATATGTCCAACCCAATTTTGACAACAAATACAGTCATTATTTATATTATTTTTATCGTGTGTATCATCGTGCAAAAGAAATCCTTCACAAATTTCACATTCTTCATGCCCTAATTTTACAAAAGAAATGTTTAGATCGCGAACCACATTTTGATACTTGTCGTAAGAAATAAGAAGGATTCTTTGTCTTAAAATCTTTATATAAATGTGTTATTGACAAGTCACTAGGCAAATACAACCGATTGGGGGCGTGTTCGCGTCTATAGTGAGAAATACTAGGCTCGAAACTCAGAATATGTTCTTTAATAGGACCATCATCCATTTTATTATATGGAACATTTTGACACCTTTTATCTCCTGGAGCTATCACTGAGTTGCTTAAATCTGCTAATGCAGTTTGTAAGGGCTTATCATTTGAAGCTTTAAACCCTAAGGTAGTTAAAAAAAAATGTTTACATACTGTATGTAATGTAAAAAAACAAACTTTGTGTTATAAAATATTATTTAAAAATACTATTACTGCATCTATGTTAAGAAAAACTAAGTGAACGAATAAAACATCAACTTATAATTCAGTGACAGTGTTAGGTTTTTTTAAATGAAAGATTACCGCGGACATGGAGGTCCGCGTCCTTGTTTATAGGTTTATTTGTTTACATGTATTTTTATTTTGGGTTACAATTATTGTCCTCCTACAACGGACATGTTGTTACTATCTTAGAATACTAACTTAAATCTACGTGAGTCCATTCTCTTATATATGTATTTTTTTTTTTTTTTTAATTATATATTACACATGCTCATGCTTTTTTATTTGTTTATATATACGATTTGTTTTTTATATTTGTTTTCAGGCTTTACAATTGTTGTCTTAAATGCTAATTATTCTACTACAAGTTTTACATTATTTTATTGCTATGTTGTTTATTATATTTACCATGTTGTTATTTTACATTGTTTAGAATCGTTGATGTTTTGGGTTAGGTTTGGTTAGGTTAGATTGGTTCGGTTTTGGTTTGGGTTTGGATTGGGACTTGTTAGATGGTGTTTAATTGTTTAGGTGAGGTTTGTTGACCAGGGACTTCGTTAGCCTGAGCAGAGCTTCCACAACGACTGCGTCTCGGTGCTGCATGGCCATCTTAAGATTGTACTCGATGACCGTTTTAGTCGGCGCACCCATCGCTCTCTTCGCAAAGCGGCCCGTGGCGTCGTCGGTGTAGTAGACGCAACTGACCTTATGTCTCGACACCGCCACTACCGCGTGGGAGATGCTATCGTGTATTTTGAGCCTCCTGGACTTGGTGTTGATGATGATGACGCTGTCGAAGGTCAACCCCTGAGCCTCGTGTATGGTCAATGTGCGCGACCCTTCGCCGGACCCATATCCCTGGCTCTTGAGAGAAGCTTTCTCCCCTTGAGTGTGAACCAGGAACAGGGTGTTTTGGGCGGTACTCGGTATTTGCGCTCCCGTATAACCTTTCACCTTCAGGGAGTGGACCTCCGACAGCGACGACTTGGAGGAGAATATACCAGAGTATATCTCGCTTAGTACGAAAGCCACGTCCATCGGATTGCGGTGTGTGCAGAGTAACTCCTGGGTGATGCCAGCCACCGAGTCCGGACGGGTATACCTTAACTCGAAAAGGTTCTGTCTGTCCAGAAATGGAAGCTGGTTTACGTCTCCGATGAGGACAATCTCGTCCGCTCCAGACAACTTTACTGCCATGACTATAGCCCCAAAATGGTTCATAAGAGCCTCGTCTACCGAAAGACGGTAGCATCTCTCTTGTGGTCTGAACCCGTTGGCTAAGATTGAGGCCATAGTGCGCACCTTTGTCTTGACTCTGTCTCCTAAGCGGTGCGCTAGCTTTTCCCTGAGGTCTTTGGCAGCTTCGGTTGTCGTGGTTGCTATGACGTCCTTCCCCTCATCGAAGTGGCTCACCACCCAAGTTGTCTTGCCGCAACCCGGAACCCCGTTGACCCACCTGATGTTGGGTACCGCCCAAATTTCCTCTGATGCCGGGACATCTGAAGTCCCCAAAATGGTTTGTGCCATTTCGAGGATCTGATCGTCCGGCATGATTTTGGTACATTTGGCGGTAACCACTATCGGGTCGTCATTTGGTACGCTGAATTTGAGTTTGCCCAGGCGTTCCGTCTCCTCTGCGTCCAAGGCCACGAACCCGCTCTTAGCGCTGTAGGCTACCATGTACGACCCCGTCATTTCCCCTTTGATGACTTGGGATATGGCGTTGTCGTACACTGCTGCCTCTGATTCCTTGAGTAGTACCCCCAGCAGTCCTTCTGTGTCTCTATGGAAGGTCTGCAGGATCTTCCTGCATGTCGCGAGATTGACCTCTCTGGTCGCTCTCACGATCGCTACATATTCAAGGAAGGCGCTCTTCACGTGGTCCGTGGTACCCGATTTTACTGCGAGGGTCGGCGGGCTGACTTGCCCTTTCTCCGCTCTTGTTGGTGTGGGCTTCTTACGTGTAGGTTCTCTTGGTTGTTTGGTGAAGAACCTATTCACCGCTGTTTCCTGACCGGTTTGTGGTGATGCACCGCTGGTGCTCGGAAGCAGTGCACTGAGGAAAGTGCCGAAGGCTTTCAGGCGACTCCTCGACCGGGCCCATCCCTCCGGGCTGGTGGTCGTGCTCTGCTCCTTTGCAGCTTTTTCGGCGGCTGCCTTCTGCTGGGCCCTCTCAGATCCGCTTTGAGTGGTCGGGTCTGTTGTGGGGTACGTCTCGCTGGCTGTTGGTCGTCTAGGGGCTTTGAGGAAACTCAGAGTTTCCCCTCTGTCCTCGTAGATGACTACCTCGTGTTGTTCAGAGGCTTTTAGACAGCCGAAGCGGTCTGCGACGTCCCCTTTTATCCCTTGTATCACCATCGCGTCGACGCTGATGGTGCGGGCTGTGACTGACATGTCCTCTCCTGCCTCCCTGATCTTTTGAAGAAACGAGCTTGACTGGGCAAATGGAGTCTCCTCTCCCCACTCGAAAAGTGCGACCGTCTTTCCTTTGGATCGCACTAGACGGCATCGGTGAGAGGCTACTTCCACTCGAGGTAGTGCAGCATACTTGCTGCCTTTCATACTCGTCTTGGTGGTACTTCCGTTGATCAAGGCGGCAAGGCCTGGTGATATTGGTATACGGGCTCCAGCTCGGCTTGAACCTACACAGAAGCTTATGCCCAACTTTTCCCCTTCCCTGTTCATGAACAGGGCGACGCCTCGCAGTCTAACGCCTGGGACTCCGTCTCCTCCACATGCTAGGAACTGCGTGATGGGCATGGTGCTAGGGACTGTTTGTTGGAGGGCTTCCGCTGCCGCTGCTGGTGTTGCTGGTACCGTTGGTGCTGGTTGTTGGTTGGTAAGTGCGGTTGTATAAGTGGTTGATGTTATGGCAAGTGTTGTTGTAGTTGTTCGTGGTGGTCTATTTTGTCTGGGCAAGGGTGCATCCGTTTTGTTGCCCCCTATCGCGACCAGAGCGACTTTGCTCGCGAATGCCAAGAATGGTGTCCTGGTTGCCGGTCTCTCCATGATGGTGTGGAGTGTGGACTGACTGAGCTGGGTTTCTAGTTTTACTTCCAGCTCCATTCTGTCATGACCAAATCTTGGACATTCGAAGAGCAAGTGCCAAACTGTTTCTTCGCAACTGGGGTCACAGACGCACGATGGACTATCTTTGAGGTGGAATCGGTGGAGATACGCTGAGAATTCTCCGTGTCCTGTTAAGGCTTGTACGTGGACCGGTGTGAGAACTGCGTCTCTAAGTGTCCTTTTCGCCGCTAGGACGTCTGGGAAGAACACTTTTGTGACCGCTCCAGTACTCGAGGACTCGTATCGCGCTTGCCACTTCTTGATAGTCTCCTCCCGTATCTTCCTCCTCACGAACGATACGGGGACCTTGCTGTATTCAGACGTTGTGTTTGTGAGTGCTGCTTCTTTCGCCAATTCGTCCGCTCTCTCATTCCCAGCTGTTCCCACATGGGCCCTGAGCCAGAAGAACCTCACTTCTCTGCCCTCCTCTCTGGTCTCGCGGACGCTTCTCTTGATTTGAAGTGCCAGGTGGTGAGTGACAGACGGTCTCCGCAGCAGGTCAAGTGACGATCTTGAGTCACTTAAGATGCTTACGGAGGCCGCCCTGGATTCTCTTGCCATCCTGACAGCTCTGAAGAGAGCGTACATCTCCGATTGGAAGACTGAGTTGTGGGGTTCAAGGCCGAAGGTGCTGAACTTTGACTCCTTCCCGTTTTCCCACCAAGTTAGGGCTGCGCCGACTTTCCCCTCTATCTTGCTGCCGTCGGTGTAGATTTGGGGACCGATTACTTGGTGGGTTTCTAGGGTTTCGGGAGTCAAGTCCTCCAGGCATGCGTACTCAGTTGTTATGAGTAGCGATGGATGGGGATTTTGGGAGTGGGGCACGTTGCACTCCAGTTCACAGCCCTGCGGTATGAACTCTTGGGAATGGCCCTTTTTGATCTTAAAAAGGGTTGCGGCCTCGATTACCCGGAGGTCTAGGGGGAGTTGACCTGACAGAATAAGTGCCGATGTCAGAGACACCGTGCGGTATGCTTTGCAGATTTTCTGCGTGAAGCCCCTCTGCAGTGAGTCAAACTGATTCCTTGTCATCAGTTTCTCGGCTGCAGGGGCCCACGCGCTCGCTGCATACATCACGATGGGCTCTATCACCGACACGTATATCGTCCTAATGATCTCTCTGTTGAGACCCCAAGTCACCTTTGCCGCGCATGCCAGCTGCTTGTAGATGTCTGCCGCCTTTTTAGCAGACACGTGCGCGTTGAAAGTGAGTTAGGAGTCTATCGTGAGACCAAGCAGCTTTACCTGTTCGACCAGGTTCAGCCGTGTGCCCGACATGTACAGTACCGGAATGTCGTACTTCAGTTTTTTAGTTAACACCATCGCGTTGGTCTTGTGCGCGGCGAAACGTAACTTTTGTTGGACGCCCCATTCCGATACAATGTCTAGCGTGCTATTGGCTGATTGCTGCAGGGGGCCGGCTGTATGGTCCGAGAAAACTAAGACGACGTCGTCTGCGAAGGCTTGACAGTATACCCCTTTACTAGCCATCTTGTGTAGGAGCGAGTCTAGGATAAGGTTCCAAAACGTCGGTCCGGCTATTGAGCCCTGGACGCATCCTTTTGTGGTACCCTTCTCACTAGTCGCTCTGGCATAGTTGACCTTGATGTTCCGGTCTTCCAGGTATGAGGCTACTAGAGCGTAAACGTTCGTGGGGCAGTTCTTAACTACCATTTGATGTTTGAGTGCTGGCCACCACGCGTTGTCGAAGGCCCCCTCTATGTCCAATGATATCAAAAGCACGATCTTTTTGGCTTTGATTTCGGCTCGTATATGGCCCATTAGAGCATAGAGGGCGTCCTCGGTTCCGCGCTGCGGCATGAAACCGTATTGGTTTGTGTGTAGTGTTGGATGGAAGTGCCACTGCAGTCTGCCTACGAGGAGTTTCTCGACGATTTTTCCGAGGACCGAGAGCAGACCTATTGGCCGGTACGACTTTGGGCTGGTGTAGTCGTCCTTTCCTGGCTTGCGGAGGATGCACACGTGGGCGACTTTCCACTGTTTCGGGAAGTGCGACAGCGACAGGCATCTGTTGGCTATCGCTAAAAACGCTTCCCGATCGCAGTTTATTGCCGCAGTGCATATGTCCGCTGTTAATCCGTCGGGACCGGGGGCTTTTTTCGGATTCTGGTTCTGGAGAACCATTTCCAGCTCCGCGGTCGTGAAAGGAGGATCGTCGGCGGACAATCCTAGAGGGTTGATCTCCTCCGCAAGCTTCCTTAGGGTCATGTGGTGGGGCTGTTCGGCATCCGTTGAGTCGTCGGGGTAAAAGGTTTGTGCCAGAAGATCCGCTGACTGCTCGGGGCTGAGCGTCTCGCCTGCGGTATTTGTCAGGAGGGCGTCGTCCTGTCTTCTGGCTGTCTTCCTTATTACCCTGTAGATGCCGTCCCACATGCTCTCCCGGTCCTGCTTCGAGCAGAACTCCTTCCAGTTTGCTGTGGCTGCTTCCATTGCTGTTGTGGTGTATGTAGTTTTGGCCAGCACGTATTCCTGGATGGTGAAGTGTCTCCGACTTGCGGCTGCGTTTCGGATCCTTCTCTTCTTTGTCAAAGCGTCTTTTTTGAGACGTTCTAGAGAAGGACTCCACCATGGGGGCTTGGCGTCGTATTTTGGAGACCCCAGCTTGGGGATCGCTTCCTCGCATGCGCGGTGGATGTTGGTGGTGTATTCCGTGATGAGTGTCTCCAGTTGACAGTGACAGTGTTATTTACGATATCTAAACATAAACAGTGAAGCAAAAATCAAGAAATTCTAAATTCCATAAAACATCCTAAAACAATAACATAAAGTGACAATATTCAAGAAACAAAATAGTACAACCCTTGAAACTTTATAATTATGACTTAAATACATCAAAATAATCAAAATAAGTGTGATAAAATCAATAATAATTTACATGAAATGCAAAAGTGATTCATGCTGTGATTTGAATTCCAGCCGTCACAACTACCTACAAATAAAAAAGTTATTTGCTTCAACTAGTCTAAAAATTCGACTCGTCTTATCAAGTACAAATGGCTTAGTGGATAAGGCATAATATCTACTTTTGGTTTAACTCACCTCTCATGAGTGGTCGCGAGTTCATACCATGGTACCAACAATCACTTTTCGTGAATTCCAAATTTAATATTTGTTATTTGAATTAACGTCAGTAGTAATGAATTTCTTCGAAAATATTACTCTACGAAAGACGTGTACCAGTCCAAGTTCAGAAACATTAACTGAGACTGAGTCACATAACTCCATACTAGATGGCACCACCAATAGTTTCCCAAACTTATCCGACGATGAAAACAGCGAACCCCTAGAGTTAAAAAAACAAATAGAGAAACTAAAATCGGGTATAAGTGACGTTCGTAAAGAAATAAAAGATCTACGTAAAGAAAATACAGATCTTAAAAACAGGCTTGAGTCCGTCATAAAATCCGCAAAAAAGTCAAAGAATGAAGTTGAACCCGCAGAAAGTTTACAGAATAAAACGACAGACCAGACGACGAAGTATATCCAGCGCACACCCGAAACAGCAAGTTCTCCGGCGCCATCAGGCAATACACACCATAATGTTCTACAAAAGGACTATAAATTAAAAGTAAAAAATCACAAGCTATGCATTATAAGTGAAAACAAGACAAAGTAAGATTCTGACAAAAGTAAGAGATGTGTTCCCGAATTATGAAACATGTCATTTCTTGACACCTAATAGTGGAATTGAAACATTGTTAACGGGACTGAAATCTAAATTACAACATTACACTATGGATGACTATTGTGTTATATTGATTGGCCCTGAGGATTTCATAATGACGAAAGACTATTTTAAATTGATTGTATTTATAAGAAATAGGCTCAAAGAAATAAATAATACAAACATCATTTTAAGTCTCCCTACGTATAAATGTATTGATCATGCAAACATGTTTAATGGCAGAATTGAAAACTTCAATAACTTACTTTGCTTAGATGTAATGTCACACGAGTATGCATATACACTTGACTCAAATTTAAATTTAGAGTGGGACTACAATATGTTTCACAAGCGGACAGGGTGTATTAGCAACAACGGCATTTATATGATACTGAATGATGTTCATAAGCTTATTATTGAGATAAAGATATTCAATGATAGTAATAAGTTACAATCTAACTCTGACATGTTCTCCTGTAGTAGTAGTAGTAGTTTTAAGTTAGAAAAACAGAATATAGACAGTGGTGCCGATTCTCTTGTCACAAAATTCTCTAAACTAGACTAAAAATCACCAAAATTTAGTTTATTCCTGTCAAACAACCATTTTCTATTCTGAAATTGACTAAAGTGACACAACTTAACTATATTTTAGTTTGACAGCTCTAAGATGGTACTGAGTTTTTAATTTAGTGAAAATGGCGATTTTGCTATTCTGAATTTGACGTTTTTAAACTAAAATTTAGATTTTCTAACTAAATCTGACTATTTTTAATCGCGATTAAAAAGGTGTGGAATAAAATTAGTTTTCATGAACTAAAATTCACACCAATCACCTCGACTTCTGGTGCAAAACCAGTACTGTATTTATGGTGTATTTCACGAAATATTTTAAGAGAAACATCTTTAGGTCGTAAAAAATCCACAGCAGCGAAATTTGTTTTTATCTAAGTGTTCTATATTTTTACATAATTATTATAATTTTAAAATTGCTTGAGTCATTTTGCGAAAAAAAAAATTGTATTTACTTCTATGAATGACCCGCCTCGACGCGGTGACACCGAACGGTGCGGTGGGGCGGCGGCACGAGTGCGGTGAATTTTGATAATTAATCATCATATCAAGTAATTTTAAATTATTTAATTTCTTAAATAATATACTCAGATTAAAAAAAAATCATTTCCATGGCTTCTTTACCACCTATAGGTGTATCATTTAAAATATTTCGTGTTTATCCCAATTTTTTTTTCTTTTCTTTTGCTTGTATCTCGAAAATGGTGCGTCCTATCGCAAAAATAATGAAAATTTCGACCCCCCTTTTAGAAACCCTTAAACCGCTTATGACTCTACATGTAGGTAATTTTTTTTTTTAATTTTCCACACAAAAAGTGAAAGATTCCATAAAAAACACGTCGCGGCTGCCCCCCCCCCCCATGCGCACCTCCAGCTCTGAAAAAAATCATAGGCAAACAAGTACAACGTTGCGAAGCCAAAAGAAAAAAAAAAATACCACGTGTACGAGTAGTCACTATTGTCAAATTCGATTTAGTTGTGTCAAACTTATTTTTAAATTTAGAGAATTTTGTTTCCAGAATAGCTTTAAGATTCTCATAGCCAAAAGTAAGGAATTTTAGTGATAGTTTAGTTGGTTTAGTTCGGTGTACAAGAGAATCGGCACCAGTAACAAAGATTTTTTTCGTATATAACAATTTGGTTGTGATGCATCAAAATGTGAATGGACTCATAAGTAAATCGGACGTATTATGTGTAAATATTGAATATCTTAAGAACTCTGGCAAGGATGTTGATATTGTCTGTATTACAGAACATAATATGACTAACTCTGACCTTATATACCTAACACTTCCGAACTATACTTTGGCAGCATCCTATAATAGACACAACAGAAAAGGAGGATCGTGTATACTTGTAAAAAACTTTCATAAATACAAAGTATTACAAGATATAGTCAGCCTTAGTGTTTCTAATGTAACAGAATGTTCAGCGATTGAACTACTGGAACATAATATTGTAATCATATGCATATACAGGCCACCAAAATGCACGCAAGATGAACTTAATATATTCTTTAGCATTTTACATGCTATACATTATAAATTGCGTAACCGGAAACTCACAAAAACTATTATGTGTGGTGATTACAACATCGATTTGTTAAAAAGAAACCCTAGTTCTCTAAAATTTGTACATATAATCTCCAGCTTTGGTATGAAAATTGGCACGCGCAATCCGACCCGGCCAAAAAGTAACACGTGCATTGACAACATTTTTCACAATATTAGAGGTAGTAAATGCGATATAATTGACCTGGGTATGTCAGACCACACGGCTCAATTACTAAAATGTCCGGTTAAAAAAACTTGCACCCTTAAATTTTGGTACACAAAAAAGCGAGACTGAAAGTAAAGAAAACGTAATTAAATTCAGGGAATCCCCTAATGAGCTTAAGTTTTCAAGATGTATACTCTACAGATGATCCAGAACTAGCTTATAATTCATTTTTGGAATATTATAAACTTTTACCTTTGCTTTCCAGTTATAAGAATAAAAAACACTATTGCTAGAAAACCTAAATGGCTATCTAAGGGTATTAGTCTGTGTTGTCGGCACAAAAGAAATCTACTATGGAAATATAGAATCAATCCTAGTGAAGACAAAAAAATACTCTCAAGCAATATAGCACTCGGCTAAAAAAGATAGTAAAACTTACGCAAAGTTCTCAAAACAATTATCTCATATCAAATGCAGAAAACAAATCAAAAGCCACATGGAAAATAATCAAATCAAACAGAAGTCAACTACCAAAATAAAATATTAAACAAATAATAGTAAACAATCAAACTGTATCTGACCCTCAAATGATTACTGAAGAATTTTGTTGAATATAAATAAAGCACTCAAAGGTAGTTTATACTGTTTGTTGTTTAAATTACATTTTCATCAAAATAGACCATACTGGGTTGCTAAATAAGTTTTATTTCGCTTCTATTCGAATTCTTGGCACTGCCAATCATTATATATTTTTTGTTGTGCCAATGACTATATCCACCTAAGGTTTCCTCTTCTTTTCATCACTTTCAGGTACTTAGATGGCTTTAAGATGCCGAAGGTTACGGTTGGAAAAAAATATTCAAAAGCATATACAGAAGAAGATGTAGAAAAAGCCTTGCAAGCCATAAAAAATGGAATGGGTAAGAAAACTGCTGCAAATAAATTTAATATCCCACGGGCAACTTTGCAGTTTCGCCTATCCAACTTATTTGTTAAAAGTCGACCTGATCCAGATACAGTTCTGACTGATGCAGAAGAAAAAGAGGTAGTTAAATGGATAATTTCAGCTTGTAGGAAAGGATTTCCACGGCGTAAAGAGGACGTCATAAAGAGTGTCAAACTGTATTTGGACGAAAATCCCAGACCAAACAGTTTTATAGATAATACACCAGGCGATGGATGGTATAAATTATTTTTGAAGAGGCATCCTGAGCTTTCTATACGAAGATCAGAGGCTGTAACTTCAGCAAGCTCAAAATTGACAGAGAAGCAAATTAGAAATTGGTTTAAACAAGTAGAAGAATATCTGAAAGAAAATGATCTTTTTAATATTTTGAGTGATCCATCCAGAGTTTACAATGGGGATGAAACTAATTTTATTTTATGCCCAAAGAATACTAAAGTTATCGCTTTAAGGGGAACCAAAAATGTGTATGAGGTAGATCACGCTCAGTCTAAATCGTGTGTTACCGTAATGTTTACATTTTCGGCGGATGGTGTAACAACACCTCCTATGATTATTTACCCCTTAAAGAGAATGCGACCTGAGATTCAAAAGTCTGTGCCTAGCGAGTGGGGCATTGGCTTGTCAGATAATGGATGGATGAAGGCCGAGCTTTTCATTCAGTACATACAGAATGTTCTGCATCCAGCGCTAATGAAGAGGAATGTCACTTTTCCAGTAATTCTTTTTTTGGATGGGCATAAAAGCCACACAACACTTCAGCTTACTCAACTTTGTCAAAATCTTGGTATAATACTTATAGCTCTATACCCTAACGCGACCCGGATTTTGCAACCAGCAGACGTAGCGGCGTTTCGCCCAATAAAAGTTATGTGGCGTAAAGCAGTCCTGGAATGGCGTACAGATAACTTAACGAAATCCTTACTAAAAACAGATGTTGCTCCTATATTAGAGAAGCTTTTACCCAAATTAAACAAGACGACGTTAAAGAACGGTTTTGAAGCTTGTGGTTTATGCCCATTTAATCCAGATCAAGTGGACTATACAAAATGTTGAATGCCCTCTAAACCAGTACAAGAAATTTTGGATGACAACTGTTCTACAAGTCTTAACTATCAGACATTTGAAGAAATTGTTGGACCACAGCTAGTCCGAAAGATGAAGAATCAGATGGTAGGTAAATCAATAGAAGCTAAAAAGCTTTATGACTTGTATAAATATCTCGTACCAAAAATTTCAACACAAGAACCACAACAAGAGACAACTTCTATGGAACTAATACAACACAAGGACAGGAGCAATTTAAATGATCAAAACAACGATGGTTCAGAAGATTTGAACACAATGGCAGCCTTTAATGAATTAACGACAATGCCAACAGAAGTAGAACTTTTGCTAAATGAACCAGAACTGTCCCATGAACCTCAATCCGAAGACACTGGCATATCTAAAGCAAACACGATGGTTGTCGATTATTCAGAAACCTCAGGACACGAAATAGGTGGAGAGCATGTTGAACTTCAGAATCAGGTGGTTGAAGAATTACCTTTAGAATCCTGTATAATCTATTCATCAATAAACGATTCAATACCAGAAGCTGCACAAACGGTTGACGTTATTTCCGAATTTCAAAGAGAAAACCAGTCAATAACGCCAATAAATTTAATACCTATTCCATCCACCAGTCGTCAAAGTGTAGAGCTGATTGGTGGAACATGGGTACTGGTGGATGATATGCCAACCGAAGTCCCTACAAAGGCACAAAATATAAACGATTTTTTAAAGTTACCAAAGACTCCAATTAAAACTCAGAAAGCTGGTACAGAACATCGCTCTTTTGTTTTGACTAGTAAAGATTGGGAAGCTGTAGAACTACAAAAACAACAAAAAAAGATGAAAGAGATACAAGAAAAGGAGAACAAACGAATAGAAAGACTAGAGAAAGCCAAAGAGAAACAATTACTCAAGGAAAAAAAACAAGCTGAAACTATACAGAAAAAGAACAAAGCCAAAGATTTAAAGTTAATTAAGAAAAGTAAACCAAACTCTGATAGTATCAAACCCAAAATTGTAATCCAATCAAACGTCTTGATTAAACCTGCAAATAGAATCTCAAGTGATATTGAAAAAGAAAGAGGATATACAAGGGAATTAAAAATAGAACCTATGAGCGAAGTTAAACCTGCAAATATTACTACCCTAAAGGAAATAAAAAACAGACCAATTTTAGATGCAGCTGAAACTGAAAATGAAAGAAGCTTTAAAGAATCGGAACAAGTAATGGTCAAAAAAGCATTAAAGAAAGGACCTATTTTAGATGAACCTGTAAATTGCAGAGTATCAAGGGAAACCAGAAAAGATAAGATAAAAGTTAAAGAAAATAGATTGAGACCAATGACAAATGAAGAACTATTAAAAGTATTAGAAGATGATTAGGTAGGGGAGTTTATTAATGGACCATGGATGGGATAAATTATTTATGTACGTACCTAGGTTCGCCTTTTTTCGCGACAGCAAGGTGTGCCTACATTAGTAAATATGTAGTGCCAATGGTTATACCAAACTCGCTGTGTCAATAATTATACTTCAGTGCCAATGATTGTGCAATAACATAGAATTAAGTTTAATGTTACTTTTTAAGCAATAAAGCTATTTTTTTTAATACTAATGTGTTTCATTATAATTTATACGTTTATATACCTTATATCTGGTAAACATTAGATATATAAAAATATTATTATAACATAGAAGTCACTACATTTATGTTGAAGATCATCTTAGAATGCCAATCATTGTACTGTTTACCCTACGTATAATTGTGGATCTATCATTAAAATTATCTTTGTTCTGGCTTTAGTGTCCTTTTTTGAATCACAAGTATCAGACTGGATATATTCCCTTAGTTCTTCATGTTGCTTAAATGCTTCCATCGCAAATTTCCAAGTCGAAAAATTGTCTCTTCCAGTCAATTTCTGTATTGATAATGTGTTTAAAGCCATTTTGTAGCGTTTCGGATAATATACTGAAAACATTTTTTTTTTTTCGGAATTTGAGGTTAGGCCTCACTTTTCACGGAACTTTAATTTTAATTACAACTTTATTTTCAAGATTTTTATCAGGCAGGGACGGCCCATAACCTGTTGAATATAAATAAAGCACTCAAAGGTAGTTTATACTGTGTTTATTATATTTAACAAAGTAAAAGATATTAACAAATTGACACGCGTCACTGAGCCGATGAGAGAGAGAGCGCCCACGTGAGATCGTCGACAACTCACGAGTTCGTCGACAGGTATTATAATAAAAGCATCAGGTGTTGACACACCTTGCGTTCATTCCAACAAATTTAATAAATATTTTGTTAATATAATCAAACCAATAAATATATTTAAGCAATCCAATATCAATTTACCATGTAAGAATAATCTAATTAATGATTCTGTTATAAACTTGACACCTTACAATAATAGTAACATTAATTTAAATAATCACAATAATTTGACATTGACACCACACAATCCTAGTAGTATTAATTTAAATAATTTGACATTGAAATCTCACAATAAAAGTAATAGTAGTATAAAGAATTTAAATAATAAGAATAATTTGACATCACACAATAACTCTTGTAAATCTCTGTTCTTAAACCCTGTAATTCCATATGACATTTACAAAATCATTAAATCCCTAAAAAACACTAAAAGCAGTGGATATGACGACATTACAACCTCTTCAATCAAAGAGGTAGCGCAAGTTATCAGCCCAATACTCAGTCATATCATCAATTTGTGTATTGAGCATGGTGTTTTCCCGAGCAAACTGAAAAAGTCTGTAGTAAAGCCGCAATTAAAAAAAAACAACACGGAGAACATGGCATCTTATAGGCCTATAGCACTGATCCCTATATTTTCTAAGATATTGGAAAAAGTTATACATCATGCGATCAGTACTCATTTTGAAAAATACAATCTGTTTGCAAAAGAACAAAAAGGCTTTAGGAAAAATAAATCAATTGACTTAGCAATTTATGATCTTTTAAAACCAATTTATACAAATATTGACAAACGTGTTCCCGTGACTGCAATGTTTGTCAATGTCAAATCCAATGTCAATACATCAATTTTATTGGAATCTAGATGAACATTGTCTTTTCACAATTCTCCAGCATAGATTTTGGGTCCAGGATATCAGAAAAGCTATCATTAACCGCAGACAATGCTAAAGTAACCGACGTTAGTGTAACCAATGATTTAATGGAGATGTTATCCAAAGTATCTAAATCTACATATCCATTGATCAAATTCGGTGCTGATTTAGGTTGCCTTATGTCGTTTTCATCCTGGCTAATCAAATCACTGGTTATTATTGATAGAGCTGTTGATGTAGATGGCCCAAATAATATTTTATTGTTATTAAGTTTTTCAGAGGAATATTTTGTTTTGATATTTTCAGCTACTGATTATGAAACATTTCGTGTTTCGTATTTTGAATACGTGGACTCTTCATCTAAACTATTAATTACTATTAGGAAAAAAGTCCGGATCGATATTTTGAATGTCGCTATGTAATTTTCCCGATCCCTTAAATTTGTTTCTTAAATCTTTATTTTTTTAAGCTAATATCATCATCATTCTCGTGTTCCTATGTGACATTGCTATTAACTAATTCTGTAACAAATCAAATGTCCATTTACTATGTTAATATTATAATTTTTAACAAAATAGGTAGCTACAAAACGAACGACTCTAGTTTCAAAATGAAATCTCAAAAATAACAAATATTACTTACTATCAATCACTAATCGAGTCAATTAATTTTATTAGTTCGGTGAAGTTTTACATTCATTATTTTCATAAATATACGTGTGCAAACAAAAACAACAGAATGTTAGATTCTTAAGATATTGTTTAAATAATCTTCTTCTTGTCGTGTTGACAACAAACCTACACAATGTCAGCCCAAAACTCCACCACAAGAGTGGCGTAATAATTAATTAACAAAGATACCTTAGGCACAGATTATTACCTTAGGTATTTAGAATAATCGATCGATCGAGAATTGTCAACTGTTAATAACATTATTTACACAATCCATACTAATCTGTTTATATGTGTGTACATAAATTGTTAAATAAATTAAATAAATAAATAATATTATAAATGTGAAAGTAACTCTGTCTGTCTGTCTGTATGTTAAGTTTTCACGCCTAAACCGCTGAACCGATCGTAATGAAATTTGGCAGAGATATAGTATGGGAAATGGAGAAGGACATAGGCTACTTTTTTACGCGATAACCGACATCCACGCGGGCGGAGCCGCGGGCAAAAGCTAGTAAAACTTAATATATTGAAGACTACTACGGTAAATTATTAAAACGAAACTGAATTAAATCAATTATGGGTTAAAAAAGTTCATAAGTAGGTATAAAAATGGTTTTTAATTGTGATTTATCTCTAAACAAGAAAAATTTACCACAAATTACTTCATAGTAACTCACCTGAACACCAAGTATCACACTCATAACACCAAACATTGGCTATCACTTTATTATCACCAATTTATAATTATTCCCTATTTTATCAACTCCACGACCTGTTACTTCAAGCAAAACAAACAAGAACTGACAAGTAAAATTGTTGTTAGTAAACATTATTATGATGATTGATAGATTTGCATTTAAATGTCGCCCTTATTGTTCATCAGGTAGCGTTTATTTTTGTGCAACAAACTCTGCGAGGGCAGCGGCATCTCACATTTTGCGAACTATTTTCGCCTAATTTTTCTAAGCGCAAGAGCGGTATCAATACTCGTAGTTCGCTACGCATTCAACAGATACCGCTAATGTTCTTAGAAATTTTGGCCAGCAATTATAAGAACTTTTCTAAGCGATTCCACCGTAAGTAACTATACGGCCATTGTGTTTAAAAATAATGATATACCTCTCAGCTCCTTAGTAATATCGTAAAAATTTGAGATATGCAATATTTTCTTAGTAGGTTTTAGGTGGTTTCTGGTTGAGATAGCGCCATGTAACTTAATTTAACCTGTAGGGAATTTGTTAAGCTATCAGATGCAACAAAAATCAGAAATTTGTATTTTTTTGAAATACCGCTTTTTGGCTTATGAGGGCAGCTCACACGGTGCTAGTGCAAAACGCTTTGGACAATAACATTGGTGACGATAAGTGCCGTTTTTGTAAAATAAATAAACACAAAATAATAGACTGTAAAAAGTTTAAAAAAGCGTGGCGTAAGGACAGATGGCAGTTTATAAAGAGTAACGGTTTACGTTATAACTGTCTGGTATCGCGTCATAACCGTGACGCTTGCTCAGCACCCGTGTGTGATAAGGATAGTTGTGGACAATCGCATCATCAACTTCTGCATTTCCCTGATGTGCGCGGTGATAGGCAGTGTCAACCGTCCGTTGAGGAAACTCCTGCGGTGTCGGCCTCGGCCTCGGTACTGCCTAGCGAGGCTATCGCCTGCATTAACAGTGACAGTTACTGTTATAGTAAAGTAGTGTTAAAGACAGTGCCTATAAAATTACACGGACCTTACGGAACATTGAGCACGGTGGCCTTACTGGACGATGGTTCCACTGTGACGATAGTTAGTGACGAACTAATGGTGAAGTTAGATATACGCGGATGTAAACAAACATGAAAAGTGCGTCGCGCATGTGACAGTAGCGAACTTATGTGCGAAAATGAAATAAGGAAGTCGATAAGCGAACTCGATGAAGAGACGCTAAAAGGAGCTGCTAACTACGGCACTACATGGACTTTCTCTCCGCCTGCCAGCCCACACTGGGGTGGGGCGTGGGAACGCCTAATACGTTGTGTGAAAAATTCACTACAGGTCGTTCTGAGGGAACGAGCACGGTGCTCGTTCCCTCAAAACGATCTTCAGTGAATTTAACATTACTCTCCTTCTGGGCCAGAAGGAGAGTAATGTTTTTATGAATCATGAAGTTGATAGAAACAGTTATAGTATTTTAATAACTACATATTGAAATTATTTAGTTTATTTATTTATTTAATTTAGACAAAAACGCGAAAGTGCTGGCCACTAAAAATAAATCTTGTATTATTATTATGAAGATCATTTTGTAAGACTTCGATTTAATACGATATTTTTTTTTTTAATTTAAATTCAAAATACGAAGCTACATTTAATTTCATGAGTATCAAAACATTGTATGTATTTAAAAAAAAAACAGCATTTTACTGTGGATCTTCATGGAAAAAAATAATGAAAAAAAAACCTACGTCGATTTTGAAAAATCTGCTGGATTACGACCTTAAAATGAACCGAATGAATTACCTTTTGTTTCTAGAACTCAGCATGGCGTTAATGGCAGCGGAGCGATCTAAACGATACAGGGAAAGAATAAAACAAGACCCAGAAAAGCATGAACATCATAAAAAAGGAATTTAAAAGACTGAAAAAACATATGAAAAATATTAATTAGCTAACCGAAGAGCAAAAAGAAGCTAAAAGAAAAAGATGGAGAGAATAAAAACGGAATCAAAAAGAGAAAAAGAGGGTAAAACAGGCGACAGGAGTACCACAACAGTCGGCAACAGTCGAAGCAGCCGGTACTTCAACACAAATTGTGAATTCTAAACAAGTTTCTCATTCATTTAAAATTAAACATAGATAATTGAGTAATAATTATAAGAGAGCTTTAAACAAAATTGAAACATACAAAACAGTACTAAACAATTTAAGGAAGAACCTTTATCGAGCGAAAAAGCAATACGAAAAGAAAATGCTTTTACTACAAACAGAAAACGATAAGCTTAAGGCCCGACAAGAGGTAGTGGAACTGACAATGCGTGAAGTTTGCAAGTATTGCAAGAAGAACAATGAGAAAAAGAATTATTAAAAATGTTACAATAAAAATAGGTGACAGGATGTGTACAAAACCCGAACGCAAATTTCTGGGCCTTAAAAGCCAAGTAAGAAAGCCCTACTTTAAAAAGAAAGCCCCTAAATTAAAACATCGTGGACAATTTAGAAACGTTTTATAATCGAGACGACATTAGTAGAAGCACAGCTGGTAAATAAGAAACGAGGACTAAGAACAAAAAGAAAGCGCAAATCAGATATCTAGTCAATAATCTGCAAAATCTCTATCAGATTTACAAGGATGAGGGTGGAAAATACAGTTTCACTACGTTCTTCAGGTACAAGCCTTATTACGTACTAACACCAAGTGCGATGACCAGAAATACATGCATGTGTATAAAACACAGTAACATGGAATTTATGTTTGACGCTCTGAAACTGAAAGGAGTTATAACTTACAAGAGCACTACCGAGCTATTGAGCAACATACATTGCGTGTGCCACTAAATCCTTCAACTGCATGTACAACAAGTGTCAGCTATGCAAAAGTCCTAGCATTCAGTATATCAAAGACAAATTGTAAGGTGAGGTAACTTGGTTTAAACGGGGTAAAGTGGTTCATAAGTATGAAAAATCGGGCCAGGAAATGATTACAAAAAAACTACGAAGCAGCAAATGAAAAGCACTGTTCGAGACCTAATCTCAGAATTCGAAAAAGAACTAACTGTGTTTAAAACTCACTGTTTTAACTGGAAAAATCAGCACCGCCAGTATCGAGATTGTGTCATCAATATGAAAGACGAAAAAATTGGTATTTTGTGCGACTTCTCAGAGAAAATACAGTAACATGGAATTTATGTTTGACGCTCTGAAATACAGCGAAGAGATTCAATCAATGCACTTTGGTGCATCTAAAAATTCGATCACTCTGCACTGTGGCTTAATTATTGGAAAAGAATGTTTGCAATCATTTGGAACAGTGTCAGACGAAAACTGCCACGAACTTAATGCCATTTGGGCACACCTTATGCCTGTCGTAAAACTAGCCAAGGAGGAATTTCCGAACACGAAAACAATATTTTTCGGATGGTCCTAGTACACAATACAGACAGAAGAAAAAAATATATTTATTCAGCTTGTTTACGCAAAAATTGCAATCAGAGTGTTCCACTTGGTCATTTTCTGAAGCTGGCCATGGAAAAAGTATGGCAGATGGATTCGGGGAATCCGTAAAAAGACAACTTGACAAAAGAGTACTATGTGGCCAGGATATTACTAATGGTACTGAAGCGTGAAAAATTTTGCAAAGTACAATGAAGTCTGTAAAGTGCTTTTACGTCACACCTGGCCATAATGTGAGAAACTCGCATTGTGGCCAGGTGAAGACGTAAAATTGTGTAAAACCGTTTGTCATTCTGGCAGCAATGAACTCACATGGCTCAATCCTTTTGGAAAACTTGGTCAAAACAATATTTGACTCAGTTACAAAATAGGCCAAAGTGGCACAACAGTGTTGCTAATATTGAAAAAGGAGTCTTGGTGCTACTGAGAGTTGATAACACACCTCCACTAAAATGGCCAGTGGCCAGAGTAGAACAAACTTTCCCTGGATCAGATGGCAAGGTCAGGGCATTATCTATAAAAACGAATAGTGGTAAAATCATACGTACTAGTGTGATGAAAGTTTGTGTACTTCCTATTTATGAATAAATAAAATTATACTTAATAATTTACCTTTGTGTGTGGGTACTGGACGTGTCATGTGAACTTGTTCATTTACTATGCTATATCGAGCCTTTTCAGGAAGAAGATCGTAACCGCCATTTTGCATATTTTACAGGAGAACGTTTTTTTTAAATATTTCTCAAAATATTTACAGCATCAATTTGAAATTTTTACTTGACTTTATATGGGCACCTCCTTATTAATTCAAATGTTAAGATTTGACTTAGTACTATAAAATCACATACATTTGTCGCTTACGTTAAAACTGATGACCGTTATTATGTAGAGCTGATATGACTAAGTCGATTACGATAATTTTTAAATATCATAAAATAGTAGAAATATTTTTTGTGACTTTTTTTTTAAACTGTTTTTACGAGGTACCATGCCAGGCAGAGAAGGACAAAGAGTCAGAAATACAAAAAAGAAAAAAAAGAAAATTTTGTAGGTACTTCTAAGTGAATTTGAGCTTTATTAATAAAATGAAATACAAAAAGAGTCATCAGTCCTCGTTTTCATCAGTCTCAGGTAAAGCGTCTCTTGTGTTTCTATCGCAGGGCAAATTCAGATATTCTTTTGTATAAACTTCTGGTATGATACCCTTTTCGCACATTTTCTTTAAATCTTCGTATTTCGCCTTCAAGATGGGAATTTTTTCAGTGTAAGCAGTTTTAGGTTCACGAATAGCTTGTTGATTCTGCCGAGACCTCAATATAAGAGACACATCAACAGCTTGTTCGGGTCCATCATAGTCGTATTTCAGATAGAACTTGTCGCCTTTTTCAAATCTAGCGTTACGGAGCTTGCTTGTTTGTATTTTAATTTTGTTTGGTAAGAAGGCTGTTGCATAGGAATTCCAATCTTTAATTTCATTCGTTTTTTAAAGAATTGTCTCATATTTTTTGGGATTTGTCCGAGCATTTCCAATCAAAGTTTGCCATTCAGATGGTGCGTAAATAGTTCTTTTCTGTATAAATCCTTCTATTGTTGCATGCACAGAGTCTACTGGCATCATGGTATGTCCAGGAATGAGGAAGTTTATAGTCAGCCTTTCAACAAAACTCGCATGATATTGCATGAAATAATACAGCATTACAATCATGGCTTTATTTTTATTTTGTTCTGCGCAACTGTCACAGTATAATGCAACTTCATTTTGGGTCCTTCTCTCGTCAACCATTTTAAGGTATTTAAAGATAATAGTTCAGATTTCATTACACCCTCTTTTCGTTTCCGTTTCATCAATAGTTAATTTTCAAAATATAAGTGAAGAAGGTATAACACAGTGACGAAAATCTTCAAATTTAAAACACGCTGAAACCTGTCTTGATGCTATACTACTTCTACAAGTGCGTTTTGATTCACTATTAAACTATTAGGTTGATTCTTTTAACCATAAAATAATAAGCAGTTTCGTTATTTCTATTACTAACCTAAAGTCAGGGGTAAGTTTTCTACTATAGTAACCAAAGTTAATGGCATTCATATTTTAATTTATTACACTATTATAATTAAAGATCGGAATAGGTAGAGTTTATTTACCTAAACCTATCTAAACTTCGAGGATGGAAGTAACATAGAGTGGATAATACCTCCTCTAAAATCCTGGAATAATTATAATAACGTTTAATCCCGGGATTTAAAAACCGCGAATCATTTATTGGACTTTATTTATAGTTACACATTATTCATTTGAAAAATCATATAACATTTTTTAGGGTTCCGTACTAAAACTATTAAATTTAAAAACGTGATTTAAACGTCATTATAATTATTCCGGGATTTAAGAGGAGTTATTATCCACTCTATGTTACATCCTTCCTCGGAATTTTAGGTAAATTAACTCTACCTATTCCGATCTCTGATTTATAATGTTACAGTTCACGAACAACTAAACGCAAAACGCATTTTATTTCTATCGCAAGCGACAAGTACTTCACTTACGTTGCATAATTTATTATCGTAAGTGCCAAGTAGGATGTTTGCAATAAAATTATTAACCTAAGATTATATCGTAAGCGACAGGTACTATACTAACGATCTGTCAGTCGGTGGAGGTTACGTTAAAAAAACCGAATGGGTTGTAACTTACGATGAAAATTTCGTAATTAAAAAAAGTTAATTACCATTTCTTCTTTGAACTCAAGTAAGTGACAAAAGATTCAAAATCAGTTGATCTGACGGTTAATAATTAAAACCGTTTTTTGGGAATTTTGGCGCTTACGATGTTCTTCCTGAAAAGGCTCGATATGTATATACGTGTAGGTTATAATATTGTGTAAGTTTCTGTTATAAAAAACACAATATTTAATAATCATAGTTGAAATTAAACATGATGTAAACAGATATAGCATGCTCAATAGATACATAATTATACTTTATGAAGGTAAAAATGTATTATACTTTATTGTTGCATCCTCGAGATTTAACATACATTGTAGTCCGTGTTCCTATGTACTGCACGCTGTTCAAAGATTTAAAAAAAGTTACATCTGACGTCTAGTCAGCATTTAGTCTATCTGTCAGCTGTCACTTCATTCGTGTTTCGTGTGCGGCATTGCTACGACGTTACTCCGAACTTATATCCGTAAATATCAGTTTAATCTCGTGTTTCTTTTAGAAAGTGTTATAGAAATATGGGAAAACGAGTGTACAAGGAAGAATATCTAATGCGGAAATTAAAACGATATGAAGATAAATTAAGATATGAACGCGAAAAACGTAAGTAGTCTACATACCTACCCTCACTGTGTTTTTTATTAATACACATATGCTATCTTAATGAGATAACACGAGATATTATCCTGATAGTAAAAACGTGTATTTCTTAAAGAGGTAACCCGCGATGTTATCCAGAAATACAATGTTTACTTTTTTAGCGAGACAGTACGTGATACTGTCCTGAAAGTAATGAAAACTTTCTTTTTCTTCTTTTTAGAAAATACTTCTTCGCGGTCTTCTAGTTCATCGTGTCACGATACATATTATGGAAGTCCTAACGAAGATGTGTACAGCGACCGCGAGGATATTATCTCGCCCGAACCTGAGCAGGTTTAACATGATCACGTAATTAAGTCGGTCGCTAATACTGTGCCACAATAGTACATTATGATACAAGTGTGCTGTGTTGGTCATGGCACTCGAGGCGGTATTATTCGCGCGAGTCGCAGACGAGCGCGATAAGGGAGCCGAGTGTGTAATGATCAATGCACACGCGTTTCATACGACGTTTTTCAACACACTTGCGAGGAAAAAAACAGACTTTTTGTAAAAACTTATGCTACAATAACGTAATTGTTGAGATGATACATTTAGATTTATAAAGTTCAACACCTTTGTTGCCAGGTACTGACTATCCGAACGTTTTTTTTAACACGTTAGCTGCCATGGGGGGTCCAAATGACCGGCACTTGGTAGAAGCGTTTGGGCCATGGGGGGCTTAAATGACCGGCACAACTAAGGTGAACTTGAACACCTTTTGCTCGCTGACGGCCATGCGTGTAACGCAAAATACCATTACAAGTGGCCGGCGCGGCCCCAATGATCACTTTAGATAACTTGGCCTCAAAATATTTTTATAATTTTTTGGTTGTATGAATGTTTTTGTAGCGAGTCAAACAAAATTATGATGTAAATTAAAGACAGTATACTTTTTAAAATATTTTTATTATTACAAATCAAGGACTAGTGTTATTTAGAGACACATTATGTTGTGTTGAGATCAAAGTAATTTAAAATTAAAAAACAAACAGAAAATTAATGATTTTTATCAAAACACGGTCTGCACAAATATGGCTTGTCTGGGCAAACTGAACAAAATGTCGTAACCTTTTTGGTTTTGTTTTTGGCAATTTTTCTTCCATGCGTTTGTGAATTATTTTTGTAACAACCTACACAAAATTTTCTTGTCGTCACAGCCTTTCCGTCTGCTTTTACAAGAGAATGTTTTATTCTCTTTGGCCTACATGGAATGTTAGCTCCATCACGTGGGTTTGAGTCAATCATTTGTTGTGACAGTTTTCGTCTAAATTCAATAATAGGTATCTTCTTTTTTGTGGTAGCTTCATATAAAACCCGAGCATTTACTACAGCTGTGTTTAGAAGCAGTTCTAAGGCCAACTTCTTGTACCACTTGATAGATTTTCGAAGCGGAGAAGAATACGCTGTCATTTGATCCGAGAGGTCTACTGCTGCCTTAGCTTTATTATAATCCATAATTATCTTCGGCTTAATCACCTCTATTCCTCTCTTATTTTTAGTTTTTATAAATCCTATAGAGTGTTTAGTTGACAGTAGACAAACGTCACGTTTGTCCTTCCATTTCATAACTGTAATTCCCTTGCTGTTTTCTTTGGCTGCAAACTCACCAGGGTTTAATTTGGCTTCCATCACCTGTTTCGGCAAGTACTTTCTGTTTTTACGTAAAGTACCAATAAGATGTGTCTCATTGTCAATTAACTTTTCTGCCAAATCCAAACTTGTGTACCAATTGTCTACAAATACAGAATAGCCCTTTCCTAGTAAATCCTCACACAGCCTGAGCACCACATTTGTCGGTGTAGAAAAACCAGAATCGAGCTGTTTTCCAGAATAAACCTCAATTTTCCAAGTGTATCCGGGAACAGTACATAATTTAAATAGTTTGATACCATATTTATGGCGTTTTTGCTTATTATATTGTCTAAAGATTACTCTACCACGAAATGGAATCATGCTCTCATCCACACAAAGAAATTCACTAGGTGTATAGTGGTAAGCAAAATTAGCATTCAAGGCACAAAGAAGATTGCTTATTTTCGATAAACGATCATTTTCTCGAGCCTCCTCGTTATTAGAAAAATGCAACATCCTCAGTAATATTTCAAACCTGTTGCGGCTCATAATATTTTTAGCGAACGGTTGAGCGTACATTGGGTCATTAGACCAATAAAGTGCCAGTTTTGGTAATTTTACCAAACCCATCCAAATTATAAGACCAAAAAACTTCTTGATTTCAGTTTTATCAGTGTCCTTCCACAAGTGTAGCCTGGATTGGCGCGATAATCGACTTTTAGATAAAACTTGCGCGGCAAAAATATTGGTCTGTCTAGCTATATCTTCTAACAGAGCCTCTGGTACCATCAAATTATAAAAATCTGCAGGTTGACCGCCAGCTAAAGCGTGTCGCAAATGCATCGGCTTCAAACCAGAAATTTCAGTGTAAGGTATTATATTAGGTTGTTTACCTTGTGGTTCGTGCCATTCCGTATTTGGAGTGTAACCAGACTCTGACGGTGAGGGTACAAGGATTTCTTCGTCTTCAGTATCAGATGGCACTATGCAGCGCTTCCTTGCACGGCGATTAGAAAACCGAATAACCTCTTCATTATCACTTGAAAGACTCTCCGTCTCACGAAATTGGGATTCAATATATTCTATTTCACGAAAATCATCTAAAGTTAGATCCAATTCGTCAAATAACATGTTCAATAGCTTTGACATATAATAATAACAATAAACTAGAATGTTAGGTGACCATTTAGCGATTAACCTACAATTACAAAAACATTCGCACAGGACGCGGAAGAAATGTAATGCGGGGCAGCGGGGAAGGGACGCAGCATGCACTATCCTAATATTTCTTTATTTTTCACTCATCAGTAGCGCGCTCGCTCGGGCGCAGGATGGACGTTCTGGCGGGGATTTTTACGCGACTAACAAGGATGACCGGCGATTTCACCGGCGTGGCTCCAATGAAAAAAATATTACATTTGCGCCGCGCCGGGTGTAAATGACCGGCGGATTAAAAACAGCACATAATATACAAAAAAATATATAAAAACATATATTATATATAGAAATCTTATAAATAAGTCATTTCACGTCATTTAAGCGACTGATGAAAAACGCAAATGTATTCGGATTTCCATATGGCAGGCAACGTGTTAACAACTGTTCAACGTCGGTTGGTGACAATACTTTAGATGTCGTATTTTTGATAGTAACTTATAACAACACAACGAAAACGTTAACAAAACAAATATTTATGGAAAATTGCGCGCTGGTTTTGTATTTTTATTTTCCGCGCGCCCCGCTAGCGATGCGCGCGCAAGTGTAAATAGAGGCACTGGCAAAACCGCTAAACAGCCTTTATAAAAAAAAAATGTTTTGTCTGATCGTAGTTTAGTTAGTATGGAATTAGAAAGTACTATTGGCATAGAGAAATATACATTAGTTCAGTGAGAATCCGCAATAATAGAACGTCAGTCAGGATCTTTTCCGTTTGGTTCCGGGTGGGACGACGGACAATTTAAGGTAGGAGTGAGGCGTATATAATATAATATATCGTAACAGCTAAATACAACAGGTATTACAAGATAACAGACTGTAACTGTGACAAATAAACTGAAAAAACAGCTTCTGTTCCATGATGAGATAACAAAATCCATCCAGTCAAGCTTTTGTCTATTCATGCTTATTACAGTTACCTTAATTAGAATATAGATAATAAATGTTACTGTTACACTGTGACACCCTGTTACATCGTCCGTTACAAGCTCTTTTCTTTTCTCGCATAGGTGTAACACCGTAGTTAGAAAGAGAAGTACCTCCGTGTATTTTAACTGTGCAGCTGTGGTAACAGAGAACACACAATAGTATGTTCCCACATAGTATGAAATAACAGCCTGCTATTTTGTAACAGGTTTTTGGAACTGTTAATTACGTGGAACAAAAACAGGCGGAACAGATATGCGATTTTACCTGTTACAACCCACTCCTGATTTAAGAAAAATAAATTTGAGTTAATTTTGGGACCAAAGACAATTCAGACTATTAAAAAAAGAGAGAACGCGCGGATTCCTTTTGGCGTGTTTCGACTAGTAAACAGTTATCTGTGGGTTACAGCACTCGTATGGTAACGTAAAGTAAAAAGCACGCGTTTTTAATACATTGCATTGTGGACCTAAAAGCGGTTCAATAAGAGCCACTTTACGAGCAAGTGTGTTGAAAAATAATATCACACAGCCTCCGCCCGCGTTGCAAGAACAACCGACGATTGATCCAAGTGAAACTGTCGAGGCTGCGGAAAGTAACATTAACTTTGTTAGATTATTTGTCAGTAATTCTGCATCCATTTAAATAATTTCAAAGGTATTGAAGCATTCAATAAGTACCTAAATAGTTAACACTTTGTTCATATTATAAAATAGTAAATAGTACCTAAGTTTCAACAGTTTATGTATACCTGTTAAAAGGACACATGTTCCTATTTATATAATATTACTTTAAGATTAAGTTAAATTTTGGTTTGTATTCAAAACTATCCTTTAATTTCTTTGTCGGCGTTGCCAATTTATGTACGAAGCATACATAACAATTCACTCGTTCCGTTCAAGTGAATGGACATAAGTCAGTCATCATTCGCAATCTGCCAGTATAACACGTATATTTCTAATTTTCTATTAATGTACTTTGTGCATATTATATTTAAATACCGTCCACTTTACAGTTCTTATTTATGTGGTTTTATTACCAGTGTCCGCCACAGTAGTGAAGAAGGTAAATATTTTAATTTTTCACTTGATTTATATGAATGGAGGAGAATTCGGCCAACCTCAAAATGCTCTGTTCGTATGAGAGCCAATAATCCAGTTAAGCAAAAAAGTGGATATTACCTAAATATGAGTGGGCAGACTTGAAAAAAACATTTGGGAAAAACGAAATCTCCTTGCATTTGGTGCTTTAAAACCTATTATGTTAAATGTAATGAAAGAGTGACTTTTCTCGGTGCATGTAAAGAATACAATGCTAAAATAAAATGATTAAATATCCTACAGAAAATATTGCTTCAATATTGATTTAAAAAAAAATCTAATTGTCACCCATAAAGCGCAAAAAATTGATGGAACAAATTAAACATGAGGCTCCGTAAGTTTTTGTTTTTTTTTTAATTTGTGAATTTCCAGTGACAGTGAAGAGTTTGACGTCGAGTAAAGAGCAAAAGACATAATTGATAATCTTTTGCCGCCAAAATCGTTGAAGATTTACCTAAAAACTTACGAAAGTTTTATGGACTGGAGGAATAAGAAACATAAATTCTTTCACAGAAACCGTCTTTTTGGCATATTTTGATGAATTGTCGAAAAAATATCAACTATCGTTGTATGTTTGTGATTTTTATTAAGTAATATTTATTAAATGTTTTTGTACTAAATTGACTATTTTTCTCGCACTCAAAGTGAAAAGTACAGTTTGCACCTCGAGACTAAACGCCAACTTAATATACCCTCGGTTTTATTGACTCCCTCGCACGCTCCGGAGCCAAACCACCTCTGGTATATTATGGCTTCGTTTAGTCCCTCGATATAAAATATACTATTATTTAATCGTGTTTTTGTTTATTTGTCAACAACCTTTGCCTTGTCAAAACTATTTTACGATTAATATGTTGCCTAGAACATGTTTTAGTAAAAACAATAAAAATTTGCCATTTTTGTTTTTTATTTTTGGAAGATGATAGTGTAAAATGTGGATATATTTGACTTTACGTTATTTTATTTTTTATTTTCTGTTAATGTAGAATCAACTGTTAGTTTTAACAGAAGAGCTTTGTACAACATCATGCGTGACTGTAAAGGAAAGAAAAGTTGGAGTTTGTGGAAACAAAATTAGTTGAAATAACCAAATGCCCTGATTATAAAAAAAACTATTTTGGATCGTACTCCGAGATTTTTTAAGAGAGAATTCCAACGAAAATGGATAGCAGCCAGTCGCAAAGAAGCGCTTTTTGCGTAATAACGACAAATGGCTCAAATCGACTATGTAAACAGTTGCAAAAATTTATTGCAGAGGTTACATATAAGCTGGTTCGGCCAACAAAATCTTTTGAAAATTTTAGTAAGCGTAGTAAGCGGCGAAAAACTAGTGAGATACGGAAGAAAATACCTGCTGAAGAACTAATATATGCAGCTGGAGTTAGTCAACGCATTATTGGAAACACAGATGCCTCAGCTATGATAAAAGAAATAGTGACAACACAAACAAGAGCGTCGAAAGTTCGTAAATCTTACACTTTATCCCAAAAGCAAATAAGTGTGGAAAAGCACACGCCACAAGAGGCACTGTCAATTTTCATTGAAGGTGACTTCAAAAGAAGGCAATGGGAAATCCTGTATAATGCTTATAGGAGTATCTATACATGTTACTCATTAATACAAAAGGCAAAAAAGGATAAAGAAGGAAGAAACAATACGCGTTACTGAAACGTGTATGGAAATCCAACTGCAAGGATTACTAGATCACACAGCATCTCGCCTGTACCTTGTGGAGAGAAACGTGTACAAAGGAAGAAAGAGAAAATATGGAACTAATATCTAAATGGGGATGCGATGGATCGCAACAGTCGCAGTTTAAGCAAAAGTTACAAAAAGGCTCAAATAGTGACGCTTATTTATTTAAAAGTTCCCTAGTGCCTTTGCGACTGATTGGTGAAATTAAAATAATTTGGCAAAACCCAATGCCATCTTCAGTTAGATTCTGTAGACCAATACGGATCAGATTTATCAGTGAATATAAAGATATTACTAAACAGGAGATAAGTTATGTAATGGCCAATCAAAGAATCTATCAAAAACTGAAATTACAGCTCCTGGTGGAATAGTGAAAATAAAACATACAATGCTGTTCACAATGATTGATGGACGACCTCACTAAATACTCCCTCGCTTACCCTACTACTAATGCTACTGCAGAGGAAACATGTGAGTGTTTAGTACACTTTATTTCTGTTTTCGGCATCCCGAAGTCTATTTTGACTGATCAAGGCACGAACTTCACCGCAGATTTATTCAAAAGAACCTGCGAATTTCTTTCTAAAGATTAAGCAAATCTGGTCTTCTCCATACCATCCTCAAACTCAAGGTGCACTTGAACGCAGTCACTCCACACTTAAGGAATACCTTAAGTCTTATGTCAATGAGAATCATTCTGATTGGCATAAATATGTCAATACTGCTATGTTGGCATATAACACCTCTACTCATTCCACTACTAACTTCACACCGTATGAACTCCTCTTCGGACAGAAGCTTTTTATACCGGATTCCGTCTACGAATTACAACCAGATCTTACATATCCAGAATATCTCAAATCCCTGCATCATCGTCTAAAACTTTCACGTGAAAAAGCCATTGAAAACATACAAAGATCCAAGGAAAGATCTAAACAGTATTATGACGCCCGCTCGCGACCTGTTCAATATAAAGTCGGAGATTATGTATATCTCAAAAATCATGTACGTCTGCGCAAAGCCCTTTCGCCAATTTGGAAAGGACCATATAAGGTAGTAAAAGTCAATGGTAAAAACACTCATAAATAGACGTCATGTGACACATCACTATAACGAAGTCAAACTAGCTCCTAGATCTGAAACGTAGCCGTAGTTATGTACTTAATACTAATTTTAATTATATTTTATTACAGTAACTCAGCGCTGGGTCAGGAGTTCACTACGCGCTTGACGAATAGTCCTGGCATCTACTTCGACCCCTTAGGTTCTTTAAGTTTAATCGATAGTCACTGTCACACATATGATGTATTCTTTATTAATCCGCATATTCTAAACCTCCGTCTTGTTCTCGATAAATCCAAACAGATATGTGACAATGGTAAAGTCTTTGAGTATTTAGAATGTAGTAATCTCTTTGAACCATTGAACACCCGTTATAATGATATAGCTCATGACAATGAAGCTATTTTTCACCTTACATCTCGCCAGTCGAAAAGATCTGCACTTCTAGGATTCGTAGGTAGTATATCAAAGAAAATATTTGGCACAATGGATGAAGACGATGCCATCCGATACGATAATGCCATTAAAGAGGTAGAAACAGATCAAAAGAAACCAGCCCTTCTGATGAAAGAAAATATATTAGTCACTACTTCTTCTCTTAAGGCCCGGCGCCCATTATCGGCATCGGCAAGGAAAAGGATCCTTCGGCATCCTACATGCAAGCGCACACTATCGGCAATTATGCTTTGGCATGCTGCAACGTTCTTAGGGATGACGAAGCGTCCTTAAGGATGCCGCACCGTCCTGTAGCTTGCCGAAGCGTCTCAATATCGTATTTCTCATCATAACAGTCTCAGAGTTGTTACAAGCTAGTTGTCTGAATTGTATTTAATATGGTGGACTGGGATCTAGTGTTCATAGCAACTCTTGCTGAAGAAGAAGAGAAATCTAATCAATCAAGAAGATTTTGGGTGAAAAACCTTTGGAAGCAACGATATATGTCCGGTGAATTCAACAATTTATTCAATGAATTGCGTTATGACGTTCGAAAATTTTATGATTATTATAGAATGAGTTATGAAAATTTTGAAAGTCTGGTTCATTTGCTTCGACCTTACATGGAGAAAAAACAATCAAGATTTCGCTCACCTATACCTGTTGAAGAAAGATTGTCTGTGTGCTTGAGGTGAGTAATAAAAAATACTTTAATAAGTTTAATCATATTTATTATTTTTTAATTCACATATACTCGTACAGGTATGATTCGAATGGTGACTTCAGATCGCAGACTGCATTACTATTTCGTCTGAATCTATATTTCTTGCTGCGCCGGTCATAGGACTGTCGTCGTGGAGCGATTGTTGTTGACATTCGAATCATATCTTTATTTTTAATCACATTAGCTTTGCTGCAGGTAAAAAAAAAAATTACAAATTCTGGTAATCATTGGTTTCAATATTCTGGTAATCACTAGTTTCAATGTTTTCGTCTTGGCGTCTTATGATTGTATGTTATGATTCGTGATTGTCTAAAATTAATAGTGCTGGATTTTCTGGACTAGCAGAGCTATGCTTGATGAAATGCTTCATCACTTCTACAAATAAATCAGATGTCATCCATCCTGAAGGATGTGCTAAACCAAGAGAGCCAGGGGGAGCGCCTCTCAACATTATATCCTTGAAATTTTTTCTTGGGAAAACCAATGCGGTTGGCAGGGCTTGACCTGAAGCACAAATGATGGCGCAAGTTGTTACTAATATTCCTTTTTCGGCCCTGGTCACTTTCGCAATGTTATGCTTTCCTTTAGGACCTACCACTTTTTGAGGACGTTGGATCGTCGTGGTGGCAGTTTCGTCTAAATTATATAAACGGCAACCGTTACTAAAGGACGGGTGGCGCGCCATTGCTGTCTTCAAGTTATCGAAGAACGATTTTACCGTCTCCCGGTTAAATGACGTCGCGCGGGCTAAGCTGCATGCTTCCGGCTTTTTGATGGATATGTCACCATGGCGTTTTCTAAATGACCGGAACCACTCTTTCCCTGCAATTTTATCTCGCTCCCAACTATCGGGAATCTTTATGTTGTTAATTTTTGCCATTTCGTATGCCACTTTGCGGCAATCCTTAGAAGTAAGGCCATAAAATTTCAAAGCACATTCTTTAACGTAGGTCTTGTAAATTTCTTCCTGTTCTGCAGTAAAAATTAAGTGGTTTTCATAATTGGGTATCAGTCTTTTGCCGGAAAGATCCTCATCAGCGACGTTCAAATTTTGTGCAACATAGCGGCGTAAGGTGGGATAGGCAATGTTGAAAGTTTTTGCAGCTTTTCGGATGCTTTCACCTGCCCTATGCATCCTTAAGGCTTTCAGCATATTTGAAGCTGAATGTCCGCCTCTTTTCCGCTGTAATACTTTTTTCCGTGCCATTCTGAAACAAATCCCAACAGTAAATAAGTAGGTAGGTATATATATAGATTTCGTAAAAAGTGATTGAAAGATAGCAGTGAACTGTAAGCCTGTTACGTATTTTAGCATTAATTATTACTAGCTGTTGCCAGCGGCTTCGCCCGCTACAACTCGAAAATTATCCCATGGGAAGATAAAATCGAGATAAAAACTATCATGTGTTAATCCAGGTTATAAACTATCTATTTAGTAAAATTTCATCCAAATCCGTTCAGTCGTTTAGGCGAGAAAGAGCCATAAACATACATTTATCTATCCTCACAAACTTTCACATTTATAATATTAATAAGAAAAATAGTAAGATTATATTTCATGCTTTAAAAGCCTAAACAGGTTTATTTGCTCTGTCTAGCCCCTATTGAAGAAGTACTTAGGCGTGATTATATCAATAAAGTGAGTATACCTTTGTTTTCATTCAAAAAAGCACTAAGCAGCACCATGGTTAATAGTGTACCTCTCAAAAGTGGTTCAATCTGAGACACACCACGTTTTCATAACTAACCTCAAAATTTGAATGATAAAGCAAAAGCATAACGAAACGAATCGTGGTGCATTATAAAGCTAAATTATTCTAGTATTCAATTTAAATATGAAGAAATCGATATTTAACACAGGAAAAACTTTAAAAATAAAAGAAACACGTATTAGAAACTTACTTTTTTGTTCACTTTTCACACAAATGCTCCGCACTTGACCACCTTCCGCGAGATCACCACGCAAACTAGTGAGCAAACAGGACACCTATATGCCTCTCTTTTACTCCCATTAGCATAGATCGGCAACGTCGCATTTTGGTAATATAGCCGTGGTTAAATGTGGCTGCCTGGTTTAATGTGAGACACTCGACCCTACCTCAATCCCTTCGATTTGTGAAACCAAATTTATTCATGGTCACGTTAGCATATGGCAGCCACTACGCTATAGTAGATGGTTATATGTAATGTCAGAAAAAACTAAAATAAGTATTGAATGTAATAACTCTCAATCTACTGCAATATATTTTAGTGGAAACGGTGTATTGTACTTACCTCCTAAATGTATTGCATACTGCAAGGACACTCGTTTAACCTCGCATGAAAATCATAAAATTCAGTTGAAAACTATTGTATCTAATTTTAATATTTTAAATGATTCATGTTGTAATATTGTAGCTTATAATAACATTGTATCAAACTTACCTGTAGTTAATCTTAAGAATGTTAACTTAGATTCCTTAGCTTATGATAATCCTGAAATCTTGAAAGGCCTTAACAATATAATTGAAAAACCACATATTGTTTTATATCAAAAATACTATTCAGGTATTACAATTATAATTATAATGTTTATTATGTGCTTTATTATCTATAAGGTGTATAAAACTGGCATACACAAGAAAATAATGAAATTTAAGAAAGATAAAACTTCCGAAACTAATGACCCTGAGTTAGATGACACTGAACTCCAAAACATTCACGCAGGACCCTCTCTTCGAATCCGCTGACTCATAATATTTATTAACTTAAACATAAACTTCATTTTAAAAGGTGTAGTTTACTCTAAATCGGGGGGCTGTTATACTTTCCCAATGCTAAGGAAAAGCCTTAATGATCAATAATAATTGATTACATAGATTTCCTGGAAATTGTCATGTCATCATCTAAGGGCATCACTGCCTCCCCGCTACCGCGGGCACCTCAGTCTCGTCCTGGTCGCTGAACCTCTACCATCTCCGTGTATCGTTGTGTCTGCCAGTTCCTATTTTAATGTTAAATCAATAAGTGTATCCAGGTCAAACTATAAATAAAACCTTTTATTCTAGTGTGTAAAAAAGTGTTTTTTTTAAAAGAGATTTTCGTGACCTCGTATAACAGAACGCACGTACTGCTTTGTCTTAGTCACCCGTGCTTATAAACTCGCTCGTAAAATCAATATTGTCATTTATAACTTAGCTTCAGTTCTACCCTATCACTCTGTATAGTTTCTTCTTCTTTCTAACGTCTGTAATAATCATCTATCCTCATTAAATACCATCTATCGTTCTTCGCGCGCTTCAATACCTAATTTTCTCTCGCGCTCGCAGTGTATCAGACCCTTAACCTGGTAGTAGCTATTCTATTTTTTTTTTTTTTTCTAAAAAACTTAAGCCTATTTTACAATGGTTTTAGCCACACAACGAAAACCTCTCAGGGTTTATCTATGTGCTGGCGGGCCGTTCAATAAGATTATACAAATATAAAGTGCAAGTTGTGATTAAAAACTGTGGTGATTATTCAGTTGCTCCGATGCTTACCCCAAAAAAGCACGTGGGAAGGTAAGAAGAGGTCGAGGCAGTCAGCGGCGTGTTAGGACCATCCTCCGATTCACCTCCCATAAGGTTCGCACCTGGTTCCTGTGTCTACGAAGCTGTTTAGAGGCGGCAAAGACGACAGTGTTATTTGAGGCATATAGAATCAAAGGTAGCTAAGTGCCTCTATGACACATTTTCAGGAACCGAAAAAAACGTTTTTCTAATTTATGAGTCAGGGGTTTTCATTTTCTCTCAGTTTTGATTTTAGAGTTTGTGATTTAATATTGGTTTTAGCTACCTTTATCTGGGAGTACTAAATAATAAGCCGAAAAAAAATAAAAAATCAAACGACTTAGCTATCTTTGATACCAACAGCTACACTTAGCTGTGTTTGATTTTTACTCAAGTGAACCTAGCTGTCTTTGATAATGGTGCCGATTCTCTTGTACACCGAACTAAACTAACTAAACTATCACTAAAATTCCTTACTTTTGGCTATGAGAATCTTAAAGCTATTCTGCAAACAAAATTCTCTAAATTTAAAAATAAGTTTGACACAACTAAATCGAATTTGACAATCGTGACTCCACGTGGTATTTTTTTTTTGGCTTCGCAACTTTGTACTTGTTTGCCTATGATTTATTTTAGAGCCGGAGGCGCACATGGGGGGCAGCCGCGACGTGTTTTTTAATGGAATTTTTCACTTTTTGTGTGGAAAATAATAAAAAAGATTACCTACATGTAGCGTAATAGTGGTTTAAGGGTTTCTAAAAGGGGGTCGAAATTTTCATTATTTTTGCGATAGGACGCACCATTTTGGAGATATAAGCAAAAGAAAAGAAAAAAAAATATAGGGATAAACACGAAATATTTTAAGTGATACACCTATAAGTGGTAAAGAAGCCATGGAAATGATTTTCTTTTTTATTCCGAGTATATTATTTAAAAAATTAATTAATTTAAAATTACTTGATATGATGATTAATTATCAAAATTCACCGCGCTCGTGCCGCCACCCCACCGCACCGTTCGGCGTCACCGCGTCGAGGCGGGTCATTCATAGAATATGTAAATAAAGGATTTTTTCGCTTTTTTACGACATAAAGATTTATTTTATTTCTCTTAAAATATTTCGTGTATGAATAGATACACCTTATATACAGTACTGGTTTTGCACCAGAAGTCGAGGTGATTGGTGTGAATTTTAGTTCATGAAAACTAATTTTATTCCACACCTTTTTAATCGCGATTAAAAATAGTCAGATTTAGTTAGAAAATCTAAATTTTAGTTTAAAAACGTCAAATTCAGAATAGCAAAATTGCCATTTTCACTAAATTTAAAAACTCAGTACTATCTTAGAGCTGTCAAACTAAAATATAGTTAAGTTGTGTCACTTTAGTCAATTTCAGAATAGGAAATGGTCATTTGACAGGAATAAACTAAATTTTGGTGATTTTTAGTCTAGTTTAGAGAATTTTGTGACAAGAGAATCGGCACCAATGACTGTCGCCATATTGACATCACAATGTTAGTGATGTTCCCAACAGTGTCGATAGCATGGACCAGTAATTAAAACACGTTTTCATGTAGATATTTAAAATGTTCATAAAACTTCAAATAATAATCAAAATCGTTATGAAATAAAAACACGTTTTCTTTTTTTAATCAGACTTTTATTTTCCTTTAGGAACAATATTCTATTCTTATGAACTTAAAATTTTTCTTATTACTAAATTATTCTTATTACTTTTAATTAGCTGTTTCTTCTTTTTCAACAAAAACAAAAGTTAAATTTTTGAATCTAATAATCAACATCGTAACAAAAAAACAACCCTTTTTCTCTTTTTAATCAGACTTTTCTTTACTCTCAGAAACAATATTCTATTCTTATGAACTTAAACCTTTTCTTATTACTAAATCAGCTGTTTCTTCGTTTTCAACAAAAACAAAATTTAAATTCTTAAATCCACCGTATCATCCCTATATTCACAATAGTTTTCATTATCATCTTCCCCTCTTTCTGAATCCCCCTCTTGAATAACTGGCGATCTTATAATATTTACATAAAACTGACATTCTGCATTGGTTTCCCATTCAGCGCCAAAATGCTTTTTTAATAGTGCATCGACATCAGTTATTTTTGCACGATTCATGGGTGCTCCTAGTGGCACGGTGGATGGGAGAATCATATTGGTTTTCATTCCAGTTTTGCAAAGATTTACTGCTTTACCTATATCTGAATTAAAATGCAGTTCTCCACGAATAAGCACATTTCCAACAGTCTTGGATCTCTTCAAAATGAATCTTTTGCATTCACTTATTTTAAAAGGCCATCTCGCAGTCGGTTTTAGGACATCTTTTGCGGCACTCCTGAAGTCTAACATTTGAATGTCACGCATTTTTGTAACGGTTGCATTTGTTGCAATGATGTCTATGTAATCTTCAGGTCGAATGATTACTTCTTGTATTTTAAGAACTTTTTCAATGTTTCCGAAAACTCGGTCTGGTGGCATGAAAGAATGCCCAGTAATGGGAAAAACGACTTCAATTTTTTTCAGAGACGTGTTGTCGAGAAGCCATCTTGACAGCATACATAGTAATATGCTATTCTTGTTCTGCCCGCCACATCCATCAGCTACAAGACGAACAGTGCTTATCCCTTCAAAATTAGTTTTATTTAAACGGTCGTACACTGCAGAGGCTATCTGGTTGGATGTTTTTGGAAATTCGTTCTCTGTCCATAAATATGCATAAGTTGTGTCTTTATTCAGGTGATCTTTAGAAGAACCCTGAACAATCGTAAAATTGTAGAGATATATTTGGCGACTGTAGTATGCGCTTTGGTCTGGTACTTTGGGTAGGGGATTATTTTTTTGACAGTCGAACGAGAAAGTGATCATATCTTCTGATTTTTCCTGAAGCAATTTAAAGAATGCTTTTGCCCTGAGCTTGTGGACTCTTTTTTCGATCATGAGGTCTTTCTTTTTTTCTTGGTCGTTTTCCATTTTAATTTTCCCATCCAATTCAATACATTTCGAGCAAACGTCTGTTCTCGGATTACCGAATCCTAAATTGAAGTCTTGGTTAAATATTGCTCGAAAATAAGACTTCTTTACAACAGATTGAGGATTTTCGGTTTTAAACATTTTATAAAGTTTGTTTATACTCAAATCGCTGTGCAGATATTTTCGCTCTTGTGTTGCAGATCGACAGTAATGTGATTCTATGCATTTTAACTTCATAATGAACTGCCGAACTATATCTTTTTGCTCCTTATACTTGTTTATTTTATGATTTCCTCCCCTGTTTTCTTTAGGAATCTGTCGCGCATAGTAAAACACCTTCATAACAAATTCCACTCTATACTTTTTTATTTGCAAGGAACTCAAAAAAAGTTTTTGGCAGACAATCACAAATTTATTCTGACTGTTTAAAATCCTGTACTGGATATTAAAATCTCTTCTAAGCCTTTTATTTTGGTTAGGACGCCTTCTTTTAATTTGTTTTATTTGACAGCACTTAAGAAGAAAAGCATCCTGACCGCTTTTTTTTGTTGAGGCATAAAATGATTGGTGAAATTTTAGAAGTTCATTCATTGTCAGGCTTGCACATTTTAGCGTTGGATTTTTATGTGAACAGTTCACTCTTTGAGGTAAAGCAGTAGACGAGTATCTGTGAAAAAAAAAACATTTGGTTAGGTACTAGGAACTTGTAAAGGACTTAACTCCTGACGAAAAAAAGGGGTGTTATTAAACATACTACTAGTTTGTATCTGTTATTTTACTTAGTAGGTATACTACTGGTACTTGTAGGTAGGTTTGCATACATAGTAAAAATTATAATAGTATAAATTTTTATTGGGAGATAAAATAAAATAAATACAATAATAAATATTTTTAACACTCAAATTTCTCTATCTTAGCACAATTTTAGTTACAGTTAGGTAGTATGTATTAGCGTTATGGTACATAATAGCATGTAATAGCAATACAGGCAAAAATAAATATTACGAAAAATTAATTTAATTCGATTGCAATTATTTATCTTTATCTATACATTGTGTGGAGTGTAGACGCGAGGCACATCACTAACCTTTCTCTCTTAGCAATGTTTGCCTTCCAGTTTTCTTGGTTTCGTGTGCGTTTTCGACCTCTGCCAGTACTTGCCGGTTCTACAGGGACCTCCATAATATGTTTCACAACAAATTTTGCACGAGAAACTCACTAAAAACACTAAAAATACAATAAAAAACATTAGGTGTGGCTAACGCGGTTGTATAGAAATCGCCATTTTGTTTTCGAGAATTCAAGCGTTGTGATTGGTTGTTTTGTCACCTAGCTGTCTTTGATTGTGCCCTAAGGTGACTTAGCTGTATTTGATCCCAAAATCAATTTTTGAACGAAATTTAAAAGGCTTTAGCTGTATTTGTTTCTTACAATAATAAAATAAATAGTTACAACCAAAAATTCGCTAGATGGCTCCATACTTAGTTGTTTTTTTGAAAGTTTGTCGCTTAGCTGCCTTTGATTCTATATGCCTCATTTATAATCTGTGGTAGCTACCTGATACAAAAATAATATGTTGACCATAGCGTCATCTAGCTATAATTGTCTATGTATGTATTTCCTTATCAAAATAAAGCGTTAGTACGTTACTGAACACTACACGAGTTTTAATAGGTTATGGGCCCAGACCCGCTAAAATAAAAAGCACAAGTAATTTTTTATACGGCACAGTTAAAATATTTAATATGGCAGGAAATTATTCCATGAGTGTTCCGAAGCTTAAGGGCAGGGAAAATTACGACGATTGGGCGTTCGCCGTCGAAAATTTTCTGATCCTGGAGGGCATCGATTTAAATAAATCCGAAGCATTAAGTGAGCAAGACAACAGGAAGGCTAAAGCTAAACTAGTGATGACAATTGACCCATCTCTGTATATACACATTAAGAGTGAAACTACAGTACATAGCTTGTGGACCAAGTTGAAGTCGTTGTTCGACGACTCTGGTTTCACCCGCCGCATCAGTCTACTCAGAAACCTTATTTCCATTCGTCTCGAAAATTGTGACTCGATGCCTGCATACGTGACACAGTTAGTGGATACGGCACAGAAACTAAAAGGCACAGGATTCGCGGTAAGCGACGAGTGGGTCGGATCGCTTTTGTTAGCCGGATTGCCAGATAAGTTCTCGCCAATGATCATGGCAATAGAACACTCCGGGATAAATATTAGTGCAGACGCTATAAAGACGAAATTACTAGATATGAGTGCAGATGCTGGAATCACTAAGTCTGAGAGCGCTTTTATAGCAAAAAAAGTGCATATCATAAAAATAAGCGCCAAACAACAAGCAAAACGAGAAATCAAAATGGCGTCGGCCATGATGGTAGTGACAACTCTAACAAGCCGGTGAAAAATATTAAATGTTACAAATGTAAAAGAACCGGACATTACAAGAATCAGTGTCGATATTCTAATACACAGGATGAAAAACAAATAAACGCATTTAGTGCAATGTTCCTGTCCGACGAATACAGTAATAAAGATTGGTACGTGGACTCCGGCGCAAGCGCACATTTAATATCCGAGTCAAACAAAAGTTTGTTGGAAAACATCTCGTATAATACAGAAACTCGAGACATCGTAGTTGCAAATAAAGAAAGTGTGCCGGTTTTGTGTTCTGGAGATCTGCAGATAACAACATCTGTTGCAGATTCAGAGTACAACATTAAAATAAACAATGTTTTATATGTACATAACTTAACTACAAATCTTCTGTCCGTAAGCAAAATGATTTCCAGTGGGAACAGAGTTGTGTTCAAGAAAAATGTATGTCACATTTACAATCAAAGAAATGAATGCATCGGAGAAGCAAAGCAAGTGAATGGTGTATATAAATTAAACATTGTTAAGTCAGAGGAGCTACTAGCAGGAATGGCAATAGCTACCAGCAAGACTTGGCACAGGCGTTTTGGTCACGTAAATAACAATGATTTGAACATCATGAGGAATGGTGCAGTGGAGGGCTTGAATTTACAAAGTAAGGCAGAAATTGACAAAAGTAATTGCACAGTTTGCTGCGAGGGAAAACAAACTAGGTTACCTTTTCCTACCAGTTTGTCAAGAAGCAAGGAGTTGCTGAATTTGGTGCATGCAGACCTTTGTGGGCCTATGGAAACCAAATCACTCGGTATGGACAGATACTTTCTATTGTTTGTGGATGACTGTACTTGGATGGCTTTTGTATACTTTCTAAAGTCAAAAGATGAGACATTTACCTGCTTCAAACAATTCAAAAATCTAGTAGAGAATCAGAAGTCAACAAAAATAAAGAATTTCAGAACTGACAATGGTGGTGAATTTTGTTCAACAGTTATGGAGAACTATCTGAAGCAGTGTGGCATTATACATCAGTAAACTAACCCATATACTCCTGAGCAGAATGGGCTCTGTGAGAGGTATAATAGATCTATAGTAGAGAAAGCCAGATGTCTACTATTTGATGCTCAATTTGAGAAAATGCTATGGGGGGAGACAGTCCATACTGCAGTATACCTAAAAAACAGATCTCCAGCTGCTGGTCTTAATCAAAAAACTCCATTTGAATTATGGATGGGTATAAAGCCAGATGTAAGTCATCTTAGAGTCTTTGGCAGTTTAGTCATGACTAGAGAATCCAATCCCGCATCAAAATCGCGATCCCGCAAGCCTGCGGGATTAAGATCATCAATCTCGCGGATCCCGCGGGATTTGCGGGATTGATTTTAATTATTATTATTTTTGTTTCATGTAATTCAAAGAAAGAAAATACACACAAATATTTTTAATTATTCTTATCAACATGAAGCAAAGGAGATCACTCATTTAGTAGGGCGACTCGGGCTAAAAAAAAAAAGTTGGCGGCCAGGAATGAAATACATTTTATTTGAAAGGTTACAGGAGTAGAAAGAAAATTGTATGGTGACAACGTTATAATTAATTTAGGGACAAAGATATAGAACGGTCTTTAAAAAATAAAATCGGGTTTGTTCGAACACTTTAACTCGAGAACGGCTGGACCGATTTTCATGGTTTTTGGTATTCATAAAATAACAAAATGGAAAGAACATAATGCAACGGGCGGCCTTATTGCTTGGCAGTAATTTCTACCAGGCAACTTTTGGGTTAGGAAAAACAGCTAAAAAAATATACATTTTGAATTCGATCCCTATTTTTTATATTTTATGATTACAACACTGCTATCTACTAACCAACTAGATATATATAATAGGCGTTGTACGGATTATAATAAAACAGAGAAAAGGGTACAAAAGTATCAATTTATTGTTTTTTTTATACAGTGATCTTACATATTATGCTCATTATCTTGAACGATAACATAATCTAAAAAACCTGCCGGTGTTTGTAAGGGCTCATCTAGATGTCTAGCCAAGCCGAGAAACCAAATAATTGACATGGTATGAGCACAGCAGCCTAGAGTTTTTTTGCCAGTAAGACACGTACAATAATATTTTTTAATTGCATTTCTGCCATTTTCCGTATAATCTGCCATAATATAAACATAGTACGTCCTGGCCCTCGAATGTCGCGATTGAATACGACCTCTTAGAAGTCTCGTTGTATTATTAACATTAGGCAAGTTGATAATATTAGGATCATTATACAGTTCAATCGTGTAAACCCCGTCTCTGATGTGCTCGCCACAGTATGATCGGGCTAATTTGAGCTGATAAGTGCCCAAAGCAAAAAGAATACAATCTTCTTCATTCAGACGAGGAAAATCTATTAGTTCTGGGTCATCAGCCGTCATTCGTCGGAATACAACTCTTTGCCTGTTCATATTATTTTCTATGACATAATCGGCAAGATCGTTCACTATATTTCGCCTGTGTTGTATGATTTCCAAAAAGTCTTCTGCGTGTATGCTATCTATTATTGGTTGATGGAATGCATTGACGAGACTGGCTGCTACTCTAAAATCATCCATCATATGAGGCATAGCTCTATTGAAAAAATCTTGACGGAACAATTTATAATCGCGCTTAAATCTTCCATTCACCACTTCGATTACCCAACGACACATAGTAACAAGTCTTGATTCGTTGGCTTGAGCTGTGGATAATTGTAGTGCACCGACTTCTTTAGAGTGTGGTAAATAGCACGAATAGCCACATTCTTCTAAGGATGCAACTGAGTCTCGAAAGCCCCTGTCAAGGATGAAGACATCTTCATTTTGAAAGTACCAATTGAACACATAACCACTCTCGTCTCTTGCCATATTCATCATGATACGACCATCAGATGATGTAGCAGAATATGGGCCAGTCACATCAATTATATATCCATCGAAAGTTACAAATAGAAATGGCTTCAGTAAATTGGTATATTTGTGTAAGCTATAGCTTTCCCGCTGAAAAAAGAAATTGGAGCTTTTCTGACAATAAACGTATGTTGCGTCGCATATTACGATTGCCTTTCTCTCTTCCGGCGGCGACCCAGGATTACCGAAAATCGTTTCTGGTACTAATAAGTTCCGGGATACTACTTCCTGTCGACTAATGTGATCGAATCCTAAATGACGAGGAACAAAATCTCGAAGCAAGCATTTTCTAGCAATTCCAAGTTTTCGTTGTAGAGTAGACTCTGGCATTCTGAACATGTTACTTAGACGTAGGTTCGAATCACCAGTTCTGTATTTTGCTAGTAAAATGCCTAGGCAGGCTTCAGGACGTTTTTGGTTTCTCAGACTAGGTGTTTCAGACAATATAAGTTGAAACTGATCATGACTAAGACCTGTCCAGTAAAATAATTCTGTTTGGCTCATTTGCCTATAATTGACAAAGTCTAGAAAGGAAGTCCTTTCTTCTTTTAACACATCTATTATATCATCTAAGTAAGCCCCACTAAAATCGGTACATAGATTTGGTGCCTCCTGTAATTGTTCCCAATCAAAACTGATCAAATGTTCTTGACAAACACGACTATCTTTAGGTATGTATATGTTATACTTGCATAAAACATTCGCCCGTAAAGAACTCGGCAAGCGACGCCGGGTGGTATTTTGACAACCAAATATTAAGCAGCGCGAACTTGTGCAAGGAACACGTCGATATCTGCTACTTTGGACAGAAGAGTCTCTGGCCGATGGCTCAGCGACTTCCACAGGCACAGCAGCATCAACAGGCGCAATGTCATCTGCTGGCGGAACGTTATCTGCTGGCGGAACGTCAGCTGCTGGCGGAACGTCAGCTGCTGGCGGAACGTCAGCTCTTCTTCTCCTGTCTGCTCGTTGTACACAAGGACGGCAGATAAATTCTTCATGATTCAGAAGAATCTGAAAAGAAACAACAAAATGAATTCGAATCTATTTTTTGGCATTGATTTACTCAAAGCGGTTACTGATTCACTTTAAAAATCGTAACTAAAAGCCTGACCACGAGGACGCCTTGTAGGGGCGAGATCGTAAGGCAGCGGGCAAATAAACACGTGCCCTTATCTTTTTCACGCCTTATCAGAATACAAAAGTGACGTCATCGACGCCAGGTGCAGAGATATTTTAACCGGGTTGTACACAGGTAATTCTTAGATACCTACATACATACATACATTAATTATTAAGTACAAACATTTTTAACATTTGACCAAAAAATATGTACTTATATACTTACTTGTCGAGGGTGTATAACTTCTGTTATATACAATCGTAAGTGCGGCCTATTTTGAAACAACTCAGACGTCAATAAAGATCGTCTTCTATTAACAACTGAACGATTACAACACACACACGTTCTCATGATAACATCAAGTCCGTTATTTGCGCAATGGTCACAGATTATAAAAAAAAACAGTCCTTATAACACACGCCGAGAAATAAGCTGATTCGCAAAAACAGTGAGTAGTGAACAAGGCAACAGATGATGCGTCACTGAACGGACTGAGACGACTCGCGCGCGCGTGTCTATTGTGTTACAAGTAAACGGCACAGAGCACGGGGGAAGTGAGGGACGCGCGGAGCGTGCAAGATTAGAACAGGTTTTTACCTGAACGCGCAAAACGTATTACTTGTACCAAATATAATTCCTAATAATTATTAATCCTATTAATCTTCGAACCCAAATTGTTCTCGTCTTTGGTGCCATAGTAAAACATAATGTATTCTATACATATTTTTAAAATATGTAAGAATTATCGAGGGCCACCCAAAAAAAAAAAATTAGCCCAGAATGGGTGATCTCCTTATCACTTATATTATAAATTAAATATAATGATGTTTAAGACAATACAATATTCACAATATTTCACGTTTCATATTTAGATTTTTATTTGAAATAGAACATATTCATTGGTTTTAGAGGCATTTAAAATCAGCTTATTTTTTTGGAAATACTTTCGAAGAAATGATAAAGTATCTAACGTTTCATCTTTTAGATTTGATCTTATCTTGTTGCATAAATAGCCAGCGGCGGAAAAAGCACGCTCGGCTTCCACACTTGTAGGCGGAATTGACTTTACATAAGTATAAACAGCTTCCAAATACTTCCCCCTATTCCCTCCACATTCAAAAAGTGTCATCTCACGTTTCAATATCAAATCAGTTGAATTATCTCGAGTGGGTACACGCACAGCAGCTCTAGACTCTGCCACCCATTCAGTACGGAGACTGCGCTCTAATTCTTCTTCTAGTGTATGTGAAGGCAGATTCGATAAAGGCATGTCTTCTTCACTGTCATCATCTTGCTGGTTTTCAGTTTCAGGTTGCACGTCTGACATCAGTCTCTCAATTAAACACTTCATTTCAGTTCTTAGCGTAGCTTTACTTGCATAAAAGAATGGATTGTCCTCTACACTTGCAGACCTTGAATCTTTTTCTAGATATTTTTTTGGATTTTCCAAGTAAAGCAACACAGCAGTTATTGATGTGCGGCGTTCTTTTATCCGGCGAGACAGTGACACAACAAGTTCCTGGCTTAACCTGGTGTTTTGTAGATTCAGTTTATTAATCACGAAACGCAATGTGGTTTCTGCGGTAATTAATGTTGCATCCTCGCGGCATAAGACGTTTACAGCGAGCTTCACTGGCTCTAAAGCTTGTTCAATATGAGTCAAAGTCATATATTCTTCGTCTGTGAATGAAAATGAAGATGATGTCAGTTTAAGGTCAATAAGTGCTTTAGATATGCAATGTTTGACTTCGTTGAACCTCGACAACATTGATGCGAGACTGCTCCAGCGCGTTCGGCAATCTAAAATAAGCTGCAATTCTTTGCCAAATTCTGCTTTGATGTATTGTTGCAGCAGATCATTTTTTACAGGAGATTTTGAACTAAAAACCTTGACAATTTTTCTCACTTTTTGAATAAGTTCTCTGTATTGTGGTAGCAACTCTTTTGCTTGGATTTCTTCCTCTACCGAAAAATTACCTTGCTCGTCGTTATCATCTTCACTTTCATTATCACTCTCATTATCTGGTCTGTTTCCGAGTACTTCAGCTTGCATTTCTTCTTCTTGTTGTTCTTGTCTCTTATTGTACAGAACTTCAAGTACAGCGAGTTGCAATCCATGTGCGAAGCATAATTGGTGGTGCGCTGATAATAATCTGCCAACTTTCTTCATGACGGCTGCACCATCGGTTGTCGCTGCGATCACATCTAGATTTAGGTCAATTTTAAAATCCTGGAGTTTTTTTTCAAGCGCAGTTACACAGGCTTCTGCAGGAAAACGTCCTTCAATTCTTACTAGCCCCAGGTTCCAAATGTTCGCAGTCGCAGCTCCACCGGTAAATAAGTGAAGATTTAAATTCAAATAGCGGCGATTTCTTAAAGATGTCCACTCATCAAAAGTTAGTGTGAAACGCTTTTGCAATTTTTTCAGTGTTTCAAGTTCGCCGATAGTTTTCTTTCGAATGGATGCTCCGTAGGCCATCACCATAGTTTGTATCGTGCTGGCAGAAGAAGGCAATTTGTGGCCTTCCGATTCAAATAATTCGCGCAAATCAATTGACGTGATGAATTTTGAGAATGGGATTCCATCTTTTGCTACCATTCTGCACACTCTTTCTTCCATAGAAACTTTTTTTTCGAGTGGGAAATAATCTGTTAATTTCTTTCTTTTCGGTGGGACTGACACTGCCGAAGTTGAAGCACATTCGTCTAAACGTGAAGTAGTTGAACTAAACGAGCCAATTTGGCTTGCGCTGCTCGTTTCCATTCCCGGTGCTGGATTTTCAACGCTACTGCTGACGCTGACGCTATCAACCAAGTTCAACTACAACTACTATTACTAGAATTAGGTTACACCAAATCTCAGTATGAACCATGTTTATTTATGAAATGTAGTGGAAACATCAAAGTTTATATTGCACTAATTGTTGATGATTTTTTTGTATTTTACAATTGTAAAGATACTTGTGAAAAGTTGAAACTTAAGTTAAAAACAGAATTTAATATAAATAACTTAGGCCAAATTAAAAAATGTCTTGGTATGAATGTAACTATAAAAAAATAAAAAAAACTATTACTATTGATCAGAAAGAGTTTATTGACATCATTTTGAAAAGATTTAACATGTCTAATTGTAAAAGTTCAGATACTCCAATGGAAAAGAATTTAAAATTAGAAAAGGCTAAAATAATTTGTTCACAATATCCATATCAACAATTATTAGGTGCTTTAATGTATTTATGTGTGTTAACTAGACCAGACATAGCCTTTACTGTTAGTTTTCTTAGTCAATATAATAACTGTTATAATCAGATACATTGGAAACACTTGAAACGGGTTTTGAAGTATTTAAACAAAACTAACTTTACTTATTATGGATTAAAATATGTAAAGGGTGATAGTAGTATGATGGGATATGTTGATGCAGATTGGGCTTCATGTACAATTGATAGAAAGTCATATACTGGTTTTATTTTTACAATGTCTGGAAGTTCAATATCTTATGAATGTAGAAAACAAAAGACTGTTGCATTATCCAGTACCGAAGCCGAGTATATGGCTCTCTCAGAAGCTTGCAAGGAAGCAATTTACGTTAAAAAATTATTATCAGAAATAAATAATAACAAACTTGATAATGTACCAGTTACTTTACTAAGTGACAATCAAAGTTCACAAAAGTTAGCATCTAATCCTTTGTTTCACAGAAGAACAAAACACATTGATGTTAGACATCATTTTGTCAGGGGTTGTTTAGCTAATAAATCAATAAAAATATCTTATTTGCCTACAGCTGATATGCCAGCAGATATGTTAACTAAAAGCCTTTGTCATATAAAGCAATATAAATTTATGAATAGCATAGGATTGTCACAAACAGAATAAAATAATAATTTATTGTTTTTGTTTGGAAATACGAATGTAATTAGTATGTTTTTTTTTCCTGGGTAGTCATTATTTTTATAAGTGGGGGTGTTATTTATAATCTGTGGTAGCTACCTGATACAAAAATAATATGTTGACCATAGCGTCATCTAGCTATAATTGTCTATGTATGTATTTCCTTATCAAAATAAAGCGTTAGTACGTTACTGAACACTACACGAGTTTTAATAGACAGGACCTAGACCAGCCGAAGCGGCCACGTGAACATTTTTGGTGGCCCATGAGGGGAACAAGCAAGGTAGGAACATATTTACTCTAGGGAGAACGTCAAGTACGTGCAACTATTTTTTTTTTACAGCTTATGGCGCCTCTTGGTGGATGCCCCCGAAAACTCGTGAAAGCGGGATATTCAAAATTGGATTTCTTTGAGATATTTATTTTAAGGTCTGTCCTCGAATGCAGAACTGGGAAACTGTAACCGATGTTAATTTACCAGCTCCGCTTTGGTGGTCAAGCAGCCTTATTTACTTACTTATATTATAACTAAAAAGATGAGTGAAAAAAAACTAAAATCACAAGTTTGTGGTTTTTTTGGAAAAGTCAAAGGTTCTTACAAGTATTTTTACAATAAAATAAAAACAGTAGTTCGTCTCTTACGTCAGAAGTACTTTATTATAAATTACACAATAGGTATACTAAGAACTATTAAAATGGGCAGCCGAATTTATACCTATCAACCAACAACATAAATTTACATAAGTAAATATGGGTGATGTTTATAAATTCCTCCTATTGTGCATAATAGAGCTTAAAATAATTTCTAAAATTCACTGTTAAAGCATTAATTATTGATCAAAGGTTTTTTTTTTAAATAGTATTGACATAAATCAACTTCTGTTTGGTTTTACCAGGGACTGAAACTGTAAGCGTGATAAGTTGTAGGGGTTCATGCAATTAAAATTGTCCGCACACTCGTTTACAATAGTTTAATGATCGTAACATACAGTACACAATCTTTTAGAATCTAAGTTAACACAGGGAAGTAGAATACAAAATGGATTCGAGGCGCAGCCGAGATGCGCACGTCTGTATCATGTCGTTTCACCCGGGAAAAGGAACAAAAGGGGTGTGTGTGGGTGTGTTGGCGCCTTGGCGGCGCACTCGCCGCCAACCTAACGGCGCTGACTTTGAGTTTTGATTCGTTCTGAAACTGTGCGCGCTACAAAGTGATTTTAAAGAGATTCGTTTCCGTGTTAGGTGAAATCTGTTAAAAACACTTTCGTTCAAAGATACTTTCAAGTAGGCCCATCATTTCTTTAGCAGTTCTGCTATTCTTTATGATTTCTATATATTTGTCGGACACGCTTTGTGCTATAAGCGACTTAGCTTTAGCATCGTCTTTCTTAGACTTATCTGCAGTAATTTCACCTTCCCATAATACGTATTCCACTAGCTTTTCTTGCAAAATTAGTTTTAATCAGAATTTCCAAGTACTGAAATTCGATTTTTCATCCAAACACGGCAAATTAGACACCGCACCCGCAGCGCCCGCCATTTTTATTCACTTTATTACGTGGATCGCAACCCAATTTTAACTTCACAATCAACCCCGCTCTGCTACCATGTTAAATTTTTGGGTAGATGGATGATTAAGAACACTGAATTAATCTGAACACTGAATTAATCTGAACACTGAATTAATCTGAACACTGTTTATTTAGAGAACGCTTAAATTTACATATTTGTAGCAGTCAATTAGATTAACTCTGTATGCGGAGGTCAGAGAGCAAGAAGAACCACAGACAATACATTGTATACACTCCAGTGACGTGCCATGCAACAAGTAGTGATTGTGCTTAATGTTTCCCAACAATATTTATTCCTAGTACCTATACTTCGTTTTCGACTACTTCGTTGGTCTAGTGATCGTTAGCACGACTGCCGAACGTAGGGTCCTAGGTTCGATTCCCAAGTCAGGCAAGGTTTCTTAGTATCAGCCCTAAGTCTGAATATTTGCCCGGTTAGTGACAGTTGGCTCACCCCTCATAGATGAGAGTTAAACGTTGTAACTGACAAAATGTGGGTGTAACGTATAGCACGCGACTCCACACGTAGGTGCTACCCGACTTCAGAAATAATCTCGGTCGTAACTAGACACGTCGTGCCAAATGAGCCTTAAAACTACATATTCTGCTAGATATATATATATTATTATAATGTTTATTGTTATTAGTCTGTAAGCCTTCCGAAAAATAAATAAATATTTACGCTTCTTTCAGCTTTTTTTCCTTTTCTAGCTTTTATTATAGTTTCATCCTATATCAATCTAGTCTATGCTTACAGTATTTCATATCTCGTTTTGACCAAGTCACTATAGTTCCTAGCTCCCAGACGTATGTATTTTTTATTTTGAGTAGGTAAGCACCTACATTTGGCCAGAGAGATGCAGAACCACGATGGTAGTGTTGGTAAATATTTATATTCTGATTGAACAGAACACTTTTTTGAAACTACATAAACATAATACATAAAAAAGATACTGTATTATTAAATAAGCACTATTAGATTCGTTTTAGGTTATAATATTTTACCTTGCATATCTTTTTTCTCCCAGCCTCTACGACTTACTGCCCATTTGCTTTTTTGCTAGTTTTATATATGTAGTTATAAGTTTCTATACTGTATGATACTCATAACAGTGGGTCCCATAGTACATGCAACCTCGTCATTCTCCTTTCTATTTATGGGGGCTCAGAATGATGTACTGAATACATGGTAACCGTTTTCGCGTCGGTGTCTCTTCCATCCCGTATTTTTAATTAACTTTTTTTTGAAATCGGCATGACATCACACAGTAGCTTGAATAATCCAACACTAAAATACAACATAATTTTAAACAAACTTATTCTAACACAGAGATTCTTCATCATTTTCATTTCCAATTTGGTAATCATCTTTGGGATGGTTATTTTCATTCAAATTTTGCGGTGCTGCCGAATTTTCTAGACCATTCCCATTATTTTTCTCATTGTTATTGTCAATTTTACGATTTACCCTGCTTTTCTTCGCAGAAGAGCGAATATTTTTCATATTTTTGCGTTTTAAGGCATTTCTCAACATCGTTTTAAAGAAATTTGCGTTGTGTTCCATCGTATAAGTTGAATCCAAGAGTTAACCATGGTGACAAAAAAATATATTACGTTTTTGAAAGCTATTTTCACATCAGCTGCATTACGATTGCCATTCAATTTAAAACTAAATATTTTTTTGAGTTTGGGTGTATGCCTATAAAAAATAGGCATATTTTAAATCTGTTGTTAATATAAAACAGTCGTTTGTTACAAGTTTCAAAGCTGGGGCCTTACTCCCGAACCAATTGAAATCGTAAACCAAGATCGACATAAGTTCGAGTAATAGCAGCGTGCGTCGTTATGCGTATCCGGCGGATTACGTCATCGTCAAGTTGTTTGGTTAGTAACTTTTAGGTAATGTTTTTACTTTTCTATCACATTTCCACGTAAAAAACGATACCCCAGTGCTTTATTTATACTTAACAAACAAAAACTTATGAAAATTGATATGATTTATTATTATTTTTGGGAATCCATACTAATATTATAAATGTGAAAGTAACTCTGTCTGTCTGTCTGTCTGTCTGTATGTTACGTTTTCACGCCTAAACCGCTGAACCGATCGTCATGAAATTTAGCAGAGATAAATCCTGGGATATGGAGAGGGACATAGGCTACTTTTTCACGCGATAACCGACATCCACGCGGGCGGAGCCGCGGGCAACAGCTAGTAAAGTATAATCGAACCACGATTTATTGTTGTGTTGCTACGAGCTGTCAAGTGTCAAATTGTATGCAAAGAGCGCCGTTGTTCAAAAGTTTATTTGTGTGTCTGCTGCTATAGGATAATATAAAGTTATTATTTTAGTTTCAATTAATATTGTTAGTGAAAGCATAAGGTACGTGTTTTAATGAATGGTAAATTTTAGCTTGCGTATACGTTTATAAGTTTGTGATTAATGTTTATGTACTTTTTGATAATGTCTCGTCCATCATATTTTATGTATAAATGGAGAAATTGGTGCAATTTTTAGAAGCAAATCCCGGCATTGCTAAAGGACATTTGCATTCTGCACAAGCTCATCAGACAAGACTTAAATGGGAAGAGGTCACAATTTTATTAAATTCCTTGGGTAGCGCAACAAAAGAATATAAGTCATGGGCAAAAGTAAGCTAAATAAATAACCTTTTTATACCCAAAGGGTTAACCAGAGATATTCTCCTGTTACAGGTCTGTACACCTACTTTTCGTCACTAGTTCAGTCTCATATAATAGGAGGCAAGTAGGGCTTGCAATCCGGATATCCGTGCACCGATTTTCAAACCCCGATTTTACTGTCCCTAGAGCAGTGTTTTTCTGAGAGCAATTTACCAGCGTATTCACTACTTACATTACATCCGCACCTAATGCTTCAAAAGCCCTAAGAAAACTTTTTGAAAAAATGGAAGGAGCTTGTAATTACTACAATTTAAGTGGTTTTCATAGCGAAGCTAAACTGTGGTATGACACGTGGAAGCAAAAAAATGTGGCACAGAGTGAACTGAAGGAAACAGATTTAGTTGCGCTAGTTTAAGAGACACAGCTGTTTTTTTCCGCCATAAGACAAGCGCTTACTATATCACTTGCACAGCCCTGCACAACATGCACTATCGAAAGGTCATTTAGTACTTTACGAAGAATAAAAACTTGGTTAAGGTCAACAAAGACAGAAAACCGTCTTGTCGGCCTATGTATGATGAGTGTACATAGAAAGAGCACAACACGAGTTTTCTATAAACACTATCGTACACTGTAAGCTTTCATCTATCTGTCAATGTCACACTAGTCTTTGACGTAAAAAAATATCAGTGTTACCATCAGTGAAAATAAAAATTACCGCCAACAATACAGACATCAATAAAAAAAAATTGTTGGTGGCACGTATACCTCTACCTTAAAAAGGGTTACGGGTTATTGTACTCATCATTATGAACAACTTTTACTATGGGACAAAACGTGAAACCGCGAAAGTGCGTTATGTATGTTATATCTTACATTTACCTAGATAATCACTTATTCTTAGTTTTGACTGAATTTCTAATAGTCCATCCTTCTTTAAAGTTTTATTAGATATAGTTTAAAAGTAGCTTCCACTTTGGTGAACCATTGTGTATACCTACAATGGACATGCATAACAGTACCTTTATTTATTTATTTAATACACAAATGTACAGAGGCGGAATTAATGCCATAGATATTGCTGTATATTTGCATTTTATTACAAATAAGTACACATGTTGGTTTGGAATACTATTAAATAGTGTTTACAGCTTGGCAAAAAAGAGTCTGACGCGGTGACAGTTGGAACTAAGAATCGATGATTGTGGCAACATTGCTTTACTTGTCAACTGCTAGTACATTCTGTGTCAACAGTGCGTATATCCTAGTCGTTTTTCTTAAATTTCTAAAAATTATCAACTTTCGTTGTATAATTAACTATTTAAAATGAATAAAACAATTCGTAGTAGCGGCAGAGCAGTGATTTACCACGTCTTTTTGCGGTTTTTGGCCGAATCTCAAGCGGGACAAGTTTTATCCGATATCGACAATGTTTATCAAAGAACTGCCGATATGACAGGTATTTATTTACCCTAAATCACTCATTGTACCTTAAATAAGTTTGTATAAATGTTTTCAGTGCGTAGTTTTGTTGATATCCAGATTTATGTAACTTTTAGTCTTGTTTACAGAAATTGAAAATTGAGGTTATGTTTTGTAGTTTGAGAAGTCTCGTATACGCTAACCTCCATGATTGATACTTGTAGATAATGAACATGGAATTAATAATAAAATACTTTTTTTTTTCGTTTTAGGTAAATCTGTCAACGCAGTAAGAAAAATTGTTGAGGAAGGTGAAAAAAATAATGGTATTTTTTTTTCAAAACCGGGAAAACGTCGCAAAGGTCGCCCAAAGAAAGATTTAGATGATTTTGATTTATGTGCAATTAGACAAAAGGTTCATTTCTTTTACACTGTGAAAAAGTAGGTACGTTTTATTCTTACTCAACTCCCGATTTCATGAATTTATAAAAAGCAGATGTAAAACAAAATACCATGTTTCAGGTGCCTACACTGAGAAATTATTGCCGGTAGTTAGAGAGGACTTGGGTTATGATGGAAGCCGTGAACATCTCAGAAAGATATTACACTCTCTGGGTTTTTCATATAAGAAAAGTAAAACAGACAGATTGTCTCTAATAGAGAAACCTAACATAGCAGCAAAGCGAGAGCAATACTTGAAAATTATTATGAATAATCGAAACCTGCCTCCAGAACTACAAAAAGAAATAATATATTTGGATGAAAGTTATATTCACTCATCATACAAGCTGAAAAAATGTTGGCAATCCGTTGTGTCAGCGAAGTGAAACAAAATATATCAAAAGGCAAGAGATATATAATTGTACACGCTGGGAGCGAGAAAGGATTTGTTCCAAATGCCCTTTTGATTTTCAGTGGCACAAAAAAAATGAAGACTATCACTCGGAAATGAATAAAACGAACTTCACAAAATGGGTCACTGAAAAATTAATTCCCAACATCAGAGAACCTTCCATTATAGTAATGGATAATGCTCCTTACCATTCGGTGATCTTAAACAAGGCACCAACTAGCGCTTCAAAAGTTGCTGAGATAAAGATATGGTTACTGCAAAATAATATACCTTTTGATGAGTCTCTTCGCAAGCCTCAATTATTAATGCTAGTGAAGCGGCATAAACCGGAGCCCATTTACGAAATTGACCGAATTTTAGGAGATCATGATCACACCGTGGTACGCCTTCCACCTTATCACTGTGACCTGAATCCTATTGAATTAATATGGGGAATTGCAAAGCATAAAATTGCTTCAGTCAATGTTGGGTCCATTGATATAAAGGTATGTAGCCTAGTTTGTCATGCATATTAATGTTGCTATGTTAGAATAATTGTTAATGATTATTTATTTTTTATAGGTGGCTGCTGAACAAGCATTTTCAAACATTACTGCCGAACACTGGAAGAATTCATGCAAGCATGTAATGAAAATAGAAAAAGAATATTATGACAGAGGTGTGACTATGTATGAAGAGATAGAACGATTGGTAATAAATCTCAGAGATGACAGTAGCAGTAGCAGTGATTTATCTGAATTAGAATATGCTAGTGATTCTGAAGTTGCAGGGAGCTCTAGCCAAAATGTGAGCTTTTCTGGGATCGAATATTTAGATGAAAGTGTTTTCGATTCGTCGGATTGAATTTTTTGTATTAAAATAAAACTTCAAACAAAACGTGTTCTTTCATTGTCCCTGTAACCAAACTATTATCGTAAATTCCTAACAACCCCACTGTTAGACTGCCCTCGAGGGATGATTTATCTGCCTGTGGGTACCTACTGCACCGCTTTCGTGGTAAGGCATAACATTGTTAATACTGGACATTGAAGCCTTCCATGGTGTTTGCGGTGCCTCCGAGGGACTAAAACCACCCATTTGGGATTGGGATCATATCCCCAAAAATAAAAAGTATCAAAAAGTTTCGAGTCGTAGTATTTCGGGTTGCCACAGGTGGGGTACTGGCGACCTCATTTATTCCACACTCTTTTTTGCCAAGCTGTACAAGTCAGTTTTTTTGTACTTTTAAATAAAATCATTAGTAATATAAAAATGTTGTATATTCACGACAAATTAGCTCTTTTACAACAATTTAAACAATAAAAGATAGCCCTCAATATATCTCTCTTCACCACTTCCTACGTGTTTCAGCTAGGGAGAAATGGCGCATCAAACTTCATAGCAACATGGCTCTGTCATAATTATGATATTATTTATTTTATACTAAAGCTTAATGACAAGACACAAAAAGGCTACCTTTGCTATATGATAGCAAGCACAAACCATTTCACCAACATTTTTTAAAATATGCTCAAACACTGTGAAATATAGACTCATTTATCCTCACTAGAAAGTGAGAATTAATGAGTATCGTTGCCTTCTACTTCTGCACAGAGTTTGGACAAGACGTTGGCTGCTTGCCCCTGTCGTAATTCATCAGTGTCTGTTTGATGGCTGGACATAATTAACTGCAGGGTTTCCCGTTTCTCTCTCAGTTTCTATTATGTTAGGTGCAGGGCAATTACTTAAGTTGCACAAGTTATGCAGTACGCAACATGCATTAATGATCTTGGTTGCAGTCTGTGTAGTCTGTGGATTATAATGTAGCACCCTGTGACGCCCTAAACATCTCCCATCTCGCTTTCAAAAGTCCTATTGTTCGCTCCACTGTGTTCCTGGCAGAGCAGAGTTTTTGTGTGTATTTATCTTCAGGAGATCCAGCTTGTGCATTTACAATAGGTGTCATCATGTTAGTTCTCTGGGCATAACCAGAATCACCTGAAAAAAGATTTTTTAATATGTTATTTCCACCTACATATCTACTGGTATAATTTAAGACTGATATTGTAATTTAATTTACCTAATAAATATACAGTTTCTCCTCTACTTATTAATCCTAATAAATGTTTCTACCAGGTGCTGGTTAAATATATAAGAATCTTGGATGGCACCCCCAAATGTCGCATCTGCACTTAAAATATTCATGTCGCTGTCACATATCTGAAAATAAGTGAATATTACAATTAGATAAAGACAGTACCTATGTGAGGTTGTAGGTACATGGAGACTTCTTATGGTAAAGTTAAACTTACGAATTGTACATTTCTGGAATGATAAATGTTTCCTATTAAAATATCTTTCCTCATGCTCTACCGGTCGAATGATAGCCACATGTGTTCCATCAATGCACAACACATGTGCAACTTTTCATAAAATCTGAAATAAGCATTGCAATATAAGTAGGTGCCGTACCAAAATTTTTATTATAATCATGTCACATATAAAAATATTGTATAACACATTCTTCAGCAGTTTGGGGGAACTTGATATATTTTGTCAATATATCCTTGTGGTTTAATGCTTTGGTAACCTCCCTTAACGCTTTTGACACTGACTGCTGAGAAATTACCATGCCGTTGCTTCTTCCTACTATCCTTTGATAACTTCCAGTAAGGTGCCCCGGGGCTAAAGCAACTACGGGGTTATTGTAACTAAATTAAATATCTCCCATAATATAGGTGCCCCGGGGCTAAAGCAACTACGGGGTTATTGTAACTAAATTAAATATCTCCCATAATATTACATTTTTAAATATAACGCCATCTCTAGATTACTGAGCATACCATTGTCGTTACATAAAAATAACAGGTGGCAGCACTGCAGCTAATAATGAAGGTAAAACAGGTTGATTTGTCAAACCGCCATTTTGAAACAGTTTTGTTCGAACGCACGTGGTGATTAAAATCTACAAAAAATATGTTTTAGAGTGTTTTATTGCTGGTGTTTCAAGTGGAGTGTATTGTTGACAACCGTAAGTAGCTATGATTGTTTTTTGCTTAAAGATTCGTCAAAGCATCAACAAGATATGTGTTTAGTTACATTTTCCCTGATAATAACCTAAAATGGGGTAATTGTAACTTTGAGGTTAGTTGCATTTACCCCGTTTTGGTTTATATGAAACCATGAAACAATAGTGATGGGCCATGTCGATGTTTTAATTCTGTGAAATATGTACTTTTATTGATATTGTGTAGTTGTGTACATTACTGGATTAGGTATTGATAATGATGATGTCATAAAGACTGGCCAATTTAGCGAATTCGCTTCATAAATAAATTTAATCTATTGTTTTAGATGGTCCGGAATTATAAACGAAAAACGGAAAACAAATATACCCAGGAAAACTTGTTAAAAGCTCTAGAAGATGTTAGAAGCAATAAATTAAACACCTATCAAGCAGCTGACGTCTACGGAGTTCCGAGGTCTACTTTGGTTCACCGATTACGCGGATCACGAGGAGTGGTAAAATCATATCGCGGTAGGCCTACTGTATTCACTAAATACACAGAAACAAAAATAGCCGGATATATTCACATAATGGAAAAAACTGGTTTTCCTTTAACGGTGCAAGAGGTCAAAGTTTTGATATCGGATTACATAAAAAGAAATGGCTTTATTACGCCGTTCAAAAACGACATCCCTGGCGATGACTGGTGCAAGGGGTTTAGGAGCAGAAATAATCTATCATTAAAAAAACCCCAATCCGTGGAGACCGCAAGGCGAAAGGCTTGCAATCCTTTCATTGTATATAACTATTACGATTTATTACAAAAGACGCAACAAGAATTAGAACTAACTGCAAAACCTCAAAATATATACAACTTAGATGAGACCAGTTTTTGCTGTGATCCATCGAAAGCTAAAGTAATGGGACAGGTCGGATACCGATCGACAAGAACTACTAGCTCACCTGGCAGAGACAATACCACCGTCCTTTTGGCTGCAAATGCCCTGGGTGGAAAGATTCCACCTTTAATAATTTTCCAGGGTAAACATCTTTGGAGTGAATGGGTATACCAAGATGAAACAGTTAAAACAGCTTACGCAGTAAGCAGAAAAGGCTGGATGGAAACATCTATATTTGAAAAATATATTAAAGACGTTTTCATTCCCGCGATCGGCTCTGAAAGACCGGTGCTCCTCATATATGATGGGCATTCAACTCATTGTGATCTAAGTGTAATAGAACTTGCTGTAGCAAATGGGATAACGATCCTAAAATTACCACCGCACTCATCCCATATACTGCAACCTTTGGATTGCAGCACCATGAAACCTTTAAAAGATCGTTGGGAGAGTGAGCTTATCAAATGGCAAAGACTTCATGTAGGGGCTAAATTGCCTAAGTCAGAATTCGCGAGAATTCTTACAAACATATGGGACAATTTAAACCCAGTAATTATCGAAAATGGCTTTATTAAGACGGGATCATTTCCTGCTAACCCAAACGCCATCTCGAAAGAAAATTTTGATGCGTTGTCATGGTCTAAATGGGAATATCATCTACAGCAACAGTCTTTAGAACTAGATCAAGTACAAGAGCAACCAGAAGAACAGATATCAAATGGACCAGATCGAGTTGAAGAGCAACCAGAAGACCAGATTTCAAATGTCGTCAGCCGAAATGATTATGACCCACAATTGCCAAGCCTTTTAGGTTTGGTTATAAAATTATTAAATAAACAAATCATTGGTGGTATTCAAATCAATGACAAAAAAGTAGAGGATATAGATGAAAAAGATGGTTACTTTAAACAAAGGGACCGAGACAATTGTGAAGAAACTGTAGAAGTCCCTTGTGTGAAGTCCTGGACTGTAAAAGATCCTAAAACTTTTACACTGCCACCAAAAATAAACGAGACTAAAACAGCTTGGTCATCTGGAGTAAAAATACTGGATTGTAAAGTAGTTAAGCCAAGGGAAAACCAAAATAGTGTGGAGGAACGTGTATCTTTTGAAGAATTAGTTTTAAAAACAATAGCTCGCAATGATCCACCAAGAAATCCGAAGAAACGCATTAATGGTGCTGAAATATTAACTTCTAAGGATGTAATGAGTCGTATTCGAAAAGAGAAAGAAGAAAAAGAAGAAGCAAAATTAAGAAAAGCACAAAAAAGTCTTAAAAAAAATAACAAATCTAATAATCCTAAAAAAATCCCACGAAAACAAAAGAAAACAAAAATTAACAGAAAAACCACAAGACGTGAAATATCGGATAGTGACAGCGTGTGCTCCTACACGTCAAACAGCTCTACAGAACTAGAAGACATTGATTCCTGGCGCCAAAATACTTTGGAAGAAGCACAATCTGCAGACGATAGTTTTCGCCCATTGACTATAACAGATACAAATAACCAAAATATAATATGTAATCTGGAAGAGGAAAATTTATTGAAGAAAGAAATAAATAACCAAACAGAAAAGGCACATATTTCAAATAAAGAAAATGTTAATGAAAAGGATAAAACGTGTGTTATTGCACGCACCAAAAAGGAAAAAAACCAAGAGAAAAATCAAAAGAAAACAAAACCAAAAAAAATAATAAATAAACAAATAGTCATAAATTCTGAACCATCAACATCCAGCACACAATATTCATCTAATCTATACCCAAAAATAGGTAAATTTGTTTTGGCGAAATTCCAGTCTTCTAAGGGGAAAAAGACATACAAATATGTATGCTTAGTTGAGGATATCACTGATGACAAATTTGTTGTTCAAGGATTTAAGTCTCAGAAAAGTAAGAGGGAATATAAATTGATTGATAACGACATTTCTATCATTGATAAAAGTGACGTAATAATTTGCCTCCCAAATCCTACCTTCATTCATGATAACTCGCAAGTAATTTTTCCTAATGATATTGATGTTGTTGAGTATAAGTAAGTTAACTAAATTGTTGTTTTTCATTGTTAAATTATCAGTGGATATTTAGTGAATAAAAATGTTTTAAAAGTTTTAAATCTTAATGTTCCTTAGGAACACGAAATTCCTATGTTAGTGTGATTTTTTAATGTGATTGTTAAATTTTACTTCTCAATTATAAAGACTGACAAATCGTAAGTTTTGTTACTATTCTTTTATTAAAAGTAGGTAGTGTAGGTACTGAGTAAATTAAAATGTAACTTAATATTTCTCAGGAACAAGAAATTCCTGTTTGTGTGATTTTTTAATGTGATTGTTAAAATGTTACTTCTCAATTATGAAGACTGATAACTCGTAACTTTCTTTCTTTTCCTATTAAAACACTGTGCCATATATCCTGCTGTTATTTTTATTTTCCTCGTATCAAACATTCCATAAAATTCGTATATCGACAAAAGTGAAAAGTAAATTCACAACACTAACTATTAACGAAATAGTTGCAATTGCCCCTGAAGTTAGGAAATATTTATTTTACTCCAAACTGAGCTTAGGTACGTTAACTTACGTTTCAAAATCGCCTACGTTATCGCATTGCGTTGAATAACTTTTTTATATCATAATTTTAAGACCAACAGAAACACTATGATTGTCATTAGTTGCATTTGCCCCTTATCGGGGTAATTGCAACTTTTTCTACCTCTACGAGAAAATAGTTTAATTATATCAATTCCTAAGGGGCTTTCTTTTCAGAACTAGGTTAAATATAATATTAATGAAATTGATAATCGTGTAGATTAATCAAATAAAGTAAATTTATAATAAAAATGAAACTGCACAAAATCAAAGTTGGAACCTAATTTTTTCTAGTTGCATTTCCCTCGGGGCACCCAAAAAATGATAATGCAATCAGCCTTTTGTATTAAACTTAAGTAAAATATATTTACTCACACAAATGTGAAAATATACCAAATATATTAGGTATTTACTTTAAATTTGTAGGTAAACAGAGACATGGAAACTCGAAACTCACCTTGCATTTAATGAAAATGTCACTTATCTGGTTGGGTTCTTCATGTATGGTGTTAAATCTTCTACCAAAACATTAAACAACTCTTTCGTTTAACGATAATTTCTCCGAAATTTTTGCGAATCCATTTCCCCGGGGTTAATGCCCGGGTGTTAAATCGACTCAACCTTTGCATATTTCTTTTCGCACGAATATCCATTCGATTTGCTTCCTCAAGAACATTGAAAAACGACGCAAGGCGAGCCATAATAATAAAGAAATGAAGCAGTAAATAATGTTATGATATTTATAATCTGTGCACATTCCTTCCTGTCACGCAATTCAAGAATAAACATGTCGTCGTCCTGAGCTCCGTCTGTTTTATTGAAAACTCCTCGCATCCTGCATAACATGGTGTCAGAAGTTCAAGTAGAACCAAACAAAAGTCGTCGTCACTCATAACTCGTCACGGAGATTCGTCAGAACTAAAAACACGACCCGCCACAACCGCCAACGTACAAGCAAGCGCCGAACGCGCCGCCAGCGAAATTCCATTTAGACATTCATGCCTCCAATATGCCCCTTGCGTGGAAAAACTTCGCAACGACTCTAAGTATATATATGACTGCAAATAATTTAGATGATGAGCCGGACACAAGGAAGGTCGCCATTTTGTTAAACACTATCGGCACAGAAGCCCTTCAAATATTCTACTCATTTGATGTTGATATGAAGAAAATAAGCTATAAAGACCTCCTCAAAAAGTTCGAGCTTTATTTCCTACCAAAAGTTAACATTTCAATAGAGAGGCACAAATTATTTAACCGAAAACAAGGTCAAAACGAGGACATTGAAACTTATGACGCGGACTTGAAAAATATTAGCCTACAATGTGATTTTGGGCCCCTCAATGACAGCATACTCAAAGATATTTTTTCATGGAACCTGGAATCCAGTTGTGCATATATTAAAGAGAGAATTTTATTGGAGAAACCAGATACATTTGATGCCGCGGTCGAGCTAGCAAAGCCGATCAGAAATTCGAAGATTGACACACAGAAAATAAGCCAGAATGATAATGAAACGAAGACAGGCCAGGATGTTAACTCGGTACAGTCAGGAGCAAGATACCCTAAGAACAGTTGAACACATAGACAGTCAAGGAGACCAAGATCAGCTAGCCAGTCAAGACCACAAAGGAAGTCAGAAGAGCCATGCACCAGGTGTGGACAAGTCCATCGAGTTCGCTGCCCAGCAATAGGTGTAACCTGTCGCAGCTGTGGCCGGAAAGATCACTTCGCATCTGTCAATCGTACCCGGACTAGGGCTAAAAAGGTAAACATGACCGAAGAACACAAAGATTCATCAATAGATTCAGACAATAATTATTTTCTAGGCTCTTTATTTCTATCCACTTTATACAATGATAAAAATAATTACACGACAAATCTTATAATTAATTCACAAGATACAAAATTTCTTTTAGATACAGGCGCAGACACAAACATACTCTCATTATTCACTTTCAAAAAACTCAACATACCCTTGTCAAAAATAACAAAAAGTACTCATAAATTATCAACATTCAGTGGTGTGAAATACTAACCACTGTTGGTCAGTGCTAAGTGAGTGTAGTACTTAATAATAAAAACCATTCATTAAATTTTCACATAGTAGATCTTAATTGCCAAAATGTCATAGGCCGTAGAAGTTGTGAAGATCTGAAATTAGTCAAAAGGGTACATAATGTCCAGTTCAATGACCATTCCAACCTTAATAATATTATGTCAAATTATTCTCAGCTGTTTAAAGGCATAGGTTGTCTTACGGATTTTGAGTGTCATCTTACCTTAAAACCCGATGCTGTACCTTCAGTGGAGGCCTGTCGCAGAGTTCCTTTCGCTTTGCTTGATAAACTGAAAAAAGAACTAGAAATACTAGAAAGAGAATCTACAAAAATCCATATTTTAAGCAAAAAATGATATGAAAAACCAAAGACTACAATTTGAGTTTTAAAGCATTACACTGATCGCCATTGACGACTTAAATCGTCACGTAGTGACGTGGCCATTCGCACAAAAATACAAATATAGGAGGTAGATGTAAAATAAAAATCCCCACTTAACAGGTGGAGATTTTTATCTCCACCTCATTTCTTGAATGTTTCCACAAGCAACTGTTAACTTCTTAATTGAATTGGTGCGTGTGTGCATTTTTAAATATGGAAAAAAATAGAGGTAAGTTGTTTTAATCATATTTTAGATATACCTAAGTACGTAATTGTCTAATGGATTCATAGGTAATAGACTATGAACATTGTTTTTACTTATGGAGCATGTATCGTCCAAGTGCAGTATTTTATCCCTTTGTACTTCTTTCTGTCTTGTGTTAGAATGGGCCATTCTTTTAAAGAGGTATCAAGGTCATTCAGCGATTCTTTATTTTATACTGTGGGAACCAAATAGATGTAATTTTATCTATAATTCATTTCTCGCTTACTTTTTTTCAGATTTAAAAAGATCGAGGGGATGGACAGCCTCGCCAAATATTCTTGAGGCCGATACTCAAGATCTTTATGAAGCATCAGTTGCAACTAAGCAGGCGGCAACAAATAATTCTAAATGTAAAGATTGTGAAAAATACAATTCAAGCGACAACCGAAATGAGCATTTTTCTCAATTATTATGTGAAGAATTTAGGTATATACAACCTTGCATACGTACCAGTTGTTTTATTAAAATTTTATTTTTTTTAGATGAAGCTAAACATAATCACTGTCATGAAATAGATATAATAAATACACAACAATAATAGATTTTGTGTATTTGATTGTCATGGTACAAAATAAAAACGAGTCAAATTTGTATTTTATTTACTTTTAAGAATTACTTAACAAATAACTCTGAATATATATACTTGCCATATTTAACAAGTGTTATAGTAGATAATTGAAATGTCATATTACTAGAATGTGGGTAAGTAAAAATGAACATCGATATATCTACCGTACCACACTATTTCATGCATATTTATCCATATCGCGGACGCCAAAGACGCTTTAAGTTGTCCGCTAGTGACGTCATAAACGCTTGGCTCGTTCTTATTAATGTGGGGACATGTCGGTAGAGTGAAATAAAATCTACCTTCAAAGGAAATTATAATATTTATTTATTATTATTTTAAGGTAAATTTTATTTAAGTCTACCGACATGTCCGCTTTCCAACACAAGTTTCGTTTCGACGTACCAATTGCTAATTGGCATCCACACGATTTGTTTTACTATTTTGAAAAAGAAAATGGACAGTGAAGAACTTATTCGCATTTTGGAAGGCGTAGACGACAACGATGTCGTGTACTTAAATTCATCTGACAGCGAAATAGAAAGTGAGATAGAGGTAAAATATTTATTTCCTATTTAATAAAAAAATGTGTAAAGGCTGAAATAATGGTAGACATAAGCACCGTGACAGTTATTATTTTTTTTGTATTTTAGGAGCAATTAATAGAAGAAAGTCAGGGTAGTTCGAGCTCTGAAACTCAGTTCCAATGGACGGGACTTCCGAACTCGATGGATATTCAGGCATTTAACGACTTTAGTAGTGGTATTTTACCATCGTTACAATTATCACCATCATCAAGCGAACTTGAATATTTTGAGAAATTCGTGGATGAATCATTAGTTTCTAAAATTGTTTATGATACAAATCGATATCATCGACACTTTGTTTTAAATACTGATTTAAGAAATCACTCAAGGTTACAGGCGTGGCAAGATGTTACGATACCAGATATTTATATATTTCTGGCTGTTACAATGTTAATGTCTAGGAATAGCCGTTTAAGTATCGAAGAACATTGGTAGGGGAAGAGTGTCCTCGTTGTCTCAAGTACTAGTTGTCACAAGTCCAATATTTAATAAAGTAAAAGTATTTAAGGAACGCGAATATTGACAAACTGGAACGCACCCCAGTGCTACCAACATTAGAAAGTGTCATGGCCACTAGTCTCCTGCATCGCCGTGTGTTGTGAAATTTATAAAAATACGTTTGGTGAGTAAATTTTACTCTATACTTTGAACTTAGTTATTGACTATGTTTAGTTATGTATTTATGTTTTTCTCATATATTTTTACTAAGAAAATAGTCAATTTTAATGTAACTTCGAAAAGTGTTTTCATTTGTAAACATTTAGAGGTTATTATTTGTGTGTTTATATTTTTTATCTCTGGTACATGTTGTCTCAATGTGTTTGGGGCTAGTTGTCACTGTGACAACAAACCCCGGTAAACATTTAATTATTCTAACAAATATTATATTTTTTGTTTCTTATAGAAAGTATGCCTAGAAATCGCAGAAGACTCACTGATCGTGGCCGGACGAGCGCAGAAGTCATGATGGAGGCGGTGAGTGCTGTGGGTCCCAGAAATTCTATAAGAAGTGTTGCCAAAGATTTTAATATTAACTATAGGACACTCGCAAGATATTATAAAAAATATAAAGATAATGAGAACTCTCATCCGTTATCTGTAGGGTATGTAAAAGTAAGACAAGTTTTCAAAGATGATGAAGAAGAAAACTTGTCAAAATATTTACAAAGAGCTGCAGATATATATTTTGGACTGACTCCGCTTGAAGTTCGTAAATTAGCCTATCAATATGCTGTCGCTTTAGACCGTAAATTTCCTGAAACTTGGGAAAATAATGGCTGGCGAAGAATGGTTGAAAGGCTTCATGCGGCGACATCAAGAGCTAAGCGTTAGAAAACCTGAGGCGACTAGCCTTGCCCGAGCAACTAGCTTCAATTCTCATAATGTTAATTTATTCTTCGATAACCTAGGAAAAGTTTTAGAAAAGTACAAGTTTGAAGGGCAAGATATATGGAATGTGGATGAGACAGGAATTACTACTGTCCAAAAGCCCCAAAAAATGTTGCTCGAAGAGGCATGAAACAGATAGGCGCCCTGACTTCAGCCGAGCGAGGTACTTTGGTAACATTAGCTGTTGCAGTGTCAGCTGCAGGGAATAGCATACCGCCTTTTTTCGTGTTTCCCCGAAAAAATTTCAAAGACCATTTTGTTAACAGTGGACCAACAGGATCAACTGGTAGCGCCAATCCATCCGGCTGGATGAACGAAGACTGTTTTTATGTATTTATTCAACAATTTGTGCGATACACTCGCTGCACTTCTGACCACCCACTGCTCTTATTGTTGGATAACCACGATTCTCACCTATCTATTAAAACATTGGATTATTGCAAGGAACACGGAGTTGTGGTGTTGTCATTCCCGCCTCATTGTTCTCATAAACTGCAACCATTAGACCGTAGTGTTTATGGACCCTTGAAGAGGTATGTTAATGTTGCTTGTGATGACTGGATCAAGAATCATCCTGGGAAAACAATGACGATTTATGATATTCCTGCTATCGTCAAAATTAGTTTACCACCAGCCATAACTCCCCAGAACATAATGTCTGGCTTTTCTGTGAGTGGCATATGGCCCTATAATCGTAATATCTTCACTGACATAGACTTTGCACCATCTTATGTAACCGATAGGCCTGAAGTTGACCAGGAAATCGATCAGGCTATACAGAGCGAAGACGGTGTTAGTCCAAACGCGGAACAAACCCCAGCTTCTTGTAGGACACCCTCCCCAACTCCTGGAACCAGTGCAACTACTCCTCAAACTTTAAATTTACCAACGCCTGAAATTTTACGACCATTTCCGAAAGCTCCAGCTAAGAAAACGACTTCCAATCGAAGAAAAAGAACTACCGCAATTTTGACAGAAACCCCGGTTAAGAATGCGTTAGCAGAGCAACAAAAAATGAAAAAAACCAAACCAAAGGTACCTACGAAGAAGAAAAATAAGAAACAAAAGCAAGTGAGTAGCGAAGAAGATGACGATTTGGATGATACGTCATGTTTGATATGTTATGAAACCTGGTCAAGCAGCAAGCCCAATGAAGGATGGGTTCAGTGCACAAAATGCAAAATGTGGGTGCATGAAAAATGTGGTGGGAACAAACATTTATTTTATTGCTGCCCAAATTGTGCCTCAGACGATGACAGTGATGTTAACAGTGATCTGTGACAACGAGGACGTTCATCTGAGACAACCTACCCCATGTCGGGGGTAATTTGTCCCACTCGACTTTATTATTTCATTCTCAAATTTTTCGTACAAATTTTGTTATTTTTTAAGATGTAAGAGCAATTAATGAAGGCTGAAAAATCGGTAGTTTTGTTTTATTTCTCTCAATTAAAAATGTTTATTTAAATTTTGAGACAACTAGGAACCTGCTCCCCTATTGACGAAAGCATGGTTCCGTTCAAAGGAAGGTTATTAATTAAACAGTACCTTCCAAATAAAAGAAATCGTTTCGGAATAAAGCTTTTTGTTTTATGTGATGTCAGTACTAAAATTATTTTAGATTTTATAATTTACACGGGTACTGAGACTGAAATAGTGCGAAATACTGATTTAGGCATAAGTGGATCTGTTGTTACTACTTTAATACAACAATACTACTTTACTAACAGAAAAACATATATGGATAACTGGTATAGCAGTCCTAAATTATTTAATTATTTGAAGTGTCACGGTATAGGTGCTTGTGGAACAGTGAGAAAAAATAGAAAAGCAATGCCAGTGTTTAAAAAATTGAAGAAAGGAGAAAGAGACGCAAAATATACTTCCAATATAATGGCTTTAAAATGGCATGATAAAAAAGATGTGCATATGTTGAGTACATTCCATGAGGATAAATTAGGGCCAAGTGAAAAAATCGACAGGTCAACCGGTCTGCCAGTAATGAAACCTGAATGTATTTTAGACTATAACAAAAATATGGGTATAGTCGACACGAACGATATGATGCTAAGTTCAATTCACTGCATGAGAAAAACAGTGAAGTGGTATAAAAAGCTTTTCTTTCACATAATCGACATGCATTTGCTCAATTCCTTCTACTATTGCAAGGTGTTAAAAAATGACAGTAAATTGCACTACCACAATTTTCAGTTATCAGTAATTAATCAGATCGTTGTCAAATACGCGGGTGACAGGTCACTTCCCATGACTACCCGTGCATTTGACAATCCGGCTCGTATATTAGGTGACAATACTGCTAAACATATGCCAGCGTATCTTCCACAGCAAAAAAAACTACGCTGCAAATTATGCGCTCATGTGTATCGTAAAAGGCGTGACTCGCGATTTTGGTGTGAAGAGTGCAAAATACCACTTTGCGTAACCTGCTTCCGCCCTTATCATGAAAATAAAAAATAATACAAGTTTTTAAGTCAGTTTTTGATATTTTTGAAGTAACCTTACAATTTAACGTCATGTACCTATAACCTGTATCAATATGGTGATTATGTATAATCCAATTATGTATGTTACATTGAGGGTAAGTAATAATTCAATAAATTCATTAACAACATTGAAAGTTATTTTATTTAATTTTATTCCTACAACATAAAACATTTTTATAAAATTATAATATCGATAACAGTTACGAACAACACTATTAATTTGATGAAAATGTGTTGAAACTACAATTTGGTGTCGCCGTTGACGTCTTAGGGCGTCGACTAGTTGCGTCAAATTTCTGAATTGTATATTGTATTTGGGAAGCAAAAATTGATATTGTATTGTGTCCAGTCTTAATTTTATGGCGTAATTAGCTGTCTGTTATATTCTAATACGTTTTTAATGCATAATTTTAACGTTATGTATAGTTTAATCATAAATAAACTCAATATATCACGTTTTGCAATAATTATATCGTAAGAAGGGGGCACATCACTACAGTATCATGCGAGAAATTATAGCAAAAATAGGCGTGGCGCTGGTGGTCAGGTTTTTAAGATTGAGCGTGGCGGTCAAAGGGTTAAAAATAAATGGTATGATTACGCCGCAAACAAAAAAGGTGAAGACATACCAGAGTTGAAACTATTGTGTTATTTTTTAAACAATGAAGCAGATAAGTTGGCGCTTACGCACAGCCGGAGAGCGTGAATGACGACGCTGGCGGGTATCGGCAGCGACGTCGCACAGAACGCAATTATAACATAAAAAAAGAAGCGTCGACACAAAGCGATTGCTGACGCAACGGTGTAACAACATAAGGATCGCTGATATTACGATTCGGTATAAAACACGGACTGTGGACTACGTGACACCAATATTGCGCATCGCAACGATTTACTTGCACGAGGCGCCTACGCAGCATTTTCACCAACGTGTGACCGGACATCAAATGACTTCCACGTTTTTTTCCATGGCTCGGGCATTCTTGGTACATACATCGACCAATTATCACCTGCGTAATTTTAAAGATATACATCGTAATTTCTTTATTTTATTAAATTAGTCTAAAGTAAATTGTTTTTTTTGCATCCTCCGACTCCAGCAAACATAATTGGCGCAGTCGGTAGGATTGCCTGATAAGAACCACCGAATTTACTATCGCTAACACCGACAACCGAATTAAAGGACATGTACTTAGAATACGAACACTATGGGAACAGAACACTACATCAATAACTGAAGAATCATTGGTACAGCTTAATTCAATCAACCCCGAGAATCTTCACGAAAGTTACAAGAAAGTTTCAGTACAGCCTCCAGTAAGACTCAACGAGATATCAGATGGAAGCCTCTACCATACTAGTACTCCATACCTGTATACCTATTTCTATTTAGTGCAGGTGTACTTGCCATTGCTCTTACATACCGGCATTGGATGGGAAATAAGGACAAGAAGGTCGACCCTACATCTATAGAAATGAACGTAGATCAAGACATTTATGCTGACGCGGAACCAGGAAGGAATATTCACCCAGCTGGGATGAAGATGGACCTCAGACATCTTACAGCAACATTTTTAACAACAGTTAACAAATAGTAGCTGTTCTACGGGGGGAGATGTTACGCAACGGTGTAACAACATAAGGATCGCTGATATTACGATTCGGTATAAAACACGGACTGTGGACTACGTGACACCAATATTGCGCATCGCAACGATTTACTTGCACGAGGCGCCTACGCAGCATTTTCACCAACGTGTGACCGGACATCAAATGCCTTCCACGTTTTTTTCCATGGATCGGGCATTCTTGGTACATACATCGACCAATTATCACCTGCGTAATTTTAAAGATATAAATTGTAATTTCTTTATTTTATTAAATTAGTCTAAAGTAAATTGGTTTTTTTGCATCCTCCGACTCCAGCAAACATAATTGGCATGCAAACAGTACGGGCATAAGCCACCTGACTGTGCAAAGTATAAACAAATTGATGTAGACTCTCGTTGGGAAATAGCAAAAAATAGTAGCGTGTGCTTTAGATGTCTACGCAGCAAACATAGGCGATATATGTGCAAGGCGCCTACATGCGACGTTAGGGAATGCAACATGAAGCATCACAAGCTATTACATCAGGAGTCCAAGCGTAAAATAGTAGAACCGCGTAGCGTCGCGACGTCTATAGCAACGCACGAGTCCGTAACGTCAGCGCGAGAGATAGTGTCGGCGGCCGCGCCACTTGAACGTCGCGCGTATTTGTAAATAGTGCCTGTAACACTTAGCGGACCACATGCGACAGTAGACACATACTCGTATGCCCTACTAGGCGACGGTAGTACTGTCACACTTTTAGATTCATCGATAGCTGACGTCTTAGGAGCAGACGGCCCGACTAAGGCTATGTGGATACAGGGCATCAGCGCAGAGGTCAAACAAGAGCGCAGCCGAATGGTCTGCAGCCTATACATACGAGGCAAGCATCAATGTGACATACACAAATTAGAAGCAGCGCGCACAGTAGATAGGTTGGAAATTACGTCGCAATCTATAACGACCCACGACATAGAACGCTGCGATTATCTGAATGATATTCAAGACAAATTGATATACGAACATGCACGGCCTATGATATTAATTGGGCAGGATAATTGGCATTTATTAGTAGCTCAAGATACACGCGTCGGTCGACGCGATCAACCTGCCACTATTACAAAAACGGCGGGAGCCTCACAGCAGCGGCGCCCCACCAAAGGTCGGAGACGTAGTAATAATCTGCGACCCTAACCTCCCGCGCAACACCTGGCCGAGGGGACGCATCACCCAGGTGCTCCCAGGCGGCCCCCCCAGTGGGTTCCCGCATTGTCGATGCGGGAGGGCTCAGTAGCCGTGGCTTGGAGGGCCACGGTGAAGCTAAGAGGAACCCGAGGAGGGGGCCGCTCGTCAGGGCTTTTGCGGCTAAGCCGACGACGCACGGTGGATCGAAATTCGGCTGTAGAAGACATAGGATCTCGATGTCTTAAATGTTATTTTTTTTGCTGGAAATGACTTCTGCCGATCATTGCTGTTCTATAAAATGTCATATGAAGTAATTGTGTGCACAAATGGAAGAGTTATAATTTTTATAAGAAAAAAATGTATGGAGCTGACATGAAAAATGAGGATATCTCTGGAATCGCTAGGATGGCCGTTATATCCTTGCACACTGTTATAGTACTATTTATTTGTGAATTTTTGACATACTTAATATTGCGGCACCACTTGCGATATTTTTTAAAAAAATCGTCAAAATTAAAAAATTAAAAATGTTTATGATATGTACATTTTAATGCTTAAATATGGCTATACCAAGTGTAATTTACAATATTTTTTATGCTTAGACCAAAACATTCTAAGAAATCACAAAGTCGTATTACCTACTTTGTGATTTTCATTTGAAATGACATGGTAATTATGAATTACGTAATACGTAATCTTGTCTAATGCCTCAAGTCCACATTAGCTAATGATTAATAAAACTTAATACCTATATACCTAGTTAAAAGGATACGTAACAAAATACTACTCGCTAATTTAGCAATTAGTGCAGGATTAACTTAATGAAAGTAATTAGATAAATGTGATACCATCATTAGTCAATAACAATAAATTGTCAAACATTGGATTCACAACTTCAGTTCATTTAGAGCATTTCTAATACTAACATCTATCCTACCGTGTCTTTTTACTCAGTGATCGTGAATAATGGAAAGCATTATTACAAATTTGGATTTGTTTGTTATTCTGAGCAATCAGGATGCTTCGTCTTTCGATCATGAAATATTGTTCAACACACTTGTTATTCGACTGGGCTCTAGCCTTTCAGATGAAGACAGTGTTACCGTGAAAGAATTTTGTCGAAGATTTACACGGGCAGTTCAAAAGAGATGGTTACGATCCCACAGGAAAAGTGAAGTTTTTAGACGTGATTACAGTAATTGGCTTGAGGCAAATATTGACTGGCCAAACTGCGTGCCAACCAATTTGCTCATTCAAGAATCAACAAGTGAAAATATTTCTACTGAACCTGTACCTGAACCTGTACCATCAACTTCAACAATGAAATCAACTTCAACGATGACAAAAAGATCTCCGAAAGCCGTTTGAAGATCTAAGTAACAAGCAGAAGAAGAGACGATCTGGTGAACATATAGGCGATGACCCTAATGAAGTAGCTTATTCAGCTGCAGCACTTTTGAAAGGAGATGGTCGTGAGGATATTGCATCTGTTATTGAACATATGCTCCAAAATCCAGAAGCAGCAGCAAAAATCAAGGAAATGTTGAACAAACCAGCTCCTTCAACAATATTTTCACCAGAAAAAGCACTGGGTTTGCTACTTTCATTAAAACTATCGAAATGGCAATATATCACATTAAGGGAAACGACTATTCGAGAAGGTTCAAAGGAGATATATCCGTCTTACTATAAAGTGCAAAAATCTAAGCTACAGTGCTACCCTCCGAAGACATTTGTGACTGTAACGGATTAATCTGCTAAGATTGCACTACAAGCGTTACTAGATTTAACAGTGAACAGAATTTTTGAAACTATTCGTAGTCCTGATGCGATACAAGATAAACAATTGATATTAATATCAAAGTGGGGATTTGATGGTGCATCTAACCAAAGTAGATATAAGCAAAACATAGAGAGTGGTCAAGATGATTCCAGCATATTTATGACCTCTTTGGTTCCATTAAAGTTGACAGCTGACGGTGATACCGTATGGGTGAATCCAAAACCCTGCTCACCTAGGTATTGCCGTCCAGTCCAGTTTAGTTTTGTGAAAGAAACCAAAGACGTTGTCATAAATGAAAAAACTGCAATGGATAACGAAATTGAAGCTCTCGTTCCCTCAAAATGTCAAGGACATGAAATTAGTCACAAATTAATGATGACGATGATTGACGGCAAAATTTGTACATATCTGTCTGAAGCTAAGTCAAATGCGGCCTGCTACCTGTGTTTGGCTAAGCCTACAGAAATGAATAAGTTAGATGTCATTGCGTCAAAAACCATTTCTTCTGGTGTGTATGAGTTCGGATTATCATCACTTCATGCCCGCATTAATGTGATGGAATGTCTTCTACACATAGCGTATCGTCTCGACTTCAAAAAGTGGTCTGCAAGAGGAGAAGGTGTTTATTTCGCCCTTTGGGACTTTGTTTAAATAAAAAGAAACTGTTTAAACTGTACTTTGATTTATTAATTTTGTTGAATGTAGGAATGCACACGTTACAAGCTGAGATAAATATATCGAGTGTTGCCACATTAGCACACACTAAAAAATTTTTAAAATTATCTTATGTCATAGACATAGGTGGGGGGGAAAAGGATATTACTTTACACAAATGTATGGCAAAGAAATTAATAAAATGATTTATATCTACTGCTACTTATGTATATTTAATACTGCTTCCTGAATTTTATGCTTATTAAGAGGCCGTGCACGAAATCGACTGATTTTGATCAATTTTGTTCATTGGTTGTGAGAAAGGGAAAAATAATTTAAACAAAATTATTTGAGATTTGAAAAGTCGTGTTCTTTGTTTTGCATGTGGCTGAAAGGGATTTTTCAAATAAATTAAGTATTCACGGTAAATCACTAATATTTGCAACAAGTTTTCCGAAAAATGACGCGAGACTGACATTTGATCATCATTCTACAAGAAACTCCTTTTGATTTTGAACATTAAAAAATATCATTAACATCATTATATGCTCTTCTTGCATGTGGCGGAACCACTTTTTTCAACTTCCATACAAAATATAGCAGAAAAATAATATTGAAAAAACCTTTTTTTTTTGTTTTAAACCCCGTCAGTAATATATTTTTTCCTATTATTTGGCAAATCATATCAAGAAATTTAAAAATCACAAATTAGTTTTCAGCTATCCTTCAAATATAATCAAAACTTTATTTTATGATTATACAATATCTTCATTAAGTAAATCCATGGCGAAATAAACTATATTTTGGAGAGCACAAAAATGATGAAACTATTAAAAGCTGCTGTGACTGACACGAATGGTTTAGCACCATGAAAACTGTACTTTTATAGTTACACAGACTTAATGTATCGATTATTTCAAGTTTTCTCACAATTAGATAAGAAATTGCCAAAAGAGAGTTTTTTTCGTGCACGGACCCTTAAACACTTTAAATCCCTAAACTTAGCTTTATTTATATTATTCTATAGGTAATAGTACAACTTTGGACACTGCTCGAGTGTGAAGTTTTTTATCAGATTTTTGAACTTCTATAACTCTTACACAGTTGTCCTTGCCGCAAACCACCTTAGTGATTCTACCCATGGGCCAATGAAGGGGTGGGGTGTTAGGATTTAATAATAAAACTACATCGCCTAACTTGAGATTAGGTAAAACTTTTCTCCATTTAGTTCTCTCGTTGAGTGAAGCTAAATAGTCCTTTGACCAGACCCTCCAGAAATGCTGCCGAACCTGCTCACAACATCTCCAAAACCGGAGTCGATTGGTTGGATAGTCAGTTAGATCGGGCTGCGGTATTGCTGTTAAAGGACTGCCGATTATGAAATGTCCCGGAGTGAGAAATGAAAAATCAGACAAATCCTGACATGGTTTAGCCATAAGTGGACGCGAATTTAAAATACTTTCAATTTCGGCCATAATTGTACTAAACTGCTCATAAGTAAATATTTTACAAGTTGAAATTCTTTTTAAATGGAACTTAGTTGATTTGACGGCTGCTTCCCACAAGCCGCCATGATTGGGGCTGTAAGTTGGGATAAAATGGAATTTAATTTCTTTCTGCAGCATGAATCTATGGACACTTTCCTGGAACTCTTTATTGATATGTAATTTATATAATTCTATAAGTTGGTTGTTGGCACCTTTAAAGGTGCTGGCATTGTCGCAGTAAACGTCTGAAGGTTTACCTCTACGCGAGATGAACCTTTTAAAAGCAGCTTAAAATGTATCAGTTGTCATATCAGAAACAACCTCTAAATGTATGGCTTTGGCAACGAAGCAAACAATGACGGCAGCATAACCCTTACTAATTATACTATTTCTTTTTGACGATTGTTTTATCTCAAAGGGTCCGCAATAGTCTATGTCCACCCGTTCAAATACCCGAGCAGGGTTTACACGATCTTTAGGCAAGGAACCCATGAGTTGTTTGGCAGTTTCTGCCTTATGCCTACAGCAAATAGTACATTTGTGGATTACACTTTTGACTTCCCTCACAGAATTGATTATGAAGTATCTTTGTGATAAACTGCTTAAAACAAGCTTTAAGCCAGCATGCATTAGAGTCAAGTGCTCTTGTATAATAATTAATTTTGTAATGTGACAATGCTTTGGCAAAATTATAGGAAATTTTTGAGATTAATCTACATTTGCATTATGCAGTCTGCCTCCTACACGTAAAATGCCACTGCTATCTAGAAATGGGTGTAAAATGCCAAATTGAATTTTGTGTAATTTTTTTTATCTCTCTTATGCGGTTTCCTATGTAAGCAGGGACCTTTACAGGTGATAAATCTAACCATCCGAGAACAATTTTAGAATCACAGAATAAATGAACATTTTGAATTTTTAATAACTTAGCTATATGTGATGCAAGTTTTGCTAATAATAATGCTCCATTGAGCTCTAATTTAGGTATAGTTAACTTAGAATTAATACCATTAAGTCTAGATCTGGAGCAGAGCAAATGAGAACTGCATTCACCACCATTTTTTACTTTTATGTAAACACAACAGCCATATCCCTTTGCAGATGCATCGCAGTAGCCAATGGTTTCAAGCTCACTGTCATCTTTGGTTTGTACATAGCGTGGAATAATTATTTCTGGCATACTCACAAGATTTGCATAAAAATTATTCCAGAAAGTTTCTAGCTCAAGCGGTACTGGGGTGTCCCAGTCTAAATTATGTTGCCACAGCTCCTGCATAGAAAGTTTGGCCCTCATAGTGACAGGCCCAACAAATCCCATTGGATCAAATAATCTGCTTATTGAACTTAGAACTCGCCTTTTTGTTGGCATTTTAGTGGGAACTACATCTCTACCATTCAACATGAATGCATCACTACCAGCATCATAAGATATGCCTAATATTTTGACTATTGACTTGTCCTGATCTAAATCTTTGCGATAAGAGCCTAGGGCCTCCTGAGGAACATCATGAAGTAACTTAGAGCTATTAGATACCCATTTATGCAACCTGAAATTGGCATGACTGAGAAGTATGCCAAGCTCATATTTTAGCTGCCTAGCTTGTTCAATTGTATGTGCTTGTTCACGTTGGAACGCGCGGGCGCGGTGGCGAAATAGGCGCGGTAGACGTCGCGAGCTCGTGTTCACATTAACCGCCAGGCGTTCGCGCGAGTGTGACGTATTGTCAGAGGTTGTAAATATGGACCACGATCTTTTATTTTTAACCGAAAATTCATACCTGAAGTGGGAGATGCTAAAAATTAGAATTGGCGTGCACGAAATTAATAAAGAAAGAGAACGGTATGGTGAATTTCATACTTTATATGGTAATTTGAGAGAACATCCTTCAAGATTTTTTGGATATACCAGGATGAGTGTCCGCTGTTTTTTTTACATACTGGATTCAATAAGGAGTGATATTTCAAAAGTGGACACAAATTTTCATAAAAGTATAAAGCCCGAAGAAAGACTGTTTGTAACTATAAGGTGAGTTTAAAAAAAAATAATTTTCATAGTAAGTAGTTAAGTAAATTATAATTTTTTATCTGGATACATATTGCAGTCATTCAAATTCAAACAAGGTTCCTCTTTATTATTTTATTTAATTAATATTATCGTTATCAATTATACAAAGTTTAATTTCCATAATTAGTCGTGTTATAATCGTATGTATTATATCCATGGTGAGACTGCGTCATGCCACTATTCATTTCGTCCATAATAACTTGTGTAATATTGTTTCTAGCGCGTAGTTTTTGCATAGGAGATAATTCTTTCATGTACGGCAACAAACTTTTAAAAAATAACAGATCTTCGCAATCTTGTTCGTGTTGTTTGCTGCTTTGTGACAGTTTAAGTTGTAATAATTCCAACTTTTTCTTCTCCAGTTCCATAAATTCCTGTCTTACATCTTGTGCACATTTACGTTTGGTGCTCGTATATTGTGTACTTGAAGATGCACCAGCTATGGATTGGGGAGTTGAGGACCGCTCATCATCATCATTATTATTGCTGTTTTCATCAGTAGTTTCATCTAAATTGCCTTCATTTATTTCTGGGGTAACATCATCTTTTATGAACAGCATCATTTGAAAATATGGCCACATTGAAGTGTTTTGATCTGTTCCAGCATCACCAGAACGAGAAACCGGAATTTTCTTAAATTCTTTCATAAATTGGTCCCGAATGTTCTTCCATTTTTTCCTTAAAGCCTTTTCTGTAAAATCAGAAATATTGTTTAGTGTTGATGATTAGTGTAAATATATTTAAGTTTTACATTATAATTACATTTTTTATTATGTTTCAGATATCTCTCCACTGGATTGGCATTTCGATCTTTGGCATATAGCTTTCGTATGGGTGTTAGTACTGTGTCTGAGATTGTTTATAGTACCTGTGAAGCTATTTGGAAAAACAATTTGAATGTCCACATGCCACAGCCATCTGAAGACCAGCTTATGAATATTGCTTCAGATTTTAGGGAGATGTGGCACTTTCCTAACTGTATTGGCAGTTTGGACGGTAAACATTGTAGGGTTAAACGACCTAAAAAATCAGGATCGGCATTTTTTAACTACAAGCATTATTTCTCTATTGTTTTGCAAGCTGTGGCTGATGCGAGGAAAAGATTTTTAACTATTGAAGTGGGAGGTAGAGGAAAGCAAAGCGACGGCGGTACATTTAATGCCTCGTCCCTGAACCGGTTACTCGAAAGAGGTGCATTTAATATTCCGGAACCAAGAACATTACCTAATTCTAATATTACAGCTCCATATGTTATATTAGCCGATGAAGCTTATCCTCTTAAAGAATATATAATGCGTCCATACCCACAAAGAACATTGAATCAAGAGAGAGAAAATTTTAATAATAGATTCTCAAGAGCGAGAAAAACCGTGGAGTGTGCATTTGGAATTTTATGCAATAAATGGCGAGTTTTGTTAAAACCTATTGAAACTGATGTTAAACATGCACGCCTGATTATAAAAACTGCTTGCTTATTGCATAATATTGTAATGGATACAGATGGTTACGATTGTGATAATGAGTTCACAATTCCAACTCGACACCAAAGGCGACAAACTAGAACTGGAAGAAACAACAATCCATCAAATCGGGCTAAACAAGTTCGGAATTTATTCACGAAATATTTTTGGGAAAACAATCGTTTAATATACACGTAGTCGCCTTTGTATTATGTATCTTTTGTAGTCTTCAGGAAATAAAAAGTTTAAAATACCTACAAATATATCATATTTCCAGCATAATAATATGTATTTCATTTACTCACCCTCCATATCAGGAAACAATCCAGCAATTTCCTTCCATAGTTTATTAAGAACATTTCTGTTCATATGATGACTGTGTTTACTTTGCCAAATAGGAGTTCTAGCCTGAACAGCACTAATAAACTCTTCTGTATTGAACGACATGAAAGAAACGTGCTATCGTTTCTAGCGACAAGTTTAAACTGGTTGAACTTACCTGACGTCGCGAGTGAATCGCGCGCTCCGCCGCTAGTTCGACGTGAACACACACAAACGTCTCAGTCGTTTGATAATGCCGCGAGCGGGCCGCGCGCGTCGGTCGCTAGCTTGCCCGCTACTTAGACCGCACGTGCGTTTTGTACGTGAACACTTGGATATAAACTCAAGTGTTTGATATTTCGTGACCGCGCCCGCGCCCGCGCCCGCGAGTCAACGTGAACAAGCACTATTACATCCTGCCTGGATATCATCGATATATGAATTATTTATCACTGCTGCGCTTGCTAAAGGATATTGATCCTTATATTGTTCTGCTAATGTAATGAGACATTTAGTGGCCAAATAAGCTGAGCTGGTCAAACCATAAGTTATCGTCTGTAATTGTAGGACATTCATGATCTCATCTTCGCGCCAAAGAATGTTTTGCAAACATCTGTAATCCGGATGTATTTTTATCATTCTGTACATATGACGGATATCACATTGTATAGTGTATTTGTATGTTCTGAATAGCATCAATATGTCAAAGAGTGATTTTTGTACCACAGGACCATTGCACATAATGTCATTGAGACTTAAGCCATTTTTATTCTTTGCACTGGCATCAAATACCACCCTCAACTTATTTGTTTGTTTGTCTAATCTAAGTACCCCATGATGTGGCAAAATAAACCGTGGCTCATCTCTAGGGTCACAGGTTTTTGTATCAATTAATTTTGCATGACCTAAATCTATGTACTCTTGTATAAATGCTTTGTATAAATCATAGTACTTAGGGTCCTTTGTAAATCTTTTTTCTAAACTGTATAATCGTTGCAAAGCAATTGCATATGAATTAGAAGGGTCAATGTCCTGCAATTCAACCTTGAGTGGGTACTTGACCTCAAATGTATTATTTTCTAATGAAATAGACTCATTAAATAACTTTTCACTATACTCGTGCTCAGGCAAGGACTCGTGATATATATCTGGTACCTTTTCTGCCTCCCAGAACTGATTTATGCAGTGATCAAGCTCTGGGCTTATGACTGTATGCATAGCAACGGCTGTATTATCAGTGGACATTCCTGGAGATGAGATGATGTAACCCAGCTGTGTGTTATAGTATCTGTTTATTACAGATATGATTAATATATCACTCTACTTACGTTTTTCTTTCCATTCATCATACTTTTTATTAGTTTTTCATCATATTACACAATTTTATTCTTTAAACGACATTTACGTCAAAAGTGTCAAACTGAAGTCTACTTATTTCATATATTTTCTTACCAGCCTATTCGATGAAGGTTGCATTAAGTTTGTATTTTCTAAAAATCATTTACTTATATAATTTTGGATATTCTAAATTTCTTTTATACTTAAATACGTTGTCTACTAAATAACTAAATTCTAAATTATTATAATTATAAGTTTCTTAAACGCACTCTCAGAATTTGATCAGGAGGTTTTATACATCTTGGCCTACTACACCTGGCTGGTTAGATAACTGGCAGGACAGAGGACAGCATAAACTTGAAATCGAAAATGGATTTTTCGAAGAGAACAGAATATTCAGGAACGTCCAGATTTTCCTATAAAAGGGGCCTGGAGATGCAATCAGTTCAGTTTACGTTTACGTCTCGGTTCTGAGTGAACTATCTTCACTGCAGAAAGTACTGCCTGATTCCTGGAGATTTATCACATATATATATCTCGTGTTTGTACTACTAAAGTTGGGGTCGCCGACACTCTGACGCGCCCCTACAATTCGTCTCGACACTGCGGAGTCTGCACTTACGATTTTTGTTCCTGGGAGCTGCCTGCCCTCAAGACGTCCTGACGTGGAGCTGGGAGTTACCTCAAGTAATTTAATTTTACCTCCTTTCTTGCCTTGAGAGTGCATAGTAGGTAGGTTTTTATACTCATAATTCTAAATATTGTATTTTTTTACCTTGTCATTAAATTGTTCAGTCTACTTTTTTATCTTTTATTTTGTTAGGAATAAGTAGACTTGAAAGTGTTCAATAAAATGGGATCTGCTGGGCCACCCTCTATCTTTCCATCTATAACTATTTTGAAAAATATATCACAGGCGAGTAGTATTGATATCTCACCTGGAGTAGAAAAATCTTTGTCAGCTAAGTCTACATGTTTAGGTATAACAAAGCTACTTAGATCTATTTTCCTTTGCGGAACCTTTGAGGTTATCTTGTTGATTACCGAACAAGTAACACTGAATGAAAAATTATTTTTTAATGATTCACATTGTAATTGTACTCCTTTGCTAGTGGAATTGTTACAAACATCACCTAAAGTTGAAATGTTTTAATGCAAATCGATAAGAGGCAACCCTAGCTGATCAGCCAAAGATGCAGTACAAAATGAAGACTGGCTACCACTGTCCAAGAGGGCTCTAACAATGAACTTATCATTGTTGGCTCCAGTCACTAAAACATTGGCAGTGGGAAGTACTACACTTGCAGTGAGGGGCTGAGAAATGTGCAAACTCACCGGGGCAGCAGCTTTACCCTCATTTATCTTTGCTCCAGCCTTATCCTCTGGTTGATGTAGCAATGAGTTGTGCAAACTGGAATTACAAACAGAACATTTAAATTTGTACCTACATTTTTGTGCATGGTATGCCAGACACACTTGACACAACTTGTTCTTTATCACAAATTCTAGCCTTTTTTGGATTGACTCTGCATTGAATGTGGGACATTTAAATAGCTTATGCACTTGGGAACACATGGAGCACTTTGAGCTTTCACCCTTGTTTATTTGCACTGATAAGCTCACAGCTGATTTCGCCTTGGCTTGCATTTTATCACCCATAGGTGTGCTGGCCTCTAGGGTAGCTGCTCGCTTATCCAAGAAGGTGAGCAGCTCATCCATGGTTACTACTTGTGTTGTGTCCCTCTCCGAGTGAAATAATCTTACCGTGAGAGAATCAATCTTGCGCATCATTATGCATGATAAAATGGCATTCCATTCTGCAACTGGTTGTTCCAGATTCTTCAATGCAGTAACATGTTGTCTGACTTTAGCAACAATGTCTCTCAACTGCTGGCAGTACCACGCTGTATACTTGGCATATCAAGTAAATTGCACACATGGCTGTGTATCAACAATGCTGAATTATCATATCTATTCTGCAACAATTCCAATGCGGCTTCATATGACTTGCCGATGATGGGCAGGTTATCAATTATTTGTAGGGGCTCTCCCTTTACATATTTTTTCAAGAGACACATTCTTTGTATATCTGTTAATCTCTTGTCATGGTGTACTACAGCTTTGAACATCTCAATGAATGGTTTAAAGTTGGCAATCTCCTTACCATCGAATATTGGTATTTCCAATGTAGGAAGCTTGGCTGCGTGATGGCTAAGATCTTTGGGAGAGTCTGCTGGAGGATTGTGCACCTTTATTAGACGCTCTAATGTCGCTAGCAGCGTGAGGTATCGCTCTTCAGGATCCTCATCCTCCTCCTTCCCGTCCAAAAGTTCCAAGCTTATGGACATGTCTCTGTATTTGTTGTAAATATCAATCAGATTTTGCTTGCGGACCTGTAGCTCCTCGAGCCCGAATTGGCTATTTTCGCTGAGATACTTCTCTAGCCTAGTAAACGAAGCCTTGCATTGGCCTCGTGTGGCGACAATTTTTTTTCGCTCCACATCTGCCATAATATTGATTGATTCTTCGTCCGAACTACTTGAAAAATCCGCTGGCTCCGATCCTGAGCTTACGCTCGAATAAATGCTCATTCAACTGATTTATTTTTGGAACAAGATTCGTATTTTTGCAAAAACACCACGTTGCCTCGAATTGTAGCGGAACAAAAAACATGTAGGGCTCCAAGTCTGAAGTCTGTTTTCGTTGCACAATGTACCTATGCGACAAATCGATCCCAGTTGATGATTATCGACCTTTGTGTCTTGTGATTGGACGTTCATCTGACGTGTTGGTACCTCAGCCAATGCTCTTGTCGGCCAATGCTGTCAAGTGATGCAGTGCGCAATGAGAACGCACCTGCACGTTGTATAAAATGCCTCAATGCAAATGGCGTCCTGCCGGCCGGCGAAATACCAAATACACAACACGAAACACAATGTTGTCACTGAAATTTCGGCACCAATGTTTATTTCGCCCTTTGGGACTTTGTTTAAATAAAAAGAAACTGTTTAAACTGTACTTTGATTTATTAATTTTGTTGAATGTAGGAATGCACACGTTACAAGCTGAGATAAATATATCGAGTGTTGCCACATTAGCACACACTAAAAAAAAATTAAAATTATCTTATGTCATAGACAGAAGGTCATCAAGAGTTATTGCATTCACGAAAAAAACTCATTCAAGATCGATTCAAAGATGATCTCAACCTTTTGATTGACATCGTTAAGCAAGGATCAGGCACAACTAACGACGGGAATACAGCAAGGCGGTTTTTTGAATTTCCTGATAAAACTGCAGCGATCACTGGATTAGATGACCTAATACGCAGATTTGCTGTGATTCTGCAAGCTATCACATCTGGAGAGATTGTAGACGTGCCGAAATTTAAAGAATACGCTAGAACAATCGCTGAAAAATACGTGGAACTGTACGATTGGTACTACATGTCATCAACCGTCCACAAATTGTTGATTCACGGAGGGGACATAATTGCAGAAAATGCTATTGTACCAATTGGAAGTCTTTCGGAAGAAGCTTCAGAGGCCCGAAACAAAGACTTTAGGAGGTTCGGAGAACACCATTCGAGGAAAAAGAGTAGACAAGCATCAAACGAGGATATCCTCAATATGCTTATCGTCTCTTCTGATCCTCTAATTTCTTCCACAAGACCAAAATTAAATGCCCACAAGAGGCAGACATACTTTAAGGAAACAGTAGAACTACTGAAACTTCAGGATCAGGAAGCTCCGACAGAGTTCTTAGAAGTTATATCTATTGTAGAGCCTGATTCTGAAGTGGATTCTGATGGTGACGAAGTATAAAATAAGTTAACTTTTATTGTTTATGTTAGGTTAGGTTAAGTTAATATTTTTTTTTAATAATTTGCTTTTATTTTTAATCATACAATAGTTTACCATTTATTGTTATTGACTAATGATCACGTTTATCTAATTACCCTCATTATGGTACGTATCCTTTTAACAGGTATATAGGTATTAAGTTTTATTAATCATTAGATAATGTGGACTTGAGGCATTAGACAAGATTACATAATATTATGTAATTCATAATTACCATGTCATTTCAAATAAGTAGGTAATACGACTTTGTGATTTCTTAGAATGTTTTGGTCTAAGCATAAAAAATATTGTAAGTTACACTTGGTATAGCCATATTTAAGCATTAAAATGTACATATCATAAACATTTTTTATTTTTAAATTTGGACGATTTAAAAAAAAAATCGCAAGTGATGCCGCAATATTAAGTATGTCAAAAATTCACAAATAAATAGTACTATAACAGTGTGCAAGGATATAACGGCCATCCTAGCGATTCCAGAGATATCCTCATTTTTCATGTCAGCTCCATACATTTTTTTCTTATAAAAATTATAACTCTTCCATTTGTGATAACTCTTCCATTTGTGCACACAATTACTTCATATGACATTTTATAGAACAGTAATGATCGGCAGAAGTCATTTCCAGCAAAAAAAATAACATTTAAGACATCGAGATCCTATGTCTTCTACAGCCGATTTTCGACCCACCGTGCGACGTAGCGGCTGTAGGTTGCGGTGCCGCTTCGGCGACATCGCAACTGAGGCGGGCCGCGATGTGGAATGGGCGACATCGCGGCTGAGGGTGGGGGGAGGCCGCGGCGGGAGAGGAGTGCCGGTATTGCGGTGAGCCGTTCTCCCTACTTTCCGCGGCCTTGACGGTGTCGCTACCGTTGGATGGCGGACGCGGTGGGGCCGCAGAGGAAGTCGTAGTGTCGGTATTGCATTGGCCGCTCTCTCCCTATCCTCTGCGGCCGAAAAGTGGTAGGCGGTGGGGCCACTGACCTGACCCGTCGCGGGGGGACCAGGTGCGCCATGACGCGGGGTCGTCTGGCGCGGGGTCCCAGGTAGAGGCCAGCAGGCAACGGGTGCGGGGGCACCCTTGCCTGTATTGCACAGGCCTCCACCAGTGTCGGACGGGAATGGCCAGGTATTCCCGGCCATTCACGTCTGGCAGGGAGTCCCACATACCCCGTCTCGTCCCCCGACGAGCGGGCATGCGTAATGCATTTCTCAGCGTCCAAAAAAAAAAGTTGCTCCCAGGCGCGGACGGTGAGGTTAGGGTAGTCGACGTGATTACCAAAGGCGGCCACGTCCTGCGAAGGCCTACCAAACGCATCGTCGTGCTGCCAATTGAGTCGACTGGCGGCGACGGCGGGAGATGTGTGCACGACGCATTTACCAATTAAAAACTAATTCTTATCTGTGAGCCATTTATTACTGTACTTGAAACTGATTGTTGAAAATTGTTTTGAGCATAAAATTGTATTGTGTTAAATTTTTTGTTAGTTTTAAGTATTGTGTGTGTCTAATAATAGTTGCGCAAAAGCGATGGAACAATGGGCAGCCTGGACGCGAGTTTGCCCCAGACAATGGGAGGCTCTAAACAAGTGTGGGTATCGGTCCGCTGGCTAGCATTCTGCGCAGCTATTATAAGTTCGAAAGTGAACACAAAGTTCAGATTTTTCCTGCCTTCACAAAGTTCAGTCATTATTGTATATTGAACAAGCCAGTTCTTGTCGTGTTTTGTATACCTATAATAATTATCATAATAACATATTATAAACCTCAAAACGAATAATAAAAGCCGTAGTAATAGCCAATTGTTTGAATCTCGAATCCCCCCGTTGCCGCTAACCTTCCGGGCTGAACCTGAACCAGCTCCCGACAAGAGTGAGCTCCTGACTGTCGAGAACAACGTCCAAATACCGGGTTCCGAAAGTGACCTCCCACCAGCAGGTTTACTCTCGACACTCAATCTCAATAGGATTTGGAATTTGGGATCGAGATCTTGTCATTTGGCACTCTTGAATGCAACACTAGCTCACGATTGGAATCGTAGTATGTGGATTTTTTTGGAACTAAATGAAATTGAGTATCCTGGATTGTATAACATTTTTGCACTCTTGACTAGATTTTGACACTGACGTATCGAGTTAGGAATTGAGTTTGGGAGATGAACAGTTTTATCTACGCCCATGCTATAAATCCTCTATAAAAGTTTCTGAAACAGGTTATTGCCAACATTAAAACACCCAGTGTCATAGTAACCATAATAGCATCCAAACGGGAGTTATAATGTTGTACTGAATTTCATAATACAACTCCTTTGCTTTTACGAGGATGATGATCCCTTCTTCACTCATCTGTTTGATGAGTAAGGAATGGATCATCGTCCTCCCTTCCATTCTCACTACTCAATTCGTGGTATTTAAATGAATTTCAAAAAAAAGAACCTAGTCACGCACGCGCGTTTTACTATACTATACCATGGCGTCGTATCCCGCCATTTTTGTTCGATATTAGTATTGCAAAAACTGTTTCAGAACCTTTTATAGAGGATTCATGTCATGGGTGTAGATAAAGTCTTGTATGCAACTGTAATAATTAGGTATTAAAACACGAATGTGGGTTTATCACACGAGGCGAAGCCGAGTGTGATAATAGTATCACATGAGTGTTTTTACTTTTGCTTTGTTGTTTTTACATTTATGGTAAATGGTAGTCGCTATATTATCTTGGCTTAGGAATACTTAGGATTTAACAATAACAAATATTTGCACTTATTTAAAATTTTACGAAAAGTTCAAAATCCCCTCGGTTATAGGTGCCATTGATGGTACTCATGTAGCAATTATACGGCCAGCACAAAATGAGCGATTTTATAACAGAAAAGGTTTCAACTCTAGGAATGTTTTGATTGTGAGTTATTTTTTATAGACAGAATTGTCTAACATATAATCACATCTTAATAATGTAACCAAATTAATTAAACATAAAATTATTCTATATTTAGCCAACAGTAAACTAATTTGTTTACTATTCTTTGTAGATTTGTGATGCAGACTTGAATATTTTAAGTGTGGATTCATCATTCGGGGGTGCCACACATGACAGTTTTCTTTTCAACCAGCACCCTGTCAAAGCTCATTTAATAAGTTTGATAAGTACACAGGAACAAGTTTACTTGGTAAGTCTGTTAAAATCATCAATATTTATTTGTTACATACATTTATGTTGCAATATAATAAGTAATAAATATTATATTTTATAGGTGACTCGGGCTATCCTCAAAGGGAGCACCTAATGTCACCTATAGTGGATGCTCCTGTAGGGTCACTTGAAGAGCATTACACGCAATAACATTGTGTGGCACGCAATACAGTAGAGCGTACTATAGAGGTCCTCAAGAATATGTGGCGGTGTCTTCTGGGCCACAGAGTTCTGCATTATCATCCTGATAAAGCTGCCAAAATTATAAACGCCTGTTGTGTGTTGCACAACATTTGCAACCAGGCACGTCTGATTCAGGGTAATAGTCAAGACACCACACCGGCCACTGCAGAAGAGCCTAATAGCAACTCTCAGGGAGCCAACCAACAGGAGGTTTCAGCTGCAGAGTTGACTAGGGGTAATGAAGCTCGTTCACGTTTGGATGCAATTGCATGAGCTCTGGGCTGCAAGGCATCTTTTTTAATGTATTGTATAATTAAACTCATATTAATTTTATGTTTGTGTTTATTTTTTAATATAACAAAATGAAATTTAAGTATAAAGTTAGTACTGTTAGAACAACATAATATTTATCCTCATCTAAGCCTCTGGCAACAAACATTAAGAGTAAGAGTATTTCTCTTTGAAAATAGTTATAACAATCAATAAATACATTCTAATTCTATGTCTAGGCCTTAGCTAACAATATTTAGTTTAATATCACACCTATTTCTCTTTGAAAATATTTAACCCAAAAAATATCTTTTAATTCTAAGTGTTGACCTCAGCTACCATTTAGTTAAAAATCACATTAAATACTCGAAAATGGATTTCTTGCTAAATTACTTTAACGATATGATGAAAAATTTAATTTATCCAGAAAGGGAATTATGTATTGATGAAGCAATGGTTGGATTTAGAGGTCGAGTGATTTTCCGACAGTATAATATATAAAAAATAAAAGGCACAAGTATGGGATTAAATTATATGTTTTGGCCGATCCTAGAGGACTAGTCCATAGAATACCTATGTACAAAGGTTCCAATGATATTGAAGTTGGTGGTAAAGGCCATGTCGACAAAGTGGTGATGAAACTTTTAAAGGATTATTTAAATAGCGGCCATTCTATTTACATGGGCAATTTTTATAATAGTGTCCAGTTAGCAGAAACACTGCTAACAAAAACAAAAAAAAACATACTGTACAGAAACTTTGCTTGCCAATAGAAAAAAGAATCCAGAAGCTGTTGTCATCAAAAAACTTTTAAAAGGTGGAATTATTTCTAGGTACAATGGAAATGGTGTTTGTGTCAGTAAATGGAAAGACGAGAGAGATGTGCTCACTATTGTTAAATAAAATATAGTAACATACATAATCAATGTTATAAACACAGGTTATAATTACTTATCTGTGCAATAAAAGTCAGTTGATTCCAAACCACCTTTGTTTTAATAGGTTATGGGCCCAGTCCCGCTAAATAATATTAAAAGTACAAAAGTTCAGTGTATTCGTTAATAAAATGTCTACCAATTACTTGGCGAGTGTCCCGAAATTGAAAGGTCGCGAGAATTATGACGACTGGTGTTTCGCTGCTGAAAATGTGCTTGTGTTGGAGGGAATGGCGGACGCCATCAAGGCACCTTTATCGTCATCAGCTACCTTGGCTCAGAAAGCAGATGATTTGAAGACGAAAGCAAAGCTAATATTGACAATTGACGCTTCTCTCTACGTGCATATCAAACAAGCGACAACCACATACGACTTGTGGAAGACGTTGAAAAATATGTTCGACGATTCAGGATTTTCACGTAAAATCAGTTTGCTGAGAAATCTTATTAGTACACGCCTAGAAAATTGTGAGTCTATGACCAGCTATGTCAGCCAGATCATCGAAATTGCTCAGAAATTAATCGGCACCGGCTTCGAGATAAATGACCAGTGGATAAGCGTAAGCGACCCAGCTTATGTTAGCTGGATTACCGGACAAATTTGGCCCAATGATTATGGCAATTGAGCATTCGGGCATAAACATCAGTGCGGACGCAATTAAAACAAAGTTATTGGACATGAGTGCAGACTTTGAGGTTAAGTCGGAGGGTGCATTTGCCGCAAGAAATTTCCACAGACGTAATGTTGGTAGCTCTGCAACAGAAAAAACTCAAGCTCAACGACATAGCAGTGACGGAACGGACGGAACGCGCCCTTCTGTCAAAGCTAGTGGAAATGGAAACAACATGGCGCGGAAGAAAATAATTCGTTGTTACAAATGCAAACAGATAGGACATTTTAAAAATCAGTGTCCGGGTGCAGAGAAAACGAAAACAAATGCATTTAGTGCAGTTTTTCTTACAAAGGAATTCAGTCAATCAGATTGGCACTTAGATTCCGGCGCAAGCACACATATAGTTTCGAACGCGAACTTGTTGACAAACTGATATGTATGGAGATCGGAGAGAGAAAGAAACAACCGTCTAGTTTGCACACTAGTTTATTACTGGCTCATGGCCGGCGCGGGCGCTGGGGCGCGGGGCGTGCTTCGCGCGCTAGGTTCATATGTATCAATCCTCCACACTTGGATTTTGAAACCTGGTGACAATTTATAATACTCTTAAATACCAATATTTATAATACCAAAAATTATCAGGAGACACATCAAAACAGTTAAAAGTATTTCTTATAGTCAACCACCTTCCTATTGCGCTTTTGGCACGAGAGTGTAGGTGATGGTGCGCGCGGTTCGGCAACATAGCCCTCCCCTGTACTTCGAGACTGATTGTCCTCGGACACAAGTACGTCGGGCTGCGCTGCCGGTGACGGCGGCGATGCTGAATTATCGGCAATCTCTCCCTCACTCACGACCAACTCACAATCACCCCATTCCTCCCCATCACCATCATCTGCGACACATCCCGCATTTGGTGCTACAGGTGCGACATTTGATTCAGTCGCCACTGGTGAACTCATAGCCAATTGCTCGCTAGATACTGTTGGCAATGCTGTATTTTCACTTGAACTAGTAGTACTAGAAATGTTAGGTGATTGTCGCTGATGTGGCACTTTAATACCTCTTATATCTGTGATCTGATTACTACCTGTATACTTCAGTAACTGATCTACATGCCTTATACAGTGATGGTCTATGTTTAAGCAAGTACTTACAACCTAATGAATGAAACGTTAGTATCTATAGTTAGCTATCGATATGTAGATAATCACACATACAGTCCACTTAAATGATTTGTCAAGTTAGTTGAAATAAAATATTCACGACGAACACACGTCTATTTTTTTGTGTGGCTGACTCTGGCTTGGCCACCATCAGGGATTTTAATTTTGATAACACAAATATTTAGTCGCTAATTAGTCGAAATTAGTCGCCAAATATCAGATTTAGTCGGTCACTGGTTCAAAAGTTAGAAGGGTTTATAGGTGGCCGATCTGGAGAGAGTCTCCCCAGCTTGGCCACATTTATATCTCAAAAACTAGGATACCTAACGAAGATCTGTTTTCTCCCAGATTTAGTCGCTAATTAGTCGAAATTAGTCGCCAAAAATCAGAATTAGTCGATCACTGGTTCAAAAGTTAGAAGGATTTATAGGTGGCCGATCTGGAGAGACTCTCCCCGGCTTGGCCACATTTATATCTCAAAAACTGGGGCACCTAACGAAGATCTGTTTTCTCCCAGATTTAGTCGCTAATTGGTCGAAATTAGTCGCCGAGTCACAGATTTAGTCGGTGTGTAATTAAAAAGATATTAAAGTAATAAATTTCTCCATACATTGGTACAAGCAAGTACAAAACACTTTAAGTAGTTTCTAGACAATACCTATTATGTCTTAAGACGCTACCCCGACCAAACGACCTTGAGTATTCGGTCCTTCTCTGTCCCGTTGATAAGTCTCGCTCTGTCCCGCTCACTCCGCCCGCGCATTTATCACAAAATCCACAATAAAATTGGAATTCTTTTAATAAAAAAAGATAAGCGATCTTTTCAAATAAAATAAAATGTGGAATATTTAGATTTTTAAATTATCTATCCATTGGTGTAATTCTTAAATTAACAGAACGTCAACTTTAGCAAAAGAAGCATGCTATCAATAATTTTAGAACATTTTTTACAAGGAGATTTTAAATGTATTTATAACACATAAAAATAAATTAAAATGTGCAATGTGATGACAAGATATCGAACATTAATAATGTGCTTTTAGATATAGTTAATTACGCTTCATTACTGAGTTAATAGCCTCTGAATAACGACAAAAAACGCGGTTTTGCCGGGGGGATCGCCTTAAGGTGGAATGTTTGTTTCTAAATAAACCTAAATATACAGTTATTCTTTGTTATTATATACCTACCAAAAAGGAAAGCAAGCATTACCTAGAAACAGATCTACAATAAATATTATAATGTAATTATTTATAATATAGAACAAAATTTGGAAGTCGCTGGCAGCAAGATCGCTGCGCTCCTGTGCGCTCCGTTTCATTTATGTATGGTAAGTAAGAAAGAGATAGATGCGCGTGTACAGATGAACTACATAGAGCGAGTTGCCCGTGACGTAAATTAAAGTCAGCCAGTTTATAGTGGAACTTGTTAAGAATAGTTATGAACTCAAATAATACCGGTTTATTTACCAACACTGCTTTATCTACACTCATGTAGATAAAGCAGTGTATGAAACTGCACATAACTAATTATATCTGTGTAAAGAATACATAAGGAGAAGTCTTTGGGTAAGTTTGAAATTATATATATTATTATTATGCTTAGTTTGGTAAACTGTAAATGCAAAAAATATAGTAGGTAAGCAAAATTATCTAGTAATTTAACATTCAGTTATTATGTAATTTGAAAAAATACCAGTGGATGAGATATTTGTATTAAAAAAAGCTATTTACCTAGATTAATCTCACATTCGTACATAGCCATGTTTACGTAGGGCTGCGGCTGATCTACGTAGGTAAACATGGCTAAGTATGAATAAATTCTATGACTATTTAAGTACAAAACTTAAAATTCCACGTAAATTAACTAGTAGCATTTCTTTATCTTTGTTTTTTTAGTACATAAGATACTTTTTATTGCGGGAATATGTTCACTAGGGATAATTTTCGACATTCACACGGGCGGAGCCGCTGGCAGAAGCTAGTATATTATAAGTTCAAACTGTCTGTGGTATATCAGGGACGATTCACACCGGAACAGCAGCGACCGGCAGCAGCAGGCAGCGAGGCCAGCGGAGCCTGCCGCGGCAGGCTCGCGTCACCGCGGCGGCCGCGCTTTTCCTCCTGACACCACGCGTCTATTCTCCTCTTGACCAGTTTAGCTTCTAAATAGTGATGTTAATGTACTCAGTTAGTCCCTTATTTACTTTCAGAAACCATCTAAAATGTCAAGACGCGGTCGCGGGTTTAAAGTTAACTTAGATAGCCAGAAAACCGTATATCTTGAACATAAAGATGTACTTTACCCAATACAGCCAAAAAGAAATGATGCAATTTATGATCTCCTGTTTAATAAATTTGACAAACAAATGTCTAAGGCCAGATTTCCGTTTTGCTTGTTGCTGACTCAACAATATACCTGACCACTGCGATGTCCTACTTACCATCGATTTGTTGCTGGCTAATCAAATTAGCTGATCGCTTCAAAAAATGCCTTTAAAGTGATTTATGCAATATTTGTTTCAACCTATTATAATTATTAATACTGCAGACGCAATCATAATCGTGTAACTAAGTGCTAACAACTTTTTCCATAAATAATATAGAAATTAATTACATGTTTAAGAACTTAATTATTAGTATTTAAGTATATATTAACATAATTAACTAACTATTGCACTATTCATAAAACTTATGTCAAATATTTGTTAAGAAATCAGTTGTCCTAATAGTAATTGTAAGAACTAATGTCGCCTGTGATACAGGTTTAACCTAGTACAGGCATCATACTTTGTAATACCTACATTATTTCTAAGATTTATACTGTATATTTCCAATTTTTATTTTTGAATAAATTTTATTAAATTATTATTATTATTAAGGATGCAATATTTCTTAGCATAAAGAAAAACCACGCACTTTTTTTTGGTTCAAATGTTGAACAAGAGGAAGAAAGAGAAAAACAATCGATTTCGTGTAGTGAACTCGTGTTGGAGACAGAATTTTCAACCAGAACGTCATCTGCCGGAGATAATTATGTATTAAATGAAGATTTGGAAAACCAAACAGATAGTGAAATTACATTTTCTATAATTATAGATGCTTATCAGTGGCGAGAAATAGAGCCTACAAAATATTACTATTACCGCAATGATCCCAAAACACCCAATTCACGCTACAAGTCCGCAAGAAGATTTCAAAAACAAAAGTGGACTACCATTCTTCGACAAGAAATTTGGAAACAGAGCAAGAACGAATGTATATGGATATTTAAAAAAAACAGAGTTCAACCAAATGGTCACATTCTTTGCCAAGGCTATTGCAAACTATGCAAAGCAAACCTCAATATTTATTACTCTGAAAACTGCTGCACATCATCCGAAAATTTTTATGAAATGAAATGTTCGATAACAAATGTCAACAAAAATTATAAACACGATAAATCTGTAAAAGTTAGGGTAACAAAGTACCATAAGCAACAGTTAGAAGAAACTTTAGCAAAAAACCATCCAATAATTACTAGAAATTTGCTAGCTAATCAACACATGGAAATAGGTGATGTAGAACCACCTATTATACCAAATATAGGAGCTCTACAAAAAATTAGAAGTAGGATGAAACAAGCTCCCTTTCTTCACTCTTCACCTGTGTTATCAGTTTGGTCTATGGCATTTACACCACCATACAATGAAACTATTCGACAAATTTCCATATTTCCTTTTTTTATTCTGTACTGGTCAAGGGAACAAAATTATTTTTATAATTTATTTTCTAGATCAGAAAGATATATTAGAGTGTCAATAGATGCGACTGGTTCTGTTGTCAAAGGAACTGTATTACCAGAAGTCAATATCTTTACAAAAAACGCAAACAAACAGAAAAAACACGTGTTTTATACGTAATGATGTGCTATCGTGAAGATGGTAGCAGTATTCCGTTGTGCCATATGTTATCTGAAGTTAATACGCAAGAAAATATTAGTATGTTTTTAAAGCAGTGGTTGAGTGGTAAATCCGCACCAAATGAATGTGTCTCTGATGATTCTGCTGCAATATTAGGTGCTGTTGTAACAAACTTTACAGGGTTTATTTCTACAAATAGCTATTTACAAAATTGCTTTAACATATTAGAAGGCGATAATCACAACAATATTAGGATACCTTGTTACATTCGTCTCGATAAATCTCATTTCGTTAAAAATCTGTATAGACAATCATGCTTCGAACATGTAGATAATCGTGTAAAGAACTTTTATGTTAGATGTGTCTTACTACTTAGACAAACTGCAAGTTATAGCCAATAAAAAAATATTTTGGATGATATTATAACACTCGCCTTTAACAGATATGGTGGGTTAACAGACCAAAACAAGGTATCCAGGTGTAGTAATGCATTATTGAAATTACAATCAATAATTACAAATTTAGAAACAATACCTAGTGACATGTCTAAAGAGGATATAACAACTGAATGTATAGAAGAATATGATGATATAGATGGAAACCCTTTGATAAGGTTTTGTAAAAACGTACAGACACGAGAAACAATATATAATGAAAACATAACACCGAATTTTGATAACGAAAACCTTTACTATTTCCCTACTTTTCTAACATATTTATATAGAATTTTAAAAAAAATACCTTTATGGGGTGAAGTTATGTCTGAATATTTTTACTTATCCAAACCTAATCCATCAAGTACAAATGTAGAAAGTTATTTCAAAGACATAAAAACTCTTTTAATGGATTCTAATAGGGAAAGATTAAGAATTGATGATTTTTTAATCAGGCATATAACACAAGTAAAAGGTTGCCTGAAATTAGCCATTAGTGATTTAGGACAACATAGAGACAACACACCTGTCAAAAAAAACATTATAACTTTAGAAACAGATGATCGCAAAAGCTTCGAACAAGAGTCTGTATTTTTGGAAGTTCCATCCACCATGGAAAATTGGAGAGGACAGATGAAACCTAAATCAAAAAAACCTAAATCAATCCATATTTTAAAAAATGGCTCTGTAACTAATTCGTATGTACAAAATGTTGACACCTTTAATACTTGTGCTTTTGATAGTATATTTCAAAGTTTGGCTATAGCTTATGTTGATCGACCCCATGTTAAAAAACATATATTAGAGAATAAGGATGTTGCAATTTGTCAAATTATTCAACAAATAGTTGAGAACAGTGGGGATAAAACCGAGTTATATAGAAACAGAACTAAATTATTATTAAAGCACTTTCGGACAGAGGATGACACGTTTCACCAACTTGTTAACTGCGAATGCAATACGTCCAAAATTATTGATCACATTCTCTATCCACTATTTTATAGCACAATGCGCCAAAAAAAATGCACTAGCGAGCGGTGCTCTAGTCATAGTAATTTATTAAGAAAGTGTCAGTATTTACCGATTAATATCGATGTAATAAAAAAAGATGGCATTTCAGCATTATCCAAATCGATTAAATTAACAATCGAGAAAGACAAAGGGATGTGCTCTGATTGCGGCAAGCAAGTGAGATTTCATTACTACTTATCATCTATTTTATTTATTGAAACGACTGGTATTTCTCAAATTAATCTGACTAACATACCAGTGACTATTACAGTCAAAAAACAAAAGTTTTCTGCTTTAGCGGTGATTGAGTACATACCTGGTGCTATAGGTCATTACAGAAGTTGGTGCTACCGAAAGTCTACAAAAACTTGGGAATGCTTTGACGATTTGCAAGATTTAATTTCTTTACCTTCCACAGAAATAATACCGCATAACTTAATTTACACGTTGTAGGTAAACTCATAAAAATAAATAATAGATACTGTGATTAAAATTTCTACTGTGATTAAAATGTATAGGTACTGTGATTAAAATTACTATTGTGATTAAAATTTATACTGTAATTATATTTTTTACTGTGATTATAATTTCTACTGTGATTAAAATGTATACTGTGATTAAAATTTATACTGTAATTATATTTTTTACTGTGATTATAATTTCTACTGTGATTAAAATTTATACTGTGATTAAAATTACTATTGTAATAAAAAATTATGTAAGGATTGTAAGGATTTAAGTAATAATACTGCTATTAAATATTGTTAAGGTTATTATTATGGTTAGTGCAAAGATTTGATATTGTTTTTTGTTTTTATTGTTGTGTTTATATTATTATCCGCGACAGCGGACGCTGGGGACGAGCCTTCGTTATTTTTAACATTTTACTGTAAGTTCAAAAAATGTTAAGTAATAAATAATTTTATATTTCGACAACGTTCGTTTTATTATACTAACCTTAATTAGAGCCAAATGGTGTCATATTAGGTATTAGATACCTAATATATATATATAGATAGGTATATACATCTTTGATTTAAGAGCGCTGGGTCCCCGTGCTAGCATAGTATTAGGTAGATACATCATATATTCTTATTTGGCAACAGAAGTTTTATTATTCTAACGTAATTTAGGCCTTAACATTATAATTTGGTAAAACAGTTGTATGCGACTGTACATCTTGACACCAAATAGGCCAAGAGCCAGGTGTAATGTTTTCAAAGAAAATTAACCTACTCTAACATAGCAATTTATAACATAAACAAAATTATTTAATTGAGAATTTATATCTCTCTGACATTTCTAATGACTTTAGACCGATAAAACGAGAAGTATATTACACATATTAACAGAAATATTTTTATCTTGGCAATTTTTCGTTATCTTTTCGATCTAGCTCTTGGACTATACCTTAAAAGTTGAACTCATTTTATCTTCTAAACTAAGACCCGACTAAATCTGTGAATCGGCGACTAATTTCGACTAATTAGCGACTAAATCTGGGAGAAAACAGATCTTCGTTAGGTATCCTAGTTTTTGAGATATAAATGTGGTCAAGCCGGGGAGAGTCTCTCCAGATCGGCCACCTATAAATCCTTCTAACTTTTGAAACAGTGATCGACTAATTCTGATTTTTGGTGACTAATTTCGACTAATTAGCGACTAAATCTGGGAGAAAACAGATCTTCGTTAGGTATCCTAGTTTTTGAGATATAAATGTGGCCAAGCTGGGGAGACTCTCTCCAGATCGGCCACCTATAAACCCTTCTAACTTTTGAACCAGTGACCGACTAAATCTGATATTTGGCGACTAATTTCGACTAATTAGCGACTAAATATTTGTGTTATTCAAATTAAAATCCCTGATGGTGGCCAAGCCAGAGTCAGCCACACTATTTTTTTCTAAAAGTCCTCTTAACCAAAATACAACCTTATTGCTTTAAACATATGGTCCTAAATCGAACCGGATTCAAGTCATCGACCGACCCACGGGCGAGCGAGCGCCGTGAGTGAGAACAATAGCATTCCTGAGCGATAAGGTTTTTTCTGTGAAGTGGTTAAGAACTAATTAGTGAATACGAATAAATAGACTTTATTACGTGCTATGAACTTATAAAACGCATAATTACAGTGAACTTACTTGCATATTGTGATAATTGTGTTTCTTGTGGTGCGGAACAAAATATATTATAACAATGGAGAATCAGATTGTGTATCAGAATGAGCTTCTGGAAAACTTAAAGAAGACCGAAAAAAACTATAAAAAATCGCCGAAAGACAGAATAAAACGACCTTATTTGGAAACAAGGTTGGATTTATTAGAGGAACTGTGGAAGGAGTTCAAGGAGGGTCACAAGCGTATTATTATGAAAGTTTCTGATGACGAAAAAAAAGATCCCTACTTTAAGCAAGATATTTACGAGGTATTTGAAGAAACATACATAAACTACAAATCAACGTTAAGAGAAGCTCTTCAGCCTTTTATAGAAGAATCAAAATTTCAACCTGCGTTATCTCAATCCTCTTCAATTAACGCTGTGCAAGATTTCAAGAATCCAGGAATTAGGTTGCCCAATATTCAGATACCCACATTCACTGGAAAGTACGAGGAGTGGCAACCATACTACGACCTGTTCCGTACTCTGATTCACGACAATGAACATTTATCACGTGTACAGAAGCTGCATTACCTAAAAAGCAATTTATCTGGAGAACCTGAGGTACTGTTACGTAACTTTTCTATAACAGATGCAAATTATGATGAGGCCTGGAACCAATTAATAAAACGTTACAATAATACGAGGTTCAACAGCAACGCAATTATGAAGATGTTATTTCGATGTTTCATCGTGTTGTAGAAAGTGTGGACGGCGGCATCACACCCTTCTGCATTTCGAGAGAGGACAGCAGAACGAGAAACCGAAGGAAGATGAAACTTCAACTACAGGTATAGCGAACGACAAATCGACAGGTACGTCTATTTCTGTATCTAATGAGGAGCATATTGTAACCAACTTTTCTAGTGAACATATACAATCAAACAGTGTCCTATTAGCTACTGCTAATGTGTTAGTAGATAGTAGGAATGGTTGCAAATACGTTGTGAGAGCTTTGTTAGACCAAGGGTCACAAGCTTCGTTTGTTACAGAGAAAACAGTACAATTATTGAATCTTAATCGCAAATCAGTGAGTGGTTGGGTATCAGGTGTGGGAGAGAGGCAAACGAGAATCAAACACGGGGTTACACTTTGCGTCAAATCATGTCACAATCCCAATACGTCAGTGCGAGTAGAGGCATATGTATTGCGTTCACTAACAACAATGCTACCTACCACTAATCTAGGTATTCCTGAGTGGTCAGAGTTAAGAGGCTTGGAGCTGGCTGACCCAGGATTTGGAACACCAGGGAGGATAGACGTTCTCCTTGGAGCTGAGGTGTACAGCGACGTCTTGTTAGAAGGCGTTATCAAGCATCCTGTAAGTAACCTATTAGCACAAAACACAATTCTAGGTTGGGTTCTATCAGGAAGGATGTCACGAGAATGCATTTTAGCAGAGAAGAACTTCACTAGCCTGCATGTTCAGCTTAAAGAAGATGAGATGCTTAAGTTATTTTGGGAGTTAGAAAACGAGCCAAACACCATACAAAAGAGATTGTCAAAAGAAGAAGAAAGATGTGAAGAGTATTACGAGGCTACAACGATCAGAGACAAGGGAGGAAGATACGTGGTAAGATTGCCATTCAAAAACAATAACTCAGAAGGTCAAGCTTATGGATTAAGGGAAATAGCTGCTAAAAGGTTTGAGTTCCTAGAGAAGAAATTCGCAAAAAATGGTAAGTTTCATGAAGAATACAGTAAGGTAATGAAGGAATACATTAATCTGAATCACATGATTGAAGTGGAGTCTGCAGATATTAATAATTCCAAAGCGATATATTTACCTCACCATGGAGTAGTAAGAGAAGATAAAGATACGACGAAACTTCGGGTGGTTTTTGACGCTTCATGTAAGGGCATCAATCATGTTTCCTTGAACGACAATTTGCTTGTGGGTCCTAAGCTGCAACAGGACTTGCGCCACATACTGATGAGATGGAGGACACACAGAATTTGTATTACGGCAGATATTATAAAAATGTATAGAATGGTGCGTGTAGCAGAGGACGACACAGACTATCAAAGGTTATTATGGAGACCAACAACAACTGAGCAAATTAAACATTACAAACTAGTGAGATTGACCTTTGGTACCGCATGTGCACCATACCTTGCTGTAAAATCATTACAGAGATTGGCGGATGATGAGAAATCAACACATCCAGCTGCTGCTAAACTAACAAAAACAGATTACTATATGGACGATCTATTGTCAGGATGTGATACAGAAAATGAAGCTGTTAGTTTGTATAATGACATGAACAAACTAATGAACTTAGGCGGCTTCGAGTTACAAAAATGGAGTAGTAATAATGAGAACGTGTTAAAATATATGGGTATGAATAAAAGAAATGATCATGAACTGCCCCTTAAGGTCAATAGTTTCGTTAAAGTACTAGGAGTTAATTGGAATCGAGGCGCTGACAGTTTTGTATATTCCCTCAACTTACCAGAAACAAAAGAACCGATGACCAAACGACGTGTTCTTTCTGATGTTGCTAAATTGTATGATCCACTAGGGTGGATAGCTCCTGTTGTTGTCATAGCAAAAATGATGATACAAAAATTATGGAAAATAGGACTAGGATGGGACGACACTATAAGTGGAGAGCTACTAGCAGAATGGTTACACTTCAGAGAAAATTTAGCTCACATTAAAAATGTTTCTGTACCAAGGTGGTTACAATGTTCCCACACATCTACAATAGAGTTGCACGTCTTCGCAGACGCTTCGCAAGCAGCATATGGAGCAGCAGTGTATATTCGAGTAATAGAGGGAGACAGAGTCTATGTTAATTTAATATCAGCGAAAACAAAGGTTGCTCCTATTGAGAAACAATTATCTATTCCGAGGTTGGAACTCTGTGGTGCTACACTAGCAGCCAAACTGATTTTTGAGACAGCGCAAGTAATAAACATAGCTAAAGAAAGTTTATACGCATGGATAGATTCGACCATAGTTCTAGCTTGGTTAAAGGGTGGAGCGAGTCGATGGAACACATTCGTCAGCAATCGAGTCTCTGAGATATTGAACATTCTAGATTATGAGCAATGGGGTCATGTGACTACAGACACAAACCCGGCTGATTGCGCCTCAAGAGGTTTACATGCCTCGCAGTTGATAAATAACTTGCTGTGGTGGAATGGTCCAGCTTGGTTGTCTGCACTAGACCTAAACATGAATTTAGTTGATGTCGAGGATACACAAGAAGAGGAGAAAGCCAGAGTTTTCACTACTTTATTAAATACTGAAGAGGAATTAATTTGGACTAAGTTTTCTAATTTACAGAAAATGTTGAGAGTAATTTCATACTGTAGGAGATGGTTAAAGTTGAATAAACACAAAGTTAAATATAATACTAAATTTATTACAACACAAGAAATAAATGAAACTCTTAATAATTGCATTAAACAAATTCAAGGTATAGAATTTAATCAAGAAATAAAGCAGTTAAAATCTCAGGGCGGTGTTCTCAAAAGGAGCAAACTACGCAATCTTTGTCCCATTATAGATGATAATGGTATTTTAAGAGTTGGCGGACGTATTCAACAGTCGCAAGCTGCGTATGACACAAGGCATCCTATAATTTTACCTGCTAAGAGCCATCTTAGTAGACTAATAATTAAAGATGCCCATCAGAAAACAATGCATGGTGGACCACAAGTAATGCTAAATTACTTGAGGTCGAAGTACTGGATACTACGAGCTAAGGATCAAGCAAAAGGATATTACCGAGAATGTACAACTTGTATTCGATATGCAAAAAATAATTCGGTACAGTTGATGGGCCAACTACCAGAGGTACGAGTAAAACCCAGTAGACCTTTCAGGACAGCTGGTGTAGATTATGCAGGACCCATCAATATCAGATTTTCACCAGGCAGAGGAGCCAAATCTTATAAGGGCTATATTTGTCTCTTCATTTGCATGGCAACACGTGCTGTACACCTGGAAGCTGTCACAGACCTGACTTCTAAGGGATTCATCGCTGCTTTCAGGCGCTTTACAGCCAGACGAGGACATTGTCAGGAACTTTTCAGTGACAATGGCACAAATTTTGTGGGAGCAGACAAGCAGCTAAGAGATATGTTTGCTAAGGCCAAGTCTTCTATTCCTAGTGAGATAGCAGAGTTGTTGACTTTAGAACGTACTACATGGCATTTTATCCCTCCACATGCGCCTAATTTTGGGGGTTTGTGGGAGGCTGGGGTACGTAGTACAAAAACACATCTCACAAAAGTAATTGGAAATAGTACACTTACCTACGAGGAACTTACCACTGTGTTAGCACAGATTGAATCTTGTTTAAACTCGCGACCTATTTCGGTTTTAAGTGATGACCCCAATGACCCTCTTCCCCTGACACCAGGTCACTTTCTGGTTGGCGAACCTTTATTAAACCTATCAGATGAGAATTATACATCTTGTAAACATATCACTAATCTTGAACGATGGAGGTTAGTCCAGAAAATAGTCAACGATTTCTGGAAAAGATGGTACAAAGAATATCTTGTTAATCTTAATAAAATATATAAATGGAACACAAAACAACTTGAGCCAGAAATCGATGACATAGTTATCCTAAAGGATGATAATATTCCACCTAGTAAGTGGATATTAGGAAGAGTAATTCAAAAACATGTTGGTCCCGATAATCTTACTCGAGTTGTATCAATTAGATGTAAGAACAGTGTTTTAAAACGTCTTGTGAATAAAATATGTATCTTAACTAAATAAACTTAGGATTAGTGCTAACTACTCTTTATAAAACTAAATAACATAGTGTGTACCTAATTATTAAAACTAACTACTTATAACTCAGAAAGATAAAAACTTGTAACTTACCGTGAAACTTGTGTCCATTACCTATTTATGATGATGTTTTAAAATAATGTTTGCAAAATGTTATGTGAATTTGGTACTTACCTTTTACTAATAAATTCTTGATTGACTAGTTTAAAAAAAAAACATTAAATAAGTGACTTGCCAAGACAGCTGTGTTAAGTATGATTCCGGCCCTCTCATAAATGTAGGCATTAAATTGTGAACCTTACCTTTGTAGTGATATTATCATGTTATAGTGTTGTTAAATTTATGTTATCGCCTCAAGATGTCATAATTAAGTGTTACTTTAAAATTGTAGTTGTATACCTATTATTTTGTAAATTCATATTAAAGAACTGCGTTCTTTGGGGGGCGGAATGTTTAAGCAAGTACTTACAACCTAATGAATGAAACGTTAGTATCTATAGTTAGCTATCGATATGTAGATAATCACACATACAGTCCACTTAAATGATTTGTCAAGTTAGTTGAAATAAAATATTCACGACGAACACACGTCTATTTTTTTCTAAAAGTCCTCTTAACCAAAATACAACCTTATTGCTTTAAACAGTCTAAGTCTTTAATATAAATTTTGTACATTTTATTACCTATTCTATGTTTTATTATGCCTAACTGCCAAGTTTCTTTCCGTGCGCTGTACCATCGGGTCCAAACCACATCGCCAATCATAAATTGTCTTTTCCCGGGTTCCGCGAAAGTATCAACGTGCGTGGCTTCGCTTGATGGTACTACTAAATCGAGACGAGATCGTAGATTTCTACCCAACATTAACTTTGCTGGCGTTTCCCCAGTGGTACAATGCACGGTATTTCTATAATTAAACAAATAGCCTAACAACAATTCATTGATTTGATAAAGCGGTAAATTATCTTTTAAAATACATTTTAGCATTTTTTTGCAGGTTCTTACCGAATTTTCGGCTTGACCATTACTGGGCGGATGATAAATGGGCGTGGTCATGTATTTGATACCATTAGCAGAGCAAAACTTCTTAAACTCATCCGAATTTATCTTGACGTCATTATCAGAAACCAACAAATTCGGTATACCAAAAGTTGAAAAAATTCCCTTGAGTTTAGTTATCAAGGCTTTAGTTGTAGTACCATTATGCATGTGCAGACATTCTACCCATTTACTGAAAGAATCTACAACCACAAGATATATCCTTTGCCCTACCGTCATGTAATCAATGCACGGTATTTCTATAATTAAACAAATAGCCTAACAACAATTCATTGATTTGATAAAGCGGTAAATTATCTTTTAAAATACATTTTAGCATTTTTTTGCAGGTTCTTACCGAATTTTCGGCTTGACCATTACTGGGCGGATGATAAATGGGCGTGGTCATGTATTTGATACCATTAGCAGAGCAAAACTTCTTAAACTCATCCGAATTTATCTTGACGTCATTATCAGAAACCAACAAATTCGGTATACCAAAAGTTGAAAAAATTCCCTTGAGTTTAGTTATCAAGGCTTTAGTTATAGTACCATTATGCATGTGCAGACATTCTACCCATTTACTGAAAGAATCTACAACCACAAGATATATCCTTTGCCCTACCGTCATGTAATCTATGTGCACGCGCTGCCAGGCGGCGGCAGCGGCGGGCCAGGGAGCGGGGGGGTCGCGCGGGGGCGCGGGACGCACGCTCGCACACGTGCTACAGGACCCTATCCAACGCTCGATATCGCCGTCGATGCCTGGCCACCACATCCTACTTCGTGCGTTACTTTTCGTTTTAATTATACCAACTAACATTAACTCTTTAGTAAGTATCGATAATGATGTACTAGAATTACTTAGGAAATATCCAGATCGTTAGCAAGGCCGTAAACTAAACGTGTATATTTGTACAGACCTTTATGAGTATTTATTGCCGTAAGGTCCTGTGATGACTCATCGAGTATAAATTGATTGTATGCATTTTTTAGATCAATTTTACTGTACAGCTCGCCCCCTCCAATCTTAGCAAAAACCTCTTCAATCCTGGGTAATGGGTATTTCTCAATTACAAGGTCTTTATTTAGTGTTACCGAAAAATCTCCCGTGATTCTGACTTGACCGTTTTCCTTTAACACCGGCACTATCGGAGTGGCGTATTGCGCGTGATTTATCGACACCAAAATACCTAAACCTACTAACCGCTCTAATTCTTGTTCGACCTTATCTCTTAGGGCAAAGGGTACAGTTCGTGGCTTAAAAAACTTCGGAACAGAGTTTTATTTTAGTTGTAAGGTAACTTTAAATTTATTAAATGAACCCAACTCATCTCGCCATAGATCTGGATATTTCCTAAGTAATTCTAGTACATCATTATCGATACTTACTAAAGAGTTAATGTTAGTTGTTATTATTAAATTAAAAGCGGACATGAAATCCCTACCTAACAAAGGAGGACCTCCATTTTGAACTACAAAAACTTTAATATTTCTTTGTAAATAATTGTATTTTGCTTTAATAAGGAAATATCCCAGTGGAGAGATTTTATGTCCATTGTACAAGCACATTTTTACGTTGCAATTTTGTAGCGGGTACTGCGAGAACTTTTTGTTATACAAATTATCAGAAATAACAGTGCTGCCCGATCCTGAATCTAGTTCCATTTTAATGAATTGTTCACCTAAAACTAATTCGATTTCAATAGGCTTATCAGCCGCATACCTTATGTTAAAATTCTGGCATTCCTCACAACCCTTGTCCTGGAGCTGGCTACCACTGCTTCCTTCATTTGAGTCTACATGATAAACACGCGTGTTTTTTTAATTATCGCACACTTTTTTTAAATGGCCTTTTACACCGCACTTTTGACACGTATAACCCTTATAACGACACTTTTCACCACTATGATTTTTCATGCCGCAAACGCCGCAACGATCCGTACCGCGGCGGGTTGCTGCGTCAGCACCACCTGCGCCACGTCCACGGCTAGCTTGACCCTGGAACTTCGCGCGGTATACTGGTTCCTCCTTGATAGGAATGGCTTCCGAACTGCTGCCTAACAAGGCCTTTGCCTCCTTGGCACACGCGGCCTGTTCCGCCATTTCAATAGCCCGCGACAACGTGAGCGTCGACGGGTTCTGTTCGAACAATTTGTCGCGTTCTGGACCTGCACTCAGGCCGAGGACGAAACGATCTCTCAAATTCGTTTCTAGAGCGGTGCCGAAGTCGCAATAAGTTGCCAAACCCCTTAAACGCGCCGCCCATTCTCCAACGGTTTCGCTTGTTGTTCTGCAGGCACCAAAAAATTTCGCCTTGTCCACAAATGAGCACTTTTTCTGCTTGAAATGGCCGTCGAGTAATCCGACTAGGTCCTCATAGCTCAGCGTTTCCAACTCTTTTCGAAACGCTAAGTTAAGCACTAGACGATACGTTTCCTCCGTAAGATGGCACAGCAATATTCCACTCTTCACATCGTCTTTAACGCCGTTGATTTTTTAAAACTGCGTTAATTTTCCTTTATATATTTGCCATTCGCTAGTTTTATGGTCAAATGAAGAGATTTCCTAGAAACGCTGTCATTTTAACTATGCGTAGGTACTCGTTCGTACACCTCGTCGCCAATGATATGTATGGAGATCGGAGAGAGAAAGAAACAACCGTCTAGTTTGCACACTAGTTTATTACTGGCTCATGGCCGGCGCGGGCGCTGGGGCGCGGGGCGCGCTTCGCGCGCTAGGTTCATATGTATCACAAACGTTTGTTATCAACCTAACACTAAGGAGATAATAGTTGCGAACCAAACAGTTGTGAAAGTTTTATGCTCCGGAGACCTGCAGCTCACGACATATGTCGGCGATAAAGAGTTTACAATTGATGTAAACAATGTTTTGTGTGTACCAAACCTCACCACCAACTTACTATCAGTGAGTAGAATAATTGCGAGCGGCAACATAGTGATATTTAATCAGCATGGATGTTTAATTCATAACTCACAGAACGATTGTATAGGCGAGGCACAGTTAGTAAATGGCGTATACAGGTTAAACGTTGTGAATTCGGTACAACTCTTAGCAGCAGCAGTAAGAACTTCAAGCAGTACTTGGCATAGGCGGTTCGGCCATATCAATGCAAATGATTTAAATAAACTGAAAAATGGAGCTGTTGAAGGTGTTAGTTTTGATGATAAATGTGATATTGCTATAAGGCCAGCTGCATAGTTTGCTGTGAAGGCAAACAAACAAGACTACCGTTTCCTCAAAGCACCAGCAGAAGTCAGGAGATCCTAGAACTGGTTCACACGGATTTATGTGGGCCAATGGAGAATCTATCCCTCGGTAAAGCCAAATACTACTTATTATTTGTGGATGACTTCAGCAGAATGTGCACTGTATATTTTCTGAGATCTAAAAATGAAACATTTATGTACTTCAAACAATACAAAGAATTAGTTGAAAATCAGCAGTCAAAGAAAATAAAGATATTAAGATCAGACAATGGAGGAGAGTTTTGTTCAGTAGAAATGACAAATTATCTGAGGCAATGTGGCATACTTCATCAGAAAACAAACAGTTATACACCAGAGCAAAATGGACTATGTGAGAGAAACAATAGATCCATTGTTGAGAAGGCACGTTGTTTCCTTTATGATGCCCAGTTTGAAAAATTCCTTTCGGCAGAAGCTGTAAACACAGCTGTGTACATTAAGAACCGATCACCAGCAGCAGGCTCAGACCAGAATACTACTCCGTACGATACATGGACAGGGAAAAAGCCGAATTTGAGTTATCTACGGATCTTTGGCAGCCCAGCAATGGTCCATATTCCGAAAGAAAAACGCAGAAAATGGGATAAGAAGGCGAAGAAAATGTACCTAGTTGGATATTCTGAGAATGTCTAGGGCTATCGCTTGTATGATCCTGTTTCGAGAGATGTTATTGTAGCCAGAGATGTTGTTGTCATGGAGAATACAGATGACAGTTTAACAACATCTGTTGTAATAGAAGAGAGCAAGAAACCTGATAGGTCAGCCGATGGGGTTCCTGTGAGCAATTCAGATGAAGAAAAACAAAATGATATGACATATGTCCCTGATAATTCATCAAGTGACACAGATGACAGTTTTGTTGACACTGCTTTGTCGCCAGAAGCAAAGAATCTCATCTCTAGGCAGTGTGACAAAAATCTACAAGAAAAACGTGTTAGACGCAAACCAGATTTTTATCATGCAAACATGTGTGTGGAAATGTCAGGTGAACAGATTTCTCTTAGTGATGCAATAAGTGGATCTGAAAAAGATCAATGGCAGAGTGCAATGAAAGAGGAATTGAAATCTTTTCATGATAATGATCCATGGGATCTAGTGGATAGGCCAAAAGAAGGTACGGTTGTGACAAATAAGTGGGTGTTTAAAAAGAAATATAACGGTGAAGGTGAAGTGCGTTTTAGGGCCAGACTTGTTGCAAAGGGCTTTACCCAGAGAAAAGGCATAGACTTTAATGAGACTTTTTCACCAGTTTTAAGATATTCTACTTTTAGATTATTGTTAGCTTTAAGTGTAGAAATAGGTCTGCAAATGAACCACCTTGATGAAAACAGTGTATATGGAAATACCAGAATGTTCAGATTTTGAAAATTGTAGAAACAAAGTTTTAAAATTAAAGAAAGCTATCTATGGCCTCAAGCAGTCAGCTAGAGCCTGGTATACTCGTGTAGAAGATTGTTTGTTAAAGTTAGAGTTTAAAAAATCAAACTATGAACCATGTCTCTTTATAAAGAATGATCATAATGTAAAGATTTATGTAGCACTAGCTTTTGCCCGCGGCTCCGCCCGCGTAGATGTCGGTTATCGCGTAAAAAAGTTGCCTATGTCCGTCTCCATAACCCAGGCTATATCTCTGCCAAATTTCATGACGATCGGCTCAGCGGTTTAGGCGGGAAAAGGTAACATACAGACAGACAGACAGACAGACAGAGTTACTTTCACATTTATAATATTAGTATGGATTATTTGTAGACGATTTTTTTTTGTTTTCTATAACTCTCAGAATACCCATAGGTATTCATTTATCAATTCTTCATAAAGAATTGATAAATGAATTAGTAGCAAATTTTAGAATAAAAGACTTGGGTCAGATGAAACAGTGTCTGGGAATGCGTGTAAATGTTTACAAAGATAGTATTACTGTTGACCAAAAACAATTTATAGAGACTATTCTAAAGAGATTTAATATGTTAGATTGTTCACATTCAGATACACCAATGGAAATTAATTTGAAATTAGAAAAAGATGTAAACAATAAACTTGTAAAAAAATATCCTTATCAACAATTAATTGTCAGCTTGATGTACTTGTCTGTACTTACTAGGCCAGATATTACCTATAGTGTAAGTTTTCTGAGTCAATATAATAATTGTTTTAATGAAACCCATTGGAAACATTTAAAACGTATGAAATACCTAAAGAAAACAAGTAGTTATGGTTTAGTGTATAGGAAAACTGGATGTAATATGTACGGTTTTGTTGATTCTGATTGGGCATCTTGTACATTAGATAGACGATCTTATACTGGGTTTTGTTTCATAATGTCAGGATCAGTTGTTTCTTATGAATCTAAAAAACAAAAAACTGTAGCACTCTCAAGTACAGAAGTTGAGTATATGGCCCTATCTGAATCCTGTAAGGAGGCAATATATCTAAGGAATATATTAGGTGAATTGATTGTGTTTAATGAAAGTGTGCCACTGTGTTTGTATAGTGATAACCAAAGTTCAATTCGTGGGTTAAGAACTAGAGTAGCGTAAGGGCAAAATGACAACTTCACAGGAGAGCCGAAAAACAACTCAAATTTACCTATCGTTATCTTATAGCTCTTTCATGGCAAAATCTATAGTAGTTAGATATCTGATTTTTACTAATAATAAAGCTTTATTTATCGGCTGCAGAATAGTGTAACTTTTTGGTCAATCAAAATACGTTTTTATTTTATAAACTTTATTTATCAAAAAATGGTTGACATACGTCGTTTTGGCTGTTACATAAATTTTATATTGTATGGAATGCAACGGAACTTCCGTTAAAATGGCCTTAAAAATAATGACAAAAATCTTTTAAACTAATATTTCCTGGCTACTTTAAAAATGTAAGTAATAAAAAAATATTATTCGTGGTCGACCTGCAACTGGCTGTAAAAACCATGATACGTTGAAGGAATAACTCCAGATCGACACAGCTCTTGCAAGTCGTTGTGCTTATCTGCTGATATAGCTATTGGACCACTGTAAGCTTTTTGCAAATTTAGTCTTGAGGTTGCTCTTTTGCCCCTTCTTTTTTTTAAAGTTTTCGCTGTCCAAGTCATATTTAAAATAAATATGTTCTGGGTCGTACTTGCGATATTAAAGCCATTTGATTTTTAACCAATTCACAGTTTCCTCATCAGTATCTATTTTACAGTTCTTAATCATAACAGTTTTCAGTTTCTTCAAATCAAAAAAATCCTCCTGTCCCATTTCTTGTACTTTGTAAGGATTTCTTCTTGACGCAGTTCTAATAATAGTGTAGTAACTGGACGGATCAAAAATTGGTATACTTTTCTTGGCCAGCTCTATAGTAGCGTGAATGTTGTCAACTTCCACCTGACTGTGACCAGGCTCAAAATATTTTTGATTTATTTCCGGTATATCCAAAAAAGCCACACAATACAACATCAAGGCAGAAATATACATATTCCGGCATTGACTCGCGCAAGTATCGGACATAAAAGTGATCGGTTTGCCATCTGCTTTTTCTGTCATGTATTTGAACAAAGATGATCCAACCTCGTTAGCACCTTTATTACCAACACCTTCATTCCAGCAATAACATGTTACTTCCCTCTTTTCTTTGCCAAAATCCAGTAAAGTACAGTTATACACAGGCAGCCTTCGTTTATAAAAGATTTTTTTGGAAGATGAGGTAGGAATATGACAAATAGCTTCCATGTCATATTCGGCGAAATAAATTTCATCATCCAGAGCAAGTTTCTTAGCTTCATCTCTATGTCTTCTTGCTTGAACTTTTCTCTGTAAATGAGCTTCATGTTCACCTTTTTGGACTTCTTTCTCTTCATCATTCATAATATCATATGCAAAACATTCATCGCACATATCTTTCCGTGGCTTATGGAAGCCAATATTAAAATCTTTCTTTAAAATATCGCGGTACATGTTTATTTTGACAGGTTCCACCTCATCTTCTCTGCATTTATCAACATATAGTTCATACATCTTCGTTACATTAAGGTCTTGGTCAAGGTACTCTTTTTTGGTATCTTTTCTAACGTAGTGAGCTGGCATGCGCGGTAAAGAGTTAATGTGGTCTTTGACGTACTGTCTAGCACTTTCAGGAGTTTTATTGTGTGGACGACCAAGCACTCCCCTGGCATCAGATTCGACCACATTTGTCTCCGACAGTTTTTTGAAGCAGCCTCTCATAAACTTTTCAGAAATATTGAAAGTCGATAGGAAAAACTTTTGACACACTTTAATTAGCTCAGATTCACTTGGCTTTTTCAGGAAATACTTATTGGTAAGCTTCCTACGGCTTTCCGGATTTGCAGTTTTTCGAGTAGCTGGTGTTTCCCGTTTAACGAGACTTACAATGTACTGCCGTTTCTGTTCCACATTTTCAATATCCCAGTAGCAAGAAAAAATTCTCAGTCGTTCCTGTTCGCTTATTTTCTCTGTGCATTTTTCTTTACAGGATTCAGCACATACCTTCTCACCAACAGCTTTTCCCGGCTTTAAAACCCCTTTAGACGATTTGTATGGTTCTCCTTTCTGTCTTTTTATCTTTCTCTCATTTTTTTCCACTCTTTTGGATTAGCCTGTCCCTTACGTTTACGCTTACGGTTTTGGTAACCTGGCAACAGCGATTCCGTTTCTGGTGCGGCAGTTGTGTCCGTTTCTGCCTGTTCTGCTACTATAATATTCCCTGATGACAATACTGATGGTGATGAAATATTGAATGAACTGGATTCGGACAGAATACATTCGTCCCTTACCTCGGTATGAGCACTATCATCGGAATCTGAGATGTAAAGATCTTGAAGCAAGGAGTTATTATAATCTTCAACTGTTTCGTGGGTTTTCTCATTCATCTGTACATTTTGCAATAGTGTGTACGAGATAGATGATTGTGAACTCTCCGGGCGTAAATGATTGTGTGTCAGATGTTCCGGGTCTGCGTGTACTTCAGTTACATGTCGTATGCTATTCTCACAATTTCCAAGTTCAATCATATCTACATTTCGCAATGGTGTGTAACTGATGGATGGTAGTGGACTCTCTGTACGTAAGTAAGGGGGACCTTCCGGACACCACTAAAATGATTCTCCTAAAACAAACAAACAAAAATTTTAACGTAAGTACAATATTAACCTGTGATTACCAAAACGTGTGTGTGTAAGTTTACTGTAGGTACCTATTCAACTAATCTTTTTGGTTTAATCATTAAAATGCAGGTTTTGGTTTGATCCTGTAGGTAAGTATGTTCAAGCAAATTAAACAATTTCATTTATTGCGTCCGCACATACACAAGCACACTCACGCACGCACACACCCACAGAGACACACGCACACACAGAGACACACGCACACACAGAGACACACACACACATAAACCTGTACCTACACTCCACCCACAATAACTATCCACTACGCATGTTATCTTAGTTAATACAGATTTACTTACTTACATACATACATTACAGATTTACTTACATCAAATAAATAAATATATAAACTTTAATAGGTATTCCCTTAATTATTTGAAACTGTTAAAAAGTATAAGCACTTGTATTACGTACCTTTTGAATGTCGAAATCCGTATCTGCATGGTGATTTAGCGATTTTAAAATCTTCCAAGTTCTTGTATTTTTATTCATCTTCACTGTTTTTGGCACTATAACTTATCATCAATTAACAATTTTAGCTTAGGTAACGGTTTTTAGAAAAAAAAATGCGTAGAGTCTAGGTATTTAACAATCGCGAGGGGCGCCCCGCGTCGTGTTTTCATACGCAACCGGCTGGGCCTACACCTAGTAATGCACCTTAGAAATGCCAGCAGACATATTTACAAAAAGTTTGAGTGCCAAGAAACATTATAAGTTTTTTAAATTGCTTGATTTGTCTGAAGTTTAAGTAAAAATTAGATTATTTTGTTAGGTCAGGATGTTAAATAAAATGTAGCACCATACATAATCTATGTTATAAACACAAGTTATAATTACTTATCTGTGCAATAAAAGTCAGTTGATTCCAAACCACCTTTGTCCATGGATCCAATGTTATTGCACTATTTGGCACATATTCATTATAAAAATTATTTTTTCCCAAAAACTTGTCTTAATTTTTTTTTTTTTTTGGGGTACTGGATTTTTTTTTTATTGATATTAAATTATCTTTTATTGGGCATACTGAATTATTATGAATAATGTGCCCTAAATATTTTACTGAATCCGATGCGAAAGTGCATTTAGAAAATTTCAGTCTAAAGCCTTCCTTCTTTATTGCTTCTAACAATTTTGTTAAGTGGGTTATGTGTTCAGGAAAGGATTTTGAAAATATCAATATATCATATATATAATTTACCGTGAATTCCGTAAGTTCATGTCGTCTTATTATGTTACTCAATATTCTTTGGAATATTGCTGGAGATGTTTTTAGTCCAAATGGTAAACAGGTCCACTGAAAATGACTGTCTTGTGTTACAAAAGCTGTTTTCCTTCTGTCTTCGACTCGTAATGGTATTGACCAAAATGCTGAATTCAAATCCAGAATAGAAAAATATTTGCAATTTCTTGTTTTTACCATCAGATCTTCAATTAACGGAAAAGGTTGTGACTGTGGAATAATAAGATTATTTAAATCACGAAAGTCTATACAAAGTCTTGATTTTCTATTGTCTTCCTTTTTGTATGCCAACGTTACCGGAGCAGCAAATGGGCTGTATGATTCCTCAATTAGATTTTTCTCCAATAACTTTGTTACTTGACTCTCTATTTCCTTCTTGTCTTCAATATTGCATCTATAAGGTCTTTTACTGCAATATTTATCGACCATTAAATCGATTCTGGCTTCATAATCCCTGACAGTTCCAATATCGTACTTGTCTTTTGCAAAGATCGATTTGTATTTTTCAATTAGTCCATTTATTTCAGCTTCTTGTTTAAATTCGAGGTGGTTCGTAATAATTTTAAAATTTGTTTCATCGACATGTTCGTTAAAGTTCACCGTAAATTTGTCACAACTTTCTGTTTGTTCTTTTTTTTTAACTTCCATTTTTGCATTTATATTAATTTGTTGTGTTTTTAACTCTTCATTTTGGATCAATTTAAATTGTTTTATCATACCTAATCCAATTAAAAAGTCATAGTTGAAATTGTTCTTGTTAATTACAAATACATTCACTTCTTCTTCTATTTCAAATATTTTTATTTTCATTTTTACTATTTCATTCGTTTTTTTCACACCATTAATCGTAGTTAACTTCACTGTCTGTGCATTATTTATTTCTTCATCTTTTAACTTTAGTAATTTTGAATTAACTAATGAGATATTTGAACCGGAATCATATATTCCAAATGCATCCAACGTGTTATTTAATGTTAATTTGACTTTGATTAATGGTGGCACTACTAGTTTTTTTGGTCCATATTATTTAATTCAGTTTCTACTTCAGAATTGTTAACAAAATTGATAATATTTTGTTTTTCTTTATTGCCTTCATTTGTTTTAAACCAGCATGAGTCTTCAGGATGATATCTATTACCTTCATTTATTTTTTTACAAATCTTACATGATTCTTTAACCTCTTTTGTTTTTACTAAAGAATTGGTAATTTTCTTTTTGTCAAAACCTTTTTTGTTTACTAAATGTTCCAAGCTTTTCACTTCGTTGAACAGATCCTTAGTCTCCTTTATTTTCTTTCTATCAATTCTGTCTGTTATAAAGCTAGGTAGACCTACTGCAATCAGATCAATCAGAGTACTTTTGTTTATTGTGCTGTCCATTTCTAACAATATTTTCTCTTTTCTTTTTGCGTAGTCTAATAGTGATCCTGTTCTGTATTTAAATTCTATGGCATATCTTATTGGTGTCCAACCTTTATTCTCATAAGTATACCAAAAATCTTCCTTCCATTGTTTCCATTCGGAAGTTGGCGTGTACTAGCATAGAACTGTACCAATTCAATCACGATTTATCCAAGAACAGTCTGAAAGTCTCTATTTTATTCCCATCTTCAAGTATTTCCAATCGATCGCATTCTTTTTCAAATGTAGCCATCCATTGAGTTACATTTGAGTTATCTCCGGTGAATTTCTCAATTACAAATTTGTCTGAGGTTTTTTTTAAATTAGTCTGCTTTGGTAATTTTTTTTTTAAACTTCGCCCCACACTAGGAATTTCTCCTGAATCGTGGGTGCGTTTACTCACATACAAAAACAGCCAGAGCCGGAACAACTACTTGTAGATCATACAAATATTTGTTCCGTGCGGGGATCGAACCCGCGACACGAAGCGCAGCAGTCAATCGCTTAACCACTGCGCCAACCGTACCGTCAATTGAGGCGTCTAATTGCAAACCCCACTAAAACGATTTTTCAGGATATTGAGTTATTGATGAGTTTTAATTTCAATAAAATGTAATCGCACTCCGTAATGCACGACACATTTACACAAGTCTCCATTGGTCCGCCATACAATTCGTAAGGTCACTTGGTGCAAAAGCAAGCGCTGTGATTGGTTGTTTTCGTTGTAGAGGAATTTGAATTTTACCCATGCCATTTATAGTGGATTTTGTTACCAAGCATAAGGTTGGAGGCTCAATTTAGTACTGTTAGAGAGGGATTTGCTCGGAAATGAGTTTGTCACTTAGTACAGAATTGAGAAAACTTTCAAAAGAGAGAATAAAGTCGGTTTCAAGGTAAAATCGTTTTAGCGGGGTTTGCAATTAGACGCCTCAATTGTGGATTTATATTAGCAATTTTTTCTAGGATTTTTGACAAGGTTTCTTCGGATATATTTGTTTTTTGGTCTTCGAAACTTTTAATTGTAAACTCAAATTTTAGTTTATCTATTTCTGCGAAATTTCCTTTGCAAAGAATGTTGTTTTATAAGATATCTTATTTAAGGTAACCGACGTTCGTAATAAACTCAATTGCGTTTCTGTAAATAAAGTTTTTTATTGTATTACAAAAGGTTATTTTATAAAGTAAATAGATACCTACATAATGGTTTACAAAATATTACTTTACCTGTAAATAAAGAAACAACATTCAAAGCTTATGCTTTCACGACTATCGTCTCCTATTATTAGTCTTTACGTCTTATAATTAACACAATAGTTTATAAGCTTATAACCTCCAAATATTATCATGACATGCACAACATGACAACCCACTGACATCTTCTCATGTCAGTCGGTCATTTCATCTTAGCTGTCATTCTAATAATCACTCGCTCGTGAATGAGCGCGGGTAAATTCAAATCAATGAAATGATAGTTACCATTTCATTACATATGTGTAAATATATATAACATACGATTTTATTGAAATAAATTAATAAACCTCAACCTACAGCTAATTAAAACACATGCGTCAATTTTACGCATGAGTATCTTTTCCGTACTACACAATATGATTATCGTTCTAGGGTTAACTAAGAATACCGATTTCGAGGATTAGTTGAGGTGATCCTTAAAGCCCTTTGTTCAAAATCGTGTAGTGCAAATCAGTGAATATAGCAGCAATACAAAATGGCTGCACGTCGATGGAAAACAAAACCTAGCCTATTTTGTCTCTCGATGTACCAGTTTAAACGACTTAATACAAAATAAGAAGTGGTGGAATGGACCCTCCTTTTTATGGGAAAAGGTAACAGAGTTTCAAACATTCAACACACCACATAATTCTCAAGACAGCCAGAATTAAGAACAAAACAAACCGCTGCACATAGGAGTATTTAACCCAAAAAGTCGATCAAAAGTCGAATATTACAAAGTATCAATATGAAAGTAGTTTTCGCTACCTGGCAAACCGGAAGGGTCGGGGGGACAATATATCGCTCGACTCTCTTTTGTTCTCGCTGACATTCCGTTCACAATCACTCGTCTTTCTAACGCAAGCTTGATCGTACGAACTTAATACGCAGTAAAAGTAAGTCAACTAAATTGTTAAAAATAAGTGTTAAAATTAGATTAATCCGGTTAAATCAAATTATTGTTATGGACGGTATAGAACAAGGTATGTAAAATTAAAATTACTTTTTTTTTGTAATATATACTTTTAATAATTATTTACGCCATTTTTTGTTGGGTACATTAAAATGATGAGTCGATTTCAGCCTTTTTCAATATTTCAAAATCTTTTTGTTGTATTTCCGGACTTTTCCCGAGTCAAATTCTTTTATCATCTTGTTGTTAGATATACATATTAGAAATTTAAAAAGAAAATAGCTGCCACCCACGTCCCAAAATGTTAACATTTTGAAAATTAAGTGCATGTGGTATTTACCAAAACAAACTTTATTTTGCGGTCACTTAAGTTAATTTCAGATTTCTCTTGTTGTAGGGCCTTCCGGTGTTAAGATCGTGACGCGAGAATGTTTTTAGAAAAGCGAGGGAATATACTGAACCAGATTTCGGAGAAAAGTTGAATTTATTGGAGTTTGAAATAATTAATGACTCTTCATTCCCTACTGATCAAAAATCAAAGTTTATTCATACATTTTCTCGTCTCAAGTTTGAAATGAAGTCTAAGTGGCAGACAGCAAAGCGAACAGAAAGTGTGTTTTTGAAAAAATACCATGATTGGTTACAAGGTACTCTTGAAATACCGAAAAAAATAATTAATACCGAAAGATCCCACGTGGGTCGGCCAAGCAAAGATTTCGCAGAACTAACAGACTGCAGTAAGCGTCGAAAAACATCACACCTACGTGCTGACGTGTGAATCCAAAACACTGTATCTCAGAAATACCTATTTTGAGAAAAAGGCTTTTAAAAGTTTTTTTGGTTTTTAGTATGTTTTAGTAATATTATGATAACATTATATTATGTAATAGGTACTGAATTCAAGGTAATTTTACGTTTTATCTAGCCATGTAAATTTTACAACCATACCATCCATACAATTAGAATTAACTAAGTAAACGTGTATTGCCTCTATAAAACTTAAAGAAATGTTCCCGATTGTTTGAGCAAAACACTGTGTGTTTAGTTACAGTGTATTGGTTTTATGAGAAAAGAGCTACTGGATCATACAAAAATACTGTATTTTCAAATACAGTGTACCTATTACTTTAAAAAGCTTAGACATTAATACGAGTAAGGCCTCCGAAAGAAGAAAGAATAAACAATACTAACCACAGTTTGCAATAACATAGTGTATTTTGCGTGTTCAATTTGGGTTAGGTACGTCAAAGACAATAAAACCTATTTCATATTTCTTTAAAAATATTTATTAGAATATAAACAAAAAAATAAGAAAAGCTCAAGTAAGTAATGAATCTTTCTTTTCGAATCAAATCTAAATGAATCAATGAAACAATTTAAACAATATCAATCAAGTCACAATAACACGAAAGATTAAAATTTAAATCAAATATTTAGTGAAATAAGAACAAAAATACGAAATTAACAAAAGCTCAACCCAGGAATGAATTCTTTTCAAATTGATCATTATCTCTCTCTTCGAATCAAATCTTAGTTAAAACAACGGCATTATAAAACTAACAACGCAAATAAAATATGGAACAATTTAATAATGAGATCAACATTTTATTAATAATCAGTCTATGAATTACTTTGAGATCTGAGGTTTACTACTATGTTAAATCAGTGTCAATGTGTTCGTCAAGATCCGGTGATTCCGAGACAACAAGATTTTCATAAAAAATGTTCTTGTTTGAGGCATTGATTTGCACAGTGCTAATAACTCTCTTTTTTTTGTTTCGCTAATACCTCTAGGTTCAGTCTCTTTAGGTATCTCTTCCAAAAGATCAATAACACCCTTTGCAAGTTTTTTCCGCAATTCAAGTTCTATTTTCTTTTTCAAAAAAGATATCTCCTTAAATTCTGCATTATATTCATTCTTGACAAATATTGTTAATTCATGTCTTCTGAATTCTATGACTTTCAGGTTGTGTATATTATACCCTTTGGGGAATGCTGCTTTGGAATCGTTACTGAATATGATCATTTGTTTGTGACCTAATAAATCGACTTGCATGTTTTTTCGTGAACTTTTGATATTGAATATAAAATCATCTATATCGTAGACTTGGCCCTTAGATTTCAATTTCTTTGTAATTGCAGCATGTACAGCATCTGCGGCCATAAAAGTGTGTCCTGGCTCAAAGTACTCCAGAGTAATTTTGTCTAAATTTGTAATTTTATCATTAATTACTCTTATTAAAGCAGACAAAAGTATCTTGTTTTTGTTTTGGGCATTACAGTTATCTAAGAAAAATGTTACAGACTTTAGGTCCCTGCAATATTTTCTGAGAAAATAAGTGTATGTAGAAGCAATATTATGAGCTTTTCTACCACTTTCTCCCTCATGCCAAACTGCACAGACAGCTTGTTTATTTTTTCCTGGGGGCACAAAAGATTCGTTGAAAAGTACGAGTTTTCTTGAGAAAAAATATTCTTTTGTAGTCAACAGTGGCATACAAATAGCTTTTTGCATATCTACAGTATATAGCATGTCTCGCCCTTCAGAATTTTCACACATTTCTTCTATTGATTTCAAATCTCTTCTTGAATCTCTTTTGTTTTCGAGATGTTTGCCTAAGTCTATACAGTCATTACAATTACACGGCAGAGGTAATATTTTATGTTTTAACTCATGGTTTCTACATTTTGTGCAAATATCTTGACCTGGTTCTGCTGTAGAAAGATTAAGATGTTTTATCATATGGTGAAAATGTGCCCAACTACAAACTTTCAATTTTTTTTCGAAGCAGTATAGTTGAAATTCTTTGTAAATGCCTGTAAAATTCACACCTACTGGAAGATATCTTCTGTTTGGCGCATGATTTATATTATAGTGTGATGGCATAGGGTTATATTTTAATATAAAATTTTTCATTTCGTCTTCGTACTCCGCAGGAAAAGCATTATAAGGTGTGTGACGACCTCTAGGATCAGGAGCAGCACTAATTTTTGGATTTTTATTTTGTGTTAAGTGGTTTTGTTTTAGAACACCCTGGACTGCTTCATCGTTACTAAATCCTAAGGTATTAAAAAAAAATGTTTTGCAAATTTTAAACTCATTAAGAGTCCATGTTAAAGTATTGTGTCTCCTTGAGTTGGGGCCAGCAGTTTTACTTGCCGTGGGCATTTTGTGCACCTGCCTTGACAAGAAATCCCGTCGTCTCTGTCTATCCATACTCCAGAACTGATTGTAAATGATCTCTCTGTCCGTTTCCGAGATTATAACGGAACAATTTTTTTTGCAGTTTCGGCAGGGAGGTCGCATGGGATGCTTTTTTTTTTGATTTCCCAAAATAACTTTAGGATCGCGACTTCTTTTGGTTAGTATAGAATAAGATTCTTCTGGCGTTTCAGAAGGCAATACAGCACTTGACGTATCGGGGCACTCCGCGCTAGAAGTAGAAGAGGAAACCGTGTCCACAGTAATTATTAGTCCATTATCAGAATTTTTCCTTTGCAATGATGGACTCTCTGGGCAGATTTGGCTACTTAAATCCTTAGATAACTCTTGAATGGTACTAGAAGCAGGTACTGGTAATAAATCAGCGTAGTTGACGTCGTCGCCGAGGTTGTCAGCAATACATTCATTTATTTGAGATTCACTAAGGGGTATCAAGGGGCTGATATTGCGTGAATCAAATACATACGAAGAACAATCAAATTCAATTTTATCACAATCGTATGATGTATTTATACCAGGACGCTCCTTATTACTGCCGTTGATATTCTCTTTTTCATTTAACACACTGTTAAGCTCTGAAGCCATTGTGGTACATGATTTGTTGTGATGTTGTATATTGCTTTGTGACAATTTCACTAATAGTCTATTACGGTGTCCACTCATTGTTATTGTTCTTACATAGTTACACAAACTTATCAAAACGAACGTAAACAGAACGCAGCGTACGCGCTGTCGATCACAACACCGTCCGCACGTCCAAGCAACAGCAATGATTCACGACCACTAACGGTTGAGCTCTCGCCCTCCTGCCCCCCGCGTATCGTGCACCTACTACGCGTAGGGACATGTCGCCGCGCGCGACGTCTCCAGTTTGTTTGGTTATCCAAAACACTGTATCTCAGAGTTTCAACTAATCTCGCGTATTTTATTCTACAAAAACACTGTAACTTCAATCACAGTATTATGCCATAACAAACCATAAATGTAACTAAAATGCAGTGTTTTGTATATGCTCATATCTCCTTCTACGTACTATGAAATGAAAAAATAATAATATAGGGATATGTAACTGCCTCGAAATAATCAAATGAGCGCTATTAAGGCAAAACACTGTAACTCGCGTTACAGTGTATTGGATTTACACGTCAGCGTGGCAAAGATGAAGCAGAAAAACTAATTTATGCAGGTCAAATGGCGCTTCGTGAAAAAGGAAACGTGGATGGTGCATATGTGATAAAAGATATTATGGCATCCCCAACACGGTCGTAAATATCGTGAAGCGTTCAGAAAGAGTGTTACACCTGAAGCAAAAATTAAGCAACTATCGCCAAGTCAGGCTTTGTCTATGTTTGTGGAAGTTGCATTGACAAGAAAGCAGTACGAAATAATTAGAGAAAGTTCTAAAAAACTATACCCGTGCTAAACGATTTTACAAAAAGCAAAACAAGATTGCTATCCAAATGTCGAGACATACAGGGTCACTGAAACGTGTGCAGAAATTAAATTACAAGCATTACTAGACCACACTGTTCAGCGTTTTATATTATATCTTGAAGAAGTATTACAAACTTTACCAGAGGAAGAATTGGTGAACCTAGAGTTCACATATAAATGGGGATGTGATGGCTCGCAGCATGCCCAATACAAACAAAAATTTGCTAACAGCAGTGAATCTGACGCAAATATTTTTCAATCATCACTTGTGCCATTACAGTTGATAAGTAAGGGTACTAAAAAAATCATTTGGAACAATCCATCACCGTCTTCTCCGCGTTACTGTCGACCAATGCGGATCAGATTTATACACGAGAGCAAAGATGTAACAAATGATGAAATTAATTACCACAAAGACCAAATTAAACGGTTGACGGGCACGAAGATAACTTTCGGGTCTTATGAAATAACAGTTACTCATAACTTGTTACTCACCATGGTAGATGGCAAAGTGTGCAACTCAGCAACAAACACAACCTCTACAATGAGATGCTATATTTGCAAAGCCACATCAAAAGATTTTAATAAACTCGAAAAGTTTAACGAGACCACATCAACAGAGCTACAAAATTTGGAGTTTGGCTTGTCTATCCTACATGCTCGCATCAGATTTTTTGAAACATTACTTCACCTTTCTTACAAACTTCCTATAAAGAAATGGCAAGTGAGAACTCAGGCCGAAAAAGATATAATAAAAGATAGAAAAGCAAAAATCCAAGAAGCATTCAAAAATGAACTCGGATTAATAGTGGATGTACCTACAGCCAATTTCGGGAACACTAGTAGAAGATTTTTTAACAATATAGAAATATCGGCAAATATCACTGGTATTGACAAAACTTTAATAGAAAGATTAGCAGTTATTTTAGAAGTGATATCAAGTGGATATAAAATTAATATTGAAAAATTTTACACCTATAGCCAAGACACAGCGAAGATGTATGTAGAATTATACTCATGGTATCCTATGACACCTACACTTCACAAAATCTTAATTCATGGGCCTACAGTTATTAGACACGCCATACTACCAATAGGGGCCTTATCAGAAGAAGCTGCAGAAGCTCGTAATAAACATTTTCGGAAATTCAGGGAACAATATGCAAGAAAATTCAGTAGAACTGACTGTAATATGGATGTTTTAAATAGATTATTATTAACTTCGGACCCATATTTAACAAGTATTAGACCAGAAGTGTCTAAAAAATCAAAACCTTTTAAAATGGAAACTATAGAAATGTTAATGTCCTACGAAGTTAATATCGAGGAAGGAGATGCAGAAGATAGTGTACATGATTCAGATGAAGAAGAGTAGTTATAAGCGATTTTATTAGTTTAATAATTAATTAGTTTATAAGTTTTTACGTGTACATTGTTTTGTGTGTATTGTTGTTGTTGACATATTGTAATAAATAGTGACAAACCATTTTTTTTTACATTTATTTCAAATTCCTGCTTCAAAAAATAGCTCAAAGTATTTTTTAAACATTTTTGATTACATTTTAATAACAATAAATAAATTTTAGCCAATAAATAATTTTGATCGACTTTTTGGGTTAAATACTCTTATGTGCGCTGTTATCATGGTTTGTAATAGTTCTTGTTATGATTAATAAAGGTTCTCTTCGTTCTGCAAATTTAAACGCGTCTATGAATTTGTTCTAAGATTTAATCACAATATTAAAAAAGGAAACTAGCTTAATCGTTTGACAGGTCCCTTGTCAGTGAAAGAGTTAAATAACTCATTAAATAACATCATTAAAAGAATTCAATTAGAATCATTTCCAGATGAACATATAACGCTTTAGTAAATAAATTACAAATTAAATCAACTCGTAACTTATTCAGTCTTATTACAAAAAGCGGTTTAATAAAAAACCCAGGTTTAAACCTCTGCAAACTACGGTTTAAACAAAAATGTTATTACAAATCGTGGTTTTTCGAAAAACCATAGACCATATCATGGTCTAACACTAAACCGCGGCGACCCCTAGTTTAAACAATCAAACGATGGTCTAAATCGTATCTGTCAAAATTTCACTTTTATGTTAAAGCATCTTTTTCATTGTTGTGTTGTTTTTACCCGAAAATGGATATTAACATGGTCGATTTAATTGATATTGAGGATATTGAAGCCGCCGAGTTGTTGGGAACGCCACGCCGAAGTAATTTATGTTTACTTACTTTTTCCTCGGTACTCCAATTCTCAGATCGTTTTTTCTTTTGTTGGTCCATCACAATATAATATTAAAATTACTAAAGAAGGTAATACTATTAACAAAGAGGCAATTGTTCTATTTGAGACTTCGATAAATTAAAAATTACAATGCTAAATGAACTTTGTTTAACTTGCGTCTGCGATGGTTTTGTTATTGTTATGGTTTCATATAACGTGCGAGAATGTTACGTTTCGTTACACGTCTTAGATGTATTATTAGTAAGTAATTAATACGACATTAAGTAATGTGCTTAAACCTAAACAAAACTGCAAACGACGAAATAACTATTGTACCATGCAAGATAACAATCTCAATATTTTTAACACTCCTAAACATCATAATAATCATTAGCTTACCAACAAAAAGGTTTCTTTTCTGAGCATACGGAACGTTGCAATAGAATGATATCATGGTGAACGAATAATATTTGTATTAATCTGTGGTTGATATAAAGACGATGGTTCAAATGCCGGTACTAAGAAGACCACGGTTTTTTAAAGATTTGTAATACGGACAAAGGAGAAAGAGCAAAATGGTCTATGAGCGGCCAACAACGAAATAGGTATTAAATGAAAGTACTATTACTAAGGACTAACTTTTACTATGAACGTAACATTGCAGCTCATTTAGAAAAAAAAATACATATAGGTAAAATACTTAGATAATAAGTGCAAGAAAATGTGCAAACCCATTTTATAAAATACTTATTAACATTAGTTTATGTCTTCAAAAGTATTTCAAAACGTTGTCAGCATACCGTTTACAAGACTCAGCTCAACAATGGGTTTACTACATGGACTACCTGAGTTCGAACGGCCCAATCAGCTTCGAGTGCAAACAAAAGAGCCGAGGTGTGGGGTGCGTGTGCGTCACTCGGCGCAGTCCTTCGCTTACCCTTGTGACGTTGTGTACTGTGCGCTCATCTACGGATTCTTTTTCAAACGTTTTGACCCTGGCTACCCTCTGGACTGTGTTTCTTCCTAACCTGATAACCTGGCTATTAACTCTGAACTTCTGTACGTTTGTGCTTGTGTACTTGGACTCTGGACTTGTGTACGCCAACGGAACATTATTGAAAAATGGCAGAAAATCGACCTATATGTGTTTTGTGCAATCGATCAGTGGTTAATAGAAGAAGGTTAGAAATAACCCATGCTCTTTTTGAGGAAAATGCTGCCAATGCTCAATATATTATTGAAGCTATAGCTCCACAGCAAGTAAGTATTTTTAGACTATTTTTTGGTTGTTTTTACCCGTATGTACGCACCCTATAGCGGTGATGGCCTCATAATATTGTGTCACGATGTGCATATGCGACACATCGTTGGGTGAAGTGTGGGCTCTTTATTGAAAGTCCACGTTACAGTTTTGATTGTATTTTTATGTACGTCCTTTTAGTGAATTATGTTATTTCCTTAAGCGTATGGTTCTTTTCTAACAATACTTAAGTTATAGTCAAAACAGATCTTCTCTCTCTTTTACACACATGGTGCATATGGAAACAGAGCCAACGTTATCTAGCTTCGAAATATAATAGAGGCCAACCACTCATTAACAATGCGTATGAGCATGACTCATTCGTCACGTTGAAAAAGAGCTCGGCATGTTCTACTATACAACACATGATTTAACTGAAACTGCTGTGAGTTTTAAATACTATGTTATAAACTATTTTCCTTTTCAGGTTGAATACAACGGCCGAGAATACGTTTGTCGACCCTGTTGGCAACGAGCTCAACGGGCTGTGCAGCCAAACAATAACCCTGCCCCGCACGAATGTGTTCTTCAAGTGGAAGAATATTCACGAGTGCCTAGCACCTCGGCAAACTGTATGTTTGACAGATGCCGTAGTGTTTCACGTCGTCGAATGCCTGAGAATGTAAGGATTACTCTTATGTTACATTCTAACTTATTCATACCAGACAGTGCCAGAATATGTGATGCACATTTAACATCAAATGATTGGGAAGAGCTCATTGATAGTCCAAATCTCAGACATGATTTTAACAGCTCTCATTTTGTGCAACTACTAGAGCTTTTTAAAAAAGCTGTTTTAAATAAAAATATTCTGGACTTTGAAGATATTGCAAATATGGATCCTAATGAGATTCATATTCGATTGGGCGTTAGCAGAGATCAATTCAATACAATCTTGGAACAAACGCCTTCTTTGTCTGAGTCAAACGCCAAAACAAAACTAGCCATTTATTTAATGAAGTTGCGAACTGGTGATAGCAACGAGAGATTAGCCACGCTCTTTAACATAAGTAGAAGGACTCTAGAAAGGCATTTAAAAACCGCGCGTGATGCTATATCTCTGGATTTTAAGCCACGACACCTGGGACTCGACCATTTAAATAGAAGAATGGTCGCTGACCGTAATCTTATTGTACCAAACGCGTTATTTGGAAATCCCGAGTCTTCTCCAGAAGAAAGGAAGGCAGTAACAATCATGGATGGAACATATATTTATATACAGAAGAGCTCCAACTTTTCGTTCCAGCGACAGACCTACAGTCTACACAAATACGAAAATCTATTAAAACCGTTCTTAATGGTGTGTTCCGATGGGCATATAATTGATGTTTGCGGGCCCTATGCTGCTACCGACTCAGATGCCAGTATTTTGGAAAGAATTATAAATGACGAAGAAGGCACATTTCACTGGTTTTACCGGGCTGGCGACATATTCATTTTAGATCGTGGGTTTAGAGACGTCTGTGGCGATTTGGAGCGATGCAACTACAGTGCCTATATGCCAGAAACCAAAGACCGCGGTGCAGACCAGCTTACTACTGAACAGGCCAATAGAACTAGGCTGGTAACTCTATGCCGCTGGGTAGTGGAAGTTATAAATGGCAGGTTCAAGCGAGATTTCAAATTGTTTAGGCAAGAATATTTTAATCGCGCCTTAAGTCACATGTTTGAGGACTTTCAAAACGCAGCGGCACTCATCAATGCGTTCCAAACACCAATACAAGATAGTATTCATGCATCATCGTTCGTAAATATAATTAATGAACGTTTTGAAATACCGAACCTCTTAGCGGACTATGTTATCCGTCATAACATAAATAGACAGAGGGCATCATTTGAAAGACTCAGCAGCGACCAACCTATTTTTGAAGACTTTCCGGTTTTTTCTGAAGAAGACCTAATTCTGTTTGCACTTGGCACATACCAAATCAAGTTGGCTCGCAGCTACTACGCTGAACACTTAATTGAAGGCTTATACAATATCGAAGTATACCGGGAGCGACAAATAAGTCAGCTCAGAGATTTTATTGAAGAAGAAGATATTTGGTTATTACGTGTGCGAATACAATCTAGACATGTAAGGTCCAGAATATATTATTCTTATATTGTAATTAACCGACAAAGACAAAATAGAGAAGCAATTGCTCATTATTATTGCAGTTGTTTGAGTGGAAGGCGCACAATCGGTTGTTGCGCACACGTTATGTGTGTAGTGTGGTATCTGGCATGGGCTAGACATCAAGACGAGGATATTTTATTACCGGCATCAGAACTCAGTGCTATTATTGTACATTAAATGTATGAATGTGGACGAGGCAAAAGGAGTATGTAAGGATCGTAGCAAGTGGCGTTCTGTGGTTTCTGCCTACCCCCATGGGAAAAGGGCGTGAGTTTATGTATGTAAATGTATGTAAAATAAATGTATTGAAGTAAACAAGTCATTTTATTTTATTTCCTTATTTTTAAGACTAAATCTTAGTAATTAATACGCTAAATCACAGGCTTACATATCTAAAATAAAAATGTATTTAGTTCCATTAATAATGACACTACAGATATAAAACTTCTTGAACCCGTTATTGTAGGGTGATATTAAACCAAAAAAAAATAAAATGTTCCTGGCCGCTGATAGACCAAGTGCCGTACGATTATGCCCATTCTCCTTTAGACCATGGTTCTGCAGATAAGCCTGGACTTGATAGGCCAGGTTTAAACCAAGGTTTATTTAGTTTTTTGTAATAACAGTCTTATTACAAAAAACTAAATAAACCTTGGTTTAAACCTGTAACAGTCTTATTACAAAAAGCGGTTTAATAAAAAACCCAGGTTTAAACCTCTGCAAACTACGGTTTAAACAAAAATGTTATTACAAATCGTGGTTTTTCGAAAAACCATAGACCATATCATGGTCTAACACTAAACCGCGGCGGCCCCTAGTTTAAACAATCAAACGATGGTCTAAATCGTATCTGTCAAAATTTCACTTTTATGTTATAGCATCTTTTTCATTGTATTGTGTTGTTTTTACCCGAAAATGGATATTAACATGGTCGATTTAATTGATATTGAGGATATTGAAGCCGCTGAGTTGTTGGGAATGCCACGCCGAAGTAATTTATGTTTACTTACTTTTTCCTCGGTACTCCAATTCTCAGATCGTTTTTTCTTTTGTTGGTCCATCACAATATAATATTAAAATTACTAAAGAAGGTAATACTATTAACAAAGAGGCAATTGTTCTATTTGAGACTTCGATAAATTAAAAATTACAATGCTAAATGAACTTTGTCTAACTTGCGTCTGCGATGGTTTTGTCATTGTTATGGTTTCATGCGAGAATGTTACGTTTCGTAACACGTCTTAGATGTATTATTACTAAGTAATTAATACGACATTAAGTAATGTGCTTAAACCTAAACAAAACTGCAAACGACGAAATAACTATTGTACCATGCAAAATAACAATCTCAATATTTTTAACACTCCTAAGCATCATAATAATCATTAGCTTACCAACAAAAAGGTTTATTTTCTGAGCATACGGAACGTTGCAATAGAATGATATCATGGTGAACGAATAATATTTGTATTAATCTGTGGTTGATATAAAGACGATGGTTCAAATGCCGGTACTAAGAAGACCACGGTTTTTTAAAGATTTGTAATACGGACAAATTTAGACCTGGTCAGTCTTATTACAATAAACTGAATAAACCTTGGTTTAAACCTGTCCCATCAAGTCCAGGCTTATCTGCAGAACCATGGCCTAAATTTGTCCGTATTACAAATCTTTAAAAAACCGTGGTCTTCTTAGTACCGGCATTTGAACCATCGTCTTTATATCAACCACAGATTAATACAAATATTATTCGTTCACCATGATATCATTCTATTGCAACGTTCCGTATGCTCAGAAAAGAAAACTTTTTGTTGGTAAGCTAATGATTATTATGATGTTTAGGAGTGTTAAAAATATTGAGATTGTTATCTTGCATGGTACAATAGTTATTTCGTCGTTTGTAGTTTTGTTTAGGTTTAAGCTCATTACTTAATGTCGTATTAATTACTTACTAATAATACATCTAAGACGTGTAACGAAACGTAACATCCTCGCGCGTTATAAGAAACCATAACAATAACAAAACCATCGCAGACGCAAGTTAAACAAGTTGTAATTTTTAATTTATCGAAGTCTCAAATAGAACAATTGCCTCTTTGTTAATAGTATTACCTTCTTTAGCAATTTTAATATTATATTGTGATGAACCAACAAAAGAAAAAACGATCTGAGAATTGGAGTACCGAGGAAAAAGTAAGTAAACATAAATTACTTCGGCGTGGCATTCCCAACAACTCAGCGGCTTCAATATCCTCAATATCAATTAAATCGACTATGTTAATATCCATTTTCGGGTAAAAACAACACAACACAATGAAAAAGATGCTTTAACATAAAAGTGAAATTTTGACAGATACGATTTAGACCATCGTTTGATTGTTTAAACTAGGGGCCGCCGCGGTTTAGTGTTAGACCATGATATGGTCTATGGTTTTTCGAAAAACCACGATTTGTAATAACATTTTTGTTTAAACCGTAGTTTACAGAGGTTTAAACCTGGGTTTTTAATTAAACCGCTTTTTGTAAGACTAAGACTGGGTAAGTTTAACTTAATTTTTACGGAAAATGATGATGGTACCTGCTTGGTGAGCTATGGCGCAGACACGGTGAGAAAGATTCCTTCAGCCACGTGGCGGCGGCCAAACATCGTAAACTTATTTTCTTATTTATAGAAGACGATACGTCAGGCACAACAAAATGTGCAATCAAACATCAATCAGTTCAAGCATCGAAAATAGTGACTGTACTCTCCGACGTCATAATAAATAATAAGATTATGGATTTACAACATGACTCCAAATTGCCATTTTGGAGTCATGTACAACATGACAATAATAAATTTTCAAGATTTTAATGAAAATGCACAATGAAGCAAAAGTACAAAGAATGATAACGATGTCAAATTATATAATATATATTAATTACTATTCTTTTTCATCTATATTTTTAATTTTGTGGTATATGTGTTCTTTGCCCATGACGTGACGGGTGAAGAATTAATTAATAAGTGGGTCTACAAAACGCAAAACTTTATTTTAATAAATAAATTTATTTTAATAATATTTATTTTTATCTTTGAACGACAGACAGGTATCAAAGATAGGTAGATAGAAAATCAAAATTAAATAGATAGTCCAACTTCTTCCAGGTATTCACAGCATTCTTGACTTTCAGGTTCACCTGGACTAGTGTTTTCCAAGATATTTTTATAAAAAAGAAGCTGATCAGAGCCTAATTCTGACTTCCAATTCGTACCGAAATGTTTTGACAACAATTTATCGACATCAGTAAGTTTTAAGGCAGATATACTTGTTTGGAATGGTGATACGTCTCTCACACCGATCTCTGAGGTTGTAGAAACACCTCGTTTAATTATGCTCTTAGCAATTCCAATATCACTTTTATAGTGAACTTCTCCTCTGAGAAGCGACCGCCCCGGCTTGTTCTTGACTCTAGACACATAATACCTCTTGCAATCGGCAAATTTAAAGTGGTATGCACTTGGAGGCTTCATTGTTTCATTAGCATACTCGTAGGTCTTCCAATTTTTCACTACACAGTCTTCCCCCAATTTGCGAACAATGCCGTAACGTTTATAAATGTCTATGTATTTGGATGAATCTATAATTATTTCTTGATTTTTGACTTCTTTTTCGATGTGTCCAAAAATACGGTCAGCTGGCATGAATGAGTGTCCGGGAACTGGAAATATGAGTTCAACAGTCTTAACGTTCCGTGGAGCACAATTTGTTAGCCAGTATGCGACCATAGCAATCATTGTACTATTTTTGTTCTGCGAACCGCATCCATCTGCCAACATTCGCAGCTTGTTTTTATTGGTAAAATCAGTCTGTGACAGTAAATCGAAAGCTGCTGATGCAATCTCGTTCGAGGATTTAGCATGGACATTCTCAGTCCACGTATATATGCGGACATTTTCCTTCGGAAATTTGTTAGTACTTGTGCCAATCACAATGGTAAAATTGTAGATATAAAGTTGTCGTGAATAATATGCAGATTGGTCGGCTACTTTGGGTAATACTTGATTTTTCTGACAATCCAATGATATTGAAAACGTGTCCTCATCATATTCCCGCAAAAAAGTATAAAAACAATTGGCTTTTAATTTGTGGATCCGCAATAAACTCATCACTTGAACTTTCTCTTGATTTTGCGTAGTTTTTATTTTTTCTGCCAGCTCCGTACATTTGGAACAAACATCTACTCTTGGTGTTTTGAATCCAATGTTATAATTCAAATTAAAAATCTTTCGAAAAAAACAATGTTTCACTTTAAGACTTTCATCCTCTTCTTTATCTTGATAAATTCTCCACATTTTACGAATGTTTAAATCAGACGATACATACTTTCTTTCTGATGTAGCTGATCTACAATAGTGCGACTCAATGCACTTAAATGGCTCAATGAATCGCTTTACATTTTCTTTTTTCGCAATGTGCTTACTTGAAACCCTGTCCCCACCTCTATTTTCTTGTGGAATTTTGCCGTCTAACAGGAATCTTTTAGAAATATTACGAAGTCTATGAATACCAACACCAAGTATCTTTGAAAAGGTTCGTTGGCAAACTCTTATTAACTTATATGGTTTAATGTACGTACGGACATAACATTTTGTGTAAGTGGTAGATTCTCTACGATTTGCCACTATACGTCTTCGGCGCTTAGGTGTATGTACTTTCAAGAATTTCAAAATAAAATTGTCTTGGTAGGTTTTATTCGGTATATCATAAAATGCTTGATGAAATTTTCTTATATCTTGAGTGTTTAGAGTATTGCATTTTAATTTTTCACATTTTTTATGCGTACAGCTTGTAACATCTGTTATATTCGGCGGTCTTTTAGAGGAGTACCTGAAATTATTTTAAGAGTTTAATAAAGTAGATCAACTTGAACCAAATCACATGTCAGGATTTAAATTATTATTCTGTAATAATATAACTTGTACGAACTTTACTAATACACTCCTAACTAGTAGGTACATAATTCCTACATAACCGTCATCTCCCTGTGTCCAAAGAGTATTTTTTATTTTTACCGTATGACGGTACAAATAAAAAATACGCTCCGAGTATCTTACCTACTCTGAATAAGTATAATTTATTTGTTCAAAAATATACAACATTTCATTAGTATGGTGATACATTTTATGACACTTGTTTCTATAAACAGATTTTGAACATCTGTGTCTGAACTAGATAAGAAATATCTGTATTTCAGACATCAGCGCTCATCCCCTGTTGTAGGCGACACTTAGCAAATGACTTTGTTTGACCTCTATACATATTTATAAGCACCTAAAAAATAAACTAGATATTGCACTGAAGTTACTCAAATCTTTCGTAAAATATATTGAACATTTATTATTAGTTACGAATCGGACATAGTCCTGCGATATTGCATAAACACGACCAATCAACCACAAAAATAAAGCGTGATGAAACTTACCTTTGGCGCTTTTTTATGTTGCGCTTCCACTGATTTTCATTCCGAATCCTTTTCCTTGTCTTATTACCTTGAGCTGGAGCTATATTGATTTCCATTTTCTGTTGATTTTATAGTAAAAAACAGGAAAATAAAACTACATGTTAACACCAAACAACAGCCGGGCGCCATTACACTGGCATACAAAATGCAGTGCTGTGATTGGCCGAGTCACGATAGTGGCGCTTTTGTTAGTTAAACTATTATAAAGGCGGTTTTGCACCTAACTCCATATTTTTCATACATTTTATATAGGATAGAGGCGATTGTGCTTGTACCTTTTTAACCTTTTGAGACCCACGGTGCTATGAGAAGTACATTAGAAATATAGCATTTTGAACTCTATTAGTATTTTTTTTCTAGTCCTCAACGTCACTTCGAGGTCTATTGTTTTCTATATAAAAAATGGCTGTGAGTTTCTCTGTCAGTTCTTCGTCATGTCTTCTCTCTGCAAGACGTGCGGAGGTGCAGAGAATATTTACCACCGATTCGAAAGAGGCACTTGAGTGATGCCGGAGCCGATCTCGAGATATACACGGTCAAGCGAGGACTCGTTTCTATCCTCTGTCCACTCTTAGAACATGAAAAAAAACTCAAGCTTTTGACGGAGATTCGTCGCGATGTGCGAGATCTGTCTCAAGTCTACATCGAACTAGGAGTTTGGCTAAATTACTTCATGAAAACAGCGACGCAACTACCCTCGAAGCCGGATGTGCTAACTTTCATCTATGCAATGAAGGGAAAGGGACCCTATGCCGACGCGTATCGTGTAATGTTTGGTGATAGAAAATATGACGGTAGACTCCGCTCGTTTGTGGTTCAAGAGATGGCCAAGCAGTACGAGACGGTGCTACATACAAATATCAGCACGCACGCATACGCTAGACTTGCTCGTTATTTCAACGTAAAGCGAAACGATCCAGCTCTCTATGCTGCGTTTTTCAAGAAAGACTTGCCTGAAAACAATGAAGAGATGCGTCGCTTATGCGCCATCATCAACGTTGATACTGTCGGAGGGACCAAGTGGTGGACCACGATACACGAATGGCTAAAGATTCAGGAGAAACTCGAAGACTTCAAGCTCTTTCCCCAGCCCTCGCACGGACTCAAGCATCTCACATACACATCTAGGGGCTGGCACGAATTGTGGCGTCGCGTAGATCCGAAAGCTATTACAGGCTATTGGACGCGTATCGTAGATCATAGACGAGAACTCTGGTCGCCGTGGTTAGATGTAGATATGAAAAAATTCGGATGCAGTATTCAGACCGACGCACAGTGGAACGAATGTATGGGAGCGGTTGGACGTAGACATGTCCGAAAAAAAAGAGTAAAATTATGCCAAACTAATGATGCCATCTTATTCGATTACTTAATGCCTTCATAACTTGTGGTGATGAATTTCTTCATAACTCCCATATTTCGGGAGTAATTTGAGAAAATGTGAAATTTTACTATGAAAATGAGTGTATCGAGCTCTCTCCCTCCTGATTCCGGGCTTGTTTCAAGTAGCGGTCTCTAATATCATAATGCTAATACTAAGAGCTATATTTAATACTAAGACACATAGTGCGCCAAATGTGCACTTTCTGGGATAAAGAGTGATGTTTATTTTATAACACAATTTTTTTATTTTTTGTTTATTTTGTTGATTAAAACCGTTTTTCTAAAGGTTTACCTTATTACAATAACATTTCTGAGCAGCCAATTAGAGAAGATATAAGCTAATTAGGATATATAATTAGGGACTTAAGGTTTACATATAAAACTGATGCACTAATGATTACTGATAAGAACATTGCTATTATTTAATTACTAAATGGCTCTTAATACACTAATTTAGCATGCATCATTTACTAATTATCACAATAACTAATTACCTTGCAATATTTAACAAAGGATACCTGGGATACCTGGATTTTATATAAATAGGTCACTATTAGTAACTTTAAAATCAGTGTTGATTTACACCTCGTTGTATCCAAGCTAATCTCGCAATGTATTTTCCAAATTTTAATACAAATCTTGATATTCACGTTGCTTTATGCGCACGCGCACATAAAGATTTACGCGACTTTAACTATTTGTTCAGTGTTTTAAAAGATAACAGTTGTGTTCAGTTATGTGAAAGTGCTGAAACAAGTTTAAAAGACTGGTGTCGTCGATTTTGCTACCGCATTTATGCAAAATGGACACAGTCTGGAAGAAGCACAGATAAGTTTCGGAAGAAACATGAGATTTGGCTACAGGCTGCAATTCAATGGCCGGAATTACAGAATGAAAATATGGAACCTTCTACAGAAAATATAAGTGACGTCATCGAGCCCATAATTTCTCCTGCTAAATCTGATGCTTCAACTTGTACACATCCTAGTCCTCGTAAATCTTTTGAGGACCTTAGTAACCGGCAAAAAAGAAGACGCACTGAAGATAGTCTTTCATGCAGCAGTAGCAGCGCTGAAATTATGTTTTCGGCCGAAAGGGCGCTTCAAAAGGCAGGACAAAGCGATACAGCTTATGTTATGAAATACTTGACGGAGAATCCAGAAGAGGCCTCAAAAATCAAAGCCTTCATTGAAGGTAAATCAATTCAGGTACGGGAAATATCCCCTTTGAAGGCATTGGCTCTTTATGTATCGATGAACTTATCGAAATGGCGCTATAACACTCTTCGGGATTTCAACACTCAAGAAGGAGCTCTTCAATACCCGAGTTACTACATGTTGGTTAAAGAAAAAATTAAGTGCTATCCGGCCAAAGAAGATCTCACAGTTACAGAGAGCTCTGCAAAAATCAAATTACAAGCCTTGATGGATTTAACCTCAAGAAGACTTATTAGGTCGTTAGAAACCCCTGTTGATCCCAATCAACAGCTCGTATTGACCAGCAAATGGGGTTTTGACGGATCATCTAGCCAAAGCATTTATCATCAAAGGACGAGTGAAGATGAGCAAATCGATCTTGCTAGTAATTTTATGATTAGTCTTGTACCACTGCGGCTCGTCTCAAAAGGTGTAACAATTTGGGAAAACGAGCGACCATCTTCCACTTCATTTTGCCGGCCAATATTGTTTAAGTTTATAAAGGAAACCAAAGAAAATGTGCAGAGAGAGATGGCTGAAATCGAAGCAGAGATTGAAGCCTTAACTCCATCCACCATCACTGATGGAATTAGTGTCAAACACCAACTGCTGTTGACAATGATTGATGGTAAAATTCATTCCATTATATCCAATACAGCAGCTTCAGTGTGTGACATATGCAAGGCTTGTCCTAAAGAAATGAATAATTTAGAGTTAATCAAAGATAAACACGCAAACGAGGACATGTATAAATATAGCTTAAGCACCCTTCACGCTTGGATTCGCTCAATGGAATGCTTATTACACATTTCCTACAAATTAGACATAAAATCATGGCAAGTAAGGGGTGATATAGCAAAAAGGCAAGTTGATGACAGGAAGAAAAGAGTTCAAGAGGCTGTAAGAAGAGAAACGGGCTTACTTCTCGATGTTGTGAAACAAGGCAGTGGATCCACCAACAATGGCAACTCGGCAAGGAGATTTTTTGAAAACTACACTAAATCTGCTGAACTGACCGGAATAGATGCTATGCTTTTAAGAAAAATCTGTGTGATCTTGCAGTGTATTTCATCAGGAGAGAAGATCAACGTAACTAAATTCCGAGAGTTCTGCTTTGATACTGCTAAGCTTTACGTGGAGTTATACCCATGGTATTATATGCCTTCTTCACTTCATAAAATTTTAATGCATGGGCCAGACATAGTTCAGAACATGTCAATTGTGCCCATTGGTTTTCTATCCGAAGAGGCATCTGAGGCTAGAAATAAAGATTTTAGAAAATATAGAGAGGGGCATTCTCGAAAGCATAGCAGTATCTCATGCAATGAAGATATTATGCACAATCTTTTACTGTCTTCTGATCCACTTGTTACAAGTATCCGTCCAAAAGGAAATAAGTTTGTAAAAAAATCTTCTTTTAAGGAATTTTATGAGCTTACGGATTCTGAGAAAAGTGATATCGAATTTGTTAACATAAATGATTTAGCGGACATCGATTCTGAATTTGAATTAATTGATGATGATGATGATGACGAAGATAATTAAATGATGTTATTGTTTTAAAATGTGTAACTTAGTAAATTAGAGCTTACATCTTAATTATTTATTGTACTTTTAATGAAACTAGGTAATTTATTATCAACTTACTTAAAAGTCATACTCTCATCAGTTCTTGTGAATATTTTTGTTAATATATATTTCTGTATATATATAATATATTTATAGACCTCTTAATAAGTCTGTCTGCGGTTTAAAGTAAATACAAATGGGGAAAAAACGTTTTTTTTTTTAAATTTTCATTTCCTTTTATCCCAGAAAGTGCACATTTGGCGCACTATGTGTCTTAGTATTAAATATAGCTCTTAGTAATAGCATTACGATATTAGAGACCGCTACTTGAAACAAGCCCGGAATCAGGAGGGAGAGAGCTCGATACACTCATTTTCATAGTAAAATTTCACATTTTCTCAAATTACTCCCGAAATATGGGAGTTATGAAGAAATTCATCACCACAATTTATGAAGGCATTAAGTAATCGAATAAGATGGCATCATTAGTTTGTCATAATTTTACTCTTATTTTTCGGACATGTCTACGTCCAACCGCTCCCATACATTCGTTCCACTGTGCGACGGAATTAGCGTCAGCCTATCCATGAATCGAATAAAAAAAAAATCAAATCCTATAAAACGGCCGAAGAAAACGTATGATCGCATCATCGCAGTAGACCCCGGCTCTCGCATCCCCGTCGCCGCAGTAGAATCTAAACGATTACAGTTTCGGCGCATCACTAAAAAGTATGTGAGATCACACACGCTCGAGTGAAAGCGCCAACGAATTCGAAACAAACTGTGTCGGACACCTCATATTTGCCATCTCATCATTGGTGTTAACGCTTTCCTCAGCTTCAGCCTGGATCTCAGATTTGTTCTCCACAGGATCCCTGATGCCGAGCAACTCCAGTGACCAAAACAATGATATATCTGATGCACAAAATAAAGTATTAGTAGAATTATTATGCAGCAGCATTGGTAGCCGCTACAACAACAACAGCAGGCGCAAGCGAGACTAAGAAACAAATGACATGTCTTTGGTGTGATCATTTGAGTATTGAGTGCTATAAACTAGCAAAAATGAGTCTAGAACAACGGAGAGATCCTATCAAGAAAAAGAAGGCTTGCTAAAATTGTTTAAAAATTGGGCACAACGCAAAAGTGTGAAGAGTTTTGTACAATGTTTTATTTGCAAGAAAAGGCACTCAGTCACTCTATGCCCAGGAACTTCAGAAAACACAACTACTGAGAGTTCAACAGCCAGCAACTTCGCCGCTCAGGGGAGTACTATGACACTGCTGCAGATCATCATGGTCAGGATAGTAAATGGAGACAAGCAGATGATGGTGCGTGCCCCGGTTGACAATGGTTCACAGAGGTCCTATTTGAGGAAGAATGTTGCACAGAAACTAGGTCTCAAGGAGACAGGTAGAGAAACTCTCACTCACTACCTGTTCAGTGGAGTTCAAGTAAGGTCAAAGGTCCACAATATTTATAAGATATCTGTTCAGAGTTCTGATAAATCATTTAGCATGGAGTTACCTGCCTTAGATCAACCAGTGATACTTTGACTACTTACTTTTTTTTTTGGGCTGGCAACACTGGTAGCCGGTCGTCAAAAAAACGATCTCTAGGCTAAAATTTAGAAATTTATAAAAGTGTTTTTAAAGATAAATTAGTGTAATATAGTTGTACCTAGTTAGTAAGTAGTATATTCAGTGATTATACAGTGTTTTTTGTCGCGATAACTTCGCACAAAAAGGATTTTAAACCGGCTGTCAACTCGACCAAACCAACGGTGACGGATTTCAAATACATATTATCTTCAATCCCGGGGAGTATTTTGTTTTATTTATGTTATTCTGCATAATATTTACAGACCGTTGAACATCACAAATACTGCTCAGGTCTCTGAGCTACGTCCAAAACACACTGGCACGGTTTATGTCTCCTTTTGCTTGACAATTAGTGGAAGCAAAATCGACGACGAAGACATTCGCTCAGACAATAAACACTATAAGCCGCGCAGATAGAGAATAGATCTGAAAATGGCGTCCGCTCGCATGCGTTCTCGCTCACTCTCTATCGCTGTCTATACTCACACAGTGAAGTACGCGCTACAAAAAAATAGTCAGTCAGGATTCGCTTTCCACGCTACTTGACGCACTCCGAGTTATCGTTAAATTCGTTCCGTTATTTTGTTGTTTTCGTTGTTATTCATTGTTGTTTTTGTTGAGTTTGACTGTTATTTGTTTGCGTTACGTTTGATTGTTATTTATTTTCGTTAAGTTTTTGTTACGAACGTTGACATTTTGTGATTGATTGACAATGGCTTCACGAAACTGCTGCACGTGAGATTGTTTACAACGTTATAAAATACTTTGACGGAGAGAAGAACTTGGAGCGTTATCATCCGTTAAAGTATAGCGCCGCACGCGCAGCGATGGCGACTAATTTATCGATGGCTACTATATCGAGAATAAAGAAAGAAGGTAATTACATGGTACCTACACATTATTTTACGCGGTTGCTTTATGGGCGTGACCAAGATAGATAGATAAATGAATTTATTTGAAGATGATTAGCCTTACCTCGATCGAGTATGATTTTTTTATATACATTTTCTGGCCTGGAAACGAGTGTGGTTTTTGTATAAATAGTTTCTGGCCTGGAAACGAGTCCTTTTGGCAGTGAGTATGACTAAGTTCAGTGTTGCTGACCATCAGCCATCGTCATCATCCATCACCATTAACATTCATCATCATCAAACACCATAATCATCGCCCACCATTATCATCATCATCATCCATCGCCAATATCGCCATCATCATACAATCATCAGCATCACCCACCACCCTCCTCATCCACCACCATCATCATCCATCATACATTATCATCGACATCATCACCCACCACCATCATCATCATCCATCATTATCATTCAACATCATCCATCATCCATCACCATCATCAATCCTCATCCATCATCATAGCTGTAGATAGTGTAGATAGTATCATCTTCAAAACTTGAAGCATCTGAAAATACGGGTCCACAGACGCCCCGTATCGATCAAGTCATTCATGGTGTTGATCGTACTCACCGGCGTGTGCGAAACTGCGAACGGCGTCGCTCTATAACGATAACTGACAGTAATAGTAATATTTTACTCTTATTTCAGGTAAACTTGCAGAACAAACCAACACCAAGATCCGTACGCCGAGTAAGGCCAGAAAAGGCAAAAATAATACGCGTGTCCCCATGGACAGCTTCGATATTTGTGCCATTAGAAATATTGTTGCCTCAATATACGACGTTCGAAAGGAGGTACCTACGCTGAACAAGATTCTGGCGTCAGCAAGAGCTGATTTAAACTATAAAGGCTCCAAAACGACATTAAGAAAGATTTTAAAAGAAAAGCTCGGATTTAAATTTAAAAAATGCCGCCAGAACCGAATGGTGCTCATAGGACGCGATAACATAAAAGCGTGGCGAGTTAAATATTTACGCCGCCTCCGACAAAATGATGCCATGGGTGCGGAAAAAAAGAAAGTTGTATATATGGATGAGTCGTGGATCCATGCCCATTATACTGTCAGCAAGTGCTGGCAGTCATCCACCGATAAAGGCGTTCGCAAAAATGATAGTCCCGGACAAAGGTGGGTGATGGTTCATGCCGGCTCAGAGGATGGGTTTGTGGAGGGTGCAGGATTATTATTTAAAGCTAAATCAAAAAAAGGTGACTACCATTACGAGATGGATGGTAATAATTTTACGAAATATTTAAAAGAAAAACTAATACCAAATCTGCCTGAAAACTCCATTCTCGTCATGGATAATGCATCCTACCACAGTATGCAGTCGGATAAAGCGCCAACGACTGCAACCCGCAAAGCGGACATAAAGATATGGATGCAGGAGCACGGTGTCTCATTTGAAGAAGACTGGACTAAAGCAGAGCTGCTCATGCAGCTAAAAAAGCATCGCCCAGAGAAAAAGTATTTGGTGGACGAACTTCTGCGTGAACATGGCCATGAAGTCCTCAGACTCCCTCCTTACAACTGCGACCTGAACCCGATAGAACACGTTTGAAATTTAATAAAACAACGGGTCGCAGATAAAAATGTGGAGCAACACGAAAACAAAATTGAGGAGTTCACAAAAGAGGCCATAGCTTCAATTACGCGAGACGACTGGAAGAAACAAGTAAACCACATCAAAAGAGTCGAAGAAGAATACTGGAATCGCGATGTAGGTAGGGAGAGTGAAATAGAGGACTTCATTATCAGTGTCGGTATGAACAGCGACAGCGAAGATGAAAGTGACGACTATGAAGACCAGGACTGTGAAAGTGGCCAGTCCATGGAGGATTATAATGAATTGATGGAGGGAATTGAACCAATTATGGGTTCAGATGACCAGGATACTGCTGGACCAAGCGGTTTATAAAACCTTTTCTCCCCTGTTGGTCGTTTCAAAGCCATAAAAATAAATGAAATTTACTTCAAATTCTCTGTCTGATTCGTACATTTTTAAGCTAAATCCTTTTCTTGTGTCTTGTAGAGAACTAATAATCATTTAGCTAGGCAGGTACCGCCTGTCTTGTTCAAAAACCAGCGTGAAATGATCGCGCAAAACATGCGTACGCGTCGGCGGCGTTGGTCTAGTGTGCATACCTATCACACACGTCGGCGACGTCTCAGACGTGTGCGTCGGTCTAATATAGTTCCGCCTTTACTTTACTGGCCTAAGGGATAAGAACGTCACTTTATGTATGTATGTGAGGTGGTATTTTTGTAATATGATTCTGATATGTCACAATTAATAAAGACAAATTTTAAAATCCAGTGATATTAATGTACCCTTGCTCCTTATTTATTTAATTAATATTTTTGTCATTATTTCTACTATTATTAATTAATAATATTAAAAAAGAATAATATACAGTGTGTTAGGTTAAACGAGGGACTTATTGAGGGAGGGTATTCAGTATTCGATTCTCGTCCCAAATATGTAAAAAACCTATAACCTTAATTTGTGACGTAATTGTCCAATAAAATACATTATTCATGAACACTGAGCGCGCAAGAAGTGAACTTGTAAACAGTAAAATAATCACGCGGCAAAACACGCGCCGATCCTGCCGAAAAGGAAGCTTGTGCGCAAACCCCGCCCCTTCCCTTTGTGTTGCACCGACAAGAGGACACACTCCCGCGCTGACCCGGCTAACCGCAGTCAGTCTATGCGAGTGCGCCGCTATTTCCGCATGTCTAATATTGCGCTTCCGCGTATCGCATAAACAACCCCGCTTACTTCGGGATAAGTGTGTCCTGTGTTCTTTTAATAACCAAAAATGACGTCTTATCGATATTCTAATGAAGAATATTGGGATATGGTTCGTGCCTACGTGTTATCTAATGATAGTGTGCGAGGAGCCATTATTTTGTACCGAGAGATGTTTCCTAACCGCCAGATTCCCTCGTACAATCTTATGCTAGGTGTTAACCAACGATTGCGAACATTCGGTCAGTTCACCGTACCGACGCATGCCCAAGGACGAGGAAGGGAGCCATACCCAGTGCACCTACAAGAAGCCATTTTTGAATACTTCCAGCATCACCCACGAGAAAGTACTCGAAATGCGGCAAGACGGTACGGTGTATCGCATTGGACTGTGTGGAATCTGCTGCATGGAGAAGGAATGCACCCTTACCATTTTAGACCCGTTCAAGAACTTGGGGTCAACGACCACGAACCACGGGTGAATTTTTGCCGCTGGTTTTTGTCTAATCTAGACAAAAACATTTTATTTACTGATGAAGCCACATTTACACGAATGGGAATATTTAATGTGCATAATGAACATTGGTGGAGTAATGAAAATCCCTATGTTACGCGACAGGACGCTTATCAACACCGGTTTAGTGTAAATGTGTGGGCAGGTATTTTAAATAATTGTTTAATAGGCCCGTACTTTATTGATGGAAGACTTGATAGTGTATCATACCTTAACATTTTAAATAGTGTGGTGGATGAAATGTTGGACGATGTGCCTCTTAGTGTTTATCGAGACCTCTTTTACCAACATGACGGAGCTCCCGCGCACTATCAGGTGCGCGTACGTGAGTTTTTAAATAATAATTTTGGTGACAGGTGGATAGGTCGCGGTGGGCCAGTGCCTTGGCCCGCACGCTCTCCAGATCTCACTCCATTAGACTTTTATTTATGGGGTGAAGTAAAAAGAATTGTGTACGCTACGGAGTACTCAAACAGGGATGAGTTAAAAGTACGTATCACGAACGCTTTTAGAAGTGTAAGAAGTGATCCTTTTGTTCTTAACCGCGTTAAGGACAATATGCGAAAACGTGCTGAACTGTGCATAACACGAGGAGGTGCTCATTTTGAACAATTTTTAAGATTCGTCTAAAACTGTGTAAATAGTCAATCAAGTTAATCGTTGTAAATAGTCAATCAAGTTAATCGCTGTAAATAGGTGTGATTCCATTTTTTAAATACGCCAAAAATACTAAGTACATAATTATTAACTTTGTCTCATCATAATTATCTTTGTCTTAAATTATTGCGTATCACAATTCACATTTGCATTGAAGTTTTTTTGATGTTTTTAGTACCTAGATATTTTTGCCTGTCCTAAGCCAGGTTTAAAGTATGAAGGGAAAATGGATTATACCTAAAGGTTATTGAACCCGCGCACATGTGCAAGGGTGTACACACGTTGCGAGACTTTTGCGAAATTTTTGGTATGGTTCTGTCTGTTATTTATCAGTGTTTTTTTTTTTGTTCATAATTTTATTAGTATCATATAATCATGCACTATTGTGGGTTTCAATACGTCCCTCGTTTAAACTAACATACTGTATAACAAAAAAAGTCAATAAAAATCGATGTTTGAGAACTTGTTTTGCCAACCGTACCATGCGTACCCGCCGCCATTTTCAGATCTATTCTCTATCTGCGCGGCTTATACATAATTTACTACACATAAAACATAGGTTCATTAGGCCTTATTGATTACCTATTTTATTCTTACTTAACAAACCTGTAATGTGTCATAAACTTATATTGTCAATTAAGTTTTTTTTTAATCTTAAATAATAAAAGCAGTGCTTATTCCTTTTAACTTCATTTTTGTTTAACATTCTAAACTAATTCCTTATTAACTACATCTTATTGTAATATCTTTGTTAACAATTTATTACCTATTTTTTTTCCCCTTCTACCTCCTACTAATCTTAATTTTAAAACATCTTTTCTTACACTGTTATTTAGCTGCTTATCTTCACACATTCCAGGTGACTGACAGTTCAAAGCAAAATGATGACCGGCAGTGCTACCCGACAGGGAATTAGAAGCAAAATTACGAGCTACCTTAAAGGAGCTTGAGGCTTCTAAAGGTACATGAAAACAGCTGCTCCAGGAAAGGGAAGACAGTGAAGTGGAAGTGGAAAACATTATTTTAAAAAACACCTCCCTCAAAAATGAACTGTCTCACCTACATGTACATCACCTGGACTTAACTGACCAGCACAGCCAACTACAACATCCCACATTTCAAGAGTGCAGTGACACCCACGAACTGGCTTTGCATCGAATTACTGAACTTGAACAAAAATTGTGTGAAGCGTAAAAGGCACTATCTCTCTCCGAGTGTATCAAGGTTAGCAAAAAGGTTTCTAGCACTAGTAAGCTTTTTAATGAGTTGGTAGGTAGTAAGACAAAACCAGTGTGTGAGCCAGCTGTAACAATAGATTTGACTGGTGATGACACCATACCATTATGTCCTATTGTTATGAGTCACAATAAATTAAAGAAATATATTAAAATCAAGAAATTAATTAAACGGTCAAAGAGAACAATTAAAAACAAAATCTCTTAAAATTCAATATTTCACTTAGAAAGGAACGTGTTGTCTTATCAAAAAGCTTAAATACAGTGTCTATTGAGTTAGATAAATGTAGGGAAAAATATGACACTGATATCCAGCTCCTCTATAATGAAATACTACACAAGGAGCACTTGCTGAAGGATATTTTTGAAAAATATGAGACTTCACAACAACAATTAAGCGACCGCTTGTTTGAGGCTGGGGAACTATTGGACTTGGTGAAGTGCAATGCTGAGAGGTATGAGTCTCTGACTAATAACCTTTCATGCAGCTGTGCCGACCAACCACTACCTACTCAGCCTCAGCCAAACTTGCCCCCTCCGGTGTTGGCGAAGAGCCAACACCGGAGGGGGCAGCAGAGATCTGTGTTAATACACAGAATAAATCTTTTTTTTTTTTGTGACGAATTAGGTTCAGGCTTTGGAAAAATATTACTTCATTACCTTAGCCATAGTTTTACCAATAATTGTTATCATAACATAAGTAAACACAAAACTAAATAATTATTCTACAATGGTTTTGTTGTTAGGTAATAGTACTGGTATTACCAGAATGGACATAGTGGATGGTGTAGACACATTATTAAAGTTAAATGTAGGAAAGCTGATGTTATGTGCTTTTCCCTACTCTAATTCTTTATCTGACGCTGAAAATAATTATATTTATAAGTTGAATAAAGGTCGATTCACACATATCAGTGAACCCACAGTTCCGGCACAGTACCGCATCAGTGATAATTATTCTTTCAAACATTCTCTATGGATGTATTCACACTTGTCAGTGTCAGTGTCGTCTCAGTACCGTCAGTGTCAGTGCCGGCACCGGCCATCACGGACGTGATCGGCGACGACGATATTTTATCACGGATCACTGACGCCGCTGCATCGAAAACAAAATGGAGGACGAGATGTTGATTGAATTAGTTCGTGAGAATACTGTTTTGTATGATTTATCTCATGCAAAGTATATGGATACAAAATACAAAAACAATTTGTGGAACAAAATAGGAACACAAATGAATGTAGACGGTAAGTCAAAATTTACTTATCTACAGTGCTATTGTAAAGAGGAAAGATTAGATTTTTGTCTATGTGTTTGAACCTACGATTTGAATGCTTTTTTACGACGATTTTAATGCTTTTAATGATTTTAACAAAAAAAAGCATAAAAATAGTAGATTTCAGAAAACAGTTATTGGAGCATCTATGTCAGAAACTACAAGAACCTGAAGTCCCAGTAAGACCGAGAAGAATAAAACATGTTTTATCAAAAAGAGATGGTATGGTAAGAGCAGCTAGAAGAACTTGTCGTCAGTGCTATAAAGAGATAGCTTCAACCATGGGTAGCAAGATTGCTAAAAATAAGTCACAAAAAGTGATCACTTATTGCGAACAATGTCCCTCCAAACCATCACTTTGCTTGCCCTGTTTCAATAAACTTCACTAAAAATATGTATTTTTTTTTCTATTTTATTCTATTTTAATATTTTCTAGGTCATTTAATTGTTAGCCATTTATAAATATAAATAAACATAAGAAAAATTATACATTTTTTATTCTGTTTTAGGGCACCCCTAACATCTCCTAAGAAATTCGCTATAATTTTTAATCTTTTCTAAATATTAAAAAACCAAGCTGTTTTGGTCGTTGCACAGGGCCACGCGGGTCACATCTTTACCATTTTCATTCAATATTAATGCCCCGTGGCTTGTAATCAACGTTTGATGTGAACACCTCGCTCCGGTCACGGGTGTCCTCCGTGGCCCGAACAGTTCAATACAGGGTGGCCCACCGGTGTCCCCCGTGGCCCAAATGACTAACTGCCATTTTTTGCTCGGCGTTTAACGTGTTAAAGACTGAACTAAAGCGAAAACCAGAAGATGAGAAACGGAACTCGGAAACCGTCGCTGCTACTCCAGAACCAGATATTGATAATTCCAATATAAACCTGCCTGGCTCTAAGAACTCAGAAACAGAAATAAAAAAGGTAAAACGTCTGAATAAATTTAATGATCAGTGGCTCAAGGAAGCCGACTTTTAAAGCTGGTTACGAAAAGCTGCTCGTCCGGGTGATAATGCAATCATCCGGACGAGCAACAGTTGAGATTAAGAAAAAAATGGACTTTTTACACGAGAAGAACGCAGTTTGTGATAACATGGTCGCGATTGGTTGTGACGGTACAGCGGTCAATACAGGAGCAAAAGGAGGAGTGATACGATGCAAAGAAAAAACTTTGCAAAAACCGTTACAGTGGTTCATATGCCAATTACACGCCAATGAACTAACCTTGCGTCATTTATTTGAGAAACTGGATGGTCCTATTACTGGACCGCGAAGCTTTATAGGACCAATAGGCAAAGATTTAAAAGATTGCGAGATGCGGCCATTAGTAACATACGAAACAATCAGTTGCACTCTACCAGATATTTCTAATACAAGGGATTTAAGCACTGATCAGTTGTACCTCGTTGACATTTGTAATGCTATTGATTTGGGTCATTGCAGTCAAAGTTTATTCAAAAAGAATCCCAGCAAGATCGTTCATTCCAGGTGGCTTACCATGGCAAACCGACTACTCAGACTGTATGCCTCGACGACGTCTCCTACAGAAAACCTGATACACCTGGTAACATTCATTTTGAAAGTTTACGCTCCAATGTGGTTTTTCATCAAAACGAAACCTACTTGCAGTTACGAGTAGGTATGGTGCGAAACATTTACATCAAACCATTCTTCTTTCAAGGTACCTCTCCGAACACTTACGAAAGATAGTAATCCAGTAATTCAAAGAAATGGCTTCTTTGGCCTCACAGAGAACGTTTTGTTAGCTATGTTGGCTGACGAAAGAAAACAAAACAGAGTTTTGGCACTGCGAAAAATCCTGAAGTCGCGAGATTCAGTAATTAGGGGGTTGTGAGGGAGTTTAAAGTTCCTAATTTAAATTTTAAGGCTGAGGACTGTATCGACATAGTCATCTGGAATGATGGAGCAGTCACCGAGCCTCCAGTTCTTAATAACGTAAGCACAAGCATCATTCTGGAGTGCATTGAGACACCGGAAAAAAATGGATGATTTTATAATACCACTTCTGAAAAAGTACCCTTGTCACACTCAAGCTACAGAAAGGTGCGTAAAAATAGTGACAAAAGCCTCTGCTGCAGTGTGTGGTCCGATTAGAAGAGATGGGTTCATAAGAACACTGGGCAGTGTTTTCTTAAATATACTAAGCAATTTAATTATACAGTTTTATATCTTATTAGAACTGACAACTTTTGGAAAGTTGCATTTCGAAATTCGAAAGATAAATTTGGCGCTCCACCCTAGTAACTATAAATACTTATTATAATTTTCTGCAAAAATTACAAATAAAGTAATTATTACATGAATACTACGATGACGCTGTGTTAAGAGGCGTAATCTTTTAAAACTGAAATAATAAAAAGCCATTTTTCGCTGTGATTTTCAGCCATTTCATGAAATATAAAGTATATCACGATGCAATTTTAGGAAAATCTTTCAATAAGATTTTTTTTTTTGCTTCAGATGGCTCCTCCAAAGAGTAAGAGAAAAAGAAATGCATCGTATTCTCAAGATACCATTAACCAGGCACTTCAGAGATATTCGTGAAAAAATGCTTTCCATTAGAGAAGTTTGTCGAAATTATGGAGTTCCTAGGGCAACTGTACACGATCGAATATCTGGAAGAAGTAGTGATTCGATAAAACTCAAGGTCCTGATCCTATACTTACCCATGAAATCGAAATAAAAATAGTGGAATGGCTAATTGACATCGCGAAGTGTGGTTTTCTTATTAAAAAAAATCAGAACTGCTCGCTGTCTTAGTTATAGAGGTAACTATGACGATAAAATCGAAAGAACGAATCCCAGATACAGGTTTGCTTCGTCCCACTAACAGAGGTATTCAGTGCCAAAATGTTGGGACCTCAGCATGAGTTCCAGTTATGGAGGTTTCTCACTTATCCAGGTCCCAATTAACCAAGTTTCACTGTACATATAATTTTTTTTGTATACTTTCGGTTGTGCGAAAAATTTGCGCAAAAGGGTCAAAGAGATGAGCGCTATTTCAAATTGATAAGTGTCGATAAATAATTAATTACACAACACGTTGAATCTTTTAAACCTTGTGTTGATCATCATTATAGAAGAGCTCATGCCCCAAACAAGAAGTAGGTACCTGCCTAGTGACTTAACAATAACAGATATGCACAAAAACTTCATGGAAACCTACCCCGAAATAAAATGCAGCATAGAAACATGTGGAAATCATTTGACAAAAACGTTAGGAATACATCAATAAAAAAAATTAAAACATGTAAAAGCACTTCTGATAAAGCACGGTACCTTGCCAATTCATTTATGAAAATATTATGTATGTAAGAAAAAATCTACATATTTTTAATAAAATCAGTGATAGGCATAATTTTAATACTAGAAATAAAGATAAAATAGATCAACCATTTTTCAGATTATCTAAGGTACATACATCTTTTATGGGGTACTGTGTTAAATGTTACAATAAAATACCTTCTGATATATTACAATTAAATGAAAGAAAATTTAAAACTCATATTAAAAGTACACTTTGTAAACAAGCATATCGTCGTCTTACTTTCTCAAACTTGTAACTCAATTTTTCGATAATTTTTTTTCTTACTCGTATCTCAGCTACGAGTGATGCCTCTTAACTGTAACAAACTTCTATTTCAATATAAGCACGAAGTTAGTCGCAAACAGCGTTGCAATTATCACACAAGTCATTCATACCATTTTCATAACTGCACAAAACTCGTATCTTAACTTACGAGGTCTTGCGATCTTATGCCAATGGCCTTTGGGTTTATTTTTCATTACTTTGTTAATCGAGAAGCGAGGTTGCCGCTCTTATGGTGTGAAGTTCGTCTATATTGCAAAGAAAGTTGTTGCAGTTGGATCTTATAACTTTTAGATTCGTTTGTTGTTCTTGATTGAAAATAAGTTTAAATATTGTGGGAGTGCAAAATTTAGTGCGTTAAACGGTAAGTTATATCTACAATGTTTGTTGTTTGTTAGCAGGTAGTTCTTAGTTACTAACTGATTAAAAATAATTGTTTTACTTACTTAGCTTTAAGGTTACTTTCACTTTGATTTAACGCAGCTAGGGTTAACTTGTGTTTCTGCCTACCTCTCGTGAATAGCATATACATGGCTATTTATGTAGTATTTATGTACTTTATTCATTAGTTTCGTATGGTTACGATAGTTTTAAATGTACTGAGCTGTAAGTATTCACAAAGTTTTATGGCGGATGAAGGAAGAAATACTATAAAATAGTTTACACCCTACAGTTATTTCATTTTTAACCGACTTCAAAAAAAGGAGGAGCCTACCTCATAACTTTTGACTGGGTGAACCGATTTTGATGATTCTTTTTTTGTTCGATAGCTGGTGCTTGTCATTTAGTCCCATTTTTTTAAATGATCTGATGATGGAATCCCAGGAAAATCGAGGGCAACCCTCAAAAATTATAGGCACGTACACGGTTTTTTTTTCACGTTTCGTAGTTAGGTGAGGGGTTTGCGTCTGGTAGTCATCATTTTAGGCGGCTGATACACTAAAAAGAGTGAAATAAAAGCCAGTTCCGTAAATTGATCTAGACCAAAGGCTCCGACTTCCTAAACAGTTTCCGTCATCAAGTTATTTTATTCTTTTTGAAAGCGGTTAACTTTTTTTGTTAACAGTTTTTTTTTATGTCCTTTTGTTTTTTTTTCAGGTCCTTAAAATGCACGGCCGTGCTTTAAAGTTGCTAAATTTAGGTACTAAAGACAAGAAAGAAGACGATGGAAATCGTACGGGGTCTTTTAACAAGTCTGTAGCGTCTATGGCTTCTGGTTCTGGTGGTGGAGTTGATACGGGGTCTTCTCATGATTTAGTAACCTCTATTGCTTCTTTGTCTGGTACCGATACCGCAAATTTATTAACTAAAGAAAACACAGAAGATGGTGGAGTCAGAACGGTATCTTTAAATGATACAGTCACTTCTTTTGGTTCTGCTTCTAATACCAATACTGCAAACATCTTGATACTGAAAGAGAAGAAAGTGAATTTCGTTTTAGATGAGAGATCCGGATGTTTTATTCTTCAAGCCTCACGAGATTGTCCGACGTCGACAAACGAGCGCAATATTGATCCAACACACTGCATTTTGGATGATATCACTGGTCAGTTTATTCCAATACCTACCTCGAGTAATGATATCTCTTCATGTGATTTATCTGGATCAGACAGTGATTCAACTTTCATTCCTGATAATGATGATGATAGTTCAGGAACGGATATGGACACATCTTACGTGGCTCTGGATGAGACTAGTGGGTTAATAAAACGAAAAAGAGCAAAGAAAGGACAAGCAGATAAAACACGCTGGGGTAGAAATCAACTAAAACAAAGAAGACAAAAAGGTCAACAGTATTCTTCGATCAAACGTGTAAAGAATTCTGGGATAGTGGGGGTGGAAGTACGAAATCAAAGAGTAATGCAAGCCAGATGCGTTTCAACAAAATGTTCCCAAAGTAAAATAAAAAAATGCAATGAAATTTCAGATGCAGAGAGAACAGAAATTTTTAAATCTTTCTGGAACATGACATGGGATGATCGCAAAATGTATGTTAATGGAATGGTCTCACTAAAACCGGTACAAACACAAACGAAAGGTATTCCGAGTAAAAGAACTCAAACATTAGAGTATTCTTTAAAAGTAGACGGTGAGATAAAGCCTGTATGTAAAACAATGTTTACAGGCACTCTTTGCCTGGGTGATTGGACTGTCACAAATTGGGCCAAGAAGGCAAAAAATAAGATCGGGATGATCAAGAAAAACCCTCCGGTGATGAGACAAAAAGCTATAAATGTAACGAAATTGGAACACATCAGACATTTTTTGAATGCCGTACCTAAAATGCCCTCTCATTACTGTCGACAAAGCAGCAACAAAATGTATGTTGATTTAGATTATACTACATGGGCTGACTTATATAGAACTTTTGAGGAGTATGTTAAGGATAACAACATTCCAGATGAAGAAAAGGCTACTTACAAGTGTTTTTTAAGTGTTGTAAATGAGATGAACTTGGGTCTCTACAAACCGAAAAAAGACCAATGTGATTTGTGCTACGCCTATAAGAATAAAAATATTGAAGAAGAAGTATACCAAGCACATATAGAAGCAAAAGAGCGAGCAAGAGAAGAAAAAAAGAGGGACAAGATGAGTTGCATACAAGGAGAACTCCAGATGTTTACCGTCGACTTGCAAGCTGTGCAAACTATTCCGTCAATTAAAGCAGGAGCACAATATTTCAAATTAAAACTTTGTGTGCATCAGTTCACTATCTACAACGAAAAAGATGCCAGTGTCGTATGCTACGTATGGCATGAAGCTGAAGGACGATTAGACGCAAATATTTTTACGTCATGTCTCATGCATTTTCTCGAAGGCTTAGACGATAAAAATACACCAATTATTATTTACAGCGATGGTTGCAGTGCACAGAATCGCAATGTAACGCTTGCCAATGCTATGCTTGCGTTTGCCACAAAATATAAAACAGAAGTTACCCAAAAATATCTCGTGGTAGGACACACTCAAATGGAATGTGATTCTGTCCACGCTACCATCGAGACAAGGAAGAAGCAAAAAGAACTTTTTGTCCCTGCAGATTTTATTCAAATAATTAAAGAAGCAAGACCAAAACAACCCTATCAAGTGCGCTACATTGATCATGACTTCTTTCTTGATTATTCAAAAACAAATTGTTATAAATCTATAAGACCAGGCACGAAAGCTGGAGATCCTTGTGTAGTCGATATTAGAACTTTGAAATACACTGATTCTAAAATAGAATACAAACTGAATTTTGACCACGATTGGAAACTGTTGCCTCAACGTTCAACCCGACCCTCTACATCTGAAGCAGGAAAACTATACAGTCTGTCTTTACCCATAACTCACGGCACGCAAACTTAGAACAAAAAATTTAAACCGTATACTCTATGGTTGGAAGAATAGAACATGACAGGTCTCCTCGCCCCCTTCTATCACTCGTCTCCCCTCTTACACCCGGTGCTAAAACTATAGACAATTTACAAATGTCACTGACAAATTAAGGCGGTTGTCGATTAAGTTTTCGATTTTTTCGCTACCGCCATACCGTAATGCAGTTTTGTTGTTGATCGAGTGAAGTCTGCGTTGATTAATTACCTAAACCTATCCTCTCAGTGATTTAAACTGTAATATTTTGCATCGGTAGTGCAAGATGTGCAACAAGTGTTATATCGAAAATTGTGGTGCTAAACGAAAGGACGTTAAAATGCATACGTTTCCTTGTAGTGAGATAAGACTCAAAAAGTGGCTTCTGAGCATTAACAGTGATTATTTGCGTAGCTTAAGCGCACAAGAACTTCAAAAACTATGTGTATGCCAGAAACACTTTGAAAAAAGGTTCATCAGCGAGAAGTATCGGCTCAAAGTTGGTTCTTATCCAAAATTGTTTTCGGCTTATAATAAATATGAAATTATATTAAAAAAATAAATATTGAGTAAGTATTTGTTGTGTTTAATTTACATATTTCTTAGTAGTTCCCCAGTAATACCGATGAGCTCATCTAAGAGCTCATTGGTTTTATGCTGCTAATAGCAAAAAATATTGAAATCTGAATACAGTACCAACGGGGTAATTGAGGCTGTCTGTGAGCCTTTGCCAAAAACTCAATACATAAATTTAAAAAAAAACGAACTGTCATGTTCTAAACTTCCAACTTTTGACAATCTCTACTAACCATTTTTTCTCTATGGGAGTGGGTCGTCTGATACCTAAGTAGTCTGTGCCATAACTACACGTAAATTCAACGACCTCCAAAGCATGAAAAATCTTTTTCCTAAAGACTACCATAGTTTCTATGACACTTTGCTCCACGAGTGAGACCTGAATTGTAACTATTTGTTTGTTTTTTTATAATAAAAATACTGTAATAATATCATAGTTTTAATTCAATTACCACGTAAGTTAGCCACACGGTGAATGGAAAGTATTGAAAAGCTAAATTCAGCAACCTCGTATCTATAAAAATTAACTTATAAATTAAAATAAAAATGATATTAAGGTAAAACCAGCTCCAAAAGTAGTATTCAACAAGTGTTTATCAAAGTGTAGTTTAACGATTTTAAATAATATTAGTTTAAAAAATAAGAAACAGTTTTTTGTGTCTCCTGAACATTTAAGATTTTATAGATACGAGGTTGAGAAAGTAAGACGACGATATTACAAATTAGAGGATTATATCCAAGATAAGAATGCTTGGAAACATGCTGGTCCTGCTCCATAGGACAATTTAGAGTCTAGACAAAATCAAACTGGTTGCTAATTTAACTGTATAATTTATAATTTTTATGATATTAATTTTATTTTCTGTGATTAATATTTTAACTCACACACTGACTTATTATATGTTGTATTTATTTTTTATTTTTTTTGGGAAATCATATACAATGTTTGTAAATATGTGAGCACCATGTACCTATCGCATTTATTAATTTTTCTGTTATTACTTCACTTTTCATTCTTTTTACCAATTGTGGTAAGTAATTTTGATGAATTTTTTTATATTTTTTATTTTTTTATTCTAGGTACATAGTCTTCACCTATAAATATTAATTAATGTATACAAACTATTGTTAACATTTTAAAAGAGTAAGTATGGAGTTTCTTGCCCATTCTTCTCCATACATAACTACATTTTGGAAGGCGCAACTAGAATCAATTAACTATTCATGTAATTTTTGACGTTCAAAAGTGCATCTTCGTGCCTATTTGAAATAAATTATTTGACTTTGACTTTGACTTTGCACTATTAATGGCTGTAATGGCTGATATAAGGGTCCATAGATTGAAAGCACGAGCATTTTACAGCCTCTTGAAGGAAAAAAGAGACAATTTAATGGTAATTTCATTTGACTGCCAAAAAAATCAAGTGCTGCCAAAAGTAGCCAACCAAACAGCTTAATATAGCCATCAGCTATTATATACAACTTTGCCATTGTCAGAACTGTTCCGAAAAATACATTGAAGCAAAAAAAAAGGGGGGTAAGCAAGGGGGGAAATCTATTAGTAGGTATTGTTTTACAAATGTTATTTCACAATGTTTAGAATAAATAAAACCAAAATCGGAGGTGTAAATAGTATTGCTCGCGAAAGGGAAGCCCTTCTGATAAAGCACTGTTAATGACTGATATGAGGGTCCATAGGTTGAAAGCACGAGCATTTTACAGCCTCTTGAAGGAAAAAAAGAGACAAATTAATGGTACTTTCATTCGACTGCCAAAAAAATTAATCACTGCCAAAAGTAGCCGACCAAACAGCTTAATATAGCCGTCAGCTATTATATACAACTTTGCCATGGTCAGGACTGTTCCAGAAAATACACTGAAGCGAGAAAATGTAGCACTTTATATGTGGACAGAGAATGAACATCGCAAAGGAAGCAACAACATTGCATCAGCAGTTTTCAACTCTGTTCAAAACACAACTTTCAATGAAAGTATAACGATTGTAAGACTGGTAGCTGATGGATGTGGGGCTCAAAACAAAAATACCACTACGGTTGGAATGTGTATCGTTATGTTCTGGTTGCAACACAACATATCACTTTAGTAGAACTGGTATTCCCCATACCTGAGCATCTAATCAAACAAAAAGTTTTTTTCCTAAAAAGTAGATAAAATCCACATAGGTACGGGTTTTGGCAAGCGCACCAACAATATATAAAATTCATTATTGAGTTTTACCAATTTAAATTTTCGATTTCAATAAAGATTTTCATTTATTTAAACAATAACAGACTACAGAAAAATACCTAGCATGAGCAGCAAGGTAATTAAGATGTTTCATCAAAAGAGTCAACAATGGTAAATGAAAGTGATCTTGAAACTCTTTGTTTACATTTCATATCTGAAACTTTTTTGGAAGTACTGTCAAGTTGTCTATTTCATGACACAATAATTTGAGAAAGTTAAATTACCACCTTTTATCAAATAACATTAACAACAAATCAGTTTAGGTTGAAGGATTGAGAATATATTCAGCAAAAGCAGCTAGAAAAACAATACATATATTTAGAATAAGACCATGATCAACATAGACAAATTGGATAGGAATCAACTGAGATAATATAAAATGCCTATATATATATACAACAATCAGCAATACCTAATAATTTATGGCAGCATTTCAAACAGTTTTTTGAAAATTCAGACTACAACATCACAACATGCAACGTATTGCAAGTTTGAAGTAGCAAACTGGCAATACTGTATTTATTTTCGACAGGAAAGACCACAACTGGTGCTTAATTTGATACGAAACACCCAATGACGCAAGCCGAATTTAAAACCAAGGTGGTTTTAACTAATATTTTGCTAAACAAACTTATTATCCAACAATAGCAATAATATTGCTCCTCAAACTCAAAGACAACAACTACTCAACACAATACAACCAAAGCTTCTTAGCAAATTATGACACCAATCTTCAAAGTCGCATTTTCGAAATCGAAAACCTTTTGCCACAGCCTTTTACACTTCTATCCTGCACATGTACAATCAACTGATGACGAAGCTAACCAACATAACGATAACAACACAGAAAAGAAAAACAATTTATGTAGCAGGTTTGTTTTTGTACCGTACTGTCGCCTTTGGATATTTTCCTGAATTTCTATCATTACTAAAATTTTCATTAAAAATATAACTAGTTATGCAAGACCCCAAACAACCGGTCATGATTTTGATTCTATTTTGAAGCTCAGCGCAACATGCACAACAACACAGACTATGATGCACAATAAAATTTATTTTGGCTGGCGCCTGGCGGAGTGGCGGCTGGCTGGCCATAACCCTAGCCCACAGGAATACTACGCTCTCAGCATTATTATATGATGCTCAGTGGCTCTCGGTCTCAGCTCTGAGACTGACAGGACAGTGACTGACTAACACAGAGTGAATACTTAATCACATTGATAAGTATACTTTATAGATTTCAATAAATAAAAAGTTTCAAAAGCTAGATTACTTGTCATTCTTGTCCACAGACTTTCTTGTAGTATCTCTTCTAAGTAGTCTGTGCTTTCTTGTCAAATTGTCAATGAAACAAGTGCCACAGACATTTAAAAGCACAGACAAGTAATAAGGTTACACGCGGATTGAATCAATATTTAATTTTTATTTGATAACATTTTACATTTATTATATCTATTTTATTGATAATTATTTATATATTTCTGAATCTGCCCGTGACATCACAGCGGGCCCTATTAGATTATTAGAATACCAGCGCTGAGACACTTATTTTTAAATGTCGCAGCATCATGCTGAGACGACGACGACGTAACAAGCCTTTTGACTTCGTACACTTTTTCTTTTTTTTCTCTTTTAAATCAAAACTGCGTTCAAGAGCTATCAGTGTCAATATTCCACAACAATGATGACAGCTTTTGAGCAAGCTTTGATGTGTTGATCGCCTTCAGTTTCATCGGAGTGTGAACTGAGTAGTGAATAGTCTGTGCTCGATTCACACTGTAAGTACAGATGCCAGCACATCAAGCTACTACCATCTGCCAAATTTATTTAAAAGATTTTCAACTTTATCGCTAATGCATAATGTTCAAGGTTGATTGGGAAAATTTGACAGTTTCGGGTAGCTTGACTTGCTGGCGTCTGTACAAAGATCTTTTGGCGCGTGGCCAAGATCGGGACTAACACGTTACCTAACATACCTATATAGTAGTGTTAGCTAGAAAGAAAACGTTTAATGCCTACAAAGTACCGGTGCCTAGGCTAGGTTGCCATAACTAAGTACGAGCTCTCCTACCCATAGTTGGGTTAGCTAGAAAACGCTTTATGCCTTCGAAGTAAAACCTCAGTTACACCGTCACACGTATATTTAAAGCAGCTATTTGTCGGTCAGCGATTTTTAGCTCGTGCACGTGCACGAGCTCAAAATCGCTGAACGAAAAATAGCCGCTATATTAAATTGAGCATGTTAAAATTTTTTCGCTTGCGAAAAATAGCCGAGCGATAAATTGTGACAGGACAGTTGCTAAAATTATCGCGAGTAGCCAACAAGAGTTGCGAAGCAGTTTTTTTACTCTGTGGTTTGTGTTGTAAGAGATGGGCTGAGTGATGATTTTTCTGTTAAAGACTGCATGACAATGACATAAATATCGGTGACGGGTACGACGACAAAGTCGTTAACGATTTTTATTTGAATATAAGTGATCACGTCACTTCAATCACACGGTACCAGCGATTTATAGCTGTTAGTAATCGCAAGCAGAACACAGCAACTATAAATTGCTTCGTGTGACTGAGGCTTTACAGCGCGACGACTTACGAGTCTTACGACTGATGACATGATTACACGGCACCAATCGAAGAAGTTTTTACTGTTAAAAACTGCATCTATTCGACAGCGGTCACACGGCAGCGTCGATTTATAGCTGCTGCTATAAATCGCTTCGTGTAAAAGCTTAAAAATTTGAAACTCTCGGCAATCGATTGCCGAGGGTTGCAAAGTAATTCTTATCGCTGTAAGGTATTACAGCGATAAGAATTACTTTGCAACAACTTACTAATGGTTTTACATAGGTCTATAAAGGTCTATAAATAACAAAACAATCAAGTCTGGTTGTAAAACAATTGCTTTTTTTATTCAGCAAAATATTACTAAAGAATAAAAACTAAATATCAGATCATTAACATAATGGAATATTTTGGACGGAATTGTATAATACCGTATAATTAAAAGTATAAAGCAAAAATCTGTACCATGTAAAAAAAGAAAAATATAAATATATTTATTTGTTTTTATGTGCTAATATTAATTTAGGAAAATTACAGTGATTTAATTAATTATACAGAAGTTTAACGACTGTCCCTACACGTGCAGAATACAGATAAAATATTACATTTACCTCAACAATACAAAAGTAACAATAATTAAGTTGATTTTATCCTCTTTGCATCTACTTGAGTGTTACTACACTTTTAAGTAGTTACATCGAAACTAAAGTTAAGACCAGAATTTGGACGGACAGAGTAAAAAATAATACTCTATGTTAATATTATTATTTAAGGCGAAACCATCAGGTTAGCTCGCGAAATTCAAATATTTTTACGTTTTTTCAAATTGTAGGTCAGTGTTAGGTTGTATGTTGATCAAAATATTATGATTCGCGACCGTAGCAAAAGGTGTATTTACAGAATTAGAATCAGCAATACTTGAATATTTGAATTTAGCGGGCTGTATTAGCGATTGCCCCATAACTAAGAAATTACCTTATGTAACGGAAATCAATACAGATGAAAATTCCGGACAAATAATAAACTTTATGCGCAAAATATAAATAAGTTTTCAATTTGATGAAACTTCCAAAATTAAAATTAAGTTCGACATTTGGACGGTGTAACTAAATTCAGGATCATGCGTAATACATAATTTTCAATAGGTGTCTTTGAGTCGGTAATGACTCTTAGGACATAAGGCACGAATTTGGATTCTAAAGGTAAGGCACGATTGTCACGATCGAATTTTAAAGTAAAAACTTCTTTAGCCGCGTTGAGAGATTTTTGGTAGGGGGAAAACTTATGGGTTCGCGTCACCGAAATGCACGACATGCTCTTGACATGTTGCACCAGACTGTTAGTAATTCAAAAGTTTTGAGTTTTCACTTCCGTCGGCAGGTCCATGACTGCCAATTTTTTTATACAAAGCAGTTTATAAAAGACAAATCAATAAGTGACTAAAATGTGATGATTCGCAAAAAGGCTGGTGGGTTTGTATGTATATTTACAACTACCTACATTTAACTTAAATCTTATAATTATAAATCGGAATTTAATTCTAAAATATAAATGTTAACATATTAAAATTGCATGTCAATATACAACAAAGCTGTATAATATAACAAATTCAAAAAGTTTCTTAATTTACAACACTTTGTGCTGATTTATGTACACATATGCACTTTATACATAATAAAATATTCAATTAAGAACTTTGTTCAAACGAAATATACAGATGATTGCAATGTCTTATAAATTGTAAATAATAATAATGTACTTAATATAAAACAAAATACGTAAGTATATCAGCTTGTGATATGTAGATTCAATTTGCGACAGTGTATCGACTTCTATCGATTACATACCAAGACTCCTCCGTGCCTCGGAAAGCACGTTAAACCCGTCCCGGCTGTCATTTGTAGATCTTTGACAGTTGTTGCGGGTAGTCAAAAGCCCGAAAGTCAAACAACCAGTCTTACCAAGGGGTACCGTGTTACCCAGTAACTGGGTTTGGGAGGTCAGATATGCAGTCGCTCCATGTAAAATACTGGTATTCAGCTGTGTCCGGTTAGACTGGAAGCCGACCCCAACAGTTGAGAAATGGCAGGCAAATGATGATCGACTTCTATTCTAGACTTAAATTAAGAATCTTAGATAATTTACATTAATTGCCATATACTGAAATATCAACTTTATCGCAATGTAATTTAAATAAATATTTGAGTGACCATCACTACATTATTATAAAACAAAGTCCTCCGCCGCGTCTGTCTGTCTGTCTGTCTGTTCGCGATAAACTCAAAAACTACTGCACCGATTTTCATGCTGTTTTCACCTACGGTGAAACATACCAGACCCACGGATAGCGTGGTTCTGGAAGAAGGTTTTAGTATATAATTTGTTAAGTTTTGTATACATTAACGATATTTGTTGGAGGGGTCGGAAAAAAATCCCTTTGAGATAATTATAACAATATAATATATGGTGGAATTGTGTATCTTTTATAGGTCTACAGAAAAGTCCGGAATGGCATTATGTCTATCTCTTAAGGATAACATACTATATTAATTTTATTGTCTTTTTGTAGGTATTTGTTGTCTTTAGGTAGTCGGAACATACTTATCCTTTTTATCCCGGTAGTATACTAACGCGGGCGAAGCTGCGGGCAAAGGCTATTTTGTAATAAAAAGATCCTATATAAATTTTGGTTGGTTTGCTCTTTCAAAACTTGATAATTATCTAAGAATCTGAATTGAAGTTTAACTTAGCAAACTATGTTTGTATGCACACTTTGTAGAAATATACATGCTATTATAAAACAGTAAAAAGGTACGTACTTTTTGATTTGACATACATAATATTAAATATAAAAGTCCTACTTATGTTAAAGGGGAAACTCTAAGGTAGCCCGCGAAATTGAAATATTCTTACGTTTTTTGAAATATGCAGATCAGTGGCAGGTTGTATGTTGATCAAAATATGATTCGCGACAGTAACAAGTACCTATGTATTTACTGAATTATAATAATTAGAATCAGTAATACAACTCCTTAAGAGCCAACTAGTCGAGGGCTCGAACTCAATGGTGGGCGTGGCCAAAAAGCACGTTGTCTCGCCTTGCATCGTGTCCGTCATCGTGTGTTGAGTGAAATGCACGATAATGACCGATGGCCGTTTTGCGTGGATGTTACGCACATTTACCCCCAACTTGTTTTTTTTTTTTGTGTTTGTGTTCTTTTTTTGCGTCATGTTTACCCAAATAAACGTTTTTTTCTTCTTTTTTTTTCCTTCTTTATAATTCATAGTAAACCGCGCGCGTAAAAAGTTTTAAGTTTTATGAAAAACTACTGGATTAATCAATTACAAATAAAGTTTATTGAAATCTTCGATAATTGAGCTTTATCACTGTACACTTCTTTTATTACTTATTTACGCCCAGAGTTGCGCTAAAATTAGCAGAAAAACGAATCTTTGTTGGCTCATAACTTTTTAATGGCTTTTTATTTTAATATTCTGCTTCCGTAAGACAAAATTAATAATAAGACAAAACGATATCATGTTTAACTTTGGATGTAGAATGTCAAACAGTGGAGTAATACCCCCCCTAAATTTGTATGGAAAAAGTATCGACTAGTTTCATCTTAAGCTAGAATTGCCTCAAATGTAAGTATTTCATGAAATAGTCATTCAATAGAGCTACTTGGTGTTACAGTTGTATAAAAATACATACACGAATTATACGACCTGAAATTTGAAAAATCGTAAGAATAATTGAATTTCGCGGGCTTCCATGGCATTTTCGCCTTTACACTATAGTGTCAAAATCTATCAGTGTCTTGTTACTATTAAAAAGTCAATCTATATCTACACCCATCTACTAATTCCGTTTAAACAAATAAAACACCTGCACCTTTGGCCAAAATTGTTGGTACACTCATCCGAATGTTTGAATTCCAAAAACCGCACTTACTACTTACCAAAAAAAAGATGCTGTTAATGTCAAACTATTATCATTGATGTGCGGTCGACTGTACTACAGACCTTTTCTTATTTGGACCTAATTCATTTCTTCCCATATTTCAACATTTGTTATTAGCTTATAATAATCACCTGTTGAATTATGGTGGTAAGTGCAGTTTTTGTGTTTTTCTTCAGTCTACTATTTTAAATAAAACCTTTCAAAATCGTAGTAACACCTTAATCTTGAAATCCTATACAAAAAATGATTTTAATGTATTACAATACATTAGTAAGTTGTTATTCAAATGCATGAAATGTTGCAATTTTGACAGAAGGAGCAAGTTTTTGCAAACTGCAAGTTTTCTTTAAACCATTCTGATATGCAAGTTGATACGAGTGGTACTTACTTCTACTTGCATGCAAGATAATCCTTCAATCAGACGAGGGCAAAAATATGTACACACATAAGTGAAAAACTAATATTTATAAGATATTATTAGGTGCGTATGGCATCTTTGCATACATTATTTTTGCTAAGTGCATACATATTTTTGCCCTTGATAAGTGCAACTTGCACACTTGCTTACCGAAAATGGCTCAAAAATCGTGTGAAGATGCATTTCAGCATAACTAGAGTTCAACTAACTTATGGACACATTCACACTTCAGTACTGTGTGTTTGGATGCGCACTTTCTTCTGGCTTCCATTCCTGTTTAGTGGGGGTGAATGACCGGAATAGCCCGGGTTCTGTATGCCTAAGCCGCCGGGCTCGCCTTCCCTGGGCCGCGGCTTCTTGAGTGAAGACCTCAGGGGTGATCGCGTGATGGTACTGGCATCCGATAAGCCAGTGAGCGTGGTTGCCGTTGTGTTCATTGAAGCCACGCTTCCGTGACCATTTGTGCTATACGGCTTGCCCGACGCGTCCGTCATTGAGATCCCTGAAAACATATTTCATTCTTTACCATGTACATTTAACCATATACAATACAGATTGGAAGGGACATCGACGCGAAACTGGTTACCATGGATTCAGTAAATGATTCTGAACCAATTTACCGTCGGTTATTAAAAAAAAAACAGCTATTTCCTACAAAAGTGCAATACCTACGCGGTCAAAATGTCCCATACATTTTGACCGCTTAGGTACTGCATTTTTTTTTTAATGACCTCCGAAAAATTTCAATGCAGGGAGGCCAGAATAATGAACAGAATCCATGGTAAAAGGCTTCGGTCCCATACATTTTGGCCGCTTAGGTACTGCATTTTTTTTAATGACCTCCGAAAAATTTCAATGCAGGGAGGCCAGAATAATGAACAGAATCCATGGTAAAAGGCTTCGCGTTGATGTCCCTGCCACCCTGTTATATTTGTGAGGACAAGTTTTTAGCTTTCACCTAAACTCTAAGTACTATATCATTAGACAAATAACGGCTAAATAACGACAGTTATTGTGTAATATTGTTGAAATTACTGGACTTAGTTATTTTTTTAATGTAAATGGTAAATATAGATTACAGTGCTTTGTATTTATCGTGAAATAACGGAGTTTATTAAACGTTTACATCGAAATAACGAAAGGGTGAGAACAGTTATTTGTCTAATGTTATATTAAATGGAGTATAATTTGCATGCGTTACTGGCAGTTTGCATTTAATATAATTAATCAGTTTGCATATATATTCATACATGACGAAAAAGTAAGTTGAAAACAAAGAGCAAATGCACTGGTTTTAATTACAGCTCGACTCAAATGTTAAAGTTCATGAAGATATGAATTACTAAAACCAGCCCAGTGCGGATCGGACCACGCACAATGAAGGGTTCCGTAGTTGGTATGAATTTATCCCAAGAACAAACTTAACATCATAATTGAAAAACATGTTCTTCCATACGGAATGTATGGGAGAACATGTTTTTCAACTGTAAGTAAGTTGGTTGACTATTACTCGGTCAATTGTGACGCCTACTTGGCTGTGATAGTTTCCCTTTTATCTTCGTTATATATACTACTGCTGTGATTTTTTTTTACATATCCATGTACATCCATATAGCTGGCAGAGACACACACTTAACTCTAACAAAAATTAGCACTTTAAAGCCTAATATTTCAGAAACCGATCCTTTAATCGAATTTTTTTTTTCACAAACCCGTAAATTTTTGAAAGACCCATCCAACAATACCCCACACAAAAGAGTAGGCGAAAAAAAAAAAAAAAAAAAAAACATTCCTACTTTACATGTACAGGAGGTACCCTAAATAACTATTTTGTTTATGATTTTATTTTACCACTTTGTAGGCGTGATTAATATGTATATCCATGCCAAATTATAGCTTTCTTGTACTAAGAGTTTCTGAGCTAAGCTGGGCACGGACGGACATGGCGAAACTATAAGGGTTCCTTGTTGACTACGGAACCCTAAAAAGGGTATACAGCTGAAAATAGATATAAATTGAACTAACCACACAGATAGTCTATGGCCCCGTCCTAATCAAAAAGCTATACCGGTTCACCGAACAAAAAGTGACGTGAAGTCACTTTTTGTTCGGTGAACCGGTTTTCCGAACTAAAAGTAAAATATGAACGCGACTATCGCTTTTGGTAAAAGAAACAGCTAGTTTTAATAAAGATTGGTTTCTGCTATACAAGTCTTAAGTCTAGTACAGTAACCAGTTCCCACTGCTGGGACATAGGCCTCCTGTCTGTGAGAGGGAGTGGGCCGGTAGACGTCACATGTCTTCGATTGTGATAATTTTATTTAATATGTAATGTTCAACACAATGTTAATTGTTAATGAATAAATAAATGAAAATGAATTAAATGAATGTTTAGTTCTAGGACATGCCAGTTTCCTCACGATGTTTTCCTCCACCATTTTGAGAGCAGTGGTGATGGAATAATTGGACGTAGGTTAGCAGAAAGGACTCAACCCACATGACGGTCAAAAATTAGTCGTATACAGGAAAAGTTTTTAATCACTGCGCAAATTTTGACAAATTGAACTTAAACGTGTTTTATTAAACACCTATTTCTTATTTTGATATGTCTTAGTACAAAAAAATTAAGTATTCGCTAACGAAAGATGTTTATTTTGAAACTGATGGATACTCGTCGCGCAACGCGCCGGCGGCGCGGTCAGTAAAGTGGAACGCAGTAGTACGTACCTATCAGCAGTGCGCACGCCCATTGATATTATTACTAATATACCGTATCCATATTTTGCTGATTTCAAGTGGACCAAAAAAAGTATTGAACAAATAATGAAAATGTGTTCTATTACTGATACTGAACCACAAAAAAAATTTGCGCACTGGTTAAAACTTATCTTGTATACCAAATAGGTCCTAACAGATCGTTCTTTCACTCAGCAAAAAAGATCCGTGACAATTCAAAGATACGGTTAATTTTTTAATGATGGGAACCAACCTATATGAATGTGGGTACCTTCCGTTAACTGTTACGACCTCTTTGGTACAACTCATTTTTGACCATAATGTAGGTTGTCTTTTCTGCTAAGGGTCAATTAAATACTAGCGCAGAGTCGAAGCGCATCGAAGCGTCAATCTAAAGGATAACACAGCAAATTCACCCTTATCTCTACATATAACGTAACGCTCGCGCACCAATCAGCGTTGGTTGCGCTCCGACGCGCGAATTCTGTCAAATGCGCGCGAATTCGCGCTTCTTTTATAAATATGTGTATTATGTTGTGGAGGTTTGGGTGAATTTTCTATGTTAAGTTTCAGATTGACGCTTCGATGCGCTTCGACTCTGCTCTAGTATGTATTGACCCTAGCTACGTCGAATTTACACAAAGTAAAGCGACTGTCAGGGTTCGAACCTAACCCACAACTCGGTATTTCGCGGCCGTTACCAATGAACACTGACAAATAAATAAAAAAAATTACCTCGTCCTTCTTTGAAGCCAGGGTTGTTGATGGTGGTACCTTCCGGTTCCCCCAGCGGATTGGTTGGGTCGCCGCCTTCTCGTCGCGCGAAGAGCGCGTCGTACAGTGACATTATAAACAGGATCGAGTTTATTACTATACTCACTATCTGTAAACGAAAAATGTTATGTCTTTATCTTCTATAATGTGTCCCGGAATAATAGCCAAATCGGTCCAGTCGTTCGTAAGTGTTTCGTGGTGTGTGTTAACACCACCAAACACTTAAGGCTAACACGCGACGTGACTCAAAGGTACCGCGTGTCGCACGACGAGCGGTGCCTTTGTGTCGCGTCGCGTGTCACGCCTGTTTGTAGGAGCCTTTACGAACGGCGTGGACTGATTTGGCAATTTTTTTTTTAAATGTTCGTGATAGTCCAAATCAGTTTCTTACGGAAAGAACTTTTTTTTAAAGTGGTCGGGAAAATTGGATGATTTAGGAAAACTGATGGGCAGGACCAAGTCTACCGGGTCGGCTAATTAAGTTTTTTTTTCTTAATGTGTGAAATATGATCGTTTCTATTATTGTTAAAAAGTAATAGCAATAAAGTGGTATTATAGGTGAGTTCGACGTGTATAGAATTAGTAAATGCAAAATAAAAATAAAACTAAAACCACCTTTTTGTTTCACGCAGTGCCCTGCGCCAGGGATCACATCACATTCCCATCTATTTTTTGTATTTGTATGTGTATCAAAACAAGAAATCAGAAAGAATCTAAGAATCTCTGATAAGGAATTAATACGGTACAATTTTATCGCAGTAATCTATCTGTAATAGGTATGTGATATTTAGTAAGTTGTATTATACCTGAACATAGAATGCTTCTCCCCTCGTCACGAAGAAACCCCTGTCATCGCCTTGTACGGCGAACAAACTTGCTGCGACTATGGACAGCAATGCTGGAAACAATCATTTAACACATCCATCAATCCCTCCCTCAAAGCTGGAGATAATAGGGCATGTAGAGCAAAATGTAAGATAGGCCACTGTTACTGTTAGCCTCCATTATCTCACTGCTGAGCAAAGGCCTCTCCCCATGACTTCCAGTTATTTCTATCCAGGGCTAATTTGGAGCACTGGTCGTTTGTTTTATCCAGCTCGTCCCGCTATCTTCTACGGGGTCTGCAACGACGCCTTCTAGCTGTCTCAGGGTTGACATAGTGATTATTTTGACCCATAGCTCACTGGGCATATGGCAGACGTGGCCAGCCCAGTTCCACTTTAACTTTGCGCCGTTTTCAGCAGTGTTGCGGATATGGTCTGTTAATTTGACACCTAAAATACTGCGCTCCATCAAACGTTGGCAAACCTTGAGTTTGGACTTTTGAATGTTTGTCATGTTTCGAATCGCTATAGGTATCATTTCTTATGTTTTAAGGGCCCTGATGGCGGATAATCAGTTAACTTTCATAGTAGAAGTTTACATTTTTATGGATTTGGACCAAATCGGCATCAGGACCCGACTTTTAGACAAATTTTGACACTCAAACTCAGCACCGAGAGTGCATGGTACCTATAACCTTTTTGGTGGGTTTGTTAGACATCCAAATAACATTTAAAAAAATATTCTGACTGGTACTTACTGGCTAGTAGCGCCAGCGCCAACTTGATCATGACGAGGTGTGTGTACTTGAAGGCAACGCGCTCCTTGGACGATATCATGGCCAGCTGCAGCACTGACAGCACGCAGAACACGCCGAGGACGGAGACGCCGACGGACGCAACCACACCTGCTATGTACACCGCCGCTGGAAAATGATAAGAGTTAATTAGTAACGAGAAGGAGTATATTGCATATTAGAAGGCTAAGTCAAGTCACCCAAAAGTCAATTGCGAGGGCTATGCTTGGAGTTTCCCTAGTAATGTAGAGATCCGCATGAGAACCAAGGTAACGGAGATAGCCCGAAGAAATTCGAAACTTAAGTGGCAGTGGGCAGGGCACATTGCTCGCAGAAAAGATGACCGCTAGGGACGAAAGGTTCTGGAGTGGCGACCACGTACTGGAAGACGTAGCGTTGGGAAGCCTCCCACAAGGTGGACCGACGACCTTGTGAAGGCCGCTGGAATCTGCTGGATGCGAGAAGCACCGGTCGAAGTGCTTGAGGGAGGCCTATGTCCAGCAGCGGACATCTTTCGGCTGAAATGCTGATGATGAGTAACGAGGATTGAAAAAAACCTGAGATTATCGTACCGTGTTTGTTTACCAATAAAGGTACAGTTGCCAGCACATCAAGCTCCACGAAAATGTCTTTCTCCAAACGATTTTAAACTTTAACATGTTGTTGATTAAATTGAAAATAGAACGAGAAGATTTTACAGTTAGTGGTAACTTAATGGTACCATATAAGGAAAAATACACTGTATTTAGTCAATAACTTTTGTTTTATTTTCATAGTGGCAGGAAAAACCGCACGTACCTATTTTCTTATTTGTAACCCGTACTTGGCCAAATTGGTTTTGTCTATTATTAGTTTATCTGATGTATCGAACCCTCTTAAGGATTTAGAACGTACCTTTTCTAAAACCTGGAATATCTTTCTTATTAGTTCATGATCCTGGAGTTATCGCCACTGTTCGTTATATATTTTGCATCGCCACAGCTTAAATGAAACTTTCTTTAATTTTAGTATAAGTTTAGACGGTCACTACCAATTAAACTACATTTGAACAAAAAAAAAAAAATACATGCGAAAAAGGCTGGCACAAGGGAAGTTCAATTTTTTTGAACGAATTAATGAAACCAACCAATTATCACATTGCAAATAAAGTTACACACACGTTAGCACTAAGGGACGGCTCTAAACTAGACAAGTGACTGATATAGAGGCCAGACCTGACTCACGCAACCACTACTTTCCTCTTACTCATAATATTTCACAAAATTGACGACACCTAAAACTTTGAACGTCGGGTGTCGATTTCAGCTGAATTTCAAGGAATTTATAATGTATTATGGATAAGGCAGAAGAGCAGTGCTGACCCAGAGGTTACGGCCCCGTCTTACGAGCTGTAAAGACGTGGATTGGGAATTCGAACCCAGGCAGGCGCTGTACTTTGTGTAAATAATTACATCACCATTGCTCTCAAAACGGTGAAGGAAAAGAAATCGTGAGGAAACCGGCATGTCCTAGAACCAAAAATTCAAAGACATGTGACATCTACCAACCCGCAATGGGTACACGTGGTTACAGCTCACTCACTCTCGAAGAGGGCAGGCCTGTGTCCTAGCAGTGGAAACATTCACTCACTCTCGAAGAGGGCAGGCCTGTGTCCTAGCAGTGGAAACATTTTAGGCGGATTATGTGTGTGGATAAGGCCCAGAGTAGGTGCTTTAGTTGTTGTTGTAGTACAGTTCGGTGTGTGTACTATTGGGTACGTATTACAATACCGAAATTTAAAAGACCGTATAATACCTATGGCAGAACCCGAAAATTTTTACGCCGAATGATTGTTTGATCGAAAGTTTTAAATCCCGAAGATCCATAAAATTCTGCGAGCAACTTGGAAGTAGCGTTCGCCAGCCGCTGCCGCGGCACCGCTCGCTTCGCTCGTTCGGCTCACGCGTGGTTGGTCACAGTTCTAACCTAACCTATTTCACCCAGTTCAAAATGATGAATCATACAATCTGCCTGCGACTAGATAATTAGACAATAGTGAAAACATTTCTGCGGCAGATTGTAGGTAGGTACCTATGTTTCGTCATTTTGAACTGGGTGAAATAGGTTAGGTTAGAACTGTGACCAACCACGCATGAGCCGAGCAGCGTAGGGAGCGATGCCGCGGCAGCGGCCAGCGAACGCTACTTCCATGTTCGTCTATTCAGGATTTCGTCCATTCGGGGTTTCATCCTTTCGGGGATTTGGACATCGGTATTTTATGTTTCGATATAACGGCTATCGGCATTTTATTTTAAATTTCGTTGTTTTGGACGTCGGTATGTTAGTCATAGTTACAATTATGAAATTTCGGGATTTTAATACGTACCCGTACTATTACCATACTCATTTCTATAAGCAGCGTTGCTGTTGTTGAGTTCCACTTTAAAACGTTTAATATTTCGAATACTGGTGAAATTACAAGCATTTAAATTTGTCTCTATAAAACTCCTTGCTTTTAATATTGTAGCCTAGGCTAACCAGACTTGATAGATTTCTCATTTTTCTGATGCTCAAGCCGTTCAAACAATAAAGCCAGGTCAAGTTGGCAAAAAATGTCCGGAGTCCACAGTTTAGGTTTTCATGTAATTAGTACGATAATGTGTTGCCTATGTGTTTTGCATATTTGGGTCGAGCTTCAAGGCTGACCACAGTGACATGTTTCAGGTCAGTTTTAAAAGCTAATGGGCTCCTCTTTAACTATGTTTTGTAATTCACAGATTAGTGTGTATGTTATGTAATACGCTTTATTTTGTTTCATTACGTGTTTTTGTTGAATTTGTTTCAAGGAGTGTCCTAATATTGAGCTAAAAGTATTTTTCTTTAAAATATATTGGACATTAACTGTCAAAAAAAGATAGAACTGAGGTTACCAAGCAAGCAATATTATATTTCTAAGCCGTTTGGGGTTGAATTGAAACCCTCGGGCCGTGGGGTCCGAGTGCTCTTGGTTTGTTAAACGAAATCTCCAAACGGCTGGTTGACACTTCCCGTGACCCAAAGGCTGGCTTCTACCAGAGGCTAAGCATTTCCATACAACGCCAACGTGGCAATGCCGCCGGTCTCTTGGGTACATTACCAGTCAACAGCGATGCGGAGGAATTTTTCGATGCCATATTTTAGTTTGTTAATAGTTTTAGTTTTTTATTTTAATAATCTTTTAGTATGAATAAATATGTATTTAGCTATATTTAACAAAACTGTCAGTGTCAAGCAATTTTGTACCATATGTGGTGCAACAGTAGGTGCAACTATTAACAGACTGATATCATGATCAGACCTGCACATGCACAACTGCCTACAAATGATTATGGTACGGACTATGCATATCTATCACTTTTACCTTTGTCGAACAACATCCATATCAATTAATGATCCTTACTCGAAGATACACGTTATTTATTATAGCAGTCCATTTGGAGACGTATCTCCTGTAGTGCATATAAAGCAGTTCCGGAGAAAAAGAATGACATTTAAAAAAACAATAATCGCGATACCCAATATTCATACATACATGCATACATAAACTCACGCCTTTTTGCCATGGGGGTAGGCAGAAAACTATAGAGCGCCACCTGCTACGCTCCTAAATAAGGTTAATATAAGGTTGATTTATCGTAAACTGCAGTCAAGTTTGATGAACCTATAGCATCAACATTTTCCGAATACAACACGAGTTGAAAACAGAACTACTTCAAAGGAAAACACTAAATGAATAGCAAACAACGGGCGACATCCGGACGTCCAAATTAGTATCAACAAATGCAATCGAACCGCAGTGTATCCAAAACAATTCGTTCCACATCGTTTGTTCCTGACATTGTATTAAATAACTGTTTAACGGTCACCTAAGCGGAGAGAGGGACCGGTGTAATTTATGAACAGCACAGTGGTTCACAATATACAAGTCGTTAGGTCTTAGGCTGAGGCTACAGTCAGCGATTTGCGATGCGACTGGAAGAGCGAAACGAGATAAACATGGTATGGCTACATTATAAGCGAAAATCTAGCGTATATTCGGCGATGACTTGGCTACAGTACACATGCTACACATCGAATTAGCAAAATCGATTCATGCGGCTACACTATAAAAAAGGATAGTGTAGCCGCATGAATCGTTACGCATAATGTAGCCACACGCATATTTAGTAGCACTATTGAACTAGTCGTGCAAGTGAGAAATTAAAAAAAAATCGTTTTAATTTCGCTGATATGTAGCCGATGCCGTGATTACAGTAATGTTGTTCCCATCGCATAAAGAAATCAAAAATCGCTTGTAATATTTGATGTACGGTGTACCCATATACGTAAGCATTCATGTATTTGTTTTAATCGCTCACGTGTTGCAGGTCGCGACGCGGCCTAATGTGGCTTCAGCCTTAGAAGCAAAAGTAGACATATGCCCAAATACTCAAACGTTACTTAACTTTAAGACGTTCTTATAAGTGTTTCTGTCGCTACAAAACAGTTTAAAGTGACAGAGACAGCATTAGACTTAACGGCGACTTAAAATTGAATTGCGTTTGAGTATTCGGCAGATAGAGTATTCTCTATGGCTACTTTTGCTTCGTCATCAAAGCCCACTGTAAATAAATGTAATTTTCAGTGTTTCTTAACTTTGGCAAACGGATTAGTAATGCCAGCACCAGAACCTACGGTGTTATTAATAGGCTAACCCACGCTGCCTATCCTCGTGACATAATTAAAACCTTAGGCCTTAGTGGAACATGGGAGGGTCACCTTCTGCGACGCAGTAATGCTCGCGAAGGAGGAGGCGGAACGCATGAGGGAGAGGGAGTCTGTGCTTCCTAGTCGCCGCAGGAGACGCCCTCGGTGGCGGGAAGCTATAGCCGATTCCCGGCCACCGTAGGCGCGGGCTTGCGGACGGCAAGGTATGGGTAGCTCGCCGTCCGGTAAGGACGGCCCGGGTCGACGGCGCGTTGTGTTACACGCGCGCCTCAAAGAGATGTCAGCACGCACGGTGCGGATTTCTCCGAAAGGGATACCGTGGCACACAGGCAGAAGGAACACGGGTGGGTTTTAGTCAGTAAAATTCTGACACGCCCTCGGAGCTCCGCACAGAGCGGGAGAATTTATTTGATAATTGCCCACCCAAAAAAAAGGCCTTAGTGGAAAACATATAACATCATTAGCATCATTCATAGACTAAAGGTTTCCACTAGATATGCGAAGCATCACCATTGCCACATCGACCGGTCCTGTCCTATTCTTCTAAAAAAGCTAGTTAATCATAAAGATTAGGGACTCTTGAGACAGGGCTCCGATGAAAACATAAATTGCATTACTGATTGACAAAGGCTCACTATTATAAATGTTTCGTGTATAGAAAATGTCAATTTGCGTACCCACATCAAATAAGAGTATGTATTTTAAATGAGCAGCACCTTAAGTATGTACGTACTATAATGAGATGAGCTTATATGATGGGCGCCAGCTATCTCGATAGGCCGATCGTTATTGATGATGACGTAATCTATGGAATTTACTTACAGATTGATTGCAGTCAACATTCTAGGTTGTGAAATATGCATGAACTTTGCTAGTAGCTAGAAGCAAAAAGATTTTTATCCAGTACTAGCTGATGCCCGCGGCAACGCCCGCTTGGCTTATTCTTAAATAAATGTAGCCTAAGTTATTCTTTATAACATCAGCTATCTGCCTGTGAAATCTGTCCAGCCGTTTCGGAGATTAGCCGGAACAAACAGACAGACAAACAAATTAAATTTGTTTTTACGTTAAAGTAGCGTATATACTTTCATCAACAATACATTTACATTTAGTAAAAAGCTGTTATTTTGACATTACAAACAGACACTTCCATTTTATTTATTTGTATAGATTTAGTAGAGAAGCAACGTACAAGTTTCTGAGTTAGTAACACTCTCATCGGCCTTAATCAAAACATGTTCAAAATATTTGTGTTTTCAAGAGTTATTATGATACACTTAAATACTATGTCTCTTGTAGCCTATGTATGAGATACGCGAACGAATTTAAATAATGACTTTAGTGCTGTATCAGAACACAACATTTGAGTCATGGGCTCATGGCTAGTAATACCAGGTAAGTACTTAACTATGGTTACATAAAAAGCAGTTATCATCCACGAGACAATGGCGTGACATTGAAAATGCAACCGCTCGTGAACGATTGTCTTCTAGAAACTGCAAGATGCAATGACGGAAAATGATGTCAACGATATGATTGGGGACATCGCTTTACTGTAGATTATTACTAGATAAGCATCCACATAGAATTCTCAGGACGAAATGAAATGCGAACAAAGCTTAAGGACTAAATTATAGGTCCAGAACTAGTCGGGACTTTGAACAACTCCCGTAAAATAACTAGTTACACCGTAAACAATCATCAACCAGAAATATCAAAAAGAAAACTGCACAAAATTTCAATTGCACTAAACTTTGATCTCATCATGATCTTATAAGGTGCTGTATCACCGAAAGAGCCTGAGAATCACTGGCCTTTGGTTTAGAGTAAAACCACCGAATTATCAGTAAGTACATACCAACTCAAAGGGAACGTCTAGTCGGCATAAGGGATAGAACGGGACTCACTTGAGGAGCTACCATTGATTTGTGCGCTACATTTAATAGTATTTCACAGAGCCTATGTGGTTTTCAGAACTTTTTCAACTAACTCATGGTAAGTATAATTGTTGAAACGTACTATGGATCATAGTGCCCGAAGAATGTCCTTCGGGAAATTCAAACAAAGACCGTTTTTAGTCCAAAAAGAATCATGTACTAAAATATGATAACAGGTGTGGCAATAAGCACATTCCTGTTCAAGTGTTGCTCTTTAGCGATGACGTAATAAGCCTGATTTTGGAGAGCGTTGATGCCGGGACCGGTTGTATCAACTTAACGTGAAACTCCTGCACCATAAGCCTTTGGGGTCGCAAGTTTGAGGATGACGTCATTGTAATGGTTCCTCGTATCACATATTAAAATTATAATCATGTCTTTGGAGAAATGTTGTTACAAGGAATATTGTAAATAGAAAAGAGTGTAGTGGCTACATACCAAGCTATACATTTCCAGTATAAGCTGATCTCACATTGTATTGGATTTCCGTACAATGTGTAGCCATGTGTACTAAGTGTAGTTTACTTCCAGAATTTTGATTACGAAGAAATCGTAATGTTTTTAAAACCATGAATTCCTTTTCATACTGGCCCAAACAGCCTGCTCTGTAATAACAGTTCACATCTATTGTCAAATTTCGAAAGTGAAATTCTGCAATGAATTCAGGCTTTTGGAGCAAATGTTTATTTTTACCAACCTTTGAACGGATTAGGTGCGGCGGATATGCGGAACGTTGTCTATGAAATGGAATCATCCGTGCTAATTGGTTTCATTCAGACGTTTTGCAAAAGTGTACGCGTCGAATTGAGAATTTCTCGTTTTTAAATACGGTTGTGTTGAAGTCAGTCAATGCAATGTCTCCGCTGTGGAGACAGGCGACATTTTTGCACGTTTGACAAAGTTGTGAGTCACGCCCGTTCAAACACGATAATGTCGTCGTTGGTGCATGTATTTGTCTTTAGATTATAGTATGAGAGGAAATTAATTCAGATTCACGAATTAACACAAAGGTAGTAGAAAATAAAGTGTGAATTAATTTGAGCCAGCCGGATGACGTCTTCTGGGAAACAAGAGGTCAATCACAGCTTCTGAATATAAATTAAATGAATAAACACAAAGCATCAAAATTAATTTCCTTTGAATTTTTTAATCGGTAAAACTTGAAGTAATATGAAACAAGCTAGCTGAAGCTGGTTAATTTCTGGTTGCTGATAGAAAAAAAAAACCAGTGATAGAATAGAATCAATTGAAATGAGTAGGTTCATTAATAACAATCATTATAATGACAAGACTCACGACACTGCAAGGTTGTCTATAATATGTACAGGTTGGGTAGCTATAGGTTATACAGTTACACGAGATGCAGTCGTTGCATGCATATACCTACAAAAAATATATAAACAAAACGTCAGTATGCATTACGTAGCAAGTAGTTCCTAACTTATTATTATTATTAGTAATATTTATATGATTTAAAAGCTAATAGTCTTAATAATAATAATGATAACTAAAAAAAAATGATATGCACAAGTATATAAAAAAGGAGGGAAAAAAAATCAAAGGGCATCAAAAAATTCGACCGCATCGCTGTCAATAGGAAATGTGCCCAAAAGGCATTGATAGATAGATAGATAAAACATTTATTCAGTGCACACAAAAGACATACAAGCACAACACACAAGAGCACTAACGATAAAACAGGGTGCGAATATGCAAATGAAAAAAATACAGAAATAGTGTGATATTACGACATAATTCAATTAGAATGATAACAAATATTGCCACGTTATATGGCAATACTGATTCTTTGGCCAAGAAATAGGCCAGCCCTCTGGTCACGTGAAGAGTCGATCAACCGCTAATAGTTAAATTAGTTCCTAACTAATCTAATAAAGCTGAAGAGTTAGTTTTTTGAACGCGCTAATCTCTGGAAACCAGTCGGATTTGAAAAAAATCTGTATGCATTTGATAGCCTAATAATTCTTGATGATGATTATAGGCTATTTAACACCACCCTTAGACCATAAGCAGGCGAGCAAAAAGAAAAAAAAAGTCAGAAAACGCTAAGCGAAAACGAAGCAATATCGCGGACGGGCGATGCGATGCGAATGCGAAGGTCGGGCGCCGAACGAGTTTTATTAAAATGTGGCTGTTATTTTAGTACCTATATTATGTATCTTACTTACGCGAACGAAGTCGCGGGTAGAAGCTAGTATACAATAAGAATAAGAATTGAAATGATGATTTGAGAGATAAATTTGACTTCTTTCGTACCAGAAAATTCCATCATTATCAGACAAAATTTTCGAAGTTTCAAGGATAAACTCAATAGTGTGCCCTGTTAAAATTTTATATTTGATTCTAATAATCTCATAAGATATGAATATAAAATATGCTGCATATCGTAATGACAGTAGATGACGTGCGCCCGCCTACAGCTGGATTGAAAAATGATTCGAGATATTGTCTTTGGTATGGAATATGAACGTTTATGTCTCCTAGATAAGGATGATTTTATCATGTCTATCTCACAGAAGTTTAATTAACACTGTAGATGATTATGCCACGTTACTAAAGGGGTCTTTATTTATAAGAATGATAATTTTATACGTGTTTTTTTCCTGTTAACAATACCTGCATCCTAATTGCGTAAAACACTTTCAATAACAATCTGAGTGATTTTGAAGTATATTGCTAATCCATCACTACATATTATAAAACAAAGTCCTCCGCCGCGTCTGTCTGTCTGTTCGCGATAAACTCAAAAACTACTGCACCGATTTTCATGCTGTTTTCAACAATGGATAGAGTGGTTCTCGAGGAAGGTTTTAGTATATAATTTGTCAAGTTTTTGTATACATTGGCTAAAATATAATGATATTAGTTGAGGTGTCGGAAAAAATTAGCCGTCTGGAACGGATCTGGCTGCAGTGATAGATATAGCCTGGAATAAGGCTACTTTTTATCCCTGGAATAGGTTTCCATGGGTTGCGGGAACGGGATCAAAATTTCATGATTACTTTTGGTCGCGATAACCGACATCCACGCGGGCGAAGCCGCGGGGATCAGCTAGTTGCTATATATGTTCGAGAAATGTGTCTACTCAACAACTTTAATAACGCAATGAATGTTGTTGAACCATCAAAATGAAAGCCATTGCTACTGTGTGTTACGCAATTACCTTGCTGGTTATTTTAAAAAAAGGGGTTTAAGCAAATCGTTGGGAGATTCAATAGGTACAGGCTGTTTTAAAACTAGGTTCTCCTAACATTTTATTTTTTCGAAAGGAAGTCAGTAGGATTCGTGTTATATATGGTGCTTTCGTCACTGGTATCGTTATTGTTTTCTAGATTATTTTACGATAAAGGACGCTGTTGAATACAGATTGAGTACACACGCAATCGTGAACTGCATCTGATTACTATGAGTCACTGTAGGTTTTTTACTGCAACCGAAGCTATGACTCGGTCAGCCCTTGTCTTGTGTGTATGGAAAACGTACGGTTGAGGTTGGATTTCCCGAATTTAATTACAAGTAGGTATGTCAACCACAACAAACAATGTATTACTTATGTCAATAAAATTATCATTATTAATTTAAATAATTATGTCATCTCTATGTTGGGATTTCCTTCGCAGTCAATTTAATGATCCTTTATTGGGCATTACCTTTTCTGAAAGATGCATCGGTAAAATTAGACGTAGTTAAACGAAAAGTATCCATCAAACAAAGTTAAAGTGAATTTTGATGTTTGAAGTTTAGAAGATAATATTTATCATAATCCATACTAATATTATAAATGTGAAAGTAACTCTGTCTGTTACGTTTTCACGCCTAAACCGCTGACCCGATCGTCACGAAATTGGGCAGAGATATAGCCTGGAATATTGAGAAGGACATAGGCTACTTTTTTACGTGATAGCCGACATCCACGCGGGCGGAGCCGCAGGCAAAAGCTAGTATTTTATATTTCGATACATGTGGGTTAGTTCTGAGGTCGATAGTATTGATATAAAACATCAGTTTGGTACACTTATAAATTTTTGACGATGGCGTGGATTGGATCCATTTCGTTTAACTACATCCAAAAATTTTAACTTCATTATCTTTATTAAACCAGAATGCTTAGTAATGTCTTGCATAGACTTACAGTAGGCCAGTTTCAAAATGTATACTTACTTAAAAAAACTCAAGATCTTTTTGAGGTAGAAAACAAGATACTGATAAGCAGAATTCCTGTTTCTTGCGAAATAAAACCTTCAAGGTTATTTTGACATGTTACTTTTGCATTTCTGTAAAATATAACTAGACAGACATGCAACTCATGCAAGTGAATTTCATACTATTGATATAGGTATTGTATTTGTTAGAAAAGTTAGGTTAGTTAGTTCTACAATAGTAGAAGCCTATTATTCAATAGAATAGAATAGAATTATCTGTATTCAAGTATCAAGACTCAAAAATGGTTAGTAAGTCTTACAACTATATTACAATGATGGCAAATCTTAAAACCAAAATAAATCACACACAACCTGTAACTTCAGTGTACGACTAAACGCCGACAGACACTACGCCGACAGACTGACCACCGACAGACTGAACATCGACAAGACTACTTCGACTGGACTTCGCCGACAGGACACTTCGGACTCTTCGCCGACAGTATCTGACTATAGGAGATAAGTTGCGTCGCTGATGAGCCCATAGGTTAGGTTAGGTTAGAACTGAGACCAACCGCGCGTGGGCCGAGCGAGCGTAGCGAGCGGTGCCGCGGCAGCGGCCGTCGAACACTACTTCTAAGTTGCTCGCTGAATTTTTTTCACCATTTTTTATAGTCGCTGATGAGCCCTGTCGGCGAAGAGTCCTGTCGGCGAAGTGTCCTGTCGGCGAAGGGTCCCGTCGAAGTAAAGTCTTATCGGTGTTCAGTCTGTCGGCGTTCAGTCGTACACTCCTGTAACTTGGCGTCTTTTCTGCCAAGTTTTGCTCAAACGTTTACTTGAACCGTTCTTTCTAGATTTTTGGTAGTTTTTCCTAATGTAATGTATTCTAAGTTTAATCGAGTATGCTAGCACCGTAGTTTTGCGTAACAAGTGTATTGTACCTAACTACCTAGGTAACACAGCTATTGTTCAGTACATCCACGACCAAGATCTCGATTCACGAATATGGCTAACGGCCCGCAGTGAATCCTAAAGCGATGCATTGAACACCTGTGTAAACTGTCCTTACAATAGGATTGGTATTCACTAGCCGTTCATTCAGTCCCCTATTTGTGTCAAACGGCTCTTGAATTACTCGTGAAAACAAATAGAACTAGTTATGAAATATTTTTTGAGTTTATTCGTTCAGATTGGATTTATTTGATGATGAGGATGTATCTGAATACACCATTCGATTCATTTTTAGTTAATTGTGGACATTTTAGACCCAAAGGTTACTAAGGAGAGTTCTTCGCAATATTGAACAATGATTGATGGTTAAAACATCCGTATTATATCTTCGCAGTTTATTTTTAAAACTAATCAAATTAGACACATTCATTTGTTTTCGGCTTCGAACAGTTTCATCATCGTTTGAGGTCAGCTTCCAAATATTTTCAATCTCAGGAGAAACAACTGCACATCGATATTCTAATATCATTTTGTTTAGAGTTTTATTTTGATATCATTTTAACGTCAACACCAGGTCAAGGTAAAAACTGCATTGATAGTCATACTACAAATTTTCCGCGGCATTTGCCTCGAACATTAAACGAAGGATGCTTTGAAACAATGAAAACATTACACAAGCACTCGTCAACTGCACAATGACATTGTTTTAGCATTGCGTGGACTCGGGAGTAAACGGTGACAGAAGTGTGGGGAATATATAATTATTGCCATTCACGCATGCTTCTAAAGGACTTATTTAAGACTTTAAGGTTCCTACAAACAGGCGCGATACGCGACGCGACACAAAGACACCAGGTGCCGCGCGACGAATGGTCTCTTTGTGTCGCGTCGCGTGTCGCGTCTGTTTGTAGGAGTCTTTATTTTGTATGCAATTCGGTGGACCATTCGATGATACTGATTAAGTGACATCAACTAAACCAAAATAAGTTAGCCATCTTTTATAGTATAGGTACTAGCTTTTGCCCGCGGCTCCGCCAGCGTGGATGTCGGTTATCGCGTACAAAAAGTAGCCTATGTCCTTCCCCATATCCCAGGCTATATCTCTGCCAAAGTTCATGACGATCGGTTCAGTGGTTTAGGCGTGAAAACGTAACAAACAGACAGACAGACAGACAGTTACTTTCACATTTATAATATAAGTATTAGCTTTCGCCCGCGGGTCCGCCCGCGTGGATGTCGGTTATCGCGTAAAAAAGTAGCCTATGTCCTTCTCCATATCCCAGGCTATATCTCTGCCAAATTTCATGACGATCGGTTCAATTTTTTAGGCGTGAAAACGTAACATACAGACAGACAGATAGAAGGACAGACAGACAGACAGATAGACAGACAGACAGAGTTACTTTCACATTTATAATATTAGTATGGATGGATGATTTATATTTATTTTCCGTCGATAGAAATGAGAGGAGCTCGTAGCTAAGTAATAACAGCCTCACGGGTCGATCCATCAGGTTAAGCTACGCTTGGCGGGGTTAGCCCGTGGATCGGTATTTACATACCAAGACCCCACCATGCCTCGGAAAGCACGTTAAGCCGTTGGTCCCGGCTATCATTCATGGATCTTTGTCAGTCGTTACGGGTCGTCAGAACCTCGAAAGTCTGACTTACCAAGTAGTATCGTATTACCCAGTTACTGGGTTCTGGAGGTCAGATATAAAATAAAAAAAATATAAAATATGATATAATATATATGCTCCATGTAAAATATGGTATTCAGCTGCGTCCGGTTAGACTGGAAGCTGACCCCAACGTAGTTGGGAAAAGGTTAGGCAGATTGATTGGAAATGTCAAAGTCAAATCATTTATTTCAAATAGGCACATAAAAGGCACTTTTGAACGTCAACATTTACAACAATAATTAATTGATTCTAGTTGCCCCTTCCAAAAGGTAGTTACGTATGGAGAAGAATGGGCAAGAAACTCCATAGTTACTCTTTCAAAATGTTAACAATATTTTGTATACATTAATTATTAATTATATGTGAAGACGATGCACTTACCTAGAATAAAATTAATATACCACAATAGGTAAAAATAATGAAAAGTGAAGCAATGACAGACAAATTAATTATGCGTGAGATACATGGTGCTCACATATTTACGAACGTTGTAAAAGTAGATAATTTCCCTAAAATTTAAACATTAAATAACCTATGTCAGTGTGTAAGTTAAAGTATATTAATTACAGAAAATAGAATGAATGTCATAAAAATTATAAATTATACAATTAAATTAGCAACCAGTTTGATTTTGTCTAGACTCTAAATAAAACACGAAAATAAAAAAATGATAAAATTAAATGAATGATGTTGATGATGTTTTCTCTAAATGAGAAAACAGTAAGACCTAAAAGGGTGTGTATGAGAATGACAATAAGTATTAAAAGCAGTAAAAAGTATCAAAAATTTTATACGAGTAACAGAAACGTGAGTATAAAGTTCATAAATAAACATAACTACAGCGTCTGCAATTCCCAAGGGTCCAATCCCAGAGGTTTATTTATACCATCGTATATGATTCACAGTTAGGCGATTACGATATTCTTACTAGATCCCATAGCAATTTATCTGCAACCCTGCAACTGCTTAGAATCCGACGATTTTTGTCCGAGCAGTTAATTAAACCCAAGACCCTTTGGAGCAAATTGCTCTAACAATTATTGACTGTGTGAAATGACGCTTATCTTTTTAAGAATTATTTTTTTTTCCTACACGAATCTGACTAAATAAACCAATATGCCGGCGGGTCGGTGCCGGACGTAAAGAATAGCACCACCCTATTTCCTCCCGTGGGTATCATAAAAGGCGACTAAGGGACTTACTAGAGAATGGGCAGCAGCGCTCTCTATGCATTTTTAACACCATACTGCGATCGCCAACCCGCCTGCCAAGCGTGGCGATTATGGCAAACCCCCCCGATTGGTAGAGGCTTATGTCCAGCAGTGGACGTCTTTCGGCTGAAATGGTGATGAATGATGAAACCAATATGTATGTACCAAGAATTGTAAAGACATTTTTAGTTTACAGATAGCATTACTCGTATAAGCAGTGCTGACCCATGGTTACGGCCCTGACTTACCGAGTTTTAGGCCGTGGATTCGAATTGAAACTCAGGCAGGCGCTTTACTTATGTATACATAATAACACCACTACTGCTCTTAAAACGGTAAAGGAAAACGTGAGGAAACCAGCATGGCCTAGAAGCAAAAATTCAAAGACGTGTGTCATCTACCAACCCGCATTGGGCCCGCGTAAAGATTACAGCCCACTCCCTCTCGAAGAGAGGAGGCCAGTGTACCAACAGTGGGAACATTGTATGTTTTGTTATCGCAATAAATATTTATTTTGGTTGGTGGACGTTTATATTTTATTTATAAATGGCATCTTGCAGGACAACCTGAGAGGTTGTCGGCTGTTAACCCGAACTTTCCTATGAATGCATTAATAAATTGAGGCATCCAGCCAAGACAACACTTATAAACTAAGCGACTACACGCTAAGGGCAGCTCCTCTGAGGTACGGATCTCAGAGGAGCTGCCCTTAGGGCGTAGGATAGGGCATAAATTCAAATTCAAATCATTTAATTCGAGTAACAATAGACTCATAAAATTCAAATAAAATACAATTAAGATAAAAATAAAAGGGTGATACAGACCAAATAAAAGATAGAAAAGTGAGTGAATAAACGAGATAGCTGCAGGGAGAAAGAAGAGGAACAAAATTGCGTCGATTCCAAGTAACACGGGCCAAGGTCTGGTAGAAGAAAATATTTCTGTTCCAGTAGTCTTAAAACTACTGAGAATAGCTCTATTGCTTGTAATACCAATTAAAAGTGATTTAATAACTTCCTGGAGGTGTAAGAAACCCATTTCAAGAAACTAAGCTGCTTATCACAACTTCTAAGTAGCAACTAGGCAAATAGGTTGCTACGAATGCGATAACTTAGCGATAACTTTATGTAGGTACCTTGGTGCTAAGTTATATTGCAAGGCGTGGGTTGGTATCCTGGCCGCGACAAGTTGAAAAAACATTATTCGTTCGAATGTCGCATGAGCTCCAAAAAGGCCGATGCTGAAAGGAGTCCTTATCAGAAGTGTCATATTTAACACATTGACTGCTACCACGGTCACCGGTGACCGCTAACAATAGTTTTTCTATTGTGTCTGTTGTCTGGCAGTCAAAGCCTTAAGGGTATGGTACAATGATCAAACTGAACAACTCTCTCGATGGGACTAACATCGTAATCGCGAAAAAATTATCAGCCGTCCCATAAATTTGGGTCAAATAAGTTAGGTAGGAAGTTTGGTATGGAACAGTTGAAAATTTAATTGTATCCCACTCCTAACTATTACCCCAGCTTTCTGATACACGCTGTATTTTACAAAAAATTAAATATAAATTTCATAAATAATCTAATATTAATATTTGTAATAAGTAGTTAAATTAATGAATAATGTAAGAAATATTTTATTAAGTATATTATATTTGCACACCTGTTTAGGTTGGATATGGTTGTAAGAATTTTTGTTGTACGTCATCACCTCATCTACTCATATTCAAGCTAATAAATGATTTGATAGTCAATTTCATCAATTCCCTGATTTTACATTATTTAAAAACTTTTGAAAGAATTGTGGATATCAATCTTCTACTGCCACCATTATATCATTACATTGATCAATGCTCTTTCTATTCCAACATTTAAACAAAAGGGTCGGAGACTAGAAAACGTGAGTTAAGCTCAGTGAAAGTAAAAGGATGAAATAGAGCATTTTCTCTCCGCTATTCACGGCTAAGACTAATACATATAAACGAATAGTTTCATAGTTCATAGTATAAGTGGCGCGTGTGATATACGCACAACTTAGTAGTCTCGCAGTCACACACATTGTGCTTGTGTTAACTACTTTCATGTCCCACGCGTAACAATACTTCATAAATCAATTCATAAGGAAAGTGTCTGGGTTAATTAGGTGACAGTTCCATGTAGCGGAGAAGAATAGACCTTCTCTTACCGTGGATGTCGTGAAGGGTGACCTGGAGATAACATCAAGATACAAATCATAATTTCAGTCGAAAGACGTCCACTGCTGGACATAGGCCTCCCCCAAGCACCGCCACTTCAACCGGTTCTGTGCTTCCCGTATCCAGCGGATTCCTGCGGCTTTCACAAGGTAACGGTCACTTTTAATTAACCTCTCGTATGCCGTAATTAGAGACACAATTAAAAACCCATTGTGTTTCGCGTAGATCTACGTTCGTATACGGTCGTATATGAAGGGTTAAGGCCCAGATATATGCCAGTGACCTTGAGTGGTTAGCTTGCGTATTCTGTACTGAGCTTACGCAACGCGTCGTACGTCCAGCCAGTAATAGGACTCGCCCATCCAGGAGCGCTGTCCCAAATAAAACGCATTATTAATTTATTACACATAAAACGAAGGATATTTTAATAAATAGTTAAATTGTCTTTAAAAAGGTGAGTGTTTCAGAAAAATACGCTTGATAGATTTTGCGTGATTCTCAGATTTTATCCGCGTTAGACATAACTTTACAAATTAATTTCACTATGTAATATAGACATAATCTAAAATATTCACTATTTTATTAAGAAAATGCTCTAATTTAACACATATTTTTTTCAAATCATTAACACGTTGACTGCCATGACGGACACCATGTGTCCGACAGCATACTTTCCCCCGGAGCCGCACTAATAAATCGAGAATTGTCTAAAAATTGCGTTTGTAAAAACAGTCGAAACGCTGTCCGTCGGCCGTCTAGAGGCTTCTGAAGTGATCGAGGGCATGCGGACACATGGTGTCCGACGCGGCTCCCTGGACCCGATATACTGGCGGTCACGAGGGGTCCGCCACGGCCCACTGGGCTAAACATGGTTTTTAGTCTGGCAGTCAACGTGTTAACACAACTCGTTCAGATGTGTAATGTAAGAAGCAGGACCGGTGGATATGGCGACCAGGGGGGGTAAAGTTACGTTCACGTTCACAGCTATTTTTTAGGTACGCCATCTATGAATCGTGTTCTTTATTTTAGGCAGATAATTTATCTAGGGCGTACTAGATGTCTCTACAAAACGACTTATGACTTTATTTAATAGTTGTTGAAAATGCAGTTTTAATTTCTAATTTATTTTCATTATTTATTTTAATTTTAAAGAGATAAAATAGGAACAAATATATTTTTTTGGTTTATCAATTTAATAAATCGACTGCTAAAGGAAATCACAAATGTCAAAATTTGAAATTGTCAGTAAGTATTATTTGAAATCAAATAATATAAAGAATGGAAAATGTTATTTGTTGAATTAATTTTACTTATTTATTATAATTTTAATTATGATTTAATTGTGTGGAATTAATAAAGAATTGTTATTATTTATATTTTATTATTACTTTCGCTACGTTCGGCAGTGGATCAAGTGGATGCAACAGCGACATTTTCATACGTCTGAGTGTCTAACTAGCAACAAATATCTGTGCACCAACAAAATATAAATAGTAACATAACTACAAGGAAAACAACAATAAAGCGAGACATATATTAACTAACATCACCTTCCGTCAAAATCCGGTAATCTTCCACAGTTGTTAATGACTTTAACGATTGCATGCATACCGACGCCACGTAACAGATTATAGTCAAAGTTAAGTAGCAGTTAATTACTTAACACGTTTAGTTTAACCATCGTTCGTGTTCGTTGAACTGCGAGAACTGACGGATGGGTCTATCGAACGAACTGACCTGTTACTTAAGGGGTCGTTTTTTTTTTGTCATCGGTATGAAATTCAGTACAAAATAAAAAAAAGCGGCCAAGTGCGAGTCGGACTCGCCCATGAAGGGTTCTGTAGCAGCAAGTAACATAATATAAAAGTTCTTGTAGGGTTTATGCATAAGGTTTATGTTTATGAAATTAAATGTTTTTTTTTTTAATATTTATTTATTTATTCACAAAATCCACAGCTCTTTCTTTCATATTTGAGTTGATTGAATGAAAGGTAAATTGCGGTTTACGATTTATGACGTATTAAAAAAAAACTATTTACTAGATCTCGTTCAAACCAATTTTCGGTGGAAGTTTACATGTTCACATTTTTTAGTTTTATCATTCTCTTATTTTAGAAGTTACAGGGGGGGACGACGACACATTTTACCACTTTGGAAGTGTCTGTCGCGAAACTATTCAGTTTAGAAAAAAATGATATTAGAAACCTCATTATCATTTTTGAAGACCTATCCATAGATACCCCACAGGTATGGGTTCGAAGAAAAAAAAATTTTGGAGTTTCAGTTCTAATTATGGGGTATAGTAATAGTAGTATGTATCAATAGTAGTATGTATCAGTAGTAGTATGTATCACAAAAATAGAAGAAAAAAAAAAACAATAAATGGGGGTTCCCATTAATTGTTTTTTTTTTTTTGTGTGAAAATCTTAATGCGGTTCACAGAATACATCTACTTACCAAGTTGTTGTTCTTATAGTTTCGGAAAAAAAGTGGATGTGAAATACGGACGGACAGACAGACAGACAGACATGACGAATCCATAAGGGTTCCGTTTTTTGCCATTTGGCTACGGAACCCTAAAAACACACCTTATGGTCTCCATTCACGATCAAATTTAAATGACGTAAAAGCATTATACACCATCAAACACCCCAATTAGAATCTGAGAAACCCTGCTATAGGCTGATAATGAAGAAACCGTGAAGACAGCAGTGTTATAATAATTACATTTCTCCCTGTCGCCACACTAAACTATCTGGAATTCTTGTGATATTCCCAACTTCCCACGTCTATTTCTACACCACTATCGCTTGTTAGTTTAGGATGACGTTATTTGTTGAAACGGTAGGTGCTAACAAAGCTTTCCCTTAACACGAAATTACATTATTTTGTGACATGCGAATAACACCCCAATGTCATTAGTTTTAAGTGGCAGTGAAAAAGTAGGTCACTTTACTATAATATTTCTGACTTGTTAGGTATGGCGACCCGCCGGAAGCAAAGGTGACATGCCTTCTTTATTACATGTAAGTTTAATATCAAAGTCAAAGTCAAATAATTTATTTCAAATATGCACATAAAAGGCACTTTCGAACGTCAAAATTTACAAAAATAATTAATTGATTCTAGTGGCCCCTTCCAAAAGGTAGTTACGTATGGAGAAGAATGGGCAAGAAACTCCATAGTTACTCTTTCAAAATGTTAACAATATTTTGTATACATTAATTATTAATTATATGTGAAGACGATGCACTTACCTAGAATAAAATTACTATACCACAATAGGTAAAAAGAATGAAAAGTGAAGCAATGACAGACAAATTAATTTGCGATATTAAATTACATATATATATGGTGCTCACATATTTACAAACATATATATCATAATCGGCTGGACCGATTTTGACGGAACTTACACTGACAGATAGCTGATGTTTTAAGGAGTAACTTAGGTTACTTTTACTTTCGACTAGCTGATGCCCCGGGTTCGTCTGCGTGAATAAAAAAAATTGTTCGTCTGTCTGTCGGTATGACTTTCTGTCTGCCTGTTTTGTCCGGCTAAACTCCGAAACAGTTGGACCGATTTTGACGGGACTTTCACTGGCAGATAGCTAATGTTATAAAGAGTAAACTTTTATTTTAGAAAAAGCTAAGCGGGCGAAGCCAGTTTATAATATCGTCGTTGCGACTTTAAGATCTCTTATGTGTAAAATTCAACTTTATGAGAAAATCGATATTTTAAGCACCAATATTGTATTAGGAAGCATACATTGTAGATCTTGAAATTGGTAAAGAAATGATGATCAAATCGTCGTATACACATGAGAGTTTTTGCATTCGATAGAACTTCAAAATGTGAAAAAGGCTGGCGTAAAAATTCTATTTTGCCAAAAGTGACACATAAGAGGTCTTAAGGTCGCAACGACGATATGTAAGTATAGATCTTACAATATTCTGTTGTCTTTGAGCACAGACGTAATAATTCAATTAGTAAAGTCACGCGAACATGGCGGATTCTTAATTAAACGCACATTAGAAGTAGCACACGAAATATTCAGAGTAGGTATGTGAAACTGTTTAATGTGTGTTAATCCCAGTGATTGAACGTACGTAATTGGACCATGTTTAACAGAAATAACGTGTAATGGAAGACCATTTATAAGGAAACATTAAGAGTCTATACAACCTCAGCGCCACCTCACTCTGTATCACAGACTCGCGCGATATCGCGGGCGCGACAGGCACCGACAAAGAAATTGTGCTGCTAGTGTCGCGTCGCGCCCGCGATATCGCACTAGTCTGTACGAGCCTTTATAGTTAGTTCAGTTAATATGCAAAGTTTCAGTATCTAATTTGAAGTATTTTTTTAATACCAGCGGTTTATTGTTCGGTTTGGAGGTAACTTTGGATTTTTTTTCCATCGTGAAAATTTTATGGAATCGTGTTTTCGGCTAACATAGTACTTAACATTAATCCTCAACTTTACCATATATTTATTTCAAAATTAATGCTGCAGTATTTTCAACATAACGGAGGATCATGCTAAGCCATTTGAGGTAGTATAGGCCCTTAAGATGCGTTAAGACGAAATTTAATTGAGTGGAAGCACGAGACTTAGTAGATGATTTTTAAAACACTATTAATTTAATTCAATCAGGGTAATTAATAGCTAAGCAGATTGAAACAGCACAGGAATTGGCCTCGTTATAGCTATTTCATACAAATGATTAAGGATGTCAGTAGGTACGTAATGATTTAAATATTTAAAAAATGTATGATAGTAACTACCTGTCGCCCGCATTGCTTTTTCTAAAATAAAGGAGCCTCAGTAGTACTCTAAGGGGTCATTCAATTATTACGTAAGCACCAAATGTCTTTGCTTTGATTATTTTTGATGACATGGGGGATGGGAGTCTGGATGATAGGATTACGTCAGCAATATTTATTAATTTACTTTTCAGATTCAATTGCAAAATTTAATTGAATTATATGATTTGAACAAAGATGGCAACCCAATGTTCAGAGATTCCCCAAAATAATCGATATTGCTTTCTCGCTCTCACGCGATTTTTTATGGTTAGAAAAAACCGAAGTAGGGAATTTACTTAAATGGGCATTCAATTACTTTTAGTATATGAATTCCTTATTTCTAGACTCATGAATAACAGTAAAGAAACCTGAACAGATTAAAAAAATACCAATGTTTACGTAAGCAAAGGTGGGCGGGGGGGTATCAGCTTTGTTTACTTTTGCTGACAAGGGGGAGGCTGGGGTTCAAAATTACAAAAATTCTGCTTACGTAATACTTGAATGGCCCCTAGCCGTTCCGGAGAATCGCCGGAACAAACAGACAGATAGACCGACAGAGACAAAAATTAACAAAATTGTTATCCGTTTATACTTTCTTAATATATATTTAGTAAAAAGCTGTTATTTTGACATTAATAACACACTTTTTTTTTCATTTTATTTATTTGTATAAGTACATATAGATTGTAAGTTTGTTAAAGAATCCTTTCCCCGGACTGTACATTTAATATGACATAAGATTGCAAATTCGTAGTTTTATATAAATCATAGCAGGTATACTAGTAGGTTCGACTTTAGTCGGATTCAAGCATACCACGCACGTATCAGAATTCTTTTAACGTGTTCCGTAACGGTATCATGTTATTCTATTGTATTTCACAAACTCACCACACGTGACGACCTCTTGCTAGTAAACATTAAGCAATTAAAACGTTAGCAAAATAAGCTAAACAGAGGAGCGGTTAAGTCACAAAGATCAATTCAATTAGAGAACTAACCAATTTCCTAAGTGGTCTGAAAACATAAAGAAAACGCTGCTCCTATCTATTTTCGATCTTACCCCGTGGTCACGAGCTACACGCCCGAGCGACACGCGACTTGCGACAGCGATTGCGGAGAAAACAAATGAAAAAAGTTGTTTAGACGTTAGGGTCAAAACACACAAGCTACTTTTAGCATCCGCGATCGGCGATTTAGCCGCTTTGTAGAAGCTAAACGGGACTGCATCGATGCATTTAGCTTCTAAAAAGCAGCTAAATCGCCGATCGTTGATGCTAAAAATAGCGTGTGTGCTTTGGCCCTTAAACTCGGGCCACACAGAAAAGACGTGAGACGAGGACGGGACGCAGACTCTGCATGACGCTGAATGATTTTGTATGAAGAAGAATAATGGAGATACGCGAAAGGGATTTCACGTATAACGCGATCTGGCACAAAACATACAGAAAGGACAAGACGCAGGCGCGTCGCTTTTCCGTTTGAATCATAGTGTTAAAAAATTGTAGTGACGAGACGCGGACATGGAGCAGACGCAGGGGGTGCGGAGAGCGCGCGGGGTGATTGCCGAACTCAAAATATAAATGTCATAATGCCCTCGAAATGAACTGTTAAAGACAGTACAGTATAAAACATTTTCGTCCCGTACGTGATCTACATACGTGTGTGTGAAGAGACGAGGCGCTGAAAAGTCGCATTCATATCTCGTTCGTGTCTGCGTCCCGTCCTCGTCTCACGTCCCTTCTGTGTAGCCCGCGCCTTAGAGCATGCCACGAGTCACCGCGACGCAACTTGCTTAGCGGCGTGTCGCTTGACAAAAGTCGCGTCGCAAGTCGCATCGCTCAAAGCCGTGAACGGGGCCTTAGCTCGCGGACTGTCTCTTGTGAAGTAATTGTCGTTTGGACTATTTTATCGAGACTTTCACGTGTAATCTACGTCTAGTCAATATTGGCTATGTCAACTTTAGATGTAGCTACTTTCCCAGCTTAATATTGAACCTCTTTTACAACTTTTCTTTTTTATCGCCATGCTTTATTTTATGGCTGTGCCTGAGACTATTATTTTAAATTGATTAGCTACCTATTTATTAGAAACGACAACCTATATTGTGGGTTGAGTCGTAATCGTAATCAGAGCCTGAGAATTTTCTACTGCTTAACATGCATCGTGTTAGAAAAACAACTCGTTTTCCTGTGCCTAGAGACTACTGACAAATAACGATTCATGCCGACTTTCTGAACAAGTCACTGACAAATCAACATAAAAACTCAATCATTCTGACCAGCGTTTTCCCAACTATGTTGGGCCCGTATTAATGTTGACATTTTTGCGGTGTTAAGAACGGTATCAAATAACTGAATGCTCTAATTAGTAATTCATAAACGATTTGACTTATTTGCTTTGGTAAATACACCTCAATCTCAGCCTTTTCCCAACTATATTGGGGTCAGCTTCCAGTCTAACCTGCAAGTAGCTGAATACCAGTAATTTCCATGGTGCTGCCTATCTGACCTCCATAACCCAGTCACTGGGTAAAACGATACCCCTTGGTAAGCCTGGTTGTCAGACTTTCGGGCTTCTGACGACCCGTAACGATTGTCAAAGATCGACTAATGACAGCCGGGACCAACGGCTTCATGTGCTTTTCGGGCCCTATCAGAATACCAGCGCTGCGACACTTATTTTTAAATGTCGCAGAATCATGCTGAGATAGGAGCCTTTTGGCCCCGTACAGGTTTTGTTTTCATTTTACTTTTGGTTTTATTTGTGTTACTACGAGTATGAGTGTGTTTAGTTTAAAATGTGAACTTCCTGTATGAGTCCCAATAAATACTTTTTCTTTCTTTCAAGGCACGTAAGGGTCTTGGCATGTAAAGATGGTCATCCATCCTCGGACCAACCGCGGCAAGCGTAGCTTAATATGATCGATCGACCCGTGCAGCTGTTATTAATTAGCCACAAGCCCCTCATATTAGAAGGTAACCTAAATACATTAAAAAAAACTATGGAACAAAGCCATCAAAGCGTGTCCTGTTTTCGAAAATAATCAATAAAAGCAAAGGCATTATGGCAACGCAGCCGTTTCCCTGAATATCCGTTCCAACGACGCTTGTTTCCTTTTTAACATTCCCCCTTTGAGCAAAATATTATGTTACCTTTAGAGTTTCCTGCCTTTTGCTTTTAGTTCATAGCAAATTAGAACATTTAAAAAACTCAATAATGGTCACGTGCGTGTTGCACATTTAATAATAGAAAAAAAAAAAAAAACAGAGAACATAGAAGAAGCCTTAGAAATAAAAGAAAAATCTAAGTTCGACGTAGTTTAGCAGAAAGGAATCAACTCACATTATGGTCAAAAATGAGTTGTATATACCAAAGAGGTCCTAACGGTTAACGGAAGGTACTCACCGTCATATGGGTTGGTTCCGATCATTAAAAAAACAATCTTATCTTTGCAGTATCACGGATCTTTTTTACTGAGTGAAAGAACCAACTGTTAGGACCTGGATACAACTCATTTTTGACCATTATGTGGGACCTTTCTGCTAAACTATAATGATGGCGTAAATCGTAATTTTAATTATAATTTTCTCCGTGTTTTGTTGTATCGAAAGAAATCATATTAACTTAATAGAATGAGTAAATTAGCATTAAAACGACAAAGAAAACGAAGGGCGTTGCCTACAAAAATAGGTCAATCTATTCTGAACATTAACTGTGCAGCTGTAAAAATTTATGTCGCTGGAACATGAGACACGAAACAGCGTTAAATAAAAGCTGTCGGGGAGTTCAGGGGTCGAGAGAACTTATGAAATACTACTTAGGGAAACGAATTCTGAAGTATACAAGACTTAAAAAAAAAAAAATTGGAAGTCGGTCTTTTGTTCCGTATTTTTTTGCCACCGATTTCCAAAATTAAAGTAAAATTATTTTTTTTTGTTTTTTTTTTTATGTCGGTTGTTTTTTTTTTTGTAAAAAGTCTTTTATTTTTCACTTTTTTGCTGTGGTACCTACCCCACACCAATTCGTGTACCACAACAGTGACAGGAAATCTTATAACATCATGAACATACACCGAGTGGATTAAATACCAGCTAAATTAAATTAATAAATAAAAAAACAGCTGTTCCATACTAAAGTAAGTAAACTGTTATGGGACAGCTATTTATTTTTTCGCGATTTCAAAGCTGGTCCCATAGTAAACGTTATTCAGTTCGATGGTCTAAAGCACCTCTCAAAGTTTTTAGAATTAATATTTTAAGACCAAACCCATAGCCCGTACCGATAGACGAATTGAGAACCTCCTCCTTTTTTTGAAGTCGGTTAAACATCATTTATAGCTAGAGTGCATCTCATGAAAATTCCAATAAGCCCAAACACGGCTAGGATAGGTAGGTACATTGTTTTATTACGGCTCCATCATCAGATCAGTTTGATGTTACCATTTTGATCAGAATTATTTAAATTACTTCGTCATAGTCGCTTAACTATCTTAATCGATATCTTATCGCTACCCGTGAAATACGTATCATTGACGAGTTCCGGTGACCATCTGTGGTCTTCTTCATCAGTTCCACTTCATCAAATGATACTTTCTGAATGCAAATACTTGATTTGTTGATGAAAATACAAAAATCGCTATATGTTTGCCTATATTTGAGGAGTTCCCTCAATTCCTCTTGGATCCTATCATCAAAACTGGATTTTGAAAAAAATGGGACCAATCTGGAAGTATGTATATCCTTTCAAATAAAAAATAATTTTCCAAATCGGTTCATAAAAGACAGAGAGCTGAGGTAACAAACATTTAAAAAAAAAAATACAACCGAATTGAGAACCTCCTCCTTTTAGTGAAGTCGGTTAAAAAAAGAATCATTCGTTTTATTGGTCCCAATCCAATACATTATTGTATGAAACAGCAGATAATTATGATTGTTTAAGTATTTCTGAGTTTGTCCCATATATAATGTATCATATTCATTAATACTTTCACCCCCTGAAAGATTGTCAATAAATTCTAAGTCAGCCTGTACATTTGAATACCCGTTCATTACGCAATCACATCTGTGTAGGTACCTAATATTGGAAAAGAAACAGAAGTCTAATGCATGGCAGCACGGCTCAAGGGTGAGCTGAATAATTCCACTTATATCATAAATGCTAAAGTTTGGATTGATGTTTGTTGTTCAATCACGATTCGATGAAGCTATAAAAACGATTTCATTTGTTTATTTCAGTAGTAAAATGTCTTGCATTATAAAAGAGCACAGTGAAGATACTCTTAAGACCTGCAAGGTTAGCCCGCCTCGTCTGGTTATTTGAAAGCGATAACTTCAAAAAAAAAAATGAATGCATTCACAACCTCAAAAAATAGAGTAGGTAGGTATACATATAGCTGTATTAGAACCCAATGGCTTGGCACGCGACGATGGCAAGAGACCGGACGGCATGTCTTTATTTCTTTATAAGATGGGTAGGCCTTGAGTGACGGACGCGCAACGTGTGTCGATACTCTTACGCCATCCCGTCTTCCTGGGCCTCAAGTCTGCTATTACAATAGTGTCAGAATAGTCTCGCCATTGTGAGTATTTGACAGATTTGCCATACAAACACTTTCAAATACTCACAATGGCGAGACCATTCTGACACTATTGTAATAGCAGACTTGAGGCCCTGGCTCGGCGAGCTGTGCTGGCGCTGCGGCTGTGAAAACCTCAAGCGGCGAAAGTATAATAACCTTATCGGTAATTATATTTTCAAGCCGTTTGGGGTGAAAATATAATTATTATTATACGGCCGTGGGGTCCCAGTGTTCATAGTTTGTTGAACGAAATCTCCAAACGGCTGGTTGACACATCCCGTGACCAAAGGCCTGGCTTTTTTACCTTGCCAAACAGCGTGGCATTGCCGCCAGTCTCTTGGGTACATTACCAGTTGACAGCGATGTGGAGGAATTTTTCGACACAGTTTTAGTTAATTTAGGTTATTAGTTTGTTAATCAATTTAGTACTTATAAGAAGTTTATACATTGTTCCTACTATTATAATGAAATAAAAATAATTGGTATATCCTGGATAAGGATTTTGTGTGTAATTTAATACACAAGTGGTACATCTGATTTAATGCTACCTGTGCGGAACCCAGGCTTGTCAGTTTGAGATAAATAAGATCCCTAGCAAAACCTTGAATGAATCTAATAATAGAAACACTTAATCAATGAGCATGCTATCTTCGGCTTTCAAACAACATGAGTAAATCTGTCCTTAAATATATGTTTATTAACTTACTCGACGGATGAAACTTGGAAACGTCCGTGCCGCATTTCTCCCTGTTGTATAGCAGTTTCTTGCAAACCCGCCATGGTCCGAAATAGCCCTGGTCGAAGTTCGGATTGTCTACTGTAAACAAAGGAAAAAATCACATATCATCTTTGAGAGTCGTGCGTTGTGTTACGAGTAAATCTTCGTTCATTCGTGAACTCACTTCTCAATCCAGAAACCAAAAATTTTGTTCAATAGAGTATTCTAGAGTAGCATTGCTGACCCATAATAAGTAAGATACATCGTTATGGTTACATAAAGCATTATCAGATAGGTTCTACAAGCCACCACCGTGCATTGTTAATTGACATGCTCCACAATCCATTAAGGATGATAAGTATTAAAATAAATTACAGTCACCCAAGGCTTCTAAATTACGTCAGAGCAAAAATATATAGGCTCCGAGATTTACAAGACTTGATAAATATAGGAAAGTAGCCACCGGCACTCGGGCAACATTGCTGGAAAGCCGCGAAATTACGCTGATAAACAACATTTTGCTATCATTTACAGGCTTTTCCAATTTCCTTTCAATATAAATCTTAATCACCGCGTTAGTTGTTAGTATGCAACTATTAAATGAGACTATCTCTAATGAGAGTTGATACTAAAGTCATGCATTTCTTGGCGCATTACCAATGACTGGTTCCCAGAATACAAAACAACCTATTTAGGCCTAAGTAATTGACTACTCATGAAGGAGGTCAAGGGGATATTGAAAAATACTTACAGACAAATGTGACGTAACGTAAAATATATTGACTTGGCATCCAAACGCAAATCATTGACGACCTCAAAACCACCTACACACACATGACTTAAACAGATTTTGACGTAACAATCACTATCACTACATATTATAAAACAAAGTCCTCCGCCGCGTCTGTCTGTCTGTCTGTCTGTCTGTCTGTCTGTTCGCGATAAACTCAAAAACTACTGCACCGATTCTCATGCTGTTTTCACCAATGGATAGCTTGGTTCTCGGGGAAGGTTTTAGTATATAATTTGTTAAGTTTTTGTATGCATTTTTGTATGAATTAACGATATTTGTTGGAGGTGTCGGAAAAAAATTAGCCGTCTGGGAGCTTTCAACGAAAACGCTGTCTAAACCCTTTGAGATATAACAAAATAATGTATGGTGGAATTATGTATCTTATAAAGGTCTTCAAAAAAGTCCGCGATGGCATATGTCTATCTCTTAAGGATAACATACTATATGCATTTTATTGTCTTTTTGTAGGTATTTGTTTGCTGAATTTTACTCTTGGAAATACGATTACGATAACAATACGCTATAATGTCAGTAGCTATTAGCCAAATTATGTTAAGCTAGCTACTTATGTGTATTTCAAACAGTATAAAATAATATTTATCATAAAAACATTAATAAACACGGCGGCCTTATGATCAAAATTTGTGCATTGCAAAACTATCGTTACTTTTTCACTGACATATTTATCACTTTTCGATAAACTAACACTCAATACGAAATCTACACTTATTTCTCAGTAATTCTGTATAAGATTCTTCTAAGATTAAACCGTTTTCTCATTGAATCCATTACTTTACCGCTTTACGCACGTATAACCTTGATGAATGTTTACATTAAGCACCGCGCCACACCGCCACACGACCACAGAGTACAGACGTATTTTGTTTTCTTTTTTTTTTTCATTTGTTTAGTGGTGTTCCCGCTAAAATGTCAACCGGTCAAGTATTAGTCGATTAATCGAATTCTAAAGTCAGATCGTGTTGCAAGTACAAAACAAATGTCTAATATTTCGTCCAATTGCGAACTTGACCCTGAGAAAAGTTATGCACCAATGGTGTTCATTAGATATTTCAAGCGTTTTATCAGCACAAACGGTGTATCATGCGACATTTTGGAGGATTTCGTTTTGTTTTCACATTGTTGGTACTTACGTGAATTATTTTAAAATTATTATTTGTATCGCACTTTTATTTCGTGTTGTAATTTGGTACAATTGATTGCATTAAGAATTTGAGTGAAATTTCGTATTTTGAGTTTGTTATCTTTAGGTAAAGACTCATTCACGTTCAGAACAAAAGTACTTTTATTATATTAAATCATTTGTTTCGGTTTCTATTCACATAGTGAATCACATTAAAATTAATATTAAGTTAGAATTTTTAGATATAGCCTGGGATATGGAGAAGGACATAGGGTACTTTTTTATGCGATAACCGACATCCACGCGGGCGAAGCCGCGGGCAAAAGCTAGTACCTTAATAAAGCAAACATGTTTGATATATGAGACCTCAATGTAGGCAATGAGCTACCGGACAAGGTATTGAAAAATCTTGACATAACTTATTAGTAAATGCACTAAAAGTAGAACTCCGAAGTATGAAAGAAGTAAGAGAAACTAATTCAAAAAACCTTGTAATATTACATGGTGTTTCAATATGAATGGACATCATACGATTAGTGAACGCATCAAAGAGTTTGAAACAAGGTCGTGTTTCGCGGAGGGAAATAGCCATGTTTAGGAATACTATGACAATCAGCCTATTAGTTGAGCAGAACCCATTGAAGGTCTTTAAATCTGAAGGTCAGCGGCACGCTAAGAGCAGTACAGTGGGCCTCGTCACGATTTCCTGGCTGCATACTAATTAAATTCATAGTGTGTTGCGAATGAGACCTTACTAATTGTCTAACGAGACTTGGCTAGCTCTCCTCGTTCTCTCATCCTTTTCAAGTAGGAAAAACTGTGTCTCCATTAGTGGAGGTTGAAATGGAAAAGGTTTTATCGATTTCACTATTACGTCTTTGAATCTTTAATACGAACGTAGTTTCACAATAGTCAAACAGCTTTAATGACACATTAAATTGTAATTAATTGTTGAGTTTCTAATACCAAGTATCGCGGGACCTGCATTAAAGATCATTAGGTACTTAATAGCTTCTAGAAAACTCAATTATTGTTACTTATCGTTAATCAATAGTCTTATTATTGCCACTTATACTAGTTGTACATGCCATTTAGAACTTAGTTCAAAAGGTAAAAATTATGGTCGATTTATTAATTTTATTTTTAGCCTGATGCAGGGCAAAGGCCTCCCTTTCTCCATTCCACTCCTCTCTGTCTTGAGTCATCAAACTCGTTCCGCCATCTTCTCCTGGGTCTGCCTCGATGTCGCCGGAAGTTTTCTGGGACTTACATGGTTAGTACATTTGGCCCATTTCTGGGGTGAAGTCTGAGGTTATTGTTGTAAAAGGGAAACGTCATTGTGTGATTGGGAAGAGGAAGAAACTGCTTCTTCAGCAGAGTTTAAAAGAGTTTTATAGAAATCTGTGCAGATGCTCAAAACCTTGTATTTTTCGAGATGTATGATACCTGCATGGTCTTTTTGACTTTGGTGACGGTGGATCGACCTTTTTCTGTACCTCTTAGAGCCAATATCAAAGAGCTGTTGGTTTCTAGAGCGACTCTCATCAGTTTGTCATTGAAGTCACGCACTTCTGTCCGAATGCATCTTTTGACCTGTCTATCCATTTGCCTGTACCAAAAACAAGATTTGATCTGTCTTCTATTAATATTTTAGTGTTCTTTCGCTAAGTTTAAGAAACTTTTTCTTTAAGGGCGATTTAGTTGTTGAATATACTAGCTAACCCGATGTTTTCTAAACACAATTTTTAAGGCAAAAAGCGGATAGCGCAAAAATATGTGACTTTTGAGGAATCCACCGTTATAATGAAGAGGCACGTTTCATGTTCAATGTGCTGAGAGCATCATCTGAAAGGCAATATAAAAGCCAAACTTAAAGATAGAAAGATTATGACGAAATCAGATCATTAGGATAGCTTCATTAATGATGGCATTAGTCACAAGTCACATGTCAATTGATTACACGATGACCGACATTCACCTAGTGTTCGGGTCAACAATGCACTTGACTGAACATTGTATATTGAAACGTTATGTAATTGGACGTAACGTAGAAGAATAATGGGAGTTTAACAAAAAGTAACCTAAAAAAATACGGACACAAAGCGGAGCAGAGACTTCAGCATAGCAACAAGACATTTCGCAAAACATTGAGTATGTATTGCTATTATTTGCTAAATCCCATATACGCAAGATTTCTGTCATTTCAGATTTGTCACGGGTCGTTTACGAGGGTCGAAGAAATTCCAAATGCGTATCGAAATCTATGATAGTCTATGGAAGCTTCAATTTAATATTCATATACTGGCAGAAGCCAATCGATAACGAACGGTTCTTAGTAAAGAAGTAAGGAGTGGAACAAATTGCAATAAAAAGTATGTATGTGGAAATTCTACTAAAAATACTTTTGAAGTTGAAGTAATCGTTTTTGAAGCCTAAAACGAATCATAACCAAAATTTTATTCCGGTTGTATTGTATATTGATAAAGTGATGATTCGGAATGCCCTGTTACAAAAATATTTCTATGATTGTATGTAATTATCTATCTGTTAGCCTGTAAATCAGAAGACATGGATCAACATAGTAGTTTAAAGATATTCGTGACTGCGATTGTAATTTACAGCGGCGAGGCAGAATATAACTGTGAACGCTAAAGAACTCTGCAGAACAATAAGTCATAAAGTGCAACGATAAATTTTACGATTCAGGCCCGTCCTAGTAAACCGATAGCCTAGATTAAGGAGCAATAGTGTGTTTCTATGCGCATATAATTATCAAAAAGACCAATGAAATCAAAAGTTAATATCTATAAAACAAAATCGTTAAAAGATAATGCTCCATTAAATATTGCTTCGATGAAGCCGGAAAGTGTAACAAAATATCAATTTCTTGAACATCACGACTTAAAAGAGACTCTTTTGTACTAGTCTGAAATATTGCACATCTAAATGACGAAACATTTATTTTTAACACAGCTGTCTTTTAATGGCGTCAACATCTTAATTAATCAACAACCACATACTGCTTGTAAAAAGAAATGCATAATAGTCTGTTATAGAATTAACTGTTATAAATACCGGACTTGACACTTCATTTAGCATCAATACCACGGACAATAAAGACGGAGAAGACTAATCGCATTTTAGGAAAAAAATATTCTTTCTTAGGACCTTCGCGTATCGTGCTTGCGTTTGAGGCGAGGTCGTTGCCTGTCAGTTAAAAAAATGGCGCTGTCATGCTGACCATTGATGGTTCGGTACTGGCAAGAGTTACAACAGTTACGCTATTGTAACTAAACATATCATCAATCTTAAGAGTTTTGGAGCATTTGGCTTGAAGTAGAAAAGTTATCTCAGATTTAGCGATTTGTGTTCGCAGTTCTTTTTTCATGTGTTTTATTCTGCGATCGGTTATTACAACCATAATCAGATGGTCGGTCTTGCACACATCATTAGGTGATTCTCCATTAATAATCATCCCAGATGTATCCCCGGTTCAGAATCTCTGTCCGAGTTCAAGGCCATCTCTTGAGGCGTTTGATGTTCGCATCAGTTCTCTGAATAATTTTATAAGTTGTGAAACTTCACCCGGTTTCTGAAACTCATGTCAAGCAAGAGTTTTGATTGGTTCTTTAGAGATATGAGGAACAGGGTGTAAAGTTCACTCATACTCTATAGTAAAGGGAGGATCCTCCGACTAGACGGATATTGTGTCTGGTGGGCAACTGTCCAACGGTTGATGTCGGGATGTTGTATATATGCTAGTCGCGCGGTAAACTCTGATAGCGCGATGCAGGATTTGAGACGTCAGGTCTTTGATGCGTAGTTCGCATGTGGCGTTGTTGATACCGCCACAGTTCTTATTTCAGTCAGTCAATGTGCGCTTTTATAATTTTTAACGTTACAATATTATCGTGGATGTCCCCGTCAACGTCGACGTGGACGGGCGGTACGTGCACGTTGTAACGTTATCGTGGACGGAAATTTTAAAGTGTCTTCATATTCCATACATTTTTCTTCCCTGTGTTATCGTTGTTCCGTGACGTGGACATGCACGTCCACGATAATATGATCACGTTAAAAATGATATAAGCGTAGAATGACAGCAGTGAACATGAATAATTGTGAAGCAGGTTGCCTGCTTGTCGGTCTTCCTCCTCATTCTACCGGCCCCCTTCTACCATCGGATATCTAGACGCACTGCAAGTTACCACCCCTACCTAGTTGATATTCCACCAACTCACACTAAGCGTTTTCAAACGTCTTATAAAATGCGCACAGCAAAGGAGCGGAACTCTCTGCCTGCGTCTGTGTTTCCGAACTCATACACCCCTAATCTATTCAAAGTGAGAATGAACAGGCTTCTTCTGGGGAAGCTCACTCCATCGTCGACTTTGTCTCTGTCACCTCTGACCTAGACTAGAGTCAAGAGCAAACCCATTGTAAAATAAAAAATAAATAAAAAAGAATCGAGTTTGACGGTCTGTTACGTAGTGGTAGATAATTTTTGTTTGCCTTTCAGCAACCTCCAACTTTTATACATTACAATTTCATCAGGTTTTATTTATTACATAGTCTGGGAAATCTAACACATGTCATGTTGACATATGTACGATCCAGCGGTTAGCAATTAGAATTTAAACCTTGAAGTGTAATTGCTATTCTGCATATTTTTTTTATTGAACATTCAAATAAACCATTATTCTCGTACCTACATAGATATACTAATACAACTAGCTTATGCCCGCGACTTCGCTCGCGTGAAATTTCTTGTTCCCCCGACCCACCGCGCATCGCATCGCCGCCGCCGCGCATCGCATCGCCGCGCTAATACTTCGTTTTCGTTTAGCGTTCTTTTTGTCTATTTAATTTCGCTCGGCTCCTAAGGGTCGTGACGTACAGTTAAATAGCCAGTAATCTTTCTCAAGAATTAGACTATCAAATGCAAATCCGACTAGTAGTTCCAGAGATTAGCGCGTTCAAACAAACAAACAAACTTCAGCTTTATTTTAATGGTAGGTATCGATATTTTACTGTGGTAGGTAGCAACAGCTGCAACGGCTTTCTACAGTTCGTTAGACATGCATTGATTTTAAATTAATAAGCTATCATTTTTCTATTTTATTTAGATGATACCGTTATTACGGTGGGCGTGAATTATAGCCTGTCATCTGGGAAGCAATGTAATGGCGCTATTATACAGAAGGCTGTTGTTAACTTTAATTTTACGCTAGTATTACAACTGATAGTTATATTGTGTAGGTACATTTACATGCTTTTTTTTATTATAATATTCGCAGTAAATTATTTCAAAACTTTGGTAGTCAATGTCCGACGTGGACCCAAACTTGACCGTGAAAGGTCGAATTTCTCGGGGATGGGAACGTGGGACCTGTTTTGTTTGACGAACTCAAAAAGGATGTTGCGGTAACGCAAGGTAAGTAGGATGGATGTAACCTTTACTTTTTTCGATCCACCGAAACCTTTTAATTTGAAGAATTTATTTGGTTTATAGAAGTATATTTAAGTCAGTTCTATTCATAACACCGGCACAGTATTACAATTTTTTTTTCAATCCAGTTCACAAAGTCCCGAATCAAAGAATAAAGAACTTTTTTTTTAAACTCATGGGATGTGAATGTTGACCGAAACTCAGACTAATTTTTTTATTGGTCCGAGGATCGAAATTCAAAATTAAATCTACCTTACACCGTATACGTGACGAATACAAAGTAATTTGGCATTCAGCATTCACGTTATACCTATACAAATTTTAATATTCTAGAAAGAGGTTGAATGCACGATGGCTGTATAAATTAAAAAAAAAAACAGAATCAACTATAACAGCGACTGCTGGCACATCTCCCACAAGTTTTGTCACAAAGGTCTCGGAGGTCAATAACCCGTTTGGCGGGCGTGCCACATTTTTTAATGCACTGAATATAGTGGCCCAAGTAAACATCGAGAACAGCCTACGAGTTAATTACACAGTGCTGTTTACTGTGAAGCTTGATACAGTTAGTTACTCGCGGAGATTAAACGAAACTGACAAAAAACCTCGTCCACCCAACAATAAAATAACTGTCTTCTAATCCTAATTTTCTGTTTACAATTTAATTGTGCTAGGAAGTAAAAGTGAAAAGTAATTTTGACACAAAATAGTTTTAGGTATTTAGGTACCTATTTCAATTTATTTTTAAAAGTGAAGCTAATGTCAGGACTGTACGACAGAAGTTCGAGATGGATTTATAAATGGCTAACTACCAAAATTCAACGCAAATAACAAACGTTTAAAGTATAATTTTCCCGCGAATAAGAGGAGAACTTTAGATTTGTAGGGCAATCATTGATGTTATCTTATAAATAACTAAGGTACGTTAGAAAGGCGAAGGTATCAAAGGTAACAGTAGACGTAGGTAGGAGCGCGGTTTGGCCCACTTTAGTGCGCTTGAGCTTGGGACTGCGACTTCCGTTGTGTGCCCCAAGATAAAAGAGACACACTTATATAACGCACACTTAGTTTTAGTGTTTACATAGCAATGCATGAAGGCTCGTACAGACTAGTGCGATATCGAGGCCGCGACGCGACACTAGTAGCACAATTTCTGTGTCGGTGCCTGTCGCGCCCGCGATATCGCGCGAGTAGTCTGTACGAGCCTTGAAGGTGGTATACACAAAAAAAAATTGGTACCTCTTTTTTAAGCAAGAAGGTGCGCCCAGCGATGTAATTGCGTACAGTAGCAATGGGTTTTATTTTTAATTTTGATAGTTCCACAACATTCATTGGGATATTTACGTTGTTGTGCAGAAAACATTTTCGAACATATAAAGCTATGGATTAGCAATATCCTTCAAAATAGGGATGATGACTAAAAAAACATTTTTTGTCCGTCATGTAGATTATTAAAAAATATTGGACACGAATTTTTTCTTTTTTTACGTGATCAAAACATTACGGCGATAGATTGAGTTCAAATGTAGCATGACGTCACTTCTCATTAGATTTTATATTTGATTTTATATATTTTAGAGTTGTGATTGTGACGTAAGAAGCCCCCACTCCCCAAGTTTAATGTGTTTTATCTAAGTAATTTTGTATTAATATGATAAAGCAAAAAATACGTGTCTAATATTCGATTAATATTATCTGATTGACGGACTAAACAGTTTTTCTTTTTTTTTTTTACCCAGGCATCATCCCTATTATTCAAATTGTGTTTTATAATGTGTTACGCAATTAGTGCTGGATGCCAAACCTTTTTTTAAGACTGAATTCTTTATTCATTCTTTTCTTTATTCTTTTTTTTTTATTTCAACTTTGCGGATTTAAATACAAGATGAGAATAGTCTGGGAGCTCTTATAGCCGGTTTTGAGTGCTCACAAATGTCCAGCTAGATCTTATCATGAAACCCACATTTTCCAACATATAAAGCAATGGATTAGCAATATCCTTCAAAATCATTCAGATTGTGATTTATAATGTGTTACGCAATTAGTGCTGGATGCCAAACCATTTTTTAAGACTGAATTAACAACTTTCAACTTTGAAGATTTAAATTCAAGATGAGAATAGTCTGGGAGATCTTATAGCCGGTTTTGAGTGCTAACAAATGTCCACCCAGATCTTATCATGAAACCCGTGCGACGAAAGTAATACAACTGTCTAAAATACTAACTTCCAGATTCTAAAGATTACTAAACTCTTGGTATACACGACAGCAGTTTTTGTATAAAAGTGTGAGTGGAACTTGTATAGAAATGTCCTCCCCGACCCTTGCTCGTAAGCGAAGCGCCAGCCCGCGCCATAGCTGAGCCTGTAGCTTTAAATTCCCCTGATAATAATCATAACCCTGATTTTATCCAGCCACTGTCGGTCCCTTGCCATCCTCCCTCCGACTCTACCCTAAGCCGAGGTTCGTACCCCACAGGGGGTGCCCTTAGCGCGATTAGTCGTTTAGTTTATAAGTTTTACGCCCTGGCTGGAGGCTTTAAGTTTTTAGGAGCTTAAGGCAACCACAGGACAGACCGGTTAAAGAGTCACGACCTCTAATGGTTAACTCTGAGAAGCCCTAGATAAAAAAATAAAAAAATGTATAGAAATGTCTGCGAGTTTCGTATTCTGCATCTAACACAGTAGACTAACATCTTTTTTTATCTTTCAATCCGGTTCACGAGCACAGTTATTTATATTATTTACTGATGAAACTATTACGAGATAAGACACTTTTCTGACTATTGGTTTCTTTCAACCTGGGGTTTTAACATAAATAATAGCTTTACTAACTACATCATTTCAATAATAAGTACCTAAGAAGAATATAAATCCCATTTTGTACCTTTAGCCAAAGTACGCACGAGCGCTCTTTTTAACGCGACGACCCTTGCCGCGCACTGGATTTACAACCCTCGGCTTAGGAGCGTGAGTTGAAATTACAACTGTGCACTTTTTAACGCGCTAGGCATGCACTCTGTTGGATTCTCAACGTTCGGTTCTACGCTGAGAGTTGAAAATCCAGAGCACGATCAAAAAAATCGCGTTACAAAAAGGGCCCGTGCGTTTGTGGGCTAACCTACCATTCAAAACTAGGTACTCATCTTTTAATTTCTTTGGGTAGTTAGAACTTTAGAGGCACATGTTATCAGATTAGGTAAAATGTGTCTTTTTTACGGCCAATGCTTATTAGTAGTTTAATAAAACCTTCACCACATTACATAAATATTATTATTTTTTCCAGTTTTTTGTACATTTCGGTTACCACCGGGTTTCTGAAAGCTCATTGAATTTATTCGTCAAGTGATTTCATTGCTTATTATTTTAGTCAACCAATCAAAACAGTTAACATGAGATTTGACAGTGATATGCATCAATCTGCCTAGCCTTTTTCCAACTATGTAGGGGTCGGCTTCCAGTCTAACCGGATGCAGCTGAATACCAGTATTTTACATGGAGCGACTGCCTATCTGACCTCCACAACCCAGTAACTGGGTAACACGATACCCCTTGGTAAGACTGGCTGTCAGACTTTTGGGCTTCTGATGACCCGTAACGACTGTCAAAGATCTACAAATGACAGCCGGGACCAACGGCTTAACGTGCTTTCCGAGGCACGGAGGAGTCTCGGTATGTAAAGATGGTCACCCATCCACGGACCAACCCCGGCAAGCGTAGCTTAACCTGACGGATCGACCCGTGCGGCTGTTATTACTTAGCCACGAGCTCCTCTTGACAGTGATATGCATATTCACTGTCAAATCTCATGCCCATTTTCACACTTAGTGACACTTAAATAAATCGCCTAGTGTTAGTGAAATTGGGCATTCGTTTGTGTCGATCAGCCTTTCTGAAACCAGCGGGGTAATTGTGTAACACACAATGCAATGGCAATGCCTTTCATTTCTATAATTTAACAACATTCAATGCGTCATTTACTTTGTCGGGCAGACGCAATTTTCAAACATTTGAAGTAATGTATTAGCAATTTCCTTTAAAATCCTTTGGATTTTAATTGAAAGTGTGTTCCGCAATTGGGGTGCAGGGGTTAAGAGGCCTATCACATAATTGCGTTCGGCAGCCGACGCATTGCATTATTTAGCAATCTCAGACCAAATAAAAAACCAAGACAGAGCAGTGTCAAAAGTGACGTGAGGCCGGTTTCGTAAACATGTGTGCACTTAGTGAGGTGTAGTTTGATTGTAAATGGTTGTAAATGTGTGCGTGTGAAGTGTGTGAACGTGTACGCACACCTCCACTGTATTGTTCGCAGAGCTCTATCTTGGTATTTTATTTGGTCTGAGGTAGAAATAAGGCAGTTGTAAATACGTTTATTATAAGTTGAATACATTTTTTTTAATGAACTTTAATTTCTTATGAACTAACGGTTATTCTGCTGTAAATTTTACGTAATAATATTGATGTAGTAAGGAGAAATTTACAGTTAATTCTGAGCGTTTTTAGTAGTTTAGAACGGGATTTTTAATCCATACATATTTCAAAATTCTGAGGCCGCTATGTACTAAACCGCTATTTAAGAGTTATTATTATATATACTTCATTTCATTTGCTTATGTATCAATCCACGAGCTCGAAAAAGTGCCGTCGCGTATTTTATAAAAACTTGCTTTGGAATTTTGGCTTTATATAATAGATAAGCAAAAATTTGGAAAGGTAGACCGCTGTAAACTATACTAATAACTATTCTCCACCACTTAATAAGTAAAAGAAGTCGAAGTCTTTCAGTTTCTCAGAATAAGAACGCCAAAGTTGGCCATTTAACGCAAATATCACGATCGAAATGTAATAGGCCTCTTAAGTAAGCATTTGAGTTTGTTGATAAAACTCTATAATTCAACCCATCACTTAGAAACTGTTTGTATACTTACAATAGTACCCAGGGACTGAGAGTTGAAAGTCAGAGTCATCTGAAAGAATTAGTTTATTTGTACAAATCTAGGTGCAAAGCAATTACCTATCTATAGTGACATTAAAGTGCATAGGCCGACCAAAAAAGCGAGTGCCACAGACAATAAAACACAAAAAAGACAGTAAATTACCCTAATTGCGTAACACACTTATTAATCTGAATGATTTTGAAGGTTATTGCTAATTCATTGCTTCATATGTTCGAAAAATTTGTCTGCTCAACGTAAATAACGCAATGAATGTTGTTAAATTGTCAGAATGAAAGCCATTGCTACTGTGTGTTACGCAATAACTCCGCTGATCGCCCTTTAAGGCGAGGTTCTGCGAGCGTGCATTTTTTTTCTAGAAGTGGCAGCTGGGCGCGAGTAAACTGTGCCGTGAATTTCGTTAATTTTGGGTTGAAAATTATGTTTTACGATATTAACAATGTTAAACCCGACGGACATTACATCACCATAGACGTTTATTTTGATGTGATTTTCAATACACAATGTGGTATAATATTGGAATAAAATTATTTTAATCTACAAAATAAGGGTATGTTTGGATTTTTTTTCTATCGAGCGAACTTTATCCAATTATGTAACGAGTACCCGACGTACCTACAGAAAGGTCTCAAAAGCAACATATAATTTTTTTAAGTGTTTAATCATTGCCGTTGCTAAAATGACATTAAAATTACATTTCCTAGATGTTAACTTGAAGAACCTCGCCTTAAAGCTCGTACAGACTGGCGCGATATCGCAGGCGCGACAGGCAGCGCAAGCCTTGTCGCGTCCGCGATATCGCACTAGTGTGTGGGAGCCTTTACTTGCAAAAAGGAATCGCTTTTTTGGTTTGCCTATAATTATGATAGGTACGGTGGCCAGATAATCCGGTTATACGAAACTGTCAAATTTCTCCAAACGATTTGAAACCTTAAAATATTCTTGGTTAAGTTCAAAATCGAATGCGAAAATTTGACACTTTCTGGTAACTTTGATGTGTGGCAACTGCACATCTACTTATTTACAAAACAATTGTGCTTTTTATTCTTACAATACAAAAATATGCATACAAGAAATTCAGTGTGACATAGTGTGGCTTTTCATTGCATTGAATACTACGAGTATTGTATTGATTGTTCTGATGAGTCATAATCATCATTTGAATTCCAATGTTTGATATTTCTGCACTAATAACGAGGAAAATTAGCTCAAACAATTCTGAAATATAATCATTTTCCCTGTACACATAATGAGTAGGAAAATATCTACAGTTATTATGAATATCTCATTAAAATACCTACAGGAAAACAAGTGCATCATATTTGTGTTAAACCAACAGGTTAATCCATTAATTCTTTATTATTGGTTTTGCTTTGTCAATTGTTTCCCTTACAACCTCCAAAATGCCTAACAGGAAACCATAAAAGGTTTATTATTAAACAGATTAATAGTTGTCCTCATAATTGCACGATATTACACCGCAGAAAACAGCAGCCCGGAGTCTGGATTTGTGCCCGGTTGATGGCAATAGGCTCACCCCCTATTACATTACATGGGACCTAAACATAACTGGCAAAATGTGGGTGTACAATAGGGTACACCTCTGCCTAACCCTTCGCGGGTTTCAGGCATGCTATGAGTACACCGTACAATTTAACTCATATTAAGACATGCTTCAATAATGAAGAATAAGAATAGAATAATTTATTTTATAGGAAATTACATTTGAGTGCGTTGATTCCTGGAACTCACACTAGGACAATAATGCCTATGCCGTTATTTATAATTTAAGAACAACAGGTGTATTCTTCTAAACTGAGCTTCCTTGATTTTTATATCACTAGCCCACGTTGCACGGGCGAAAATTTTCGCGGGATTTTACCGCGCACTGGATTTGCAACTCTCGGTGTTGAGCTGAGCATTGAGAATCCAACAGAGTGCATCCCAGCGCGTCGAAAAACACACTGTTGCATTATCAACTCTCGGCGCTAAGCAGTGCGGTGAAAATCAAGTGCACGACAAAAATACGTCGCGGGAAAATACGCCCGTCCGAACCTGGACTTAGGTACACTTGATGCAATGACGACAGAAAGTGTTAGGGGTCCCTAAATGCTCAAAATTTGCATTTACGTGCTCGACAAGCACGCTTGACGAGGCTTGACGCAACATCAAGCATCCACACTCATTTTCATTTTAGTCACCATGACATTCCGTAGCACATTGATTGTGTTGCTTGACAAGCACACATTAAATGGCCAAGGATTGCAAATATATTTCATCAACCATTATCATTATTGCTTGTCAAGCACATCAAGCTTCTTTCTAAATGATCAAAATTGTTAACCGTCTAGGGACCCCATAACTTAGTGCCACTGACTTGCTACCAACGTCTAACCCTGAGTGATACATTAGCCTACATTTAAACAATGCTCACCTGATTCATTTAATTCTATTGTTTTTTCTGTATTGTTTGTTAATGCAAGTAATATAATAGCCAGTTTTTTTTTCTTTTCATATTGTTTTGGGTGTGTGCAAGCATATGACGTGTAATTAGACTGTGAAATGATCAGTATTAATTGACCAATTAGGTAAATAGCTGAGCTGTATTATTAAATCAGCCGTGCATAACTTAGATATAGTTTTGGCAGTAATTTAGTAAATGTTCTATATATTTTCTAGCTTCTAATGATATCTCTCTAAATACTACAAAGTAGGTGATTATTACTATACATGAAATACAAAACTAATGACTACTCTCATGAATCTATAAATAATGCTTAAGAATTAAGCCTGTTGCAGATATTTATTCACGTACGTAAATGAAAATTTTTAGTTCGTAAAAAACCTGTTTGGTTGCTGGGTGCACGCACAATTGACTAGGTACTAGTGCAAGCTACTGGCATCATCTCCCGCAGGCTTAAATATAAGCTCTAATACTTAACAATACTTACAGCTAGCAAAGTTGCCCCAAGTAGGTAGGCCCACTGCGATAGCGCCAACTACGAAGCAAATGAAGCCCAATGCGACCACCGCTATTGAATACAGAGCCTTGCCACTGGCCATGACTGCATGTCAGCCAACTTCATGGAATGTTCCGGACAACATCAGGGCTGATGAGCGCTTGTTCGGTGGGTGTGGAGTCTTGATCCGCACATCTGTGAGACAATAACAGGACTTAAGCGAAACGAAGATGATGAAAAATAGGGTTTAAACTAAATACGTCCTTTTTACTTCTCTGTTTGAGAATTGATAATTCCCCAAAATGCCAAATATAGCTATTTATTTGATCACAGGAATCCGCTGGATGCGGGAAGCACAGAACCGGTTGAGGTGGCGGTGCTTGGGGGAGGCCTATGTCCAGCAGTGGACGTCTTTCGGCTGAAATAATGATGATGATGATTTGATCACTTAAAGCATGTGTATTTATTTATTACTCTGTGAAGTTGTAAAGTGATAAAGATTTCAGAATTAATCTCGTTTGATAATAAAAACTCTTTTTACCAACTTTTTGATGTTCTTCATAGTTTTTTGATACAATTATGTTACACAGTATAAAAAAAATAATAATATGGTGATTATGATAGTGTGAGGGTTATTACATGGATAAGACACCATATTATAATGATTTTGACTAATGAATACTGAAGACGTGGCTGTGGCCTTATTTATTTTTGGACAAGAAAGATGAAGCCGAAGACGTGGCTTCGGCCTTACTTACTTTTAAACAAGAAGGATGTAACTGAAGACGAGGCTTTGGCCTTACTTTTATTCAAGAACACTGAAGACGAGGCGGTATGGTCCAAGAACACTGAAGACGAGGCGGTATGGTCCAAGACCTTAGCCTGCCCGATAAGGGCGAAGGAAAAAAAAAAAAAAAAAAAGTGTGAGGGTTATTATTAGGTATTATATAAGTATTTTACTGTATGTTGATGCTGGGTAAAGGTCAAATGAGGTCACTTTACAGGTTTTTTTTTGTGTGTTTTTTTTTCCAAGTTTTAATCATTTTGCAAGTATAATAAATAGTTTGAAAGACGGAAATGAATAAGATTAGTATGCAATGCCCACAGTCAATGTTTCATTACTGAAACCGCTGAAAGTTTGTTGCATAAACTCGGCTATTAGCGAAATCGACATTTGACTGCATTCATAAACATTATTGTGTAATTAAAGTACGCAAACCGGTCTTCGTTCGATAGTAACGTTACGGGACAAAGGAATGTTAAATCAAAACATTTCGGCCCACTGTATATTATTATTATCATTCCTATTGGAATGCACAACAACGATTTCCAATTAAAATCTCACTGGAATCACCCAGTGGGAACTTTTCATCGTGTTAATTGAACCATACAGTGAACAGCTAGTATCTAAGGCTAGAAACAGTTATTTTTGCGTAACTTTTACTCACGTTTACCTTGCGAACTCGTCTCGTTGAAGAAATCACACGAAGATCACTCAACTATGCAACTGTTAATCAATTTATAATTGATAACCTTTTCCGTATCAACATCTCTTTTGCACACAAAAACTCATCGAAACAAAACACCTGTATTTTTCATATGAATGCACAAAAGTTTATTCACGATTCAAAATTCGAACCACGACACACCTTTTTAGCACTTCCAATAGGTACTTTCGAAAATAGTTTTTATCACTTTAGGATCTTGTTATTATGATATAATGACGCACGAAAAATAATTGCACTTAACTGTACAGACAGATTTTGCGATTTTTATCTCTGAGAAAACACGGACTATACATTTTAGGCACGAAACCTTTGACGCGCGCGTTGCGGATGTGGTCGGTAAATAAACTGGTTTTTTGATTTCAATTTGTTGAGCGAGCTACGTTGCAAGCACCCACCGAATACGAACAGTATGACAAAAAGGTTGCCTTCTCACTCTTACGTAAAAATATACGACAATGTCTTTCAAGTTAAACAGAGATCGCAATCATTCCAATCTGCAAGTCTTTATTCTGCTTATTGCATGCAACTTGCACCCAACGCTGTCGTTGGACTTGGATCAACTTGTATGGACATAGTGAATTCATTATCGTATGTTTTGTCTATTAAAAGTATTTACTTTTTTCAAGTTTTGATTTTCTGGCTTGCAAATTCTAAATGTATTTTTTTTCAATCTAAATGACATTTACATAAACCATGCGAGCGTTTCTGAACGGAAATTAACGTTTCTCTACGCGCAGCAATATTAGTTAAGCAGGAAATCAAGTGACAGAATCAATACCGGGAAAATTTATAAAGATTTGAATTTAATCATTTTCTTTCACAAACATTTTATTACAACACTAAATCAAAGCATCAATTTGAACTTTCTTGTTTTAACATAAAAATATAACCTACTAGCCTTTACCCGCGGCTCCGCCCGCGTGGATGTCGGTTATCGCGTAAAAAAGTAGCCTATGTTCTTCTCCATATCCCAGGCTATATCTCTGCCAAATTTCATAACGATCGGTTCAGCGGTTTAGGCGTGAAAACGTAACATACAGACAGACAGACAGACAGATAGACAGACAGAGTTACTTTCACATTTATAATATTAGTATGGACATTAGTATGGATAGTATGGATTAGTATGGATATGGATAGTATGGATGACACTCAGCTATACTGTACCTTCTCATTAGAGAAACAATTTTCGGAATCGGAAAAGTACCTATACTCCATTTATAATAGCATTAGACAGAAGTTAAAAAAGGTTATTTTTGATGCACACTTTATAACAAAAGTACAATAAACTTGTTATAGTTACGATTGACGCCAAATCGATTAAAATGAATTTATATATCAGCTATCACACTTAATTGTAATCATTTAAAAAAACAACCATATGAAATTAAGTAGCTTTCATTTAGATATATTATTTCATTCCAATTTAAAATTACAGTGCCTATGCTAAAAACCTAAAAGAAGCAGGAGTCAACAATACTGCAACTCTTTTTGTTTCACTATAATCCTACCAAATCTAAAATATTACTTAATCCCTTCATAAGCTGTGACAGCCGGGGATTTCTAATTTTACTGGTTTATGTCGTCTGTGAAATTGACTTGACAATGTTCTAAGATTGTCATGTATGTCATTTACTTGTGAATACTTTGTTTGTTATTGTTTAATTTTCGTGATTTTGTTGTTATTTATTAAAATAATAAATAATATTTAGTTATTTCTTTATTATTGTATTGTTATCAGTGTTGTCATTGGGTTGTTTTTACAAAACGTTACTTTTTTTTTGAGCTATGAGTGATCCCGGTGCGGGACCGAGTGGCTTACAACATATAAGTGCTGAGTCTGACCAAAGCCAGCGGCGAAAAAAACGTGGTCCAAAAGTTGACTCCGACGAAATAATAATGTCTCCCAAAAAAAAGAGAACGCTGCGTGCTGTAGAAAAACAACCTGTGATAAATATTTTTAAGCAATTGGAGTCCTGGCCTGCAGATACTCCTCATTATAGGACTGAGATGATAAACAAAATCGCAGAAGTTGCCGGTAAGGATGATTCATAAAATTATTACTATAAAAATATTTGAAACTAACATGCATTGTGATAAAATGTATTATATTTTAGAAACTCCGCACATGATTTTATTATTTACAGGCGTATCTCGGGCTACTCTGTCCAATATGCTCAAAGAGTACAACATAAAAAGTCGCCTGCAATCTCCCCCTCCCCAACAGAAGCACATGAAACGTGATGATTTTGATGACATCACATTTAGTGGAATATGCAGGAAAATTCATTCCTTCTTCTTTAATAATGAGTTGCCCACCTTGGAAAAGATGCTGGAAGCAGTTAACAGTGACGAGTCTCTGCCAGATTTAAAAAAAAGCAGTCTGTATAAAATAATTAAATAAACATTAAAATTCACATAAATCAAACGGAGCAGAAAAAGTGCACTCATAGAAGTCATAGACAAGCAGGAGATCGTCCTTTGGAGACTAAAATACCTTCATGAAATAAAAAGGCTAAGGAATAAAGGAAGGAAAATATATTATTATTTAGATGACACTTGGCTAAATGAAGGTACAGTGCTTCTAAATTTCTTAACAACTATTTATGCACTAAGCAGTGTATGACCTCTTGCATTCAATAACATTATAATTAATTATACAGTTAAACATAATTTCATAAAATTGGTTCGTGAAATGAATGGTATTTATATTAATAACCTTTTATCATACAAACAGGTCACACGAAAAGCCTAATATGGCATGACACTAATAATAAGTCTTCAAAAGAATCACATTGGGAAGGTCTATCTGGTGGTTTAAAAAATCCAACTTATAATCGGTCATACTGGTATGTATTTTATGGACTGTCCTCGCCATAAAAAAATGAACACCCCATTGTTATTGACTATTAATTAAGTAATACATATTATATTGTATTATGAATTAACGCATGCAAAGCGAACTTTTAAAGTTATAATTTTTGTTATAGTATTTATCTATGAACTATTTCCAGCAGTGAAATTATATAGGGGGTACGGAATAATTGACTTGTATTAATTTTATTTCACAGAGTTTGTGAAGGGTTTTTAATGGATGCTGCATTCATATTTGATGCAAAGAAAGGTGATAAAGATGACCACTCCGAAATGGACGCCTTCAACTTTAATAATAATAATAATTTATTTATTTACACTTCAAGACACAATCATCTGTGTAGCCCTGACTCTTGTACTAGGATTTCCTGTTTCATAAGAGCCAGACCTCTCAATTTACAGGGAATATGTTATAGAAGCGCGATAGACAAAAGTGAAAATGGTTCAAGTTAATTTTGTCAAAAATTGAGAGTGGCGCTGTAATTGTTATGGACAATGCGCTATACCACTCAAGGACATTGGAGAAGCTGCCAACCACAGCTACACGAAAGGAAAATATACAGGAATGGTTTAAAAGCAAAAATATTCCTTTTGAGGAAAAAGATCTTAGGGCAACTTTATTAGAAAAAGCAAAAATACAAAGACATTTATACCAAAAGTTTGTTGTAGATGAGATGGCTAGAGAGAAGGGTATTTCAGTATTGCGCCTCCCACCCTACCACTGCGAGTTCAACCCTATAGAATTAATATGGGCCCAAATGATGGGGTATGTGGCTCAACATAACAAAACGTTCAAATTAGACAAGGAGAAACAATTACTCCCACAAGATCTGGATAGTATTACGCTAGAACGATGGCAGTCTTGCGTTGCTCATGCAATTAAAGAAGAGGAAAAGTTAAAGCATAATGGATTATGTGGTAGAAAGATTTATTATTAGGTAACGTCGGTGAAACTTCTTCATCTTTATTCTCTGATGATAGTGACTAAATTATATGATGAAGACGAAGAAGTTACACCAACTATTGTGTGTTGAAAGTTGTTGTTTTAAATAAAATATTGTAAAAAAAAGACTTTTATTTCCTTTAATCTTAATTAAATTTAAATCATCACGACGTAATCGTTTGTTTCATTCATTCGTTTCGTTGTAAGTAATGTGTGATGAAGATGTTATTACGACCTATTTATCAAAGTTATGTTAAAACATTTTTAGTTTAATTGTTTAAACTTTTAACTTTGAATAAAATGTTTCGCACTCCTGCTTCTACGAGCCTCTTTTTTCTAATGTTATAGTAAATGAAGTATAGTTCCGTTCCTATTACCCCCTACATACAAACTCACTTTACGTCTTGTAAAAGAAACAAATGACTGTGTAATTTCTGAGAATGTGGTTCGCTGACCCTTCTTGAGTAGCAGGCTGGATAAGATGAAAACAAAACAATGTTCAGTAGCTACCTACCAATATTCTAATATCTAGGTACTTATTTAGGGGATGATGTTCTAAATGCAGTTCTCGTGCGAGGTTGAGCAAGAAATTGAAGACGGCATAAGACTGAAGATGATAAGAAAGATGGAGATTCACGAGATTTAAGCTGGTTTGACATACTTACTTTTCCTTTTTCCCCAATGCTTTTTGTTTACGCTAAAAGATCTATCAAGAAACATATGCAATAGCTTTCCATCGATTAATCGACGATTTATTTTTCCTGAATCCCCAAAATAAATTGAGACACTAAAAAAACAATGCTTTACTCAGATTTAAGATTACATAGTGGAGATTGAATAAATAACTCCATTATAGCCGCATGCCTGCGAGGTCATGCATCTATTTCGGTACTCACGCTCTGTTAAGACGAACTGACGAATATTGGTCGACTGAAAATTGCAAGCAGTTCGTTTCTGGTTGTGATATTTCGTAGTAGTTTATCAATACTCTAATAGATTTAATTTTACACAGTGGTTTATTTATAGAAACATTTCGTAAAGCTGTGCCAGAGGATTTACAAGTGCCATAAATAATCGGGTCTCGTAAAATACTTCGTTAAAAGTGTAAAATATAATAAAAGTACGGACAGATGTGGCAGAGATGTTTAATATGATGCTACTATTGGTTGTTTTTATTTTGTGTCCGATTGCGTGTAAGTCACCTACCTTTCTTCTCATGATTATAATAAAGTGGATTCAAAATATAGTTAAAATTGCCATGATTACCGACTGTTGCAGGACCTAAATAATAATAAAAACACTTGTTTTTCTGATAATTATGATATTAAAGTTCTAAAGAATAACAGAAAACATTTTCTTCTATAGGTACAGTTGCAGAAGCTGTTGATGCTCCTACAGAAGATGAAGTAAGTAAATTAACACACCAATAATGCTTATTATACGTACCTACATACATTGATATCTGAAATACAGAATTGCAAGAAGGCAAAGCAGTCTACTTGAAAAGTCCCCGAAGGCTTGGGTTGTTTGGTCTTCTCATAATCAGCATGGAGTGCTACGTGTAGATGTTTGTTCGGACATCAAATCAAGTTTCTCCATATGTTTTAGTCTACCTATTTATTATTCTTCTTTCCCACAGGTTCTGCAACCCTGCGAAACGAAATGCGGTTGCGACGAGTACGTACCCAATATTATCCTTAAAATATTAAACTGAAATATTTTTGCCACCTAGAATGAAAGGATTGTGTTTTCAGAATGTATATCTACGACGCTGTTAACGATAGGTGTCTGATCAATTTCGAGAAAGTTATGAAGAGAGTCGTTGTAATTTACGGAAAAAATAGTAAGTGTTACTTAAATCAGTTACTTAACACCTACCTACACCTAATCAAGACTGTCTACAACTCTGTCATAATTTGGAGCCTTTTGGGGAAGTTCTGCAGCAAGTATCTTATAAGACCAGCAACATTTTCTCAATGACCAAATGCCAATACTTATTAGCTACTTATATTCTAAAGTAACCCAGTACAGTCTTTTCACGTTTAAAAGATGTCAAAGGTGCTTGTATGACTAGTGACTACCAACTCTGATACTGGTGCAGATTCCCTTGTTCACAAACTAAACTAAATTTAAGATAAATTAATCAGCGCCTGGCACTACTCCCTACAAAAGACGTGACTCTATACTTGCCGACTAAAGTTACGTCAAAATACGTCAAGCGCTGATTAATTTGACAGGACTAAACTAAAATTTATCTGCTGTCCTTTTCATAATGAAATAGAAAGAAGAAGATGCACTGAATTTAAATTTAGTTTAGTTTGTGAACAAGGGAATCGGCACCAATGTATTATCTTTGAGACACATGGCGGGACCTCCTAGACACACAAATATCTATATTTCCCGCTACAGATTGGTGAAACGTAACACAAATGAGCCGTCCAAACTTATGCAATGCAACGTGAAATAACTAAACCATAATCTAAATAGCAAATTGATTTTACAGATGTTGAGACATTAGCTGATGACGAAATGGCAAGTAAGTTAGACAGAACACGAACTGAACAGCTTTTTGTGACTGTGCCCACTAATTTGCAGCCTTGTACACATACCTACCTAATACCAACGTTTGAAACTCCACCTACTGCTAGAAAAAGTAAAACAAAATTAAAGTACAGTGGCCAGTACTTATAGCTACACGAAACTGTCAAATTACTCCAAACGATTTTAAACTTTAAATTAAGTGCCAATTTCACTAATGAAACTGAATGCGTTCAGAAAATCTAAACTGCGTTCAAGAGCGATCAGTGTAATATTCCAAAGAAAATAATGACACTGACAGCTCTTAACTCTTACACGTGGCATACTTATGCCACGTGTAAGAGGATGCTGAGGAGGCTGATTGCATTTAGTTTCATTGGTGGAATTTGCCCTAAGTTAAAAAACAAACGAGAAAATTTGACAGTTTGTGGTAACTTGATGTGCAGGGGCCTAAGTCTACTAATTTACAAAGTTGCAATGGTCTCGCGATTGTGAGTATTTGACAGATTTGCCATACAAATACTGTCAAATACTCACAATGAAGAGACCATTGCAACGTTTGTACATTAGTAGACTTGGCCCCCTGGCCGCCGTACATTGCATGTTGTTAATGCTATTTGCGATTTCTTTAACGTGTTTGGTGTTGTGTGCTGTTTCCTAAAATGTATGTACACGCTGATGCCTTAGAAGCTAAGCTTTAAATCACATTTAAAGCTTAGCTGCTAAGGCATAATGTGCTGATATTAGGCACCCTTAAGGCCAACGCATACCGGCGCGGCGGACGGCGCGGGACGGCATCGAGGCGGTATGCCACGGAGGAAATTGCCTCTCCCATCCGCTGATGTGCGCTGGCCTTTATTGAACCTTCTTTACAAGACTTTAAAAACACTTCATAATTCTGCTTTCAGAATCAATTTACATTGAAGGAGAGAAAATATTTAAAGGCATCCTGATTTCGGTTATCCTCTTCATGACGTGCGCAAGCGTTTGCGTTGTATCCGCCTGCGTGTACTGTTTCCGTATTAATTTTTCGTAAGTGGCATTGATGGAGTAATTACATCTCATTAAAACTAGAACACGCGAACCATACAGTATAGTTAGTACAGTTACCTAACTACACATCCGTGGTAACACATGCCTTATGAAAACCGCGTTCATATCTACGTCAATGTCAAATCGTTACTACTGATGTGTGGTTAACTGTACAAATCCATGTTTAGCCGTAAGAGTACCTACCCACCCACTCCTTCACAGACTATAGCACTCTCTAGCGTATCTGCTGTTCCCCTTCTTTGTTCTGGGGGCAAATCCAACGGTATTGCTTCACTTTAGAAATGTTTTTTGCCGCGTTCAAAATTACTTTTAGGTACAGATTCCCAAAACTGGAAGTCCCAAAACTGGAAGACTCCTTCCATCGATCGCGGGCCCACGCGTCCCCGCGTGGGCCCGCGAACGATAAAAGGAGTAGAATTTGAAAAAAAAAAAAAAAAAAGCAGAAGCAAACTCTAGTCTATACAAATACCTCTGATTGGTAACGCCGGGAGCAGAATTAATTTATCTATTTTTATTTTAGAGACCGGTCATTAAAAAAAAATGTGAAGGCTCTGGCAAAGAAACTGAAAAGAGATTATAACTCCAAGAAGGTGGCTCCAAAGCGCGCGCCGTTGCCGGCTATGTCGGAAAGTTGTAGTGTCCTTGTGGAACCAGCGGGCATTATGGTTGCATAACTTTATAAATTATATTTTAATTTGACTTACTATTGTCAGAATAAATAATATTAAAAAAAAAAAATCTTTGTTTCTTGCGTAAAGGCCAAGGACGTCCAAGCGCCAGATAGTTTATTGCATCTACTATTTGTGTTGTATTTGTAATCAAGTAATTTCAATAACATACATACATGACAGCTGGGGCAGGAACTTAATTTTCGATGATAGAAATCAAGTTTAAAATTCCTGCATAGTTCCCGCTCCCGCGTTAGTTTTTGGTTTTTGAACGAAACAAAAGAAAACGTAAAGGTGCGTATTCGATTGGTCAATCAGTATTCCCTTCATAGCGATTGGTGGATTTATGATTGACGTCTTGGTTGACATGACATTTTTCAGAATTTTAGTTTTGACACTTGACATTGACAATACTGCTTGCTGCTTCTACTGTTTAGTGTTTTCGTTTTTCCAATTTGACCAAAGCCTAGTTTGTTGTTGTGACCAATATAACTTTACCACAAAATCTAATGAGAGAACACCAATAAAAAATATTCTATTCAATTAGCAACTAGAAATCTGTGCATTGTAAGTATTGCGAGTGCTTATCCAGTATTTTAAAAGCTTGCGTTAATTTAACTCGTTTTCATTTATTTTTATTGATTTTGGGCTTAATTCTCTGTGTATTTATGCAAAATTAAAAACGTATTTCCAGCGCTTTCGACTAATAATAATGTAAACCCTCTTTCAGACATGGAATAAACACTGGTAAACATGCTTGATGGTAGCTTGATGGATATGGTGTTTACTACATTGGGCGTACTACTGAGCATGGCAATGCTGAGCTGTTTATGCTGTATATGCATGAAATTCAGGTTGGTATAGTTCTGATTTAAATAATACATAACATTGATAATAATAATGTATGTTGGTATACATTCATACACATAGACCTGTAATACGGGAGTTAGTCGTATGATCTTGACTTTGGCTACTCAATTGAGGATTTCCTTGAACCAATCATAGCAAGACTTGTCAAGGACATCCTGTGATCAATCATTATTGTGTTCCATATTCAAAAGAAGCAGTGCTGTCCTTGCTGTAGTTACAGTATTGTAAGACTATATTTAAATGTAATCTTTTAACGTAGAACTGATTCCTAAAATTAATTTCAAGGATCTTCGTAGCTACTTTCTGAAAAATTATCATGATTTTGTAAGTGTTTTGTGACTTGGTTTAATTTTATTCTTAATTCATGTTTCCTCTTTGTACACCAAAAACCATAATAATTTACTAATCTTACTTATTTATCAATTTCAGTGATCTGAAGCTGAAGAGTTACGTAGTAGAAATGGCCAAAAAGAGAGGCATCAAAGTGGATTTAGATAAAATGGAGCCGAAATACAAGCCGTGCCAGTCACCGCAACTAAATGAAAACTGTACTATAATGATACCCGATGTGGCTATTGTTCTTTAGCTTGGTACCTGTCTTTGTTGGGATCATTTATAACTTCTGTGCTATAAACAATGCAGCATATGAGTCTGACATCTATACTGTCATGCAAACTCAATTTTGTGTAACTATACAAGTTGATTGAAAAAGTACTAGCAAGCTCTTATAATTGATTAACGCTTTAAATAAATGATGACCTAAAGAATGCCACTGATGCCGCAATTAACGTGGCCACTTACTGGGCTCATACAATATAAAATAATAATAATAAAAAAGTCAAAAAAACGTTTAAAAAAAAAGTCTAAAAACCATAGTTAATCTTTGTATGGGAAAAAGAAAATGGTTTTTTTCATAATGTACAAGAGTTGTAAAAGAAAAAGGTATCAATCACCTTTTTCTTATAACGATTTTATTCATATCAAATCGAAGAGCTTGCTTCTATTTTTCAAAACAACAACAACTTAGCTGTCACAACTAAAGTATGAGCCAGCCATAAGAATATTGTCTTCATTAGATCAATTATTTTGGATCTAGCGTTACTAACTTCAAAGATTCAATAGCTTTATGTAAGAAAGAAGGGAGATTTAGGATTCCATGTTGCATGTTTAACAAAACAAATGAGCTGTTGTGGGACGCCTGGCTGATGTGAAACATCGAAACTATTTTGTATAGAAAATATGCATGAACATGCCTATGTTCATGCATATTTTCTATACAAAATAATATAATTTTATATATTTTTTTTTTTTATAATTTTCTACTACGCACGGTGGGGGGGCGCACGCCCCCCTCCACCCCTCTATATATATGCATATATAGAGGGGTGGGGGGGGGGGGGGGCGTGCGCAGCACAATGGTCCGGTGCCTACCCCCGGCATATTTGATTACCGATTCGAAATTCTAGGTTCTTAAATAACTTCACACAAAAACAAGTTCAATCAAATAAATAATCTGTAACCTGGAATTAAAACTAGTAGTAGTAGAAAATTATAAACATCACACTGTATGTGGTACGCCAATGATTGCCTCCGTGTAAATGCTGAATCAAAAAATAGAGGTAACTTTTTAGAAATGGTCAACTGTTCGCTAAATACGATTAAACATTCTCCAAACCTTTTGAAGAAAAAAAAAAAATATATATATATATTGGTTGTCTGTAAAGTTGGTTTACGGACGATAGTTTACGTGACAACGTCATAACAAAACAATGATGATGCGAAAGCGTACAATGAGCGCAACGGGACAATGACCGTAACGGGACAATGAGCGTAACGGGATAATGAGCGTAACGGGACAATGAGTCATCCTTTTTCGTGCATGCAGCCGGCGTTCATCGATTTATTAGACGTTGTCACGTCAAAACAAGTTATATTGGTCGTCGACTCGGCTTCATCGGCCATTGCATCTCGGGGGCCAGGCCCTGGAAAATGGCGCTTGGTACGCAAATGTGGGAAAGGATGGATGGATGGATTTATTTCCTATAATATAGGAAATGAATATGGTATAAACAATACCAAATTTTATATCAAAATTAATTTTGTAACTCACAGAGTTACGAGTGACTCGGCGTCGCCACGCCAACAGCCGGACTGCCCCGCCGCATTAAGGGGTTTATTTATAAACGCTGCTTAAAGTTAAGTAATGATTAGCGACTGTTTAACCACACATTTCTGACGTTTGAACGTCACTTAAATTTAAGCAACGTTTATGAATAAACCCCTAGATGTTTCAAATCAAGGCTCCTTCAAACTGGCGCGACACAAAGAGACCGCTCCACGCGCGGCAACGCGGTGTCTTTGTGTCGCGTCGCATGTCGCGCCTGTTTGAAGGAGCCTTCAAAAGGACACAACATGTACACCAATGTTTATATTGATTCAGGGTTCAAGTGACACAAATAGGATTAGGACCCATTACAGCATGTAATGGGTAGATTAGGGAAAGAGAGAAAACCATATTGAAGCATAGCTCATGCTCATGCACTTAGTAGATAATAACCCACTTCTGTGTGGAAAATTTAACGACAGGTATTGCCAAATATATCTGAATATTTATATGTAAGTAGTTAAAAGTACAGATGTTTCTCCACTATTTGAACATTAAATCAAGCTCATTATGAAAATATTTTATTCTAAATGCGAATTTCGGAACTAACTGTGTCTTAAGGCGCAGATATAATGTCAGTGACCTTGAGTGGTTAGCTTGCGTGTTCTGTACTGAGCTCACGCAAAGCGTCGTCCGTCGAGCCAGTAATAGGACTCGCCAATCCAAGAGCGCTGTCCCAAATAAGACGCATTATTAATTTATTATAAAACAAAAGGTATTTTAATAAAACACTTATACTAAAAGATCAATAATTAAATTATCTTTAAAATGGTAAAGGTTTCAGGCAAATACCTACGCTTGATAGATTTTGCGTGATTATCAGTTTTTTATCCGCGTTAGACATAACTTTACAAATTAATTTCACTATGTGATATAAACATAATCTAAAATATTCATATATTATTAAAAAACTGCTCTAATATAACATATATTTTTTCCAAATCATTAACACTACTTGTTTAGACGTGATCTTCATTAAAAATCATTAAAAGTCGGTTATCGTCGCCTTAAGCTAATTATTATAATATATTTCAAATTTAACATTCTTTTACGGGGTGATGTGGTCTTAAGAAAACTGCAGCTGTTGGATAATACCAAAAATATTTTGCCGTTGATTTTGTTAATGTTATATTGTTTTAGTTGATTTTGATGCTGACTTGCACCACAAATCACAGAATATATTTTGCTCTAAATGTAGGTATTTATAAATAATCATTCTATTTCTGCAAATTGTTTAAAGTTTTCAGAGATAGGATAATGATTACTATGTTTATGTGCTAAATGTATTTTCTATGTTTAGTGATGCGTGGTTAAAGTGGGCTTCAAGCTCGTAGCTTATTCGTGAAAATAATCTGCGATTTCAATACTTATACTACTCCATACTTCTTAATTATTTTGTTCTGTTATAATCTATTTTTATTTTAATTTTTACTAAGGTTCAAATTTCTGTAGCTGCTCCCAAAGTTCCAAGCTCGTAGCTTATTCGTGAAAATAAACTGTGATTTCAATACTTATACTATTCCATACTTATTATTTATTTTGTTCTGTGATAATCTATTGTTTATTTTTATTTTACTGAGGTTCAAATTTCTGTAGCTGCTCCCAAAGTTCCTAATCTATGATTAGATTTAGCGTAGCCTACTAGATGCCTCATAACTAGACTATTGCGTGACGAATTTGCCTGACATTTGTAAATACAGATTTTTAAGATGGAAGGAGTTTGTTCTATATTTTTTTTACTACAGTTATGCATTTTACAATGCGCGAACAGCACCTTGTTATTTTTTCTTTAATAGATATATTAATTTAATAGTTTTAGTAATGTAAAGATTTCTTGGTCTAACAAGCAGTCTTCAATAATGTTTATAATTCACTAAATATTAGCTTTCAAGTGTTCAATAATAAAAGTGAGATGTATGTATAAACGCCGTAGATTTATGAATATCGGCATTTGACATTTGCTAATATATAAGATAATATTTATAAAAACTGTAGATGAATGAATTACATATAGAGAATCATGATTATCTTATGGAAAAAAAAAAAAAAGTTAGGTACTATAATACGTTCTTACTTTAAATGAAACATATTGTTTTGACACCGCTGATTATAATTAAATGATTTTCTTATCTTTGGAATATTGTAAACGTATGTAGAATATTGTGTGTTACCTAGTTTTTAGCTACTCACGATAACATAGGAATAATAATATTGTATTGTTTGGGGACAGACGAGCGACAAGCAAAAACAAGTTCACGCAAAATGACTTTATTATTTTACAAAATCTTGTATTTGGCGTCGCAAATTGCGTTCGTCCTCATCTTTAGCATGAATATTTGTCAACCACTGTCACAACAGTAGACCGTACCAGAAATCGATATTTTCTCAATAATGTAACTATACTGCCTACATTCTCTCATTCTAAAATAAGTTAACCATAGTCGTGCCTACCTACAATTTATTAGGTAAAAATGTAGAATTAACAACGAGAAGAAGATAGCGGAACGAGAGAATTGAAAGGAATAAGTAAGCCAAAGAGTACAGGCTTATAAAAAAAAGTAGAATTTACAAAATATACTAAGTAAGAAGTAGAGCTCAATCAATACTCACTGTATTTATTAGTATACTGACTCTATTTATAAGAATATAATATGGCGGAGAAGACCTCACTAATGTGCATTTATTTCATTGTTTGTTTTCAAACTAGTAAAATTGTAACTTTGTAAGCTTTTGGTCTACAATTATTATCGTATTCGATGATGTTACTGATGCTCTTGCTTCAAGCTGATTTTCTGTGTTACTAACATTGATGTATAAGGCCTCTGCCTCGAATCTTGCGGGCAGCGAGGCGGCGGCGGCGGCGGCGGCGCGGGAGCGGCAGGATCTAATGCGTAAGTATAATCAAATGGACCGGTCCTCGAAAAAAGCGGCGCGGCAGCGGCGCGGGGGCGGGCAACGAGCGGTGCACTCCAGTCAAGCGGTGACCACCCGCGCGTCTGCATTGCAGTGTTAGGAATAAATTTGAATCAAAAAGATGTCGCCGTTGTTCAGACATTATTTCGTTCGCGAATGAAAACAAATATCTCGACGACACAACCACGAACACAACACTATGCCGCTATAGTGTCGCGCGATCTGCCCGCTGGTTTCGAGAACGGGTCTGCGTTGCCCGCTCCGCTCCCGCGCCGCCGCCGCTTCGCTGCCCGCAAAATTCGAGGCAGAAGCCTAAAAAAGGAAGATAAGGCACCGCTCTTATGTCACGTAAACATCAATGGACTTAAAGCATAAACACCCACACAACTACATTTCCCAATGTCGTTCGTCATGCATGAACAATCGAAATAGAGGGATATGTCGCGAGCTGTAGTGGGAACGAGATAGCAATAATAGTCGCTGTTACGTACCCATAACAACTCAGACACAAATGGCGACCTAGAAAGCAATTTTCTTCAGGAGAATTTTAAAGAAAATAAGTTTTGATGTACTTACGAGTGGAAAGTAATCCCGTGGAACTTGTTTTTGGTTTGTGAATTATTTGTGCACATTTTGAAAACAGTGTTGCTGCTTATTTAGACGATTACGGAAATTTTACATAACGTGCTACACACATGTGCTACACTAATGTCAGTTCGATTGTGTTTATGCGGTCCACGTCGAGGAGCGCGTACCTTATCTTCCTTTTTTGCACATCATGGTTACTAAAGATTTATTTTATTCTATTTTTACGATCTTAAAATACCTTTTAGGTGTGAACTAAAGGGACTTTATTTAGCGTTTACATTTATTTTTTCTTGTTTGTCAACTCGTGTATTATATAAACTTGGTGAAAGTACCAGTGCGAATATTATATTCAAGTGATATAAAAAATAAATTATTTATTTAAAATTGTTATTATATTGTGTATTAGTAACTTACCTACTACTGAACTAGCGCACAATGAGACTATGTATTTGAATATTAAGCGTCGAGTTGTTTACACACAAACGACTTACCTCGACAAGTATTCCAATTTTATTATTATTATTACTGGCGTCATATGCCATTTGCATAACCTAACTTGAGGATGAAATTACGATCTACCCTCCAGTTACGCTGTAAAAAACTTCGTGATAATATGTGTACTAATATAAGAAGTGTTTGTTTGAACGCGCTAATCTCTGGAACTATGTCAGTTTTGAAAAACATCACGCCACGACCCTTAGGAGCCGAGCAAAAAACAAAAAAGTAAAAAAAAAAAACGCTAAGCGAAAATGGAAGTAATAACACGGGCGGGCGATACGACGCGACGCGGTAAGTCGGAGGCCAAGGGAGTTTTATAAAAATGTGGCTGATATTTTAGTATATTGTGTATCTTATAACTTCCAAGCGAACGAAGTCGCGGGTCTATAATAAACTAGTCTTGCGTCTGTCGTTTGTGTGTTGAAACATTTCATACTGCCATGGGCTACGCGTGACTGAGGGAAAAAACAATTTATATGTTGAAAATATTTACTATAATCAACTTGTAATTTAGTAAAATTAAAGTAACTTTGAAACTCATACTTGCATTTGATTAATTAACACCCGGTTTCTGGAATGAGAATCAACGATGCGGTGACGTGTCGAAATTAAAGTCATGTCAAGTGATCAGGGGCCCAAGTCTGCTATTTTTATAAATTCGTCACTCCAACACGATCCCACTGTCATTTTGCTAAAAGTTCGTAATCTGCTAAATTCACAATGGTCGATCATTGGTCGGTCAATGGTGTCGTAATAGAATTGTATTACAATGGCATTTTGAACATTTATTTATGCCAGATTTCATTTATCTAAATTTTTACATATTATTTATTAGTGTTATAAGCAATCTGAAGTAGTAGGAAGTTGGAAGTTTAGTAGGAAGTTTCATTTGTCATTATGTACGAGATTACCAATTCTTTCAATGGAGTGTCAGTGGTGCCGATTCCCTTGTTCACAAACTAAACTAAATTTAGGTTCAGTACATCTTTTTCTTTCTATTTCATTAAGAAAAGGACAGAAGATAAATTTTAGTTTAGTCCTGTCAAATTAATCCAATTGCCATAGTATTGAACCAAGAGAAACTAGAATTCGTCGATAAAACTGTTTTTTTGGGGATCACGCTCGACTCAAGGTTACATTGGGGTCCTCATTTAACTTCTCTTGCAGGACACCTAAGTTCAGCAGCATTATGCTGTCAGAAAAATCCGTCAATTTACTAATGTAGATATCGCGATGCTAGTCTATTTGAGTACTTTCATAGTATCATTTCTTTTACTTTGGGGACGGGCTGCAGGGCGCGATTCTCTAAGGGAACTGTTTAAGGATATTAACATCATGACGGTACAGGACGGGACCTTGTCAATATAGGGTGTATCTATTCAAATACGAAATATTTTAAGAGATACACCTACAGGTGGTAAAGAAGCCATGGAAACGATTTTTTTTTTAAATCTGAATATACATATTATAAAAAATAAAAATAAAACTTGACATGATGATTAATTATCAAAATTCACCGTGCCGCCACCGTTGCCGCGTCCAGGCGGTTCATTCATAGAATAAGTAAAATTTTGGAAAATGCAACTCCTTTGCAAAATGTCTCAAGCAATTTTAAAATTATAATAATTATGTAAAAATATAAAACACTTAGATACAATTTTTTTTCGCAGCTATGGGTTTTTTACCACCTCTAGATGTTCCTCTTAAAATATTTCGTGTTTGAATAGATACCTACACCTTACATATATCTACGAAAATATCATGTACTCGTACGTAAGGAAAAAATTACATCTTTTTAGGTAAGGAGGTGAAAGACATAATTATAGGACCTACTAGAAATAGGGATCTATTTGTTCAATCAGGTTTTTGACTGGCTAAAGTAGACTCATCTTTCAAGGGCTTAATGTTTAAAATGTTGCAATAAATTCCTCCCCCACATACTTCAACTGAATGAAACAAAATTTAAATCTTGTATAAAACGCACACTATGCAGGCAGGCATATTATAAGTTGGGGGATTACCTACATCGCTGATAAAAATGCTTGGCTGAATGCTGGTCCTGCTCCACAACCGCAACTGATTGATATTTTTTCCGGAGCGCATTCCGACGTAAAAAGCAATGAAAACACGACTGAAGTTGGCAGCGTGTTTCACGCCGATGTCGAGTAACCACGTATGCGCAATCTTATCGCCCGCGCAAACTTACACCAACCTTCCCTACTTAGAACAACGTAATCCAATACCTACGTAACTAAACATAATTTCTAAAGATTTAATCCCACAGAGCACCTTATAATACTGTTAATTAATCCTAAGTATTAAACAAAGCTCTAAACATTAACCAATTTCTATTTAACATAATTTCTTAACGAGTGGCTGGGACAAAATAACATACTTAAAGGGAAGAGGGAGGCTGCGTCAACATGATAACTGTGATAAAGCTATCCGAAAACGTGATGCGAATAATCCTGTGAGGTTTAAGGACGTGATACTAATAATAACTCGACGGCTTCTATTTTGTGTGGAAATTGCGTACTGTAAACAACTACGGGTGCTCTAAAAATGTATTGCCTTGCCGGGCAGGACTGATTTTATCAAAATGTTGCCGCGGGAAACGACATCTGACCTTTCGTACCTAAAATGGCGTTGCTATCTTCCAATTTCAAATCATAACGAAGAAAAAAAAGAGCAAGGGACTACAAGAACTATAAGGACTGCCGACAGAAGTGAAAACTCAAAACTTTGGAATAACTGACAGTCTGGAGCAACATGTCACGAGCATGTCACGCATTTCGGTGATGCGAACCCATAAGTTTTACCTCTACCAAAAATCGCTCAACGCGGCTAAAGAAGTTTTCGATTCAAAAAACTTGCACCAACAGATATAAGGTACATATCTCAGCGGAATAATTTTATTTTATCGTGTGGGTAGTGTTAAGTCTAACTAATGTTACCAGTCTAGTGTGTTGGTCGAGTCTGAGTTTTGCGACCCTGACTATGATTCCCGGATGGGCCACAGGGCTAGTAGGTATTTTTAATACGTTGCTCGTATGCTCATCCAAACATTATTTATTTTGTTCTGATATAACAATCACAGAAATATACCTGTTGCACATATTATCACGCCTGTACTCCCTGAAGGGTTAGACAGAGGTGTTTGTATAGTACACCCACATTTTGCCAGTTATGTTTAAGTCCTATGTAATAGGACTTTATTTATTTTTATAAAGCATTTTACATATACAATGACCTCAGACCAAATAAAAAATCAAGATCGAGCGCTGCGAACAATTCAGTGAAGCATGCCAAAAAACTACACCTCCGCGCTGTGCGTACACGCTTACCTACACGCACACATTTACAACGAGCACAAGTGCACAAATGTTTACGAAACCGGCCTCAATACTCAAATCTTTATTGCATTCCACAATGTATAAGCTTAGGTGGTAAACATAAATTAAGAAACAATCGTGGACCCTGTCGGGCACAGCAAAAGAAACAGGAAGTAGAGAAGACGACTTATAATCTAACATAATTTAAAATAATAATAAAAATGAAACATTTGTATTTTAATTGCATTTAAGGGATTTATCATTTCAATATTCGTTAACACTGTAATAGCATTTACTTATCAATAGGTTTTTTAATTTATTTGTAAAAAGATGTTTTTTTTTTCTTTTCTTACTGATTTGGGTAAGTTATTATATATTTTTATAGACATAACCAGAGGGCCCGTTGAATGCATCTTTAAGCGGGATGATGGTAGGTCTAGTCGTGTTTTGTATCGGAGTGTGTATCTTGTTTGTATGTCTTCTCGTTTTGTGTAAAAGTCTTGGTGTTTATGAGCAAACTTCACCCACCCAAATATCCTTACAGCCTACCCAAATGTCCTTTCTTTGGTACCTATTGTTCGTCGACGATAACTGACAAATGCGTGCATTGACTGGACAGGTCCACTCAATCTGTGTGGTTCTAACATCAAAAGCCCATTTCAGACGCCAAACTACATGCTTTTTTGATCTGTCTGGACTTTAAAAAGCGAGACTGTGACCTCTGAGTTTGTTTCGGCCTTTCTTCTCAGAGTAGTCAGATGGGAAATGCCGACCTCATCTATGTAGTTTTATAATTATGATTGACGTGTAATGGTGGTTGTACAAACCTACTTACAGAAATAAAATCATTTATCATTTATAGGGGGCTTATTGCCTTCAACCGGGCTCAAATCCAGACTCCGGGCTGCTACTTTGAAATTCCAGATAGAAAAACCTAATAAAACTTTACCCGACCTGGTGCCGTATTATGACGTTTTAATGCCATCATGATTCCAGTGCAAGAGAGAGATGGAACTATACATGACCGCTAGCACCATCCCTGTTTTGATCTGGAATCATAATGGCATTTATACTTCATAATAAGGCCCCTGGGAATCACTCCCGGGTCCTCATGCTCAGCAGTAGCGCTTGCGAGCACTAGATCAACAAGGCAGTCCGTTGCATGTGCGTGCGAAATACCTATACCTACTCCGTTTGAAATAAGAATAAACACTTTTTACAGTCCGTACAACTGATTTTGACTTCTATTGCGTTGGTGGCATGACAAATTGCAGCTGCAGTAAACAGTTGGTATTGTAACCACTTTTTTGCTTTTGAATAGAAGTCAAAATCGGTTGAACGGACTGTAAAAAAGGTTTATTTACATACGTGTCTAATCTTATTTCAAATGGAGTTTATCTATAGCCAATTTTCTTACGTAGTTATTACAATGTTATTATTCTGAAAGCCTAAATATCTAGGTAGGTAATTCGATTCCCTCCGCTTTCGTTCTCGATTATAAATCTAATAAAGATAAAACGGTGCCTATTAAGAAAATAAACCGACTACCAGAGTTCCCTGGAGGTTTACAATGTTTAGATAATATTTGTATAACAAACGGAAAGTTAAATATTTGTCAAAACTTTTATAACGAGTTTTCTTCCCTAGGGAGGTTGGTACAGTGTCTTATTAAAACGGCTTTGTGTAAGTAGTATAAGATAGTTATTGCCAAGCAACGTGATTGTTAAGATTGATTTTCATTCGGTTGGAAAAGTGAATAGTTTTTTGTGTTTTTGCGGGTAGCAAATTACCATAGTAAAATGTTATAAAAAATACCACTCGATATTCTTCAACTAAATGAGAAGAAATGATGTATGTATATATAAGTTGGATGATTATATCGTAGATAAAAACGCTTGGCTAAATGCTGGTCCTGCTCCACTGCCACTCTGGTTCACTAGATAACATTTTAATACCTACTTGGAAGTTACTTCCCCTTTTTTATTTTATTTCTATTTTCTGACATTACGAACTTAATGTTTATTATGTTTTAATTGTTGAATACTCCAATAGATAATAATTATTTTCTTTTATTTTTTGGTAGTTAAATTTTATTCATCTCTCAAATAGGTACATTGCAAACTACAGTTTTGTATAATTTAGCAGCATTTTTTCAATTTTGTAAATGTGAGAACCATGGAGCCGTTCATTATGTTATTATGATGTATGTTGACTTGAAAGAGCATTGCAGTTCAGAGTATGTCATGCTCACTTAAATGTCTCACTAATGGTGGCGCGTGTGTTGAATCATTCGGTTACTCGGTTCCCTGCAAAATGGTGCTGATCCACGCGTCATGTTCGTGAACGGGCGCTGTCAGATGAGACTGGCCATCTCATAACTGCCAGGGCTTATTTTTAATTTTATATTTTGAATTGTTTGATTTGTTTTTTTACATTGTCTCACCTCACATATTGTAGCAACAAGAATAATGTACCCAGGATTTTGTGCGTCGTACGTCCAGCCAGTAATAGGACTCGCCCACCCAGTAGCGTTGTTCCAAATAAGACGCATTATTAATTTATTATAAATAAATCAAAAGGTATTTTAATGTAACACGTATACTAAAAGATCAATAATTAAATTATCTTTAAAAAGGTGAAGGTTTCAGAAAAATACGCTTGATAGATTTTGCGTGATTTTTAGTTTTTTTATCCGCGTTAGACACAACTTTACAAATTAATTCCACTGTGTAATATAAACATAATCTAAAGTATTCATATATTAAGTAATTAAGAAAATGCTCTAATTTAACATATATTTTTTCTAAATCACTAACTTTACTCGTTTAGGCGTGATCTTCAATATAAAATCATTAAAAGTCGGTTATCGTCGCCCTAAAGTATATTACTTATTATATTTAGGTACCTACAACAAGACCTCGCCGAAGACGTCCAATTCACAGTCGCTCTCGTGTGGATTCATATGCCACCACGCCACAGTGTTGCCAACTTTATTTTCCAGGGTATCGTACCATACACTAGAAAAAATCGTATTTTACTAAGAATTGTAGAAAAAATATAGTACGCATTGAAATTCCAATTAAACAATAGTAATTGATTAAATGCGTTATTATATTATAACTTAAAATCAATATTTACACTTAATATTTGGTATTTAGATAGGAACAAGGAGTGATTTTCTGGATCTTGGTTACCAAAATCGGGACACTACTTTGCAGACTAAATTCAACTAATAAGTTTATATTTGCCATAAGGTCATTGCACAGTGTCATCTATGATTTTATTGTAGAATCTGACCCAGAAAGTCCCTTTGTACGGTGGCCAGCACATCAAGTTACCAGAATCTGTCGATTTTGAACTTAATTCTCAACATATTAAGTTTAAAATTGTTTGGAGAAAGACAATTTCGTGTGGCTTGATATGCTGGCCACTCGTACCTAATAAGTGTTATTTGAATATCAGAGTCAATGAGCGCAGCAGTAGACGCGGGAGCTGATGTATTTTGTTCTTTTGTAGCAAAATTTACATAATGTATATTATTTTTCTATTTGTTTGAGAAGTAAATTTGCAAAGATATTTTGCGTACGATTTCGATCTCATGATCGTACATCGTATCAGCTCCAAAAAGGTCGTATAAATACGATTTAAATCGCACGGTTGGCAAAACTGCCACGCCATACGAAATAGTACCTTTACTTAATAGGTACTTATGTATAATTATACCTATTTATAATTTCTAGTTTGAGTGTCGTTGGTAAGCAACATCTTTTATGGTATTTTCATTGGCATTCATCGTTCAGGCGCCATGTATAGGCTATGTGACGTCACATTAAATTAAATATGGCGCCCTCTAGATGACATAAAGTCATGAACTAAAATAAAAAAGGTTGTATGCCACCTACCCTAACATTCTAACAGTAATAAGCGATCATAAGCTTTAGGGCAAAGTGGCATATGACCACGGCTATCCTCTGAACATCACTACGAATATGTAAATAAAATACACTAAAATATATTACGTGTTATTATTGTATTGTAAGTATACGTGTACGTGTTATATAAAAGGTGGAGACAACAATACGACAGTAAATTTAATTGCGTATATATCTAATGCCATTCGCAGTCAGCATTGGAAAATTCAATCAAATATGATATCCAATAGTTTAATTACTATAGTAGTCAAAGATTGGCAAAACCCATAGTCGGTCTACCGCTATTGAATGAATGAATGAATGATTTATTCACTTAAATTTCTTAACACTAGATACATTGCCCCACAAAACTGCTTACGCAGTTTAACTGTGAGATCGTTGAGTCTCTCTTTCAATAAACATATTGTCAGGTACATCTATAACCTATTCATACTTAGTACCTACACTTACATAGATTCTAATAAATATTTTTTAAGAATACGTGCGAATTTTACTTTATTATCTTCTTGTCTGATGTCAGCAGGCAAACTGTTCAATAAATAGGGAACGCGTTTTTTTAAAGTTCTGTCGCCATAGTAATTACTAACTCTGGGTACATCATATTTACCTGCTATCATCGACCTGGTATTATACTTGTTTGAAACGAATGAGTCACTATCCCGCTTGCCATGGTTATTAAGGCTAACTGGAAGAATTTTACATATTTTGAATAACCTACTATAGTCTCCTTTACAACTGTTTTTAGTTTTCTTGTTAACTAATAATTTTAAAAATCTAATTTGAATTGTCTCTAATTTCTCTATATTACTTTTAAAAGTCAAACCATACCAATCAAGAGAATAACTCAGTATTGAGTCAACTAAGGACAAATATAAACATTTTAAGGTGCTGGAGGGAACTTTAAAACTTAAATGATAGAATTTACATAGCAATATTCTAAGCTTACTACAAATGTAATCAATATGCGAAGACCATGAAAAATTTTCATCAACTTTCATTCCAAGATAGGTGACACTTTCTACTTGTTCTATTGGTTTACAATTACAATTATATATTTTATTTAGTTTGTTTGAAAATTTCGATGCTAGGATTTATTTGATAGTTTCAAAATACTCTTATGCATTCATATTGCCAGTGTTTTCATTTATTGTCCTATTGTTGTCTTCACATTGTACGAGTATATTGTTAATTTAATAGACGATAATAATATTGAATAGTTTGTACACCACAATTTCAAATGAGAATATTTTCTTGTTTCATACTTTTTAGAACGTTTTTGAAGTTTACTTTTATGGTAATGGTACCCTCTTTAACTTGCCTGAATGCAGTAGATACCTACCCTACCTACGTAAACTAAGTAAACTCTACTAGCTCAATCCACTAAATTCCCGCAATTTTTCTGTTGACAGGTGGGATTTTAGCAGACAATTCGACTCTCCAGTACCAAAGTTACGTAATCTCAGGTCCAGTCAACTGTCTGTAAGATGTATGGTAAGACCCGTTTCTAAGCCCCTACACATTAATCTAGGGACAGACAGGATTGTGATGGAAATCTTAAAGGGGCTCTATCTACTAGCGAGGTAATATAACAATTTTATTGGGTAAATTGTAGGGTTGGTACCGATCCAATTATGTCTGCCCTGTCATAAAAACCCGAATATTTTATATCTACAGGAGTTTCGGAAGGAAATTGTGATAAGATTTTGAGACCTCCAATTGGTTTACCTACAATTTTTTTTTTTAAATAAATTCTCTTTTATTTCCTACAACACGTAGGTTTTTGAACCATGCTACGCTTTTGTGCTACGATGCACACCACAGACGATGCTCGTCAGGTCGGAGGATCCTCCCTTTTCCATAGAGTATGAGTGAGCTTTACACCCTGTTCCTCATACCTCTACTAGTTTGTCTGTTTGTTCCGGCTTATCTCCGAAACGGCTGAAATGATTAGAATGGGACTTTCACTGGCAGATAGATAGATAGATAGAATACTCTTTATTATGTACACCATAAAAATTACAGATATAAATGTAGAACTGTTACATAGGGTGCCACAATGGGCGGTCTTTTCGCTAAAAGCGATCTTTTACGGACAACTATAGCTGATGTTACTCGTATAAGGAGCAATCTAGGTTTATTTTATAAAAAAGCCACGCGGGCGAAGCCGCAGGCAGCAGCTAGTATCTAATAATATTTTTTACTAAACGTATGAAAGCTAATGAACATTTTTGAGATTTCGGGATTCATACAGATATGTAGATTCACTTAAACCTACATAAATTACGTACACTCTGGTTCCAAAACATTCAATCCAAATTGAACCAGATACGAATATGTACATATGTACGATCCCAGATGCAGTCCACTAGTTTTAAAGTCACGTCGTATCTAACACAGAAGTTTAGTTCAAATTCAACAAGAATATCTTATATAAGTTAAGTTTAGTTATAACGTAGGTACAACTTCAGTCATATATGTATATACCGATTTATTGCATAGATTTAGAACGAACTTAGTAGACTTTACTTCAAGAGAGAGATAGTTACATGTATAGGTAGGGAATGTAGCAAATAGCTCCGGTATAGGTTTAAGCTAAAAGTCACCCAAAGGGCAATGGAGAGGGCTATGCTTGGAGTATCCCTACGCGATCGAATCAGAAATGAAGAGATCCGCAGGAGAACCAAGGTAACCGACATAGCTCGAAGAATTGCCAAACTTAAGTGGTAATGGGCAGAGCACATTGCGCGCAGAACAGATGGCCGTTGAGCCGAAAGGTTCTGAAGTGGCGACTGCGTACCGGGAAACATAGCGTTGGAAAGGCTCCCACAAGGTGGACCGATGGATGCGAGAAGCACAAAACCGGTCGAGGTGGCGGTGCTTGCGGGAGGCCTATGTCCAGCAGTGGTCGTCTTTCGGCTGAAATGACGATGATGATGATGATGATAGGTTTAAGATATCCAGGAACCCATACTGGGCCCGCGTGGTGGATTATTATACACTCACAGAGAGGAGGCCTGTGTCCCAGCAGTGAGAACATTTTTTGTTCTAGTTGTTAGCTGTAAGAATCTAGTCTTCATTTATTTTTGTTGCTTAATTTGCTTATACAGGAACAGTTTTTAATTAGTGCGCAAATTTTGACAAATTAAACTTAAACGTGTTTTGTTATACACCTATTGCTTATTTTGATGTCTTAGTACAAAAAAATTAAGTTATCATTAACGAAAGATTTTTATTTTGAAATTGGTATAATGGATACTCGCAGTGAAGCGGAACGCAGTGCGCTCGCACATTGATATTATTACGAATAGATTGTATCCATATTTTGCGGATTTCAAGTGATCAAAAAAAAGTATTGAACTAATAATGAAAATGTGTTCTATTACTGATATTGAAACATCAAAAAAAATTAAAAAAATTGCGCTCTGGTTAAAACTTATCCTGTATAGTTAGTATGTATGTATCTATTAAATAGCATATATCAGTGTATCTATTATAGTATATTGTACTTTTATACTTTTTGTTTGCACCAATAATAACCCCATTTTATGTTCTATACATCACTGTCCATTCCAAGGTTGCCTGGAAAGATCGCAGTAAGCGATAATGCCGCCCATTGTATGTTTTGTAGTGAATAAGTGTTTCTTTTTGTAATGTATAATCTGGTGTATATTTTAAGAAGTGTTCGATTTCTGTGTTTTTATTTATAAATAAGTAGGTATAGGAGGTCGTTTAATAAAGCATTATCTACAAACAAATTGGTTGGTGTTTTTGTGCTTCTTCTTAGCATGCCGATGGCAATATACAGGGTGGAAGAGACATCGACGCGAAACCGGTTACCATGGATTCAGTAAGTACATGATTCTGGACACCCCAACGTTGAAATTCGGCGGTTATAAAAAAAAAAACTGCTGTTTCCTACAAAAGTACAATACTTACGCGGTCAAAATGTGTGTGACAAAAATTTTTTTTTAAACTGACGAAATTTTTCAACGCAGGGGTCTCCAGAATAATGGACTGAATCCATGGTTCATGGATTCGCGTCGATGTTCCTGCCACCCTGTATTATATAGAGTCAACACAGAACTTGGCTACGAGTTTGGAACCTTTATCACCTACTATTGCGCTTTTGAGAATAGAATCTAAAACTCAATCAGTGCCAAAATCTTAGGCAGTTTAAGCTGAAACAGTTATTCCAATATCAGAAGCGGTACATTAAACTAACTTAAGACTTGATGCTAGGCATTGTCTCCCTAAATCCCACTTCTCACGGTGCGACAAATCGTAACGATAATAATTATAAATAAAATAATAATAATAATATTCATTTAATTCAGATAAGTTCATCCATAAAGTTTATAATTATGATACTAGCTTACAACTACTCTAGTTAAAACAATAGTAATGCTAATAGTAATAATGATGTACATATATAGTAATGCTTGGGCATGGCAATATTTTAACGGAAATTTTATAGAAAATTCTCTAGTATTTCTGTAAGTAGGTACTGTTAACGCTTTGTAAGCGTTAAAGGTACCGAAACAAATAAAACGCCTATTTTATATATAGTATAGCGTAGCGTAGGTAATATACAACATTATTTTTAGTATATGCAAAACCTGAATATAGTTTGTTCAGAATAAGTAACTGAATCGATTCCAATAATTTTTACACCATGTTATATTTTTTCCCAAAAATATTTAAAAAAGGTTACAAGTTGGACACCGAGCGACACTAAGTACTTGACCATTACGAAAAAGTCCAAAGCCTGCAAGTGTGATGGAAAATTTTATCACCAGTTAATTACAATACAATCGTCGTACGGTTAGATACCTACTGCCAAATTAATATTATTAATAATGAACGCAAGGCGTGGGCGGCGCGGGTGCGCCGCGTGGTGAGCATGTTTTTGTACGGACAACGAGGTAACATAACAAGCTTATAACTTTGTTATTTTTCATGATACAGTTTTGAAATTTTGTACTTAAATTCTTTACATTAAAATACTAGACACGTGTTTCGGGTTTCGCATAAACTAAAACTAATGTTGTATATGTATTGGGATCTTTAAATATTTTATGTATAATATTTTATCTAGACATCCGATTGTCAGCCCGGGAGCGGACACACTCAATCTTTTCTTCTATTCTAATTACAAATTTTATGTTTGTTTCGTAAAGCCTCTACAGTACTTAAGCCCAACGTGATACGGAGAAGCGAGGAAAATGTCGTGAGGAAAGTTTTGAATGTGAATGGCTGTAAGAGTAGGGGAAGACGTCTGAAACGATGGATGGACTGTATGAAAGATAATTTGGATAGAAACAGGGTGACAACCGAGATGTTGACGAATAGAGAAGTATGTAAGAAAAACACATGTTGTGCCAACCCGAAATAAATTGGGATAAGTGCTAGAGAATGATGACTAGAGATCGGATATTCGGATGCATATTCATCTAAAGTTGAGATGTTGGGTAATATGGAATGCGATCTGGGATCTACAAGTTTAGCTTTCTGATATATATTTCTGGTATATTTACTTACTTTCAAATGTTGGTAAAAATCCCAATTCTAAATAAATATGCATCAGAATAGTTATGCAATCTAAGAATACCAGGTTTTTATTTTATAAATAGTTTTTTAGAAGTCGCTTACATACCTACTACACACTCGTCTAATTATGTATTCCCGTTCTTCCTGGCAACACGGGTTTTTTACTATAAAAATATTTTAGGAAGCCGCTTCCACACTTTCATAGCTAAAAAGTAACTTTAGGTAAATATGCATCCGAATATCTGATCTCTAATGATGACTTAAGTATTTAGTAGGTACATATTTATCTCTTCCATTCTATTACAACTCAGCGCTTAATACAACGTGGTGCAAGAATATTAGTTTAATACTGATGTAGCTCAACTCTGGGCACCGAGTAAACTGAATGCGGACCATACAATTGACTCAATACTCAAATAGGAAAAATATCATGTACCTTGTCATTTATTGTCTTAAAGAGATCGCTACGACTAGTCGTATGATGTAAAGTGGTCTAAAACTAGGTTTCTACTGGAAAGCTGTCGATGAGGTTGTGTTTCGATAAAGTTTTGCTTCAATTGAGGTAAAACACGATGTGTAAACATGAAACCAAAGCAAGTTTATACATAGGTACCTAACTAGGTATTGTTAGTTTCTGTCGAGTTTTGACTAGGTAACGAACTAGAATACTAGATAATTTGATCAAGTTACCTACGCAAATAGTTATTACCTTCATTATACATTCAACATCAATAATAACTAGGGCCCTTACCCCCGGGAGGACTTATAGATGTATTTAGCATTAGTCATATTCTTATTTTATTTTATTCGTCGCATCTTCGAAGCGAGAAAGAGAGAGATTTAATGAATAAAGGAGAGTTCCTTCATTAATTAACCTTTTGACCGCCACAGTCATGTATAGATGACAAACCAAGAAGTGCCCAACACGCCACGGTCACGACTACATGACAGACTTTTATACGTAAATCTGTTAATAAAGCTCATAAAACAACAATGTTTTTTTTTTTTTGACTTGACAACTTCTAATAAATCGATGAACGCAGGCTGCATGCACGAAAATGTCCGGTTACGCTGATTGTACGCTTGCGCGGCATCAATGTTTTGTTATGAATGACGTTGTCACGTTAAACTATCATCCGTAAACCAACTTTACAGACAACCAATTTTTTTTGCTAATTATGTTCCTTGACTTATCCTTTTTTTTTTTTTTTGTCACTGAGAAATGCCGCAGAGGATAGGGAGAGCGGCCAACGCAATACCGACACTCCTCTTCCTCTGCGGCCCCACCGCGTCCGCCATCCAACGGTGGCGGCCCCGTCACGGCCGCGGAAGGTAGGGAGAACGGCTCACCGCAATACCGGCACTCCTCTCCCGTCGCGGCCTTTCACACAGCCGCGATGCCGCCCATTCGACATCGCGGCCCGCCTCAGTTGCGATGTCACCGAAGCGGCACCGCAACCTACGGCCGCTACGTCGTCGGCTTACCCGCAAAAGCCCTGACGAGCGGCCCCCTCCTCGGGTTCCTCTTAGCTTGACCGTGGCCCTCCAAACCACGGCTACTGAGCGCCCCCGCCTCGACAATGCGGGAACCCACCGGGGGGGTCCTTGACTTATCCTAATTTCTATTAGTTCAACTTCTTTCTTTACATTTCATCTATATTAACATAAGATGACAAAAACTCGAAAGGATGAATTCGTATCTTGGCGCCGAGGGCACGTTTTTGTTTTTATGACGTGGCGGTCAAAAGGTTAAAATCGTGTCTCCACATCGCTTACAGGGTTTAAGGAGCTAAAAATTTAAACAATGTGTTTTGTAAAGATATACAAACGTCTTTTATAATGCGCGCAGCAAAGGAGTGGAACTCTCTGCCTGCGTCTGTGTTTCCGAACGCATACAACCCTAATCTATTCAAAGTGAGAGTGAACAGGCTTCTTCTGGGTAAGCTCACTCCATCGTAGACTTTGTCTCTGTCATCCAGACCTAGACTAAAGTCAAGAGCAAACTCATAGTAGAATAAAAAATAAAAAAAAATATTTGCAATTTGTACACTTTGCAAATTTTCATTTTAGCGTTTTTCGACGCTTAAAAAGCGTGCTATAAAGCTAAAAGCTGTTAAAAAGCGAAATAAGCACAAATGAAATATTTTCTAGTTCATTTTGACGACACGGTTGGCGCAGTGGTTAAGCGATTGACTGTTGCGCTGCGTGTCGCGGGTTCGATTCCCGCACGGAACAAATATTTGTATGACCTACAAGTAGTTGTTCCGGGTCTGGCTGTTTGTGTATGTGATTTTAAATGTTTGTAAACGCACCCACAATACAGGAGAAATTCCTAGTGTGGAGCAACGTTAACAAAAAAATAAAAATACTCACTATGTAATTCCACCTTAAAGTTAAGTTATGAAACTAAAATACCTAAGTTTTAAATTAAAACAAATCATTAGCCTGAATTTTATGACATATATGAAATTTTTCCCAGAAACCAAAGTCAAAGTCAAGTCAAAGTCAAATCATTTATTTCAAATAGGCACGAAGATGCACTTTTGAACGTCAAAAATTACATGAATAGTTAATTGATTCTAGTTGCGCCTTCCAAAAGGTAGTTATGTATGGAGAAGAATGGGCAAGAAACTCCATACTTACTCTTTTAAAATGTTAACAATAGTTTGTATACATTAATTAATAATTATAGGTGAAGACGATGTACCTAGAATAAAAATAAAAATTACTTACCACAATTGGTAAAAAGAATGAAAAGTGAAGTAATGACAGAAAAATTAATAAATGCGGTAGGTACATGGTGCTCACATATTTACAAACATTGTATATGATTTTCCAAAAAAAAAAAAACTAAATTAAACATATAATAAGTGTGTGAGTTAAATTTATATTAATCACAGAAAAAAAAAAACATATATTTTTTTTTATAAATTATACAGTTAAATTAGCAACCAGTTTGATTTTGTCTAGACTCTAAATTGTCCTATGGAGCAGGACCAGCATGTTTCCAAGCATTCTTATCTTGGATATAATCCTCTAATTTGTAATATGCTTAACCCTAATAATAATAGTGTCTTGACTGATCGTGTACAAATTCCGTGTTTTCTGGAAAGCATATCCAGTTACTATCTCATGAAGCACTACAGTTCGAAATAGGAATGTAACGAAGTTAGTTCCATTGGGCAGCGCAAGGGAGATACCAGTAGACATCCATCTGACTGTCGGTGTGCAGTCGGTGGCCGATTTTGGTCGGCGAAAATAGACTATGTGAATGTGACAGCCCTTGAGCGCAAAATGCCTATACAATATCATCATCATCATCTTCCTGCCCTTGTCCCATGTTACTTGGGGTCGGCGTAACACGTTTTCTTTTTCCATTCTCCCCTGTCAACCGTCACTCTATCATTCACTCCCTTCTCTTTCATATCATTCTTCACACAATCCATCCATCTTTTTTTTGGCCTTCCTCTCCTTCTCCATCCATCCACATTTATATTCATCACTCTCCTCGTCACATGCGTTTCCTCCCTCCTTATCACATACCCGAAAGGAAAAGTCGTTTGGCATGGTTTAGGCCAAACGACGTCCTTTCAACTTTTCTGTCACCGGCGCCACTTTCAAACTTCCCCTTATATACTCATTTCTGACTTTATCCATTCTCGTCACTCCACACATCCATCTCGGCATTCTCATCTCCGCTACATGCAATCTTTTTTCATCCGTCCTCTTCACGGCCCAGCATTCCGATCCATACAATATAACAACACATAACCACACGCCTTGATTCCCTAGGGCTGGGCAAAGGTAGGTACTTATAGTACACTCTCATTGTACCACTCATGTTTATGTCCCATGTAATAGGGGGCGAGCCTATTGCCATACGGCAGAGCATGTGGTCCTGGGTTCGATTCCCAGGTCAGACAAAGTGTTATTTGGTTCCCTACCTAGAATTTTTCAATAGCAGCTTGGAATCCGCTGCTACCGAAAAATTCTAGGTAGGGAACCAAATAACACTTTGTCTGACCTGGGAATCGAACCCAGGACCACATGCTCTGCCGTAGCGCTTGCGACCACTAGACCAACGAGGCAGTTTATAGATACAAGCCATTACTTAAACGTTGAATTTATTGTCGGTCAGAGAGGGCATAATTGAGATGAAGGAAATTAGTCTTTAGGAAATTACTACGTAGTATTTTCAGTTAAAACAAGTTAAAGTGCTAAGTATAAAAATCATAATAATAAATATAAAGTCGTTGTCTGAAATGGACTTTTGAGGAAAGAATCACACAAAGAGTGGACCTGTCCAGCCAGTGCAAGCATTTTTCAGTAATCGTGTGGCTCAACACAGGACTTAAGGAGCTTAACGACTCGATGAACAATACCAAAGAAAAGACATTTGAGTAGGCCGCATAAAGTACTCAAAATGCCAGACCATCATTAAAAATAAATCATGTAGTCGTTGCGTCCAGATACTACTACTATTATTGGCTATATATTGTTCGACGACTATATATTTATTATGATTTATTTATGAGTTATTGTTCATCGATTCGTTGAGCTCCTTAACTCCTGAGTTGAGCCACACGATTACTGCCAAATGCTTGCACTGGTAGAACAGGTCCACTCAAATTTGTGTGGTTCTTTCCTCAAAAGACCATTTCTGTAAGGATTATGTAGATCCGTGTTTGAAATGGTCTTTTCATCCATCATAATGATCTGACCAAGATTATGTCTGCACTTTAAAAGAGACTTTGACCCCTGAATTTGTTTCGCCATTTCATGTCAGATGTAGTCAGATAATCAATGTCGTTGTATACGACGTGTAAAAGTGATTCCGATATTCTATTTACAGAATAAACGATTTCATTAGATTTCATTTAAGGTTTCCGAATTTTACAGCGGATCCCTAAAAGTCTGTCGTCTGCGGTCTTCCTTAGTATACACTAGAAATGTATTTCTCCTGAGTATTGCTTTGAAATCAATTCCAACCTTAACGTTTGTAAAGCCAGGTTCAATTTGTACGTTTTGTTAACTCCAGTTCGAAGATAGGAAAGCAAAATGTATAGATTTGTACAAAAAAAAAAATATATATATACAAGTAGGCCCACATAAATCACGCCTTTTTTCATAAGGAAATAACAAAAACAAAACTATAGAACGCCACGTGCTACGATGCTTATAGTAAGTAAGTTTATTTATTTGTATGAACATGGTGTACATAAATTGCATGCAAGATATTAAAAATGTCGGAGAACGGTAGGTTTCTCTCGTTATTATTAGCCATATTTTAACTACTGTGGGCGTACTGTGGGTAGTGTTGGTTATTGCGCAATAGAAAAACCGAATTAAACTCAAAAGTCATTTACTCAACCTGAGATTATGCACCCTAAAGTTTACATAAGACAGTCCCCCAAAACGCCCATTCCTTCCACACTTCCTAGTGCTTTAGCTGGGAAGAAGAAGTAGCGGAACAAACTCCCCAGCAGCACATCTGTCCGTTCAGTTAGAAGAACTTGATTCTATACAGTAATGGGTATGCAAAGTTCTTAATGTTGGAACTCCGTCATGCGCCGCTAAACAGCACTGGCGTCCCGATTAGTCAAGACTTGATGGCGCGAACTCCACCAACTCAATCGAACGCCACTAGATGGCGCTGGCGTACCGGATACAATTCGTCTACGACATATACATAAATGTCCTATCATGTTCAGCCACGTATCGTGGCGTACAAATTGGTAATGGTGCATAAACTGCGACTGTATTTATCAAAATTACATTGTAAAATTTTTATGATATTAATTTAATTTTCTGTGATAATATATACTTTAACTCACACACTGACTTACTATATGTTAAATTTCTTGTAAATATGTGAGCACCATGTATCTATCGCATTTATTAATTTGTTTGTCATTACTTCACTTTTCATTATTTTTACCTATTGTGGTATAGTAATTTTATTCTAGGTACATCGTCTTCACCTGTAATTATTGATTAATGTGTAAAAACTATTGTTAGCATTTTAAAATAAAATAAATAAATAAGAGGCAACTAGAATTAACCCAGATAGCATTCAAGTTTGCTGCAAGTTTGTTTTTTATTTGATATTGAGTTGTTACGTCAAATTTGTCGTGGCAAATTTGTTTCAAATTTGTTTCAAATTTGCTGTATACTTCCAAATGTAAAAAAGATACGGCAAGTTTGTTTTAATACTGTTGCAATCTTATTAATGTAAGTATGATCTGTCAAGTTTGATTCATTATTACTATAAACTTGTCACGTTAAACGTTACAGTCATCAATATAACAACCATAAAATCCGGCCAAGTGATAGTTGGACTAGCTCATCAAGGGTTCGGCCTGTACCATAATCATCATCCATCAGTTCCGAGTCAGTGGGTCATCTTAGGGGCGGAGTTTTAGGAGTTGGAGTATACGGTTAGGGGCACTATGGGCAGCAAATAAATCAAAAAAAAAAATTTTTTCGTTAAAATTTTTTTGGGACTTAATAAAATTTCGTTTTTTTTTTTTTTAATGATAATTTGCAATCTTATTACAGTACCAGGTTGACCTTGACCATAAAAACCATTTCGGTTCTGAAAAGCAAGGCCCTACGACGCACCGTTTCCGAGTTACGAGCTTTTTTGTTTCTTGTTAAGAGGCCGTGCACGAAATCGACTGATTTTGATCAATTTTGTTCATTGTTTGTGAGAAAGGGAAACATAATTTAAACAAAATTATTTGAGATTTGAAAAGTCGTGTTCTTTGTTTTTCATGTGGCTGCGAGGGATTTTTCAAATAAATTAAGTACTCACGGTAAATCACTAATATTTGCAACAAGTTTTCCGAAAAATGACGCGAGACTGATATTTGATCATCATTCTACAAGAAACTACTTTTGATTTTGAACATTAAAAATTATCATCAACATCATTATATGGTCTACTTGTATGTGGCGTAACCACTTTTTTCAACTTCCATACAAAATATAGCAGAAAAATTATATTGAAAAAACCTTTTTTGTTTTAAACCTCGTCAGTAATATATATTTTTCCTATTATTTAGCAAATCATATCAAGAAATTTAAAAATCACAAATTAGTCTTCAGCTATCCTTGAAATATAATCAAAATTTTATTTAATGATTATACAATATCTTCATTAAGTAAATCAATGGCGAAATAAACTATACTTTGGAGAGCACAAAAATGATGAAACTATTAAAAGCTGCTGTGACTGACACGAATGGTTTAGCACCATGAAAACTGTACTTTTATAGTTACACAGACTTAATGTTTCGATTATTTCAAGTTTTCTGACAATTAGATAAGAAATTGATAAAAACGAGTTTTTTTCGTGCACGGACCCTTAAGCCAACAACCACAGGGAGTCAGCTTTCGTATCTGCCAATGCCAACACTGGCATTATTTGCAAAAACGAAATACTGCTCTACAATAGAAAGTGATAACAAGATCAGTGATGTCACATGCCCGGTTGAACAGATACCCACCATTTCGGTAAATGCAGATTCGAGGTAAAGAGCTGTGATAATTTTAATGTGCATTCGAATATTGTAAAGCAATTATTTAAAACAGTTAAAATCCTTATTTTGTGTTTCAATTTGTCGTACAATGCAGACTAAAAGAAAAAACTTAGAACCAAATAATAATTGTATGGCGATTTTTTTTTATGAAGTGGCCACACTCATTTCTAACATGGCGGATTTGTTTCTGATACTTTTTGTTGTAATTGTTTCCGTTTTTCCAAATCGTATTTTCTGCCGGTTTTACATTGTTTGTGAATAATTGTTGTCTTAACCACTCCGAGATATAGACTCTACAGTGCGAAATTGACCCTATAGTGTTGTGTTTTCAAACCTGTTGCCATAATCATTACGAGATAGATAAACTCTACAGTGCGAAATTGACATGAAAACTTTAAATTAAATTCTTTAAAGCTTGTGAAAACATAAATACAGATTGGCTGAAGAGGTGTGAGGATCATTACAACCCTAATGATGAACAAAATTTTATCTAGCACAATTGCTTTAAATATGCCTGAAACGGTTTTGTAAATTGAAAAACCAGGAGTTTGTTGAAGAAGCCTCCAAAAAGTGTATGAAAAGAAAATTGCATTTTGTTGGACTAAGTATCGTCTTGATAAAACATCCCTACTGACTGATGGTAAGTTTGGTTTGGTTAGTAGTAGCCGGGTCCGCTGCGGCATGTTTTCGTATAATGCTAACAAAATAACATGACTTTCGATAATAACACATTATTCGTTCGCAGTTTGTTTGCCGAGTCGAATGGATAACACGTTATGTGTTAGAAAAACACGAAAACATACCTCAGCGGACACGGCTTTACAGTGTGGTGATCATTTTAATCAATTAGAGCTAATGCAGACCCCCTGAGAACTTTGTATAAAGTCACATAACCTCAAAAAAATCCCAACTTACCATAATCTGATAACAGTTTTTGTCACAGATGGCTGCTAACTATCTCGCAATGTGGTACGATTCCCTAATTATAATACTAGCCAACATACATCCCAATGTAGGGCACGGGCCTCTCAGAGAGAGGGAAATTACTGTATGCCCACAGCTGCCTGTATAAACACCTCAGGTACTCGGGTTTCCTAATGTTTCCTCAAAATTTTCTTCATTTTTAGCAAGCTGATGCTAACAATGTTGTTAACAATTCCCATGTAAAACTGCTCCAATTACCCGTAATTTGTATAAAATTCGTTTTTGGAATCATACAGCTCTTAATTTTGTAGGTTAGTACTCGGCAAAAATGTCTCAAAAACCGTTTGTACAAATGTCGAGACAAGGCCGGTTAAAGAGCATTAAAAGAGAAAATATGACATTTGCTTCAGCAACTAGAGGTGACAACCAATCAGAAGAAGAAATATCATACTCAGCTACAAAAATAACATGACAGCTACCTACAGTGTCAGCTACCTCCATACAAAATTTTATCAATATTGGTCCAGCTGTTTGAGTATGAAGCACATACGCAAATACCCTCACACACACACACACACAAACTTTCGCCTTTATAATATTAGTGTGATGTATGCAGTATTCAGAGGATGTTAATGATATTTTAATTTTAATATTTTTGTTACAGACTGTGCTACAAGCAAACAATTGGCAATCCAGCAAAGTCATCTCATCCAGATGGTGACTGACCTGTCAAAACAAGTGTCAGAAACTAACAAAAAAAAAATGGACCTGATTTTAGGGCGGCCGGAAGAGCCATTAACTTCACGAAGTCATGATCCCTGTTCACTGCCACAGTTTTTAACAAACCTGCCAGTAAATGACGATGACAGTTTCTGTCATTTAAATGGACAATTCAAAAATAGTGACAATCAACAGGCAGTGGTAAGGGTGACATTTTATTAAATACACTTATAATAATGTTTAATATTAAGGGTCAATTCAATTCCATGCCATTTTATCTGGCTTTTACTTGAGTAATTGCACAACTAACTATTGACTTTGTATGTATAAACCTTATTTAACAAAAAAAAAAAAAAAAAAAAAATATTTATGATGCACCCAACATGTATTTATAGGTACCATATATATGCCATTACCTAAATTTTTCAGGTACAATTCTTGACAGGTATTGGCAGTAAAAACCTCCGTCCTTTCACCACAAACATGCTGAGAAAAATACTGCTGGATGCAGTAGTTGAGCAATATTCTCTGATGGGAAAACAAATGAAGAACTCAAAAGAAATCATTTCTTGACACAGAAACTTGCAAATTAATAATTCGTAAGTACCTACCTATTTCGGTAGATCTGTTTATTTTTATTATTGTTTTAATTCCTACATAACCAACAGTCACATTACGAAACATGCTGCTTATTGTCAACTATCATTACTATAGCCGTTTTATTTATATTTTCAGAAATGTGTAAGAAAGTGCATGGAACTGCTACTGACGATAAGCAGAAAGAGATAATCAGTGACTGGCTAAACCAAGGCAAAGTGAGATTGTCAAGAAGGTAAATTACTCTCTTCTTATAATAATACTCTGTAGAGCGGGTGTAGATAGTCTAGTGGGGCCTTTGGTACTGGGTTCGAACCCCGGCGCTGACACCAATGACTGAAAGTTGTATAGGTAGTTGCATACATTTATTTATTTCATAACAAGACAGCTCGTTCAGGGTGACTGTAATTGTGTTGTATTTCAATGGTACATTAATTTAAAAGTTAGTTTCGCAGGTGTTTATTGACTAACAGCCATTTTATTTCATTGTTTCAGGGCCGAGAGACAAAAACAAAATCAACTATGATGCGAGTTTAGTTTAGTCCTTTATAGTTCCTACTTTTTTTTTTAATACAATAATATTTTTTTTAATAAACCCATTCAATTTTAATTTCAATGGATTTCATTTCATATTTTAAATGTCGTCAAGTTTTTTGTTTCTTCATGAGGCCTACTCGCAAACGACGACACAATTTTTAATTTTTGTCGTAGTGGTTTGCGTTCGCGAGTAAGCCTCCTGATTAACAAACATTATACAAGTTTGATGGGCGGAAACTAGACATTTGATACAAGTTTGATACAAACTTGCCACAAGTTTCATAGAAACTTGCCACAAGTTTGATAGAAACTTGCCACAAGTTTGATACAAAATTGCCACATGTTTGTCAAGTTGGCATTGGCAAACATTATGCAAAGTTTGATAGAGGGAAACTAGACATTTGATACAAGTTTGATACAAACTTGCCACAAGTTTGTCCCTTGCCTCGTCAAACTTGATGCAAGTTTGCACATTTGATATTTCTAACTTGCTGCAAGTCTGAAACAAGTTTACACTGCTATCTGGGAATGAACTACTTTTGTAATTTTTGACGTTCAAAAGTGCCTTATACGTGTCTATTTGAAACAGATGATTTGACTTTTGACTTTGACTTTACTTATTAAATAATTGTACGGTGAAACCATATACTACCAACGACTAAGCAGTTTTTAGTAACATAATTAATTAATATCAATTGAGCAATTAGTACATGACTAGCGATCATCGCGTGTGCTCCCTCGCTCCTTTATATAAAACCTTTGTTCCGATTAATATAATTATTTCACCTTATCCGCAGCATTATCATTGAATATCTTCCTACCTTCTACATGGTCCTTCGAGCTATCGAGCGGGACCTCGCGAGCTTTAGTATTCGTTTTTTTCTATTGGGAAGTTACTTGTATTTAGAATCTTGTGAGTGATCTCGTTCGGGAATCAGCATATCGGATTGCAGTGATAAGTGTGAACTGAGGACATTGTTTCGTGATCGCAGAACTTTAGCAAAGTATTTGTAGCAAAACCCTATAGCAGCCCAGGATGTAGTTGCAATACTAGTGAGCACGAGCAACTACTCTACTAAGCAACGGAACATCAGCGCTTCAAGCACGAAGCAATCAGCATCCGGACTAGCAAGCAACAAATCAGTAGTTACAACAGCAGCACTCCGTATCTACAGCAGCAGGACGACAGTGTCCAGCTATAGCAGAGCATCAGCATTCGGAGTGCGACAGCAGCAAATCAGCGGAAGTCAAAAGCCAGTATTGTTCAAGTAAGATCTTTCCTTTTTTACTTTAAAACCTAGCTAGCAGCAAAATGAAGGATCTTTACTACCAACAACTGGAAATTAGCGACTTAATTCGGAAAATACCGATAAATATACAAAAAGATAGCGCCGATAGGAAATCGGACGACTATTTTAAAAGGCGATTAGAGTTGTTAGAGAAATATTGGTCAGATTTTCAAAATAATCATTTATCTATGTGCCAATATGGGGTCAAAGATCATACTTATTTCGTAAATAATGAGCATGAAAAGGTTAGCAAGCATTATACAACAGCCAAATCTCTAATCAGCGAACAACGCCTGCAGATGTCCAGCAAGAGAACCGTAAGGAGTACGCAAGCGATTCAAAAGGAGCGAGGGAGCACACGCGATGACCGCTAGTCATGTAATAATTGCTCAATTGATATTAATTAATTATGTTACTAAAAACTGCTTAGTCGTTGGTAGTGTATGGTTTCACCGTACAATAATAATGACTTATTATACGTTATTATTACAATTCAATGTCCATACTTATTACTAATTAAGTCATTGCAAATTTAAATTCCATCAACATTAAAAACAATACATTATATAACATGGAATGATCTTATTACACACTGGAAAACAACATGAAATAAAAGACAACATCATCTTTTCAAAAACGAAGAAAATTGTCCTCTTTCATAAACTCTGAAATACTTATGTTCTTAAAAAATAAAAAAACACACTAAAATAATAAATACGAGTAGATACACTTTTTCCCGTCCACCTTCATACTACGCGCTCTGGCACAAGTACTTTTCACCTAAAGGGCACCATAAATATTTCTGGTTTTGTGCCCCCTTGGTTACTCATTTCTCTCTGAGTCACCAATCAGCTTATATTCGTATAAGTAACTCAAAAAGAATCAATTAAAAGGACTCTTAAATACTTTTACGTATCCTTTCATTTCACCAGTGTCAGATCTTCGGCTCCGCGGATGAAAACATTCAGCTCGTGTAACATTTCGCTTCTATGTTCTGAGTAATATCCCAGATGCGGTTTCCCGAGTCTAATCTCAAGGGATAAAGTATATTTGCGCTTAAACTTGGATTCCGGAATCTAATCTACATTGAATTGTGATCGGAATTACGGATATCACAATTTGTTGGATATTAAATTATCAAAAAAGGTCAGTGAGTGAGTATGTCTTGGGTGTGTGTTATTTTGTATATTTGCGCGTGGACTTATGTGAAGAGAAGCTTGGAGGTCTACGGTATAATTTAGTTATATATATAAGTCATTATCATCATCAACATTTCAGCCAAAAGACGTCCATTGCTGGACATAGGCCTCCTCCAAGCACCGCCACTTCGACTGGTTCTGTGCTTCCCGCATCCAGCGGATTCCTGCGGCCTTCACAAGGTCATCGGTCCACCTTGTGGGAGGCCTTCCAACGCTACGTCTTCGGGTACGCGGTCGCCACTCCAGAACCTTCCAGCCCCATCGGCCATCTGTTCTGCGAGCAATGTGCCCTGCCCACTGCCACTTAAGTTTGTCAATTCTTCAGGCTATGTCGGTTCTCCTGCGGATATACAGGAAAAGTTTTTAATCAGTGCACAAATTTTGACAAATTAAACTTAAACGTGTTTTATTATACACCTGTTTCTTATTTTATATGTCTTAGTACAAAAAAATTAAGTTATCGTTAAGGGCCTATACTATCTCAAATGGCTTAGCATGATCCTCAGTTATGTCTAAAATACTGCAGCATTAATTTTGAAATAAATATATGGTAAAGTTGAGGATTACTGTTAAGTATTATGTTAGCCGAAAACACGATTCCATAAAATTTTCTCTATAGAAAAAAAATCCAAAGTTACCTCCAAACCGAACAATAAACCGCTAGTGTTAAAAAAATACTTCAAATTAGATAATGAAACTTTGCATATTAACTGAGCTAACTATAAAGCAGGTCTTATGTTATTTACTTTTTTTAAATGACCATTATTTTCACCGTAAAACGAAATTACCTAAACTATCGGCGCCTTGGAGTCTTTTCCCTGCCGCCCTGTCTCGCTTGCTCGCGTGACCGTTAGCAATAGTGTGCGAGCGAGGTAGTATAGACTCTTAACGATAGATGTTTATTTTGAAACTGGTATAAAGTATACTCGCCGCGCAACGCGCCGGCGGCGCGGTCAGTCAAGCGGAACGCAGTAGTAGATACCTATCAGCTGTGCGCTCGCCCATTGATATTATTACGAATAGATTGTATCCATATTTTGCTGATTACAAGTGGGCTAAAAAAAAAGTATTGAACAAATAATGGAAATGTGGTCTATTACTGATACTGAACCAATATAAAAAAAATATAAAAAACTTGTCCTGTATAAGTAAGGTAGTTTATTTAGCTTATAAATGTTAATCCTATTACCTTCCTATATTCAATAGCCCTCGCAAAGTCTAGTACCTAGACGAGACGCTGAGAGTCTTAAATTGCGGGGGCGTCGTAATTTCCTGAAAATAGATTGCGCTTGCCATTGCTCTTGTACCCATCAATCATATCTTGTATCCGCTCGTAAGCCTGAGCTACTGAACATGAACCTTTTAGCCACTATATTTGGTACACCACGCTGTATAACATTCATCTGCGAAGACTTTAATGTTAGTGTATAACAGTTCACGAGAACGCAGGATTGCAGTTTTGAAGTCAGAGAAGTCTCCTCCACTCTAGATGTCTTTCTAGAAATTATAATTACCTACACGCGTATTAATTTAAAGCCATATTTATGTTTTGGGAAAAGGCTAGGCAGGTAATGATGTTGATTTATTTATCAGTTTTGAATAACACGCTCCCGAGATTTCGTGTACAGTACAAGAAGCACAAACAAAACGACTAGGAAAGTAATTAGGTTCTAGGACTGCCAAACTGTTGCAGTTTTTTAAAGAAGACTGAAAAAAGCACTATCTTTCCACTTCGTCATAGTTGCGTATTATGTATTTATTATTTTATACTACCAGTATAGTTTATTTGAATAGTAGAATTACATTAATAATATTACATTCATTATTAAATTTATGATTAAAATTAAATTAGGTCATACATTATTTACATTATATTAAAAGTTACAGTCAAACACTTTCAAATAACCCGCCCCTAACTGTTCCCGGCGCAAAAGTGCCCATAACGCTTGCTGCATTGCCACGTTGGATGGCAATGGCTAACCTTTGCATCAAGAACGAGCCGGAGCGGGAGTCACCCGTTTTGTCACATAGCTTGTGCCCTATCTCGCTAATGAGCTTCTTGGCCTCAGTGCACCAACAACCCATGGTCTCAACGGCAAAGGGCACAAAAATGTAACGGTACGCTAACGGAGCTTACTTCACCGTCTTCCTCACTGCGGCGTCTTCCGCTGCTGCCGACGGCGAGAGTGCCGTCCGACCAAGGTGGCTGGCGGCAACAGTGCTGACGCAAGTTGCGTCCCACATTAGGCACTTGCCGTTCCTCCAAGGCACCATCAGATGGTCGGAGTCAGACCATCCGGCCTCTTACCGTCAGTCTTGCACAGACCCGGAGGCTCCAGCACGCAGGGGACATCTGCAGACACGAATGCCCTCCTCACAATATCATTTAGCGCATGGTGACGCGGAAACCTCCCCGAGAAACGACGACAACTCAAAGCGTGATGGCCATCGGCCTCCACCATAGAACTGCAGGTGCATCTGTGGGGTTCACACACCTTGCAGCCCAAGCGGAGGGCCACCGCTACACGCAGAGTCGTCATCAAGCAACGTGCCCAGGTGAGGCGATAGAAGCGCGTGCAACCATGCCCCCGCTTCCGCTTCTTATTATACTACCTACATTATAATTATAAGTAGAATAAATGCTGTGGAAATACGTTTCTTGCGAAGCATATGTGGCGTGACTGAATGATAGGTTGAAAAATGATGTGATAAGGTAACGGTGTGGTTTAAAAGATGTAGTGACAAAAATTGAAAAGAGTATGCTTAGATGGTTTGGTCATGTTGAGAGGATGAATGAAAGGCGACTTACAAAAGGTATTTACAAGGCAGATGTGAGTAGAAACGCTGGGAGGGGACGCCCTAGGAGAACATATAGTGACCTAATTGGTGATGTTCTTCAGAAAGGTTAGGTGCGTAGCACTCGCAACCGGCGTGCATGTATTACCAAATGTATGAATGTAAACGAAGCAAACGGATTAAGTAAGGAGCGTAGCAAGTGGCGCTCTATAGTTTCTGCCTACCCCCATGGGAAAATGGCGTGAGTTTATGTATGTATAATTGTATATATTTTAGTGATATTTATTTTAGAAATATGTATGTTTTTAAGTATATTCTCATATCGTATGTTTATAATTAAGTTAGTGAATAGTTTTTTGATTTTATGTATTTTTCTTTCTCTTCTACTCTTACACACGTTGTCTATATCTCTTTATCTACTGTCCTATCGCAGGTATGCTGGAAGAGTTTTCTTTGGAAATAAGCGTCACCTATATTTATATATTTTTGTACTTTTCATCTTGTCTGTTTACATGTGTACTGTACATAATCTGTTAAATAAATAAATAAAAGTTTTGAACATTTTTTTCTGCTATTCGTTATGAATAATATCCGGGAATTCGAAGCTACCACATGAAAGATACATGTCAACAGACCAGTGTGCAGACTAGTGGGGATTCAAAAAGCTGCATACTGCAGTTGAACAGTGAAATTTCTATTACGCCATGAGATTTCCAATTTCCGTTCGTCCGTCCGTTTTCATTGGTCTTCCAATCAACTGTCGGTGAACAACCGAGGTACGAGTGTCTGATGCGCAGTAAAAATATCTTTTTAAACATGGAGCGGAAATATTTTATGTTTACAATTAAAAATGATTAATCTGACCAAAAGTCTCTTTGATGCAAATAAATGCATAAAAAAAATATTTTATAGAATTAGGTACACGAGTCCTGTGCAATAAAAAAAAATAAAAAATGGCAGACATATTAATGGAAACTTAAAAAAGAGATGTGATGCTATAAAACTTAGCAATAAGATTTCATCGTCACATATCTAAGAAACCATTACGCCAGAAATGTTGCCAGTATTAAAAAAACAAAATGCTCCGGATTTAACAATAACAATAGGTGCTTTACTTTAAAAATATTACAATATTTAGATACCTGAATACAGAAGATGGAGCAATTTCCGGAGATTAAAAGGACCCGATCAACCGTCCGTCCGGTACAAAATAAAGGCCTATTTGAAAAATATGTATTCTTTTTCGTTTCTACATTACTCATCAACATGATTGACTAATACTAAATTTGGAACAAGTCTTCAATAAGAACGTCTTCTGGTTTGTTAAATAATAAATGATTTTATTTCTGTAAGTAGGCTTATACAGTTTTACACGTCAATCATAGTTTTAAAACTAGATGATGTCGGCGTTACCTATCTGACTACTCTAAGAAGAAAGGCCGAAACAAACTCGAACCGAAACCGAGGTCAAAGTCTCTTTTAAAGTCCAGACATAATCTTGGTCAGATCATGTGAAGACCATGTAGATTGGTGTCTGAAATGGGCTTTTGATGAAAGAACCACACAGATGGAGTGGACACCAGTTAAAAGAAGACTTCGCTTTGTGAGACCCTGTTTACAATTGATGCACCTTTTAAATTAAATGTGTTGTTTGTAACGAAGCCATTTCTTTGCGCTTCGCAAATTTTTGGAGTTGTGGAAAAGGTCGAATCGGACAAAATGAACACGCAATCAGCGACAGAGAGCAGTCGGTTTATTCTGTAAAAATCTAACCTCTCAACTTAAGTGAAGTGAGCTTGAAGTCAGTTGTCATTTTACCTGTCGATTTACTCTGTACAAACCTCACCGTGGTAACTTAAGTGACTTCACACACTTCACTAGTCTCAGATGGAATATCAGTAGGCTTAGCCAAGTTGACAATCTACAATCGATAACGGTAATAGAAAACTAATCAAATGTATAGGAATGACATCATCTCAACGTTAAGTCACGTGGTCAGAACAAACGAATAGAAAATTCGTAGACAAGTTTACAACTTATCAGATCGTTCAAAATGTTGAATGAAATCTGATCCTTTCTACAACGTTGATCGCTACATCCCGTATATTCCGAAACTACTGTTAAAGTTACATTTAATGTAACTTTGACGTTAGTTTGACGTTTGTAGGAACGCTCACCATAGACTAAAGTATAGGTTTTTTCTAAATACGTTGTAGAACGAGCGATCGACTCAGTCGTGTCAACTTGGCTACCAACTTATCGTTTTCTATAGTCGCTTACGACGAGGTCCCAACGATTGTAGAAAGAGATTCGATACGAAACGTTTGTAACTAGGCTAGGCCTACAGTTCACTTCGAGATCACTTCCCCTAAGGTTTCACGGTGAGATTTTTACAGAATCAACCGGCTGTTTCTAGGGATTGACACTGTTGCTCACTACAAGATCACTTCACTTAAGATTTCTCGGTGAGATTTATACAGAACTAGCTTTTATCCGCAGCTCCGCCCCCTTGGATGTCGGTTATCTCGTAAACAGTAGCCTATGTCCTTCTCCAAATCCCAGGCACAGATAGAAATAAAGTTACTTTCACATTTATAATATTCACCATAATTCATCATTTCAGCCGAAAGACGTCCATTGCTAGATATAAGCCTCCCCCAATTGGGGGGGTTTGCCATAATCGCCACTTGGCAGGCGGGTTGGCGATGGCAGTATGGTGTTAAAAACGCATAGAGAACGCTGCTGCCCATTCTCTAGGAAGTCCCTTAGTCGCCTTTTACGACACCCACGGGAGGAAATGAGGTGGTACTATTCTTTACGTCCGGCATCACACGGCACCACATTTATAATATTAGTATGGATAAATCGGTTGATTACGAACAAATGGATATAATCTGTTAAGCTTGGCTCATCGCCGCAAGGTTGCCTGCTTGTCGGTCTTCTACAGATTGTACTTCGGAGAGTGTGCCCATGAACTCCACGACCTCATTCCACCGGCCCCTTCTACCATCGGACATCTAGACGCACTGCAAGTTACCACCCCTACCTAGTTGATATTCCACCAACTCGCACTAAGCGTTTTCAAACGTCTTTTATAATGCGCGCAGCAAAGGAGTGGAACTCTCTGCCTGCGTCTGTGTTTCCGAATGCATACAACCCTAATCTATTCAAAGTGAGAGTGAACAGGCTTCTTCTGGGTAAGCTCACTTCATCGTAGACTTTGTCTCTGTCATCCAGACCTAGACTAAAGTCAAGAGCAAACTCATAGTAGAATAAAAAAAATAAAATAAAATATTACGCGTTCGAATTCAGCGTGGACAACGGCAAGCAAGTCTTTGTGTTGAATGGCCACTTTAAATCGCTTTTAAATACAAAAAATGTTTAAACTTTTAGTCCTCGATTTCCCAGAATTATTCAATTTATCTTTGAGGCATCCCTTTATTTTCGGTTGACAGGCTTGGGAGTGACGTTTACATAAATTGGCCATTACTACGATGGATGTCCTACTTTATAAGTTTCCTGTTATTTTTACGTAGATTTACGAAAAATGTAAATGTCTCATTCTCATTATAATAATGCAAATGGAAATCTAAGATACTCGTAGATTCCAATTCCCCCCGGGAAATGATATGGTGATTGTCGTAAGCGAGGGAAAAGAGAGATTGAAATTCATTTTTACTTATAAGTTTAGTAATCATTGCTTTTGTTCATAAATAATCACATTGGAATTTTTTTGGCGATTCAAAGTTATTACCTATTCATTTGGCTACTACTTTTATAGTACCTATATTATGAGCTTAGTAAGTTGTTCTGTATATAGCCCATGATTGGACGAATTTGACAGTGAATGTCTGTATGCGCTCGCTAAGTCGGCACGCGATTGGCTATCCCGTACCTGCGAGCTGCGACACTATTCGCTACAACGCGACGAGCGCGCCATCTAAAAGGAAAAGCGTGCGCGCGCGCGAGACAGGAGGTCTGTCGTCGTCATTGACCGATGAACTATCCAATTTTTGACTCCGTGAGTGAAAATTGATAAAAACAAGGACAAATTGTGCATTACCGTGTGGTGTTACTCGTGCCAGTCTCCGTGGTCAACGGTCCATTCAAAAGACCGCTGATTTGAATTGGGAGCCAGCCGCAGCAGAGGGTGAAACTCAAACTCAAACTCAAACTCAAAGCATTTATTTCAAATAAACCAATTACAGGTACTTTTGAATTGTCAAGCAAGGGGTCGGTCAGTCAGAAAGATGAAGCTAGTTGCCCATTCCAAAGCGTAGTAGGTTCCTATGGAGAAGAACGGACAAGAAACTCCATGGACACTCTTTTAAAATATTGTTACAAAATATGGGTTACATCATTCATGTTGAAGTTATACATGTGAGAACAATGTAGAAAGACGTGCACGTTAGAAGCGTCCGTAATAGAAACAATTCACAAAAATTAAAATAAGCCGTGGCAGCTAAGAGATGACCAGTCCCAACTGACGGCGCCCGTTCACGAACATGACGCATGGATCAGCACCATTTAGCTCAACCATTTTGAAGGGAACTTAATGATCCAACACACACGCCACCACCAGCGAGACATTTGAGTGAGCATGACATACTCTCAGCCGCCAGGGCACATTCAAGTCAATAAAAGACATATTACCCGGTAAATGGTAGCTCTATAGTACATAGTACTCACACCTGTGCTATGCAATTATATAATTCAAGGACATTGAGTTTATACAATGCAAAAATAGTTTACAATCTTCAGCAGCTCCAATAATATTTTCAAATGCTAATCAATTAGTTTATGCGCCCTTATGGAGCAGGACCAGCATTGAGCCAAGCATTTTTGTCAGCGATGTAATCCCCCAATTTATAATATGCTTGGCTGCATAGTGTGCGTTTTATACAAGTTTTAAATTTTGTTTCGTTCAATTGGAGTATGTGGGGAGGTATTTTATTGTAACATTTTAAACAGTACCCCATGAAGGATGAGTCTACTTTAGCCAGTCTGAAACCTGGTTGAACTAATTGGTCCCTATTTCTGGTACTATAATTGTGTCTTTCACCTCTTTTACTGAAAATATTTACATTTTTCCTTACGTACATGATGTTTTCATAGATGTATTGACAAGGTACCGTCATGACGTTAATATCTTTAAACAGTTCCCTTAGAGAATCGCGCCTGCGGAGGCCATATATTGCTCTGATGGCTCTTTTCTGTAGAATAAAAATAGATTCGATATCTGCAGCCCGTCCCCATAGTAAAATACCGTAAGACATGATACTATGAAAGTAACTAAAATAGACTAGCCTAGCGGTATCTACATCAGTAAATTGACGGATTTTTCTCACAGCATATGCTGCTGAACTTAGCCGCCCTGCAAGAGATGTTAAATGAGGACCCCATTGCAGCCTTGAGTCGAGCGTGATCCCTAGGAAAACAGTTTTATCGACGAATTCTAGTTTCTCCCTATTCAATACTATGTCACAATCACTACTTTTAACATTCGGTAAAGCAAATCTTATGCATTTAGTTTTTTTCCCATTTAATACTAAATTATTAGCAGTGAACCAATTTTGGACCTGCAATAGGGCGTTATTTACGTCGTCAAGATTTGATGCACGTCTATTTATCTTAAAAATTAAGGAAGTATCGTCAGCAAATAACACCATTTGTGGTTGGTTTTTTAATAAATGGGCTAGATCATTAATATATACTAAAAAGAGGAAAGGACCCAATATCGAGCCTTGTGGCACACCCATTTTTACTCTTAAGCCGAGTGAATTGACTCCATTTATTTGAACTTGCTGTTGTCTATCATTTAAATAAGATTTTACTAAACTGAGCGCAAGTTTACCTAGTCCGTAATGCTCCAGTTTCAAGAGTAAGGTTTCGTGATTTACGCAGTCAAATGCCTTGGAGAGGTCACAAAAGATTCCTATGGCATCTTGGGCCTCCTCCCATGCTGTAAATATGTGTCTTAATAAGGTGACACCGGCGTCAGTCGTACAACGTCCTTTGGTGAAACCATATTGCTGATCGTGTAAGATATGGTTGGTGTTAAAATGATTAAGCATTTGATTGAGCATCACCTTTTCGAACACCTTGCTGAATACCGGCAACACGGATACTGGTCTATAATTGTTAGTGTTTTTACTGTCCCCCGATTTAAAAAGTGGTATAACCTTACTGTATTTCATTAAATCCGGGAAGACTCCTTGATCCACACACAAATTAAATATTAAAGCTAAGTATGGTGCTATAGTCTCGATTATAGATGTACAAACTTTGATAGACATTCCCCATAGATCTTCGGTTAATTTGATTTTGATTTGCCGAAAAGCTTTTATAACTATCATAGGGTTTATATGTTTAAATTGAAATTCAACCGGGCAGCCTGGAACGTTCGCTCTTAATAAACCAATTGAGACATCGGGTGAGGAATTTAAAGATTCCGTGAGTCGTGTTCAGCCATCTCTCTGTTGAATTTGTTCCTGGATTGGGAGAACGGCGAACTCCGTTCGTACAGAACTACCTGTTTCTAATTCTATCAAAATCTAAATTCTTGCAGTCCACTCCTCTATTCCACATAAGTTTATATTATTTATTTAATTCTTTGACAAGGCGAAACGCAATTAAATATCGTCGCATTGGAGTGCAACGGAGCTAAGCCACAATTTTTGCGAAATCGAGTTAAGTGCATTAACGTGTTGATAAAGAGCCATAGTTTATACTAGCTTCTGCCCGCGACTTCGTCCGCGTGAAATTTCGGCCCACCCATCGCGTCGCATTCGCATCCCGTCGCTCGCCTGCGCTAAAACTTCGATATCGCTTAGCGTTCTTTCTGACTTCCGTTCTTTTCGCTTGGCTTCTAAGGATCGTAGCGTAGATATAGCCTATAGCCTTCCTCGATAAATGGGCTATCCAACACAAAAATAATTTTTCAATTCCAACCAGCAGTTCCTGAGATTAGCGCGTTCAAACAAACAAACAAACAAACAAACAAACAAACTCTTCAGCTTTATATATTAAGTATAGATAGATTAGTATAGATTAATCAATAAATCTAACAGATATGATGACTGTAAGCAGGTTTTATTTAAACGCTTAAGATGCTGATTGGTGTTAAAATGTTTTACGCGCATCATTTATTTTTTAAACATCTATAACTCAGAAGTGTCGTTCTGTGGAATAGCTCCATTACCCTCCAAGGCGACGATATGTCGAAGCCGGTTGAGAAGAAAAAGGAAGAAAAGTTTTTGATGTGATTATTAAAGTCGAACTTTTAGCTTAGTGGAGTTTCTTGCCGGCTCTTCTCCATAGGAAACGACTAATTGGAACCGTGCACCTAGCTTCTGACGTTTTATAAGTGCCCATGTAGGTTTAAGTGAAATAAAATATTTTGATTTTGAGTTTTAAATGAATAACCCTAGTTTCAAATATTGCTCCAGCAGAAATAGGTTTTTAAGTTTTTGTAAAAAATGACAGATCCGGTACGGTCGTGAAAATTCAATTACCATACACTGCCAATAAACCGCAATTCGTTTGGTTCGATCACCGGTTGAGTAAAAGCCGTGTGTCGATCCGATGGGTTTGGGGTATTTTTTTGGAAAATGTTCTACCTACATCCTTTGAGTTTTGCTGCACACTTTATGTAACTGTTGCGATCATTTTTAATACCTGTTATAAATAATTATATTTTTAATAATGAAAAAAATTAACTTATATAATTATTGAACTTTAAAATATAAAGAAAAACTCTATTGAAAATGATAATTTTGGTACTGTTTTTCATCATTTTATATTTTGCTTATTTAATTTTAAAGAAAGCTTACAGACTAATTTTATTAACAATCTTGAATATTCTGCGTAAATTGAAATTTGTTAATTACAAGCTTCCACATGTATATTATATATATCACCTTAGTTACGCGTTATTTCCGTTGACCAGTTACAGCAAATTGACTAAAGTCGAATTATTAATTCACTGGAGGAAACTGACAGGTGCTAGCTGTCAAACTGTTAAATAATAAGGAAATATGTATTGTATTCTAGGCTTTTACACTTACATGATACATATATTATACTTTATTTTACACTTTATAAATCAATTAAACTAAACGATCACCATTACAATAAATATGACCATTTTATTACACAAACTGACAGCTAGATGTCAGATTACTCCATTGAATTAATTATTCGACTTCAAGTAAACAGATTATAATTTAAACATATTAGGTATGTCGAGACAATATAATTATTAGGTACATATGTCAAGTAGTTTTAAATGCTCATGTTTTATTTTTTACTGTTTGTATTTCTTGTGCGTGTCCCAAATAAAATATTTTTCTCTTTTTCTTTCTTTCAATATTACCAAAATACTCCTTGTTTAAAATCTATCTAATTTTATGTGCGCTGGTGCAATCAATTTTCGGGTGTGATGGTACACTACATATGCATTCATAAAAGAGAATTAGTAGGTTCCTACTTGCTGTACTCGTGTTCGTATCTACTTTTTCATTAACACATTCTTGTTGATAGGCAAGCACCCAAGAAAATACAAATAGACGGGAAGGGTAGTCCTCCAAAGGGAAGGAGCCCCTTATAGGAAAACAGAAAAAAAGTACTTTGAAAAGTGGTAAGAGAGGATAAATCAATAATGGAGAGATAGAGCAAGCTTCTTCGTTCAACAATAAGGCAAGCTTGGTAAAATTCAGCATGAAGTATAAAAAGCGTTTTAATATTACCATAAAGGAAGATGCTAATGCTCTTGTAAGTCCAACCAAGATCACATTGACCATTTTCATTTATAAATTCGTACAGATAGCAATCAGACGTGTTAGCAATTTGGCGCAAAATGTAAAGTTAGCCAGGGGCATGTGCTTATCTCGATCTGGAAGGGTTTTGGGTTTAACGATCGAGTATCAATACCTACTAAATACCGTACTGCCTTGTAATTAACGGTAATTTTAATATCTGCTTACATATTGTTAGTCTGGGCCTGGGTTTTGGTTAGTGACGTGTAGATAAGTTTACCTAAATGATAATATTTTAGGAAAGAAAGAAAAGAAAAGAAAGAAAAATTGTTTATTGTACACAAACAATTTTGTGACGAGCATCATTTTTCTGCCAATGTGTTTGGGGTTGGCGCCTCGTGATTTTTTCTTCCATACTTCTCTGTTAGTTGTTATCGTACGTATTTTGGACGGGCAAGTATTTGATATTGTACGAAGATTAGGCAGTTAAGGCGCTACCCAGAGTAAAACGCGTTTTTCAGAGGCTATTAACTCATTAACTAAGAGAAATAAACTACATCTAAAAACACATTATTAATGTACGTTATCCTATCATCACATTGCACGTTCTTATTTATTCAGTACTTACATTTGAAATATCCGTGTAAAAAAAGTACAAAAATTATTGATTGCATGCATCTTTTGCTAAAGTTGACGTTCCATTAATATGAGAGTTACAGTTGTTATTATATGGACGCCCTGAGGGTCCAATATAATAACAGCTTCAGAATGCTTTTGGGGCTGCCGCGCTTCTGTAGTGCCTCTGGCATGTTTGCTCAAGCGCGTGTTCACGACTTCCACGCAATGGTGAGGAGAAAAACGGCGTCGCTATTGGAGAGAACGCGGTCAAGTCCTAATGGCATTCTGAAGATTTTAATGGACAAATTTAACTCGCCGATAATGAATCACTTCATGCAGGTGTTGGTTAGGCAGGAGTGATTCCTTACATCCGGTGAATTTATGTAAATATTGTTTACTGTAAGTTAAGAGATAGGTACTTAGTTATAAGTGTAACATACTAACGTAGTTTTCAAGTGTTTTTTGTAACTAACTAACTAACATTATGGATCTTTGTTGTCTAATGAAATAAATAAATTTAATTTAATTTAATTTACTAATGGATAGATTATTTAAAAATCCTAATAATTCACGTTCTATTTAATTACAAAAGACTTTTTTATTAAAATAATTCCAAAAATTGTGTGAACTCGGCGTACGCAGGGAGCGGGACAGAGCGTCCCAGCTGTGACGGGATAGAGAAGGACCGAACGCTTACGCTAGGGGATCGCCTTAACTTAAATATGCGCATCCACGTGTCATAGCCTAAACCTAGTGAAATCAACCCATGGATACGATACCGATACATTGATAGATGACTTGAAATTCATCTTCCGAATTCGCCTCTCAAATTGTACATCCGAACCTACACCATAACATAACATGGTCACCTAGTCGAGAATGATTAGTCCTGTGCCTTTAATCTTTGGCTATTTGTTAAAACGTGATCTATTCCTATTGCAGTGGAGAATTCGAGATGGTGTAATTATTTTTCGTGATAGATTGCCTCATATTTAGGTCTTTGTGTGTCGGGTGGAGGAATTATTGCGACTGTGCCGTGTCAAACGTGGCTGGGGAGGAAAGTATGACCGTATGGAATGGAACCTTTTAGCTTAATATTTGGGATTTATGTGTATGTATTGAGGACTTGGTGGAACGGATGGTTTACGGATAGGCTATTAAAAATATTTTCTTTGCGATGTAATACATAATAGAGATCGGATATTCGGATGCATGTTCACCTAAAGTTGAGTAATATGGAATGCGCTTTTGTATCGAAAAAATCCCGCGGTAAAGAGTAGGGGTAGACGTCTGAAACGATGGATGGACTGTATGAAAGATGATTTGGATAGAAACAGGGTGACAACCGAGAAGTCGACGAATAGAGAAGTATGTAAGAAAAACACATGTTGTGCCAACCCGAAATAAATTGGGATAAGTGCTAGAGAATGATGACTAGAGATCGGATATTCGGATGCATATTCACCTAAAGTTGAGATGTTGGGTAATATGGAATGCGCTTTTGTATCGAAAAAATCCCGCGCTTCTGGGATCTACAAGTTTAGGTTTCTGATATGTTTCTGGTATATTTACTTACTTTCAAATGTTGGTAAAAATCCCAATTTTAAATAAATATGCATCAGATTAGTTATGCAATCCAAGAACCCCGGTTTTTTTAAATAAATATTTTTTTAGAAGTCTCATATTACACACTCGACTAGTTATGCATTCCCGTTGTTTCTGGCGAAACGGGATTTTTTTTTAAATAAAATATTTTAGGAAGCCGCTTCCATACTTTCACAGCTCAAAATTAACTTTAGGTAAATATGCATCCTAATATCCGATCTCTATACATAACCTATTTATGAATTTTAAATCGTCGTCAAGCACCGTCAAGCGAAATCAAGCATAAGAATTTTCAATCGCTGTCAAGCGTGGTGATCAGAATCCGATTCTTATCCGTGTGAAATAGGCTGATAATAATATGCTATATGAATTTCATATGAATAGGTACACAGAAGCCTAGAGGACAATGAAAATAGTACGTACATGATCGTAGCTACTTTTCCCAAATTTATGACGGTCACATATTTTTCAGAATATTACCGCCATACGTCTTTTTTTGATAATATGAAACGTGCTTATGTAGACGGTACACCATTTAGACTCATAAATATGTTTTATACCCGTTTTGTGTAAGTCTATAGAACTAAACTAAATAGAAAAAACTTTTTCAGGAGTTGCTACGGCGAAAATGTAGAAATGGCGCCACAGCTACACCATTCAGATATCTGCTACGCTTTTTGTAGCAGATATCTGAATTGCTACGTGTGGCATATATGTCATTCATCATGAACTTGTTGTGCGTACTCTAAGGCCCTTTTTTTTTTTTTTTTTGGGTGGGAAATTATCAAATAACTTCTCCCGCTCTGGGAGGAGCGGGAGGGCGTGTCAGACTTTTACTGACTAAAACCCACCCGTGTTCCTTCAGTTGCCTGTGTGCCTGGGCCACGGTATCCCTTTCGGACAAACCCGCAACCCTGGCAGGCACCGGTCCTAGCGGACCCCGTCAGTGCGTGCTGACATCTCTTTGAGGCGCGCGTGGAACACAACGCGCCATCGACCCGGGCCTGGTCCTTACCGGACGGCGAACTGCCCATAGCTCGCCGTCCGCAAGCCCGCGCCTACGGTGGCCGGGAATCGGCTACCGATTCCCGCCGCCCAGGACGTCTCTTGCGGCGACTAGGGGCGTGAGGGCGCACAGACTGCCGCTCCCTCACGCGTTCCGCCTCCTCCTTCGCGAGCATTACTACTTCGCAGAAGGAGGTGACTGCTTCCCATGCACTCTCGCTCCGGATCATGGCTTGGACCAGGGCCGGACGCGAGAGATCGCCGCCGCCAATCGCCTCTGTGAGGACACGGCGGTGCTCTGCCCAAGCCGGGCAGACCTCCACCGTATGCTCCACCGTGTCCTCCGGGCGATCCATACAGTGGTAACACCCGGGCGTTTCCTCCCGCCTAATCCGAAACAGGAACCTCCCGAAGCACCCGTGTCCAGTGAGGACCTGTGTCAGGCGAAAGGTGAGGACGCCGTGGCGCCTCTCTAGCCACTCCTCAAAGAGGGGACTTATCGCCACAATTGTGGCGTGCCCAGTACTCTAAGGCCCTGGGGCCTTACTCCGGAAAACGATTCGAGTTTGATTTTGTTTCCGATTCGAACTCGATTTAAAACCTTACTCCCGAACCAATTCGAATCGTAAACTCTAAAATAAAAATCTATGCGTATACTGCCAGCTATATAAATGGTTGTATTTGGATATGTGAAAAAATTCAAGACTAATTACAACGTACTATAATAACGACATTAAAAGGAAAACTATCTACTAGCCTTTACAAGTTACCGAGTAATTGTCGACCAACTTACATTTGCAGTTAGAATGTATGGGAGAACATGTTTTTCAACTACCTAACTATATAAGTTTGTTCTTGAGATAAATTCATTCCAACTACGGAACCCTTCATTGTGCGTGGTCCAACACGCATTTGGCTGGTTTTATGTAATGTTTTTAAACCAAAATCTAGATTTTTTGGTTGCGAGGTGTATATCAAGAAAGGCGCTACAAAAATAGTACATTATTACAAAGGCCGGGAAATAGACAATTGCAGGGCGAGTGTGAGTTTCAATGCCGAGCCGTAGGCGAGGACTTCACTCATACGAGACAGGCAATTGCCATTTCCGCCGAGGTATATATAGAAAAGAATGCGGGGAAATAAGACATTCTTTCATGTATTTTTCTTTTGACTTCGCTGGAAGCAGGATTTCCATTGCCAATTTGGCTTCTGATCTTAAATCTGGTGGAGTACAATCAATCTTCATTTCACTCTCCGAATCGTTGGAATTCATTTTAATTATTAAATTTATATTTATTAAGTATGTAAATAACAAATCAAGACGAATTTTCAGCTTTGCCGCCAATTTTCTATTTGTCATCTATCCCGAAAGGCAAACGCATTTATGGCTATACAGCCGCGTGAACGCAATTTGTGCTAACCAAAGAGACGTACTTTGGTATGCCAAGAATGATAAGAGATCCAATCAAAGAGTATTTATTAGGCCGGCTCCACACGTTGGCCCCAACGCTCGCACCAACGTTGGAGCGCAAATTCGGTGAGGCGTACACACGTTGGCGAATAAACTAGTTCTGTCCCGTCAGGGCCAATGTGAAGATGTCCGATACAGAAATTGAAACTGCTCTGAGCGCTTTTACAGTACTGAGTGCACATTTATATTTGTTACTGAGAAAAAAAAAAAGCCACGTCAAAGAAGATGGTGGATGACGACACATCATAAAACACGGAATCAGTGAGTACATATAGCTGTTATACACTCCATTTTAAATATTCTAATAACATACATAACAAACTACAATTATATCACCAGTTGTTTACAGGCGCTGTAATATTAAAGTATCTAGTTAATTATCTGTAGTAGGTAAATCTATTCTACATCTACATTTTCTTTCTTTTTTAGGTATGATGGAACCCGATTATTGAGTAATTTGATTCAAGAGCCATCAGGACAGTTTGATAATTTTTGTCGTATGTCTTCGATAGATTTCGAATACCTTCTACAGTTGATTGGACCAAGAATAAAAAAGGAAGATACAGTATTCAGAGACTCAATACCAACCAAAGTACGACTTGCTGTGACACTTAGATTTTTAGCGACTGGAGATTCATTCAAAAGTCTTCATTACCTATTTAAGATTTCTCCTCAAGTTATATCATCGATCGTGCCGGAAGTATGTAAAGCATTATGTGAGGCATTGCGTTCTTTTGTAAAAGTAAGTAATTTTTGTATACCTATTTTGTAAAATAAAACCATAATAATATGATGGCAATAGAGCACTCCGGCACCCGGATAAGTACAGACTCGATTGCATCGATCCTACTCAAGGAGGAACGTCGAGATACATCTACTACATCAAGTTCTTTGTTATCGAATGCAAATAGTGTTCCTGTGTGTGATAATCAAAGTGCCATCTCACTTACCAAAAATAACACGCATCATTCTCGCACCAAACATATCGACATTCGACATCACTTTGTCCGCGAGTGCATCTCTACAAATCAAGTCGATGTCAAGTTCATATCATCAACTCATCAAACGGCAGACATACTCACAAAACCATTGCCTAAATTGAGACACTACAAGCGCCTTACATCTTTAGGGCTAACTTAGGGCTTGGTTTATTTTTGAGTTTGTTTTTAGTAAAACAATAGGGAACATAAAAGTCAACATAGAATTTAAAAATATCCTTCTAAAATTGGCCAGTGTGCTGATTAACCTACAATGTAGGTTTCAACACCTCCCCGTAATCAGCAATATTTGGATGACTAATTGTATTAAATAAAAAAGTATTAGCCAAATTCCAATTCTTATATTTTAATACGTACGTGTTTTTTAGTAACTTAGGTAACAACAACGTCAAAAAATAAAAAAGTATATAGAAAACAATAAAAAACTACCTAAAAAGAGTATTAGCAACGGTCGTCGGCCACATCCTCCCCCTTTTATAACAAAACTATTTTCTTTAGAGGTCGCCGCAACGTCCCCGCCATAGTGTTCACATCCACAACCCTCGTGACACCATCGCGGCCTGGATAAGTCGCAGTAATTCTGCCTCGTGGCCATGTTCCCCTAGGTAAATCTCCATCAGCTATGAGTACGGGATCTCCAATTTTAACTGCGGTCGTAACTCCGCGAACACGTCGTGGGGCCAAAATTGGCAAATATTCTAAAATCCACCGTCGCCAAAAGTGATCAGTTAATCGTACTGCTTTACGCCACCCACTTCTGCTGCATAGGTCAGAATCCGTGAGTTGGGCTGGTAATGGGCGACCCGATGAGGAGCCGAGCAGAAAATGTGTCGGAGTCAAGGCCTCAGGATCAGTCGGGTCCGGGGAGACGTGAGTAAGGGGCCGCGCGTTAACTAATGCCTCGGCCTCTGCCAAAAGCGTCGCGAGGACTTCATCGGTTGGGGTACGTTCCCGAAGTGTTACGCGGAGAGCTGTCTTGACGCTCTTTACCAAGCGCTCCCACGCTCCCCCCATGAACGGGGCTGATGGCGGGATGAAAACCCACTCAATTTTCATATTTGAGGTATAGTCGGTGACGGCCTGATCATAAAGTGTACGCAGCTCCCGGTTCGCGCCGACGAAGGCCGTTCCATTATCGGAGAATATTTGACTTGGCGTACCTCTTCGAGATATAAAACGGCGAAGGCACATTATGGCTGCATCAGCTGACAAGCTGTGTACCACTTCAAGGTGTAAAGCCCTGGTAGATAAACACGTAAACAACGCAACCCAACGTTTCTCTTGTTTACGGCGCACCATCACTTGTAGAGGGCCGAAGTAATCGACTCCAACGAACGTAAAGGGTCGCTTGTGGTGGGAGAGCCGAGCTTCAGGTAAATTGCCCATAGGTGGTTGCAAAGGTTTTCCGCGCAGCAACTTACATTGTTGGCAGTTGTAGACGATAGATCTAACTGTATTCCTCAGACTCAGTATCCAGTATTCTTGCCGAAGTTCATTTATCACGGTCTCCGTGTTGGCATGTGCGAATTTCTTGTGGAAATGACTGACGAGTAGGCGCACGGCTGGGTCTTTTCCGTCTAATATGATTGGATGCTTGGTGTGTTCTTCTACGTTCTCGACAGCGTTTATACGTCCTTGTAGATAAATCAAACCGTCTTGGTTTAGAGCTGGGGACAAGCTCACGAGACGACTCTTAGGTGATATGGGGCGTCCACGCTGCAGGCATTGTAGTTCTTTATCAAATTTATTCTTTTGACTTTGGCGTAGGATGTGGACGCAAGCAATTTTGAGGCTTTGCATATTTAATGGCCTTAAGGGTCTTATTTGAGAATTAACATTTGTTATGCTGAGTTGAGAAAGGACAAAGTTACGCGGAACCCCTTTAACCTTCATAATGCATATAGCAATAAACTGGTGAGCTCTAGCAGTTGCCCTTACCATCCTTAGCCAAGAAGTAAAATGAGTTGGATCAGCAACTACTGGCATGGGCAACGTGCTTACATCATTGTAATTACAAAAATCATTTCTAGGTGATGAGGTTGAGGTTGATTTTAAGCATACCGATGGTGACTCTATAGTACGTGCAGATGATTTCATTTCTACTTCCACTAATGGATCAATGATAACACTACCTACTGGATTAGATGGCCAATCACTGGAAGCACGAAGTAAAAATTCGGGACCTGAAATCCAGCGCGACTCAACATTTAACGTGCAGCAATTAGTGCGAGTAGCGTCATCGGCGACGTTAAGATCCGTGGGGATCCAACGCCATGTAGAGATATCACTATTTTCCAAAATTTCACCTACTCGGTTGGCTACGAAAGGCTTAAATTTCCGACCATCACTGCGCAACCAACCTAATACAGTCATTGAGTCGGACCAGAAGTAGCGGCGGTTTGGTTTGAAATGATGCGCTTCGCAAATAAATGTGGCGAGACGAGTGGCTATCAAGGCAGCCTGTAGTTCGAGGCGTGGTATAGAAGTAGGTTTTAATGGAGATACACGTGTCTTGCTTGCAATAAGAGAAAGACGTGCCTGGCCCAAAGCATCTACGAAACGCCAATAAGCGACTGCCGCGTACGCTTGCTCACTCGAGTCGCAAAAAACGTGTAACTCTCGTTCTGCAACGTCCATATCACACAAATTATACCACCGAGGTAATCGTAATTCTGAAATCGACTTTAGACTATCATACCACTCGTGCCACACTTTGCAGTCGTCTTCGCACAGCCCATCATCCCAATCCAAACCTTTGCGCCACAGATTTTGAAAAAGAATTCTACCTCTAACTATAATCGGTGACAAGATTCCTAAAGGATCATAAATACGCATGACTTGCGTTAAAGCTTGCCGTTTAGTTGTAGGAGCCCATGACTCGCTTGTTAACCCAGAATTAAATTTAAATTGATCGTGTATAGGTTGCCAAATGAGACCTAGAGTGCGAGCCACAGAGTCCTTACACAAATCTACGCCGTCAATCTTGCTGTTCATCACATCGGACAGCAACTCTTTTGGAAACATGGCAAAGGCAGTTGGTTCATTAGACGTCCAGCCGCGCATTTCGAAACCGCCGCGTTTATGGATGGTCACCACTTCAGCAGCCAGACGCGCTGCGGACTCTACGCTATCAACGCTGCTGATAAAGTCATCCATGTAAATATTGCTCTTGATAACGTCCACGGTCTCGGGAAACTCGTCTCGGAACTCTGACGCGTTTAAGTTTATTATATAAATTGCCGTTGACGGACTTGAACAAGCACCAAAAATCATAGAACTCATGCGATATATTTTTATAGGACCTGAAGGATCGTCACGCCACAGAAATCGTTGGGCGTCCCTGTCTTGTGGAATTATCTTAATCTGTGGAAACATTTCCTTAATATCGGCTGTCAGGGCGATCCTTCCTTCCCTAAAACGCATCAAAATACTTAGTTGGTTTTGCAAGAGGTCAGGGCCCGTCAGCAACATTGAGTTCAGAGACACCCCCCAAGAACGTGCAGCAGCATCGTGGACGACTCGAAGCTTTGCGGGCTTGTTCGGATTTATTACACCGAAGTGTGGTAAATACCAACAAAAACCGGAGGGCTCTACCCTGCTACATTCTTCGGCATAATTTTTCTCTAAGGTGTCATAAATATTCTTTCGATACCGTTCGGCAAAATTGGGTTCCCTCGACATCTTTTTCTCTAAACTCTTAAACCTAGACAAAGCTAAAGGAAGGCTGTCTGGCGCTTTTATGTTTTCCGTTTTCCAGAGAAGACCTACTTCGTAACGCCCAGAAGGCAGTCGACGTGCAGTGCGGGATAATATTTCCAATGCGCGCTGATCGTCAGTACTACGCGCCTCGTGCTTGGTGATTCCGACAGAGTCTAACTTATAATGCGCTTTAATAAGCTCTTCAAGTTCAGACTTAGGGTCATCAAGTTCAGTCGAATACGCATGGTTTATGGATTCGGCAGGCCTAAATGATTTGACGGGCCTAGTTTTACTATTCGAAAACCCGAAAAGAACCCAACCCAATGCAGTTTGAATCGCTACCGGTTGTGATTTTGTGCCTTTCCTCGTGGCGGTCGCAAATGACAAATGCCAGTTATCAATCCCTATTACAAGCATAGGAGAAGCATTGTCATAACACAGTTCATTGGATAAATCAGATAGGTAAGGATAACGAAGTAAATCATCGCTACTGACTGACTGATTACATACTATTCCTAAATTTTTGATCGAGCGAGCTCTACGAACTGAATATGTTTGACTAGAGTGCAGGCCTTTTATTTCAAAATCAACGTAATTCACAGACGTTTCTCGACACAAACCACCTACACAATCCAAATAAATTTGTCCCACTGGACCATTAGCACCAATGCGGGAGGAAATATCAGAATCTATGAATGTAGACGTGGAGCCGTCGTCTAAGAGAGCATACGTGTCAACACTTCCAGAAGGCCCCGAGACTGTAACTGCGACTATCTTCAAGAGGGGGCGGAGACTAGAGCTTGTGCTTATACCTAAATTTGTGTTTGTGTGGGTCACTAAGTCTCTCGCCGTATATTCTTCTGCGTTGCTTGTAGTTGGTGCAGAGGAAGTCTTTAAAGTAGATGTTGTAGGAGCACATTGTACCTGATTACTGTGTGCAGATGCCGTAGGAATAAAGTTTGGATTATGTAGTAATGTGTGATGCTTACGCTTGCAATCCTTTATTTCGCACTTATTTTTATTTTTATTACACAACCTAAAGTTATGTGAACCTCCTTTTAAGCAACGATAGCAAATTTTATTTTCTTTTATGAAACGCCACCTGTCTTCTACTGACGTTGCCTTAAAGTTGTCACACGACGACATGTCATGTGCTTGTTTACAAACAATACAATATTTATTCGAATCAATTTTAATGTTTTTAGGTTTATTTCTCGTATGTGATACCTTTGGTGGGTCTGATTCGGACTCCGATACAGCATGAGCACGTTCCCGTGGCACATGTGGTGACTCGACGGAAGTACCAAAATTAATGTGTAGGTCCACTTCTCGCGATAGAAAATCGGACAATAATCCCACTTTAGCACTAGACTCCGCAGTAGAGGTAGCGTGAGCTGCTGCGTAGTCTAACCATCGTGTGCGCAACAATGGATGAAGCTTGTTGATTAGCGACCCAAATAGCTCAGGTGAACGTAAATAATCAGTTTCGTTTAATAGCTTAACTACTTCCACACAGTTGCGCACGCGAGAAGCAAATATAGTAAGTTCTTTAATATCGTTGCCGACTTTGGGCAAGGCACGGATAGCCGCAACCTCTTTCAGCACAATTAGCTCCGGACGCCCGAAAAGCCTTTCTAGTTCCTGCATTATTACCTTGGGATCAAGCGCTGTCACAAGAAGTATACAGACCGCGTCCCGGGCTGCTCCCTTTAAGGCCGTGCTGAGGCGAGCTAGGTTTTGAGCTGCTGTATAAGATGATTGGGAATTAATAAATGAACGCTTAAAAACAAGCCAATCCATTGGGGATTTACCATCGAAAATTGGGAGCTCAATTTTGTATTTTTGAGTATTTTTATTAGGCCCTAGCTTGTTTACTAAGCTTTCAAAGGTGTTTACTAGCCGTGAGATACTATCTTCATTCTTTCCTTGAGAAATATCAGCTACTACAGGGTCATCATTCACGTTATCGGTTACCGCTTGGCAATGACTGGACCGAGACGTTGTTAGTTTGTCCCCTCCTGAAGGTATGGGTAAAGCGGCACCATTATTGTTTGATGAGAAAACCTGAAACTGGTTTAAAGTGTTAGCAAGCTCTTGGGGTTGAGAAAACTGTATTTGAGTTGTCATTGGTTCGGCGGCAGAGTTGCTGAGTTGGTTGTATGGTAAGAAGTCGTATGTATCGTTGCGATTTTGGCGCATAACGACATCATGTTTACCTGTCTCTTCTAACCACTCTTTTATACTACCTCTGCTCCTACCACTTGTTGTACCATGTTCACTATTTTCTGCGTCAATCGCTGCAAGTTGGGCTTGGTATTCTAACTCAGCCGTTGTTCTCTCAAGCTCCACCTCTCTAGCCTTCATTTTGGCTTCTTGCGCAGCCAACTCTAATCGTGCGAGGTAACGGGCGTGCTGTGCCTCCGCTGCGAGTTTCCTCGCAGTGACCATCGCGGAAGAGTGGCTCGTGCGTGATGAAGTAGATCGGGTTCGTGAGGGATTAGGCGTAGATGCATTGCCACCGGTACTAGTTTGAGCTACCTGAGTAACCGTCGCAACGTTACCTGTGGTTTCCGCTTGCGTATCTACAGAAGATTCTACCAACCGTGTTTGACTACGAGTTACAACCATTATAATAAAATTGCACTGGTTTTATTCTTTAAAAACAAATCGAAGGACCAATATTTGGGTGACTAATTGTATTAAATAAAAAGTATTAGCCAAATTCCAATTCTTATATTTTCAATATTTGGGTGACTAATTGTATTAAATAAAAAAGTATTAGCCAAATTCCAATTCTTATCTTTTAATACGTACGTGTTTTTCAGTAACTTAGGTAACAACAACGTCAAAAAATAAAAAAGTATATAGAAAACAATAAAAAACTACCTAAAAAGAGTATTAGCAACGGTCGTCGGCCACATCCTCCCCCTTTTATAACAAAACTATTTTCTTTAGAGGTCGCCGCAACGTCCCCGCCATAGTGTTCACATCCACAACCCTCGTGACACCATCGCGGCCTGGATAAGTCGCAGTAATTCTGCCTCGTGGCCATGTTCCCCTAGGTAAATCTCCATCAGCTATGAGTACGGGATCTCCAATTTTAACTGCGGTCGTAACTCCGCGAACACGTCGTGGGGCCAAAATTGGCAAATATTCTAAAATCCACCGTCGCCAAAAGTGATCAGTTAATCGTACTGCTTTACGCCACCCACTTCTGCTGCATAGGTCAGAATCCGTGAGTTGGGCTGGTAATGGGCGACCCGATGAGGAGCCGAGCAGAAAATGTGTCGGAGTCAAGGCCTCAGGATCAGTCGGGTCCGGGGAGACGTGAGTAAGGGGCCGCGCGTTAACTAATGCCTCGGCCTCTGCCAAAAGCGTCGCGAGGACTTCATCGGTTGGGGTACGTTCCCGAAGTGTTACGCGGAGAGCTGTCTTGACGCTCTTTACCAAGCGCTCCCACGCTCCCCCCATGAACGGGGCTGATGGCGGGATGAAAACCCACTCAATTTTCATATTTGAGGTATAGTCGGTGACGGCCTGATCATAAAGTGTACGCAGCTCCCGGTTCGCGCCGACGAAGGCCGTTCCATTATCGGAGAATATTTGACTTGGCGTACCTCTTCGAGATATAAAACGGCGAAGGCACATTATGGCTGCATCAGCTGACAAGCTGTGTACCACTTCACGGTGTAAAGCCCTGGTAGATAAACACGTAAACAACGCAACCCAACGTTTCTCTTGTTTACGGCGCACCATCACTTGTAGAGGGCCGAAGTAATCGACTCCAACGAACGTAAAGGGTCGCTTGTGGTGGGAGAGCCGAGCTTCAGGTAAATTGCCCATAGGTGGTTGCAAAGGTTTTCCGCGCAGCAACTTACATTGTTGGCAGTTGTAGACGATAGATCTAACTGTATTCCTCAGACTCAGTATCCAGTATTCTTGCCGAAGTTCATTTATCACGGTCTCCGTGTTGGCATGTGCGAATTTCTTGTGGAAATGACTGACGAGTAGGCGCACGGCTGGGTCTTTCCCGTCTAATATGATTGGATGCTTGGTGTGTTCTTCTACGTTCTCGACAGCGTTTATACGTCCTTGTAGATAAATCAAACCGTCTTGGTTTAGAGCTGGGGACAAGCTCACGAGACGACTCTTAGGTGATATGGGGCGTCCACGCTGCAGGCATTGTAGTTCTTTATCAAATTTATTCTTTTGACTTTGGCGTAGGATGTGGACGCAAGCAATTTTGAGGCTTTGCATATTTAATGGCCTTAAGGGTCTTATTTGAGAATTAACATTTGTTATGCTGAGTTGAGAAAGGACAAAGTTACGCGGAACCCCTTTAACCTTCATAATGCATATAGCAATAAACTGGTGAGCTCTAGCAGTTGCCCTTACCATCCTTAGCCAAGAAGTAAAATGAGTTGGATCAGCAACTACTGGCATGGGCAACGTGCTTACATCATTGTAATTACAAAAATCATTTCTAGGTGATGAGGTTGAGGTTGATTTTAAGCATACCGATGGTGACTCTATAGTACGTGCAGATGATTTCATTTCTACTTCCACTAATGGATCAATGATAACACTACCTACTGGATTAGATGGCCAATCACTGGAAGCACGAAGTAAAAATTCGGGACCTGAAATCCAGCGCGACTCAACATTTAACGTGCAGCAATTAGTGCGAGTAGCGTCATCGGCGACGTTAAGATCCGTGGGGACCCAACGCCATGTAGAGATATCACTATTTTCCAAAATTTCACCTACTCGGTTGGCTACGAAAGGCTTAAATTTCCGACCATCACTGCGCAACCAACCTAATACAGTCATTGAGTCGGACCAGAAGTAGCGCCGGTTTGGTTTGAAATGATGCGCTTCGCAAATAAATGTGGCGAGACGAGTGGCTATCAAGGCAGCCTGTAGTTCGAGGCGTGGTATAGAAGTAGGTTTTAATGGAGATACACGTGTCTTGCTTGCAATAAGAGAAAGACGTGCCTGGCCCAAAGCATCTACGAAACGCCAATAAGCGACTGCCGCGTACGCTTGCTCACTCGTGTCGCAAAAAACGTGTAACTCTCGTTCTGCAACGTCCATATCACACAAATTATACCACCGAGGTAATCGTAATTCTGAAATCGACTTTAGACTATCATACCACTCGTGCCACACTTTGCAGTCGTCTTCGCACAGCCCATCATCCCAATCCAAACCTTTGCGCCACAGATTTTGAAAAAGAATTCTACCTCTAACTATAATCGGTGACAAGATTCCTAAAGGATCATAAATACGCATGACTTGCGTTAAAGCTTGCCGTTTAGTTGTAGGAGCCCATGACTCGCTTGTTAACCCAGAATTAAATTTAAATTGATCGTGTATAGGTTGCCAAATGAGACCTAGAGTGCGAGCCACAGAGTCCTTACACAAATCTACGCCGTCAATCTTGCTGTTCATCACATCGGACAGCAACTCTTTTGGAAACATGGCAAAGGCAGTTGGTTCATTAGACGTCCAGCCGCGCATTTCGAAACCGCCGCGTTTATGGATGGTCACCACTTCAGCAGCCAGACGCGCTGCGGACTCTACGCTATCAACGCTGCTGATAAAGTCATCCATGTAAATATTGCTCTTGATAACGTCCACGGTCTCGGGAAACTCGTCTCGGAACTCTGACGCGTTTAAGTTTATTATATAAATTGCCGTTGACGGACTTGAACAAGCACCAAAAATCATAGAACTCATGCGATATATTTTTATAGGACCTGAAGGATCGTCACGCCACAGAAATCGTTGGGCGTCCCTGTCTTGTGGAATTATCTTAATCTGTGGAAACATTTCCTTAATATCGGCTGTCAGGGCGATCCTTCCTTCCCTAAAACGCATCAAAATACTTAGTTGGTTTTGCAAGAGGTCAGGGCCCGTCAGCAACATTGAGTTCAGAGACACCCCCCAAGAACGTGCAGCAGCATCGTGGACGACTCGAAGCTTTGCGGGCTTGTTCGGATTTATTACACCGAAGTGTGGTAAATACCAACAAAAACCGGAGGGCTCTACCCTGCTACACTCTTCGGCATAATTTTTCTCTAAGGTGTCATAAATATTCTTTCGATACCGTTCGGCAAAATTGGGTTCCCTCGACATCTTTTTCTCTAAACTCTTAAACCTAGACAAAGCTAAAGGAAGGCTGTCTGGCGCTTTTATGTTTTCCGTTTTCCAGAGAAGACCTACTTCGTAACGCCCAGAAGGCAGTCGACGTGCAGTGCGGGATAATATTTCCAATGCGCGCTGATCGTCAGTACTACGCGCCTCGTGCTTGGTGATTCCGACAGAGTCTAACTTATAATGCGCTTTAATAAGCTCTTCAAGTTCAGACTTAGGGTCATCAAGTTCAGTCGAATACGCATGGTTTATGGATTCGGCAGGCCTAAATGATTTGACGGGCCTAGTTTTACTATTCGAAAACCCGAAAAGAACCCAACCCAATGCAGTTTGAATCGCTACCGGTTGTGATTTTGTGCCTTTCCTCGTGGCGGTCGCAAATGACAAATGCCAGTTATCAATCCCTATTACAAGCATAGGAGAAGCATTGTCATAACACAGTTCATTGGATAAATCAGATAGGTAAGGATAACGAAGTAAATCATCGCTACTGACTGACTGATTACATACTATTCCTAAATTTTTGATCGAGCGAGCTCTACGAACTGAATATGTTTGACTAGAGTGCAGGCCTTTTATTTCAAAATCAACGTAATTCACAGACGTTTCTCGACACAAACCACCTACACAATCCAAATAAATTTGTCCCACTGGACCATTAGCACCAATGCGGGAGGAAATATCAGAATCTATGAATGTAGACGTGGAGCCGTCGTCTAAGAGAGCATACGTGTCAACACTTCCAGAAGGCCCCGAGACTGTAACTGCGACTATCTTCAAGAGGGGGCGGAGACTAGAGCTTGTGCTTATACCTAAATTTGTGTTTGTGTGGGTCACTAAGTCTCTCGCCGTATATTCTTCTGCGTTGCTTGTAGTTGGTGCAGAGGAAGTCTTTAAAGTAGATGTTGTAGGAGCACATTGTACCTGATTACTGTGTGCAGATGCCGTAGGAATAAAGTTTGGATTATGTAGTAATGTGTGATGCTTACGCTTGCAATCCTTTATTTCGCACTTATTTTTATTTTTATTACACAACCTAAAGTTATGTGAACCTCCTTTTAAGCAACGATAGCAAATTTTATTTTCTTTTATGAAACGCCACCTGTCTTCTACTGACATTGCCTTAAAGTTGTCACACGACGACATGTCATGTGCTTGTTTACAAACAATACAATATTTATTCGAATCAATTTTAATGTTTTTAGGTTTATTTCTCGTATGTGATACCTTTGGTGGGTCTGATTCGGACTCCGATACAGCATGAGCACGTTCCCGTGGCACATGTGGTGACTCGACGGAAGTACCAAAATGAATGTCATCACACATTACTACATAATCCAAACTTTATTCCTACGGCATCTGCACACAGTAATCAGGTACAATGTGCTCCTACAACATCTACTTTAAAGACTTCCTCTGCACCAACTACAAGCAACGCAGAAGAATATACGGCGAGAGACTTAGTGACCCACACAAACACAAATTTAGGTATAAGCACAAGCTCTAGTCTCCGCCCCCTCTTGAAGATAGTCGCAGTTACAGTCTCGGGGCCTTCTGGAAGTGTTGACACGTATGCTCTCTTAGACGACGGCTCCACGTCTACATTCATAGATTCTGATATTTCCTCCCGCATTGGTGCTAATGGTCCAGTGGGACAAATTTATTTGGATTGTGTAGGTGGTTTGTGTCGAGAAACGTCTGTGAATTACGTTGATTTTGAAATAAAAGGCCTGCACTCTAGTCAAACATATTCAGTTCGTAGAGCTCGCTCGATCAAAAATTTAGGAATAGTATGTAATCAGTCAGTCAGTAGCGATGATTTACTTCGTTATCCTTACCTATCTGATTTATCCAATGAACTGTGTTATGACAATGCTTCTCCTATGCTTGTAATAGGGATTGATAACTGGCATTTGTCATTTGCGACCGCCACGAGGAAAGGCACAAAATCACAACCGGTAGCGATTCAAACTGCATTGGGTTGGGTTCTTTTCGGGTTTTCGAATAGTAAAACTAGGCCCGTCAAATCATTTAGGCCTGCCGAATCCATAAACCATGCGTATTCGACTGAACTTGATGACCCTAAGTCTGAACTTGAAGAGCTTATTAAAGCGCATTATAAGTTAGACTCTGTCGGAATCACCAAGCACGAGGCGCGTAGTACTGACGATCAGCGCGCATTGGAAATATTATCCCGCACTGCACGTCGACTGCCTTCTGGGCGTTACGAAGTAGGTCTTCTCTGGAAAACGGAAAACATAAAAGCGCCAGACAGCCTTCCTTTAGCTTTGTCTAGGTTTAAGAGTTTAGAGAAAAAGATGTCGAGGGAACCCAATTTTGCCGAACGGTATCGAAAGAATATTTATGACACCTTAGAGAAAAATTATGCCGAAGAGTGTAGCAGGGTAGAGCCCTCCGGTTTTTGTTGGTATTTACCACACTTCGGTGTAATAAATCCGAACAAGCCCGCAAAGCTTCGAGTCGTCCACGATGCTGCTGCACGTTCTTGGGGGGTGTCTCTGAACTCAATGTTGCTGACGGGCCCTGACCTCTTGCAAAACCAACTAAGTATTTTGATGCGTTTTAGGGAAGGAAGGATCGCCCTGACAGCCGATATTAAGGAAATGTTTCCACAGATTAAGATAATTCCACAAGACAGGGACGCCCAACGATTTCTGTGGCGTGACGATCCTTCAGGTCCTATAAAAATATATCGCATGAGTTCTATGATTTTTGGTGCTTGTTCAAGTCCGTCAACGGCAATTTATATAATAAACTTAAACGCGTCAGAGTTCCGAGACGAGTTTCCCGAGACCGTGGACGTTATCAAGAGCAATATTTACATGGATGACTTTATCAGCAGCGTTGATAGCGTAGAGTCCGCAGTGCGTCTGGCTGCTGAAGTGGTGACCATCCATAAACGCGGTGGTTTCGAAATGCGCGGCTGGACGTCTAATGAACCAGCTGCCTTTGCCATGTTTCCAAAAGAGTTGCTGTCCGATGTGATGAACAGCAAGATTGACGGCGTAGATTTGTGTAAGGACTCTGTGGCTCGCACTCTAGGTCTCATTTGGCAACCTATACACGATCAATTTAAATTTAATTCTGGGTTAACAAGCGAGTCATGGGCTCCTACAACTAAACGGCAAGCTTTAACGCAAGTCATGCGTATTTATGATCCTTTAGGAATCTTGTCACCGATTATAGTTAGAGGTAGAATTCTTTTTCAAAATCTGTGGCGCAAAGGTTTGGATTGGGATGATGGGCTGTGCGAAGACGACTGCAAAGTGTGGCACGAGTGGTATGATAGTCTAAAGTCGATTTCAGAATTACGATTACCTCGGTGGTATAATTTGTGTGATATGGACGTTGCAGAACGAGAGTTACACGTTTTTTGCGACACGAGTGAGCAAGCGTACGCGGCAGTCGCTTATTGGCGTTTCGTAGATGCTTTGGGCCAGGCACGTCTTTCTCTTATTGCAAGCAAGACACGTGTATCTCCATTAAAACCTACTTCTATACCACGCCTCGAACTACAGGCTGCCTTGATAGCCACTCGTCTCGCCACATTTATTTGCGAAGCGCATCATTTCAAACCAAACCGGCGCTACTTCTGGTCCGACTCAATGACTGTATTAGGTTGGTTGCGCAGTGATGGTCGGAAGTTTAAGCCTTTCGTAGCCAACCGAGTAGGTGAAATTTTGGAAAATAGTGATATCTCTACATGGCGTTGGGTCCCCACGGATCTTAACGTCGCCGATGACGCTACTCGCACTAATTGCTGCACGTTAAATGTTGAGTCGCGCTGGATTTCAGGTCCCGAATTTTTACTTCGTGCTTCCAGTGATTGGCCATCTAATCCAGTAGGTAGTGTTATCATTGATCCATTAGTGGAAGTAGAAATGAAATCATCTGCACGTACTATAGAGTCACCATCGGTATGCTTAAAATCAACCTCAACCTCATCACCTAGAAATGATTTTTGTAATTACAATGATGTAAGCACGTTGCCCATGCCAGTAGTTGCTGATCCAACTCATTTTACTTCTTGGCTAAGGATGGTAAGGGCAACTGCTAGAGCTCACCAGTTTATTGCTATATGCATTATGAAGGTTAAAGGGGTTCCGCGTAACTTTGTCCTTTCTCAACTCAGCATAACAAATGTTAATTCTCAAATAAGACCCTTAAGGCCATTAAATATGCAAAGCCTCAAAATTGCTTGCGTCCACATCCTACGCCAAAGTCAAAAGAATAAATTTGATAAAGAACTACAATGCCTGCAGCGTGGACGCCCCATATCACCTAAGAGTCGTCTCGTGAGCTTGTCCCCAGCTCTAAACCAAGACGGTTTGATTTATCTACAAGGACGTATAAACGCTGTCGAGAACGTAGAAGAACACACCAAGCATCCAATCATATTAGACGGAAAAGACCCAGCCGTGCGCCTACTCGTCAGTCATTTCCACAAGAAATTCGCACATGCCAACACGGAGACCGTGATAAATGCACTTCGGCAAGAATACTGGATACTGAGTCTGAGGAATACAGTTAGATCTATCGTCTACAACTGCCAACAATGTAAGTTGCTGCGCGGAAAACCTTTGCAACCACCCATGGGCAATTTACCTGAAGCTCGGCTCTCCCACCACAAGCGACCCTTTACGTTCGTTGGAGTCGATTACTTCGGCCCTCTACAAGTGATGGTGCGCCGTAAACAAGAGAAACGTTGGGTTGCGTTGTTTACGTGTTTATCTACCAGGGCTTTACACCTTGAAGTGGTACACAGCTTGTCAGCTGATGCAGCCATAATGTGCCTTCGCCGTTTTATATCTCGAAGAGGTACGCCAAGTCAAATATTCTCCGATAGTGGAACGGCCTTCGTCGGCGCGAACCGGGAGCTGCGTACACTTTATGATCAGGCCGTCACCGACTATACCTCAAATATGAAAATTGAGTGGGTTTTCATCCCCGATGTGGCCGACGACCGTTGCTAATACTCTTTTTAGGTAGTTTTTTATTGTTTTCTATATACTTTTTTATTTTTTGACGTTGTTGTTACCTAAGTTACTGAAAAACACGTACGTATTAAAATATAAGAATTGGAATTTGGCTAATACTTTTTTATTTATTACAATTAGTCATCCAAATATTGGTCCTTTCTCAACTCAGCATAACAAATGTTAATTCTCAAATAAGACCCTTAAGGCCATTAAATATGCAAAGCCTCAAAATTGCTTGCGTCCACATCCTACGCCAAAGTCAAAAGAATAAATTTGATAAAGAACTACAATGCCTGCAGCGTGGACGCCCCATATCACCTAAGAGTCGTCTCGTGAGCTTGTCCCCAGCTCTAAACCAAGACGGTTTGATTTATCTACAAGGACGTATAAACGCTGTCGAGAACGTAGAAGAACACACCAAGCATCCAATCATATTAGACGGGAAAGACCCAGCCGTGCGCCTACTCGTCAGTCATTTCCACAAGAAATTCGCACATGCCAACACGGAGACCGTGATAAATGAACTTCGGCAAGAATACTGGATACTGAGTCTGAGGAATACAGTTAGATCTATCGTCTACAACTGCCAACAAATGGCAACACCGCCGTGTCAACAAAACGTCTCATTTTCCTCATTTGAACAGTAATATTAATTTTAACGCATTTCGACCAGATTTCTTCATTATAAACGAAACCTAAAACCGGAAAACCACTGAAAATTCAAAAAAGAGACCATAACACAAGAAAAATGCAATAGAATTTAATTAAAAACTGCCGAATCGGAGGTGACATGACAGATGTCACCTCCGATAAAAGAACAACGAACATGAAAACTGGAAAATAAAGATCTATTATGTTGACAAGATCAGCCGCACGTCAAGCACGCCCACCACCTCCGGACTCTTCGCTCAGCTCCGCCTCGCCGCCGCCGGTACCCAGCCTCACTGTGAGCGCTGTGACGACACCGGCCGCGGTAGTTGCGTCGAGCTCGAGCGACGAGTATTTCTCTCCGCCCACGACGCCACCACCTGCTCGTCGACGGGGAGGACGCCGGCCGCCGGACGGTTTAGGACCTCGAGGCCCACCGGCCTCTGATAGGGTCCCAGCTCCCGGCGGAAGTGTGCAGCGCATGAGATGGACACGAGCCATCAATGAAAATGTCATGCGCGCATACTATGGGGCTACAGAGGGGGGAAACAATCTGACCGCGTACCGTGTTCGGATGCTGTCTCTTTTTCAGGTGCTTGAGCCAGCTGTCAACGTCACGACACAACGACTATCGGATCAGGTGCGGGTCATCCAACGTAATCATATGTTGGATGACACTGTACTTGATCGCCTGCGAAGTGAAATGCAGAGTAGCCATGTCATGGCCCCCCCGTCACAGATTGTTGTAGTACCACCACAATTCAACACAAACCAAGCCGACGAGGGAAGTGATGACAGGGCTACAAATGTAAGTACCCGGTGCAATGAGGAATTGAGGAGTGCTTTGGAAGGTGCGATTCGAGAATATCGGTTCATGTCGCCCGGACTTAGACCCCGCTTACCTCGTTTGCCCATGCATAACAAAAATAGGGCGCTGGTGGCGGTCCTGGATTCGCAGTTGTCAAACTATTTTGATGACTGCGAAAACCTCACCGATGCTCATTCGATTCTGTACTGCGCGGCTGTAGCGGCATGTCGTGTAGCTCACGTCAAATTTACTAATGACTCCAGAGCTACACGACCAAAACCAGCTGTACCAGCTTGGCAGTGCAGAATTGAACGACGTATTGGTGGGGCCAGAGCGCTCATCGGCAAACTAATCTGCTTCAGGGAGGGCAATACTCGTCCTAGAGTGATGCGCTTTGTGAGGCGGGCGTTCTTAGGGACTGATATCAGTCCTCAGGACTATATATCCCGTGTCACAGAGCGCATCGACTTCCTGAAGCAGAAAGTGTATGCATGGGCGAACCGTATTCGTAGGTATAAGCGTCGGGTGGAGCGATACACTCAGAATCGCACCTTCCAGAGCGATGAAAGGTGGGTCTATAGGGATTGGGAGCGACCGGACCAAGGTGTGACTGACACGTGCCTGCCGGATGATGATGCCATGATTTCTTTCTGGCGCAATATCTGGTCGGTGCCTGTCGGTCACACCGAAGGTGATTGGACTCGGGAAGTTGAGCGAGCGTGCGATTCAATACCAGAAATGGGGGCTATTACCATCTGCCCCCAAGATGTAGCTCGTGCAGTCCGTCCGTTGCCTAACTGGAAGTCTCCAGGGCCGGACGGGCTGCAAAACTTTTGGATCAAATGGTTACAGAGGTCGCACGCTTGCTTGGCGGCTCAGTACCAGACTGCTTTGGAGTCCGGTTCGCTGCCCCAGTTTCTCACAACAGGAGTTACCCACCTGCTCCATAAATCAGGTAGCACCGCGGAACCCAAAAATTATAGGCCGATCACGTGTTTACCGACGGTCTATAAAGTTCTTTCATCCATTTTGAGAGCTAAAATTAACCAACATGTAGACACCAACTCCATCATGTCTGCTTCTCAAAATGGATGTAAGAACGGGTCCCGCGGTACTAAGGAGCTACTCCTCATTGATATGGCCATTAGCCAACAGGTTCGTCGTTCCCGAAAGGATCTGTCGACATGTTGGATAGATTATAAGAAGGCCTATGACTCGGTGCCACATACATGGCTCATGAGGGTGCTGGAGTTGTATAAAGTAGATGCAACTCTACGCACCTTCCTGATATCATGTATGGGGCAATGGAGGACGGTCCTTCGCTATCCAGGATGTCGAAATATCCAGGGGAATAGCGAGCCGATAAGGATTGAGCGAGGCATATTTCAGGGTGATAGTTTGAGTCCACTTTGGTTCTGCTTAGCCTTGAATCCTCTAAGCACATTGCTGGAGGGTTCGGGTTTAGGCTATCGGATGAGGAGAGGTGGTCAGGTTATATCTCACCTCCTCTACATGGATGACCTAAAACTCTTTGCCCCCAACAATTTGCAACTGATGGAGCTACTGAAAGTAACTGAAACTTTCAGTAGTGCCATCAGGATGGAATTTGGTGTGGACAAATGTGCGGTCATGCATGTAAAGCGAGGGGAGATTGTGGAATCCGTGGGAACCCAACTCTCGGATACCATAAACCTTAGAGCCCTCTCCGCATCCGAAACCTATAAGTATTTGGGTATGTCGGAAGCGTTGGGCATCAATGTTACTGACATGAAGCAATCGTTGAAGGAACGCTTCTTTGGCCGCCTGAAAAAAGTATTGAATAGTCTTTTATCAGGCGGAAACAAGGTGCGCGCCTTCAACGGTTGGGTCATGCCGGTTTTGATGTACTCTTTCGGCATACTCAAATGGACTCAGACCGAACTGGACGCCCTGGATAGAAGGGTCCGTACGCTGCTGACTGCATATCGAATGCATCACCCACGGTCATCGGTAATGAGACTGTATATCCCGCGAAAGTGTGGAGGTCGAGGCTTATTAAACGTTAAGATCCTCCACAATCGCGAGATATGCAGTCTCAGGGAATATTTCCTAGAAGCCGACGTGGGGATGCATCGAGATGTGGTCGCGGCGGACAAGGGCCTCACCCCGCTCTCCTTGGCTAAAGAGAACTGGCGCAAGCCTTTAGTACTTGACACTAACGATCGCAGGGGGGTATGGCAGAGCAAGGAGCTTCACGGACGCTTTTTTCGGGCCCTACATGGACCCGATGTAGATTTCCTAGCGTCCGTAGCCTGGCTGCGTTTCGGTGACCTCTTTGGGGAAACCGAAGGTTTTGTCTGTGCAATTATGGACGAAGTTATCATGACGAACAATTACCGGAGATTTATTGTGAAGGATGGCACGGTTGACATTTGTCGGGCATGCCACCGTCCGGGAGAATCAATCCGACACATTATCTCCGGTTGTTCTCGTCTAGCTAACGAAGAGTATTTGCATAGACACAACCTTGTAGCCAGGATTATCCATCAGCAACTTGCTCTGAAATACAGCCTAGTGGAATTGGAGGTGCCGTATTATAGGTATGTGCCCGACCCAGTTCTCGAAAATGGCAATATCACATTGTACTGGGATCGATCCATCATCACTGACAGGACTATTGTTGCCAATAAGCCTGATATAGTGGTGATGGATCGAATAGAGCGGCGCGCAATGATTATTGACATAACAGTCCCACATGACGAGAACCTCGTGAAAGCCGAGAAAGATAAACAAATCAAGTATCTTGACTTGGCTCGCGAGGTTGTCGACATGTGGGATGTGGACTCAGCGATCATTGTGCCGATAGTCGTATCAGCCAATGGCTTAATTGCCAAGAGCCTTAACCAACACCTAAAGAGGCTCTCGTTGGGCGGCTGGATCAAGGGCTTGATTCAGAAAGCGGTACTTCTGGACACGGCTCGCATTGTTAGGAGGTTCCTCTCTCTGCAGCCCTGACCGCCGGTAGCTTGGACCCTGTTCCCGATACCGGTGGGCTACTATTTTTTATATTTTTAAATGTTTTTATATTTTTTATATTCTAATATTTAAAAATATAATTTATATGTATTTATTTGAATAAAGATAATAATAATCAAAAACACGTTTATTGAGAAAAATAATTAGACAAAGTAATCGGGTCCTTGCATTTAGCATTCAATTCTTATTTTGTATCTGAGAGAAAGTGAATGCCTGAGAGATAATGTCGTTTGATATAATTGTCACCTTTGGAGTAGATGTGGAGGAGGTGGATGAAGCTGTCACATATTCTGCTTGACTATGGTTTGGTGATACTACTGTATAATCACCATAATCATCAGCAACGTGATATGAAGGGGATGGTGTAGGTGCATAACGCACGGAATCTCGGGTAGACATATCGTAGGTCAACATTTGTGATGAAGGGGATGGTGTAGGTGTAAAACGCACGGAATCCGGGGTAGACCTTACGTACGAGTAAGTGCTGCTACTAGCAGGGCTATTAATATTTAAATAAGACTCTTTTCGTTTCTGAAAAATGAGTTCATCTATATCGTGCATTATAACCTCCCTTTGGTGCTCATTAAATTTTTTAATTTTTTTGGCCAGTAATTGACAATATAAATCTACCTCGTCCACTTCAGTTCGTGGTCGGTCGGAGAGATTTTTAAGGACATTTACAGCTGTCTTAATCTGAGCTCGTACTTCCGTGACTTCTGATTCTCGCCGTTTTTTGGCTGCCGTGGAACTTCTATTTTGAATGCTGTCTTCATTAGGAAACTCCATACTCTAAAAATTCAAACATAACAAGTAAATTATTTAAATTATTAGTAAGTAACTATTACCTATACTGACATATTTTTTTCTGTTTCAGATGCCTCAAAATGAACACGAATGGCTTGAGGTTGCTCGAGAATTTGAAATAAAATGGCAATTTCCATATTGTTTGGGCGCTATCGATGGGAAACACATTAAAATACAGTCACCCATTAATAGTGGATCAGAGTTCTATAACTATAAACACAATTTCAGTATAATATTACTAGCGGTAGCTGATAGTGACTACAACTTTTTATTTGCTGATGTAGGAACACATGGACGTATGAGTGACGGTGGAGTTTTTAATGATAGCATGCTTTATAACAAAATATATGGACCTAATTCCCTTTTTCCGCAAGACGCTCCTTTACCTGATCGATATCTTCCTGTGCCCTATGTTTTTGTGGCAGATGGAGCTTTTGCATTATCTAAAAGGATCATGAAACCTTTTCCTGGTACACCGCCAGTTGGCTCACAAAATAGAAAATTCAATAGTCGACTATCAAGGGCTCGTGTTGTGATTGAATGTGCATTTGGAATAATGACATCGGTATTTGGAGTGCTAAAAACCAATATGTTACTACAACCCGAAAAAGCATCTATTATAACACTCACTTGCGTTGTTCATCATAATTTTTTGAAAAAGAGTCAGCACTCTCACCGTATTTATATGCCGGAAGGTAATATAGATAATGTTTTAGAAGAGCAACAATTAAGATCACTAGATCGAATACCAATAAGAACAACAGAAAATGCTAGAGAAATACGAAATGAATATGCATCATACTTTTATTCACATTAAATAAAAAAATCTACCGACCTACAAAATTATTATGTATATTTAGGTACACACAGCCACAGGTCAGATGTATGTAGGTATGTTACAGTTGCACTACGAAAACATTATAATACGTAGGCCATACGGGCGCGCTCAAGGTCAACATGTTACGTCTAGCCTGTGGTTTAGTGTACCTACCTATTTCATAACGAAATAAACAACTAAGTGCTTTAGATTAAGTAGGTATGTAATTTGTCACAATGTAATTTTATCTATGTAAATAAATAAAGTAAAAATTCATCAATGTTTATCTTACCTCTGTGTTAATGGTAACTGTATCTGATTTATCATAAATCGGAGCAAGAAAGCTATCCATGAGCTGATAAGCGAACCAATTTGGTTTAAAAATATCGTCTGTTGATGATCCAGATCGAGTAGAGTCACTAATTTTCTTTCTATAAAAGCGATATGTGCTCATTAATGATACCCGCTTTTTTTTTAAATCTTCAATTGAAAAAATCATTCCCATATTTTGTTGTATGGTGCGCCATGCATCAGTTATTAAATTTTTATTTTTATGATCCTTTCGAGATGCGTCCCATATTATTGGACGTGCTTGATAAAGTTCAATAAACTCAATAACTTTTTCATTTGTCCATGCCGGTGACGATTTTGCGGATGAGGAAGCCATTGTCGCTCGACGTACGCACTCGCTGCGTGTTGCCACAGAACTGAGCAAAGCGCCAACGTGTGGACAGCTGGCGAACGTTGGTGCGCAGATTCCTTTGATGAAACCGACACGAGCCGGCCAACTACCAATGCTCGCCCGAACGTTGGGGCCAATGCAATTTTCTAGATCCACACGTTGGACGAGTAGCGTTGGGGCTTATATTGGGGCCAACGTGTGGAGCCGGCGTTAACCCCAGCACGCCGTTTCATACAACATTGCTGGAGCGTTGTAATGTTCCAAATTCAAAAAAAGTTCCTGTAATGGATTTGATTTTCTTTGTCCGTAAATTTGATACTTCGCGTGTTCTTTTTTCGAAAATAATGGTAATATTTCCATGCATGCTTCCATGCATGTTTGAGATTTATTTTTTTAAATCGCAATATCTATACTACTAGTTCCTGCACCCGGAGACGCGTCCTCACTCTTACAAAATCTTATCTACGAGTTCAACAATTCTTTGCCACCTGTCATCAAAGTCGACGTTTATCACAATGTCAGTTCAGTTGTATAATGAAAGCATCAAGTCGCATCAAGTCACCAGTCGCCCTTCGTCACGCCAACGCTGAACTTTCATTCTGTAATGACGTCAGTCATGCGCCCCTTTTCACAGACTTTCAATTAGCCGGAGTGACAGCATGAAGAGAGAACGGGCGACGTTTCGCACGCCACGTGGGTGACGGCCTTATGCCGAGGAATGTAAATAAGTTGGAGAAAGGAATTGTGTTGAAAAAAGTATTGTGTTTAGTGTTTGGTTATTTCTTTTTTAACTGTAAGTTAAACTGGATGCCATTAAATATTCTGTCATTCCATTGTCATTATTAGTTATTTTGTTTACGGAATACATTCTTCTTTTGGTGCCTCGAATAGATTGGAATAGATTCATACTAGATTCGAATAACATTTATTAAGAAGAATGGATAATCTAACCTTTATCTACGCCCATGCTATAAATCCTCTATAAAAGTTTCTGAAACAGTTAGCTTATTGCTAACATTAAAACACCCAGTGTCATAGTAACCATAATAGCATCCAAACGGGAGTTATAATGTTATACTGAATTTCATAATACAACTCCTTTGCTTTTACGAGGATGATGATCCCTTCGTCACTCATCTGTTTGATGAGTAAGGAAGGGATCATCGTCCTCCCTTCCATTCTCACTACTCAATTCGTGGTATCTAAATGAATTTCAAAAAAAAGAACCTGGTCACGCACGCGCGTTTCGCTATACTCTATCATAGCGTCGTATTCCGACATTTTTGTTCGATACTAGTATTGCAAAAACTGTTTCAGAACCTTTTATAGAGGATTCATGTCATGGGTGTAGATAACGTCTTGTATGCAACTGTAATAATTAGGTATTAAAACACTCATGTGATACTATTATCACACTCGGCTTCGCCACATGTGATAAACCCACATTCATGTTTTAATACCCCTTATTATACAACAGTTGCATAAATAACTATTAAGTACCTGAAGTATCATAATATCAGTAGTAATTTGCATTAAAGTAACTTGTGTTCCGTTTCTTCGTAATTTTTGTTTTAATGAAAAGACTTAAAGTTGGTTAGATACACATAAACTACCATCATAAATATAAAACTTTCATACAGATTCCATTTCTAAGACGTAAACAAAGAAATCACCGAGTTACTCCGTTAAAATGGCGTCGACAATTTTAATTACTGCGCCCTACATGTGGACCGGTGATCAAAAGCCGGCCGCGCCTTAATGAGTGTGGACCGACCCTAACGTGAGAGGAAAAAATTGTTTCATACACGTTGCAGATACTTTTAGCTGCTGGGGTATTAACTTTAATACTCGTAACATGAAAGTACGACTGTAAATCCCCCAAGGGTTAGTAAGAGGTGTATCTATAGTACTTATTGTTAACGCTGGGCGCGTTAACTAGACTGGAACCTATTATTATTATTTCCTTTATTTCATTAATATACATATAAATTATATTTTTAAATATTAGAATATAAAAACATTTAAAAATATAAAAAATAGTAGCTCACCGGTATCGGGAACAGGGTCCAAGCTACCGGCGAGAGAAATCTCCTAACAATGCGAGCCGTGTCCAGTAGTACTGCTCTCTGAATCAAGCTCTTGATACAGCTGCCCAACGAGAGTCTCCTTAGGTGTTGGTCGAGGCTCTTGGCAATTAAACCATTGGCTGATACGACTATCGGCACAATGATCGCTGAGTCCACATCCCACATGTCGACAACCTCGCGAGCCAAGTCAATATACTTGTTTTGTTTATCTTCCTCGGCTTTCACGAGGTTCTCGTCATGTGGGACTGTTATGTCAATAATCACTGCGCATCGCTCTATTCGATCCACTACCACTATATCAGGCTTATTGGCAACAATAGCCCTGTCAGTGATGATGGATCGATCCCATTATTATTATTGAAAGTCTCTTTGAGATATCTCGGGACCCTGGGGTCCCGGACCTTTGGAAGGCGTACGAGGGGCCGAAGCCAATTCGCAGAGGCCCGTTAGACGCTTTTTAATTAAATGAGGCACCAACCGACGATTATCCCTGTACGCACTATGCAAGTGCACCCAAGGACAACCCCCGGTTGGTGTAGGACTATTGCAGGAAATGGAAACAAAGATATTGGACTATGGGTTTGGGTGGTTAAAATGGTCCGGTTACCTAAAACTATGGAAGGACTATGGCCCCCGCCTGATCAATGTTTTATTATACACGGATAAAATGGCAGGGGGTGACTTGCACACTCAATTGGGCCCCCGAAAACGGTCGCTAGCTCATAGTGACGTAGCGACAAGGGGGCAACACATCCTGAGGTGCTCGTGGAGTGGAGAGGTATTCCACGGCTCTCAGAACAATCCCAGAGCCCAGAAGATGGTCAAGATCCCTACAAGCACTTACTGAAATACTTCCTTCCTCCGAGCACGTTTGCTCTTGCGAATCTCCACACTCAAGCCGGCCAATAAAGGCAAGAATGAGGTGGGAGCTCAGTTCCTCGTCAGTGTTCACTCCAGCCGGCCAATAAAGGCAAGCCAGAGAGAGATGAGGAACATGACTTCTCCCGGGAGATAGGGTCCGTGGGGTCGCAACTGCCCAACAGCTCGCCACATGCTGCCCTGCGGGTTTCTGTATCTCTCTTGGTCTGGCTCCTCACCCTAGACATGTTCCGAGAAAGTAAACTCTACCGGCACAGTCCTAGAGTTCGGAGCGCGCAAGCCCCACCACGACGTCAACGTAGAGATACGGCGGTGGGGTTATTATTATTATTATAGCATTTATTTCAGGCTACGCCCATATTGTTAGTAACAATGGTCTTAAAAACTAGCGTTAGTACACATACGAGATTTATGCAGTGTGGAATTTCATCCAGTGTCGCAGCATTGGAGACTTTCATCTATCTGCGAATAAACTCAAGATAGTGTTGGTACCACCACGAAGATGAACAAGCAGAGAAGCGCTTCTTTTACGTATGATCGCCGCAAAACCATCTATATGCCTTTCCGCAATCATCTTTGACGCGCTACAACGCTATGACAGCCTTATCCTGAGTGTGTTATTATACTGGACATGTAGATCGCTATATGCAAGCAAACTATAACTAGTTCACAAGCTGCACGTGTAAAATGGCTTATACCACTAATCCCCCCTGAGAGAATCCCCCTCAGTGGGGAAAACTGAAAAATCACTTTCAGGGGATCTTTGAATAAGGAATAATTTTTTTTCAATTATAGTTTTGCCCCCTAAGCGGGATTATCAGGGGTGAATTCTATAATAATTAATTAATTAATTCTATAATACTGTTTTTATAGATTCCACTTTTCCTCCTAAGGGGGAATTTCAGGGGAGATTTGTGGAATAAGCCGTGTAAAATGTGAGGCAGGTTTAATTATCATTTATACTCCATTTACATTTTACATTAGACAAATAACGGCTAAATAACGACAGTTATTGTGTAATATTGTTGAAATTACTGCACTTTAGAGATATTTTTTTAATGTAAATGGTAAATAGATTACAGTGCTTTGTATTTATCGTGAAATAACGGAGTTTATTAAACGTTTACATCGAAATAACGAAAGGGTGAGAACAGTTATTTGACTAATGTTATAATAAATGGAGTATAGATAGATAGATAGAATACGCTTTATTATGTACCTACATCATAAAAATTACAGATATAAGTGTAGAAATTTTACATAGGGTAACACATTGGGCGGTCTTATCGCTAAAAGTGATCTTTTACAGACAACCTTTGGATGGATTAATGGAAGAAGGAGAGACAATACTGCAGGTGCTGTTTGTGTACCATTTACATAATATACAATATAAAATCTTAGAGACGGTTTTATAATTTAAAAAAATACGAACATATAATAATTCCACTGCAAGCATCGTATGTGTTGTCGAAAAAAAGGCCAATTTCCGTATTTGGAAACGTTCAAAATCAAGTCGCAATATCATCTCAGCGACAGTCAATGTTAAAAACTTGTCAAAAATTTAGGGAAATCATAGGTGTTTTTTACACATTGAGGGGTTCATTTAAAAACGTTCCTTAAAGTAATGATTAGCGACTGTTTAACCATACATTTTTGACGTTTGAATGTCACTTAACTTAAAGCAACGTTTATGAATAAACCCCTGAGTCTGATATTAGAATCCGGACGTTGTTCAAAATGTGGGAAATGCCCCTCACATAATCGCGTCAGTCAAAAAACTATGTCACGAAACGCATAGTCAGCTCTGAAATATTTCGCCAACATTACAAAACATTAAGAAAGCGTCCTAATAAATCCTCGTTTCGAGTATTCTTGATCGTAGCTCGTTTCTCATATCGGAACTAGTGAATTTCGCAAATGAAAGATTATGATGTATGACTGCAACGCACCAATTGGGAGCCTTTGACAAGCAGCGCGGTAAACTAATGAGTTTAAATGAATGAGCGATGGGCGGAACGTGTTATCGAGAGAATGAATGACCCATTATAATGATTAAATATCGTTATAATTTTAATATAGTTTTGAACCTGTTTTGAATTACACTACTTCTGCACGAACTCACAATGAGTGTCAAATTAACCATAACAAAGCCGACCGTCACTTTTTCTTCACTGGACCACCTTGGAACCTTCTGGTTACAGAGATATTGAAGGTCAAAGTTCCATTTTTTTACTGTCACTTGTTCTTCCCGATATTCTGGTCATTTTTTTTGTACTGGGTCACCTTGGAACCTTCTGGTTACAGAGATATTAGAACAAAAGTTTTTGTTTATGAACCCTGTATAATTTATGTACTACATACATTATTCTTGCTTCCATGCAACCAAAACTTGCATCCAACAAAGCTAATATTTCTCTTCTAATATCTTTGTTATTCAAACTATTTACGGTCTATTGATAGCATTTCGAATCTCCGCTGTGTTCTCCGAGATTTAATTATTTCAACTTTGTTGGTATTAACTCACTCTAAATGAGTTTCAAGTTATCGTTATGTTCCAATTATGTTAAATTAACGTGTGAACAACACTAGCTCACAATAACTTACTACTGGGAATTCGCTTTGAAATTTAAACACACGTAAATGTACATCTACTTGTATCTGTATAGTCGAACTCCTAATTGCTATCACTTTAGACAACAATTGCCAGTAAATTGAAGGTTCATTAAGGCTGAAATTACCTTAATTGCCTCTGTGGTCTACAGTATTTTTGTCGTAGCTTGGTGCGGGTGACAGATGTCAGTATTGCATCTAGTCAGTGACATTATGTAATTCAATTTTATCGATAACGATTCTCACAGTTAAAGTCTCGTTCTCTTTATTATTATTATTATGTAATTAAAACGAAACAAATTCAAAGTAAAACTGAGCTTTAGAAAGTGGCGCCGTGCTCGGCGGCCATTTCGCGTCAGTACGAGTGCTAGTGCCTTGTTTGCGACACCATTGATATTGTCATTTGCCATTCCGTTGTTTGTTTTATTTTGTGTTAATATTGTTATTTGTTAAGTTTGTTGTTTTACTTGGTTGTGGTAATTAAAACGCAAAAAAAAAATACTTTTGGTTAGTCAGGCAAGGCAGTTTGGCTTTCGCCTCCGAGACTACTTTGAAAGAGAACAACAAAAATTTGAAAATATGTACAGTAAACTTCTTTTTCTATAAAAAATATCGACTATCCATATCAATATGAATCATAGCAATACATCCTCATAGCATCATCGCTGTTTAGTGATGATGTCTACAAATAAAATAAAATTTAAAGAAAAATGAAGCAAAGTGCTATGCGTGTATCGTAACGCCATAGGCATAAACATGGCTATAGACAATAACATTTTGGCAGGGTAAATTTATTACGTCACACCTGGCCATAATGTGAGTTTTACCGCACGCTACGCGTACAGTAAAACTCGCGTTGTGGCCAGGTGAAGACGTAAAATTGTGTACTCACCACGGGCAGTAAAAAAGAAAGCCCTCTATCGCATATTTACAACCCTCGCCTGCAGCTCGGGTCACATATATCTGCGATTTCGGGCTTTTTTTCTTTTGCAGCCCTTGGTAAGTAATGTACTATTATTTTACTACAGATATTACCGATTCCGTATTTTACGACTATGATATTTAGATTGCAGCTAGAATATTCAGTCATGATTGTAAATCGCAGTGACGTTCAAGAGTGAAAAGGAACGATTCGTCTAATGTCAGCCGCACCATGCTACAACGAAAATAATAAGTGGTAAGACTATCTGTCTCAGACCCAGAGGTCCCGGGTTCGATTCCCACTGGAGGATTTTTTTTTGCTCGGTTTGGTTGTTGGTAGGATTGTTTTAAGTCCGCCTGTCTAGCTACCACCATCTTATCGTCTGTTGCCAACACAATAATATTAAAAGAATATGAAAACAGGGATCACCAGGGGCCCAAGTCTGGTATTTTTATAAATTCGTCAATCCAACACGATCCCATTGTCATTTTGCTAAAAGTTCGTAATCTGCTAAATTCATAACAGTCGATCATTAGTCGGTCAATGGTCTCGTAATAGAATTGTATTACAATGGCTTTGTCGTATTGCCATTATTATAAAACCCGTTAGTAGAAATGATTTTCGAAAACGGCACAAAAACACGGCGGAAAACGGTTTTTGACGGCATGGTTGGCGCAGTGGTTAAGCGATTGAGTGCTGCGCTGCGTGTCGCGGGTTCGATTCCCGCACGGAACAAATATTTGTATGACCTACAAGTAGTTGTTCTGGGTCTGGCTGTTTGTGTATGTGAGAAAAAACGACTACTAAATTTGAACATTTATTTATATTTCATTTATATATATTTTTACTTATTATTTATTAGTGTTATAAGCAATCTGAAGTAGTAGGAAGTTTGGAAGTTTAGTAGGAAGTTTCATTTGTCATTATGTACGAGATTACCAATTATTTCAATGGAGTGTCAGTGACTGAACATTGGAAAGTCATAATGATGCCATTTTATTAGTAGATTACCAAACTTGTCAAAATCAATAATTATGAAATCAATGATAGACCATTCTGACACTATTGTAATAGCAGAATTGAGGCCCTGGTCACGATGGTCTCAGTATCGAGCATTTACAGCATGCAGGTTCCCACTTACCTAGGGTTCTGGCATTACTGTTTAACGTGTGTATCGCGCACTATCACCTGCCAGACAGTATGATGAAAACGGTGGTCGTACCAGTAATTAAAAACAAAACTAACGACGTATCAGATGGGTCGAATTATAGACCCATCTCTTTGGCAACTGTTGTAGCTGAAGTGTTTGACAGTGTGCTGAACGTACAGCTGGAGAAGCATTTGCGGTTGCATGATGCACAGTTCGGGTTTCAGCCTGGCTTATTTACCGAAAGTTCAACCGCTTGCCTGAAGCACACTGTCAGGTACTACGTTGGAAAAATACAGATTTATATAGCACAAAACATAATCGGAACTTTGGTCCACTAGCAAATCGTACAATTGATAGTTGGCACGATTTTAACAATATAACCTTACCTCTTTTTTATGCATGTCCATATTCCTCGTCCTGGGTCGTGTACAAATACTTTGTGTGCAAATACATTGAAGGGTACTGGTGTACGTACAAACACTGAATATGGCACGTCTTTTTTATTTCACGTTTGAGCGCGAAAATTCACAGCTTTGTCGGTATATATTCTAAAATATTCCTTTGTAAAACAAAGCAGACTACTACAATATATTTCAAAGCGCGTTTGTACGTGGAATGTGCAATATATTTAGCAGGAAATAAGCAAAAGTATCTCTTTTAAATTTAAGTTTGTTTAGGTAATAAAGCTTTATGCATTAGCAAAACTGTACAAAGGCGGACGCGGACTTAAAGGGTCGTACAGACTAGTGCGATATCGCGGGCGCAACGCGACACTAGTAGCACAATTTCTTTGTCGCTGCCTGTCGCGCCCGCGATATCGCGTGAGTCTGTACGAGCCTTAATGCCTAAGGTATTTTCTGCAAGCTTAGCACGAGCACCGTTTTGTCGACAAAAATGACGTTCCGTGTAGACTGTAGAGAGTACGACGGCAGCAAAGTAGAAAGAGTTAACTGAACTTTTACGAAATTCAGCCTTTTACATAATTCGACTCAGAATTCATTGTTTTGTCATAGGATTTTTTTCTGTTTGATTCTCGTTTTTTACTGATATTAAATCACGTACATAAAGACAACTACAACAATTTTTCTCAAAGTGTGTACCGAATATACGAACAAAAAAAATATGACAGTAATATTGGCCTTAACCATTTCCTTGGTAATGCCCTAAATGATGTATAATAGATAGCTTTGTTCTTCTATTAAATATCACAGTATTGCGTCCAAAACGCTCTCTTATAAAATCATGATTTTGTAGATAACCGTATATACTATTAAGATATACAATAAATTACCAAACGCCTTTAAAGAACTACCTTTGCTTATGTTTAAAAAAAAGCTGATTCAGTGGCTTCAAGAAAAATGTTTTTACACTGTTAATGAATTTGTGTCACATGTCGAAGAAAGAAAGTAATGTCATTATACTTGGTTTATTTAAGTTTTATTTGTTTTTTAATTTGACATTTACTTACTATTATTATTTTTATTTTGACATTTTAACAATATTCATGGACATTATCATTTCAATTAATATATAAAATCTGACACTTTATAAAGATCATATTGGTAACTAATGTAATGATATGACATTTTTAAATTATATAATGTACCTATTGTGAAATTAAATATTTGCAATTAATTTATTTAATCTGACTATTTGTAATGATTATAGTGATAACTGAAGGAATATTATGACATTTTTAATAATTTAAAGTATTCTGAAATTAAATATTTGCACACCACACGTAATGGTAGAATGTAAACGGGCCACATTTATAATAACATCATACTACTTTGTACACCTACATTTTGGCAAATAAAGTTTTATTATTATTATTATTATTATTACTTTGTGGCCGTCGAGTAGAAAGTTTTTTAGTAGCCTTAGCATGGCGATTACCTAAAATAAAATTGTCTTCACTACCTTAGACAACTGTCAGTTGTCGTTGTGATTTTGACAGTTTGAGATAGGAAACTTTCTTCTGAAATAGTCTACATAAAAAAGGACCTAGACAAAGATCGTTAGAAACGGAAGACAAAATGACAGATTCTAGAAGGATTTCTACGGTGCAATGTCAAAAATGGATAAACGAAATGTCACTTTGTCCAAAGAGCTGTGTCTATTCTTCGTAGAAACATAAAGCGTTATGTTAAGCCTGCTGATATTCAAAGAAACGTAAAGAGAATTTGCCATTTTAACAAAAGAAGACTGTAGTTTTCGTAGAACACGCAATCAAGACCGAAGACGTAATAGAAGCTTTTATAGAAAAATAATCACATAACACGAATGAAATAACATTCATACACAATCTATTACCAATCAAGCCTACCTACATATTTTTTGCCTCCGTTAGGGAACCAGAAATCTAGACCTAGTTACAATCAAAACAAAGGTGTTAGTAGACTGGGGGATAACATAAAGGGTGGCAGATGGGTGTTTTATTTTCGGCCGTGCCGAGTGCCGCGTGATTGCAGGCACAAAGACTAGTATAGATATACCTATTCGGTGGTTCCGCCAAGAACGTACCATAGCTAGGTACGGGTAAAATGTAGGCGACACAGAAGTAATACTTTTTTTAATACGCCTTTTAAGAGAGCATAATATGAAGGATTCATAATTCCTTCGAAAAGTATGTACTATAGAATTTTCTAATACCTTTTATAAAGTTTCATATTTAGAGACGAAGCAACAAAATACGATCTAGAGGAATGTGGCCGCTTTTCTTTAGATCAAATTTTGTTGTTTCGTGTCTAAATATGAAACTTTATAAAAGGTATTAGAAAATTCTAGACATACTTACCGAGGGATCTTATTGAGCCGTTTATAATATATTTATAAAATATATTATAATAATCGCATAAAACAAAGACTTGACACTATTCTTAGTTATAATGTAATCTATCATGTAAAATAATAAGTTAAAGTTAAATTGCTTGTTAGTCTATTTTGCTAGATTGTTATAAATTATTGAGAACTTTATTCTTATAAATAAGAAAAAAATATATATACTCCGTGGTATTTTAGTCGTCTTACAAAGACAGCCCACTTCATGTATCCAATGACTACTAATCATTCATGTAAAAAAAAATTTTTTTTGAACATTTGTTTTTTTTTTGTTTTTATTAATTTTGACGCATGACATAGTTTAAAACACCCTGTTACGAGTGCAGTCCGAGTCTTGTGTTACAAGGGCGTCGCGGAATGGAGCGACATCTTTATCAGAGTTCATTCACCCTAACGCAAAAATGTGTTTCTTACTAATTGCAACTTAAACTTAATCTTAATACATTCTGCCGCGCCCTTGTATCACAAGGCTCGGACTGCACCCGTAACAGGGTATTTTAAACTATGTCATACGTCATAATTAATTTAAAAAAAAAAAATGCTAATGTTTTTTTTTTTTTTTTTACATAATGATTAGTAGTCATTGGACATGAATTGGGCTGTCTTTGTAAGACGTCTAAAATGCCATGGTGTATATTCTTAAAACATATTATTATATTTGTTTTAAGAAAATATTTGTTTTTTCTTAACTATGTACTTGTTTACCGTCAGCCTTCTGTGTTTTATTGTAATGTGTAACTATTGTTCCAGCAGTTCTAGCCTTGTCATTAGTTCTGGCCTATTTTACAAATTACTACACTTGAATAGAGCTAAGTGAAAGCTCGAAAGTTCAAAGCGCGGATGAAAGGAATCGTGAATGAATTTATTAAAAAGTATAAGTCGCGGTTAAGACAAAACTATGCCCCGTTATTAATAAGCTTTTATTAGTTCTGTCTGTAAAGTCCCTTATTCATGAGAACCAGAGCTATTTTCATGTTATATAAATCCGGCTACTGAAAAATCACGCTCTAAAAAGTATGAAACAAGAAAATATTCTCACCTGAAATTTTCATGAACAAAGTATTCAATATTTTTATCGTCTATTAAATAAACAATTTACACGTAATATATTTTAATGTATTTAATACATATTCATAGTGATGTTCAGAGGATAGCCGTGGTCGTATGCCACTTTGCTCTAAAGCTTATGATCGCTTACTACTGTTAGAATGTATTGTTTTATTAGGGTAGGTGGCAATAGCAATACCTCATTTGTCAAATTATGATAAGGAGTTTAGAAGTTATGAGGGAACAGATGAAGATACATACATACATACTTAAATAAATACCGGTCAAAATCATAACCCTTCTTTTTGCTTCGCCGTAGTCGGGTAAAAATAGCTCATGATGAAACGAGAAGAAGGCGAGGGGAGCCTTGTATGAATAATGAATCGGAATTTCTTTTATACAACCGTTACTGAATCATGCAAGGAAATAGTTCTTAAACGCGGCCATTATCATAGTTTTACATAAAATAAAAAATGTAAGAACCAAATGGAAATTAAACATTTCTAGAGTTGTTTGAGCGTAGATGTAAGCTCTTTAAGCTTCTGCAGACGTTTCAATTGCACAATTAATTTGCTGGATCATTCTGGAAATCTGTGAAAATTTAAATGTGGGTAAGATGGCATGGAGCCTTTATTTTGACAGTTATTTCGTAGAAAGTCTTATGCTGTCTCTGTCACTTCAAGGTGAATTGTAGTGACAGGAAATATTTTCGTCACTACAATTCACCATTCATTTCTTATCTCGTATTCACGTTAAGTCATTTGAGTGGTGAGAACACTGAAACACCTAATAGTATTTCAATAGTAGATTGTTATACAAGGGATGAAAGGGACCTATTTAGGCACGAGATGGCCAATAGTTCGAGTGGCTAAATAGGTTCTTTCACTCGAGGTAAACATTCTGCTTTTCACATTTCGAATATGAGGAAAGTAAATAAAAACTTATTTAGTTAAACAGATACATATTTACAAAATTGCTGTCAATATTTTTTTTATTACAATTTTACTCCGCGATTTAACAGAGTGGCTGAATAGAAAGTTGGGACATGGTTTACATAGTTTAGAGGTATGAGGAACAGGGTGTAAAGTTCACTCATACTCTATAGTAAAGGGAGGATCCTCCGACCAGACGGGTGTTGTGTCTGGTGGGCAACTGCCCAACGGTTGATGTCGGGATGTTGTATATATGCTAGGCGCGCGGTAAACTCTAATAGCGCGATGCAGGATTTGTGACGTCAGGTCTTTGATGTTCGTAGTTCGCATGTGGCGTTGTTGATACCGCTACAATAGTTTTTAATTCTTTTGACAGCAGGGTTAATCGTTTCCCAGGGACGAAAAGTACTGTTTTCATCCCTCCGATAAGGTAACTTCAAGCGTACCTTCCAAGTATGAGAAATGAAAAATATTTATAATAATAATACCGGAGCGCCATTAAATCGTGTTACAAAATCAACAATTTAAAAAGAAGTGTATTCTCTAATGGACCCGGAAGTCTTTCATAAAAGCCACTTTAAGTGGACAACGACTGTTCGTTGCATTCCTCCGTGAAATAAGGACGAGCGCTATTTTAGTTTTAGCACTAATTTTCTTACTGAAATTGAGAAAGAAGAAAAATATATTTTCTTACTATTTACAAATCGAATAAAATATGTTAGTTTTTTGGGTTACGTACCCAAAGGGTAAAACGGGATCCTATTACTAAGACTCCGCTGTCCGTCCGTCTGTCACCAGGCTGTATCTCATGAACCGTGATAGTTAGACAGTTGAACATTTAACAAATGATGTATTTCTGTTGCCGCTATAGCAACAAATACAAAAAAACAGAATAAAATGAATATTTAAGGGGGCTCGTATACAACGGACATGATTTTTTTGCCGTTATCAGCTTTTGCACGCGGCTCCGCCCGCGTGGATGTCGATTATCGCGTAAAAAAGTAGCCTATGTCCATCTCCATATCCCAGACTATATCTCTGCCAAATTTCATGACGATCGGTTCAGCGGTTTAGGCGTGAAAACGTAACATACAGACAGATAGACAGACAGACAGACAGACAGACAGAGTTACTTTCACAATTATAATATTAGTATGGATTATAATATTAGTATGGATGGTACGGAACACTTCGTGCGTGAGTCCGACTCGCACTTGGCCGGTTTTTATTACCACTTAGTTCTAACAGAGTCTTAAAATAAAATTTTGATCTAGCTGCCTACATGAATTTTCAGTGTAGGAAATGCTCTAAATGGGAAAGTGCTCCATTCTGTTAGATAAAAATCGGCCAAAATAAAGAATATTTAATCGGCCAAAATAAAGAATATTTTTTCTGTTTTATATTATTACAAGTGTTCATTTGATTCTATTATTCATACTATATATCTACCAATACCTACCTTCGTCAGCAGATTCTATATTATGTTCATATTTTGCGAGTCTAATAGAAAATAAGTCACACCCCTACAGCCCAGACGGTACGTTACCTCTTGTGATAAGTAACACCCTCCACAAAGAAGTTTAATATAAAACTATGCTAGAATTTATCTCTGCGCTTTGAGGGTAGTCAAACACTTTGTGTGCGGTCCGAATTATGTTAGCTTGGAGATACTCGCACAATACTCCTTTGTTTGTAGTCCGTTTCATCAACAAAACATGTTTTGGATATTTCCATAAACCAAAATTAAGAATTGATTTCTTCGGTAAATAGCATGTATTTAAACCACGGTTAGCACCCAGTTACTACTACAACTAACTTTACAATTACCTAACAACTTTTAGCGATAAGGACGCCCATTATGTCTCCCTAAGTAAAATTTCTATATTTATATCTGTAACTTTCAAAGTGTACATAATAAAGAGTACTCAATCTATCTATACTTACACTTTTTTTACCGTAAAAAAATAAAAAATAAATATGAGCAAACACAAAATATGAAATGTACTGCTTCAAATACAAACTTTCCGTCAAACGACCGAATAAAATACTGAAAATTCCGAAAAATTTATACAATATTTGCTGACGTAATATTTTTCCAGTGTAGCGTTCGCCGGCTGCTGCCGCTCGCTTCACTCGCTCAGCTCACGCGCGGTTGGTCACAGTTCTAACCTAATCTAACCTATTTCACCTAGTCCAAAATGACGAATCATACCTACAATCTGCCGCAGAAACGTGAGCCGAGCGAGCGAAGCGAGCGGTGAACATATGTCTTTGTAAACTTAGTTTTTTTTTTCGGAAGTTTAGTAGTTTTACACAGGTTAGTTAGTATTACAGTCAACCACAGATCGCTGGAAGTTAATTTGTTTGCCGGAAGATTTATTATTTTCCATTCTTTATATGTATATAAACTTCTTCTGTGCGTGTGTATGTGACTGAACTCCTCCTAAACGGTTGGACCAATATGATGATTTTTTTTGTGTGCGTTCAAGGGGATTTGAGAATGATTTAGATTCACAACTGGACCTAATAGGTGTTGCTGCGATCGAGTTCTAGGCAACAGGATAACGTCCGTCCGGTCAGCTAGTCTTATCTATATGTATCTATATTTTTACCACAGCTAGAGAACGTTTTCTTTTTAAAAACAGAAAAAACGAAGAATAGGTAGATAAACAACATAATATCAATCTAATTATTTACTAAAGTATTGACACCCTACTTCAATTTCCCGAGTTGTAGGCATTTCATACAACTGTCAAAGAATGACAGTTGTGTTTTGGATGTAGGTACGGACAATTTAAGTTGGTACTCAATTATCTTAACAATGAATTTTCCTGATTTAACGTTATAAATGTAGGTGCTGACGCCTTTTTATCTTCATTTAATAATTTTGCAAATTAAAATTCGAGCATCAACAATTCGAAACAAGTTTGTATCAACAAAAGTATCAAGGGATTCAAACTTTGGCAATTAGGTGTTCAAACGACAAAATAGCCCCCTAATTACTTCCGGCTCCTAACACAGGATGACCTTTTCAATATTGGCGGATTAACCAGCAGGCTGAGTAGGTTTGAGCCTCGGGCGGCAGATTTTAGTGGTGGCAAATATGGGATTTCGACACTGACTGTTCAAGAATATATACATAAGCATACATTTTCAAAGCCACATTTCTTCGAAAAGAATTTTGGTAAAACCAGATTCTGGATCATTAGAAAGTCTATTTTCGTTACTGCGAGATCAGAGTTTGTAGAATGTTTATCTTAAAATGACATAGCTCTTTGTATAGCATTACGTACTCAAGTGACCAATTGTCGGGAGCTTTCCTTGTCTAAAAAGGGTAAAAAAAAACCCTGAAAATTAAACGTTTTAGCTCTTGTGTGCATAGAGTCTGAATTAATGAACAAGATTACTTACGAGGCGCGACGATATAATCGATGATTTTTCCAACAATTAATCGCGCAAAAAGGTGTTGTAAGTAACTTTAATAACGTTTGTAAGCACAATAAAGATTATTTAATTACGTTAACCGAATGTACATTAGTAAGTATCTTACATAACCCCACTTTATTAGTCGTATGTATATGATTGATTAGCTCAGACATATACCGATAAACTATTTCTTGGGCAATTTCAAACAAATTGTTTAATTATAAAAAAAAGTCTAGAAAGAGAAACTGACAATTGTAGTGTGTACTTGGGAAATGTGTAAATCCATTACTGCTTTTCATGCTGTAATATATGTATTAATTACTCATTTATAAGCTCTATCAAATTATTCTATACTATTAAACTATTGTTTTAGATTTATATTAATCCATTTGTGGGCTTAAACTACGACAAGTGGGTCCCAAAAAACCTCTAAAGCCGGATTTATAATACTGTAAAGATAACATAAGATTTTGTGTCGTGTCATGACGTCTGACGCGCAGTGTTAGCCAATCAAAACTCGTCGTGATTTAATGTAGTCCTGAACAGATTCGTTTGATTGGTGGATTCCGCGTTACGACACAACACGACACAGTAATATAAATCCGGCTTAACGGTATCCCGGTAGACAATACACTACCTAGTCAAAATATATGGAACAGCAATTTTTTTTAAATAACCGACGTAAATATTCATGTACTGAATTAAGGCTTGTACAGACTCGCGCGATATCGCTGGCGCGACAGGCAGCGACAAAGAAATTGTGCTACTAGTGTCGCGTCGCGCCCGCGATATCGCACTAGTCTGAACGAGCCTTTAATGGTAACAAGTTGAGCCGTTGCGCGTCGATGTCCCAGCCACCCTTTTTTTTTGGGTGGTAAATTATTAAATAACTGCTCCCGCTCTGGGCGGAGTGTGTCAGACTATTACTGACTAAAACCCACCCGTGTACCTTCTCCTCCCCGACCCTTGCTCGACGAAGCGCCAGCTCGCGCCGCAGCTGAGCCTGTAGCTTTAAATTCCCCTAATAATAATCATAATCCTGATTTTATCCAGCCACCGTCGGTCCCTTGCCGTCCTCTCTCCGTCTCTGCCCTAAGCCGAGGTTCGTACCCCATAGGGGGTGTCCTTAGCGCGCAGTCGTTTAGTTTATAAGTTTTACGCCCTGGCTGGAGGCTTTAATGTTTTTAGGAGCTTAAGGCAACCACAGGAAAGTCGGGTTAAAGAGTCACGATCTCTAAAGGTCAAACCTGAGATGCCCTAGATAAAATAAAAAAAAGTTTACTTTCAGTAACCTGTGTGCCAGGGCCACAGTATCCCTTTCGGACAAACCCGCAACCCTGGCAGGATCCCTGCCATCCTGTATAATGAAGAAATCTCTATGTTTTGTCAGTTAGTAATAAACGTGCGAAGCAAGGACGGGTCGCTAGTTAACGATAATCTTTTCAAAGATCAAAATTTGTTTAGGTACATTAATAGCTAATTTCTTCCGCCATGTTTATCGACGACATTTTTTTATCTCAGTTCACACGGAAAAATCTCAAGAAAATATCAAACATTTCCTCGAATAATACGTTAAGGTCAGTAGAATATTGTGACGTAGAAATCCGAGATTTACTGTGATATGAAGCCTCCTTGGCGCAGGGAATCTGGCCACTTTGTGATTCAAATTCGTGACCCTCATAACTGCATGTAACATTTTCAATATCTCTCGGATCAAATTGTTCTTGTTCTTGTTTGCTGAAATAGGTTTCATTGAGCTTGTTTCCTAGTGACATCTTTTGCATTATTATTTGTGTAGTTGATTCTTCAGTTACTCGGTGTTTTGCCGTCTCAAATTGTATTGCTTGTCGCTCGTTTCTACAAGCTTTTATTATTAAACGAAGCACCAACCATTTTTAAGGTTTCATATTTTACTCCTCACTTTCTGGTTATTTTATTTTAGAGAACCATTTATTCGCAAGATGGCTCTCCTCATTATTCTTAGCTTACGTAAAACCACAGAAATAATAAAAGTACCTACAGGAAAACGTAGTAGTGTAATATGTTATTAATTAATACTGCAACAAACAATTCGGAGACTGGGTTTGTAATAATATTGTATCAGTTAATAACAATCAAATTGTATGTTTGCTCCGAAACTATTTGTAGAATTATAGAGCAAACTGTTATCAGGCTACACTAGCTCGGTTTGTGTAGACTCAAATACAAATTGGAAATTCTATGTTAGGTCTAATTTGTGGTACTGCTGAATATCATGTAAATTTCACGTATGTCTGATGCCGAACTAAATGCTTACAATGCTCGAACACACAGTAGGATACCTACATAGATACATAATTATGTAGTTAATTAATGTAATTGCTTTGGTATTTTTTTTAAACAAATGAGTTAGCTTATTACCGCTCTTTTAATTTTCTTTACTTTGACGGCCTCATGATTGGTACCTAATAATAAAAAAAATCCCCGACGGAAACAAAACCTCAAAAAGGTAAATAAAATTGTGTCTATTGGTCCTTTAAGTCTAATATAAATTGTAAGTAATATTTTGGTCCAAGTGTCGTCGCGTCGGGGGACGGTTAACGCCAAACAGACAAGGCTTATATTTAGCAATAATTAATGTATGCTCTTGTAGGTAGGATAGCTACTGTACACTTGTTAAATTGATAAGCCGTCAGCTAAAACAGTAGAACGGTGCACCACAACTAAACTATCTCATTGTCAAAATGTACAAAAAAACTTATTTTGAGAATGGAAACGAAATCACGACAATAAATTAAACTGCCTATAACTTAAGACGTTCCCAGTCTGCATACAATATTTACAATATAATATATCAGTCAAATACTCAAATAGTTCCAAGTCTTCGTATTTATAGCTAGTCAAAGATTGACAAAACCCATAGTCGCCCATAACTACTATGTATTTAGTTTGTTTAGTAAAATTACGTTTTTAATTTCGATGTTGGATTTATTTGATACGAGTAGTTTCAAAATTCTCCTATGCACAAATAATTTCTCCCGCGCTGGGCGGAGTGGGAGGGCGTGTCAGACTTTTACTGACTAAAACCCACCCGTGTTCCTTCAGTTGCCTGTGTGCCAGGGCCACGGTATCACTTTCGGACAAACCCGCAACCCTGGCAGGCATCGGTCCTAGTGGACCCCGTCAGTTCGTGATGACATTTCTTTGTGGCGCGAGTGGAATACAACGCGCCGTCGACCCGGGCCTGGTCCTTACCGGACGGCGTCCGCAAGCCTGCGCCTACGGTGACCAGAAATCATTCTGGACCCCCTTGCGTTAACATATTTCGTCGGTAATTTAAAAAAAACATTCTGTTCCATACATTTTGACCGCGTAGGTACTCGTATTACACTTTTGTAGGAAATAGCTGTTTTTGAGTTGTACCGCACGCTACGCGTACAGTAAACTCGCATTGTGGCCAGGTTAAGACGTAAAATTATGTACTCACTACGGGCAGTAAAAAAGAAAGCCCTCTATCGCATATTTACAACCCTCGACTGCGGCTCGGATCACAAATACCTGCGATTTCGGGCTTTCTTTCTTTTACAGCCCTTGGTAAGTAATATACTATAATATAAACAGGTAGTTAAAACAATATTTGATTACATATGTGTAGCTCACGACGTTACCTACATCTTAAATACTACAATATTGGTAAGGAACACACGAGTGAAACTTAAATCTAAAGAAAATACTTAAATGAAATGAAAATAAAAAATAAAACATTATTTTTTAAAACAATAATATGGAAGGAAAATAACAAAACTACAGTTCTTGTTTTAAAAATCTGAGTCACTAATTAATTTTATCAACTGCAGAACTTCAAGGTTATTGTGTTCTAATATCATTGAAGTATTAGAATACCAAATTTCGACTCGATCAGGCCTGTGGAAGATACGCACATCCATTCATCAACTAGAAAAGAGCTGATAATCTTCAAACGGCTGAACTGATTTTTTTTAATCATAGCTAAGAACACTCTCGACCACGTCACCTTTCAAACAAAACAAAAAATAACAAAACATCCTTTTCATCAAGGAACATCGACGTGGTTATATACTGTTACATAACGGACAGTTTCGCCTTTATCTTATGAGAGATAAAAATAAATACACCAAAAACAACGTTCATCTACGTAAAGCGTCATCACCGGAGATGAGAAATTAGTTTAAATTTCGACACGATACTTTGTCGAGCACAACAATTCTGAGATGAAAATCCTTTTGAATTTTCTTACACATTTTGGAGACTAAGAAGGAAAATGTTTTGCTAGCTATTGGACACCTTTTCATGGCTTGATTACCTGAAGAGGTAGACGGTATAGTGTCTATTACGTGTATATTACACTCTATCAGATATGTAACAAGTTCCATTTTACAGTACCTTGTAGTTAATCGGATAAAAATCCAAAATCTGGGTTAAAAAAAACGCGGATTACTTAACCTGACCCGGGAATTGAACCTTGTAACTTACCTTCAGCAATCTCACCTGCGACTGCTGATGCTGTAGATTATACTTTAATATTGTAATATATAATACATAATTTAAACTTTTACTCAGAACAGTCCTGGCTTCATCTCCAACTCCCCACGACCATAGTTCTTTCTGCTGAAGTTTAAGCTGGCTGGCATTAATAAGTGACAGTTATAGTCACCTACCTACTTTATATGTTAAATTAAATTGTATAAAATTGAGATCATAACGTATTATTGCGGTAGACCGCTAAAGGCTACCGTGTTGTATGGAGGAGATATATTTTTATAAATAAAGGTTATTTCAGGCAGTTCATTGTTTCCTTGTATTTCGATACTTAACCACTTTGCATCTGGGCTTTTGTTCCTTTACAACTAGAGGGACAAAATCTCATATGTAACAGATAGGATATACGTCCTAATCCTATGTCTAAGATTCTATTTCTATAGCCCTTCAGTGGGTATAGAATTTTTTTCTATGAGTCAAATATGTATGCATTATTGAAATGAAATGAAATGAAATCGTTTATTCTGTAAATAGAATATCGGAATCACTTTTACACGTCATATAAAAAATATAAAAACAAGCTTGGGGAAGTCGATATTTCCTATCTGACTATCCCTGAGAAGAAATGGCGAAACAAACTCAGGGGTCAAAGTCTCTTTTAAAGTCCAGAGATAATGTTGGTCAGATCATGTGAGGAGCATGTAGATCCGTGTCTGAAATGGTCTTTTGAGGAAAGAACCACACAATTTTGAGTGGACCTGTCCAGTCAGTGCAAGCATTTGTCAGTAAACGTGTAGGTCAACTCAGGATTTAAGGAGCTCAACGACACATTTGGGTAGGCCGCATAAAGTACTCAAAATACCAGACCATCATTAAAACTACTTGAGAAAGAGGAAAAAGAGATAATCTTAACGAAAACAAATGACCCACATAGTGCTCACATTCACAATAATTAAAGTAATATATGTAATACTTTTCAAAGTAAATATTCATGTCATTTTGTATATAATATTTAATAATGTCAATAATTATGTATATAAAACGTTGTATAATTATTCAAATGTCAAGTTTTACGGTAAATTCCAATCATCACTAGCCTAAGTTTATCCCAACTATTTTGGGGTTGGCTTCCAGTCTAACCGGATACAGCTGAATACCATTATTTTACATGGAATCTATTTGACCACCACAACCCAGTTTCTGGGTAACACGATACCTCTTAGTAAGACTGGTAGTCAGACTTTCAGGATTCTGACGACCTGCAACAATAGGGACGATGACAAAAAAAAAATTGTCTGACATGTAGATTATAAAAAAATATTGCACACGTATTTTTTTTTTTTACGTAATCAAAACATTACGGCGATACATTGAGTTCAAATGTGGCATGACGTCACTTCTCACTAGATTTTATACTGAGCTACGTAACGAACCCCCACTCCCAAGTTTAATGTGTTTTATCTAAGTCATTTTTTATTAATATGATAAAGCAAAAAATACGTGTCTAAAATTTTTTTATTATCCGATTGACGGACTAAACAGTTTTTTTTTTTACCCAGGACGCATCCCTATTTTCAATAATCTATAAATGACAGCCGGGACCAACACGGTGTGACGTGCTTGCCGAGGCACGGAGGGGTCTTGGTATGTAAAGATGGTCATCCATTCACGGACCAACCTCGGCAAGCGTAGCTTAACCTGTATGTCGATTCTGTAAAAATCTCACCGTGCAAACTTGCATAGAGTGAGCTGTCAGTGTCATTCCACTGATGCTAAGGATTGATCTAGTTTTAAATTTATAATCATAATCGACATTTAAATTTAAATTAAATAATTAAATTTTAATTTTAAAGTCTCAACTATGATTGTAAATGGTCAATTCCTAGCATCAGTAGCGCTATTTTGTAAAAATCTCACCGTGAAAACTTAGGTGACGTGAGTTCAAAGTGAGCTGTCAATCTTTAGACTCCCTAGCGTCACGTAGACTGACAGTTCAGTTCACGCTCACTTACCCAAGTTTTCACAATGACAATTATTCGTTCTACAAACAGTTTTTAGGAAACACCTGCTTCTGTCTTACGTCCCACGGCCCCTAACAAAGAATCGACGTGCTGGCAGAGTTTGTAAGACTGAGCGCTGCAGGTTAGCGTTGGTTAGTCGCCACTTCAAACATATCAGCTCTAAACTATAAAATGACATAAATATGTCGTAGAACGGTAGGTTTCTCTTGTTCTCATCAGCCATATTTTAACTACTGTGGGCATACTGTGGGTAGTGTTGGTTAATGCGCAATAGAAACACCGAATTAAACTCAAAAGTCATTTACTCAATCTAAGCTGAGAATCAAAATTACATAAGACAGCCCCCCAAAACGCCCGGCCCTTCACCACTTCCTAGTGCTTTAGCTGGGAAGAAGAAGAAGTGGAACAAACTCCCCAGCAGCACATCTGTCTGTTCAGTTAGAAGAATTTGATTCTATACAGTAATGGGTATGCAAAGTAATTAATGTTGGTACACGACACAACTATACCGAACGCGCAACAGTTCCTAGACGTCTTCACTGCTTGACCGCCACCGATGAACTCCACTTGTCGAATGTGCGGCGATCACTTGTCGTCGGTCGAACGTTATGTTGTAGACTGCCATTCGCCGCTAGGCAGCGCTAGCGTCGCGATTAGTCAAGAACCGATGGCGCGAACTCCACCAACTCCATCGAACGCCAACAGATGGCGATGGCGTACCGGATACAACTCGTCTCCGACAAATATAAGATTTAATATTTACCCTATGACTAAAAGTCTACTGAAGAGAAAAGTGACTGATTCGCTTAAATCCTTGTCTTATGAAGAAACTGAGAAACTTATGGTATTATAAACACGCTATACACACAGTGACCGATTAACCCTTAATCAAATTAAGCAATTGCATAGGGCATCACGTCTGGGAGGGCACCAGAAGAAGCACTAAAAAAAATCCGTCCTTAGGGCATCACGTCTCACTCTCACGTCACCAAAAACCACACCAAAGAAAAGTTTCTAGGACTAATTTGAAAATTCGCGCGTTTTAAGTTGACATAGAGTCCGCCCTAGACTCATAACCCCGCTCCCGCTTGCCCACTCGCTGCCCGCTAGTGCATTCGGCAATTCGAATGCACTGAAATTGCGATCAGCCAATCACAAACTACCCGTTCTCCACGGGCCCCCCGCCTGGCACCCCCGCAAATCTGTGTCAATCAAATGTTTTGTTTTTTGAGTAATTGTGCCGGGCCGGTGTGGTCGCACCTACTCCACTTCTAAGGTACGTTACATCTCATTATCTTATTTTACAAAAATATGTTTTTGGGCGGTAAAGGTTTAAAGACCGATTCTAGTTGGGGGGGCCCACAGGCGTGGATTGCTTAGGGCATCAAGTAGTCTTAATCCGTCTCTGTATACACACACTCACACACATACACACTTAACTCCACCTCCACTCTACATAAGTAACCTCCACTTAGAGTATAATTATTCTCTTTTTTATTTCTTAAAAAAAAAATCTTCACCTAATTCTTAATTAATTATTAATTAACTTTCTTTGGGAAGTCTGGAACAATTTCTTAGTATATATTTTAGGGTTGGGCGTGGATAGCTGCGTCACAGTATTTTACTTTTGTGTTTATCTTCGTTTATTATTATTGTATGCATTATTCCAATAAGAGCAATTTCAGCGAGACAATCTGATGGTAGGATGGCATCAAAACAAACTAAGTTATTGGATCGTATATAATTGCTACTCTGCCATTGTAATGTATTCAGTTTGTAGCCACAAGAAGCTGCGGCGAACGGAGTGATATTTTCTCAATATTTTTTTTTCTTTCTCTCTCTTTGAAGACATTATGATTCGATTTGCGGAAGAGGATTCATCCCTTTTATCCTTTTTGTTATTCCAAAGAAATGTGCACATTATACTACGGAGTAACGGCTGTTGTAGAGTCATTAGAATGCAGTCCGTTCCGTTTTATGTGAGTTTCAATAAATGGGTGATAGTTGTAGTTGGGTGGTTCAAAATGTCTATAAATTCAACAAGGAATGAACGTTAATTTTGATCGATGTACCTACTATAAGTTATTAAGAAAATGCTCTAATTTAATACATATTTTTTCCAAATCATTAACACTATTCGTTTAGACGTGATCTTCAGTATAAAATCATTAGAAGTCGGTTATCGTCGCCTTAAGGAGCGACTCGACGTACAATACCGAAGAAATTACATTTGGGTAGGACATAAAAAGTACTTAAACTGCCATCATAAAATTAACTGAGAAAAAAGTTACCGTCACGGGACGCCCAGCAGATGTGAAACGTCTAAAATGATGGTTATTGAAACAATTTATAATTACAGAAAACCAATAAATAGATATGGAGAAAAATTAATATATTTTTCAATGATATACAGAATATAAATACAAGACAAATACATATTTTTAATAAAGACGCTGGGGTATCACGGCATAAGAGAGCGTCATGCCGTTTGTTGTCACGACATATGAGTCGGTTTTACTCCTAAGGCGCGCCTGGAGATATTTCACATCAAAAAACCCACATTCACAATACTCGTAATTAAAGTATAATACAAAGCAAATATTCATGTATGTATTCTTTATATACCCAAACGAACGTTAATCCACACTATCCATATCCATACTATAAATTATAAATGTGAAAGTAACTCTGTCTGTATGTTACGTTTTCACGCCTAAATCGCTGAACCGATCGTCATGAAATTTAGCAGAAATATAGCCTGGGATATGGAAAAGGACATAGGCTACTTTTTTACGCGATAACCGGTATCCACGCGGTCGGAGCCTCGGGCAAAAGCAAGTATATTTCTAAAACAATGTCATACAAGCCTTTCTTAATATAATATCCTATAAATACTAATACTAATAAAACGTAGGTACCTTTATGGCTATGAAGTACCTACATCTAAATGTCTTCCAACATTGGTATACCCATTAAAGGAACATTTCGCCTCAGTGGACCTGCCTTTGTGGACTACTTTGAATGTGAATATCTGATTCTGATGTAAATCTTCCATCTACATAAGTAGATTTGCCTCGTCTGTAGTAGTCTGTACCAAGAGTAGGTTCAGGTTTCAAACGTCACATCAACTTAAATGTCTTCCTTGTTTATTTCTGGATTATATTCACATAATTTAAAGGCTAATTGTTTTTATATTATGTACATTTGTACAAGTATATTCAAAATTGTAGGAAAGCATCATAGGGCAAAAATTGTTTAAGGTCCTCCGGTAGCCGTAAAGTGGGGATGATATTTTTTTTTTCGTCTCTCCCATTGTATGGGATACCATCATCATAGTATGGGGGTGGTTTCGTTGGATAGGCCGTTTAAAAATATTGTAGGTTTGTGAAAACTATTTTTCGATTCAGGGATCCGTTTCTGTAATATTAAGTTTAAAGTATAAATTTTTGTTTGAGTCGAGTGACCTCCCCCCCCTCTTGCCAGGTAAATGGTTGTATTTGGATACGTGAAAAAATTCACAACAGTAGTATATATATAACGAAGTTAGAAGGAAAAATATCACAGCTAAGTAGGCTTTACAAGTTACCAAGTAATAGTTGACCAACTTACATTTGCATATGAAAAACATGTTAGAACAGCACATGTTTTTTAAAACAATGTTAAGTTTGTTCTTGGGATAAATTCATTCCACATACGGAACCCTTCATTGTGCGTGGTCTGACACGCACTTGGCCGGTTTTTTAAATGTAATTGCGTTGTGGGAACGACTGTGATGCTTTAGAATGTTTGTGTTTGTCTGGATGCTTGTTCCGGAATGGCGCAAAAACTACTAAATAGATTCTGTTCAAATTTTGCAGAATTATTTCTCACAGGTCTGGTCATCGTATATGCTACATTGCTATTAGCAATATTGCATTATGGTCGTATACCTCAACAGTTTACCGCACGATTTAATTAGATGAGAAAAATGATAAAATTTTGCAGATAGATACGGATTTAACCTCTTAAATGAATCATCATCATCATCATTTCAGCCGAAATACGTCCACTGCTAGACATAAGTCTCCCCCAATTAGGGGGGTTTGCCATAATCGCCACGCTTGGCAGGCGGGTTGGCGATCGCAGTATGGTGTTAAAAATACATAGAGAACGCTGCTGCCCATTCTCTAGTAAGTCCCTTAGTCGCCTTTTACGACACCCACGGGAGGACATGCGGTGGTGCTATTCTTCACGTCTGGCATCACACGGTACATAAATGAATAGGTAAATGAATAGCCTCATGCTATACCCACAAGGAGCTAAGTATTCAATCTTGAGATGTATTATGTATAAGAACGGCTATTTTAGTCAAATTGTCAACGAAGTAAACAGCCTAACGTAAGTAGTGTCTATTATACAAGCATTTAGCTTAGTTGGAAGGGTTAACAAATGGATACATCCACTAATGTACTTTTAATTTGATACACATGGTGTTTTTAATGAAATCGGAAAGATCACTGGGTGTTTGAACTTTCTGACTTCTTTTCTTTCATATTATTGGTTGCAAAGGATGGTATACCCATGCGGGAAATGCATTCAGTGGCAAATACTCGCGTAATCAGTAATCAGTCATAGATTTTGCCTGTTATATGGATGATATTTCCAATAATTTGACCCCGCGACGCCATGACGGTGTCATCAGGCTGTCCAATTTGTGTTGCGGCGACTGAATGCTCATCGCTGTTATTAACGTCGCTGATTGGCACGTGTGTGACTGGCACATTGCATTTTAGTGCAATTACGAATTTGAATGCGTTTTGAAAATGGAGTTATAATGATTGTGGATTTCATATGAAGGTTTCTTTAGCCAGTATCAATAAACTAAAGTCATACGAAAGATTCCGATTAGATTTCAATTTAAATTAAAATAAACCGTAGTAGATGTCACTTACCAAAGAGAATGGCCAGCATTAACAGAGAATAAAAGTGTGTGGAAACGGAACTTCAAAAATATGTGTCAATGCAATATCTTGCGTCATAAATGTCTGCCTACTCAGTTAAATTCAGAAGAATGTGATACTTCGTTGTGTTCAAAAACATCTGACTAGGCAGTCTGAATTTAACGCAGTAGGCAGATTATAATATTTAATTTGCCTACTTAATCAATCAGTGCCGCTCATATTTTAAAAAATTGTGACATTCCACTGGAAGCATAAATATATCTGATATTCATTTTTGAAACTAGAAATGTCAATAATAAGTTTTATTTATTATTTTTGGCGACTGTGCCGATTTCGACTGTTCTGCCGGTAATAACTACCCATCTTAAAGTATGTGAGTATTCATTCAAATAAACTGTTAGGTTTTTATGTTACCAAAATGATGTCAGATATTTTTGATCACAACGTAGTAGTATCACATACTTCTGAATTTAACTGAGTAGGCAGATATTTGTGATATTGTAGACATGTCCGTTAATATTGCATTTACACATATTTTTGAAGCTGATGGTTTTGTCACTTGTGTGTACCTTCCACAAATGATCACATATATTTGTCGTTTTATACGTATCAATGAATGAATCATGAAATCAGATATTGTTGCCGAGCTCTCCATAGTAATATATTTATACTCGTGACAGTACTGTACTTACCTATTATTTCGTGGAAAAATGTGGAAGTAAATACAGCGTTTATTTTAAAAATTCTTGGATATTTTCTCACGCAGTTGCTAGCTCGCTTACGACATGCATTGAATATTTTCTTCAATGGAATCTCATTATTGGCAAGAATGCAGCAAACTGACAGAAGCGATTCTCTGAATAATAAAGTTAAATCGAATAGATATAAAATGCAACATTTTTCCTTTTAAGTTTTCTTGTATCATTCTCATTGTATGCTATTAATTCTGAATGAAATTCCTTCTATTTCTCTGATTGCAATTGAGTTTGCTGTTTTATGTATATATTTTTTTTGTTTTTTGTTGTATTATTTGTTAAATGTAGGTGTAACTTTTGAAGTAGAACTTTTATTCAAAATGTCCCATAAACAAGATTACAGTACGATTCACGAAAGATGACCACAAATGGCGGCCGTCTGCGCACGTACACTCATGAAGAAAAGACTTAAGACAAAATAATATTTTAATGTTGGTTAAATAAAATGGCGTCGCTCCGGTCTTGACGCATTCCGCCCGCGCCTCACCTCGCACCTCCAAAGGGACCTAAAATATGCCTTCTGCGCCGTGGTCATCTTTCGTGAATCTTACTGTACTTGATGGAAATTGGCGTTCCAATTTATAAAAATAATACTATTGAAGTGCTGGAATAAAAACTAGATGGTATATTTGTTTTTTGTTTTACATCCACTTAAATTTATCGAATTGGAAATCCGAATAAATATTCCATTTGTAAAATTGGTTCTGGCATCCGATTGTATTCCTTAAAATATGTTTGTAACAAATGCGTAGCTATTTGGTAAGCTTTTTCGTGAGTACTATTACTTAGTATTTTTATTTTAATACCTACAATTGAAAGCCTCGCAAATATGAATGTTTATTTTAATATTTATCTGTGATATCTATGGTAGAAAATGGCTGCCGCAGTTATCGGCACCCATTTATGATTTTCATTTGTCATTGTCTCGATTATTGTGTAAATCTCTAGCGATAAATAAGTTTCGTTTAGTTGCTTGTTTTTTGTTGCTCTCTCTGTTATCTTCCACGGCTGTAAAACTTAAAGCCGTGGAAGATGAGAGCGAAAGAGTGAGCACAGTATATAATGTCCCAAAATCCTGACCATCAAAACCACCGTGCTCACTTATCGTCGGGTAGACCGGAACAAGAGCAACTGAGCTTGATCAAAAGATATTTAGAAAAGTACCAATTTTCAGTACCTACTGTCTAGAACAGCATATCTTTTACGATCTGCAATGAGGTAATTCAGATCGGAAAGTTGCCTTAAGGCTCGTACAGACTCGCGTGATATCGCGGGCGCGACAGGTAGCGACAAAGAAATTGTGCTACTAGTGTCGCGTCGCGCCCGCGATATCGCACTAGTCTGTACGAGCCTTTAATATTAATAATGTTCAGTGTCTGCTTCTAAATTCTTACCAAATCCCTTCCATTGTCACTAAACTATGTTAATAAGACTAATGTTAAAGTGGATAAATGGATAGGTCGAAAATTGTTGTTTCACGGCCGGTAATTGGTTAACTTATTTGCGTCGCCAACGCACTAGATGGCGCTAATAGGTACTGTTCGTCCCTTGTTCGTCCCACGCAGACAGTCTTGTCAATAAAGTGATTAATTGAATTTTTGCTAAGCTATTATTTATGCAGACACAGTCCTGTGAGGGGTGTAACGAGAAAATAATAGTTATCAGAGAATTTGTAGCGTTGGAAGGCCTTCCACAAGGTGGACCGATGACCTTATGAAAGCCGCAGGAATCTGCTGGATGCGGGAAGCACAGAACTGGTCGAGGTGGCGGTGCTTGGGGGAGGCTTATGTCCAGCAGTGGACGTCTTTCGGCTGAAATGATGATGATGATGATGATGAGAATTTGCAACATGTCATCAGAACAAGAAATTATAGAGTTAATTTGAAGGTTTTATTGAGTTTTTTTTTTAAATTGTCAATAGCAGTAGGACTGGATTTTAACTTTTAAAATTACTGCCGAAATGCACTATATACCTCTAGTGTACCACCCCACCAGGATATTGAGCCTTGATGTTATGTTAAGTATTTGTATTTGTTTTGTGTAAAGAGAACAATGACATTTTATACATTATACAATCTAAAGCCATGAATGAAAGCTTTAGCTTTTTTTTAGCAACCCTATACACAGTGTTACTGATGATGAAAAATATCCTCGTAAATATTTTTTATACGCAATCAGTTTTTCACGTCTCATTTGTTCAAAGAATATTTATTGCTATCAATTTTGTTCAGTAATATTCAAACACTTTGAGCTAACTAAAAGAGCTTTGATGGCCAAAAATGCTTACAAATTATTCTGCCGATCTTATAAAAGGATACTTACGTCAACATTTTTGCCAAAGTGAGTGATTTTCATAAGTTCTTTGTCATGAATTTATTGAAGTTTTAACTAAGAATGACTTTGTAATTTAACTCATTAAGCAAACAAGCCGTCGACAGCCTCGGGCACCATAGCCTGTCCTGCTGCAGGAGCGCAGGTCTCATAGCACGGCACACCAGCATCAATGATATTATTCATCGAGCCCTTGTCATCGCCGGCTTACCAGCGGTATTAGAACCAAACGGCTTGGTACGTGACGATGGGCAGAGACCAGACAGCATGACATTGTTGCCTCGGAAGGTGGGTAGGCCTCTGGTGTGGGACGCAACCTGTGTCGATACCCTTGCGCCATCTCATGTTTCAAGTACGGCTGGCTGTGCTGTCGCCGCTGCTGCGGCTGCTGAGACTCTCAAGCGGCGTAAATACTGTAACCTTTTGGTGGATCCACACAGCCGGGCGGCATGAGCCGGGGGCCGTGCCGCCGTCTGGACCACCGTCTTTGTGTGCGGCACTGACCGGCGGCTTGACCACAAGCAAAGCCGCCAGCGAAGCCGCCGGCAAATTCCGCCGGCTGGCGCAGGTAAGCGCGTTATTCGCAGTTGTCGTATTAGTGCTGTGACTTTTGGTGAAGTTAGAGATATACGCATAAAAAACACTGGACGCAAAAATGGACGACAACATCAAAATTTCTGCTGTCATTTTGGTGTATATTCTCTGGCGTAAACGAAAAAAAATGGAAGAGAAGATTTTGGATGAGACCAAGTCTACAAATTAAGCGACGACGAACACACACGGTATTATTACGATTTTTGAAGGTCGCTTTTAGCGATAAGACCTCCCATTGAGTTACCCCTTGTAAAAATTTCTACATATAAATCTGTAATTTTTATGGTGTTCAATAAAGAGTATTCTATCGATCTATCTAAGTGTGGTGTTCCCAGAATGCTTGAAGAATTCAGAATGGATGACTTAAGACGAAGAACACTTCGTTTAAAGTTTGAAATGTTTCTGAGGGTTTCTCCTGAAGATTTTGAAACACTATTAAGTTTAACCGGACTTATGATATCGAAAACGAATACTAATTGGAGAAGTGCTATACCAGTTCAAGTTCGGTTAACGATAACTTTGAGATACCTTGCTACTGGAAAGTCATTTTTTAGGAACTCAGTTTACAGTTTCTCCACAAGTTGTTGGTTCAATTTCAATTCAAATTTCCGGCGAGTCAATATTGAATAAAGACGCAATATATTTAAACGCATCATTAATCTTAATACGGTTTTATTTTCACATTCGTGAAATTTTTCTATAAATAATAAGACTGCATTGTCGTCCCAATGAACATCAGTAATTTTTCACTAAATAACCAAGCGACACTAGCACTCTTACTGAAAGCCGCGAAAAAACTGTCTCCCGCTGCCGGCGGCCCCGGCGGCCCCGGCGGCAGAATCCCGTCGGCTTTGTTGCGACTGCCGCACACATAGACGGTGGACAGGCCGGCGGCACGGCCCCCGGCTCATACCACCATTATGGGTAACTACAGTTTTGAGCCGTTTTGGGTCGAAACTCTCGGATCATGGGGCTCGAGTGCGCGTCTCCTTTTTAAGGAAATTTCTCGCCGGCTGGTCGACACTTCACTTTGATCAGAAGGCTGGCTCGTTCTTTGGCCAAAGAATTAGCATTGCCATTCAACGTGGCAGACATGACAGAGACGCTTAAGCGTCCTTTTATTTTTATATTTATTTGTATGTTTAGTTTGTTAGCCATTTAATTTAGTACCTAGTGTAAATAGTTAGTTGCGTCATATATTGTATAAAATCATTTTATTAATTAACTCACTAAACTATATCAATTTAAGCATAAAATCGTGCAGAAAATCTCTAAGGCTTCATAGTTTTTTAAACATTGTCTCGGGTTTTATCTGTATCAATGACATGAGAACATTGCTCAAGGTAATGTAAACGTTGTCAACTGTCAAACTTTACATCATGTAAATGATATATGATTTTATTTCTATATGTAAGTTTGTACAAATACTTTTACACGTCAATCATATTTTAAAACTAGATGAGGTCGGCGTTTTGTATCTGACTACTCTGACAAAAAAGGCCGAAATAAACTCAGAGGTCACTGTCTCTTTTAAAGTCCAGACGTAATCTAAAGGTTGCATTCGACCACTGAAGCGAATTTAGAATTAGTTTCAACATTGAATATGCTCAAGGAGACTCGCAACCAAGACACAGCAACAGGCAAATTCCAAAGTTACACATGTCGCCCCACATTATTAAACTTTTCCGACAGTACACAGCAACTCGAACTGGCGCCAGTAAACAGGCAAGTTCTCGACCTAACCCATAACTTGCCACCAGTTGGAAACTGTCTGGATACACTATGTGTTAGTGCCAACGTGTCGGACGGTGACGATAACTTACAGACACCAAGTTTATTCTTGGAAGTCTAGTATCGAAACGTGTAAGTCTGTGTTAGATTGTAAGCAGAGAATGGACTTGCACGGCATAGACGATGCATTCTCATTTGTCAAAAGTCAACTTGGCGTGGCGTGGTCAAGTTTTGGTTGACAGCCACTGAGAATGTGTTGCGGTTGGTTAAAATAAGTTCGTGCTTTTATGAAGTGTAACGGAAATGTAATTTTGGTGTTCCGGAGGTCAGATGATTTAGTTTGTGATGATAACAAACAATATGTATACAAAATATTCGTCCCATTAGTAGTGAAGGGAGCCATTCCACACTAAACTGGTTCCAGGAGATAGTAAATTACACATGGAACCTGAGATAAATATGACTTTGGATAACATTAATAACTGGTTGGCATCAAAAAATTTACATATTAATCTCGACAAAACAAATTTCATGACATTCAGAAGTAGAATAAGTAAAATAGCAAATATGAACATAAATTACCGAAATAATAAGATCCAAGAGGTTGACGTTACGAGATTTCTGGGTATAAAGATAGATAATAATTTGAATTTTAAAGAACATATCCATACATTATGCACTAAATTAAATACCTTCTCTTATGCATTGTTTAAACTTAAGCAAACCGTCAGTATTTCTACAGTCATTACGGCCTACAACGGCTATGTTGCACCTACTCTAAAGTTTTGTGTTATTTTTTGGGGTAATTCTACGAATAAAGAAGCTGTATTTAAAGCCCAGAAGAAATGTATACGAGCCATAACTAGTATAAAAGTAACTGACAGCTGCGGACCATCATTTTTAAAATTAAATATTCTCACGCTACCATGTATATAATTATATATTAGAGGTTATGATGTTCGTTAGGAAAAATACAAACTACTTTAATAAGTTACAAAGCAAAAGATACAAATTCAATATATGTTTACCAAGCAATAAAACAGCATTATTAAATAAAAGTATATTATGAATGGCTCCACGCATATATAACCATTTACCAAATTCACTTCTGGAGATAAGTGATATAAATATATTTAAAACCAATATAAAAACACTGAAAGCATATTACTCTGTCACTGAATATTAACATACTTCTATAATGTTACGATATTTTAAATAATGTATTTTATTGTTAAATTCTAGTTTTCATAGATACCTGTGTATTTGTAAATTTGCATGCCTTATGGTAGGATATGGCTAATGGACAGTATTGTTTGTATAAGACCTTTTCTTTTGTACCCATATTCGCAAATTAATAAATGATTATGATTATGATTATAAGATAAAGATAAATAAAAAAATCACCACTTGCGTTTTTGTTCCTAGTTTCATTTAACTCCTTTCACGTGTGAATGAAAAGCCAAACCTCTAGTTGAGCTATCACTTAGATCTCTTCACCACTAGAATCTCCGTTTAACGACGAGTATGGTGGTGTTCATAACTCAATTCGGTCAAAAGTGTGGCTTTGCTCTCTCCACCACTAATGCGACGTATTGTTAACATTTTAAAAGAGTAAGTATGGAGTTTCTTGCCCATTTTTCTCCATACGTAACTACCTTTTGAAAGGTGCAACTAGAATCAATTAATTGTTTTTGTAATTTTTGTCTTTCAAAGTGCCTTTTATGTCCCTATTTGAAATAAATGATTTGACTTTGACTATGACTTTGACTTTGATATGTGCTTCAAGGCATTTGTGGATTAGATAGGAGCACAAGAGAAGCGGTTGAGGGTCCACGTGCACCTGTATATCGACGCTTGAAAGGCAATATTGACCAAACGACATGTTGGCAGCAGAGAACATCTTAAAGTACTTTTTTCAAAAAAAAAAAGACAACTTTAAAATGGCGTATTTTATATTTTTTTAATGTATACTCTAGTAGAGTATACACAAAAAAAAGCATTTTAGAGGATTTTTATTTGAAAAAAAAAAAAATCTTTAAAATGCTCTAGTGTAAAGTTGCCAACATGTCGTTTGGTAAATTTTGCCTTTCAAGCGTCAATATAAATATAGACTAGCTTTGCCCGCAGCTCCGCTCGCATGGATGTGGGTTATCGCGTAAAAAAGTACCCTATATCCTTCTCCATATCCTAGGCTATATCTTTACCAAATTTCATGACGATCGGTTCAGCGGTTAAGGCGTGAAAACGTCACAGACAGACAAACAGACAGAGTTGTGAAATATTACGTACTAGATTATGCCCGCGGCTACATCCACGTGGATGTCGATTATCGCGTAAAATTTCATGACGATCGGTTCAGCGGTTTAGGTGTGAAAACGTAGCAGACAGACAGACAGAGTTACTTTCACATTCATAATATTAATATGGATGCTTCCGAACTATTGGACACCAACACACGAAACTCCGCCGGCTCGGTAGTGGGTGCAAATGGATCAAAAAAATGACGACTGACGTCATCTTAATTGGTACCTGACAAAACTTGGAAGAGCATTCTCTGCGTTGAGAGCACTGACTTGCAAGATGTGAGTTTCAATGAATCGTATTTTCGTTTAGTTTATGGATTTAACATGCACATCTGTAAAGTGCAGTACCTGCATAACTAATTATATTCAAAATATTTGTGTTTTTTTTTTTGACATTATCCGAAATACATATGAATTCATAATTTTTATGGTGTGCAATAAAGACTATTCTATCTTCTATCTATTTATGTTCAAAACTGCTGCTCGCGTGACTTTTTTTTTAAATAACGTCTACGTCTACGTTACTCCTTATAACATCAGCTATCTGCCAGTGAAAGTCCCGTCACAATCGGTCCAGCCGTTTCGGAGATAAGCCGGAACAAACTGATAGACAGACAACTTTTTTTTTTTTGTTGTGAGTGTCGTTTATATTTTCATATGTAGGTATGTAGGAAAAAGGTGTTATTTTGACTTTAAAAACAGACACTTCAATTTTATTTATTTGTATAGATGACGAAACGTAGACAACGGGCATAATGCGGACATTTATCCCTTGCGTGATAATTCATGCAAATAGTACTGCAGTCGGACTGGAATGCGTCTGACGAGCTTTCATGTTCTTGTCACGTCTACGTCACGTCTCCGTCACGTCCGCGTGTCGTCCTCTATGCGTGAAATGTAATTTATATCTTATTCCTTATCTCATGTTTAGAAATAATAATACAGCTTTGTAGTTGCTAATATACGTAACTAAAACTTTTTTGTTGAGGTTATTTAGTACTTCGCCCGCGACTTCGTCCGAGTGAAATTTCTTGCTCCCCCGTTCCCCGATCCGTTCTCGTATGTACGAGAAAGTGATTTTTTTTTTTTTTTTTTTTGTGTATTTTTCGCATATTTTAATAGTTATTCTGGGCGGAGACAAATCCAACGAATCCAAGATCATACATCGGTCCAGCCATTTTTGAGTTATGAGGAACAGGGTGTAAAGTTCTCTCATACTCTAGTCTATGGTAAAGGGAGGATCCTCCCTACCAGACGGGTGTTGTGTCTGGTGGGCAACTGCCCGACTCTTGATGTCGGGATGTTGTTTATATGCTAGTCGCGCGGTAAACTCTGATTGCGCGATGCAGGATTTGTGACGTCAGGTCTTTGATGCGTAGTTAGCATGTGGCTGCCACAGTGTAAATAGCCCGACTTTGTTTTATATTTTAAGATTACGAACCTGTATATTTATTTGAGGGTACTGCTGGCAATTTGAGATAAGGTTTCGGTGAAAATTATTAAATGTCCATTATATGCATATAAAAAAAAATAAAACATAATTGAAAACATTGTTGTCAACAACATAGATGGGACCTTTCTATTCGATAGTATTATATGTACAGTCGCCAGCATATCAGGTTATACGAAACTGTCAAATTTCTCTAAACGATTTTAAACCTTAAACTGTTGAAGGTTAAGTTCAAAATCGAATCAGAAAATTTGACAGTTTTGTATAACTTCACTGTTCTGAGCACTATACAGAAGAGGAGTACGTAGGTAGGTTACCGTCCTTGGCGACACGTGGCAGACGTGGTGCGCCTGTCAGCACAGGCTTGTGGCGGTAACAACAACGCCACATGCGAACTACGCATCAAAGACCTGACGTCACAAATCCTGCATCGCGCTATCAGAGTTTACCGCGCGACTAGCATAATTATATACAACATCCCGACATACACCGTCGGGCAGTTGCCCACCAGACACAACACCCGTCTGGTCGGAGGATCCTCCCTTTACTATAGAGTATGAGTGAACTTTACACCCTGTTCCTTATACCTCTAAAGGCTCAGCAGGCACCGGGACCGCAGGTAGCCAGCGTCGTTAGCAGGCCGTAGTAATGACACGCGGTCAGCTACGCGTGCAGTTTGTACAAGCGTGCAGCTGGTTAATTTCTGCCACGCATGCAGCATGCAGTCCGATGTAGCGTGCACATGGTAGGTGCTCTCAGCCTGGACCTAGAACTCTGAAAGGCGCGTTAAGGCCCAGATAGATGCCAGTGACCTTGAGTGGTTAGCTTGCGTGTTCTGTACTGAGCTCACGTAACACGTCGTACGTCTAGCCAGTAATAGGACTCGCCAATCCAGGAGCGCTGTCCCAAATAAGATGCGTTATTAATTTATTATACATAAAACAAAAGGTATTTTAATGAAATACGTGTACTAAAAGATCACTAAATTAAATTATCTTTACAAAGTAGAAGGTTTCAGAAAAATACGCTTGATAGATTTTGCGTGATTCTCAGTTTTTCTTCCGCGTTAGACATAACTTTACAAATTAATTTGACTATATAATATAAACTTAATCTAAAATATTCATATATTAAGTTATTAAGAAAATGCTCTAATTTAACATATATTTCTTCCAAATCATTAACACTACTCATTTAGACGTGTCTTCGGTATAAAATCATTAAACGTCGGTTATTGTCGCCTTAGGAAGCGCACGTAAATTGAGTGCATCAGCAACAAGCCGCATGCGATGTGCCAGCTGCTTCCGTTTCTTCAGCTACCAATAACAGCATAGAGAGCAGGGTTGGTGTAAGCTCAACACATTGCAGTGGTTTCCAGGCAAATAGTTTGCAAGGACAGCATGACAGATGGAATATAGGTTATGTATGCGAGCATAAAACAGAATGTAATCAATGATCTAAGCCAGTGTTTTTTAACGTGTGGATCGCGGCCCCCTAGGGGGTCGCCACGCCTCTTAAAGGGGGTCGCCGTTACTTACATATTTAAAACTCATAAATATAAAGCCATACTAGTTCAAAATGTTATATTTATTAAGAAAAAGTTAATTAAAGGTTTAGGTTAAAACGAATCAACAAATACCTACAAATCACATAAATCATTAATGTGACGAGGACCAAGCGTACCCATTCACATTAATGTGTTGGTTACTCCTGTTTATCGATAACCAATTTTTCAATTTATCATTTTTTTATGATTAGAATTAAATTGTTTTCAAAATTTAGGCGATTTCTCTGTTTGCCTTTTATTTGAGCCATCGATGAAAACGTTAAATCGCACAAGTAGGAGGTTCCAAATGGAATGAAACACTTCAAAGCTTCTGTGGTTAATTGTGGGTATTCTGTTTTTCTGTTTAACCAAAAGGTACCTTAAGTGACAGACATGAATTTCAAGGTAGAACAGAAATTACAATTTCAAGTAGGGGGTTGCGAAATATTTTTCTATACTAATGGGGCCGCGACATTAAAAAGGTTGAAAAGCACTGATCTAAACAGATAGCTCGTTATATTGCTATACACAGTGATTATGTTAACAACTAATAAGGAACTCACCCTAGCTCGGTCACGTAAAATCTTGTGGCTTAGGAAGTAACTTGCCAAGTACTAGTTTGCCTTTCTTGCCCGTGTTTACCAGTCAGGGGCGTAGCCACCGCCGTATCAATGATATAAGGCCCCCGGGGTACAGGGGCCCCCGAACGAAAATTAATAAAATGTTATCCGTAACCTCAAATTCAATAATAATTAGCGAAAAACGTAAAAAAAATTAAAATTATCTTTAAGAATTTAAAATCCTTATTTTGTTTTGGAACTGCCTCGTCCCAGTACTTTTAAGTTTTAAAATTACATATTTTGTTTATAAGCGATTTTGATTATTTAAAAAAAAAAAAAAAACATGTCCTCCTTTTGGGAAAAAAATTGGGGTCCCTTTTTCGCCGTCTGTGAAGAATCACAGACGGCGAAAAAGGGACCCCAATTTTTTTTTGTTATGTGGCCCTTTTAAGACCAGCTTCGCCACTGCTACCAGTAGTAATACTGTTAATTTGATATCCTTTCTTACTACTGCAGTAGTAAGTTGTTAGAAGGGTAACTACAATTTGCCCTTGTTACAACCCCATTTTGCCAGTGGATGTAGAAATGGATGACTCTCTTAACTAGTGTAGTGTCGTGTTTTTATAGAGGTGTGCTTTAGTAAGTATTAGTCAAATATATACATCACTCAATTAATTAGTTTTTATGAACCACAATGCTACAATGCGCCGTTAAATACATATATTTAAATGCAACTTGTTGGTAATTATGTTGTGTATGTACGACAAACCACATTACAACTCTGTTAACTTGACCATTCTTATGATAACACAGTTAACACCGCGACTATATTTGCATAATGCAGTTACAGTATTGTGCCGCATTCATATGTAAATGTGGCGACTGCCGTTATGATGGTGATTAAGATAATAATTGTCGCATTGAATCGAGTGATAATAGGAAACCAATCGATATTATTGACGCTACTGTTTGAATATATTACAACAACATGGCTTTGGTGAAGGAATTATTTTACTCGATTTTTGTAATTTTTTATATATTTATCAGGGGCGCAGCCTTCATACAACGCGATTCTATCGACTTTCTTTCGGAACACCCACTCTACTTAGTGTCTACTATTGCCAATGGTGGTACTTAACCGTTGTGTGTAACTGTGTATCACATCACATATTTCATACCAGTTTTTTTTCTTCGGCTTCTGTCTAATGATAATTGTAGCTGCGCCACTAATATCTGTAATATACATCACTATCATCACTACATATATTATTATAAAACAAAGTCCTCCGCCGCGTCTGTCTGTCTGTCTGTCTGTCTGTCTGTCTGTTCGCGATAAACTCAAATACTACTGCACCGATTCTCATGCTGTTTTCACCAATGGATAGCTTGGTTCTCGAGGAAGGTTTTAGTATATAATTTGTTATGTTTTTGTATGCATTTTTGTATGAATTAACGATATTTGTTGGAGGTGTCGGAAAAAAATAAGCCGTCTGGGAGCTTTCAACGAAAACGCTGTCTAAACCCTTTGAGATATAACAAAATAATGTATGGTGGAATTGTGTATCATAAAAAGGTCTTCAAAAAAGTCCGCGATGGCATATGTCTATCTCTTAAGGATAACATACTATATCCATTTTATTGACTTTTTGTAGGCATTTGTTTGCCGAATTTTACTCTTGGAAATACGATTACGATAACAATACGCTATAATATCAGTAGCTATTAGCCAAATTATGTTCGTAGATAAATAAGCTAGCTACTTACGTGTATTTCAAACAGTATACAAGAATATTTATCATAAAAACATTACTAAACACGGCGGCCTTATGATCAAAATTTGAGCATTCCAAAACTTTCGTTACTTTTTCACTGACATATTTATCACTTTTCAATAAACTAACACTCAATACGAAATCTACACTTATTTCTCAGTAATTCTGTATAAGATTCTTCTATGATTAAACCGTTTTCTCATTGAATCCATTACTTTACGCACGTATAACCTTGATGAATGTTTACATTAAGCATTGCGTCACACCGCCACACGACCACAGAGTATAGACGTATTTTGTTTACTTTTTTTTTTCGTTCGCTTAGTGGTGTTCCCGCTAAAATGTCAACCGGTCAAGTATTAGTCGATTAATCGAATTCTACATCCAGATCGTGTTGCAAGTACAAAATAAATGTCAAATATTTCGTCCAATTGCGAACGTGACCCTGAGAAAAGTTATGCACCAATGGTTTTCATTAGACATTTCGAGCGTTTTCTCAGGACAAACGGTGTACCATGCGATATTTCGGAGGATTTCGTTTTGTTTTTACATCGTCGGTACTTACGTGAATTATTCTAAAATTATTATTTGTGTCGCATTTTTATTTCGTGTTGTATTTGGTACAATTGATTGCTTTAAGAATTTGAGTGAAATTTCGTATTTTGATTTTGTGTTTGTTATCTTTAGGTAAAAAGTCATTCACGTTCAGAACATAAGTACTTTTACTATATTAAATCATTTGTTTCGGTTTCTATTCACATAGTGAGTCACATTAAAATTAATATTAAGTTAGAATTTTGAGATATAGCCTGGGATATGGAGAAGGACATAGGGTACTTTTTTATGCGATAACCGACATCCACGCGGGCGAAGCCGCGGGCAAAAGCTAGTAACCTATAAAAAAATCTTTACAAGCGTGACTGTAAGGCTGTGTACAGTCAGTTACCAAAATTAGCTGACCCCCCCCTTGCATAAATGGTTGAGATTTTTTAGAATACGGATCGATAGAATTTTATAATTCTTAATTTAATTTAAATACCTATACGAAATCTACCCAAAACTAGAGAAAAATGAAAATCGTACGATTTGTTAGTAAAAAAAACCTCAAACTTTTGAGCAGAGGGGGTCAGCTAATTGTGGTAATTGACTGTACTAATAGAACAGGATTACGCGACCAAGTATGCGCGAGAACCCGCGATAAAATGTACAAGTGTCAAATAGGTGGCCTTCATAATTGACATTTCCGCGATAAATTCGTGCAATGGTCGCGTAGTGGCGTTCTATTAGGACAGACAGTTTCATCAACGAACAAGATTAACGTAATAAATATATTTTTATTCCAAAATTATGATGGGATCTATCCCAAACATTTAAATAACACTACCTATACAGTGTGAGTCTTTATAATGTCCACATATCGAAATGAGGGAATCTATGCTTAATTTTAACTACGGAAAAAATACCAAAAAAATCGATTTTTTATTTTTTATGGAATTTTTATTTCAAAATTTCTCAATAGATGCCCCCCCTTATTCACAAATTTTACAGTTATTGTAATAAATGATGAACAAAAAAAACTGATTTTTGCTAAAAAAACATGTTTCTTTTCAATTGAGGGTAGTTTTACCCCCAATTTTTATTTTATGAGGACGCCTAATATCTTCCAATCATTATGGAGTTTGTTTCATCGTGATAGATCATTTAGTTTAAAAGTTAGACTGTTTTGTTTACACTGGGAACAATTTTTTTTTTAATTCCATAAAAAATAAAATATTTAGATTTTTTTAAAATATTTTTGCCGTAGTTAAAATTAAGCATAGATTCCCTCATTTCGATATGTGCACATTATAAAGACTCATACTGTATACTACCATGTATATCAAAGGATGACATGAAAGGATGTTCTTGGAATACCAGGCGATTTCTTGCAGCTTTGCATCGTGGTCAAAGCCAGTAGAGATTTATATTTCATATATTTCAGCTAGCAAACGGCCACATCACGATGTCTCCGAGTATAACACGAAACGAAATTGTATACAGTGTATGAAAAAGAATGGGTTGGTTGGCATAGTTCGGTGCTGTAGAAATTCGTTTGAGGATGATTGAGCAGTTTAGTATGTTATGGAACAGATTAAGAGTACGTCGAGCGCACAGTGGCGCCCTCATCGTTATTTCGGTGATTTCTTTTATTTTCGAATGAAAATGCAGAAAATAAGCTCGTCAAGTTGTGCTTCACAAGACTATACGTTATTATTATTACAAACAGTAGTTTTAAATTGTTATGTTTTATTGTAATCATTAAAACGGAAAATAGTGGCCACCAAGCTCCGTTTTAATGATTCCAATAAAACATAACAATTTAAAACTACTGTTTGTAGTGATAATAACGTATAGTCTTGGGAAACACAACTTGACGAGCTTATTTTCTGCATTTTCATTCTAAAATAAAAGAAATCACCGAAATAACGATGAGGGCGCCACTGTGCGCTCGGTAGCCTCTTAATACAGATGGGAAACGTTAGCGACTCGTGTTTTTGTAAAAACGCTATCTTTTTCCAGTAAGATTGAGAAATATTTTCACTATTGTCTATTTATCCGTGTTTTTGCAATATCCCTTGCCTTACAAATAAACACGGAATAAAGTTATCCTAGGAATAACTTCGGAATAACCATACATTTTTTGACGTTTATAACTAGCATAACTTTATTCCGTGTTTATTTGTATTTTTCTATCTAGGGTTTTCGCGACAATTCGAATTATCAAATCATCCTACGACATATATTATATAGAATAGATTTCCAACATTTCGACAGTACTCATGGTATCAGGTGCTCCGCTAAATAATCTTTATTCTAAGTCCCATAGTCAAATCCAATTCATTGGGAATGTCGGAAAAATAAGGAAAAACAGAGAAAAACTGTCATCGAAAGCAAACACATTATCTCCCTCGTAAACCCGATTTCATGGCGGACTCTGCTTATATCTGTAGTAAAACTTTATTTAGGTATGATAATCTAATCATTTCAATGTAAATGTCTGTAAGGGAATACAATAATGATCGTCGTCGGTGTGGTCTGTGTGTCACCCGAATTACAGTCACGAGCATAAATATGTTATTATGGACAGTTCGGCAATAATATCTGATTTCGTGATTCATCTATTAATATCTATTCTCAAGACGGCAGCAAGCATATCTGATCATAAATGTGGAAGGCATGTACAAGTAGCGGCACAAATATGTGACATCGAAGTAGCACTAAAACCATAATTATGATGAAACAAGCAACGCCAAAATATAGGATACCGCATCGGCTTCAAAAAGATGTGTCTCCTCTCAGAATGCACAAATATCGAACATGTTCTTCTTAATAAACATATGCCTACACAGTTCAGTAAAAAAAAAAAAAAAAACCTATTCTTTAGGTTATTTTAATGCTAGTAGATGCCACGTAGTTATCTTTTCTAGTTGGTTTAAGTGAGAGAGACATATACTACATTTTTGTTCACTTTCTCGTGTTTCACTGGTTGTTAGCAACACCCTTTGTTAGAGCGTAAAATATTACTTGTTACGTCGCGGGCACCATGTAGCACGTAACACGTAACATGTAACACGGCTCTCCGAAATTGATTAAATCAATTACCAACAACAAAACTGTTTATTCACAAACTTGCTGAGTAAACTTGTTGCCACGAACCATGTTTTATTCAACACTGGAGCAAGTTAAAGATATTAAACAAACCCCATTAGGTTCTAATTAAAAGTTATAAACAAAATGTTAATATTTTGAATTAATAGGGTTGGTTAAAACAAATATCCTGCTACCTACTGAAAGCTAATTAGCGTTGTAAATGTTGTAAAATTTATTTGTGGGTATGAACTTTGCTTGTGCTCTGCCGTATAACTGTGTTGAAGAGTGAAAGTGTTAGGTGTTGACTAATAATCCGGCTCGAAGGACCAATGTTAGCGCGGGGAGCAAATGAAAGAGTGGACTGTGTTAATAGGCAATGGTTTAATGCCGTCTTAATATAACAAATTATAACTTTCCCGGACAAACAGTAATGATTAAAACTGAGAGGAATTTTGTCCGTCGCGGTGGAGTCTGTGGAAGCGAGTGGGTCATCGGGGCCGAGAAGTGTCGCCTCAGCTTACCGATGACGCGATGATCACGTTGTCTGCGCGTGCATACCGCGCGCAAGTTGCGGTGTTGGGTTCGAGTCCCAACATGTGGTGATAATAAAAAAATTAAACCGGCCAAGTGCGTATCAGACCATGCACAATGAAGGGTTCCGTAGTTGGTATGAATTTATCCCAAGAACAGACTAAACATTGTAGTTGAAAAACATGTTCTTCCATACGGAATGTATGGGAGAACATGTTTTTCGACTGTAAATATAAGTTGGTCGACTATTACTTGGTAACTTGTGTTACTTAGCTGTGATAGTTTTTTTAATTTCGTTATTGTATACTACTGCTGTGAATTTTTTCGCATATCCAAATACAACCCCCTGCCAGCTACTGGCAGGGGAGGGGAACACCATGGATGAAACACTGGCAATACAAATGCATAAGAGTATTTTGGAGCTATCAAATAAATCCTAGCATCAAAATAAAAAATAAAAGATACTTTCAAACAAACTAAATAGCAGTGATGGGCCGACTATGGGTTTTGCCATTCTTTGACTAGCTGAAGTGACTAAATATTAGATATATTTGATTGAATTTTTATATGCTGACTGGAAACGTCATTACACATACGAAGTTTAACTTATTGTCGTACGAGTATTGTCATCTTCACCTTGCATATATAGTAATCAATTCTTCGCTCAGAAGACGTTTGAAATATAGCGATTTTTCTTAACACCCATTAAAGGTAAATTTTTATACAATAAATAGATCTCTTCAAATATAATTAAGTCCATAAAGAAGTCTTGTCACCCTATTTTTTTGACTTCGTCTTCAGCATTAAGATTGACTTACAGAAGGTCCACTTAATGAGTGACAGTATAAACTCGGAGTTTCTCACATGGCCTGGCCACGACCTTGCCGAGCGGTAAAAACAAATATATAAAAATGTATGAAACATGCCACGAGGCCCCGCCGCTCGCAGCGGAACCGCGAGCGGTTTTTGCCGAGCGGTGCACGGCAGCGGCGCGCGGCTTGAACAAATGTATGGGCGAATGATTGAGATGGGAGCGGCACGGACAGCGGCGGTGGAGCGGCCTACTGAGCGGCGATTATACGATTAAAATTAAAATGAGAAATTAAAATGTCAAAACATCCTCAGCACAATTTTAAGAGGTAATTAAACTGATAATTTATAAAAGTACCTACCAGGTACCTATTAATATGTTAATATAGACCGATAGTAGAGTTGTCAACAGAGCATTATGTATTTATTTTGGATTATTTACAAAGTAATTTCGGAACTGCCGCCAACGCTACTGAGCAGTACGTGGCATGGACAACGCCCCGCCTGCCGACACCGCGCCTCTTACCGCGCCAATCGCCGCGCCGCCAAAGTCGTGGCCAGGCCGTTAACAGATAACACTAAAATAAAAAAATTCAAATCCAGAAGCTTCAATAACTCAAGTTACTTTTACGTTTAACTTAAGAAGGTTTATGTGTTGTTGCGCAGAGGTGGCCCGGTAGTAACGGGTTGTATGTAGGTCGTGGGTTCGAATCCAAGCAGGTGCTTTACAACCTGTCCAGTTAGGGACAGTTTGTCCTAGGTAAACATACTCGTCCACAACTTCGAGTGTAGCTTCTCCGATATTCATGTGTCCCAGCAGTGGGAATTTAAAAGAATGATTATGCTTATGTGTTATTGCGCAAGATTTTGACTTTAACTACGTACAGAGTTAAACTACTGTGTTTTTTGTCTCATTATTTGCCTCTGTACCGCTACCTTTCATACTTTGCATTTGCATAATTGAATGAATTTTCACCTTAAAAAAGATGTCGATGGAGAAGTAAACCTCTTAAGGTATATCAGAGTTTCTCCATAAATATTTATGACTCCATCGTAAAGTGAAGGAACTCTAATGTAATCAATAAATTCATACTAGGAGGCTCAAAACAAGGACGGCGTAAATTGAGTTTGGTTGAGAGGCCATATTTTTTCTGTGAAAATAAATGCACAAAAAGAACTCCGAGTGCCTTCAACAGAAAGTGAGAACAATTCTACGCTAGAGCAAGCGACTGCACTTTTGAAATTCCAAGATATTCTGTGCTACCACCTTCTGGTTATGAGCGGTGCCGTCACAATATCGGGTGAATTGATTGAGAGAGTTGATTGTTGGTTGTTGATTGATTTGACTTTATTGAACAACATATCCTTACACTACCAGCATTATATAATATACTGCAAAGTTGTATATTCGTTAGGAAAAATAGGCACCTCTTCAAATCTCTTAACGAATTGAAAGAAAAGAATTGTTTAAAACAGCAGAGGAAATAAGCTCACGAAGTCGGCGTGACCTATACAGACTTGTGCTGGATGAGCTGCCTAGATCAGCGAAATATAATAAAAACTCTCTGGCTATGCGTGTACGTCTATATAATAAATTACCAAATATGTTTAAAACATTGAATTGTAAATGATTTAAAATTCAATTATATAAATGGCTCAATAGCAATAATTTCTATGGTATTAATGATTTTTTGAATATGAATTTCAATGTGATATAATTATTTCAATGTCATAATGTGTTTTTTTTGTAAGTTTTGCATGCTTTAGTTTTAAGCAAAACATGTTCGTTCTAATATTTTTTATAACACACTATATACCATGTTTTATGCAAATGAAAATATCTTATCTTATCTTAACGAGCTTAATGAAAACTATAACTTACGTAACAATAATAGACTAATACTACACATCACAAACTTAAAAGTTATCGGGAAAAGCCCATATTCTAGCTAATATATTTAATAAACTAGCTTCTGCCCGCGACTTCGTCCGCGTTAAATTTCTTGTTCCCCCGACCCACCCCGTCGCAGCAGATTGCCTGCCCGTGCTTTTACTTCATTTTCGCATAAACTTTCTTAAAAAAAAAATGGTATTCTAGTTATTAGGAATGTAAATCTTTATTCTTGAATTGGGCTGTAAAATGCAAAAATATTTTTTCAAATCCAACTCACAGTTCCAGAGATTAGCACGTTCAAAAAACAAAAAACCGGCCAAGTGCGAGACGGACTCGCGCACGAAGAGTTCCGTACCATCCATACAAATCCTTATCCTTACTAATATTATAAATGTGAAAGTAACTCTGTCTGTCTGTCTATCTTTTTTACGCGATAACCGACATACACGCGGGCGGAGCCGCGCGCAAAAGCTAACCATACTAATATTATAAATGTGAAAGTAGCTCTGTCTGTGTGTCTGTCTGTCTGTATGTTACGTTTTCACGCCTAAACAGCTGAACCGATCGACCTGGGATATAGAGAAGGACATAGGCTACTTTTTTACGCGATAACCGACATCCACGCGGGCGGAGCAAAAAAAACGGCAAAAAAATCATGTCCGTTGTATGGGATTAGGCCCCCTTAAATATGATTTTTTTCTGTTTTTTAGTATTTGTTGTTATAGCGGCAACAGAAATACATCATATGTGAAAATTTCAACTGTTTAACTATCACGGTTCATGAGATACAGCCTGGTGACAGACGGACAGCGGAGTTTTAGTAATAGGGTCCCATTTTACCCTTTGGGTATGGAACCCTAAAAACTAACTCTTCAGCTTTAGAATAGACTACCTCGCAGAGTATATCGATGCCTAACAGCCAAAAAGGGATAAGCGACATTTTTTTTTTTGCGAAATCGACTTTTGTTTTATGGTTAGAAACAGCTTTTTTTTCTGCGTCTATTGTTTGTCGATTTCGCAAAATAATGTCGCTTATCCCTTTTTGGCTGTTAGGCATCGATATCATTATTTTGCTGCGGAGTTATTATAAAACAGTTATATCTCCTAAGATATTCATTGAAATTAAATGATGTAAGGGCAACTTTGTTCAAAATTAAATACTTGTGATGAATAACGTATTTATTTGGATAAGGATTAATACCATGTTTATGAAAACTCCTTCGCAAATAATGCATTAATTTCGAACAAATTTGATTACCATAAAAAAAGGTTATAGTGAGTCAATCTTAAAAGATAGACATATGCTGTCGCGGACTTTTTTTTAGAACATTTAAAGAGGAACAATTCCATCATACATGATATTTGCGTAACTTAAACCGTTTACGCAGCGCACGCAACGGAAGCTCTCAAAAAGGAATATTTTTTCCCGCTTTTGCAACATTTTTCATTTATGCTCCGCTCCTTTTTGTTGTAGCGTGATGTTATATAGCCTATAATATTCCTCAATAAATGGACTATCCAACACAAAAAGAATTTTTCAATTCCAACCAGTAGTTCCTGAGATAAGCGCGTTCAAACAAACAAACAAACAAACTCTTCAGCCTTATATATTAAGTATAGAAGTATAGATTAGTATAGATTACCGGAAAATGTAAAACCCCTATCAAATGACTTAATTTTCTCGAAACAGTTGAAATCGTTAATAAAGAAAGGCTACTATACCGTTGAGGAATTTAAAGCTGACAAAATTGACCTTGTAATAATATGAACGACGTAAATGTGAAATAAATGACTACATACTATATTATTCTTAGCTTTCTTGACTAAAATGAATGAACGAATTGGTAATAATGATTTTTTTTAAATAAAATGTAATATATTATTGATTTACGTTTAGTATAATGTAATGACTTGTAATAATTAGAATCAATATTATATTATATTATGGCATGTAGTTTAGTAATTAGGTATGAAACATTTGCAGTGCCCTTACTGGGTGCATGTCTTAATACTATGTCATGAAATTTTAATGCATGCTTACTAACCAGTGTTTTACATATTAGCAAATAAATAAATTCCCATTTCCTCCCGTGGGTGTCGTAAAAGGCGCCTAAGGGACTTACTACAGAATGGGCAGCAGCGTTTTCTATGCATTTTTAACACCATACTGCGATCGCCAACCCGCCTGCCAAGCGTGGCGATTATGGCACAACCCCCCCCCCCCCCAATTGGGGGAGGCCTATGTCCAGCAGTGGACGTTTTTCAGCTGAAATGATGATGATGATGATGAAATAAATAAATAAAAATGACGGTCTTTATGAAAATCCGTAATTTTCACTGGTGTCAACAAAGGGCATATAAATGTAACTCACCGTTTTCTTAGGAATCACTTAGGGACCTGAATCTCAGGAACAAAAGAAACGACCGTTATTCTCTCTGAAATCCTTCCGACCAGACCAGACCTTTAGACCAGATCATGAATCTTAATGGTAATTAGTACCTGTGACCGACAGAACCGTTTGCAAAGCCACTACCGTTAGTCAAGTGGTTGATTAGCAAACCTATAATTAATGCAGATTGATCGGTCACGCTTGACCGCTGACTGTGTTGTGGTCAGGGTGGTTCCATTAGTCTTTTATTTAGGTGCATTGGTATTGATCAAAATCAAAATCAAAATATTTTATTTCACATAAACCTACATGGGCACTACGTCAGAAGCTAGGTGCACGGTTCGAGTTAGTCGTTTCCTATGGAGAAGAGCCGGCAAGAAACTCCACGGTTACTCTTTTAAAAATAATTGGCTTTACAATATTATTAAATAACAGTGATCATAGGTATGGGAGGACAGTGTAGGCCTTTCAACAATTACCAGGTACTTAACAAAATAGAAAACCGCCAACAAATCTACACTCTATCTAGGCCTACAACGTTCTCACATTCACAAAATATAAAATAATCTAAGTATATAAAATATTAATGACATGATTGCAATTACAACTACAGTAACATATCTGAATAAATATCATGTCCACAAAAGCCACTAATAAAGAATTGGAATTCGATTTGTAGGTAAATAATGTCAAATAATGAAAAGATTATGTCAAGGAAGTATGTAAAATAAAAAAAATAAAAAAAATTCTAAATAAACATCGTTACTTGGGAGCAGTTAATAGACAATGACATAGTTATGTTGTTTATGAGGTACCAGGGAAAAAGGGGTATTGATGATGATAGGGACTCGTAAAGTATACAACGTGTTTTTTTTTCATATCCCATAACTCTAGGGTTATATTCTATGAGTAAAAATAATACAAAAAATCCTAAATTATGTGGTCCAAAAATGTAGTATCGAAGATAATTGTCATCAATCATATTACTTTAGGTCAAAAATAGCCACCCGTATGACAAATTGTTACTTTTGTGACGTTGCCAAACTGATGAAACTGTGACCCTCGATGTGTGTAGGTATCTAAGTTTCATTGACAGCATCATGCTGAGTGGAAGCCTTCTTGTCACAGTCATGACGTGCAGCTGCCGACTATTTTGTTTTGTACTCGTGATTGGAATGTAGATCTATTTAGTTTTATTTTTTATTTTTCTGTATACCATCTACTCAAGTTAATTATCTTTTTGTATGCACGTGTTTCTGTGACAAATAAACCTATTTTTCTTTCTTTCTTTCTTATTGATAAATACGAGTAATTCAATTTCATTTAAACCAATCATTAATATTTAATGCTGAGAAAATGCGACGTTGTCATATTTCACGTAAGGGTGTTTTACATTAATAATCGTGACTTTGTCGAATTATATTTATGAAAAAAAAAAAAAAAAAATATCATATGCTAGTTGATTCTTTGATATGGTCATTCATACCCTAGAGTTATGGGATATTTAAAAAAAAATAACCTTGTTCTAGTACCTTCGTATTGATGACAATTTCAATACTCAATACTTTATTGCATTCCATAATGTGTACATATAACAGTTGGTATGTTAAAACATCGAATCAATTATGGACCCTGTGGGGCACAGCAAAGTTAATTTTTAATAAGAGAGAGGATGAAGGCACTTTATAGTAAGAAAAAAAAAAAATTGGAATATTATCATTAAAATAGTATCGTTTGCTTTTATGTTATTTCTATTTTATATAAGTATTTATATATTTGGTTTTTAAGTTATATTTAAATATTTTTATATTATTATGACGTTAATTTATTTTTTATCCATATAAAATACATTTTTAAATATTTCTTAAAAAAATTATAAAAAACATTTAAAAATATAAAAAATTGTGGTCCGCCGGTGTCGGGAGCAGGATCCAAGCTACCGGTGGTTAGGGCTGCAGAGACAGGAACCTCCTCACAATGCGAGCCGTATCAAGGAGTACTGCTTTCTGAATCAGGCCCTTGATCCAACCACTTAACGAAAGCCTCGAGAGATGTTGATCGAGGCTTTCGGTCATTGGCCGTCACGACAATCGGCACAATGATAGCTGAGCTCACATTCCACATGTCAACAACCTCGTGTGCTAAGTCGAGATACTTTATTTGTTTCTCTTTCTCAGCTTTCACGAGGTTCTCGTCACGTTGAATGGTAACATCAACTATCATTGCGCGGCGCGCTAATCGATCTATCACCACTATATTATTATTATTATTATATATTATTTAATTTAGCATTGATTTGTATTTAGAATAAAAGAAAAGATCAGTCAGTCGGCCCACCGAGCTGACAAGCGCCGATCACAAGATAAAAAATATAATTTAATGTAAACATATTGAAAAATTCAAGCATTTTATTTATTGCGGTACCGTCATTGCTCTTCCAGCGCTGACAGTACCTAATTAACACTTGACTGGATCAAATAGTATCTTCTTTTAATGAGTTTGAAAAAATGCAAGTTGATACTGTCAATTGGTCGCATAATATGAAATGAAGCGTGAAGCACTTAACTTGATATACTACGACCAAATCTTGACTAATTAGAAGCTTACCCCGCTTAATGAGTCTCGCAAATGAGTGTCGTAAACAGGCACAAAATCCATAAAATAGTCAATGGTGCCGATTCCCTTGTTCACAAACTTAACTAAATTTAAGTTCAGTGCATCTTTTTCTTTCTATTTCATTAAGAAAAGGACAGAAGATAAATTTTAGTTTAGTCCTGTCAAATTAATCAGCGCTTGACGTATTTTGACGTAATTTTCGTCGGCAAGTTTTTAATCACGTCTAAACTTGTATGGAGTAGTGACAGGCGCTGATTAATTTGACAGGACTAAACTAAAATTTATTTTCTGTCCTTTCCTTAATGAAATAGAAAGAAAAAGATGCACTGAACTTAAATTTAGTTTAGTTTGTGAACAAGGGAATCGGCATGAATAAGTCTTCGTGAAATAACGCCAGAATTCGCTTTTCTCTTTTCACAAACGCCCTAAAACAAACAGATGGAAGTTTATTTATTTATTTACCTCTTTACAAGTTATATTGGATACCACCTGTTGATAACAGTACGCTAGTTTTAGAAGCAATTTCAGGCGTTACTAACTTTTATTTCTAGTTTATAGTGTAAATAGCAATAAAACGTAAGGATTGGCGACACAATCATCAATCCTTTAACGTTTTATGGCGAACGATTTACGGCTGGGTCGAAACGACCCCGGTATTGTTAACCTTGTAGTGATGAGGTAAGGGTTGGGGTACAAATGGTACAATTAGAGGTGTCAAAGGTAGCGTGGGACGCTCTCCGCCAAAATGTATGTAAGATTTTTTTTTTAACTATGGCATCTCGGAGTTGACCTTGAGAGGTCGTGACTCATTAACCGGACTTTCCTGTGGCTGCCTTAAGAGCGTTGTCACCGGTCCATAAGCGCTACTCCTTTAAAAACATATTATCTCGTGACTGAAAAGGAATAATGAAAAACGGCTCAATCAACTATCTCGGTAAGGGTGTCTAGAATTTTGTAATATATTTTCATTGATATAAATAGTAAAGATACGGTCGTCTGAACGTTTGCCGGACACGGTCGCCATACAAAAACACTAACGCCATTTATTAGAATTACTATGAACTACAATGTCAATCGGCGTGGTCTGCTCCTAGACGTAATCTTGTAAGAGCGGGTATTTTTCGAGGTACAAAGAAATAAAAAAACCTACTATTTTTCGAAATTTATATTTATTGTAGTTTGTTTGTGTTATAAAATTTTCATTGGCCTTCGAATAAAACAATATTTTTAAACTTCTTTTTTTAACTTATGACACGACTCCAAACTTTATTTCGCACGGAATCAGAAGGAAATCTGCAAAATAAATACGTATTTCACTGTACTTACAGATTTTTTAGCAGTAAGTACATAAAAACACATTTTAATTTGCTTTTAATAAACAATAAAAAATAATTTTATACATAATTAAATCATATAGTAATAATAATAAATCTTTTCATTTCATCGGATAAAAACGCGCGACGCTGCAAAGTTATGTCGCACTTTTACGCGGCTTCGCGTCGTCTTTGCCAAACGTTGAGACAAATTAGAAGGATAATTGTTTTAAATAATGTTAGAAGTTGATATAATTACATATTTTAACTTATCGGTGATATGAAATGTTATCAATTGTTTTATTGTGCTTTTTGTCGTAGTTCACGCAACCCTTCACGACACAACTTGGCATTTTTGCTTGTAAAATTTTACGACCGCTCCCGAAGACAGCCGAACGCGTTCTAGTTCACTTCGTTATAGGGAAGACCATTTTGGGGCCACGTTCGAGGCGTCATTGTAACATACGGTCCGCCCAGTCCTTACGCAGTAATATATATAATGTCAATGTATATTTTATAAAGTTTCATATTGAGACACGAAGGGGGTCATTCAATTGTTACGTAAGCACCAAAGGGGGGTGGGGGCGGGGACTTTGCTTTGATTATTTTTGATGACATGGGGGATGGGGGTCTGGATGGTAGGATTACGTCAGCAATATTTTATAACTATTCAGATTATAGATAACTTTTCAGATTCAATTGCAAAATTTAATTGAATTTGATTTGAACAAAGATGGCAACCCAATGTTCAGATTCTCCAAAATAATTGATACCTATTGCTTTCTCGCTTTCACGCGATTTTTTATGGTTAGAAAAGACCGAAGTAGGGAATTTACTTAAATGGGCATTCAATTATTTTAGTCTATGAATTCCTTATTTCTACACTCATGAATAACAGTAAAGAAACCTGAACAGATTAAAAAAATACCAATGTTTACGTAAACAAAAGGGGGGGGGGTACGAGCTTTGTTTACTTTTGCTGACAAGGGGGAGGTAGGATACTTGAATGGCCCCAAGCAACAAAATAGATCTAGAGGAATGTGGCCGTTTTTATTTAGATCGAATTTTGTTGTTTCGTGTCTCAATATGAAACTTTAATATGAAATAATTATGTTTTTGAAGGAGTCGCGCTAGTGGACCGGTGACAACCCTCTTAAGCTAAAACTCAAAGCCTCTAGCCAGGGCATAAAACTAATAAACTAAACTACTGCACGCTAAGAGCACCTCCTGTGGGGTACGAACCTCGGCTTAGGGCAGCGTCGGGATAGCAAGGGACAGGTTGGATCAAATCAGGGTTATTATTATTTAAGGGGAATTTTATTAGAAGGACAAAAGTTGCTGCTCTAAAATGGTGAAGGAAAATATCGTGAGGAAACCGGCATTCCCTAGAACAAAAAATTCGAAGACTTGTGACATCCACCAACTTGTACTGGGCCCGCGTTGTGGATGCCCACTCCCTCACACAGAGAGGAGGCCTGGGTCCCAGCAGTGAGAATATAATAGGCTGATTGTGGTGTAAATAACATAAGTATGGATCCCTCAGACTTTGAACTGCTATAGTGCGTATATAGCAAACTATGGTTGTAAAAGAGTTTACTTTTGTGATTTGCCCACCATTTTGAAGAATTTTATTGAAATACTAGCTGACCCGACAGACTTCGTTCTGTCAAAAGCTATAGTATAAACTCCACTACTCTACCCTACCCTACCCTACCCTACCCTACCTACCCTACCTACCTACCTATCTACCTACCTACCTTACCCTACCCTACCTTACCTACCTACCTACCTACCCACCTACCCTACCCTACCCTACCTTACCTTACCCTACCTACCTACCTACCTACCTGCCCTACCCTACCCTACCTACTTACCTAAAACTTAAAAAAAAAAATGATAGTAGCCGAAATATGCATGTAAAATTTCATAAAAATCGGTCTTGCCGTTTCGGAGGAGTATGATAACTAACATTGTGACAGGAGAATTTTATGTATAAGATTTATTATAGAACTGAAATAAGAAAATAGAAACATCAAAAGATTATGTATACTGCAACACACAATTTTTCATTTGTCGTTTCATTTTTGCTTTTTTAATCAAAAAAAAAAACTTTGAAAGACATTTCGTGTTTTAATTTCAAAATCGTGGTCTCAAAGAAGCGTACGTCTCACAATCTACTTTACAATCAATTTTTAGAAAGATCAAAGATGAAAATTCTGTCTTAAACTATATATTTTATTACTGGTTGTGACCTTGAAACACGAATTTTCTTAGAAACCTGAAATATTTTCCACAAATATGGTTTATTTCGTCTACAAAATGCAAAAATAATCTCGCATAATTATGAATGAAAAGCTTTACTTAAGACTGCGCCGTGCACAGTGGCGCCCTCATCGTTATTTCGGTGATTTCTTTTATTTTAGAATGAAAATGCAGAAAATAAGCTCGTCACGTTGTGCTTCATAAGACTATACGATATTATTACTACAAACAGTAGTTTTAAATTGTTATGTTTTATTGTAATCATTAAAACGGAAAATAGTGGCCACTAAGCTCCGTTTTAATGATTACAATAAAACGTTGAAACGGGAATAAACACGAATATCTGAGAACGAACGTCGGATTAGTCCACAGGTGTCCTTAAAAAGAATGAACCATTTATTATTCTGATTTTCTTTTCTATCTTTCGATAGATTCATGCTACGAATAAGTGCTTTAAAGGACCGTTATCTGTAAAATTTGTGTAGTCTTATGCAGGAGCATGCTCCATTATACTACACTGTCTGTTCACAGCTTTATTAGTTAGGAAAAACAATTTTTCGTTCAAATAAATTTATTGGTTGTGCCCAGTAAATCTTATTGAGCGCGGGAGCCTAGTCAAACACGATAAATAATAAGGGGCATTTTTGGCTGCCATTTTGTGACCGAGTTGCGAATTTCTGAGGGGTTTTGTACACACATCAAAAAAAGTTTGTGATCACTAGCATAAGCTGATATAATTTTTTAAATTGATCTTTATCAAGATAAATTCTTTGTTGTGTGTTTTCATTAAATAGAAATACCCTGTTTGAAATTAAAAATAAATCTATTTTTTATTTTTTTATAAAAGAAATTGAGTAATTTAAAATTTGATAGAAAGAAAAAGACTGATTAACCAAACTTGAACAACAATTTATTAATAAAAGGTTTATATTCAATATAATATAACTCCTCCCCTGGCTCGAACACATGCGGTGATCCTCCTGGGCATGCTGAGAATCAAGTTATCCAGCATTTCTTGGGTTAACCTTTCCCATTCTTGAATAGTGGCTTCCCTGAACTCTGGCACTGTCTGGGGACGTGGCTGCCGGTTCCAAACAGCTCGCTTAAGAGCATCCCACGCGTGCTCTATTGCGTTTACGTCAGGCGAGCCGAATCATAATATAATCTACCGTACCTAACAAAAAAGATTTCCATTTTTCAAAGTGATCGCAAACTTTTTTTGATGTGTGTATGTACTCGTATATTTTGCCTTTACTATGAATGTTAAAAGATCGGCAGCGTTACTCAGTGAAATAAATACGTACCTACGGTGATAGTTACTGTGTAGTAGTATGTAGCTTCATTTTTCTTACTGACCGACTCCTTGACAATTCAAAAGTGCCTGTAAATGGTTTAATTGAAATAAATGATTTGAGTTTGAGTTTGACTTCGGTGATAGTTACTACGGTGATAGTTAGATAGTTACTACGGTGATAGTTACTACGGTGATAGTTACTTCCCTATACGATACGTTTCGGGCTCGAGCTTAACTATAATGAATACACCTAAAAAGAGAGTAGCTCTTTAGGGTTCCTCAGTCAACTTGGAACCATTACAGTTTCGTTATGTCCGTCTGTCCGTCTGTCTGTCCGCGCTGTCTGTCCGCGGCTTAGCTCAGAGACTTAGTATTAGAAAGCTGTAATTTGGCATGGGTATACATATTAATCACGCCGACAAAGTAGTAAACTAAAAGCCTTCCTTGCATGTAAAGTAGGGATGATATAATTTTTTCTCGTCTATCCCATGTTATGGGATATCATCTGTGAAAACTATTTTAGGGATACGTTTGCGTAATATTAAGCTACGTTTCTCTACGTGATCGAATCAGAAATGAAGAGATCCGCAGGAGAACCAAGGTAACCGACATAGCTCGAAGAATTACCAAACTTAAGTGGCAATGGGCAGGGCACATTGCGCGCAGAACAGATGGCCGTTGGGGCCGAAAGGTTCTGGAGTGGCGACCGCGTACCGGAAGACGTAGCGTTGGAAGGCCTCCCACAAGGTGGACCGATGACCTTATGAAAGCCGCAGGAATCCGCTGGATGCGGGAATAACAAAACCGGTCGAGGTGGTGGCGCTTGGAGGAGGCCTATGTCCAGCAGTGGACTTCTTTTGGCGGAAATGGTGAAAAAAATGATGAATATTAAGCTTTAAAGTGCAAATTTTTTTTAGAGGCAAATGTCTTGCCTGCTAAATGGTTGTTTTTGGATATGTGAAAAAATTCATGGCACCAATATATATTATTATAACTAAGTTAAAGAGAAAACTGTAACGAGTAATACTTACTTACATTTGCAGTTGGATTGTATGGGAGATCATGTTTTCAATTACAATGTTAAGTTTGTTCTTGGGATAAATTTATCCCAACTACGGAACCCTTCATTGTGCGTGGTCTGACACGCACTTGGCCAGTTTTTATACCTGCTTTTAAACTTTTGGTTTCTAGTTTCTAGTAAAAATTGTCTTTCAGCACAAAATTGTGCTTGACCAGGGAACCAAAGCCTCGATTTATCAGTAACCTTTAGGCCGATACTTCTTTCTATGTACAAATATATAGTGTAGTTACTTAAGACATGGCGTGTTTATGCGTATATTTTATGATCGATATTTCGGAAGTAATGCAGGAGGAAATGCAAGTATATTCGCCTCTGTTAGTGGTCGTAAACTTGTGAAATACTAACGGTTCTCGCCACTTCCACTGGAAATAATATGAAGTACATACTCACAAAGGCATAAAAATTTGTCACAACTTCTACGACTGTTAGCCAACAAGAAGTGAAAAACCTCTTTTTATAGTTTTATTTATATTTATGGTGTATTCTCGCTGTCCCCATCGCCCGTGTCTCCATTAATGATATTCATATTATATCATTAATAATAATAATAAAGAGATTAAATAATATTATAAAGCTGAAGTGTTTGTATATGTTATTTAATAGAGTTTGTTTGTTTGTTTGTTTGAACGCGCTAATCTCAGGAACTGCTTGTTGGAATTGAAAACTTATTTTTGTGTTGGATAGTCCATTTATCGATAAAAGTTATAGGCTATATAACATCACGCTACGACCAACAGGAGCGGAGCATAAATGAAAAATGTTGCAAAAACGGGGAAAATTATTTATTTTTGAGAGCTTCCGTTGAGTGCGTTGCGTAAACGGTTTAAGTTACGTAAATATTATGTATGGTGGAATTGTTCCTCTTTAAAAGTTCAAACAAAGAAGTCCGCGACAGCACAGTCTTCAGGATTGAGTTGGAGTAAGAGAGAATAAGTAGTAAAATAATAATTATAAACACACTTCAACATACAGCTTAGAATATAATTACTGACGTTTTGTTTCTTTTTATTTTATTGTATAAACTAGTTAAAGTTGGCAAGAAATAAAAGCCTTAACATTTATTTATTATACAAATGATATATAACTGTCAACAGAACAACTGCTGACGGAAAAACTTGCAACATGCCATAACATAAAACCAATGTCAAAATTACCAGATCTGTATGAATAGAGCTTCAAATACCATGACAACCTGGCCTTGATACGCCCTAAAACCTCATGATCGAAACTTCCTTATCTTGCAAAACAGTCCTTATGTCCACCCCAGGCTTGCGACGCGCCAAAACCCATAAAAAAACTCATATAGGTAGTGATCCCTGAACTATATGATTCGGCGTAAATTTTGAATGACCCATAACAGTGTCGTATGTTGAATTAATGTACTTTCCTTCTATTAGGTTAAGAGCTTAAACAATGTGGGCTTGTTTACTAAATAAGCATACTTTTGTGGGTTTATTCGAGATTGTTTTTTAGGTTTATTTGTTTTTTGATCCTTTGTTCACTGTGGCGTTTCGTTTTCGTTGTTGGGTTCCTTTCAGGTAAGAATAAAGGGTGTCATTAACTCTTCATACAAACCTTTATGCGGTAAGCATTAACTGTAGTAGACTGTAGATTTTCTGCCAATTTTTTATTTTGTTAAGTACCTTGTACTTGTCCACCAACCCGCATTGTGCCGGCGTGGTGGATTAAGGCGGTTTATTCTAAAAATCCCCCCTGAAAATCCCCCTTGGGAGGAAAAGTGGAATCTATAAAAAACAGTCTAGAATTCACCTCTGATAATCCCGCTTAGGTGGGAAAACAAGAATTGAAATAAAAAAATAAAAATAAAACTTATGCCAAGACCCCCCTGTGTGTGATTTTTTTTACATTAGGGTTCAGTTTTCCCCACTGAGGGGGATTCTCTGGGGGGATTAGTGAAATAAGCCGGATTATCAGGGGTGAATTCTAGACTGGTTTTTATTATTCCACTTTTCCTCCTAAGGGGGATTTTTCAGGAGGGATTTGTGGAATAAGCCGATTACGGCCCACTCCCTCTCATCGAGAGGAGGCTTGTGTCCCAGCATTGGGACACAGGCCTCATTATAGGCTGACGCTTATGCTGGTACTTGTTACAAGGCGTACACTATCCTCCCATACCTATTAAAACTGTTATCAAAGTCAAAGTCAAAGTCGACAGTCAGTCTAACATAACATAACACCAACAAAAAGTCGAAGTCAAAACGTTTATTGCGAACTAAGTGATTGTACACTTAGTTCAAAATAAACGTTTTGACTTTGACTTATTTGAAAATATTGTAAAAGTCAATTATTTTTAAAAGAGTAACCGCGCAGTTTCTTGCCGGCTCTTTTTCATAGGAAACGACCAATTGGAACCGTGCACCTAGCTTCTGACGTTTCATAAGTGCCCATGTAGGTTTATGTAAAATAAAATATTTTGATACTAGCTTTTGCTCGCGGCTCCGCCCGCGTGGTTGTCGGTTTTCGCGTAAAAAAGTAGCCTATGTCCTTCACCATATCCCAGGCTATATCTCTGCCAAATTTCATGACGATCGGTTCAGCGGTTTAGGCGTGAAAACGTAACATAGACAGACAGACAGACAGACAGACAGATAGACAGACAGACAGACAGAGTTACTTTCACATTTATAATATTAGTATGGATAGTATGGATCATTGCTTGCTGAATTAACGTTAAATTGATATATTGTATTGAAATTAATTATTACCAATCATAAAATTTGCACGCCATATTATGTGGCAAACATATCTAAACCTTTATTTTATTGTTTTGTTATCCTGCATGCATTTTTATTCTTGTATGTTATGTAGTGTAAGTGTTATAGAACTATGTCTATGTTTATATGTGTAAGTAGCCTAAGTCTATATATTGAATGGTTTGCTAATAAAGACCAGTATTATACCTACATCAATTCGTGTACTCAATTACACCTATCCCTACATGGCGACCCTGCCTTCGGGCAAGCGCATAATGGTCGTGTCGCGTTACAGCTGCCTTCATTTTTAATTGGTGCGAAATTATTCGAAAAAGCAAGATGTGTGGTTCATACCAGACCAAGGAAGAGGTTTTTCTAGCTCAAAACGCAGCCAGTGCTGGAAATAGTGCGAATTTGTAAGAAATTGGGACACATTTGAGCATCCAGACTATTATGACCACAATAATTATCTGCTTGATGGGTGCAGTGCTTCTCTACTTGGGATTTAAGGCATATAAAAAATGCCATGCTCGTTGGATGCGTCAGGAGATCAACCATCACGCTTTCAGGGGCATACGATTGTCTGGACGAGGTCGTTGCCAAAACACTCCGAAAGTAGCAGAAAGTGAATGTCAGTGTAGATCAGTGAACTAATGAGTTCGTTCAAAGTGCGTAATAAGTGTTTGTGTACGTACGTAAGGTATTCGGGAAGAAATTAAGCAGAATACACACACACACACACACACAAATGCTTGCGCACATGCTTGAGCAAATAAATATATCTTTATCTCGCTCAAGAAATAACCTTACTTATTCATCGTTCTATCTTTATTTTCAACGAGCAATTTCAAAAACCTCCCCTCAGAACGTTTGCGTCAAACAAGCGAAGTAAACTGTCCCCAATCAAAGTTCACGCTCGCTGCGATTGCGCCATGTCAAACAATATGAAAAGACGGGTCGTAGAAGACCCACTCCTTACAAGACGCTTCAATGTGCCCAGCATTTTCCCAAATATGTTGGGATCGGCTACCATTATAATAAGGGGTTAAATATAATGACCACCATAAAATGTATTCAAACACCAAATGTAGTAAATGATCACCAAATCTTAGCGAGCAAATTAATGCGCTATTTCTTTTGCCTAAATAAACCACTGTGATTGCCATAAAATGTAGGCTTATTACCAAATAAAGTATTCAATCTGCCTAGCCTTTTCCCAACTATGTTGGGGTCGGCTTCCAGTCTAACCGGATGCAGCTGAATACCAGTATTTTACATGGAGCGACTGCCTATCTGACCTCCACAACCCAGTAACTGGGTAACACGATACTTCTTGGTAAGACTGGTTGTCAGACTTTTTGGGCTTCTGACGACCCTTAACGACTGTCAAAGATCCACGAATGACAGCCGGGACCAACGGCTTAACGTGCTTTCCGAGGCACGGAGGAGTCTCGGTATGTAAAGATGGTCACCCATCCACTGACCAACCCCGGCAAGCGTAGCTTAACCTGACGGATCGACCCGTGCGGCTGTTATTACTTAGCCACGAGCTCCTCCCAAATAAAGTATTATGATGCCATATTAGGTTAGGTTAGGTTAAAACTGTGACCTCCTATGCACAAGCCGAACGAGCGAAGCGAGCGGTGCCGCAGCAGCGGCCAGTGCCAGAAACGACTAGATTATTATAGAAAAAAAAATGGAAATAAAACAGGCTACCCGAAACCGAACTAGTTAGACGATATTAATTTAAGAAAATGCAACTAACTAAAAAAAATAACTGTTTAGAATTTAGGTTTTGGCATATTTTGTTTTGCGTAATTGCTTAAATAGGATTGCGAGATGTTAAAACTTTGGTTATAATTTTATATTAAAATGTGGGTTTAATTTTGGTGATCATTTACTATTTTTGTCTCTATGTTACTATATTTGGTGGTAAGTTAAACATAAGCCTTATAATAATAATAATAATAATCTTTATTCACGTGAGACATATTTTATTATTTGTATACAGGATAACTTTTTAAACCAATGCGCAAATTTTTTTTGGTGGTTCAGGTATCAGTAATAGAACACATTTCCAATAACAATACAGATGACTAATGATGAATGATGATTATGAATGTGTTACTAGTTCCCTTTAATGATGGGTTATTGAATATTGTTCACATACATTCGTTATTTATAAATTAATATAAATAACGAATGGTTGCGAAAGAATTTAACCTGAACAGAGTTTCATCTGATACTTTTGAAACAGAATTAGAACATGGCATTATAAGTATGTATGGCGATAGTTTTTTGCATCAATATTAGATCTCAGATTCGCAAAAGAGCGATATCTTGAACTTATTTCAATGTGGTGTACTTAAAATCCTATAACTTTCGAAAAAAAAAATAATCGTTTCTCAGCAATTATTTCTGGGCTGGTCAATGTTGTTTAGTTAGTTAGAAGAACAGAATGCGTATATTTTGGCGTGGTGATGGGCATTTTACCACCCAGTACAAGTGAACCTTCTGTACTGACTTAGAACATATCTTTTCTGTGGTCTCGTGTCGCAGTTACCAGTGATCGTCGATATGATTGTCCCTGATTGCTATCGGAATACATGCGCTGTCCAACTTGTTACCTCGTTTCTGTAACAAATCGAAGCGGACTTTGAAAGCGAAGCCTTCAGATTTTATACAAAATGATGACACTTTTAGATTCTTTCTTTTTCTTCGAGTTTACACTCTTTTATACACTCATTTATACAGTATACGAGTACGAGTATTTCACTGCATTAGTAAGACTCGCCGTCCACGACATGCACTGACCGACCCAGACGAGCACCCAGGAACCCTCCAAGAGAGCAGTAGGGCCACCAGTACAGCTAGAAAACACAAAACACGACTGTCATTCCGACCTCGCCGCCGAGGCCTCTCGCGAAATCCCTGACTAAATACCACGACCCTTGCTAGACGAAACGTCAGCCCGCGCCGTAGCTGAGCCTGTAGCTTTAAATTCCCCTTATAATAATCAAAACCCTGATCTGATCCAGCCACCACCTGTCCCTTGCTGTCCTCCCTCCGACGCTGCCCTAAGCCGAGGTTCGTACCCCACAGGGGGTGCCCTTAGCGTGCAGTCGTTTATTTTATAAGTATTTATGCCCTGGCTGGAGGCTTTAAGTTTTTAGGAGCTTAAGGCAACCGCAGGAAAGTCAGGTTAAGGAGTTACGATCTCTAAAGGTCAACTCCGAGATGATCTTTATTTTAAGTTTTAGGGTACCTTTCCTACTCGTAAAGTGGAAATGATTTTTGTTTTCTTGTTTATCCCATGGTTGGGGTATCGTTGGATAGGCCGTTTTTCGATACAAGGATCCGTCTACGAAATATTAAGACAATGAAGTGCTAATTTTTGTTAGAGTTAAGTATCTCCCCCTGCCAGCTAAATGTTTGATACGTGAAAAAATTAATAGCAGTAGTATATATAACGAAGTTAAAAGAAAAACTATCACAGAAAAATACTTACATATTATACTCGACTAACTTACATTTATAGTTGAAAAACATGTTCTCCCATAAATTTTTCGTTTTCACAGTTTGCTAGAACTTTGAACTTGGCCAATCCATTTGGCTTGGTAACTGATCATTATTACAACGGGGAGATATCCATTCTGAAACTTCACGGTTTGTGAGACGTTCAGGCTTCTGAATGCCGTCTTACAGGCATTTAGAGTCAAAGGGGTCGGTAGAGATACTAGTGAACCAAACTCAATGTCTTAACGTATAAATACGTTAAAAGTACATTGAAAAAAAAAAAATACAATGCTTACTTTTAAAAAATATTACAAATACTTTGCTTTTATCTTCAAAGTCTTTCCGAATTGTGTTCGTCTAATAGCTATTAAATCTCCAAAAGCATACTTTACACTTTCCTTCCTTTTTTTGTTAAAATTCTTTCTATTTTCTTCTTGTATTTTCAGAATCTGTATTTTAGCACGTTCTCTTAGCTTTTCTCTTTCCTGTACATACTCTTCTCGTTCTTTTTCCTGTAACATATTAATTATTTCCATATTTTCTTTTATGTAAACCTAAGGCACGGCAGGGTATTGCATTTAATGATGGAGTTAGTTAATTTCCTTGTCTTAGGTCCATTCAGAAAATTAATTCTGTTTCCTTTGATATGGTGATATTGCAATCTGTCGTGTTGCCATGACGTGCTTGAATATCTCATGGTGTAGTGAACAGAATAATCGGTCAACAAGGTCGGTAGTCTAGCTGACTGTTCAGGGTTTATACAATAAATACATACATACATAAAATATGTTACACTTATCTATATAAATATATATAATAATAATTGCAAAAACCAAAAATTAAATTATGGTTAAGGAGAGAGATAGTGATACATTGGAAATGTTCTCAATGTATGAATAATATTCACTGAATTGCTGATAATATGATCGTATAAAGGATCAGAATGCCATTGAACAAAATATATTCGCTTGATTTCTGCAAGCTAAAATCAATTTGGCATGAAATTCATCGTCTGGAGAAAGCGATTACACGATGTTATAAGCCTTAAACCTACGATAATATTCGAAGGGGAAGCAAAGGAATATGTTCTGTTGAAAATCGGCTTTATATCCTATACTAGCTGCTACCCACGTCTTCGCCCGCCTGGCTTGTTCTAAAATAAAAGAAGCGTAAGTTACTTCTTCTAACATCAGCTATCTGCCAGTGAAAGTTCCGTCAAATAGGTCAAGTCGTTTCGGAGATTAGCCGATCAATATAAATGTTAAAATTGGTTTTTAACCGACTTCAAAAAGGAGGAGGTTATCAATTCGGAAGTTTATATTTTTTTTTTTTATGTATGTTCGGGCATAACTCCGTCGTTTATGAACCGATTTGGAAAATTCTCTTTTTGTTTGAAAGGATATACTTCCGGATTGGTCCCATTTTTTTCAAAATTCAGTTCTGATGATGGGATCCATGAGGAATTGAGGGAACTCCTCAAATTTTATAGGCATTTATATAGCGATTTTTATATTTTCATCAACAAATCAAGCATTTGCATTCAGAAAGTATCATTTGGTGAACCGGAACTGATGAAGAAGACCACAGATGGCCACCGGAACTCGTCAATGATACGTATTTCACAGGTAGCGATAAGATATCTCGATTAAGATAGTTAAGCGACTATGGTGAAGCAAATTTAAATAAATGCTGATCAAAATGGTACCATCAAACTGATCTGATGATGAAGCCGGAAGGTAGGCAATGGAACTCCGTAATAAAACAATGTATCCTAGCCGTGTTTGGGCTTATTGGATTTGTCATGAGATGCACTCTGGCTATAAATGATGTTTAACCGACTTAAAAAAAAAGAGGAGGTTCTCAATTCGTGTATATGTATAAGGTGTTAAAAAATTTACTCTAAAAACTAAGAGGTGCTTTAGACCAATCAATCTGCCTAGCCTTTTCCCAACTATGTTAGGGTTGGCTTCCAGTCTAACCGGATGCAGCTGAATACCAGTATTTTACATGGATCGACTGCCTATCTGACCTCCACAACCCAGTAACTGGGTAACACGATACCCCTGGGCAATGAGCCCCTGGGTAAGACTGGCTGTCAGACTTTTGGGCTTCTGACGACCCGTAACGACTGTCAAAGATCCACGAATAACAGCCGAGACCAACGGCTTAACGTGCTTTCCGAGGCACGGAGGAGTCTCGGTATGTAAAGATGGTCACCCATCCACGGACCAACCCCGGCAAGCGTAGCTTAACCTGACGGATCGACCCGTGCGGCTGTTATTACTTAGCCACGAGCTCCTCAGAGGTGCTTTACACCATCGAACTGAATAACTTTTACTATGGGACCAGTTTGAAATCGCGAAAAAATAAACAGCTGTACCATACAGTTTAGAACACTAGGTAAACATTACTATGGAACAGCTTTTTTATTAATTAATTTAATTTAGCTGGTATTTAATGCACTCGGTATATGTTCATGATGTTATAAGATTTCCTGTCACTATTGTGGTATACGAATTGGTGTGGGGTAGGTACCACAACTAAAAAGTGAAAAATAAAAGACTTTTTACAAAAAAAAAAACCGACTTCAAAAAAAACACAAAAAAAAAGAAAAATAACTTTTATTTTGGAAGTCGGTGGCAAAAAACGAAAAACCGGAACCAAAGACACCGACTTCCAAAATTAAAGTTATTTTTCATTTTTTTTGTGTTTTTTTTGAAGTCGGTTTTTTTTTTTTGTAAAAAGTCTTTTATTTGTTATAAATACCGTATATACTTTCATATCGATACCTTAATTCGCAAGGTGGCTAACTCCGTAACAGTAAAATTTCTCCAGTTTGTAAAATCTGAATATCCTGTTGATAAATAATAAGTAAATACGCATTTTTTTTTGTAAATGTGCAGTTTTACTCTTTAATGTAGTTGTGGACTCCTACTCCATTAACGCATATCAGGGACTAACAGCGACATCTCGAGGCAAGAAATGATACCATACGCTACGTCATACCTATCGCTCGACTGTGATTGGTACACTCACCTGCAAAATTGCATGGATACCTTAGTGTCTATTTTCCAGTGAACGTTTGAGTTCAAATTTTCGAAAATAGAACTAGCTTTCGCTTTTCGCTTCACACGATTTTGTTTCTGTACTGTCCATGGATTTTTGCAGTCGACCGTACATACCCCTCTCCTTGAATATTGTAGAAATCAAAATGGCTGATACAGAATTTGTTCGTTAAAGCTAACGCAACGTTTTATTTAAAATCCTCAACACAATCTAAAAACACATTAAGTTTTCACCAAACCTCACCGCTACTGATACAATATTTTTATTATAAAACCTGATTTAGGAGTTCATCTGGTTATCCGATGTACCGCTTCGCCGTTTTGCAAACTGTTATTTTGACAGTAAAAACAGACACTTTAATTTTATTTACGTCACACCTGGCCATAATGTGACGTTTACCGCACGCTACGCGTACAGTAAAACTCGCATTGTGGCCAGGTGAAGGCGTACAATTGTGTACTTACCACGGTCAGTAAAAAAGAAAGCCCTCTATCGCATATTATCGCATATTATAAATATCTGCGATTTCGGGCTTTCTTTATTTATTTATTTATTTATTTAATACTTTAGCACAAAAAAATGTACAGAGGCGGACTTTTTCTTTTACAGCCCTTGTTATGTAATGTACTATTATTTGTATTGGATCTATTGTATCGATTACATAATACCTATGTCAAATAACATAAGTCGATCGAAGGTTAAGCTACGCTTGCCGCAGCCCGTTAGCGGATGGGTGACTATCCATTACATATCGAGACCCCTCCGGCCCTCGGAGAGTACGTTAAGCCATTGGTCCCGGGTGTCATTCGTATAGCTTTAAGGCCCAGATATATATAATGTACACTGTGGCCCAGATATATGCCAGTGACCTTGAGTGGTAAGCTTGCGTGTTCTGTACTGAGCTCACGCAACGCATCGTACGTCTAGCCAGTAATAGGACTCGCCCATCCAGGAGTGCTGTCCCGAATAAGACGCGTTATTAATCTATTATACATAAAACAAAAGGTATTATAACCAAACACGTATACTAAAAGATATTAAATTATCTTTAATATGGTGAATGTTTCAGAAAAATACGTTCGATAGTTTATGCGTGATTCTCAGTTTTTTATCCGCGTTAGACATAATTTTACATATTAATTTCAGTATGTAATATAAACATACTAAAATATTCACATATTGAGTTATTAAGAAAATGCTCTAATTTAACATATATTTTTTCCAAATGATTAACACTACTCGTTTAGACGTGATCTTTAATATAAAATCATTAAAAGTCGGTTATCGTCGCCTTAACAGGCGTCATGGCTAGTCAGAAGTCCAAAAGGTTGACAACCAGCCTTATCAAAGGGTATCGTGTTACCCAGTACCTGGACTGTGGAGGTCAGATATGCAGTCGGTCCATCTTAGTAGTTGGGCCACTTACCTCTGTAAGTGGCCCAACTAAATGCCAACAAAAAATGCTACTAGGGATCTAAAATACTGGTACTCTGCTGCATCTGGTTTGACTGGAAGCTGACCCCAACATAGGTGGGAAAAGGCCAGATTAACTTACTTCAAATAGGGAGTGAGCCAAACACTAAACGTACGTTTCCGTTGGTGGTTCTTTTTAGGGTTCCGTAGTCAACAAGGAACCATTATAGTTTCGCCATGTGTCTGTTTGTCCAAGGTTTAGCTCAAAAACTATTGGTACTAGAAAGTTGTAATCGAAAAAGAGGTAAAATAAAATATTGAAAAAAAAAAAAAAAACTATTATGTAGGGTACCTCCCCTACATGTAAAGTGGGGATGATATTTTTTCTTGCGTCCTTCCCGTGGCGTGGGATATCGTTGAATAGGTCTTTCAAAAATATTAGGGGTTTGGTAAGACCGTTTTTTGATTAAGTAAACCGTTCGTGACTTATCAAGCTTTAAAGTACCAATTTTCGTTGGAGTCAAGTGTCCCCCCCCTCTACCAACTAAACGGTTGTAGTTAGAAATTCAAATGTCATGGCAGTAGTATCTATATATAACGAAGTTAAAAGGAAAACTATCACAGCTAAGTAGGCTTTACATTTTACCGAGTAATTGGCGACCAACTTACATTTACAGTTGAAAAAAATGTTCTCCCATACATTCTGTATAGGAAAACATGTTTTTCAACCACATGATAAGTTTGTTCTTGGGATAAATTCATCCCAACTACGGAACCCTTCATTGTGCGTGGTCCGACACGCACTTGGCCGCTTTTTTTATTTCTTTGGAATTGTTTAATGCAGCCGCCGTATTGAGAAACCAAACTGCAATAAATCTGACTGCCTCTAAGTTCCTAAGCTCGACTACTGAGTTCTAAATTCGATCCCCAGATAGGAAGTTTCTCAGTAGTAGCCCGGAATCTGGAATTGAGGCAATGGGCTCGGCCCCTTTTACATGGAGCTTAAACATGACGGCGAGCTATGGGCAGCTCGCCGTCGGTAAGGACCAGGCCCGGGTCGATGGCGCGTTGTGTTCTACGCGCGCCTCAAGGAGATGTCAGCACGCACTGACGGGGTCCGCCAGGATCGGTGCCTGCCAGCGTTGCGGGTTTGTCCGAAAGGGATACCGCGGTCCTGGCACACAGGCAACTGAAGGAACACGGGTGGGTTTTAGTCAGTAAAAGTCTGACACGTCCTCCCGCTCCGCCCACAGCGAGAGAAGTTATTTAATAATTTCCCACCCAAAAAAAAGGTGTACAATACATCTCTATCTACCCCTTTGTAAATTCGTAATTTTATGGTGTGTTATTTTGTATCCCCATATTTTTTCAGCTGCCTACCTGAACCTACGCTCTCATCAATAATTTATTTTATCGATTAAGTCATCTATCTCACATACCTAGCTGTCAGGATGAGCAAACAACCCTTATAAATCACGACACACACTTTGGAAAGCAATAAAGTATACATATACGATAGAAAGTATACACGGCAAAATCTTTAGGTATGTAGACCACTTAAGAGCATAATAATTATAATCTAATAATAGGCTCGATCCCTAATAAATGGTACTTAAACATAACTGGCGAGTCAGCATATCAAGTTTCCACAAACTCAAGTTTTCTCGTTCGATTATGAACCTAATCAACAACATTTTAAAGCTTAAAATTGTATGGAGAAGTTTGACAATTTCGTGTAGCTTGATATGCTGTCCAATGTGTGTAATGTTACCCATATGTTATGTATTCAAATGTAACTCATCTACAAATCAACGTGAGTTCATAAATTCACCCGCTATCCCTGCATCCAAATATTACGTGTGGCGTGTGTGTTGGATCATTAAGTTCCCTTCAAAATGGTTGAGCTAAATGGTGCTCCGTCAGTTGGGACTGGTCATCTCTTAGCTGCCACGGCTTATTTTAATTTTTGAATTGTTTTTATTACGGACGCTACTAACGTGCACGTCTTTTTACATTGTTCTCACATGTATAACTTCAACATGAATGATGTAACCCATATTTTGTAACAATATTTTGTTTTAAAAGAGTGTCCGTGGGGTTTCTTGCCCGTTCTTCTCCATAGGAACCTACTACGCTTTTGAATGGGCAACTAGTTTCATCTTTCTGACTGACCAACCCCTTGACAAGTCAAAAGTGCCTGTAATTGGTTTATTTGAAATAAATGCTTTGAGTTTGAGTTTACATAAGCATTCTAGTTATTAAACACCTTCCAGCGTAAACTAACATCGTCTATGAATAGAGCTCCTACCACAGCTTTGAAAGTGATTAATTCTGGCACCCCAATAATTAAAGCTAGTGTCTTTATGATGGGTTTCTCTTGTAAACTTAATCGAGTGTTGGATATCGATTTTCAAATCGATATACCGACGTCGCTTTTAGTTTATTTCTGGTGTGCAGACGAGAGAATATGTAAAGTTTTTATGATATAGCTTTTGTAAAAAATGCCTGTTTGTAAGTAAACATTAAATAAATGACCGTGTGACGTAAAGAATAGCATCACCCCATTTCCTCCTGTGGGTGTAGTAAAAGGCGACAAGGGTCTTACTAGAGAAAGGGCAGCAGCGTTCTCTATGCATTTTAACACCATATTGCGATCGCCAACCCGCCTGCCAAGCGTGGCGATTATGGCAAACGCCCCCAATTGGGGGAGGCCTATGTTCAGCAGTGGACCTCTTTCGGCTGAAATTATGAATGATGATTAAAAAAAATAAAATACAACGGTACAATAATACGGGTGCAATGACGATGTGTCAAAACATTGAGATTTCTGTACTATATCTAATTTAAATCTTAATGTATTATACACATAAACTTTTTGGAATAAATGCTCTAAAAGATCGTAAAACCGCATCAAAATCCATAGAGAAGTTTAGAAGATCTAAGCAGTAACATCGCCAGACACGACTTTGTTTTATAATTTTTATAGATACAGATATAGGTAAAGTATTATTGACTAAAGCTAGAAATAAAGTAAGCACGAATTTATACCAGATACGAAATACCAGAGAAGTTAGTTAAAATTAAATTGAAATAATCATTCAACTGTCGAATTACCATGAGACCTTCTTTTTTTATTATTTTTAAATTACTTTCGTTTGATCAAATCTAATATTTTCTATAAGGCCTTAACTGCCAGCTTTTATAATTCACTATCACTAGATACTCGTATTATAAAATATCTGTCTGAACCCGATAAACTCAAAAACTACCGAACGGATTTTCATACGGTTTTTACCAATGGACGTAGTGATTCATTAGGAAGGTTTAAGTGTATAATTCATTAAGGTTTTGTGTAAATTCGCTAAAATATAACGATGTAAAATACTCGAAGTAGGATGAACATCAGTTACATTTTAATCTAACCCACATGCTCGACGCGACAGACTGATACGACACAACGACAGAAAAAAAATATTTAATGGTAAACTGACTGACTGACTGGGTGATATATCAACACACAGCCCAAACCGCTGGTCCTTGAGACATGAAACTTAGAAGGTGTATTCTTTGTGAAGAGTGAGTATCCACTAAGAAAGGAATTTCGGGAATTCTACACCTAAAGGGGTAATATAGGGGATGGAAGTTTATATGAAAGTCCGTCAGTTTTGAAGTTAGGATCTTCAAATTTTGTGAAAAATTAATTTATACGTGTCTCAGCGTTTTTGATAATTCTACCCCCAAAGTGTTAAAAAGGGGGATGAAGTTGAAAGTCCTTAATTTTAGAAGACAAATCACTAAATTTACTACATAGGCTTATGGTTGGAAGCTAATGCAACGGTTTTGTTAGAATTTTAACCTTTAAGGGGGTGAAAACGCTGATGAAATTTTGTTTTCAATTAAAGTTCTTTATTTTTTAAGTCAAAATCACTAATATTTCGGCGTATGGTCGGAAACTAACACAATGTAAATCGGTGTTTTTTTTTTATTTCAACCCTTGACCCTTGTGGTCTGAAAAGGGGGATGAAGTTTTGTATTGAAATAAAAATCCATACTAATATTATAAATGTGAAAGTAACTCTGTCTGTCTGTCTGTCTGTATGTTACGTTTTCACGCCTAAACCGCTGAGCCGATCGTCATGAAATTTGGCAGAGATATAGCCTGGGATACGGAGAAGAACATAGGCTACTTTTTTACGCGATAACCGACATCTACGCGGGCGGAGCCGCGGGCAAAAGCTAGTAATATATATTTTTCGACATCCACGCGGGCGAAGCCGCGGGCAAAAGCTAGTACTATTTAAATGATAAGGGCGGTGGGTGTAGGGAGGGGGTGAAGAAGTTTTCACTTCAAAAACTTTTTTGAAGTGAAAATACTCTATGCGCGTTGAGCACTTTTTGGGTGAACGAAAATCATGAAACTCGCGTCATCGTCATCGAATGCTTTAGTTACTTAGTTTTCATTTTTTTGCCCGGAGTCTGGATTTGTGCCCAGTTGATGGCATTAGGCTCGCCCTTGTTACATGGGACTTAAACATAACTGGCGAAATGTGGGTTAAGCTACTATAGGTACACCTGTGCCTAACCTTTCGGGGAAACAAAGCGTCACTGTTTCCCCGAAAGGGTGTACCTATAGTAGGAACACCCACAATAATAAACAATAAATAATATTTAAAAAATAAAAATTGTATTTTTAAATGTTTTTTATAAAAATATTTAAAAATGTAAATAATATTTTTATAAATGAATAAAAAAGAAAAAGAATAATTAAGGGTAATTTTTATGGTGTGCAATAAAGAGTTTTCTATGTATCTATCAGTCTATAAAGGTTTTAATTTTTTTATGCCAATAAAAATTATTATTATTATTAAAAAAAAAAAAAATACAGCAAAAATCTTTTAATAATGCACCCTGGGTAGCTTCCACCTTACTTTCTCAGCAGCAACTGCTTTCGAACAGTTTGTGTCAACACAAGATAGAAGAAAAAGAAGAAGGAAATCCATTTACACTCCGCCATCTTTCAAAAGTAGACAGTTTTCATAACTTCATGAAGGCAGTCTGTTTATCCGTGAACCGTTCCGGGTCACTTGACACATAATCCACAACTTTGTACCAACTTAAGGTAAGTTTAATAGGTTCCGTCAGTAGGTACAGTCGGCTGCAATCACTTATGTTTACGTCGTGCTTACGAACTGAGATTTTTCTATACTTCGAGGTTCGTAACTGTACCGACGATATTTTAAGTAAATACCGTAAACATAGTATCTATTAATACTTTACATACTATAATATCTAAGGGTGTTACCACACCAATCGATCGATCGTCAATCGATGCCATCGATCGACGGTAGAATGGATTTATTCACCAATTAACGGAGTAGACACCAATCGATCTACGTCGACCATGTCGATCGATGGCATCGAGCGACAATCGATCGATTGGTGTGGTAACACCCTAATTGGTACCTACTTATTTTTGGTCATTTAAAAATCTATCCAGAATCGACTGCGAAATTATTATTTTGCACTCCATGTGTCTTCTTCATACCTAATTTGGTAAGTTTTTACTCTAAAATTATTTTAACCAAAAACCGGGTTTAATCAAACGCAAATTCAAACTAGCATATATTTCAAATAAACCAATTAAAGGCGCTTTTGAATTATCAAGGGGTCGTCGGTCAGAAAGATTAAGCTAGTTGCCCATTCCAAAGCGTAGTAGGTTCCTATGGAGAAGAACGGGCAAGACACTCCACGGACACACTTTTAAATCAAAATATTGGTTACATCAATTTATGTTGAAATTATAAATGTGAGAGCTAAATCCCATATAAAATTTCGCTAAATTATACATGCCCTTTGTTTGGCAAATGGTATCATTAAACTCAAGTTATTGCTCTAGTGTTTGGTACTTTTATCTGCACTTCGCAACCAGACACCTTTGCTTATAACTGTACTTCTAGCGTACTGTAAAATAACCGTCATTTACGTTGCACAGTGTGGGAGCAACTTTGTATACTGAAGAGGTCGTCTGCAGAGGGCAGATAAGGTTTAACTTCTAGGAAATTCATCTTACGTATATTCACTACAATTCACATATTCTCATGTGCTGGTTTTAGTTCCAAATACATAACTAGTTAGTAGGTATCTATTGCGGAATAAAATCAGTGAAAAAAGAAAAATTATTTAATAAAACAAAAAAACAGACTCCAAAAACAAATAACTACGAGTGAAAAGAGAAAAACAAGCATTATAATCTATAGAATTTTGGTATCGCAGGCGGGGAATCAACAAAAGTTAAACCATTTCAGGTTATTGGTTTATCTGTGATACCAAAATTCTACAGATTACTAGCTGACCCGACAGACTTCGTTCTGCCAAAAGCTATAGTATAAACTCTACTACTCTACCCTACCCTACACTACCTTACCTACCCTACCCTACCCTACGTTACCTACCCTACCCTACCCTACCCTATCTACCTACCTACCTACCTACCTACCTACCCTACCCTACCCTACCCTACACTACCTACTTACCTACCTACCCTACCCTACCTACATACCTACCTAAAAAAAAAAAAATTTTTAGTAGCCGATTATAGAGTAGCAATCGGTCAAGCCGTTTCGGAGGAGTATGGTAACTAACATTGTGACACGAGAATTTTATATATAAGATATTGCTTGTTTAGTCAAAATACCAAAATATGAATACCAAAGCATTTACGGTACTTTTTAACAATAAACAATTTTTAATATTTTTGTCTATTTGTCTGTTTGTTCCGGCTAATCTCCAAAACAGCTGGACCGATTTTGACGGGACTTTCACTCGCTGATAGCTGATGTTATAAGGAGTAACTTAGGCTATTATATTTAGAAAAAGACATGCGGGCGAAGTCGCGGGCATCAACTATGTAGTTAAAAATAATAAAGACATCAAAGTAACTTCGCATTGAGAATAGAAATCTAATCAATTTGGGGGCTTGAAGGGAAAACCTTTTATAATGTATTTTTTGGTTATCCTGTTTTTTGTATTATTGAATTCTCAAACACAAACGAATGTAATTTAATTTACTACGCAAAATATGAAACATGTTTTTTTTGTTTTCCAATAAAAAATAAATTCAAAGGATGCATTTAAAAGAAATTACTCATTCTAAGGGCCCGAACTCAAGTCAAGAACCCGTATATCCAGAAAGTCAATAAAGATCCCCAAAGCTATTGTTGTGGTTATTTCCGATCTATTTTTGCACAAACAATACCAAAAGCCCTTGCATAAAGTGGTTTTGGGCGAATATTTGTGAAGGCTGCGATTGTAAGGGTCACTTTGAGTTATATTTGTCGGAATAATAGAGGTTGCTTAGCTATGCGCAGACCAGAGACAAATACATTTTGTCTGCCGTTGACAGAACAGTTTTGTCTGGAGTCAAAACGGTATTTTCAGCAGAGTTAGGCACTCAAAACAAAGCAGTCTTAAAGTTGTCAAAACATTGACTTTAAGAGTGTTTAGCTGTAAGTGTGCGTGACATTTTGTGACTGTCTTTATTTATATAATAATTTAAGCACAAAAAAAAATGTACAGAGGGAGACTTAATGCTATAGGCATTTTCTACCAGTCAACCTTTGGGTGATGCAGAGACAAATAGTAGTAGGTGCAATAGCGAAAATTGAGGAATAAATATTCATTTAAATATAAAGATATACATAAACCTATTACAAACTATAAATTCAATATATAAATCTTATTATATATAAATATAAGCACAAATAAATACACATAAATATGTATACTAAAACAAATAAGACAAACAATGGGAAAACATTACCGTTGTGATGATACTGACAGCTTCTTGCGAATGTGTTCGCGAACTTTTACTTTGTCTTTCACGTACTCCAATTTAAATAACGTAATATTATATATATTTTAAAACATTTGTCTGGCCACTTAGAAACACATAAATTCTCTATTTTATGAGCAACAAACTCAGGATAAAGCTCAGAAGAAATGCTTGCGATCGTTTACCAAATTAAAATCGATTGATAATTGTAAACCATTATTTAATGAACTTAGTTTGCTACCTTCACTGACCGACCCAGATGACCCCACTACCCTCCTCCAGGAGAGTCTTAGGGAATCAAGTACAGTTCGAAAGAGAGTACACACTACACGATCGTCATTCCGACCACGCCGCCGAGGCCCCGCGCGAAATCCCCGTCTAAATAGTCCTCCCCGACCCTTGCCCGTAAGCGAAGCGCCAGCACGCGCTATAGCTGAGCCTGTAGCTTTAAATCCCCCTGATAATAATCATAACCCTGATTTTACTAGCCACCGACGGCCCCTTGCCATCCTCCCTCCGACTCTTTTTTACGCCCTGGCTGGAGGCATTAAGTTTCGTTAGGAGCTTAAGCTCCGGACCGGACTATCCTGTGGTTTCCTTAAGGAAACCACAGGATAGTCCGGTTAAAGAGTCTTAATCTCTCATGGTTAACTTTGAGATGCCATAGTTAAAAAAAAAAACACTATCGTCTATGAACATAATTATATGAAATGGGAGTGTTTGTTCGCTGTAACCGAAATTTATTTGGAAAACTGCGTTCTCGCTGTTATCAGAATAACATTCATGTTACCTCTCATAATATTTTTCGGCAAAAGTGTGCTAGGTATGGCCCCAAAAACAATATAATAGTAGGTATACCAGCAGCTATTAGAAATAAAGACTGTCTATTAATTAAAACGTTTATTTTTTACAAAAAAATACATTAAAAATATGACAGACACTCAAAGTCACAATATTACAAAACATGTATTACAACTATAAGATGTCATAGTTTAAATTACTTTTAGATAAATGTTACTACTCCATCACTGAGTTTACTACTGATATACAGAGGTATGACGATTTAAGATCAAGTATGGAAGAGGTTCGACTTGCTCATTAAACACTTAAGATTTTATTTATTGATTAAGTATGAATGGGTTTATTTATCTAAAATTGTAAGGACCTGTTAAAGTGTTAATGTAATCTACTGGCATGCCACCTTAATTGTAATTGCTTCTTTTATGTTAATTTTGTACGCCATTTATTGTACCGTGTGTTGCCGGACGTAAAGAATAGCTCCATCCCATTTCCTATCGTGGGTGTCGTAAAAGGGGACTAAGGGACTTACTAGAGAATGGGCAGCACCGTTCTCTATGCATTTTTAACACCATACTGCGATCGACAATCCGCCTGCCAAGCGTGGCGATTGTGGCAACCCCCCCCCCCCCAATTGGGAGAGGCCTATGTCCTGCCTTCTTTCGGCTGAAATGATGATGATGATAAAGCTGAAGAATTTGTTTGTTTGTTTGGTTGACTGCGGTAATTTCAGGAACAACAAATTTGTTTTAGTGTTGGATAGCCCATTTATAGAGGAAGGCTAAAGGCTATATAAAATCACGCTACGACTAACAGGAGCCGAGCAAAAAAAAAACAGAAAGAACGCTACGCGCTATTAATTTTCTTTAAGTACGCTGTACTGGTACAGCGTCTTAATAATTGTTTGCTGCACCGGCCGACGTCACTACGTCAACGTCGGCTGTCGCTGAAAACCAGCGCTGGGGCTCTGTCTTGCATAGGGTAGGGAATGGGCAGCAGCATTCTCTATGCATTTTTAACATCATACTGTTATCGCCAACCCGCCTGCCAAGCGTGGCGATTATGGCAACCCCCCCTTTTTGGGGGAGGCCTATGTCCAGCAGTGGACGTCTTTCGGCTAAAAGTAATGAATGAAATGAAGAATGATATTGGCAAAACATAGTGCACATATTTTAGGCAATATACTATCTGTATATTGCCTATGTTTAACAAAATAAAGTTGTGAAGGTAGCAAGTATGTACGAAAGAACAGGGCCTCAAGTCTGCTATTACAATAGTGTCAGAATGGTCTCTTCATTGTGAGTTTTTGACAGATTTGCCATACAAACACTGTCAAATACTCACAATGGCGAGACCATTCTGACACTATTGTAATAGCAGACTTGAGGCCCAGGTCGAATAATTCAACAAAATCTAAAGAAACTAGTAAAATATCTGACTTGTCATATCAAATCTCAATGCTAGTCCCTCATCTGGCCATGGGATGGGCACGGCGAGAGTGCGGCCTTTTCCCCTAAGGGGGAACCGACCAAAACAGCAATATTAACATGATTAGGAAAAACGAAAATTTTATCAGCCTCGAGTAATTTAGGAACAGTCACAATGCCATTGTTTTCATAGAGTTATTATCTATTAGCATAGTAACAGGAACTGATGGGCGCTACTGAAAGTGCCAAATTTGTAGTTAAATTCTGGGCCTACTCTTTTTAAATTAAATAAATAATAATAATTCTTTATTTCACCAAAAAGCCATCATATTAACAATAACCAAAGACTAAGAGCATGTAGGCTTATAACTAGGTCACAATAATTTTAATACTCTGACTACTAAACTAGGTGTATGTGTCTTAGGAGTCAGTGTTTCTCCGTAACAAACAAAGCCATACTTATTATACTAAAACAGGACGTTTCAACAATAAGAAAAAAACATGTATGTACCATATAGCGTCACCAACGCCTCAGAGGCAAATATTATATATTATTATTTAGAAGTAACTCTGTATCTCATTATAAGTGAACTGTTAGATAGTCCTTATGGGAAATAAATATCTTTAAACCTAAATGGTGTAAAAGAAAACAGGATATAATTTATGAAAACAAAACACAAAATGAAAAACATTTAACTGTGTGGTGAATAAATGTAGGGTTTGAGTGTGTGTGTAGTGAGTGAGTGTGGGATGTGTGTGTATGTAGTGAGTAGGTGTGGGATGTGTGTGTATGTAGTGAGTAGGTGTAGGGTGTGTGAAGTGAGAAAGAATGAGGTGTAACGAGTAAACATCCGTATATGTTTAGATTTTGTTTTATATAGTTGCCATCGCCACGCTAAGAAGGACACAGTTACTGTTTTGACTCAGGTCTGCGCATAGCCTTAGTTAGACTATGACGTTTGTTCTTAATATCAACGTAGGTTTTAAGAACCGAGTTCCGAAGAGACGTGTATACGTATACGTCTGCAGACGTACTGGCGCCGTCATTGATCTGCTCAGACGTCTTCATTATTTTACGTTACCAGCACCGCTTCACTCTCATATACTCATATGGTGTATTAAAGGTATCACTGGATTGCTCTTGAGAAGCCCATTTTAACCGTGTACGATGTCTATATTTTGATTTGGCTTTATGACGAGTAAAGGTGGACATTGCATTATTTGATAAAAAAATACTTTAACTCCGTATGCATTCACTATAACTATTACACACTAATTTTTTATATACCCAATCAATAGATCTTGATGAAAGCTGACGATTGAAACTCAAACGAACGTTGTAGTTTCTCCGAAACAAAATTTATACTTAACGGAAATTATGTGCGTTGTGAAATGACCTCAAAATGTCGGCGCTTCCCCCTCCGCCGCGCGCGATGCGTCACAGTCCCCACTCAAAGTAACAAATTGTATGATACGTTGATTATATATATTTATTTATTTATTTATTTTACTATTTATGTACACACAGTTAAATACATAGAGATACGACATAAATAAATACTTTTTTTATAGATATATTTTGCAACACCAAGCTATATCCCTCTAGTATCTGCAACACCAAGCTATATCCCTCTAGTTTGGTATCATCAGTTTTCTAAATTACTTCCCAGTATAGAAGCAAAAATTAAAGATGTATTCACGTCAAAATTTATTGTAAAAAATCAACTAAACAACCCTTTTCCATTTCCGGTGCGGTACTCTGAAGGAATATTAATCTGATCTAGTCGGCTGCAAGACAAGTTCCGATAAGTCTTGAACGTCAGGCGAAGTGCTCTTATTTCCTGGCACTCTTATTTGCTGCTGCCGTATTTAAATCGATTTTCTTCATGATTAGTGCCAAACGTTGCAAATATTGCGATGACGGCATAAAAATTACGGCTGTTCTTTCTTGGTGAAGATTTTTTTCAGCTTATACACCGAGGCATTTTAGTCGTCTTCCCACTTCGTGTATCCAATGACTACTAATCATTCATGATTTTTTTTTTTACATTTAATTTTTATTAATTATTTAATTTTTATTAATTATGACGCATGACATAGTTTAAACACCCTGTTACGAGTGCAGTCCGAGCCTTGTGATACAAGGGCGCCGCAGAATGGATTTAGATTAAGTTTAAGTTGCAATAGTAAGAAACACATTTTTGCGTTAGGGTTGAATGAACTCTGATAAAGATGGCACCGCTCCATTCCGCGGCGCCCTTGTATCACAAGGCTCGGACTGCACTCGTGACAGGGTGTTTTAAACTATGTAATGTGTCATAAAAATAAAAAATGTTCATATTTTTTTTTATGAATGAATAGTAGTCATTGGATACATGAAGTGGGCTCTCTTTGTAAGACAACTAAAATGCCACGGTGCATAATAATGGTGCCGATTCCCTTGTTCACAAACTAAACTAAATTTAAGCTCAGTGCATCTTTTTCTTTCTATTTCATTAAGAATAGGACAGAAGATAAATTTTAGTTTAGTCCTGTCAAATTAATCAGCGCCTGTCACTACTCTATACAAGTTTAGACGTGATTAAAAACTTGCCGACTAAAATTACGTCGAATTACGTCAGGCATTGATTAATTTGACAGGACTAAACTAAAATTTATCTTCTGTCCTTTTCTTATTGAAATAGAAAGAAAAAGATGCAGTGAACTTAAATTTTGTTTAGTTTTTGAACAAGGGAATTGGCACCATTGTGTTGTTATCTAAAATTAAAGCTATCTTGGTTGAGTTGCAATATCTTTGGGGGAACCTATCAGATGTGCATACAATAAGAGAATGGTAGAAGTTGGATTTTTATTATTAATCTAAATCTATATTAGAGAAACAAAAGAAGACATAATTGAAATTGTCTGACGTAATAAATAAAGAACCTGAAAATATCCTAAAAATTCGTATGTATCTGGTAACACAATGTCAACATGGTTTTACACATCCAGTACTTACCTACATATTGTCTTCTTCGTCGTGTCTATGCTTCCATTTATACCAATGTTCTATTATACACTTGCGTGCAAAAAAATTAATCCACTCCGTTCTCATCGATTTGAAACAAGATAATTCAGCGATTTTAATTGAAAATAACCTAATATATTGTGTAACAAAACCTGCCTGCATGTAAGTAGATTACGTTAATGAAAAAGTTATCAAAACTGATTCGTTAGTTTTTGAATTTTGAAAATTGCGAACTCAAAAACATACGGGTCGAATAAAGAACTTATTTTTTTTAAAGTCAGCTAATAATTCAAGTTAAGTGATCAATAAACGAAAAGCTATAAAAAAAATAAAGATTTTGTCAACTTTACTGACAAAAATAAGTCACGCAGTTTTGATGAGAACATCTGATGAATCGACTCGATCTTGTAAAGAGTATTTATTTTATCAAAGTATATGCGTAAATAAACTTTATCTTACCTACCTTCACACGGTATAAAATCATTAAAATATACGTCAACATTTTTGAGATAATTATTGTCTCTCAAATAGAGCATGGGGAAGGCCAATTTTTTTGCACGCAAGTGTATACAATATATTTAATATTTATTTAACATTAAACGGCCAAGGCCAATTTACATTAGTTAAAGACACATATTCTGTCTCTCACTCGACAGTCATACACTCATCTCACAATACTCCAGATATACTGACAAGATCTCCGCGAACACATTACAGTCAGGCTAAATAAGCTTCGACCAGAATTCTGCCACTTCCATAGCGTCAGCGTTGGGGTCATCGGAATACTCCAACGTTGTTTAAAGCAAAAACAGCGGCTGTGTGAAAAGGTTTACAAAGTACACTCATCATTCATCATCATCACCATCATCATTTCAGCCGAAAGACGTCCACTGCTGGACATAGGCCTCCCTCAAGCACCGCCACCTCGACCGGTTCCGTACTTCCCGCATCCAGCGGATTCCTGCGGCTTTCTCAAGGTCACCAAGATCACAGGTTTCAAAGTACACTCAGAAAACAAAAATTAGATTGTCTAATAAAAAAAAAACGAAACAAAAACAGCATACTGTCTTAATTTAATAATAAAAAATAAAAAAAAACAAAATCAAAGACTAATCGATCAAGTCGAGTTACGATTATTTTGGAGGGAGGGAAGTGCTAAAGTTCATCAATCACTCCCTTTTTAATCTGAAAAGGTTTGAATTTTCCTAAAAAGAAATTCCAGGGAATCTTTTGCTTACTTTATTATTTAGTCCTAAGGTGATTTGCATGTGATGTTGAGCATTTTTCGGGTGAAGCGAGGCCCTGTATTTAGACTTTTATGAAGGAACATTAGGAGATATTAAAGTCTTACATATCTAATTCGAAAATTACATTTGGATATAGATTAAGCATCATCATCATCATTTCAGCCGAAAGACGTCCACTGCTGGACATAAGCCTCCCCCAATTGGGGCGGTTTGCCATAATCGCCACGCTTGGCAGGCGGGTTGGCGATCGCAGTATGGTGTAAAATAGGCATGTCGGACAAAATAGGCATTTTGAATCCGCGTGCATTCCAACACGCAGATTTTTCCATCGTCCTCATACCGCAGAGAAGCACGGCTATTTACACGCCTGCACCTCCAAAGTCTTTGACACTATAAAAATTATAACTACAAAACCATTTATGCAATTTATTTACGACCTAAATAGTATCGTGACTTCCTTTTCTTCACCGAAATTCTGTGAAGTAGATGATGAATGAGTTGAATGAGTGAGAGAGTGAGTGAGAGGAGAATGACTTATGATGAATGAGTGTGCGTTAAGTTTATGGTTTTTACTGAACGCTAAAAGTAAAAAAAAAAACTGGTATTTAATTGATCTTAATCAGTATATTTGGCTTCCAACATCTGGAAGTTCGAAATCAATAAAATAGATATTTCCGTCTGGTGGAATATTTTAGGAGTACTTACGGAATTTATGACGGGCTGCAGAAATTTTATAGGTCTAAAAAAAAAAGGAAAGTAGTGATGATCGGTTCAAGAAATCTAAAAGTTATAATAAGGATAAAAGGTGTAGAGATCTACAATTTGCGTTAAAATTAAATTACAAAAATCTATCAACACTAAATTATAGGTTGGTACTTATTCTAAAACACAGATAACATGGCCTATGGTATTAAGTCCGCCTCTGTACATTTTGTGAGCTTAAAGTATTAAATAAATAAATACACAGCAGCTAGTATACAATAAATAATAGCTTGTGCCCGCGCCTTAACCCCCGTGGCTTCTAAAATTACTCCTTATAACATCGGCTATCTACCAGTGAAAGTCCCGTCAAAATCGGTCCAGCCGTTTCAGAATTTAGCGGGACCAAAAAGACTGAAAAACAAAAATAAAAATAAAAATATATATATATATATAAGTATCGTATATACTTTCATATGAATTTAATAAAACGCTGTTGTTTTGAAATTACAAACAGACACTTCAATTTTATTTATTTATATGTATAGATGTAACAATACAATGGTGCCGATTCCCTTGTTCACAAACTAAACTAAATTTAAGTTCAGTGCATCTTTTTCTTTCTATTTCATTAAGAAAAGGACAGAAGATAAATTTTGGTTTAGTCCTGTCAAATTAATCAGCGCCTGTCACTACTCCATACAAGTTTAGACGTGATTAAAAACTTGCCGACTAAAATTACGTCAATTTACGTCAAGCGCTGATTAATTTGACAGGACTAAACAAAAATTTATCTTCTGTCTTTTCTTAATGAAATAGAAAGAAAAAGATGCACTGTACTTAAATTTAGTTTAGTTTGTGAACAAGGGAATCGGCACCAATATCGCTCAAACCTTTTAGCTGTTAAGCCCATGTCTAGATCTCGTCAGTTAATATAAAATATTGGGTACCATCTTTCTCCTAGAATACTCTTTATGAGTCGTAAAAGTGGCTAGATACGGTATATCGTTGTTGCGATAACGTTATTTATTACTCCTAAGATGGTCATAATGTTTGGATAACACCTAGAACCGTTTTATGAGCACTGAGCTGAAAAAGAATATTGGTTATTAGAAAATATGGGAGATGTTTCTGGCATTCTGGGATCGACGATCGACAGGCGGAGAACTGAATGTTGTGGCGAAACATTGGAGAAGTTTTCTATGTTTGGACTACCCACCTAGGGCCATGGGGATCCTGTGCCCACTTAGTTTTTTGAGACATCGCCAAGCGATTGGTCGACTCTTCACGTGATCTATTTTTGGCCAAAGAATCTGAGAAATTGCATTGCTATATAGCGTGATAATGTTGCCAGCCTTTGGGGCACTTTTCCTATTGACAGCGAATCGTACAATTTTTTTCATGCCCTATGATTATTTCCCCTCCTTTTTCATATACTTGTACATATTATTATTAATATTATTCTAAGACCGTTAGCTTACTTAAATTATGTAAAACTAGCTTATGCCTGGAGGTCGGAAATTATCCCACGGAAACGTTCTACCGGGATAAACAGTATGCTATGTGTTAATGAAGTGGCAGTGGGCTGGCCATGTTTTTCGAAGGACCGATGGCCAGTGGAGCAGACGAGTTCTGGAGTGGAGACCGCGTATCGGCAAGCGTAGTGTGGGACGCCCCCCAGCTAGATGGACCGACGACTTCAAAAAGGTGGCTGGGACAGACTGGATGCGGAAGGCGGAGGACAGGGTGTTGTGGCGCAGCATGGGAGAGGCCTATGTTCACCAGTGGACTGCGATAGACTGAGTTGATTGATGTGTTAATCCAGGTTATAAGCTATCTGTGTGCCTTTCATCCAAATCCTATTAGAAGCATAATTATACTAACGATTGAAATACTGTCTTGAGTTCATGCAAGCCTAGTACTTTTTGTTAGTTTACTGCTCAGATATGTATGACTGTGCACAACGTGCTGTGATCAGAATTGACGGCACGGTTGGCGCAGTGGTTAAGCGAATGACTGCTGCGCTGCGTGTCGCAGGTTCGATTCCCGCACGGAACAAATATTTGTATGACCTACAATTAGTTGTTCCGGGTCTGGCTGTTTGTGTATGTGAGTTTAAATGTTTGTAAACGCACCCACGATACAGGAGAAATTCCTAGAGTGGGGCAACGTAAAAAAAAAAAAAAATTGCGTCTTGTATGCTTGCGACGTACTACCGAGACAAAAAAGTATCCTATGTAACACATAGGATACTTTTTATCTCGGTAGTACATTCTCTATCTCGTATCATCTCGGTAATCCAGGTTATAACTATCTCCTGCCAGGGTTGCGGGTTTGTCAGAAAGGGATACCGTGGCCTTGGCACACAGGCAACTGAAGGAACACGGGTGGGTTTTAGTCAGTAAAAGTCTGACATGCTCTCCCGTTCCGCCCAGAGCGGGAGAGCATGTCAGACTTTTACTGACTATCGGTATCCCTTAAGTTATTTAATAATTTCTAACAAAAAAAAAAAGGTTATAAACTGTGTGCTCAACCAAATCCTATTACGTAGTAGGATAATACAAATGATTGAAATAGGTGCTATTGTGAATGAATGCAAGCAATTTCTGAGCAGTAAACTAGCAAAAAGTAGGTACTAGCTTTTTGTTAGTTTACTGCTCAGAAATTGTAAGACGAATTATTATTATTACTCGACGTATTCTTCGATATTTTCTGATTCTGTAGGTCGATTTTGATGAAATAATAAACACTCAATGTTACAATAAAGCTTCTTATCTTTCAGTAGTTCGATTTTGAATCCAATGAGTGGTTTTTACATGATGCGCGTACGAACTAACAAACATTACGATTTTGTTATATGTATAGATATATATACAGGATAAGTTTTTAACCAGTGCGCAATTTTTGGTGGTTCAGTATCAGTAGTAGAACAAATTCCCATTATTTGTTCAATACTTTTTATTTTGGTCCTATCAAAATCAGCATAATATGAATACAATCTATTCGTAATAATATCAATGGGCGAGCGCACAGCTGATAGGTACCTACTACTGCGTTCCGCTTCACTGACCGCGCCACCGGCGCGTTGTGCGATGAGTATCCATGATACCAGTTTCAAAATAAACATCTTTCATTAACGATAACTTAATTTTTTTGTACTAAGACATATCAAAATAAGAAATAGGTGTATATTAAAACACGTTTAAGTTTAATTTGTCAAAATTTGGATTGATTAAAAACTTTTCCTGTATAAATAAAGTGACTATGATCCGAGACGTTATAGTTTATTATAGTAGCTCGTTTACGATTTGCAGGTCGTGAATTCGAAATGTTCGAATCTAGGCATGCAATTTGTGCAATATAATATTTTATGACCACTGCTCTCAAAACGGCAAAGGAATACATTACTTTTATTGCGAAGTTCAATGAAATCGATTTTAGAATAAAGAACATATTTATTATTTGAGCAGAAAAAAGCTCACTCTGAATATACAGCGATATCTAACGAAAAATTAAGAAAAAAAATTGACTCCAAAAACAAAAAAAAACAATGAAAAACAACTTTAATTTCGGAAGTCGGTGTCTTTGGATGTCTATTTTAGTTTTATTTACGAAATTAAAGTTATTTTTCACTTTGTAGTGTGTTTTTTTGAAGTCAGTTTTTTTTTTCACTTTTTTGTTATTTATCACTACTTGCTATGTAGACAACAGTGACAGGAAGTATAATAACGTCATCAAGGTACAAAAAGTAGATTGAATATGTATTATCAAAGCTAATTCAGAAACCTCCTCCACCTCCTCTTCCTCTACCAAATGAAAAATAATTGTCTAAATCAGTTCACAATTGACGAAAACAACGATGAAAATACATTAAAAAAAAATACATGCAACGAAAATATAACCTCTTTTTTTGAAATCGTTTAAAAGCTGACACTTTTTTATATTTCCTTCACTGTTTTTACAAGTCCGTTAACGCAGTGTTTCTCTTTATTTCAGTAAACAGTTACAGTTCAGGACAAAGAACCTTTGTGTTTTAAAAATGAGACCAGAGTACAGTCAATAACTCAGGAACAGCTGGTTTTCGAGTCGTTTGAATAGAATACACCTGCGTCTCTACCTTGCGCATTGCAGGTCCTAAACAGACGTCGAAAAGATGTAAAACTTACATCACGCTTCACAGTTTACTTGTTTGTACCAATATATTCCTTGAAGTGGACTGGTCTTTCACTTCGTGTGAGTTTTGGAATATAAAACAGGTAAAACTATACTCGATTTGAAATAATATTAGACATTTAAACAAATCTTTTTTACAGTCTGTAGGCGACGCATATTAATAATAATAATACCATTTATTTCAGGCAACATAGGCCCATAGAAATATACCTTAACCTAAACATACATATTTTAATATAAAACTTAGTACTTCACTTAGCACTAGCTGCACTTTGTACTGTCCTGTGGAACTTGTCCGCGGAAGCGACGGAACACCACGTCCTGGAATATTGTTATTCTCGCACTCATCCCCACACTCACCAGCAAAACACCGTTACTCACGTTTATCCGTTTTTCTGTTTTATTTTTAATTTAGTTTTAATTTGTTTCTTTGTTAATTTTAATTTTATTCTAGTTTTGCACCTAATACAGTTCCTAATTCTTGTGCTTAGTATATAACAATTCAAAACTCAACTTACCTATATAACGTGAACTCATCAACATTATATCAAACCTATTCTGTCCTCCCATACCTATTATCACTGTTATTTAATAATATTGTAAAGCCAATTATTTTTAAAAGAGTAACCGTGGAGTTTCTTGCCGGCTCTTCTCCATAGGAAACGACTAACTCGAACCGTGCACCTAGCTTCTGACGTTTCATAAGTGCCCATGTAGGTTTATGTGAAATAAAATATTTTGATTTTGATTTTGATTCCTGTAATTAAAATATTAAAATACCTTCACTTATGTTCAGTTCATAACTATTGTGGCTACAAGGTGTTTTTCTCATTAATTTTAAATTATTTCATAAGGTAGGCACAAAAACATCGCCTGTGATGATAACGAGGGTGGGCGCTGATACCTATAATTACAAGATATTATCTTAGCTTAGGTATTGGCTGCAACTCGAACATGCAACCTTACTTACCTTAAGTACCTATTTTTTATATAAACCATGTTTTGTATTACTTGAAGGTGCAAATAAACAATATATATATTTTTTTTTAAATTAAATTAGCGAATGTCTTACAACTAACTTAATTGCTAAAATCTTATTTAGCAATTTTTTTTGTAACTAAGAGTTAACCATGAGCGGTTGAGACCAGGGCTTTAAATACCGGTAAATTTTCATAACGTTACCTTTTACTGACAGAGTTAACGTTATTATTAAAATAACGGTAATCGATTTAACGTTTTTTATGCGTCTATTAATTTTATTGTTATTTTAAACGGGTGAGATGTAAGTAGTGGGGCCGGAGGCGTGTGGCGCAGCAGGAGCCGCCCTCGCGCCTCTCTGATGCCGTGCCGATCAAAACGTGGCCTGAATCTGCCTCATTCTTACCCACAGAACGGCAACGTAACTAAATTAACGTTAGTTATCGTATTTTTGTTAATGTTAATTTACGTTATATTACTGGTAATGTTATCAAGTACCGTACAATTTTTGTAACGTTAGTAGGTATAACATTGAATTTTAACGTTACGTAACGGTTATTATTTTGTTATTTGGTAACGTTAACAAGCCCTGGTTGAGACTCTTTAACCGGACTTTCCTGTGGTTGCCTTAAGCTCCTAACGAAACTTAATGCCTCCAACCAGGGCGTAAAAACTTATAAACTAAACGACTGCGCGCTAAGGGCACCCCTTGTGGGGTACGAACCTCGGCTTAGGGCATAGTCAAAGGGACGATGGCAAGGGACCGACAGTGGCTGGATAAAATCAGGGTTATGATTATTATCAGGGAGATTTTAAAGCTACTGGCTCAGCTATAATGCGGACTGGCGCTTGCGTTTCGCTTGCGAGCAAGTGTCTGGGAGGACTATTTAGTCAGGGATTTCGCGCGGGGCCTCGGCGGCGAAGTCGGAATGACGATCGTGTAGTTTGTACTCTCTTTCAAACTGTACTCGTTTCCCTATGACTCTCCTGGAGGAGAGTGGTGGGGTCGATGCCGTGGACGGCGGGTCATACTGATACGAGAGGGGGTATAATTGGCGGCCTGCACAACTAGAATGTTGCGGTGAGTGGCGGCGGAGTCGAAGAAGCGGTTTGAAGTGCGCTACATGAATTTGGCTATTGTAGGGATTTTAAGTTCTAAATGAAGGTTTGTGTTCCGAACGAACTAGGGGGCTCCCGTGATTTTACGGCGGAAACGGTTTTGGAGGGTCTGCATCTTATGGATGATATAGGGTTTTGCGTGTGCAAAGACTGGACTCGCCTATGTCATGATCGGGCGGAACGTGTAACGCCATCTAGCGGGTTATTTATAAATAAAAAATTATAAAGCCGTTGGTGGGTAGCTACCAATGAAAGTTTCGTGCACCCGCAGTGAGTAAAAAGCAGTGTGTCCGCCGCTTTGAATCTTTTCGCTCGCTCCAACGCCTTTTTCCCTTTGTCTACCTAAATTATCGAGTTATCTTTACCCTATCACCTACACAGTCCGTTTAACCGATTTTGGCATTAAAAGCAAAAAAGTGGTTACAATACCAACTGTACCAACTGCAGCTGCCGTTTGTCATGCCACCAACTCAATAGAAGTCAAAATCGGTTGAACGGACTGTAAAAACGGTTTACTTAAATGTCTAATGTTATTTCAAATGTAATAAAGGTATGTGAGACAGAAAAATATTGTGTTGTTACAGAAAATATAATAAACATGGTTTAACGTTTACCTAAGGCTTTCCCGTACTGGATAAACCCGCGAAAATTTGATTTAGTTGCAAAATATGAAACACGTACTCTGTATGTGTACGCGCGTTTTACTACCACAGCGACGTAATTAAAAAAAAAACAAACTTTTATACCCAAAGTCTCTAATTCAGATAATTTATGTAAACAAAGTAATGTCACTGTCAAAATGACAGGACAGTGGTGCAAAACATTTTATCATATTTTTTTTTGTTAATAATCATCTATGAAATTAAAGTGAATTAATTATAAGAACTATGCAAACAAAATACCCAAGTTGCCAAACAATGTTTTATGTAGTGTGTCGGAGACACGGCCTATGATCGTCATAATCAGCCCTTTTAAGTCCATTGCTAGACGTAGGCCTCCCAAAATCGATTTCCACTCGAAACAGTTTACAGCCGTTTTCATCCAAAATGTGGCTAGATATGCTACATACAATATGAATCTATGAATGAGAGTTGTATTATAATAAGTGTTGTTGAAGATGTAAAAAATGTGTCAAAATGTTTGGATCTCCTGCATTGTTACCAGTATCATAAAATATTTTATACCAGAAAATCCCTTTTTTTAATTAACTTTGTTTTAAACCGAAAATGTATAAAAATAATTACGGTATGATTATTTTTTAATTATTATTTCTTAAACTCAGTACTTAAAAGAAAATGGAACCCTTTTCTTCGCCATTTTATGTGAATTACCATTACGAAGATATTTTTTTGCTATGTTATCCCTTTGTTTACATAAATTATCTGAATTTGAGACTTTGGGTATAGGTTATTCGAGTTCACGTCGCATCCCGCCATTTTTGTTCGATATTAGTATTGCAAACATTTATAAGTTTGTTGTTTACAAAAATGAGTGATACAAGCTTTGATAACACACCACCAGATATTTCTAATGCAGCAAAGGACATTTCTAATAACCAATTGTTAACAGAAAAGTCGAGAAAACAATATGAAAAGGCGTACCAAGATTTCATGAATTGGAAAATATCAAAGAGTAGATAACATGGGTGTAGATAAAGACTTGTATGAAACTGTACATAATTAGGTATTCAAACACTCATATGATACTATTATCACACTCGTGTTTTAATGCCCCTTATTATACAACAGTTGCATAAATAACTATTTTTAAACCAAGACTGATTTTGAAAATAAATTATTTATACTTTCTCGGGAATGATCAAACTTTACTCTGTCACTAACGGACAGACACAAATAAAAGTATCTTAAAAACCCTTTGGCTCTACAGGACAGTAAAAGACTTGATGTCAAGAAAATAAAAATAAAATGAGTTGAAAGTAAAATGCGAGTCACTTCTAAAGTCGGGTTAAAGTTCTTAAAAGTGTTACGATCGAATAAATCTTTTGCCGTCATAAAATGGTGCATGTCCCGCTGCGTGTTTGTGAGGCGGAGAATATAAACATTATTTGCTAATAAAGACGTCATCCATTAATTTCGCTAATGATATTTTTAGGGTTCCGTACCCAAAGGGTACAACGGGACCCTATTACTAATACTCCGCTGTCCGTCTGTCTGTCTGTCTGTCCGTCTGTCACCAGGCTGTATCTCATGAACCACGATAATTAGACTGTTGAAATTTGAAATTTTCACGAGATGATGTATTTCATAGGTAGGACGCCCTCAGGCTAGGTGGAGCGACGATCTTCACAGGGTGGCTGGTAGCAGCTGGATGAGGCCTATGTCCAGCAGTGGACTGCTATAGGCTCGTAATGATGATGATGATGTATTTCTGTTGCCGCTATAACAACAAATACAAAATAAAAAACTCGTTTTTATAGATAACTAGCTTTTACCCGCAGCTCCGCCCGGGTGTATGTCGGTTATCGCGTAAAAAAGTAACCTATCTCCTTCTCCATATCCCAGGCTATATCGGTTCAGCGGTTTAGGCGTGAAAACGTAACATACAGACAGACAGATAGACAGACAGACAGATATACAGACAGTTACTTTCACATTTATAATATTAGTATGGATGGTACGGAACCATACGTGCGCGAGTCCGACTCGCAATTGGCCGGTTTTTATTTAAATCTACCTAGTCTTTTCCCAACTAAGTTGGGGTCGGCTCGGTGGGTCGTATAAGTATAGTTACATCCTTATACACTCGAGAGCATTGAATTAGTGTCACTTAAAAATACCTGAAAGTCTCGGAAACTAAGAATTCTAGCTTAATGGAATGAATTGTGTTTAATAGACAATCAAATGTTCCTTAAATGAAAGTAATAAAATGTGTCACTTTGTATTATATTCATAAAAAATTAAATAAACAAAAATATAACCAATCTCATCTTATAACAAAAATAAAATAAAAAAATTCTACCCCTTTAAAAGGATGCTAGCGAAAAAATGTGTTTCTTACTATTGTAACTTAATTTTTATCTCACTCTAACTTTTTTTAATCGCGCCTAGTGGTATATTATGTCTGTATACACTGAGTGGACTCACTCAGTGTATACAGACATAATATACCGCATCATCATCTAGGTCATCTTTGTAAAACGACTAAAATGTCACGGTGTATAATTTAATTTAATATCATTTCATCTCATTTCATTATTCGCAATACATAAGTGACAGCTGCTAACCCGTACCAGCCGACTCTTGAATTCAATTTGTTCGGTTGACAGGAGTGATGCAAACGAGATCGGAGGGTGGCCTATTATATGGTGCGTCCCCTCCTGTTGAACACTGATACTGAGACAGATGAATGGGACTAGTTTCCACTGTGATTGGAGTTTCAATCAACTGTTAACGTGTCCAGTTGATTGCTATGCATGTGTACTGTGTAGGTACTAGTTACTTCAGTTACCTATATTAAGTCCTTCTACCATCGGACATCTAGACGCACTGCAAGTTACCACCCCTACCTAGTTGATATTCTACCAACTCGCACTAAGCGTTTTCAAACGTCTTTTATAATGCGCACAGCAAAGGAGTGGAACTCTCTGCCTGTGTCTGTTTCCGAACGCATACAACCCTAATCTATTCAAAGTAAGAGTGAATAGGCTTCTTCTGGGTAAGCTCACTCCACCGTAGACTTTGTCTCTGTCATCCAGACCTAGAATAAGTCAAGAGCAAACTCATAGTAGAACAAAAAAATAAAAAAAAAGTTGTAATATTGGTATTACAGCGCTCAGTAAATTTGTGTAGCCTTTTCTGTACAACTTATTTTTTTTTATTTGGGACAAAAATCAGTTATACATTACAGCATTTACAAAAAGTAGTTATATTATAGTCGAATAAACGTATAACCCACACTATTGTCCACGGATTGACATCGGAGTATGAAAATGATCGTATGTTATTTATGAAAAACAAAAAAGTATATAATAGAAAAGAAAAAGAAAAAATCACTATCCATGCCAAGGTTGCTTGGAAGAGATCGCAGTATACGATAAGGCCGCCCATTGTATATTTTATAGTGTATAAGTTTTCCTTTTATTTTGTAATGTGTAATCTGATGTACAATAAAGCATATATAAATAATTATAATAAATAATAAGAATAAAAAATAAAAACACTATATATCGACGAATCGCAGGAAGCGAATGACAAGAGCATCAGTTTTATAGGCGACTTGCGACTAGCAACTTTAGGAAGGAAACTGTAGGAATTGACTTCCGCTGCACTTTCTTTCTATCCAAATACCTTACCAAGATCAAGAGTACCAACCGAATACTAAAATTATTCTTCTTTTTCTTCTCTTTGATCAGTAAATAGGTAGCGGGGCTGCCCAGCGTCAGCCAGACGGTCATTTAAGTATCGCCGTATTCATAATAGATAATTCTCGTAAAAGTAAGAGACGCCTCGAAGAAAATGGACAAGAAACCCCGGGGAGAAAAGGAGAGGCCAAAATTGGTACAATATTCCGAAGATTTTTAAACGCTAATGTGATGTAACTTTTTAGAAAGCTTATTTATTAAGCTACTCGATTATAGCTAAATATGATTTATTCAGGCGCCTGTTTTTGTGAAAATGTGAAAAATGTTTCAGTACAAACAAAACGCACATAGCCTTTATTTATTCATTTCTATGCAATATAATTACCATCACTAATATGATACGGCTACAGAATAAAATAATACAGAATAGAATATGGCTACAGTTTTGGTTTCTATTAAATACTTTGACATTTTATTATAATTTTAGCTGCAGCTCCATGAAATTGAGACAAAAAATATGGAATATCCTGACAACGCAATATCAAAACGTGTCGTTATGAAGTCAAAAATCTGTAAATGTCAGAATGACGTTGATTACGTTGAAATAAAATAAAAAAACACCTTTATTGGTACAAGTAATTCGCGAGGCGGATTGTTTTTATACATAATTATGTAGAGAAATACATATTTTTTTAAATTAATGTACGTAATTATAAAGTAAAAATATGTACATAGCTACATAATTATATGATAATTTCTCTCACTGACAAGTGACAATGACATTGACATTGTCACGTCATTTGCCACAGGGCTTTTTTTTTTTTTTTTTTGTCTAGGGCATCTCAGAGTGTAACCACTAAGGTTCTTAACACTCTTTAACCGGACTTTCCTGTGGTTGCCTTAAGCTCCTAACGAAACTTAATGCCTCCAGCCAGGGCTACCACAGGGCTGCCAGCCCTAAAATATAAATAATGTTTGTAGTTAGTGATGCCAGGATTTTATTTTTCAAAACTTCTTTTAAAAAAAAACGGGCGACTGTAAAATAAAATTAAATGCCCCAAGACATCACAATAATTACCCTCTTTCAGCCTATATAGCTCAGAAGGCTGTTTCAATTTTCAATTATTTTAGTTCCAAGCCCCATACATTTATTGAACGTCTCCTTTGTCAAAGAGAAGGTAGAAATGTGTTAAATGAGTTTGAACGTAACCTATCGAATAGGTGGCAAGTTGCAGCGGCAACCGTGCACCTAATGCATACAAATTGGAGCCCATTCATTCCGTGTTCGTAGCTAAAACGCGCTTTCACCGACACAAAAGCTGATTTTTTAGCTGAAATACGTTTTTAGATGAATTTTTGAGAGCTCGAATATGAAGGTGTCTTTTATTTAAGCAATTAGCCTCGCTCTATCGGTTTTCTAGTGCTTTTAAGCACTTTGTCACTTTTCTAGCTGTGTTTTTTGCCTTATCTTTTCTGTCTGCCTTTATTCTTCCTTCATTTCTGCCGCACGAACGAAAAATGCAATAACTCGATATGCCGCTTCTGAGGATTGTATTTTTGATTATTGAATTTATAATGAAGTTTGAGTTATTGCATTCTTGGTAAATAAAAAACCGAGTTCATGAAGGATCAATTAGAAGTTGCTTAGAGAGAGTTAATAGATTTCGATTCGCTGACTCTAAATATATAACTCAACAAATATATAACTCAAAATCGTCCAAAATCGAGTTATTGCATTCTTCGTTAGCGCGGTAGATTTGTTTCCTGCATTTATTCAGAGGAAATTTCGGGTTGTGGTTAATACTAATATACCTATATCATTGTGTTTCTTCTGTTAGTTCAGTTTAAGAGCGCATACATTGGTCCACTAGCGCCACTCCTTTAAAAAATTATTATCTCGTGACTGAGAAGGAATAAATTATGAAAAACGGCTCAACAGCGACCTCGGTAAGTGTGTCTAGAATATTTTAATACCTTTTATAAATTTTCATAATGAGATACGAATCGACAAAATTCATTCTAAAGAAAATCGGCCACATTCCTCTAGATCGTATTTTGTTGCTTCGTGTCTCAATATGAAACTTTATAATAGTATATTTTATATCGAGGGACTAAACGAAGCCATAATATACCAGAGAGTCAATGCAACCGAGGGTATATTAAGTTGGCGTTTAGTCTCGAGGTGCAAATTGTACTTTTCACTTTTTACTCAACATTTTCGCAATGAAGATGGTCCACACTCCACAGATAATAGTATATTTACTGGCTGTTTGAGTTTGTCTGTGTCACGTGACGGAAATTAAAAAACTAATTACTTTTCACTCCCTAAAGAGTAAAGTGGTCACTTTATTCCCGCTTCGTAGGGCTATATTGGCGTATTTTTTTAATTTTTTTATTGTTGTTTGTTCAAGCTTTGCTGCAATGGTTACTTTATACATATAATCTTATAACACTTGCTATTATAAGTCAACCATTTATGACGGGGATCGGAACTGTTTCTCCTAAACACAGGTTATTTTGTAACCTATCTAGGAAGACAGTACGGCACCCACAACTAGATTTTTAGAAACTTTATGCTTGTGCTTTATATATTACCTTGCCATGTAATCTAGTCCTATTTGAGCAATAAATCTTTATTATTATTATTATTATATTGGCGTAATTTTAGAGCATGAGAAGTGAAAAAGGTATTAGAACATTCTAGACACACTTACTGAGGTTGTTGTTAAGCCGTTTTTCATAATTCTTTCTCAGTAACGAAATAATATTTTTTTATAGGAGTGGTGCTAGTGGACCCTTGTACCCCCTTTTAAGGTGCTAGAACTTGCTTTTTAATTTGTCTATATAGTATGAAAGAGAACAATCATACTACACATCACGAGTAGAAAGGTAATCTAGTATTCATCCAATACCTCTTTTGGCAGTCAACGCTTATAGAATATGTATTTCTATAAGATTGCTTCGTTTTTTTATTACAAGGAAGTGAATAAACATGTCTTTTCTGTGCGTATTCGCCAGGCTCGTGTATACGGAAATGATTTGTCATAAACCGAAGGAGAAGGAGGGTGCGATCATATTTTTTAAACCATACACATCGCTTATTTTATGGCTATCTGGAAATGAGGAAAGATAAATATAAAATGTTTTATCTTTTCTCTGTATTTTTGTTTAGGAGTAAATTTGCTCGTGTCTCCTCATTTTTAAAATTTTTGGGGATAAAAATTCTATATACCATATTTATTATTTTAAGGAGAACCTTATCCTGCTTGAGGTTATAAGTCTATCACAGTCCACTGCTGGACATAGGCTTCTCCTGATTGCATCACTTAACATCCGGTTCTTCCCTTTCCGCATCTAGTTTGCTGCCTTCCTCTAGTGACCCTAGTTCAGGGATGGCGAACCAATCGCCCGTGTGGCTTGGTGGCACGTAACAAAATAATTTGGCTACGGCATCATTTCAGGAATTTAGGTACCTTTTTTTTTTGGGTGCGATATTATCAAATAACTTCTCCCGCTCAGAGCGGAGCGGGAGGGCGTGTCAGACTTTTACTGACTAAAATCCACCCATGTTTCTTCTGGTGCCTGTGTGCCAGGGCCACGGTATCCCTTTCGGACAAATTCGCAACCCGGGCAGGCATCGGTCCTGGCGGACCCCGTCAGTGCGGGCTGACATCTCTTTGAGGCGCGCGTGGAACACAAAGCGCCGTCGACCCGAGCCTGGTCCTTACCGGACGGCGAGCTGCCCAGTCAGCTCGCCGTCTGCAAGCCCGCGCCTACGGTGGCTGGGAATCGGCAATAGATTTCCGCCGCCCAGGGCAGGAATTTAGGTACCTAAGTCATTTAGTTTGCAACAGAAAATGTCGCACAAATTTTTTATTTCATTTAAATAAATATAAAACTTGTATAATAATAAATGTATTATTGTGAAAGTCTATAGATTTTTTCTAGTAGTCACAAAGTCAAGATTGTTTGATAGCACGTCATGGCCACATTAAATATTTATTAGGAAAATATGACACGTAGTTGTATAGAGGTTCGCCATCCCTGCCCTAGTTCGTCTAATATTTTTCAGAATTATTTTTAATTTAAATATACCTTTTACGTTATACAGGTGAACAAAAAAGCCCTTTTCTGAACATAAATACATGTTACAAGTTGACTCGATGGAAAATGTGACGAAGCCAATATAACTACAGTTTACAAGTCATGACTGAAATGATTTCCGCCTGCATTCCCATATAGGAAAAATTTCGCAGATATTATTCAGTGTACTAGATAAAAAGATTGTTAAGTGTTGTTTGGTTGATTTTGCGTCGAATACCGTGTGCTCATTATATACAGAACATTTTTGTCTATCATTTTGACAGAAGGTATCACAGTGCATTTTGTTAAATTTGAGATTGTTTTGATGTGCGCACTTCGCCATTGTGAAGGTTTCGCATGTTGGAATGAAAAAGACGGAACTCTTATAGGATCACCCGTGTGTCTGTCTGTCTCTCTGTCCGTCAGTCACAGCCAATTTGCTCCGAACCTAATGAAGCAATTAAATTGAAATTTGGTACACATATCAATTTCTGTGACCCAAACGCGGACGTTTTACGAAATGTAAAAAACGAATGTAAATAAATGAATTTTGAATATCCCTCATATTCAAAATTCATTTATTTGCACTCGTTTTTTTATTGATATATATAGACTTTATTAGGTGTGAATATCCTTAAAGGAATATAATTTAAGTAATATTGGAATCAGACGTTACTTTTCGGAAATCAATAGCAAACAAATGTTATGCATTTGTTTATAATAATTATTTATTTATTTAACAATTTATGTACACAAACAGACAAGAAGAAAGGAACAGAAAAATATGTACAAAGGTATACGGTACGGTGGTACAGTCAGCAACAAAAGTCGATTAACATTTCACTTTCCTAAATCTTAATTATTGAACCAAATATTTAATTAAAATCGGAACAGAAGTAAAAGGTAAAGAAAAATAACTCTATGCTACATACCAAATATTTAATTAAAATTTTAATTAAATATTTAATTAAAATTTTAATTAAATATTTGGTTCAATAATTAAGATTTAGGAAAGTGAAATGTTAATCGACTTTTGTTGCTGACTGTACGTATTATTGTGTTTTTTAATAATTATTTGAAAACAAAAACAAAGATTCTCATTCCTCTCTTGATACCAAAGTTAGGTTTTGTAACTTGTCTGCCTTTTGGTAAAGGAAAGACAGTATCGCTTATTGAATATCTCAATATCTTCTTTTGTCGGGCTTCAGAAAGTCATTTAACGAACGTTAATCTTTGTTCATGACGCTATTTTTTCCCGGATTATTTTATACATATTATCCTGTTGTGAGTAGTTTTCATAGCCAAAATACTGCCTTGTCTTTTTTTTACCGACTTCAAAAAAAGGAGGTACACAGTTGGTCAGAATCTTTTATTTTTTTTTATGTATGTTGCCCGATTACTCGAACACGGCTAGATCGATTAGAAAAATTTGTTTTTTGTTTGAAAGAACAAAAGCAAGAAGGAAGCAAAGAAGGTTCCAGGTGGTCCCATTGTCATCAGGTCAGGATCTAATGATGGCATCCTAGAGAAATCGAAGGAACTCTTCAAATATTACAGGTACACCTAATAGTGATTTGGGTATTTTTTATAGTAACTCGTGCATTTGCTCTGGGAAAGCACCATTTGGTGAAGTGGAACTGATGATGAAGACCACAGATGGCCACCGGAACTACTCAATAATAAGTATTTCACGGCTTGCGACTAGATTACTTCTACTTATTTAAAAAAAATATGTGCCCGACAGTGTCCATAATTGTTTCTGTTATTATTTCATTATTTACCACCAGTAATTGTACATTATGGATTGCAATAAACGATTTGATTTGATTTGATTTACTTTAATATGTTTGCTAAGCAATTTTATGTGGCGGCATCTACAACGCCACATGCGAAATACGCAGCAAAGACATGACGTCACAAATCCTGCATCGCGCAATCAGAGTTTACCGCGCGACTAGCATATATACAACATCCCGACATCAACCGTCGGGCAGTTGCCCTCCAGACACGACACCTGTCTGGTAGGAGGATCCTCCCTTTTCAATAGAGGATGTGTGAACTTTACACCCTGTTCATGCCTCTATATTTCACAATGCCAATGGTGAAATGGACGATGGTGAATTGAACTCAACAGTTTATTAACGTACCTGCATCGGGAAAAGCAATATTTTGTAAAAGGCGATGATCAAGTTGACGTTAGGCTATTGTAACTTATTATAATTTATCTAAAAAGCGAGAAATAAAAACATTTTAACAAAAATAAAACCGACCTTCAAAAAAAAAACACTACAAAGTCAAAAATATCTACCTCGTTTCGCACCCGCGGCGGACCCGCTGAGCTGTCACCTCGCTTTGAACTCGCTCGCAAATCGCCATTGTGATAGCGCCCTTACATCTCCTATTCAAATCCAGAGTACAACTGCACAAAAATTAAAATGAAGTAATTAACCCAGCATTATTCTGACATATGTTTTCAAAAAAAGGAACCACGCTGTTGTTTAAATGACAAGTTAACCCAATGCGCTTGCGATTAACATATTAAGCAAATATTGTCTGACCTCATGTGAATATTTTTTTTTTATCTTCCCGGGATCCATTGTTTTGGATCATGCTCGGATTTACTTAACCAGCATATTATTATTTTAATGTAAGCAAAACAATGCATGATAATGAATATACACACCGTGGCATTTTTATCGTCTTACAACAGCAGCCCACTTCATGTATCCAATGCCGACTAATCATTTTTATTATTATAAAAAAAAACTTTTTAATAAAGATATGAAAATATTACTCATTATGACACTTAACGTAGTTTGAAACACCCTGTTACGAGCGCAGTCCGAGACTCGGAATGGAGCGGCGACATCTTCATCAGAGTCCATTCTAGCGCAAAAATTTGTTTCTTACTATTTATTGCAACTTAATCTTAATTACAATCTTTATTTTTTTAATCGTATTTAGAGGTATTTTATGTCAGATACATTGAGTGGACCACCTTTGTAAGACGACTAAAATGTCACGGTGTATATGCATCATAATGTTCCCACTCCTGGTACCCAAGCCTCCTTTCTTCGAGAGGGAGTGGGTCTTTCTTCGAGAGGGATTGGGAGAAAGAGGGAATTTACCACGCGGGCCCAGTGCGGATTAGTAGATGTCACATGTCTTAATTTTTTTTGGTTCTACGATGTTCCTAACGATGTTTCCTTCACCGTTTTCAGAGCAGTGGTGATGAAATGATTAATACAAAGTAAAGCGCCTGCCTGGATTCGAACCCACCACTTAGATGTGTACACTGGAGGAATCAAAAGCAGTATGTAAGGAAGGAAAAAGGCGCGAGTTTCACAAATCAAGCTATACATTTCCAGTATAAGCTGATATCGCATTGTATAGGATTTCCGTACAATTAGAGGTCAGCATAAACTGGATTTGTGCTTAATTGTTCACAATCACCAGTCTATAATGTTTTTCACTGCTGGGACACAGGCCTCCTCTCGATGGGAGGGAGTGGGCCTTAATGCACCACGTGGGCTCAGTGCGGGTTTGTAGATGTTACATGTCTTCGAATTTTTAGTAGAACAAAAAGTTGAGAGAGAGAGGGGGAATCTACTACGCGAGCCCAGTGCGGATCAGTACTAATCAGTAGATGTCACATGTCTTAATTTTTTTTGGTTCTACGATATGCCGATTTCCTCACAATATTTTCCATTACCGTTTGGTTTCAGATTCGATGGCTTATAGACAAATGTATGTCTCGGGTTTGTTTGTACTGGAACACTGGAATTTCTCTTGTTTCAATTTCTAGACGAATTCCGGTATACATGTGGGAATGGTAATGGGAATAAAAATTCAGCATATAACTCTATAACACTATATTATTTAAAATACATAAAGCGAAAACACAACCATCGTGGCTAGTTTTCCATCTGCCAAAAAAAAAAAAAAATACAAATTCCTAATTCTCCAACTATTCCAAAATCAAATTAATAAAGCATCCCACTCTCTACCGTTTGGATACACAACAGACAAAAATAAAGCTTCCTACTCATTTCCTACATACATTCCCAAAATGCTGTCTCTCTATTTGAAATCAAACCAATTATTTCACTCGTAGTCATGCAATTTATCTTCTTTGTACTGCAAATAGCAATATTCACTCAAAGGCAAACAGTGCATACTGGCGCACATTCAAGCAAATTAACACAAACCTCTACCATCAGCAGACAACATAAACACTAAGAGATTCAACTAGCCGGGGGCTAGGTCCCGAATCTGGTTGCTTCTGCCAAGTCCATCCTGTTTATAATGTTGAATGGGAGAATGGTACATAAACATCAGCTCAAAGGTCTGCAATTTACAGAAACTGACTGAGTTTGTGAGATATGCATTTTAATTATGAGTTTCTAACAGGGTTCGCCGATATATATCAGCGGATATATATCAATTGATTTTTATCTTGATATATATCAATTGATTTTTTCCTGTCTTCTGAACTAAAAATTTTGGAGATTAATGTTTACCTTGGCAACACGTAGCGAAAACTTAAACTTACTTTTTTATCATTACAAATTATTATTAAAATTTGTTGATTTATCTCACAAACAAATGAAGATTATTATAATAATAGGTACTTGTTTTTTTAAGCGTTCATTAAAAAAAATATTTCTCAAATAAACACTAATTCTTTGGTTACTTTTTTAAATAAAAAATGTGGTAATTTGACACTTATATTATTTTACAAATTCCTTTCACATTTTTAAGTGTTAAATCCCCTTACAGAATGAAATTCGCTTCTTTTTCTTGTCCTGGATATATATCCGATATATATAAAAAATTGTATTTTTGATATTTATTATAAAAATCGGATTTTTTCGAACCCTGGTTTCTAAATTGGTTGGGTTGTAATAGATATCGCATGGATTTTATGATAACGTTACACGGTTCAACAAAATTAATTCACTTTGATTGAAAGGCGCAGAAATTAAAAGATTGCCTGATATTGAATGGCATACTTAATTTTTACACGTTTGAATTTGGATCATCATTATCATCCACAGTTCAACTTAACCCACTGATGGCCAATAGTGTATTTACTTGTGTCAAAATAAAAAAAAACCAAATATTTTATTTCACACCAACCTTCATGGGCACTTATAAAACGTCAGAACCTAGGTGCACGGTTAAAATTGGTAGTTTCCTAGGGAGAAGAGCCGGCAAGAAACTTCACGGTTACTGTTTTAAAAATAATTGGCTTTTACAATATTTTCAAATAACCACGTTAATAGGTATGGGAGAACAGTGTAGGCCTTTGAACAAGTACTAGGTACTTAACAAAAATAGAAATTGGTCAACAAATCTACAGTCTATGAGGCCTACAAGCTTCTCACATTTCCAAAATAGAAATGAATCTATATTAAAGATTAAAAAAAAACCTTTTTAAATCAAATGACATGATTGCCATTACAACTACAGTAACAAAACTGAATCTCCAATCAATCAATCTCCAAGCTCCCATAGCTCATTCAAGTTTTACCCACGATGGCAACAATGCATTTGGTTGCTTCAACCAAAGCCAAGGCGTAAGTGAACCGTGTAATATTGTCTTTATTCATTAATGTTTTAATTATACTTATAATATGTATACCGAATGTTATGTGTTTGAGAGATAGTTGGTAAGAAGAGGAACTTGCCAAGTATGGGTAACTCTAAATATAAAGTTTTGACGTATGTTTATTTTCATAAAGATAACGTAGGGTGGCCTGAAGTTGGGTCAAAGCTTAAGATAACTCGGGTCCATGGCCGAAGGGCAAAAATATAATAAACATAAGTAAGCCGGCTGCTTATATGGGGAAATAGTAACAATGGATTATCCATAGTGCTAGAGTACCTTTTTCGTTGGCCTAGTGGTCCCAAACACGACATCTGAACGTGGGTTCAATTAGTTGATCTAGCAAAGTATGAGTATAATTGGGTTTTGCATTAAATCACTTTAAAAAAAAAAACGTATTCTCAATTTTATTTAAACTCAGATTTCTGGTTTAAATGTGCTGATTTCATTCAGTGTCATTGGTGGCCCTCAGTGTCATTCGGAACTAGGATTTTAGCCAGTTTTATGTATTTCATTTAATTTTTACACTTATAGTTAGAAACTATTACACGGCGCATAAAAAAACAAAAAACAAAACTGGCTCAATGTGGCCAAATTACAAAACCTCTGCTACCCGTCCTGGGAATGCAGCCTACAGGCGACATGTTATCTACACATAATATAATATAATATATAATTGTATTTTTTATATTATAAAGCTGAAGGTGTGGCCGTGTGGTGCCGGACGTAAGAATAGCACTACCCCATTTCCCCCCGTGGGTGTCGTAAAAGGCGACTAAGGGACTTACTAGAGAATGGGCAGCAGCGTTCTCTTTGCATTTTTAACACCATACTACGATCGACAATCCGCCTGCCAAGCGTGGCGATTGTGGCAACCCCCCCCCCAATTGGGAGAGGCCTATGTCCTGCCTTCTTTCGGCTGAAATGATGATGATGATAAAGCTGAAGAATTTGTTTGTTTGGTTGACTGCGGTAATTTCAGGAACAACAAATTTGTTTTAGTGTTGGATAGCCCATTTATAGAGGAAGGGTATAGGCTATATAAAATCACGCTACGACCAACAGGAGCCGAGCAAAAAAAAAAGAAAACAGAAAGAACGCTACGCGCTTTTAATTTTCTTTAAGTACGCTGTACTGGTACAGCGTCTTAATAATTGTTTGCTGCACCGGACGACGTCACTACGTCAACGCCGGCTGTCGCTGAAAACCAGCGCTGGGGCTCTGTCTTGCATAGGGTCGCAGCATAATGCTGAGAGATAGTCGTTTTGCGTGGATGTGACGCATTTTCCCCAATATTTTTTTGATTACTTTTGTGTTTTGGGTCTTTGTTTTTGCGTCATGTTTACCGCAAATAAACGTATTTTCTTTCTTTTCTTTTTCTTTCTAAAAGCGATGCGATGCGGTAGTCCGGGGCCGAAATTTTACGCGGACGAAGTCGCTGGTAGAAGCTAGTGTTGACATAATATCACGACTACGGGCTGCTACTGACAATCCAATAAAACATTTTTAGCATTGTTTATTTACGCTCTTCCCGCCACAAACAATTTTTACTGATATAACATGTGATATGACGATGACGCATACAGTCACTAAAATATCCGCCCGTGAAAACTAACGGAAATGGAACTTCGGAACGAACAATTAGCTAATATTTCCGTCTGAACTATTTCAGTTCCAGACAGATATTTTAGCTAGCTACTCGGGCTGGCCGAAAATATGTGCTGTGGTATTTAGGTTGACCTGAAATCGGGAAATAGCTGCTTTAATTGGTTAGCCCTTTGAACTATTGTGTTCAAACTTTCAGGAATATGGGAAGAAAAAATATACTCGTAGCTGTGATGCAAATCCGTTGCTAAATTTATATTATTTTAGATATATCTTTGTTATTTTGATAGTGTTGTTCCGTGTGGTGCCGGACGCAAAGAATAGCACCATCCCATTTCCTCCCGAGGGTGTCGTAAACCTTAGTAGGTTTCCGACACCCTCGCTAGGCCTAGGTAGTCCTAGGCCTACTACCTAACCTAACCTACTGACTAGGAGCAGCAGCATTCTCTATGTATTTTTAACACCATACTGCGATCGCCAACCCGTCAGCCAAGCCTGGCAATTATGGCAAACCCTCCCAATTGGGGGAGGCCTATGTCCGGCAGTGGACGTCTTTCGGCTGTAATGATGAATGAATTATGATGATGATTTTGATGGTGTTGAGATTTTGAGTCATCATATTTTATTTTGTTATTTTCTTTTCACAACAGGGAAGCTCTTGGCTTTCATCTCACCTGATGGTAAATGATGATAGGGCCGAAGGTGGAAGCGAGTTTCACCCGGAATCCTCAGAGGAGCTGGCTATCTTACCTCTAACTGCCGAAACAAAACAAATGCTGTCAACATATAAGATGATGAGTATATGAGTGAGAAGTTGACGCCTTCAAGGACGTAGTAGTTAAAGCGCTCTCGCGGTCGCTTGATTGACTAGATTATACAGGGAGTAAAAGTACCACATAAAGAGTAAAAGTATCACATAGCCGTCGTCTATGCAATCTGTACATCAAACTACGTTACATTGTACAAAAATAATAGCTAGGAATCTACTTTTATTTTTGGTGCAAAAAATCACTTATGATTATTAATTCATTAAAAGGCGCAATGAAACACGCCCAAAACATTGTCTTTGCGGGCGCATGCAACTGGGGGTATTTAAAGTTAATTTACGTCACACCTGGCCAAAACGTGAGTTTTACCGCACGCTACGCGTACAGTAAAACTCGCATTATGGCCAGGTGAAGACGTAAAATTGTGTACTCACCACGGGCAGTAAAAAAGAAAGCCCTCTATCGCATATTTACAACCCTCGCTGCGGCTCGGGTCACAAATACCTGCGATTTCGGGCTTTCTTTCTTTTACAGCCCTTGGTAATTAATGTACTATTATAACATTTAAAACTCATTTTGGTTAATAAAAGGCATTAAAATGGAATTTTGGACTTCAATATCTCCGAAAAGAACAACTGACTCTCGACTTCGTTAAGCGTCTTTTTACAACCGTTATTAACATATATTTTTTATTCAGGAGCCATGCTACAAAATGTTCTCAAAATAAAACCATCGCATCGTAAGACACATTCAGCCTGAGTAAACAATTAACCTGATTTTTATGGTGTACATAATAAAGAGTATTATATCTATATATCTATCTATCTGAGACACCTATTTAACTAACAAAAAAACATTATTGTTATTGAATTTTTTTTTGCGTACATCTTTCGGGATTATAGTTTGACCGATACCATTGTACGTCAACGCTCACGGCGTCCCGCCCCCCGTGAGCCGCGCATTCCTAAGGCGCGGTATAGCGGTATCGGTCAAACTATAAGACGGCTTCTTCGGGAGAACAAAGAAGCTATCTCATCAATGATGATAGCTCATGAAAGGAGGTCGCATGTCAAACGACCAACGTGAGTGAGACGTAAACATTCATAAAATATGTACCTATAAAGCCTAATTTGAGGAAAATATCTGTTGTTTTCTTTATCCCTACCATTGCTGTTTTCCTTGCAATAAATTCTTATCGCGTGTGTTGTTCCCACAAAATGCTGGACATTGGAGCATTGGGACCGGAACTGTCTTCAATTTTGTCCGTGATGAGCGGAGGTCCCGTGCGTGATAACGTACGGAGGTCATAAAGTAGGATAAATATTTGTTGTTATATTCGTACATGTGAAGTGAAAGGCTAGAAAACGTCGTTCATAGATTAATATTTTAAAGAAGTTTTTACTTTGTCTCATGTCGATGATATATTAGATTGTTATTGTTTTCCAGCAGAGCAAAGGTCTAAAGTAATAGTATATTGTGATACAAGGGTGGGATTATTGCAAACAAGCTGTCATTAACAAGCCCGAGCCGAAGGCGAGGGTTTTTAATGACACGAGTTTGCTATAACCTATACACCCGTGTATCACACGACGTTTTTCAATACAGTTGTAGGATATAGTAAAAAAACAAATCAGAGAATTAGGTAAATATGAAAAATTAAAATTTTCAGAAAATGGCGCGTTTTTGCAAATGGACATTTTTTTTACAACGACAACAGCCTATACAGCCTATTCGATTTTTGACAAATGTTGATGTGAAAATAATTAAATTAAAACTGATAATTAAATATATTAAACAACCATTTAAAAGACTTATGAGAATTCAATGCTAAGACGTCCGGACTCATTCATTTTTCATCGTATAAAATCTATCCCATTTTATTCTATGTATGAAAACTCCTTGCTACTAAACTTTTTCCATTGTCTTATAAATTTAAAACGAAACTAGAAAACAAAATGGTCGAGCTCGTAAACAAAATTCACGACCGCGTAACAGAAAGATGCCTATGCAAAAGATTCAATTTTCGAATCATAATTATAGCCTCTGAAAGTAAGCCATGTTTAACAACTGTATTGAAAAGGTATAATGCATAATATATAATGCAGTGTACCTGCATTCACTGCCTCGATGGCAGCGCTACTGCTGAGCATGAGGTCCTGGGTTCCCAAGTTGATCAAAGTGATATTGGGCTTTTTCATCTGGATTTTTCAGTTGCAGCTCGGGGTCTGGAATTTGTACCCGATGGACGATGGTGGCAATAGGCTCGCCCCCTATTACATGGGACTTACATTTTTCTGGCAAAATCTGGGTGTTCTATGGGTAAACCTCCGCATAACCCTTCAGGAAAACAAGCGTGATGTTATATTTATTAACCTACACTCAGTTATTAGGGTTCCGTAGTCAACCAGGAAACCTTATAGTTTCGCCATGTCCGTCTGTCTGTATGTCTGTCCGCGGCTTAGCACAGAGACCCTTAGTACTAGGAAGCTGTAATTTGGGATGGGTATAGATATTAAGTACGCCGACAAAGTATATTTTTATTGTGTTCACATGTGTCATTTCCTACATGTAAAGTGGGGATGATATTTTGATTTCTCGTCTATCCTATGGTATGGGGTATCTTTGGATAGGCCGTTCAAAAATATTGTGGGTTTGTAAAAACCATTTTTCTATTCAGGGATCCGTTTGCGTAATATTGCTATATGATGTTAGAGTCAAGTGACCCTCCCCCCTGGCAGCTAAATGGTTGTACTTGGATATGTGAAAAAATTCACAGCAGTAGTATATATAACGAAATTAAAAGGAAAACTATCACAGCTCTGTAGGCTGTACAAGTTACCGAGTAATAGTCTACCAACTTACATTTACATTTGAAAAACATGTTCTCCCATACATTCCATATGGAAGAACATGTTAATCAACTACAATGTTAAGTTTGTTCTTGGGATAAATTCCAACTACGGAACCACTACGCTTCTAAATTATGCCACCTGAAGGGAAACATTTTCCAGAAAATACTAATAGTCTTTAACAGTTCCAAGAAAACACTTAGAAACAAAACAAATAGCCGGAGACAAATTCGCTGTTTTTCTAGAAGTTTTAGAAAGTGTATATAAAATGTACCTTTGAGAGGAAAACAAAAAAAAAAAAATACAGGATTTTTCTTAAGAAAAACGTAAACATGAGCCAACAGTAAAATAAGTTTTTGTGGAACAGTTTGCAGCAAGTTTTATGAGGCTCCGGTAATTTTGGCAGCCAGTGATTTGTAGACAATACTATGTAAAAAAAGAAAATTCTAAGTAAATATTTAAAAAAAGAAAAAAGAAAGTAGGAATAATATAAAATTGGAGATAGATTTACGCTACTGTTTTTTGGCACATACAATGGGTTTTACTGATGGTACAGTATAATTATTTTTTTTTTAAATTTCTCCTGTATTGTGGGTGCATTTAGAAACATTTAAACTCTCATACACAAACAGCCAGACCCGGAACAACTACTTCTAGGTCATAAAAATATTTGTTCCGTGCGGGAATCGAACCCGCGACACGCAGCGCAGCACTCAATCGCTTAACCACTGCACCAACCGTGCCGTATTATAATAGTACACTAATTTTAATCATAAAAATTTAAGAGATTGTTCCAGTTTAATGTAACCATATCCCTCTTCCCGTAGCGCGTCTTTCAAATTCAGTTATGGACAAAATACGCGTTTGACGCGTAGCAGATCGGCTATCTGCTACGCGCATAGCAAGCGTAACAAAGATACCATAACGCCGGTTACGCCGAACCCACACTGCAAATAATTAGTAATAAAATAAATAGTTAAAAAATTTGCCAAATAATTATTAGTCAAATAATTAGTTTTCGGCCTAAAATTCAAAATAAGACTCGACACACGATTTTATTGCACAATTTTGCAAGCATTGAACAATTTAGAAGGATTTTTTTTTCAGTTTTTTTTTTTACCGCTATGCCTAAAAAAAACTTAGTACGAGTATATGCGATGCCAATTCGAAGACAATTGTGACATAAAAAACCAGGAAAAATGACTCTTGAAGTTGTATCCAAACAGTTTTGTGATATCTTTTTAATGCGAGATTTCGTTCGATAACACACCTTTTGATGTAGCCTCAATGGTATCTTTTATAAAAGTATGTTTCGCGACGTCTTTATCTTTTTGTCGTAAATCATTTGACGTGAATAGACGTAGAAAATACCTTTCGGTAGTTCGTTTTTGTGAGAATAATATTTTCTATGTTGTTGGATATTTAGGTACATGTTAGATGAATGAGATAATATATCTATAATATAAATATTTGATTCACTCCTCTTGCTCAAAAAGACCGTCATTGTGGCGTACCAGAGCGAAGAAAAAATAGCATTTCTTCCTCTAGGGGATAAAGTTTTTATTTTTGTCTGTCAAATGACAATGAGCCTACAAAAACGAAAAAGTCTTTAGTCATAAGTAGAATAATTATGAATAAAGACTCGACTTGTTACTGTTTCATAAAAAAAGAACAGCATTTTATTCTTGAAAATAGAACTAAAATTGGCGATCTCTTTGTTAGAATGCATGCAATGCGTTGCGGCTACAATAGAAATTAAAAAAAGACAATGGCGCGAATTATTAGAATTTTTCTCTAATTTTCAAATTGAATTAGTGGCCGTAATTTATTTTTAATATTGTATTGGATTATTTAATTTTCTCGCAATCGTAGTGAAAAGTAGAGTGTAACACACGGCGCTAAAAACCCTTTATAACTCGGTTTCTACCTCGTATAAATGGGTAATTTTAGCTCCTTGTATAACAATCTACTATTCTATGTAGTAGTAGTAGTGAAAAATGGTCTGAAATATTTGGTTGATTGATTATAGAGAAATACTGGGTAGTGGGTGCGACTCTAAATTCTAAAGCTATTTAAGGCTAATGTTACCACCAAGCCACCTGTCTTAACGCCGTTCAATAAAATTGACGTCTGACAGTTTTTGTATGGAAACATTCGCAGGATAAGACTTATACTAGGTATAAAATTACTTAGGTCGAATTCTCCTTCATAAGTTAAAAGACAAAAAGCGTCATGGGATGCCAATCCTTCTGAAGAACAATCAAAGATATTGAGCGAAAGTGTGAAATGTAAGTTGAGTGAGTGTGAAACGATTTCATACATGAAAACATAGATTTAAATAAAAAGTCTAAACGAATAAAAATTATAAAGCACATCAGCTCCTTCAAAACGATGTACAGTTACTGCAATTACCTGACCCCCCCTTGAATAAATGGTTGAGATTTTTTAGAATACGAATCAATAGAATTTTATCATTCTTAATTTTATTTAAATACCTATACGTAATCTACCCAAAACTATTTAAAAAGACAAGATGATGTGATTTTGAAAAGCAAAATACCACATTACCCCATAGATATACTAACTAAATATGAACCCACACTGAGCCTCCAACCCGCACTGGGCAACCAACCTGCACTGGGCCACCAACCCGCACTGGGCCACCAACCGTCACTGGGCCGCCAACCCGCACTTGGCCTTCAATCCGTACTGGGCCACCAACCTGTACTGGGCCTCCAATCCATACTGGGCCACCAATCCGCACTGGGCCACCAACCTACACTGGGCCACCAACACGCACTGGGCCACCAATTCGTACTGGGCCACCAATTCGTACTGGGCCTCCAATCCGTTCTGGGCCACCAACCAACACTGAGCCACCAACCCGCGCTGGGCCCGCGTGGTGGATTACAGCCATACTTTTATTTCAAATGCTTTTCTTTCACTCAATTGAAATTCAATTAGCCTTTCCTCAGAATTCATCATTTGTTTTTAGTTTGGCCGCCTATTACGGACAGGCAGAATTCGCAGAACTTGATAGTTTGTGTTTTAACTTGAAATAAACAACAACAGAAGTTGATTCATTAATATTTATATTGTTTATTCTAGGTTCGTTCATTAGTTTACTGAATTCAATAGTAGCTGTCCCCGTGCCTACGTCCGCAACAGGTTAAATAAGTTTACCTATTCAATTCAACTATTCTATTTAACTATTCAATTTAAATTTGTTTCAAACAAACCAATTCCACTATGGTTGTAAAGGGGTCAGTCAGTAGAAAGGTGAAGCTAGTTGCCTATTCCAAAGCGTAGTAGGTACCTATGGAGAAGAACGGGCAAGAAACTCGATGGACACTCTTTTATATTAAAACATTTTTACAAAATATAAAAAGACTTTCTATTCCATTTCACATCTGACCTTCAGATAATAGAAAAAAAAGCTGAAAGGAATTTTACCCGCCTTTAAAGGAGTCTGCCCATTACACCGTATCATACCATGAGCGTGCTAGGAACACGGCACATAGCACGGTCATGGTATGGTACGGTGTGTCAGCCCCACTTCTATCCTTCTGTCTTATATTGTTACATAAGCGACTCTCCAACCCGCACTGGGCCACCAACCCGCACATAAAATATAAAAAGACTTTCTATTTCATTTCACATCTGACCTTCAGATAATAGAAAAAAAAAAGCTAAAAGGAGTTTTACCCGCCTTTAAAGGAGTCTGCCCATAACACCGTATCATAATCATGAGCGTGCTAGGAACACGGCACACGGCACATAGCACGGTCATGGTATGGTACGATGTATTGGGCAGACTTCTTTAAATGCGGGTAAAGCCGCATGGATCGCTAGTGTTGCCATTCTATCGAGTTTTCAACTAGCGTCTCTGTTACCGTTTAACAAGGAAACGACCGGAAAACTAGCAATTTTCGCAGATATACGAGTTTCATAATACCGTCCACATTTATAATAATGCTCACCTTTATAAAGTAAATATTATTATACCCTGTATGTTTTCCTGGGGGCTTGTAAGTGTTTGTTTTGCATTAGTTGCACGTGTAACCTTTGTACAGTGGTTTACGGTAAATAAAACACGCTTCACGTGGGTGGCAAGGGCGTAACCCTTATCGGGTTACGTCATCAGAATGGGCATAAGCGTTCTCAGAATTATCTAAAGATGCCGCGAATAGTTGTTATAGCGAATAGACGAATACATATTAATCGTCATTCCCTATGGCGAATAGTCGAATACCTGCCATTATTACTCGACATAAAAAAAGGAATATAAACAAATTGTTTATTTAGGCTCAAATAATAATATTACACTTGAACTTATTGATTACTAGCTTCCGCCAGCGGATTCACCCGCGTGATATCTTTATAAATTATATAGCCTATGTTACTCAGTGATGCATTCTACTGGTGAAAGAATTTTTAAAATCGGTCCAATAGTTTTTGAGTTTATTCATAACATACAAAAATACAATTCTTTTCTCTTTATAATATTTATTAGTGTAGTAATATGGCCCCTTTTGGACCCTTTTGAAGTTATTAATTAAAAAGCCTAACTAATTAACTTTCATGACTGATTTTTTGGCTAACTTTTTATATTACTGATAGAATACTGAGTGTGTTTTGTTTTGAAGGATTAATACAAATTTAATTATTTTTAAGTCTATAGTTCTTCTGTTCATTAATAGTTTATTTTTATTTAGACAACTATTCGCCGAATGACGAATAATAGACAATATTATACGGTATTCGGCGAATGACAAAAAAATTTCGAGTAATGCCGAATACCGAATAATAGCGAGTATTCGCGGCATCTTTAATAATATCACGCCTTGTATTTCTCAAAGGGGTTAATGGGAGGCGGAGGTGCATAGTCTGCATCCACATTCCATCAGCTGTTTTTAAGTCCCATGTAAGAATGGCGTCGTACTCATCCAGCTATGGTTACGTGCTTACGTTGGGTTGATTACGAATGAGGCGAGTAGATGATGATCCGGCGCCGAGCTAATATGTGTGCGATGTCCTTTATTTATGTACAAAAATAATCGTATATTATAACTAGCTTTTGCCCGCGGCTCCGCCCGCGTGGATGTCGATTATCGCGTAAAAAAGTAGCCTATGTCCTTATCCATATACCAGGCTATATCTCTGCCAGATTTCATGACGATCGGTTCAGCGGTTTAGGAGTGAAAACGTAACATACAGACAGACAGACAGAGTTACTTTCACATTTATAATATTAGTATGGATGGTAATAACTGGTAGGTACAGTCAAATCTTTTATCAAGTAGGGACACATAATACCTTTTGAAGTCAAACTCAAACTCAAACTCAAAGCATTTATTTCAAATAAACCAATTACAGGCACTTTTGAATTGTCAAGGGGTCGGTCAGTCAGAAAGATGAAGCTAGTTGCCCATTCCAAAGCGTAGTAGGTTCCTATGGAGAAGAACGGACAAGAAACTCCATGGACACTCTTTTAAAACAAAATATTGTTACAAAATATGGGTTACATCATTCATGTTGAAGTTATACATGTGAGAACAATGTAGAAAGACGTGCACGTTAGAAGCGTCCGTAATAGAAACAATTCAAAAATTAAAATAAGCCGTGGCAGCTAAGAGATGACCAGTCCCAACTGACGGCGCCCGTTCACGAACATGACGCATGGATCAGCACCATTTAGCTCAACCATTTTGAAGGGAACTTAATGATCCAACACACACGCCACCACCAGCGAGACATTTGAGTGAGCATGACATACTCTCAGCCGCCAGGGCACATTCAAGTCAATAAAAGACATATTACCCGGTAAATGGTAGCTCTATAGTACATAGTACTCACACCTGTGCTATGCAATTATATAATTCAAGGACATTGAGTTTATACAATGCAAAAATAGTTTACAATCTTCAGCAGCTCCAACATGATTGTCAAATGTTAATTAACTAGCTGAGGTTGTGGAGCAGGACCAGCATTCAGCCAAGCATTTTTATCAGCGATGTAATCCTCCAACTTATAATATGCCTGCCTGCATAGTGTGCGTTTTATACAAGATTTAAATTTAGTCTCATTCAGTTGAAGTTACGGTACTGAGCGATAATTGTATAGAAAACGATATTTAATAACTTGAAAACAAAGGTCAACTTTCAACCTTTAACCTTTTTAATGGCCTGATTATTTAATAAAATAAGAATCTTTTTGTTTGTGTCACATTTTTAAAACGGTCTGAGATGCAAAGATGTCTGAATGTCATTCTGCGATATCGACATTACGACGCCATACATAATGCTGATTGGGAAAAACAGATTCTATCGTGCAATGACCAGACAAAAATGGCACTTAAGGCGAGGTTCTTCAAGTTAACCTCTAGGAAATGTAATTGTAATGCGCCTCCTTTTAAGTAGATAATGCCTGTGTTAGAAGACGCAGCTCTTTCTTAGGTAGGATAAAAGGTGATTTTACAAAAGATATAGTATGTGTGTTGGCTTGTGAAGTAGGAGGAGTGTGGGGGTGTAAGTGTGAGAGTAGTGTGATGTGATGTGATGTGATGTGATGTGAGTGATGTGGTGTGATGTGATGTGATGTGATGTGAAAGTGACTGACATTTGTGAGTGGTGTGGCTGTGTGTGGTGTGGGGGTGTGTGTTTGTATATTAGGTCATGTGTTGTAGAAGTGATTCATTATATGTGTATGTAAATGGCTTTATCCAGTCTGTTAGTTTTTTTTACATTCATGTAGTTCGTTGGGATATATGTATATTTGTTTGTTTACCCTATTATACAGTTGAGCAGGTCATGGAATTATTATCTTTTTATGTATTTACCTGAACTTTATAATTTAGTTTTTTATGTGAATGAGTCTTTACAATAAATAAACTTTACATTAAATAAATAAAGAAAGTAAGAAAATATATTTATTAAGCACAGACTCAGGCAAGTGTGCCTCACGGCTGCGCCAAAAAGGCCCGGTTCAGCAAAAATGCCAGATAACTAGTGCTTGACGCTCGTTTTCAACTGGACCTGATATGACGGAGTATCGTATTACCCAATAACTGGGTTGTGGAGTAGCGTAACCAGCGGATTCCTGCGGCCTTCAGAAGGTCATCAGTCTACCTTGTGGGAGGCCTTCCAACGCTACGTCCTCCGGTACGCGGTCGCCACTTCAGAACATTTCGGCCCCAACGACCATCTGTTCTGCGAGCAATGTGCCCTGCCCATTGTCACTTTAGTTTGGCAGTTCTTCGAGCTATATCGGTTACCTTGGTTTTCCTGCGGATCTCTTCATTTCTGATTCGATCACGTAGGGAAATTACAAGCATAGCCCTCTCCATTGCCCTTTGGGTGACTTTTAGCCTTCTAATAAGGCCCGAGCGACCAAAGTTGAGCTATTAAAGTCAATAAATATTGGTAATAGACGAGTAAGACGATCTTAGTTCATCTCAGCCGAACCCCAGTCGCGAGTGCACTTGCTCTCGCTGTACGTGAAGCGTGTCTGTGTGTGTTTTTTGGATCGTTGTATAGAATCGACCTTCTGTAGTAACGTGTGGGCGCAAAATATGCGTCGGACGCTCAAAGGTGTTTCTCTGAGAAAGGCAAGAAAGACGTGTGCTTTATACCTGGGCTTTTTATTTTATTGAACGTTCGTGGACAATAAATGTTCTGGACGTCTAGCTTATTTGAGCTAGCAGTTTGTAATATTTTATTTATGAGTTGTTGTTTACTGAGTAAAAGGCTCGTGCTTTTATCGTATAATGCGCTCTTTCAGGTAAAATAAAAGTATTCATAATGATTTATATACCTACTTTGATACACAAATTCTAATACTCTACTACTACAACATACCAAAAAAAAAAAAAATATCACTTACACTACCGTCTACTCACTATTTGAACATCATCATCGTCATCATTTTAGCCGAAAGACGTCCACTGCTGGACATAGGCCTCCTCCAAGCACCGCCACTTCGACCGGTTCTGTGCTTCCCGCATCTAGCGGATTCCTGCGATATTCACAAGGTCAGAGGTCCACCTTATGGGAGGCCTTCCAACGCTACGTTTTCCGGTACGCGGTCGCCACTTCAGAACCTTTCGGCCCCAACGACCATCTGTTCTGCGAGCAATGTGCCCTGCCCATTGTTACTTTAGTTTGGTAGTTCTTCGAGCTATGTCAGTCACGTTGAATCTCCTGCGGATCTCTACATTCCTAATTCGATCACGTAGGGAAACTCCAAGCATAGCCCTTTCCATTGCCCTTTAGGTGACTTTTAGCCATTTATACCCAAAGTCTCTAATTCAGATAATTTATGTAAGCAATGTCAAGAAATGTCACTGTCAAAATGACAGGTCAGTGGTGCAAAACATTTTATCATCAAATGTTTTCGTAAATAATCATCGATAAAATTAAAGTGAATTAATTATAAGAACTATGCAAACAAAATACCGTTGCCAAACAATGTTTTGTGTAGTGTGTCGGAGACACGGTATATGATATCGTTATAATCAGCCCTTTTAAGCCCAGTGCTAGACGTAGGCCTCCCAAAATCGATTTCCAATCAAAACAGTTTACAGCCGCTTTCATCCAAAATGTGGCTAGATATGATACTTACAATATGAATCTATGTATGAGAGTTGTAATATTAGTGTTGTTGAAAATGTTAAAAAATGAAAATGTTTGGATCTCCTGCATTGTTACCAGTATCATAAAATATTTTATACCAGAAAATCTCCTTTTATTAATAACTTTGTTTAAAACCGAAAATTTATAAAAATAATTACGGTATGATTATTACTTAAAAGAAAATGGAACCTCTTTTTCGCAATTTTATGTGAATTACCATTACGAAGATATTTTTTTGTTATGTTATCCCCTTTGTTTACATAAATTATCTGAATTTGAGACTTTGGGTATAATAAGGTGAGCGGTGTGGTTTATTGTGAGCGACGTTTCAGTGCCCACACAACATGGGTTGAACAACATAGCTTAAAGTAATGCCAAGAGACTTTAATATACTTATTTTTTAAGCAGGTACGTTAAAAAAACCTTTTTATTTGATTTTACAGATTCTGTCAAACCATTTAACGGAGCATATCTTTTGCTTTAAACATAATTTTTTCGTCTTCTTTAAGACAATTAAGGTCTAATGGAAATAGTAAATTGGTTTATACGAAAAAAAAAAAAATACTCAACCAATTATTTTTTGTAAGAAGAAGATAAACAAAAGTACTTTTAGTACTTTTGTTTATAGGTACCAATAAAGTTTCTTATCGTGCAGTTTGTACCTATTCTCTGAGAGTTATTTCAAATTTTCAATGTAGGATGTATTTGTTGAAACTTGTTCTATCTTTAATTCTAAAAGGTTTTTATTTCAGTTTGTGGTTTTTGTTTCCGTGACAATGTATATCTTCAGCTAAAAGTATTATTTTCAGGCATCTTGGCTGACGAATTGAAAACGAATCAAACGGAATCAAATGAAACGGAGCATAGTGGAGTACAAATGTGGAGAGCCCAGGGTGATTTCGATAAGGATGTGTTAAGTGAATTCGAGGAAAGAGGTAATCTTGAACATTACTCTGTTTTTCATATGAAATATATCATCTCGTTAATAAAAAAACCATTTATTCTAATTAGGCCCAACCCATCACCACTGCCTAGTATCTGAGCTGGGAAGAAGACTTTTCTAGTACGTAGTTAAAATAATAACCAAAGAAAGTTTGCCATGGTCATGACAGTCTACAATCTTATTGAGAATACTTAAGTGTCGCTTTAGGATTTCATTTAGATATCAAATAAATAAAACCGGACAAGTGCGTGTCCACGTACAATAAACGGTTCCGTAGTTGGGATGAATTTATCCCAAGAACAAACTTAACATTGTTGTAAAATGCAAATGTAAGTTGGTCGACTTTTACTCGGTAACTTGTAAAGCTTACTTAGCTGTAATAGTTTTCCTTTTAACTTCGTTATATACAGGGTGAAATTGAATTCATGGGCAAGCTCTTAAGGGGTCATTGTACACATCATTATGAACAAATTCCACTATGGGACGAACCCTAAAATCTCGGGGAAAAAATCAGCTATTCTCTACATTTTGACGAGCTCTGCGAACATAAATGTAGGGAACAGCTGATTATTTTGTCACGATTTCAGGGTTGGTCCCATAGTGAAAGTTGTTCATAATGATGAGTATAATGACGCCTTATAAGGATGCCCATGAATTCAATTTCACCATGTATACTACTGCTGCGAATTTTTTCGCATATCCAAATACAACTATTTAGCCGGCGCGGGGGGGGGGGACACTTGACTCTAATAAAAATTTGCACTTTAAAGATTTATATTACGCAAACGGATCCCTGAATCGAAAAATAATTTTGACAAACCCGTAAAGTTTTTAAACGGCCTATCCAACAGTATTTCATACCATGGGATAGACGAGAGAAACAATATCAACCCCACGTTACATGTAGGTGAGGTACCCTAAAAAATATATATTTCAAGATTTTATTTTACCACTTTGTCGGCGTGATTAATATGTATACCCATACCAAATTACAGGTTTCTAGTACTAAAAGTCTCTGAGCTAAGCCGCGAACAGACAGACAGATGGACATGACGAATTATAAGGGCTCCTTGTTGACTCATCATCATCATCATTTTAGCCGAAAGACGTCCACTGCTGGACATAGGCCTCCCCCAAGCACCGCCACTTCGACCGGTTCTGTGCTTCCCGCATCCAGCGGATTCCTGCGGCTTTCATAAGGTCATCGGACCACCTTGTGGGAGGCCTTTCAACGCTACGTCTTCCGGTACGCAGTCGCCTCTCCAGAACCTTTCAGCCCCAACGGCCATCTGTTCTCCGTGTATCTGTTCTGTTGTTGACTACGGAACCCTAAAAACGAATACTTAAATGGAATTGTATGACAACCGAAACCAATGAAAGTTAAGCGTATGTTCCTGGTCATAGAGTGGATTAGATGTGTAAAGAACTGTCACACATCCCCGGACAGGCAGCAGAAAGATCGATTAGTTGTTATTTAGCCATAATAAGCCCTTTCATACAGACGAGAAAGTATCCATACCGTTTCAGTCCGTTAAACTCAGTGAAAGAAAGATAAAATAAACAAGACGTTTGTCTCCCTTTATAGCAAAAGCACAAGAGATAGATACAGAAGGCTCCTTACAATGAGTGAAAAAGCACGTACTCAAAGACACACTTTACATACAACGAGAGTCTATCTGTCAGAACGTCTCTGTCACAGCCAATTTGCTCCGAATCTAATGTCTGATTAAATTGAATTAATTTGGTACACATATAAATTTCTGTGACCAAAACACGGATGTGTAATGTAAATAAATGAATTTTGAATATGAGTCACTTATGGGGGCAAATTTGATAATAAAAAAAAAAGTTTTGCGTACTGTACCGTGGGACATATCAAATGAAAGTGCTGGTTATAAGGTTCTCAAATATACGTATTATAATTTTAAAATGAAAGGTTTTAAAGTTATTTAAGAAAACAGATAAAAATTGACCATTTCCCCACTTATTTCCGAAACCACTGAGCCTAATATTTTGAAAAAAAAAAAAAATAATAATCATAATAGTTCTTTACTTATAGATACAGGAAAACCTATAAAGTATATGGTGTTAAAATAACATGGTTAATCTCTCAATATTGTACGTACAAACTTACATTTGCAGTTGAAATGTATGGGAGAACATGTTTTTCAACTATAAAGTTAAGTTTGTTCTTGGGATAAAAAACATGGTAGAATCCTCACCACGCGAGTTCAACTCGCAATTATCCTGTTTTTTTTTAGATCGCCACCCGTACGTACGCTTTTGTGTGCGTGCGTCTGATTTCGCTCATTGTATGGAACCGACCTTCTGTACTATTCTGTGGCAAAAGTATGGAAACGTCTTCAGGTCCATTACACTGTAAACGTTTTAGCTGCCAAAGTACACTATAATCCTACTAATGTGACCCCGCAAAGGCTTCAGTTACAATAGAACTGTCCCACAAAGAAGTCAATGGGGTATGGTAAGATGAATTGTGGAGCCGGTTCCGTAAACTAATGGTTTTGTTATTAATGTTGAGCAGTACCTCAAACAGTAGTATATATATCCACATGAAACAATCATGTGGATATTAAGGCTCCTACAAACACGCGCGACACGCGGACTCGACACAAAGGCACCGCGTGATGCACGACGAGCGGTGCGTATGTGTCGCGTCTGTTTATAGGAGCCTTTATCAGGTTTGGTCGTCTGGATTTATATCTATCCATTTGATCAGACCCATCGCTTTTTTCACTCCCACGACCTCACCTCGTTTATAATTTTACTCAGAATAGATAACTATCTAAAGCAAAACCTAAACGAACTGGAAAATTTTAAATGTTACTACGTAACAGGCAGAGATCAACATCCCCATGATTATACTGAGTATGACTAGCACCCCATTTGTGTAACGCATTTTCAATCACAACACGAAGGATTATGGAGGAAATTCCTAATCCATTGTTTCACTTGTTTGAAAATTCGTCTGCTCAACAACATTAATAACGCAATGGATGTTGTTGAACAGTCAAAATAAAATAAATTTACACTGAAGGTGTGTACCCCTTACACGTGTATTTGTAATCATGTGATGATTAAAATACATAATATACACCGTATCACGGAATTAACGCACAGCACCAAACACCCTAATTAGAATATTTATTATTTGTTTATACTTCAAACACAGAAATGTACAGAAGCGGACTTAATGCCATTAGATTGGCCTATGGCATTAAGCCTTCTACCCCCTTATATGTACGTGCCCTTATATGCGCCCTTATACATGTGCGACTATGTAGTCGCACACGTATAAGGGTCTAGCGTAGTAGGTACTTCGTCCATATTGGGGATATTTTTACTGTACAGCGGAAGTGTGACTGACTTTTATTTACGTAGTTTAAATTACTTTTGGGATAAAAAAAAAAACATATAGTCAAAATGCAATTATTAAGCGAACAGCCAAAGTGTGGAACTCTCCGCCAGCGTGTGTTCCCTTCCACATATAACCCGTCTGCGTCGGGAACGCTTGTTTTATCACAGACTTCATATATCGCTTTCCATCAGGCGAGATCGATCGGTCAAGAGCAAGCCCAATCAGTAATATTTTTTTTTTTTTACATTAATCGATTCTGAACAAAATACTCTCATAATTTGCATTAATTTAGTTACACATTGTAAACAGGAAAAGTTTTGAATCAGTGCGCAAATTTTGACAAATTAAACTTAGCTGGCGGCACTGTCAGTGAAGTGGAACGTTGTAGTAGGTACCTATCATCTGTGCGCTCGCCCATTGATATTATTACGAATAGACTGTATCCATATTTTGCTGATTTCAAGTAGGACCAAAAAAATAAGTATTGTACAAATAATGGAAATGGGTTCTATTACTGATACTGAACCACCAAAAAAAAATTGCGCACGGGGTTAAAAACTTATTCTGTATAGGAATTTAGTTCAACAAAAATGAACCTAATAATTAGTTTTTTACTCTTCACAGCACATTTCACCGAAGATATTTGGAAAAGAGATAACAGAACAATAGATTTTTTACTATTAAATCAAGAGACCGCAGATTTAGCGGATTTCCTGGATGCATACAATGTTTCCCATAAAGTTCTGATGGATGATGTACGTGAGAACGTGGATGAAGCCATGTTGGCAAAATTTCCACCGAGGCGTAGGCGTACTAATGTGTCAAAACCTACTAAATCTGTCAATACTAGCGATGTTCAAGCAATGTAGTCGGTAAAAAATATGGATAATTAAAAAAATAAACCATTTATTTTCGAATAAAGATTCTGGATGAATGAGGTGTTTGGGAAAACAAGATGCATATCGTTTACAGAAACCTTTAGTTGATAGATTATTGATTTATTCATTCAATTTTTTTTTTTTATAAATAGCTGCTGCCTTCGGCTTAGTACGAATAGCTTTTTCTAAAATAAAAGTAGCCTAAATTACTTCATATAACATCAGCTATCTGCCAGAGAAAGTCCCGTCAAAATCGGAGATTAGCCGGAACAAACAGACAGACAGACAAAAAAAAGTTTTTTTTTTTTTTTAAGTAAAAAGCTGTTATTTTTACATTAAAAACAGACAGTTTTGTATAGATTTGTGTGGTAATTTAAAATTTTCGTCACTTACATTGTTTTGTGCGCGTGGAAGTCAAAACTATACCATAAAACATATTCACACTCGGCAATAGTGCAGCTTTCTGACAGGGATTATTTTTTTGGTATTGGGTCAGAGATTACCTCAAACAAACAAACAATTTTAGCTCTTTTTAGATCAAAATTAATATTGAATTTTCTAGTTTAGATTAAAATTTAATATACGTTAAAATGATTATATACAATATAAATCGTCGCCTTAGTAGTGAAGGGAGCTATTCCACACTAAACTGGTTCCAAGATAAAGATAAATCAAAAATTCACCACTTGATTTTTTGTTCCTAGTTTCATTTAACTCCTTCCACTTCTGAATGAAAAAAAAAAAAAAACCTCTAGTTGAGCTATCACTTAGATCTCTTCACCTCTAGAATCTCCGTTTAACGAGGAGTATGGTGCCACTGTTACATATAAGATTTTGTCCCTCTAGAGGTATTGGAACAAAGCCCAGATGTAAGGTGGTTAGGTATTGAAATACAAGGAAACAATAAACTGTTTGAAATAACATATATTTAAAAAGAATACTCCTTCTTAAATAATACACGGTAGCCTTTAAGGGACTACCGCATAAATAATTAATTACTTATATCAAACACTTTATACTAAGTTAACCTTTATAATATGTATGTGACTATAACTGTCACTTGTTCATAACTCAATTCGATCAAAAGTGTGGCTTAACTCTCTTCACCACTAATGCGACGATATGACGCAACTATTTAAAATAGGTACTAAATTAAATGAAACTAGAAATACAAAAAAAAGGACACTTAGGCGTCGAAGTACTCGTACGCATCGCTGTCATTCGGAAACGTGCGCAGAAGACTGGCAGCATTGCCACGTTGAATGACAATGCTAATGCTTTGGCCAAAGAACGAGCCAGCCCTCTGGACACGCGAAGTGTCGACCAGTCGGCGAGAAATATCCTTAAAAAGGAGACGTGACTCGGGCTCCATGACCCGAGCGTTGATTATTAAACGTCCTTCAAATCCGTAATTGGTGCCGATTCCCTTGTTCACAAACTAAACAAAATTTAAGTTCAGTGCATCTTTTTCTTTTTATTTCATTAAGAAAAGGACAGAAGATAAATTTTAGTTTAGTCCTGTCAAATTAATCACTTCTCCATACAAGTTTAGACGTGATTAAAAACTTGCCTACTAAAATTACGTCAATTTACGTCAAGCGCTGATTAATTTGACAGGACTAAACTAAAATTTACCTTATGTCCTTTTCTTAATGAAATAGATAGAAAAAGATGCACTGAACTTAAATTTAGTTTAGTTTGTGAACAAGGGAATCGGCACCACTATATCTGTTTTTGGACTAAGCAGGTATACAAGGTGACAGGGACACCGGCTACCATGGAGAATCATGTACTGAATCCACGCTAACCGGTTTCGAGTCGATGTCTCTTCAACCCTGTTTATGTATAAGTTGGAATTAGCGTAAGAATTGGGTGTTATAAAAAAAATGCCTTTTTCTTATTTGTGGTCCGAGGACATTTATTTTCTAACACAAGTTACGACTTTGTCCGAATTTTTACGATTGACTATGAATAAATGCATGGTTATATTAGCGTCCTTCAAGGAAATAGGCCTAAAGTAAGTTATAGCGTCACATCGTTTAAGGCCCACAAAAAGCTGTAAGCGTAAGATTTGAAGATTACTCTTTGTATGAAACTATATATAGCGTGATGGCCTAATAATTCCAATGTACGAGTGGGTTCAAAACCGGATACTGACATACATATGAATTGAAAAAGTCACATTGGTACTTACCAATGTGACTTTTTCAATTCATATGTATTTTTTTTTAAACGTTGCCCTACTTTAGGAATTTCTCCTGTATTGTGGGTGCGTTTACAAACATTTAACTTCGTTGAACTGAGCTGTCAACTATTGACAGCTCACTTCAACGAAGTTTTCACAGTGAGATTTTTACAGCATAGATCGGCACGACTCAATATACACCTATAAAGAAAGAAAGAGAGAAAATAAATAAATAACAGAAAGAAAGAAAATAAAGAAAGAAAGAAAATAAAGAAAGAAAGAAAAGAAAGACAAGAAAGAAAAGAAAGAAAATAAATTTATTTGACGCAGTTTAAGGCACACAATACTGACACAGAACACAAAAAAGACAGAAAAAAATTAAAATAGCAATGTGTGCCTCGCGGCTACGCCAAATAAAATTGAAGTGTCTTTTTGTAATGTCAAAACAATAGTTTTTTACTGAAAAAAGAAAAAAAAAACTGTCTTTCTGTCTGTCTGTCTGGTTGTTACGGCTAATCTCCGGAACTGTCGGACCGATTTTGACAGTACTTTCACTGGCAGATAGCTGATATTACAAGGTGTACTTTTATTTTAGAAAAAGCCACGCGTGCAAATCTTCAGACAGCAGCTAGTAGTTAATATAAGTCCGGAATCGCCAACCCCTCTGGAACAAGAATGGTGATCATGCCTTCTCTGTATGAGAAGAGGCCTTTGCACTGCAATGCGACAACAATAGGCTGGCATTGTTGTCCCATTGCAGTGCTAAGGGACAACAATACCAGCTCTGCTTAAAGCCTTGTGATTAAACCATAAAACTTGACATTTTAATAATTATACAACGTTTTATATACATCAATTATTGACATTATTAAATATTATATACAAAATGACTTGAATATTTACTTTGAAAAGTATTACGTATATTACTTTAATTATTGTGAATGTGAGCTAACTAACTACTATGTTGGTCATTTGTTTTCTTTAAGATTTTCTCTTTTTCTTTTTGCTCTTTCTCACGTAGTTTTAATGATGGTCTGGTATTTTGAGTACTTTATGCGGCCTACCCAAATGTCCTTTCTTTCGTATTGTTCATCGAGTCGTTGAGCTCCTTAAATCCTGAGTTGAGCTACACGTTTACTGACAAATGCTTGCACTGACTGGACAGGTCCACTCAAAGTTGTGTGGTTCTTTCCTCAAAAGACCATTTCAGACACAGATCTACATGGTCCTCACATGATCTGACCAAGATTATGTCTGGACTTTAAAAGAGACTGACTGAGTTGACTGTCTGTGAGTTTGTTTCGCCATTTCTTCTCAGGGATAGTCAGATAGGAAATGTCGACTTCCTCAAGCTTGTTTTTATATTTTTTATATGACATGTAAAAGTGATTCCGATATCCTATTTACAGAATAAACGATTTCATTATGATGTTCTAAGCTGCACGCCACAGAGTACTATAAACTACACTCTGCACGCACAGATAACTCTTAGCCGGCTGCGCGTACGCCGCTGCCGACTGAATGGAATGTTGCCATTTTTAAATCTTATAATATTATTTTTATAAAAACTATTAGTAATAATTATGTATGTGTATTTATGTTATTTTTTATCTCATTGTATGCTGCACCGGTCGACGTCATCACGTCAACGCCGGCTGTCGCTGAAAACCAGCGCTGGGGCTCTGTCTCGCATAGGGTCGCAGCATTATGCTGAGCGATGGCCGTTTTGCGTGGATGTGACGCATATTTACCCCCCACTTGTTTTTTTTGTGTTGTGTTCTTTTTTTGCGTCATGTTTACCGCAAATAAAAGTTTGTTCTTTCTTTTCTTATTTAATTTAATTTCATATTAATATAATCTATAGCAAAATATGTGGCTGAAAATGATGTGGTAAGGCAACAGTGTGGTTTAAAAGAAGATGTAGTGACCAAAATTGAAAAGAGTATGCTTTGATGGTTTGGTCATGTTGAGAGGATGAATGAAAGGCGACTTACAAAAGGTATTTACAAGGCAGATGTGAGTGGAAACACTGGGAGGGGACGCCCTAGGCGAACATATAGTGACCTAATTGGTGATGTTCTTCAGAAAGGACAGGCGCGTAGCACTCGCAACCGGCGTGCATGTATGACCAGATGTATGAATGTAAGCGAAGCAAAAGTAGTATGTAAGGAGCGTAGCACTGCCGTCATAAGGAAAAAGGGCAGAACTAACATATTTTCCGGAATTGAGTTAATACATATTCAGAATCAGAAAAAAAAGACCCATCTGCCAATATTTTTTGTACAATTTTAAGAACAAGATAAACAAAAATACCGTAAGCTCAAAAGGCACAACTGAGCCAATTTTTAAGTTATTGTACGTAAAAAGAGCACATCTGACTTATAGTACGTCAAAAGGTCACATAATGCATAAATGCGGCTTTTATTTGTACCACGATAAATATAATTTATTTAGTTGAAAAGGCATAATTGACCTGCGTTAAATATTAAAGGCATAACTACCACAGATGTGCTCTTTGATTTAAAGTTTACCAATTAGAAAACGTTGATTATTTAATAAATACCAATAAAATAAAAACTTATACAATTTCAATAATCGTATAGGAACCGTGAACATTAATTTATTTTCTGAAAAATAATTATTATAGTCGATATTTTTCGACAAAAACCAATAAAAAATTTAAACTCGATTTTCTCCATATTTATAAAATGTTAGATGTGCCCTTTTTCCTTATGACGGCAGAGCAGGTGGCGTTCTATAGTTTCTGCCTACCCCCATGGGAAAAAGGCGTGAGTTTATGTATGTATGACAAAATTTTGGTCATAAACCAAAATACATTTGTCGAGATTTCAGACACGTTCCAGATCGATCATCATATAAAAGTATGAACGCAGCATACCAATATATTATTACCAAACTAAGCATAACGTTGCTGAGACCCTCAAGCGGCGCAAATACTGTAACCTTATGGGTAACTACAGTTTTGAGCCGTTTGGGGTCGAAACGCTCGGGTCATGGGGCCCGAGTGCACGTCGCCTTTTTAAGGAAATTTCTCGGCGACTGGTCGACACTTCACGTGACCAGAGGGCTGGCTCGTTCTTTGACCAAAAAATTAGCATTGCCATTCAACGTGGCAATGCTGGCAGTCTTCTGTGCACGTTTCCGAGTGACAGTGATGCGGTCGAGTACTTCGACGCCTATTAAGTGTCCTTTTGTTTTTCTTTGTATTTTTTGTTTTTGTTTTTATATATATAGTTTGTAAGTCTTTTAATTTAGTACCTAGTGTATATAGCCTGTGTGACACATAAATAATTATAATTTAATAACCTACTATTTTGATTATTAAATGACTGACATACAGCATAACGTTGAATGTAATTCCGTTTGCAATCAGTCATTATTTCAATCTTGAATCCAATTTATGTTCGATACAATACATACGTCAGAACGTACAGAGATTCTAGAAACATGTTCCAGTAGTGACAAGTTATGTATTGGAAATGTGAATAGTATGCCGATGACAGAATGTCGAAGCCTGTAGACTACAATCAGTGTGACATCTGTGTATATTGTGAAAGACATATTTTTTATGGAGTTTTTTTTTTATCATGCCTAGAGCTATGTGTACCTACCCCGTTAAAGAGATTCGACATAAATTCCAAATTTATACCGGGTGATATTTTTTACCGTCTTAAAAAAAAATTGGGTATACTAGGTGAACGGAGTAGAATTCATTAACCTAGAAATAAATTGATCTATCGATAAATAACACACATTTGAGTAAAATTATCATACTACAACAATAAACACCGTCTTGATTTAAAAAAATTATAAAAGTATTGAAATTTGGGTGCGTATGATTTAAATTTCAATATTTTTTAATCGTTTTTTTTTTTTCAAGACTGTTAACAATTTCATCTAATTGGATTCTCTGCAGAAACAGCTTCTTTGATTACGTAGAAGCACGACTGCTGAGGGTGGGGATTTTGGTTGGATCTCTAGGTCAGGTATAGTGCTGTGAACTACTCAATTGCAGTCTGGAGTCTAGGTTTATGGCCGGCTAAAGGCAATAAATACCGAGTTACCGACATAGCTTGCAGAGTAAGCAAGCTGAAGTGGCAGTGGGCTGGCCATATTTGTCGAAGGACCGATGGCCGGTGGAGCAGATGAGTCCTGGAGTGGAGACCGCGTATCGGCAAGCGTAGTGTGGGACGCCCCCCAGCTAGATGGACCGACGACCTCAAAAAGGTGGCTGGGATAGACTGGATGCGGAAGGCGGAGGACAGGGTGTTGTGGCGCAGCATGGGAGAGGCCTATGTTCAGCAGTGGACTGCGATAGGCTGAGTTGATTGATTGATTGAAAGGCAATAGACTCGCCGCCTATTAGGCCTACATGGGCCTTAAATATAACAAGGTCTCTGCCTGCCCGTTTGGAGAATACAGGCGTGATATTATGTAATATCAACTGTTCCTGCCCTTATATCCTCCATCCCTTTAACGTGCCTCTAGATTTGTTGATGTTGTATTAGCACTCAGATTCTCTGTGATGTGGCTTTCACTACACATAAATTAACATGCACAAACGTTAGAGGTTAAGCACAAATCATTCCGACATACAGAGCGAAGAATGTCCTGATAAGTCGGATTCGGACCGTTTGCGGGAAAAGGTGTCATCAAGTACAATTTACAACAGTTCTTTTGTGGCATAGTAAAGACGTAGGTATATAAATTATTTGGTTACGGAAAATCGAAATAAAAATATAATTGGAGTGTCTAACTTTCAATTCGTCTACGAAGCAAAATGCCTAAAATTAATGTCTACACAGCAAATTGCCTAAGCTGTAAATCACCTAGAGATCAAAATGTTTAACAAGCAAAATGCCTAAAATGCAATAATTTCTAAGTAGTCGAGATGGTTAAAATAAACTCACACTAGGGCCTCTGAACTGTAGGTTAGGTTAGGTTAGAACTGTGACCAGAAACGGTACTCCCTTTCTTCTCCTAAAATAATAGACATACCTATTGCAAGGTAGGCATTTTGGTTCATAGTCAGAATAAGACTTAGTTCAAATACTATACAGACATTGTAAGGTAGGCATTGTGCTTCCTAGTCAATATGAGGTTTAGGCAATACTTAGCATAGACGTTTTGATTTCTAGTCAGCATGATCATAAAGGTTGAAAACTACTTATGTTAACTGCTCAAAACAGTGATAACTTTTAAACGAAGCTAAGATTTTTTTTTAAATATCTTTTACTTTTGAACTGTCCGAAACTTTCATTTATATAGTAAGCTAAGACCTAACTACGACTAAAACGCCAACCAAAAAGGTATAAACAAGACACCGTAACAAAATAACATGAGTTTTCGTATGTGTACCAACTGCTTGCTGGGAAGAAAGTCTAAATTCTCACTCGAGAATAAGGTTTACAAAGCCATGATAAAGCCAATATGGACCTACGGGATACAGCGATGCGGTAGTGCCTCGGATTCAAACATCAGATTACTAAACTCAATTCTGCGGTCAATTTCCAATGCCCCATGGTTCATCACCAATGCAGAAATCCACGAGCAATTAAAAACACAGTAAAGGAGAATACACTGATGGTAGAAAATGCATACAAGGACAGACTTGAAAACCATCCAAAACGGTTGGCCGTAGACCTGCTCCAACCAAATATCAACCAAGTGCCTCAAAACCCACCACATCCTCGAGCTGAATAAATATTATAATTACCATTATGTGCGATGCTCACTGGAGCCCTGCATAACCTTGCCATGAACCAAATAGCACATTTGCTTATAGTCGAAAAGCTGATTGCAGATAGGTACATTTAAAATAAAACAATTGTATAACCGGAGTCACACATAATTACTATAAATAAATAGCAAAGATCCGGTGCATTGATACCCGTGATTTGTTAAGCAACCTACATTTTAAAAGGATATTTAGTTATTGAAAACAGTCAAGAGTCAAAAATAATTGCTTTATTCTCATTCGAGGTTTATGTACTTTTAGATAACCAATATATTTTCAGAAAGTACGGTTCATTATACATATATCAGACATGATATTTTATATAGATCATTTTTATACGTAACACTTTCAATCAGCTACAAGCCGCCATGTTGGATTTTATGTGACGTCATATAGTCTGTGGAACCACATTACACTTCCAATAACACCTCGCTTGTCGAAATACGACGAGTAGTTTAGGAGTTATGAGCGAAAAGATAAATCAAATCAAATAATTTATTTGCACAATACATATTAAAAAGGTGTTACAGGTATAAAGGTACATTGTATTATAACCTAATGAGGTGTGCAAATTATTAAATGTGCTACTAATTACAATATTAAATATACAGAATACATTTTAATTGAGTTACTTAAAAAAATAGAAATGTCAAAATAAAAAAATACACAAGTCAAATCAAAATTTAAATAATCATTATATTGTGGTGCCATTTCAGATAAAATCAGTCATCTTTCATTTAAATAATCATCAATTGAACAGCAGCATTTTACAACTAGGAATTCGTGCGAACCTAATTTGAATTGGTCCATTTTGTGTAAGGTTTGTGATACTTTTTGGCAACATATTGTATATTTTGGGTGCCATGCCCAATATGTTTTTTGTAAATACTGCTTTATATACATACATATGTAGTCTTTGGCTGTGTCGTTGTCGGGTAAAGTTTTTTTCTATTGAGAGTTACGTACAATCCACAAATGAATAGCAATCAATATCAGGATAGATTTTCAAACTTCCTTCATTATAAAAGTGCCCCTTGTACCTACTATTATTTTTGATCGTCAGAGCTCCTAAAACTACGTTTCAAAGTGAAAGTTCAGGCTCTGGTCCCCTTTGACTCTTCAGCTTTCAACTTTAAGCTTATTCGGTATGTCATTGTGTCAAAGCCCTGAGCCCTGCCCAGCTTGTTTGAATGCTTAAACTACCTGCCATTGGTAATTGACTTGGTGACACCGAAGTTCCTCTTAGTGTTGTAACTTTGCTTTCTGGTTATTCGTCTTTCTTTGTATGAATTTCTTGCTTTTGAATGAATGGATATTGTTGAAATTAATGGGATGTTATTTCCGAAGTTTTTTTTTAAATAATTTAAAGATAATGTAGTTTTTTTATATACTTACTAATTGCACGACATGACCTATTATTTGTACGTAACTGTGCCCTTCTTCACCGTAGTAAAATTATCGATAACGTATTGTAGGGTGCATCCCTAACATAAGTATTGTCAATGCAAAAGTAAAATGTGAATGCTCAACGGGATGAATCTAAATAAAAATGCAAGTTGTCCGACTCAAACCACGTCTAATTGAACACTAATTAAATTATATACAAAATGCATCATCTAGGCTCCGCCGTATGACAATGCACTGCCAAATGTAGGTCGCGATCAAAATGCGAGCCTACTAACCAACTTATTACATCAAAAAAACATATTTTAAAACCATGTACGTAGACCGTACACGTATGTTTCATGATTACCTTTATTTAGCTATGCATAAAAACGTTACAAACATTAAACACAAGCAAAAGTCATGATAATGAATTTGTACAAATGGCGGTCCAAAGAGGTGTGGCCAGAATACTGTATATTTAATTGTTGAGTTAAAATATACTTTCAAATCACTTATATACAGGGCGTCCCACGACTTTGCCACATGGAGGGAAAGTACCTTAAATACTGTAGATAGAAAAATTTACTGAATGGAGACTTCATTTTTATTTTAAAAACAATACGAACTGCATTCAAAGAATTTTAAATAATCGCCTGTCTGAACCGGGAACCGAACCCGCTAAATGTGAAAAAAAAACCTGTTACAATAGTGTTACAATTTCTATACAACGTGATTCACGATGTATAGAAATTGTAACACTTTTAATCATTTCGCTTCACGTTGATTTATTAATTTTTTCATGGTTAATGTTTAAAATAATATTTCTAAGTTCAGTTTGTAACCCTTGCACACTAATACTGGTTCCTGTGAACTAAATCGTTAAAAAACCCACAGTAAAAAAAAAAGTTAAATTTCATGGTATTCCTTTTATTTTATATGCTATGTTATTTAGAAGAAATAAATGTATATGATTGAGCCTTTCGATCGTTACAGTAAAATAACAGGTTTTTTTTACATTTAGCGGGTTCGATTCCCGGTTCAGACAGGCGATTATTTAAAATTCTTTGAATGTAGTTCGTATTCTTTTAAAATAAAAATTAAGTCTTCATTCAATAAATTTTTCTATTTACAGTATTTAAGGTACTTTCCTTCCATGTGGCAAAGTCGTGGGACGTTCTGTATATTAGCTTTTGCTATTTGAATATCTTAGCTTCGAGTAATCCCAGACTTTATGTTTTTCTTATCTTTTAAGTACGTAATATTTTTCGTTGAAACACCTTTTTATTTAATTTCACTAATATTCTATTGAACCTTTTAACGTAGGTAGCGTATCTTTAAACAGAGACTCTGCTAAGCATTTTAGGTCTTGAATATTTAATAGTTCTGTCTAAAAAAAGATTGCTCAGACAATTAATTTTGTAAGCGAACGGAGGTACTATAAAATTTCTTATCGTGTGCCTTCTGAGAATTGATTCAACTTTTCAATGTAGACATGATTTTGTTGAAACTTAGTCTTTTTTTTATCTTAAAAGGTTATATTTGCGTACTTATTTTCAGTTTTTTGGGATATTTAGGGATTAAAGGGGATAAGTGATATAAGAACTAAGTCTTTAGCAAATGTGTTTATTTATTTATAGTGTAAGTTTATTATTTCAGGTATTCTAGCTGAAACTGAGCATAGAGTTGTACAGTTATGGAGAGCACAAGGTGATTTCAATGACGATTTGTTAAATAAATTCTACGACAGAGGTAATCTTGATTATTATCACATTTCTTTAAAAGTTGATTATCACTGTAACGTTTTGAATATCGTCGTTGCGACTTTAAGATCTCTTATGTGTAAAATTCAACTTTATGAGAAAATCGATATTTTAAGCATCAACATTGTATTAGGAAGCATACAATGTAGATCTTGAAATTGGTAAAGAAATGATGATAAAATCGACGACGATTTGATCATCATTTCTTTACCAATTTCCTGATTGACAATAACTTCGGTTAACAAAATTCCACACTGCATATCGTCGTTGCGACTTTAAGACCTCTTATGTGTCACTTTTGGCAAAATCACTTTTTTTTTTCACATTTTGAAGCTCTATCGAATGCAAAAACTCTCATGTGTATACGAATACACATGAGAGTTTTCTTGGTCAATGCGTCGAATTGAACAACAAATGAAACAATGGATTTTTTGGTATGGTTACAATGACACCGGTTTTAATTACGAGTGTATTTTGCATTTTGGCAGTGGGATCATCAATCCGTTAGCAAATCGTGATAATTTTCTGATTGACAATAACTTCGGTTAACTAAATTCCACACTGCATATCGTCGTTGCGACATTAAGACCTCTTATGTGTCACTTTTGGCAAAATCACTTTTTTTTTTTTCACATTTTGAAGCTCTATCGAATGCAAAAACTCTCATGTGTATTCGTAATACACATGAGAGTTTTTGCATATATATTCGTAATACACATGAGAGTTTTTCTGTCTGCCAAAATGCAAAATACACTCGTAATTAAAACCGGTGTCATTGTAAAAATACCAAAAAATCCATTGTTTCATTTGTTGTTCAATTCGATGCATTGACCAAGAAAACTTCTCAATTATGTAGAACTTCACGCAAAAAGTTACCAATGGTAGTTTTATTAAGGCAATACAATATTTAATAATAATAATATCATTTTACAAAAAAAAAATTAAAAAAAAAATAAGGTAGTTGAAATTTCATTTTAATTACTTACAGCAAGCAAAGGCAAAGAAATATGGATAAGAGATAACAGAACAATAGATTTTTTGCTGTTCAATGAGGAGCAGGAAGAAATAATTGATTTCTTGAAGAAACGTGAATTGACCTATTCCATCCTGATGGCTGATGTGCGTGAAAAAGTGGACGAAGCTTTGGTTCAAACATTTCCCACCAGGCGTAGTGGTAAGGTGATTGAACTTTTAGACTATGGAAAGTAAGATAATTGATAAAAAATTGACTATCAACTTAAATTATCCGTATATTCAGATTACAACTGTCATTTAACATGGCAAAATGACGTCGTAAAGTATCAATTTCCTTAATAATTAATCACCCTGATTGCACCTTTATACTGCGTTCTATTTTAAAGCGATCGTGCATAGTTATATCACTTTTTGTTCGGAACACCGGAAAGCGCCCTCTGTCGGCGCGACAACGCGTTCAGGTTCACCGAACAAAAAGTGACATATGACTGCGCGAATATGCGACGATCGCGTATTCGCTCGACGATCTCTGTTGAATAGGACGCACCGGTCGTAGAACTAAAAATTCGAAGAAATGTTGACACGCGAACTGAGGGCTAAGTCTATGAATGTACAAACGTTGCAATGGTCTCTTCATTGTGAGTTTTGGACAGATTTGCCATACAAACACTGTCAAATACTCACAATGGCGAGACCATTGCAACGTTTGTAAATTAGTAGACTTAGGCCCCTGGGCCCGTGAGGAGCATTATGGCCCACTCCCTCTCACAGAGGAGGCCTCTGTCCCAGCAGTGGGGAAATTATTGGCTAACTATCCTATAATTTTGAATTTTACTTTGCTTTACTATTTTACAAATACAGCTGTGTCTGGAGATTCGTTTACATGGAAAAGTTATCCGTCACTACATGAGATCAACGATTATTTAAACAAAATGTCCGCCACCTATCCAACGCATTGCAAGATAATTACTCTTGGGAAGACATTTCACCTGAAACCTATTTATGTAAGTACTAGCGACGCGCCCCTGCTTCACATGGTTTTTACAACTTGAAAAAACATGGGAATGTATGTAAGTTTTAATATTAATGTACTATATTTGTAAACATAAACCTTCTAGAATAAATTCTCTACATGATAGTCGTAACCGCATTAAAATCCTTTGCGTAGTTTAGAAGATCAACGCGGTCACACAGAGACAGGCACGAAATGCGACTTTAAAGTATAATATTACTAGCTTTTGCCCGCGGCTCCGCCCACGTGGATGTCGGCTATCGCGTAAAAAGTAGCCTATGTCCTTCTCCATATCTCAGGCTATAACTCTGCCAAATTTCATGACGATCGGTGCAGCGGTTTAGGCGTGAAAACGTAACATACAGACAGACAGACAGAGTTACTTTCACATTTATAATATTAGTATGGATGTATACATAAAAAATGTATAGATATAAAAATAAAAAGATCGTCCTCTTGTTCTTATTCACTGGGTTTTTGAAATATGAAAATGTGTAACAAACTTAATGAATAGATAGATAGATAGAATACTCTTTGTTATGTACACCATAAAAATTACAGATATAAATGTAGAACTGTTACATATGGTGTCATAATGGGCGGTCTTATCGCTAAAAGCGATCTTTTACAGACAACCTTTGGATGAATCAAAAGTAGAGGGAGAGACAATACTGCAGGTAGTCAGTGGTGTACCTACCATTTACATATACAATAAATACATAAATAATAAATTGTTTATGCCAATCGTAACGGGTCGTCAGAAGCCCAAAATTCTGACAAACAGTTTTACAAAGGTTATCCTTTTACCTAGTTGGAAAGACGATACGACAACGACGTCGACGATATGTTGGGTTGGGTTGTGGAGGTCAGATATGAAATCGCTCCATGTAAAAATACTGGTATTCAGCTGCATCCTGGACGGGAAGCTGACTGGCTAGGCAGTTTTTTTTTTTACTTTATCTTGTGTTTGCTCTTGACTCTAGTCTAGGTCAGAGGTGTCAGCGACAAAGTCGACGATGGAGTGAGCTTACCCAGAAAAAGCCTGTTTACTCTCACTTTGAATAGATTAGGGTTGTATGCGTTCGGAAACACAGACGCAGGCAGAGAATTCCACTCCTTTGCTGTGCGCATTATAAAATACGTTGGAAAACGCTTAGTGCGAGTTGTGACAGTAAAAACTGTCGATTTAAAAACCAAAAATGACACTTCAATTAATCAACACTGATAACAATTCGAACATACTAATTATAAAACACAACTGCACTACTGATCGCACTCGAAGATAGCTTGTATCGTACTTGTCGTTCGACTGTGTCGAGTCGGGGTCCTTACCGGTCTTATATAGTCCTTAGAAAGTTCCAGAACCTTGTAGAAACATCTAGAATGTTCGAGTACATACCGGTCCCTTCTGACTAGATGTGGAAAGTTTTAGAAAGTTCTAGCTTCGAATTCTCTAGAAGAATCTCGAGTCTACTAGTTCTGCTACTCGATACTAGATGGCGCTAGTCGTCACTAGTTCTGCTATTCGATACTAGATGGCGCTAGTGGTACTTAAACTTGTGTGGCACGTAACATTATTATTGTTGATTGATTGTTATGACATGTACCTTTATATTTTAGATGTTAAAAATATCAAACGGCGACCGGAACAATAAAGCAATACTCGTGGACAGTGGGACGCATGGTCGGGAGTGGACGTCTGTGATATCGACACTCTACTTCATCGAGTCTATCGTTCGGAAGTTTTACCAACAGCCTGCGTATATAACCAAAAGAGACTGGTATGATATAATAAGATTAAGTAGTAGTAGCTGTTGAATTCTTTGTACGGGAAAGTGGGTACTACCACCATATCTTTTCTGCCACCAAACTGTGTGTCCTGTGTTCAAGTTTGTCGGTGTAATTGCAGGCATATGACACATTTCAGCTTTGTATCCCATTATGTTTCTTTATAAAAAAAATATACTTTAATTCAGACCTTGATCCATATGATGTTAGTAATACATACACACTTATAATCTATGTTAGTAAGTAACAATGTTGGTAATAACTATTATTATTATTATCATTATTTTTAATTCATTTACCTATTTGTTGTGCTCACGTGACGCACTGGGTACGTGCACATGTACATGCACCCAATGCGCCATACTGGCGCAACATGACTTCTCACTGATGACACTGATTCAGAATGCTATTGACGTTCCCACGCACCCTGCGCATCATGGACGCCATCCTTTTTCGCAGGATGGTATTGAACCCATCAGTATTTGCTTCAGCAAACATTCCTGATGCACTGCAGTAACGTGGAAGCCCTAACAACATTCTGAAGGCATTATTATATTGAACTCTGAGGGTGTTGTATGCCCTTTGTGTATATTGAACCCACAGAGTGCACGTGTATAGAGATTGGCAAAAAGCCTTAAAAACAGTCACTTTAACTTCTGGTCTAAAACGAGAAAACCTGCGGGCCTTCATATTGCATCGGACAGATGATCACTTAAAGATGAATTTTATATATACCGTATCTCTACGTTGACGCCGTGGTGGGGCTTGCGCGCTCATAAACTCTGGGTCTGTGCCGGTAGAGTTTACTTTGCTGAAACAGGTCTAGGGTTAGGAGCCAGACCTAGAGGAATACATAAACAGGCAGGGCAGCATGTGCGAGCTGTTAGGCAGTAGCGACCCCACAGACCCTATCTGCCGGGAGATGGCTTTTCCCTCACCTCTGGCCTGTCTTTATTGGCCGGCTGGAGTGAACACTGACGAGGAACAGAGCTACCACCTCTTTCTTGCCTTTATTGGCCGGCTTGAGTGGAGATTTTCAAGAGCAAACGTGTTCGGAGGAAGGAAGTATTCCAGTAAGATGCTGGTAGGGTTTTTTTTTTTTTTTTTGAAATAATGAAATACTTTATTTCTGATTACACCACCTAGGATGTGTCTTTTAGTCAACCGTCTAGCAGGTTGAGTTCATTTCCACGCTGAAAGTGCAGCTTAATCTCGCAGATTATTCATACCGTGAGGTATGAACAATCTGCGAGATTGAACACTTAGTGATAAGTGTGTATTTCAATCTACTGTTTTTATCTTTTCAGGCACATAATACCAGTGCTGAATCCAGATGGGTATGATTACAGTTTGACTACGGACCGCTTGTGGAGGAAAAATAGGCGGAAGATGAGCGGGATGTGCTTTGGGATTGACCTCAATAGGAATTTTGAGTAAGCTGAAACATTTTTTTCTTGTTACCCAGCAACTGGATGTCAGTAAATCCGGCTGCAGCGGAATATCAGAAAAATACTGGCATTCCGCTGCATCCGGTAAGTCTGGAAGCTGACCTCAATATAGTTGGGAAAAGGCTATGCAGATTAAGTTTGAGAAACATATTTTGTTCGTTTTTCGATAGTTGTTGCGGTTGAAGACAAAATATTTTAAATATAATTTTAATATTTTAAAATATATTTAGTATAATTTTAATTTTTTTAATTTTAATTTTACTAAATACTTACCTACGAGTACGTATACACAGCAAGTATCCGTGTGTCCAAACCTAATTATTTGTAATTTCTTTTGCGGGTCCTAAGTAAATACTTCTTTCTTCTTTAATTCTTGATATTAGGGAAAATAGCTTTGAAGGAGCATTTACTAATACATTTGAAGACAATTCAGTAAGTCAGTGAAAAGTCTTCGACTGAAACTGAACTGACTCGCAAACTGGCCGCGTGTCCGGAGACTATAAATCATGCGTTAAAACAATAGAACGATGAAGTGTGCACCAAAGCTAAACTCTCATTGTCAAAATATACTAAAAAACTTATTCTGAGAACGATGTACAAGGTGGAAACGACATTACGACAATAAATTGAATTGCCTATAACTAACTTATGACGTTCTCAGTCTGCATACAATATTTCAGTCAAATACTCAAATATGTCCAATAGTTTAGTCTTCGTATTTATAGCTAGTCAAAGATTGACAAAACCCATAGTCGGAGCATAACCACTATCCTCCTTACTAATAAACGTTGTATAGCGTCTGTATAGTTACACACCGATTTCTCTCTTTCACTCGTCAGTAATTTGACTTTCGATAGAAGAAGACAAAGCGTTGTGTAACTATACAGACGCTATACAACGTTTATTAGTAAGGAGGTAAGTATTTAATTTATTTCATAAAATTACGTTTTCAATTTTGATATTGGATTTATTTGATACGAGTAGTTTCAAAATTCTCCTATACATAAATAATTTCTCCCGCTCTCGGAGAGGGCGTGTCAGACTTTTACTGACTAAACCCACCCGTGTTCCTTCAGTTGCCTGTGTGCCAGAGCCCCGGTATTACTTTCGGACAAACCCGCAACCCTGGCAGGCATCGATCCTAGTGGACCCCGACAGTTCGTGTTGACATCTCTTTGAGGCGCGCGTGGAACACAACGTGCCGTCGACCTGGGCTTGGTCCTTACCCAGTCCTGGTCCTGAGCCCGCGCCTACGGTTGCCAGGAATCGGCAACCGATTCTCGCCGCCCGCATTAGTATTGCCTGTGTTTTCATTTATTGTCGTATTGTTGTCACGGCATTGTATAAAACTATTTTGTCTAGGTCTATACACGGTTTTCCCACAACTGTTTTGTCTAGATCTTCCCCACGAGCCTCACAAAATCAACACTACGAGATGGGGATATTTTCCTTTTTTGTCTAAAACCCGAATCAGATTGATTGTTTCTCACTTTGTTATTAGCAGCGGGGGACACATTAATTTAATAGTTGTTATCGTGGCGTTTGGGTTAGTAGTCGGAACTTTGTTGATCGGATTGTGTTAGGGGGGGTTTGTTTGATTATATATTAGGAGATTGTTTATTTCAACACTCAATACTCACTCATTTATTGTATTCCACAATGTGTACTTAGGTGGTAACTTAAAAAATTATTCATATTATGAGATAACGCGAAAAGGTGGCTGGAACCGACTGGATGCGGAAGACCTATGTCCTGGCCTATGTCCAGCAGTGGACTGCGATAGTCTGAGTGGATTGATGAGATAACGTTGTTTTTAAACCTAACCAAGCATTAATGTAGGTACAATATTAGGTAACCATCTTTCATAACTTTTGGATTCCTTCAGTAAAGACCATTTTAGGGTTCCGTAGTCTCAAACTCAAAGCATTTATTTCAATTAAACCATTTACTGGCACTTTTGAATTGTCAAAGTGACGGTCAGTTAGTCAGAAAGTTGAAGCTAGATGCCCATTCCAATATGTAGATCACTATAGAGAAGAACAGGCAAGAAACTCCAAGGACACTCTTTTAAATCAAGAAGTTTTAGTCAACAAGGAACCCTAATAGTTTCGCCATGTCCGCCAGTCTATCCGCGGCTTAGCTCAGAGACTCTTAGTATCTACTAGAAAGCTGTAATTTGGTATGGGTATACAATTATACATATTAATTACGCCGAAAAAATTGTAAAATAAAATCATGAAATATATTTATTTATTTATTTATTTAACAATTTATGTACACACATATAAACAGACAAGAAGAAAGGAACAGAAAAATACATACAAAGGTGATGCTTATTTCTAATGAAATCTCTTCCAGCATACCTGCGATAGGAAAGTAGATATAGAGATGTAGACAACGTGTGTAAGACATATATGTGTATGTGTGTGATATATATTTCTTAGGGAATTTTTTTCCCCACACGTAAAATGGGGATGATATTTTATTTTCACGTTTATCCCATAGTGTGTGGTACCGTTGGATAGGCCGTTCAAAAATATTGCGGATTTGCCGAAACCGTTTTTCGATTCAGGTATTCGTTTGCGTAATATTAAGCTTTAAAGTGCCAATTTTTGTTAGAGTCTAAGTGTCCCCCTGGTTTTATTTGGATACTAGCTTCTGCCCGCGACTTCGTCCGCGTTAAATTTCTTGTTCCCCCGACCCACCCCTTCGCAACACATTGCCTGCCCGTGCTTTTACTTCGTTTTCGCATAAACTTTCATTAAAAAAAAATGGTGTTCTATTTAATAGGAATGTAATGCTTCCTCAAGAATTGGGCTGTAAAATGCAAAAAGATTTTTTCAAATCCAACTCGCAGTTCCAGAGATGCGAGTCGGACTCGCGCACGAAGGGTTCCGTACCATCCATACAAATCCTTATCCTTACTAATATTATAAATGTGAAAGTAGCTCTGTCTGTATGTCTGTCTGTCTATCTGTCTGTATGTTACGTTTTCACGCCTAAACCGCTGAACCGATCGACCTGGGATATAGAGAAGGACATAGGCTACTTTTTTACGCGATAACCGACATCCACACGGGCGGAGCAAAAAAAACGGCAAAAAAATCATGTCCGTTGTATGGGAGCCCCCCTTAAATATTATTTTTTTCTGTTTTTTGTATTTGTTGTTATAGCGGCAACAGAAATACATCATACCTATGTGAAAATTTCAACTGTTTAACTATCACGGTTCATGAGATACAGCCTGGTGACAGACGGACAGACAGACAGACAGACAGACGGACAGCGGAGTTTTAGTAATAGGGTCCCATTTTAACCTTTGAGTACGGAACCCTAAATACGAACTCTTCAGCATGCAACGGAAGCTCTCAAAAAGGAATAATTCTTCCCGTTTTTGCAACATTTTTCATTTATGCTCCGCTCCTATTGGTTGTAGCGTGATGTTATATAGCTTATAATATTCCTCAATAAATGGACTATCCAACACAAAGAGAATTTTTCAATTCCAACCAGTAGTTCCTGAGATTAGCGCGTTCAAACAAACAAACAAACAAACAAACTCTTCAGCTTTATATATTAGTATAGATGTGAAAAAATTCACAGCAGTAGTATGTATAACGAAGTTACCGAGTAATAGTCGACCAACTTACATTTACAGTTGAAAAACATGTTCTCCCATACGTTCTGTATCGGAGAACATGTTTTTCAACTACACTGCTAAGTCTTTTCGTGGGATAAATTCATCCCAACTACGGAACCCTTCATTGTGCGTGGTCCGAAACGCACTTGGCCGGTTTTTTAAGTTTTAAGAATCGCTTACAATATAAAAGCTACTATTTCTAAAAGTAAACGTCCCAATTTAGCTAAAAGCAAACTTTTTTAAAACAAAGGATAACTATGTACAGACATCTTTTTATACCCAAAATTAGGTCAAGTACATAATATAAGTATGAAAAATGGGCGAGTAGGACCAAAAAATAATTAAAATTCACAACAAAGGCAAAAGGAACGCTACTCTGTATTTAATGAGAAGTGGGCGGCGTTAATTCGGCCCAATCTGCAATTAGTACTTTTGGGTACTTATTTTGAAGCTTTTCTCTGAATTTTTAATACAATTTCGGTGGCCATGTGGTCTTGGCCTCTCATTTTTATTCATGAAGTGTTGGCTAGAGGCTCTTTTGTATAATTTTTTGGGGACACTAACGGTAATTGCTGTATAACCAGCTTGCCCCAACATAATTTTGAATAGTAAAGGCAACCCTATATTTTTACTCGACTGCGCGGCAGTAAAGACAGGCTATTGTTTTCTCGTATGTCTTTAAGGCAGCATTATCCACTCAAAGTCAAAGTCAAAGTCAAATCATTTATTTCAAATTGGCACATAAAAGTCACTTTTGAACGTCAAAATTTACAACTATAATTGATTCTAGTTGCCCCTTCCAAAAGGTAGTTACGTATGGAGAAGAATGGGCAAGAAACTCCATAGTTACTCTTTTAAAATGTTAACAATATTTGTATACATTAATTATATGTGAGGACGATGCACTTACCTAGAATAAAATTACTATACCACAATGGGTAAAAATAATGAAAAGTGAAGTGAAACGATATTCCCATTGACCTTTACAATTCAATTGATTAGTAGGTACTTTAGAATAGCCTATGTTCAGCTATGGGAGTGAAAAGCTATGTAGTTGTGATGTACAGAAAATGCGCTTGTTCTCAAATGTGTTCACAGCCTCCTCCTATTTGTCATTAGTGCTTGTGTTACTGTTTTCCATCATTTCCAATGACAATAATTTGCTGCTCTTAACTTGGAAACGACCAAAAGCTAGTCCAATATCATTTTAATGAGACTAGCGAACTTTCGCCTCGCAATTATTTCTATGGCTGTATATTTCGCGGCTGCCCAAGCTGTTATTATAAATGGCGTTATATTACAGAGCAACCCCTATTTATAAACTTGCGTCGAGTGGGGAATAACGTTCTCCCCCTAAGTTTAGCGTTACATCCCCAAATTGCAACGCAACTGAACACCCGTTATGGGATGAGTTAGATTAGTGTGAGTTTGGAGGCACTCTTGAATAACTATTTTGGATAGACGTAGTTTGTGAATTATTGCAATTTGAACATTACTTTGGGGATTTTTATAACATTTATTTTCTTCGATAACCAGTTCCGGCAGCCTTTTTGCCTACGTCTAGGATCCCCGTTTTGGACCGCAGCATGGTGTTTCCTATTCTGTCTTTTCCAACCAATCAATAGATAGATAGAAGATAGAATACTCTTTATTATGTACACCATACAAATTACAGATATAAATGTAGAACTGTTACATAGGGTCAATCTGCCTTGCCTTTTCCGAACTATGTTGGGGTCGGCGTCCAGTCTAACCGGATGCAGCTGAATACCAGTATTTTACATGGAGCGACTGCCTATCTGACCTCCACAACCCAGCTACTGGGTAACACGATACCCCTTGGTAAGACTGGCTGTCAGACTTTTGGGCTTCTGACGTCCCGTAACGACTGTCAAAGATCCACGAATGACAGCCGGGACCAACGGCTTAACGTGCTTTCCGAGGCACGGAGGAGTCTCGGTATGTAAAGATGGTCACCCATCTAGGGACCAACCCTGGCAAGCGTAGCTTAACCTGGCGGATCGACTCGTGCGGCTGTTATTACTTAGCCACGAGCTCCTCTTTCTCCTCCTCTGTCTTTTCCAACCATCCTGCTTAAATTCAGATTTTTTTTATTACTTAGTAAGTACCTCTCCCCATATCGCTGTAGGTATATTTGGATATTTTTATGTTCAGATGGCCTTGGATCTTAGTTCCAATTTTTATATCTACTCTCCAATTTTATTTTCATCTTTGGATAGTAATATCATGTGCGTTTTGTTATGTCTGAGAGCACAGGTTTAAAACGACGGTGTGCGACTGACGCTCCCGCCATGCGATCTTGCTTCTCGCACGCTTCTTACTACCCCTGCAATTAGCCCCCGTCTCTCGCGTAACCATGGGATGAAAAAAAAAAAATACGACGGTATGCGTCAGACACTCCCGCCATGCAATCTAGCTTCTCGCACGCTTCTTATCACCCCTGCAATAAGCCCCCGTCTCTTGCGTGAACCATGGGATAAAATAAAAACATAAAAAAAGGACGGTATGCGACAGACATTCCCGCCATGCGATCTTAATTCTATCACGCTTCTTTCTACACCTGAAATCCGTCCTCAGGCACAAGCGAGAACCATGGGATGAAAAAAAAAAAAAAAAAAAACGACGGTATGCGACAGACATTCCCGCCATGCGATCTTACTTCTATCACGCTTCTTTCCACCCCCGTAATCCGCCCCAGTCACTAGCGTGAACCATGGGATGAAAAAAAACACGACGATGTGCGACTGACGCTCCTGCAAGGCAGTCTAGCTTCTCCCACGCCCCCCATCACTCGCGCGAACCATGGGATGAAAAAGTCGGCCTATACCTAAAGACTTAAATTTAAATAAAAAAAGTCACATCCTTCCACATTCTTCAAAAGAAAATAAAGTCACTTGTCAAATATATTTTTTAACAGGCAATAACATGATATCAGCTTCCCATATTTTATTATTTCATATTTTAGCAGAATACCAAAATATCTTTGATCATAATACGGGAAAAAAATCTATCATTTTTATAACAAAATTCCAATTTTCAAAGCAGTATGTAAACGATAGAGAAAATGCAATCAAAAATTCATAAAGACAAGACACGGAATTTTGATTGTCACGGTACGAAATTACATTCCGTTGATACGTGTGGAAAGGATATGATAATTTATTTGATGTTTTTTTCACGCGAATAGAGTTGGTGGCATTTTCGTTTTTAGGGTTCTATACCCGAAGGGTGCCAAATGGAACCCTATTACTTAGCCTCCGTTGTCCGAACGTCCGTCCATCCGTCTGTCTGTCAGTGGGCTGTATCTCATGGACTGTAATGGGTACACAATTGAAATTTTTACAGATTGTGTATTTCTATTGCCGCTATAACAACAAATAATCTATCGCTGCTTTGCAGGAGGGTATTCATGCAAAGCAGCGATAGATTATTTGTTGTTGCACAAACCAAAATTTTTAAAATACTGGTTTATGACACAGCCAAATGCAAAATATTTCTTATTTAATTAAACATTGATTAATGCCCTTTTGAGGAGCTCGTGGCTAAGTAATAACAGCCGCACGGGTCGATCCGTCAGGTTAAGCTACGCTTGCCGGGGTTGGTCCGTGGAATGGGTGACCATCTTTACATACCGAGACTCCTCCGTGCCTCGGAAAGCACGTTAAGCCGTTGGTCCCGGCTGTCATTCGTGGATCTTTGACAGTCGTTACGTAGTCAGAATCCCAAAAAGTCTGACAGCCAGTCTTACCAAGGGGTATCGTGTTACCCAGTTACTGGGTTGTGGAGGTCAGATAGGCAGTCGCTCCATGTAAAATACTGGTAGTCAGCTGCATCCGGTTAGACTGGAAGCCGACCCCAACAAATTGGGATAAGGCTAGGCAGATTGATTTGATTTTAATGCCCTTTCGATTTATACATCCTATTTTTTCTTCTATTCATCAAATACATGAAAAGTTATGAGTTTATGACAGTAAATATTTTGTTTAATTTTCAAATAGCTACCCTGAAAATGTGTGTTTTTGGATTGTGCGGTTATTCATGCAAAGCAGCGATATGTGACGGAGAACGGTAGATCTCTCTCGTTATCATCAGCCATATTTTAAACTACTGTGGGCGTACTGTGGGTAGCGTTGGTTAATGCGCAATAGAAATACCGAATTAAACTCAAAAGTAATTTACTCAACTTAGGCTGAGAATCTAAAATTACATAAGACAGTCCCCCAAAACTCCCATCCCTTCACCACATCCTAGTGCTTTAGCTGGGAAGAAGTGGCGGAACAAACTCCCCAGCAGCACATCTGTCTGTTTAGTTAGAAGAACATTTGAAATATTTTCAAATAGCAGTGTTAATAGGTATGGCTTCACCTTTTCATTGTAGTATAGATTACTTGTATCGCTTCAATATGTAGGGTAGCAGGGGTCTCCTATTCTGAGTATTATTTGTAGAAGCTCATGAAATTCACTGTTTGATTGTTGGTTATTTATGAGTCGTGTTTGTTGATAAATCGTTAGTGTTTTGTTGTGTTTGTTGTGTTGAAACTCCAAAGACCGTATTAAAAAAAAAAAAAACACCAAAGCTTTAAAAAACAGTAGAATCCAACCAATAAAATAACTATTCGTTATGCCCGAGGTTTGTTGTCGTACCATTTTAATGTATTTTGTATGTGTTCCTCTCAAGTTACAACTGGGGCAAGCAGGGGAGTACACAAAACTCATGCAGTGAAAACTTTTGTGGACCAGTGCCTTTCTCTGAGGAGGAAACTCAAGCATTTAAGGTAAGGCAAAATGTGGAATGTGGTTCTGGAGTGGCGATCGCGTACCGGAAGACGTAGCGTTGGAAGGCCTCCCACAAGGTGGACCGATGACCTTATGAAAGCCGCAGGAATCCGCTGGATGCGGGAAGCACAGAAGCGGTCGAAGTGGCGGTGCTTGGGGGAAGCCTATGTCCAGCAGTGGACGTCTTTCGGCTGAAATGATGATGATGATGAAAATGTGGACAAACCAATAGCAATAGGGCGGTGACGTAAGTCATTAAAATTGTCGCAATAACCTAATCAAGAATGACCCAATTGAAATTGATGAAGTTTATGAGAATCATGTAGTTTTAAAATGGGCTGTGAATAATGAAGACGAATTTATTAGATTATGAATGTTCGAATGGAACGAAACGCTTAAATAAAAACGCTGCGTAAATTGCTACTACTATCTCCAATATTGTTTCGTGTTGTTCCGTCTTGTTCCGTGTGGTGCCGGACGTAAGAATATCACCACCCCATTTCCTCCCGTGGGTGTCGTAAAAGGCGACTAAGGGACTTAATAGAGAATGGGCAGCAGCGTTCTCCATGCATTTCTAACACCATACTGTGATCGCCAACCCGCCTGCCAAGCGTGGCGATTATGTCTGTTATGGACGTCTTTCGGCTGAAATGATGATCTCCAATATCCAATATACATTTAGAACTAAGTATTGTATTTATTTTATTTTGTTATTTTTATCTCAATATATGCTGCACCGGTTGACGTCATCACGTCAACGCCGGCTATTGCTGGAAACCAGCGCTGGGGCTCTGTCTCAAATACGGTCGCAGCATTATGCTGAGTGATTGCCGTTTTACGTGAATTTGACGCATATTTTCCCCCCAGTTTCTTTTTGTGTTTGTGTTCTTTCTTTGCGTCAAGTTTACCGCAAATAAAAGTATTTTCTTTCTATATAAGGTGTATCTATTCATACACGAAATATTTTAAGAGAAACATCTATAGGCGGTAGTTTTGACATTACAAATAATCCTATTCAATTAATCTGAATCAATATTATTGTATAAAATTAAAAAATATAAATTCAAATCAATTTTACTAATTTAATATAACTTTTATTGTAATGTCTACGATTTGCATGTACTTAGCTTAATTATTTTTCTATACCCGGCAATGGTAGTATAAAAAAAAAAAATATGTGAATCAATGTTTAATTTTAGATCTCAATGTACCATATACTTAGAAATAAATATTATTTTATTAAAAAAAAAGCCATAGCAACGAAAAAAAAAATGTTTTTTTTTTTTTTACATAATTATTATAATTTTAAAATTGCTTGAGAAACTTTGCAGAAAAACCTTTACTTAGGTATGTACGAGTACCTACTTATTCTATGAATCTGCCCGGACGCGGCGATGGTGGCGGCACGAGCGCGTTGCCTTTTGATAATTACTCATCAAATCAAGTAATTTTAAATTATTTAATTTTTTAAATAATATACTCAGCTTTAAAAAAAATCGTTTCCATGGCTTCTTTGCCACTTATAAGTGTATCTCTTAAAATATTTCGTGTTTGAATAGATACACCTTAATATACCAACTCAATTCAAAAGGATCCCCAAAAATAGTACATTACTTACCAAGGGCTGTTAAAGAAAGCCCAAAATCGCAGGTATTTGTGACCCGAGCCGTAGGCGAGGGTTGTAAATATGCGATAGAGGGCTTTCTTTTTTACTGCCCGTGGTGAGTAAAAGAAAAAGAAAGAAGAGGTATTTATTGGGACTCATACAGGAAGATCACATTTTAAACTAAACACACTCATAGTAACACTAATAAAAAATAAAATAAAATACAAAAGTAAAATGAAAACAAAATCCTATATCTCAGCATGATGCTGCGACATTTAAAAATAAGTGTCACAGCGCTGCGAGTACACAATTTTACGTCTTTACCTGGCTATAATGCGAGTTTTACCGTACGCGTAGCGTGTGGTAAAACTTACATTATGGCCAGGTGTGACGTAAAATATTTTCTTTTCAAATCAGCAATCTAATTCCTGAATTCTTGAGTTTAATTCTTTCAGAGATTAACAGACACTCAACATTTTTACGGATATCTATCGGTTCACTCGGCTGGTACTAAAGTTTTGTACCCATTGGGAGCAGATCATGATGACCACCACCAACATCTTCTAATGACCAAGGAAATAGCTCTGGTTAGTTTGTTTTAATCGAACCTACCAACTTGTTTTGTTTTTGTGTTTGTGGTCTTTTTTGCGTCATGTTTAACGCAAATAAACTTATTTCCTTTGTTTTCTTTCTAACCCTTAATCATTTCCATTTTGCGCTCCGAAACATTATTTAACACTCTAAAATAATGACTGCGCCTCTTTTTGTAAACCTCAAATAACTCCCATTGCGGTCCTAAAAATACTGGCCTGTGTTCACCAACATTTAAATCAACTGTTTAGATATTTAATCAGTTCTTTACTTAGGAAATTTGACATAAATCAACTGTTTAAATACCTAACCGGTGGTTTGAATGTTGGTGAACACAGGCCTAAATAGCTAAGTAACTGCGACCAGAATGGATGTAGCGTTCGCCTACCGCTGCCAGGGTTGGTCACGCAAGAAGCTAGAAGGTTGAAAAGAGACTCAATTATTTAAAAAAGTGTGCAGCATTAGAAGCGCAAGAGGTTTTTAGAGGTAAATTAATTAAAAAAAAAAGTCTATCATTAGAAGGTCAACAAGTATTTAGAAGATCAGTTGAATATTTCCCGTATTTTGGTCGGATTTGGTATGACATCATAGGCCAAAGCCAATGGGCTATGGTGGCTAGGTGGAGCTATTCATTATGCCAGGGCTACTTACTAATTAATTCATCCTACCTGCTTTTGGCGTCTTTCTAGCCATGGAAATAGCCACAGGGTCGCGCAGGGTTTCCATTGGGAATTCAATCCAAAGCCAGTAGTCTGGAAGTGGGGCGGAGACTACAAAGTTTTCAGACTACTACCTAGTAGTCTGGATTTGGGCCGCATCTGACTATATGTTTTTATGTATTTCTATTATTAAATTTCAGGCGATGCGTAAAGTTGATAACCAACAGTTCCTTAATCGGGACATAAAGAAAATGGGAAAAAATAGTTTTGGAATGGCCATGGATTGGATGCATTTTGTCAAGCAGATAAAACATTCGTACATTATAGTAACTAGAGGCCAAATTGGCTTGGACATTATTCCCCCTCAACAGATATTGCCAGCCGCAAGGGAAGTCAGTGCTGGGCTGATGAAGTTCGCTGAGGCACTTAAATAGTAATGAAAGAGATTATTATAGAATTTTTATTAAAAAAATAATTGTTTTTATATCCTGACTATTCAATTCGAATTTGATTTTGTTTGAGTGATAGAATTTAATGGTGGTTCAATTGGGTAAAAGTCAAGCATGTTGGTCGTTCATTTGCTCCGTGCAAAATACATTGTATTAAAGAAGTAATAATAGTAGATTGTTATACAAGGGATGAAAGGGACCTATGTAGGCACGAGATGGTTTGCCGCATGAGCGTAGCGAGGGCGCCAATAGTTCGAGTGCCTAAATAGGTTCTTTCACCCGAGGTAACCACTCTGCTTTTCATTTCGAATATTAGGAAAGTAAATAGAAACCTAAAATACATATCTGAATCTGATAAACTCATTTTATGCAAATATCTGTATACGTAAATAATAAACACTCGACAAAACAACTGAAGATCGATTGCCGCTTTCCCGCCTTTTTATGTTTCTTTTTCTGTGGCATTCTACCAGCCAGTATTTTTTATCATTGATGATGTTGAAATATTTACAATTTAGCTCAAATCTATGTAAATTAAATAATAATTTAGTCGTAAAGTCATGTTACGAAATTGATGATAATATTTTTTTATTACAATTTTACGTCGCGATTTAACAGACTGGCTGTATAAAAAGTTGTGAAGCTATGTCGACTTGCATAGTTTTTAAATTTTTTGACAGCAGGTAAAATAAATTCCCCGGGACGAAAAGTACTGTTTTCATCCCTCTGATCAGGTAACTTCAAGCGTACTTTCCAAGTATGAGAAATGAATAAGGTAGGTATTTATTTATGGATACAGAAAATCTCAACATAGTGATTAGGTTGCGAAATATTTAACAGAAATATATTTTTGAATTAAAAATCCCAGTGCTAAATTAACAGAGCCTTGTATTTAATGATTTTATCATGAACAATAATTATAGCTCACGTTTTGTAATTTCACGCCGCGGTTTCCCATTATAGAATGTAAATGTATTACGTGATATAAATTTCATCAGTATTGTTTGTGTGTTGTTAGTGTTGAAGCGATGTTATTGGTTTCTTCTTGTCATTTTAATTTCGTCGTTGACTGAATAAGGACTTTATTTTTGCGAAATGATTATATGATACTCATAGATGATTGTTATTTGTAGTACAAAATATAATAGATAACTAGCTTCTGCCCGCGTGAAATTTCGCATTCAGCATTCTTTCTGTCTTTTTAGGGTTCTGTAGTCAACAAGGAACCCTTATAGTATCGCCATGTCCGTCTGTCTGTCTCTCCGCGGCTTAGCTCATCATCATTATTTCAGCTGAAAGACGTCCACTACTGGATATAGGCCTCCCCCAATTGGGGGGGTTTGCCATAATCACCACGCTGGGCAGGCGGTTTGGCGATCGCAGTATGGTGTGAAAAATGCATAGAAAGCGCTGCTGACCATTCTCTAGTAAGTCCCTTGGTCGCCTTTTACGAACACCCAAGGGAAGAAATAGGGTGGTGCTATTCTTTACGTCTGGCACCACATGGAACAGAGACTATTAGTACTAGGAAACTGTAATTTGGCATGGCTATACATATTAATCACGCCGACAAAGTTGTAAAATAAAATATATGTTTTAGTGCACTTCCCCTTCTTAGTAGGGGGATGATAATTTTTTTCTCGCATATCCCATATTGTGGGGTATCGTTGGATAGGCCGTTTAAAAATATTGCGGTTCTGTGAAAACCATTTTTCGGTTCAGGGATATATTTCAACATGCAATGTTAAGTTTTTTCTTGGGATAAATTCGTCCCAACTATGGAACCCAACCCTTCATTGGGCGTGGTCCGACATGCACTTGGCCGGGTTTTTTTTCTTTTTATTCGGCTCCTAAAGGTCGTCGTGATGTTAAATAGCCTTTAACCTTCCTCAAGAATTGGGCTATCAAAGGCAAAAGTATTTTTTCAAATCCGACTGGCAGTTCCAGAGATTAGCTGGTTCAAACAAACAAACAAAAAGAAACCCTTCAGCTTTATTATTAGTATAGAGTATAGATAACAACTTGAGACAGCATCTTACGTTCGAATATAAAGATCATTTTAATTTCTGTAAAGATAAAATTGAAGTGTATGTCTGTAATGTCTAAATAACAGTTTTTTACTAAATGCATACGGTACATAATAACAAAAAAAAAAAAACAATATAAAAAAAAAATGTTTGTTTGTTCCGGCTAATCTCCAAAACGGCTGAACCGATATTGACGTGACTTTCACTGGCAGATAGCTGATATTATAGGAGTAACTTACTTTTAGAAAAAGCCATTAGCTAGTATTTATTTTATTAAAATATATAATAGTTCATTCCCAAAACATAAAGGATATAACACGATTTTTAATTATTCATTTATTCATTCAAGTTACATGACCAGAGATCGGATAATCGGATGCATATTTACCTAAAGTTAATTATTAGCTATGAAAGTATGGAAGCAGCTTCTTAAAATACATTTTTTGTAAGAAAATATCCCGTGATGCCAGGAATACCGGCAATGCATAACTAGTCGGGTGTATAGTATGGAAGCGACTTCTATAATATTAATGATTAAAAAAAAAAAAAAAACCGGGATTCTTGGATAGCATAACTATTCAGATGCATATTTATTTAAAATTATTTTAACCCCCTATGCAAATATGTGTATGTAGGGTGTAAGAGTAGAAGTGGTGTGTGTTAGTTAAAATAAAAATAAAACACCGGAACCGCGGGATTTATTCGATACAAAAGCGCTTTCCATAATAGCAAACATCTCAACTTTAGGTGAATATGCATCCGAATATCCGATCTCTATACATGACTCATACAAAACTTTTCATAAATTCCACACCCAACAGACAATACATTAACATTACAATATAATACAATATAAAAACCACCGCCAGAGAACTAGCGCAAAAATGCCTGACGCTGGTTTTCAACTGAACTGACCTCAATCACCACAAACTGTAATAACAGTCGTAGACTAAATTTATTTCAACCATAAATCAACACCAAAAGAAAAACGATCGACCCAAAAAACAAAGTACGAACAGTAATCCGAACTTAGAGACGTTAAAAGAATTCAAAAATTAATAATGATTCTATTAAAAAAAGGCGTAGTTCGAGCTCTTATTAATGTTTGATCGTATTTCACATTCATCATCATCATCATCATTTCAGCCGAAAGACGTCCACTATTGGATATAGGCCTCCCCCAATTGGGGGGGGTTTGCCATAATCGCCACGCTTGGCAGGCGGGTTGATCGCAGTATGGTGTTAAAAAATGCATAAAGAACGCTGCTGCTCGTTCTCTAGTAAGTCCCTTAGTCGCCTTTTACGACACCCACGGGAGGAAATGGGGAGTATTTCACGTTATCCTGTTGAAACTGGTACTAGTTTCAGAACTTTTTTCCTGGCACATTATATCTTCTCATACAGTTTTTGCAATAAAGAATTTGTTAATATCTATGCCTGTTGTGAACTTTTCTATTATCCGATGTATTGAAAAGCCATTTGGCCAATGATACTTTTGGAAGTTTCATAGAATATCGGGATATTCGGCTAAAACTTGGACGAGATATATTTTGGGGGATCACCCATTAGGTATCTATACAGAATTATTTACTAGTTTAGAGGTATGGTTTGATGTCGGGATGTTGCATATGTCGGGACAGGAACACTATTTGCACCGTCGTCAGACATTAAGCGGGCGTATATTAGGGTGATCGAGCAAAGAAGAACAATCAATGCACAATAATATTACTTTTCATTATATTACGCCAAACGAAACGTAGGACAGTTCCTAGACTGGAGGTTCTGTTCTCTAGAACGAACGGAATGCAAGTGCCCTCGCCCTGGCGCCCCTCCATTAGCTAGGCTCCGTCGTAGCACGAAGTTAGCCGAGTGTTAGTGCTGCCAATGCTCGGCTCACGTGCCACGCTTCGTTTAGCGACCGTACTAATGACCGTACCCGACATATATATGCTAGTCGCGCGGTAAACTCTGATAGCGCGATGCAGGATTTGTGACGTCGGGTCTTTGATGCGTAGTTCGCATGTGGCATTGTTGATACCGCCACACTAGGTTTGGGTATGATCAACTTCGATGGAGAAACCTTCGCCGTAAAAAAGCCCGCTGTTGGGCAAATGCCCTAAAAAAATAAAAAAATGTATATTCTGCACAAACAAAACGCACATTACAATCATGCAAATTAGCCAAAAGCCTCATATTAGGACTAAATTTTCAAACTTTTTATTGCTCAAGCAATAAAAATTTTGACAATTTAGTTTGATTGTAATCCTTAAAATGGAAAATAGTGGCCACTAAGCTCGTATAAGGATTACAATAAAACATAACAATTTAGGACTGGTTGCCTCTGTTTTGCGGTATGGCATTATTTTCTGGGGGCAGTCTACTGATAGAGAGCTGGTATTTAGACTGCAGAAGCGATGCATCAGGTCAATGTGCGGCCTTGAGACAACTGATAGCTGTTTTCCCTATTTTAAGTCATTAAAAATTCTAACTTTGCCTTGTTTATATATAATGGAAACTGCTTTGTTTGTGAAATGTAACCCACATCTATTTAAAAAAATTATCAGAGGTTAGGAAAAACCCAATACGGACTCAATACATCAATAAATTATGTCAAGTAAAATGTAAAACTGCACTAATGCAAAAAAGTTTTTTTGGTATTGCCCCACTCATATATAATAGAGTACCTAATATTATAAAAGATATGACTACATTAAAATTTAAAAGGGCGCTAAAAGAAATTTTAATTATGAAAACTTATTACACGATTGACGATTTTCTTAATGACAATTCACTAGCTGATTGACATTACTGTTACCCTGATTGACATAATTATTGTGATCCTGGTTTCACTTAGGTACTTTTTATTTCCATTTGACATTATATAGACTTATTTTATTTTTTATTGTTGTGACCACGCTGACATTTTTTTATTTATAATTTGTAATTACAACGATCTGTTAGGTAGGTACTTATTTTTGGTTTTTTATTAGGAACTGTAAACCTTTGCATGCCCATGTGACGGTAAAATATGGAGAACTTTATTATAAAAACACCTTTGTACTATACCCATGTTTGCAAAGAAATAAATGATTTGATTTGATTTGATTTGATTTAGAACTACTGTTTGTAATAATAATAATGTATAGTCTTGTGAAGCACAACTTAAAGTGCTTATTTTTTGCATTTTCATTCTAAAATAAAATAAATCACCAAACAAACACACAACAAATTAGAAATTTAAAAAAGAAATTTTTGGAAATTGTTCCGTCTGACATATCAAATCAAAGGGCTTATTGTAAGGATGTCGGATATATTGTTTTTTAATCATTTTAAAATAAATACTTTTTAAGTGATATAATTTTTTTTTTCTAATCATGATATGGCAGTTTGAGTAATTTATGCGGCCTGCCCAAATGTCCTTTCTTTTGGTATTGTTCGTCGAATCGTTGAGCTCCTTATGTTCTGAGTTGAGCTGCACGATTACTGACAAATGCGTGCACTGAATGGACAGGTCCACTCAATCTGTGTGGTTCTTTCTTCAAAAGACCATTTCAGACACCAATCTATTATACATGGTCTTCACATGATTTGACCAAGATTATGTCTGGACTTTAAAAGAGACAGTGACCTCTGAGTTTGTTTCGGCCTTTCTTCTCAGAGTAGTCAGATACGAAACGCCGACCTCATCTAGTTTTAAAATATGATTGGCGTGTTAAAGTGTTTGTTAAAACCTACTTACAGAAATAAAATCATTTATCATTTAATAGATGAAAATTGACCATTCCCTTATCTGCGAAATTATTAAACATAAATAAATAAAAAAATAAAAAAAAAATTGTTATACTTATAGATTACAGGAAAACCTATTAGAAGTCTATGGTCTTAACATAACATGGTAAGTCTATCAATATTGTGGGTACAAACTTACATTTGCAGTTGGAATGTATGGGAAAACTTGTTTTTCAAGTACAATATTAAGTTTTTTCTTGGGATAAATCCATCCAACTACGGAACCCTTCATTGTGTGTGGTTCGACATGCACTTGGCCAGTTTTTTTTTTCAATAAAAGCGGTTTGCCTTGTGTTATAAGTTAAATAAAATAGAATGAAAAGGTAGAAACTTAGTTTCAGCTACCTCCAGGTGGCTAAATTTACATTTCAGAAATAGATACATATATATTTCATTACTATTTAAACTTCGTAATTAAGAACCAGCAAATTCTTAAGTCTCAATTTTAATAAATTAATTTCAAACTAGCGCCTGCTCAGCTAAAGTTCTAACAAGATAACATTAATTGAAGTAGAATGTTACATTTAGTTCTGGCTCTTTCTTCAATGAAACATGCTAATGTAATTAAAGATTGCGAAGTCAGAAGTTGATAATGTCTGAATAGATTTTTTTTTTCTTTTTGGGGCCCCTTTTTTATGCTGGCCTTTTAAAATGTCTGTATAGGTACTTACTTTCCGATTCCCGACACGGCTGGGCAGCGTTCGGGAAGCTAAGCAATATCTTCTCGTCCCACATACCGCAGTGTCTCAAGACAGTGATGACATATGGCACTGAAACGTGGTCGCTCACAATAGGCCTTATTAGAAGGCTAAAAGTCACCCAAAGGGCAATGAAGAGGGCTATGCTTGGAGTTTCCCTACATGATCAAATCAGAAATGAAGAGATCCGCAGGAGAACCAAGGTAACCGACATAGCTCGAAGAATTGCCAAACTTAAGTGGCAGTGGGCAGAGCACATTGCTCGCAGAAGAGATGGCGGTTGGGGCCGAAAGGTTCTGGAGTGGCGACCACGTACCGGAAGACGTAGTGTAGGAAGGCCTCCCACAAGGTGGACCGATGACCTTGTGAAAGCCGCAGGAACCCACTGGATGCGGGAAGCACGGAACCGGTCGAGGTGGCGGTGATTGGGTGAGGCCTATGTCCAGCAGTGGACGCGCAGTGCTTCCCGCATTCAGCGGATTCCTGCGGCTTTCATAAGGTCATCGGTTCACCTTGTGGGAGGCCTTCCAACGCTACGTCTTCCGGTACGCGGTTGCCATATCAACCGGTGAGTTCATATAATCCTAATGAATGACAATTTCATGAAATAATGACTTTTAGGATTATACTAACATAAGGAATTGTATTACTGATTCTAATGATTATAATATTGTAAATACATATTTTTTACGTTCGCGAATCATACTTTAATCAATATACACCCAGACATTGAGCTGCAAATTGCAAAAATCGTAAGATTTTTTTTTTTTTAATTTCTTACGATTTTTGCAATTTTTGCAATGGAATTTTTTAGTTTTTTTTTTTAAATTCTTATGATGTTTTAAACTGGTATTAAATATTTGTAAGGTGTTGTAATACACACATAGGTGTGAGAAGATCGATTGTCCCGAAGGGAAGTCGATAGGAATCGGGTTGTATGGAGGCTACGCCCCTGCCGAATACCTACTATCACATAATCCGCGCTACGATTATAGCTTACCGTAGATCATACTGCATGATACACTCACTTAATAATATGAAAAAAATCTTTAAAACTCCATTCCAAAATAAATTCTATAAAACATCTCATTTGCAAACTCATCTCACGTCTCATTGATATATATACCTACAATATGTGTGCTTAACAATTACTTAACCGACCAATTAGGTTGACCTATTAGATATACCTCTATACCCCCACTATAGTAAAGGATGTGGGCAAAGTCGAGAGGGGAAGTAGTTCTTATTATAATTGCCGTATGACAAAAGGAACCGCCAAGCCATCCACGAGCAAAACTGTTCAGTGAGGTTGACAATGGAGTAATACACCTATTTTCAGCCTTTTATTTTGCGTCTATTTTTCTGTTCAAATGTAGGTTTTTATTTCTATAAATAAATATCGATAACACGTGCAAGGAATTTTTTTGCATTTCAGTAAGTACATATTATTATTTTGTGCTTGTTACTTTGAAAATGATTACGTATGAGACTCTTTATTACGCCTTAGACCAAATAGATTAGGCTAAATGTCTTTAAACCTGAACTTTTTTCTACTGATAAATTATATTTATTTCTATAAATTAAAATAAATACCTTTTAAAAAAAAAATATCAATCGACTCCCAAAAAGCACTATAGAGTAAAATATATCTTTTATTTAAAAGTCGGTGTCTTTGTATCTATATTTAAGTTTTTTTTTTTAATTTTTCACTTTATAGTGCTTTTTTGGAAGTCGGTAGTATTTTTTTTTTTTGACAATAGTTTAATTTAAATCAATTTATATAAATAAAATCATTTATCAGTAGTAGAAAAATTTTTAGTCATGGTATCTGCCCTACACCAATTCGTATATCACTGCTTGTTATGTAAAAAACTATTTATAACATCATCAAGATACACAGAGTGGATTATTTACGTATTATCGAAGTGTTGGGAATCGAACCCAACACCTTGCGCGCGGTCTGCATGAGCAGGCTGCGTGATCAACGCGTCATCGGCAAGCTGAGGCACGGCGCGGCGGCTACACGTCTCGGCCCGATGACCACTCGCTTCCATGGAGCCTACCGCGACGGACGATACCTCTCAACCTAATAATTACTATGTCCGGGATAGTTATAATTTTATTATCATCACGGTATTAAACCATTGCCTATAATACAGACCACTCTTTCATTTGACCTCCGCGCTAACAGAAGCTTATTCAAGAACTATCCAAGCAAAGTTAATATTTTTTTTATGGGACCACCGCGAAATCTTCTTTTATCAAATGAAATAATCCTATCAAATAATTTTCATAATCGGTCCACAATTGACGAAAATATCGATGAACATACATTCAAAAATATATAAACATCCGAATTAAGAACCCCCTCCCTTTTTTGAAGTAGTTCAAAATACTTTTACACGTCACTGTTTCATGGAAAAGACGAATTAGAACTAAATTCATGCATGATTTGATGGCTAAAAGGTATCCTGCAGTCTGATACTAAAAATGTTTTCCATCGCAAAAATAAAGAAACCTTCAAACATTAATTAACATCGTATAAATCGAATCCAATCAAGCAAAAAGCTATAGGAATGCGTATCTCTCAACAGTTTGTTTTCGTACGTCGCTGGCGAGCCGGTCGGTTGCGAATTATCGAGCTGTGTAATCAGAAACAAAGCCTCTCGTGGCTTGGCAAAAGAAAACAAACGACATACGATAAACGATACCAAGGGAACTCGATTTAATGACCTCTTTTTTCATGTTATTATCCTTTATGGGAGAATGGGAAAGCCTCGTGTTTTCTTTCAGAGAATTCTATGTTGTGGTCCAGAATTATGCCCTGCATAATTTATTTGAATTGATTCGTAGAAAAATCGCGGAACTTGAGATTATACTTAGCCAAGCAGCTCTTTGTCGCAGTCAGGTAGCCAAATTGGTATCGAAATTTCCGTAGTCAATAAGGAACCCTTATTGTTTCGCCATGTCCGTCCGTCTGTCCGTCCCCAGCTTAGCTCAGAGACTCTTAGTACTAGAAAGCTATAATTTGGCATGGATATACATATTAATCACGCCGATAAAGTGGTAAAATAAAATCATGAAAAAATAGTTATTTAGGGTACCTCCTGTACGTGTAAAAAGGGGATGTTTTTTTTTTCGCCTACCCTATGGTGTGGGGTATTATTGGATGGGTCTTTCAAAAATATTGCGGGTTTGGCAAAACAATTGTTCGATTAAAAGATCCGTTTCTGAAATATTAGGCTATTTAAGTGCTAATTTTTGTTAGAGTTAAGTTTCCCCCCCCCCCCTGCCAGCTAAATGGTTGTATTTGGATATGTAAAAAACACAGCAGTAGTATATATAAAGAAGTTAAAAGGCAAACTATCACGGCCAAGTAGGCGTCACGAGTTACCGAGTAATAGTCAACCAACTTACATTTACAGTTGAAAAACATGTTCTCCCATACATTCCGTATGGAAGAACATGTTTTTCAACTACGATGTTAAGTTTGTTCTTGGGATAAATTCATACCAACTACGGAACTCTTCATTGTGCGTGGTCCGACACGCACTTGGCCGGTTTTTTCCAAATCGTTCCTTATGAAGAACAATCAACATAATGCAAAAACTAAAGTTAACAATTCGAATAATTCAAAACCTGTCGACTTAAATTAAACAAGTTGGAAAGCCGACCTACTGCCCAATAATAAACCAAAATATTCACCAGCTTTCATACACCCTATGATACTTTTCAGGTGCTTTTGTTGTTTATTGATAACGTCAATAAACGAATTATCTGTCTTTTAAGTATTCTATCTGTTTTGAAAATAATCCTAATTCTAGTAGGTACCTATCAAATTCCAGTGGTAATTTCGCTAACGACTAAACACGTAGAGAGTGCATCAGCTCGGCTTGCGTCAAACTACTGGAGCGAGGAAAAGATAACGGCACATACCAGGGACACCCCTATCATCCAATTTAGCTATACGATACTCACTCTTCTAGATGATTTTGTATTTAAAAATGAAGTCGAAAATGGTGATACGGTAAAAAAATGGTCGATTGGCTCATAGCAGTTGAAAAGGCGAGCGAGAGATCGATCATAATTATTAACTAGTGTCCGACCGAAACATGTGTTTTTGCCGAAACCGAAACCGAAGGTTTGGTTTGATTATAGTTTCGGCAGAAACAGATTTTTTTTTAAATCTTGGTCTGGCAGTTTGACTAATTTATGCGGCCTACCCTTTTTATTAATGTCCTTTCTATGGAATTGTTCGTCAATCGCTGAGCTCCTTAAGTTCTGAGTTGAGCTGTACGATTACTGACAAATGCATGGTAACGTACTGACTGGACAGGTCCGCTCAATCTGTGTGGTTCTTTCCTCAAAAGACCATTTCAGACACCAATCAACATGGTCTTCACATAATCTGACCAAGCTTATGTCTGAACTTAAAAGAGACTGTGACCTCTGAGTTGTTTCGGCCTTTTTTCTCGGAGTAGTCCGATAGGAAACGCCGATCTCATCTAGTTTTTAAAATATGTTTGAAGTGTAAGAACCTAGTTGTTTGTAAAAACCTACATACAGAAATAATAGTACATTGTGATACAAGGGTGGCAAGTAAGTTATTGCAAACGAGCTGTGTGTGTTAACACACCCGTGTACCTATTACACGACGTTTTTCAATACAGACGTTTTGTTTTGCAGTTGAGTTTTAAATTTTTATGACAATTTAAAAAGTTTAGTAGCAAGGAGTTTTCATACATAGAATAAAATGGGATAAATATTATACGAGGAAAAATGAATGAGTCCGTACGTCTTTGCAATGAATTCTCAAAAGTCTTTTAAATGGTTGTTTAATATATTTAATTATCAGTTTGAATTTAATTATTTTCACATCAACATTTGTCAAAAATCGAATAGGCTCTATAGGCTGCTGTCGTTGTAAAAAAAATGTCCAGTTGCAAAAACGCGCCATTTTCTGAAAATTTTAATTATTCATATTTACCTAATTCTTTGATTAGTTTTTTACTATTTCCCACAACTGTATTGAAAAACGTCGTGTGATAGGTATACGGGTGTGTAGGTTATTGCAAACGAGCTGTCATTAACAAGCCCAAGCCGTAGGCGAGGGTTTTTAATGACACGAGTTTCCCACCCTTCTATCACAGTGTACTATTATCATTTACCTGCGGTTGATGACCCCAAAAAAATTTATCAAATTTATTTACTTTTCATTTTATCATGTTTAGATATCGATAGCCATCAAGTCTGCGGAGTTTCGCTACCTAATTTAATTTGATCCTGTATATTGCGAAAAACATATATGTAGCTATAAAACCAAAATCATTCCACACATTGTTTCGAGTTTATTGTTTTAATATTCCGAAGTACAATATTATATCCTTTTCCGTTCACGGTTGCCGACTGGCTAATTAATAAAAGCAATTACTTAAAAACGTTTATAAGTTAAAGGCTTGGATTGAGAGTGACGTCACCAGATTAACGGAAACAATCAGCTGATTGATTCGCTTTTAACGTTATTATTAAAGATTAGGATGATGCTGATAGGTTGTCTGGTGTTTAAAACTAAATAACAGACTGTGGAAAAGTAAAACGCCCAGATCGATATGCTGTAACAATAGACATCTGCTTACCCCGCTACAGGAATAATAGCCTTGGGAAGGTCGTTATGTCAGTAGCCGCCGCACTGCGGTCCCGGTTTGGGGCATACAACCTTTTTGGTTTTAGTGGCCCGTGTGTACTAACGTTTTTCATTAGCCTGGTCTAGGTTTTGTTCGGGATTTTGGGATGTGTACTGTGGAGGTCCGTAGAGAATAAAAAAAGATTTTTGTAATCATAAAGTGCTTTACAGTCTCGAACTGTGCATAGATAACGCAAAAAGTTACATAGAATAGTGTAGAAGATGATGTGTTGTGTGTGTAAGCTGACTTTTGGAAAAATAATTACATGTTTACGTATATCTCTTAAGGCCAGCGCACATCGGCGGACGGCGGGGGTAGGGTATTTTAAATTTATTAACGTAAATTCGTTCGTATCTAAAATTAATTTTTAATTTAAAAAAATTGTTTAAATCGATGAACGCCGGGTTCATCGATTTATTAGACGTTGTCACGTCAAAACAAAAAAAAAAAAAAAATTGTTGGCCCTTTGAGTTATATACAAGTTGTAGGTAATATTTTGGTCGCGTCATCATTACGGGGGACGATCACATTTTTAATTTCCTGCTTTTTAAACTTTATATATTAAATACTAGTAGACATGCTACGATCGAACCCTGCCTCGCCGAAACCGCGCAGCTGTACGTATTTTTCCCATAGTGAAGCTAGTTCAAGATTTCAACTCTCGGTGTTGCGCCGAGCATAGAGAATCCAACAGAGTGCATCTCAGCGCGTCGAAAAGTCCCTGCTAGATTTTCAATTCTCGGCGCTAAGCAGAGAAAACCCAATGCGCAAAAAAAATCACCGCATGAAAAAATCGCCCGTGAGTCCTGGGCTTAGATATCTCATTCACTTTTTAAAATGAACAACGCTACAAAGGATCATTTGCATTCGGGACGGGACGGTTCCGTATCTCAAAAGGAAAAAACAGAACCAATATAGGATCATTCCTGTGTCTGTCTGTCCGTCTGTCCCAACCAATTTGCTCCGAATCTATTGGACCGATTAAGTTGAAATCTGGTACACATATGCACTTCTGTGACCCACGAGACACGGAAAATAAATGAATTTTGATATGGGGGTTACTTTTAGAGGTAAAATTAGAAAATTCAAAAAAAAAAAAAAAAAAGTTTTGTAAACCGTGTCTTATCAAATGAAAGAGTTTATTTTAAGAATTTCAGTTATATTATTAATAATTTTAAAATAAATAGATTAGATTAGATAAATTGACCATTCTCCCTTATCTCCGAAACTAACACTGAGCCTAAAATTTTGAAAAAAACAATAAAAAATACAGAGAATAGATTACATGAAAACCTATAAGAAGTCTATGGTCTTAATAAGTATAACATGGTAAAGCTCTCAATATTGTGCGTACAAACTTTGCAGTTGGAATGTATGGGAGAACTTGTTTTCATCTACAATGTTAAGTTTGTTCTAGTAATAAACTCATTCCAAGTACGGAACCCTTATTTTGCGTGTTCTGACACGCACTCGGCTGGTTTTAACTATGAATGATTTTACTCTAAGCATGATTAAAAAATCATCTAATAACCTTGCTAGGAACTTAGCGTCACGTAAAAAATAATAAATGATTGACTATAGTCACCTCAAAATATGACAGACCGTCAGACAGAAGTTTTCTACCAAATACTACAGGTATATTTTCTTTTGTCAGTTATCAGTATACTTCAGCGCCTAACAATATCTACAACTACATATATTCCGTCCACCAAAAGAATGGTTTTTTGACACCTGTCACTTGTACAAGCCAACATTTTCAGTTTCAAACATTACCATATTCGTTTGTATGAAACTGACAGGTGTGAAAAAATTTGTGTCCGACCGAAGTTTCGGTTTTGGTTTCAGTTTCGGCCAGTTTAGGCCCAAAAATCATGTTTCGACCAGAGGTTCGGTTTCGCCCAAAAAACAGCCGCACCTTTCGGCCGCGCCGAAGCGCGAACGCGACCCGAAATTAAATTCGCGTTCGATTAACGTCGAGTGCACTCGGCACGGCTGGCAATATGGCGTCGCTCGCCTAACTCCGCCGGCCACTGAATCGGTGCTCTTTGCTCGTGTAGTGACGCTTGTGTTTGTTCCCCGAATAATGGTAAGTAATTTAATTATTTTATTTTGTTTTTCTTATGAATTCATCATATCATAGTTTATTTTTAACGCTTATTTTCATAATTTAGAAACAGTTTGACGGATATATTGGTTATTTAGGATAAAAGTGCGGAGTTTACTTATTTCATTAAACGACTTTAGAATTCGTCTTAGTTGCGTGTATGTAATATAATAAGTAATTAGTGTTAATCTAACATTTTAAATTTTTCACTTTTTAGGGTAGTTAAATTTTTACCCAGTGTCGCTATAACAATGAAATTTCAATTTGATAAAATTTGAACGTAGAAACTTGTAATATTAGGCCGGCGAGATGTTTCATTAATCAAATATCTGGAAAGAACGGCCCACTGACATTTTTCTTCAGCGTTTTAATCATGTTTATAAAAGGTTCGGTGTCGGTTTCGGCTGAAACTATAAATCAAACCAAACCTTCGGTTTCGGCAAAAAACATGTTTCGGTCGGACACTAGAAAAAACCATTCTCTTGTTGGACGAAATATACAGTAAAATTTGCTCCAACATATCGACTTTCACAGTAGGTTACGTCATGCCTGTCAACATCTCAATTACAGGTGGAATCACAGTGCAAGATAACGAGATCGAATATTCACATACAATTACCTGGCATGCCATATTGTGCGTCGACATCAGCTGAAATTAGCTTTTCTCAAACATGCATGGAAATATTGTCATTATTTTCGAAAAAAGAACACGCGAAGTATCGAATTTACGGACAAAGAAAATCAAATCCATTGCAGGAGCGTTTTTTGAATTTGGAACATTACAACGTGCCAGCAATGTTGTATGAAATGGCGTGCTGGGGTTAATAAATACTCTTTGATTGGATATTAACATTCTTGGCATACCAAAGTACGTCTCTTTGCTTTGCACAAATTGCGTTCATGTGGCTGTATAGCCATAAATGCGTTTGCAGGCACAGATGACAAATAGAAAATTGGCGGCAAAGCTGAAAATTCTCTTGATTTGTTATTTACATACTTAATAAATATACATTTTGTTAAAATGAATTTCCACATTTCAGAGAGTAAAATGGTGATTGATTGTACTCCACCAGATTTAATTTAAGATCAGAAGCCAAATTGGCAATGGAAAACCTGCATCCAGCGAAGTCAAAAGAAAAATACATGAAAGTATGTCTTATTTCCATGCATGTTTTTTTTGAGAAAAGCACTATATCGACGGTGAAGTGCCAATACCTCCTAACTTACATTTTTCTAGAATTCACTTTTTTATCATTTTGAACTTAAAAGCGTTATTCGCATGTTTTAGTGAAATCTCCTAAGTGTATTTTTAGTTATTAAACTATATGTGGAAATACCTCCAACTAAACCAAGGTGCCTATTTCATGGCATTACCTCCATGCATGCATCCTCATTCAGTTGGTGTACATGTTTGACTTTGTCAGTTAGGTGTTATTGGCACTTCTCCGTCGATATATAAACTTGAGCGTTTGCAAAATATATGTATTCGTTTTGTTTTTAACCTTAAAAAGTATGATCACGTTTCTATCTATCGCAAGATACTCAAGTGGCTCCCTATTCGACTTCGCAGGAACACTCGAATATTGTGTCTGCTATTTAACATCCTTCACAACCCTAAAACGCCATCCTATCTGCGACAACGCTTTTCCTACGATCGTCCTTCGGATGCACCTTGCAGGTCGCATCTTAGAAATCTCCTTAGACTCATCCGACTTCTACTCCTACTCATTCACTGTGCACGCGGCTCGGTTGTGGAATTCACTGCCACCTGACATTAGGGACTGCCAAACTGTTGCAGCCTTTAAAAGAAGAGTAAAGGATCACTATCTTTCCACTTCGTCATAGTTACATATTATTATGTATTTGTTATTTTCCACTACATTGTAGTTCTAAGTATATATTTGAGTGATATTTATTTTAGAAGTATGTATGTAAGTATATTCTCTTATTGTATGTTTATAAGTATTTATATTAGTGAATAGCTATTTTGATTTTATGTATATTTTTTATTTTATTTTTTCTCTTCTACACTTACACCGTTGTCTACATCTCTATATCTACTTTCCTATCGCAGGTATGCTGGAAGAGATTTCATTAGAAATAAGCATCACCTTTGTACGTATTTTTCTGTTCCTTTCTTCTTGTCTGTTTATATGTGTGTACATAAATTGTTAAATAAATAAATATATATGCCTCGGCGGAAATGGCAATTGCCTGTCTCGTATTAGCGAAGTCCTCGTCTTCGGCTCGGCCTTCATACTAATACTCGACCTGCAATTGCCTATTTCCTGGCCTTTGCAATAATGTACTATTAGGGAACAACCCGGTACTTGGAGCTAGGTTTCGACAAATGTAGTAGAAATAAATTGGTCATTATATGACATGGGATCTTATTTATATTGAGATATTATGGATTCGGATCATCATCATCTGCTTAGCATTTTCCCAACGGCTTCCAGTCTATCCAGATATTGCTGAATACCAGTATTTTACATGGAACGACTGCCTGTCTGACCTCTACAAGCAAGTTACTGGGTGATACCCCTTGGTAAGACTGGTTGTCAGACTTTCGGGCTTCTGACGACCCGTAACGACTGACAAAGATCCTCGAATGACAGCCGGGACCAACGGCTTCACGTGCTTTCCGAGGGACCGAGGAGTCTTGGTATGTAAAGATGGTCACCCATCCACGGATCAATTACAGCAAGCGTAGCTTAACCTGATCGATCGACAAGTGCGGCTGTTATAACTTAGCCACAAGCCCCTCATAAAAGATATAAAAAAAAAATATATATATGAGATTGTATGACTGATGACCTTGTGAAAGCCGCAGGAATCCGCTGGATGCGGGAAGCACGGAACCGGTCGAGGTGGCGGTGCTTGGGGGAGGTCTATGTCCAGCAGTGGACGTCTTTCGGCTGAAATGATGATGATGATGATGTACTTATGGCAAAATAAACGAATGAAATACTTGTAAGAAATGTTTTTTTTTTCTGTTAAAAAAACTTGGTCCTATATATAGGAATAGTAATTAATTTAGATATGTTTAAGCTCCCAAGTAGTAGGTTTAAGGTCCCGAGCTTATTTCTATCATACGAGCACAAATTCGGACTCCGGGCATCTACTGAGCTAGCTGGGATTCTAGTTCTTTACCCTGAGGATCGAATTCTGAACCCACGCACTAATCGCGTGTGCGACCTCTCCAAAACAATGTTGGCAGTCAAAATAAACGAATGGTAAACTATGGTTTCGAAAGAAATGCAAAAACAAAGACGAGTTTCGCATAGAATATACGTGACATTTTCAAAAATAGGAAGCTATTGACAACTCCAAGGCACTCCAAGGCACCGTCTTTACAAGGACTCTCGATGGAATGCGCCATTCAGGGGCGCAGATACGAATCTACCGTGAAAAAAAAAAAAAAAAAAAAAAAAATGTCGTAACCCGAATATTTTCGCAGTATTGAACTTGTAAACAATTGAAACTGTATACAACTTTTTAGTTATCTGTTAGAGACATTCGATTGTGAATTTATATGAATAATAAATGTGTAGAAGTAGCTGATTTCGACAGTTGAAAAGCATTATTAATATTTGTATAGCATTGCATTATTTCAACATGTTATTGTCCCATGTGCCTCATTGTCGGGACTTACAAAAGACATCCAGATTTATTTACACACTAGCTTTTGCCAGCGGCTTCGCCCGCGTGGATTTCGGAAACTATCATCATAAATCATCAACCCCACTTTACGTGTCCGGCAGGTACCCCAAAAAAACACAAGATTCTATTTTACCACTTATAAATATTTAAACTGGAATGTGTTTCATATTTTCGTGAAAAATATCTAAGGATTTTATAAAATATAAAAGGCGCACAGCGCCCATATTTCCCTTGTTGACGGAATACCGAACGTGATTCCACGTCGTCGTTGAAAAGTCAAAGATGGTGAGCGGATCTGGAATTTTAAGTGGATGGCTATTGTTCTGAGAAAACAAGAAGTTTGGAGCCAAAGAATAGTCAAGATGAACACTAGCTTTGAAGCATGCAAACTAAGAGAATATAGCTGTTTTTTAACCGACTTCCAAAAAGGAGGAGGCTCTCAATTCGGTTGTTTTTTTTTTTTTGACGTGACGACGTATAATAAGTCGATGAACGCCGGCTGCATGCATGAAAAAGATGACTCATTGTCCCGTTACGCTCATTGTCCCAATACGCTATTGTACGCTTGCGCCGCATTAATGTTTTGTTATGACGTTGTCACGTTAAACTATCGTCCGTAAACAAACTTTACAGGCAACCAATTTTTTTTAATGTTTGTTACCTCAGAACTCCGTCGTTTACGAACCGATTTGGAAAATTATTTTTTTATTTTATTATGATAGAACCTTTGTGAATAATTGAAATGCCGAGTAACAAAATATCCGATGCGTAAATTCAGAATATTATGTTAATCAACTAAGGACGTTTAAAGTAATCTTAAACAAGTATTAGGTAGGTACTTCAAACTTAATTGAACACGCCCTTCTTTTACCGCTAACTACGGTTTTTTAGGCTTTCATAAATAAAATAATAGAGAGGCGATTCAAAACATTTCACCCACAAAGACAATAAAATTTAAGAATATTCTAAAACAAGTCTATAAAAGCTGTGTAAACCCTGTTCGCGCCAATTCCGTCAACATTTCGCGCTAAAATGAGCTATTATGGCGCCGAGTTCGCTTCACATCGCTTTAAAAATGTCGCCGAGAGCGCTAGGTCCTTTGTGACTTTTCAGGCATTGTTGTTTAAAATCTGTACGATTAAAACAATTCTTTGGTATATAACTGAAGCGAGAAATTGCAAAATGTTTGTCTTTTTACGATTGCAGTGGCGAAGTTTATTTACCTTGCTGTAACAAAAGGAAAGACAACTTGGACGGTAGTGCTGGCTTAGTAGAGAGTGATTTGATATTTTTTCTTCATTCAGTGTTTCATAATAAACTTTACGTCACACCTGGCCATAATGTGAGTTTTACCGCACGCTACGCGTACAGTAACACTCGCATTCTTGCCAGGTGGAGACGTAAAATTGTGTAATCACCACGGGCAGTAAAAAAGAAAGCCCTCTATCGCATATTTACAACCCTCGCCTGCGGCTCGGGTCACAAATTCCTGCGATTTCGGGCTTTCTTTCTTTTACAGCCCTTGATAAGTAATGTACTATTAAGATGCAAAAGAGAAATAAAATAGTAGAATGCAAATTATGGCAAAGAATCGAGTTCAGAATTCACTTTTCAAAGATCCTTATGTTTAATCCACAAAGTGACGTAATATTCCCGGTAGTCTCACAATAAGAGATTATTAATTGTGTCTGTCGACGCTTGATAATAATACATCATGTAATTACGTCAGGTAAATGATTAACGTTATTCTGATAATAAGATTATTAACAATCAACGCTAATTACGAACTGTAGTCGGCTTACCACTTATCGAGAAAACTAATTAATACGTCTAACTCCATCAAGAAGGTATAATACCGACACGAGCATTGATCTGAACTACCATCCGAATACAAATAGGTCATGTGCCGTAGAAATTAATCGCGATATACGGCAAAGAATAAAAGTACAGAAGGTCAACTCCATACAGCGAGCGAAAACGCACGCACACAAATACGCTTCACGTACTGCGAGTGCGACCAGTGTTACCAACTGCTTTCCAAAAAATGTACTAAATCAACCGCGAAAATGCGCTAGATTATGTTTATTAAAAAAAAAGCAATAAATCTTTGAAAAGCATTGAGATAAAATAAAAACAAAATAACACAAGAAATTAATCACTGCATATTTGAAATAAGGCGATAACCGCACCGTCGCATTCTACCAAAATGTCATAACTCATACCCGCCGACGTAATAACGTAGTTTAATGATGTTATAATAAGACCGAATGTGAATGGTCATTATTGCCTAATAATCCATACACACTTAGGCGGCCTTATACCAGCCAGCGTACAGTGTAAAGCAGATATTTCGGGGATAATAAAGATCCATAGATTATGCGGAAATATGCCAGTTTTATGTGGATGTATCTCCAATAAAACTGAAAGATCCTTAAAAATGCACTAGAGAGTGCGCTAGGCACTGAAATTATTTTTAAGTACTGAGTTAACAGGAAATGCACCAGGGCCCAAGTCTGCTATTTTTATAAATTCGTCACTCCAACACGATCCCATTGTAATTTTGCTAAAAGTTCGTAATCTGCTAAATTCACAATGGTCGATCATTGGTCGGTCAATGGTCTCGTAATAGAATTGTATTACAATGGCATTTTGAGCATTTATTCATGCCAGATTTCATTTATATGTATTTTTACATATTATTTATTATTGTTATAAGCAATATGAAGTAGTAGGAAGTTGGAAGTTTAGTAGGAAGTTTCATTTGTCATTATGTACGAGATTACCAATTCTTTCAGTGGAGTGTCAGTGGCTGACCATTGGAAAGTCATAATGACGCCATTATATTAGTAGATTACCAAACTTGTCAAAATCAACAATTATGAAATCAATGATAGACTATTCTGACACTATTGTAATAGCAGACTTGAGGCCCAGATCTAGTACCGAAAGCACTAAGTTGGCATCACTGCTTGCGATTAGCATTTGTTTGAGATCGCCGTACTTACGAGTCTATGTGTGTATGCGCCTGTTTTCGCTCGTTGTACGGAGCCGACCTTCTGTACTATTCTATGCTCCCGTAAAAATAAATCGTAAAACAAGGTCTGGTACAAAACAATTCTTTGTTAGCGTTCGCAAATGGGAAAATAAACGAATGAACGCCTCTCGACGTCACTCCCTTCTGATTGTTCTTTGACTCTCTCTTGTACAAAACACTCTCGCTTCCTCAAAACAATTGACGATTTCTGTCTACACCATTGTAATGACTGAAAATGTTGTATTTTCTGTGTACATACTTGATTGCTTTAAGGTTTTTGTTCAACAAATGTTCGGAATATTTTCAGCACTTAAGAGTGGCTGTCTCGGGTCCACTCCTTTAAAAAAATATTATCTCGTGACTTAGAAGGAATTGACTTAAAAGTTTCATATTGAGACACGACAGTAATGGGTAGGTATGCAAAGTAATTAATGTAGGAACACGACACAACTATACCGAACGCGCAACAGTTCCTTGACGTCTTCACTGCTTGACCGCCACCGATGAACTTCACTTGTAGAATGTGCGGCGGACACTTGTCGCCAGTCGAACGTTATGTTGTAGACTCCGTCATGCGCCGCTAGGTAGCACTTGCGTACCGATTGGTCAAGAATCGTTGGCGCGAACTCCAATAACTCGATTGAACGCGACTAGATGGTGCTGGCGTACCGGATACAACTCGTCGCCGATATATGAATGTAAATATTATTTTTACAGTAATTTTCGTAGCATTTTACACGACTGCCCAAAAAAAAAAGGAGTGTTATGTTTTCAGGGTTCATGTAGCTAGCAACAAGCTTTCTTCCTAAATTGTTTTTGCGTATTCTCCATGATTATGTCACAAAACCACAAATAAAACAAAAACATACCGCATCACAACTAAAACATATCAAAACAAAATATTTACGCGCGAGTTTGCGTTTTGTTAAACCGCATAAGATTTCGTGAAGAAAGAAGAACAATATTTATTTTATAATGAAAGAAAGTACCAAATGTAGGAAAACTAAAACTTACATTGAATTTGCAAAGTATATGTAATTATGGTGATTATTATTATTAGATCTATAATTAGCTAGTGCAAAAACCAAGAACCACCAAGATAAAAACAAGCAATTATGTATTCCGGCAAAGTTAAAAACAAGCTATACCCAAAGTCTCAAATTCAGATAATTTATGTAAACAAAGGGGATAACATATCAAAAAAAATATCTTCGTAATGGTAATTCATATAAAATGGCGAAAAAAAAGGTTCCATTTTCTTTTAAGTACTGAATTTATGAAATAATAATTTAAAAATAATCATACCGTAATTATTTTTGTAAATTTTCGGTTTTAAACAAAGTTATTAAAAAAAGGAGATTTTCTGGTATCAAATATTTTATGATACTGGTAACAATGCAGGAGATCCAAACATTTTCACATTTTTTACATCTTCAACAATACTTATATTACAACTCTCATTCATAGAATGATTCTTATTGTATGTAGCATATCTAGCCACATTTTGGATGACAACAGCTGTAAACTGTTTCGAGTGGAAATTGATTTTGGGAGGCCTACGTCTAGCAGTGGACTTAAAAGGGCTGACTATGACGATCATAGGCCGTGTCTCCGACACACTACTTATAGCATTGTTTGGCAACGGTATTTTGTTTGCGTAGTTCTTATAATTAATTCACTTTAATTTCATAGATGATTATTTAAATAAAAATAATAATGATAAAATGCTTTGCACCATTGTCCTGTCATTTTGACAGTGACATTTCTTGACATTACTTTGTTTACATAAATTATCTGAATTAGAGACTTTGGGTATAACTAGTTTAAACAAAGCAGAAACCAAGCAACTCGATTTAAGATACTTGTTTTTTCCTTTATCAGCCCGAGATACTCGGATTTACAGTGGGTTTTCTTAACTCACGTTGCCAACATAATGTAACGAAATTAAATTAATTTAAATTTGGTTTTCAGTGGAACTAAATAATAACACTAAAGTGCTTTTATAGAGACCGTTTTATGTACTCTGTGAGTAGAATGGCTGCAATTCGGCCATTAATTTTGAGTATTTGAGCGGCAAATATGGCCAAAGTTAAATTGAAAATGTGATGGAACATAATTATCGTGCATTTATTATGATGTGTGGGTTGTTTAAGTACCAAAATGATAATGTCGATTAAATTTTATTGTACTCCGGGAAAATGTATGATGCGTTCGTGCGGGGGCTGTTAATGTTATTGTATTAATGTTTTTATAAAGAGATTTGTTCAGAAGGATTCTGCAATAATCTAGCGAATGCAGTCAAGCTTTCATTAGTCCTTACTAATAATATACTATAAATAATACAGGGTCGCGGGGATATCAACGCACGACATGTTACCATGTATGCAGTACATGATTTCTGGACCCACTGCGTTGAAATATCTCGTCAGTTATAAAAAAAACCGGCCAAGTGCGTGTCGGACCACGCGCAATGAAGGGTTCCGTTGTTGGGATGAATTTATCCCAAGAACAAACTTAACATTGTAGTTGATAAACATGTTCCCCCATACATTCTTACTGCAAATGTAAGTTTGTACGCACAATATCGAGAAATTTACCATGTTATTTTAAGACCATAGACTTCTTATAGATTTTCCAGTAATCTATAAGTATAGAACTATTTTCTGTATTTTTTTTTTCAAAATTTTAGGCTCAGTAGTTTCGGAGATAAGGGGGGGAATGGTAAATTTTCGTCTATTTTCACTTATAACTTTAAAACAATTTATTTTAAAATTATACAAAAAAAAAAAAAAAATTTTGAGATCCTCACAGTAAGTACCCTTGCATTTGATATGTCACACGGTACAGTTTGCCAAAAAAAAAATTATCTTCTTATTTGCCCCCAAAACTGACCCTAATATTCTAAATTCATTTATTTACGATTCACGTCCGTATTTGGGTCACTCAAATTGATATGTTTACCAATTTTCAACTTAATCGGTCCATTACATTCGGAGCAAATTGCAGACAGACAGACAGACACACGAGTGATCCTATAAGGGTTCCGTTTTTCCTTTTAAGGTAAGGAACCTTAAAAATCAATCAATTCCTAACGTCGACCCCCGAAAGTTTGCACTCCGATACTTGCCAACACTTCTTTGAAAACTCCCATTAATACGTCTCCTACACAAACTATTTTAAGTTGAACGTGAACGCGACATCTAAGTTGCGTTTAGACCGGCAATTTTAACCCAGCAACAGTTGCCGAAGGTAGCGGCCACAATTCGCCATCATCATCATTACAGCCGAAAGATGTCTACTGCTGGACATAAGCGTCCCCCAATTGGGTTTGCCATAATCGCCACGCTTGATAGGCGGGTTGGCGATCGCAGTATGGTGTTATAAATGCATAGAGAACGCTGCTGCCCATTCTCTAGTAAGTTCCTTAGTCGCCTTTTACGACACCCACGGGAGGAAATGGGGTGGTGCTATTCTTTACGTGTGGCACCACACGACACAATACACAACACAATACACACACAATATGACACAATTAGACCAATAAAAAAATAAAAACTAATTGCTACAAATACCTACCTTTTCGTGTTTACCTATCAAACTCATACTCAATTTGGTTTGGCATACGGGTAGACCATGCCCTGGGATTATTTGACTTAAGATATTTTTTATCCAGGTAATACGTTTCCATGGGATTATTTACGACCTCCCCGCGGGGATTGCGAGTTGTTGTTGTTGTTTTCGTGGTGTTTTATATTGTTTTGTTTATAAAGTTGCTACTTAGGTATACCTCAATATGTGTAGCAATATTCCTAGGTATCTACAGTACATAACATAATCAGCCTATAATGTTCCTACTGCTGGGACACAGACCTTCTCTCGGTGAGAGGGAGTGTGCCATATTCCACCACGCCGGCCCAGTGCGAGTTGGTTTCCTTCACCGTTTTGAGAGTAATGGTGATGAAATTATTTATACAAAGTAAAGCACCTGTCTAGGTTTGTACCTACGACCTACAACCTTTGTATCCACTCATCATCGAGAACGAGACGGCAACGAGTATAATTGAATGGTCAAACGAACTTACCTGTAAGTGAAGTTCGAAAGTAATTATACTCGTTGCCGTCTCGTTCGAAGATGATGAGTCCCAACCTGACCCAAACATTCCATGCTATATACCTAGGTGTATGAACATGGGCCCTGTATTGTAAAACCAATAAATCGCTATGAACTTAATGAAGGCAGTTGCAGGCGCAGATGACAGGACGCGTCAAGACGCGTTCATTTTTTAGTTATATCTTCAAAATTATGTGACGGGTGACTCGACTAAACGCCTACTACCATGTAAGTCGCGGCCGCTACCACTGTAACGGAGCATTGGTAGCATAGGTACCTATCTAATAGGTAATTATTAAAATTTATTAAAATTGTGGTTTTTTTATTCTCCTCTTTCTCACATAGTTTTAATGATGGTCTGGTATTTTGAGAACTTTATGCGGCCTACCCAAATGTCCTTTCTTTGGTATTGGGACTGGTCATCTCGTAACTGCCAGGGCTTATTTAGAATTTAGAATTTTATATTTTGAATTGTTTTATTAGTTTTTACATTGTCTCACATATAGAAGCAACAAGAATAATGTACCCAGGATTTTGTAATATTTTGATTTAAAAGAGTGTCCTTAGAGTTTCTTGCCCGTTCTTCTCCATAGTGATCTACGTATTGGAATGGGCATCTAGCTTCAACTTTCTGACTAACAGACCGTCTCTTTGACAATTCAAAAGTGCCTGTAAATGAATTAATTGAAATAAATGCTCTGAGTTTGAAATGTTTTGAGTTTGAGTTTGAATTGTTCGTCGAGTCGTTGACCTCCTTAAATCCTGAGTTGAGCTACACGTTTACTGACAAATGCTTGCACTGACTGGACAGGTCTACTCAATATTATGTGGTTCTTTCCTCAAAATACCATTTCAGACACGGATGTACATGGTCCTCACATGATCTGACCAAGATTATGTCTGGACTTTAAAAGAGAATTTGACCCCTGAGTTTGCTTCGACATTTCTGCTCAGGGGTAGACAAATGGGAAATGTCGACTTCATCTATAATAGCTTATTTTTATTTTTTTATATGACGTGTAAAAGTGATTCCGATATTATATATATTATATTATTATATTATATTCCCATTTACAGAACAAACGATTTCATTTCATTTCATTTTTTTTTATGGATCATGACTGTGGTCTGCAATGAAGATTTTTATCTTTTTTTATTATTTATTTATTATATTGCCCACCACAGTCATCATTTCAGCCGATAGACGTCCACTGCTGGACATAGTTTGCCACAATTGCCACGCTTGGCAGGCGGGTATGCGATCGCAGTATGGTGTTAAAAATGCATAGAAAACGCTGCTGCCCATTCTCTATTAGGTCCCTTAGTTGCCTTTTACGACACCCATGGGAGGAATTGGGGTGGTGCTATTCTTTAAGGCCGGCACCACACGGACCCAATTGATTGATATTGTCATGACGTCTTGTTGATCAATATTACCGAGAATTGAATAATTAAAGTTGTCAGTGTGATCGCACCTTTAAGAAAGTACAAACTAATGTGCTCCTGAGTGCAACGCAAAGATGTTTTGCAGCCAAGAAGAGCACGTTTTGAGTAACTTATCAACGTACGTACCTTTAAGTGCTTGAAAGTTTGTAAATGTTTTCGCGCAGTAAATTCCCGATGAGTTTTGGAATGGTAGCTAATATGACACACAAGAAGCTACTAACACTTTCATTGACGTCACGGCCAGAGGCGTATTTTTTTTTCGTGTTTTACATGATGCTACGCCCACAGGCGGTTAATTGAACCAACTCAAAACAGACAAACCGCCTATACCTGTGTAAATTTGCGTACATTACTAAGAAGCCACGTGATCCAGTGTCGTATTGCACTTAAATTTTTCTGTTGGCCCTGACAGGGCCAATAGGCAAAAGAAAGAAAGGAAGACCCCGAAATAGATGGGAGGACGAAATAAAACGCATAGCGGGTCCAAATTGGATGATTTCAGCAATATCAAGAGAAGACTGGCTCACTTTGGAGGAGGCCTTTACTCGTAGAGGGGTTCTTGCAGAATAACAAACGAAAAAAAAAAAATCTATTTAATCTTGTTGTAAAACCAAAGAAAACATACTAACACAAAATTAAAAAAAAAAAAAAACACTTTTTTTATATTACGAACCACAACTATGTAAACCTAGATTCTGTAAGAAATATAGGCTTTTTTATTTTATTTATTTAAATTTTTCTAGTGTCAAGTCAGAAGCTGTTCGTCTATAGGCGTGGTGTTAGGTGTTATTTTGTATGAAAATTTTAAGTATCATTTTCAGAATGTCAACTTCATCTCAGTGTCCCTAAAAGTGTTAAGTATTTAAAGTTTATAATGCACCTAAATTTGTTTCTGGAAAGTTGGAATTACCCTATTTTGGAGAATCGATTAGAGTATTATCTGACTTTATCTGCGTTTTGTTTCTTTGAAAAGAGTTTAAATTGAGTTTCTTGCCAATTCTTCTTTGTACAGACGCACTGGGACTACGCTTTGAAATGGGTAAATAGCTTCATACTGACAGACCAACTCCTAGACAATTCAAAAGAAAAATAAAAGATGTAAAATTGTTTAATTGAACTATGTGCTTTGAGTTTTGAGTTTGATTCCCCGAGATTTAGTTCTTATATCAACATCATAGCTACCAACATGCCTACTTATCTAATCACGTAATTAACGTGACATTTTGGTCCCATTTCTGCAACTGGCCAAGTATTCGAATAAAATATTTAAAAGCTACTTCGCAAGTTGTTCCCATCACATTCACATTCTGCATGACATCTGTCGAAGCAAAACCACATCGGACTTTTTCGATCGCAACCTTGTAAAAGCTTTTCAACCTGGATTTACTTGAGAAAAGTGTGTCAAGGTAGGAAATACCAGTTTATTGAAATGTAGTTACAGTTAGTTTGACTGCATTGCGGCAACGAGGATATACGGTTAAGTTATCAGCTCCATACAGATTTGGGTTGAGACTTGTCTCGCTATTTGACTGTTAATAGCAATACATACATTTATTTTAATGTCTTACAATATAAAACATGTTCCGTGTGGCGTCGGACGTAAAGAATAGATCCCATTTCCTCCAGTGGGTGTCGTAGCCGCATTCTCTATGCATTTTTAACACCATACTGCGATCGCCAACCCGCCTGCCAAGCGTAGCGATTATGGCAAACCCTCCCAATAGGTATGATGCCTGGGTAAAAAAAAAAAAAGAAAAACTGTTTAGTCCGTCAATCAGATAATAAAAAAATATTAGAAACGTATTTTTTGCTTTATCATATTAATAAAAAATGACTTAGATAAAACACATTAAACTTGGGAGTGGGGGCTCGTTACGTCACAGCTCAGCATAAAATCTAATGAGAAGTGACCTCATGCCACATTTGAATTCAATTTATCGCCGTAATGTTTTGATTATGTAAAAAAATAAAAAATACGTGCCCAATTTTCTTTAATAATCTACATGACGAACAAAAAAAATTTTTTTAGTCATCATCCCTATTGGGGGAGGCCTATGTCCAGCAGTGGACGTCTTTCAGCTGTAATGATGAATACAAAACACCTTTGCCCAGCAGTGGGACCAAATAGGCTAATAAAATAAATTATACATGTCAAGTCATTTAAGACAATGATTTCATTTTTAGATTCGAATGAACGCTTCTTGCATCCAACTTCGTAGCTGTCATGTACAGTGGCCAGTACATCAAGCTACTCGAAACTGTAAAATTTCTCCAAACGACTTTAAGCTTTAAAATGTTGATGATTAAGTTCAAAATCGAACGAGAAAATTTGACAAATGAAATGAAATGAAATGAAATCGTTTATTCTGTAAATAGGATATCGGAATCACTTTTACACGTCATATAAAAAATATAAAAACAAGCTTGAGGAAGTCGACATTTCCTATCTGACTATCCCTGAGAAGAAATGGCGAAACAAACTCAGGGGTCAAAGTCTCTTTTAAAGTCCAGACATAATCTTGGTCAGATCATGTGAGGACCATGTAGATCCGTGTCTGAAATGGTCTTTTGAGGAAAGAACCACACAATTTTGAGTGGACCTGTCCAGTCAGTGCAAGCATTTGTCAGTAAACGTGTAGCTCAACTCAGGATTTAAGGAGCTCAACGACTCGACGAACAATACCAAAGAAAGGACATTTGGGTAGGCCGCATAAAGTACTCAAAAAACCAGACCATCATTAAAAATACTTGAGAAAGAGGAAAAAGAGATAATCTTAAAGAAAACAAATGACCCACATAGTGCTCACATTCACAATAATTAAAGTAATATATGTAATACTTTTCAAAGTAAATATTCATGTCATTTTGTATATAATATTTAATAATGTCAATAATTAGGTATGTATATAAAACGTTGTATAATTATTAAAATGTCAAGTTTTACGGTTTAATCAAACGGCTTTAAGCAGAGCGAACAGTTCAATCCCAAGCTTTTTTGTCTTCTAAATAATCAGAAATGCTATAGTACCCTTTTTTGCAAAGTTTGGTTTTAATACAGCTTTTAAATCGTTTAATGGGTAAGTTTCGAATTTCAATGGGACAGTTTGCGGTAACTTGATGTGCTGTCCACCGTACTACATATTAGGTAAAGGATGTTATTTTTTCATCACACTAGTAGTGGCAAAACACAAAAATATCAATTAATGTTTGCAACATACTTGTATCCATTTTTAAATCTAAAATGTGAAAGTCACAATCAAAGCTTTGAACTTTTGATTATTTCTTCAAAGAATGTATCAGTTTTCCTTTCAATTTCTGCAACTGCTTTTTTCAACTAGGATCCTTAACTTTAAACCTCCAAAACTAATTGCCACTTGTTATTGCAGCGGCGAACTTCAACCAAGTTGCCCTCATCTATAATACAATCAGTCGCCGGAGCGAATGTGGAGTAGAGTTAAACTTTTCTTCCTTTTCCTAGCCCGAATGTTGCCAGTACAGTTTCCTACGTGCTGCTACCGACTTCCAAATTAACTTGTATATTCTTAGTAAGCCCGAAACTTCTCTTAAGTTTTCACCTTAATAACGTGAATTGGTAATTTCTTTTCGCACGAATCAAAAACTTGGATCTTTTAAAGCACTTACAATGGAATATAATTATAAAACTTTTTTTTCCTTTTGTTGGTTGGGATCAAATTTTTGTTTTATTTCCACCGTCAGACTACGTCTAAGCTTCTGAGTGGATGTTATTGGAAATAAGACGTAAAATTTCAAGATTTAATATGAAATGGTAGGTAAAAGATATATTCTCTTTCCCTTCTTCAAATTGCTGATTTGAAATGCAATATTTTTATTTAAGCTTTTGTCATCTAAAACTTGATGCTACGTTTTTTTTTTTTCTTGAATATCAAAGTACCACACAACATACACTTTCTAACATTCTTACAACAGACATCTGGTAAAAAGTATCGGTAATATTACCATAAAATTCCATCTTATCTATATGGCCTGTATTCCTCCTGCGCTGATGTCGGTCGTGTACGTCTGTTGCGCATGAATATACGAGTACATTGTGTTAGTTTAGAGGTAGGTATGAGGAACAGGGTGTAAAGTTCACTCATACTCTATAGTAAAGGGAGGATCCTCCGACCAGACGGGTATTGTGTCTGGTGGGCAACTGCCCGACGGTTGATGTCGGGATGTTGTATATATGCTAGTCGCGCGGTAAACTCTGATAGCGCGATGCACCGGCGATGGTCCTTACCGGACGGCGAACTGCCCATAGTTCGCCGTCCGCAAGCCCGCGCCTACGGTGGCCGGGAATCGGCTACCGATTCCCGCCGCCCAGGGCGTCTCCTGCGGCGACTAGGGGCGTGAGGGCGCACAGACTGCCGCTCCCTCACGCGTTCCGCCTCCTCCTTCGCGAGCATTACTACTTCGCAGAAGGAGGGGACTGCCTCCCATGCACTCTCGCTCCGGACCATGGCCTGGACCAGGACCGGACGCGAGAGATCGCCACCGCCAATCGCCTCCGTGAGGACACGGCGGTGCTCTGCCCAAGCCGGGCAGACCTCCACCGTATGCTCCACCGTGTCCTCCGGGCGATCCACACAGTGGTAACACCCGGGCGTTTCCTCCCGCCTAATCCGAAACTGGAACCTCCCGAAACAACCGTGTCCGGTGAGGACCTGTGTCAGGCGAAAGGTGAGGACGTCGTGGTGCCTCTCTAGCCACTCCTCAAAGAGGGGACTTATCGTCTATACCTACACTATAAGCAAATAAATTATTTCCATTTAACTATTACCTATAGATAGATAGATAAATAGAATATTCTTTAACAATTCACTTAAACCTTCCGTCTAATAACCAACGACAAGTACAAGGAAAAAGGGACCTAACCAAAAAAATCACCCAAACTTCGACTACTTAACATTCAACAAGCACAAAGTAATAAATCTTAAAACATTACTTTGCCTAATTCAAAAGTATACGTACGACACGTTTTTAACTAATAAAATAAACTTTTTATTATGTCTGAAAGTTTGACAGTCAAAGTATTAGGGGCAGTGTGCGTAATTTAATTTTAATATCGGCTATCAAACTTTTTTATGTGATACCTTTTTAAATTAGGCAGATAAAAAAAAAAGAAATTGTTGTTTTTATTCGGGGATAATTTGGTTCAGTACATAACACACAAGCTACCCTAGTAGCATTTTTTGTTGGCATTTAGTTGGGCCACTTACCTCTGGTTAGTTGGCAAATGCATACAATTGGCGGGCAGTTTGCGGGTTGGGCCAACAACTGATGGCCTACGTGGATTTGCCTACGAAGGCCCAACTTGCGATGGGGCCAACGTACATTGCACTGCGAAGGCCCGACGAAAACGTGTTATGGGTAGGCCCAACGACACATAATACATTTAAGCAAGCGGTTGTATGTTGGTTGGTTCTATGGCTGGTTTCAGAGCGAAGCGACTCGCCAGCGCCGGCCGTACGCGCGTCGCTATACATGAACCTTATCGGCTTCAAAATAAGGTTGGTTTTAGCGATTTGTTTTGAAAAACTAACCTTATTTTGAAGCCGATAAGATTCATGTGTAGCGACGATTTTTACACGTTTTGTTACACACATGCAATGAGTCTTCTGTGGCGTCATCCATTCTTCACGCACCACACCGAGTTCCCCACCGTAACCATCATCGTCGTAAAACTCCACAACTTTATACATTTAACTCTTTCACAAACAATAAGGGTTAACTAACTAAACTAAAACACAGCCTGCCAGCCTGATATCAGGCTAATATCTTTGTTGATGCGAACAAAACAAACACTCACAAACACTCCGCAGCCGCAGGTGCACAAATGAATAACAAAATGGCGGGCGGGCCGGGCGACGCGTGCCGCCGCCCGCTCCCCGCGCATCCGTTACCACCCCATTGGAGTAGCAGGAATTGGCCCTACAAAAATCTCCCAACAGTAAGAATAGAGGCAGCACGCCCGCATTAGTTGGCCCAATGTTGTCATCATAACTTAAATCCTACAAAAATCACCCAACAGTAGGAATAGTAACAGCAGGCCCGTCGTTGGCTATCCGTTGGGCAAATAGTGCATGTTTATGACAATGGGCCTATTTTAAGTTTAGGTTGGCGGAATAACTAACCGTCTGCCAATACATTCCCAACTGTTGGCGTATGGAAGCCAACGGCAATTGCTACTAGGGTACGGCGTTCTAGAAGAGCGGTGACCGCCTCATAGCGTCTGCAATATACCGGCGAATGACGCCACTGAAACTTTATTTATGAAAATAAGTTGGTGTTTCCCAGAGAGCGTTTTTGAAATCGTAAAGTCAAACCCCGCCGTCCAAAGATTTCAAACGCTAGATTAGCCCTCACCGTAGTTAGGGCGAAATTCACCAATGTACCTGAACGTGATCAGCACATGTTTAATAGCACAGACACACAACACGACGTGCTAGACAGCACTTGAACTCGTTTTAGATGTGCTGATCGCGTTCGTTCCATTGGTGTAATTCGTACTTATTCACGCCAGAAAGTGTCCATACTGAGGAGAGTGAGCTTTTGACGCGATAGGGTGAGTCTAATGATTTAAATCTTTGCCGCTTTTCTTTGTCACTGCGGCCGTTATGTGGCAAGTGGCGGCAACAGGAAACTGTAGCTTAACTTGTGAAGTTGTATACCTACAAGAAGCGTGCATGTTATTTTGACATCGACCAATTAATTAGATCCTGTTTCAACTCACTTTTGAAAAAGCTAATATTGAAATCGCTATTTAGTGCCTAATAATTTTGTCATAATAATATGGTGCTCCTGATATTGTGTACATACTGAGAAGAGTGAGCTTTTGACGCGGTAGGGCGAATCTAATGATTTAAATCTTAGCTGCTGTTCTTTGTCACTGTGGCCGTTATAAGGCGAGTGGCGGCAATAGGATACTGTAGCTTGCCTTGTGAAATTGTATACCTACAAGAAGCGTGCATGTCATTTTGACAGCGACCAATCAGAAGTTAACTTCTGAACTATATTCCGTCCACCAAAAGAATGCTTTTTTGACACCTGTCAGTTTTACAAGATTTGAAACTGATAAAGTTGAAATTCCTAAAACACTTATTTGTTTGCATGAAACTGACAGTGACATTCTCTCAGTGGACGGAATATAGCCAAGAGTCTCATTAGATCTTGTTTAAACTCACTTTTGAAAAAATCTAATATGGAATACACTATTTAGTGCCTATTAATTTTATCATAATAATTTATGGTGCGCCTGATATTATGATGTGGTTATTAACCAATATTGTGTTACGTATAATGGAGATTATGCGGTTAAAGTAAATTAATACCTAACGCTAGAACAATATTAATTTTGGAAATGAAATGAGTGAATTTCTCAGGCGAAAAATTTACGCGTCTAGGCTGAAAACGCAGTGCTGGTTTACAAATAATGCAACGATTTTTTTTTTCTCAGAATTTAAGAGACGTGAATCTTAACGAAGCCACTTAAATTATATTTATAAGACTAATACTTTTTAAGAAAAACATCAGTACCTAAATGATGAATTACCAATTTCTGTGTTTTGTCCACAATCAGTTTCATACACAGCATTTACCTCTCAGGAAGACAATCTACAAAAATATAGGAAAAAGTATTTTGATTGCGTTAAGTAATAATTGACCTACAAGAAGCTAAATATTTTTGAATGTTTAGACTCATAGTTAATGAGTACATGTCAACGGTAGTTTTGTCCGAGCGAAATTACTAATTTCTATGGTCATTTTATTTCGCCGTCCTGAGCTTCTACCAATGAATTTAAACGAACAATTAATCCCTGCCCGGCAAGAGACAATCGTGCGCTTACGCACAGTGAGAACGGTAGTGCACCATGTTATAACCTGAAAACGAAAATGTCCATGGAAATTAGATAAAAAATCGAGTTGTTGAAATTGACTCAAATACATTTTGCATTTTATTATTAAGGTACATGATTTATTTTTTCGCATAGGTGTATTTATTGTTGAGCCACGCCTCGCAAAGCACGTTAAGCCGTTGGTCCCGGCTGTCATTCGTAGATCTTTGACAGTCGTTACGGGCCTGTATGATCATACTGACTAGAAATCAAAACGTCTATGCCAAGTATTGCCTTAACCTTATATTGACTAGGAACCACAATGCCTACCTTGCAATATGTCTATACAGTATTTGAACTAAACCTTATTCTTGTGGCGGTATCAACAACGCCACATGCGAACTACGCATCAAAGACCTGACGTCACGAATCCTGCATCGCGCTATCAGAGTTTACCGCGCGACTAGCATATATACAACATCCCGACATCAACCGTTGGGCAGTTGCCCTCCAGACACAACACCCGTCTGGTCCGGGGATCCTCCCTTTACTATAGAGTATGAGTGAACTTTACACCCTGTTCCTCATACCTCTAAATTCTGACTATGAACCAAAATGCCTACCTTGCAAGGGAGTAACGCATGCAAAGGGAGTACCGTTTCTGGCCTAAATCACAGTTCTAACCTAACCTAACCTACAGTTCAGAGGCCCTAGTGTAAGTTTATTTTAACCATCTCGACTACTCAGAAATTATTTCATTTTAGGCATTTTGCTTGTTAAACATTTTGATCTCTAGGCGATTTACAGCTTAGGCAACTTGCTGTGTAGACATTAATTTTAGGCATTTTGCTTCATAGACGAATTGAAAGTTAGACACTCTGATCATATACCGTTACGGATAGAAGCCCAAGAGTCTGATAACCAGTCTTACCAAGGAGTGTCGTGTTATCCAGTAACCAGGCTGTGGACGTCAGATAGCCACTCGCTCCATGTAAATTACTGGTATTCAGCTGCATCTGGTTAGACTAGAAGCCGACCCCAACATAGTGGGGAAAAGGCTAGGCAGATTTTGAGGTGTATTTATAAAAATCTAAATCAAAATATTTATTTCTCATAAACCTATATGGGCACTTATGAAATGTCAGAAGTTAGGTGCACGGTTCCAATTGGACGATTCCTATAGAGAAGAACCGGCAAGAAACTCCACAGTTACTCTTTTAAAAATAATTGGTTTTTACAATAAGTTAAAATAACGCATAATATAAGATCACGCTATCACGCATTATTATTATTATTATTATTTGTTTTTTTTTTTTTTTATTCAAGTATAAGTATTAAGGACTTATTGTGTATGGGCGATCGTTTGAAACGTACGTTCAAGACATAAAAAATTACAGATAAGACTAATCAAGTTCCTAGTCAGCAAAAAGGTTAAGAAAAATTTAACAAAGATAAAAAAATAAAAAAAATAAAATAAAAAAAAATTGCCAAAAACATCCATGGCAATATCTAGAATTTTTATGATACACTCACTACACGTAAACTTGGGGACCAGTGGTACATTTTACTTACTTTTTACGCACCCCCACGTAAGGAAGAAGTAGGCTTTTAGTTTTACGACGTGGAAAAGTACGTGTTAACGTTATTATGGGTGTTATAATCGTAATTAAAACACCATTATTGTTAAGTATGTGAGCTTGAGTTTATTTATGGACATAACCGTTGAGCTGAAGATCGAGTGTTTCTTTTTTTGTTTTTTAATCTAGGGCATCTCAGAGTTCATCCATTAAAGGTCGTGACTTTTTAACCAATCTTTCCTGTGGTTGCCTTAAGCTCCTAAAAAATTAAAGCATCCAGCCAGGGCGTAAAACTTATAAACTAAACGACTGCGCGCTAAGGGCACCCCCTGTGGGGTACGAACCTCGGCTTGGGGAAGAGTCGGAGGGAGAATGGCAAGGGAACGACGGTGGCTGGATAAAATCTGGGTTATGATTATTATCCGGGGGAGATCGGGTGACTGAAAATGTGAATATTTATAGCACTGGGAAGACCTGGATGATACTCGCACAGACCAGTAAAGCATGGCACAAAAGTGAGGAGGCCTGCTTAGCAGTGGGTGGAACCAGACTCCTAATGATTATGATGATAATAGCACTCATCAAAATCAAAATATTTTATTTCACATATAAACCTACATGGGCACTTATGAAACGTCAGAAGCCAGGTGTACGGTTCCAATTGGTCGTTTCCTATGGAGAAGAGCCGGCAAAAACCTCCAAGATTAATGTAAAAAAAAAAGGCTTTTACAATATTTTCAAATAGCAGTGTTAATAGGTATGGGAGGACAGTGTAGGCCTTTCAAAAATTATCAGGTCCTTAACAAAATATAAAAGTGCCAACAAATCTACAGTCTATTAGGCCTACAACGTTCTCACATTCACAAAATAGAAAAGAATCTATAAAAAAGATTTAAAAAAAATTATATATATATACTGGAAAAGTTTTTAATCAGTGCGCAAATTTTGACAAATTAAACTTAAACGTGTTTTATTATACACCTATTTCTTATTTTGATATGTCTTAGTACAAAAAATTATGTTATCGTTAACCAAAGATGTTTATTTTGAAACTGGTATAATGGATACTCGTCGCGCAACGCGCCGGCGGCGGCGCGGTCAGTGAAGTGGAACGCAATAGTAGGTACCTGTCAGCTGTGCGCTCGCCAATTGATATTATTACGAATAGATTGTATACATATTTTGCTGATTTCAAGTAGGAACAAAAAAAAAGTATTGAACAAATAATGAAAATGTGTTCTATTACTGATACTGAACTACCAAATAAAAATTTGCGCACTGGTTAAAAATGTATCCTGTATATTAAAATGAAAACCTATTTAAACCAAATAACATGATTTCCATTACAACTACAGAAACAAATCTGAATAAATATCATGTCCACAAAAGCTAATAATAAAGAATTGGAATTCGATTTGTACACTGTGTAAGCTACTCTAAGTACCTACTTTTATAGAAAAGGAGGCATCAGTCCCAGCAGTGGGAAATTGTAGCCTGTTTAAGTATACTTAATAGTCTTGTAAATGATCACTACTAGCAGATTTATCCCGGTAACTGCGAAGTCAAGTTCTTCTTGTACGAGTGCAAAACTTTTCGTAAGTTATGGTATATTACTTACCAAGGGCTGTAAAAGAAAGAAAGCCTGAAATCGCAGGTATTTGTGACCCGAGCCGCAGGCGAGGTTTGTAAATATGCGATAGAGGGCTTTCTTTTTTAACGCCCATGGTGAGTACACAATTTTACGTCTTCACCTGGCCACAATGCGAGTTTTACTGTACGCGTAGCGTGCGGTAAAACTCACATTATGGCCGGGTGTGACGTAAAAAATATATTGTTTTCATACAAAGAAAAACAGCGGCTTGTTCGTCTAACGCTTCCTTTTAAAGGTTAAAATATCTCACCTCAGCACTTACCTACACTGTAAGCCAACTGTTTTATCTTTTAAGACAAAACATGTCACAGAAGCCTCAAAAACGCTCTCTGAATCCGTTCAGAGAAAGGTGACAAAATAAAAAAATAAAGGTGAAAGCTGAAAGGTGTTTGTTCCGACAAACACGTTTTAGTTCATTCCGTTCGTTCTTTCATTCATTCAGTACCAATACTTTCGCTCTTGTGTTCCTATGTTGTCTGACTATTTCGGTTTTTCTGGGGCACTGTAAAGGGCAATATAAACATCGAATCTTAATATATAATAGGTATTGACCTACATTTGAATGTGATTTTCTATGTTGCATATTAGGACCGCTTTAGAATTTCACAATAAGATATCATTTTGTTTTACCATTTTGAAAAGATATAAAATCACCTTTATTACTAAGGGCGGGTTGTTTCACGTCCACTTGACGCACACGTATACGACATAAATGGCGCTAACTATCGTCAAACCAAAAAAAGCGTTGTTTCACAAAATTATGCCCTTAACGTTCGTTAAAAAATAACGATTACAGTAACCCACTGGTTAACGTCATTTTATTCTTCTACATTTGAAGTTTCACGATCGGTTTTTTATGCAGTGAAACAACGCTTTGTATTTAACGAACATTAAACATCATAATTATGTAATCGTTATTAATTTGACGCACGTATGTTACGTTAACCAACCGTTTGAAACAACCGGCCCTAAGTAGGTTCAAGTCAAAAAGTATTTGACTGTCCAATGGCTACTGAATTTTTCAGTTGTTACAGTTATTACAGTTACGGATTACTGTCCACACTTTTTTTTTATTGCGTAGAGTACAACGAACCGAGTCCAAGTATCGGAACTTTTGTAATCCGTATATCCATATCTGTAGGCTTATATCCTTCAAAACCAATAAAGATAGAGGACTATTCGAGTTTCCTCGCAATATTCGTTCAAAAGACTCGGTATCTCTTATTGCCCGAGTGAGCGTTAGAAATTCAATTTTAGAACATTCTTATTCCAATTTCAAACGCATTTCGGAACATGATGGAAGTTCCGAGTGGCCTCGTTTTTAGTTTGCTCAAGCAAATCCCCGAGGACGGTCGGGCTAGTGATGTAGATCATTCAATATTAGTGATGATATATAATCGATTAATATTTGATAGTCACTGTCATTATTTTAAACTCGATTTTAAATAGAAATGAAATGTAAGAACTGTTAGTTTTAGTCTTATAATTGCGCTATGACTTACTCAAAGCGCAGTATATCTGCACTTACCCTTAAACCTACCTAGTTTATACTTTTTTGTATTCTTAAAGGTCTAGGTTTTATGATTGACTGTCCAGCGCGTACTAAAGTTATATTTTTTATATGCTCGTTTTTGTGGCAACAAACAATTTATTTATTTCTTATTGGTTTACTCACTGCTCTTTTACTTTATTCTCCATTTTGAAAATACTTAAAGTATTCATGTAAGTACTCAATCACCACATCTACTGCAATTGACTAATTAAATTTTTTATAAAATATTCTCGTATTGATGGCTTCCATGTCATCCTCAGGAAGAGAGCTGCATTGTTGCTAAGTCGTGCCCGCGGCAGTGGCAACAGCATTCTTAGCGTTGTAGCTGGCAGTATTGATTGCCCAATATTGTGGCATTGTGTACAGTTGCATGTCGTAAAGAATAGCAACTGATGAAATGATAGGTTTTATTTTATTTATTTTGTTGTTTTATGTTTTTAATTAATTTAAAGATTTTTATGAATTTCTTGATTTTAAATAAACTATTGATTTTTACCGTTTTAATGAATTAATGATGATTGTAATTTTATTTATGTGAGTACTTCATTTATTTATTTTTAGTTATAATAGTTTGATTGTGGTGTGTATTTCAATCTTTGGTTACTAACATAATTCTTAAGTATACTAACAAAAATATGAATCACATTTCCCTTTTATCGTTTATCGACACAACAAGAAACGCAATTAGCAACACCACCTAATTATTCACGGGTCCATCACTAGCGGCGCTTAGCATGGCCGCCGCGTGGGCAAGCATAGAATTGCACTTATCCGTTTAGTTGCGGACTCTGTAATGCCGTTTGTGCGCCATCTTGTTTACTCTGTTAGTCTGTTCCCTGTTCCTACCCTCGTAAACTTACGACTAACTTATTTATCTCAATAGTTTGAACGTCCTTCTGCGTGTATATTTATATTTTCGCGTAAAAGCCTTGGAGCTGTTCTGAACATTGAGTTGTATCGTTTTTGTGGGAAGTCTTTTAGGGTGTAAAGAGGAGTTAGTATGGTCGTAAGGACTTGTTCTGGTTCCGGAAAAAGGTGATTCTAATGTTCCATTATGTATCGTAACAAACAGAGATGTGTTGAAACGGAGTTTGTAGCTACGCTTCTTTTTGGAACATTAGGAATCGGTGGAAATAATTTTTGGTTAGGTACTTTTTGTTATCATGGCATTAAAGAAAAGCACTTAACTGCCTATTTTAGTCCATTAGAGACAATTTAAGTTTTTAGGAGTTTTTAGACGCCATATTTTATTTAGTTTGTTAATAGTTTTGACAAGACGCACCGAAAATGCCTGAAAGATTATTGGGCCATGAATGATCTAATGTAGTGCGATTTCCTCTATCCGTCAAGAGGAAACTCATCGATATGTGTATTCTTCCCATCTTCACGTATGAATCTCAAATAGTCTTTGACAATTCAGCAGAGGTCCATGCTCGAGGTTTGCCAGAGGGCTATGGAACGGAGTATTCTGGATATTAAACTTGTGGACTGAGTTAAAAATACAATAATCCACTCCATCACTAAAATAACTGGTTTCACTCGGAAAGCTGCCACGCTTAAGGGGGCTGTCTCGGGTCCACTAGCAATCAATCTGCCTAGCCTTTTCCCAACTATGTTAGGGTCGGCTTGCAGTCTAACCGGATGCAGCTGAATACCAGTATTTTACATGGAGCGACTGCCTATCTGACCTCCACAACCCAGTAACTGGGAAACACGATACCCCTTGGTAAGACTGGCTGTCAGACTTTTGGGCTTCTGACGACCCGTAACGACTGTCAAAGATCCACGAATGACAGCCGGGAGTTATTATTATTATTCTCGGGTCCACTAGCGTCACTATAAAAAAAAAAAATTATCTCGTGACTGAGAAGGAATTATGAAAAACGGCTCAATCAGCTGCCTCGGTAAGTGTGTCTAGAATTTTCTAATACCTTTTATAAAGTTTCATATTGAGACACGAAGCAACAAAATACGATCTAAAGAAAAGCGGTCACATTTTTCTAGATCGTATTTTGTTGCTTGGTGTAATATTTTGGAAAAAATATATGTTAAATTAGAGCATTTTCAGATTATGTTTATATTACACTAGCTTTTGCTTTTAGATGAGGGTAATCGCGTAGAAAAGTAGCCTATGTCCTTCTCCATATCCCAGGCTATATCTCTGCCAAATTTCATGACGATCGGTTCAGCGGTTTAAGCGTGAAAACGTAACATACGATCGAACGTTTGATCGTCCAAGTCTCTGCCCCATAGAGAAAGATGGAGAAAACAAGTGTGAGGACCAGGTGTTTCTTTGTCTGATTGGTGATATTTATGCCTCTCCATATTTTATACCTACAGCTCATTAAAAATAGTTTTTATTTTGACTTTATATTCATTTTAAATGTTTCGAAGCATAAATCAATCATTAAAATGACAGTGATTCCAATTAAAATAAAATATAAACAGATACACAGGTCAAAGATGAAAGGATTCAGGTCAATCGGATTAAAATACACGCATATTAATTAACAAATGAGTATTTATAAGGTTACGGTAACTGTTCGGCACTGATACGGGACAAAATTGTTAAAATCCATACTAATATTATAAATGTGAAAGTAACTCTGTCTGTCTGTCTGTGTTACGTTTTCACGCCTAAACCGCTCAACCGATCGTCATGAAATAAATAAATTAATTTCATGACGATCGGTAACCAGACAGACTTAAAAATTGTTTTTCAATTGTTTTTTTGGCATATGAAAAACATTATATTTTTAAGTCTGTCAGTTTTCTTCCGGTTAATCTCCAAAACGGCCGAAACGATTTTGACGGGACTTTTAGTGGCAGATAGCTGATGATATAAGGAGTAACTTAAACTACTTTTATTTTAGAAAAAGCCACGCGAGCGAAGCCGCAGGCAAAGTTAGTTTATAGAAAAAAAAAAACCTTTTGCTGTGTGCTTTTGCAATTATAACATTTTGTTAACATTATCATTATTATTTTTTTGTTGTTACCTATTATTATTTCTATGGGTCTATGCCACCCGAAATAAAGTTTTTTTATATATGGAATTTATAATAATAATAATAATAACCCCACCGCCGTATCTCTACGTTGACGTCGTGGTGGGGCTTGCGCGCTCCGAACTCTAGGTCTGTGCCGGTAGAGTTTACTTTACTGGAACATGTCTAGGGTGAGGAGCCAGACCAAGAGAGATACAGAAACCCGCAGGGCAGCATGTGGCGAGCTGTTGGGCAGTTGCGACCCCACGGACCCTATCTCCCGGGAGAAGTCATGTTCCTCATCTCTGGCTTGCCTTTATTGGCCGGCTGGAGTGAACACTGACGAGGAACTGAGCTCCTACCTCATTCTTGCCTTTATTGGCCAGCTTGAGTGGAGATTCGCAAGAGCATACGTGCTCGGAGGAAGCAAGTATTCCAGTAAGTGCTTGTAGGGATCTTGACCATCTTCCGCGCTCTGGGATTGTTCTGAGAGCCTTGGAATACCTCTCCACTCCTCGAGCACCTCAGGACATGTTGCCCCCTTGTTGCTACGTCACTATGTGCTAGCGACCGTTTTCGGGGGCCCATTATTGAGTGTGCAAGTCACCCCCTGCCATTTTATCTGTGTATAATAAAACATTGATCAGGCAGGGGCCATAGTCCTCCATAGTTTAAGGTAACCAGTCCATTTGAACCACCCAAACCCATAGTCCAATATCTTTGTTTCCATATCCTACAATAGTCCTACACCAACCGGGGGTTGTCCTTGGGGGCACTTGCATAGTGCGTACAGGGATAATCGTCGGTTGGTGCCTCATTTAATTAAAAAGCGTGTAACGGGCCTCTGTGAGTTGGCTTCGGCCCCTCGTACGCCTTCCAAAGGTCCGGGACCCCAGGGTCCCGAGATATGTAAACATAATAATAATAAATCATTTATTTCGGATTCATCCTACGATTACATCCATATTTGTTAGTACAATAATGCGAGCTTACAAACTACTGTTAGTAATAATGAATGATAATTGTTGTTGATTGAATACAATATGATAATGGAAACAATATAATATGGAACGCAAATAATATTATGAATTTAACAATAATGTTATGATCACTTTTAACTTGAAGACTCCCAGGTAATTCTTACCAGAAACAAGGAATTTCAGTCCTTACTATAACATGCTCATATTGATCGTTCAAGTACCAAACAAAATAAACAGAAGAACTTATAAAACTCATATTTTAATACAAAAAAATATAGAATGTTGTAATCCTCGTTTTACTCGTAAATTAGCAGCATAGGCTCCAGTTACGTTTGCAACCTGATTTATCGACTCCGGGGACCGTTGCGTTCTGAACGTGGTCCAAGTTGAAATATTATCAGTAATGAACCCATGATATAGGTAATAATGTATGTTTATAATAACAGCCGCATGGGTAGATCGATCAGGGTACGCCGCCATAGCGGTGGTAAGATCAGTTAGAGTGCCTGGTGGGACAATATGAATTCAAATTCAAATTCAAATTCATTTATTGTTTGTCACAGGTGAAATATCAGTTCTTAGGATTATTATAAAGGATCGCTGTAACATACCTATAAGGTGTACAATATTTAATGTTGGTTCTAATATATTCATTTAACTTTAAAATCATTATTCGTCCTAAGTCAACATTCATCATGCATTAATATAGTTATTCATTCACAAAGACAGATTAAAAAATTAAGTAATTCAAATTCATACATTAATTCATACATTTAAACACATTCACATATACATTGATTTCATACTAATTAAATTATTCATTGATTTCATTAAATTAAAATTAAATTACTTAGGTATACGTAGTTATACAAATTAAATTACTCATTGAGACATCAGCATAGCTTATCAATAGGTGTGTCACCGGTATATTTGTCATTAAAAAAGTCATTGATTGAATAGTAGGCTTTACTTATCAAAAATTCCTTTAATTTGTTTTTAAAACTATGTAAGGTTACACTGCTTTTTATATAATTTGGAAGTTTGTTATAAATTTTTACTCCTATCCCAAATATACTCTTTTCAAACTTAACTGTCCTACACTTAATTCCGCTTAATACGTTTTTATACCGTGCACTTCTCAATGTGTCATAATTATTTAAATCGCGTTTTATCATTTCTGCTGCTTCATAAATGTATAGTGAAGGTAAATTCAAAATGTGTAATCTTGTAAACTCTGTTCTACATGAATCGGTCTGTTTAAGTGCACATATGCTTCTAACACATTTTTTTTTGTGCCTTAAAAGCATACTCTCTGTTTGTCGAATTTCCCCAAAAAAGAATACCATATTTTATTGTAGAAGCTACGTATGCATGGAGTCCTTACTTTCCGGCTGACACAGGTGCTCTCCGGACATCTCCGGATTCCGGACTATTCTGAAAGTATCTGACTGGCCGAGAGCCGATGCTCGTTTGACCAATCATTTCATGATACGCTCGTGGCTAAGTAATAACAGCCGTATGGGTAGATCGATCAGGTTAAGCTACGCTTGCTGCGGGTGGTCCGTGGATGGGTGACCATCTTTACATACTAAGATCCCTCCGTGCCTCGGAAAGCATGTTAAACCGTTGGTTTCTGCTGTCATTTGTAGATAAATAGATATATAGATAGATAGATAAAACATTTATTCAGTGCACACAAAAAACATAGCACAACACACAAGAGCACTAACGATTAAAAATTTCATGAATATTATAATTATAAAACAGGGTAAAATATACAATAGGAAAAACATACAAAAATAGTGTGATATTATGACATAATTCAATTAAAATTATAACAAATATACAAGCTGCGGTGTGCGTCTCTAGGTTGCACCTAATGGGAGTCCAGCTCAGGATGAGTCAGGCAGATATACCTGACGCTGATATTCTGCTGGATCCCTGCAGTGACACACGGACGTCGAACTGACGATATAAAATTGGTGTTGTGATTGTGATAGGCGTGGATTATGCAAGTTTATCCGGTCCGTGGATGGGTGACCATCTTTATGAACTAAGACCCCTCCGTGCCTCGGAAAGCGCGTTAAACCGTTGGTCTCTGCTGTCATTTGTAGATCTTTGACAGTTGTTACGGGTCGTCTGAAGCCCGAAACTCTGACAACCAGTCTTACCAAGGGGTATCGTGTAACCCAGTAGCTGGGTTGTGGAAGTCAGATAGGCAGTCGCTCCATGTAAAATACTGGTATTCAGCTGGTTCGGGTTACACTGGAAGCCGCCCCAACGTAGTTGGGAAAAGGCTAGGCAGATAATGATTATATATGTACGTATGTTTATATTAATAAGCTTGTGTAACTATTCAAGAATGTATCGTATCAAAGCCGTACGTCAAAGCGAAAGCGAATGTGCCGTATGGCAAAGCCTCACTGCAGAGAATATTTTATGTTTTATGATTTATTATAAGGAATGCCAGAATAGTTTTAAGCTCTTTAAGTGAAAAAGTGTCAATAAAAATAAATAAAAATGTTATTATGTATTAAAAAAAAAAGGAGCTACATCTGCCAACAAACTGCTCTGCAGTTTGGCGGAGGTATATTTTATCGTGTAAACAATTGTTTCTGTGAATAAACGCTTTTTAATTTTTTTATTTGAACTTAGTCAAAAAGATGTCACACTGTATGTGTGTATAAACCTTAGATGTCACCGCTTGCGGTAGCGTCGGGGGTTGGGTTTCCACCTTCCCTCAAATATGGCGAGGGGGGTAATGGCTGATCTTTGCGTTATGCTCGTGAACGGGTGTTGCTTGTGGTGTCTGGTCATCTTGCTGACCATGGTTTCGTTATTGTTATTAGTTAAATGTTTATTTATTTGACTTCGATGGTCCGAGTTTATCATTTTGTGGTACATAGTCCAGCATTGCATATGTAAGCGGGCACGCCCTTTATTCCAGGAGACTTCTTATACACACTTCACACGCTTGTTTATATAAATAAGCTGGTGTAATTATTAAAGAATCACTAACTACTGACCGACCCAGACGACCCCATTACTCTCCTCCAGGAGAGTCATAGGGAAACTAGTACAGTTCGTAAGAGAGTACACACTACACGATCGTCATTCCGACCTCGCCGCCGAGGCCCCGCGCAAAATCCCCGACTAATTAGTCCTCCCCGACCCTTGCCCGTAAGCAAAGCGCCAGCACGCGCTATAGCTGAGCCTGTAGCTTTAAATCCCCCTGATAATAATCATAATCCTGATTTTACTAGCCACCGACGGCCCCTTGCCATCCTCCCTCCGACGCTGCCCTAAGCCGAGGTTCGTAACCCGTTTAGTTTATATGTTTTTACGCCCTGGCTGGAGGCATTAAGTTTCTTTAGGAGCTTAAGGCAACCATAGGATAGTCCAGTTAAAGAGTTTCAACCTCTCATAGCTAACACTGAGATGCCATAGTAAAAAAAAAAAAACAAGAATTTCCCGTATCTATTTGAACTTAGTCAAAAAGATGTCACTTTAGATATTTTGGAACGAAGTTCTTTACGCGGCTTGTGGTAGGAGTTGACTGGTAGACATTTTCACGTAAGGAAAAAGCGTTATGCCCCCTCCATGCTACTTTCTCTCTCTCTGTCTCTTTCTATTATATATGAGTGAGTACGTACGAGTATCGAGTTTCGAGAAGACGAGCATTGTGTGCGGCTGGTTTGTAAGCTCAATACTGAACTGAATTTCACTCTTGACGGCGTTCGCCCGACCGCACACGATTTTTATGATGTGGGTTTGTTTGACGTTGCGTTTATTCATCATATTGCTGGATTTACTATAATAATTATAGTGCATATATTTATGGAGTGATGCGGCTGTTATTACTTAGCCACAGCACCTCAAATACAATGAAAACTATGCTCAAGAAATTACCTGATGCCTGTATTCCCTGGAGGGGCAGACAGGCATTGAAAATATACGTAGATATGATTAAAACCGACACGCTTATCTCTTGTTACTTGCAACCCAGGCTTGCGTCATGGTTTTTATTTTCAATCTCTAACAAGGGCTATAAAAAGCGGCCGCCATTTTTTTTTCCAAAGATAACTTTGTCGTGGGTAGTTCCAAGTTCTATATAGATTATATCGTCTTCTAGCGAGTTTATTTTATTTGACAAACTAGCGACTCGCCCGTGCTTCGCACAGTTATTTATCATCATTTCTCGGCCGGAAGACGTCCACTGCTTGACATAAGCCTTCCTCAAGCACCGCCACTTCGACTGGTTCTGTGCTTCCTGTATCCAGCGGATTGCTTCGGCCTTCACAAGGTCATCGGTCCACCTTGTGGGAGGCCTTTCAACGCTACGTCTTCAGGTACGCGGTTGCCACTCCAGAACCTTTACAACTTGAAAAAACATCGAGATTTCTTTACAATATGTTAGTTTAATATTAATGTTTTTACACATGGTGAAAACCGTATTAAAATTCATTGCGTAGTTTAGAAGAACAACGCGGTCGCACAGACAGACAAGAAAAGCGACTATAATTTATAACATGTATAGATGAAAACAGTGTTTTTTCCTTAACGGGGCTCGCAACTCTCGGGTAACTTAATAACGAAGAGAAAGAGGGGTTCTAAACTATTGACATTTTTATGCTGAGATTATACGAGCTGTGTAATCCACGCCAATAATTTGTACCTAAGTTTCTCTTGATCAAGGCAATTTTATAACTTAGCTGGATTTAAAAATAATTCAGTTTTATGGAGTGTAAGGTTTTCAATATTAAAAGAAAGAAGAAAAAGAAAGAAAACATTTATTTGCGGTAAACATGACGACGCAAAACAAGTGTGTGTGGGACCACGTACAATGAAGAGTTCCGTTTTTGAGCTTATCCCAAGAACAAACTTAACATTGTAGTTTAACAACATGTTCCATCATGATACATTACAACTGTAAGTGTAAGTTTGTACGTACAATATTGAGCGATTTACCATGTTATTTTATCACTATAGACATCTAATGGGTTTTCCTATATTTGTAAGTAAAGAACTAATTTCTGTTTTTTTTTTCTTTTCATAATTTTAGGCTCAGTAATTTCGGAGATTTGGAGGATGGCATGGTTAATTTTCATCTATTTTCTGAAATAACTTTAATAGTAGATTGTTATTCAAGGGATGAAAGGGACCTATTTAGGCACGAGAGTATTTTTTATCATTTATGATGATAAATGATAAAAAATGATGATTGATGATTGATTGATTGATTTGTTTTATTTGCTTATTTAGTTAGTATGTATGTATCTATGTATCTATTATATATCTGTGTATCTATTATAGGATATTGTACTGTTATACTTTTTATATTTGCACCAATGACAACCCCATTTTATGTCCATAAATTCACTGTCCATGCCAAGGTTGCCTGGAAGAGATCGCAGTATGCGATAAGGCCGCCCATTGTATATTTTATAGTGTATAAATTTTCTTTTCTTTTGTAATGTGTAATCTGATGTACAATAAAGTATATATAAATAAATTAATAAATAAATATTTAAGTCAAATCTATGTAAATTAAATCATAATTTAGTAAAGAGTAAAAAAAGCCGTAGCCTCTCCGTGCGCCGTGCCACGCTATACATAGTCGTGGGTCAAATTCGTGTACTCCAGTGGAAACTTAGACCCACGCTGTCAAACAAATTAATACACGCAGCTAAACTGCGCCGCGTGCCCGTGCACAGCATGCGCCGCGGTGGGCCCGCGCCTTTAAAGAACCGTTTCTGAACCACAAGGCTAGAGATTTTCATTTTGCTAAAAGTTATGTACATTCGGTAATGTACACCAATAACAGAGAACGAAAACTTTGATAAGAAACAGAATTCTTATTCACACGAACACTTTAAAAATTGACTGCAACATCAACTTTTTAATTTACGAAGTTTTTTTTTGGTAATAAACAAAAGTCTGCACTAAAATTCCTAGTGCTTTGTGACATGTTTGTTTGACATCATACTTATTTGCAAAACCTAATAATCTTCCAATATTATACACAATTTCCTACATTACAAATATAACATTCCAACTTTCAGGATTATGTCATAGGTACTAGTCCGAATAGCAATTCCGCACTCGGAAGCCGGATATATTTCCACTTCGGTGGTAAAATATCAATTACACACTACTATAATTAACGGGTGACACACGGAAGTTATATAATGTAATATAATAACAGTAGTAAGGCTCCCCCAGACAAGCGCGACGCGATTCTGGTAGAACAATTTCCATGAAGTTATGCGCGTCGCGCTGTCGTGTCGGGCCTGTCTGCGGGAACTTTTAATGAAACACCTTCATTATACTTATATAATTAATTAAGGGTGTTGAATAACCGCTCGCCACCACCAATTAGGCTAATTAATTTTATATTTATTATGCTTTTGAACTTGAGTTTGGTGTTGGTTTATTTTTTAAATATGGGTTATATACAGGGTGGTAGTGTGGCATCGACGCACAACTTGTTTCCATGGATTCAGTACATGATTCTGGACCCCCAGGCCTTGAAATGTTTCAACAATTATTTAAAAAAAATAATTTCTGTTTGCAACTGTTACAAAAGTGGTAAAAATGTATGTAACAGCAATGTTTTTTTTATTATCTTACTAAAAAATTTCAACGTTACAAATTATTTAAAAAAAATATAGTCCAGAATCATGTACTGAATGCGTGGTAATAGCTTGCGCGTGGATGTCCCTACCATCCTGTATAAAAGTATTAGCAATTACCGAGGGTTGGGACATTTTATTCTATTAAGAGGCACGTTAAGCCGTTGGTCTCGGCTGTCATTCGTGGATCTTTGACAGTCGTTACGGGTCGTCAGAAGCCCAAAAGTCTGACAGCCAGTCTTACCAAGGGGTATCGTGTTACGCGTGTGTGCGTGTGTGTGTTGTGGAGGTCAGATAGGCAGTCGCTCCATGTAAAATACTGGTATTCAGCTGCAGCCGACCCCAACATAGTTGGGAAAAGGCAGATTGATTTTGGGACATTTTATTCTATTCTGATCTTTTCTGTTGCAGTATTGTGATTAATTTATTTTAATGTAGGGTTTTGCCTGAATGAAATGTTGTTTTTTTTTTTTTAAATGACACATTATTTTTGGAAAGAGAATGTCACATCGGCACAAAGCTGAAATTTCTTAAAACGTAATGACTGTAACATAGTTGTTTTGGTTTCGGCCGGGTTCCATAAACTGGTTTGGTAGCTGTAATTGTAGCTCTTAGATTTAGTGGAGACTATCAGACTACCCTCTCCATGGTACCGAGTGATTTCTTAATCGTAGTCTATGACTTCGCTAAGCCAGATGCGAGAAAATAGAATCATTAGTTTACGTTCCTTTGTTGAAGCTTGATTTCTTCAAAGAAGCAAACTACCTATTACTCGTAAAAATAAAAATAAAATCTTCCTTTTCATACCGTCAGTCTTTTGTTCGAAAGGTAAACCAAAAAGTAACACATTGTCCAATGAAGAAAGTTTATTCAGAAAGAAAATGTAGATCCGTTGGCGCGGCGCCAAGAGGCAGATAATCTCTTTGAGAAGTTGGTGTGACGACAATTTTTTTCACAGCTAGCAACACTATCTAAAGTGTGAAGGGGTTTTATTTTCTGCAATTGTGAGATAAGTAAGAAACTTCGTAATATGAATTGAATTCCGAGTAAGGTGTTTTTTTATTCCGAATTAAAATATGTACGTAAATAACAACTTATTTATTAAGTATAATTGAAAATTAATTTATACGTACACAGGCTATATACACTAGAACTAAAAGACTAACAAACTATATATATAAAAACACAAACAAAAAAAAAAAAAAAATACAAAGAAAAACAAAAAGGACACTTAATAGGCGTCGAAGTACTCGTCCGCATCGCTGTCACTCGGAAACGTGCCCAGAAGACTGGCAGCATTGCCACGTTGAATGGCAATGCTAATTCTTTGGCCAAAGAAAAAGCCTGCCCTCTGGTCACGTGAAGTGTCGACCAGTCGGCGAGAAATTTCCTTAAAAAGGAGACGTGCACTCGGGCCCCATGACCCGAGCGTTTCGACCCCAAACGGCTCAAAACTGTAGTTACCCATAAGGTTACAGTATTTGCGCCGCTTGAGGAATTAATATTAATAAAAATAAATTAATAATTTTAATATTAATAAATTTTAATAACAACTTATACCTAATTAATATTAATAAAAATAGTAAAATTATATCCTAACTTAACTAAAACTATTCAAAAACTAAAATATGGCGTCGAAAATTCGATTTGTAATGTACCCAAGAGTCTGGCGGTATTACCACGTTGTATTTCTGAGTTGTGATTTTATATTTTGAGAAGATCATCTTTATCACCACCATCATTTCAGCCGAAAGACGTCCATTGCTGGACATAGGCCTCCCCCAAGTACCGCCAATTCGACCGATTCTGTGCTTCTCGCATCCAGCGCAGATCGCTTTTAGCGATAACACCTCCCATTATGTCACCCCTTGTCAAATTTTCTACATATAAATCTGTAATTTAATGTTTATTTAGTATTTTTAATTATTTTTTTACATAATTCCTTGACATAATCTTTTCATTATTTGACATTATTTACCTACAAATCGAATTCCAATTCTTTATGGCTTTTGTGGACATGATATTTATTCAGATATGTTACTGTAGTTGTAATTGCAATCATGTCATTAATATTTTATATACTTAGATTATTTTATATTTTGTGAATGTGAGAACGTTGTAGGCCTAGAAGAGTGTAGATTTGTTAAGTACCTGGTAATTGTTGAAAGGCTTACACTGTCCTCCCATACCTATTATCACTGTTATTTAATAATATTCTAAAGCCAATTATTTTTAAAAGAGTGAGTTTAAGAAACCGTGGAGTTTCTTGCCGGCTCTTCTCCATAGGAAACGACTAATTGGAACCGTGCACCTAGCTTCTGACGTTTCATAAGTGCCCATGTAGGTTTATGTGAAATAAAATATTTTGATTTGATTTGATTTGATTTGAATTTTTATGGTGTGCAATAAAGAGTATTCTATCTATCTATATACATATTTTATGATTTAATTACAAATGTATAGTTTTCAGATTTTTCCCTGTACTTGTAGTATAAGACGATATTACTTGCCAAGTTCCATAGTTCTGGTCAACGGAAAGTACCCTATAAATTTTGATTTCCTTGAGAGTGTCGAAATATACGTTTTTTGCGGCATAAACGGTCGTATCTTTTTCTACGTTAACTTAGAAGTTTAATTTTTTCACGGCTTCAAGAGACCTGAGTACTTATATGGTTTTAGTTTCAACTCGATACTGCCACGCGTTCCCGAGATAAAGGGTCTTGGCAGACAGACGGACAACAAAGTGATCCTAAGATAAGGGTTCCGTGTTTTCCTTTTGAGCTACGGAACCCTAAAAACTTAATAACATTCCATTAAATAATAGTATTCTATTTATTTAAGTATACGTTAGTTAACCCAAAATTTACGGTAGTTAACAAGTACCTACTTTAATAACCGTTTAATAAATTAAGTGGTATTTAAATTTTACGTTACGATTATTATTTTGCCTAAACATTTCGGAGCTTAAAATTAATCTTTAGTAACCCACTCAAATGAAATTAAGCTAAAAGGCACTACGTAAACTTATTACTCTCCTGTAATATCCATTTTATTAATAAGCCCGTGAAATTGATTGGACTACGAGGAATTAAAATGAAGAAAATTGTCTTATAAAGATCTTAGTACAACATTTTTGTACGAAAGAACTTCATTATTTAATCAAGAAGATTATTAACTATTAAAGTAGCCGAAATCAAGTAGGATTTTTAACCAGACTTCAGTTATTCACATCCTCATCTTAAACTCAACACATTTATTTCAGTTAAACCATTAACAGGCGCTTTTGAATTGCCAAGGAGTCGATCAGTAAGAAAAATAAAGCTACATGCCCATTCTAAAGCGTAGTAGTTACCTATGAAGAAGAACGAAAGATGGCAGCTAAGAGATGACCAGTCCTAACTGACGGCGCCCGTTCACGAACATGACGCATGGATTAGCACCATTCAGCTCAACCATTTTGAAGGGAGCTTAATAAATGTGACCTACAATAAATAGGACAATAATATAATGCCTATAATGTTCCCACTGCTGACACAGGCTTCCTCTACGAGTGGGCTGTAATCTACCACGGGGGGTTGGTAGATGTCACATGTTAAGTTTATGAATGATTTACCTATGGAAATCCGCAATGTAATAAATACGAAGAACTGCTCAAAGGTATTAAAAAGATACTTTCTAGATTGCAGTGCGATCTAGATAGCGTCAATCATAAAAATAAAAATATAAATTGTAAGGTCGCCAGCACATCAGGTTACCACGGACTGTCGGGTTTTCTAATTCGATTTTGAACTTAACCACCATCATTTTAAAGTTTGAAATCGTTTGGAGAGATTTGACGGTTTCGTGTGGCCTAATGTGCTGGCCGCCGTACCAACCTACCTTTGTTAATTAATTTATAATTAATATTTAGTGGCACCGAGTTGCCGTGTCTGGCCATACCGCTGTTAAACCCGCGATGGTTTGTGTAGTATGTTTAAACTTCAGCAAATTTTTGTAAAAAGATTTTGGATTAAAAAAAAGTCTGGGGCTCTCAGCACTGGACCACCACTGCTTTCTAAATGTGACTTATAGGAAGGAAAAGCACATACGATCGTATAAAGTTCGTCCAATGTTCGTTCGATTTAGGCCAACGAAATAAGCCAATAAGCACATATAAAAATATTGCTTACTTACTTCGATAGTTTAGGGACCCACAAAGTTTTTTGACCTTCAAATCGAGAGTACTTCTACATTTTATTGCTAGAAATATCAGCTGAAATGCTTAACAAAAATTGCCAAGTGCGAGTTGGACTCGCGCATCAAGCATTCCGTACCACCAAAACAAAACCTCATTTTATTATTTACCCAAATAGATCCCATCATCATTTCAGCCGTAAGACGTCCACTGCTAAACATAGGCCTCCCCCAATTGGGGGGGGTTTGCCATAATCGCCACGCTTGGCAGGCGGGTTGGCGATCGCAGTAAAGTGTTAAAAATGCATAGAAAACGCTGCTGCCCATTCTCTAGTAGTCCCTTAGTCGCCTTTTACGACACCCACGGGAGGAAATGGGGTGGTGCTATTCTTTACGTCCGGCATCACACGGTACCCATAGCAAAGGTAAGATCCCATAGCAAAGTGTATTATGTGATTAACTTTAAAATTACAGATCTGTGCCAGGCAGACAGACGGCGTAGGATTAGATATAGGATCCCATTGGTACCCTGTGAGTACCGACAAAATCCTAAATACATAACAAAAACAATCTTTCAACTCCTTACCATTTCCCCATCAAAATATGCTTCAGTAAATGGTAAAGTTTAGTTTAAAGTCCCAAAGTAGCGTCGACGGACCGTCGACTCAATTTCGTGAGCCGTCGAGCATGGAGCCACAAAGTAGGTAAGTATAGAAGGTCGGCTTCATACAACTCTGACCGACCCAGACGACCCCGTCACTCACCTCCAGGAGAGTCATAGGGAAACTAGTACAGTTCGCAAGAGAATATACACTACACGATCGTCATTCCGACCACGCCGCCGAGGCCCCGCGCGAAATCCCCGACTAAATAGTCCTCCCCGACCCTTGCCTGTAAGTGAAGCGCCAGCACGCGCTATAGCTGAGCCTGTAGCTTTAAATCCCCCAGATAATAATCATAATTCTGATTTTATCCAGCCACCGACGGTCCCTTGCCACCCTCTCTCCTACGCTGCCCTAAGCCGAGGTTCGTACCCCACAGGGGGTGCCATTAGCGTGCAGTCGTTTAGTTTATAAGTTTTTACGCCCTGGCTGGAGGCATTAAGTTCTGTTAGGAGCTTAAGGCACCCACAGGAAAGTCCGTTTAAAGAGTCTCAATCCCTCGTGGTTAACTCTGAGATGCCCTAGTAAAAAAAAAAAAAAAACATACAACGAGCGCACGCACTCATAGACGCGTACATGCAGCGATTTCAAACTATGTCAAACAAAACTCAGTCGCAAGTGCGCCTGTACAAACGGCTACATATCAAGCTATATATTTCCAGTATAAGCTGCTCTCGCATTGTATAGGATTTCCATACAATGAGAGATACAACAACAATACAGTACAGCTTATGCTGGAAATGTATAGCTTGATTTGTAGGCGTGTGTACAGTCATCTGTGTTCCATAACATTGTATCAATATATAGCTACAATTGTGCCGTGTGATGCCGGACGTAAAGAATAGCACCATCCCATTTCCTCCCGTGGGTGTCGTAAAAGGCGACTAAGGGACTTACTAGAGAATGGGCAGCAGCGTTCTCTTTGCATTTTTAACACCATACTGCGATCAACAATCCGCCTGCCAAGCGTGGCGATTATGGCAAACCCCCCTAATTGGGGGAGGCCTATGTCCAGCAGTGGACGTCTTTCGGCTGAAATGATGATGATGATGAAATAAATTGTTGTCGATGTACAATATGCGGCTACATATCAAGCTATACATTTTCAGTATAAGCTGATCTCGCATTGTATAGGATTTCTGTACAATGAGAGGTCAGCTTATAACGGAAATGTATAGCTTGATGTGTAGCCGTGTGTATCTATACATTTTTTTTAAACTGACTTTACTTGCTTTACGTAGACGCGTTTTCTCTTGTTATTAGGGAACCGACCTTCTATACCGTGTATCTATTTTGTGGTAAACCGTGCCAAAGTATTGCCGTGTAGGTAATCCGCTGAGCTTTCCGACTGTTCTCCCGTTATTTATGTCTGTCGATAGGCCGAATCGGTGCTTATGTAGGAAAAAGTGTCGAAACTAGTTGAGGTTAAGTTTTTGTAGGAATAGTCAAGGGTGAAGTGAAAGATTTGTGCCTGGGGAACGATAATAAAGGTTATACCCCTAGTAGCATTTTTTGTTGGCATTTAGTTGGGCCACTTACAGAGGTAAGTGGCCCAACTAAATGCCAACAAAAATGCTACTAGGGACGTTATGGAAAACAGTATTATTGTATCTATCGCTGTTGTTTATTTTTGACGTAGTAATTGAATAATCGAATCACCTTTTTAGGGTTCCGTATTCAACAAGGAACCCGTAAAGTTTCACCATGTCCGTCTGTCTGTCTGTTCGTGGCTTAGCTCAGAGACTCTTAGTACTAGAAAGCTGTAATTTGGCGTGAGTATACAAATTAATCACGCCGACAAAGTGGTCAAATAAAATCTTGTTTTTTTTTTAGGGTTTTTCCCTACTCGTGAAGTAAGGATGATATTTTTTTTCTCGTCAATCCCATGGTGTAGGGTGTCGTTGGATAGTCCGTTCATTAATTTATCATTTCAAAAAAATGCGGGTTTGTGAAAACCATTTTTATTTTCGATTTAGGGATCCGTTTGCGAAATATTGAGCTTTAAAGTGGTAATTTTTGTAACAGTCAAGTGTCCCTCCCCTGCCAGCTAAATGGTTGATTTTGGATATGTGGAAAAATTCACGGCAGTAGTATATAATAACAAAGTTAATAGTAAAACTATCACAGAAAAGTAGGCTTTACAAGATAACGAGCTATAGTTGACCAATACAGGAGAAAATCCAAATGTGAGGCAAAACTAAAAAAAAAAACTACATCTGCAGTTGGAAAATTTACCGTCATGTATATCGATGTATGGAGGAACATGCATTTCAACTAAGTACAATGTTAATTTTGTTCTAGGGATAAACTCGTTCCAAATACGGAACCCTTCATTGCGCGTGGTCCGACATGCACTTGGCCGGTTTTTAGAAGAAGGACCTGGTTTTAAAATGAAAAACGATGAGATTTAGCACCTGGAAACTTGGACGGTAACGCTAATGGTTGTGTCTGCGAGTTTGAAAAACACTTTTAGTGTAAATCCATGAAGAAGTAGGCATAACAAATATAAAAAAAAAAAAACTCGTGCGCTCGGGGGACCCTCGTCAGGAACGAAGTTCCTTCTCATGTATGATTTAAGATGCAGATATATGTCTGTGACCTTGAGTGGTTAGCTTGCGTGTTCTGTACTACGCTCATGCAACGCGTCGCACGTCCAGCCAGTAATAGGACTCGCCTGTCCAGGAGCGCTGTCCCAAATAAGACGCATCATTATTTTATAATACATAAAACAAAAGGTATTTTAATAAAACACGTATACCAAAAGATCAATAATTAAATTATCTTTAAAAAGGTGAAGGTTTCAGAAAAATACGCTTCATAGATTTTGCGTGATTCTCAGTTTTTTATCCGCGTTAGACATAACTTTACAAATTCATTTTACTATGTAATATAAACATATAATAATATAAAATATTCATATATTGAGATATTAAGAAAATGCTCTAATTTAACATATCGCACCTTTGGGAACAAAGCGTCACTTCTGCAAGATTTTACAAAAACAACTTAAATATCCGCGATAATCGACTTTATATACACAGCATGCTTGTCCGTGAAGAATTAATCAATTTAAGACTGAGAATCGCCCTAAGAGTCTAAAACAGTAGAGTTATAAAAAAAATGGTAAAAAAAAATGCTCTTCCTGTATGTTGGAAAATATGCAGAAATGACCCTTTGTTCCCAAAGGTGCGATATATTGTTTTCCAAATGATTAACACTACTCGTTTAGACGTGATCTTCAGTATAAAATAATTAAAAGTCGGTTATATTCGCCTTAAAATAAATACATTTGAAACTTGAGATCTGGGGCCCAAGTCTACTATTTTTATAAATTCGTCACTGCAACACGATCCCATTCTCATTTTGCTAAAAGTTCATAATCTGCTAAATTCATATTGGTCGATCATTGGTCGGTCAATGGTGTCGTAATAGAATTGTATTAAATGGCATTTTGAACATTTATTCATGCCAGATTTCACTTATATATATTATATTTTTACATGTTATTTATTAGTGTTAAATGCAATCTGAAGTAGTAGGAAATTGGAAGTTTAGTAGGAAGTTTAATTTGTCATTATGTACGAGATTACCAATTCTTTCAATGGAGTGTCAGTGGCTGACCATTGGAAAGTCATAATGACGCCATTTTATTAGTAGATTACCAAACTTGTCAAAATCAACAATTATGAAATCAATGATAGACCATTCTGACACTATTGTAATAGCAGACTTGAGGCCCTGTTCGAAGTTCCTTTAAGCTCGCATATAATGTTTTACCCATCCACAGACCCGTTTTTAAAACAGTAAACTAGTAAATGTTTTTAGAAGTTCTCATAAAGTTACCAACTTGTAACATATTTGTATTTTTTTACTTTTCTTAAAGTTGTTACTTATCGAATTCATTAAATTCACACTGCCTCTCTCCCGCTGTCTTTTTCTACTAGAAAGACATAGAGAGGGAGAGAAAGTCACATGGAAAGGGCATAACACTTTTTCCTTACGCGTACGTGACGATTTGGACCAGTCAACTCCGCAAGCCTCGTAACGGAACTTCGTTCCTCCATTTGGAAATAGAATCGAGTAAGAAATACACAAGAATCTTTCAGTAATTCTGCTAACAAGGAAAAATATAACCTTTATCTCCCGCGGTCACGCTGACCCAAATCGCAATAAAAATCCGCCGCTTATTGAGGGGTTAACAGATAAATAGATAGCCATAAATCGTTCCGAGTCGCAAGCGTCCTTCCCGCTCAGTAGATTAAGGACCCAAGGGCATACCTACGTTTAATACAATCCCGAGTCACTTTCGAAGCTACCTAAAGCCTGTTACACATGTCCCAATTTACCGCAAGTGTAGGGTAGTTTGAACGGCATAATTTGATCATCCTGTCTGAATACTAATGTTTCGAGTTGAAAAATCGGTCCTTCAACACATCATCAGTCCTGTAGATAGTTTTTTTTAAGTGAAAACTTCTTTAGGCGCGTTGAGCACTTTTTGGGTGAACAAAAATCATGGAACTCGCGTTACCGTGACCGAACGCTGTCCATGAGCTATATGTATACTGTGTTTATATGTGTACTTGTTGGGTGAACAAAAATCATGGAACTCGCGTCATCGTCACCGAACGCTTTCCATGAGTTGTATGTATACTGTGTAAAATGTGTAATTTTTGGGTGAACAAAAATCATGGAAATCTCGTCGTCGTCACCGAACGCTTTCCATGAGCTATATGTATACTGTGTATAATGTGTAATTTTTGGGTGAACAAAAATCATGGAAATCGCGTCATCGTCACCGAACGCTTTCCATGAGCTGTATGTATAAAAGAACAGTTATTCCAAAGTTTTATGTTTTGACTTCTGTCGGCTGTCCTTAGGTATGACTGCCAATTTTTTTTTTCTTATCTCCAACACGAGATAAAAAAAAAATACGGGAATAGGTAGGTACAGTTAAGGTTATCTGTGAAAGGCTACCTTATATACTATTATTTTATTTTATGGTTTTATTATTATTTGATGTTCATAAAAAAATGCTAAGAAAGCTAATTGATAGTGCCGTGCTTTCCTATAATTTAGATAAATGCGAGATCTATTTTATGATAAAGACTTTGGGTTTATGCTGTGTATGTGTTTAGTTGGTAAGCCTTTACATAAATAAATAAATAAATATCGCAGCAGGCTGGTAGGAAAATCTTTGTTTCCATTCTATCATTCAAGCGAATTTAGAATTAGTCTTTAAATCTATACATTACATACAAATAAATAAAATTAAACTGTGGTATACGAATTGGTGTGGGGTAGGTACCACAACTAAATAGTGAAAAAAAAAAGGCTTAAAAAAAATAATATTGAAAAATAACTTTAATTTTGGAAGTCGGTGGAAAAAATGAAAATACATAAATTAAAGTTATTTTTCCATATTTTTTTTTTGATTATTTTTAATGACTAACAGGCAAGATTTTGTTAACTCTGCCAAAGGACGACGGACGATCTCCCGACTATAACCTTTTTAATGTATTTCATTAATTCTTATTCTTAGCGCATATATGGTAAAAAGTACTAATACTCGTATTATTTTTGTCCCAAAATTCAGCTACGAGAACTTCGCTCACTGACGCAGTCATAAGCACTCAGCGCACAGTGTACCCAGCGGACACTCAATGCCCTTCGTGTACAATATAATAGCGCTTTTAGGATATTTTGGGGCTATCAAGATGCTATATTGCGTCTGACATGTTTATGGAGGCTCATATTGATGGCTTTCATGCCATCATCCTCGATACGAGTATCAGTATCCGAGCAAGCTCCAACATTCTAAAAGCAATAGCAAACCGGTAAGACGGTTCTTTTCTTAGATACTGGATCGCACTCTGTGTGTCTATTTGATTGTGGTTTACTAATATAGTTCTTAAGTAGTAGGTATGAAAAACCTAAAAAAAAATACAAATATTTACAAATTTACCTAACATAACCATTTAACAGTGTTTTTGCGAATTCACTCAAATTGCATGAAATTATATCTATTCTTTTGTGGACTCCGTTTACTATGCGGATTGCTCGGGTGAGGAGGGTTTTCGCCAGTATATTGGTACTGCCTACTGACACGGCTAGTTGTGGGCGCCGCTGCCTCCACACGTATCGGTCCGGCACGCATAGCTTTAGATCACGCAGCACTCCCGGGTTATGTGCTACACAACGCAGTAGCTTCACTACATATATGCGGCGAGAGCAAATTCCCGGCGCACTCTGAGCTCATTATACCCCACCATACCCAGTACAAATAGTTTGTAGGGTACATTAATATATATCATATATGATATATCATATGATATATCATATGGGATATATTCTTTAAGTAAAAATAATACAAAAAGTTCTAGAATATGAGGTCCAAAAATGCATAGTTTCGAAGATAATTATCATCAATCATATTAAAATAGGTCAAAAATTGTCACCCGTATGACGAACTGTTACTTTTGCGACGTTGCCAAACTGATGAAACTGAGGCCCTCGATATGTGTAAGTATCTAAGTTGCATTGATAAATACGAGTAATTCATTTTCATTCAAACCAATCATTTATATTTAAAGCTAAGAAAATGTGACGTTGTCATATTTCACGTAAGGGTGTTTTGCATTAATAATCGTGACTTGGTCGAATTATTTTGTATGAAAAAGGAAAAAAAAAAATATTATTGAAAAATAATTTATATGCCAGTTGATTCTTTTATATGGTCTAATTCATACCCTAGAGTTATGGGATATAAGAAAAAACACCTGGTATATATATACAGGAAAAAAATTCAGCAGTGCACAATTTTTTTGTAGCAAAAATTTGAATAACTCTTCAAATAACTTCAAGTCACGGCCTAAACTTAAAAAAACTAGTTCGAACCTGATAAAATTAGTGATTAATAGCCTAAAAGTACCTACTACTGCGTTCCGCTTCAATGACCGCGCCGACGCGGCGCGCGACGAGTTGCCATTAAACCAGTTTCGAAATAAAAATCTTTCGTTAATGATATTTTTTTTTTTGTACTAAGACATGTCAAAATAAGAAATAGGTAATAAAACTCGTTAAAGTTTAATTTGTCAAAGTTTGTGCACTGGTTAAAAACTTTTCCTGTATAAGGTCATCAAGTGCACAACTGACGGGCATGCGGCGCAAGATGGAAGGTGGGTCATCTTCTGGTAAATTTAATTTAAAAAGGTTAGATACCATTGAGGATTAATTCCCCAGCACCGGCTATGCAATAAACAAGTTTACGTTACGATTTATGCAACAATTTTGCGCAGATTTGAAACTTTGAGTGCAAGATCAGCTTGCATCAAAAATAATGTCAGAAAAGCCGTATCTTCCCACATGGTTTGAAAGACAATCGATACACTTTACATAGAGTGTGTTGGCGCTGTTCAACGTCACGTTTTGCAATATGTTGCTGCTCTAAAAGATTGAAAGTGCATAAGTTTTCAAGCACTCACAAAGTGGTTTGAAAATTGCTTTTTCTTGGTCGACTTTTATAACATGTGCGGTAGACGGGTGAGTAATTAGTTCGGCTTAGTATTATCATGTTCATATTAACATACGCTGCCACAGATTATCATGAAAATCCCTTTTGATAAGTATAAAATTGCGACTAAGTTGAAAATAACCACGGGCCTCGTTTCTATCCATACTATCCATCCATACTAATATTATAAATGTGAAAGTAACTCTGTCTGTCTGTCGGTCTGTATGTCGGTCTGTCTGTCTGTATGTTACGTTTTCGCGCCTAAATCGCTGAACCGATCGTCATGAAATTTGGTAGAGATCTAGCCTGGGATATGGAGAAGGACATAGGCTACTTTTTTACGCCATAACAGCATATAGCCGCGGGCAAGAGCTAGTCAGATATAAACAAGTCGGTAGTGTTCAGTTGGACTAGAATCATTGTAATTTACTGACTTTATTATTAACCTGTCAATATGCCACAAACACCATTCATCACTATTTGCTATCATCAATACAGCACCCATAAAAACGTGAGTTACCTAATGGATAGCTACAACTCCTGACAAAGCTTACACGCAGTTTATGGAAAGCTACAATTCAGAAAATTGCAGTTTTAAAGCCTAAAAGCCACGATACATAACAATTTACGACTAAGTGTTAAAGCTACAAAGTTAAACAAAACAAACATCGTATTTTGGCGCTAAAAACAAAAAAAGAACGAATTCAAAACTGTGCCAGTCATTGACCGAAACGTGTTGCGACAACTAACTAAACTGGCAAGGGTAAACAAAATTTTTGAGTGGGCAACCCAATTAACTACCCTTTGGATGCGATGCGGCCTTTGTGGGTCTTGTCTGTTCCATGCTTTGGCTTTTGACGAGTCCGTCAGTGTTGAGCGAAAGGAAAAAAATGGAAGTTGTGGGTGATGAATATGCAGCAGACAGAGGGTTAGTTACGAATTGTTGCTGTTTTATGCGTATGCTATGAGAATGAGAATGGTGTTTTTTTGTTGTGTTTACAAGGAAGTCATTAATATTCTGAATATTGATGAAAAATTAAAGCGTTTTTGGGGCTTTAAATCAGGGATGTTGCGGATGCCGATTTTTTCACATCCGCGGATGTGAATGCGTATGCGGATTTTTGAAGGCTAACATCCGCGGACGCGGATGTTTAAAATCTTATCAAACATAGTATATGAATGAAGAATTAAAACAATGATATTTTTTAATGAAAATTAGTATTAAATATAATGCTCCTATTTATTTTTAACTTCACTTACTAATTTTCATATTAGTAAGTGAAGTTGAAAATAGGAGCATTATACTTAATAAAGAGTAATATTGCCGCCTTTTTTGATTCAAGGCGGTTACGCAAAGGTTCGTAAATTAAACCCGCACTACTAAATAATTGTTTGCTAGGAACACTGCCTGGTGGAGTGGATAAAAATCTTCGTGCTATCGGTGATAATATCTTAAATTCCTCTCGATGAACACTCCACCATTTAAGAGGATTTTCATCCACATTGACTCTTTTTTTAGTGCGGTAAGAAAGTATTTCTTGACTTTCTTGTCGCAACTTGTTAATACAAGTTCATCATCATAGCATCCGCATGTATGTATGTACATCCGCATTGATTATTGCGGATGCGGATGCGGATGCAGATGTCCAAATCTATGCGGAAGCTCCGCATTTGCGGATGCAGATGCGAATATCCGCAACATTCCTACATTCTGAATACTAATTTCTTCTGAAGTGTTTCTTAAAAAAAGGTTATTTAAAAAATAAAAAAACTAGTTTATGAAGGGGGTTTCCTATCGCAGGTATGCTGGAAGAGATTTCATTAGAAATAAGCATCACCTTTATACGTATTTTTCTGTTCCTTTCTTCTTGTCTGTTATATGTGTGTACAGAAATTGTTAAATAAATAAATAAGGGGACATCAATATCTTAAAATTCAAAAACAATGGCGTTTCGGGAACTCTCTCATTCTCACATTAACTTAGTAATTAAAAGGAGTAGTAGGTACTTATGTTTAAAACATCGAATCGAACCCAGAACTAAGTAAATACTAATATAGCCTATGTGTTCTATCTAGATTCTAATGGATTAACCTATTTCGGCATAGACTATTCATAGAATAGATAGTATTAGGATTGCCAGATACAATCGCCCATTATTTCGGGGTTAATGGATTGAGGCATAGAGGAAGGTTGGTCATATTTTTCAGCTTATTATATTAGACTTATGGAATTGAGAATATTATTTTTTGCTTCGTCGTTTACGAGTATTGATCAATTGCACTGAAAGAAATGTTTAGCAAAAACTTGGTTACTGTTTACACAAAAATTGTGACTTGCGAACTAGATGTTATCTGTTACAAAACCCTGTTTTGCACACTACAAAACCGTTTTGTTTAATTTAAGCAAAGTTTATTTCCTTCTAACTAAAGTTGAGTTATTTTTGAAGTAACTTAATTATTTCGGCAAATTATTTTTTTCAGTGTGAATTAAAATACAGGTACAATTATATAGGGTGTATCTATTCAAACACGAAATATTTTAATAGATGCACCTATAGGTGGTAAAGAAGCCATGGAAACGATTTTTTTAAATCTTAGTAAATTATTAAAAAAAAAAAAAAAAAAAAAATACTTGATAAATGGTGATTAATTATCAAACTTCACCGCGCTCGTACACCCACCGTCGCCGCGTCCGGGCGGGTCATTCATAGAATAAGTTAAATTTTGGAAAATGCAACTCCTTTGCAAAATGTCTTAAGCAATTTAAAAATTATAATAATTATGTAAAAATATAAAACAATTAGATAAAAAAAATTTTTCGCTGCTATGGCTTTTTTACCACCTATAGATGGTGCACTTAAAATATTTCGTGTATGAATAGATACACCTTAATAATTGGTTATTTGGTCTATTATAATTGAATAATTGGTTAGTTACTGTGAACCAGACAAAATTTTAATCTACATAGGTAACTATATCTCTATACAACATGTACCTAAATTAACGCACGCCACCAAATATACCCCAATTAGAATATATAAAACATTATTTTTACTGATTGTGGGAGAAAATTCCCACTAAACACGGATATGTTGCATAAACATTGCTAAAACTACAAATGCAAAGGTGCAATCTTCTAGCAAGGTTACTCGAACGTAGATTAAATAGCCCTGACAGCAACGCCAGAAACATTAGATGCAATGTTGCTCACATAGATCAGATAAAACTTTCAATGACTATCATTTGCAACGTTACGCGGACTTAACGGCAATGTTGACATGTAATAATGACATTGTAGGAATATCATTAACATAAATTACAGTAAGTTATTAAAAGTTTGTTTCTTCAAAGTATTAAAAACGACTTTTATAGGTACGTAATGGTGTTGCGACATCTGTTTTAACATTTTGGTAAGTTAAAATATACATGTTAAATGAAAATAGCCGTAATGTTTATGCGATCTTTCTTTTTAAACGTTCATATGGGGGGTCTATCAACATTGTAGAAAGTTTCTGTAAGTTTCATGCTCAGCGGGTTGGTGGTCACATTACAAATCTACACATGCACATAGTCGCATACGTATAAGATAAGATAAGATAAGGATTTATTTCTCACCACAATATATATGTAATACATTTTCAAAATATGATCAAGGACAATACAATAATGGTTTAAAAAATATTGTGGGAGACTGGTGCCTAAGCTAGGCGTAAAGCCTGTATTTCAGGACACCAGGACTCCACCCCTTAGGAAGTAGTTACATTAATTTTTGATTATGCACTCGTACACAAATGCGGTAAGTTATATAAAACCAGAATTTAAAATAAAAAAAAAGAAAAGACGGGTAACACTATTACTCTAGGGTTAGTATGTGTGTGTGTGGTGTGTGTGTGAATGTAAGGAAATATGATAGGAAGCACTGAATGCAAAGTAAATAAAATAAAAATATAGGTACAATTTTCTATACCATGGAAGCTAGAAGTTTTTCCGTAGCTTCATAATTTAATTCCTGGAGCCAACTCCTAACCTTCATTTTGCACTTAGCTTTGGTAAGCTCATAAATCGATAACGTCCTATTAATTTTATTATAGAGAAATCGGCCAAGGTAACAAAAGAAACGTTTGGAGAACATAGTGGTAAGTCGTTTACCAAGGCGATCTACTGGGTCAAAACGTCTTTTATTTTGTAACAGCGAGGAGTTGAAGGTAAGGAGTTCGTGCTGTTTAAGGGCCGTTTGAAGAACAAACAGCTGACGTACAGTAAGGACTTTACTCTCATTATATAAAAGTGCTGTAGGATATCGAAAAGGTAGAAAGGAAGATACCTTTAAAATAGCTCTCTGCGCTCTTTCCAATTGTATGATTGTGTATTTAGGTGCACCACCCCACGACGTTATACAGTATGTTAATAGGGATTGAGCAAGGGCAAAATAAATTGATTTCATCAATCGGACGTCAGCTACGTGTCTCAGAGTCTTGAAGACAAATATTAGTTTACGCAACCTATTACTGAGGGTGTTGATGTGTTCGTGAAATCTCAAGTTGCAATCTAATATGATACCTAGGTACTTTACAGTATTTGCTTTTTGTAGGCGGGTGCAACCACATGTGTTGTCATTTCGGTCAGAGCAGTAGTGGGCAATTAAGGAATACAAAGGAGTCGTTAGAGTTGTGTGTGTATAGGACTTTAGAGAAAAGGCAAGGTATTTTGTTTTGTCCGCGTTTAGTGTGAGAACATTCCTACGCAACCACCCCATTACAACGTCAAAGCCTGTCTGAGCAGACGCGTAAACCTCATGCCATGATTTTGCGCTAAAGAGAAGGACAGTGTCATCTGCAAAAGTTATAATTTTACCCTTGGGAATTGTGAGCAAACCCAATTCGTTAATGTATATGAGAAAAAGGGTCGGGCCGAGCACGCTACCTTGAGGCACACCATAAGTAACGGTGCACTCTTCGCTGATAATGTCATCGATTTTAACGGACTGGGTACGCTCACTCAGGTAATCCTCAAAAAGTTTGAGTTGAACCCCCCTTATACCCATTCTTTCCATTTTTCGAATAAGAATGGGTACAGAAACAGTGTCAAAAGCTTTGGCAAGGTCTAAAAAGATACCCAACACCTTCTGCCCCCCATCCATGTTTGTGACAACATAGTTAGTCAGATCATGAACCGCATCAGACGTAGATTTGCCGGCCCGGAAACCAAATTGAGAGGGTGACAATATGTTAAACTTTTCTAAGTAGTCAACGAGCCTATTGTTCATGATCCTCTCCAAAATTTTGGATAGGGCAGGAAGCACAGCAATAGGTCTGTAGTTGTTGACACTGTCTCTGTCCCCACCCTTAAATATAGGATGTATAATGGATTTTTTGAATGGTTTGGGAAATTGACCTGATTTGAGAGCGAGGTTGCAGATGTATGTAAGTGGCGGCACAAGAATGGCCATGTGTCTTTTTAAAAGGCCATTAGAAATCCTATCCCATCCCACCGCACAGTCACTACGTAGAGATGTTATCAGATTAGCAACTTCGCTTTCATCCGTCGGTAATAGTGACATAGACTGTAAGAAGCCGCCATTGACAGCCTGGGATGATTCGTCAGACGACGCAGAAACTATTTGCTCCGCGAGATTTTTACCGATTTCTGCAAAGAATTTGTTGGCCAGGTTAACGGATTGCAGAGGAGTAGTCGACATATGCAATAAGTGTGAAGTAGTGTCCTTTTTGGGAGTCCTATTTGAAATTGTGTTTATGGCTGCCCAGAGTTGTTTGGTGTTGTTGCCTGCATTTTTAATTTCACTTTTCTCAAATTCAATTTTAGTCTTCTTCAGTAGCTTGTTGCAGAAGTTTCTATATCTAGTAAATGTTTTTCTTAAAATTTCGTTGTCAGGTGACTTTTTAGTTTTTTTGTGTAAGTTGTCTCTATGCCGGATACATCGGAGAAGGCCTGGTGTAAGCCAAGGCTTTAGAATATTTTTACGATTTGATATTGTAACAATTTTTGTATTTGAGTCAATCACCTGTGTTATAAAGTTGATCATTAGCTTTGCAGCTATGTGAGGATTTTCAGTGCGATAAACTGATTCAAAGTCAATTTGCTTTAATGCAACGTCTAGTAGATTATAGTTGATTCGGACAGCTGTTTTTTTTGTAGATATTTTCGGCATTTGTTTTATTAAGAATAAAAGGGTAGTGTCATGATCAGTCAGTGCGGAGTGGGCAACAAAAGTTGATGCAGGTAGGTTAGTTTTAAGAATAAAGTGGTCCAGGCAGGCATTAAGTCGCGTGGGCAGTGTGTGTGCTGGGAGAAGCCCATGTGAAGCTAATAGATTGAGGTAACTATGTTTGGTTGAATCAAGACACTGATCAGTGATGTTTATGTTTAGATCGCCTGAGATAATTATATTTCTATAGTGAGTGACGCTGGATAGGATCATATTAAGGGAGTTTAGAAAGTTAGTAATATCTTTGAAAGCCGGCCGGCGATAAATAGCCAAAAGGATAGAGCTGGCGTCGATTTTTATTAGTAGACAATTAGCATCTTCAATCGAAGGTTCTTCAACGGACACGTTAAGATTTTTATTAACATATACAACTACACCCTCATTTTGTGAAAGATTTTTATCAGTTTTAAAGTAGTTATATCCTTCGAGATCTGGGATGTAGTTAGTATTAAGAAGCCAGCATTCTGTTAATGTTATTAGATCCCATTCAACCTTTGTTCTGGCGAGTACAGTATGAAACCCTGCCATATTTTTTGTTATGCTTCTAATATTTTGGTTAAGGATTTTGAGTGATTGATGAGGATTGAGGTTGGGTGGAATACAGTCATCCAAGTCACAGGTAGATGAGTCCGACACGGAGACAGAATCTAAGTTGATTATATTATTTTGTGTATTATCGAATTTTATTTATTTTTATCAATATTTGCATTTTTAGTGTACAACTGGGTTTTGGGCAAGACAATCTGAAAGTACTATTTTGGTATATTAGGAGGAATAGGTCATAAATTAAGGCACAGGTTCTTAATTCATATTTTTGTTGTGTATTTGAAGCAACCGTTATTATTAAAATGAGTGTGCAGTTTGGATGTGTAAATAGATATGTCAGACAATTTTGTGTGTAAATGTAGATAATTTTAAGTGTGGTAGTAACTAATTTGTGTATTACAATTGGAAAGAACGATAGTAAACATAGTATTGAGTAGTTAGTATTGGTACATAAATGTATAAGAAAATTTTGTAGGTATTTTTGAAATGGTTTGTTGGAAACTGATTTCAACAAAATTACATAAGATATCAGGAGCCAGAGGACGACATTTTTAAAGAATATGGTACTGCAAGGTAGAATGGTTACTAGTCATTTAGTATTCTCTTGACGTAATTTAACCAGGTCTTCTTCAGATTTTATGAGCCGACTCGGTTTTCCTTCTTTTTCGCGTACGTATACTTTGCCGTTTGCAGTCCAACATTGTTGATACTCACTACTTTTTATAAACTCTCTGGTAAGATAGTGCAGGCGTTTTGCTGAGGAAGTTAAGGCTTCCGAAACGTAAATGGGTTTCATAGGTCCTACAGCTTGCAAGTAGGTAGTGTTAAGGCGATTTTCTATATTTTGTTTATTAAAGTTTTTAGTTGATTGCATAAATTGCTCCTTCATTGATGTGGATGAGAATTCAACAATGATTGTGCCCATTGTCTCTTTTTTCCCTCTCAATCGAAATATATTTTTGACCTCGGATGGTGGCACAGGTAGATTAATAATAGTACCAAGTTTGCTAACTAAATCATACAGGGTTTCTTTGGTCTCGACGAGGTTTGAGGTTGGGATATTTTTTATTTCAATTGTTGCAGCTTTTAAGTTTCTCTCCAGATAGTCTACCTTAAGTTCAAGTGTTTTTATCACTTTTTGGTTGCCTTTACACTCCGTCTCCAATTTGTTTATTTCTAGCATGGCATCATCGTATTTATCTGATAAAAATTGCACAGAGTTTTGAATTTGAGTATTCTGATTTTGAATCTCGATATTTTGGCTACGTATTAGGCTATTTTGAGACCTTATCTCTTCAAGGGCTGAGTGTAATGTGTCTATTTTGCTATTATGATGTTTTTGTTCAGAAATATAATCAGAAAACATAGACTTCATCTCCATCATCATAGATTCCAAGCGTTGCAACTCAGCGTCATCACCTCGCTTTCTTTTTTTCTGTTGTTGTTTATTAGTTTCTACGATGGAACTTGTGTGTAAATCGGGTTCCGAGTTGTGCAACGGCGATGACGCAGTTTTCGGAGGTGAACGGATCATTTTTGTTGTAAGATAGGTTTGCTTTGAGCTCAGTAATAAGCACAATTCGGAATCAAATCGTGTAGTGTAGTTCGTTGTGTTTACTGTATGAATAAAGCACCGTACTCACTCAGCGATCGCATAGACTTGTTTTATTTACTCCGTGCTAGTAATGCACAGTCCTCTGCAGATAAAAACAACCACAAGGGTCTAGCGTAGTAGATACTTCGTTTATTATGGTTTGTTGTGACTGTACAACGAAAGTACACCAGTCGACGTCATCACGTCAACGCCAGCTGTCGCTGAAAATCAGCGCTGGGGCTCTGTCTCGCATAGGGTCGTAGCATTATGCTGAGCGATGGCCGTTTTGCGTGGATGTGACGCATATATTCCCCCAAATTGTTTTTTTTGTGTTAGTGTTCTTTGTTTTGGCTTATTCCCAAAGTACTCCAAAAAGAGTTCCCAAACTACTCCATGAAAAATATAATATTTTTAATTAGGTTTCATTCTACTCCATGATAACATTAAAATGTTCTCAAAGTACTCCACCCCAATTTAATCAAAAAGCTAATTTAAATTTGTGCCGGAATACTATAACAGGGTAGCTGGCGTACAGTCAAGCTCAAAAGCTTTGCAAATATATTTATATGTAAAAATGTAGATTTTAAATAAAAGACTATAATGTATCAGTACGACCCGCCGTCTACGGCATGCACTGACCGACCCAGACGACCCCACAAAACTCCTCCAGAAGAGCAGTAGGGAAACCAGTACAGCTCGCAAACATAAAACACGACCGTCATTCCGACCTCGCTGCCGAGGTCCATCGCGAAATCCCCGACCAAAGAATTGTCTTCCCCGACCCTTGCTCGACGAAGCGCCAGCCCGTGCCGTAGCTGAGCCTGTAGCTTTAAATTCCCCTGATAATAATCATAATCCTGATTTCTCCAGCCACCGTCGGTCCCTTGCCATCCTCCCTCCGCCCTAAGCCGAGGTTCGTACCCCATAGAGGGTGCCCTTAGCGCGCAGTCGTTTAGTTTATAAGTTTTTACGCCCTGGCTGGAGGCATTAAGTTTCGTTAGGAGCTTAAGGCAACCACGGGAAAGCTCGGTAAAAAAAAAGTTTACCCGGAGAAGTTATAACATGGTACGTGTGCAATACAATAATGCCTTCAGGGTACTGTTGCGGCTGCCCCGGCTCTATAGTGCATCAGGCATGTTTATGGAGGCGCGTACAGATGATTATTTCGCAATACTGCGCAAGAGAGCTGCCTCCCTGATGCTGAGGAGTTGTGGCAGTGGCAACAGCATTCTGAAGGCAGTATATGAAAGTATTGATAGTCCAATGCGAAAGCACTGGGGGTCTTTGCATGCAATGTAACCGCTGGTGCTTTTGCATTGGATTTGTTTTTTTTTTTTAATATATTAATACTATATATTTAATGTAATTATTGTAGCTTTATTATTTGATTGAATTAATCTCAAGATAGTGTTCTTTGAAAACTAGTATCATAATTATAATGTGTGTAACTTTTAACTCTATGGATGTACTTATCTGTATTAAATGAATAATATAATAATTATTATTATTAAAACTCCCGTAAGCCTCTGCGATGCGTGCAGCGTTTGAAAATTCCAAATAAAAATAACAAAATACCGTTGAAAATCCTTGTCTCACAAACTCGTTTTTTGTCAACAATTTTTACAAACACTAACTAAATTGACAAACATAATATTACAGAACAAACATACACAGATGTTGAATGCGTCCATGCATTTATTCCCTCCGTTTTAAAATTTTGTGCACGTTCCGGGTGCATTACAAAAAATGCTAACAGAAGCAGCGTCGGATGCTGGAGAGTGGAGCAAAAACCAACACCGACAGAGCATTCAAATTGTGTTTATCCAAGACGATTTGTTTTTCTTTGATTTGTGTATGTTTTTCTTTGCAAGCACTGAGAATACTAACTATCGCGCTGACTGGAATGGACGGTTTGGTGATACTAACTCGGTAGGTTTCGAAGATAAATATTATTAAAATAACAAAAATCCTTAAAATTAATTTTTGATTGTAACTTGCGCCAAAGTATGCAATTATTTTACTTTATTTCACCAACATGCTCTATTAGACCTGCGGGATACTATACTCTATTTATTATAACATTAGACAAATAACTGTTCTCACCCTTTCGTTATTTCGATGTAAACGTTTAATAAACTCCGTTATTTCACGATAAATACAAAGCACTGTAATCTATTTACCATTTACATTTAAAAAATAACTCTAAAGTGCAGTAATTTCAACAATATTACACAATAACTGTCGTTATTTAGCCGTTATTTGTCTAATGCTTTAAATGAAATAGAGTGAAACACACAGTAGAACATGGGTTTCATTTTGACATTTCAACAGAAATCATTGCGTTATTTTCGTTGTTGAGCACACAAATTCGAACATATGAAGCAATGGTTTAGCAGTATCCTTCAAAATAATTCAGATTGTGATTGATAGTGTGGTACGCAATTAAGGTGCAGAAGCCTAATTCTCGTGCTTAAGAGTTCAAAATCAAGTAGAAATGTCATCTCAGCGACAATTTATGTCAAAAAGTTGGTAAAAACATAGACCGTGTACGTATGGTGTTCTTAGATTGTCGCGATTTTAGAGTTTTTTTTTTTTTAACAGATAACTGAGTTTATAAACCGAACGTTCTTAAAAATACGGGAATTACCCCTGTAACATTAAAGGTCTCTCACACCAGGCGCGGCGCGGCGGGACGGGACGGCGACGCGACGCTGAGCGGTTGTAATGTACTAGATATTACGGACGACGCCACACAGAGCCACGGTTACCATCGCACCGAGCGTGCCCGCTGTGGGCAGAGACCTTTATCATAGTTTTCTCAGATACCTACTTCCAGACAGAAATTCAATCCACATAATATTAGTTGCATCCGAAGCATAGTCTGCCTATAATGTTCCCACTGTTAGGACACCGGCCTCCTCGGGTTGCACCCGTAATACTAGACAACCATTGATATTAGATATGGTACTAGCGCAAAAATTGTTGCAGACAAATTCAGACAATTATTGTAATTTGATTTAGTCGGCTCATAGCAGCGAACTAAACGAAGCGTGTCCGTGGCGTGACAATAAAATCAATCTGCCTAGCCTTTTCCCAACTATGTTGGGGTCGGCTTCCAGTCTAACCGGATGCAGCTAAATACCAGTATTTTACATGGAGCGACTGCCTATCTGACCTCCACAACCCAGTAACTGGGTAACACGATACCCCTTGGTAAAACTGGTTGTCAGACTTGTTGGGCTTCTGACGACCCTTAACGACTGTCAAAAATCCACGAATGACAGCCGGGACCAACGGCTTAAGGTGCTTTCCGACTTCCGTTGGGGTCGGCTTCCAGTCTAACCGGATGCAGCTAAATACCAGTATTTTACATGGAGCGACTGCCTATCTGACCTCCACAACCCAGTAACTGGGTAACACGATACCCCTTGGTAAAACTGGTTGTCAGACTTGTTGGGCTTCTGACGACCCTTAACGACTGTCAAAGATCCACGAATGACCGCCGGGACCAACGGCTTAACGTGCTTTCCGAGGCACGGAGGAGTCTCGGTATGTAAAGATGGTCACCCATCCACTGACCAACCCCGGCAAGCGTAGCTTAACCTGACGGATCGACCCGTGCGGCTGTTATTACTTAGCCACGAGCTCCTCCCGTGGCGTGACAATAATAAATCTAAAATGCCAACCTTTAGGTTAAGAAAGTGTTAAAACTATGGTTCCAAGATAAATAAGAGTGAAGGAACTTCATACCGTAATTTGTAATAACCGTGCCGTGTGGCGCCAGACGTAAAGAATAACACCACCCCATTTCCTCCCGTGGGTGTCGTAAAAGGCGACTAAGGGACTTACTAGAGAATGGGCAGCAGCGTTCTCTATGCGTTTTTAACACCATACTGCGATCGCCAAACCGCCTGCCAAGCGTGGCGATTATGGCAAACCCCCCCCCCATTTGGGGGAGGCCTATGTCCAGCAATGGACCTCTTTCGGCTGAAATGATCAATGATGAGGAATTGTTATAAATAACGCAACGATATCTGAACGCAGCTCAGTATGAAGGTAGCGTATCTTTCCTCTATAATATCATTGTAGACAACCCTACTCTGATTGGAAGCCTGGAATCGGAATATATCGGTTTTATCAAATATCACAGTTGATTTGGTTGGTGTACGCGAATATATGGAACACTATTATTAATCTGACTAGCCTTTACCCAACTATATTGGGGTTGGCTTCCTGTCTAACCGGATGGAACTGAATACCAATATTTTACATGAAGTGTCTGCCTATCTGCCGGTCGATTCTGTAAACGTCTCACCGTGATAACTTAGGTAAAGTGAGCTGTCATTCCTTCTGATGGTAGGGATTGGCGCTCACTTCACCTACACACGGTGAGATTTTACATAATCGACCGGCTGACCTCTACAACCTTATTACTGGTTAACACGATATTCGTTGGTAAGACTGGTTGTCAGACTTTTGGACTGACGTCATTTTAGCCGAAAGGCGTCTGCGACTGCTGGACATAAGCCTCTCCCAATTCGGGGGGGGGGGTGTTTGCCATAATCGCCACGCTTGGCAGGCGGGTTGGCGATCGCAATATGGTGTTAAAAATGCATAGAGAACGCTGCTGCCCATTCTCTAGTAAGCCCCTTAGTCGCCTTTTACGACACCCACGGGAGAAAATGGGATGATGCTAATCTTTACGTCCGGCACCGCACAGTACGACTGCACTGACGTAACGACTGCCAAAGATCTACAAATGACAGCTTAACGAGCTTTCCGACGCACGGATGCACTGAAAAAAAAAACCCAAACAACAAAAAAATGCACTCCAATCAAGTGACTTTTTAACTTGATTGACCTTGTTTAGATTCATTGATCATTACGACAGAATTGCAGCAATACTAGTTCAAATGATTGAACGCACAAACAAGTTTCTCGATTAAGGGTAATGATGTCATGTTAAGGGTAACATGACATCATTGTAGAAGAGTTAAAAAAGAGACAAGTTAAAAAAAAAATGTTAAGGGTCCATGCACGAAAAAAACTCGTTTTTGTCAATTTCTTATCTAATTGTCAGAAAACTTGAAATAATCGAAACATTAAGTCTGTGTAACTATAAAAGTACAGTTTTCATGGTTAAGCAGCTTTTAATAGTTTCATCATTTTTGTGCTCTCCAAAATATAGTTTATTTCGCCATTGATTTACCTAATGAAAATATTGTATAATCATTAAATAAAAATTTGATTATATTTCAAGGATAGCTGAAGACTAATTTGTGATTTTTAAATTTCTTGATATGATTTGCTAAATAATAGGAAAAATATATATTACTGACGAGGTTTAAAATAAAAAAAGGTTTTTTCAATATAATTTTTCTGCTATATTTTGTAGAAGTTTAAAAAAGTGGTTCCACCACATGCAAGTAGACCGTATAATGATGTTGATGATATTTTTTTATGTTCAAAATCAAAAGTAGTTTCTTGTAGAATGATGATCAAATGTCAGTCTCGCGTCATTTTTCGGAAAACTTGTTGCAAATATTAGTGATTTACCGTGAGTACTTAATTTATTTGAAAAATCCCTTTCAGCCACATGCAAAACAAAAAACACGACTTTTCAAATCTCAAATAATTTTGTTTAAATTATGTTTCCCTTTCTCACAAACAATGAACAAAATTGATCAAAATCAGTCGATTTCGTGCACGGCCTCTTAACTGTAACAAAGTAAGTTAGTTGTGTCAATCAAGCATTTTGATTACTTCAATAAAGATCATTGTAACTTTAATCTAATAATCTTGGTTGGAGCAACTATGTTTTGACTTGATTGCTACAAATAGGTTTTGTGATAACTCCAATCAAGATCCCGTTTCAAATCTCAATCAAATAAAAGTAGTAGTGATCATTGTGCTTGATAGGCTCAGATGCAAACAAGTTACTTAGTCAATCTAAACAAAATCTTGATTGTGGCAACTACTTTTTTTTTTACAGTGTGAGTGTCGATATGTAATGGATAAAACCCATCCACGAAACCGACCGCGCCAAGCGTAGCATAACCTTCGATCAACCCGTGCGGCTGTTATTATTTAGCCACAAGATAGTAAGAAAGAAAAAAAAAACGTTTATTTGCGGTTAACATGATGCAATAAAAAACACATATATGGAACACATAGATATACAATTTGTGGAAAACTATAAACAAAAAATATTTGATTCTTATTCTCGCTAATGGTCGCCACAATTAGCGAGAATAAGAAACAAATATTTGTAGTTATATATATCGGAGAATGGAAGGTTTCTCTCGCTATCATCAGCCATATTTTAACTACTGTGGGCGTACTGTGGGTAGTGTTGGTTATTACACAATAGAAAAACCGAATTAAACTCAAAAGTCATTTACTCAATTTAGATTGAGTAAATGACTTTTGAGTTTAATTCGGTTTCGGTCGGCTGAGAATCAAAATTACATAAGACAGTTCCCCCAAAACGCCCATCCCTTCACCACTTCCTAGTGCTTTAGCTGGGAAGAAGAAGTAGTAGAACAAACTCCCCAGCAGCACACCTGTCTGTTCAGTTAGAAGAACTTGATTCTATACAGTAATGGGTATGCAAAGTAATTAATGTAGGAACACGACACAACTATACCGAACGCGCAACAAATCCTAGACGTCTTCACTGCTTGACCGCCACCGGTGAACTTGTCGACTGTGCGGCGGACACTTATAGCCGGTCGAACGTTATGTTGTAGACTGTGTCATGCGCCGGTAGGCAGCGCCAGCGTCGCGATTAGTCAAGAACAGATGGCGCGAATCCACCAACTCCATCAAACGCCAACAGATGGCGCTGGCGTACCGGATACAACTCGTCCCCGATATATATATTATTAGTATATTTTTCGTGTCGTATTGATATTCTCATATGTATATACCTCTGGTTGATGAGATACTTCCATACATTAGTAGCGGGTGGAGATGATCTCATATGTATTATACCTCTGTTCGATGAAATACGTCAATACATTAGTAGCGGGTGGTGATGATCTGATAAAGCCCTAATGCGCTTGAAGATTAAGACACGAATTTTTTTTATGTGTTAATATTATACTATGTTTGTTATTATATTATGTTATTTATTTATACCCTTCGTTCTACTTTAAGGTGAGATTATGTATGCTTTCTTAATTGTATAAAATGGTATATTTTACACATTTTGATAAATGTATTTATTTCAATTTCCAAGATCATGTTGACACAATAAATAAGTTTACAATCTTAAATTTACATAATAAAAACCTGCCAAGTGCGTGTCGGACCACGCACACTGAAGGGTTCCGTAGTTGGGATGTTTTTATACCAAGAACAAACTTAACATTGTAGTTAAAAAACATGTTCTCCCATACAGAATGTATTTGAGAACATGTTTTTCAACTGTATATGTAAGTTGGTCGACTATTTTTCGGTAACTTGTAAAGCCTACTTAGCTGTGATAGTTTTCCTTTTAATTTCGTTATAAATACTACTGCTGTGAATTTTTGCACGTATCGTAATACAACCATTTAGCTGGCAAGGGGGGGGGACACTATTCATTGCGAATCTTAAGTGGCAGTGCACCATGCGCGGCGCGGTTGCGCGGTGCGCACCTCGGTGGTGGTGTGTGAATCGTGGTGTGGTGGTTTACGTGGCAGGGCACATTGCTTGCAGAACAGATGGCTAATATGGCCGAAAGGTTCTGGAGTGGCGACCGTGTACCGGAAGACGTAGTGTTGGAAGGCCTCCCACAATGTGGACCGATAACCTTGTGAAGGCCGCAGGAATCCGCTGGATGCGAAAAGCACATAACCAGTCGAAGTGACGGTGTTTGGGGGAGGCCTATGTCTAACAGTGGACGTCTTTCGACTGAAATGATGATGATGATGATGATGATTCTTTTAACCATTTAGCTGGCAGGAGGGAGGACTCTTGACTCTAACAAAAATTTGCACTTTAAAGCTAAATATTACGCAAACGGATCCCTGAATCGAAAAATGGTTTTCACGAACCCACAATATTTTTGAACGGCCTATCCAACGAAATCCCAGACCATGGAAAAGACGAGAAAAAAAATATCATCCCCACTTTACGAGTAGGGCGAGGTACCTAAAAAAAATATATTACAAGATTTTATTTTACGTCTTTGTCGGCGTTATTAATATGCATACCCACCAAATTACAGCTTTTTAGTACTAAGATTCTCTGAGCTAAGCCGTGGACAGTCAGACAGACAGACGGACATGGCAAAACTATAAGTGTTCCTTGTTGACTACGGAACCCCAATAATTGAATGCTGTTCGTTTATAAGCGTAGTTTAGAATGGCTGGACCGATTTGGCAATTTTTTATTTTAAAATGTTTTTAATAGTCCGAATCAGGTTCTAAAGGAAAGAAAAATATTAAAAGTTGCCGGGAAGAATGCAAAATTTGGGATATACACAACCATACTAATATTATAAATGTGAAAGTAACTCTGTCTGTCTGTCTGTCTGTCTGTTTGTCTGTCTGTATGTTACGTTTTCACGCCTAAACCGCTGAACCAATCTTCATGAAATTTGGCAGAGATATAGCCTGGGATACGGAGATGGACATAGGCTACTTTTTTACGCGATAACCGACATCTATGCGGGCGGAGCCGCGGGCAAAAGCTTTTAATCTTTAAAACAGATTTTAATCTTGAAATATATGAAAAAAACTTGTAACTGTATTAGAAATAGAATTTTAAGATCTAAAGTTTTTTTAATTCTCATTGTTGTTATATCGAGGGAAACCGTTAACTCAGTTAGACCGCTTCACTATTATATTGAAACCTAGAGACTTATATTAGGCAGCTAAACACTAAAATCAACCTAAGCAGTAAAGACACACGGTATATTTTCGATCGCTGTTTGTAAAGCGTTGTAAAAACACGGTAATAAATAGCTAAATATGGACAATACCGATTCGTAAAAGACAGCTGAGCCTTCATCATTTTTCATGATAAGAGTTAATTTTATACGAAGGCAGATATGAAAAGATGAAGAAAACACAAGGAAAATAACCTTGCCCCATCTTATTATCATTACTTTGATAAATGATGTTAGGGGCTTACGTACATAAAATATGTATGTGCATACTATGTATACAGAGTGGTAGGGACATCGATATGCAATCTGCAATCTGTAACCATGGTTTCAGTACATCATTCTGGAAAATGTACGAAACAGCAATTTTTTTTTTATATCCGACAAAATTTTTTAACGCAGTGTGCGTTAAAAATTTTCGTCGGTTATTCAAAAAAAAAAAATTTGCTGTTTCGTACGTTTTGTCCGCGTAAGTGTAAAATGTATGGAACAGCAATATTTTTTTAGATTTTTAGCCTAATGGTGGCTAAGTATCCGTGTAATTAATATGAAAAGAACTCACACGTTGCGAAGAAAGTGATGATGGAAAAACTTAACATTATACCTCAGTGATGCCAGATTGAGGGGAATCTGCTCCAATATGAGGGTTTTTGATGTGTAACATCTTTCCTCTCGGTTTCTATGGGAGTGATTTCGTATACAAGGACAGTGCGTGACAGGAAGCCGGGGAAGCACGCGTTATTTGATTTGACCAATGAGCGCGCGCGGATGTAGAAATGGCTGTCAGATGGGATGGTGTACCTTTTTTTTATTTATTTTTTAAATACGCCATAAAAAAAATTTGGTTAAATAAAATAAACAAAAATACCTATAAATTAAAATCCAAGATGGCGACTGTGATAAAATTTTCCATCATGGGTGTCATTTTCATGGTATTCGAGGGTGCTAAAGCCGGTAGTGAGGTCAAAGTGACGCCGCGGCTAGCCGTGTTGATTAAAAAATATAATAACTGAACGCGATCAAACCACTAACTGATCTGCGAAAGTACACACACGAAAGCACAATGCAATGCACAAGTAGCTATTATTAAAGAGAAACTTCACTGCCGAATCCATCTTGTGAATAAGAAATAAGATATACATTGCTAAAAGGATGTGTTAATAACCCAGTTCAAAGATATTTAAGAGATTTAACTCAGATTTTTTTTTTTTAAATAAGCTATACAGGGTGTTTGGCAGAACGTTGAACATACGAAAATGGTGGATAGGTGGGGTCATCTGCTACTTACTCAGCCCTAATTTATTTGGCCCTGGCCCCCTGAATATAAAAAAAAAATTTGTTTGCTTTCTTTTAGTTTCACCACTTTCTTAACTTTAAAGTGTATTTTTTTATTAAAAATGGGTAAAACAGGCAATATTTTAGTTTATTTTTTTATCTTTAATATTGGCAGATTCTTATAAAATTATTGCTTTATTCAGATGTTAGCTAGAAAAAAAGTTATGACTCCTCAAACTTACAGAAAGATGTAATAAATAAAAATATTGCCTGTTTGACCCATTTTTAATACAAATTACACTTTAAAGTTAAGAAAGTGGTGAAACTAGAAGAAAGCAAAAAATTTTTTTTTTTAATATCCAGGGGGCCAGGGCCAAATAAATTAGGGCTGAGTAAGTAGCAGATGACCCCACCTATCCACCATTTTCGTATGTTCAACGTTCTGCCAAACACCCTGTATATACTTAATAATACTTAAGTAAACATAGAACTATTATTTTCTTAAAAGCTCGAGGCTTAATTTTAAGTGTAAGAAGTACGTGGCACCCAAAATTTACAATAATCAATAATTTTGCATGCTAGTTTTAGCGAATTGTTTTAGAAATTCTAGATAACCTGACCATCTTTAATGTACTTCAATTCTTACAAATAAATTTCATTTCATTTCAATAAACTACCTAAACATATCATGGAAATTAGAGATATAGATCTATTTAAAACCAAAATACAGGAATATTTAGTTGCGAAATGTTATTATCATATTTATGAGTATTTAAATGAAATATGCCTGCTACATCTGATTTACTTATTATGTTAGGAAAAATCATTTGTTATTTATTTTTCTGCACTTAATTAATATCGATTATTCAGAATTTAATTGGTATTGTATAATTTATTATTATTATTTAGGTATTATTGATTTATTTTAGATTATTTTGTTGTTTTTAGAATTGTGATTTATTGAATTTAGTTCACATTATTGATAGTTTTAAATTGTATTACATTATTTGCATACCCATGTGATGGTAAAATGTTGAGAGCTGTATTATAAGGAAGCATATCTATATGTATCTGTTTTGGCAATGAAGACAGGATGCAGGCAGGGCTTCTTCAATAAAGCTCGTGAATTGTTTTACAATAAAATTATATTCTTCCGTTTTTACAAAAGTTTTCGTACACACGATCGTGCGGTATATTACTGTCGCAAGCGAGCCGTCCTCTCATTTCGAGCAACAGATGTCGCTACTAATCGTTTTATCGATCGTGGGTGTGTTGAAAGTCGATAGATGGCGCTGCTTGACGCAACAGTATCTCTTACCCATGTTTGCAAATAAATCAATGATTTATGTATTATGACGTTCACGATTCAAGCTTTTAAGAAATAATAAAGTTCTATGTTCACGTAAATTTTATTTTGTGATTTTTTTCATTAGCATTTGATAAATTTGGTATTAAATTAAATAAATTTACCTCATTGGTAGTTCGTACTATTTGAGGAATGTGAACACTAGTCAACTTATGCCACTGATGTACGAGAACTCCGTTATCTCTCTTTCACCTCACGTAAAGGACTTGGGTCTGTACATTGACGGCAGTTTGAGTTGGAATAAACACGTGGCTCAGGTGAGCCAGAAAGTCTCGTTCTCACTGCGGTCTCTCTATAGATTCAAGCATTTCCTCCCATCTAGCACCAAACTCACCTTGGTCCAGTCACTTGTGCTTCCTATTATAGACTATGCTGATGTTTGTTGTTCTGATCTTTCCCAAGAACTTCTAAATAAATTGGATCGACTACTCATCAATTGTATTCGGTTTGTTTTTGGCCTTCGTAAATACGATCACATTTCTTCCTCCACTTCTCAGCTTAAATGGTTGCCTATCCGACTCAGGAGGTCCCTCAGATCTCTCCGCTTGCTCTTCACGATTATGAACGATCCATGTGCTCCCGATTATCTAAAGAATTATTTCAAAGTGTTGGGCAGTTCTCATAGTCGCTACGAGCTTCCAAGAATCTACTTCTCCAAATTCCTTCACACCGTACCGGTATTTATGTTAAATTCTTACGCTATCTCTACTATAAAGCTCTGGAACGCGCTACCTTTTGGCATTAAAAAAGCTGAAAACAAATTTACTTTTAAAAGAAAAGTTCGTAACCACTACTTAAGTCAGACTAAATAACTCTCAAATGATAGTCTAGTCATAGTAATTATTATTAGGTGGTATTTGTTAAAATATCTATTAGTTTATTTTATTTGTATATGTGTATTAGTATCAATAAAACTATATAAATTCTCTTAATCAAGAAGTTAGTATTTTTGTCATTATTTTTGTACCCTACCACTGTTTTTATATTTAACCCAAAGGTTGACTGGTAGAGAATGCCTTGTGGCATTAAGTCCGCCTATGTACCACTATTGTACATGAAGTTTAAATAAATAAAATAAATTACCTGTTCTATCACCTTCACTTGTAAGGAACTTGTCAGAACAAAGCAAACGGGTCCAACACAACAGGGCTATATTGTAAAAATTTATTTAATCACACATATTCAAAACAACAGAAACACCATAGAAGCAACTTAAAATTCATATCACGATTTTCCCCAAAACAGGCTTAAAGACAAAATATAAAACGTCTAATATATGTCTAAGGTAGTTATCAAAAAGGCTTTATGAATTCATATCACGGGTCCCTTTAGAAAATCAAAGCACATGTTGCTAGGAGAGTACTTTTTGTCTCGGTCCGAACGGCCCCGAGTCGGCTGACCTTTCAATAATACGATTTACATTACCCTGGGGAACGAAAACGGTGATAAAGTAGTATGATGTGGAAATGTGTGTAAGTTTTATAAAGGGGAATACATTTGAACTGATCCTTTAAAAACTTATTGACCTCCTAATGATGGACACTTAAAAAAAAATTAATGAACCTCTTAGAACTTTTGCGCTTCTAATGACGCACATTTGACTGAATAATTGAATCTATTTAAAACTTTTTGGCCTTTTCTCACAGTTGGTCGCAGTAACTAAGCTCGTGTACCCCGACCAAATGGGTTAAGTTAGGTTTGAACTGTGACCAACCGCGCGCGAGCAGAGGGAGCGAAGCGAGCGGTGCCGTGGCAGCGGCCGCTACATCCAAGTTTGTCGCAGCCATTAAGTAATTATATAACCACAAAAATACGGATTATTTGAGGTTCACTAAAAGAAGCCCAAGGAGTATACAGGGTGTAAGGGACAGCTCACCGCAGACTGATGGGGTGGATTCAGTATATCATACTAAGATGACCGGTACATGAAATTATTTCAGGAACGTTATGGGAATCCAATAAACCTGATTTGTTTTATTACCTCAGATGCAATGTATCGTTACCGTGGCAAAACGCAGGTAGCGAACGGCAGCGCAGCAAGTGAGTTCGATGGACTCTGTAGGTAGGCAGAAAGTGAACAGCTGATTTCGGGCATCGTTCGTTAGAGTATTCCAACATCCATTGCTGGTTTTTTTTTTGTTTAACTGTTTTATTTACATATAAATGGAGTGCTGCGTACAGAGAATGTAATTTTACATTGAAATAAAGGAATAGTAACTGAAAAAACTATTAAAAAAAAAAAATCCGGAGCAATTTTCCGGTGGAATGTGATTCAAAATAAGGACCTGAATGCAGCCTGTTAGTTTGCGGAGGGCTGTCCCTTACACCCTGTATAAAGTGTTAAAAAATATTTATAGAAAAGCAAAATGGGATTATTTGAGGTTCAATTAAATACATGATTACAAAATCTTAAAACATGTATTCAGTAACCTTGCATCACGATTATATTCTACAAAACTTGTTTGTATCCACACCTCTCAGTTAGACATTTCAATTGAATGAAAGAAAAAAAAAAAATACGTGTACTTGCGATAAATTTGACAAAAAAAAAACAAACAAAAAAAAATTTTTTTGGGGAAAGTATGCGTCACATCCACGCAAAACGGCCATCGCTCAGCATAATGCTGCGACCCTATGCGAGACAGAGCCTCAGCGCTGGTTTTCAGCGACAGCCGGAAATAGGGATGACGACTAAAATAGTTATTTGTGCAACAAGAGAGCAAAGTCGTTTTTTGCTGCGAGTGCTGATTTTAAATCCTGAGTGTGGCGAGGGATTCCAAGGCACGAGATGCAAAAAACTTTGCTCTCGTGTAACACACATAACTTTTCACTTCAGCAGCGATATCCCATTAGTTCTAACGATGGAACAGGTAGAACAAGTGGGAAATAGAGACTCCCACTAGTTGTACTATTTTGTAATATAGTATATCGTAGTACTAGTGAGAACAAAACAAAAAATCCCATTAGTTCTACCGTGGAACTGTTCAGTAGAACAAGTGGGAATAGAGGGAATAGAGAATCCCAATAGTTCTACTATTTTGTTATACCTAATATCGTAGTACTAGTGAGAAAAAAAATCCCATTCGTTCTACCGTAGAACTGTTCAATAGAACTAGTGGGAACAAACCGCGAGAACACTTTAGGAGATAATAAATATTTACTGGTTAAATATCAGTTTTATTTGCAGTAAATACTTATTTTCGTTTAATTACAACAATAAGTTTAAATTACATTAAAAGACAATCATCTTTTTGCAAAATTTCTTTAGTTAGTACGAAATTCCGTTAGTACGTGTTTGTCTTTGAGGTCGAATTCAAAATCGGTACTTCGAAAGGGTTGGTGTTTGTCTCTCTTTCTTTCTAATGGCGGGAAAGAGATAGAGTGTGAATGTTTCGAATTGTATGATTAACCCAAGGCTGAATAAGACATTCGCGGCTTTCTGAAAAAATCGCATTTTGCTCACTGATTTCAGGCAGCAAAACCTACATGTTTGAGCTACTGAAGTGAAAAAATATTTTTAATCCGTCATGTAGATTATTAAAAAATATTGGACACATTTTTTTTTTACGTAATCAAAACATTACGGCGATAGATTGAGTTCAAATGTGGCATGACGTCACTTCTCATTAGATTTTATACTGAACTGTGACGTAACGAGCCCCCACTCCCCAAGTTTAATGTGTTTTATCTAAGTATTTTTTTATTAATATGATAAAGCAAAAAATACGTGTCTAATATTTTTTTTATTATCTGATTGACGGACTAAACAGTTTTTCTTGTTTTTTTACCCAGGCATCATCCCTATTCATTCATCAATAATTTTTCACAAACATTTCGCCAGCTATGTTTTAAGACTCATGTATACTCGTAGATGGCGAGCCATTGTTTCAATTTTGAATTTAGTTTAACTTGTTATTAGATATTCGAGTTACTGCCGTATGAAAACCTGGAGCTACAAAGATGGTCTCAATCTCAATGTGTAAAAAATGGTCACCCATCCTCGAACTGACCGTAACAAGTGCAGCTTATTCCGGAGATTGAACAAAGTTCCTTGGCTGTAACTTGTAAGTAAGCCACAAGCCGTTCTTTGTGATAACTGAACTACTTTCTAACTTAGCAAAGTACGATGCAATTCTCAAGATTTTTGTCCTGAGATGATTAACAAAGGCCTGAACGGTATAAAGTTTCTAAAGGAATAGTCTAACTTCTTTGAAAGCCATTTTTATCCTCTACGTCAGCGTAGTTCATGTAAAAAGCCTCTTATAGGCATGCGTGTTGAGTTTGAACTAGAGATGGGCGATTGTTACTGATTCCAATAATCGAATGGTTTGATACTACTAATATTAACATTCGAATACAAAAACAATCGATCGCTAGTTCGCAAATTCGACTAAACTAGTTCATTCATTCACTTTGCAATACAAAATTGGTCTGTTTTCTCGTACAATAAAGTCTATTTTAATTGATATTCGTAGTAATAAGTAAAAAGTTACTGATTTGCGAACCGCTAGTCCATTCATTCAGTTTGCCATACAAAATTGAGCGTTTTTCTTTTACTATAAAGATTACTTTTACTTGATAGCAATAATTAGTTATGACTAATTTCCGAATACTTCCGAAAGGGTCGAAAATGTTGTCGTTGCCCTTTCCTCGAATCGCGCACACAGACTATCTATATCGATGCCTAACAGCCAAAAAGGGATAAGCGACATTTTTTTTTTTTGCGAAATCGACTTTTGTTTTATGGTTAGAAACAGCTTTTTTTTCTGCGTCTATTGTTTGTCGATTTCGCAAAATAATGTCGCTTATCCCTTTTTGGCTGTTAGGCATCGATATATATAAAATGGTAAACTGACTGACTGGGTGATATATCAACACACAGCCCAAACCGCTGGTCCTAGAGACACGAAATTTGGAGGGTATGTTCTTTGTAAAGAGTAAGTATCCACTAAGAAAGGATTTTTGGGAATTCCACCCCTAAAAGGGTAAAATAGGGGATGGAAATTTATATGGAAGTCCGTCAGTTTTGAAATTAGGATCTTTAAATTTTGTGTGTAGGCTGAAGATTTAAAATTAATTTATACGTGTCTCAGCGTTTTTGATAATTCCACCCTCGTAGGGTTAAAAAGGGGGATGAAGTTGAAAAGTCCTTAATTTTTGAAGAAAAATCACAAAGTTTACTATCTACCCTTATGGTTGGAAGCTAACGCAACGGTGTTGTTAGAATTTAAACCCTTAAGGGGGTGAAAAGGGGGATGAAATTTTGTTTTTAATTAACGTTCTTTATTTTTTAAGTTAATATCACTAATATTTCGGCTTGTGGTTGGAAACTAACACAACTTAAATCGTTGTTTTTTTTTTAAATTTCTACCCTTTGACCGTTGTGGTCTGAAAAGGGGCATGAAGTTTTGTATTGAAGTAAAAATCTATAATATAAAAATGAATCGCAAAATGTGTTGGTAAGCGCATAACTCAACAACGCCTGGACCAATTTTACCAATTCTTTTTTTTAAATGTTTTTTGAAGTCCAAGGTTTTTACGGCGAGAGAAAATTAGGGTAGAGTAGAGTAGGGTAGGGTAGGTAGGTAGGTAGGTAGGTAGGTAGGTAGGGTAGTGTAGTGTAGGGTAGGTAGGTAGGTAGGGTAGTGTAGGGTAGGGTAGGGTAGGTAGGTAGGTAGGTAGGGTAGGGTAGGTAGGTAGGTAGGTAGGGTAGGGTAGGTAGAGTTAGGTAGGTAGGTAGGTAGGTAGGTACGTAGGTAGGTAGGTAGGGTAGGTAGCGTAGGGTAGGGTAGAACAGTGGAGTTTATACTATAGCTTTTGACAGAATGAAGTCTGTCGGGTCAGCTAGTAATATAATATTTTTCGACATCCACGCGGGCGAAGCCACGGGCAAAAGCTAGTAATATATAAACTAGTAGTAATGAAATTTGAATCGAAAGGAATGAGACGACGCAATACATTCTTATTTACTTCTCGCTTTTTTTTTCAAATTCGAATGAGTTGTAAGGTTATTCGAATAATTTGAATGACTTCTACAATCGAGTTATTCGAATAATGTCATTCACAATCGCCCATCTTTCGTTTGAACATGCCAACTCAAAACAGTGCACTGCCTAGGCCCTACCACGAATGCACGACGTGAATGTGACGTAAATTCGAAGGATTTTTTAATCGAAAATACAATTACGTCATAGCATTTTGGTTAAATTTTACGACAAGCTTAACCTCTCGTCTGTCGGAACGTAGATCTACGCGAGACACAATGGGTTTTTAATTGTGTCTCTAATTACGACAGACAAGTCGTTAATTAGGGCGGGTTTTTTCACGTCCACTTAACGTATGCGTATACGTCATAAATGGCGCTAACTATCGTCAAACCGTTGTTTCACAAACTTAAAGAAAGAAAGTGAAAGTGTTTATTGGGACTCATACAGGAAGCCGGGGTATTTGTCGGAAAATAAATTATGCCCTTGACCTTCGTTAAAAAAATAACGATTACACTAACAGGTGTCATACCCGATGGTTAACGTTATTTTATTCTTTTACATTTGAACTTTGACGATCGGTTTTTATGCAGTGATACAACGCTTTGTATTTAACGAACGTTTAACATCATATGTAATCGTTATTATTTGACGTACGTATGTTACGTTATCGAACTGTTTGAAACCCGGCACTTAGTATCACCCATACATATGAAATGAAATTTATTTGCAAGAATTGTAGTACAGTCAGTATACACAATTAGCTGACCCCCCCCCTTGCATAAATGGTTGATATTTTTTTACTAACACATCGTACGTTTTTTCTAGTTTTGGGAAGATTTTGTAAAGGTATTTAAATTAAATTAAGAATTATAAAATTCTATCGATCCTCTGTTTTAAATCGATTGATTGGAAGTTCCCTAAAAGATTTTGGTAGTTTATTAAATATCCTTATAACCATTGGAAAGCAACTTCTATGATATAAGTGGCTTTTCATTGGAGGATTAATTAATCTGTCAGGATATCTTGTTGTAAACGTAACAGTGTCTCCAAGACGTTGAAATAAGTCGGAGTGCATTTTAACAAATTTACAGTATTCAAATATATACATACCGGGAACAGTTAATATTTTTAAATCCTTAAAAAGAGGTTTACATGAAGTCAATGGTGGCACATCACAAAGAGCACGGATACATTGTTTTTGGGCTATAAATACCCTATTTATAAGAACAGAATTCCCTCATGAATGAAGTCTTGTAACATAGTCTGAAACTGCGTGAAGTGGATGCCCGCGCGGTTCCATACAAAAGTGCTGCGTCGCGGGACGTCCATACGTGGGGTACGCTGGCGCCAGTTTAATGGCTGTAGTTTTTTTTTTTTTGCTTACTTCTCCATAGACACGGCAGTAAACGCACACTGTTACAATTAAACAAACTGCGGGTAATTAATTGCCCACGGAGCCAACCTGTGTTTCCACGCGCATAGACAAGCGACGGGTGCCCGTCTCGGGCGCCCGCTTCACGTAGTTTCAGGCCTTAAACTCCCACACTGACTCATTATGTGTTTTTTTTTTTTTGAAAAATCATATACAATGTTTGTAAATATAAGCATAATTATTATAGCATTATTGTTTGCATAAGTATCTACCGCATTTATAATTTTTTCTGCCATTATTTCACTTTTCATTCTTTTTACCAATTGTGGTATAGTAATTTTTATTATATGTAGGGGAGAGGTGTGTCAGTAACAAAAAAAAAAAAAACAATCCTTCATAATATTATAATTAAGAATTACAGCGCAAACATTTTTTGTCACAATATAGTTGAGTTATCTAATTATAAAATCAAATACAGAAAATAGCAAAAACGTCAATTATATTCTAGAAAATGGCACTTAATGAAATCAACTAATAGTCTTACAATTGCTGCACCGAGAGAGTCAATTGTAACAGCAATGAGAGACAATTGTAACATACAGAAATGGTCAACAATAAAAAAAACAAACTTACAAAATCTTGTTCACGCTAAATACTTAAAAAAAATTAAAATCAATAACATTCATTCCGACAAACAGTAAACATTTGGTAGTCCAACCTTCGTAAAGTTGACTCGCAGTCTTGCAATAATTTGAGTTCCTGTACTATAAAAAATACTTTATTATGTGGTGCATATCCAGATTTAACTGTATTATCCTGCTTGTATTTAGCGACATACCTGGATAGAGTCACGTGATACACGACAAACCTGGTAACTATAATACATTTAACAATTTCACTAGCTTCAGTATATTTTTCTGGTTGCACTGTGCCACGCAAGATATTCCGAGGTCATTTATAAACTATTTTGTATGAATTCTGAAAATAAAATGGGACTATTTAAATAATTAACTGGTGTGAAAAATATAAAGTGTCAATTGTAACATGTTACTATTGCGCCTCCTTGTTTTGTTACTTTTGCCCCACTGCCGCCATTTTGTATTGAAGTCTTATTTAACAAAAATCTATGGTAAATTTAAAAAACTCACATACCTGCACGTATAGATTGTATGTTAACTTATCCGAAGACGCCACTGAACTACTGTAAAACTGTTTTATTGAAATATGATAACAAAAACTGTGCCGTACAAAAATTTTACTAAACTTGCTATATCTCAAACTTTCATCTATTGAGAGCACATGCGCGAACTCTTTTACCTGTAACTTCGGTCGGTAAAACAGCACCAAATAAAGCTTCGATTACCACCAAGAGCTACCGCTACTCGTCAATAGATTTCGTGAAACAACAGATGTTACAATTGCCTCCCTGTTACAATTGACACACCTCTCCCCTACATCGTCTTCACCTATAATTATTAATTAATGTATAAAAACTATTGTTAACATTTTAAAAGAGTAAGTATGGAGTTTCTTGCCCATTAATTCCATACATAACTACCTTTTGGAAGGGGCAACTGGAATCAATTATCAATTTTTGTAATTTTTGACGTTCAAAAGTGCCTTTTACGTGCCTATTTGTAATAAATGATTTCACTTTAAAACTAAGTTAATATTATATGCAAAATGTATATTTTCAATTTTAAAATCGTTCGATTTCACATTATGTTTATTCCGCGGTTTTGTGCTAGTCTCGCAGTATACTACCGTAGTGCATTGTTTTGAGTTGGCACGTTCAACTTGTCAGCAAAATAGTCTGCCTCAGAGGAAATGCGACTGAAATGAGAATTGCAGTGTTATGTGATGCGAAAGTAGTCTTATGGATCAGAAGCTCATTGTTTTTTTTAAAGAAAAGCAAAACTACATACAAGTATTTATTTAAAAATAACATAATAGAAAATAAGTCACAAAATCAAATCAAAATCAAAATATTTTATTTCACATAAACCTACATGGGCACTTATGAAACGTCAGAAGCTAGGTGCACGGTTCCAATTAGTCGTTTCCTATGGAGAAAAGCCGGCAAGAAACTCCATGGTTACTCTTTTAAAAATAATTGGCTTTACAATATTATCAAATAACATTATTAATAGGTATGGGAGGACAGTGTAGGCCTTTCAACAGTTACCAGGTACTTAAAAAATAGAAAAGTGCCAACAAATCTACACTCTACTAGGCCTACAACGTTCTCACATTCACAAAATAGAAAATAGTCTATATAAAAGATTAATGACATGATTGCAATTACACAATAAAGTGAAACCATTAGACACCGAAATAATTGTAATCTACAGTTCCTAATACTCGTCCGTCGCTTCCGAGCTCCCGAGCAAAAGTGAGTGACTGAGATGCGTGAGCGCCCATCTAACGCTGTGTCACCCCTTCCACTGCGTCACAGTAGTCACGTGATATCCCCGCTGGCTCTCTTGACAAATCGCTAATAGTAGTATTTGTGTGAAATATTCTTTCTTTGGCATTGTTCTGCGATTAACTAAGCAACACGATTACTGAAAAATGCGTGCACTGATAGGACATGTCCACTGAAATTTGTGTGGTTCTTTCCTCAAAAGACTAACTATCACAGTTCATGAGATACAGCCTGGTGACAGACGGACGGACAGCGGAGCCTTAGTAATAGGGTTTCGTTTTACCCTTTGGGTACGGAACCCTAATAAAAAATACAAACTTACATTATTTTTATTATGAGTTTTGCGAGTTTCTAACAATGAAGAATAAGATCATTCGGTTTTAGTTGTTTATTTCGGAGGAAAATAAACAACGAGATAAGCCGTAACTACCCCGAACCTATAAAAAAGATATAAATAGTTTCTATTGTTAAGGCTTATAACGGAAACTGGTATGTCGTCATAAATTCATGATAGTATGTTTACCTATGAATATGTATAGGTATTCAGAGTGGCGACTAGGTTCTCATATTAAATAGTACAGCGGTTATCAGCCTGTTAAAATAATAAATTAAACAATCTATACTAATACTAATAATAATTATATATATATAATATTATAAAGCTGAAGACTTTGTTTGTTTATTTGAACGCGCTAATCTCAGGAACTACTGGTTGGAATTGAAAAATTCTTTATGTATTGGATAGTCCATTTATCGAGGAAGGTTATAGGCTATATAACAGCACGCTACGACCAATAGGAGCGGAGCATAAATGAAAAATGTTGCAAAAACGGGACATAATATTCCTTTTTGAGAGCTCCCGTTGCGTGCGCTGGCAAATATCATGTATGATGGAATTGTTTTTCTTTAAAAGTTCTAAAAAAAGTCCGCGACAGCATATATCTATCTTTTAAGATTGACTCACTATAACCTTTTTTTATGGCAATCGAATTTGTTCGAAATTAATGCATTATTTGCGAAGGAATTTTATCAAAATTTTATTAATCCTTATCCAAATAAATATGTTATTAATCACAAGTATTTAAATGTAAACAAAATTGACCTTGACATCACTTGATTTCAATCAACATCTTAGGAGATATCATAATTTTAAAATAACTCCGCAACAAAATAAGTAGGTATGTTCGAGTTCACGTGTGCTAGACGCGCAAGAAAAAATATTTGTTTAGTGTTGGATACCCCATTTATCGAGGAAGACTATAGGCTATATCACATCACGCTACGATCCTTAGGAGCCAAGCGAAAATAACAAAAGTCAGAAAGAACGCTAAGCGATAACGAAGTTATAGCGCGAGCGAGCGACGGGATGCGACGCGATGGGTGGGCCGAAATTTCACGCGGACGAAGTCGCGAGCAGAAGCTAGTCTTACTATAAATTGAAAATTGGATATTTATAACAAATTTTAAAGCGTAAAAATTGCCACCAAATAAACCACCCTCGATAATAAAGCACTATACTCCATTTATAATAGCATTAGACAGAAGTTAAAAAAGGTTATTTTTGATGCACACTTTATAACAAAAGTACAATAAACTTGTTATAGTTACGATTGACGCCAAATCGATTAAAATGAATTTATATATCAGCTATCACACTTAATTGTAATCATTTAAAAAAACAACCATATGAAATTAAGTGGCTTTCATTTAGATATATTATTTCATTCCAATTTAAAATTACAGTGCCTATGCTAAAAACCTAAAAGAAGCAGGAGTCAACAATACTGCAACGCTTTTTGTTTGACTATAATCCTACCAAATCTAAAATGTTACTTAATCCCTTCATAAGCTGTGACAGCCGGGGATTTCTAATTTTACTGGTTTATGTCGTCTGTGAAATTGACTTGACAATGTTCTAAGATTGTCATGTATGTCATTTACTTGTGAATACTTTGTTTGTTATTGTTTAATTTTCGTGATTTTGTTGTTATTTATTAAAATAATAAATAATATTTAGTTATTTCTTTATTATTGTATTGTTATCAGTGTTGTCATTGGGTTGTTTGTACAAAACGTTACTTTTTTTAGAGCTATGAGTGATCCCGGTGCGGGACCGAGTGGCTTACAACATATAAGTGCTGAGTCTGACCAAAGCCAACGGCGAAAAAAACGTGGTCTAAAAGTTGACTGCGACGAAATAATAATGTCTCCCAAAAAAAAGAGATCGCTGCGTGCTGTAGAAAAACAACCTGTGATAAATATTTTTAAGCAATTGGAGTCCTGGCCTGCAGATACTCCTCATTATAGGACTGAGATGATAAACAAAATCGCAGAAGTTGCCGGTCAGGATGATTCATAAAATTATTACTATAAAAATATTTGAAACTAACATGCATTGTGATAATATGTATTATATTTTAGAAATTCCGCACATGATTTTATTATTTACAGGCGTATCTCGGGCTACTCTGTCCAATATTCTCAAAGAGTACAAAATAAAAAGTCGCCTGCAATCTCCCCCTCCCCAACAGAAGCACATGAAACGTGATGATTTTAATGACATCACATTTAGTGGAATATGCAGGAAAATTCATTCCTTCTTCTTTAATAATGAGTTGCCCACCTTGGACAAGATGCTGGAAGCAGTTAACAGTGACGAGTCTCTGCCAGATTTAAAAAAAAGCAGTCTGTATAAAATAATTAAATAAACATTAAAGTTCACATAAATCAAACGGAGCAGAAAAAGTGCACTCATAGAAGTCATAGACAAGCAGGAGATCGTCCTTTGGAGACTAAAATATCTTCATGAAATAAAAAGGCTAAGGAATAAAGGAAGGAAAATATATTATTATTTAGATGACACTTGGCTAAATGAAGGTACAGTGCTTCTAAATTTCTTAACAGCTATTTATGCACTAAGCAGTGTATGACCTCTTGCATTCAATAACATTATAATTAATTATACAGTTAAACATAATTTCACAAAATTGGTTCGTGAAATGAATGGTATTTATATTAATAACCTTTTATCATACAAACAGGGCCTCAAGTCTGCTATTACAATAGTGTCAGAATGGTCTCTTCATTGTGAGTTTTTGACAGATTTGCCATACAAACACTGTCAAATACTCACAATGGCGAGACCATTCTGACACTATTGTAATAGCAGACTTGAGGCCCAGGTCACACGAAAAGCCTAATATGGCATGACACTAATAATAAGTCTTAAAAAGAAGCACATTGGGAAGGTCTATCTGCTGGTTTAAAAAAATCCAACTTATAATCGGTCATACTGGTATGTACTTTATGGACTGTCCTCGCCATAAAAAAATGAACACCCCATTGTTATTGACTATTAATTAAGTAATACATATTATATTGTATTATGAATTAATGCATTCAAAGCGAACTTTTAAAGTTATAAATTTTGTTATAGTATTTATCTATGAACTATTTCCAGCAGTGAAATTATATAGGGGGTACGGAATAATTGACTTGTATTAATTTTATTTCACAGGGTTTGTGAAGGGTTTTTAATGGATGCTGCATTAATATTTGATGCAAAGAAAGGTGATGAAGATGACCACTCCGAAATGGACGCCTTCAACTTTAATAATAATAATAATTTATTTATTTACACTTCAAGACACAATCATCTGTGTAGCCCTGACTCTTGTACTAGGATTTCTTGTTTCATAAGAGCCAGACCTCTCAATTTACAGGGAATATGTTATAGAAGCGCGATAGACAAAAGTGAAAATGGTTCAAGTTAATTTTGTCAAAAATTGAGAGTGGCGCTGTAATTGTTATGGACAATGCGCTATACCACTCAAGGACATTGGAGAAGCTGCCAACCACAGCTACATGAAAGGCAGATATACAGGAATGGTTTAAAAGCAAAAATATACCTTTTGAGGAAAAAGATCTTAAGGCAACTTTATTAGAAAAAGCAAAAATACAAAGACATTTATACCAAAATTTGTTGTAGATGAGATGGCTAGAGAGAAGGGTATTTCAGTATTGCGCCTCCCACCCTACCAGTGCGAGTTCAACCCTATAGAATTAATATGGGCTCAAATGATGGGGTATGTGGCTCAACATAACAAAACGTTCAAATTAGACAAGGAGAAACAATTACTCCCACAAGATCTGGATAGTATTACGCTAGAACGATGGCAGTCTTGCATTGCTCATGCAATTAAAGAAGAGGAAAAGTTAAAGCATAATGGATGATGTGGTAGAAAGATTTATTATTAGGTAACGTCGGTGAAACTTCTTCATCTTTATTCTCTGATGATAGTGACTAAATTATATGATGAAGACGAAGAAGTTACACCAACTATTGTGTGTTGAAAGTTGTTGTTTTAAATAAAATATTGTAAAAAAAAAGACTTTTATTTCCTTTAATCTTAATTAAATTTAAATCATCACGACGTAATCGTTTGTTTCATTCATTCATTTCGTTGTGTAATGTGTGATGAAGATGTTATTACGACCTATTTATCAAAGTTATGTTAAAACATTTTTAGTTTAATTGTTTAAACTTTTAACTTTGAATAAAATGTTTCGCACTCCTGCTTCTACGAGCCTCTTTTTTCTAATGCTATAGTAAATGGAGTATAGACATGCGCGGGGCAATGGTATCAACGGAGTTAAGTTTAATGTTGTTAAATAATATAACGAAACCAAGTGCGTGTCGGACCACGCACAATGAAGGGTTCCGTAGTTGGAACGAATTTATCCCAAGAACAAACTTAACATTGTAGTTGAAATACATGTTCTCCCACACATTGATATACGTGACTAAGCTCAGGTACCCCGACCGAACGAGTTAAAGGCGCGGGCCCACCACGCGCATGCTGTGCACGGGCACGCGGCGCATTATAGCTGCGTGTATTAATTTGTTTAACTTTTTTTTTATTTTTTTTTTTATCTAGTGCATCTCAGAGTGTAACCACTAAGGTTCCGACTCTTTAGCCGGACTTTTCTGTGGCTGCCTTAAGCTCCTAACGAAACTTAATGCCTCCAGCCAGGGCGTAAAAACTATAAACTAAACGACTGCTGCTCGCTAAGGGCACCCCCTGTGGGGTACGAACCTCGGCTTAGGGCAGCTGAGTCGGAGGGAGGGTGGCAAGGGACCGACGGTGGCTGGATAAAATCAGTGTTTTGATTATTATCGTGGGGAGTTTGGATTACATGCTGCTCAGCTAAAACGCGTGCTGGCGCTTCACTTACAGTCAAGGGTCGGGGATTTGTTTAACAACGTGGGTCTACTATTTATAGCGTGGCACGGCGCACGGAGAGGCAACGCGTCCGTTCCACAAGGTGTATGACTGAAAACTGCGCTGCGATAAGTGAGCTGTACATAGTCGTGGGTCATATTCGTGTACTCCAGTGGAAACGTAGACCCACGTCGACAGCGTTGAGCTATGTAACCGCCTATTCGAGCAAGCCATGCATGTATCAATGACGTCAATTCATGCGTAGCCTCTCTGTGGGTTGCAGTGGACACAACCACATACATTTTCATACAAAGCGAAGCTTAATACGAGTGCATAGCCTCTCCGTGTACCGCGGTGTGCCCGCGCCTTAAGGATCCTACAAGCCGGCACGACACGCGACGCGACACAAAGACACCGCTCGTCGCGCGCCGAGCGGTTCCTTTGTGTCGTGTCGCGTGTCGCGCCTGTTTGTAGGAGCCTTTAGTTTAAATTGGAACTGTGTGCTACCTATATAACAGTATTTTCTTTCTTCTCTTTAAGTACGTATATATAGTCTTTAAAAAAATCCTAAAAAGGCACGCTCGTCATTATTTATATTTAATTGGCACGCAAATAACTTCCCTTCTACACACCACGAACATATGTATTTTTGTATGTGAATAAAGTATTAAAATCTCGGCGGCATTTCTTGGTATAATGAGCCGTACTCGACGTAAGATGCCCTGAGGACCCGTAGGGTCGTATCGAAATACGCAAACGGGTTATAAATCATGTATTTATAAACTGAAGCTAAAAAGGGTTTTTTATGTTATTTTTAGTTTTGTGTCGATATGGTGTAAATTTACTGGTTAAAGGCTCCTACAAAAGCGACGAGACACAAAGCCACCGCGTGTCGCGCGACGAGCTGTGTCTTATAAGTGTCGCGTCGCATGTCGCGCCTGTTTGGAGGAGCCTTAACGTGGCGTGTAACCCTAGAGGAATAGAGGTGTATCGATGTCTTGGAACTACCTTACTTAAATTTATGAGTTTCAAATTACTACTTGATGTGTTACACATATAATTAATAATTTTAAGTATACAAAATATTGTTAGCATTTTAAAAGAGTAAGTATGGAGTTTCTTGCCAATTCTTTTCCATACGAAATTACCTTTTGGAAGGGGCAACTAAAATCAATTAATTATTTTGTATTTTTTTGACGTTCAAAACTGCCTTTTATTTGCCTATTTGAAATAAATGATTTGACTTGACTTCTGCTTCGAAAGCTACTGCCAGGGAATCTGGAAGGATGTAGAAACTTCATAGCGCTTCGTAGTCAGTTTGGTGTGAGTATACGTATACCTCCTTACTAATAAACGGTGTATAGCGTCTGTATAGTTACACACCGATTTCTCTCTTTCACTCGTCAGTAATTTGACTTTCGAAAGAAAAAGACAAAGCGTTGTGTAACTATACAGACGCTATACAACGTTTATTAGTAAGGAGGATAGTGTTTATATCAATATCTACTGTATTTCATGTATGATAAACGCAAGTTGTAGAATGTAACTTGCAAGTTAATAAAGACATTTGCCATAGATCGTATTTATGTACAGGTCGAACACGCCAGAGAAAAAAAAAACCATAATCATCTGCCTAGACTTTTCTCAACTATGTTGGGGTGAGCTTACAGTCTAACCCTATGCAGACTGCTTAATTTTTTTTAAATTTATTTACTCTTATGCACATCACACATTTTACAATAGATTATTGTCGGTTTTTGTACAAGAACCCTGTCGGGGCGCTGCAAAACATAAATGCTGGCTTGCTTTTGAGTTCATAGAATTAACATAAATTGAGTCAAGACTTATAAAACTACAATACAATACGTTTGAGAAAAATTATATGATGTCGGTAAATAGTAATCTACCCGCACAACCCAGTTACTTGGTTAGACTGGCTGTCGAACTTTTTGGCTTCTGACAGTCCGTAACGACTGTCTAACCGTATGACAGCCGGAATCAACGGCTTAACGTGGTTTCCGAGGCGTGGAGGGGTAATGTGTGTAATGGACGGTCACTCATTCATGGACCGACCTCGGCAAGCGTTCCTTAACCTCGATAATAGACTCATGTGGCTATTATTACTTAGCCACGCGAGAAAAACCCATAATCGATATAACGTTTTTCCGTTTTTAATGGGCCCATCACTACGTTTTAATTTCAATGTTTCGCTCATCCTACGTGAAAAATATTACTCTCCTAATATTAATTACATCAAAAACCCTTTGACAGTAATTAATTTAATACACGAAGATATAAACCCTTTTATTACACCATTTTAATTAATTTAATATCATTATTAAACATTCGCTTCAAATATAGCAAAGCTGTACTTTGAAAACCTAATTTCTTGTTTTAATACAGTGTGGATGTAAGGTTCTATATCAAAGACACGGAATAGATTTCTACAGAAGATCGGCTCCATACAACGAGCGAAAAAAGGCGCACGCACACATTGACGCATTGGTACGTAGCTTATGGCGAATGACGAAAAACAAATGCCAGTCGCGAGTGCGCTTGCACTCGCTGTACGTGAATTGTGTTTATGTGTGCGTACGTTTTTGCTCGTTGTTAGGACCGACCTTCTGTACCTATATATTTTGTGTCAAAGGCCTACAATGAAGTAATAAAACCTCGGTGACGTCATAAAAGACTGGCTTTCGAAAAGATTTTCGCGGCTCCCAAAGCAACAAGTCGCACGAATTTTATGTCTGCCATATGAGGTCTTAATTGTTCATTTGTGCCTTTAAACGGTGTCGCAATTAAGAGTTAAATTGTTTGGGATGTAATAGTAAATTAATTAATGAAATTGTGAATCATTTTCGAGGTGTGAATGTTTTCATACTAACCGCTGATACGCCCATTATAATAACAATACCAGCCTATTTTTGTCCAGCTGTAGGGCAAAGGCTTCTTCAGAGAACGCACAAGAATTGATCAAAATGGTGTTACGATTTCAAACTTTTATTACGCATGCCGTGTGGTGCCGGACGTAAAGAATAGCACTACCCCATTTTCTCCCGTGGGTGTCGCAAAAGGCGACTAAGGGACTTACTAGAGAATGGGCAGCAGCGTTCTCTATGCATTTTTAACACCATACTGCGATCGCCAACCCGCCTGCCAAGCGTGGCGATTATGGCAAACCCCCCAATAGGGGGACGCCTATGTCCAGCGGTGGACGTCTTTCGGCTGAAATGATGATGATGATTACGCTTGATGTGTGTGCCATGGTGTTAAAAATGTCGTTGTACCTAATATATGTACATCTCTGTCTAACTCTTACCTCTAACACAGGCGTGTGTTCGTTTTGTTTTGTATGATTATAACAAACTTATTTACATAATAAATAGTAACTCGACGTAAAAACTCATACTAAACCTATTTATGGAAGGCCTTCGATGCGTAATACGTAGCTCAGTAGTGAATACTACCAGATTATTACCGACTCAATGAATTTCAGTAGTTCGGCTCCAACTAAAAGGGTGCTTTTTGCGTCGAATTTTCATAAACTTAGAGACTTTTGATGTTATACCAACATAAAATTTTGTATAAAACCTCTGACGAATACTTTCATTGGTAAGCTTTGAGAATTCGATTTTTTAAAGCCGATTACTGACAGACTCGGTTCCAAAATATTTAAGTACAGACGCCAGCAGGTCAAGCTACCCGAAACTGTCAAATTTTCGCAATCAACCTTGAACCTTATACTGTAGTGATAAAGTTGAAACTCTATTAAAGAAATTTGACAGATTGTAGTAGCTTGATGTGCTGGCGTCTGTACATTTTCGTGTCGCAAAAATAAATGTTGTTTATTTTTTGTATTATTATTGCCAGATAGATGAGTCTAATGTGTATTCTCGGAGGCAATTTTTCTTAGGTCGGACACCAATTCAGTCGAAAATTTGTACTGATATTTATTTTTGTAAATTGGTTCAAAAAACCCTTTTACGCGTCAAAAACGACTTATGTTTTAGAACTAGATGAGTTCAGTGTTTCCTAACTGAATACTAAGGTAGGTACTAACCTATTTTTTTACCTGACTACCCCAGAAGGAAGGTGTTTTTCGAGAGTATGTATGATGTATATTTCTTTGACACCTCATTAATTTATTATGAGGTTTCATTAGATTCGTCTTAATTTTGGGAGTTAGAAAGGGTCGTGATTTTGGGGGAAAAAAAGGAGGGGAAGGTTTAAAAAAAATACTACACTATTGGTGTCAAACAAAAGCTAGTAATGAGTCAATTCTAAATACACATATACACTAAAAAGGTTTAAATAAAGCAAATCATTTAACAAAATAAAAAACCCCTAGTAGCATTTTTGTTGGCGTTTGGTTGGGCCACATACCTCTGAAGTTGGCCCAAATGAATGCCAACGGAAAATGCTACTAGGAACCCGTCTGCAAAAACACAACTGAAAAGAGAAAACCTTAGTTTTTTGTAAGATATAGCACACAAAAGCAAGCAAAAGTTACACCATTTTACACTGCCTGCCCGTCTGCGATATCTTACAAAAACAAAGTTCAATAGATATTAATGCTTTTTTACTCTTTTCAGTTGTGTTTTTGCAGCCTTTTTATTTTTATTAATTTTATTTTTTATTTTATTTTAAAAATAGAAAAGAAAGGCTCGAACTCCATTGGCGTTAGATTTACTACATATAAGAACACTTGTTCTGTTTGATTACACGAAATGATCCTCCAATTACTAGATCGTTAATTGGAATAATGATCGTCTGTTCTGAGTTCTAATTAGAAATGAGAAACAATAACGTAGCTAGGAACAGCCAGGGAAATTAAAGCAAACATGACACCCTACGTCAATTCGCCGTTATATAGCCATTTTATACAACTGTTGAAGAATGATATACAGGCTTCTTCTGGGTATGCTCACTCCACCGTCGACTTTGTCTCTGTCACCTCTGACCTGGACTAGAGACAAGAGCAAACCCTAAAAAAAAAAAAAAAATAGATCAGATGCGATGTTAATATCCAATCATAAAGGTCAATCTGCCTAGCCATTTCCCAACGAGGTGTATTTACAAATAAGTCAAATCATTTATGAATCAGTAATTAGAGCATTGTTATTTGATCCCGTTCTAAACACACCGCAAAAATGTCAATAATTAATACTAATGTATTAGTACCTATAGTGCCTACGTGACCAAACCATTACTTACCCCAACTAACCTATATTTCCCTAATCGATACCATCGATTTACAGTTACACCGAAAAAACTACAGCAAACCATATTGTAACTGTTTACTTTCTATTCGGCCTATGAACGGTTGGACCTATAAACTTTAACCAACGAGCACATACCACGGTACTGGTATGGTACCGTGGTATGTGCCCGACACCCACGGCACCACGGTACCGTGTGGTGCCGGACTTAAAGAATAGCACCACCCCATTTCCTTCCGTGGGTGTTGTAAAAGGCGACTAAGGGACTTACTAGAGAATGGGCAGCAGCGTTCTCTATGCATTTTTAACACCATACTGCGATCGCCAACCCGCCTGCCAAGCGTGGCGATTATGGCAAACCCAATTGGGGGACGCCTATGTCCAGCAGTGGACGTCTTTCGACTGAAATGATGATGATGATAATTACGCTTGATGTGTGTGCCATGGTGTTAAAAATGTCGTTGTACCTAATATACATCTCTGTCTAACTCTTACCTCTAACACAGGCGTGTGTTCGTTTTGTTTTTTTTATGATTACAACAAACCTATTTACATAATAAATAGTAACTCTGCACAAAAACTCACACTAAACCTATTCATGGAAGGCCTTCGATGCGTAAGACGTAGCTCAGTAGTGAATACTACCAGATTATTAGCGACTCAATGAATTTCAGTAGTTCGGCACCAACTAAAAGGGTGCTTTTTGCGTCGAATTTTCATAAACTTAGAGACATTTGATGTTATACCAACATACAATTTTGTATAAAACCTGTGACGAATACTTTCATTGGTTAGCTTTGAGAATTAGATTTTTTAAAGCCTGACAGACTCGGTTCCAAAATATTGAAGTACATTTTCGGGTCGCAATTTTTTTTGTATTATTATTTCCAGATAGATTAATCTAATGTGTATTCTCAGGGACTTACTAGCGAATGGGCAGCAGCGTTCTCTATATATTTTTAACACTATACTGCGATCGCCAACCCGCCTGCCAAGCGGAGCGATTATGGCAACCCTCCCAAGGGGGAGGCTTATCTCCAGCAGTGGACGTCTTTCGGCTGAAATGATGATGATGATGATGATGAATGAGCACATAGGTAAGCTATTTTTATATATTTATTTTTAGGCTTACCAACTAAACACATACACAGCATTAACCCATAGTCTTTGTCATAATATAGATCTCGCATGTATCTTAATTATAGGAAAGCACGGCACTATCAATTAGCTTACTGGAACATAAATAAAAAATACAAATTTTTATTACATTAAAAAATGTTTTCTCATAGTTAGTAGCGAAATGAGAAGAAGTCAATATACTTCTAGTAGTCCATACTAACACTCAGGCTTCAAGCTTTGTTTTCATATACCAGAATTAATCAGACTTGCCTTTCTCCAACTAGGTCGGCTTCCAGTCTAACCGGATCCAGCTTTTTACATGGCGCGACAGCCTATCTTGACCTTGACACGCTTGATGGAAAGCGATGGATGAGGTCTATGGATGAGGTCTACGAGCGTGCCCAGAAGATGCCTGTTCACTCTTGCTTTGAAGGCAGATGGGTTAAATGTGAAAGGAAACACAGACGCAGGCAGAGAGCTCCACACTTTGGCTGTACGCATAATAAATGTGGAGGAGAAGCGCTGAGTACGACTGATCGGGATATTAACCAAGTGCGGATGGTACCTTGCAGTACGTTTGGTAGTCCGGTAGTAAAAGAGCGATGATGGGATTAGGTCGTGGAGCTCCTGCGCACACTCTCCGAAGTACAGTCTGCAGAAGACTGACAGGCAAGCAACATTGCGCCGATGAGCCAGGCTGTGAAACCTAGCCACCAACGTCTCGTCGTATTAGCCTTTTTGCTCTGCGTTCCACCGAGTCAAGTGCAGCAAGCTGGTATTTTGCTGAGCCATCCCATAAGTGGCTGCAATACTCCATACAGGAACAGACCTGTGCTTTGAACAGACTTAAAAGCTGTCCAGATGTGAAATATCGCTTCACCTTATTTTGGATGCTCAGATTCTTGGCTGACTTTCCAATGGTCAGCCACTGACACTCCATTGAAATAATTGGTAATCTCATACATAATGACAAATGAAACTTACTACTAAACTTCCAACTTCCTATTACTTCAGATTGCTTATAACACTAATAAATAATATGTAAAAATATACTCGTATATACGGTGGCAATGGCGGTGCTCTCGAGGTTGTTCGAGAATATGTTTACCTCGGGCAAACTCTGCAGTTTGGTTAGAACAACTTTGAGAGGGAGGCTAACAGAATAATTTAGCTGGGCTGGGCAGCATTGGGGAAGCTTCATCGAGTCTTCTCGTCGCGTATTCCACAAAGCCTAAAGTCCAAGGTCTTCAATCAGTGCATCTTGCCTGTTATGACTTACGGAGCCGAAACGTGGACACTCACGGTACGGCTGGTCTATAAATTCAAGGTCGCTCAGCGAGCTATGGAACGGGCTATGCTTGGAGTTTCTCTGAGGGATCGAATCCGCAACGAGGTTATCCGGCAGAGAACCAAAGTTGTCGACATAGCTCACAGAATAAGCAAGCTGAAGTGGCAATGGGCCGGCCATATTAGCCGTAGCACCGATGACCGCTGGAGTAGACGTGTTTTTGAGTAGAGACCGCGAATTGGCAAACGTAAGGTAGGACGTCTTCAGGCTAGGTGGAGCGACGAGCTCCGCAAGGTGGCTGGTAGCAGCTGGATGAGAGTTGCCGAGAATCGAGCTGAATGACGTGCAATTGGAGAGGCCTATGTCCAGCAGTGGAGTGCTATAGGCTGATAATGATGAAAAATATATATAAATGAAATCTGGCATGAATAAATGTTCAAAATGCCATTGTAATACAATTCTATTACGAGACCATTGACCGACCAATGATCGACCATTATGAATTTAGCAGATTACGAACTTTTAGCAAAAAATGACAATGGGATCGTGTTGGAGTGACGAATTTATAAAATTAGCCGACTTGGGCCGACTTGGTAGTATCTACATAATGGCTTTAGGGTACTACTACTAGAAAAAAGTATTTAGTAGGTACTTACGCTAAACAAAATATTGAGGTCCCCAACCCTCTTCACGTAATAGCCTATCACTATCGAATATCGAAGCTCGTACACATAATAAATATTATCGCGGGCCTCAACTCGACACCCGAATCTTTTGAAAGATTAATAAGACCCCAAAAGATTTACCTTATCGAGAGCCAGTTGGTTGAGCATTAGGACTTACAATTACCAACTTATACCAACACATGCGATCCAAACCGAATTAATATTGTCCCCTGCGTGACAATAAGAATATTCTCCTATATTTTTGTATGGACTTTTTACATTAGAACACACAATAGAAGAGGGATTTTCCCTTTGTTGGCCATACTTATACATTTTCATATAGTTATGTCTCCTTGTCCCTGTCGGGAGGGTTTAGGATGAAAACAAGGGTGATAAGTGCACTTTTATTTTGATGCTCTCTTACTTCGATTATATGCCGAGATGTTTGGGTCTTTCTCGGACTATTATACTTTGTTCTGGGGTCAGCTTTAAGATTTTATCTTGTATGTTCTTGGCAGAAAGGGATTATTATAATAAAAAAGTGCTCGTATATAATTTTCGTGAATAAAATTCTCTATAGAAAATTAAAAGGCTTAATGTAGCCATCAGCAGTGCTCTTCTTAGTCACTTCACCTTAACTTTCGCGGTGAGATTTTTACAAAATAGCACTACAGCGGTTCTAGGCAGTTCACTTCGATCGTAAATTCGTGCGAGCATCAGTAAAAAGTTATTATGGCAAAAGAACCAATAAGTATCTGACCCCTACGCTCTTTAATTGTTTCGACTGGCTAAGAAGAGATAATAGTGTAATTAGCAGGTGAACACTTGGGAGTTAATTAAAGGCTGAACTGCTGAATGCTATGGTCTCAACGTGTAACAATAACTGATCTGTTGAGGAACACTCAACTGAACCATATTGCGCTGTAATATTCTAAAGCTGCTTTCAAACTACGCTATAATATAATAGCATATAGTATATAGCTCATAGCACAACAATGTCGCGCACCATACATTGTTATGGACACGTTCACACTGTACTGTACTATATATTATTGGAATGTATGGAGCGCGATATTGTTCTGCTATGAGCTATATACTATATGCTATTATATTATAGCGTAACCTGAAAGCAGCTTTACCCTTCATTGCGTATCTGTATCTACCTACTTATACTCAGTCTCAAATTCAGATAATTTATGTAAACAACGGGGATTAAAATGATAAAACTGTTTAATCTTTCAAAGATAATAATAATAGGAATAATTGATCAGTTCTAAAATTTTTGTTGGCAGTAATATTACTTGTAAAATACTGCGAAGTGTCAAATTCCAGCCATTTTTGTTTGAATTTGTTAAAGACGACATAATTGTTATGCACATCAGAAAGTAAATTCTCGTAATTAAACGTTAAAAAAATCAGCGGCAATCAATCTCAAACACTTAACAGAAATGTAGGGAAAGTAGAGGTATTTTTGACGGATTGAGACTGAGGCGAAAGTTACTAAAAATACGAGAATTGCCCTTAACTTATGGTCCTTTGGGTTAAAGAAGATCGCCGTTTTTGTACTACGCACGCACCTCCTGTGGACTTCGGTCTGGCCGCCCGTAGCGCGCTTTCGCCTACGCCGTAGAGGACACATAAACAACAGTCTACCCAGAGGGACATCATTATTCTGAGTGAGGCCGTTCCATTATCCTTATCTGCTTGCCTGGCTTTTCGCGATTCCTATCCAGGATTCCGTGTGGCGCCGGACGTAAAGAATAATACCATCCCATTTCCTCCCGTGGGTGTCGTAAAAGGCGACTAAGGGACTTACTAGAGAATAGGCAGCAGCGTTCTCTATGCATTTTTAACACCATACTGCGATCGCGTCAAGCGTGGCGATTATGGAAAATCCCCTCAATTGGGGGAGACCTGTGTCCAGCAGTGGACGTCTTTCGGCTAGTATGATGATGATGATATGACCCAGGAGTTCATAATATGCTATACGGATCAGGCTTACATTGATCACTTCATTTACAGGAAAAGTTTTTAATCAGTGCGCAAATTTTGACAAATTATACTTAAACGTGTTTTTTTATACACGTATTTCTTGTTTTGATATGTCTTAGTAAAAAAAAATGAAGTTATCGTTTACGAAATATGTTTATTTTGAAACTGGTATAACGGATACTCGTCGCGCAACACGCCGGCGGCGCGATCAGTGAAGCGGAACGCAGTAGTAGGTACCAGCTGTGCGCTCGCTCATTGATATTATTACGAATAGATTGTATCCATATTTTGCTGATTTCAAGTGGACCAAAAAAAAAAGTATTGATCAAATAATGGAAATGTGTTCTATTACTGATACTGAACCACCAAAAAAAAAATTACGCCTTGGTTAAAAACTTATCCTGTATAGCTTACCTATGTATTCAGTGGAATTTTCCATATTCAAATCACCGCCATTTTGCATAATAACTTCTCTTGATTGAATAACAAACAGGTAAAATAAAAATATAATAACATAAACTAACTAAAATTATTAACAAACCAAAATATGTCTTCGAAAAATTCCTTCGCATCGCTCTCGACTGATAATGTACCCAAGAGACTGGCGGAAAATAACATTACTTCTCTTAATTACCTTTTAATACATTTCTTTGCTCGCTTGCCGTACGTGTTTCCTAAACGCGTAAACGGCCTCATTTGTGTTTTTTTTTATATTGTACCTATTCCACTGGTTAGCACGCCGGGCCCATTAGCAATATCAGCTGATTTTTCCGGAGGCTTGGCCAGCTGTTTACGCATTATTTTATAACTTAACTTACATTAGATTGGTTTCTTTGTCTCTGTTTGCATTTCAGACCATTTGCTTTGGTGGCTACAAAAAAGCTTACGCTTTTAGTAACTTTTTAGGATTATTACCTACCACGGGAAATTATTTAGATTGTTTCCAAGCAGCAGAATTAAGAAAACCGTCGTAGTTTAATGGAAACATTGTATAAGGAATTCGAAGTATTACAGACAGTTGGAGCTGTTGTCGGGGGATGCCGAAGACATATATGATGCGAGGGAGTAGTTCGACACGCAGTACCACGCGCTGGTGGGCCGCGCGAGGGCAATCTTCGCTCCCGCGCCCATTTCCTCGCCGGCGCTTGTGTCTGCAACCTCTTCTGCACCACGGCTCTGGCTGCAGGCACGACTTCGTTCGGATGCCTGATAGACTTGCCTCACTTCTACGGGGACTATCAGCATTAGTTTGAATTCCGAAATATTTCTTTCCCTTATTCATAACAATGACAGCATACATCAACAAATTTCACTCTATACGTGCTGCCTTAACCAGCAGCGCGCAATTTTTTTTTTTTTTTTTAAACGTTGCCCCACAATAGGAATTTCTCCTGTATCGTGGGTGCGTTTACAAACATTTAAACTCACATACACAAACAGCCAGACCCGGAACAACTACTTGTAGGTCATACAAATATTTGTTCCGTGCGGGAATCAAACCCGCGACACGCAGCGCAGCAGTCAATCGCTTAACCACTGCGCCAACCGTGTCGTTAAAATATTAGTGATAAAAACCATAGATTTCCAAGCAGATAATTACGGTTCAGCTTGGCAGTTATTATTATTACCATTGATTTCAGGTATTAACCCATATCCATATCACAATGTATTATATGTTGTTGAAATATTACATCACAATAAATTAAATTAAAATTATAATTAAATTACATTACATTATTAAAATTAATTTTACATTATTATTATTATTATATTATTATGACCCGAAAGGTACGACAGCGAAAGACTACTTATTAATAATTACATGCAGGCCTTATTTAAACAAACGCTCTTCTTGAACAAATTCAACATGAATATTGTAAATCGTTACGGAACATGATTGACGTCACAAATAAAAATATTCGTGTCAAGTTTATGGCAGCCTACTGAGCAAAGGGGTCTAGGGGAAACCCTTATGATATACATGATGTCAGAAATACTTGACAAGGCCACACGAAGGGAATGGGAAGAATAAAAAAATAACTTAGATGCTTTCCCAAATTTAAGAGATTACCTATATAAAAATGAACACTTGCAGAGCAGATTTACTTGAATCCTTAAATTAAGATGGAATCACAACAATAACAAATAATTGTAACGAAAACAAAAAACCTAAAAACTTTCTTACAACTATTAAAACTAAAAGTAATAACAAACTACCATCGCTAGAGTACCCTTTTTTGAAAACAGGGCTTGATTTTGGGCCAGTGCTAATAGCTGACCGTAGGGGAAGATATAAGCTACTTAAAACGCAGATTATATTCCAGTGACTTTGAGTGGTTAGCATGCGTGTTCTGTGCTGAGCTCACGCAACGCGTCATACGTCCAGCCAGTAATAGGACTCGCCCATCCAGTAGCGCTGTCCCAAATAAGACGCATCATTAATTTAATACATAAAACAAAAGGTATTTTAATAAAACACGTAAAATAAAAGATCAAGAATTAAATTATCTTTAAAAAGGTGAAGGATTCAGAAAAATACACTTGATCAATTTTGCGTGATTCTCAGTTTTTTATCCGCGTTAACCATAACTTTACAAATTAATTTCACTATGTAATATAAACATAATCTGTAATATTCATATATTAAATTATTTAATAATGCTATAATTTAACATATATTTTATTCAAATCCGTTTAGACGTGATCTTCAATATAAAATCATTAAAAGTCAGTTATCATTGCCTTAAATCATACATTTGCTTTTTGTGCACTTTGCAGCCAGAGCCGTTCATCTGGAGTAGGGGAGGTTTACGACCTAACCAAAGAACTATCTCGCGGCCTTCAACCGATTTATTATTCGTCCGGGCAAGCCTCAACGTGTGTACTCCAACAACGGCACTACATTTGTTTCTTTAAATGAGCTTTCACGCTTCTTTAAGGTTTCATCTAGTAGTACAGAGTCAGATCATGCAACTAAAGACATTTAATTTAAATTTATACCTGCTTACAGCCCACAATTTCGGTGGGATTTGGGAAAGTCTAGTGAAGTTCACCAAACAGTTTCGTAGATTCATGAACCTAACTAATTGAACATATGAAGAGCTCTCAACGTGTCAGATTCAGATAGAGGCCATTTTAAATTCAGACCTTTAACACCTCTATCCACTGATCCATCAGATCTTTCTTATCTTTCTCCTTCACACTTCTTCATCAAGAGATATTGCTATGGCTTCTTTACCACCTACATATAGATGTTTCTCATAAGATATTTCTTGTATGAGTAGATAGACCTTATAGCTATAAGCTACTAGCTACAACCCGCGACTCCCATCCACGTGGAAGTCGACTATACCATAAAAAACATCTTATGGCACTCGGCAATAGTGTAGCTTTCTATAATTGAAATAATTTTTGCTATCAGATCAATAGGTACGTAATGTAGGTACTTCCATATATAACCTCTTACAAAACAACTTTACCTCTTCTCCGGGGGACAGCGATGCGAACAAGTATTTCGACGCACGGCAAGGGATCTTTATGCGATGAATAGGAGGAATGTAATTATGGAGTATATAACAATAAAACGTAGTCTTAGGTACAAAAACAAAGTTGCGGTATGCTTAGGCATGCCGTATTGGCAGCCTTCAGAACGCCTCGGCTTCCCTCGGCATGCTTCGGCAGCCTTCGGGATGCCGAATCAAGGTGGGGCAAGACAGCGCAAGACAGCGACTGTGACTGCGACCGCAGCGACTGCAGCGACTGTTCTGATGAGTAGCTACTGATGTGAAAAGAACACGCGAGCACGATGTCGTGTCGGTACGCTTCGGCGTGTCTAAGTCTGCCGCAGCATGCCTAAGGATACCACGGTATAGTTGCCGTCAGTATGCGCTTGCATGTAATGATGCCGTGTCTTGCCGACACTGTACGCAGGCCCTAAATTTCCTTTTATTTCATAATAATGTTTTTGAATTGACTTGCGTAGTTAGTTACCCTAATACAAATAAACACAGAATCAAGTTATACTAGCTGTGTGGCTCGCCGCTCGAAAGCTTGAGGAAGTGATGGATGACGTCACGCTGAAGTAGTTTCACGAAGGCTGCGCTAATGTCCATGTTCGGGGTCACCAATTTTACACCAACTTTATGTTTAGTTAAGTTTACACCCTGTTCCTCATACCTTAGAGGTATGAGGAACAGGGTGTAAACTTAACTCATACTCTATAGTAAAGGGAGGATCCTCCGACCAGACGGGTGTTGTGTCTGGAGGGCAACTGCCCAACGGTTGATGTCGGGATGTTGTATATATGCTAGTCGCGCGGTAAACTCTGATAGCGCGATGCAGGATTTGTGACGTCAGGTCTTTGATGCGTAGTTCGCATGTGGCGTTGTTGATACCGCCACAGTATAAACGTCAAAAATTGTATGGATATACTGAAGTTATTCCTAGGATAACTTTATTCCGTGTTTATTTGTAAAGCCCTAGGTCATTAGACTTTATTACTTAGTGTAAATAGTTAGTTGTGTAATTATTAAAACACAAGACTTTAGTACTTTATAATATGAGTTTGGATTGCTGTAATATTACAGTACGCTATGAAAGGGTAATGTAATGGGAAGGTAATGTTCATTGAAAAAGGTTTTACATAATTTTTTCCTCCCAGTAACAGATAACCTGTTCATCATTAAACTGATCCCAACTTCTGCGCATTCATACCTCCAGTGTTAAAACGGAACGTCATGGCATAATCTGTAGTCACGGTCCCCTTTGGGACTAAAATGGGACAAGCCAGTGAATAATATAATGGAAAGTCCCAAAACGTCCATTTTTGCTTACACAGTAAAACAATTTGAAAAGTGAAATAATTAATTTTGTCTCAAAAAGGGGACGGTTTGTTCGAAGCTATGGGTAGGAGTGATTGATGAAATGAATAAAAAAAGTTGTGTCAAACTTTAGTAATAATGAAGTTGTAGACGTTGTGTTTTGTATACTTATAGCGTTTGCATTTTGATTTGTTTATAATTAAGTTTGTTTTCTTTACTTTTGACGGATGATGGTGGCCTTCAGACAAGTTTTTAGTAGGTATATTTGGAAAATGAATATACAAGGTGTTTTTTTTTTTATATCACTTATCTCTAGGGTATGAATGAGACCATATCAAAGAATCAACTGGCACATGAATTATTTTTCAATTGCCATTTATTTTCTTTACATTTTTCATACAAATTAATTCGACAGTCACGATTATTAATGTGAAACACCCTTACGTGAAATATGACAACGTCACATTTTCTTAGCTTTAAATATGAATGATTGGTTTGAATGAAAATGAATTACTCGTATTTATCAGTAAAACTTAGGTTCCTACACACATCGAGAGTCAGTTTCATAAATTTTGGCAACGTCGCAAAAGTAACCATTCTTCATACGGGTGATAATTTTGACCTTTTGGACCACATTTTTTATTTTTTTTTATTATTTTTTTATAACGTTGCCCCACATTAGGAAGGAATTTCTCCTGTATCGTGGGTGCGTTTACAAACATTTAAACTCACATACACAAACAGCCAGACCCGAAACAATTAATTGTAGGTCATACAAATATTTGTTCCGTGCGGGAATCGAACCCACGACACGCAGCGCAGCAGTCAATCGCTTAACCACTGCGCCAACCGTGCCGTCAAAAATATGACGTATGACGACAGTGAAAGACATTTTCAGTGTTGTAAAGTAAAGTAAAGTAAAATTTTTACTGTCACTAATGAGAGCATTCACAAGAATTAGGTACTTAGATACAGCATTTATTTATGATTTAGGTACTGAAACTGATACCCAGACTAAGCCAGGGCTTGTATTTTGGGAGTCAGTCCTCAAACGTTGAGCAATACAGGGAGATCGTGTCAACGTGAAAGTTGTGACGTAAATTATTATTTACGTCACACCTGGCCATAATGTGAGTTTTACCGCACGCCACTTGTACAGTAAAACTCGCATTGTGGCCAGGTGAAGACGTAAAATTGTGTACTCACCGCGGGCAGTAAAAAAGAAAGCCCTCTATCGCGTATTTACAACCCTCGCTTGCGGCTCGTGTCACAATTACCTGCGATTTCGGGCTTTCTTTCTTCTACAGCCCTCGGTAAGTAATGTACTATAAAGCATATTTGTTTGTGGGTGCGAGCGCACGTTTACACGTGTGTGTGTGTTTGTGTGGGTGAGGGTGAGTGTGTGTGTTGTGGTGAGGTGCCAGTGGAAAGGGGTATACTTACATACTTACGTTTCTTTCTTTCCAAGCATACTAGGTACTTCTGCTTCTCGACGACACGCGTTCGCTGGCTTCATAACTCTGTTAGAATCCTTTTTTGGGGGTAATGTCCCATACATTCTCTTTATAATCATCACAGAGGAATTGTGCCGAGATACTGCAATGCATACTGCGACCACTAAACTGTTTTCTACGGGTTTAGGCTGTGTCACCGTTAACGACTTTAGTGTGAATTTATGTTGTTGTTTGTTTCAAGACAGATTGTAGTCTCTTTTAAGATTGTCCATCGTTAAGTGTAGGTTTGTTTGAAATTGAACATCACAGTAAAATAGTTCAAAGCTGTAAAGATATTCTAATGAGGTGATACATTTTTTTTCTCGCTTTCTGCACTGCGGAAATCTGTTGGACACAACAATAAGCCACTGTTCTGTCTGATACTTGTATCTGTTTAGGCTTTTTAGCTTGGTGAAACACTACTCAGGTAGGTGTCTCAATCCATCCTGACGAATCTATCCTGTAGAGACACTATGTCTCTTTAAGCTTTTATGTTGAAAGCCTTGATCTCCACTAAGTCTGAGAGCAAGCTTATTTTGGTGATTTGAGAGTATTTTTAGGTAGTTAGTGCTATATTTCGCTATCTCCTATCTGAAAGTTGGTTTATTTAAGTCAAGATTATATGTATGTACGCTCATCAAAAAATGTTTGCGATCACTAGCATAAGCTGATATCATTTTTAAATTGAACTTTATCAAGAAAATTCTTTGTTGTGTGTTTTCTTTAAATAGAAATACCCTGTTTGAAATTAAAAAATTAAACATTTTTTTTTATATTTTTCTTTTTTTGTAATTAATCATAATTGTAACAGAAATTTGATAGAAAGAAAAAGACTGTTTAACCAACCTTAAACAAAAATTTATTAATAAAAGGTTTATATTCATTATAATATAACTCCTCTCCTGGCTCGAACACATACGGTGATCCTCGGCATGCTGAGAATCAAGTTATCCAGCATTTCTTGGGGTAACCTATCCCATTCTTGAATAGCGGCTTCCCTGAGCTCTGGCTCTGTCTGGGGACGTGGCTGCCGGTTCCAAACATCTCGCTTATGAGCATCCCACGCGTGCTCTATTGGGTTTAAGTCAGGCGAGCCGAATCATAATATAATCTACCGTACCTAACAAAAAAGATTTCGATTTCTCAAAGTGATCGCAAACTTTTTTTGATGTGTGTATGTTTATTGTTTATTTATCTCCACAAATTACATTCTTATACTAGTTATACATTTAAGTTGACAGGTATTTAGACAAAATTTTGTAATTTGTGGGAGATTTGGAGATTGTTCTTATAAGTGATGTAGGTATTAAGGAATGTTACAGATGATCCTCAGTTTTTTAGTTTGGAATCTTTCCAGTATTGAGGAGATAAATAACAACACTAATATCGTCCATAAACATTTATTAATATATTTTATCATTTTCCATATTCCAATATTAATACAATTACCATATTCCATAATCAGGAACATACATAAGAAGCTACATACATACAGAGAATCTACTTGGCTGCAATACCATAATACTCCTGTCCGAGAGTCGCATACGATACATTAAGATTCGTTTTATTAATATTATATGGATAATGTATTGACACATTAATAATAGATATTTTAAAAATCTAAGGTGCCAATCGCAAATACAAATGGCGTTGTTATATATAAAGGCTTATAATAGCGTCTTCCACCAAGTTTTTCATTACCGATACTCTCTTATATGACTAGAACATTTAGTTTAAAAGTACATTTATATTTTTTTTCTATTTTGTAGTGATCGCTACTTCCTATTGACATAAGTTTACCATCAATTTAGCAGCTAATGCTTTATTCATCTACGATTAGCTTAGTTAACTCTACATACATACATTGTAATAGAACAGGTGAACTGCCTTCGAGGCGACGGGTCGAATCGTCCAAACCAAAACTTCAAACGAAACGGAACGCATGAGGACGCGTCGCCAGAGGCAGTTGCCGGGGTCTGATTGGCCGAGCTTGACGTCGGGGCGTACTGATTGGGCAATAAGGCTGGGTGATTGCCCAACCACGTAAGCGGACACTCGGAGAATCAGATAACGAAAAACTACGAGAACAAAACCAAGAGACTGAAGTCTAACAAGAAAAACAATACCATTTATAAATTTTGTATATCATAAAAGGTCCAAAAATATTTCCGAACTAAAATCTAGGTCCCTGTTTTCAATTCGAATCTCTCTAAGCGATAAGTGAAGGTAGTATAGAGAGGGGAACGTAGTGAAATGAAATATGGTAAAGAAACGCAACGGGTCCGTTTGAAAATGCAAATGTTGTCGTCCGATGGAGCGGCGGTCAAGTCGGCTGGTAGGAGTTGGTCGCCGCTTCAGGGGAGTCGGAGCGTGGGGCGAAGGCCTACCCCCACTTTTGGAAGAGCCCCATGCGCTGGCAGCGGCAGTTGGAGCCCCAGAGGTTGCACCTGCAGGAGGAAGAGTGGCAGCAGTCACCAGGCCGGTGGTCGCAGTTGCCTCCTCGCTTCACACAGGCGCGCCTGAAAACGTAGATCAGCGACGATCGTCTGAAACCACATCATTGAACGCTAGCCTAAGTTTATGTCCGTGATAATGCTATGCAGAGACGCATGCATTCACTTCTTATTTGCTTTGAAAGGTTATTTGACCCTTCTGTGATATGCAATAATATTCAATTAGAATATTTGGAGGGTATATTGGATCGCCAACCCGCCTGCCAAGCGTGGCGATTATGGTAAACCCCCCCGCCCAATTGGGGGAGGCCTATGTCCTGCAGTGGAAGTCATTCGGCTGAAATGATGATGATGATATTTGGGGGGATAAAAATGGCTGAGAAGCTTATCTTCTTTCTTTTTACTCATAAGTTATGAAATATGTTCAGTTGTTCAAATCCCAATTGGTTGGAACATTGTCAATCTACCTATAGTTAAGTTTAAGTTCATAACTCAAACTCCATAATCACGAAGTCTTGCTTCGTTAACGTTTCTCAAGATTCACCTTGTTTGTCTTGAAGCTTCTACCTATTCAATTTTGATCTCTATATGTAAGGTGTTAGAACTCACTTTCCAACATCCTGGAGCAGCTGCAGATCAGCGGGATCTTCCCCGTAATCAGACAGGTTTACTTCAACGTCGTCGTCTCCTGTTGACAAAACGCTTGTTATAGTTTTTGTTTCATGAAACATTTAACTTCAAAGTGAAGATTACAATGGAGTTTCAAGTAGCCACTTAAGTACTTAGTAAGACAATCTTGGCCTGCAGATTCTAGGAAAACTGCAACATTACAAGGCATTTAGTAGGATTTTGAAATAAATTATGTCAGGTTACTATTAAAAATTATTATGCTTTGTTACTCGGTTCTTGAATGACTACTTAAAAATAATTATATTGACACTGATGGACAAAATGTGCGACTTTATTTCAGAATATTTCGTCACACAATATTCTTTTCAACGAAAAATTATTTTCATTGTAAGTCCTTTAATTATGTTTGCAATTCCACAAGATAATTAAGTTTATTTATCCATCTCAATGATATTTTTCCGTAAATTCTTTTCATACTTCCTCCAAGTGTTTTCGCAACGTTGTCAAAAATATCAAAGTGGGTGATTCTCAAGTCCGTAATTTACATAAAGAAAATTTTACTTCTAAAAACAGATATTTTCATTTACTTTTTGTTTTTCACGGATGGTAAATTACGGAAAAGAGTCTTTTATAAGAAAAAAAAATAAATAGATTTTATTGTTTCTCGGAGGTGGATTCAAAACAAGAAAAGGTGTTAGATTTTTATCTTTATGAATGTTATGTCGGCTTATAGGGTTTGAAATAGAAATAAAACAAGACAGTGCAGCAGTTCACTGAAATTGAATTTTTGTAATCAATTTTGGGCTTCATTTATCAATAAACTAGCTGCCGTCCGTGGCTTCGGCCGCGTGTCTTTTTATGTACAAATAAATAAAATTTAATTGTCTGTCTGTAAGGGCAAAAAAACAGCTGGCAAAAAACTCTTAATTTAGAGAAAGCCACGCGGGCGAAGCCGCGGCAGCTGCTAATCTTAAATAAAAGTAGCCTAAGTTACACCTTATAACATTAGCTATCTGCCAGTGTAAGTCCTTTCAAAATCGATCTGAGACAGCTGATTGAGCCGTTTTTCATAATTCCTTCTCAGTCACGAGATAATATTTATCTCACCTCTGCATCACCCTAAGGTTGACTGGTAGAAAATTCCTCTGGCATTAAGTCCGCCTTTGTACAGTATTTTTTTTACTTGTGCATAAAGTTTTAATAAATAAATAAATATTTTTTAAAGGAGCGGCGTTAGTGGACCCGAAACAGCGCTTTAAGAGCGCTCTTTAGGGTCCACTAACGCCAAATTAAGAGATAAAAACAGAGAATTTTGATGACTTTGTGACCTCCAAAATAAGAAAATAGATAAGATAATTAGAAAAAACTAATCAGCGCATTTTGAAGACGAGAATGTTCAGTTAATTATGCGCTGAACAGATTTTGAAAATAATTCTTAATTACCCTAAAGTAGGAGCACAAACATACCTCGAAATGTTGTTGGGCAGAAAGAGCTGTTTTCAACGCTTGATTTACCTAAGATAATCCACCTCGATGTACTTAAAAAAAACTACTAGCTATTACTTATATTATGTTTATTTCTGTGCAATAATAATATTAAATGTTATATCTTTAATTTGTTAAAAAAAAAAAAAAAAAAAAAATACAAAGTTGCGCAAATAACTCACCGCGAGTGAATTTTGCAAGACCTGCAGCCTTAAGCACTAATAACTCACCAATAATTACTTACACTGATATTGTTATGTAGGTTGTAGCATTCGATTCACACTGTCCTCCGTACTAATCGAAACTGTATCACGGTAGGACAGCAAAAATGTATTTGCTTTCCTTATACGTATCTTTCTTTCAATATGCTTATGTACTACTATACAGCGTATATCAGAAATGTGTGGTCGTATCTAAAGGTGTGATGCAGACCATCAAATTGAACAACTTTCTCTATGGGACCAACTTTGTCATCGCGTAAAACTAATCAGCTGTCCCATACAAAACTTCAATACTTACTCGACCTATGGGACAGCCAGTGTTGCCAACCCCAAGAAACTAAAAAACAACAGCTCACCAATAAAAAAACAGGAGAAAACAGTAGGTGGAGTAAAAAAGGCAGATTTCATACTTCCCTCATATAATTAAAACAATCACCTTCTTTTATTAGTTACCAGTACTCACATACATTGTTATATTATAATATTGATCATAATATATATATATTAATTTAATTTTATTATATATTTAATTTTTAATTTTATTGACAACATAATAAAAACACAAAAATCAAAGTAAAATTATTTTCCACTTTTATCCTCAATTGCAGTATTTTCAGACTTATTTTCCTTTTTTAAATCATACATATTTATGTTAAATTTCCTCATGTGCCTTTCCGTGGCTTCAAATGAGTAGCAATCGGTTATTACATAGTGGTTACCAAAAATATTTGCATAGTGTAAAGGCTCGTACAGACTAGTGCGATATCGCGGGCGCGACGCGACACTAGTAGCACAATTTCTTTGTCGCTGCCTGTCACGCCCGCGATATCGCGCGAGTCTGTACAAGCCTTAATAGGTGGCGCTGAACGCTAATTGAAAAACAGTAAAAATTAGGAATGAAACAGAAAAGAGGGGCATAAATGTGAAAACAGCAAATCTACTGTTAAAACAGTAGGGTTGGTAACACTGGGGACAGCTGATAATTTCCTGATACACACTGTTTTCGTTTTTATATTTTACCAGGATCGATGTATGAGGCATGGGCCCACTCAGCGGCGAGTAGGACAGCCGCTATCGCCAGCAAGAGTGCGCCGGCGCGCGGCATTCTGCCTCCGCGACTACCGCTGTTTGTCTGCAAAGTAACGTCATGTTAGTGTGCTTGTACCTTTATAGGGAATGTGCTTTAGACCGCCAATAATCGCAAATGTTATTTATTATGATGGGTTTTCAAAAACTTAATGATATATGGTTGACTGGTAGAAAATGGTGCCGATTCCCTTGTTCACAAACTAAACTAAATTTAAGTTCAGTGCATCTTTTTCTTTCCATTTCATTAAGAAAAGGACAGAAGAAAAATTTAGTTTAGTACTGTCAAATTAATCAGCGCCTGTCACTACTCCATATAAGATTAGACGTGATTAAAAACTTGCCGACTAAAATTACGTCAATTTACGTCAAGCGCTGATTAATTTGACAGAACTAAACTGAAATTTATCTTCTGTCCTTTTCTTAATGAATTAGAAAGAAAAAGATGCACTAACTTAAATTTCGTTTAGTTTTTGAACAAGGGTTTTGGCACCAATGGCTGTCTGCCTCTGTATATTTGTGAGCTTAAATAAATAAATAAATAAAATGAAATCAATCGGAATAATAGTAATGCTTGGACAAAACATTAGATATGGTATCTAAGTGATAAACAAAATTATAACAACCAAAACCAAAAGTATCTAAGTGTAAAAACAAAGATTCAGTATTCACTTAATACTAAGTCTTTGTTTTTCAGTGTTTCACGATTAACACTTTCCGAGACACCGCCCAAAGACGTCATAACAATGAAACTTCTTGTGTCTCGTTCAGTGTCCCGGAAAGTACACAGACAGTACAACAGTAGACAGTTTTGAGTGTCAAGTCTGGCGGTCAAAACTGTTGCCAAACTTAAAGTTATGAAGAAGAAGTGGAAAGTCCTGAAAAGTTCCGTGTTGTGTGTGGCGTTTCCTATATAAATAGACGATGTTTTTGAGAACCTTACGAGTTACCTATAAGAATTAGAACGAATTTCACCAATGAATCTGAACGCGTTCAGTACATCTAAACCGCGATTAAGAGCTGTCAGTGCCAATATTCCATAGTACAGTGACAACTCTTGAACGCAGTTTTGACAATTCAAAAGTGCCTGTAATTGGTTTATTTGAAATAAATGCTTTGAGTTTCAGTTTGAGTTTGAGTTTGATGTCCTGATCACATGCAGTTTCATTGGTGAAATTGACCCTTAGTCAGCGAAAGATAACAGACTCCCAAGTTATAGATCCAGCAATAAGTGACGACTACGATATCCATATGAAGGGGAGCAAAAGACTAACTACAAAACAAGCGTAGCTCTGGAAACGGGACGAACGAGAGCTACACCTAATCTGTAGGAGCGTCGAGTCGGCATCCTCGCCGAGATGTCTGTGAAGAAAACGACACTGAATCCGTGTCGTGGCGCGCCTTCAGAAACAAGCATAGCAATCACTCACAAGGGCGCGACTTCGCGCTTAATAATTCCACTAGCCCAGAACCCACAAAATGAGGGGCTCATGTTCATGGGTCACCGCGTACCATCTGCGGGCGGGGGGCGAAGTTCTGACACCACATGCCACGCCCCCTTACGGGGACGTAGCGAATTCTAAGCTGCAAAACTAACGAGAAATTTCCTTTGGTTTAACATTATAATGCCTAGCGACGAGGCCGACCACGACTAATAACCGAGACATAGTCATTATTTGGTTTAACATAACATCACCCCTGTACTATGGGGGACATCCGAATCGGACCACCCTAAGGATTATCTTGCTTGCAGCGCTCGGTCGCTATAGTAACGCTTACCTACGCTCATCAACCAATAGTACCGCAACATCTGATTTTTGCCGAGCCCCTTGTTTTTTTAAATAAAAAAAAGGTCGTAAAAAACCAGCCAAGGTGGTCAGACATCTGTGATTATTGTAACAGAGCCTGAGAAATTTATTTAAACAAAATATTTTTTTTTGGTCCTCGTAAAAACAGATGTGGACATGAGCACGGGATTTTGTTTTGAAAGTGTACCGATTCGGATGTCTATTTTGAAAAAAAAAAAAAAAAAGTGTTTTTTTTTTGTTTCTATTTATTGTACCTACTCTTTTAACGTGTACGTTTTTATTTAATTTAAAAGAATGCCCATGGGGTTTCTTGCCCGTTCTTCTCCATAGGGACCTACTACGCTTTGGAATGGGCATGGGGATGTAGCTTCATTTTTCTTACTGACTGACTCCTTGACAATTCAAAAGGGCCTGTAAATGGTTTATTTGAAATAAATGATTTGAGTTTGAGTTTGAGTTAGGCAGAGGAGCATCTGTTGTACACTCACCCATTTCACCAGTTATGTTTAAGTCCCATTTATTTGGTTGAATACCTATTTTATAAAAAAGAATTACTAAGTTCTGGCATCAGGCTAGAATTTAGTAATTATTTTGTTTAATGGATGCCCGTATGAATATTGTTAATTTAACAAAACCGGTAAGTAGCATCACAGCTCATTTAACGATTGAAACACAATGTTTCATTGCATTTAAATAATTTAATTACTATCATTAAAATAACTGCACGGTTATTGAACACTGAATCAAAGTACAATTATTTCAATGAAATCGCCAGATAAAACATCATACACATTTATTTGTTCCATTTTATAATAGTTTAGGGTATAACTTTGACATCCATTCATAAATTTGTTCCTATAAATCCTTCCCTCTTAGTAGTTGCTGTCTTTTTTTTAATGTACTTAAAGTAATAACATTGTGCATGTTAAAATTAAATATTTGCACACCATATGTGTAATAGTGGAAAATAAAGGGGCCTTTATTGTTTTAAGACCATACATTGTAAACCTACATTCTGGCAAATAAGTGTTTTTTTTTTTTGAAACGTCCACTGCTGGACATAGGCCTCCCCGATTGGGGGGTTGAGCCATAATCGCCACGCTTAGCAGGCGGGTTGGCGATCGCAGTATGGTGTTAAAAATGCATAGAGAACGCTGCTGTCCATTCTCTAGTAAGTCCCTTAGTCGCCTTTTACGACACCCACGGGAGGAAATGGGATGGTGCTATTCAATACGTCCGGCACCACACGGCACAAAATGTCCGGTGCTGGGCGCATAATGATAATTTCACTAAGCTGTTCCGCGAACATTTTAGCACTCATCATTGAAGTGGCGTGATCTTATAAATACTCAAATAAAAATCATTGATGATTTTGTCATTGTTCCCGTCATCGATATTTTTTATGTCATTGTCATGCAGTCATTGATACAGAAAAATCATCACTCAGGCCACCTCTACAGCCAATTATTGTCCCACATCAGGGCAACGGCCTCTTCTCGTGTAGAAAAGGCACGAGCACTGATCACCACGCTTGCTCAAGACGGGTTGCCGATTACAGACTAGTAACTATTAACAGTAGGTAAGTTCAGTTTTCCTCTCTGTGATTTCCTTCACCGATGTCAGTAACGTTCAAAATAAATATAAGGAAATTTTTTTGGTCCTCGTAAAAACAGATGTGGACTCATGTCCACATCTGTTTTTAAGAGGACCAAAAGAATTTCTGTGTGCTCATGCACGGGATTTTGTTTTGAAAGTGTACCGATTCGGATGTCTCCCATAGTTCTCCGAAGTGTAATTTTTTTTTATTTTTGAATATTTTTTTTTTTGTTTCTATTTGTTGTACCTACTCTGTTAACGTGTAAGTTTTTATTTAATTTAAAAGAATGCCCATGGGGTTTCTTGACCGTTCTTCTCCATAGGTACTTACTACGCTTTGGATTTTTTTTATACATCCAACTTCGTAGATCCTCTACAAAGAATCACGTAGCACATGGGTACGCTTTTAGACTGCTACGGCTACGAGGTGATTACAGCCGTTTTACGCCAATGCTGGTCGGATTTCCGCCCCTTAGTATGTCAACCCGTAACCATGGCAACCTAAGACAAGCGGTCCGAGTTTATTGTCTAGAAAGTCTTGATAACATCGTTGGATATGGAGCGGAACAGACTCATAAATTGTAAGGTTGCCGTTTAGGTGACTTCGAGTGGAAACTTGGCTTTTATCTTTGACCCAAGGTGGCTGTTTCGTTTTTTGGGTTATTAGTTACAGATGCTCGAGAATGTGGGTAAAGTATGTTTTCTAAATAACATATTGTGTTTGTCATCAGTTTTTATTAGGATTGTGGTTTGACTCAAATCAAAATCAAAATATTTTATTTCACATAAACCTACATGGGCACTTATGAAACGTCAGAAGCTAGGTGCACGGTTCGAGTTAGTCGTTTCCTATGGAGAAGAGCCGGCAAGAAACTCCACGGTTACTATTTTAAAAATAATTGGCTTTACAATATTATTAAATAACAGTGATAATAGGTATGGGAGGACAGTGTAGGCCTTTCAAAAATTACCAAGTACTTAACAAAATAGAAAACCGCCAACAAATCTACACTCTACTAGGCCTACAACGTTCTCACATTCACAAAATATAAAATAATCTAAGTATATAAAATATTAATGACATGATTGCAATTACAACTACAGTAACATATCTGAATAAATATCATGTCCACATAAGCCACTAATAAAGAATTGGAATTCGATTTGTAGGTAAATAATGTCAAATAATGAAAAAATTATGTCAAGGAAGTATGTAAAATAAAAAAAATAAAAATTCTAAATAAACATCGTTACTTGGGAGCAGTAAATAGACATTGACATAGTTATTTGTTGTTTATGAGGTAGCAGGGAAACTGACTGAATCTTTAGAGGCCAGTGTTCATCATTGGTTTAATTAAAAGCGAATTATGTATTGCTTCGTTAAATACTGTTTTGGTGGTGACTGATGCCAAATTAATTAAACAACTACGTCTATTATTATCCTGGCTATTGAGACACTAGCTTCTGCCCGCGACTTCGTCCGCGTGAAAGTTCGGCCCACCCATCGCGTCGTATCCCGTCGCTCGGCCGCGCTATAACTTCGTTATCGCTTAGCGTTCTTTCTGACTTTTGTTTTTCGCTTGGCTCCTTAGGATCATAGCGTGATATTATATAGCCTATAATATTCCTCGATAAATGAACTATCTAACACAAAAATATTTTTTCTATTCCAACCAGCAGTTCCTCAGATTAGCGCGTTCAAACAAACAAACAAACAAACTCTTCAGCTTTATAATATTAGTATAGATTATAGATAGAATACTCTTTTTTTATTATGACTTTAATTTTTTATTCTAAGTTTAGATTTTAGTCTACATTTTAATTTTAACTTTCGTTTGTGTAATATTGTTATTTATAATGTACCTACCTATGGATATTTGATATCTGAATTAAAATATTTTTATTTTATTTATTTATTGTATACCATAATAATTACTCATTTATAAGTAGAAATTTTACAAGGGGTGTCACAATGGGCGGTCTTATCGCTAAAAGCGATCTTTTAAAGACAACCTTTAGTTTGCTGTGACCATTACACCATCATCATCATTTCAGCTGAAAGACGTCCACAGCTGGACATAGGCCTCCCCCAAGCACCGCCCCTTCAACCGGTTCTGTGCTTTCACAAGGTCATCGGTCCACCTTGTGGGAGGCCTTCCAACGCTACGTCATCCGGTACGCGGTCGCCACTCCAGAACATTTCGGCCCCAACGGCCATCTGTTCTGCGCGCAGTGCCCTGCCCATTGCCACTTAAGTTTGGAAATTCTTCGAGCTATGTCGGTTACCTTAGTTCTCCTGCGGATCGCATCATTTCTGATTCGATCACGTAGGGAAACTCCAAGCATAAACCTCTCCATTGCCCTTTGGGTGACTTTTAGCCTTCTAATAAGGCCCATTGTGAGCGACCACGTTTCAGTGCCATATGTCATTACTGGCGACACTGTGACACTGTCTTGATATACTAATAACTAACCATAGCATAAATACAAATGATAATAACAGGATCAAAATAATAATTAGGGCAACTACCCACTCAACGTCGACATGCTTGGAAGACAGATTATTATTAGCAGATTATTGTTATTATCACAGTGAAGGCCATAGCTTTCACTGTGATAATAACAATAATCTAACCGACCGACCGACCGACGTACTACTGACCGTCCTTTTGACGTGAATCTTTAATCGCATTGAAATAAATGGAAGAGAATGACTCTCTCCAAATAGAAAAACCGGTGTAATAAAAGTGTAGTGCATGTCGGATCACAACAATAAAGGGCTCCGCAGTTGGGACGAATTTATCCCATAAACAAACTTAACATTGTTAAAATACAAGTTCTGCTATACATTCTACCTGCAAATGAAAGTTGGTTGGCTGTTACTCGTTATCTTGTAAAACCTACTTGTCTCTGATAGTTTTCTCTTATCCAAAAATAACCATTTAGCTCGCAAGGAGATCATCATCATTATCATTTCAGCCGAAAGACGTCCACTGCTGACATAGGCCTCCCCCAAAAGGGGGAATTTGCCATAATCGCCACGCTTGGCAGGCGGGACGGCGATCGCAGTATGGTGTAATAATGCATAGAGAACGCTGCTGCCCATTCTCTAGTAAGTTCCTCAGTCGCCTTTTACGACACCCAAGGGAGGAAATGGTGTAGTGCTATTCTTTACGTCCGGCACCACACGGAACACGCAAGGGGATACTTGACTCTAATAAAAATTAGCGCTTTAAAGCTTAAAATTACGCAAGCGAATCCCTGAATCCAAAAATGGATTTCACAGGTCCGCAATATTGTAAAACGGCCTGTCTAACCATACCCCAAGCTATGGGACAGACGAGAAAAAGAAAATATCATCCCCACTTTACGTGCAAGGGAGGTACACCAATTTTTTTTTTTCAAGATTTTATTTAACCATTTTGTCGGGGTGATTATTATGCATATCCATGCCAAACAACAGCTTTCTAGTTCTAAGAATCTCTGAGCTAAGCCGTGGACAGACGGACAGATAGTCGGACATGGCGACCCAAAAATGGATACCTAATTGTCAGTCGTGAAAAAATATAAAATATTAACGCCTTAAAAACAATTTAAAAAGAAGTACTTTTCATCTGCCAAAACCGAAAACAAATTAAAAAAACAAGTGAACTTCTTCAAATTTCGTCAACTTCCAGAACCTTCATTACAATAAAATATTTAATACAATTTTGTCAGTTTGACAGGCCGACATTTCCAGCGAGATGTGTTTAAGTATTCATAACAATAATGTAACATGTCGTGTGACACGATACACGATATGCCTCGGAAAACAATTCCGAATAAAAATGGCGTCAGATCATTGTGAGTGAGCGTTTGAATCGACGTCGGAGATATTCGAACTGGAATGTTGATAGTGATATGGGTTTTGTGATATGTGGGGGAGATATTAGAATACTGTATATTTGAATAGGTATTTTTAGCATTTTTATACCTACCTAGGTTAAAAGACTGTCAAAGAATGTTAGGAAATATTTGATTTTGCAGTTATCATAGTAGTTTGCGTTGATATATTTAAGAGTTTAAGGTTCGTTTTTAAGCAGATAAAATCATTGTTCTTAGTTTTCAAGGCCGTTTTTTGTGTATACAGAAGCATAAAAGCATAGAATACTCTTTATTGCACACTATAAAAATTTCAGATTTATATGTATTAAATGATACAATGGGAGGTCTTATCGCTAAAAGCGATCTTTTAAAGACAACCTTTGGATAGATTAAGGGGAAAGGAAAACCATTTACTTACACATACATACAATAAATACATACATACCTACATGTTATACTTATCTACATATAGTATGAAACAATGAGAAAATATGGGAGTATTGAGAACGTATGGGATGATGAAAATAATGTATTATACTTATAATGTTACTAGCTGACCCGACAGACTTCGTTCTGTCAAAAGCAAAACTCCACTACTCTACCCTACCCTACCCTACTTACCTACCTACCTACCTACTTTACCCTACCCTACCCTACCCTACCTACCTACCTAACTGCCTTACCCTACCCTACCCTACACTACACTACCCTACCTATCTACCTACCTACCTACCCTACCCTATCTACCTACCTAAAACTTAAAAAAATAATGATAGATAGTAGCCGATTCTCAGACCTACTGAATATGCATATAAAATTTCATAAAAATCCGTCAAGCTGTTTCGGAGGAGTATGGTAACTCATCCAACATTGTGACACGAGAATTTTATATATAAGATGTATTACAAGTACAGCAGTCGTTCACTGGAAACTACAAACATTGAAATGGATTAACATTTTGTATTTCCTTCGTCTGAAATTAACATGTATCAAACATTTGCTTACCAACACTCAGTCTCGATATGTCACCAACAACAAACCAACTAGTATCTTCAAACCGCCTTCAAAGGGAATAGTTGGGCCAACTTTGATTACTTCTGCTCCCTTTGATTGGATATATTGGCGCGTGAAATTGTGGATCACTATCATTCCTTAATTGCTAAACTATTTGCGGCTAAAGTCTAATTTTGTGGTGGTTTTTAGCTTTACTAGATAGTTAGAATATTTATTTTGCCCTAGGGAGTTATGGAGAACTTTACAAGTCGTCTACCATGGTTAAAGAATGGTGATACAGAGGTATGAGGAACAGGGTGTAAAGTTTACTCATACTCTATAGTAAAGGGAGGATCCTCCGACCAGACGGGTGTTGTGTCTGGTGGGAAACTGCCCGACGGTTGATGTCGGGATGTTGTATATATGCTAGTCGCGCGGTAAACTCTGATTGCGCGAGGCAGGATTTGTGACATCAGGTCTTTGATGCGTCGTTCACATGTGGCGTTGTAAATGCCACCTCAGTAAAAAACGGTTGCTGAACATTGTTGAAATCAACCTTTATCTAATTTACTAAAACAGATCATTTTAATGGGAAGAGATGCAAACAACTTCTCATTCTGAAATGTAGTTGAACTCAGTTCAGAGCAGAAAAGAAACACGGATGTCCAATTTTCATCGTCCATAGTTAGCGGATACAGAAATACCTTTTTATACTACTTATTTTCCAATACATTGACTAATGAAACATGAAAGCATTTCCCACGCGTATAGGTGTAATTCATTTTGTAATTAGGATAATTTATAATTTACAAACAATATGAATGTAATATACGCAGCGGCCTGGTAGGGTTTATGTGCTAGTAATTATTATACTAACTTTAAATGGTTAGGTTTTATGTAACGTAGCCGTAGAGCCTGCCAAAATTCAATAAAATAATTGCTTAGCTTTATTAAGAGTAGTTACATATTTATTTATTTTTGTGAGGTTTAAAAAAAAGAGTATATAGGAAATCGTTCTATCTATTGCAGTAGTGAAAAAATCATGTTCAAGACTTCATACGATAATGTCCATTTACGCATAGTCTTCATTTATCGTCTTACTACAAAATTTCCTCTGAAATCTTAACTTTTTCGACACAGAGGAACTCATTTATTCTTCGAATTAACGCCAATATCCAAAATTTTCACTTACATGACAGACTTTTGTTTACTAGTATACCACACTCACACTCAGACACCAACAGACGTAAACCCCACAGCAACACACTCACACACTCCTCACAAATAACCACTAAACCCACTCAATAAAACAACATCACATCAACATCAACGCATCACATCACATTAACATAAGAATTATTATCACCCATAATTATACGTTATAAATAATTTTGTAAAACGTGTCAATCCCACTAAAGTTCAGTGTCCTTCAAGATACAGGATTTTCCTAGTTTGAAGGGCAGGGGTCTTACTCATCTATAATAGCCATACTCATCCCTTATTGAAACAGCACTGATGTTACCTAGGCTAAGTTTTTTGGTAAAAAAAAAAATGATTACTTACTACGTCACAAACTTATGTAATAACATACATTCGTGGAATTTGAAAATATTCCACGCAAAAGTTAATGGTGAACTGTGCTTTTATCTGTATTAGAATTTGTGCAGAAAAATACATTTTGTAGAACCATTTGTTACCATGTTAAAATATATACTGAAGGTTGCATAAACATCTAACCTTTCGTTTTATTTCACACCTAAAAAAGATCCAACTTTAACATTATTTTCTGGACTAAAAATATTAATCTTTTGGAAACAAAGGTTATGTTTTTATTTTATTTAATCCATAAAGTTACAGTTGTATTATTACATAACACCTGCCAAACTGCAAAGCAATTTTTCGGCAGTAGGTTCTCGTGGATTTTGCACGAACTAAACATCGAACAGACCCATGTCTGTAGGCAAAGATTCCGTATGTGAATGCAGTTACCCACACAACCACAGATTCTACATATAACCACAGGTACTACACTCAGCGGTATCAGCCAACATACATCATGAGTCCATACCATAGTACTTACTCTGTATAGGGGTATACGGCTTCGTCTAAAGTCTTTATACAAAAAAGTTCCCTGACATCAGAAACTTTCCTAAATCATCAGTATGGTTACAAACAGAAGTCTCACACGCTCATAACTACATATTGTCTATATGTCTAGGTTATAAAAACATTTGAACGTGCGAATAATCGAATCCACAACGCGTAAAGCTAAAGCCACTATCATTCAGCCACTATCATTCAGCCACTGTGCCCATTTGCATAGATATAAAGCAAATAAAAAATATATTTTACCCTCAAATATTTTTCGAACTCCGATCATCCACAAAGTGATAAATTGTTACAATCTCCGATACAACGAAAACAACCCTTTTCTTATCAAAGAGACTTATAGCTTCAGTAGGATGATAAACAGCCCGGGGTGATCGGGGTGTCTATCCTCCATAGCCATCCACAAAAATTTGACGTTTAGAAACAATCAATATAATATCGTTCTATCATAGAACTCATCTATCGCTTTTCATCAGCCGAGATCGAAGTCAAGAGCAGGCCCATTCAGAAATAAAAATAAATAAAAAATCTTTGTTATTTTCTTTTTAAATTAAGACGGCCAATGAATCGTGTTTGGGCAAGATGAAGGATTTTTATTGATTGAATCTAAATATGAAGCTCTATTAACTCTTTCTCCCACACAAATGCTTCCGATTGCAAAAATATAGTAGTGCCATAAAAAAAAAGTTTTTATGGTGGCAAGAGTTAGTACGCACAGAATCATAGAAAATGACAAACAACGTAGTAAATGATTCCGACCTGAAATGATGATGATGAAATGTTGGTATACCAACTGTGGGGTGCCCTTTTATGTCAGAATTTTACTTTAGACAGAATAGCCACATCTCCAGGAACGGAATCCAGAAACGGAATTATTTTACTTAAGACAGAGTAGTCACTTCTTCAATAACGGAATCCAGAAACGGAATTATTTTACTTAAGACAGTAGCCACTTCCTCAATAACGGAATCCAGAAACGGCACTACATGCGTTTCTAAAGACAGAATAGCCACTTCTTCAATAATGGAATTCAGAAACGAAATAATTTTATGTATGCCAGAATAGCCACATTTTCAATAACGGAATCCGGAAAAGGAATTATTTAATACAGGAAGCCACTTCTCCAGTAACGGAATTATTTTACTTAAGACAGACTAGACACTGCTAATACTTAGTGTTAAGAACCAATTATTTGTAAGTACGGTTGGCAGATGGATCGGTGATAGCAGATCGTTTATAAACACGCATATTATACTATTTTAGTTGCCAGTTTACAATACCAACAAGGGACAATCCTTAATTCAGTTTACGAGTACTAGATCAAAAACCTTTTATATTAATTGAAAATTTCGCTCCTCTCCCCTTAATTCAGTACTAAATAAATTTTCTGTTTATTCGATCTCCGTTTAAATTATATTTCAAGCTATATTTCATTATTATTACCAAATTATAGCGTAATAAATCAAATTCCGTCGAAACAATGGCGGGATAGAAATGTACCGGAAAATATCTGCCAGGCAATGCAGATGGCAGATTTATGATGAGCATGGTTAAGCGTGATTAATTGCAACTGCTGGTTTTGGTATCTGTTTAGAAGCTCTGGTAATTAATTTGTATTCTCAATGAAAAAATACATGAGTGTTTCTCGTATATGTTGTTTGATCGCCAACGGTTTGTTTTCCATACTATATCATAACATCACGCCTGTTTCCCCAAAGAATTAGGCAGAGGTGTACGTATATTAGCAGATACATATCAGCACTTATGTTTAAGTCCCATGTGCCACCCCGACCCTTGCTCGACGAAGCGCCAGCCCGCGCCGTAGCTGAGCGTGTAACTTTAAATTCTCCTATTAATAATTAAAACCCTGAACTGATCCAGCCACCACCTTGTTGTCCCTTGCTGTCCTCCCTCCGACTCTGCCCTAAGCCGAGGTTCGTGCCCCACAGGGGATGCCCTTAGCGCGCAGTCGTTTAGCTTATAAGTTTTATGCCCTAGCTGGAGGGTTTAAGTTTTTAAGAGCTTAAGGCAACCACAGGAATGTCCGGTAAGGAGTCACGATCTCTAAAAGTCAACTCTGAGATGCCCTAGTTAAAAAAAAGTCTCATGTAATAGGGGGCAAGCCCATTACAGTTAATCGGGCACAAATCTAGTCTTCGGAATGCTGCTGAGAAATAAATAAATATTTGAGCATAAAATCTGTAATATTTGTTCCTTGGTCTTGCTTGTTTTTTATTCTTTGATTTTAAAAACTCTGAAGGTAAACCTAAACAGAAAACTATCCTTTATTTATTCATTTATTCTGTGACTATACACAATTCTATTCTTTAATAAATATGACTAGCTTCTGCCCGCGACTTCGTCCGCGTGTTATTTCGGAGCCCGAGCCCGACCCACCACTTGGCATCCCGTCGCTTGCCCGTGCCACAACTTCGTTTTCGATTAGCGTTCTTTCTGACTTTTTGTCTTTATCCTTTTGCTCGGCTCCTAAGGGTCTTAGCGTGATGTTATATAGCGTTTAAATTTTAAATTTAATTTTTTGTTAAATTCATTTAGCGTTGGATAGCCCATTTATCGAGGGAAGGTATACCTTCCCTCGATAAATGGGCTATCCAACGATAAATGAATTTTTCAATTCGAACCAGTACTTCCTGAAATTACGCGTTCAACCAAACAAACAAACACACTATGAATATAAAATATATTTAGATAATTTAAAATTATGATATCTCCTAAGATGTCGATTGAAATCAAGTGATGTCAAGGACAATTTTGTTTACATTTAAATACTGGGATTAATAACATATATAATTGGATAAGGATTAATATTATGTTGATAAAACTCCTTCGCAAATAATGCATTAATTTCGAACAAATTTGATTACCATATAAAAAGGTGTAGTGAGTCAATGTTAAAAGATAGACATATGCTGTCGCAGACTTTGTTTTAGAACTTTTAAAGAGGAATAATTCCGTGATACATGATATTTGCCTAACTTAAACCGTTTACGCAGCGCACGCAACGGAAGCCTTTTATGGGATTTCGTATTTGTTCTAAACTCAAACTTAAACTCAAACTCAAAGAATTTATTTCAAATAAACCAATTACAGGCACTTTTGAATTGTCAAGAGGTCGGTCAGTCAGAAAGATGAAGCTAGTTGCCCATTCCAAAGCGTAGTAGGTTCCTATGGAGAAGAACTTGCAAGAAACTCCGTGGACACTTTTAATTTAAATCAAAATATTTATACTAAATATTGGTTACGTCATTCATGTTAAAATTGATACTTTCATTGACAGCTACACACACACTCATCATGATGAAACTAAATTACTTCCTACATACCTCATACTCGTAATACTTTAACCGCCGTTAACTGTAGGGCCCTTTAAACTAAGATTACTGTGCCGCATTTTCCCTTGTATGGTTTAAAGGGAAGGGTCTCGGGCTAAGGGTTGTGTTTAACGCGGAAGTGGCCTAATATAACTTGATGATGATGAAGTGGGATGGACGGCGATATATCTTAGGGTACGGAACCATTTGGTACCGGAGATACATTTTGATAAAGGTGTTTTGATGATGGGTTCCGGTTTTAGAAAACGGATCCGGGGTCGGAGAGGTTACAGGTCATTTTACCCTTCAGTGATTTAAAATGATAAATCCATACTAATATTATAAATGTGAAAGTAACTTTGTCTGTCTGTCTGTCTATCTATCTGTCTGTATGTTACGTTTTCACGCCTAAACTGCTGAACCGATCATCTTGAAATTTGGTAGAGATATAGCCTGGGATATGGAGAAGGACATAGGCTACTTTTTTACGCGATAACCGACATCCACGCGGGCGGCGCCGCGGGGAAAAGCTAGTGCTCTATAAACTATATCCATACTTCCATTGCTAAAGGTCCTGCGTGGAGTAGCTCATAACCCGGGTGTGCTGCGTCACCTGAAGCTGTGCGTGCCTGACCGGTACGTGTGGAGGCGGCGGCGATCGCCACTGCTGGCCGTGCCTGCTGCCAAAACCAACCTACTGTCAAAATCACCCCTCACCCGCATAATGTGTGTACTTTTAGAGGTATGAGGAACAGGGTGTAAGTTCACTAATACTCTATAGTACCAGAAGGGTATTGTGTTGATGTCGGGACGTTGTATACATTATGCTAGTTGCGCGGTAAACTCTGATAGCGCGATGCAGGATTTGTGACGTCAGGTTAATGCGTAGTTCGGCATGTGGCGTTGTTGATACCGCCACATACTAATCGAAGTGCATGAGAGAATTGACATATTTTCGTGCAATCTGAGTGAATTCGCAAGAGTTTTGTTGAATTTTGTTAGTTATATTTAAATGTTAATATTCTGTGATTTTGCTTTCTATTTTTAAAGTTTAGATTTTAAGTGTTAGCCGTAAGTTGATTTTTCAATTTATTTGGTGTGTGTTTGCAAACCACTCTTGTATTGGGGACATCCTGTAAAGATAGTGTGTGTAAGCTAATAATAGACTATTATCGAGTATGAATCCAATATTGCGTTAGATTTATTTCATTAACCACTATTTAGCTGAACACTTTGGCTCGAGTTAACCCATTAGGATTGGTTTGACCCTTTTAGCTGGCAACCCAAAAAAGGTGTTTTTGGGTCCCACAATAAGTGTTTTTTACCCAAAAAACAGAACAGGTTAAAAAAAAAAAAACAATTTGCCAAGCTTTTTCCCAACTATGTTGAGGTCGGGTTCAAATCTAACCGAATACCAGTATTTTACATGGAGTGACTGTTTATATGACCTCTACAACCCAGTTAACCTTTTAACCGACACATTCGGGTTTAGGCGCCAAATGCAAATGCGCTCAAAACGCCACCGTCAGCTAATGCCAACAAGAAAAGAAGAAGAAACGGGTCAAATTAAATAAAAGAATAATGTTACGAGTAATATTTTATTTCAAAAATGGGGGACGAAAAGCAATGATTACTTAATTGGTTATCGATAAGATTTTGGAAAGACGTTACGGGAACTGGAAAAGAAAAAAGTAGATACTCTAGAAATGTGACGCTGGAGAAGAATGCTTGGGATCTCGTGGACAGAATTCCGCACAAACGTATCCATACTCCAAGAACTCGGCATCAAACAGCGTCTATCAGCACTAGTACAGTCTCGAATATTGAAGTTCTTTGGGCATGTCTCGAGACGGAATAATGACTCCATAGAGCGTCTAGTGGTCCAGGGCAGAGTAGAAGGTAATCGGCCACGCGGGAGGTCACCGATTAGGTGGACCGATCAAATTAAATCCGCAGTTTGAGGCCCTATTAGTGAATGCGCCAGACTGTCATCTAACAGAACCAGATGGAGGGAGATCGTGAGGCGAGTTACGACAACACCTGCGATTGGACAAAGCTCATTGTGACCACGACCTCTTTGTCAAGAGCGAAGAACAAGAAGAGAAGATTATGGAATTGTATTATTTTTTTTTATAGAAGAGGGTTTTGCGCTGAAATTGTGGCTTGGCGTGGGAGGGATGTCGATGCATTTACGCTCTGGTGGTCAGAATGTTAATGGGTAACACGATAACCCTTGGTAAGACTAGTTGTCAGACTCTTGAACGTCAGACTACCCGTAACGACTGAATGTTAGCCGGGACCAAAAGTTTAACGTGGTTTTCGAGATACGGAGGGCTATATGTAATGAATGGTCACCCATCCACGGACCGACCGCGGCAAGCCCAGCTTAACCTCCGATCAACCCGTGCGGCAATTTATTTAGGCACGATCCTCTCTAAAAAGCAGAACAGGTAAATATATAAAAGGCAAATATTTATTCTAAATTAACACAATATTGTTATTAATAATAACACCTACCTTTTCTATTATGCGTAAGGAATAGATATCAGAAGCTGTTATAACTAATAAATAATTTATGATTCCGTTATAAGACGGTAAATGAGCTCTTTATATCAGACACCGGTTATTAATAACGCTTAATATATCAGAAGATAATAACATAAGGTAGGTATTACGAACCGGTACGTTGTCGTGGTATTACTTTGTATTATTATAACTAGAGATCGGATATTCGGATTTTCGGATGCATATTCACCTAAAGTTGAGATGTTGGCTTATATGGAATGCGCTTTTTTATCGTAAAAATCCGCGATTCCGGAATCGAAGAATTTTGTGTTTTTTTCTGACTATAGAATGAAATGCATATCTACCTACCTAGGTAGATATGCATTTGAGTCGGATTTTTCAGAAGTTACGTCGTAATATTTATGCCCAATCAGGATATAGAACTTAATTTAAAAAATTTGCACCCTACATACACATATTTGTATCGGGGGTTAAACATTAATTTTAAACAAATATGCATCTGAATAGTTACGCAATCCAAGATTCCCAGTTTTTTTTTATAAATATTTTTTAGAAGTTGCTTCCATACCATACATCCGACTAGTTATGCATTCCCGGTGTTCCTGGCATCCCGGAGAAAAAAAATTATGAAGCAGCTTCCATACTTTCATAGCTAAATATTCACTTTAGGTAAATATGCATCCGAATATCCGATCTCTAATTATAACTGTTGAAGTTATATTTTTAGTTGTTTACATTTAATAAAAGTATGGGTTAAAATTTTGCTAAACAACGAGGAGAAAATAAACATAATATTATCTTTGCAGAATTTTTTCCTTATTCGCAAAACATCGATTGGTGTAACTAATAAAAAAGAATAGCGCTTTTATGCAACATTTGCTGTTCGTTCCCAGCATCGCCCGACAATTTCCAACTTTTCCGGTGGCTTTTCCAAACATTTCCTTTTATACAAACCTCAAACATTCAAAAGAACACAAAAAAAAAACTGACCAGGTGCGTGTTGGACCACGCACAATGAAGGGTTCCGTAGTTGCGAAGAATTTATCCAAAGAACAAACTTAACATTGTAGCTGAAATACATGTTCTCCCATACATTGCAACTGCAAATGTAAGTTTATACGTACAATATTGAGAGATTTACCATGTTATTTGAAAACCATAGACTTCTATCTAATAGGTTTTCCTATAATCTATAAGTAATGACCTATTTTTTGTATTTTATTTTCAACATTTTAGGCTCAATAGTTTCGGAGATAAGGGTGAGAATGGCCAATTTTCATCTATTTTCTTATATATCTTTAAAAGTGCATATTTTATATAAAAAATAAAAATAATAATAATAAATCCTTCCTTTTCTTTTGATATGTCACACGATACAGTTTGCAAAACTTTATATTTTTATTTTTATAGCTTGACCCCCAAAAGTGACCCCCATATTCAGAATTCATTAATTTACGTTACACGTCCGTGTTTGGGTCTCAGAAGTTCATATGGGTACCTTTCAAGTTAATCGGCCCCGTAGATTCGGAGAAAATTGGCTATGACAGACGGACAGACACACACACGAGTGATCCTTTATGGGTTCCGCTTTTTCCATTTGAGGTACGGAACCCTAAAAAGCTGTTATTTTGACATGATAAACATACACATTTGTATACATATAAGGTGTATCTATTCATAGACGAAATATTTTAAGATGTATCTCTTAAAATATTTTGTGTATGAATAGATACACCTTATATAATATGTATACAAATATGTATGTACCAAAGAAGCCATGGAAACGATTTTTTTTAAATCTAAGTATTTTATTTAAAAAAAAAAATATTTAAAATTACTTGATATGATGATTAACTTTCAAAAGGCACCGCGCTCGCGCCGCCACCGTCACCGCGTCCGCGCGGGTCATTCTTAGAATAAGTACTAAGTAAAGGTTTTTCGCAAAATGTCTCAAACAATTTTAAAATTATAATAATTACGTAAAATATACATATATATATATATATATAAAAATTCCCTGCTATGGCTTTTTTACCACCTATAAATTCCCCTAAAATTACCACATTTACACCTTATATAGAAGAGGCACTTCAAGCACGGCGCAAATGAGACAGAAGCAGAGTTGCCTTTAGGCAAGCACCTCTACCTAACTAAATCAAAACAGTCATTAATCAAATAAAAGTAAATTAAAAAAACATTATTTGGATATGTAAGTTTGATTAAGTGTGATTAAGTATTATTGTCTTGAGATTCACTGACCCCACAGTCAAACCATTGCAATGGTTTTGTGGGGCTAAGTTTATAAGTTAGGTACTTACAATGTTATAAAAGTCCCTAATTAAAACAGAATTAAAAAAAAAGTTAAATAAATAAATAATTAATAATAATAATCTCTCAAAATGTGTGTATGCTTTACTCCTAACAAAATTGTGTCGATTATCTTATCAAAACCTAGATCACTTTTAAAAACAAAAAAAAAATGGAATTGAGTTAAATCCAACCTCATTAGGATCTTCAACTACCTTTCCCCCCAAAGTAATCCAAGTTACTAACCTTATCTTAAAAGGAAAATCGTTTCGAAGCAACTTCCGAAGATTTCGAAGCGGTTCTATCGCGCACTTGAATAAAAACACAAAGTTTTACAGGTACCATTTTTCAATTAGAATAATTGAACTAAATCTGACCAAGTTAATTTTATGAACACAAATGTCGACCAGGCTAGATATTATTCTGTAACCTTTTCTTCGTTTAGTTTTTGATATGAAAACTTCTTTAGCCGCGTTGATCAGTTTTTGGTAGGGGGAAAACTTATGGGTTCGCGTCACCGAAATGCGCGACATGCTCATGACGTGTTGCGCCAGACTATTAGTTATTCCATAGTCTTAAGTTTTTACTTCTATCGGAAGTCCTTATGACTGCCATTTTTTTTTAATTCCCCAATTATATCACAGCTAGATATTAGCCATGGCCCCGGCCTAGTGCCACTCATATAACAGCTTTGACAATATTAATTATTATGACATCATCGGCCCAATTTTTGCTAATTTTATAAATAAGGCAAGTGTGTGTTGTTAGGACAGTTAATCGAAGTGGTTCTTGAATTAAAAGAATTGAATATTGATGCCGATTCCCTTGTTCATAAACGAAACTAAATTTTAGTTCAGTGCATCTTTCTATTTCATTAAGAAAAGGACAGAAGATAAATTTTAGTTTAGTCCTGTCAAATTAATCAGCGCTTGACGTATATTTAGTATGCAAGTTTTTAATCACGTCTAAACTTGTATGGAGTACTGACATGCGCTGATTAATTTAAATCAATCTGCCTAGCCTTTTCCCAAATATGTTGGGGTCGGCTTCCTGGCGCTGACAGGACTAAATTAAAATTTATCTTGTCCTTTTTTTAATGAAATAGAAAGAAAAAGATGCACTGAACTTAAATTTAGTTTAGTTTGTAAACAAGGGAATCGGCACCAATAATTAATTACATTATTATTATTTAAGAAATCACCAGCAGGCTTAAAGAAATTATCGATTTCTTAGTTTCCCAGAATTTCCCTATCAATATAATATACTGATAGAAAATTATAAATCCTGCACAAATATAACATAATCACCGGTAATAAACCTCAACCATATTATTATTTGCACATTCCTCTGTAAAAACCAGGACCCAGTGACGTCATAGCCAGGGCTCCGAGGCGCGAACTGCAATACATAGGTCACCGGTTTTCTTTGAAATCAACGTAATGTCAACTACAGCCGTTAGCAACTACCCTCTTTGCCGTGAAGCTATTAAAATGCTCCCTGATAAAGGAAAAAGTTCTGTAGCAATTTATAAACACAGTTATGGAAGAATTTGTAAGGAAACTTGTTTCTACTTGAACAATATTTTATTTTAAAGTTCATGTAAGTATTCCAATTGTTGTGGATGAATGTAGGTCGATGTGATTTGGTGTTACCAGCGAAAAAAATGTGACAATAGGAACACATTTGCAAAGGTTTTGTAAGACCAAATTCAGAACAGCGCGCTTGAAACTACACTTATTCATTTGTTTACGTCACACCTGGCCATAATGTGAGTTTTACCGCACGCTACGCGTACAGTAAAACTCGCATTGTGGCCAGGTGAACACGTAAAATTGTGTACTCACCACGGCCAGTAAAAAAAGAAAGCCCTCTATCGCATATTTACAACCCTCGCCTGCGGCTCAGGTCACAAATACCTGCGATTTCGGGCTTTCATTCTTTTACAGCCCTTGATAAGTAATGTACTATTATAGACTAGTTTCGTTTTGTTTTTTGAAAAACGTATTGGAGTAATTTTTTTTTTGAATAATTAGGTAAAATAATATAGTAACACGTCATTCTTAATTGTCGCAATATCGTTTTTGTTTTTCCCCACCTACAAAAGCGAGATGAGTTACTCTGTTAATTAAAAATCACCTAAAAATAAAGTGTCCATTAATCAACTATACAAGAACCTTTCACCGTCAGATACTCCACTGAACTGTCGAACGTCACGTAAAACCCTCCAATATGGCCGAACAAAAGGCCTTCATAACGTGAACAAGGCCTGCCTTCGTACAGCCACTTAATTAAACACTTGGGCCACAGATTAATACAGATTGGACACTCCGCAAAATAATTTAAATAAAAAACTTAAAAACTATCGTATTCGAGATATCTTATCGCCACCCGTGAAATACTTATCATTCAGGAGTTCCAGTGGCCATCTGTCGTCTTCTTCATCAGTTCCACATTACCAAATGATACTTTCTGAATGCAAATGTTTGACTTGTTGATGAAAATACAAAAATCGATATATGTAATATGTATGCCTATAAAATTTCCCCTCCAATTTCTCATGAATCCCAGCATCAAAACTAGATTTTGATAAAAATGGGACCAATCTGAATGCATATCCTTTGAAATAAAAAAAGATGTTTTTAAATCGGTTCACAATAGACGGTGAAATCGGCGAACATACATAAAAAAATACATACGCTACGAACATAGAATATCCTCCTCACAATGAAGGCCTATTGTCCACGTAAACCGCACGTCATGCGCACGCTTTCTTCAATTGACGATTGCAAGACGAATGCTTGTATCTTGCGTAGAAACAATCAAAACTGTGTCCACGGAGCGGCAACGTCGCGTCAGCTTCTCGTCATGCGTTCGTCATGCGGTGCGCGCGGCAGCATGTCACTACTCGACCAACTCGAGTACTTTACTTTTTTTTTGTACTTTTCGAGTAACAGTACTTTCTTCGCCTGTTTCGTCGTCTTCTAATAAAGTTGTATGCTATAATCACTTCATCATCATCACTTGATATTTACACAACGAAAAGACGTGCTTTCTCGATGCTAGTTGAAAGAAAACTGAGATGTTTTGTAGCGTGATTGACGATTGCATGAAGCAGCGGGGACACAGCAAATATGCAAAATACGCTTATCGTCATTTGTAGGTTGCATGCATTCGTCAAATGACGCGTCCGTGGACAGTTTGCCGAAGTGTAATGCAGGTCGCACAACGCTTATTACCTACAGTTATATTCACCTACAAGTTGCCTCTCTTTCTATCGCGTAACTCTTAAGCGGTTTACTCTCTCTTAGACGGATGTAATCCAGTGTACAAACCAAGGTGACCTTGGTGGGACGCGGATGGAAACACGCGCCCGTAATCCAAGGACGTTGAAGGTCAAATCAAAATTTATCAAAATTTGGATTACATCCTTCGTCTAGATGGATGGCAACGGTCAAGGTCACCGGTCGCCAACCAAGGTCACTTCTGTCGGGGACGCGTTTGGCAACCGTGTAGCAGACGCTTTTATACCGGCGGCGCGCGTTAGTCCTACTGAGTTTGCCCAGTGAGATGGGTTAGCCGCGTACTTGTAGCCTCATACCTAAACTGAGGAATGTCCCATCTGTATTAATCTGTGATTTGGCTAACGAAAGGACGTAGGTATACTTATCAGTTTCGCTACAACTCGATACTAGGATAATAAACCTTTAATTGGCGTCAATACCTCTTAATAGCCTCTTGCGTTTTGATGTGGACGGTGAAAAGGTTTTTGAAAGGAAAGGAGGTTGGTTTTTGGACTCTTCTTTAATCAAAAGAGATGTGTCTTGGGTAAAAAAAAAAGAAAAACTGTTTAGTCCGTCAATCAGAAAATAAAACAATATTAGACACGTATTTTTTGCTTTATAATATTAATAAAAAATGACTTAGATAAAACACATTAAACTTGGGGAGTGGGGGCTCGTTACGTCACAGCTACGTATAAAATCTATTGAGAAGTGACGCCATGCCACATTTGAACTCAATGTATCGCTGTAATGTTTTGTTTACGTAAAAAAAGAAAGAATATTTGCCCATTTTTTTTAATAATCTACGTGACGGACAAAACTTAATTTTACTCATCATCCCATTATATGTGTTGGCACATGTGGTGATACAATGGGTGATGTTATCGCTAAAAGCGATCTTTTACAGACAACCTTTGAATGGATTAAAAGTAGGAGAGAGTAGGAATACTGCAGTTAATCAGTAGTGTACCATTTACAATACATAAAGCATATAGGTACTTATCTATATAAATATATATGTACAATAATAAACATGAAACAAAAGCAAGGAACTTTAAGTAATGATGATGTTTAAGGAGAGAAGAAGTGTTTTTTAACACATGGACATGGACATAGATAGAGCACGCCTTATCGACACGGGCAAGGCATAACCGTACTGCTTGAACTGTAAAAGACTTTTCATAAAAGCTATAATATAATATAATCCATACTAATATTTTAAATGTGAAAGTAACTCTGTCTGGCTGTCTGTCTGTATGTTACCTTTTCACGCCTAAACCGCTGAACCGATCATCATGAAATTTGGCAGAGATATAGCCTGGGATATGGAGACGGACATAGGCTACGCGCTTTTTACGCGATAACCGACATCTACGCGGGCGGAGCCGCGGGCAAAAGCTAGTATACTATAAAGCTGAACATTTTGTTTTTTTGGTTGAACGCGCTAATCTCAGGAACTACTGAAAAATTATTTAAGTGTTTGATAGCCCATTTATCGAGGAAGGCTATAGGTTATGTTATATAACCTATAGCCTTCCTCGATATCGCTATCAAACACTTAAATAATGTTTCACGCTACGACCAATAGGAGCGGAGCATCAATGAAAAATGTTGCAAAAACGGGGAAAATTTATTCCTTTTGAGAGTTATCGTTGCGTGCGCTGCGTAAACGGTTAAAGTTACGCAATAATCATGTATGACAGAATTGTTCCTCTTAAAAAGTTAAAAAAAAAAGTCTAAGATAATATATGTCATCTTTTAAGGTTGGCTCACTATAACTTTTTCAATGAGAACCAAATAAAACTGTTTTTTTTATTTATTATTGTACGATGGGTTTGGTCTTGACTCTAGTCTATACTCCATTTATTATAACATTAGACAAATAAATGCTCTCACCCTTTCGTTATTTTGATGTAAACGTTTAATAAACTCCCATCATTTCACGATAAATACCCCTGTAATCCACTGTAATCTATTTACCATTTACATAAAAAAATTACGTCAAATAATAAAATTTCAATTTAGCCGTTATTTGTATAATGCTATAAGTAAATGGAGTATACGTCAGAGGTGACAGAGACAAAGTCAACGATGGAGTGAGTTTAGAAGAAGCCTGTTTGTTTTTATGAACGGGTTATGTCTGTACCTTGGTTGGTACTGGTGTAGGATTTGAAAAATTCTTTTTGCATTTGATAACCGAATTCTTGACGTAGGCTTTAGACTATTTAAAATAACGCTACGCCTTTTAGAAGCCGAGCAAAAAAGTAAGAAAGAATACTAAGCGAAAACAAAATAATAGCGCGGGCAGGCGATGCGATGCGACAGGGTGGGTCGGGGGAACTAGAAATTTCACGCGGACGAAGTCCCGGGCAGAAGCTAGTTATGTAATAAAACATAAATAATTCTTGTAGTTAGTTGAATCTCATGTAATACCGTATTATGATAATTTCAAGATCCCTTTCTAATCTTCAGTTAATTACATTTCATACTCGTATTTGTATCAGCGTTCGTTAGTTTCTATATCTACTTCGTTAATTCAGTTACTAATCAAAGTCAAAGTCAAATCATTTATTTCAAATGGGCATGTAAAATGCATTTTTGAACGTCAAAAATTACATAAATAGTTAATTGATTCTAGTTGCCCCTTCCAAAAGGTAGTTATGTATGGAGAAGAATGGGCAAGAAACTCCATACTTTCTCTTTTAAAATGTTAAAAATAGTTTGTATACATTAATTAATAATTATAGGTGAAGACGATGTACCTAGAATAAAAATTAGGTACTTACCACAATTGGTAAAAAGAATGAAAAGTGAAGTAATGACAGAAAAATTAATAGATGCGATAGGTACAAGGTGCTCACATATTTAAAACCATTGTAGGTATATGATTTTCCTAAAAATTTAACATATAATACGTCAGTGTGTGAGTTAAATTAATCATCATCATCATCATCATCATCATCATCATCTGCCTAGATTTATCCCAAACCCAACTATGTTGGGGTCAGCTTCTAGTCTAACCGTATGCAGCTGAATAATAATACTTTACATGGAGCGACTGCCTATCTGACCTCGACAACCCAGTTATTGGGTAACTTTAATATTAATATCTTCATTCATCAAGTAACATGACTCAATTGTGAAAGCCGGGGCCAACGGTTTAATGTGCTTCCGAGGCATGGAGGGGGTCTCGATATCTAATGGGGTCACCCATCTACGAAACGACCGCGGTAAGTGTAGCTTAACCTTCCATCGATCCTTGCGGCTGTTATTATTTAGCCACGAGCCTACTAAAAAGGACTAAATTAATTCTGTGTGTTGCGTACATTTATGTACACTTACAGAGAATAACGATCTCGTATAAAACCGTCGCGCATAGAAATATTTTGTGAATAGAAGCCGACTACGAGTATAAAGTCATGTAGAATACACATTTATGGAATTTATTACGTTCTGTAATTTTTTTATTTTATTTTTTTATTCTACTATGAGTTTGCTCTTGACTTTAGTCTAGGTCTGCCGCAGGGTTGCCTGCTTGTCGGCAGGCAACCTTGCGGCGATGAGCCAAGCTGTGAAGCTTGGCATCCACCAGTTTTACGTCGCCAATGAGCCTCTTAGCTCTGCGTTCCACCGTAAATTTCAATGTTATTCCAGCATGTGTGGCTAGACTGACATGACGTACCTATACAGGATAAGTTTTTTTTATTTTTTGGTGGTTCAGTATCAGTAATAGAACACATTTCCATTATTTGTTCAATACTTTTATTTTTTGGTCCACTTGATATCAGCAAAATATGGATACAATCTATTCGTAATAAAATCAATGGGCGAGCGCACAGCTCGTAGGTAACTACTACTGCGTTTCGCTTCACTGACCGCGCCGCCGGCGCGTTGCGCGACGAGTATCCATTATACCAATTTCAAAATAAACATCTTTCGTTAACGATAACTTAATTTTTTTGTACTAAGACATATCAAAATAAGAAATAGGTTTATAATAAAACACATTTAAGTTTAATTTGTCAAAGTTTGCGCACTGATTAAAAACTTTTTCTGTATATATAGTCTGGGAAATTAATTGACAAGTAAATTGACTACTAACTTAAATTGTCCGTATATTCAAAAAACATTTGACATTACTTAATACTCAATATATTTATTGCTTAGGTATATTTATTGTTTATTGGTAGGTTTTACAAAAATAATCATCATTGAGGACCCTGCCGGTCACAGCAAAAATAGGAGAGAGGAAAAGGGCTTTTATTTGACTACTTAGTTGTTATACTATACAAATTGGATTTTTTTTAAATCACCTACCAACCTTTAGCAAACAAGGAAACATTCCTTTATTTTTTTAAAGAAACAAATCTGCCTTTCAAAGATATTCGAAAATTCGCTTGCCACCCTCGAGAATCGAACCAGATAAAATCCGAAGAAATAACATCCTGTATTTTTATGGCATCAATCGATAGGGTCAATCATAAGGATCAAATCTCTTTAACAAACATGACAAATTCCATTTGATCCGACCTGGGAATGGTACCCAAACCTCACGCTCGGCTAATGCGCTAAACGAAACCAATGCCCGACATAATATTTCGTTCAACGTCAGATAAAAACACTATCTTTCCACTTTGACATAATTGCATATTATGTATTTATTACTTTATACTAAATTATAATTGTATATATTTTATTATAGTGATATTTATTTTAGATTATTTTAGAAGTATGTATGTAAAAACATACATACTTCTAAAATAATCTAAAATAAATTTAGAACAATTTACAATTATATAATAGCGTTAGTAAAAAATTTGGTTAAAAAACCAAATTTTTTACTAACGCTGTACTTACCTATTAAGACGAAATTGTAATTTATAATGCATAAGAAATTAATTAATTACCGTTACTGATGTATAACCGTTATAATTAATAATAATAATAAATAAATGAAAATATATTCTCATATTGAATGTTTGTATTTAAATTGATTAATCTAGACAAAATCAAACTGGTTGCTAATTTAACTGTATAATTTATAATTTTTATGATCTTAATTTTATTTTCTGTGATTAATATTTTAACTCACACACTGACTTATTATATGTTGTTTTTATTTTTTATTTTTTTGGGAAATCATATACAATGTTTGTAAATATGTGAGCACCATGTACCTATCGCATTTATTAATTTTTCTGTTATTACTTCACTCTTCATTCTTTTTACCAATTGTGGTAAGTAATTTTGATTATTTTTATTATATTTTTTTATTTTTTTATTCTGGGTACATAGTCTTCACCTATAAATATTAATTAATGTATACAAACTATTGTTAACATTTTAAAAGAGTAAGTATGGAGTTTCTTGCCCATTCTTCTCCATACATAACTACATTTTGGAAGGCGCAACTAGAATCATTTAACTATTCATGTAATTTTTGACGTTCAAAAGTGCATCTTCGTGCCTATTTCAAATAAATTATTTGACTTTGAATAGTTTATTTATTTTTTTGATTTTGTGTATTTTGTTTTCTCTGCTACTCTTACACATGTTGTCTCCATCTCTTTATCTACTCTCCTATCGCAGGGCTTTGTACGTATTTTTCTGTTCTTTTCTTCTTGTCTATTTATATGGGTGTACAGTGGCCAGTTTCTCCAAACGATTATAAATTTTAACTTTAACATTTAACTTTCAAAATCGAATGAGAAATTTAGACAGTTTATTGTAACTCGATGTGCCGTATATAAATTGTAAAAAAAAACCCTGTTACAGACTTAAACATATTCAGACAATATTAGCCAAGCAATCCATTATACAAATATACAAAGCATAGGTTTCGTAATACCGGCTTCCACATCAAAACTACGGAACTCAAGTTACGGCCCAATAAATCTGTTTATTGCTTTATCTGCATGGTAAATAAACTTTTCCTTTAGAATGTTCAATCTCTGGAATCGAGACCAAACAATATAATGGAAGCTGTGAAGTGTTCTGTGTATAATCAGTTATGAAATTCAGATGGAAATGGAACTCTGTTTGCGGGAAGCCGGTTTGCTTATATGCTTTCCTATCTATTGTCGTTTCGATTCCAAAATATCCGTGCAGTTCCCCAATCTGAGCCTGAGTGTTGGAATTTGTGAACAAAACCTCTTTCTTAAGTCTCTGGTGAAAAAAGTGTCAAGATGACTTATCATATTTTTACTCTCTTGTGTTGTCATATTCCTATACAGAAATGAATTATATTCTTATTTGATTTAACTAAAGTTTATTAATTCCACGCCTATATAACAGGTTATGGGCCCAGTACACCTACTCAAGTAAGGTTTTTTTATTCATTTCTCGGAAAGTTATTTTTGTAAGAAGAAAAAAAAAAAGACGATCGGCATTTTTTTTTTCCCCTTTCCGTGTGCTAATCTGGTTAAAAATAATTAAAAATGACCAGCGAAGCACATAGTTCGACAGGAATTCCAATAGAAAAACTGCAGGGCATGGAAAATTACAATAACTGGAAGTTTTCCATGAAGATGCTCCTAATGCACGAGGACCTACTCGAATGTATCGAGTCCACCGACGGAAGCAAAGATTTAAGAAAAAATCAGCGCGCGCTTGCAAAAATTTGTCTATCTGTACATCCCAATGCTTTTTCGCTTGTGCGTAACGCAAAATCAGCTTATGAAGCATGGACAAATTTACAAAAGGCTTATGAGGACAAGGGTCTGTGCAGACGTTTAGGATTACTGCGGTTGCTATTTGGAGCTAAGCTCGAAGAGAATGCTTGTAACATGGAAGCTTACATTACAAAAATAACGGAAATTGCACAACAATTGCATGATATAGGTTCTCCACTAGATGATGACTTCATAGCAGTCATCATGTTGAGCGGACTGACGCCCGATTATGATCCGCTCATCATGGCGTTGGAGAATTCCAGTGACAAGCTTGTCAGTGAAACTGTGAAAAAGAAATTATTACAGGAGTTTTACAGAAGAGATGACAAGACAGAGACTGCATCAGCTTTAACTACAATCAAGAAGAGCAAATGTTACCGATGTAAGAAGCCAGGACATACAAAGAAGAATTGCCCTAAGAATGCTACTTCTACGACTCCAGTGAGTAATGTCAAGGAGAAGAAGAAGGTATTATTGTCAGCATTGTCGGTAAATCTCAAGAATGATGTCTGGTACGTGGATTCTGGTGCAACCAACCATATGTGCAACAGCAAGAGTGTTATGTCAAAGTTGAAATCAACTAAAGAACTCTCTGTGAACATTGCTAATGGTGATAAGTTATGTACTGCAGGATTAGGTGAAGTTAAAATTAAGTTAGACAGCGGTTTTAGAACAATAACTAATGTTTATTTGGTTCCCCAACTGTCAACTAACCTTTTATCAGTTAGTGAGTTAACAAGAAAAGGTTATACAGTTAATTTTAATTCTAAAACCTGTAGAATAATGGACGAGCATGAAACCATAGCTACTGCTAGTTATGTGAATGGTATTTTTCAATTAGATTCTATAGGAAATAGCAGTAGGGCTAATGTCGAAGTGCAGCCTCAATGCATGGTGTCTGACAGCAGCAGTAAATCACTACTGGACTGTGATGTGTCAGATCAAGAGCAGAGCAGCTTGGTGTCACAAGAAGTATGGCATCGCAGGCTGGGGCACCTCAACAGCAGGAGCATGAACGTCATGAGACAAGGTATGGTCTTTGGTATTAATTATGATAATAGTCGTTTTCAATCATGTATTGCCTGTATTAAAGGAAAACTTACAAAATTATCTTTTCCAAAAGTGTCTCATAGTAGGTCTAAGGAGATTTTAGGCTTAATACATACAGATTTATGTGGTCCAATGCAAGAGAAGTCATTAGGTGGTGCTTGTTATTTTCTTACTTTCATTGATGACTGTTCAAGAAAAACATTTGTTTATTTTTTGAAAACAAAAGGCGAAGTTTTTGAAAAATTCAAAATGTTTAAAAAACTTGTTGAAAATGAGACTGATAAGAAAATAAAAACTATTCGTAGCGACAATGGTGGTGAATATATTAATAAAAAATTTCAGGAGTTTCTGCAACAGCAAGGAATCCGTCACCAAACTACTGTCCCGAATTGTAGTCAACAGAATGGTGTGGCAGAAAGAGCTAATCGTACCATCATGGACAAAGCTCGCTGTATGCTAGAAGATGCTGGTCTTGACAAACGTTTTTGGGCAGAGGCCGTAAACACTTCAGTGTATCTGAAGAATCGCTCACCTACAAAAGCTGTCATGGGCATGACACCACTGGAGAAATGGACTAATACAAAGACAAATGTAAGTCATCTTCGTACATTTGGTTGTTTGGCTTATGCTTTGTCTTCAAATCACAGGAAACTGGATTCGAAGGCAAAGAAATATATATTTGTAGGTTACTACAACGATACAAAGGGTTATAAACTTATTGATCCAGAGAACCCTACACATTGCGTTAAAGCATATCATGTGAGGTTTTTAGAAGATCGTTTTTGGAAGAAGGATCTGTCAAATAATGATACTAATCAAGTGGTTCATGTTGTTTCACATACAGAACAGACATGTAGGACAGACGAAAACACCAGGGATGAAAGTCCACAGTGTGTGTCTGAAAATTGTCCTTCTGATGACAGAAATAGGAACAGGGACACAGTATTTAGTATCAATGATAGTAGTAATTCATCTGAAGCAGATAACTCGTCGGATGAAACCTATATTCCAGGAAGTTCAAGTGAAGACTCGACAACTACAGACTTCACTGATGCTGTAAATGAAGACCTATTTGCACAACTGGTAGCTCAACAGTACAGGGATCTTGGAGACCCGGAGACTGTTAAGGAAGCACTTGGTGGCAATGAAGCTAAAGAATGGAAGGAAGCCATGGAAGATGAGTATAAATCCTTTATTACCAATAAAGTCTGGCGCCTTGTGGATCTACCTAAAGATCATAAAGCAGTAAAATGTAAATGGATCTTTAAGAAAAAGAGGAACTTAGATGGAAGTCTCCTAAAATACAAAGCACGTTTGGTGGCCAAAGGATTTACTCAAAGGTATGGCATTGACTACAATGAAACTTTTTCACCTGTTGTCCGTTACTCTACCATCCGTTTATTGTTAGCACTAGCTGCAGAATATGATCTGGAAATAAATCACCTAGACGTCAAAACAGCTTTTTTGAATGGTGATCTTAAAGAGCATGTGCTAATGGAACAACCAGAAGGTTTTGTTAAGAAAGGACAAGAACAAAAGGTGTATAAGTTGGAAAAAGCTGTTTATGGATTAAAACAGGCTGCAAAGTCATGGTATGAAAAAATTAACGGAGTATTACTAAATAAACTCCATTTCAATAGGATGCCTTCAGAACCATGTGTCTATTATAAAGGACAAAAGAGGGAAATGGTTATAATTGCCCTTTATGTCGACGACATAATGTTATTCTCTTCATCGATATATAGGCGTGGAATTAATAAACTTTAGTTAAATCAAATAAGAATATAATTCATTTCTGTATAGGAATATGACAACACAAGAGAGTAAAAATATGATAAGTCATCTTGACACTTTTTTCACCAGAGACTTAAGAAAGAGGTTTTGTTCACAAATTCCAACACTACCCCTTGAACTAAACTATGCGTACCAATTTTAATTAAATCACAACACTACCCCTTAATCTCTAGTCTTAAACAAGACACGAATGTAACTCATATAATATCGTTAATTATTACTACAATATCTTAAGAAATATCACATTACACAGTAATAATTAGAATAATAATATCACACTGATAAAAGAGACAAAGAGAACTTAACATGTTTCTCTTTAGTTAACGGTTTAGTGAGTAAGTCAGCTACCATATCACCTGTAGGCATATAGCGGACATCAATAAATTTATTAATTACAATATCCCGTATAAAATGGTGTCTAATATCTATATGCTTGGTACGAGCATGAAACATTGAATTAGAGCATAGTTTTTGTGCCGACTGATTATCATTGTATAAATTTATCTTACAATGAACTTGAAGGCATTCATTCAAAAATATACGTAAAAACAACGCTTCTTTGCAAGCATCTGAAATAGCCATATACTCTGCTTCGGTACTTGAGAGAGCCACAGTCCTCTGCTTACGGCTTTCCCAAGATATAACAGAATCACCTAATTTAAATACATACCCTGTGTATGAACGACGATCAACCTCATTGGATGCCCAATCAGCGTCTGTGTAGCCATTTACGACCAATCCGCCCTTAACATAGTTAAGAAAATAATTATTTGTACCTTTGAGATATCGGAGGACCCTTTTCGCAGCTTTCCAATGTGTTTCATCGAAGCATTCATTAAATTGGCTCAGAACACTTATTGCATGCGAGATATCTGGTCTGGAACAAACTGAAATATACATTAAGCAACCTATGAGATTTCTGTAGTCGAAACGAATATCCTTTACTTCGCTTTTCTTCAGTTTCAATCCTACTTCCATAGGGGTTAGAGATGGTTTGCATTCAGTCATGTTAAATTTACGTAAAACAGTTTCAATGTAATGTGACTGATCTAAAGTAATTGATTCTTTATTCCTGCATACTCTCATGCCTAATATTTGATGAGCAGGTCCCAAATCCTTCATCTCAAACTCTGACATGAGTTTTTCTTTCACCATATCTCTTTCTTTAGATATCGATGAAGAGAATAACATTATGTCGTCTTTCATTATTCCCCAATCTGAGCCTGAGTTGGTTCAAATGTTTGCCTGATTTACTCAAATTCTGTCTGGTCCATTTATATACTCTGGTCCAAATGTTGGTTTCAATAGTTGCAGCCGGGGTAGTTCTGGCCAAAGTGCGGCTATGTGCATGTTGCTTCCGATATTTCGGACTATTTGTTTGCAATTGGAATGCCAAGTACGATATTTCTGAATCGCTTTTCAAATCGAAATCCACGGATTTGTGGGCGCGCTTGCGATGGGTTTTCTTTGCAAATATTGCTGGTATTTGCTTTGAATATACTTGATTCTGCCTTGCAGCTGTGCATTTTCCCCATCTTTTTGCTTTGGCTTAAGTAACCATAAAATTAAAACATAATAATTGTATACATCTTATAAATTAGTCACAGTAGTTTTCTAAGCAAGCGCAAGCGCTACTGCTGAGCATGAGGTTCTGGGTTCGATTTCCAGGTCAAGCTAAGTTTTATTGGGTTTTTCTATCTGGAATTTCTCAGTAAGGGGTCCGGAGTCTTCATGGAACTTAAACATAGCTGGCGAAATGTGGATGTACTATTGACCCATAGATTGCCCTAAAAGGCTAGGCACATCGACCTAATGCAGAATTTTATTTTTGGAGAAGATTAAAAAAAGCACTCTACAGCCTTATTTCTTCTCTAATATACCAGAAAAAAATTCTTGTATCGTTTGACAAGTCAATTAAAATGGAGTTTTATTACGGGCTGTAAACTGGGTGGTTGACAGTTAGTATTATCTGTACGAAATTAATTCGCGTGTTATAGCTTGGGGTGATAAACACAGCGGATGATTGGAGACTTTCCTTCGAGAATTAAAATGAAAACAGAGAAATGAGTTGGAAACAAGAAAAGATACAATGTGTTACTGAATTAATGCACATTATGAAAGTAGTTGGTACAGGATCGTTTACTGAATCGATTTTCGTCATTTTTAATGAAGGTATTTTTTTATATATAAAAAAAAATAGAATTACTAATTAATAGAATACTTTTTATTGCACACCATAAACATATATACCTATGTAAAAAATTACAAGGGGTGATAAAATGGGCGGTAAATAATTAAAACTATATGTAAATTACAGTCACACTTTTGCTTTACAGTCAAAACAAACCAAAAAACTTTTTTTTTTTTGCTATGGCATCTCCAAGTTAACCTTAAGAGGTTGAGACTCTTTAACCGGTCTTTCCCGTGGTTGCCTTAAGCTCCTAACGAAACTTAATGCCTCCAGCCAGGGCGTAAAACTTATAAACTAAACGACTGCGCGCTTAGGGCACCCCCTATGGGGTACTAACCTCGGCTTAAAGCAGAGTCGGAGGGAGGATGGCAAGGGACCGACGGTGGCTAGATAAAATCAAGGTTATGATTATTATCCGGGGGATTTAAAGCTACAGGCTCAGCTATGGCGCGGGCTGGCGCTTCGCTTACGAGCAAGGGTCGGGGAGGACTATTTAGTCGGGGATTTCGCGATGGGCCTCGGCGGCGAGGTCGGAACGCCAGTCGTGTATTGTGTATTCTTCTTCGAACTGTTCTCGTTTCCCTACTGCTCTCCTGGGGGAGAGTCGTGAGGTCGTCTGGGTCGGTCAGTGAGACGAAGTACCTACTACGTAAGACCCTTATACGCCTGCAACTGTGTGCGTACGTAGATTTCTAATGTGACCACAATTTTCTCCCACGTATCTCCCCCATGTATTGTGTGTGTATTGTTATTATAACGTAATTTTCTAATTAGGCTGTTTGGTGCATTAATTCCGGGACATGTTTTTATGAGAACTTATTCAAAAAAAACCGTAATCGTCTACTCCAGAAATCGCTTTAAGTATCGCTAAACTAGACTTTAACATGTTTTCAACTTCAAATTCTGAAGTTAGAAACCAGGTATCCCAAGACTGATGTATTCGGAAAATGAAAAGCGTGAAAGACGGACAAAATGCAGGGGTTTCCTTATTATTGAATACTAGCTTCTGCCCGCGGCTTCGCCCGCGTGGATGTCGAAAAAAAGCCGACGGGAACGTACGGCTTATTCCACAAATCCCCCCTGATAAATCCCCCTTAGGAGGAAAAGTGGAATATATAAAAACCAGTCTAGAATTCACCACTGATAATCCGGCTTATTTCACTAATCCCCCCAGAGAATCCCCCTCAGTGGGGAAAACTGAACCCTAATGTAAAAAAAATCACTTTCAGGGGATCATGGGGTTTTTTTTTTTTTCAATTCTAGTTTTCCCCGCTAAGCGGGATTATCAGGGGTGAATTCTAGACGGTTTTTTATAGATTCCACTTTTCCTCCTAAGGGGGATTTTCAGGGGGGATTTGTGGAATAAGCCGAACGTTCTACCGGGATTAAAAAATAACCTATATGTTAATCCAAGTTATAAACTATCTGTGTACCAAATATCATATAAATTCGTCCATCCGTTTTTTATGCAAACTGAAACATACATACAAACAAACAGACCAAAATTCTAAAAACTATATTTTCGGCATCAGATTCGAATATTCAATGTAAGGTTTGACTTCGTTACTATTTTATTTTCCTTCGTCTGCGTACAGTATAAATTCTTTTTTCTAGATAATTATGAATTATTATAACAATAACAGTATAGAGCTTTGTTCATGGCTAATTGTCCTCCACTACGTGTGATATTTGAGAAATACTGTAAAGAAATACATACTGTAAAGGACCAGTATCCACCTGGTTAAGCTACACTTGCCGCAGTTGGTCTGTGGATGGGTGACCATCTTTACATACAGAGACCCGTCCGCGCCTCGGAAAGCACGTTAAGCTGTTGATCCCGGATGTCATTCTTGGATCTTTGACAGTCGTTACGTGAAATCAGAAGCCCGAAACTCTGACAACCATTTTTACCAAGTGGTATCGTATTACCCAGTAACTGCGTTGTGGAGGTCAGATAGACAGTCGCTGCATGTAAAATACTGTAAAGCTAGAAACAGTACACGTGTAGGTACTTATATTATTTTTACTTGAATACAAAATTTAGCGAATGAACTGCTTCAATACAAAACTACATCCCCCTTTTCAGAACCTTGTGGGTTGAAAATAAACAATAAAACAACGATTTACGTTGTGTTAGTTTCCAACCATAAGCCGAAATATTAGTGATTTTTACTTAAAAAATAAAGAACTTGAATTAATAACCAAATTTCATCCCCTTTTTTCCCTTAAGGGTTGAAATTCTAACAACACCGTTGCGTTAGCTTCCAACCATAAGCTTAAATAGTAAATTCTGTGATTTTTCTTCGTAAATTAAGGACTTTTCAACTTCATCCCCCTTTTTAACCCTTCGAGGGTGGAATTATCAAAAACGCTGAAACACATACATTTATTTTAAATCGTCAGCCTAATCACAATATTTGAAGATCCTAAATTCAAAACTGACGGACTTTCATACAAACTTTCATCCCCTACTTTATCCCCTTAGGAGTGGAATTTCTAAAAATCCTTTCTTTGTGCACTCCTAGACCTCATAAGGAACCTACGTGCCAAATTTGGAATATCTAGACCCAGCGGTTTGGGCTGTGCATTTTTATATCAGTCAGTCAGTCAGGACTTTGAATTTTATATATATACATAGAGATAGCTTTTGCCCGCGGCTTCGCCCACGTGAATGTCGGAAAAAATCCAACGGGAACGTACTACCGCAAATGAAAGTACCCTATGACCGGGATTAAAAATACTTTTGAGTAATTCAAAAACTTAAAAATAAAAACTTTTGAGTTATTCAAGGCACGCAGTTAAATACTCCCCTAAAAACTTAATTACCCCTCATTCCCTTGTTTGGGATCAATTCTCGAAAACCCCATATACTCGTAATCCTTTTTTTTTTTCTTTGAAAAGAATAAGCACCTTAAGACCCATGACCATGTTTTGAAAAACGAATTATGACAAATTTGTGTTTTATGTATTAAGAACGTATTTGTGTTGAGTTTCAAGTTTATGAATTAAAAAAAAAAATGATTTTTCATACAATCTAAATCTCCCCCATTTCACCCCTTTAAAGCCCTTCTTAGAGTCTACAATGTATGGAATGGAAATTTATTCTGAAATAGATCAGTCCGTTAAGGTTTTTTGTTTTTTCATACAATCTATGACATCCCCCAATCCCCCCTTGTGCCAAGTTTAACCACTTTACGGGTTGAATTTTCATAAATCCGTTCATAGCGGATGCCTGCGTCACAATAAATATCTGTTTGCCAAATTTCAGCGAAATCCGTTCAGTGGTTTGAGCTATGTGTGTTGATAGTCATCAGTTTTTCCATACAAACTTTGACACCCCCTTTATGGGGTAGTTTAAAAAGAAAATTGAAATAATCAAACTTTTTTATTTAATAAGATACGCATTCGTGCCAAGTTTCAAGTTTATAAACTCAAGGAATAAGATTTTTCAAACAAACGAAATCTCCCCTTTTACCCCCTTAAAGGATGAATTTTCAAAAATATTTTCTTAACTGATGTGTTCTAATCTATATCCTAATCTAATCTAACCTAATCTAACTTTACTATCTACTGAATTGTATATATATAGATCGTTCGCTGCATTTGCTAAAAATTTAGTTTTAGTAACAGAAACGAATCGCTGTAAATCCGACTCCACGTAGAGTGCACCACGTGCCCTACCCCTAGAGTGTAATTTAGAATCGCGTAGGCGCGGAGGGGCGAGGCGGCCCGCGAGTTGAGGAGCAGGTGGTTGTAACGCTTGCCGCCGCGGCTGAGGCTGGCCGGCGAAGCCGGCCAGCAAGACGAAGCTGCGGTGGTGAGCGTTAAACCATCTGCGACGATAAGCTCGCGTGGGACCGCCGGAGCCCCGCAGCGCCGGAGCCGTGACAGAACCCATGCCTGCTGCATGTTGCATGCTCCCTTGTATGCTGTATGCTTGCTTGAATGCTCGCTTGCATGCTCGCTTGCATGCTGCATGCTTGCTGCATGCATAGTGTATGCTTGTTTGCATGCTTACAGGGAAATAAAAACTCCATGTTCATAATCAATTGTTTTATTGAATGATAATAGATACATCCAGTGCCGGAGACGTGACAAAATGCTGCATGCTTGCTTGCTTGCTCATTGCATGCTGTATGCTTGCTGTATGCTTGCTGAATGCATAGTGTATGCTTGAAACTCCATGTACAACAATCAACTGTTTTATTGAGTGATAATAGATACATCCAGCGCCGGAGCCGTGACAAAAGCCATATTGCTTAAATTGCATCTTTACTATTTATGTATTGTATCAGTTGGATGAGCACTATCGCATTCTGTTAGTATCCTAACTATCCTAATCTATATCGATTCTCCCGGAGAAGGGGGTTTCTCCGGGGGAGGGGCCCATGGCTAAATAATAACAGCCGCACAGGTCGATCGATCAGGTTAAGCTACACTTGCCGCGGTTGGTCTGTGGATGGGTGACCATCTTTACATACAGAGACCTGTCCGTGCCTCGGAAAGCACGTTAAGCTGTTGATCCCGGCTGTCATTTATGGATCTTTGACAGTCGTTACGGGAAGTCAGAAGCCCGAAAGTTTGACAACCATTCTTACCAAGGGGTATTGTATTACCCAGTAACTGCGTTGTGGAGGTCAGTTAGGCAGTCGCTCCATGTAAAATACCGTAAATTTAGAAACAGTACACGTGTACTTATATTATTTTTACTTGAATACAAAATTTTGCGGATGAACAACTTCAATACAAAACTTCATCACCCTTTTCAGATCCTTGTGGGATGAAATTAAAAAAAACTTTTTAACAAAAAAACAACCGACTTCTAAAAAAAAAAAAAAAAAATTGAAAAATAACTTTAATTTCGGATGTCGGTGACCTTGGTTCTGCATTTTCGTTTTTTGCCACCGACTTCCGAAATTAAAGTTATTTTTCACTTTATAGTGTTTTTTTTTTTGGAAGTCTGTTGTTTTTTTTGTTTAAGTTTTAATTTTTCACTTTTTAGTTATGGTACCTACCCCACAACAATTCGATTACCACTACTTCCTACACCGCACAAACAACAGTAACACAAGATGTACGAAGTGGATTAAATACGTATTATCGAAGCTAACTCAAAAACTACCCAAGCAAAGTTAATAAAAATCGGTTAATTATCATTTATAGCCCGAGTGAACCACCCGCCACCCGTGAAATACTTATCATTGAGGAACATTTGAGGCCATTTGTGGTCTTCTTCATCAGTTCCACTTCATCAAATGATACTTACTGAATGCAAATGCTTGAGTTTTTGATGAAAATACAAAAATTGCTATGTGTTTGCCTATAAAATTTGAGGAGTTCCCTCAATTCCTCATGGATCCCATCATCAGAACTGGATTTTGGGACCAATTTGCCAAATCGGTTCACAAACAACGGAGTTCTGAGGTAACAAACATTAAAAATAAAATAAAATAAAATACAACCGAATTGAGAACTTCCTCCTTTTTGAAAAGTCGGTTAAAAAAAAACAACTATTTACGTTGGTTGTGTTAGTTTCTAAACATAAGCCGAAATTTTAGTGATTTTAACTTAATAAATAAAGAATTTTAATTAGAAACAAAAAAAAACATCCCCCTTTTCATCCCCTTAAGGGTTGGAAATCCGACAACACGCTTTGGCTTCCAACCATAAGCCTAGATAGTAAAAATTTGTGATTTTTCTTCGAAAATTAAGGAACTTAACTTCATCCCCCTTTTTAATCCTTTGGGGGTGGAATTATCAAAAACGCTGAGACACGTATAAATTAATTTTCAATCATCAGCCTGAACACAAAATCTGAAGATCCTAACTTCAAAACTGACGGACTTTCATACAAACTTTCATCCCCTATTTTATCCCCTTAGGGGTGGAATTTCCAAAAATCCTTTCTTAGTGCACCCCTAGACCTCATAAGGAACCCACGTGCCAAATTTGGAATCTGTAGACCCAGCGGTTTGGGCTGTGCGTTGATATGTCAGTCAGTCAGTCAGTCAGTCAGTCAGTTTCTTCTTTTATATATTTAGATGTGTAGTTGGTTGACGTCATACTGTACTGTCTCTACTGAACGTTACGAGTCAGGGCTTAGCCATAAAGCGATTATCAGTAATCCTTAGTCATTGGTTGGATTATCTTGCCTGTATCTGATGTCGTAACCATGCTTCAAAGATTGGTCATGGATACTTACCACTAAACAGAAAATGATACGAACGCGACCAGTGTGTTGTGTTACTGGTAACTGAGTCCCGGTTTCCCGCATGGCAGTTACCCCAACAGATACTTATCACTATACAGCCAATGATAAGAATGCGCAAGAAACGTGACCCCGATATGGCGACCAGTGTGTTGTGTTACGGGGAACCGAACCTCGGTCTCCCGCGTGTCAGTAACCCTAACAGATACTTATCACTATACAGCTAATGATAAAAATGCGCAAGAAACGTGGCCCCGACATGGCGACCAGTGTGTTGTGTTACGGGGAACCGAATCCCGGTTTGCGCGTGACCCAATGGTTATTTGCCACTATACAGTCAATGAAACGAATGCACCAGACACGAGGCCCCGGCTTGGCAACCAAGGATTATTATTTTGTGCGATGTCATAGCATCCTTACGTACAGAACGCTATAGTGTTCTTACATCTGGCATTCTTCTTAAGATGTCGGTAAAAAATCCAGTAAAATAAAATAATCCAGTTAAGGCTGTATACCTTTTGATTAAACCCAATTTATTATTAGAAATCCAATCAAGCATTTCAACTTAATCTTAATCCTCTTTTTCGTATCTTTTGCTCTTACAAGATTTATTCGGTCAATATAATATTTTTGTATTTTGTAAATCCTAACATCTTCGCATTGTCTCGCTTCAATGAATAATAAAACAAAACCTTGTAAAGATCGACATATGTATCGTATCTTTTTGGTCTTCGGCTGAAAGTGCTAAGTTTATCCATTTCAATGAATATACGGATATTCTATCGTCTCGTTGCTTCATCGAAGTTAAATTGGAGTACTGATGATGTGTGATGGTTTTGACCATTGTTTAATATGTAACGGACTGTTAATTTTTTTTTTTATATATACTTCCTTGACATAATCTTTTCATTGTTTGACATTATTTACCTACAATCGAATTCCAATTCTTTATTAGTGGCTTTTGTGGACATGATATTTATTCAGATATGTTACTGTAGTTGTAATTGCAATCATGTCATTAATCTTTTATATACTTAGATTATTTTCTATTTTGTGAATGTGAGAACGTTGTAGGCCTAGTAGAGTATAGATTTGTTGGCACTTTTCTATTTTGTTAAGTACCTGGTAATTGTTGAAAGGCCTACACTGTCGTCCCATACCTATTATCACTGTTATTTGATAATATTGTAAAGCCAATTATTTTTAAAAGAGTAACCGTGGAGTTTCTCTTCTCCATAGGAAACGACTAATTGGAACCGTGCACCTCGCTTCTGTCGTTTCATAAGTGCCCATGTAGGTTTATGTGAAATAAAATATTTTCATTTTAGATTTTTTGATTTTGAAACGTTACTACTGTGATAATTAAATAATATACTTAAATGTACTTCCTGCAAACCTTGATAGCAGTATGAGATGTTCTCATACAAGAGCGAAGAAGAATTTGACTGCTAAACAATAGCAGGGTCGACTGATACTTGTTTTGTTAATGGGGACCACCTACAGTCGTTACCTCCTTCGATTCTTAAGGCGGTATACCGCGCTTACTAGTTTTTTTGAATCCATGGGAAACATAAAATATTGTGTTATAAAAAAAAAAACATATATCTTATTTAAGGATCTGGTGGATATCGTTGCTGAATAGAAAAAACAAAAACAAAATTACCCCTTTTCGTAATGTTTAATCGATCTCATATAGCTACAAAACAGTCGTTATTGTCTTATTTTTGATGACTGAATTATTTAAATAATGAATACCATCATATATTGTCCCACTGCTGGAAAAAGGCCTCTTTTCATACAGAGACGGCACGAGCATTGATCAACACGCTTGCTCAAGACGGGTTGGCGATTTCAGACTTATATTAACTATGAAGTCCAGGTTTCCTCACGATTTTTTTCTTCACCGGTGTCAGTAATGTCCAAGATAAACTCAGAAAGTGCATATGAATTGAAATAATCACATTGGTACTTGCCTGGATTTGAACCCACAACCACGTGCATGAGAGGCGGGGCCTTAATCTCTGGGCCATCACGACATAAAATAATTACTATTGTTACGCACCACAATTAATGCTTGGTACATCGTGACAAGTTTAAGTACCACTAGCGCCATCTAGTATAGAATAGCAGAAATAGTGACCACTAGCGCCATCTAGTATCAAGTAGCAGAACTAGATGCTTCCAGAAGGTTCGATGCTAGAACTTTCTAGAACTATCTACATCTGGTCAGTCGGGGTCAGTTTATACTCGAACATTCTTGATGTTTCTACAGTAGAAGGTTCTGGAACTATCTAAGGACTATATAAGGCCGGTATGGACCGCAACCCGACACAGTCGAACAACAAGCGATACAAAAGATCATCGAGTGCGAGTTTAGAGTGATCAGTAGTGCAACTGTGTTTTATAATTAGTGTGTTGGAGTTGTTATCAGTGTTGTTTAATTAAAGTGTCATTTTTGGTTTTTCATCGGCAGTTGTTATTGTCACGAACCGCAATCTCGTAACACTATGTTTAAATACCTACCAAATGCGCGAGGCAACTACTCGCGACTTCGAGAGGCAACTACTCGCGACATTGCGAGCCTACTTCAGTCGGCTCGAGCACCGTATACGCTTTAACCAATTGGTGCGATCCGTCACTTGAATAATTCAAAGTTATGGCAATCTGCAAACTATTCAAGTGACATATACAGAGAGTCATACAGTTTAAATACTTAGGGCATATAGTCACTGAGGACTTATTTGACGATGTTGATATAGAGAGGGAGCGAAGGGCATTGGCGGTTCGGTGTAATATGGTAGCCCGCAGGTTTGCACGTTATAGTAAGGGTGTTAAAGTATTGCTTTTCAAGGCATACTGTCAGACCTTCTACAAGTGCAGCTTGTGGGTGAAATATACGCAAAGAGCCTACAACATCCTGCGCTTACAGTATAATAATGGATTTAGGATGTTGATGGGGCTACCGCGCTACTGCAGCGCTTCGCAGATGTTCGCGGAAGCCCGTGTTGACGATTTTCATGCCCTTATGAGGAAGAGAACAGCGTCAATAATGGGTAGGTTGCGCGGAAGCTCCAACAGCAACCTAAAAACATTATTAGCCAAGATGGACAGGCCCTTCATAAGGCACTCGGTACGGAGGCACGTGCCAACGTGTGTTGCGCCACGTAATTTTAAGTTGTTTGTAAATTTTACTAACATAGTTTTTAAGTCATTGTTACTAATACCTTATGGATTGTATGTACTTGTATGTGTATATAGTCTGAAATAAATAAATAATAATAATAATAATAATTGATAAAAATCATTTCCATCTTGAAACACTACAACCTAGCAATCAGCACCATAGTAAATGCTATTATTAGACACATTATTAACACTGACAAGTTTCTACCTCATAATTCCATTAACTCCAACAACCCTTTTACCTCGCTTGACTTAACAGAGACGTAACACTTGCGATATATCTAATAATAAGCTTATTGTCTTTGATAACCAGTACTTGAACTGTAATAGTGCCTGCTATTTTGGTCTAACCACAAGGCTAAACTGCTTTGAGGTCTCCAAATTATATGTATGTAGGCAAGTTATGAGGAGGCGCAAACCGTAATAATACCCTCTTTTTACATGCTCAAAACGGCGAAGGAAAACATCGTGAGGAAGCCGGCATGATTAAGAATTAAAAAAAAAAAACGGCCAAATACTAGGTCCAGAATCATGGACTGAATCCATGGTAACAGGCTTCGCGACGATGTCCCTTCAACCCTGTATAGTATCGCTACTTCGGCACCGTCATCTCATTCTAGATGACGTGGCGGTGGACAAAAGGCCTTACGGCCTGGCCACGACTTTGCTACTACCAGCGGCAGCTTAGCGCGGCGCGGCGAGCGGTAAAAACAAATATGCAAAAATGTATGAACAAGGGCCACGAGGCGCCGCTCGCAGCGGTTTTTGCCTGAACTGTTTTTTGCATGAACGGGCGAGTGATTGAGTTGCCACGGCTCAGAGCGGCATGGACAGCGGCGGTGGAGCTAGCGGGGTACTGAGCGGCGGCTTGGTGATTAAAATATTTTCGACGATTTTGTAGCGGACATGTGGTGTGATCGCCAACCCGCCTGCCAAGCGTGGCGATTATGGCAACTCCCCCCCAAAACGACAAGCACAAATAAAAAATGGCCCCAGAGGCAGTGCTTGGGGGGGGATGCCTATGTCCAGCAGTAGATGTCTTTCGGCTGTAATGATGATGATGTAGCGGAAAATCAACTTCGAAACAATTAATTTCAAAATTTTAAATCGACCTCCTATATGGATGTCAAAATATACTCAGCATACATTTAAAAATGTTATTAAGAGGTAATTAAACTGATAATTTATAATAGTACTTACCAGGTACCTACTAATATGATAATATAGGCCGATAGAAAAGTAAAAAAAACAAAGTATTATGTACTTATTTTGGATTATTTACAAAGTAATTTCGGAACTGCCGCTACCGCTACTGAGCAGTACGTGGCATGGAAAACGCCCCGCTTGCCGTCACCGCGCCGCTTGCCGTGCCGCCAAAAGTCGTGGCCAGGCTCTTAGAGTGGTCTCACATCTGACAGTAATACGTCGGGAGTAACTTCGTTAACTTGCAGTTAGTACGCTCGACGCGCAGGAAGGCACACTTCACGCATCATTGGTGTAGTATGTAAGGTTGAATGTTTTATTATCTACTTGTCCGATCTGAGGTTACGCGACCGACGATACGCGACGCACCTTCCGTCCGATGTGTGACCACCATCAGGGACCACCCTTGACCCTATAATATTTTCATCATCATCATCATTTCAGCCGAAAGACGTCCACTGCTGAACATAGGCCTCCCCCAATTGCGGGAGTTTGCCATAATCGCCACGCTTGGCAGGCAGGTTGGCGATCGCAGTATGGTGTTAAAATGTAGTCCCTTAGTAGTCCCTAGTAAGTCCCTTATGCCCGGTTTCTGAAGTTCTCAGATAAACTCTCATTAGGTATTGGTTCAATAAAGTTATGTATAAGATAAACGTCGGTTAACTGTCACTGCGTTTCTGAATACGTAACAAACCATTCAATAACTATGAGACCGATAACTAGTTCCTTAATTGCCGCTAGATGGGTCTGTATAAGAGATCGCGTCTAAAATTGATTTTATTATTTTAATCCGTCTTTAATACTGGTTTTATTTGTAATAATATTTTTATCGACGGTAAATACGTGGTTTTACACTGTTTTAGTAAAAAAAATATGATTTAAGTCGTTATTTATAGGCGGATGAATGAACAACATCATTGCCAGTTTTTTATAAAACGAAACGTTAATCTTACTTCTTTCTGCTTTCCCTTCATTATTTTTGTTTCATGTGGTATTATTTTTGCTTTGCCGTTTGATTTTAAGTTATAAGTCTGTTTATCTTTCCAATCGTTTGTGCTTTCTATTCCATTTATTTTTTTCCATTCTTTTGTAAAATAACATGTAATGGAATCTGGAAAACGCAGTAAAAAATTCACTGAAAGAGAAAAGATGCTTCTTATCGAAGTGGCTAAAGACTTTACGATATCGATAACTTAAGTTTCTGTGTACTGATATATTGAAAATAAACTCCAGTACTTCCAAATCAGACTCGGATGAGCTGCTAATATTTAATTATGCGAACACTTATTGTTTTCTCTTTTAACTTTAATATTAAGCTTTTACTGGCAATTTAATTTAATAATACACATTTAACCTAAAAGTTGATGTAGATGGCTATGAAATGAAGCGTCAAATAAAGTTATGGAACCGATAAACGGCGCACATTGGTCAGTTAAGTTAACTGAAGTTTAAACGGAGTTTATCTTACATTGCGGCGTTCGGAAACGCACATTCACAAGTTAACGAACCAATAGCGCTATTGAATAGATAAACCACCGTTAAAAGTTACTCAGAAACCGGGCATTAGTCGCATTTTACGACACGCACGGGAGGAAATGGGGTGGTGCTATTCTTTACGTCCGGCATTACACGGTACAATAATATCTTTGGCAAATCATAATAATTATGAACTTATTATTCCGTTTTATTTTTAGCCTTGAAACTAAACCTAAGGTGAAACTCTCTAAACAGACCAATTAACAAAGATATTTGAATAAATTACGTATTAAAAATTTATGTTCATTATACATAGCTTTAACTAAATTAATTTAATTACAATGATATGTTTCTGAAATGATTATTATTAATCAAATTGGTACTGATATTGGTGTATCTATCTATGGATTTGTGCTATACAGGATGTAAAAAGGTATTTTCCAAGCGTAAAAGCATCTTTGTGTTTGGAGTAAACAAAAATGTGTCAGTGACAAAATTTTAACTTGCAATAGTTCTTAAACTGCAAGCTCAAATTGAATGTAATAGTTATATACGTATTATACACTCTTAGTCACTGAAATATTCAGTGACCAAGAGTAGAGTAGCTTCTTGCTTTATCCATAACGAAGTTACAGCGGGCCGAAAATGAACTAAGTGACTTCGAGAAAAGATGTTACGGCTGTGCCTTTGTTTGTTGGTTTTCGATCGACTTGGCACTGTAAATAAAAAATGGCTATTAAATTCTTTTTACTGAATATTTGGCATTGCTGAATATTTTTGTGCCCAAAAACCGTAACTATATTTTTATACCCTATATCTACTTCTTGTATAAAATAATAAAAATGTAAATTAACATTTATGGGCTAAAGACATCTGATAACATTCTTATAAATAATTTCCTCACGAATTTTAGGCCCTCGTAATTTAATGAAGGTTGTCATTTTAATGGAACGCCAACACCTAAATAAAGATCGACGTTAATAATTTCTACATAATTTTTGTTCCAATTTTTTTTTCGGTTATACGGCTTTATTGCTCTGAGATAAGGCTCAAATTTCCTTAAATTAAAGATTTTATTAACTTTTTATAACGCGGTGGTTCTAATTTAAGTTAGTTAAAGATTTTCCGGGAAAAATTTACATTATTATTTAAATAGCTACCTGCCCCTGCGGCTTCACCCGCGTGGCTTTTTGTAAAATAAAAGTAACAGACAGACAGACAAAATTTACGAAAAGTGTTTTTTTTTTGTTTTAAGTACCGTTTAAACTGACATTACAAACAGAAACTTCAATTTTATTTATTGGTATAGATTATACAGGATAAGTTTTTACCAGTGCGCAATTTTTTTTTGGTGGATCAGTATCATTTATAGAATAGATTACCATTGTTTGTACTAAACTTTTTTAATAAAAAATATTTAAATTGCGATTAATAACCTGCTTAAATACCTAAATCGGCGAATTGCGCGGGCACACAGTTAATAGGTACCAACTACGTTCCGCTTCAATGCACGCGCCGTCGCGCGGCGTGTATCTAATAAACTAGTTTCAAAATAAACATCTTTCGTTAACGATAACTTAATTTTTTTGTACTAAACGTATCAAAATAAGAAATAGGTGGTTAATAAAACTCGTTTAAGTACATATAATTTGTCAGAATTTGCGCACTGGTTAAATTTTTTTCCTGTATAAGCACCGTTTATAGTTTCATATTATTATGCATTTAGTAAGAGCTGTTATTTTGATAATACAAACAGACACATCAATTTTATTTATTTGTATGTATAGATGACGAAAATCGAATCAGAAGCCGACTCTGAACAAATTGCTTTCAGATCTTCCGTTTATTCTGTTACACCTTGTATAGTTCGTTTGGGGTTACCCTCTTAGGAGACTAGCGTACTGTAACTACATTGTATATGCTACATTGTGTATGCTAAAAAGCTTTTACGTTACACGACCAATTTTTGAACCAGTGTAACTAAAAAAAGAAGAAACATTTTATTTTGTGAGACAGTGAGATAAAAACAATACAACCATTTTTTTTTCTATAAAAAAACTATGTATCTAAAAATATATAATTTTCTTACTGCTGGGGCTCAGGCCGTATTCCACCTCGCGAGCCATGTTGGTAGATGTCACATGTCATGTTAAATAATACTTACGGAGAAATAATTAAAATATCAATACATATAATAAAATCGTAGCGAAATCAAAACTGTAGGTACATCATCATCATCATCATTCCAGCCGAAAGATGTCCACTGCTGGACATAGGCCTCCTACAATTGGGGGGGTTTGCCATAACCGCCACGCTTGGCGATCGCAGTGCCCATTCTCTAGTAAATTCCTCGCCTTTTACGACACCCACGGGAAGAAATGGGATGGTGCTATTCTTTACGTCCGGCACCACACAGCACAACTGTAGGTACATTGAATATTAAAACGAGGTCCACGAGGTCTGGGAACGATTCTGATGCCCTAAATATCGTTTTTAGAGTTTTTGTCTGTTTATCTGTTTGTGTGTTTGTCTGAATGTATGTTCCACCATCACGAAAAAACTATCGGATAGATTTTGTCTATATTTCCTATAGGTCTGGTGAATTGGTAACATACAATTAATTATCACGCTTTTTGCTATGGAGAATGAGCAGTATTGTATTATGTTTTGAGATGGGTCAATAAGGGCAGATACCTTAACCGTGGTCGCTACAAGAAAACGGTTTTGAGAGACTGTCTTTTTAATCTGTATTCAAAAATTTGAAAAAAAAAATACAATCATCAAGAAAATGGGCAATTTTCACAAAAAGTTTTATACGAGTATGCCAATCGATACTGTATCATACAAGGATCAAAAAACTTTATAGGAACAACTGAGGTTTAAGTACTAGAAAAGTCAGAAATCGCAAAAAAAAAATCCCTTACAATTCGAAGGAATAATACTGAGATGTGAACGAACACAATATACCAGTGAATAACAACAGTCAAATTATTCCATTACTCCACTGGGCTAAATAGGAAATGAATATAGCAGATAGTTTCAGATTTAACCTTTTAAATGATTATCATGCCTTTATGTATCCAAGCAGTCAATCATGATATATTAGGCTGTTTCAGTCAATTTTCAACAAAACCCTCAGGGCACTCAGATCTTTCACATAATATGTTCTAAACAGAATGTGAGACGTAATTAAATTCTGGAGGGAGATGGGCTGGTTGGAATAAATACTGATGGCCGCCATTACCCATCTACGATGGTCCACCTGAAGGACTAAGTGCGGAAACCAAACCCTTTACTTTAAACTGAACGTCGCTTGTGAGCGTCACCAGTCCTGACTCTGTATATTTTGGCTGCTGTGACCAAAACTACAAAAGTAATATTCAGGGAAGTTTTATTAAAATGTGGCTGGTACTTTAGTTTATTGTGGTGTCTTACGATTTCCACGCGAAGTTGCGGGCAGAAGCTAGTCTATAATAAAATAAAACCTATGTAATAAAACCTACCTTCGTAGGATTTATTCCATAGGTCTTATTAAAAAATGTCTATATTGTTCTTCACCGTTTGTCAGTGAAGTTTAAGATTTGAGTATACAATACTAAAATCTTAAACATCACTTGTGAGTGATGTTTTGAATTTTTAAGTCTCTTATCTTCGGTATGTTCACTCTCAGGGACGAAGTTCTATAACATTTATTGAGCAATAAAGTTAGGTACAAGTCCCGCTACAATGCGCGATATGAACGCGTTTATCTGTTGGTAACACAAATGTGTACGAGAGCTTGAGAACAATTGAGGTTTTGATAAGATCTTAGAGCAAGAATCTTGGTTGGCGTTCCCTGAAAATAATAATTGTGTGACAAGAATTTTGACAATGTTGCTCGAATTCAGTGTTGTTTCTACACAGGTCCATCACTACCCCACCCACATATTTGCCATCTTTAATGGCTCATTTTCATTACTCGATAACTCGCTCGATATGTCGCAGGCAATTTGTATGACTCAGCTTTTTACAAACAGAGTCGTTCGTTTAAATACGCTTGGAATTTTGAAATATGCCAAAGGCAAAATATATATCTATTTCTTAAGGGTCTCGCCGGCCGCTCCGGTGGCACTTCTCGCTTCGCTCGCTCGGCTCGTGCGCGGTTCCTTACAGTTCTAACCTAACCTAACCAATTTGGTTGGGGTGTCTGGATGTCGAAATTATAAAAATTGAACGAGTTGCCAATTTGCCTTATAAAACCGCATAACCGCGAGCGTTTGTAACATGAATCATACAATCTGTCTGCGACAGATATACAGCATGCGGGGACTCTCCACAGGCGGGGTCATTACAAATGAAAGTCATAAGTTAATAACACGGTCGGTACACCGACTGCGGGGAATCTCCGTTGTGGGCATAGCGACCAATGAAATTTATCGGATGGTAAAAAGCGTGCGGAGATACACCCAATACAAATGACTAATGAAAAAGAGCCCTCAAAGCAACTGCCAAACTTGCGGTGTAGGTTTTCCGTATACGTTTCCTATCGACCAATGAAAATGGTACCCCGAATACGAGCCCTATAGTGTGCTTTACAGAAATCTCCAGCACCCCGCATGCGGGGCCCTATCGACTAATGAAAATGAGACTTTAGGTTATTTACGAAAAGAGATAAGATGGCCTATTCCTTGATCGAAAAAAACGTACCTAAATCATACAAAAAATTTGCTTATGATATTTGGACTAGCATCTTAGTTTTTATGACTTCGACGTCATAGTAAAAGACCAACTAACTGTGTTGGCGTTGTTCTCTTCTTTTCTCTTACCGAATGCCAGTATTTAACATGGGGTGAATGCCTATCATACCTCCGCGATCCAGTTACTGAGGAAATACGACCCTCTTGGTAAGACCGGTTGTCGACCTTTCGGGTTTCTGACGACCTGTAACGGCTACCAAAGATCTACGAAAGACAGTTGGCTTGTAACGTGCTTTCCGAGGCACGGAGGGATTTCGATATGTAATGGATGGTCACCCATCCGCCCAATGACTTCGGCACGCATAGTTCACATTCTTTAACCTTCGATCGACCCATGCGGCTACGATTATTTAACCACAGGCTGTTCAAAAAGACTAACTAACAGTTTAAAAACATAAAAAGTGATTATGGAATAGAAGCAAAAGCTATAATTAATGCAATATGAAGGTAATTTTCCTAAAGTGTCTATAGAAATGAGATAGCCCGAGGTCTCTAAACTCATTTAGGAAAAAGGTCTTTGTAATTAACGCAGTTTACCCACCAATATTAATAACAGCCTTATCTTTGGCTCAGGCTCAGGCCTTTCTTAATAGCACAAACCCAAAGGATTTGGGGAGAAGCGACAATTATTTGTTCAAAAGTCGCTGTGAGAATAGCTTCGCGAAAACCGGTGTGGTCAATTTTTTGTTAGTTTTTGCTAGGTATAGAATGAGTTTTCCCTTTATGAAATGGTTCATATCCGATTATTATGGAATCAGATTATCATGGGCTCTAACGTAATAGGATTTTGAGGGGAGCATGGAAGTGGCAATTGCACTTTTGCTGATATAGGACGAATAAATGTGTTTTTTCCACCAAAATTGTTTAAGGATTGTTAATAGATTTGGAAAGGGGAGGTTGTTTTCATCTGCATGGTAATAATGTTGACTGGACATCTGCTATTGATTGAATGAGGGCGTTATTGCGCAAAATAAATACGACCACAACCTTTTATGCACTGCTAAATGCTCTATGTAAGTTGCATAACGCTTTGTGTCTGAATGAAATAGATTTGTTATTGCCCATAATCGTTGTAATATGACGTAAAGTTGCTTAGAGTTACTTGATTCTAATAGAGTTTGGGGGCCATCTAGATGACGTTAACGTACTTAAATGAAGAAGAGTGATATTTTTGAGGACTATAATTATTTGGAATTATTTTATTAAATGAATAAAATTAAACAAAAATCATTTATTCCAGACAAAAAATCCATAGGCAAGGCAATTTTGCTTATGACTAATGTTAGTTATTAAAAAGTCATCATCATCTTCATTTCAGCCGAAAGACGTCCACTGCTGGACATAGGCCTCCCCCAAGCACCGCCACCTCGACCGGTCCCGTGGTTCCGCATCCAGCAGATTCCTGCGGCTTTCACAAGGTCATCAGTCCACTTTGTGGGAGGCCCTCTTACGCTACGTCTTCCGGTACGCGGTCGCTACTCCAGGACCTTTCGGCCCCAACGGCCATCTGTTCCGCAAGCAATGTGCCCTGCCCATTGCCACTTAAGTTTGGCAATTCTTCGAGCTATGTCGGTTACCTTGGTTCTCCTGCAGACTTCTTCATTTCTGATTGGATCACGTAGGAAAACTCCAAGCATAGCCCTCTCCATGCCCTTTGGGTGACTTTTAGCCTTCTAATAAGGCCCACTGTGAGCGACCACGTTTCAGTGCCATAGATCATCACTGGTAACACGAACTGGTCAAAGACTTTCGTCTTGAGACACTGCGGTATGTGGGACGAAAAATATTGCGTAGATTCCCTAACGCTGCCCAGCCGAGTCGGATTCGACGATGGACCTCTTTCTCGAAGTTGGACATACCTAACTGGACAGTTCGTCCTAGGTAAACATACTCGTCCACAACTTCGAGTGTAGCGTCTCCGATATTCACGAGAGTAGGTGTTACATGGGCATTTGACAGTTAAAAAGCAAAAAGAAGAAACTAGACACACCGTCTACCCCTGCACAGCGGGCTCATCGGTCTCGGAACACATAGACAAAACTGGAAACTGGATGCACTGCAATTAAATTATTGCATCCTATTATTTTCTTTCGCCAACTAGGATATTGCGTGTATTGATCCTTACGTCAATGTTTCAACATAATTGTGTTCAGGGCTCTGTTTCGGCTCCCTCGTTGTTGCAGTGCATCCGGCATGTTTACTGACGCCAGCGTATATGACTTCTACGCTATTATGCGTAAAAAAGAGGCATCGCTGGTGCGACGAGTACGAGGGAGCCCGAATAGCATCCTAAGGATGATTGGCGAGAGAACCGATACTGTTCGGCTCAGTCGGTTCACTGAATTCCATGTGTTGCGAGACCGATGAGCCTACTGTGCAGGGGTAGACGGTGTGTCTAGTTTCTCCTTTTTACTTTTTAGTTACTAACACTAGTTATAAGCAAAATTCCTGTTACTAACAACCTTGTCTTGCCTATGGACTTTTTTGTCTAAAATAAATTATTTTTATCTTTAATTAATTGGCGATTTTTTTGTGAAAATTTGCTTACAAATCATCGTAAACACAATTTACTATATCTTTTTAAGCTATATAAAAAGATCTAAGAGTTGTTACCCGCCCTAAAAAGGCAGTGTAATAAATGTCAATGTGATGGATGTGCTCACATTAAGCCATATAGACTCGACTATAGCTCTACTTTGTAACGTTTTATTTTTACATGCCTAGAACCAATGTGGGGGATCGTTCTTTATGGTCCGTTTCTTTAGGCTATAACGAACGGATCATGTGATTAAAAAGGGTTTTATATGCTTACTAAATCGTTTTAAACTCGCAGTAGTAAAACCTTAATAAAATTAGTATTAGAGAAAATAAAAAAATATATTGACGCCAAAACACACATAATAAGTCGGTATTTCATTTGATAGAAAATGCCTGTGGCATTATGTCCGCCTCTGTATAGTTGTGTGCTTCAAGTCTCAAACAAAAGAGAATAGGGATGCGGCGATACATTGAGTTCAAATGTGGCATGACGTCACTTCTCATTAGATTTTATACTGAGCTGTGACGTAACGAGCCCCCACTCCCCAAGTTTAATGTGTTTTATATAAGTAATTTTGTATTAATATGATGAAGCAAAAAATACGTGTCTAATATTTTTTATACCATTCCCCCTCTTAAAAGCTTATTTTATTCACTGAAAACAGTGAATAAAAAGCACTTTTAATCACTATTTTGGTGTTTGAATTTAAAACACACCAATATATTCGACCTCGCATCTCAATGCTATAGGTAAACCCCTTGCGAAAAAGTACTCGATACAAACTCCTTGAAAGAATACTCGACATACAAACTCCTTGTGCAAAAATTGTCGACATTTTGGACAAGGAGTTTAGCATTAGAATAAAAACTGTTTTGTGTTCTTTGCTGCCATGAGTAAATTGGCGCTATTTTGAATAATAGATCGATTGAAAATGCATTCAAGTGATGAAGAAGATGTGTTAACACTTGAGTTTATGAAAGAGAGGGCGGCCGATATATTTTCCTAAATACTTTTAATTTTTGTAATTGTTTCAATTTTAATGTGCATTTTAATTTATTTAAAATCTTCCTTTTTTCTTCGCTAAATGTCTATTTTCGCTTAAATATTTCTTTTTCTCGTAGTCATGGTATAAAGTATAGTATGCAACTCTTGAATAAAACGGATTTATATCGAGGGCCATGAATGACTCGCGTCGCTCAGGATTCTAACACTTGAATCACTCGCTGCGCTCGTGATTCAATCATCATGAATCACTCCCTACGGTCGTGATTCAGTCGTTAGAATCCTTCACTTACTCGCGATTCATCTGTGGCCCTCGCTTTAAATCCGTTCTTTATTCACTAATTGCATAATATACTATTTATTGTCTGATTGACGGACTAAACAGTTTTTCTTTTTTTTTTTTTACCCAGGCTTCATCCCTATTCTCTGACTCCTGCGCTAGTAATAAATGTATTGCAGCAGCCAGTGTCCTCCCGTAATAAAAAGTCACACATTTTGTTATTTAAGACAAAACAAAAAAATTGGCAAAAAAAGTTTGGAAACAAAGAGACTTTATACTTAAAAAAAAAGTGTATAAACCAAGAAAAATTTGTATAACATTACACGTCACTTAATTTGCGCGAAAGTATGTTAGTAGATGCTGGGTAATACGATACCCCTTGATAAGACTGGTTGTCAGTCTCGAGCTTCTGCCGACCCGTAACGACTGTCAAAGATCCACGAATGACAGCCGGGACCAACGGCTTAACGTGCTTTCCGATGCACGGAGGGGTCTCGGTATATAAAGATGGTCACCCATCTTTTGATCAGCCGCGTCAAGCGTAGGTTAACTTGATGGATCGAACCATGCGGCTGTTATTACCCAGCCACGAGTCAACTTAGAAACATATCTACCTAGTCATAAAAATATAGGTCTCAATAAACGTTATTTCTCGCAAAATTTCGTTCAAAAAGGTAATGAGATTTCCATTTTACATGTTATATGGTTATCATTCATCAAATTATACCGCCTTTCACAAAACTCGCGTATGTTAACGAAAACATACCTACCTATGTCAAATCAACAGTATTTACACCAAAAATCCATACCAACAATCAGTGTGTAACCTTAAATCATCATCATCATTACAGCCGAAAGACGTCCACTTCTGGACATAGGCCTCCCCCAATTGGGGGAGTTTGCCATAATCGCCTCCCTTGGCAGGCGGGTTGGCGATCGCAGTATGGTGTTAAAAATGCATAGAGGACGCTGCTGCCCATTCTCTAGAAACTCTCTTAGTCGCCTTTTACGACACCCACGGGAGGAAATGGGATGGTGCTATTTTTTACGTCCGGCGCCACACGGAACCTTAAATAAAGCGTTTAAATTAAATTACTTTCATACGTATTTGTAAAATCTTATTTTAGTCACCTATTCTTTCGCAAAAACTATATATACCTATATACATACCGGATAGTACGAACTAACAATGACCTAAGTTTTCATATGGACAGGGAGCGAATTTTTTTATTACGAAATAAAAAGAACTTCAATGTAAGTTACATTGAAGTATTTTTTTTTTTCGTAATTAAATCTAAAAAAAACACTTAAAACGGTATGTCAATAATTTCAAGGGTCCTAGGTCTAGAGCTCGGATATTCGGATGCATATTCACTTAACGTTGAGAGGTTGGCTAATATGGAATATGCTTTTGTATCGACAAAATCCCGCTATTCCGGGATCGAAAAATTTAGGTTTCTGATTATAGAATCGGATGTATATTTACTTACTTTCTAATATTGTTTATATTGAATGCACTTTTGTATCGATTGTAAAAATTCCGCGATTCCGGAATCGACAAATTCAGTGTTTTTTTTTTTCTGACTATAGAATCGAATGCATATCTAACTACCTAAGCAGCCGAGGTAATATTTACGCCCAATCAGGAACACTTAATTTAAGAAAAAATATATTTTAGTTTATGTATTTTTTTTTTTTTGTTTTAACTAACATACACATATTTGCATCAGGGGTTAAACATTAATTTTAAATAAATGTGCATCTGAATAGTTATTCAATCCAAGAAACCCAGAGTTTTTTTTTTAAATGTTTTTTAGAAGTCGCTTACAAACTATATACACCCGACTATATGCATTCACGGTGTTCTTGGAATCCCGTGATAAAAAAAAATATGAAAAGCTGCTTCCATACTTTCATAGCAAAATTTACTTTAAGTAAATATGCATCCAAATATCCGATCTATGTCTAAGCATAATTATCAACGTAATCTAATATCTTTTTTCCACAAAATCACGAGTAAACCATTCTTAATGAGCCTGTCAGATCCACACACGCATTCGTAGGGTACATCAAATCCACAGTAGGTATTCACAGTCGGTATGAAACCTAAAATAGGGAGTTTCAATTAAGCCGTGTTCACACGCGGTGAACCAAATGAGAGTGTAGACTGTATGATAGCTTCATTTGAACAGCACCCCAATGGCGTTACACTGGCAATGAGATTCGCGCCCCATGTGGATAGAGCTTAATTTTGCTTGCGTGAAAAGGATTTGCCCTCAGCATTTCGCAAATACTATTTTGATGGCTTGTTTGTTTGTGTCCAGGCCATTGTGGCTACCCATCAGATTGTAAACACTAGATACTTAGAAAACTGCTGATATTTTGCTGAACATAAAGAAAAAGTTTAAAAGCTGGATGAAACTGAATAACTCTTTTGAAAGAAAGAAAAGACAGAAATAAATATATTTTCTTACATTTATTTAGCACAGACTAAAAGGCACACATGACACAATATAATTTACGTCACACCTGGCCATAATGTGAGTTTTACCGCACGCTACGCGTACAATAAAAATCGCATTGTGGCCAGGTGAAGACGTAAAATTGTGTACTCACCACGGGCAGTAAAAAGAAAGCCCTCTATCGCATATTTACAACCCTCGACTGCGGCTCGGGTCACAAATACCTGCGATTTCGGGCTTTCTTTCTATTACAGCCCTTGGTAAGTAATGTACTATTACAGCAAATACAAAATAAAAAAAATAAAAAGCATAAAGTGCGATGCAACAAGAAGATGCAAGATGCCTCATGGCTGCGCTAAAAAGGCCCAGCTCAGCATAAATGCCAGACAACTAGTACCTGACGCTGGTTTTCAACTGGACTTTTACAAATACTCGTAGATCTATCAACTATTACTGTTTTAATATAGATTATTTTATATTTTATGATTGTGAGAGTATTGTAGGTTTAATAGACTGTAGATTTGTAGACTGTTTTCTATTTTTGGTTAAGTACCTACCTGTTACTTGTTGACAGGCCTACACTGTCTTCGCATACCTTTTAACTCTGTACTTTGAAAAAAATTTAAAAGCCAATTATTTTTAAAAGAGTAACCGTGGAGTTTCTTGCCGGCTCTTCTCTACAGGAAATGACCAATTGGAAACGTGCGCCTAGCTTCTGACGGTTAGGTAGTGTCACACTAACATCACTAGTATAAGGTGGCAACACTGACGTCGTGAAACGAAATTCTATGAAACAACGTGCAACCATTCCAGGCTTATGGAGTGCTTCAACAAAATTCTTATTTCGGTCACATTAAAACCAATCAGATTTTTAGAGCATTTCCAAAATATGATACAGGATTCTAGTCTACTAAGTCACTTTTATTTTTTTATTCTACTATGAGTTTGCTCTTGACTTTAGTCTAGGTCTGGATGACAGAGACAAAGTCTACGATGGAGTGAGCTTACCCAGAAGAAGCCTGTTCACTCTCACTTTGAATAGATTAGGGTTGTATGCGTTCGGAAACACAGACGCAGGCAGAGAGTTCCACTCCTTTGCTGTGCGCATTATAAAAGACGTTTGAAAACGCTTAGTGCGAGTTGGTGGAATATCAACTAGGTAGGGGTGGTAACTTGCAGTGCGTCTAGATATCCAATGGTAGAAGGGGACCGGTGGAATGAGATCGTGGAGTTCATGGGCACACTCGCCGAAGTACAATCTGTAGAAGACCGACAAGCAGGCAACCTTGCAACCACTTTTGAGTGTTTTAAATGTTAATTGAAAATATTTGATCCCTGCATCGAATGTCAAACGGTACCGTGATTGATTAGCGGTCGAGTGTTTTGGACAGAGGATGATGATAGCCCTTTGTTTGAAAATGATAATGTATTTTGAATGTTTACCGTTAATAATATACCTATTTCCCACATGACGCTGGCAGAATAGTCGACATCGGCTCAGTTGCTAAAGAAGAAAAAAAAAAAAAAAACGTAGGCACCTAATATTTGTATCACAGATATTTTGAAATTGATGAGGGATGATAATTCTTTAGCGTAAATTGATTTTGAAAATACAACTTCAAGATCATTATTAATTGAATTATAGGAACTGTCGCAATATGTATTTTTTTTTTTAATAAAGAATGATATGAAATGAAAAATGCGTTAATTGACATTACAGCAGAAAAATACACCTTAAAACCATAAAAAAACAGAAAACAATGAATGTAAGCCAAAAGGGCCTTGGACCTGATTTAGTTGCAACAAAAAGTCAACTCGATAAGAATAAGAATAAATTTATTTCGCTATGTTTACATTCAATTGGATTGAATTCCAAGGCGTCACACAGGGAGTGTTGTGAGATCCAGGCTCCTATATTCCGTTAACAGTTACATAAAAAGGTATATTTTTTAAACCTAAAATGGATATACAAAGAGTGTATGCATGGTGTTTGTGTCAGCTGTGTTGGTGTTGTAAGAGAGTGTCTGTATGTTATACGTGTTAGTGAATACACGTATATTTTTGAGTTGGTAATGTGTGTACTGTCTATAATACTGCCCGCGACTTCGTCCGCGTAAATTTCGGTCCCCGACCCACCGCATCGCGTCGCATCACCCGCCCGCGATATTACTTCGTTTTCGGTTAGCGTTTTTTCGAACTTCTATTCTTTTTGCTCGTCTCCTAAGTATGAGGCTAAAAGAATGTAATGTTACGAGTCGTGAGTCGAAGTGTTTCGGTCGCAGAAATTCTGCTGCAGTCGGTTTCATACAAAAGTCCTATTTGATTCACACGGCGACGCAAAATGAGTTGTCTGCCGACTCACACGCATTATTCGGACCGAAATGAGTTTGCGGCGGCGACTCGTATCCATTGCACTACACAAACACCCAATACAAGCATTGAAAAGCAACTGAATAAATTACGCTCGTCTGGCAGCCCAACAGAATTTCTGCCGAGCAGAAATTACGCGACTCACAACTCAAAAAATTACGCTCGTCTGGCTTCACCCTAAGGGTCGTAGTATGATTTTAAATAACTTGAAACCTTATTCAAGGATTGGGCTATCAAATGCAATAAGCATTTTTCAAAATCGTCTGGTAGTTCCAGACATTAGCGCGTTCAAACAAAATAACAAACTTTAACTCTCATCTTTGTTATATATTGGTGTAGATAATACTACTATAGTAGATGTTTTATAAATTATACAGGATGGATTTTTGAGACGGGGCACTATTAGTGTATAGCTATTTTGATTTTATGTATTTTTTTTTTATTTTTTTTTTCTCTTCTACACTTACACACGTTGTCTACATCTCTATATCTACTTTCCTATCGCAGGTATGCTGGAAGAGATTTCATTAGAAATAAGCATCACCTTTGTACGTATTTTTCTGTTCCTTTCTTCTTGTCTGTTTATATGTCTGTACATAAATTGTTAAATAAATAAATAAATAAGGGTAGGTACAAAATGTCTAAAAAAAATCCGACAGTTAAGAGACTGTCGTATTTTTTTTTAGACCGTTTTCATGTACACTGAAACAAATATTTAGCCTAACTACTTCAGCTATTTCAGGAATAATCAAAGTTTGACAAGACTTTATAAAAGTTAACTTGATTTAATAAAAGTGATACACAACAGCCAGCACAGGTTTTGGTTACATGTTGCATAAAGTTATGTGGTCACTTTTTTGTGTTACATGTTGACGAAAGTTTGGTTATGTATAAGTAAACATTTTTTTCAGTGTAGTTACAACGGTTAGGGTACCTGCCCTTGCTGCCCCATCTTAAAAATCCACCCTGTAGGTATGTTGACTACGTATACAAAGTAATTATTTCAACTTGTTTAGAAAATATTAAAAGTTTCAAACACAATGAAAATGAAATAACAGTTGCAAAATTAAAGCAAACTAATTGTGGCACCCATTAAAGTTAGTCCACAGAATTTGAAACTTTAAATATTCCTGGCAAATAAATGAAATCATTTGTTTTTGTTCACCACAACCTTGTTTATACAGGAGAAAGAGGTAACAGTACCTCTTTCTCCTGTATAAGACTTTGAATAATGTATAAAATTTGAAAGGTCAAATTTTTGGCTTATTCCACAAATCCCCCCTGAAAATCCCCCTTAGGAGGAAAAGTGGAATTTATAAAAAACAGTCTAGAATTCACCCCTGATAATCCCGCATAAGGGGGGAAAATAGAATTGAAAAAAAAAAAAAAACTTAATCCAAAACCCCCCTGAAAGTGTTTTTTTTTTTACATTAGCGTTCATTTTTCCTCACTGAGAGGGATTCTCTGGGGGATTAGTGAAATAAGCCGGATTATCAGGGGTGAATTCTAGACTGGTTTTTATATATTCCACTTTTTTTCACGATTTTTCAGGGGGGATTTGTGGAATAAGCCAAATTTTTGTTAGATAACTAAAAATGTCCGTACTAAGTACAAAAGATAATAGCTATCTATTATCTTTTAGTACTTAGTACGAACATATTTAATTATAAAACTGTATAATTAAGAGTTAATGTCTGTAATTTAGACACATTTAGTTTAATCTAGCCGCTGCCCGCAGGTTCGCTCGTATGGCTTTTATAAAATAAAAGTAACCTTATAACATCATATCTACCAGTGAAAGTCCTGTCAAATCGGTCCTGCCGTTTTAGAGAGAAAAACCTAGGCCTAGACCTAGTAGAGTGTGCATTTGTTGGCACTTTTCTATTTTTTTAAGTACCTGGTAATTGTTGAACGGCCTACGCTGTCCTCTCATACCTATTAACACTGTTATTTGAAAAAATTGTAAAGACAATTATTTTTAAAAGAGTAACCGTGGAGTTTCGTGCCGGCTCTTCTCCATGGGAAACGATTAATTGGAACCGTGCACCTAGCTTTTAACGTTTCGTAAGTGCCCATGTTGGTTTATGTGAAATAAAATATTTTGATATTGTTTTTTTTTTGACATTAATAAATAAAAAAATATAAAAAATGTTATATGTACCGTAAATATAATACTTTCATATGCATTTGCTTGGGCTTATGGCTAAGTAATAACAGCCGCACGGGTCGATCGATCAGGTTAAGCTACGCTTGCAGCGGTTGGTCCGTGTATGGGTGACAATCTTTACATACCAAGACCGCTCCGTGCCTCGGAAAGCACGTTCAGCCGTTGGTCCTGGCAGTCATTCGTGAATCTTTGACAGTCGTTACGGGTCGTCAGAAGTCCGAAAGTCTGACAACCAGTCTTACCAACGGGGTATCGTATTACCCAGAAACTGGGTTGTGGAGGTCCGATATCATCTATCATCTGCATCCGGTAAGACTGGAAGCCAACCCCAACATAGTTGGGAAAAGGCAGATGATGATAATGCATTTAGTAAAAAGCTGTTATTTTGACATTACAAACAGACACTCCAATTTTATTTAGCTATGTGGATGTTAAATCGAAATCGCATTTACATAATTACAGCCATCGTTTAAGGGTGAATAAAAGATGAAAGCTAACGACGGCAGTTATTTTTGTCCTTAAAAGAATTATAATTAATATTAATAACCAATACAAAGTTAAACCCATTATTAACAATAAAATCTTAGGCTGGACACACACATTATGAATTCCTCTCTGAATTCAGAGTTGGAATTCATAATTTGAATTCCGGCAAGCTGCCTCACACATATCTTAAAAATTCAGATAAATTAGTATTCTCGTGTTTCTCGGCTCAGGCAAACGTCTTGGATATGGAAGAGGAATTAATACTCATCGCACTACTTTTAGCTTTTAATTATAAAACAAATTGGAACTATAATTGTACATATTTCCAACCACGCCTTGTCTTTGTTTTGATGTCGTGATATACATGGGCGGCTTTCATCGCACAATATTAAATTTTCCGTGTCAGGCATCACGCCAGACCACAATTTCACAAGTCGCAACACGTCTAATGGTTACAGCTCGCAGTGTCAACTGAAACAATTCATAATCTGATTCCGATGTGTGTGTGTTTGCGTGTTCAAATGTATAGAAAAACGCGCGTTATGAAATCATAATCTTAAATATTTCGATACGGAATTCAGAACGCTCGTCAGTGTCATTCTTACAGATCGATCTGAGAAAATCATAATCTGAAAAGATCTGAATGTGTGTGGAGCATAATTAAATTGTATGTAATTCTGGGCTTTCTTAATTAATAATATGAATTCCGACTCTGAATTCAGAAAGGAATTCAGAATGTGTAAGTCCAGCCTTAGAAGTCAAATCATTTATTTCAAATAGGCATGTAAAAGGCACTTTTGAACGTCAAAAATTACAAAAATTGTTAATTGATTCTAGTTGCCCCTTCCAAAAGGTAGTTATGTATGGAGAAGAATGGGCAAGAAACTCCATACTTACTCTTTTAAAATTTTAACAATAGTTTGTATACATTAATTAATAATTATAGGTGAAGACGATGTACCTAGAATAAAAATTTAAATATTACTATACCACAATAGGTAAAAATAATGAAAAGTGATGTAATGACAGACAAGTTAATAAATTGGATAGATACATGGTGCTCACATATTTACAAACATTGTATATGATTTAATAAAAACAAATTTACATACAATAAGTCAGTGTGTGAGTTAAAGTATATTAATCAAAGAAAATAAAATTAATATCATAAAAAAACCGGCCAAGTGCGTGTCGGACCACGCACAATGAAGGGTTCCGTACTTGAAAAGGAGGAAAGAATTTATCCTAAGAACAAACTTAACATTGTAGTTGGTAAACATAATCTCCCATACATTTCAACTGCAAATGTAAGTTTGTACGCACAATATCGAGAGATTTACCATGTTTTTTTAACACCATAGACTTCTTATAGATTTTTTTGTAATCTATAAGTATAGAACTATTTCCTGTATGTTTTTCAAAATTTTAGGTTCAGTAGTTTCGGAGATATGGGGGGGGAATGGTCAATTTTCGTCTATTTTCACTTATAACTTTAAAACAATTTATTTTAAAATTATAAAAAAAATATATTTGAGACCCTCACAGTAAGCCCTTTTATTTGATACGTCACACGGTACAGTCTGCAAAACTTTTTTTTTAAATTTTCTTTTGTGCACCCCAAAAGTGACCCCAATATTCTAAATTCATTTATTTACGGTTCACATCCGTATTTGGGTCACTCAAATTGATATGTACACCAAATTTCAACTTAATCGGTTCATTACATTCGGAGCAAATTGGCTTTGAATGAGGGACAGACAGACAGACAGACAGACACACGAGTGATCCTATAAGGGTTCCGTTTTTTCCTTTTGAGGTACGGAACCCTAAAAATTATAAATTATACAATTAAATTAGCAACCAGTTTGATTTTGGCTAAAAGTACCTACGTTTTTGAGTCAATACAAACCAGTAAGAAGTACCTACGTTCTTAAAGTTCACATATTCTTTTACCAAGTTCAGAATGAAATTACCATTTCGCTACAGAATTCTTTGACCAACAACACCAAAGTTTTGTAAGCATGTTTTCCGATTTTTCTTGTGTTGCCTAGATTGTGACTTGAAATATACAAGCAACTACTTAAGGAGTAGTTTCGAGTTGTTTGAGATGAGTTAGCGCTTCTTTGTGATAGCGTCTCAAACTAAAATGATTGTTAGAATAGATTTTGTAGGAAAGGGAATAACAACAACCATCAACACAACAACCATCAAGATGAGTTTTTTAATTTATTTTAATTTTTGAATTGTTTCTATTACGGACGCTTCTAACGTGCACGTCTTTCTACATTGTTCTCACATGTATAACTTCAATATGAATGATGTAACCCATATTTTGTAACAATATTTTGTTTTAAAAGAGTGTCCGTGGAGTTTCTTGCCCGTTCTTCTCCATAGGAACCTACTACGCTTTGGAATGGGCAACTAGCTTCATCTTTCTGACTGACCGACCCCTTGACAATTCAAAAGTGCCTGTAATTGGTTTATTTGAAATAAATGTTTTGAGTTTGAGTTTTAAGCTAACTGTCCACGGACGCGTTATTTGACGAATGCATGCAACCTACAAATGACGATAGGCGAATTTTGCATATTTTCTATGTCCACGCTGCTTCATGCAATCGTCAATCACGCTACAAAACATCTCAGTTTTCTTTCAACTAGCATCGAGAAAGCACGACTTTTGCAGGAACGACGAACGCATGACGAGAGGCTGACGCGACGTTGCCGCTCCATGTACACAGTTTTGATTGTTTCTATGCAAGATGCAAGCATTCGTCTTGCAATCCTCAATTGACGAAAGCGTGCGCATGACGTGCGGTTTACGTGGACATTAGGCCTAAGTTTGAGTTTAGAACAAATAGGAAATCCCATAAAAATTCTATCATAAGATCACCTTTTACAAGAGGTTAAATGGAGTTCAGAAAGAAAAAAATAATTAATGGAGCCTTCATACCATTTTCCTTAGTAAGACTTTTTTCAAAAAGAGTTCAGCGTTTAAACAAAAATACCAGATGGATTTAAGAGGGCATACTACGGACCACTAGCGCCACTCCTTAAAAAAAATATTATGTCGTGACTGAGAAGGAATTATAAAAACGGCTCAATTAGATACCTCGGTAAGTATGTCTAGAAATTTCTAATAAGTAACTTTTATAAAGTTTCATATTGAGATTCGAAGCAACAAAATACGATCTAGAGGAATGTGGCCGCTTTTCTTTAGATCGAATTTTGTTGTTTCATGTTTAATTATGAAACGTTATAAAAGGTATTAGAAAATTCTAGACACACAGAGGTCGCTGATTGAGCCGTTTTTCATAATTCCTAATTTCATAAGGCCAATAGAAACGCCGAACGCGCTCGATGCGTAAAATCGAGATGGTTAAAAGAAACTCACACTAGGGCCTCTGGTCATACACGCACGCCGGTTGCGAGTACTACGCATCTGACCTTTCTGAAGAACATCACCAATTAGGTCACTTTATGTCGTCCTAGGGCCTCCTCCCGGCGTTTCCACTCACGTCTGCCAAAACCGAGTTAATAGTTTTATTTAAACGTGACTCATTATTGTCACCTTTAGAAACACGTGCAAGCACTTATATAAGCTTTGCTCGCCCGCGTTTCGCGAACAACTACGCTTTTGCAAGCAGAAAATAAACTGTTACTTCTTTACACTTTTATTGCTTCCTAAAATACATCTGAACGCCAATTGGGGACACTGAAATAGGGGCAGAAATCTTGAAAGACATTACGTTTACATTTGGAGTGCAAAAAAAAAGGTAGAGTCGTTAAATAAGACAAGCAATTTAACGCGTGAGAGGGCCACGTGCTGTGCACTGATTGGTCTTCGTTTGTATGGCTTTTTTGATTGAGGCCTCCGAAGTTCGCCGTCAGCGAAGAGTGTAGGCCTTTTTGGTTAAGAGATAATGTGTTACATGAGAGATGTGCTTGATTGTCGGCGATGTTTATCGATGCGGGTGAAGGGTGTTTGAGTAGGGCTAATGAGTAAGGTGTTATTACTTTTTTATATAGAGGGTGTAGGAATAATGCTAGGTTTTAATAGTATGTAGTATAGTATAATGTTATTCCAATCTATACATCTATATAAATAAATTTAAAAAAAACCACGACACTTCACTATGTGCTCGATAATGCTTGATGAAATTTTTTATTTTTGAAATACTTGTCAAGCATGCTTGGCCGTTTAGGTGCATGCTTGTCATGAAACGCATTCAGTGTGCTACGGAACCTCAGGGCGACTAAAATGAGTGCGGATGCTTGACAAGCATGCTTGACGTTGCGTAAAGCCTCGTCAAGCGTACTTGTCAAGCACGTAAATGCTTGTCAAGCTATTTTGACCGTCTAGGGTCCCGTCATTATACTTTCATCGGATACTTTTGGAAGAGACATAACCTACCTGTATTATGCTTGTCACTTCTATTCACTGTATTAGTAGCAAAAATAGAAATCGATTGGACTCTCCTGTAAACATACATAGACTGTATGACGTCTGTTCGCTCAAGGCGAAACGTTAAGCAACTTTATGGTAACTTGATCCGTGGTTAAGTGTTTGCGATGTCGAGCAAATCATTCGCTTCGTTTGCTCAGCTATTTTTGGATGTGTTGGTAAAATAGGTGGTTCTGTCGGTAAGTTACTATATGGTACATTTTACTTACCCGATTTATTATAACACACAGGGGGACGTCATTACGTCATTCGAAAGGTAGTTGCTGAAAATCAGCGCTGTTGATGATAAGTTCGTCTGAAGTCACAGCATTTTGCTGAGCAACGACCTGTACTTGCACGGATCGGACGCACGGCTTAATTGTTCTTGTTACTGATTTTTGTTTGTTACAAAAGTATGTAATTATTTTTCTACTAGGCTAAGCAAATTAGAATTTTTCGAACAATTAATTCCCAGCAAGCTGGAAATCGTTTGAATACCTTCATTTGGTCCTGGCGTGTAATTCGAGTTTGCGCAATCCCAAGAGGTGTGCATAACTTTTGGGAGCAAAGTAACTGATGTCATGTAAATTTTCCCGGTTTCTAACTTTTGATTTCGGCTGTTCCACTGAACCGAATTTGTGTTTTAGATGCTCATTCGACGCAAAATTTAACCTTCGTTAATATTGAACGTAATCGCATTTTCCGTCGGACGCACCGTTTTCGAGCTACAAGCAAAAAACTGAAAAGAGAGCAAAAACTTCGCAGTTACTTGGCTCCCAAAAGTTATGCACACCTCCTGGGATTGGATAAACTCGGATTATACGCATTTAGGACCAAATTAAGGTATTAAAACGATTTCCAGCTTGCTGGGAATTAATTCATCAAAACGCTTTTTTTGGATCTAATTTGATTGGCCTATACTCTGCAATCGGCTTTTTGTATTTGTTTGTTGGCATTTGCCAGTGTCGCAACACAGTGTAATTTCGCAATGTAAATTGTCTTTGGTCATCAAGCGATGGACTAAATTGTCAAACTTTTATTGCTTGGCTTGGCTTTTGATTACTTTGCATGTGTGTATTTTATTTTATGTAATGTGCGTTTTGTTTGTGCAGCATAAAAAATAATCTTTCGTCTTTCTTTTCATGTGGTATGTCCTTCACTATATATAGTAATTCTAATTAACGTATGCACTAATGAGACATCGTCTAGAAATGACTGAATTGCTTTATGCGAAGGACTGCTAGCTGTTGTATAATTGCATAGCACATGTGTGAGCACTATGTACTATAAAACTACCATTTACTGGGTAAGTCTTTCATTGACGTGAATGTGCCCTGGTAGCTGAGAGTATGTCATGCTCACTCAAATGTCTCGCTAGTGGTGGCGTGTGTTGAGTCATTAAGTTTCATATGTTTTTATCTCAAAAGTACCTGTAATTGGTTTATCTATAGGTGTTTGTTATTTGTTTATTTATTTATTTAAGGAAAAATAAACAGTAGCACAATAAGAAACAGTCAAATTGAGTATCGCGTATAGCCAAGGACGCTTTTAAAGTTTCCTACTCAGAAACAGGCTAAAGGATGGTAAATTGAAAGAGGTCAGGTACTCACGGGATGCTGGGAGCCAGGAGATCACCACACAGTATCACTAGCAGTCATATTTCACTAAATTTTGGTATTTTTTCACCGCGCGCGCGGGTTGCTGATGGCGTTGAGCTAACTTTTCTTCTTCCCGCCGTCAGATGGCGGGAGCGATGCGTTGTCCTTGTCGCACTCACAGCAATGGCGAGTGCAAGTGGCGGCACATTTAAAACTAGGAGGGAAAAGGAAGGACTGGGAAAGCATCCTGAAGGCTGTTCAAGTCATAATATCTTAAATATTACAATTTAAACAAGTATGCTACCCACTACGTTCTCCATAGATTACTATTTAAAGTATTTAAAAACTAGCTAGTAACACAGATACAATACCAATACAAATATTATCCCAGAACTTATAACTGGATTTATAAATTTATGAAAGAAAAAATCAAAAGAAAAAGTAAAGTTAATATGAAATGAGAGAAAAAAGTAAGTTTGTACCTAATAATAATTAGAAAGCTAAATTTTCAGGAAGCAGAACATACGCAATAATTAAGCTACTTAATGTTCATATTCGTATAAAACGCACAATGATTAGGGACTGCCAAACTGTTGCAGCCTTTAAAAGAAGAGTAAAAGATCACTATCTTTCTACTTCGTCATAGTTGCATATTATTATGTATTTATTATTTTCCACTACATTGTAGTTCTAAGTATATATTTGAGTGATATTTATTTTAGAAGTATGTATGTAAGTATATTCTCTTATTGTATGTTTATAAGTATTTATATTAGTGTATAGCTATAATGATTTTATGTATATTTTTTATTTTATTTTTTCTCTTCTACACTTACACACGTTGTCTACATCTCTATATCTACTTTCCTATCGCAGGTATGCTGGAAGAGATTTCATTAGAAATAAGCATCACCTTTGTACGTATTTTTCTGTTCCTTTCTTCTTGTCTGTTTATATGTGTGTACATAAATTGTTAAATATATAAATAAAAAATAAATAGATTAAGTTCATATTAGTATGAAACTGTTACTGTACTTAGTTTGAGTAAAGTCTAAACTTGAAAGACTTAAGAGAGACTTAAGACTTACTACGGTCCCCAGCGCAACTCCTTTAAAAAAATATTATCTCGTGACTGAGTAGGAATTATGAAAAACGGCTCTACAGCGACCTCGGTAAGTGTGTCTAGAATGTTCTAACACCTTTTATAAAGTTTCATATTGAGATACGAAGCAACAAAATTCATTCTAAAGAAAAACGGCCACAATCCTCTAGATCGTATTTCCGATGTATGCGGTTTTAAAAATGTAGGATAAGTGAGAATAGTCAAAATATTTGTGCCCATTATTTATCACTGGCTATTGCCCGCGACTTTGTTTGCGATCCAGGATAAAAATAGCCTATGTCCTTCTCCAGGTCATGGTCTACCCATGTGCCAAATTTCATCCAAATCTGTTCAGCCGTTTTAGCGTGAAAGCATAACAAACAAACTCACTTTCGCATTAATAATAATGTATATACCTAATATATATAAGTTAGGATAACCTGACCTATGTTATGCAAGCGTAAATAAATGACATTCTGTCACAAAAGTTAGATATTTAATAGCCAACTTTTATTACACTTGTGGTGTTCTCTTATGGCCATTGTAAAGGTCAACACTGCTGATATGAGGGTGATTATCTTTGGAGCACTTTCATAATTAAACAGGGAGTAAATAAAATTTCAAATTTTCGCATTTACCTGTGCCTTTGCGGGCGACGTAAGCTCATTTTTACCTATAACAATATTTACGTGCGTAATTAATTAATTGATATATTTGTTATCATTTTGCTTCGTTTAAATTCATACATCTGGTCATACACGCACGCCGCTTGCGAGTGCTACGCACTCAGGTGCGTAAAAAAAGAAAGAAAGGTCAGCCTTTCTGAAGAACATTACCAGTTAGGCCACTTAAACATAGGGTCCTAATTGGAATCTTTTCCTCATTCCATCCCAGCCCTTCCCAGATAATCAACCTACTTGTGTGTACTGGATTGACTTATCTAAAACCCTTTCTAAAAGTTGTGATGTTGTGTGTTGTTGTCATTAAAAATGTTCAATAAACTGCCGACAGAAATAAAAAGTCTAGTCTATACAAGTGGGTTTCAGAATAAGCTCAAACATTTCTTGTTAAATAAGTGTCTACATTCTATTGATGAATTATAAATTAATACAAAAGTCGAAAGTAACATAATTTTATTGTTTTGAAATGAAAATTTTATTGAATTTTAAGAATTGACTATTATGACATTTATTTTGATACTTATTTTTTATTTATTTTTATTATTATTTTGATTATAATGAAATTTTGATTATTGGAATGATTTAAATATAGATTGCATGCATGATGTTTCTTATAATATTTAGTTATAAAAATACAGACACGATGTAAAAATTGTTATTGAACAAATGAATTGAATACATTGAATGAATTGAAAATTGAATTGAATTGTGTTGCTTTAAGTATTATACTGGGACTATACGATGCTCGTATAGGTCATCGTGAAGTCCCGTTCTTATGCTTTGAAATAATAATTTGACAGATGTCAGGAGAGTGCGTCAGCGACCGGACCACAGATATTTTTTTTTTAATGATGAATGTTTTCATCTTTAAATTATGTGATTAGCGAGTTGTGCATGCAAACTATTATTATTAGGGCCGGGAGGGGACGCCCTAGGAGAATATATTATGTTCTCCTAGGGCGTCCTCTCCTGGCGTTTCCACTCACATCTGCCTTGTAAAATACCTTTTGTTAGTTTGTTAGTCTCCTCTCAGTCATTCTCTCAACATGACCAAACAATCTAAGCATACTCTTTTCAATTTTTGTCACCACATCTTTTTTTAAACCACACCGTTGCCGTTGTGTAGGAGCGTAGCAGGTAGCGTTCTATATAATTTCTGCCTACCCCATGTAAAACAGGCGTCATTTTATGTATGTATATATTTTTGTTATTTTGTTAGGTTTTGTAAGAGGAGCTCGTGGCTAAGTAATAACAGCCGCACGGGTCGATCCGTCAGGTTAAGCTACGCTTGCCGGGGTTGGTCCGTGGTTGAGTGACCATCTTTACATACCGAGACTCCTCCGTGCCTCGGAAAGCACGTAAAGCCGTTGGTCCCAGCTGTCATTCGTGGATCTTTGACAGTCGTTACGGGTCGCCAGAAGCCCAAAAGTCTGACAGCCTGTCTTACCAAGGGGTATCGTGTTACCCAGTTACTGGGTTGTGGAGGTCAGATAGGCAGTCGCTCCATGTAAAATACTGGTATTCAGCTGCATCCGGTTAAACTGGAAGCTGACCCCAACAAAGTTAGGAAAAGGTTAGGCAGATTGATTTTGTTTAGGTATGTCAAGGCAAGGAACTAATTTTAAAGCCACTCGGTGTCTGCAAAAGTACTAAAAAGTAATATAATTCTCATATTCTCTTCTTATGTTTCTCAAAAATATAATTCTCTATCATAAAGCTATACTTCAACTATTAATAATTGTTACACTATAAAAGTATGAACATGTCCATAATAAATTTTAGCGTAATGTCCTGAATTTAATGACCCGGGGACCGTAATTATGAAATATGAGCGAAGCGTGAACGACTGAATGTGACAATATTTCTTCTTTGCTACGGAATAATTACATTTATGAAAGTATAGTTATTTTCTAACAAGTTGTGCTTTTATAACAAGTTGCCAAAGTCGGTTACAGAACTTAGCGACGGAAAGTTCAAAACCCACATCAAACGTGTCCTTATCAAAAAAGCATATTATAAGATAAAAGACTACGTTGAAGACAAGGAAGTTTGGCAATAATTCCTTCTGCACATGTGGCTTCCCTGGTACCTCATAAACGGCATAACTATGTGAATGTCTATTAACTGCTCCCAAATAATGATGTTTATTTAGTTAGTCCTTGACATAATCTTTTCATTATTTGACATTATTTATCTACAAATCGAATTCCAATTTATTATTAGTGGCTTTTGTGGACATCATATTTATTTAGATTTGTTACTGTAGTTGTAATTGCAATCATGTAATTTGGTTTAAATAGGTTTTAATTTTAATATATATATCTTTTTTATTCCTTTTATATAGATTATTTTCTATTTTGTGAATATGAGAACGTTGTAGGCCTAATAGAGTGTAGATGTGTTGGCACTTTTCTATTTTGTTAAGTACCTGGTAATTGTTGAAAGGCCTACACTGTCCTCCCATACCTATTAACAATGTTATTTGATAATATTGTAAAGCCAATTATTTTTAAAAGAGTAACCGTGGAGTTTCTTGCCGGCTCTTCTCCATGGGAAACTACTAATTGGAACCGTGCACCTAGCTTCTGACGTTTCATTTTCGTTGAATCAACTGTATAGTTTTTTCAAGATATACCTGTATGAAGTGCATTACCAGACATTTGCAATCATAAATAGCTAGCCGACCTCACTTAAAGTAAATGGTAGTAAATATGGCACATCAAGTTTAAAACCAAAGACAAAAAAGGACAACAAAGGACATCTAGACGCACTGCAAGTTACCACCCCAACCTAGTAGATATTCCACCAACTCGCACTAAGCGTTTTCAAACGTCTTTTATAATGCGCACAGCAAAGGAGTGACTGGCGCAGGCGCTGGTGATTAGGGTTGTATGCGTTCGGAAACACAGACGCAGGTCTGTGTTTCTGAATGCATATCTGTTCAAAGTGATCTGTTCAAAGTGAGAGTGAACAGGCTTCTTCTGGGTAAGCTCACTCCATCATCGACTTTGTCTCTGTCACCTCTGACCTAACACTAGAGTCAAGTGCAAACGCAACGAAAAAAAAAAATTGTTTCATAGCGTTGTCTCTGACAAACAAAATTTTGTGACAGTATCTTTCTAAAGTTCGATATCTTATACTAGCTTCTGCCCGCGACTTTGTCCGCGTGAAACTTCTGGTCCCGTCCCACCCCGTCGCATCGGATTGCTCGCCCGCGCTATTACTTCGTTTTCGCTTAGCGTTCTTTCGGAATTTTTAAGTGAAAACTTCTTTAGGTGCGTTGAGCGATTTTTGGTAGAGGAAAAACTTATGGGTTCGCGATCGTCACCGAACGCTTTCCATAAGTTACATGTATATTGAGTATATATGTGTACTTTTAGGTGAACAAAAACCATGGAACTCGCGTCATCGTCACCGAACGCTTTCCATGAGCTATATGTATAAAAGAACAGAATAACTGTTCTTTTATACAAAGGTTTGTGTTTTCACTTTTGTCGGCAACCCTTATGACTGCCAATTTTTTTCCTCATTTTGGTCGGCTCCTACTGACTATAGCGTGATGTTAAATAGCCTATAACCTTCCTCAAGAATCGGGCTATCAAATGCAAAAAGATTTTTTCATATCTAACGGGTAGTTCCAGAGATTAGCGCGTTCTAACAAAAAACAAACTTTCGGAAACAGATTTTCGTCCGGGTACCGTACATACTTTTATAACCTTACTATGTACGGTACAAAGTAATGTCATTAAGGTCAAAGTTTCGTGTTCAAAGCCAAAAGTGTTTAGCGCTCTTTTCACTTATGAGGTGACAATAATAATTATTAATTAATATAATTAATTAATTAATTAATAATTATTAATTATATTAATTAATAATTATATTAATTAATAATTATTATTGCTGCGCTGCGTGTCCCGGGTTCGATTCCCGCACGGAACAAATATTTGTATGACCTACAAGTAGTTGTTCCGGGTCTGGCTGTTTGTGCATGTGAGTTTAAATGTTTGTAAACGCACCCACGATACAGGAGAAATTCCTAGTGTGGGGCAACGTTATTTAAAAAAAAAATATGTATATATTTTATTTATATTAATTTATTTGTTTGGCAATGGGTGCTATTTACCTGAAACAAATGAATTTACTATTATTTATGATGATTCAGTACGATTATGTTATGTGTTATATACTGAAATTATAGTTATTATTATAATTTCAGTTTCCATTGTAAGCGGCGTTTGACATTATTTTAATTCATTCATCATCATCATTTCAGCCGAAAGACGTCTACTGCTGGACATAGGCCTCTTTTTTTTTTGTATGGGTTTGTTCTTGCCTTTGGTCTAGGTCTGGGTGACAGAGACAAAGTCTACGATGGAGTGAGCTTACCCAGAAGAAGCCTGTTCACTCTCACTTTGAATAGATTAGGGTTGTATGCATTCGGAAACACAGACGCAGGCAGGCCATTCTCTAATAAGTCCCTTAGTCGCCTTTTACGACCCATGGGATGAAATAGGGTGGTGCTATTCTTTAGGTCTGGCACCATAATTTAATAATTCAATATACAGGAAAAAAAATAACCAGTGGGCAAATTTTGACAAATTAAACTTAAAAGAATTTTATTAACCACCTATTTCTTATTTTGATACGTTTAGTACAAAAAAATTAAGTTATCGCTAACGAAAGATGTTTATTTTGAAACTAGTTTATTGGATACATGCCGCGCGACGGCGCGTGCGGTGAAGCGGAACGCAGTTGTAGGTACCTATCAGCTGTGTGCCCATGCAATTCGCCGATGTAGGTATTTAAGCAGCTCATTATTCGCAATTTTTTTTTTATTTAAAAAATGTATAGAACAAATTTATCATTTCAGCCGAAATACGTCCACTGCTAGATATTAGCACTGGCGGGTTGGCGATCACAGTATGGTGTTAAAAATGCATAGAGAACGCTGCTGCCCATTCTCTAGTAAGTCCCTTAGTTGTAACAAATAGTGGAAATGTATTCTATTACTGATACTGACATACCCTGTATATTCATTAATTTATTTAATTCATCACGAAGAAGATCTTGTCAGTATGTCTGGAGTATTGTGAGATGAGCGTATGACTGTCGAGTAGTTGTATACTTTGTTATTATCCTTAAATAATGTGTTTAAGTGTCTTTGTTAACTAATGTAATTGGCCTTGGCCGTTTTATGTTAAATAAATAAATAAATTACTAACTCGAAAATAGTTGAATACTTTAGTTATGATAATTCCAGTTCCCATTGTAAACGGCATTTTACATTATTTTAATTAATTACTAACTCTAAAATAGTTGAAGTGACTGCTTTGTTCACAAACACGATTTAATTTATTCCTACATAGCACACATAGATACGAAGCAAACTATCTCAACAGGGTTCAAGAAACTCCAAGAAATTTCGAGTAGAACACAATATTAACTGAAGAGCGCTCGCTGCTTCAAAAGCCCGAAACGTCGAGTGAATAAAAGCCCGAAAATCTAATAATGTATTTAATCAGACCCAATACAGTCGACTATCGTAAAAACTCTCTCATACAGTAACACACCCTGCCCAAAGTTAATAAAAACGGGCCGACAAATTAACCTTAAGGGGAAATAGGTAAAGGAGAGAGAGTTTCAAATCATTTTGGTTTTTGTTTCTGATTAAAATTGGGTGAGTATTCAATTGGTACATGATTATGGACTTGAAGGTGTTAGGCCGCTTGTACACGCTAAGAAAATTTACCGTGTCTGCTGCAGACAGGACCAATTCATCATGTACACGACAAGAATTTTGTCGGACCTAGGCACGAAAACTTGTCGTGTCTGCTGCAGACATGACAACGTGTATATGATGAGATTCTTTTCGGGCAATCGTGTTTAGGGTATGGTAGGCTGCTCTAGTCAAGTCTGTTATTAATTTGCAATTGTTTGTGAATGAAAAACACGTCCAAGCGTTAAACGTACACTAACAACCTGAACCACCTCACCAGCCCCGTCCCTCCTTATACCGCAGCAACTCAGAGCGCGTCGTGTCTAGCGCAGACCAGATTTTTTTCTTGTTTATCACCGTGGCAGTGTACACAGTTCGTGTGTAGAAACGACACGAATTCTTGTGTAGACCCGGTGACTTTTCTTAGCGTGTACAAGCGGCCTTATAAAAACTATTGGTATTGTGACAGAAAGAACAACAAGAATTATCAATCATGTCATTAATATTTTATATACAATTATTTTATATTTTGTGAATGTGAGAACGTTGTAGGCCTAGTAGAGTGTAGATTTGTCGGCGGTTTTCTATTTTGTTAAGTACCTGGTAATTGTTGAAAGGCCTATACTGTCCTCCCATACCTATTATCACTGTTATTTTATAATATTGTAAAGCCAATTATTTTTAAAAGAGTAACCGTGGAGTTTCTTGCCGGCTCTTCTCCATAGGAAACGACTAATTGGAACCGTGCACCTAGCTTCAGACGTTTCATAAGTGCCCATGTAGGTTTATGTGAAATAAAATATTTTGATTTTGATTTTGAATTGAATGATTGCTACGGCGTAGCAACTCGATCATGGTACTGCTACGGAGCTACGCTTCGTAGCTGGTAAGTGCTACGAAACTACACTACCGTCGCGTAGACGATAACTGCTAAGTGCCACAAGCAAAAATGATATGGTGCGTTATCCAATATTACGTCCTACAAAATGGTTGAATGGTGCTGATCCATACGTCATGTTCGTGAACGGGCGCCGTCAGAAGGGACTGGTCATCTCTTAGCTGAATTGTTTAAGTGTGTTGCTGAACTGTTCGTGTATGTGACTTTAAATGTTTGTAAACGCACCCACAATACAGGAGAAATTCCTAGTGTGGGGCAACGTTATTTAAAAAAAACATCACAAAACGTCTTTCTAAATCGTTCTCACATGATAATACATGTGAGAACGATTTAGAAAGACGTGCACGTTAAAAGCGTCACAACAATATGATAATAACAAACAATTCACTTTTTTATTTTTTATTTCTCCTGTATTGTGGGTGCAACATGAATTATGTAAGCAATATTTTTTAATAATATTTTGATTTAAAAGAGTATCCATGGGGTTTCTTGGCCGGTCTTCTCCATAGGAACTTACTACGCTTTGGCATTCCAAAGCGTAGTGAGTTCCCATTGCTAGTTTGCTAGTTGCCCATTGGCAACTAGCTTTATCTTTCTGATTGGCCGACACCTTGACAATTCAAAAGTATCTGTAATTAGTTTATTTGAAATAAATGCTTTGAGTTTGAGTTTGAGTTATATCTGTTTGGCATATATTTTTACTAATCCTATCTTTCTAACAAAAAGTAAAGTTCTAACATAAACACCAACCAAGCCAGCTATACTGTGAATACACAGAAAACAAAGAAACATATTCATTTAATGGTAGAAACATCAATTACAAAGGATGTCCCAATATCGATCTCACAGCTTAATTGAAAGCAAAAGAAAGAGAAAAACAAGTTGCTTGAACTTTGTCAGTGATCGATGACCTCTGTTGATTTAGTTATAGACCTTTTTTATTAGCTAAGAACTTCATTGACCGATCACCAACCGTTCGATCAACGAATTCCTACCGCCCTTTTATTTTTCCTTTATCTTAAGAGGTCTTCGCACTCACATTGTGACACTGTAAAAGCCTCGGATTACGAGATCTCTTAAGATATTTTCTGGAATTAAATGGCGAAGTGCTGAAGGTTTTGCGTGTTTTAAATGGTTTTTGGTAAAACGAGTTAAGGTGCAGTTATATGCCAGTGATCTTGAGTGGTTACATTGCGTGTTCTGTACTGAGCTCACCAGCGTACGTCCAGCCAGTAATAGGACTCGCCCATCCAGGAGCACTGTCCCAAATAAGACGCATTATTAATTTATTATACATAAAACAAAAGGTACTTTAATAAAACACGTATACTAAAAATTCAATAATTAAATTATCTTTAAAAAGGTGAAGGTTTCAGAAAAATACGCTTGATAGATTTTGCGTGATTCACAGTTTTTTATCCGCGTTAGATATACTTAAATTAACAAATTCACTAATCACACGAAAAGAAATAATACTTGTGGTTTCGTTTGTAATATTATATCAGGCCTAAACTATGTTCTTAACGATAGAACTTAAATAAAAATAAACGACATTCAGCCCTAATCTAAAAGTCGTTTTATCTTGAAATTGCCTACTTTACACAAAGACCTTTGTTTTATTTTAACACAAAAACTGTTTCAAGTTATATAATATCTGCCTAACGAACCATGCTTTAATGAAATACCATTTTTATAGGTCTGGCAAACTGTCTTATAAAACTCTTGGTGTTCTAGACATGTGATGAGTGATGACATATGGCACTGAAACGTGGTCGCTCACAAGGTCCAACTTCGAGAAAAAGGTCAATCGTCGAATCCGACTCGGCTGGGCAGCGTTCGGAAAGCTACGCAATATCTTCTCGTCCCACATACCGCAGTGTCTCAAGACGAAAGTCTTTGACCAGTGCGTGTTTCCAGTGATGACATACGGCACTGAAACGTGGTCGCTCACAATGGGCCTTATTAGAAGGCTAAAAGTCACCTGAAAGGCAATGGAAAGGGCTATGCTTGGAGTTTCCCTACGTGATCGAATCAGAAATGAAGAGATCCGCAGGAGACCCAAGGTAACCGACATAGCTCGAAGAATTGCCAAACTTAAGTGGCAATGGGCAGGGCACATTGCGCGCAGAACAGATGGCCGTTGGGGTAGAAAAGTTCTGAGGTGGCGATCGCGTACCGGAAGACGTAGCGTTGGAAGGCCTCTCACAAGGTGGACCGATGACCTTATGAAAGCCGCAGGTGATGACTAGACATGAGTCATCATCATCATCATTTCAGCCGAAAGACGTCCACTGCTGGACATAGGCCTCCCCCAAGCACCGTCACTTCGACCGGTTCCGTGCTTCCCGCATCCAGCGGATTCCTGCGACTTTCACAAGGTCATCAGTCCACCTCGAGAAATGAGTGACTGTCTTGTATTCAAACAACCTTTTAGAATATTGCACAGGCGCTTGGCTATTCTAACTTTTTAATACCTTTTAACATAAAAATTTACTATTATTCTAAAACATTTTCCTAGAAGCATTAAAACCAATTGCTGGCTGAAAATCGGCAATTTAGGTCTAGGTTTATTTATAATAAATTCTTCGTTATTTATTTTCTCAGAAATAATTTCGAAGTAATTAAGTTAAACCCTCGTCTTTTTCAGTAGATTCGATCTTAAAAGTGATGCGAGCAAAGCAAAGAGGATTCAGTTTTTTTTTTTTTTCTGTAAAAGAATTGATTGTTTACCTTACCTACATGGGACCTATAAAAATAACAGAACTATAGTTCTGTATAATTTAGCAGCATTTTTTCAATTTTGTAAATGTGAATACCATGTAGTCGTTTACTATGTTATTATGATTTATGTTGACTTGAAAGAGCATGGCAGTTGAGAGTATGTCATGCTCACTTAAATGTTTCACTGATGGTGGCGCGTGTGTTGGATCATTCGGTTCCCTACAAAATGGTTGAGCTGGATGGTGCTGATCCATGCGTCATGTTCGTGAACGGGTGCCGTCAGTTGGGACTGGTCATCTCTTGACTGCCAGGGCTTATTTTTAATTTGTAATTTTATATTTTGAATTGTTTTATTAGTTTTTACATTGTCTCACATATAGAAGCAACAAGAATAATGTACCCAGGATTATGTAATATCTTGATTTAAAAGAGTGGCTTTGGAGTTTCTTGTCCGTTCTTCTCCATAATGATCTACGTATTGGAATGGGCATCTAGCTTCAACTTGCCGACTCTGACTAACTGACCGTCTCTTTGACAATTCAAAAGTGCCTGTAAATGGTTTAATTGAAATAAATGCTTTGAGTTTTTTTTTTTTTAACTGGCAAAATGTGGACGTAAAACACAACTGGTTTCTTCCTTATGCCGTATTATAGTCGTGATGTTAAATGTTTTTATGTTTGTGTATGTATGTAAAGGATTACTTAACATAGCAGTACTACAGATTGAATAAAACGATTCCCTCCTTCCTCTTAAGTGTGGAGTGGCGGAAAATCCCCGTTTCACGGAATCATAATTACGTAATACAATTAAACAAGTTAGTAAATAAATTCAGATTGAAATAAGGGATAAAACGAACTTATCTATACAAATAAATAAAATTTAAGTGTCTGTTTGCAATGTCAAAATACCAGCTTTTTACTAAATGAATATGATGAAAAAAAAATGTTTACCTCTTGCCTGTCTGTCGGGCTAATCTCCGAAACAGCTGGACCGATTTTAACGGGACTTTCACTAGCAGAAGCTGATGTTATAAGGAGTAGCTTGGGCTATGCGCAAAAGAACAAAAGTTATTGTTTATGATTTGTGATACAGTCCTGAAAGGTTAAAATAAATCTTTAATTTTAAGTTTTTAAACTGTCATGGTCACTAATATTATTATTAAAATTATTAATATTAATAATAAATTATAATTATTATTATTATTTCCTTTATTTCATTTAAAAACATATCATTTACATTTTTAAATATTTTTATAAAAACATAAAAAAATAAAAACATTTAAAAATATAAAAAATAGTAGCCCACCGGTATCGGGAACAGGGTCCAAGCTACCGGTGGTCAGGGCTCCTGAGAGAGGAACCTCCTCACGATACGCGCCGTGTCCAGAAGTACTGCTTTCTGGATCAAGCTCTTGATCCAGCTACCTAACGAGAGCCTCTTCAGATGATGGTCGAGGCTCTTAGCTATTATGCCATTAGCCGACACGACTATCGGCACAATGATTGCTGTATCCACATCCCACATGTCGACAACCTCGTGAGCCAGATCTAGATACTTAATCTGTTTATCTTTTTCAGCTTTCACTAGGTTCTCGTCATGCGGGACCGCGACATCAACAATCATTATGCGACGCTCTAATCGATCTATCACCATTATTATCATTATTATTTATTTATATTTTTTCTTTATTTTGTATTATAATTGATATAAAACAACAAAAAGCTCTAACATTCATTTATCTTCTAGGATCGGAATGAGCTGTATGATAAATCGTTCATACTATGGTGATTCAGGAAAGTTTATAGCTGCAGGAGACACCCTGGGCGGCGGGAATCGATAGCCGATTCCCTGGCACCGTAGGCGCAGGCTTACGGATGGCGAGCTATGGGCAACTCGCCGTCCGGTACGCACCAGCAGTGCTATTCTGTAACCATTTCACCGTGAAAACTAAGGTGAAGTGAGCGTGGAGCGAGCTGTCAATAGTGTCAATCTCAAGCATCAGGTGAAATTACAGGGTCGCTCACTTAACTTGGATTTCATGGTGAGATAGTTACAGAATAGCACTGCAGGCCCGGGTCGGTGGCGCGTTGTGTTCCACGCGCGCCTCAATGAGAGGTCAGCACGCCCTGACGGAGTCCGCCAGGATAGATGCCTGCCAGGGTTGCGGGTTTGTCCGAAAGGGGTACCGTGGCCCTGGCACACAGGCAATTAAAGGAACACGGGTGAGTTTTAGTCAGTAAAAATCTGACACTTCTTCCGCTCCGCCGGGAGCGGGAGAAGTTATTTGATAATTTCCCAGCCAAAAAAAGGAAGGTTTACAGCGGAGCGTACCGGACGCACTTAAGCATCATCATTCGACACTACTCGACAGTTAACTTCGTTTTAGCAAGAGTTTTTGGTAAAAAGACGTTAAGTACATGAACTTTTTAATATTTAAATATCATCACAACCATCAGCCGAGCCTTTTCCCATCTTTGTTGGGGTTGGCTTCCAGTCTAACCAGATGCAGCTGAATACCAGTTTTTTACATGGAGCGACTGCCTATCTGACCTCCACAACCCACTTGGTAACACGATACCTCTTGGTAAGACTGGTTGTCAGACTTTCAGGCTTCTGACGACCCGTAACAACTGCCAGAGATCTACAAATGACAGCCGGGTCCAACGGCTTAACGTGCTTTCCGAGGCACGGAGGGGTCTTGGTATGTAAAGATGGTCTCCCATCCATGGATCGACCCGTGCAGCTGATTACTTAGCCACAAGTGGTTAACGTTAAAATATATTGCATTAGAAACAGTTTTCTTTTTCTTTTTAAAACGATGATAGGTCAGTCAGTATCAGTTTGACGGCACGGTTGGCGCAGTGGTTAAGCGATTGACTGCTGCGCTGCGTGTCGCGGGTTTGATTCCCGCACGGAACAAATATTATGTATGTGAAGTGTTACGGGGTAAACTCAAATAAATACAATTTGATGGATCGACTTGTATTTCTGCCTACCTCGGCACTTCCTTAATACAAAATATATTTACGGCACAAAACGAAGACTAGGACAATTTTAACAACGATTAGAATATTAACACAAAATAAAATTCAAATTAATTAATACTCTAGATGGTTCTAGTGAGTTTAGGAGATCGCAGACAAAGGAAACGTATATTGACTTGTGAAGGACAAATACTGAGGTCGTTGAACTTTGCGGCTCAATTTATTGCCAATCATCTCATGTGTTTCATTTCACGTCTAAAGCTTTGTCATATTATATTTACATCATTTAGGTTACTAACTGTAGAGTGTAATTAATTATAAGAATGGTTAAATATGTATATAGATATTGTGTGTGTTGTAAATAAAGTAACTGTGAACTATGTTGGAAGTATATTATTTGAAAACATAAGCAGTCATAGATAATGATGTGTCACCTGAGCCTGTGTTGTCTATGACGAACGACACATTCAAGTGACAGTGACACTGACATGTCAAATGGGGAAAATATAGGTTATGCAATGCGCTCTTTATGTGTAGTGTTTACAATTGTTTTATAAAGCTGTTATTTAATACAAATCAACGGCGCTAACCGCTACACTACTCCCCCCTTGAGACCGTAGTTACTAATTACGGGCGATAGTAATCCGGAAAACGCACCGATCGACCGGATCGCGTCTTTCTCTCGACGGTGACGCCAGGTGCCGCTGGCATGCTCCCACGCGTCGATGTTGTCGCCGAGTCGGATATGCTGCCACCTTCGTTGCTCAGGTAAGCGGGTTTCAACCTATCTATTGTTACTGTCGTTTCTCGCCCCCTAACCTCTAATCTAAATGTTTTTTCGCCCCTTCTCAGTACTTTAAATGGGCCAGTGTAAGGTGGGTCGAGTGGTCGGCGCACGGCGTCATGACGCAGGAAGACGTGCGTTGCCGATGCTAAACTGCTGGGCACGTAAAATGGTTTCTCGCCGTGTCGACTCGCCGGTTCTGGCGACAGCTTCGCCATAAGATGCCGAAGTCTCGCCGCGAAGTCGGTGTAATCTACATTGCCGGTAAGTGACGGGTTTATGAACTCCCCTGGAAGCCTTAGGGGCTCCCCGTAGACTAACTCGGCTGCTGATGCTTTGATGTCCTCTTTCCAGGCGCTGCGGATGCCCAGCAGCACCAGTGGAAGAGCCTCGGACCAGTTGGTGTCTGTGTGGCACCGGATGGCCGCCTTCATCTGGCGGTGTAGGCGTTCGACCATACCATTGCAAGCTGGGTGGTATGCCGTGGTTGGCCGATGCTGGCTACCGAGAAGCGCTGCGATGGAGTGGAAAAGCTTGCTCTCGAACTGCTTGCCCCTGTCGGTAGTGATGCGGTGGGGGCAACCGAAGCGAGACACCCAGCCAGTGATGAAGGTGCGGGCGCATGTCTCTGCCGTGATGTCGGCAATGGGATATGCCTCAGGCCAGCGAGTAAAGCGATCGATGACGGTGAGACAATATCTGAAATTATTAGATACATTTAGTGGCCCTACTATGTCCATGTGGACATGGGAAAAACGTTGGGAAGGAACAGGGAACGGAGAGGTGGGAGAGGATGTGTGCCGTGAGACCTTGTTTCTCTGGCACTCTACGCACTCTCTGGTCCAGGCCCTGCAGTCCTTCTTTAGGCCAGGCCAAACGAAGCGTGTGGAAATCAATTTGACCGTGGCCTGTCTGCCAGGGTGGCTCAGCTGGTGAAGTTTCTGGAACACCTGCCTTCTGAAGGGTTCTGTAACATAAGGGCGGGTGTTACCAGTTGAGACATCGCAATGCAGTTCGACTTCCGCATCTGGGAAACGTACTCTTTCCATCTTCAGTGATGTACTGTTGCTCGTCAGCAGGCCTTGTAGTTCAGGATCGCTCTCCTGGGAATGCACTAGAGCCTTGTAGTCGAGCGTTGGCAAAGTCAACGCCTCCACGCGTGACAGAGCATCCGCCACCACGTTGTCCTTGCCTGCCACAAACTGAATGTCCGTGGTGAATTGTGCTATGTAGTCCAGGTACCGGAACTGTCTCGGTGAGCAATTCTCCCGACTGTGTGCATACGCGAATGACAGGGGTTTGTGATCCGTGTAAATGGTGAAGTGCCTACCTTCAACCATGTGCCGGAAGTATCTGACTGCGTCGTAGATGGCTAAAAGCTCCCTGTCATACGGGCTGTACTTTCTCTGCGACGCGGACAAACGCCTGGAGAAAAACGCCAGTGGGCGCCATGAATCCCCCGCCTTCTGCTGCAGTACTGCGCCCATTGAGGTATCTGACGCATCCGTAAAGATTGCGAGCTCAGCATTGGGGTTTGGATGCGCTAGCAAGGCAGCCTGGGACAAACCATGTTTGCAAGCATTAAAAGCATTAAGCATTTCTGTCGTTAAGCTAATTGGCTGATTTCCTCTGGTTTTAGGACCTGTGAGCACACTGTTGAGCGGCGACTGCAGGCGAGCTGCTTCTGGGACAAAGCGGCGATAAAAATTGAACATACCCAGGAAGCGACGCATCTCCTTGACGGTCTTGGGAGCTGGGTAGTCCTGGATCGCCTGCACCTTCTCTGGTAGCGGACGAACACCTTCTGCGGACAGCTCGTGCCCTAGAAAGGTGATGGTGGTCCGGCCAAACTCACACTTTGCCGAGTTAATAAGGATCCCATAGTCGGACAACCTCTTCAGGAGCTGGTGCAGATGTTCAGTGTGCTGGGCTGCCGTCTCTGAGAACAGGAGAATGTCATCTAAGTAGCAGTAGCAGAACGGCAGTCCACGGAGCACCTCATCCATAAAACGTTGAAACGTCTGCGCTGCATTCCTGAGACCAAACGTCATGAACGGGAACTCAAACAGGCCGAACGGTGTGGTGATTGCCGTCTTATGGATATCAGCTGACTGGACAGGTATTTGATTGTACGCTTTAATAAGGTCAATTTTACTATATATCTTGCTGCCAGCCAGCTGATGGGAGAAGTCCTGGATGTGCGGAATGGGGTAACGGTCCGGAATGGTGCGGGCATTTAGTACCCTGTAGTCCCCACATGGCCGCCAGCTGTTGTCCTTTTTTGGTGCGAGGTGAAGAGGGGACGACCATGAGCTCTCAGACGGTCGAGCCGTGCCGTTCGCTAGCATCGCCTCAAACTCCTTCTGAGCGATCTTGAGCTTGTCTGGTGCGAGACGGCGCGGTCGACCGAAAATAGGCGGACCCGGTGTGGTGCGAATATGATGCACGGTGCTGTGACTAACCTGCCTTTGTGTTCCCGCAGGTCGCGTGATTTCCGGATATTGCCGAAGGAGCTCATGGTACTCCGTGCTACCACCAACCGACTTCACTGAGGCAATGCCCGCTGCTGAAGCGGCCGCTGGAGACGCCATGGAGGACAGCTGCGTTAGCCCGTCGATGAGGCGGTAATTGTTTAGATCCACCAGCATATTATAATGCGCAAGAAAGTCTGCGCCTATGATGGGTTTTGTGACGTCCGCGACCACAAACTTCCATGGGTACACACGGCGGAGCCCTAGGTTCAAATGTAGCTCGACCCAACCGTATGTATCGATAACGGTACCGTTGGCCGCAAAAAGCTGATACGTCGTCTTGCTGCGCCGCTGCTGCAGTGCTGTACGAGGGTACACGCAAAGATCGGACCCTGTGTCCACTAGAAACGTGGTTTTAGTGGCCCGGTCTGTCACAAATAGGCGGCGTGGTTTGTTGGGGCAGCCATTTGCCGCTACTTCCGGCTGCCGGCGGCATTTCCCGCGAACGTACACGGCGTGGTGCACCGCGTGGCCTTGTCACCGAAATTGTTATGATACCAGCAGTAGTCTTCGTTCCACGGACCTCTGGAGCGCGAGCGGCCTCGACGGCCTGGGGTCGACTCTCTGCCACCACGACTGAACCTATCAGAGGATCGCGAGCGATGGTGTACCTGCCCACGTGTTTGTAGAGCCGCCACTTGCCTTGTCAATTCCGCTATGCACTCTTTCAGCTCGCTGATCTCGCTGCAGGCGGACGCGCTGGCCACGGCGGGAGGTGATGTGAGCGCCGGGGCGGGCGCAGGCGCTATCTCGTGCACGCGGTCCGCTAAATCTGCGACAGACTGGAGAGGAAGATTAGGCTGTGACGCGATAACGGTCTGGATATTGGTTGGCAGTCTGCTCGCCCACAGCGTGGACAGAAACGCCTCCGGCACACTTGGTCCAGCCAGGGTTTGAAGGTGCCGTAAAAATTGCGATGGTTTACGGTCGCCAAGCTCCTCCTGGGTGAGGATCTGCTGTATTCTTTTCTCACGCGAGTCTGAGAGCCTACGTACAAGCTCGGCCTTCAGCTTTGCGTACTTGTCCTGGGCCGGCGGGTTCTCTATAATGTCCCTAGCCTCGACCATATACCGGTGATCAAGCTGGCCCACGACGGTATAAAATTTGGTACTGTCGGCGGTAATACCGGCGATCATGAACTGACCTTCAACCTGGGCGAACCAAAGTGCCGGCTCCTCTGGCCAGAACGGCGGCAACTTCACGCTGACTCGACAGACGTCCTGCTTCTCTGCTGATGCTCCTCCAGTTGACATGATGGCTGCGTTAGGCTTCTGTGTTCTTTCTCGGGGTCACCAATGAAGTGTTACGGGGTAAACTCAAATAAATACAATTTGATGGATCGACTTGTATTTCTGCCTACCTCGGCACTTCCTTAATACAAAATATATTTACGGCACAAAACGAAGACTAGGACAATTTTAACAACGATTAGAATATTAACACAAAATAAAATTCAAATTAATTAATACTCTAGATGGTTCTAGTGAGTTTAGGAGATCGCAGACAAAGGAAACGTATATTGACTTGTGAAGGACAAATACTGAGGTCGTTGAACTTTGCGGCTCAATTTATTGCCAATCATCTCATGTGTTTCATTTCACGTCTAAAGCTTTGTCATATTATATTTACATCATTTAGGTTACTAACTGTAGAGTGTAATTAATTATAAGAATGGTTAAATATGTATATAGATATTGTGTGTGTTGTAAATAAAGTAACTGTGAACTATGTTGGAAGTATATTATTTGAAAACATAAGCAGTCATAGATAATGATGTGTCACCTGAGCCTGTGTTGTCTATGACGAACGACACATTCAAGTGACAGTGACACTGACATGTCAAATGGGGAAAATATAGGTTATGCAATGCGCTCTTTATGTGTAGTGTTTACAATTGTTTTATAAAGCTGTTATTTAATACAAATCAACGGCGCTAACCGCTACATATGACCTAGTAGTTTTTCCGGGTCTGGCTGTTAGTGTATGAATTTAAATGTACACAATACAGGAGTAATTCCTAGTGAGGAGCGATGTTTAAAAAAAAAACTGAATACGATTCGCTACCGTAAGAAATCTGTATTAAATTATAATCAGTAACCGGCTGGCTGTCGCTGAAAACCAGCGCTGGGGGTATGTCTCGCATAGGGTCGCAGCATTATGCTGAGCGATGGCCGTTTTGCGTGGATGTGACGTATGTTTTACCCCAACTTGTTTATTTTTTTGTATTTCTGTTCTTTTTTTTTTGCGTCATTTACCGCAAATAAACGTTTTTTTTTTTCTTATTAAATTCATCAATACAACTCTCTAATTTCATATTACCCTATTGAATGTATATTTCATGAAATCTTGACATTTGAGGATTATACTGACATAAGGAGTTGTATTACTGATATTAACTCAGTAAATAAAAATTTGTTATGGTCACAAATCACACTTTAATTAACTTAAACCTACAGCTGCATTTGTTTTATTTTTTTATTTTACGGTGGGTTGCTCTTGACTCTAGTCTAGGTCAGAGGTGACGGAGACAAAGTCTACGATGGAGTGAGCTTACCCAGAAGAAGCCTGTTCACTCTCACTTTGAATAGATTAGGGTTGTATGCGTTCGGAAACACAGACGCAGGCAAAGAGTTCCACTCCTTTGCTGTGCGCATTATAAAAGACGTTTGAAAACGCTTAGTGTGAATAGGTGGAATCAAAATAAATTAAAAAATCGTAAGAAAATTTGAATTTCGCGGGCTACCTTATCGCTTCCCTTTTAACTGATTACCTACTTTGGCTATGTAGCTGGCGACGTTGGTAACTAAAAATTATAATTATAATGTCCGTTGTTTGCTTTAGTAAATATTTGTCTGTGACAAAACCAAAACTTTTTATACTTTCAAGGTCTATTATCAAACTTCCCAGTTTCTCTTACGATTTATATTTAATTCGCAAGCTTTAGTCTATTTAGGCCAGCCTCAAATAGATGGCACGAAGCCAAACCCATTCGGTGCTGCCAGTGCTAAAAATAGCCACCAACTTGACGGAATTAAGGTGGGTTATGTTGGCAACCTTAATTCAATTTAAGTTTATTTTCTTACGTTTGTGTTAATATTGGCGGCAACAAAAATAGGAGTGGAACACATTGTAAGAATATTAAAGCAAAAAGGAATGGAATTATGAAGGTATATGAGAGCAAAAATATGAGCGCGGAAATATTCACACAAGAGAGATAGTCATCATCATCATCATTTCAGCCGTAAGACGTCCACTGCTGGACATAGGCATCCCCCACCTCGAACGGTTCTGTGCTTCCCGCATCCAGCGGATTCCTGAGGCTTTCATAAGGTCATCGGTCCACCTTGTGGTAGGCTTTCCAACGCTACATCTTCCGGTACGCGATCGTCACTCCAGAACCTTTCAGCCCCAACGGCCATCTGTTCTGCGAGCAATGTGCCCTGCCCATTGCCACTTAAGTTTGGCAATTCTTCGAGCTATGTCGGTTACCTTGGGTCTCCTGCGGATTTCTTCATTTCTGATTCGATCACGTAGGGAAACTCCAAGCATAGCTCTTTCCATTGCCTTTCAGGTGACTTTTAGCCTTCTAATAAGGCCCATTGAGAGCGACCACGTTTCAATGCCATATGTCATCACTGGAAACACGCACTGGTCAAAGACTTTCGTCTTGAGACACTGCGGTATGTGGGACGAGAAGATATTGCGTAGCTTCCCGAACGCTGCCCAGCCGAGTCGGATTCGACGATTGACCTTTTTTTCGAAGTTGGGCCTACCTAACTAGACAGTTTGTCCTAGGTAAAGATACTCGTCCAAAACTTCGAGTGTAGCATCTCCGACATTCATGAGAGTGGGCAGTGTGTTTTAATGTCTATTTCTCGATTTTGAGATACTGAATTAAGTTTTCGTCACGGTGCTTTCCCTCACTTTGAATCAGTGAAATTCTGTCTTAAAAAATATTATTTAAAAGTATGTAATACTAGATTTATTAGAAAGTATAGATACCAATAAAGTAGATCGAGCCATACACCATACTGCGATCGCCAACCCGCCTGCCAAGCATGGCGATTATGGCAAATTCCCCCCCTTTTGGGGGAGGCCTATGTCCAGCAGTGGACGTCTTTCGGCTGAAATGATGATGATGATGATGAGATCGAGCCATAACGGTTGCCTGATGTTTAACTTGCAATCTGGTTCCTAAACATTCATTCTACAACGAGAAACAAGAAAGATCTTGAACGAACATGGAGAGTCAGAACTCTCCATGCTCGTTCAATAACTTTCTGTATTTTGTTTCCCTGTTCAAATTATTCTTGTTACACACTTTCGAAATGCGACTTTTTCATCCTTTTATTCTCCTTTCAAAAGTTTCTGAGGAGCGATAAAAGTTGATAAAATTGTATTAATCAACTTATACGCTACGCAGCCTTTGATTCCCACCGAGGCAATATTAATGGTTTTATGTTAGGAACGGGGCCCTTTTAAAAGCAGTACCTCTGTATATTTCATTGGAATTAATACTGTCTTTGGAGAATTGTAGAAGTATATTATAGCTACGTCTCTTCTATTTAAAGAACTTAATTTTAAGCTTAGTAAGTAATGTTCTTCCATTTGGCTATTAAACGCCTGCGACTGTAGCTCAATTTTTAGGCCAACGTGAAGAATGATGACGGTATCTAGTATCTAATACAATTAGAAGTCATCCAAAATAATCATTCGGTAAGGTTCAGAAGGACAATTCTCGTAAATAACAACGTTCAAAATTACGACGCGTCTCAGCGAGAATGCGATCATTCTTAAATATACAGGAATTGCTCCAATGATGACGTCATCATTGTCAACGTTTTGCCCTTGGTTCGCGCGCTCGCAATGCTGAATGCTCTACTGACATCGAACCAGGAGTGTGATTTGTTTGCCGCGAGATGGATGGACGTATTTCGAGCATGTTTGAGATTCTGTGAGATGATGGATGAAAGATGAGTTTTTATTTTTTGTGCCATTGTTATTTGCTTGTTGGTTAGTCATTTTTGTGTATCTTTCTTATTGTTATTCCTTCCTTATTGTAAATATGTCTTTTTTTATGTAAATTTAACTGTGCAATAACTTGGACCTGAGTCTGTAATGTTGTACATGTTTTTACCAAATAAATAAATAATAAATAAATAAACGTACACACATCAAAAAAAGTTTGTGATCACTAGAATATTAAGTGGATGTAATTTATAAATTGAACTTTATCAAGAAAAATTCTTTGTTGTGTATTTTCTTTAAATAAAAATACCCTGTTTGAAATTAAAAAATAAAACAATTTGTTATTTTTCTTAAAAAAAAAAAATTGAGTGATTAATCATAATGTAACATTTGATAGAAAGAAAAAGACTGTTCAACCATACTTAAACAACAATTTATTAATAAAAGGTTTATATTCAATAAAATATAACTCCCCCCCTGGCTCGAACACATGCGGTGATTCTCCTGGGCATGCTGAGAATCAAGTTATCCAGCATTTCTTGGGGTAACCTGTCCCATTCTCTGGCACTGTCTGGGGACGTGGCAGACGGTTCCAAACAGCTCGCTTAAGAGCATCCCACGCGTGCTCTATTGGGTTTTAGTAAGGCGAGCCGGCAGGCCAGTCTAGTCTTCTAGTCTAAGATGAAGAAATCATAATATGATTATATTATGATTTCTTCATCTTAGACTGTAACAAAAAAGATTTAGATTTTTCAAAGTGATCACAACTTTTTTTGATGTTCAAGTTCAAGTTATTTATTTCATAACAAAAATACATTTGGGTCGAAAATATTTGCAGTGGGTACACAAAAAGAAGCAACATATTTTTTTTGAATACAAGTCACCTCGTCCCTCACCTAAAACTGCTAACTTTACAAACATTAATATTCTTATTGATCAATCCAGAACTAAGACCCTAACAAAATGCTTCAAAAATACATTTAAAGTCAAATTATTAACATTAACATCGTCACATGCATATATAAAAAAAAGTCAAATAGCAATGGGTACACATACTTAATTTAAGTTTAATTTAACACTAGATTTTAGATTTTTGTCATTAAAAAATTCGTCAATGCTGTAATATGCTTTGTTTATTAACAAAGCCTTGAGTTTATTTTTAAACATGTTCACATTCTGAATATTCTTCAATTCTGTTGGTAATTTGTTAAACAGATTGACAGACTGCACGCGTGACGAGTGTTTGACAACATTAAGCTTTGCCTGCAGAATAGTAGGAAGATCTTTCCTGCGAGTATTTACTCTTTTTTTATGTGTGTATGTATGGATTTGAATGTTGGGTGTGGCAAAAGAAGCACGAAAGTAGAATAAATGCTGTGGAAATGCGTTCCTTGCGAAGCATATGTGGCTTGACTATGAATGGTAGGCTGAAAAATGATATGATAAGGCAACACATCATTTAAAAGAAGATGTAGTGATAAAAATTGAAAAGAGTATGCTTAGATGGTTTGGTCATGATGAGAGGATGAATGAAAAGCGACTAATAAAAGGTATTTACAAGACAGATGTGAGTAGAATCACCGAGAGGGGACGCCCTAGGAAGACATATAATTACCTAATTAGTGATGTTTTTCAGAAAGGTCAGGTGCGTAGTACTCGCAACCGGCGAGCATGTATGACCAGATGTACAAATATAAACGAAGCAAGAGGAGTTTGTAAGGAGCGTAGCAGGCGGCGTTCTATAGTTTCTGCCTACCGCCATGGGAAGAAAGTGTGAGTTTATGTATGTATCTATGACGTTCACTAAAACCTTTACCGTCGTTTAAAGGTCGTAGCACACATATCAACTCGGAAAGGGATCGTCACCGTATCGCCTTTCGCCTCGCCGTCAAACAAGCGTCAACCTAACGTAAGCGCGTAACCAAAGCGGACCAGCAGCTCCGATACGTCGACTCAGCTACAGCTAGGCGACGCCGTGCTTACGGCTCGCTGAGCGCTGCTGGTTGACCTGGCTGGCACCAGATCAGTTTGAATCCGAACGCGGGAGGGGTGAGAGGGTCAAGGGTAGACGAAGAGACGCAATCGCGGCGACGGAGAGGCGTAAGCGTGGGAACGACGAGCCGTAAGCACGGGGATAGCTGGTTGACCACGCGCCACACCGCGGTTCGTGAGCTTGTCCCAAGGCGAATCGTTTACGCTACAATTCCGATTAGTGTGCTTTTCAGTAGGGAGTTTCATGCAAAGAATACTAAACGGCTTGAGTTGATACGGTTACGATCCGTTTCCGAGTTGATAGGTGCGCTATGACCTAAAGGCATCACATCAGTCAATGTTGTTTTACAAAACAAACTAAAATTGCACCCTCATCAATAACGGCAAAACAACAAAATAACTGTTCGGACCTTAAATAAACTTTAGCTCGAGTATCCAGTAACCAATATAGAAGAAAAGAAAAAACAAATCCAATTCCCTCAAGGAACATTGCACCGCTAACGTCTGCAAACGTGAAATAATAGAAACTGCAGCCGGACGGAAAGTAATTAAGTAGCGACAACTCTAAGTAATAAAGAATGCCACGCGATTTTGAATTGAGAGTTACTTTGAAGTGGAAAATAACTAAATATTTAAATTTGTGGCGAAAAAGTGTTCATACTGAGACGAGTGAGCTAATATGTAATAATACAAAATAAAAATAAAACGTTGATTTCGATCAACAAAAGATAATAGAAAAAGAAATAAAGAGAAACGTTTATTTGTGGTAAATATGACGCAAAAAAAAGAACACAAACACAAAAAATAAAAACAAGTTGGGGGAAAATATGAGTCACATCCACGCAAAACGGCCATCGCTCAGCACAAAAATAACAAAGTTAATAAAAACATATACAATTAAAAATACCACATAAACATATTACAGACTTCGATTGCTCAGTATGTGAACCATACAGCAATGGTTCAGGTACTGTACCGCTGAAGCAAGCCCGAACTCTGAGCAACAGGGATGTGTATCGTTTCCGCATAGTAGAACAGAAAAAGTCTACTTTCGACTCGGCGAATATCCCTGATGCGCTGCAGAATCGGGGCTGCTTTCTCAACACCCTGAATACCCAGTACAACGCCCTGCGCGTGTATGAGACCCACAGGATGCTTGTGTAGAACGATGTACAATATGCTCTGAACAATGTTGTTTTCACTTCAGTGGTACAACGAGCAAACCTGCGGGCCATCATATTCGCCCTTACAGACAACGCCCTGCATTCTCTCTCTATGTCTGTATCATGTTACTTGACCTTGTCCCATGTTACTTAGATTCGGCGCAACACGTTTTCTTTTTCCATCCTCCCTGTCAACCGTCACTCTATCATTCACTCCCTTCTCTTTCATATCATTCCGCACACAATCCATCCATCTTTTTTTTGCCTTCCTCTCCCTCTCCATCCATCCACATTTATATTCACCACTCTCCTCGTCACATGCGTTTCCTTCCTCCTCATCACATGCCCATACCATGCCAAACGACTTCCTTTCAACTTTTTTGTCACCGGCGCCACTTTCAAACTTCCCCATAAATACTCATTTCTGACTTTATCCATTTTCGTCACTCCACACATCCATCTCAACATTCTCATCTCCGCTACATGCAATCTTTTTTCATCCGTCCTCTTCACGGCCCAGCATTCCGATCCATACATACATTATCCATACATTCTCTCTCTATGTCTGCATCGTCTAATATTGGCATTTCCATGACAACCAAGTTAAGTCTGACCCATAGTGTCGCAGAGACGAGGCCGCGGGCAGCAACTAGTATACAAATATTTGTGAATACACAGCCAGACACAGTGGAACCTTGACATTATACATAAAGATACCAGAAAACAATGCGAAATAACTCGAGCGATTCAATTAATTACAACAGAGTAACAATTTATATAATTAATTAATCTTAAGACTTACGTGACGAATTTGAAGGTACGTGATACTGTTAGAGAAGTCACTGGATCTTGATAAAGAGGGTGTCGTTATAAAGGAAACGGGACAAGATGGTTGGATTATTCGTTGATTTTGATAAATTACTTAGGTATACTGCCTCGTGTTCTAGTGGTCGCAAGCGCTACTCCTAAGCATGAGGTCTTGGGTTCGATTCCCAGGTCGCGCAAAGTGGTTTATTAGGATTTTCCAGCAGACATTTCTCAGTAGCAGCCTGGAGTCGGTCAAGTGCGTGTCGGACCACACACAATGAAGGGTTCCGTCATCATCATTTCAGCCGAAAGACGTCCACAGCTGGACATATGGGGGGGGGGGGGTTGCCATAATCGCCACGCTTGGCAGGCGGGTTGGCGATCGCAGTATGGTGTTAAAAATGCATAGAGAACGCTGCTGCCCATTCTCTAGTAAATACCTTAGTCGCCTCTTACGAACACCCACTGGAAGAAATAGGGTGATGCTATTCTTTGCGTCCGGCACCACACGGGTTCCACAGTTGGGATGAATTTAACCCAAGAAAAAACTTAACATTGTAATTGAAAAACATGTATATGTATTTCCGTATGGAAGAACATGTTTTTCAACTATAAATTTAAGTCGGTCGACTATTAAGGCTCGTACAGACTAGTGCGATATCGCGGGCGCGACGCGACACTAGTATAGCAGAAATTCTTTGTCGGTGCGTGTCGCGCCCGCGATATCGCGCGAGTCTGTACGAGCCTTTACTCGGTCTTAAAGCATACTTAGTTGTGATAGTTTTCCTCTTAACTTCGTTATATGTACTACTGCTGCGAAATTTTCACATATCCAAATGTGTAATAAATAAAAGTCTGTCAGTCACTTAAAATATACCAATATCAAAGTTTTTACTACTTTGGCTCTTATTTACAATTAATTATTTAATTTACATCAAAATGCTGGTAAAGGACATCTAGACGCACTGCAAGTTACCACCCCTACCTAGTTGATATTCCACCAACTCGCACTAAGCGTTTTACACACGCGTTTTACAATGTATGTAAACTACTAAATGAATAAATAAATATAAATAAAAAAACGTCTTTTATAATGCGGACAGCAAAGAAGTGGAACTCTCTGCCTGCGTCTGTGTTTCCGAACACATGCAACCCTAATCTATTCAAAGTGAGAGTGAACAGGCTTCTTCTGGGTAAGCTCACTCCATCATCGACTTTGACTCTGTCACCTCTGACCTAACACTAGAGTCAAGAGCAAACGCATCGAAAATAATAGCAAAAAATAGTTTCATAGCGTTGTCTCTGTCAAACAAAATTTTGTGACAGTATCTTTCTGGGTAAGCTCACTCCATCGTAGACTTTGTCTCTGTCAGCCAGACCTAGACCAAAGTCAAGAGCAAACCCATAGTAAAATCCATACTAATATTATAAATGTGAAAGTAACTCTGTCTGTCTGTCTATCTGTATGTTACGTTTTCACGCCTAAACCGCTGAACCGATCGTCATGAAATTTGGCAGAGATATAGCCTGGGATATGGAGAAGGACATAGGCTACTTTTTTACGCGATAACCGCCATCCACGCGGGCGGAGAGGCGGGCCAAAGCTAGTAAAAAAAAAAAAATTAAAAAAAACAAAGGGGATAGTGATCAAATAATGGCAAATGATCTTGACTCTTGAGGTAGAAAGCTTGATATCTTATAAATCTGTTTAAGATTATGAAATACACGGAAAAGTTTATACTGATGTATGTAGCTGCATCTGGTAATATTGGATGCCAATCCCAACATAGTTGGATAAATGCTAGGTAGAAAAAGAGGCAAACTGACAAACAAATCTTTATAATACGCTACAAAAAATGAAATGAAATATCGTGAGGGCCCGTTGGTTAAGGCCTCGCCTCTCATGGGTTCAAATCCGGGCAAGTACCAATGTGACTTTTTCAATTCATATGTACTTTCTGAGTTTTTTTTATTTTGAGGTGCTCTTGGCTAAGTAATAACAGCCGCACGGTTCGATCTGTCAGGTTAAGCTACGCTTGCCAGGGTTGGTCTGTGGATGGGTGACCATATTTACATACCGAGTCTCCTCCGTGCCTCGGAAAGCACGTTAAGCCGTTGGTCCCGACTGTCATTCGTCGATCTTTGGCAGTCGTTACGGGTCGTCAGAAGCCCAAAAGTCTGACAGCCAGTCTTACCAAGGGGTATCGTGTTACCCAGTTACTGGGTTGTGGATTTTAGATAGGCAGTCGCTTCATGTAAAATACTGGTATTCAGCTGCATCCGGTTAGACTGGAACCCGACCGCAACATAGTTGAGAAAAGGCTAGACAGATTGATTGATGTACTTTCTGAGTTTATCCTAGACATTACTGACATCGGTGAAGGAAAAACATCGTGAGGAAACCTGGACTTATAGTTAATATAAGTCTGAAATCGCCAACCCGTCTTGAGCAAGCGTGGTGATCAATGCACGTGCCTTCTCTGTATGAGAAGAGGCCTTTGCCCAGCAGCGGGACAGTTATAGGCTGGTATTATACGCTACAAAAAAGATACCGAAACGAAGAAGTCTGTTAAGTTAAAACTTGGTTTTCATTAAACATCCTCTCCAAACTTCAATTTGAATAAATCCTTTATGATCATGCTGACTAGAAATCAAAACGTCTATGCCAAGTATTGCCTAAACTATAAAATGACTAGGAAGCACAATGCCTACCTTGCAATATGTCTATTATTTTAGGAGAAGAAAGAGAGTACCGTTTCTGGTGTGGTCACAGTTCTAACCTAACCTAACCTACAGTTCAGAGGCCCTAGTGTGAGTTTATTTAAACCATCTCGACTACTTAGAAATTATTGCATTTTAGACATTTTGCTTGTTAAACATTTTGATCTCTAGGCGATTTACAGCTTAGGCAATCTGCTGTGTAGACATTAATTTTAGGCATTTTACTTCGTAGACTCAAACTCAAACTCAAAGCATTTATTTCAAATAAACCAATTACAGGCACTTTTGAACTGTCAAGGGGTCGGTCAGTCAGAAAGATGAAGCTAGTTGCCCATTCCAAAGCGTAGTAGGTTCCTGTGGAGAAGAACGGACAAGAAACTCCACGGACACTCTTTTAAAACAAAATATTGTTACAAAATATGGGTTCCATCATTCATGTTGAAGTTATACATGTGAGAACAATGTAGAAAGACGTGCACGTTAGAAGCGTCCGTAATAGAAACAATTCAAAAATTAAAATAAGCCGTGGCAGCTAAGAGATGACCAATCCCAACTGACGGCGCCTGTTCACGAACATGACGCATGGATCAGCACCATTAAGCTCAACCATTTTGAAGGGAACTTATTGGGACGCTAGCGCTGCCTAGCGGCGCTTGACAGAGTCCACAACATAAAGATTGACCTGAGTTGTCACTCCTTTAAAAACATATAATATTATCTCGTGACTGAGAATGAATTATGAAAAACGGCTTAACCAACTATATCGGTAAGTGTGTCTAGAATTTTCTAATACCTTTTATAAAGTTTCATAAACAGACAAGAGAAGGAAGGACTTGGTTTGCATAAAGCCTCAAACTAGACATGCGTTTGTTAATCGATTTTATGTGTTTTAGGTCCTTTTCTGTATAATAGGCTCAACAAGTTACTAAGCTTCTATAGTGTAAGAAGTTATAAAAAATGTAGTAAAATGTTATTAGAACATTTAGCGATACTCAATTACACAGACACAGAAAAACTTCTAGAAATTTTGTCATGATAATAATTTATCCCTTGTGAGTATTTACTTTGGTATATTTACATAGGTTTAGTTGTAGATATTAATGTACCAATACCAATACGCTTTTTCTCATAGTTGCTAACAGATTATTTTATATCAGATTAACTTTAAATTTTTAGTGTTCCAATTTAATTCAGATGTAAAGTGATGGCCTGAAACACAGGTTTAAATTAACCTAGATCGGGCGGATCGCTACCAAATATTGTAATTCCGAACCATCAATACTTGCACTTGTATTAAACTTATTTTAGTTTTAGTTTATTTTCAGGCATTATACTTGTTTGGGAAATCTTACTTTTGACTAGATGTATGTAAAACCTAGAATAAGGCCGCTTTCACATTAGGACGTCAGCAGCGCGACAGTAGCGCGGCAGAAGCACAGTCCTTCACATTATAATAACAGCCGCGCGTTAGCAGCGCGGCTGTCGCGCCGCAGTTTAGATCAGTGTGGCGCACTTCATTTAAAAAATTCGAACATAAATGCATATTTTTCGAAATCAGGAATAAACAATGCACATAATTCTTGCCAGTTATTCTTTTTTGGGGTTCTGTTGTGGTAATTGTTGCTTCTTGAGTCCCACAAAACAGGACGCATTTGATTTTCAATAATAAATCGTTCGATATCAAACTCGCTCATTGTGTAGTCTATAAATTACGTACGTTTGCAACACTGGCTCATCGCTGACTGAGCGCACGCGGCGGCCGCGGCGGCAGCGCGCGACCGCCGCGCTTCTGTTTAAACTATGAAATTCTGACAGCGCGAAAGTCGCGCGTCAGCCGCGCGACTGTCGCGCTGCTAAAGTCGCCTAAATGTGAAAGCGATCTTAGTTTGTCATTGTGAGGAGTAAATAAAGAATTTATTATTATTATTATTATATTATTATTATTATATAAAGACACGAAGTAATAAAATAGGATCTAGAGTAATGTGGCCGTTTTTATTTAGATCGAATTTTGTTGCTTCGTGTCTCAATATGAAACTTTAAAAAAGGTATTAGAAAATTCTAGACACACTTACCGATATAGTTAAAGGAGTGGCCCTAGTGGACCGGTGACAACCCTCTTAAGTTCAGTTTGTCGGTGGCCGGCGAGTAGTAAATACGTTTAGAAACTGTCGGGCGTTCCGTATAGTTATGTGTGAATTACTATATAGAGTTGTTAATTTGATTGTAAATTATAATTAGATTTGAACTTCAAACGGTTTTTTTATAGCAGAATAACCAACATTTGGTGGTAGGGCTTGTTCTTAGTCCGCCTGGCTAGCTACCACCATCTTATCTATGTCTGTCGCCAAAACAACAATGTTAACAGCATTTGTTGTGTTTCGGCAGTTAGAGGTAAGATAGCCAGTTCCTCTGTGGTTGAGGATTCCGGGTGAAGCTCGCTTCCATCTTCGGCCTTATCATCACTTACCATAAGGTGAGATGAAGGCCACGAGCTTCCTCGATGTATGTAAAAAAAAAAAATATGGCTGATGATGACGAGAGAGACTTTCTAAGTCATACAATAATTCTAAAGTGAATATTTCCATAGCCCGAACATTATGAAAATGTAGCCAAGGCTTCACTTTCTTACCATCAAAACTTAGTTAACATGGAAACTTTATCTTACTAACGACACAAAGCCGAAACAATCTCGCGAAGAATCTGTAGCAGAAAGTACAACACTTAATAAAACATTCACGTGCAAGCCTATTGTTAGAACTAAACTTTGTACGTTATACTCGTACCAGACCAATATTAACTTATCTACGCTTAGTCTGTATACTTAAAAGTGAAACATATTTTTCTGAAGGAATGAAGTTTCGCTTGCATGGAGCCAGGTAAGCTCTAAGGAACAACTTTGTATTCGAACTTTGGTATCGGTGTATAAGTGAAGTCAGTTTTGAAGTTTTCAAATATATTTTACTGGTTTTGTGTGTTTAAAGATTTTGTTAATAGGTGTAATGAACCTATAATGTACTAATGGATATACTAAATAGTTTAATGTAAATGAGTTATTTCTACTAACTGTTGACGCCTTGCATGTGTGCGTGCACAAATTTACACACACACGCATACGGCACGGCTTGAGTGGCGCGCGCGGGGTACCTGCGCGGGGAGTCACCGTGGCGCCGCCACTGTTCTGCGAGCGCCAATCGACGACACCCGTCGTTATGTTGTGTGTCGATTTAAAATTATGTTTGTACCTAACTATTGTAAAAGTCATTAAACATAACGTTATAGTTTGGAGTCTCATTGAAAAGGCCCAAAAACCATTCATCGAGTCCACACCTTCGCTGCCAGCATTCAACAAGTTCTTCACTAACCCTAATCTAACCTAACCCTGACAACAATTTGTGAGTTGGGGGCCGTTGCCACTGGGCCAGCGTGGCTCTCTCACCTTAAAATGGTTTCTTTTTTCAAAATTTAAACTCACTAATAAGCTCGTGCTGGACACCAAAAAACAAATGAGCATCGTACAAATCAATGACTTAGTTCACAATTGCACTAACTACAAAAAAGTCAATTTTGAGGAGAGCGTTTTAAAGTTTTTTAAAGTTTAGACGTGAACAGTACGAAAACAAAGTAAAATAATAAACCAATTACGCATCTATTAATAAGACTAGCCCTTTAACTCCATCATATCTAATGCCTATGGCATTAAGTCCGCCTCTGTACATTTGTGTGCTTGAAGTATTAAATAAATAAATATCTCAATATTGTAATATTAGTATACCATAACATTTTAAAAATAGCGAAATAAACATGCGACCCCCCATTTAATATATTTGTGCACTCAAAAAAATTCCAAACCCCTTAAAGTAAAAGTACTTAGCACACTTGTATGTACATAAATTTTCTTAATTTTTTTGTACTACCAACACACAGTACACTAATAAAACAGAATAACAATATAAGACAAAAAACAGAATCCAAACAGGCACTAATTACAAATATTTCTACCGCATCCCGTTCACATTGTACGCGGTCTCATAAATTCCAAAAACGCGAGTGATTTCTAGAATCCTGCCTTCGTGTGTGATTTAAACCGTACTATTCTAAACCTGAGTTCAGCGTAACGAGTAAAATTCTCACGTTCCATGTAACGCAGTTTAAATATGTTCATAATTATGCAGTGTGAGCACGATTGTGGCTCTGTAATTGCTCGAGAAATTTGATTCATAGGTGGTAGAGTACTAAGCATAAATGTTACCTTTCTCTACTCGAATTTGTACTTCAAAGGGAAGGGAGAATCAATCTGCAACGCGAACGTTGCTATTGTAGCTGTGAGCTACGTTGCTATAATCATGTATGAATAATTGTTCAAGTATCAGCTTTAATTGTCAAATGAATAAAGACTTTATCACGGATGGAAAGACTATTAAGCTTTACAGATATAATAAAATCCGTACAAATATTATAAACTAGGTACCGCGCCGTACTATGTTCTTTTTTTTTGCGTCATGTTTACCGCAAATAAACGTATTTTCTTTCTTTCTTTTCTTTCTATACCTAAATGTATTTTGGCTCGGCAAATGATGATAAACTCCATAACTAACTCTTTGCAATTACCAAGCAAAGCAATCAACAGTCAACTTCTAAACCAATTTAAGTTACCAAACAATTACCAGTACTGGACGAGCAAGTAACATAAGTACTTAGCAATGACGTCACTACATATACGACTGACGTCGTCTAACAAGTTAGATTATGTTGACTTAGCTCTAGACTCAATTAGATTATGATCAGAACTTTAATTGCCCTTCACCTTGACATTTCGTTTCCTATAATTAACTGAGTTTGCAAAGTACTTTAAGAGCGTTGTCACCGAACCACTAGCGCAACTACTTTAAAAACATATTATCTCGTGACTGAGAAGGAATTATGAAAAACGGCTCAATAAACTATCTCGGTAAGTGTGTCTAGAATTTTCTAATACCTTTTTTAAAGTTTCATATCGAGATACGAAGCAACAAAATACGATCTTGAGGAATGTGGCCGTTTTTATTTAGATCGAATTTTGTGGCTTCGTGTCTCAATATGAAACTTTTTCTAAGGGATTATGTCCTGGACATAGACAGCAGTGTCCATTTCAATGGCGACAATTATAAACAATGACGGTAGTATTAGATAGATAGAAGATAGATAAAATACTCTTGATTGCACACCATTAGAAATTTTACAAGGGGTGACACAATAGGCGGTCTTATCGCTTAAAGCGATATTTTAAAGCCAACCTTGGATTTTTTATTTTAGATACCTAACTATGTTAAAATAACGTGGTCTTTGACCTTAGTGGATTGAACTAGATACATTTCTGGCTTTACACAAAATATAAACCATCTCGGACAGTAATCTGCATGCATAGTTCTCATAAAGGTGTGTCCAAACACGGCGTGCAAGGTGCGCGGCAGCTACGCGCGGCATTCGCAAGACACAAATTTGCCGCGCGACTAGTTTAGACCTTCTGCGCGGCAGTGCTGCGCGGCATGTTCGAGACACGCCGCGCTCTTTATTTCGTATTCAAACCACTATAAAAGCGGCCGCGTGTGTTGTAGCTCCCTAGTATCCCATAATGGACTATGGAAGCCATATATTTCAATAAGACGAATTGCTGTTTCGTTATCTATTTTACTTGATAAAATACGTCCGTCCACACACAACCACTGGCGAACCAATACTACACCGTTCGCGGAGTTCGTCGTGCGCGGCAGGTACCTCGCGGCTGCCGCGCGCGGCTGTCGTCCAATCATAGCGCGGACAGCCGCGCGCGGCAGCCGCGCACGATTGCCGCTTTATGTTTGGTCACACCTTAAGGCTTGATCAAGATTTTGTCTAGACATTAAAACAGACTGCGACATTTGAGTTTGTTGCAGAGTAGTCGAATAGTAAACGCCGACCTCATCTAGTTTTAAAAGCTAATTATTTTTGACGAGTAAAAGTGTTTTTGAACCAATTTACAGAATTAAATATGATTTATCATGGCCTCGCTGTATCTATTGTTTGATTCAAGCAAAATAATCGAAGGTTGGCTGACCTCGGTAAGGCAGGGAAACGTAGAAAAACATTGATGAAAACAGCCAGAGATAGAGAAAGACTTATGGGATTACCACGAAAAGATACGCAATTGTTTTGAAGAATAAGAACAAAGTATATATGTAGGTTAGGTAAATAAGTTTTACGTCACACTTGGCCATAATGTGAGTTTTACCGCACGCTACGCAGTAAAACTCGCATTGTGGCCAGGTGAAGACGTAAAATTGTGTACTCACCACGGGCAGTAAACAAGAAAGCCCTCTATCGCATATTTACAACCCTCGTCTGCGGCTCGGGTCACAAATACCTGCGATTTCGGGCTTTCTTGCTTTTACAGCCCTTGGTAAGTAATGCACTATTTTAACCTACTCTTCAATGCTGGGTAAAGGTGCTGTTTTATTGCCTAAACTATTATGAACAGTCACTGTAAGATTATAATGCTTAAAATAGATATATGTACATAAGTACTAGTGTTAGCGGGGCTCAAAAACCAACAACTGTAGAGAGCTACAAACAAGCTCCATTTGCCCCAAATAGCAAAACCCGAATCATTTTGATTTCACATCACAAGTCCGAATGATTTCGAATCCTATACTGAATGGACGTTGTAACTTGTGCCTACATACAAACGCGTTGCTAAAACGCTGTGAGTGCTTCGTTCTGATTTGAATGTTGTCACCTAGATTAGCCGGTACAGTGGCTTTTGTTGATGATGCCCGGCAGTTTGGGATAGGCTAACTGTATGCCGTGTTTTGAGTACTGCGCGATTGTAGGTTTTGAACTGGATATTAAAGACCGATGTATTTTTTGCGTGTTAGTTATGTCCAAAAAACATTTTGATCTACCTACTTAATTGAGTTTTCCCTAAATCAAATCAAATCAAAAACTTTATTTTGAGCCAAGACTCATAAAGGGTTAGTAACAATGTTCTTACAACTACGTGTTAGTAAACAACACAATACGGTGACACATGTAACTGATAACAGTGAACTAACTATATAAGGACAGTCCACTCTGTCTGCTATCATTTTCAGAACCCTGTTGGGGCTGGCCATGACTCGTGCCACCATTGATGCAGCGTGCTTGCGCATTAAAGTGTAAAAACAATCCACACGCGCCTCCGCAAACATCCCTGATGCGCTGCAACACCATGGTAACCCCATCAGTTTTCTGAACGCGTTATTAAATAGGACACGAAGGGCTCCATACGATGCTCGTGAATACTTCTTCCACAGGCTGCACGTGTAGAAGGTGGTACAGAATGCTCTAAAGAGCGTCACCTTTACGTCTGCAGTACAACGTGCAGACCTGCGGGCAAACATACATATTCGCTCGTACGGACTGAGCCCTCCGTTCCCTTTCAATATCAGCATTGTCTTTAAGGTCAGTGGTGACCAAGTGACCTAGGTACTAGTGGATGGGAGGTGGTGGATGGAGTGGTAGGTAATAGTGGATGGTTTCACCTTTAATAGACACAAATCTTGCACACCCACATACTATGCTCCGAAACAAGTGACTGTTTGAAAAGTCTAGAAAGTTTCCCTATGACAAATATTCGTTCCATGCTAGAATCGATACCACGCCGTAGTCAATCACCTAGCCCCTGAGTTGACTGTGCAAATTGCTGTTGATTTACTAATACATTCGCGATTGTTCTTTTTGTCAGCTCCTCGCAAACGAACCGCGAAGTTTCGCGAAGATGTGCGAACACACTTTGCGCAGCCCTTCTATTTACTTTCTATCACGCATCGCCGCACTCCATCGGGTGTTAATCGTACGGGATGCGAAGGGCAAACGTATAAAAAGTAAGTAAAGTATGTATGTATGTATATAGCTGGAAGTTACCTATCAACAGTGACGGTATATTCATGTAGCTATTTTCTTGCCGCAGGCTTGGAGTCTGGTTTTGTGCTCGGTTTATGGCAATAGGCTCGCCCCTTATTACATGGACCTTAAACAAACCGGCGAAATGTGGTTCTAATATACCTACGCCACTGCTAGTTCCAAATAGAGGTGAGCTGACTGATGATTTTTCTGTATCAATGACTGCATAACAATGACAAAAAAATATAGATGACGAGAACAATGACAAAATCAATTATTTCTATTCGAGTATGTATGCACGTCACTTCAATTATGTTTAGTGTTATTATTATGCCCCCAGCACCGGGCATTTTATCGAAACTCTTGTGTTTCTGTGACTTCAGTGTCGCCGATCGCGCAGCCTCGCAACATCACCCTCGAGATGGCCCGTCCGAATCATCGAAGTTTACGTTCATTCAAGTAATGATTTAGGCATTGATGATTTTGTCGTTGTCATTGCATGACGAAATGATAAAAAAATATATATCTATGATGTTTACATGTGACATGATACGGACTCACCTCTAGTTCCCAACCCCCCGGGGATGACTGGCGCGATGTAATTTTGATATGTATCAAGTAGTAAGGCCAAAACCATCACGAAAGCAAGTTTTAACTTTTATGAATCTAATTCTAGAGATGGATCTACCCTAGAGACTCTGTTCACGAAATTAGTTTACCTAGCCTGTTATATAGACTCAAAATAATATAATTATATTATATTATCAGAACCTTTATTTCTCAAAACAAGGACGAATCCATTTATTCAAGTCTAGTCACAGACCTAGCATTCAGACACGTTTTTATGGAATTATTTCCTTCTTAAACAGTTCTTCACAAACCGTTTGCATCGATCGTGGGAATCTTTAGAATACATAGCACCTATTTTTATGTTTATAATATTGATTTTATTCGATTGAGACTCTTTAACCGGTCTTTCCTGTGGTTGCCTTGAGCTCCTAAAAACAAAAAGCCTCCAGCCAGGGCGTAAAACTTATAAACTAAACGACTGCGCGCTAAGGGCACCCCCTGTGGGGTACGAACCTCGGCTTAGGGCAGAGTCGGAGGGAGGGACCGACGGTGGCTGGATAAAATCAGGGTTATGATTATTATCGGGGGAATTTAAAGTTGCCGGGTCAGCTATAGCGCGTGCTGGCGCTTCGCTTACGGGCAAGGGTCGGGAAGGACTATTTAGTCGGGGATTTCGCGATGGGCCTCGGCGGCGAGATCGGAATGACGTTCGTGTATTGTGTTTGCGAGCTACTGTACATGTTTCCCTACTGCTCTCCTGAAGAAACAGATATGCTTGGCAATTTTATAGCGTCGTTGGTAGGACACCGGTACGAATACTAATTTTGATTTAGGTGTGAAGTACCGACGACTTATTTCGGGGAAACTGGTCAAACTTTTAGTGTCTACAAAAAAGGGAATTGCTACAAGATAAGAAAAGTATTAAGTCCTGCTGAGTTCTGGGAGAGTTTAATTTTTTTTATTACCACAGTTTAGATGGATGTTTTAAATAAATTTACATTTTTTTTCTGCTTGTACGCCTACCGTAGGTACTTTCACAACCGTTATAAAGTAGGCAGGCAGGACCTTTGTATATATTTTAGATTCTTGGAATCGAACATGTGACCCAAAGCGCAGAAAGCACTACAGCATGAATCGAATTCATATCGTTCATGTTTCTAGTGCTTTATATCTCTCGTCTAGTAACACCAATAATGGAACTACACATACTTTACATAACATAACATCATGCCTGTAATCCTCGAAGGGGTAGGCAGAGGTGTACTAAAGTACACCCATAATTCTACAGTTTTGTTTAAAAGTGCCATGTGATAAGGGGGAGCCTATTGAACTATGGAACTATGTAGTTTACAGAAGAGTCCCTTCATAACAACAAACAATAACAGATAACACCTCTTTTATGTGTTATCTACCTACATTCGTTTACACGTATGTTGTATCGTTCTATTTTAATTTTTTGTGATTATTTCGATACGTGTTTCGAGCTCGTTTTTCTTTCAAGGACACTTTCCCTTTTTTTTTATAGAATTTTCTAGTCTTTCTGTACGAAGGAGTCTGGCACATAAAATAAACTAACCGCAGTATTACACACGTGGCTATAACAATTTATAAAATGTTGTTGTTACATTACGATATTAGTTATTTTCAGGGCTATTTATTTAATTTTTGGTTGGTATTTTTGGACTTACACAACAAAAGTAATTACTTGATATTGTAAAGTGTAATGGGATAGTAATTTTTTTTTTACTACTTAATTAATATACGAGTATGATACACGTTTCGCATCGACATGAATTTTATTTGATGGAATGTCAAAATAAAAATGTTTGAGGTAATGAATAAACCTATCTTGGTGAACGACCAATAATCAATCACTCTGCCTAGCCTTTTCCCAACTATGTTGGGGTCGGCTTCCAGTCTAACCGGATGCAGCTGAATACTAGTATTTTACATGGACCGACTGCCTATCTGACCTCCACAACCCAGTAACTGGGTAACACGATACCCCTTGGTAAGACTAGCTGTCAGACTTTTGGGCTTCTGACGACCCGCAACGACTGTCAAAGATCCACGAAACATAACATTGGTGAACGACCACATCAGATCAATATGTATGACAAAAAAATAAACACTCAACGGCTGAGAGTAGGTCCCTAGATAAAGAATAGAAGATAACACACTACATGTTATCGATTCAGTCAAGAAATATGAAATCTTTATCCGTTATATCCGCAAGCCAATTATCAACACTTACTCCACACTTCCTCCAGCTTCTGTCAAAATAGACTAGAATTAACTCATAGACTTTACAGTCGCCATTAAGACAATCGCAAAACATCACGTCGGACCAAGTCGGCGTCGACCAAAGGAGGCCCACGGGAACTTGTAACTGAATTTATACAGACAGTGAAGGATTAGCATTGGGGGGTTAGCTGTACTTAGATGTGGGTAGTTGAGTGATACGCTTTTGTTTTTATGACGTAATTGTCATAAAAACAACAGTGCAGAAGTTTGTTGAAAGTTTTAAAGGTTGAGAGGAGATTGTTCTGCATCCATACATCGTTCGCCCTAGAACCAACAACAAAGGAAAATTACTTTGCGTGTTCTAAATTACAAGTATATGCCCATGAAAACAAAGTTTAATGACGGACAACTTGCAGACAGGATTTATTTCAAAAGAAAACAAAGATTTTGAGGTTATATTTAGTAAGAAACAATCCTTTCAATACTTCGAAATAAATTCTAATAAATTCATGTCACTGTTATTTATATTGCCTGTATGTGGTTAGTTAAGCTAAGAGAATCAGAAAAAACTTTTAAGTACTTACCTAAGTACCTATTAGGTATTTGGTTTTTGTATTAAAATAGGTAGGTAGGTAAATCAGTACTTATTTATTTAACTTCAATGCAAACGACTTTATCCTAATGTTTTTTTAATGTTGTTTTATTTATTTATACTTAGGTAGGAAGTCATATTACCTCATGTATGTTAGTCATGTTATTGAAAGATATTATATTTAATTATTATACAATCACTAATTGTCATGTCTAATCTAATTGTCGGTTTTTTTATCATACCAACTAGTTTTAACACGATTTAACACAACATTAATGTAACATTAAATAAAATCATGCGAACAAAACCCTCGAGTCCTCATAAAGATCAAAAATATTGGTGCGATTTCCAATTAACCCCGTTTACTAAGTACTTGTTGAAATGGGTTCAAAACAATAGTTCGCGGCGCTAAAATTTTACGACCAATCGATTGCCAGCAAATCTCGACAATTTATTGTTACTGCTGAAATAACACAACTGCAAATAAAAGCATTGACAAATAACAGCTAGCATATAATATATATATAATGCAAGACCATTCTTAGGACCAAATTCAGCAAAGACCAAAAAATAAAGGCGGCATTGTAAGAAAGTAGACAGTCTTAAAGTCTTGGCAGAATGTCAAGGCCTCGTTCAGGCATCCTAACCCTATTACTTTAACGTAATCTAAATCGATTTTATTTGACATTTGAGAAGTCGAGTCATACCGATTAAATTCTGACGTAATTTGATTTGTCTTTCGTTGCCCTTGTTTTATTTGAGATTGTCTTAAAATATTAAGTTTTAGATGGATTCAAGATAAATATTCCTAATTGTGGGTCTTAAGGAATGGCAAAGGATACATTTATAGATGGTATTTCAGGCACGATCTCTAAAAAGCTAAATTTATTTTGAGTTATAAAGGACCACGAATTTCAGATGGTCGATGTTAAGTAATTTCATCCAAAACCATTATGAAATAACAGAACATAAAACCAAAACATCAAAAATCCTTCATAGAATCATCACAAAAGCAAAGAAGCGTTACCATAACAAAAAATAATATCGAACAAAATCCGAAGCGAAACTCAAACGGTGCGAGAAAAATGTTCACATTTCCATCTCAAATTGGAGATCAAACTTAGTCCTTCCACACCGTCAAATCTCATGACCTGGACTCCTAAAGTTTAGACGCCTTGTTAGTACTCTTTTCTATAAACTTGCTGAACTGAGTTTCATTAGAAAACCTGTCTCGATGCATTAGTAGTTATACTTGTATTGCCAAGTCGTGTTGCCAACTTTTTGTTTGGTACACGGTTGACTGGAACTGTGCTTACCTAGCTTAAGCTGCTTGAAAATCTGTTTTGAATAAGGAAAACAGTTTTTTTTTTTTACTTGATTTTGTTAGCTTGCCTGTCGCATTAGTCCATGGGACTTCGGACACACATTAATTTGATGACTATAATAGTTACGAATTTTTTTTTACCATTTAATTAATGTTCTATTTGCATGTCACAGTATTATTATAATAGAATCTAACACTAAAATATTTATATTATATACAAAAAAAAGGGGGAAGCGCTCATTGGGCATCAAAAAAATTTGTCTGCATCGCTGTCAGTAGAAAAAGTGCCCAAAAAGCTGGCAGCGTTGCCACGTTGGATGGCATGCTGAGTCTTTGGCCTATAAATAGGCCAGCCCGCTGGTCACATGAAGAGTCGACCAACCACTTGGCGATGTCCTCGAATTACTCGATGAGCAATCGTCCTAGTGTTTCAAACATATAGCTCCCAATAAGGTTGTTATATTTGCGCCGTTTGAGGTATTCTGCACCTGCAGCAACTGCCCCAGCACAATCCGCCGTCCTAGGAAGATGGGATGGCGCAAGGGTGTTGAGACAGGTTGCATCCCAGACCAAAGGACTACCTAACTTCCAAGGCATTTGTGGACATTCCGTCTGGCTTCTTCCGATCGTCGCATGCCAAGCCATTGGGTTCTAAAACAGCCGACACCTGGTGGCAAGAGCCCGACGGATGATGAGAATTAAGTTGTAATGTCGTTATAAAGGTAACCGACATAGCTCGAAGAATTGGCAAACTTAAGTGATAATGGGCAGGGCACATTGCTCGCAGAACAGATGGCCGTTGGGGCTGAAAGGTTCTGGAGTGGCGACCGCGTATCGGAAGACGTAGCGTAGGAAGGCCTCCCACAAAGTGGATTGATGACATTGTGAAAGCCGCAGGAATCCGCTGGATGCGAGAAGCACGGAACCGGTTGAGGTGGCGGTGCTTGGGGGAGACCTATATCCAGTAGTGGACGTCTTTCGGCTGAAATGATGATGATGATGTCGTAGAAATCTTAAACTAGAATGTGACTCCCGGGAGTAACGCAACAATGGATGATTAATTGTGTCTCATTAATAGTCCTCATATCGAGACTTGACAGATTAAAAATAATTTAAGTAACTTATTCCTTTGGCCACATGGATCGTAATAATAACCAGTAAATTTACGAGCACATAATCGTATTTACCTATATTGAATTTACATTTTCATTAAAGTGAGTTAACCGAAAATGTCGCGTCTGTCGCATCTGTGAGACCGGATCCCGACAAATTACTCTAAAGTCCGGTCGGAAATTGCGCCGTTGACAACCCTCTGTCACCAAACAGATAGGCACAGAAGGCCAGCTGCATATATTATCAGCGTATAATGTTCCCACTGCTGGGATACAGGTCTTCGCTCTGTGAGAGGGATTGGGCTGTATCTAATCCACCATGCCTAGTGTGGGATGGTAGATGTCACATGTCTTCGAATTTTTGGTTCTAGGACATGTCGGCTTCCTCACGATGTTTTCTTTCACCGTTTTGAGAGAAGTGATCCATACTAATATTATAAATGTGAAAGTAACTCTGTCTGTCTGTCGGTCTGTCTGTCTGTATATTACGTTTTCACGCCTAAACCGGTGAACCGATGGTCATGAAATTTGGCAGAGATATAGCCTGGGATATGGAGAAGGACATAGGCTACTTTTTTACGCGATAACCGACATTCACGCGGGCGGAGGCGCGGGAAAAAGCTAGTGATGAAATAAATTACTTAAAGTAAAGTGTCTGCCTAGGTTTGAACCCACGACCAACAACTCGTAAGCCACTGGGCCAAGACTGCTGTCTATTCACATACAGTGTGACAGGGACATCGACGCGAAGTCTGTTACCATGGATTCAGTCCATGATTCTGACCTACGTTAAAACTGACATGTCATTATTTGTCTATGGTTTTATATAGTGTTCATATGACTTTTTTTTTTTATTGTTGTTTTCGTTTAAATTGCTATTAATTTATTGACATATAGTTTTATAATTTATGTTTGCATGGTATTCTACAATTTTATTTTATATCTAAATAATATTTTTCTAATTTAAATTTAATTGCATGTATTTTTTATATTTGTACATCTAATACTTATGTTTCATACTTGATTATATTCGAGCACAATTGTTACTGAATGAATAAATTGAATTGAATTGTCTATGTGTGCGTTCGCCTGTTTTGGCTCGTTGTATGGAGCCGACCTTCTATGCCTATCTATTCTGTGCATCAGTCGTCCAAGAGCCTCAAAAGAAAATGATTTCTGTTTGATTTAACGTATGGTACAAAAGGGATTAGGGCACGGTTTCCTCACCAAATACATCTCTTTGAGATAACAGTAATTAAAATGCATCCTGCTATATTATATTATGACTAATGGCTCGAGGCTTTTCTTTGTTTTATTTCCTGTTAATTATCCATTGCAAAGAATGTGGCGGTCTTTTATTTTTAGAATGGGTTTTCTGTTTGTATATATATAAAGGCTTCACACCTTTTTAATTAAATGCAGATTCTCACACGCTTGTAATCCAACAAGAAAAATATAAATCGGATAAGTTTAGCAGTGAAATGAGTATTTTTTTAAACATGTGATTTTTCAATGAAAACATAGGAATTAATGTTTTTTTTTTTTTTATAAAAACGTGAAATGGTACTTTTCAAAAGAATCAATTCTAACAATATTAAAATAAAATAATAATAAATATTTTATTTTAAATTTCATAGACTAACTGCCAATGTATGGGGAATAAACCAATCGTTCCCAAGATGTCGTTTGATTCAGACTCAATACTTAGCAAAGTACTACCTTACAAAATATTAAAGTAGTTCATAAATATCATATTTACATATCTCGAAATAAACAAAATCCAAAATGCCCGTAACCTTTTTAACCCAAACCGGTTTCCGAAAATCACATTTAAAAAAATCGAGTAGTAAAAAGCATAGGTAGCCGGAGTAACGTAGTTAAAACCTAATTAAGGCCCAGACAGACCAAATGAAAGCCGTTATTTTCAGACTTCATTTATCAACATGGAGGCTGACAGATTAGCTAAAGAAGCAGTTCTTTTAGGTATACAAATAGGTGGTGTATTACCAAGTTATTCGGAAATATTGAGTAAATTTAGAAAAAGAAACAATTTATCTTGGAAGGAACATTTTAACGAAAGATCAAAAGCGAAAGGAATATGGTATAAGAGTATACAGTGTGAGCCTCCTCATATACCCTGGTTCTCCGGGTCGAAAATGAGTCGCTGTCAAATTGTTGCTGCACATCGTTTGAGGTCAGGACATATTCCACAAAACAACTTTGCTTATCTCATGCGAAAATCGGACTCTCCTAACTGTGATGTGTGTGGTAAAATTGAGGATGCCCAGCATGTGTTGGTGGAATGTGTCAGATATACAAACAAAAGAAACGCACTTATCAACTCAATGAAATTGTCGGTAATGGATGTTGGAATGTTCCATGGTATTTTAGTCAAGCCTACTTCTGAATCAGCAAAAATATTATATACTTTTTTAAATAAGAAATTAGATTAAGTTTTGTGTGACTTAGATTTGTTAATTAAGTTTAGAAGTAAGTTAGTATTTGTAAAAGCACGATGGGATTGACATCGTCGCATATGTGTACAAAAATCCCTTAAATAAATAAAGACAAAAAAAAAAAAATATCAACATACTACCATCCAATTGTCTGTATGAATTGGACCTTTTTATTAAGCGTAGTAGTGTGCCCATGAACTCCACGACTTCATTCCGACAACCCCTTTCTACCATCGGACATCTAGATGCACTGCAAGTTACCACCCCTACCTAGTTGATATTCCACCAACTCGCACTAAGCGTTTTCAAATGTCTTTTATAATGCACACAGCAAAGGAGTGGAACTCTCTGCCTGCGTCTGTGTTTCCGAACGCATACAACCTTAATCTATTCAAAGTGAAAGTGAACAGGCTTCTTCTGGGTAAGCTCACTCCATCGTAGACTTTGTCTCTGTCACCCAGACCTAGACTAGAGTGAAGAGCAAACCCATAGTAAAAAAAAAGCGATATTAATTAACTGAAAATGTGTGAAATAAAAACCTGTGCTATATTTTAATCGGCTTCTGATCAAATCTGCCTAGCCTTTTCCCAACTATGTTGGGGTCGGCTTCCAGTCTAACCGGATGCAGCTGAATACCAGTATTTTACATGGAGCGACTGCCTATCTGACCTCCACAACCCAGTAACTGGGTAACACGATACCCCTTGGTAAGACTGGTTGTCAGACTTTTTGGGCTTCTGACGACCCTTAACGACTGTCAAAGATCCACGAATGACAGCCGGGACCAACGGCTTAACGTGCTTTCCGAGGCACGGAGGAGTCTCGGTATGTAAAGATGGTCACCCATCCACTGACCAACCCCGGCAAGCGTAGCTTAACCTGACGGATCGACCCGTGCGGCTGTTATTACTTAGCCACGAGCTCCTCCGTCATCATTAATTAGTAGTAAATTAATCGGCTTCTGATTAATTTACTACTAATTAATGTAAACTTCGTACCATGATTACGCCATTTCAAAGTAGAAAATTTTGCTTTGAATTTCGAAATACAGATACGCAACGAAAACGAAAGAGCTGCACTTAAATTGATTTAGCAACTCCAGAGAAAAATAGCAACAATTCACGGGTAGCTGGCACGGTTTACTTCCTTCGTAAAAGGTTTACGTTTGACCTGCTCTTTAACCTATTGAAACAAGCACGTATGGCCCATTACTTGCATGCAAGTTTGAATTTATCAAAATAATTAGGATTTATCGTTGTTCAAACAAACACGTTTGGCGCCGTCGTGATGCCGCGTCGAGTAGTGAACTTTGCTCAAGTTTTGCACCGTAATTCATGTTAATTTTGACAAATTGGGATCTTGTTTTGAATATGGACTGTAGTATCTGACTTTTCTGAAGTGTTTATGTATTTCTATACCTATAATAAAAATGAAATGCTGTAATAATAATAACAAAAGGAAAAAAATAAAGGTTTTTTTTTATAAAGGATATAATATTATGGAAAGAAGAGAGAAAGAGAAAGTATTATATAAGATTATGGAACTCGCTTCCGCCTAGCATTTGCGATTTAAAAACTATATCTCTATTCAAATATCGACTAAAAGAGCAACCTTTCCTCTCAACTGTGAGTATTTTATGTATCAGGCTCATTGCCCACCAAGGCAAGGAGGCTCATTGGCGACGTAAAACTGGTGGATGCCAAGCTTCACAGCTTGGCTCATCGCCGCAAGGTTGCCTGCTTGTCGGTCTTCTACAGATTGTACTTCGGAGAGTGTGCCCATGAACTCCACGACCTCATTCCACCGGCCCCCTTCTACCATCGGACATCTAGACGCACTGCAAGTTACCACCCCTACCTGGTTGATATTCCACCAACTCGCACTAAGCGTTTTCAAACGTCTTTTAAAATGCGCACAGCAAAGGAGTGGAACTCTATGCCTGCGTCTGTGTTTCCGAACGCATACAACCCTAATCTATTCAAAGTGAGAGTAAACAGGCTTCTTCTGGGTAAGCTCACTCCATCGTAGACTTTGTCTCTGTCATCTAGACCTAGACTAAAGTCAAGAGCAAACTCATAGGAGAATTAAAAAATATATATATATATATATGTATAGATATATGTACTTATATTTTTTAGCTTTATTTAAGTATATGTTATATTTAATATTTTAGTTTAAGACTTAGCATATTCATATTATTCTCTTCATGTTCTCACACACTATGGTCTGGGTGCCCTAGCTTAGTTACTGCGAGCGATCCGGCGGCATTGGGAGCCACACCAAACGCTTATTGTGTCTGCAGATAAGCCATTCTGAATTACGTCAAAACATGGGTAGCAGTTTTGTTAAACGTAACGAAATGCTAGCTGTTTTATAAAACAGCTAGCGGTTTCGACAGCAAAACAGCGGATTCGACAATCCATTTGCGATATATACATATATATGTATCGTGGCTGTTCAAAGTAGATTTGAACCAAGTTCTAATGACCAAAGTTGTGTTCTTTTGGGAAAGATTTGACCAAAACCATATTATTTTGATGTTATTTGAAGTGGTATTAAACTTATTAATGGCTCTTGACTTGTTTCAATTCATCCTAAGGGTATCGTAGGAGGCAATTAAGGGATAATATATAGTTAACCAGAAATTAATTTGTTTATGTACATGAAACATACTTTGAGTACGCTATAGTGTAGTAATAAAACGGAAGGAGGCTAGGTTAAACGATACTGTATCCATTTAGGATTCAACAGAATAGCTTTTATATGGCTACAAAGAGCCCTGGGTGCAGTTAATGAGATTTAAAATTGGTTTACTGCTTAAGAAATGCAAGAGCAAATGGAGAAAGCAAAGATTTTAAAACAATACAAAAATTAAATGTAAGTAGTAATACTTACATTTAATTTTTTAAGTTTCTAGACTTGACCGCGCCTCCCGCGCCCTTTCCATCGCCCCGATGACGACCGATCCCGTCCCGCGGACAGACCTCATACTGCTAAAGAGACCTAAAATAGTGTACTGCGCAAGTCAAACCACGTCGTGTGTCAAGTCTCATCTTTCGTGGCACGCATTGTAACAAATGGATACTTAAATGTATTATTTAATACTTTCATGTAAGGATCATTAAACATAAATAAAAAAAATGTGACGACATCTGTCAGAATGTCTGTAAACAATTTCTAACGGATTTTCAACGATATCTTCCATGATATTGCTATCAATAAATCAAAAAGTGAATCCGGTTAATAAAGTTTGAAGCAGCAAATAGTTCTATCAATGGGAATGACATAGTAGACCGAGCTGCCGTTTGCAATAATAAACTGAATGACCCAGCAATACTCGAGATAAGTGGTGCTTCGCGGTGGAACGTGGCGCTTCCTGAGTCGTGACGCGGCTGTATGGCGCCAAACAAATCGGTTTGGTAGTACAGACGGTAACGGTATACATCTTAATCGTAGCTTTTATTGTCAGTGATTAATTGAATATTGTTTTGCTAAGGACAATTAGGCGATAAAGAGAAACTGATGACGCAGACGTTTAAAAAGTCCATCATTATGTACTAAACAAATCCGTCTTTTCTATGATCGTTAAATAAACGTCCACTACCACACACAGGTTTAACAGATAAATACCAACTGCGAAGTCAAAAGAAAAAAAAAACCGTCATTTAAACACACATACAACAAGCAATTCCAGCAGTAAGTACTCATTTAAACCACGCTTAATCGTCTAGAGAACAACAGACCGGCTCCCGACTCCGCCATGACACGTGGAAACTGGAGCATCCGTCCCATCCTCCCATCCTATCCTCCACTGACAAAGGCATCCCCACTTATTTCAAACGTCAACTCAAGACTAGCTTGAAAAACTGTGTCAATGTAAATTAGAGTGGCTTTGTTGAAGTGAATGGGGTTTGTAATGGCATTCGCGTTATAATTTAGGAAGTACATTATATTGACTTGTGAAAATAATTCGACTAAAAATCAATAAAAAACTCAGGAAAGAAAAGTTGTAAAAGTTGTAAATTGTACTTTTGAGAACAAAACAAAATTGGACACTGACGAAAAAAGTTGTGACAAAGATGACTACGTTTGTCGTAGAGGAAAATTACTGAGCAGGAAATAACCACAATTGGAAGTGTGCCAAGTAAACAATGTAAGAAAGAACATCATAAATTCTGCTTCTTCATGCATTAATGTGTTAAATTATGATAAAGACCAGTGAATCTAAACTATATACCTTCCTACTTAATACCTTCTGATATATTACAATTAAATATAAATTAAATAAAAACTCATATTAAAAGCACACTTTGTAAACTAGCATTACAAATTAGAGGATTATATCCAAGATAAGAATGCTTGGAAACATGCTGGTCCTGCTCCATAGGACAATTTATTTAGAATCTAGACAAAATCAAACTGGTTGCTAATTTAATTGTATAATTTACAATTTTTATGATATTAATTTTATTTTTTGTGATTAATATACTTTACTCACACACTGACATAAGTTATTAAATGTTAAAACTTTAGGGAACTCATCTACTTTTACAATGTTTGTAAATATGTGAGCATCATGTACTTATCTCATAATAAATTTGTCTGTCAGTGATTAACCTTTAATTATTTTTACCTATTGTGGTATAGAGTGATTTTATCCTAGGTAGATTGTATCCTAGGAGCCTTAACGTGGCGTGTAACCCTAGAGGAATAGAGGTGTATCGATGTCTTGGAACTACCTTACTTAAATTTATGAGTTTCAAATTACTACTTGATGTGTTACACATATAATTAATAATTAATGTATACAAAATATTGTTAACATTTTAAAAGAGTAAGTATGGAGTTTCTTGTCCATTCTTCTCCATACGTAACTACCTTTTGGAAGGGACAACTAGAATCAATTAATTATTTTGTAAATTTTGACGTTCAAAAGTGCCTTTTATGTGCCTATTTGAAATAAACGATTTGACTTTGACTTTATAAATTATCAGTTATATAAATGATGAGATAATACAATTATATTGCGTTATGCAAAGTGAACATGAACCACGTGCAACAACAAGAACATGCAGCTTTGGTTTATAGATAGGACCACATTATAGTGCAAATAGTATATCCCACCTCCAACCTCGACAACAAGGAGCCTCATACCATTATTCAACTCAGGGGAAAACAGCGTCGTTTTATCCTTTAGGGAAAAAGAAAGAATACACAAAATTACAATAAGTGTCAGCTGTGTGTTGAAAGGTGACAACTTAAGATGGATTGTTCTAGAATTCGTGAACGATATCGCTTTTGTCTTGCTGATCTGTGAACTCGGAATTTATTTATGGGAATATCATTCAAAATAGAGGTGTACTGGTAGTACCTACGAAATTCACGGTGTGGTTGAGAATTCATTTGCATACGAGATCGAAATTCAAGGCGTGAAACTACATGTACGAGTATGTTTAGCGTAGTTGCCTATAACTGCAGGTTAGCATGAATTCAAGTATCTGTCATGGTTCACGTGTTTTTTAGGGTTTCAGACCTCCAAAGGTAAAAACGGAACCTATACAGGATCACTTCGTTCGTCGTCTACTAAATAAATAAATAAAAATTTTAACAATCGCAAATAAATTTATTTATTATCTTAGTAAATTATTGAAAAAAAAAAAAAAAAATACTTCAGACTCATAATGAATACTGACTCTTTTTCATTTTTTAACATCCATTACGCTAGTTTCTACGTAGTATTTACCGTCATTAATGCGGGCAGCAGCATGGCGGCGTGGTAGGACGACGCGTGGCTTTTATGAATGATCAAAAAAGTCGCTGACGTCACAGTGTCGCGTCGGGATGGGTCATTCATAGACGTAAAAGTTTTATGCAAAATGTCTTAAGCAATTTAAAAACTATCATATCTTATTATACGTAAAAAAAGAAAATTTAAAAAATTATATTGTTGCTCTGGTTACTTTACCAGATACAGATTTTTCTTTTAAAATATTTCGTGTATGAATATATAGGTACTCTGAATGAATAAATACATTTTATCCTGAGTCTAAAAACTTTTAAGCCATGGCCTGTTTGTTCTCCTATTAATTTTAATCACAACCCAAAAATAACATAATTTTTCCACTCAAAACGCCCTAAATTAAATCATTGGAACCCTAATTTACTTTAAACAAATCAAATCAACGCTACCCAGTTTCGATGTCAGGGGTCATAAAGACCCGCTTTAGAATACGCCTCTCTGGTTCCGTATAAAACTTTCATACATAATTTCGTTGAAGGTCCAAAGTTTGGGCGTTGAGGCGTCGAAGTTACGGGCCCCTGAACGAATCATCCGTCGGCCCTTCGAATTTCGCTTATCGTGCAATTTGTACCCGAAGGGTAAGTATTAGCTTCTTCGTAATTTATTCCGATCTTTACAAGTTACAGTATATTTATCTCACAAAGCGAAGGGGGCTTTTCTTGTGGTTACCAAGTGTAACACGCTGTGGATGTGTGTGTAAGCGCAGGAGCTCCCGGTACCGTCCCAGACACGGAAGTGTGTGTGAGGGTGCGTGTGTGTGTGTTACATGCTAACGCTAAATGATAAATGATTTTATTTCAGTAAGTAGGTTTGTACAAACACTTTTACACGTCAATCATATTTTAAAACTAGACGAGGTCGGCGTTTTGTATCTGACTACTCTGAGAAGAGAGGCCGAAATAAACTCAGAGATCAGTCTCTTTTAAAGTCCAGACATAATCTTGGTCAAATCATTTGAAGACATGAAAATTGGTGTCTGAAATGGTATTTTGAAGAAAGAACCACACAGATTGAATGGACCTGTCCAGTCAGTGCACGCATTTGTCAGTAATTGTGCAGCTTAACTCAGAACATAAGGAGCTCAACGATTCAACGAACAATACCAAAGAAAAGACATTTGGGCAGGCCGCATATATTACTTAAACTGCCATACCACGAATAAAAACAGAAAAAAAAAAACATTGAGCCACATAGTCTTCACATTCATATTAATTAAAATAATAACATTTAACTTCACACGTAAATATCCATGTCAATGTGTTTATAATATCACACAAAAAAAAGTTTTAATATGCAAAGCTACTCGTCTTCACGCACACATTCACAGCGTGTTTGTAAACTTGGTTATCGCAAGTAAAGTGCGCGTCGCTTCTTGATACTGTATCAGTGACTAGGAAGTGATGTGATATTTGTACAAGGTGTGTGTGTAAAAGGAAAAAAGGCAAGTGTAAAATGACTTATAAATGTGATTCTATCTCCACTTTTACTTGTGTCCTACAAACCTTTTATTTTTGAGCCTTTGAGAAGGTCGGTAACAACATTGTTTAATTGGTGGAGTATCACCAGTATCAATATGGTGGCTAATAAGATGAGTGCGGCCGAGTACTCCTCTACTTTCGAAAGATATAGCTAAAGCTGTATCGATTTAAAAATCGATTAATCATATCATCAGCGATAGTTTTTTGCTGTAAAGAGAGATGATTATAAGAGAGTACTTGTTTAGTAGTTTCAGTAACCACTGAACATTTAGTATTTGGCTTAAAAGCTGAAGAAAACACATTTGTGTACGGAAATACATTATAGATTCGCATAGACTTTATTTCAATCAATTTTGCTGTAAAATTTTTATTTCAAAACTTCTTCATTTCCTATCGTTTTTAAGGCACTGTCGCCAAAATAACTTTAAGAACCACTTCTCCGAATAAAAATATTTCGAGTACATTTTTTTTTAAGATCAATAACAAGTTTCATTTAGTTTGACACATCTTAAATACAAAATACAAGCTAACACAAATATATATGTATCTATTCAAACATGAAATATATTGTCGCACTTATTTTTTCCGCTGGCAATTGTGTCAAACGTCAATCGTAACGTCTGGTTACGTCACCAGAGGCTAGGAGGGGCGCACGAGGGCAGCCATTTGAGAAGACTAATGGAAGGCGTGTGCTCACTTTTACCACGGACAGTCGTCGAAGCAACACCTCTCCGTGATACTCCATTTTGGTGTTCGGTATTAATCAGAAATAATGTAAAAATAATATCAATAATATCCTAAGTACAACTAAGTAACTGACAAATGTAAATTTTATAGGAGAGCGAATTGAAGATTTCAATTTCTTTAAATCGCCGTAGATAAGCCCTATATACGTTTGAGAAAAAAGTATTTTGGATTAATTGAAAAAATAAAATAAACTTGTATGTGGTAAATATATGTAGGTATATAGATGCCAAAAATGCAATAAAAACCGTTTCGTGTATCTGGCAGATACATACGTATACTTAGCGGGTATCGATTTAATGAATGTGTGAATATTGCAGTATTATTTGATTGTATATTTTTTAAATCAGTTTTGTGGTAATGTAAATAAAAATAAAAGAAAAATGTAACAGTTGATTATTAATTATTATTTTTTATTTGAAACTAGCAATTTAAAGAAGTAACACTGATTAAACTAATTTGATTATTGTTATATAGTATTGTAGCAATTCTTTTGATCAATAAACGTTTCTTATGATTTACTGACCTTATTTTTCTTATAAATATTTTAAGAGACTATAGGTGAGACTTATAGGTGGTAAAGAAGCCATGGAAACGAAAAATGATAGAAATCGATTCAGTAAACGATTCTGAACAAACTACACATTATAAGATAAGATAAGATAAGATAATATTTATTTGCTTAAACATGTGTCATATATACAGGAAAATAAATGCATGCATGATGGTAACAACATTATTAGGTACAGGCATGTTTGCCACATAATGTGACGTGCAAATGTTAAGAATATTAGAATCAATTAAAACATTCTCTTAGAATAACAATAAATTAGGTAATAAAAGTGCAAAAATAATATTGTAATAAATTTAAAATAACAAAAATCAGTCATAACATTAAAACAAAAAAATAATAATATAAAGATCCAAAAAAAGCAAATGAACAAATTCAAAAAAAATAATAAATCAAATAGTCACTATGTCAAATACACATCTTTCCGCTTTATTTACCAAATGTGTCTTCAGTTTTCTTTTCAAGGGTACATTATGAAGCTCATGCTTATGTAATACAATAAGGACAAAAAACAAAAGAAGGATTCGTTCTCCTCACTGTCATTGAGAAAAGTGCCCAAAAAGCTGGCAGCATAAAAACAACTATGAATCAAAATTATTCAGCTTTTAACACGATTCTATCCCGTTTCTAGGTTCTAGGATCAGGACTTCGTTTAATATTAATGTTCACAGGCCATTCTTTCGCAATGTATCTTGTAAGGTTTTTTTTTACGATTTCTAACAACCGTTTTATTAGGGTACAGTAATAAAACAAAGTATAACCTTTATTTTATTTTGGTACGTTCTTTGAGAATCCTTTTAAATAAAATCCTTGGTTGGGTAAAAACTTTGTATCGTATGCAAATTTTAGCGTTGTATTATATAAAACTAGGTAGGTACTAAACGATGTTGAAATGGAACATAAATGCGATGATTTATTTAAAAATATTCGTTAAATAATATTATTCGATAATTACGCAAATCATTTGCATTTTAAATTATTGTAATTTATGAATTTATTTATTTAAACTTCATGTACAATAGTGGTACATAGGCGGACTTAATGCCACAAGGCATTCTCTACCAGTCAACCTTTGGGTTAAATATAAAAATATAGTGATAGGGTACAAAAATAATGTCTAAAATACTAACTTCTTGATTACGAGAATTTATATAGTTTTATGATACTAATACACATATACAACTAAAATAAACTAATAGATATTTTAACAAATACCACCTAATAATAATTAGTATGACTAGACTATTTAGTCGTAGAGAATTATTTAGTCTGACTTATGTAGTGGTTACGAACTTTTCTTTTAAAAGTAAATTTGTTTTCAGATTTTTTAATGCCAAGAGGTAGCGCGTTCCAGAGCTTTATAGTAGAGATAGCGTAAGAATTTGACATAAAACCGGTACGGTGTGAAGGAATTTGGAGAAGTAGATTCTTGGAAGCTCGTAGGTTACGACTATGAGAACTGCCCAACACTTTTAAATAATTCTTTAGATAATCGGGAGCACATGGATCGAATTTATGTAAATAAAAGGTATGATGGTATATGATTTCAAAGTAGATTTTCACTTTACAGAAGCATCGGGAGCAGGGACAAGCCACAGTTTGTTAGAATTTGGGAGATTTTTTTTATTAAAACCTGAGCAAATTCCCATTACAACCAGAAGTTTAAAAGAGTACTTTACACAAAAACACGCACTAACATAAGCATACAATTTGAAAATTGCATTTAAAATGGTCCATTTTGCATATTTAAGTTTAATTTCAACGTAATGGTTCCGTACAATTCTTAACGCTGTAAAAACTTAAGTGTTTCTACTCTGAAATGCATTACATTCATCATAAAATACCTCGCTAGCATTGTCACTAAAAAAAGATAAATGTAAAAAAGAAAGAAAGATTTTATCTTGAAAAGATAATATCGCGATGTTGGTAATATGACAGATTTGCTAGTTCACACGAGCTTCCTAAGTGTTTTTTGACGATAGAATGTGTCAAATGACGTGTGTATTTTCTCTGTGAGAAACAAAATGGTGTTCACAGTTTCAAGTTACTATTGTAACGTTGCCGTCATATCAAGTTTAGTGCAAATAGTGTTTATTAAGAAGCTAGTCTTATCATTGAATATCATTTTAGTATGCATTATTTAGTTGATTACTTGCTTTGATGATTTTGATTTGTTGATTGGTTGCTTTTACTTAGATTCATCCTTTTTTTTTTCGTGTTTATTAAATTCATACCGCGCGCGTAAACTCACGCCTTTTGCCCATAGGGGTACACAGAAACTACAGAACACCACCTGCTGCTATCCTTTTTTTTTAGGATGGGAAACCAAATTACTCCTCCCGCTCTGGGTGGAGCGGAAGGGAGTGTCAGACTTTTACGTACTAAAACCCACCCGTGTCCCTTCCTTGGCCCTTTATGTTCCGGGGCAGCGGTACCCCTTTCGGACAATCCCGCTGACCCGGCAGGCTTGGGCCCCAATGGGCCCCCTCGTCGTTACTGACATCTCTTTGAGGCGCGCGTGGAACACGTACGCGCCGTCCGGCATGGGCCTGGTCCTGATCGGACGGTGAGATACCCATTAATCACCGCCCGCAGGCCCGTGCCTACGCTGGCCCGGAGTTGTCACGCGGCTCCCGACGCCCGGAGCGTCTACCGCGGCGGCTGGGATGGAAGGCTCTCTCCCTCTCCCATCCCGCCAGCTTCTTCGCTAGCATGACTGCTTCGCAGAAGGAGGTGACTGCCTCCCATTCCCTCTCGCCCCGGACCATGGCTTGAACCAGGGCTGGGCGCGAGAGGTCGCCGCCGCTGTCGATCGCCTCTACGAGGACACGGCGGTGCTCCGTCCAAGCAGGGCAGACCCCCACCATATGCTCCACCGTATTCTCGGGACCTGCTACTATCCTTGCATACTTCTTTTGCTTCGTCTACATACATAGTGTCATACACGCATGTCGGTTGCGAGAACTACGTACCTGAACTTTCAGAAGAACATAAAATAAAACAATAAACATTGTTTATTTGCACCTTCAAGTAATAAAAAACGGTTTACATTAGAAATAGGCCCTTAATGTAAGTAAGGTTGTATGTTCGAGTTGCAGCCAATACCTAAGCTGAGATAACTTAATACCTTGTAATTATAGGTATCAGAACATCACCAATAAGGTTACTATATGTCCTTCTAGGGTGTCCCCTGCCGGCGTTTCCATTCAAATCTGCCTTCACTTTGCATTTTTGCATAGCATACTAAACAAATATTATTACTCTCATTTGTTTAGTAACATTTTATGAATGCGCGGTTTATTAAATACCGTCCAAAGTGCTGTTTAGTAACCAAATTTAAAACGATATAAAGCCTGGAAAATTACTAAATACTTGCTGAAATTCCAGTATAAGTTCACTGATGATAGACATTTCGGTATTACGTGATCCAATCCCTCGTGTCTTTTTTTTTGCGACACATCTTAGTACCTACCTACATGAAAGGTTCTTGACTAGCTGTTTATATATAAAAGAACTTTATTGGCAACAAAAGCCGTACACAGTTTTTTCAGGCTCTCTTATATTTGGTCGTTTGTTTCAAGACATAGGTACTATAAATAAAATATCGAGTAGGTACCTAGTAATTTTCTGTTACAGGGTACTCGCTACTCGCTAGTAACTTTATGTTGCAATGAGTAATAAGTTGGTATTTCCCTAGAGAAATTCAACAACGATTTTATCCTAAAGTAGCAGTGAAAATTATAAATGTATCTGCTTAAACACTAACACACTTTTGCTGTTTATATAAGTTTTATATTCCATCTCGTAATTTTAATTTAAACTGAATAATTTTAGTTGTTATATTTAAATTCTATAGTTTAGTGCTTGTGGCACACCTAATATGTTTATGGGGCATGCGGTGCTAACCTGTAAGAAATTGTTGCACTAACCTCTGATTACGGTAGATATTAATTGAACTATTTACAGTGTAAACAATTGTTGGTTGGCCAATAAAAGAAAAATAAAATAAAAGAAACATATTATCTTCATACACAAACTTTCAGATAGTATCATTTTAATAATTGAAACGTTACTGCACCAGAAAATCGCTTTAGAATTTCGCAAAGCTACGTCTTACCGCTCGTGAATATACCTAGGAATATATTTGCTTAGACACACAAATCCTAAGTCTATACGCATACGAAATGCACAGCTGCAAGTGATCCCTTCTAGCTCTACACTGTAGTGGTACTCAAAAACTGCCAGTCTAGCACTAGCCTTGTTATAGGCGAGTATAAATATATTACTATGATATCTCGGCAATAATATCTGATTTCATGATTCATCCATGGATGTGTCAAGATGACGGCAAATATATATATATGATCATTTGAGAAAGGCACACAGTATCCTATATTTTGGCATTGCCTGATAGTTTCGGTGTTCGTGCGATGTCACATATTTGTGCTGCCACTTTTATATGCCTTCCACAAATGATTTCACACAGGGTGTAAGGGACAGTCCTCCACAGACTGATTGGGCGAATTCAGCATATCATATTAAGATGACCGGTACATGAAATTATTTCAGAAACGTTAAGGGGATCCAATAAACCCGATTTGTTTTATTACCCCACGTGCAATGTACCGTTACCGTGGCAAAACGCACGTAGCGAACGGCAGCGCAGCGAGCGTCATCTTGACGACATATATTAATGGATAAATCATGAAGTCAGATATTATTGCCGAGCTGTCCTAATGCTCGTGACTGTATTTTGATTGCAAGTCGAGACGAGTGAGTTTGTGTTTGCTCTAGAAAAGTAAAGAACAAAACATTACGTCTGAAATCCCTGAAGGGTTAGGGTAGAGGTGTACCTATGGTACACTCACAGTTTGCCAGTTATCTTTAAGTTCCATATATTAAGGTGCAGATATATGCCAGTGACCATGAGTGGTTAGCTTTCATGTTCTGTACTGAGCTCACGCAACGCGTCGTATGTCCAGCCAGTAATAGGACTCGCCCATCCAGGAGCGCTGTCCCAAATAAGATGCATTATTAATTTAATATACATAAAACAAAAGGCATTTTAATAAAACACGTATACTAAAAGATCAATAATAATAATATAAAATAAAGAAGAGCCAGTGTATGATCTTCGAGACCGCCAGTGCAAAATGTCCGACGAGCATACCTCTGGTCAGACTCTATGGGGTTCCTTTGAAAAGGGTTAAACAGTTTACTTACTTGGGGCATGTTTTGACTGTCGACCTCAAAGATCACGCAGACATGGAACGGGAGCGGAGGGCGCTGTCTATTAGAGCGAACATGATCACCCGCAGATTTGCACGGTGCTCTAGTGAGGTTAAGGCAACGCTCTTTAGAGCGTACTGTACATCACTGTACTCGTGCAGTCTGTGGGCTCACTACTCTAATAGAAGTTACGGCGCCATCCGCGTCCAGTACAATAACGCGTTCAGGGCGGTGATGGGGCTACCCCGATACTGCAGCGCCTCGGGTATGTTCGCAGAGGCGCGCACCGACTGCTTTCATGCGACCATGCGCAAGCGCGCCGCGTCCTTGGTGCGTAGGGTACGGGTTAGCCCCAACATCGTACTGGCCATGATTGCGGGAAGGCTGGACTGCCCCTTCATCCGGCATTGTTCCAGCAAACATGTTGCTGTGCCAGTGTCGGAGAGAAGGTACCTATTAATTGTTTTGTTTTATTTTTATTATAATTAGTAGTTTTTGATTTAATTTATTTTGCGTTAATTTAATTTAATTTGATTTAATTTATTTTGATTTAATGTGATTTGATTTATATTTTATTTAAATTTATTTGTTTTTATTTGATTTGATTTATTTTATATTTAATACGTAAATTATCTTTAAAAAGGTGAAGGTTTCCGAAAATTACACTTGATAGATTTTGCGTGATTTTCAGTTTGTCTCAACTTTACAAATTAATTTCACTATGTATTATAAACATAATCTAAAATATTCATATATTAAGTTATTGAAAAAATGCTCCAATTTAACATATATTTTTTCCAAATCATTAATGCTACTCGTTTAGGCGCGATATTCAATATTAAAATTATTAAAAGTCGGTTATCGACGCCTTAAGGGGCGAGCTTATTTCCATCAACCGGGCACAAATCCAGACTCCGGGCTGTTACTGAGAAACTCCTGATGGAAAAACTAAATAACACTGCCCGACCTGGGAATCGAACCCAGGACCTCATGCCCAGCACTAACGATTGTTACCACTAGACCAACGAGACAGTCAGTCAAAAGTAAAAAACTTGTGTGAATTATTTAGTAGAATTTCAGTTCAGGCAGACAGTTATTTGAAGATAGCAGTCCAGAGTATGTCTGGAGATACCGTTACATGATAACTAGGTGCTAGAAAGGAAGCAATGATCACGCGCGTGTATATAAGTGGAATCGTTCAAAATGCTCCTCAGTTACATAAATTTCTTTCTATAATAGTTGATGGAATATAAATGAAAAACTCTTTTGTTTGTGACAGAATAAAAAGACACTTTATATTAATTCACCTTTCAAGTACGCGGGTAACTTGGCTTTTCATAATCCTCAAAAGTCCTTAAACTCCCGTAAAAACGTTTCAGTGTACAAAAACGCTCATCTCAAACAATGAGTTTTAGACCCTTACTTTATAAATATATAAAATAATGTACCAAATTGTCCATTTTGTCCCGTATTTTTTGCCCCAAATAAGGTATTCAGCAATAAAAGCTACTTCAGAAATTACGCGTACATAATATACTTCCGAAACTTTTATCGTTTATGGTTGAACAAATCTTTTGTTCTTCGGACCCCAAGCGATTGCAACGGATAATATTTTGTTCCATAACTTTTATGTTGATCTTAGGGTCTTATAATTCCTGTGTTTTGTTTACCTCGCCCGAAGCTATCGGTTGGTAAAATTTGTAAAACAGACAAGAGTCGAAAAATAAACCCCTAAAGGTCTACCGGGATTTGTTTTTTAGGTACACGCCAAATATCGGAGTGTTTCATGAATTTACAAAATTGGCTCAGTAAGTCCTTTAATGTTTGGTCGGGATTTATTTTTAACAGAGAATACTCGTAAAGGGAAACAATTTTACTTGCCAGTAATTGTACTAATGTAGGTAAATTTGGACAAAGACCAAGCTTAGATCACTCATGGTCTTCTTATGTGTCTATGCTCATAGCGGTGCAAATCCATAGATTAGGACACAGTCAATGTCCATCAGTATGTATGTATGTCTATACCGGAAAAGTTATTACCAGTGCGCAAATTTTGAAAAATTAAACTTTAAAGAGTTTTATTAACCACCTATTTCTTAGTTTAATACTTTTAGTACAAACAATAATAATTTATCCTCTGATACTGTAGTAATGTATACGTGCGGCTCGTGACATAGGTGTATACTTGAGTAGTTTATGATATCTTATGTTACTATACGAGTTGTGTTAAGATTTCTGTAGAAAAAGCATATTCTATCTGTCTTTTCTTACTATTTTTAGAAGATTAGGATTCCTCACTATATTTCCCTAGCAAAATCATCACTACTAATATAATATAACAATGTTAAAAATGTTTATATAGGTCTGAACGCTTGTAGTCATTCGTGCTATGTGTTTGCTGTCAAATTAATTGGATTCCTCGCGTAGTTTGCATTGCTTGGTTGCATGTAATTGTATCATATGTCTGTCCTATCAGAATACCAGCGCTGAGGTATTTATTTTTTAAATATCGCAGCATTAGGCTGAGATAGTGGCCTTTTTGGCCTCGCACAGGCTTACAATGTTGTTAGTTTTAAATGCTCATGTTTTATTTTCTACTGTTTGTATTTCTTGTGCGTGTCCCAAATAAAATATTTTTCTTTCTTTTTTTCTTTCTTTCACGTGTCAGTAGACGCTATCGTAATATTAATTTCCTTAACGTCATTAAACAAAAATTATCAATTTTGAGCTAAGTAACGCCTCTCGCTATCTATACTATGAACTATTCCCTATTTTTTCCAAAAACACTGGCTTTAATACACTAGAATAACAAAAGATATGACCGACATAATTACCCTTTCCAAAATAATCAAAACTTTAAACGCTTGCACTGAAAATGTGTATATTTTGTTTAGTGACGTTAAGGAAATTAGAGTGCGGTATGTGCATGCTATTAAAATTGTCCACTTAGTACGAAAAAGTTCACCGTTTGAATTTCGGTCATTTTGTTAGGGCCGACGTAGGGATGATAGACCTAGGTACATATCAAGCGGTTAGAAATATAAAGGTACGAGTAGGTAAATTATTTTGTGTGCATTCATAATGAAAGTACTTACATAGAAAGCCAAGATACGAGTAGGTACTTTAAACGTATTAATAGTAACAACGCGGCTCAAGTCACAGAAATTGACCATCATCAACCCTTTTTTAATTTTTGAGGATCTCTAATCATAAACAGATGTTTTTTTAAACCATCAACGTCCGTAAAACTTTGACAGCCGACCCTAGGTCGTGACACTCAGTTTTCCTCCGTACGCCAATCACGACCTCGACAAAAAATATTTTATAAAAGCACACTCCACGCAGAGAACGACCAGTTAAGAAAACATGTTTCCGACCTGTAGAGCAATTCTGTAAAAATCTCACGGTGAAAACTTAGCTGAAGTGAGCTTGAAGTGACGTGAAATTCCACCTGATGCTTGAGGTTGACACTGTTGACAGCTCACTTCACGCTCACTTCACCTTAGTTTTCACGGTGAGATGGTTACAGAATAGCACTGCTGATCAACCTCCGCATGAAGTGTCTGATATTAAGAGTATAGCTCTACGTCACAGCTCTTAGGACATAGTTGCGACTACTTCGCACTCTGCTCAGAAGCGACGCCATTTTTTTTTTTACGAATTATTGCTTGAAAGCCATCTGTGTGGGTCTCAGCAAACATTTCCGAGACGCTGCAGAAACGCTTTATTTTTATTTCAAGAATACACCCATATAAAATTTACATCAGATTACAAAATTATTATTATTATTATTCACTATTACAAGAAAAATAGACATATATATTATTATTAAATATTATTGAATATTATTAAATATTATTATTATTAAATATTATTGAATATTATTAAATATTATTATTATTTATATGCACTTAATAATAAGTATAGATAGAGAAAACTGAGTAGGTACTTTCTACTACCTAAAATGAAAGTGTAAAATATCAATTACTTAGGGCCGGTTGTTTCAAACGGTTGATTAACTTAACATACGTACGTCAAATAATAACGATTACATATGATGTTTAACGTTCGTTAAATACAAAGCGTTGTTTCACTGCATAAAAACCCAATCGTCAAACTTCAAATGTAGAAGAATAAAATGACGTTAATCAGTGGGTTACTGTAATAGTTATTTTTTAACGAACGTTAAGGGCATAATTTTGTGAAACACCGGTTTTTTTTGGTTTGACGATAGTTAGCGCCATTTATGACGTATACGCGTGCGTCAAGTGGACGTGAAACAATCCGCCCTTAGCTGCTGTCGTTAATGTTGGTCGTTTAACTTGCTGTAAATTGTAAGTTGTAACTTGTAAGTGAAATAAATTGTCCTGCAGTTGGTAACCGTTTGTCAGCAACATTATACTTCTGCGCCATTAAGAACTTTAAACGACACTTCTTTATTTTATGGCGCTTTTACCACTATTGTTTAGAAAACTTATATTTTGTAACTTACAATGTAATCTATCTAGACAAAATCAAACTGGTTGCTAATTTAACTGTATAATTTATAATTTTTATGATATTAATTTTATTTTCTGTGATTAATATTTTAACTCACACACTGACTTATTATATGTTTTTTTTTTTTTTTTGGGAAATCATATACAATGTTTGTAAATATGTGAGCACCATGTACCTATCGCATTTATTAATTTTTCTGTTATTACTTCACTTTTCATTCTTTTTACCAATTGTGGTAAGTAATTTTGATGAATTTTTTTATATTTTTTATTTTTTTATTCTAGGTACATAGTCTTCACCTATAAATATTAATTAATGTATACATACTATTGTTAACATTTTAAAAGAGTAAGTATGGAGTTTCTTGCCCATTCTTCTCCATACATAACTACATTTTGGAAGGCGCAACTAGAATCAATTAACTATTGATGTAATTTTTGACGTTCAAAAGTGCATCTTCGTGCCTATTTGAAATAAATTATTTGACTTTGACTTTGACTTTGAATCTTTTTGTAGTAAGATAAATTGAGGTAAATTTTTGAAACATCATTGATGCCACTATTTTTATGGGTGTGTTTAGTGTTCTTAAAAATATGTAGGTACGGAGAGGATTAAAACGGTTTCAGAAATATACGCTTGATAGATTTTGCGTGATTCTCAGTTTTTCATCCGCGGTAGACATAACCTTACAAATTAATTTCAGTATGTAATATATTATAAACATATCTAAAATATTCATATATTAAGCTATAACGAAATACTCTAATTTAACATATATTTTTTCCAAATGATTAACACTACTCGTTTAGACGTGATCTTCAGTGTATAATCATTAAAAGTCGGTTATCGTCACCTTAAGTATTTATTTTGAAAAACTGGCACGTGGATGTAATGAAGCTCGCCATCCCCATTCTAGAGTTTAGATTATTAATGTAACTTAAGTTGCTTTTATGGAGCTAATAATGTCATTATTAGATTTGTTTTTTGCATTGGTAATGTTAGGTATCCTTATTCCATAAAATAACTTATATCCATAAACATTAATTTTCAACACACTTGCTTGTAAAGTGACTCTTATGGAAACGCATTTACGCTCATAGTTCAGCTTATTACACACTAGTGTTTTTTACTTTACACTTTTTTTTTTCAATCTCCGTTAGGAGTTTTTAGGGCCAAAAAACAATGAATATTTTTGTGAATAGATAATCGTCAAAATTATCATCCTTTCATCAAATTATATATTTTTCACTACACATTAATCTTAATTAGTGATTTTTCCAGTGCCTTTATTTACACCTACGCACGCATAGCTAGCGCGGCGCGCGGAAAAATAAAACCAGCGCTCCATTTTCCATAAAATTTAATAACAATACAAGTCTCTTTTTGTCCTCGCAAGTGCGTTGAAAAACGTCGTATGTAACGCGTGTGCATTGATCATTACACACTTGTATCATAATGTACTATTACCTAAACAGAACCAAGGATCACTAATTAAATAAATCCTATATCAGGGTCGAGTCTATAAAAGCAGTGAGTATACCCGGAAAACCAGAGAAACGCATTATCAGTCCCATAATTACGAAAAGGAGTCGTAAAGGCGCTGAGTTACAGTTAATATTGCTTAGATGAATTCCCTGTAAAGGTGTGCTTACACGGACAATTTATATTGCTCAATTCATCATCATCTGCCTAGTCTTCCTATGTTGGGGTCAGCTTTTAGTCCAACTGGTTGAAGCTGAATACCAATATTTTACATGAAGCGACTGCCTATCTGGACTTTAAATGCAATATTACTGTGGGGTAATTGCGTCATACACTAACAATTTTGACAATTCACGTTTAGCTTTATACACCGTGACATTTTAATTGTCTTGCAAAGGTGGTCCACTCAATGTAGCCGACATAAAATACCTCTAGGCACGATAAAAAAAATATATTAGATTTTGATTAACTTTAAGTTGCAATAAATAAGAAACATTTTTGCGTTAGGGTGAATGAACTCTGATAAAGATGTCGCCGCTCCATTCCGCGCCGCTCTTGGAACACAAGGCTCGGACTGCCCTCGTAACAGGGTGTTTCAAACTTTGTCATGCGTCATAATCATAAATCCAAAATTAATAAAAATGTAGAAAAAAAAAACGAATGTTCATATTTTTTTTGATGAATTTGGTAATAGTAGTCATTGGATACATGAAGTGGGCTGTCATTGTCAGACGATTAAAATGCCACGGTGTATACGTTATCGAACAGACGAAATTTTCAAAACATATTTATTTATTTATATAACAATTGTTTGCTGCACTAACAGTAAACTCCAAAGCGCGCAGCAAGCCAACAACAAAAATGTAACTAAAAAAGTTCATGCAAACACTAAACACAGATTTACTTCTGGACACAAATATATCAAAATTCGGCTCCTGAACAATCAGGGCGCTCAGGAGATTGATCGCCTGGGTTGTGGAAGGCGGAGCCGCGAACAGGCACTGCGAGGCACAGGCGCGCGACCGCCGTAGCCGGTCCGGAGCAAAAAATGAACAGCGAGCTAGAGTAGTCGTGTTATCTATCTACTAGCTTTTGCCCGCGGCTTCGCCCGCATAGATGTCGGAAAATATCCCACGGGAACGTACTACCGGGATTAAAAGTACCCTATGTTGTAATCCAGGTAAACAATGTCTTCTCTAAATATTATTACTCATTGGATCCCTGAGTAAAGTTATTGTTCTCAGAATTACTATGATGTCTTTGGCGATGACGAAAGTTGGGTTGAGCGATGATGAGTTAGTAAGGGTTTTTAACCGCCTAGGGGATGATTTTACAAAAACGCCAAAATACTTTTAAAACCAATTTTATGGGTTAGCTTTAAAATGTAACGGTTTCCTATACAAATTTTTCATACCCTATTTTACCCTCTTCTGGAATGATTTTAATACAAATTTGCATTCCCTATTTAACTCCCTTTGGTGTTGAATTTCGAAAAATCCTTCCTCATTCCTTATCCATATTATAAAGGCAACTTCGGTGCAAAATTTCTGCTTCCTAGGTCCAAGGGTTTGGGCTGGGCGTTGATGAGTCAGTCAGTCAGGACTTTTTATTTACATATATAGATAGATAGATGTATTGATCATATGAAGCAATGGATTAGTTTGCTTCAAAAAGTTTTGTATTGTGAAAAAAAGTATGTTACGCAAAGAGGTGCTGGTCAATTATCACTTGACAACATCAAGATATTTACTGTGAGACCATCTTGTAGAAGTTGTTACTAGAGACACTGCCACAATATTGAACATCTAACCTCTTTTATCTGTTCTGAGAATATAAATTACATGTTGAATTTATAACTTTAGGTGAGAACGATGTAAAAAAAATAACGTTTTGACGTACTTGCACGTTACTAAGCTCAAAATAAGCCGTGGCAGCTAAGAGCCTATTCACGAACATGACGCAGGATCAGCACCATTCAGCTCAACCATTTTGAAGGGAGCTAACTGATCCAACACACGTGCCACCATCAGCGAGACATCTGAGTGAGCATGACATACTCTCAGTCGCCAGGGCACATTCAAGTTAATGGAAGACATTACCCGGTAAATGGTAGCTCTATAGTACATAGTACCCACATCTGTGCAATCATACAATACAAAGAAGATTGAGTTTATACAATGAAAAGATAGACTTACAATCTTTAGCAGCTCCAACAGTATTTTCAAATGTTAATCAATTAGTTGTGGTTGTGGAGCAGGACCAGAATTCTGCAATTAATTCCTTCACTACCACCGGAAACTGTTACCGGGAAATAATTGCTGCAAAAATTGCTCGTGTAAGCGGAGCTTTAGGTAGCTGTCGGTACTTAATAAAGGGACATCGTAAAAATATGGCGGCTTTAAATGAAAGCTCAGTAGGAGAGTTTTCTCGCATTCTTTTGTTACAGTTTATAAAAAGAAAATTCTTTTGCGGTATTTTGAAATGAGTGGATTTTTTTATTTAAATTTTGTTGTTAAGAGAATGTTTTTTTTTTAGATAAAGCATAACAATCGAATTCCTGGAAATTAGAACTCTTATATATTTACAGTTAATGTACATAGTTTAAGAAAGAAATAAAAGTAATAGATTTTGTAGGTACTCATACTATAGAAAAAATCTACATCTTTTTAATAAAATCAGTGATAGGCATAATTTTAATACTAGAAATAAAGATAAAATAGATCAACCATTTTTCAGATTATCTAAGGTACATACATCTTTTATGGGGTACTGTGTTAAATATTACAATAAAATACCTTCTGATATATTACAATTAAATGAAAGAAAATTTAAAACTCATATAAAAAGTACACTTTGTAAACAAGCATATTATTAAGCATGAGGATTATATCCAAGATAAGAATGCTTGGAAACATGCTGGTCCTGCTCCATAGGACAATTTAGAGTCTAGACAAAATCAAACTGGTTGCTAATTTAACTATGTAATTTATAATTTTTATGATATTAATTTTATTTTCTGTGATTAATATTTTAACTCACACACTGACTTATTATATGTTGTTTTTATTTTTTATTTTTTTGGGAAATCATATACAATGTTTGTAAATATGTGAGCACCATGTACCTATCGCATTTATTATTTTTTCTGTTATTACTTCACTTTTCATTCTTTTTACCAATTGTGGTAAGTAATTTTGATGAACTTTTTTATATTTTTTATTTTTTTATTCTAGGTACATAGTCTTCACCTATAAATATTAATTAATGTATACAAACTATTGTTAACATTTTAAAAGAGTAAGTATGGAGTTTCTTGCCCATTCTTCTCCATACATAACTACATTTTGGAAGGCGCAACTAGAATCAATTAACTATTCATGTAATTTTTGACGTTCAAAAGTGCATCTTCGTGCCTATTTGAAATAAATTATTTGACTTTGACTTTGACTTTGACTTTATATCCTAAGTTCTTGTTTCTGGTTTAGCCACCCACTCGCGTGATTAAATTTATGGGTAAACTGAAATCAATAAAGTTCGAACCTTAGTAAAAGGAGAAAAACAAAACGTAAGACATTGATTCATCTACTTATTTTAAAAGTTTTCATGTATCCTGTATACGGGGTATATTTTTGAGATGGGGCAGTAAGGGCCAGTCTATCCATCTTGAGAGTAAGTTGGGAGTTGCATTTCCTACAAAATCTATGGGAAAAGTATTTTAAGGTTTCTGACTTTTCTAGTACTCAAACCTCAGTTGGTCCGATAGAGATTATTTGATCCTTTTAAGTAACGGGATCGACTGGCATTAAAAAGTTTATTTTTATTTTTATTACACGCTTTCTTGCCGACTGTATTGTTTTTTTCAAATCTGTGAATGGGTATCAAATAAAAAAAAAATTAAAAAAAATAAGGACAGTCTCATAAGACCGTTTTCTGTAACTAAAACGGTTAAGGTACCTACGCGTACTAACCCGTCCCAAACATCCATCTTTATAATGTTCTTTTTTTTTTTTTCATTTCGTTTCAAATAGTTTCTACTAAGATCATACACACAAGATTTACAAGTACAAAATGTCTGCTGTTATTTCAAGTGTTAATATTAATCAACAGGTTATTATGGCCTACTGGTACTCTGTAAAACTACAAAGTTTAGATTATCACTGTAGTAGATTATACAAAATCCAAAACCAAGGCTGCTTTTAATGAAATTGCCAGCCACAAAACATTATCTCAAAGTCGTTCATTACACCCCCATAAAATGAAATTTAACGACAAACTTCCTACAACTCATAAGGGAACGCACGACGGAGTTAAATCCCTACAATTTTAAGGCGCTTCCAAAGTAATAACTAATTAAATATGGTGTGTAATGTTTCAAGTTAAACCCTCTGTCACCAATTATGCTGAAAATCTGGAAGGGGCAAAAGATAGGAGATTTTTGGTACCGATTAATCCAAAGATAAATTATTTTCAAAGAAACAAACGGAATGAAGATTCTTTTGAAAGTAAATGAAATTAATGTTTTTGATATTAAATGCGGAGCATCAATTCTAGTACTCTGAGCGTCTTTAAAATGACCTCGTGAGGAGAATATGACCATTTATTATAAGGATGCAAAATTGGAATAGATCATATGGGCAATCACTCATGTCCGCCGCAGTAAAGTGCACAAAACACCATTTATCAAGTCCGGGCTGTGATGTAAAATGGGGCAGACAGCCTGAATAGTATCAACATAGACGAGCCAGGTCAACTGTGTTGGTCACGAGTGTGGTTCACGCTTGAATTAATTGACCATCGAGACTACAGAAAAAAGTTTCGTTGCAAAATATGCAGTTCGATTTTTCTATTCGGCCTAAACTGGAAGTTGGATGAATTCATAAATTCTATTTGCTCACGTTTGATTGATTTTTGTATTGTATTTCGAATGGTATTCGTTTTTTTTTATGAATCAACATTTTGATTACGTTCTGCAGCCGTGCTTCAATCAGTTTGATGGTAAAGCGAGTAATATTTGAACGGGTTTAGTGAGTTGAAAAATTTTGTAGTGTTCATTTTTGCATGAAGCAATTACTTCTTCCTCTAGAATAAAAACAGTATTATGTAAGTATTTATTTATCAATATTAATAGGTAAGAGTTAATAAAAATAAAATAACCTAAACTAATAGCAAAATAAACTAAATTAGGCGTCGAAAAATTCCTTCGCATCGCTGTTGACTGGTAATGTACCCAAGAGACTGGCAGCATTGCCACGTTGTATGGTAATGCTTAGCCTCTGACCAAGGTTAAAGTCAGCCCTTGGGTCACGGGAAGTGTCAACCAGCCTTTTGCAAATTTCACTGAACAAAATATGAGCACTGGGACCCCACGGCCTGAGGGTTTCAACCCCAGACGGCTCGAAAATATAGTTACCAATGGTTACTACACTTTCGCCGCTTGAGGTTTTCAGCAGCCGCAGTAGCAGCGCCAGCACAGCACGCCGAGCCTGGAAGATGGGATGGCGCAAGAGTATCGATACACGTTGCGTCCCACACTAAAGGCCTAACCATCTTCCATGAAAATAAAGACATGCCGTCCGGTCTCTTGCCATCGTCGCATGCCAAGCCATTGGGTTCTAATACAGCTGGAACGCCGACGGAGACAAGAGCTCGTCGGATGATGTCATTAATGATTGACGCACATCGGCTGCAGGACAGGTCGTGGTGTCCTAGGCTGTTGACAATCTCGCCAGTGACAGCGATGGGGAGAACAAGGAGCTCCTAGTCATAGGGAAACAGCGAGACGGAAAGTAGTGTCATCGAACAAAGTGCCTATGTTTGACGAAGGTAGTGCATGAAGCCAAAGATCCGACTTCCACTTACCCACAGCCAGCAGGCACGCACGCTTGCAGAAGTAGCAGATGTGTCAAGTAAATTGTTCTGAACTACCCTACAGAGCCGCTCATCCCACCGTCTCTGGGAAGATGGATTGTCGGGTGGATCTGATCTATCATATTATGTAATAGATAAATTTATTGTTATATAGATTTTATTTTGTAAAAAAAAATCTGATGAATTGATTTTTGTTTCACTAATAAATAAAATTGTAGTTAATGGAAGAGGGGCTTCTGGCTAAGCAACCCTGGATAGATATTTTATGCTAAATTATATTTACCTCCGTATTTCGTTCAACAAAAGAAACAAGACGAATATATTCAAGACGTTCGCTAGTTCCTCGCCTGCGAGAAGTTTAAGATAGAACTTGGGAAGCTGCGGTTTCTCAGTAATTCCATGCACTCCATGCATATTATGTTCCTGTACTTAACATGCCTTAAATAAATTTATTGCCTCATATACTTGAATACTGTCTTATTTGTTTCTGAGTTGTTAAAGTTTAGGTGGGTTTAATTCGCGTTGAATATTGTCATTTATTATTCTTATTTACTTATTTATGAGTCTTACAGCAAAAACATTGCATATTATATATATAAAAAAATTAATATAATTATTGTAATTTTTAATTATTATTTTATTTAATTCATCATTTCAGCCGAAAGACGTCCACTGATGGACATAGGCCTCCCCCAAAAAGGGGGGGGGGGGATTTGCCATAATCGCTACGCTTGGCAGGCGTGTTGGCGATCGCAGTATAGTGTTAAAAATGCTTAAAGAACGCTGCTGCCCATTCTCTAGTAAGTCCCATAGTCGCCTTTTACGACACCCACGAGAGGAAATGGGGTGGTGCTATTCTTTACGTCCGGTACCACACGGTACTTTTATTTAATTATTAAATTTTAATTAATACAATATATATATAAAAAATATAATATATACAATATTTAATTATTATTTTATTCAATTATAAAATGTTAATTAATTCTTATTCAAATTCCAAAATCTTAAATGACAGTTCTAATAGATAAAAATGACAAAATATTATTGGGTTTTTGACATAACATAACATCACGCCCTGTTGCCCCGATGGGTTAGGCAGAGGTGAACCTATTATAGTACACCCAAATTTCCACATGTAATTGGGGGCGAGCCTAATGCCACTAACCGGGCATGAATACAGACTCCAGGCTATACTGAGAAATTCCAGATGGAAAAACCCAATAACACAATGCCCGACTTGGGAATCGAAACCAGGACCTCATTCTTAGCAGTAGCGCTTGACACCGTCATAAGCAAAGCCAAAGCCAGCCGAGGCCAAGTGCAGGTCCAATCAGTAATCCATACTAATATTATAAATGTGAAAGTAACTCTGTCTGTCTGTCTGTTACGTTTTCACGCCTGTACCGCTGAACCGATCGTCATGAAATTTGGCAGAGATATATCCTGGGATATGGAGAAGGACGATAACCGACATCCACGCGAGCGGAGCCGCGGGAAAAAGATAGTTTTTTATCTATTTATAAAAATTTCAAAGTCCTGACTGACTGACTGATATATCAACGCACAGCCCAAACCGCTGGGTCTAGAGATTCAAAATTTGGCAAGTTTGTTTCTAATGAGGTCTAGGGGTGCACTAAGAAAGGATTTTTGGAAATTCCACCCGTAAGGTGATAAAATAGGGGATGAAAGTGTGCATGGAAAATCTTATTAATTTGGTTGATTAACTTGAAACTTGGCACAAATACTTGGCTAAGTAAGTAGGGAAGTATTTACATCCACGCAGGTGAAGCCGCGGGCAACAGCTAGTACAATATATAATTTATGTTGACAATTTACGTGGTCTTGTTATTTATATCCACCATGTAAACCCTTTCTGTCAGATTCACTACTGCTGAGAAACGGATCAAAAACCCTCATTAACTCGTTAGGCAATGAGGGTTTTTGATCCGTTTAATAAAACCGGGCACTGAGAAAAGTCACTGGTCAGTGGTAATAGGTCCTAATACAGTCCTAATACATGAAGGGACTTCTAATACATGGGTGTACTATATACTTTACCCCTTTGAGGAATCTATACTAATATTATAAAGCTGAAGAGTTTGTTTGTTTGTTTGAACGCGCTAATCTCAGGAACTACTGGTTGGAATTAAAAAAGTATTTTTGTGTTGGATAGTCCATTTATCGAGAAATATTATAGGCTATATAACATTAGGCTACGACCAATAGGAGCGGAGCATAATTATTATTTTTTTCAAAAATGGGATAAATTATTCTTTTTTGAGAGCTTCCTTTGCGTGCGCTGCGTAAACGGTTTAAGTTACGCAAATATCACGTATGAAGGAATTGTTCCTCTTTAAAAGTTAAAAAAAAATGTCCGTGACAGCATATGTCTATCTTTTAAGATTGACTCACTATAACCTTTTTTATGGTAATCTTTGTTCGAAATTAATGCATTATTTATGAAGGAGTTTTGTCAACATAATATTACTCCTTATCCAAATAAATATGTTATTAATCACAAGTATTTAAATGTAAACAAAACTGTCCTTGAGACATCATAATTTTAAAATAACTACGCAACAAAATAAGTGTATAGCCTATTTAACATCTCGCTACGCCTCTAAGGAGCCGAACAAAACAACAAAAAGTCGGAAAAAACGCTAAGCGAGAAGTAATTTCGCGGACGGGCGATGCGATGCGACGGGGTGGGTTGTGGGCTGAAATTTTACGCGTTCAAAGTCGCGGGCATAAGCTAGTACATATATATTATAACAGTTCATTTAAAACAAAATCAAACTGATACCCAAAATCGAAGAACCCTAAACTTAGTCTTCACTAAAAGCTAACCGTACTAAAACAGCGTCAAACCAGATCCTTCTCTATACGCGTTGACGTCATGTCTGACGTCATCCCCGAACTTTCTACCAACCCTCGTCTGGGTTATCAAAGCGACGAGTTTCCTCAACTGACATATTTACATAATGGGTGATGTCCAAGTAATGCTTGCTGTATTAATAGAAATACGTGAGCAAAAACAAAGGTACCATTTGTATGGTGATTGAATTTGTGTGATGTTTGAAAGCGTCTGCTAAAAATAACTGCTGATTTTCACGGTTATGTCTGCAGTGCTTTATAAGCACAAGGTTATGAGATCAAAAATACATGTGAGTTTTCTTCCGGCATTTCTGAGTTCATCTTGGACACAAGTTAAAGAAAACATCGTGGAGAAAGCACTGACCGACCCAGACGACCCCACTACCCTCCTCCAGGAGAGTCGTAGGGAAACGAGTACAGTTCGAAAGAGTGTACACACTACACGATCGTCATTCCGACCTCACCGCCGAGGCCCCGCGCGAAATCCCCGACTAAATAATCCTCCCAGACCCTAGCCCGTAAGCGAAGCGCCAGCACGCGCCATAGCTGATCCCCCTTTAAATCCCCCTGATAATAATCATAACCCTGATTTTATCCAGCCACCGACGGTCCCTTGACATCCTCCCTCCGACTCTGCCCTAAGCCGAGGTTCGTACCCCACAGGGGTGCCCTTAGCGCGCAGTCGTTTAGTTTATAAGTTTTTACGCCCTGGCTGGAGGCATTAAGTTTCGTTAGGAGCTTAAGGCAACCACAGGATAGTCCGGTTAAAGAGTCTCAACCTCTCATGGTTAACACTGAGATGCCTGAGTTAAAAAATAAAAAATAAAACTTGGAGAAACCTGGATTATAACAGTCTCAAACTATATTCTCTAGGAAAATTATTTTGGGGCTAGCATGATAATGATCTATATTCTATTTATCTTCTTTCGCTGAATTAAATAGCGGTCTCTTATACATAAGGCATTGTCCCTAAAATCAAACTCAAATACCGATTACTTGGCAATTACAAACTGTTAGATATAAACTTGGTCTTTAGTAAAACAGCACTGAGAGCCTTCTGTTATTCTAACAAGTTACAGACAAAGCCGGCTTATTTTCATGTTAATTAGCTGGCCCCGATGTTTCTGGCAAAACTTCGAACAAGAGCTGGCACAAAACATTGTCCAACATGTTGGCTGGATATTGGTTTTATGTTAGTATTGGGAATTATCAACTATAGTTTTGGTTTCTAAAGTTGTTTAAGCTTACAGTCGTACCATTTAGAGTACATAAAATAATATTATTATTAACCTTTCCCACATAAAACCGTAGATACGTTTATGTATTTTGGCGTATCCCCGGATACGATTGGCAATATAATCTCATTTAGGAGTATATCTAAACTCAATTATGATCGCCTAAATATTGACAAACATTGGGTTTGTGGTAGTTTCACCTTGTTTATTGGCTCATAGGAGGTAGGCATGATGTAATTATATAGGTACTAGCTTCTTTGCCTGTGACTTTAGTGTAATGTAGGGTATTCCTAAGAGTTCATTGTATAAATATACTGTAGGCCGCCCGCGTCGGTCAGTCAAATAAATATTGTCGTATGCACTACATCGTTGTTTTATTCTACAATGGTGACGAGGATGGGATAATTTGACGAATTCGACATGAAGAACAGGAATTGGCAGTCGTACTGTGATAAGCTGGATATGTACTTTGTGGTGAATCCTGTGAAGAACGAACTAAAATTACTAACGCTGATTGCCTTCATGGGTGAAACGGTGTATGAATTACTAGTGAATTTGTGCAGTCCTGGGAAACCGGCGGACATGTCCTTCACCGAGGTTGTGAAGGTCATGCGAGAACATTTGCAACCACAGCCGTCTATTTTGGCAGAACGTTATAAATTTAGACAAAGAAGACAAAAATCCGGTGAAAGTAGTTCGGATTATGTTGCGGAATTGAAAAAAATTACTTGGTTTTGTGAATTCGGTGCAAGTTTAGACGAAAATTTAAGAGACCGGTATTTCAAGTGATCTTATTAGACAACGATTGTTCGCGAAAGGAAATTTAAATTTCTATAAATCTATAATGTATACCGGATGACTTTTTTTACCGTCTCGTAAAAATTTGGGTATACTAGGTGAACGGAGTAGAAGCCTATGGCATAGTTTTTTTGAAAGAAATTGATCTATGGATAAATACCACACATTTGAAGTAAACTTATCATACTATAACAATAAACACAGAAATTTAACAAAAAACATAATTCAATAAATAAATACGATAAATAATATTTAAATTTAAATCATACGCACCCAAATTTCAATATTTTTATCTTTTATTTTAGTTTTATTTCTGAAAAAAAAAAAAATGCTATGCCATAGGCTTCTACTCCGTTCACCTAGTATACCCAATTTTTTTCGAGACGGTAAAAAAAGTCATCCGGTATAAGTCTGAAAGGAAGAAAGAATCACGAACTTCTTTTTATTTCAAACTGAATGTTTGTTTCGTTATCTGCTAACACTTTTAAGGCCACTTCCACTGCTATTCTCCTTGCAACTCTCTAAAAAGTAAATACAAACGAAAAAGCCTTTAAATTGCGATTTTATCAAGGAAGAGTTGGTGTAACTCTTCCAATCTTTAAACTCTGCATTATCGCGCCTTACGATTGAAGAGGCACAAAAACCTCGTAATGAAACCATTCGAATCTAAATCCGTCGAAACGAAATGTTTGCAAACACTGATGCGATAAAACGTTCCGTGATAAACGTTACGATTGGCACCGTATTTCCATGTTAGGATAAAAAAATGTGGCTGACTATCATTCGGGGAATCTCATTGGCTTTACATACCATGCGGGAAGCCCGGATTACTCCGTCAGCTTAGCAACGGTCAAGCTACGCTTGGAGTTTTGTTATTCTGTGCTGGGGCATTGGTTTAGTAACGAACAAAATTGATAGTTTAGGAGAGTTTCTATGTTCTTTGTTTTTAGGGTTCCTTTGACTGAGGTCAGGCAAGATGTTATTGGGTTTTTCCAACAGGAATTTTTCAGTAGCTGCAGCCCATAGTTCCAGACTATTATTATACGGGCTTAAATCCAGATTTGTGTTGATTTTAATATGGTTTCCCCCGATAACATGGGACTTAAACATTATCGACGAGATGTGGGTATACTATACAGGTAGGTGTGGTGTGGTGTGGTGTACTGGTGTGGGTATCATTGTCCACTTTTAAAATTCTGGTAAAAAAAAAACTTCCTCTCTCCTTAAACATCATCATTACATTATAATCAAATAATATAATAACCACTGTTTTCCGCACAATTTTCGAGACTAGAACCGAATTGTTCAATCTCAGCATTGACCATGATATAATCAAGTAATAATGACGAATTAATTTATCTAATTTATTCTATTAAATTTAATTATCTAATAGTAATTTCTAATAATGATTTGTAATTTGTAACCCCTAAAATACCTACTTAACATAACTTAACAATAATAATAGTACCTACCTAATGTTTACTTATCTATGAACAGAAACACAGAAATACAAATACATTTCACCCATAGTGACTAAATGGTCACTATGGGTGAAATGTATTTGTATTTCTGTGTACCTACTTATGCAATGCCTGAAATAAAAATGATTTGATTGTGATTTTGATTTGATTACTTAACGTTACTTGCTCTTGTTTCATGTTTATTATTGTATATATATATATATATCATTCATTCATCATTTCAGCCGAAAGTCGGCCACTGCTGGACATAGGCCTTCCCCAATTGAGGGGGGATGTGCCATAATCGCCATGCTTGGCAGGCAGGTTGGCGATTGCAGTATGGTGTTAAAAAATGCATAGAGAACGCTGCTGCCCATTCTCTAGTAAGTCCCTTAGTCGCCTTTGACGATACCCACGGGAGGAAATGGGGTGGTGCTATTCTTTACGTCCGGCATCATACGAAACCGGTCATCTCTTCAGTTTTATTTAATAGTTTAAATTCTAAGTTATTTATATTATTTAATTACAAATAAGATACTACTGCAATAATAATATAATGCATCCGAAGGTTGTCTGTAAGGAAAAGATCGCTTTTAGCGATAAGACCGCCCATTGTGTCACCCTATCGTGTATATAGGGTGTATCTATTCAAACACGAAATATTTTAAGAGATACACCTATAGGTGGTAAAGAAGCCATAGAATATTTTTTTTTATCAGAGTATATTATTAAAAAAAAAAATATTACTGGATAATTATGATGATTAAATTCACCGCGCTCGTGCCGCCACCGTTGCGGCTTCGCCCCGTCCGGGCGGGTCGTTCATTGAATAATTTATTAAGTAAATAAAGGCTATTTTTTTCTGCAAAAATTCCCAAGCAATTTTAAAATTAAAATAATTATTTAAAAATATAAAACACAAATTAAAAAAACATATATTCGCTGCTATGGCTTTTTGCCACCTATAGATGTTTCTCTTAAAATATTTCGTGTATGAATAGACACCTTATATATATATACAGGGTGTACGGGACAGTCCTTCGCAAACTAACAGGGGGCCAAGTCTACTAATGTACAAACGTTGCAATCATCATCTCTTCATTATGAGTTTTTGACAGATTTGCCATACAAACACTGTCAAATACTCACAATGGCGAGACCATTGCAACGTTTGTAAATTAGTAGACTTAGGCCCCTGGTAGCATTCAGCTCCTTATTTTGAATCATATTCCAGTGGAAATTTGTTCAGGAAAATTTTCATTTTCTTTATCATTTTTTCAGTTACAATTCCATTATTATTATTATTTTTAATGTAAAATTACATTTTCTGTACGAAGCACTCCATTTATGTAAATAAAACAGCTTAAATAAAATAAAAAACCAGAAATGAATGTTGAAATACTCTAACAAACGACGCGCGAAATCAGCTGTTCACTTTCTGCCTAGCTACAGAGTTCATCTAACTCACTCGCTGCGCTGCCGTTCGCTACATGCGCTTTTTTTTCTTTTTTTTTAACGATCATTGCGTGTGAGGTTATAAAACAAATCAGGTTTATTGGATTCCCATAATATTCCTGAAATAATTTCATGTACCGGTCTTCTTAGTGTGATTATATACTGAATTCACCCTATCAGTTTGCGAAGGGCTGTACCCTGTATATATAATGCATCCAAAGGTTGTCTGTGAAAGATCGCTTTTAGCGATAAGACCGCCCATTGTGTCACCCTATCGTGTATATATATATATATATATATATGTATATATACCTGCAGTATTGTCTCTCCTACTTTTAATCCATCCAAAGGTTGTCTATAAAAGATCGCTTTTAGCGATAAGACCGCCCATTGTGTCGGCCTATGTAACATTTCTACATTTATAGCTGTAATTTTTATGGTGTACATAATAAAGAGTATTCCATCTATCTATCTACATCTCTGCTTAACCCTTCGGGAAAACAAGCATGACGTTTATGTTACTATCGAGGAGACATATGAAGATTTCAGACTAAGTCGAAACCAGTGTTGCCATGTACACCGTAATTACGGTAAATGCACCGTATTCAGCAAAAATTTACCACCTACCGCCGAGGCATGACAACGGTGACAAAATCTACCGTAATCTGGAAGGATGAAGATTCCTGTTGTAAAAAAAGTTAACTAAATCAAAACACAATAATTAATATGTATGTATTATGAACGCACTCCAATCCCTAATATTTTTGTCGGACACTACAATGGTCACACCAGACAAGTTCGGGTATTCCCCCTGTTTCGGGCCCTGTATAATGATAACAAATTGAGTTGACGTTTATAGATATTAATTTCGAGTAATATTACGATAATTACATTTAATTACATATCATTCGTCGAATTTAGTTTGTTTTTTGTAACTAGTCAAGTCGTCATTTTTTTACGGTTTCTTTGTTTAACAGTCGATTATTTTTGTTTCACACGTAATCATGGGTGAAACTGAAAGTGACATTGACTCTCAGTCTGAAGTGGAAGTTTTGACAAAAAAAAGAAAACAGTATAAACAGAAGTTTCGAGAGGAATGGCTGCTAAAACCAGAGTTTCGCGATTGGCTAAGAAATTAAATCAAAATATTTACAAAAATGAAGAGACTGTGGTGTCAGATTCAGAATAGTTATGGTATTTATTTCCTCATTTTTGTACTTCAGTATATGTTTTTGAATTTTTATCTAGTAACTTTACTTGTATTTTTGTTTGATACCATTTTTCTCAAAACCCAATCACCGTAGTTTTATGAAATCTACCGTATTTTCATAATGGATTTACCACCGACCAGATTTTGGACATGGCAGCACTGGTCGAAACCAAAGTTCAGGCAGGCATATCATGATTCAAGACTCAAGCTTGTGCATAACAATACGTCTCAAAAATGATCGGCTTCAGAAACCGACTAATGCCACCGGCGGCGGCGGCTGTCCCTTCCGGTTTGTAAACCCCGTAAAAGTCAACATAGGAAAATGGATTACTCTTATTGTTATTCTCCGGGCTTCCGCGATGATCTAGCAAGTTGTGATGCTTTTCCACGAATTTGAACTTTATTACTAGTGAATTAAGCTTTATAATTTGTCACGCACTTGTGGTTATACTAGTTGAAATTCTCCTCGCTCTCAAAGACCGCTTTGATAAACAAATATCGATTTCGGCTGATAAGATTGTTTACAGTTATCTTTGCGCTTATATACACTTACCTACTTGCGTGCATATAGCTAGATTCAATGTTTACTCAGAAAACTTGAAGAGAAATGATTGTGTTAGACTCGAAATAAAATTGGAAGGTGCACTTTCTCCGCGGCTCTAAACATTAAGAGCAGCTAACCCGTCATACTTTTCATACAAACGCTCGTACGTGATTATGGCCTTTGAACACATCTTTCAATGATAATCTTGAACTAATTGGTATCATGTGCACTATATCTAGGTTTCTATGTAAACAAAAAATTAAAATTTGGAGAAACGAATTCAATATAAGCCTTCAAATATCTGCTTTTTGCACACATTTTACCTGAACTTTGGCCATTCATAATGTACTCATAAATTGTAAAAATAAAGAAAACATCTCCATGGAAACATCGCACATGTAATGGAGATTCTAAATGACACACATTTATTCCACAAACTTTTAAGGCTTTATCAAAAACACATATTTCCTGGAACAAGTTATATGAAATTTCCGCACACTATTTTTTGTTCAATGTTATTGCGTTCTCACTTGCTTGTTAGCATTAACATCGCGCTGGATGAAACAACAAGCTTTTCGATCATGCTCGCGTTGACGATACATGGACCGGGAAGGGCCCTCTTAATAGCTCAATTTCATTAGTCGATAACTCGGTCGATTTACAACATGAAAGTAAAAAAGGACTCCTCGCAGACGGGGTAATTACTAATGAAACTCATCGGTCGGTAAAAAGCATGCGGAGACTCCCACCCAATGAAAAATGAGCCTTCAAAACAACTGCCAAACATGTGGTGCAGGTTCTCCATATACCGCAGTCTTTCCCTATCGAATAATGAAAACGGTACCTCGAATATGGTCCCTATGGCATGCTTTACAGACATCTCCAGCACCCCGCATACGAGCCGTATCGACCAATAAAATGAGCCTTAACGTACATTTTATTTGGAATGTCAAGGTTTCACTTTTGTTCCGTTTAAGAGTAGAAATCAGACGAACCCCGACGACAATCGGGACGCGTTAGTGAATAAAATATGTCAAGTGCTCGTGGAAGTTTCTTTTACTCTAAAACTGACAGGCATTCGACTCTGTTAGTAAATTGAATTCAGTTAGGTTGGATTTTTCTTAATGTGTCGTTCCGTTTAAGAGTAGAAATCAGACACACGACGTAAAGAATAGCAGCACCCCGTTTCCTCCCGTGGATGTCGTAAAAGGCGACTAAGGGACTTACTAGAGAATGGGCAGCAGCGTTCTCTATGCGTTTTTAACACCATACTGCGATCGCCAACCCGCCTGCCAAGCGTGGCGATTATGGCAAACCCCCCAATTGGGGGAGGCCTGTGTCCAGCAGTGGACGTCTTTCGGCTGAAATGATGATGATGACAATGTTAAGTTTGTTCTTGGGTTAAATTCAATCCCAACTACGGAACCCTCATTGTGTGTGGTCCGACACACACTTAACCGGTTTTACTATGTAACTACAATCTCTTCCGAACTTGTTAACAGCTATGGAAAGGGAGGTGTGGATTTAAATTAAAGTCCGTTGATTTACTAGAGGGGTCGTAAGTAGGGCCACACGGCTACTAAATGGATTATCTGTTATTTAGCGACATGCATTTCAACATTATTGGCTGAACATTGGAAGTGATGGTGAAAAACCTAACTTTACAACGAAGGTTAAAGTTACGAAAGGAGGTTTCTTGCCCGTTCTTCTCCATAGGTACCTACAACTTTTTTTTACTACGCTATGAAATGAGCAGCTAACTTCATCTTTCTGACTGACTGACTCCTTGAAAATTCAAAATTTTCTGTCATTGGTTTATTTTAAATCAATGCTTTGAGTTTGAGTTTGAAAAGATCAAAGTCAAATCATTTATTTCAAATAGGCACGTAAAATGCACTTTTGAACGTCAAAAATTACAAAAATAGTTAATTGATTCTAGTTGCCCCTTCCAAAAGGTAGTTATGTATGGAGAAAAATGGGCAAGAAACTCCATACTTACTCTTTTAAAATGTTAACAATAGTTTGTATGCATTAATTAATATTTATAGGTGAAGACGATGTACCTAGAATAAAAATTACTTACCACAATATTGGTAAAAAGAATGAAAAGTGAAGTAATGACAGAAAAAATAATAAATGCGATAGATACATGGTGCTCACATATTTACATATATTGTATATGATTTTCCTAAAAATTTAACTTATAATAAGTCAGTGTGTTAGTTAAATTATATTAATCACAGGAAATAAAATTAATATCATAAAAATTATACAGTTAAATTAGAAACCAGTTTGATTTTGTCTAGACTCTAAATTTTCCTATGGAGCAGGACCAGCATGTTTCCAAGCATTTTCATCTTGGATATAATCCTCTAATTTGTAATATGCTTGTTTACAAAGTGTGCTTTAAATAATTATGAATTTTAAATTTTCTTTCATTTAATTGTAATATCCATACTCAAACATTAAAATTACCCCTAGTTTCTGAAAGCCTACCGTTCTGAGTTGTATCCTAAGATATTATAAGTAAGGGCTGGATTTATCAGTAGTCACAAAACATTTATCTAAAGAATCGACATATTTTTACGAAAGCTGTAAAACTACCCTTTTTATTCCTCCGATAAAATTTATCCGACGGTTCAAATCGGTCCTAAAATAAGTTATTGATATTTTCATCCATCATTTAATGTTCAAAAATTAAATAAGAGCTGGCAGCATTGTTACAAGGTTTTCAGAAACTGCGTGGTTAACAGACATTATCTTATTAGAAATAATTCGCAAAAAAGATATTAATACATAGATCAAAATCTTGGTAAAATACTAAGTAACCTCTTTTGTAAATACTTATTCTTCCTGTCGAGATCAATGTTAATTTGTTTTATTATTATTAGTATTACTCGGAATACATAAATTACGTTACGCCGTACTTAGCTCAACTGGAATGTCTACGATAAATCTTGTATTGAGCCTGAATTCCAATGTTCCAGGTTAATCCTGAAATCCTGGAAGCCATATTTGTATATCAGATAATATTATAATACATTTACACAAAGCATTTATAAAAGGCTTTACGAAGGAAATATATTATAGTCTGCACATTGGCGTACCACAATTTTGCTTTCCCCTGCCTACCCTCGTGGGTCAGTCATTATATGATGTTAAATATCATGATTTTCCATTACTTCACAAACTTAAACATAAAGGCACTCCGTTGCCGGAAGCACTCGCCTGTATAACAGTTCAGATTCGAGCATTACATCAGTGAGTGAGGAGAACCGAGCATTACAGTGCGCAACCTGTAATGATACAATTTGTAACATGACATTCACCGGGACCATTCACATGTAATGTAACAGCACACCCGTGATACAATTTGTTACATGAATGCGAATCTTTATCGAATCTTGGATTGTTACATTACAGGCGAATGCTCCGGTGAGAGAGCGGCTTACAACGAGGATACAAAATGTTATTTTAGTGACGTGTGAGTTATGAGTTTAAGATAAGAATTTTGAGAAGAAAAATAAATTTAAAAGCAGGAACTAAAAGTTATAAAAACCCCAAATAACCAGTACCTTTGCTAATTACTAACTAATTAAATGCACGTCGTAGACGGCATGATTGGCGCAGTGATTAAGGCTCTTCCCCTAGCGTGAGCGTTCGGTTCTTCTCTATCCCGTCACAGCGGGGACGCTCTGTCCCGCTCCGTGCGTACGCCGAATTCACACAATTTTTGGAATTATTTTAATAAAACAAGAAGAGTGATCTTTTGAAATTAAATAAAACGTGACTTATTAAGATTTTTAAATTATCTATCCATTAGTGTAACTCTCATATTAATGGAACGTCAACTTTAGCAAAAGATGCATGCAATCAATAATTTTAGTACTTTTTTTACACGGAGATTTCAAATGTACTTAAAATACATAAAAATAAATAAGAACGTGCAATGTGATGATAGGATGACGTACTTTAATAATGTGTTTTTAGATGTATTTTATTTCTCTTAATTAATGAGTTAATAGCCTCTGAAAAACGCGTTTTGTTCGGGGTATCGCCTTAAGCAATTGACTGCGTGTCGCGGTTTCGTTTCCCGCACGGAACAAATATTTGTATGACCTACACAAGAAGTTGTTCCGGGTCTGGCTGTTTGTGTATGTGAGTTTAAATGTTTGTAAACGCACCCACAATACAGGAGAAATTCCTAATGTGGGGCAACGGTTAAAAAAAATGTCATATCGGACATTAATAGATGCTTCCCATTATATTTGCTAAAATTCATGCAAAAAAAAAAAACACCATCAGTGCTTACAGCTATTTTTACTGAGAACCCTTTAACCTCTCATATATTCTCGCCGGTAATTACAGAAACAATTAAAAAGCCATTGTGTCTCGATGTTTGGATCCACGTTCCGTTATAAAAAGGATTAAAAGGTGCCAGACATCGCATTCAAAAACCTAGTAATAAGATTCATTTTCACCATTAAGGCACGAAGGTAAACCTATAATCCATTCCATTTTCCCATCACATACAATTATAGGAAATCCATGGAGTATATATGATTCATGGAGTACCGTGTGGTGCCGGACGTAAAGAATAGCATCACCCCATTTCCTCCCGTGGGTGTCGTAAAAGGCGACTAAGGAACTTACTAGAGAATGGGCAGCAGCGTTCTCTATGCATTTTTAACATCATACTGCGATCGCCAACCCGCCTGCCAAGCGTGGGAGGCCTATTTCCAGCAGTGGACGTCTTTCGGATTAACTCAACATAATAATTATGGGTGACAGAAGCCTATACAGCTACCTCAACAGTTTTGTAACAATATTTTGTTTTAATAGAGTGTCCGTGGAGTTTTTTTGCCCGTTCTTCTTCTTAAAAACCTCAACGCTTTGGAATAGGCAACGTTTAATCTTTCTGACTGACCGACCCCTTGACAATTTGAGTGCCTGTTATTGGTTTATTTGAAATAAATGCTTTGAGTTTGAGTTTGAGTGAATGATATTGTCTGCGAATGGGTTTAAATCCTTTAATTCAATAGATAGTCGAAATGGGTGACGGCTTATACCCTGTGTGTTTAATAGGATTAGTCTGTATCTGTACTATTGGTTGAAGGGAATCAATGGGATTGTATGTGGTTTATCAAGAATATGTAGGATGTGTAACTGACTGTTTACGTGAACACCAATGAATTGGACCACCACCACAAAATATTACAAAGCCAGTCTTCAGGTCAGGAGCTTCACCTGCTCCTATTATTTCTTCTGCACCGCGAGCGTTATCCAAAAGTAACACGGTCACATAAAATAAACTTAAAATCCGCGACATTTGTTTTTGCTATGATGTTTTGTTTTTTGTCGATCTGTACCTACTGTACTAAATATTAGATCTCTCAATTCAAAAACACCAGGGTGTTCAATCCATATTTTTCATTGAATTTAACGAAGTTAAACGATTTAAGTTATAATATTGCATATGTATCACTGCCTCATACAAATAATTATCAATGAAATTGTGTGAGAAAAGGATGAATTGCATAAAAAAAAATTCGTGCTTCTTAAATTTATACCAGTGTTATTCAACGTGCGGGTCGCGACCCCCTGGGGGGTCCCGAAGCCTCTTCAGGGGGTCGTGAAGCTTCTATAGCAGAGTTGCAAAAAGTTGGGAAAGCTACTGCAGTAAAAAAAAAAACAATCAAGTTTACAGTGTTTCAATAATACAAGTCTCTGTTCTTGTCTATCGGTAACTGTAGGTTTGCAACTGAACTGAACTGTGATGTGTGAGTTTTTGTGCATTTAGTCGCGCGCCGAGCCCAGGTTTACTGATTGCGATGTTAGCGCGTACATATCTTCCTCCTTTTAATATATCAATGGTTGGATTGAATATTTGTCACAAAATAAAATACATGAAAAAACGCAACGGGTAGTCGCGAAATATTTCTGATTAAATGTCTTCTTATACTAAAGGGGCCGTGTCATGAAAAAGGTTGAAAAACACTAATGTATACTATCCGTAGATAAAAGCAACTGTATTTGTCTATAAACAATGTAATTTTAGACATTTCGAAGTACTCAGTTTGCCAAGAGTCGTAACAAACAATTGGTTTCATTAACACAAGTGATTAAATTGCTGATTCATATCGTACTTACTGCTACCAGCAGTCCCCATAATTCACTGTGGCTTATCTGCTCATTTACATTTGTTTTCTGATCAAATATTTTCCGATCAATTCAAAAATTGAATCGAGACCAAACTGAACAAACCCGTATATTGTTGGCAAAACAAAACTGCTGCCAGAAACGTTCAATTACGTACTTCGTCAATGCCAAAAAAGGTGATACAGATCTCTTGCCAAGACATAGTCGATTCCGGTCTCCTTTTTACTTTATTTTTGAGCAGACAATGTGTAAATACAAAGTCTTACGTAAAATGTTACAAACAGCATAGTAATCAATTTGTTCCGAAAAAGGACAGACGGAGAAATAAAAAAGTACAGACTATAAAACCTTAGTCCATTCCCTTAATTAGGTCAAAAATTAATTAACTCACATACGTTTTATCGAAGTAGCTGACGAAACCAATAAAATAACCCTAAAAAACAATTAACGACCCAATTGATGCCCAAAAAACGACCAAACTCATTCAAATGCATGAATTCGTATCTGAATGCTCAATTTGAATTTTTTTTGCTATTTGCATATCACGCCTGGTGATGCAAATTCACAGAAATTCTGATAATAAAAATTGCCTGAAATTCGATTATGGAAGGACAATATTGAAGTAACGGTTATTTGGCCGATTTTGTTTGAAAATGTCGTTACAATATCAATATCGGCTCAACCCAATAACCGTAAAAATAAAGACTGTAATTTAACGACTTCACATGAAAATTAATAAAAACTCACAATTCAAAGCCAAAAATAACAATTGAGCGTCCAGTATAAGCCGAAATTTAAACAAACCCAGTTTCCACCAATAGCCGACGTCCACCAATTCGAAACTCAAACTTCGACTCACCGAATTCGCCACACACAACACACGAACACTTACGCACCTCCGCAGATTAAAAAAAAATAACAATTTAAACTTGGAACGTCTGATGAATAAATTCGTTTAAATTAAAAAAGGTAGTTAAACTTTTGCAATTAAACTTGGAAGATGGAATATTGATGATGATTTTAAATAAGGAACTTCTAAGATACATACGCGCGCGGTCGCAGTATTGGTCGTAGATCGGACAGCGCCCGTCTGGTCGGGTCGCGGTTCGGGACGCGAATGAGTGTTGGGGCGCCGCACAAGCCCTTATACCGACGCTCTCAACCCCAAACGTGATGGCGGTGGGCGGCACTATACAGAGCTGTTATAGCACATCTTTCATTTTATTTTTTTGTGAGTGGGTGAAAAGAAAATGATACAGTACTTTCACGGTAATCCTGGCAGCTGAAACGGAAAATTGGTTCCTTGGTACTTATTTTTTTGTATATTTTTCTTTAACGGGATAAGATTGCAAAAATATTCGTTTTCTGCATAATAGTTATGTGGTTTATAAACAGTCCATTTATCACCCTAGTTAACAGATTTTTTGACTGAGTTCATCCGGGCTACAGCCACATTGAGGACAACTGGAAATATGTAAAAACCAGATTGACAATGGTAATATTAGAATCGTAAACAAAATACCGGCGATCAAACGGTTGCAAATCGCAGATGGCCGCTATCTCCCTAATACCCATAACAAGAATAGATGATAAAAACATATTTTTTTATGGCATCTCGGAATTGACCTTGAGAGGTGTGTGACTCCTCGACCGGAGTTTCCTGTGGCTGCCTTAGAATAGAATAGAATACTCTTTATTATGTACACCATACAAATTACAGATATAAATGTAGATGTATGTGTGTGTGTGTTTTTTTTTTTTATAAATAAATAAATAACTGTTACATAGGGTGTCATAATGGGCGGTCTTATCGCTAAAAGCGATCTTTTACAGACAACCTTTAAACCTTAAGCGAACTTAAAGCTTCCAGCCAGGGCATAAAACTTATAAACTAACCGACTGTCCGCTAAGGGCACCCCCTGTGGGGTACGAACCTCGGCTTAGGGCAGCGTCGGGGGGACGACAGCAAGGGACAGGCTGGATCAAAACTGAATTTAAAGCTACAGGCTCAGGTGCGGCGCGGGCTGGCCCATCGTCGAGCAAGAGTCGGGGGGGGGGACTGTTAAGTCGGGTGATAAAAACTATTCACCTATGCTCTATTTATACTACCACATGACCGACATAGCAATGGAGGAGCTCGTGGCTAATAACAGCCGCACGGGTCGATCCGGTTAAGCTACGCTTGCCGGGGTTGGGGATGGGTGACCATCTTTACATACCGAGACTCCTCCGTGCCTCGCAAAGCACGTTAAGCCGTTGGTCCCGGCTGTCATTCGTGGATCTTTGACAGTCGTTACGGGTCGTCAGAAGCCAAAAGTCTGACAGCCAGTCTTACCAAGGGGTATCGTGTTACCCAGTTCCAGTACTGGGTTGTGGAGGTCAGATAGGCAGTCGCTCCATGTAAAATACTGGTATTCAGCTGCATCCGGTTAGACTAGAAGCCGACCCCAACATAGTTGGGAAAAAGGCTAGGCAGATATAACCGACATAGCAATGAAAAAAAATACTACCTGGTATTATCGTCTCTATACATACACCACAGAGTGCCATCCCTGTCGCACGGTGGCGGGTTGTCAACAAATGTTATTAGTCGTCATCTGCGGAGACCGCGTAACTGGAAAAATTCTCGAGTGGCTGAGAAAGCTGTAGGTTAACTTGCAAGCAACGAGCAAGATTGAACATAGTGTAAACAACGTTTAAGGCCCAGATATATCGCACACCAAATAACGTCATAAATGCTAAAATTGGTAAAATGTATTTTTGATCACAAATGATGACAAACATGCGTATAGATCCGATACAAAAATATCGTAAATGTAACTCTTAAAATGACCCGCTGAGGGCGTAAATGTCATTGTGGTTTTGGCGGGTTTTTGTAAGTTTGTAGGAGCAACAACGTCATAAAGGTAATTATGACAAATATTTCATACAATTTGAGGCAATAATGGCACAAGTGAACATTGTGTATTGTTAAATGTAAGAGTCATTAGGTGCTCAGTACCATGCCAAAAACATTAAGAATGCCAGATTAATTATAAACTAGTATCTACAGTTATGTACTATTTACATGTTATGGTAATAAAACACAAGTCTACAAATTTTATTTCTAGCCTGTTAGTTTCTCCTAAAAATCTAATTATTTCATAATTTTGTTAGATTTTAATATGCCATTTATTTTAATAACAATGTTGATTATTGTTACCCATTTTAAAAGTTTATGTAAGTGCTATTTTATACATTTAGAGTATTGCTTTATTGTTTAATTCGGCCTTTATGATGTTATTGCACAAACAAGTTCCACTTTTAATTTAACTTTCTGCGTAACATCGTCATAAATGTAAGTGATGAAAAACAATAAAAAATTGCCACTTACTTAACATTTATATAACTGAAACAACCTTAATTTGTATGGTCATAATATAAAAACTATTTGTTAAAGTATCTATTATAATGATAATAATAATACCAGCCTATAACTGTCCCACTGCTAGGCAAAGGCCTCTTCTCATACAGAGAAGGCACGAGCATTGATCACCACGCTTGCTCAAGACGGGTTGGCGATTTCAGACTTATATTAACTATAAGTCCAGGTTTCCTCACGATGTTTTTCCTTCACCGATGTCAGTAATGTCCAATATAAACTCAGAAAGTACATATGAATTGAAAAAGTCACATTGGTACTTGCCCGGATTTGAACCCACAACCTCATGCATGAGAGGCGCGGTCTTAACCAACGGGCCATCATGACACAAACTATATATTATAGTATATCAACTATATAGTATAGCCAATATTTTGGTAATCGATATATTATAGGATTTTAAATACATTTTACTTTAATAAAACAATAACTTTTAAATAGATCCCCTGAAAAAGAACGTCATTTGTTATTTATGACGTTATTGCACCCGGTGTACGTATACCAGTGACCTTGAGCGGTTAGCTTGTGTTTTCTGTACTGAGCTCACGCAACGCATAGTACGTTCAGCCAGTAATAGGACTCGTCCATCTAGGAGCGCTATCCCAAATAAGACGCATTATTAATATATTATACATAAAACAAAAGGTATTTTACTAAAAGATCAATAATTAAAATATCTTTAAAAAGGTGAAGGTTTCAGAATAATACGCTTGATAGATTTTGCGTGATTCTCAGTTTAAAAAAATTAACTTCACTATGTAAACATAAACATAATCTAAAATATTCATATATTAAGTTATTGAGAAAATGCTCTAGTTTAACATATATTTTTTTCCAAATCATTAACACTACTCATTTAGACGTGATCTTCAGAATAAAATCGTACCTAGTTTCCTATATAAAAATGTGTCTGTAAACGAATAAAAAGGAGAGATATTTTATAATAGGAGAGATATTCTAGTGGTGGTCGCAAGCGCTACCGCTGCGCATGAGGTCCTGGGTTCGCAAAGTGTTATTGGGTTTTTCCATATGGAAGTTCTCGGAGTTTGTATTTGTGCCCAGTTGATGAGAACAGGCTCAATGGATACATCTCTGCCCAAGCCTTCGAAGAAACAAAGCGTGATGTTCATATAATTTTAAACTTTCAAATTAAAGCTGGATTATAGAAACTACATTATAAAATGTGGGTTTATTGCAACCCTCCGCGGTTCACGTTAAATTGAGCCGAGTTATAACGTAGTTTAATATCTCATAAACGTAATATGAGGTTTTTATGTATTTTTAGTAACATGGGTGGATTATAGGGCTACATAAAAGAAACGAAAAAGGAAGATTTTTTTTTTATTTCGCACAAACAAAACGCACATTACAAAAAATAAAAAACCGGCCAAGTGCGTGTCGGACCACGCACAATGAAGGGTTCCGTAGTTGGGATGAATTTATCCCAAGAACAAACTTAACATTGTAGTTGAGAAACATGCTCTCCTATACAGATTGTATGGGGGAACATGTTTTTCAACTGCAAATTTAAGTTGGTCGACTATTACTCGTAAACTTGAAAAGCCTACTTAACTGTGATACTTTTCCTTTTAACTTCGTCATATATACTGCTCTGATTTTTTTTTTACATATCCAAGTACAACCATTTAGTTGGCACTTAACTCTAACAAAAATTTGCACTTTAAAGCCTAATATTTCAGAAACGGATCCCTTAATCGAAAAATTGTTTTCACAAACCCGCAATATTTTTGAAAGACCCATCCAACAATACCCCACACCAAAGGGTAGGCGAAAAAAAAAATTCATTCCCACTTTACATGTACAGGAGGTACCCTAAATAACTATGTTTTTCATGATTTTATTTTACCACTTTGATGGCGTGATATATATATATATTTTTTTTTTAATAAACGTTGCCCCACCCTAGGAATTTCTCCTGTATCGTGAGTGCGTTTACAAACATTTAAACTCACATACACAAACAACCAGACCCGGAACAACTACTTGTAGATGATACAAATATTTGTTCCGTACGGGAATCGAACCCGTGACACGCAGCGCAGCAGTCAATCGCTTAACCACCGCGCCAACCGTGCCGATTAATATGTATATCCATGCCAAATTATAGCTTTCTAGTACTAAGAATCTCTGAGCTAAGCTGGGGACGGACAGACGGACAGACGGACTGACGGACGGACATGGCGAAACTATAAGGGTCCCTTGTTGACTACAGAACCCTAAAAATAAAATACACACATGCAAAGTAGCCAAAAGCACTTAAGAGTCTATACAACCTCAGTACCACCTCACTCTGTATCTCGCTCGCACACTATTGCTACCGGTCACGCGAGCAAGCGAGACAGGGCAGCAGGGAAAATGCTCCAAGGCGCCGATAGTTTAGGTAATTTCGTTTTACGGTGAAAATAATGGTCATTTAAAAAAAGTAAATAACATAAGACTTGCTCTATAGTTAGTTCAGTTAATATGCAAAGTTTCATTATCTAATTTGAAGTATTTTTTGAATACCAGCGGTTTATTGTTCGGTTTGGAGGTAACTTTGGAATTTTTTTCTATCGTGAAAATTTTATGGAATCGTGTTTTCGGCTAACATAGTACTTAACATTAATCCTCAACTTTACCATATATTTATTTCAAAATTAATGCTGCAGTATTTTCGACATAACGGAGGATCATGCTAAGCCATTTGAGGTAGTATAGCCTTAAGCAATAAAAGTTTGGCAATTTAGTCCATCGCTTGATGTCAGGACCAGAGACCAAAGACAATTTACATTGCTTAATTACGTATACCACTATGTTGCGACACTGGCAAATGACAGCAAACAAAATATTAAAAAAAAAACTTAAAAAAAACGCCGATTGCAGAGTGTAATAATAACTACTTTTGTAACTGTGTTATCAACAACGCCACATGCGAACTACGCATCAAAGACCTGACTTCACAAATCCTGCATCGCGCTATCAGAGTTTACCGCGCGACTAGCATATATACAACATCCCGACATCAATCGTTGGGCAGTTGCCCACCAGACACAATACCCGTCTGGTCGGAGGATCCTCCCTTTACTATAGAGTATGAGTGAACTCTGTTCCTTATACCTCTAAATAACAAACAAACAAACAAAAATAACAAGAACTGTTAAGCCGTGCGTTACATCTGTGCAAGAACAGGTCGTTGCTCAGCAAAATGCTGTGACTTCGGACGTAGCTACCAAACTCAAACTCAAATCATTTATTTCAATTAAACCATTTACAGGCACTTTTGAACTGTCAAGGAGTCGGTCAGTAAGAAAAATGAAGCTACATACCCATTCCAAAGCGTAGTAGGCACCTATGGAGAAGAACGGGCAAGAAACTCTTTGGACTTTTAAATTAAATTGTTACAAAAGTATTCGTTACATCTATAATGTTGCATTTATAACTAAAAGTGAGAACGATGTAAAAATAAAAATAATAAAAACTTACACGTTAAAAGCGTCCAGAGTAGGTACAACAAATAGAAACAAAATAAAATAAAATAACCCGTGGCAGCTAAGAGATGACCAGTCCCAACTGACGGCGCCCGTTCACGAACATGATATTTTTATTTTTAACAACAAACGATTATGGCTGACCGTTACACCTACCTTAAAATCTACAAGGTTTTTATTACAAGTAAAACCATACAAGAACGGTGTGTTTTATGGTTTTTTACTTTTTGTGTTCATTTAATAGTAAGCTAAAGCTTTGGCAAATACAATTTTTTTTTTATTTTTTTTTTTTTATTTAACAATTAATGTACACACATATAAACAGACAAGAAGAAAGGAACAGAAAAATACGCACAAAGGTGATGCTTATTTCTAATGAAATCTCTTCCAGCATACCTGCGATAGGAAAGTAGATATAGAGATGTAGACAACGTGTGTAAGAGTAAAAGAGAAAAAAAAAATACATTAAATCAAAATAGCTATACTCGTACACTAATATAAATATGTACTTATAAACATACAATAAGAGAAAATACTTACATACATACTTCTAAAATAAATATCACTCAAATATAATATATACTACTAGCTGACCCGACAGACTTCGTTCTGTCAACAGCTATAGTATAAACTCCACTACTCTACCCTACCCTACCCTACCCTACCCTACCCTACCCTACCTACCTTACCTACCTACCTACCTACCTACTTATCTACCTACCTACTCTACCCTACCCTACCCTACCCTACACTTCCCTACCTACCTACCTACCCAACCCTACCTACCTACCTAAAACTTAAAAAAAATAAAAATAAAAAATCAAATCAGCACTTACGTACTGACGATTCGTACATTGAGAAGTATTCTCATTGCAGCGCCTTGATCCTCAGTCCTAATCTTAAGTTTAAGTGATTATCAACTACACACAATATACATTTATGCTTGTATTACTGTGCATTCCTTAACATTCCACCCTATGTAAAAGGGTTATCTGTAATCTGCTTGATGTATACTTATGATAAAGTGTTCTATTTTAGTGTTTAGGCGCGCCTTGCGAGTAAAACCGATTCGTATGGCGTGACGGCAAACGGCATGGCGCTCTCTTCTCAGACACCCGCCATGTTTTATTTTTAAATGCAACAAATAACCTATAAATTAAAATCCAAGATGGCGGCTGAGAAAATTTTCCATCATGGGTGTCGTTTTCATGGTTTTAAAAGGTGCTAAAGTGAGGTCAAAAATTATTATTAAAATTATTATTGTGTTATTCTATTTCTATTTTCTTTTAAACCGTTTGTTTAAAAGAAAATAGAAATAGAATAACACAATAATAAGTACCACGCTCACACCATAAATTTTTATTCTGGCAAACCATCTATAGGTACCCAATCGAATAACCTATTTTCAATTTATATTATGTCACAGTTCTATAATAAGAAATCGGCCTGTCTCACCAAACACTTAAAGAATATTAGAAATAAGCAAAATGTGTATCTTCAATAGAACCTTGTTGACGTGTTGAGAAAATGTCTGAACTTTCCGTCGTATCATTTGAATGACCTTTTCACTTTTGAAATCGTGGACTTTGTGTGGGCGTGTTGTGCCTGAAACGCCACTCGCTGCGATGTAACGAGACATCTATCAACAATACGAATTTTAATGAGAAATGTTATTTTGAATATGATGTCAGTCTAACAGTGACGAAGGGTGGTTTTATGAAAGAAGCAAGCCTGAGAAAAACTAAAAGTAGGTATTTATCTACAATAAAATAATTGTAGATAAATGTTTTTTATTTATTTGAAAATGTTTGCATTGGTCATTTTGACCTCACTATCGGCTCTAGCGCCCTTGAAAACCATGAAAACGACACACATGAAGAAAAATTTTGTAAATTTTCGCAGCCGCCATCTTGGATTTTCATTTTGACCCCACTATCGGCTCTAGCACCCTTGAAAACCATGAAAACGATACCTACCGATGAAGAAAAAATTTAAGATTTTTGCAGCTGCCATCTTGGATTTTCATTTTGACCTCACCTTCAGCTTTAGCACCCTTTAAAACCATGAAAACGACACCCATTATGGAAATTTTTAAAATTTTCTTAGCCGCCATCTTGGATTTTAATTTCTAAGTGGTAAAACCAAGTTTTAGTTTGACGCGCATTAAATAAAAACATGGCGGGCGTCCGAGAAGAGAGTTCCAAGCCGTTTGCCGTCACGACATTCGAGTCGGTTTTACTCCCAAGGCACGCCTAAACACTAATGACTGTGCCATTTTTCAATGACGATAGAGTGGCTATAGTCCGAATTTCCGAATCGTGTTATACCATACTTCGCCACTACAGTCTAAGAAGATTGAAAAAATAATGTATCTTGAACGAACTACGCAATTGCTACGCCGTAGCTAGGATACTCGTAGCACTGACTACGACAGCTACGACGTAGTCGTCGTAGCACTTACTACGGCGTAGTTGTAGATAGTCACTCTTGTCACTCTTGTCGAACGATATTTTTTGTAGTGATGAACATTAACAGAAATTCACGTCATGATTTTTTTTTAAACGTACAGAGAATTGATCATTATAATATGTTTCATAAAGCTAATTTGATGAAGCTAGAAATACTTTTTAAAATAAAAAATAAACCTAAATCTAAAAACATTTCAAAAAGATTGAGGTAAAAATTTAACAAAACATAGATTTCAACTTACTATAACGCAGGTCAAACAAGGTGGGTATCTCACGGTAAATGTTATACGATCCTTTTAATTAAAAGAGCTAAGGTTTCTCATTGCTGTTTAGTTATGTCCCGATGTTAAGAGGGTTGTCACCGGTCCACTAGAACCACTCCTTTAGAAACATATTATCTCGTGACTGAGAAGGAATTATGAAAAACGGCTCAATCAACTATATCATTACTGGTATTCGTATTTTGGTTTTGTGTTGGTTATCTTTAGGTAAAGACTCATCGGACGTTCAGGACATAAGTACTTTTATTAAGTATATTAAATCATTGTCATTTGTTTCGGTTTCTATTCTCATAGTGAATCACTTTAAAATTAATATTAAGTTAGAAATTTGAGATATAGCCTGGGATATGGAGAAGGACATAGGGTACTTTTTAAAATGGAGTATAGTGACTGAGAAGGAATTATGAAAAAAGACTCAATCAGCAACGTCAGTAAGTGTGTCTAAAATTTTCTAATACCTTTTTTAAAGTTTCTTAATGAGACACGAAGCAACAAAATTCGATCTAAATAAAAACGGCCACATTCCTCTAGATCGTATTTTGTTGCTTCGTGTCTCAATATGAAACTTTATAAAAGGTATTAGAAAATTCTAGACACACTTACCGATATAGTTGGTTGAGCCGTTTTTCATAATTCCTTCTCAGTCACGAGATAATATGTTTTTAAAGGAGTGGCGCTAGTAGACCGGTGACGACGCTCTTAAATAATACAGGAAAAAAAATAAGCAGTGCGCAAAGTGTGATTTTGTCCAACTTGAAATCAGAAAAATATGGACACAATCTATTCGTAATAATATCAAAGGGCGCGCCTATAACCTAATAAAATTAGCGATTACCCGCCTAAATACCTACGTCGGCGTAATTGCGCGGGCGCACAGCTGATAGGTACCTACAACTGCATTCCGCTTCACTGACCGGACATCATCTGGAATCCGTTTGAAACTAAATATTGTCTTATGGTAGAAAAAATGCAAAATAAATTTACCCGGTTCCTTTATATGAAGCAATTTGGCGTCTACCCATTCTATCCACTTATGTATCCAACCCTCTTTGTAATAGGGATGGTTGGTTACTATAAGTTGGAGGTAAGGCGCAGTTTTGCACTAGTTAAATATGTGTTTATGGTTTTTCGTGGTTTGCTGAATAATCCGCAAATACTGGAATCTTTGGGATTGCTCGTTCCAAACAGTAGGCTGCGACAAGGACCGAGAGAGAGGCTGTTTAAAGTCCCGGTGACTCGTACAAATTTGTTAAAGTTTGCACCGGTGGGGCGTGCAATAAAGATACTCAACAGCGTGTCGCTGCGATTGGATATCTTTACTTGCTCTTTGGCGGAATTCCAGAGGGTGACACTTAACTTATTGTCCTCTGTATGAATGGTGCCGGTACTTGGGACTTGTTAATTGGTGTACGCGTTAATCGGCAGGTATAAATTTGAAACCTGTTATTCAAAATAGGACAGTTTAAAAATATTTAATTTTTATTGGTGGTGGTATTTGTTAATTCGTTTTTGTGTGATGTCCCCGAGTTTGGAAATTGAGACTACATTGTTGTATTGGGTTTCCACCTGTAAAAACAAATGTAAGTGGTAATATAGTAAAATAAATAAATAAATAGTAAATAAATAAATAGGTTCAAAATAAACATCTTTCGTTAAAGTTTTTTTTTTTTGTACTAATACATGTAAAAATAAGAAATAGGTGTTTAATAAAACTCGTTTAAGTTTAATTTGTCAAAGTTTGAGCACTGGTTAAAAGCTTTTCCTGTATAATAGCTGCATCCGGTTAGACTGGAAGCTGACCCCAACATAGAAGGGAAAATGCAGGCAGATGAGATGATGGTGTTAAACAATATAATATGAACCGTAACCCGATGTTAATACAAACCATAATAAATTGTAAAAATAATACTAAACAAATAAATGCTGAGTGTCAGCAAAGTTAGGATTGCGGGCACGTCCTAGTTTACAATACAACTTTAGTACGAACAACTCAACTCCCAACTCGGTAATGGCTATTGTAACGATCCGTACTAATATTATAAATGTGAAAGTAACTCTGTCTGTTTGACTGTTACGTTTTCACACCTAAACCGCTGAACCGATCGTCATGAAATTTGACAGAGATTTAGCCTGGGATATGAAGACGGACAAATGTAGGTTACTTTTTTACGCGATAACCAACATCCACGCGGGCGGAGCCGCGGGCTAAAGCTAGTTGTTTATAAAGGCTTCATACAAACGATTTGCCAATTGGTTTTATCGTGTAATAATGCTGGGATACAGGGGCCTTACTCGAATTGGATTCGAATTAAATGCCGATCCGTTCTCTTGAATCCAACACGAACTCGGTTCGAACGAAAAATAACTTCGATCGAAAGATTCGTTAGGATCGAAAAGTTCGTACTCCACACGTCATCTGATAGATAGATATTGAGTTGTTGGATCAAAACTAAACGTCAAATTACACGATATCAAAGAAACTACTTTGTTCAGATCGAGTGAGATAGCTACCTAAAAGACATAGAGCATTTGACGATGACGTAATCCGCCGGATACGCATAACGACGCTGATAATACTCGAACCTATGTCGATCTTGGTTTACGATTCGAATTGGTTCGGGATTAAGGTTTTAAATCGAGTTCGGATCGAATCGAGTTCGAATCAGAAACAAAATCAAACTCGAATCGTTTTCGGGAGTAAGGCCCCAGGCCTCCTCTCTTCGAGAGGGAGTGGGCTGTAATCTACCACGTCGGCTCAGTGCGGGTCGGTACATGTCACATGTGCTAAGCAACGACCTGTTCTTGCACAGATGCGACCCACGGCTTAATTGTTCTTGTTAGTGTTGTTAGTTTGTTACAAAAGTAGTTATTTTACACCCTGAAATCGGCATTTTGTTTTGATCGTTTGTTTGTTGTCATTTGCCACTGACGCAACACGGTGTAATTACGCAATGTAATTGTCCCTGGTCCGTCTGGACCAGGGGGACCAAAGAATGAATCAAGCAATGGACCAAATTGTCAAACTTTCATTGCTTAAGTATGAGGCTTACGACGTACGACAGTAAAATACAATAGTTGGGGTAATTGCGATCATTGCGTTTGGTAGTCAGTGTTACCAGATTGAGTATTTTTTTTTTTCGCGATTTTCGGGACAGATTTGGTATTTGGGGAAAGGGAAATTATATCTTTGGGAAAAAAATTACATTGTGGTTTGGCCTTGACTAAGAATTAAATATCCTATTATATACCTTAGGCAATAACTTTAAATTTTCGAACGGCTGAATCTATGAAACGCATTTAAGATTAGGTCTAAAAGACTTGTTCCAGTGCCGTAAAACCCATGAACAAAAAAAGATCGGGCGGTCAATCGGTCGAGCAAGTTGAGACCATAAACAAATAACCGCAGTTTTTTAGTAAAATGCAGTGGCTTGACGTTATGAACGTTTTGAAGTACCTCCCCTACATGTAAATGGGGGAATTTTTTTTTTCTCGTCTTTCCCTAGGTATGTAGTATCGTTGGATAGGCCCTTCGAAAATATTGCAGGTCTGTGAAAGACATTTTTGATTTAGGAATCCGTTTGAGAAACATTAAGCTTTAAAGTGGTAATTTTTATTGGAGTCTAGCCCTCTGCCCCCCTCTAGCCCCCTCTGCCAGCTGAATGGTTGTTTTTGGATATGTGAAAAAATTCACGGCAGTAGTGTATAGAACGAAGTTAAAAGGAAAATTATCAAAGCTAAGTAGGCTTTACAAGTTACCGAATTATATTAAGTTACCGAATTATATTAATTAATTACCAACCAACTTATATTTGCAGTTGAAATGTATGGGAAAACATGTTTTTGAACACAATGTTAAGTTTGTTCTTGGGATAAATTTAGCTCAATTACGGAACCCTTCATTGTGCGTGGTTCGACTCGCACTTGGCCGATTTTTTTATGTTGATTGAACAATTTTTTTTTTTTACTATGTGTTTGCTCTTGACTTTGGTCTAGGTCTGGGTGACAGAGACAAAGTCTACGTTGTGTGTGTGTGTGGTGTTTATGGGATTCCTTAATAGTAAATTCTAAACGCTGCGATTACCACCCCGAGGGTATAAAAGCGAACCCTTGCCTACATTTTGTTCAAAATCGCAAAGCAAAATTCAAAGTGTAACTTAATCCAAGAAAAACCTTTTTACCGGGCCGTTTCAAGCTCAATCCTTCAGCTTTACACAAAAGCCACTAGGTTAGAAAATACCCAGAAAATACCCGTTGGTATTTGGAAAAACCGATTAACTACCCGTCTCTCCACCGTAGTTGTAAAAAGGCTAGTTTCTCACCTCAAATGGTCGATTATCAAAAGGAGATAAGAAAGTTGACTCGTGAACGAACGATACCGGCATGGTGAATGGAGTCGGCGCGCGTTTAATAATTATAAGCGTTCGTTTAAATGGAAGTCATATTTCGATTTTTCTGTTCACAATTTAAGGAAATAGCCTGTTGAGTCACTTGTCCTATGACATCAAATAATCGTCTTCTTCAATGTCTCACTCACCGCACAGACTTTATTCACTCTTCCTTCTTCATTCTGTCTATCTCTCTGTGGAATGCGCTCCCTCAGGAAATCAGGATAGCAACCAACCGATTATCATTTAAAATAGAAGTTCGCGAGCACATTCGTACAAAGCTGGCGTTAATGTTTTCTCATTCAAAAAAATCAAAATCAAAATATTTTATTTCACATAAACCTACATGGGCACTTATGAAACGTCAGAAGCTAGGTGCACGGTTCCATTTAGTCGTTTCATATGGAGAAGAGCCGGCAAGAAACTCCACGGTTACTCTTTTAAAAATAATTGACTTTACAATATTATTAAATAACAGTGATAATAGGTATGGGAGGACAGTGTAGGCCTTTCAACAATTACCAGGTACTTAACAAAATAGAAAAGTGCCAACAAATCTACACTCTACTAGGCCTATAACGTTCTCACATTCATAAAATATAAAATAATCTAAGTATATAAAATATTAATGATTGTTTATCTTATTTGTTTTAATATATTCGTGTATTTATGTATGTTCATTTGAGCTTATATTTATATATAATGAGGTATATATACCGGATGACTTTTTTTACCGTCTCGTAAAAATTTGGGTATACTAGGTGAACGGAGTAGAAGCCTATGGCATAGTTTTTATTATTTTTTCTTTAACCTAGAAAGAAATTGATCTATGTATAAATACCACACATTTGAAGTAAACTTATCATACTATAACAATAAACACAGAAATTTAACAAAAAACATAATTCAATAAATAAATACGATAAATAATGTTTAAATTTAAATCATATGCACCCAAATTTCAAAATCAAAATCAAAATCAAAAATATTTTATTTCACATAAACCTACATGGGCACTTATGAAACGTCAGAAGCTAGGTGCACGGTTCGAGTTAGTCGTTTCCTATGGAGAAGAGCCGGCAAGAAACTCCACGGTTACTCTTTTAAAAATAATTGGCTTTACAATATTATTAAATAAACAGTGATCATAGGTATGGGAGGACAGTGTAGGCCTTTCAACAATTACCAGGTACTTAACAAAATAGAAAACCGCCAACAAATCTACACTCTACTAGGCCTACAACGTTCTCACATTCACAAAATATAAAATAATCTAAGTATATAAAATATTAATGACATGATTGCAATTACAACTACAGTAACATATCTGAATAAATATCATGTCCACAAAAGCCACTAAATTAAGAATTGGAATTCGATTTGTAGGTAAATAATGTCAAATAATGAAAAGATTATGTCAAGGAAGTATGTAAAATAAAAAAAAATAAAAAAATTCTAAATTAACATCGTTCAATATTTTTAGCTTTTATTTAAGTTTTATTTCTGAAAAAAAAAAAAAAATTGCTATGCCATAGGCTTCTACTCCGTTCACCTAGTATACCCAATTTTTTTCGAGACGGTAAAAAAAGTCATCCGGTATAACATTTATAGCTTGTAATAGGTATATTTTTTTATATTTAAATAAATATTTATTCCGAAAAAAAAAACTTAATTACACCTACCTGTTTGTTTCTGCAACACCCAAAGGTTGACTGGTAGAAAATACCTATGGTATTAAGTCCGACTCTGTACATTTCTATGCTTGAAGCATTAAATAAATAATCGCAGGCAACTTATTGTTTTTCGCTTGAGCTCATAATCTTGCCTTTCCAGGAGAGAGAAGCTCTCTTATTGTAACAAGATTCGTAAGAGTAGAATGTATTTCGATATTTAAATTGAAGAGGTACCTACTAACACGTCGGGATCGTTTGACATTCGTAATGAGTAGTCTTGTGGGGATCGAAGTGAAGTAGTGTGGGTAGCTAGATGGATGAAAAAGTTGGTGCTGGAAATTCATTTCTAAACGTTAGCATCAGACTAGGATTTGGAAGTTTAAATTATGTTCTAAGTAGAAGTTCCCTTTTAGAGGAATCACGCCTTTTGAAATTGAGTAGGTATACAAATATTTTGATTCACAACAAGTGCTTTTTCGAGATTATTATTTATTTATTTATAACAAAGGTCCACTGAAACTGACTGTTAGTACTTATGTATATACTAGGATGTTAGTGACAATGTGGCTTATGATACACATTTTTATTCATGTTATTAATTTATAACATTTTTTTTTTAAACGTTGCCCCACACTAGGAATTTCTCCTATACGAGTATCGTGGGTGCGATAGCAAACATTTTTTTTTTTTAATTAAACTCACATGCACTAGCCGCCAGACCAGATTTAGTTAGTTAGTGTTTTATTTCTTTTTAAGTAATATTCTCTATATATTCTTGAGTGTTTAAAAACTTTTCCAATAGAAAACTGCTAGATACACATAAATGGACATTCTACAAATTGTATAGTGACGGAGCATCCAATCATCATCTTTTGGTTTAATGAGATTATTTTATTTGCTTTAATTCTAAGTTTATTCTATTTTTAGTGCTTAAATTGAATGTTTGCTATTAAACTTAACTTTAAGTATCACTTACAATTTTTTGCTTCATATACTTGCTAGAAATATAAAATTTCGAAGACATATACAAATACATACATAGGCATACACATGAATGAATGAATGATTTATTCACTTAAATTTCTTAAAACTAGATACATTGCCCCACAAAACTGCTTACGCAGTTTAACTGTGAGATCGTTGAGTCTCTCTTTCAATAAACATATTGTCAGGTACATCTATAACCTATATACACTAAATACCTACACTTACATAGAATCTAATAAATATTTTTTTAAATTACATATACACTATCTCTCTCCTTAACTATATATTTTTTTATGTTCTTTGCGCTTGTTTCATGATTATTATTGTATATATTTATATAGACAAGTATAACATGTTATATGTAAGTATGTATTTCTTGTGGCACAGTTGGCGCAGTGGTTAAGCGATTGACTGCTGCGCTGCGTATCGCGGGTTCGATTCCCGCAAGATACAAATATTTTTATGACCTACAAGTAGTTGTTCCGGGTCTGGCTGTTTTTGTATGTAAATGTTTGTAAACGCACCCACAACACAGTAGAAATTCCTATTGTGGGGCAATGTTTTTTTTTAAAGAAAGAATAGAAGTAAATGGTACAACACAGACTACCTGCACTACGTATTGTCTCTCCTTCCTCCTTAATCCATCCAAGGTTTTCTTTAAAAGATCGCTTTTAGCGATAAGACCACCCATTGTGTCACTCCTTGTAAAATTTCTACATCACATCAGCCGAAAGATGTCCACTGCTGGACATAAGCCTCCCCCAATTGGGGGGTTTGCTATAATCGCCACGCTTGGCAGGCGGGTTGGCAATCGCAGTATGGTGTCAAAAATGCATAGAGAACGCTACTGCCCATTCTCTAGTAAGTCCCTTAGTCGCCTTTTACGACACCCACGGGAGGAAATAGGGTGGTGCTATTCTTTACGTCCGGCATCACACGGTACGGTAAATTTCTATATAAATAAAATAAAAAGCCTTTTATTTTCAGTAAATTTACGTTTCTTAAAATCTATGTATGTGTTAGTTTTGTTTAGTTTATTCTATGTTATTTTATTTATCTCTTACTTAATTATAATTTTATGTGTACTCTATGTATTATATTATAGTATTTATAGTTACTTAATTTTTATTTAATCACCTCTGTGGTCTAGTGGTAATACCATCTGTCTCAGATCCAGAGGTCCCGGGTTCGATTCCCCGCGGGGGCAAAAATTTCTGCTCGGTTTGGTTGGTGGTAGGGCTTGTTCTAAGTCCGCCTGGCTAGCTACCACCATCTTATCTAAGTCTGTCGCCAAAACAACAATGTTAACAGCATTTGTTGTGTTTCGGCAGTTAGAGGTAAGATAGCCAGTTCCTCTGTGGTTGGGGATTCCGGGTGAAACTCGCTTCCATCTTCGGCCTTATCATCACTTACCATCAGGTGAGATGAAGGCCAAGAGCTTCCCCGTTGTATATATATTAAAAAAAAACTACCGGAGCCCCATAATGGGTGATGGCCTCCTCCAGTGATGCCCATTTGACTCTGTCTTCAGCTACTTGTCTCCAGTTTGGACCAGCTATTGCTTTAACATCTTCTTCCCATCTTGTAGGTATACCCCTTGTTCTTTTGCCTAGTGGGCCGTTCCAGAATGTTATTGTTTTGGTCCATCTATGATCTGTTAGCCGCGGAACATGTCCTGCCCACTTCCATTTCAATTTTTGTGCGTAACTCAGAGCGTGTGTTACTTTAGTTATTTTTCTTATTTTAGTGTGTCGTATTTTATCCAGCTTCCTTATCTTTAGCATTTCTACATATAATTCTGTAATTATAAAAAAAAAGGTAAAATGTCTACATATAAATCTGTATTTTCGGTGTGCAATAAAGAGTATTCTATCTATATATTATCTATACATCTACCAATCCGCATTGGGACCGCGTTGTGGATTACAGCCCAGTCCTCTCACAACGAAGAAGCTTGTGTCCCAAAAGTGCGAACTTATAAGCCGATTATGTTATATAGCTTTTTCTTCCCTAGTTGCGTACAAAAATATAGATGACTTTGGATTTCAACTTCCGCCATTAGACACCTCAATGTAATATCAATTTGTCGTTACAGATTTATTGAGGGCTCACCCTCAGAGTACAAAGTTCGGGAGCTCATACAAATGATGAAGGTCGTTATAAGTTCCCCTCGATGTTATCTTTTACCAAATATAATATAAGATATTTTACGGAATCTTATAAAGTTAGTTAAGAGAGCACTCACCGGTCTACTAGCACCACTCCTTTAAAAAAATATTATCTATTTATAGTGACTGAGAAGGAATTATGAAAACGGCTCAATCAGCAACCTCGGTAAGTGTGTCTAGAATTTTCTAATACCTTTTATATAGTTTCATATTGAGACACGAAACAACTAAATTTGATCTAAAGAAAACCAGCCACATTCCGCTAGATCTTATTTTGTTGATTCGTGTCTCAATATGAAACTTTATAAAAGGTGTTAGATAATTCTAGACACACTAACCGAGGTTGCTGATTGAGTCTTTTTTCATAATTCCTTCTCAGTCACTATACTCCATTTACTACGCATTAGACAAATAACGACAGTTATTGTGTAATATTTTTGAAATTACTGCACTTTAGAGTTATTTTTTTAATGTAAATGGTAAATAGATTACAGTGCTTTGTATTTATCGTGAAATAACGGAGTTTATTAAACGTTTACATCGAAATAACGAAAGGGTGAGAACAGTTATTTGTCTAATGTTATAATAAATGGAGTATAGATGAAGGTTGCTGATTGACCCGTTTTTCATAATTCCTTCTCAGTCACTAGATAATATTTTTATAAAAGAGAGGCACTAGTGGACCGGTGAGCGCCCTCTTAAGATGATATTGGAAAGGTATATTTTTTTAAATTTATTTTTAAATTTTTGGAACGGTGTGTAATTGAAAAAGTGTATGCTTAGATGGTTTGGTGATGTTGAGAGGATGAATGAAAAGCGAATAACAAAAGGTATTTACAAGGGAGATGTGAGTGGAAACTCCGTGAGTGGACGCCCTAGGAGAACATATAGTGACCTAATTGGTAAGGTTCTTCAAAAAGATCAGGTCAGCACTCGCAACCGGCGTAAGTGTATGATCATGTATGAATGTAAACGAAGCAAAAGGAGTATTAAGGAGCTTAGCAGGTGGAGTTCTATAGTTTCTGCCTACCCGAGCAGTAACATGACGTGAGTTTACGTATGTATGTATATATTTAGTTGGAACCTAGATTACATACTATCGGCAAAGTATTTTTACAGTAGGAAATGGTATATTGTGTATCAAAATCGTTTGATTAAAATCGAACAAGAAAATTCAATTCACTGACCAATTCGACTGGAATAACAAAAAACAAAAAAAAATACACATGAAATTATTCGAAACTCATGTTTTTCCACAAAATGCTTTCAATACGATTCATTTGAAGGCAAAATATCGATACACGTTGATTTGCAATTGTTTTGACCATGCACGAAACAAATGAAAATGTACTTTTTATTACAAATTCATTTTAAAATCCCTTTGACATCGAAAATGCCTAAAGGCTGTATGCACTATGCAAATTAATGTGTGCTATCTCTCTCACACACATGATCAAAGGTAAGCCTTCTTGTCACATTCATGACGTGCAGCTACCGGCTACTTCTGTTTTGTGCTCGTGATTGTTATGTAGATCTATTTTGTTTCATTTTTCTGTTTACCTACTCGAGTTAATTATAATTTTGTATGCACGTGTTTCTGTGTTTTTACAAAGTTGTCGACATAGCTCACAGAATAAGCAAGCTGAAGTGGCAATGGGCCGGCCATATTAGCCGTAGAACCGATGACCGTTGGGGTAGACGTGTTCTTGAGTGGAGACCGCGAATCGGCAAACGTAAGGTAGGACGTCCTCAGGCTAAGTAGAGCGACGATCTCCGCAGGGTGGCTGGTAGCAACTGGATTAGAGTTGTCGAGAATCGAGCTGAATGGCGTACAATTGGAGAGGCCTATGTCCAGCAGTGGACTGTATAGGCTGATGATGATGATGATGATGATGATGATACACGTGTTTCTGTAAAAAATAAACCAAATGTTCATTCTTTCTTCTTATCGTAATATAAATAACCTATGGATTTTCAGTTCAGTGCAATATACCTAACTTCTTAATACATAAGTATTTCCGACTTCATCCATACTATATGTTCATATATTATTTCTTCTCAGGGGTACTCAGATAGTCAGAATATCAACTTCACCAATATTGTTTTTTTTATTTTTTTTATTGACGTGTATAAGTGATTCCGATATCCTATTTACAGAATGAACGATTTCATTACATATAAAAGTCGAGTTTTAGTGAACATAAAATTATATTTAGGTATATATTTATTCTGCTTAGTCACGTTTGACACTAAAATTAGGAATTTCAAAATGGCTGCCATGCATAAGTTCTTAGAGGTTGTTAGCCTAAGTAAACATAAGAGCTATTCTATTACATAATACGTTGATATCGCCCGCCCTAGGGATGAAAGAAGTGCCAAAAAGATTCGATATATGTATACCGTATCGATATTGAAAGAAAAAATCGATATCGGTTTTGATATGTATATCGAAAGGAAAACATGGTGATATTTTCTAAAAATATTGTACTTTATGAAATAATATTGTGTTTGTTTTTCAATCATATGAATAGTATACTAAGAACATCATTTCTGTAAAATCTGAAATTAATATAACAGTGACAAAAATAAATCACCCCTACCTATTTGATATTCCACCAACTCGCACTAAGCGTTTTCAAACGTCTTTTATAATGCGCACAGCAAAGGAGTGGAACTCTCTGCCTGCTTCTGTGCTTCCGAACGCATACAACCCTAATCTATTCAAAGTGAGAGTGAACAGGCTTCTTCTGGGTAAGCTCACTCCATCGTCGACTTTGTCTCTGTCACCTCTGACCTAGACAGAGGCTAGTTAGAGTCAAGAGAAAACCCATCGTAAAATAAAAAAATATAAATAAGTCTACTTTTTTACGACTCTAAATTCCAGCGGTTTTAGTCAGTGGCGACAACGGTGTTGCCATTGGAAATAATAAATTATTAGTATTTGATAAATTTTAGATACTTGATATTTTATATCGACGTATCGATACATCGATATATTTTCTACAAGCCTAGCCCGCCCTCACTTGATACCTTATTCTGTCTAGTACAGAGTTTATTCCGCAAAGTATTAGAACTGGTCAAGATAAAGCTAGTATTATTATGTTAGTCTTACGGAAGGAAACAAACACAAGTTCACATAATTCCAGCACTTTATACGAGTAGTATCAGCCAGTCCCTAACTATCCCACTGCAGGTGAAAGCTAGAGGTTTTAGAAAAAGAACGAGCATTTACCACCAGCGTCTTGGCGATATCATATCAGATATTAGATATCGATTGATTTTGATATCAGTATTTTGGTGTCAGTATTTTGAGGAGCTCGTGGCGAAGTAATAACAGCCGCACGGGTCGATTCGTCAGGTGCGGGGTTAGTCCGTGGATGGGTGACCATCTTTACATACCGAGACTCCTCCGTGCCTCGGAAAGTATGTTAAGCCGTTGGTCCCGGCTATTATTCGTAGATCTTTGACCGTCGTTACGGGTCGTCAGAAGCCCAAAAGTCTGACAGCCAGTCTTACCAAGGGGTATCGTATTACCCAGTTACTGGGTTGTGGAGGTCAGATAGGCAGACGCTCCATGTAAAATACTGGTATTGAGCTGCATCCGGTTAGACTGGAAGCCGGCCCCAACATAGTTGGGAAAAGGCTAGGCAGATTGATTTTGATTTTGGTGTCAATGTCCTGGTTTCCTTGCGATAATTTTCTTTAGCTTTGGTCAATAGTGATTTATATTAATTCAAAACTCCACCAAAAAGTTGCAAAAAAATCTATATATCGTAGCGGGCGTAATCCATCGCCGCCCGTTGGATGTCCACCACGCACAGGATGGATGAATAGCTGCAGCACATGAAGTAATTTTTTGCTCCGTCGCGTTGGTGTAATTTCTGTATGGCGTTCCAGTGGGAGGATAAATAAATAAAGAAATAATCTATGATTAGTACCCCGTATCCTAGCTGAAAGCGACCGTTGCGAGTACGCGATAGACGCGATCTTTTGTATGAATAATTACGTACAAACGCCACTAGATTGATCGCACGAGTAGATCATATTCATATTTTTCAGCGTGACGATCGCGTACTCGTGCTCGTATGTCGTGCCGAAGAAGAAAGAAAAATTGATTATTCTACACAAACAAAACGCGCATAATAAAATAAAAAAATACACTGAAAGAAATGTTTGCATAACTGTAACAAAAGTTTTGGTTACTTTTTACACACACACACACGCGAACTAGATGTTATCTGTTACAAAACCCTGTTTTGGACACTACAAAATCAGTATTTTTTTATTTAAGCATAGTTTATTTCCTTATAACTAAAGTTGAGTTATTTTTCATCATCATCATCATCATTTCAGCCGAAAGACGTCCACTGCTGGACATAGGCCTCCCCCAAGCACCGCCACCTCGACCGGTTTTGTGCTTCCCGCATCCAGCGGATTCCTGCGGCTTTCATAAGGTCATCGGTCCACCTTGTGGGAGGCCTTCCAACGCTATGCGCTGAGTTATTTTTAAAGTAACTTAATTAGTTCGGCTAATTATTTCTTTCAGTGAAAGATACACAAATTCAAATTAGCCAAAAGCCTCGTATTCAAACAATAAAAGATTGACAATTTAGTCCATTGCTTGGTGTCAGGATCAGGGATCAAAAACAATTTACATTGCGCAAGTACACTGTGTTGCGTCACTGGCAAATGACAACAAACGATCAAAACAAAAACAAAATGCCGGTTGTAGAGTGCAAAAATAACTACTTTTGTAACAAACACACATCAATAACAAGAATAATTAAACCATGCGTCGCATCTGTGCAAGAACAGGTCGTTGCTCAGCAAAATGCTGTGACTTCAGTCGAACCTATCATCAACAGCGCTGATTTTCAGCAACTACCACGATTGGTAGGTTGCAGTCGTAGAAACATATTTTTTTTAGAAGCATTGTTACATATCGACAGAAATACAACGTAGGCCTGAGACTACCTACGCATTCGAACATATAGCAAATTAAACCATGGCAAACCTGACAAACATGGCAAACAAAGTCAAAGTCAAATAATTTATTTCAAATAGGCACGAAGATGCACTTTTAAACGTCAAAAATTACATGAATAGTTAATTGATTCTAGTTGCGCCTTCCAAAAGGTAGTTATGTATGGAGAAGAATGGGCAAGAAACTCCATACTTACTCTTATAAAATGTTAACAATAGTTTGTATACATTAATTAATATTTATAGGTGAAGACTATGTACCTAGAATAAAAAAATAAAAAATATAAAAATTTCATCAAAATTACTTACCACAATTGGTAAAAAGAATAATAATAAATAAATAAATGCGACAGGTACATGGTGCTCACATATTTACAAACATTGTATATGATTTCCCAAAAAAATAAAAAATAAAAACAACATATAATAAGTCAGTGTGTGAGTTAAAATATTAATCACAGAAAATAAAATTAATATCATAAAAATTATAAATTATACAGTTCATTAACATTTCTCTACGTAACCTTTCCAATGACAAATACATTATTTTTATTGATGTGGATACGAAATTCTGTTGTACTTGTTTTATACATACATACATACTCTTTGACTTACTTCATATACTTCGACGGCACGGTTGGCGCAGTGGTTAAGCGATTGACTGCTGCGCTGCGTGTCGCGGGTTCGATTCCCGCACGGAACAAATATTTGTATGATCTACAAGTAATTGTTCCGGGTCTGGCTGTTTGTGTATGTGAGTTTAAATGTTTGTAAATGCTCCCACAATACAGGATAAATTCCTTTTTTTTATGTAGGTACATTATTTATTGTTTATAGTGTTACTCGCCAAACAATACAATAATAATTATTATTATTAATACAATAACGTAGGACAAGCCAGAGCGAAAGGGAAATAAAAAGCATTCATTTGAACAAATAAGCATGATTTATTTACTGAGTTCAAACTACAGATAAAAGCACAAAAATAACTACGGTAATACATTTGTAAATATTATTATTACAATTCTCAGTACCTACATGGGTATTACAGAGCACCTTACACTTTCGCAGTTCAACAACGACTCCTAGTGTGGGTCAACGTTTAAAAAAAAAACTATTTTACCATATCATACATTCTATAATATCATACATATACGCCCATTTTCTTTAAAAAATCTGTTGCGGCCGTCATACAGGTCCCGAACCCAGTTGAGACTCAAGCTCTCACAAAGGATATACTGGAAAATGTAACATGATGCTATGAATCAAAATTGTACCTTTTTGAGAGGAATAAAATTACTTTATTATTATTATTAACGTGACAACGTCTAATAAATCGATGAACGCCGGCTGCATGCACGAAAATGTCCCGTTACGCTCATTGTCCCGTTACGCTCATTGTACGCTTGCGCCGCATCAATGTTTTGTTATGACGTTGTCACGTTAAACTATCGTCCGTAAACTAACTTTACAGACAACCAATTTTTATATTAAGACCACACAATTATTGTTCTAACTACTTTGCTGTTAGATTTAAATATAAACACTCGCAGTTAACTAACTTTATTTGTGTCATAAACAGAACCTTATCGTTCAAAGTTAACTAATTGTTGGTCAAAGTTTTGTGCTGCACCGACAAAGGGTTAGTCAAGCAACTTTGTTTAATTTATTCTTGCTTGCACAATAGAAATGTCGTCCCCGTAGAGCGAAAAGTCATTAAGTCAAAAAATCGTGTTTTGAGATAATGAGAGTTAAAGATTTTGAAAATAAAAATCGTTATATCTTTGGCTTGCCGTTACATATCTTTATGTTTTTAGCTTTAATTTGAAGGAAATAAAATACAATTTATATTATAAGAGTTAAAACACGTGAAAACCGCTAATAATTGAGAAAATTTAAAAACATCAAACTAATTAATTGCTCTCTTTTGTAGTATTGTACAAATAATTTAAAAATAAAGAGTGAGTAGTCACTAAGTCGAGTTAGCTAATTTTCGCTTTTGTGTGTTTTAGCAAAGGACTGACTTTAAAAACTCAGTAAATCATCTTAGTGATTTTTAGACTACCTATACTCCATTTATTATAACATTAGACAAATAACTGTTCTCACCCTTTCGTTATTTCGATGTAAACGTTTAATAAACTCCGTTATTTCACGATAAATACAAAGCACTGTAATCTATTTACCATTTACATTAAAAAAAATAACTCTAAAGTGCAGTAATTTCAACAATAACTGTCGTTATTTAGCCGTTATTTGTCTAATTATTTGTAAATGGAGTATAAAGACGTATGTATGCATTGATAACTCAAGAGAAAATGTAATTAAGTCGTTTTAATTTCGGGTGATGTAAATTTTCGATAAATGTATAATAATTTGACTAAATTTGTTACCTATTTCTCCCATTACGCTGTGGGGTACAAAAGGTTGACTTACTTACATTTCACATTCCCACCCCGACCTACTATTATTATCGTCAATAATAATAGCCCTCCCCGTCCCTTGACGTCGCTTAACGATGTGCCAGCATGTGGTTTAGCTGAGCCTGTAATCCAAACTCCCCATATTAATAATCAGAACCCTGATGTTATCCAGCCACCGACGGTCCCTTGCCACCCTCCCTCCGACACTGCCCTAAGCCGAGGTTCGAGCCCCACCTGGGGTGCCCTTAGCGAGCAGTCGTCTAGTTTAAGTAGATTATAGTTAAAAACTCCCCTGGCTGGAGGCGTAAACTTCGTTAGGAGCTTGCGGCACCACAGGAAAGCCCGGTTAAGGAGCAGGAACCCCCAGTGGTTATACCTCCGAGATGCCATACACAAAAAAAAAAAAAAAAAACAATTCACATTTCGTAAAACAAAAGCGTGGGCAGCTACAAAAATGACGATTAGACAGATATTTAGAGAAGAAAATGTTGATTTTAGTGATTGTTAACTTTTACTCATTGATTACTTTTAGTCATTGATAAGTCATTTTGGGCATTTTTCGACTTAGTGACTTTTCGCTCCACGGGGACGAGGTAGTGTTTTATTTACAAAAATGAGGTTCTTAGAAATACTGCACATGAATAGAGAGAGAGCCTATACACAAAAATTAAACCTACAACAATGTGATAAGTTCTAAAGAAGTTCAAGTTAAAGTTCCACTATTACCATTATATTTCATCATTAATAGAAATAACAAAGGAGTCCATTACCAGGAATTTGGCGTGTGCTCAAATTAATGACAGCATCTGGCATATTTTAGATCTGAAGAGACCCTTAATTGTTCCTTAGTAATTATGATCTCAATGAAATGCTGTTCGTTGGTAAGCGCCATCACTCGATTACGGTTGGACCGATTTGGTTATACACCGTGGCATTTTAGTCGTCTTACAAAGACAGCCCACTTCATGTATCCAATGACTACTACTCGTAATCATTCATGTAATTTTTTTTTTTTTTTAATTTCTTTTTTTTTTTTTAATTTTTGTTAATTATGACGCATGACATAGTTTAAAACACCCTGTTACGAGTGCAGTCCGATCCGTGTGTTACAAGGGCGCCGCGGAATAGAGCGGCGACATCTTTATCAGAGTTAATTCACCCTAACGCAAAAATGTGTTTCTTACTATTGCAACTTAATCTAAATCCATTCTGCGGCGCCCTTGTATCACAAGGCTTGGACTGCACTCGTAACAGGGTGTTTTAAACTATGTTATGCGTCATAATTAATGAAAATAAAAAAAATAAAAAATTCTATTGGTCAAAAAAAAATTTTTTTTTTTACATGAGTAGTAGTTATTGGATACATGAAGTGGGCAGTCTTTGTGAGACGACTAAAATGCCACGGTGTATTTTGTTTTGAAATTTATAGTTATAGTCCCAGTCAGGTTTTTATAGAAAGAAAAATGGAAAAGTTTCCCGGAAAATCTTCAAATTCGAAAAAAAATCTGAACTATTTTGTATGAATTATTGAAATTTGGACCAGACAAACGTTCTGTTATAACCCTTATTACAATGCAATAAAGCCTGAGTCAGCTTTCAACTTATAAACAGTGTACTTTCCTTTACTAAAGTACTGATGTTGCATTTTTACCCAGTGCATAGAAATAATATGTATAATTCAGTTAGTTAGATTTTGGATGCCGTCGCGTAATCTAGTGTGCCCAAATTAAGGGAGCAATTAAGAGGGAAATTGCCAAAATATAAGTACCCAAGAACTTGTGTGTGTGTTTTTGTATTGTGGTGAATTAAAGTGGTTCCAGTAGAATTATTGTTTTTTTTTTTTACGACAAACTTGGTCGGCTTAGTAACAGTTCGTCGGGTCATCAAATGTCATAATAAACGAAGACTGATGTTGTACAGTACAGTACTAAAGAAATATAAGCTAAAGGCGACAATGGGCACAAAGGTTATAAGTAAGTAAAATTGTTTGTTTGTAAGAGCTACTCTCTGGAAATACTGAACCGATCACTACAATTATCCGAGAGCCAACGATTTTTGATATAGTTGACTTCTACGCAGACAAGTCGCCGGCAGAACCTATTACATATATTTTTATTTATCCTATATGTTTGACAAGTATGTATGTATGTCCATCCCTATGTTCTCTCGTAACTAGTAAACGGCTGAACCGATTTTTATGAATTATAATGTCTTTATTGCGCGAATGTCAAGTATCTGGGTATATTAAAATAAAATAAAACAAAATGGTGGATTTTTGGCGCCAAAAGGTCTTTAAAAAAAATCTTCTTTTAACAATAAAAACCTAGTGTCTCCGACTGCATGAGATTATATTATTTATAGTATTAAGTTAAATAAATCTTGTTTCCATCTTTTTTAAAGTTCACTTTTTACGCAGTAGGGTTTATTTTTTATTTATTTTTTTCACTTTTGGAAGTCCCTGAACCGTCTCAGAACCTAAGTGGTAAGGCCTAAACGAAATCAAACCTCGTATAGTGGGGTTACCTCGACGAACCGGCATCGGCAGCAGGGTGTAAATGTGGAACAGTGTCTCAAACTATGCGTCACCTCCCCATGTGCCCCAAAAAATGCAGCGAAAGTGACCTCTGCGATGCCATCTATAACGCCGTAGAGGTGACGAAGTTTTGGGCCAACAAAATTTTAATAACTGTTGCACCAGCGATACGAAGAAGACTTATTCTTTTAACAAAAGGAGTTCGGTATTTAGAGAAAACCAATCAATATTTCTGCAATATCCAGGCAACATTTATTGTGAACGTAATATCTTTTTCTCAAACATGCATGGAAATGTTGTCATTATTTTCGAAAAAAGAACACGCGCAGTACCTATCGAATTTACGGACAAAGAAAATCAAATCCATTGCTGGAGCGTTTTTTGAATTTGGAACATTACACCGCTCCAGCAATGTTGTATGGAATGGAGTACTGCTTTGATTGTATCTCTTTTATCATTCTTGGCATACCAAAGTAAGTCTCTTTGCTTAGCACAAATTGCGTTCACGTGGCTGTATAGCCATAAATGCGTTTGCCTTTTGGCACAGATGATATATAGAAAATTGGCGGCAAAGCTGAAAATTCGTCTTGATTTGTTATTTACATACTTCAGCCATCTACCACTACATCCAATGCCCACCTGCAAACCTCAGCAGAAGTTCAACAAACAAACATAAATGTACCGGGGAAATCAATAACATTTTCTTTTAGTAATTGCCCCAATATGACTAATGTAACTTTTAATATTAATTAAATTAAATATATAATATAAAAAGTATGTTTTATTTCCCTGCATTATTTTGAGAAGAGCACTATATATGCCTCGGCGAAAATGACAATTGCCTGTATCGTATTAATGAAGTCCTCGCCTACGGCTCGGCCTTCATACTAATACTCGACCTGCAATTGCCTATTTCCCGGACTTTGCAATAATATACTATTAAAAACATAGACACATTCAAAGATTTGGCTGCGCAAACACATACACGGCTTAAAAATTAGGTGTATTTGTCTGAATATTCAACTACTTTTGATACCAACCGTACATTGTCACTACACAAAACGAGGTTGCTCATTTCATACAATTGTTCCTTCGCTGTACCGCAAACTACAAACTTCATTATTTTTTCAAACATTGACCCATTCGCCTCGTTGACGTTCCATTGTTTTTGCACCAGAATATTGAATGTCTACATTACTGAAGATTTCATTTCCTTTTATTGTGATTAAATTTCTGTTTCAGTAAATAAAAATAATGTTCGTTTGTAATTCGTAGTTTTTAGGGTTTCGTAGTCAACAAGGAACCCTCATAGTTTCGCCATGACCATCTGTCTGTCTGTCCATCTGTCCCGCCTTAGCTCACTGACTCTAAGTACTAGAAAGCTGTAATTTGGTATGGGTATACATATTAATCTCGCTGACAAAGTGGAAAAATAAAATCTTGAAATATTTTTTTTAAGTACCTCCCCTACACGTAAAGAGGGGATTTTTTTTTAGTCGATCGCTTGTTGTTGGCTATAATTGGATAGGCCATTCAAAATTACTGCGGGTTAGTCAAAACCATTTTTAGATTCAGGGATCCGTTTGCGAAACATTTATTTATATAAGCTTTAACGAGCTAATTTTTGTTAGAGTCAAGTGTCAGACCCCCAGTCATCTAAATGGTTATATTTGAATATGTGAAAAAAATCATAGCAGTAGTATATAAGGTGTATCTATTCATACACGAAATATTTTAAGAGGATCATCTATAGGTGGTAAAAAAGCCATACCAGGGAATTTTTATTTTATTCGTTTTATATTTTTACATAATTATTATAATTTTAAAATTGCTTGAGAAATTTTGCAAAGGAGTTGCATTTTCTAAAATTTTACTTATTCTATGAATGACCCGCCCGGACGCGGCGACGGTGGCGGCACGAGCGCGGTGAATTATGATTAAAACAATATAAAATAAACAATAATAATACCAGTCTATTATTGTCAAACTGCAAGGCTTCTCATAGATAAGGCATGAGCATTGATTACCAAGCTTACTCAATACTGGTTGGCCTTAAACAATATTATGAATGTTTAAAAAAAGATGCAGGAATCCAGCTTAGAATAATAAAACCCAATGTAAATAAAATAGCAGCCAGTAAGAATGCACTCTGCAACAGAAAAGCTAATATGTATGTACCGACGCAAGAGGGCGCCACCGTTTATGCATTCAAATGCACACTTCACTTGACTACTAAATAAATAGAGACGAGTGCTATGTGGCATGGAGACTCTTTGTATTTACTAAGTTAAACTGTTTTACTGTTTTAACGATTTAGTTCTAAGAGTGCAAGGACTACCCAACCAACACACTGGTGGAAATTTCAGCTTATTTTATAGCTTAAAGTTGTATAATAGCAGCTTAAGAGTTCAAGAAGTAAATAATAATAATAATAATAAGCTTTATTTCATAAAAACAGTACTTAGATTATATTACAGTTATGTGCTATGATAAAACAAAAGTACACAAAAGTTTTAGCATCTGGAGCTGAACTAGGAGTAACCTGTATTTCGGCTAACAGCGGCAACCCCTCGGGTTACATAAGATTAGAGTTCTTAAATGCTAGCATTTTAACAAAACAAAAGAACAAGAATAGTCTAAGGTTGTATTTATGATCTGCACCTCTTTTTGTGTTATGTGATATGGTGAGTGAGTGTGTGTGAGAGGGTGTGTCTATTTGTGACACACCCTCTAAGTAGTTTTAAGTTGCAAAAAACTTTACAAATAATATTTTAATGATAGCGGCGCGCTGATGGTAATGACAATAAAAAACGATTCACCATTTTAATTTAAAAACACTCAAAATACTGAACTGAATCTTATAAAGTCATTTATTCGTTCACTCGCGTTCACAAAAATATCGACATAGGAGCGTTAGTGTAGCGTATATCATTCGTTGTAGCTCTTGAAGAGCTTTTGTGACACTGTTGTGCAGTTAAAATGGAACTGAGAGTTGCAAAAAATTGTGCCCAAAAGCGCGCTAGAGTTGCTGCATTAGGCCTGCAGAGCACGCTCTAAAACTTGGGTCCTAGCACCTTAGGGAATAATCGGATTGGCTACAAAGGTTTTATGCAGTAAATTTATGTTACTTGGGTATTTATTTGAAGAATTTAAGAAAAAAGTTTACCTACTTTTCATTTTGAATTTGTCTGCGGAATTTGTGTTTTACATATTTGAGTTCTTTATTTTGGAAAATACTATAACAGTGAAGAGCGTTTTAACGAGGGTTCTATTTCAATGCGTCTAACTTAACGCCAGCAGCTTGGGCGCGGGCTATGCTCGAAGTTTCTTTGAAGGATTAAATCTGAAATGAAATAATCCAGAATAGAACCGGAGTTACCGACACAGCTTGCAGAGTAAGGAAGCTAGAGTGACAGTGGGCTGGCCATGTTTGTCGAAGAACCGATGGCCGGTGGAGCAGACGAGTCCTGGAGTGGAGACCGCGTATTGGCAAGCGTAGTGTGAGACGCCCCTCAGCTAGATAGACCGACGAACTTAAAAAGCTGGCTGGGACAGACTGGATACTGGTAGTGGAGGTGGATGCTGTGGTTCAGCCTGGGAGAGGGCTATGTCCAGCACTGGACTGCAATAGGCTGATTGAATCGAGTTGATAACGCCAGTAGATCCCAATAAGACAATATTAGTTTTTCCTTTATCAATTCACGTATCGCGTCAAAAAGAAAAGACACCAAAGGTCTTCACATACTTCTTATTCGATCCCTGACAAACTTTACTAGATATACGAAACCAAATACCTCCATACCGGTTTAGCATACAACAAACGAAATGAAACCATAACTTCTAAGTGACAAAGTTTACTTTCCAATATCATCGAGGAGGTTCTATAGCTCCTTAAAGCAAAGAGAATGGTATGCTGACACATTATCAGAGTTTTGACGAGGGATTGGGCCAGAACTCCTTGTTGAACACAAACCTTATTATCGTTTATGTAAAGAGGGTTATTTCCGCGTCGCTTTCCATAGTGATCAGGTTTATGTCTTGGGAATATCAGATTTAATATACAGAATGACTTGTAATTTCACACATTCCTGAACACATACCTGAACTAACATATCCTTATGATTGTTCAGGTCTGCGACTCTTTTAAAACAATTTAGCACCCCATCATATAGCCTCGGCGAAGATCCACGGTATAAGAGGAAATAAAAGTTTTGTGTTTACGAAAATTCAATTTAACTACAATTCTTTTAAACCCCAAAATCAATGGTTTACTTTGCTATTTTATTTGGTAGTTAATACGAGGTGAGGAGCTCGTGGTTAAGTAATAACAGCCGCACGGGTCGATCCGTCAGGTTAAGCTACGCTTGCCGGGGTTGGTCCGTGGATGGGTGACCATCTTTACATACCGAGACTCCTCCGTGCCTCGGAAAGCACGTTAAGCCGTTGGTCCCGGCTGTCATTCGTGCATCTTTGACAGTCGTTACGGGTCGTCAGAAGCCCAAAAAAAAAGTCTGACAACCAGTCTTTCCAAGGGGTATCGTGTTACCCAGTTACTGGGTTGTGGAGGTCAGATAGGCAGTCGCTACATGTAAAATACTGGTATTCAGCTGCATCCGGTTAGACTGGAAGCCGACCCCAACATAGTTGGGTAAAGGCTAGGCAGATTGATTTTTCTTTTAAACCCCAAAATGAATGGTTTACATTGCAATTTTATTTGGTAAGTAAACAAACAAAAATCCTAATGGGAAAAACTAGTTTTTTCATACCTTTTTTTGCAGTCAGGCAGCATTTTCTTTATTGTGCCTTGAAGAATATGGATGATGGTAAAATTACATGAAATACTTTAACTTTTTCTCTAATTTCGGCAACACATCGATAAGTAATTTAAAGTTCATCAGGTAGTCAGCCCCGGTAATTAACCTGCCATAAAAAATCTCAAAGAAAACATTTATTACTCTGCAAACATGACCATACTATTAATTAACTTTTAACCAATTAAAAACCAAGCGATTTCGTCCACTAAATAACCGGACGTATTAAAATCAATTTAATAATTGCTAACTGATGCGTTTTTGTTTAACTTTCCGAGTGAATGTTTTATAAAAAACAGATGCAGTGCATATACCAGAAAGTTATAAAATGCTGTTCGGAAAACAATTTTAATAACTGACTACGAAAAATTTAAGGGGCGTTAATGTTTTACGCTGTTTTATTGCTTCATATCTGCGTGAAAAACAACTAAAAGATAATATTCATTTAGCCACGGCGTGTTTCATTCATTTCTATTTCTTAGTAAAGGCAGTTACTGCAATTAGCATGACCCCGCGATTTTTTTGGATTTTTTTCTCATTGCGAGATTTATTTAAACTTTATGCACAAGTAAAAAACTGTACAAAGGCGGACTTTAATGCCTTGGGCATTTTCTACCAGTCTACCTTAGGGTGATGCAGAGACAATACAGAGTAGGTGCAATAATAGAAAACAATTTAGAAGATATTAATAACTAAGATACAAGAATAAATACATATATATATATATATACATACAACAACAAAAAAAGTTATGATAGTTAAAACCTTCAACAACTTAATTCTGAGACGAATCTGCCAACTTCTTGTGTATGTGTTCTCGAGATTTCACCTTAAATGTGAACTGATTGGTGTCCGTCCTGAGATTTCGTATAGGTATTTAAATAAGTACCGTGTGGTGTACTTAAAGAATAACACCACCCCATTTCCTCCCGTGGGTGTCGTAAAAGGCGACTAAGGGACTTACTAGAGAATGGGCAGCAGCGTTCTCTATGCATTTTTAACACCATACTGCGATCGCCAACCGGCCTGCCAAGCGTTGCGATTATGGCTAATTCCCCCCCTTTTGGGAGGCCTATGTCCAGCAGTGGACGTCTTTCGGCTGAAATGATGATGATGATGATTTAAATAAAAGTAAGAATCATAAAATTCTATCGATTCGTGTTCTAAGAAATATCAACCGTTTATGCAAGGGGGGTCAGCTAATTGCAGTAAATGAATGTACGTCACGTATATACATTACTTTCACTCTTTCTTTTTAACTCAATTAAAGTTATACTTTTATGTACTTTGAATGGGCTGTAGTGCATCGGGGATGTTTATGCTGTATCGCACTGATGGCTTTCATGCCATCATCCGCAAGAAAACTGTATCCCTGATCTGCAGAATGCGTGGCAGCTGCAACGGAATTCTGAAGACTGTAGCTGATAGGATCTCTTCCCCGTTATGCAGATCATTTATTAAGCGGGTAATATAATTGTATTTTATTTTATTTTAATATTTAGTTTTAATTTAATATCGGATTGTATGGATTTGGTTATCTGAAATAAAATAATTTAATTTAATTTAATTAATTTAATAGAGTTACAACTTTATACGCACCAATCAATACTGTAAAACGAATATAGGATCGGAATGCTGGGCCGTGAAGAAGACGGATGAAAAAAGATTTCATGCAGCGGAGATGAGAATGTTGAGATGGATGTGTGGAGTAACGAAATAGGATAAAGTAACAAATGAGTATATAAGGGGAAGTTTGGAATTGGCGTCAGGGACAGAACATTTTAAAGGAAATCGTTTGGCTTAGTAAGGGCATGTGATGAGAAGGGAGGAAATGCGTGTGATTTAAAAAATGATGAATATAAATATTGATGGATGGAGAGTGAGAGGAAGGCCAAAGAAAAGATTTTGTGAAATATGATATGAAGTGAATGATAGCGTGACAGTTGACAGGGGAGAATGGAATAAGAAAGCATTTTGCGCCGACCCCTGGTAACATGGTACAAGGGCAGAAAGAAGATTATAATAATGAGGACTAATATAGATAAGTCCTACCTTCTCGCCGTTGATACTTAATTACTGGTGAGATTTGGGGCGATGGAATGAAAGTCTTCAGGCAGGTATTGTAGATAGCTTATAATACGTTCCAAAGCACAACGCACAGATATTAATAAGCACACGAAGTACGGATTGAAGTGTACAGATCGGTTTTTATGTATCCTAACTTAATATTATAAATGCGAAAGTAAGTTTGTTTCTTACCTTTTCACGCCTATCCCACTGAACCGATCATCCTAAAATGTTGCATATATACGTTTTTAGGTGTACAGAAACGGACATAATACCTTTCCTTCCGAAAAATAGTAGTGTTCGCGAGGAAAACAGCAATAACATTCTTATAATAATAGATGGCGCCACTTGTCTTTCGAATCATGACTAATAGTATATTGTTGAGGTAGTTTTACGAGTTATAATGGGTTTTTAGCACCGTGTGTTACACTCTACTTTTCACTACGTTTGCGAGAAAATAAAATAATCCAATACAATATTAAAAATAAATTACGGCCACTAATTCAATTTGCAAAGTGGAGAAAAAATCTAAAGAATTCGCGCCAATGTCTTTTTTTTTTTTTTTTCTGTAGCCGCAACGCATTGCACGCATTCTACCAAAGAGATCGCCGATTTTAGTTCCATTTTCAAAAATAAAATGTTTTCTTTTGAAACAGTCGAGCCTTTATTCATGATTATTCTACTTATGACTAAAGACTTTTTCGTTTTTGTATGCTCATTGTCATTTGACAGACAAAAATTAAAACAATTTTTCCCCTAGAGGAAGAAATGTTATTTTTGCTCCGCTCTGGTACGCCACAATGACGGTCTTTTTGAGCAAGAGGAGTGAAAAATATATTATAATAGAAACTTTAGTAGTGTGTTAAGGGTTTTTTTATTTATTTAAGCGCGCTAGTAAGTTTATAAAGTGCACAAGCACAGGTGCCGAAAGCGAAAGTACATCCCGCCCAGAGCGGGAGAAGTTATTTGACAAATTCCCACCCAAAGAAAAGGGTTAAAATAAAATACATATTTCTACCAAAAACAGCCAGAAAACAAAACGTACCACACTAGTAGTACATTCAAAACATGTAAATAGATCGGACGCGAAGACACAGGGAACGCTGCTCGGAATCTAATAAAGGAATTTAAAAGACGTGCTCGTCCCTTGCACGGCGTTATTCGCACTGTTTAGACATCCGAAACAAATACAACTGGTATTTGACTGGTATTCTTTGTTTAATTGTGTGGGCTACTACTAAGTAATAACAGCCACACCCCTGTGTGGCTGTTATTACTTAGTAGTAGCCCAACAAACTCTTCAGCTTTATAATATTAGTATAGATGAAATCTGGCATGAATAAATGTTCAAAATGCCATTGTAATACAATTCTATTACGAGACCATTGACCGACCAATGATCGGCCATTATGAATTTAGCAGATTACGAACTTTTAGCAAAATGACAATGGGATCGTATTGGAGTGACGAATTTATAAAAATAGCAGACTTGGGCCCCAGAATTTATGTTTAAGATGTATACAAATTGATCATATTACCAACGTAGGATAAGCTTTTTACTAACAAATGAGTCATAGTTACTTTAATAAATAAATTGAATTGAATAAATGCGATTAAACAAGATTTACCCTAATAAATTGTATCACAAAACACACAGATTCGTAAAACTATGAGCAAACCTAATTTTCTATTCACATTTTTCAGAAACATCATTGAGTAAACAAAATCTAATTTAATTTCTCCCAGACGCCTTTTTATATGAAAAAAACTTAACCATTTTTTTATAAAAAATATAGAAGAGAATTTTTCGCGAGAATATTCGACACTAGAACAATATTCGGTACATTATTACTTTGCATGATAAACCGTCACGTGCTTCCAAAAGAACTCATTTGTGCGTCACATTTAAGAATTTCGACTTTACGATACGCCCTGGGAAGAATAATGCTATCGACGTGACTTGACTTCGGAAAGTATGTGTATTCTTTTGGGTGGTTTCAATTTCTGTATTTGTTGCACGTTTGATGCGCAACAGAGTGGTTTCAACACGTTTTATGGAGCGACATTCAACCACTACTAGGCACTTTTATCAGTGGGTCATTAACTTTTAGAGTTCCGGACATACGGAACCCTTATTGGATCACTCGTGTGTATGTCGGTCCGTCAGTCACTGCCAATTTGCTCTGAATCTAATGGACCGATTAAATTTCGCACAGCAAAGGAGTGGAACTCTGCCTGCGTCTGTTTCCGAACGCATACAACCCTAATCTATTCAAAGTGAGAGTGAACAGGCTTCTTCTGGGTAAGCTCACTCCATCGTAGACTTTGTCTCTGTCACCCAGACCTAGACTAGCGTCAAGAGCAAACCCATAATAAAAATAAAAATAAAAGTTGAAATTTGGTACACATATCCAATATGTGTGACCCAAAAACGGACGATGTTGGACGAAAGGTTTTGCACACTATCACTATCAAATGGATGGGCATACTGTGAGGATCTCAAGTAACAACAACCGGAAAGATTTTTCTTATAGCCTTAGAAAATCAGATGATTATTTATACGCCACCTAGTACAACTAATTTTTGACCATATTGTGGATTTCTGCTAAAGTACGTCCAAATGTTTACGCCCCTCTGTCACTGTCATTGAGACGTCAAAATATCCATGTAACACTCTGACGTACGACGTGAAATCACACTACTGTCACATTTTATCAATTCAAATCAAAAGAATATCAAAATCAAATCAAAATCAAATCAAAATCAACTCAAAATCAAATCAAATCAAAATCAAATCATTTTATTTCAGGAATACACCCATATAACATTTACACCAGATTAAAAAATTTCAAAATTACTATCATTCATTAATTACAAAAAAATAAAAATAAAACATTAAAAAAAATCAATTACACTACATAGTTATGTAGGTATTATTTTAGCTGGAATATTAATTGCCATATATCATGAAGGAGGCCTGCGACTTTCTCATGACTGCGTAAAATTCATTCACCCTGTTTTCGGCAAACGTGCCGGACGCACTGCACCGCCAAGACAGCCCCAGAATGAATGAATATTACAATCTTAATTGATTAATCGTCGTAAGATCTCTGATTATATATTTTTGTTGAAGAAGGTTCGAAGTGACATAAAGTGTTCTGATATTTTGTCAACTTTCTACTTTAACGTTCCAAGCAAATCCAAACGGCCATTTGCAATTACTAACTACATACAAAATTCGTACGTTGTGCGTGTAAGTAGGTATTTTAATAAGGTGTGCAAGCAGTTCGACTTTGATCTTTTTAAAACAGGTGTGACCTCGGCAAAAAAGTGTGATGAATGCCCTAATACAGAGCTTGTAACTTGCAAACTACACTATGGATTGAATTGTGGTTTACACCATCAAGACTTGCTTGTTATTTGACCCAGTACCGAAGCGTTTGCTGCCCGGAACAATGCGGTTACGGACCATTGCCCACTCAAGACCCAAGTTTGGTCACTTGCGGGTTTCAGCGTGAAATGTCTACAAGTGATCAAGGGGATACCGGACAATGTTTGCGGTGGCCATACAATCCTACGATTGTTTAAATATTTACATTGGCAGAACTGAGAAGCGCAAATCCTACAGATTATTGTGGTAAAGTTAGACTCGTAATTCCAATACAGCTATTTAAGGGGGAAGCATCAGGCTAGCACGCTAAATTCAAATTTTCTAAGTTTTTTTGCATTTTGCAGGTATAGTATCAGGTTGTATGTTGATATAAATAGGATTCGCGATCATTTCAGCCGAAAGACGTCCACTGCTGGACATAGGCCTCCCCAAGCACCGCCACTTCGACCGGTTCTGTGCTTCCCGCATCCAGCGGATTCCTGCGGCTTTCACAAGGTCATCGGTCCACCTTGTGAGAGGCCTTCCCACGCTACGTCTTACCGTTCGCGGTCGCCACTCCAGAACCTTTCGGTCCCAACGGTCATCTATAACATCTGTAACAAATATCATCATCATTCATAATTTCAGCCGCAAGACGTCCACTGCTGGACATAAGCAAGCCTCCCAATTAGGGGGGTTTACCATAATCGCCACACTTGGCAGGTGGGTTGGCGATCGCAGTATGGTGTTAAAAATGCATAAAGAACGCTGCTGCCCACTCTCTAGTAAGTCCCTTAGTCGCCTTTTACGACACCCATGGGAGGAAATAGGAATGTGTTATTCTTTACGTCCGACACCACACGGTACAATTAGGTATTTACATAATTATAATCATTAGAATCAGTAATACAATTCCTTAAGTTCGTATAATCTGATTGAATGAATATTTCGTGAAATCATGACTTTTAGGATTATACTTACTTAAGGAGTTGTATTACTGATTCTAATGATTATAATTCTGTAAATACTTATTTGTTACTGTCGCGAATCATACTTTAATCAACATACACCCAGACAACGAGCCGCAAACTGTAAAAATCGTAAGAAAATTTGAATTACGCGAGATACCTTAGCGCTTCCCCCTTAAGACCGGTTTTATTGTAATTGTTGCTTTTATCGCCGACATTTTTGGATGTAGCATAAATTATATACGCGGAATTTTGAAATGTTTGTGATTCATAAAAATTATGTAATGTAATGTAATGTACATTTTGAGAATGTATTTATTTAGCTATTGCAAACATGACTTGTGAGTTCTTATTTTTGCCAATCAGATAAACATTTTCAGTTTATGTTTTTTTAATTTTTTTTTGTGTTTTGTTTTATATTGTAAGCTTCAAAAACTTCAAAACATGATTTTATGATACTCAAATTGGGAGTCGAAACTGTCTCTCCTAAATAGGTACAGATTACTCAGTGATCTAGCTAGGAGATCAGCGATTCACCCGACAATTAATTGTACAGACGCCAGCAGGTCAATCTACCTAAAACTGTCAAATTTTCGCAATCAGCCTTGAACCTTATGCTGTTGTGATAAAGTTGAAAATCTATTAAAGAAATTTGATTGATTGTAGTAGCTTGATGTGCTGGCGTCTGTACCTACACCATGTAATTAGTCATTAACAATGCTGCCTACTTTGTAAGTCCCTCATGTACTACAAAACCTTTATATACTTAAATAAATTATTATTATAAACTTTTTTTTTATATCCTCCTTTGTATATTATTTATATTATTATTTTATTTATGTCTACATATCTCGGGACCCTGGGGTCCCGGACCTTTGGAAGGCGTACGAGGGGCCGAAGCCAACTCGCAGAGGCCCGTTAGACGCTTTTTAATTAAATGAGGCACCAACCGACGATTATCCCTGTACGCACTATGCAAGTGCACCCAAGGACAACCCCCGGTTGGTGTAGGACTATTGCAGGATTTGGAAAACAAAGATATTGGACTATGGGTTTGGGTGGTTAAAATGGACTGGTTACCAAAAACTATGGAAGGACTATGGCCCCTGCCTGATCAATGTTTTATTATACACGGATAAAATGGCAGGGGGTGACTTGCACACTCAATAATGGGCCCCCGAAAACGGTCGCTAGCACATAGTGACTTAGCGACAAGGGAGCAACATGTCCTGAGGTGCTCGAGGAGTGGAGAGGTATTCCAAGGCTCTCAGAACAATCCCAGAGCCCGGAAGATGGTCAAAATCCCTACAAGCACTTACTGGAATACTTCCTTCCTCCGAGCACGTTTGCTCTTGCGAATCTCCACTCAAGCCGGCCAATAAAGGCAAGAATGAGGTGGGAGCTCAGTTCCTCGTCAGTGTTCACTCCAGCCGGCCAATAAAGGCAAGCCAGAGATGAGGAACATGACTTCTCCCGGGAGATAGGGTCCGTGGGGTCGCAACTGCCCAACAGCTCGCCACATGCTGCCCTGCGGGTTTCTGTATCTCTCTTGGTCTGGCTCCTCACCCTAGACATGTTCCGGCAAAGTAAACTCTACCGTCACAGACCTAGAGTTCGGAGCGCGCAAGCCCCACCACGACGTCAACGTAGAGATACGGCGGTGGGGATATTATTATTATTATTATATTTCCAATGGATTCCGGCTTATTACAGTCCACTACTAGACATAGGCCAACCAATTCACCACTAAATCCAGTTTCCTACGTTCAGTTCCACGCCATTTTCACCAAAATTTCCTTAACAAGACCTTGTCATTCCCGTAGTAACATTATAATGCTCATTAATTTAACGCCTAACCAACAACCTGTGACGTTTATGTTGCTACAGACATGTATTTATTGCCTGCCTTCTACTAACAAGGTTGGTACTACAATGTTTTAGCTCACATTTCGTTCGTAACAAATAATAGGGGTTAAAGTATGAAATTGTCGTTTTATAGTAATGTACAGGCTGGAAAAAAAAGACAGTGGTTGGAGGAAAAGTACCCTTAATATTGATGATGGCAAATTTTACTGAAAGGAAACATTTCTTTATTTTCAAAAATAATTACAACTGCATTTAAAGATTTTTGAAAAATCACCTGCTTGAGCCGGGAATAGAACAGGTGAAATGTGAAAAAAAAAAACATTCTGTATTTTATGATACCAACCGAAAGAGTCATTCATAAGGATCAATTCCTTTGGAATAACATAGTATCTTAAATTAAAGAAAGACCAAGATATATATTTTTTTGTTTTGTAAAACTTACTATCTAAAGAAAATAGTTCACTTAACTTATGAACTGCTCAAACTGAGACCCACTTTCACGTATGCACAGACTAGTATTCTTCGACTGAATTCGCTACGTGTCGCCTTTTAAATCGAGTTTTTTATCGTCTTTCTTTCTTTTAAGTTACTATGTTGTTTAAAAGGAATTGATCCTTATGAATGACTCTTTCGGTTGGTATCATAAAATACAGGTTGTTTTTTTTTTTCACATTTCACCGGTTCTATTCCCGGCTCAAGCAGGTGATTTTTCAAAAATCTTTAAATGGTGTTTTAATTATTTTTGAAAATAAAGGAATGTTTCCTTTCAGTAAAATTTGCCATCATCAATATTAAGGGTACTTTTCCTCCAACCGCGGTTTTTTTTTTCTACCCTGTATACTTTGAATTGACATTAAACCTTCATGGTGTGAGATATTCGAGTGAATCTTTTTTTACATAATACCAGGTGGGAATTTTCTTTTAAAAATTTGCAAAATTCGACTTTCGAATTTCAAATGTTTTTTTTTTTTTTTTTTTAATTCAGCTTAGACGGAAAAGATGGATACTTCGAAAATCCGAGTAGTTTTTGAATACGGGTTCCGAAGCGGAACTGACGCGGTAGAAACGGCTCGCAATATCAATGCTGCGTTTGGAGCGGAGGCTGCTAATGAATGCACCGTGCGTTTTCGGTTTAAACGCTTTCGTAATGGAAACTTCGACTTGAAGAACGAACCATGTGGAAGACCGCTCACACAGGTGAAAAACGCTGGAATTGAAGGAGATGGTGGAAGCAGATCCGAGTCAAACTACCCAGGAATTAGCAGTATGGTTTAACGTTACATTACCTACAATGTTGACTCATTTTCATCAAATCAATAATATGAAAAATGGGTGCCTCATGATTTGGCTGATCTGCAGAAAGAAACGCGTGTTGAAACTTGCGCTGCCTTGTTGAATCGGTACAAAAATGAAGGAATATTGGATCAAATTGTGACATATGACGAAAAGTGGATAATATACGATAACCGTAAGCGATGGTTGACTCAGGTCAAAGGCCGCAACAGAAAAAAAAAATATACACCGTGGCATTTTAGTCGTATTTTATTTTATTTTATTTTAATCTTTTCGATAAATTACAGGTCCAGCTGTGCGTCTTAATTACGTCCCGAACAATAATGTAGTGTGGCATCTGTTCCCTCACATTTAGCACTCAATATTAAGAGGTAATTTCTCTTATGATTTTTCTGCTGTATGATGCTACAGCTTCCATCGTTGTAGATGCTTACAATATTTTATTAATATTTTACCAAAAATTTCTACAAACTGCCAACCCTGTCTTAACTGAAAGTCGAAGTGCCTAGTGTTTGACACTGAGGATTATTTACGTGTTTCGAGACGTAACTCACGTTACTATTACTCGTAGGTACTCATATTGTTAATCATCTCGTAAAACTGACAGGTCTTTGGCAAATTAATTCTACTCAGTATGTAGTCGGATTTTTCGATGTAAAAGGATCGAACTAATAAAATGTGGGCATGATTCATGTAGCTTCGATAAGATAACTCTCTAAAAGTCATGTGACATTGTGTCGTAGTTTGATAATTGGGACCTTATAAGGCCTCACCTAAACCCGTACCAATCGAATGGGGTGTGACACAGGAGGACACCATTTCACCGAAACTTTTCACAGCAGTCCTAGAAGACATCGTGAAAAGATTAGATTGGGACTATTGCGGTGTTAACATCAATGGGGCCTACCTGTCCCACTTAGGATTTGCAGGTGACATTGTGCTTTTCGCTGAAAACTTCGATGATCTCCAGCAAATGCTTCAACACCTCTATGATGCTTCTTTTAAGGTAGGACTTAGGATGAATATGGCCAAGACGAAGATTATGGCTAGCATCTTCAGCAGTTCAAATCCTTCTGTTAAAGTTGGAAATGAATTGTTGGAGATAGTTGACCACTCTTTGCCAAATGAAAGAATATGCCCAAGATGTCTATCTTGGGCATATTCTTTCATTTGGCAAAGAGTGTCAACAAACGGAGATATCAAGAAGAATACAGCTTGGGTGGACCGCATTCAGCAAATTGGACGACATTTTGAAGTCAGCTAAAATCCCACAATGTCTGAAATCCCGCCTCTATAACCAGTGTGTTCTGCCCACCATGACGTACGGTGCTGAGACGTGGACACTCACGCAGGCTGTGTACAGTGTAAGAGTTGCACAGAGAGCCATGGAGCGTTCCATGCTTGGCATAAGTCTTATAGACCGAGTCCCAAACGTCGAGATTCGCAGACGTACGAAGGTTTTAGATATCGGAAAACGAGTTATGGAACTCAAATGGAGTTGGGCAGGATAGCTGTCAAGGCGAAGTGATGACAGGTGGAGTAAAGCAGTGACCGAGTGGCGTCCAAGGACTGGAAGACGAAGTGTCGGTCGTCCAACGACGAGATGGGTGGACGACATTGTTGCCATCACGGGTAGAACCTGGATGAGGCTGGCACAGGAGCGTGGGGATTGGTTCAAGAAAAGAGAGGCCTATGCTCAACAGTGGATGAAGTCGGGCTGTGGATGATGAAGGCCTCATCAGTGATAACGGCCGCGACTTATGAGCTGTGGCTCGTAGGTTCGAACCCAGACAGGTGCTTTACTTTGTGTAAATTATTTCATCACCACTACTCTCAAAACGGTGAAGGAAAACATTGTGAGGAAACCAGCATGTCCTACATCCAAAAAATCGAAGACATGTGACATCTATCGACCCGGACTGGGCCCACGTGGGGGACTTTGTTGCGGCCCACTCCCTCTAACAGAGAGGAGATCTGTGTCCCATCAGTGGGATCTTTATAGGCTGATTGTGATAAGGCCTCGCCTCTCATGCACGAGGTTGTGAGTTCAAATCTGGGCAAGCATCAATGTGACTTTTTCAATTCATATGTACTTTCTGAGGTTATCTTGGACATGACTGACGTCGGTGAAAGATAAACAAGGTTTTTTTTTTCTAGTGCATCTCAGAGTTAACCTTGAGAGGTTGAAACTTTAACCGGACTTCTCTGTGGTTGCCTTAAGCTCCTAACGAAACTTAATGCCTCCAGCCAGGGCGTAAAAACTTATAAACTAAACGACTGTGCGCTAACAGGCACCCCTTGTGGGGTACGAACCTCGGCTCAGGGCAGAGTCGGAGGGAGGATGGCAAGGGACCGACGGTGGCTGGATAAAATCAGGGTTATGATTATTATCAGGGGAATTTAAAGCTACAGGCTCAGCTACGGCGCGGGCTGGCGTTTCGCTTACGAGCAAGGGTCGGGAGGACTATTTAGTCGGGGATTTCCCGATGGGCCTCGGCGGCGAGGTCGGAATGACGGTCGTGTATTGTGTTTGCGAGCTGCTGTACTTGTTTCCCTACTGCTCTCCTGGAGGAGAGTCGTCTGGGTCGGTCAATGAACCTGGCGTTATAATTAAAATAAGTCTATATAAATAAATCACCAACCCGCCTTGAGCAAGCGTGGTGAAATAATACTGTCAGTTAGCTGTTATGGGAACATTGGAATAGAACACTAGGCAAAACTCTCTTCACTGGTTTTTTTTTTTCGAAATAAAAGACTCAAATATAACACAAATTCTCACACAAATTCAAAGTGAAGTAGCAAAACTTTTTTCTTCAACTCATCACATTAATAGTCCTTGCATTCTTAGAACTAAACTCTATTTACAGTAAAACAGTTTAACTTAGTAAATACAAAGAGTCTCCATGCCACATAGCACTCGTCTATATTTATTTAGTAGTCAAGTGAAGTGTGCATTTGAATGCATAAACGGTGGCGCCCTCTTGCGTCGGTACATAGTGCATTCTTACTGGCTGCTATTTTATTTACATTGAATTAATATTTTAACCCCTGGAGCCTCTTGTTTCATGGTACTACAGAGACCATTGCATATCAGGAGAAGAGCGGGGGACGCGATAATGATAGGGAAGAAATGTCCATAGGATATAGAAGGATTATTAGAGCTGTAGGTTCCGTGTGGCGCCAGACGTAAAGAATAGCACCATCCCATTTCCTCCCGTGGGTGTCGTAAAAGGCGACTAAGGGACTTTCTAGAGAATGGGCAGCAGCGTTCTCTATGCATTTTTGACATCATACTGCGATCGCCAACCCGCCTGCCAAGCGTGGCGATTATGGCAAACCTCCCCAATAGGGGGAGGCCTATGTCCAGCACTGGACGTCTTTCCGCTGTTATGACGACTAGAGCTGTACCGGTTAATAGGTCCCTTAAAGAGAAAGCATCCGTTGCCAAAAAATCGTCTGTATTTATTTAGGTTTATGTCATTTGGGCCTATTTGCATTTCTCAGAGAGCGCATGTTGGCTATGGCCATTTTTATGGTATTTATTTATTTATTTATTTGCTGTCATGCACATCCCACATTTTACAAAAGATTATTGTCGATTTTTGTACATGATCCCTGTCAGGGCGCTGCAAAACATAAATGCTGGCTTGCTGTTGAGTTTATAGAATTAACATAAAATTAACATAAATCGAGTCAAGACTTAAAAAAATACAATAAAATATGTTTCAAAAAAATAAAAATACCTTGATATTAAGATGATAACGAGTCATAGGCGCTCATTACACAGTATTGACGTTACTCTCTGCGTACCTTCTGTGAAAAGATACCAATAAAAGGTTCAAATAACTCAGACGTTCCTTTTAATTACGAAACCTTCAAACAATTACGTCGATGGCCCTTCACAAATGAGTACGATTTGTTAAAATTCTATACCTTCAAGTGTTTTGAAAAGAAATAAGAGGAATTTCCTTTTTATCTCGTTAGAGTTTTCGTTTGAAAAGGAATGCCCGCAGTTCTTGGGAAATGTAATATGGAAAATAATTATGTAGATTTTTTAAGGCTTTTCTTCTGGCAAAAATGTTTTCAATATGAAACGAGCTTCTGGTAAACATGTCTTATTACATCGCGGGTGAACCAGCTCAGCTTTGTTTATATTTATACATTATAAAAATATCGATATAGATAGATAGAATACTCTTTGTTATGTACACCATAAAAATTACAGATATAAATGTAGAACTGTTGTGTTATTTATTTATTTATACCATTCCCCCTCTAAAAAGCTTATTTTATTCACTGAAAAAAGTGAATAAAAAGCACTTTTAATCACTATTTTGGTGTTTGAATTTAGAACACACCATTTCGAACTCCATCTCAATGTTATACAACCTCCTTGCGAAAATAGGTACTCGATACAAACAATACTCGACGGCACGGTTGAAGCGATTGACTGCTGCGCTGCGTGTCGCGGGTTCGATTCGGCACGGAAACAATATTTGTATGACCTACAAGTAGTTGTTCCGGGTCTGGCTGTTTGTGTATGTGACTTTAAATGTTTGTAAACGCACCCACAATGCAGGAGAAATTCCTAGTGAGGAGCAAAGTTTAAAAAAACTCCTTGTGCACTCCACGCCCTTCAACGTCCAAAGATGCCCCAGAGTTTCTTCCTGCAGAAAGTTCTGACCATCGATAGGAAATAAATATCGCTTTACAGGTTGACCATCCTGATAATAATAATAAGAAAATTACTCCAAAATTGTTTCAATTTTAATGTGCATTTTAATTAATTTAACCTTCCTTTTTTCTTCGTGAAATGTCTATTTTCGCTTAATTCTTTCTTTTTCTCGTACTCATGGTATAAAGTATAGTATACAACACTTGAATAAAATTTATATCGAGGGCCATGAAGCACTCGCGTCGCTCGGAATCTAACACTTGAAGCACTCGCTACGCTTGTGATTCAATCATCATGAATCACTCCCTACGGTCGTGATTCAGTCGTTAGAATCCTTCACTTGCTCGTGATTCATCTATGGCCCTCGCTTTATATCCGTCCTTTATTCACTAATTGCATAATATACTATTATTTAACACTTTCTCACACAAATGTACAGAGGCGGACTTAATGCCATAGGCATTTTCTACCAGTCAACCTTTTTACTGTGTAAATATACTATTCATCAAATACGAGGTTTTAAGCCTTTATGATCATGCTGACTAGAAATCAAAACGTCTATGCCAAGTATTGCCTAAACCTTATATTGACTAGGAAGCACAGTGCCTACCTTGCAATATGTCTATTATTTTAGGAGAAGAAAGGGAGTACCATTTGTGGCACTCCCGCGGTACGCTCGCTGCGCTCGTTCGACTCGTGCGTTGTGTGGTCACAGTTCTAACCTAACCTAAACAGTTCAGAGTTTAATGTGAGTTTATTTTAACCATCTCGACTACTTAGAAATTATTGCATTTTAGACATTTTGCTTGTTAAACATTTTGATCTCTAGGTTACAACACAGGCAATTTGCTGTGTAGATATTAATTTTAGGCATTTTGATTCGTAGACGAATTGAAAGTTAGACACTCTGATCACAGACCGTTTTAAGGTGACATGAGGCATTTTTAGACAGTGTTTTTATCTTTAGAAAGAAGTAACAAAACGATAACATTGATTAACCTAGTGGCCATAGCAATATTTTCATAATAAAGTTTGGTCAAACAACTCAAACAAAAAAAAGGATGCTAAACAAAAAAAAATCAATCTCAAGCTTACACCAGAAAATAGTAGCGTAGCAAATTTGCTACGGCGTAGCCCCAAGATGCTACATAACGGCTACGTCGTAGCGCTCTTGTGGCTTGCCAAAGCGAGCCATGTTGGCCACATTGTAAATTAGTATGAGAGTCTCTGTTCAATATAAATTGTTCCAACACTTCATTCAAGAGAATGTTCCATTGGCTATTCATAGTTTACACATTTTCATATATTTTTTCTAAGACTCCACTGTCTTTCTATCTGTATTCGACAATACGGCATTGAGCAATTGTGCAATAAAAAACACAAATAATTTTGTGGTCGGTTTCTGTAGGAAAACCACATATTACTCATTAGGCACAAATTACTTAACCATGCAGCACACTGCACGCCAATAATTAGTGGCATTCAATCATTATTGTAATTAGTATTTAAATGTGAACTAATAATTTAACTGTAAGCGCCACTCTGGTTTGAATTAGATATCTATTTGAAGCATACTTAATTACTATAAATTGAACTCATCTGAATGTGCTGTTATTAAGTACCGAAAAGCGTTGAAAAGTGGCACTAATTTTGGTATAATATATGAACTATTAAAACCAGTGAACGAACCAACATTGATCATCCAGCCAGTTTCATGCATGCTGGTGATTTCAGACTATTAAGCCCAGATTTCCTTGCGATGTTTTCCTTCGCCATAAGTTATGTATAGTCATAATATAAACCTACAGTACGCAATACAACTTATGCGTATTGCAACTTTGAAATAAGACCTATTTTTTAATAGTATTAGTTTATATTATTTAATAGATCTTATCTCAAAGTTGCAATCGTAACTCACCATGAAAATTGCTTTTGAATTTTCCTTGAACTTGTTGAAATAAAATATATTTCTTTCTTTTCTGAGAAGTACAGTCACGAGCACCAATATGTATACTAAGCGTATACATATTGGTGCTCGTGACTGTACTTCTCTTGTTTTTTATTTATTTGCAAGTCAGGGTTATATCAGTTTATTTTAGTTTGTTACTTTATTTCCCTTACAAAAGGGCGACAGCTATCTCAATCTTTACTGATTGATGTCGTAAATAGCGACTAAAAGGTAATACCATAATTTAAAAGAGTGTCCATGGAGTTTCTTGCCTGTTCTTCTCCATAGGTACCTACGCTTTGGAATGGGAATGTAGCTTAATTTTTCTTACTGACCGACTGCTTGACAATTCAAAAGTGCCTGTAAATGGTTTAATTGAAATAAATGATATGAGTTTGAGTTTGACCTTTATCCAGTCAGGGGTTTATGTAGTTCCGATCGGAAAAAAATAAAGAAAGAAAATAAAGAAATGTATTTTATTTGGGACATGCACAGGAAGTACAAAAACAGTAAAAAATGAGCATTTAAAACTAACAAAATTTACATTAAATACAAAAAAAAATAAACGATAAAAAAAGACCTGTGTGAGGCCAAAAAGGCTCCTATCTCAGTTTATTGCTGCGATCACGAACACATAAGGAACTTCCATGCAATTATAGAGATACAAGGAACCCTTATAGTTTCGCCATGTCCGTCTGTCTGTTTTTTTTTTCTTTAAATTTTTATTTTTATTTTTTTATTAATCAAAAAATCTTTTTACAGACATTTGTTGAGGTTTAAACATACCACACAAACCATCGCGGATTTAAAAGCGGTATGGCCAGACACGGCAACTCGGTGCCACTAAATATTAATTATAAATTAATTAACAAGTAGGTAGGTAGGTTGGTACGGTGGCCAGCACATCAGGCCACACGAAACCGCCTAATCTCTCCAAACGATTTCAAACCTTAAAATGATGGTGGTTAAGATCAAAATCGAATGAGAAAACTCGACCGTCTGCGCTAACCTGATGCGCTGGATACCTGTCTGTCTTACCACAGGTTAACTCAGAGACCCTTAGTGCTAGAAAGCTGTTATTTAGCGTTAGTTTTCGTATTAATCACAAAGTGATAAAATAAAATCTTAATTTTTTTTTTTAGGTTTCCTTCTTTACACCTAAAGTGGAGATGGATTTTTTTTCTCGTCTATCCTATACTACGAGTATAGGGTATCGTTAGATAGGCCGTTCAAAAATATTGCCGGTTTGTGAAAACCGTTTTTCGATTCAGGGATTCGTTTGCGCTTTGAAGTGCTAATTTTTGTTAAGAGTCAAGTGTTCCTCATGAACAGGGTGTAAAGTTCACACCTCCGACCAGACGGGTGTTGTGTCTCGTGGGCAACTGCCCGACGGTTGATGTCGGGATGTTGTATATATGCTAGTCACGCGGTAAACTCTGATTGCGCGATGCAGGATTTGTGTCAGGTTTTGGACGCGTAGTTCGCATGTGGCGTTGTAGATGAAAAAGAAAAAAAAGTTAGAAACACGTATCACATAATGTATGATATGTGTTTCTAACTTATTTTCTTTTTACTCGACTTCTCAGAGATCTATAGCGCAATGTTTAATAGCATATTTCTTCGTCTTCTTCAAGTATTGGGCTATAAAATGAAAAAGATTTTTTTCGTATTCTACTATTAGCTACAGAGATTAGCGCGTTCGAACAAACAAACAAACAACAAAACAAACAAACTCTTCAGCTTTATTGTTAGTATAGATATTGTGTGAAGACAACAATGGCAAGCAGAGACAAATAAAACACGAAACAAAAATAAAATAGTCATAACACAGGGATTTAACCATAGCAACTTATTTTTATTCTTAAAAAAAAACAATGAATCTTAAAACAATAACAATGAGTCTTAAAACAAAAACAATAATGAATAGAAAGTGCGTCAGCAACACGAAGCCAATATTTATATTCCCTAAAAGGTATTCGCAGAACAAAAGATCTGAGTTATTTCAGTACCAAGTATGTATTACGCTTTTAAGGTCTCTGCACACAACGGGCGCGGCGCGGCGGGACGGTACGCCGACGCGACGCTGAGCAGTTGTAATGTACTAGATATTACGGACGACGCCACACAGAGCCGTCCGGCTCGACGCGACGTGACGCGACGCTCTGTGTGGCGTCCTCCGTAATATCTAGTACATTACAACTGCTCAGCGTCGCGCCGGCGTCCCGTCCCGCCGCGCCGCGCCCGCTGTGTGCAGAGACCTTTAACCTTTAAATGTGTTGTGAAATCAAATCGAAGCCATTAGAATGTCAATTACTGACGTCAAGTGGCTCCTTAATATTTAATTGTTTTAAGCAAAAGTTATGTTGATTTAAATGTAACCACTCTGAATAAGTAATTCCGTTCGTTGTTTTGTTTTTTGGTTTGCGTACAAAGTGTAATTACTTAGGACGGGCTGTTAGTCGGTATTTGGAAGTTGCGTTCGTTGTTACGCTTACCTACGTACGATTTTGCCATACGTAAACTAATGAGCAATCTTTCCTAGAAAAAAAATGGTTCGTCATTTCTAAAATGTGAAAGAAATATCGAGCTAAATATTAGTTATTACTAGCTACAGCCCGTGGCTTCGCCAGCATGGGATTTTCTAAAATAAAAGTAGCTTAAGTTATTCCATATAACAATCAGCTATCTGCCAGTGTACGTCCTGTCAAAATTGGTCCAGCCGTTTCGGAGATTAGCCGGATCAAACAGATAAACAGACACACAATAATTTAAAAAAAATGTTATACTCGTAAGTACCGTATATCGTCGGATTGCAAGAACTCATTAACACGTTCAACGCCACGGAATAAAATGATAAATTTCCATTCAGGCCATGTCGGACAATGTTGGGCGACACTACCATGTTCCGTTCGGGCCGTGGGGAACAATGATGTCCGACTGTCAGAGCTATGTTTAAACGTCTTTTGAGAGCTGTCGGTCGACAATAAAAATAAATAAAAATATAAGGTAATATTTTACGCAGAATGACCCGCGCGGCTTCAACGGAAGAAAGTTAAGTGTCGCCCAGCATTGTCCGACATGGCGCTGAACGTGTTAATGGCAAAAAATCATAAAGTTTATAACACCTTGAACTCGTCTTGGCGAGTTTTATACATGGTAATGCAAAAACTCATTGGGTTTAATTTTTCTTTATTATAAGCATAATGAAGATGATATAGGGCAATCAATACAACTAAAACTAATTTATTGCTTATTTCAAAGTTTTGACTATATCACTTATTGAGTTCTATTTTTTTTTTTATTCTACTGTGAGTTTGCTCTTGACTTTAGTCTAGGTCTGGATGACAGAGACAAAGTCTACGATGGAGTGAGCTTACCCAGAAGAAGCCTGTTCACTCTCACTTTGAATAGATTAGGGTTGTATGTGTTCGGAAACACAGACGCAGGCAGAGAGTTCCACTCCTTTGCTGTGCGCATTATACCTAAAAGACGTTTGAAAACGCACGTTCTTGCAGTAAACCGACGACACAGTTTCATATGTATTTATTAAATAGCTGTTATTTTGACATTACAAACAGACACTTCAATATTATTTATTTGTATATAGTACGTTCATGAGATATAAAACAAAAAGTTATTCACAAGAGTAATACTTAATTTCGGGCTAGCGTAACGTGCCTTAAGTGTATGATTCTACAAGAAATCCGATTGAAAACTATCAGAATTTAAACCAATATCTACTCAAATCTATTTTTAAATCAAGATGCATACTCAAACCACGTTCTAGAATACCTAAGCCTCAAGATATCATTTCCATCCGAGACCATATATTACGTCAAAGCTGTTAATAAATATTCCGTCCAGTTCCAACATCGAACGATGCTATTTCAGTCGTTTTCCAGGCCAGGCTAGCTAGTTGGAACTATAAATAGTTAAAAAGCAAGCTTCTTTGAAGCAGGCTTTAATTACGTACTAATAAAACTACTAGAACATTCTATAAATAACTTTGATGAAGGATTTTTATAGACCTGTTAAAAAACCATTGGCGGGGGCGAAAGTAGATGGCAAGGAGTAGTGATTTTAATTAGCTTTATTGGAAAATTATGGGAATATTATGCAGACTATATCGGGAAATAAAAGTGGTTTATTAATGGTATTTCAGTTTATAGGTACCTAGAAATGCGTAGGTTAAAGAGTAATTTGTAATCAATATACCTACCCATAACTTCTTTTTCTGTCAAGATTAGTGCGAAACATTTGTAAGGCCCCTCGCCCACGGCGACTTTTTGTAGCGATGCTGTCGCGCGTTTACGAAATGCCCGACAGCATCGCTACTAACGCGCTACAGTATCGCGACTGTATCGATGCAAACACGCGACCGTGTCGGACGAAATCGGGGAGTGAACGGAGGCAGGGTGGCGCGTGAGTGGAGAACCGAGCATCAGTGCAACTGTGGCATTTTTTTGCCGTTACTGAATCGCGTTTGCATCGCGACAGAAGCGCGACAGTATCGCGTTTGCATCGCGACTGAGAATCGTGGTGTGAGCGAGGGCAAACAGCTAGCGGCCGCATCGTGGCTGTATCGATGTGAACGCGCGACAGCATCGCTACTGCATCGCTCCAAAAAGTCGCCGTGGGCGAGGGGCCTAAACTGTTTAGAATCTAAAATACCATTTTATTTTATTCAGTAATTAACAAAATACTAAAAAGAAAATTCTTTGAGCTAAACGAACCATTCATCTATATTTTTTTTTTATTATTCTCCCTCATCAGGTCCTATCGTAATGCACGCCCTCGGTATCTAATTTCCACCTTTGTACAGCGAACTCATGAATAATTCACGTTCCAATTTCAAACCTGACATTAGAGCATTCGTTAGAGATCCTACTCAGGAATGTCTAGAAAATATCAGTGCCTGGCTTTTGATATAAACTCTATGGTACTAGGGTACTAGTAATTCAACGGATTTCGGAAATTGAAATGAAATGCTGGCATCCTTTGCGTCTAGCTTGCGTCTAGCGAACAATTTAGGACAAACAAGAAATAGGGTCGGTGAATTATGTATTCGGATGTTGGATTTCCGAGGGCTGACGCTTCCGGTTGTCGCTTGCACGACAATTTGCGGTAATGACGGGCTTATCGTTTGAAAGCGTTGACGCTGTTTGGGAATTGCTAATTGCAACACCGCCGTCGAACAAAATTCACCTGTGAAAGCTGTTGTGATTTTTGAGTAAGCGGCATATTTCCACTTCACATAACATAAGTGTTTTTGTTCCAATCATATTGAATTATAGAGCTTTTAAAACATGAAATACAGATCAAATAATTGTACAATATGTATGATGAACACAGCTTAATGGACTCTTCTTTGTATGAAACATTATAAACCCTATAACTGGCCGTGTAACTGATACTGAATATAATAATTTGTAATTAGTATTTGTCAAGAAACAGCCACCTACAGCATGACCTATTGTTTCCTTCAAAGTCACGGAAGTTTCTCAATTTGTTAATAAGATATGCTATCTAAGTTCTGCACAGGCAAATGTCTAGATACTGTGGGATCTCCGTGCTTTAAGCTACTGGAATCAAACTCTGGTAATCGTTATCAGATTATTGTTTAGTATCCAACACTTTTTTTTTTAAACACCGCTGTCAGCCTTAGGGGCTGACTCGCCAATATTTTCTTCTTCTAAACATTAAATTGTGTTTATCTACACATTATGCCATTAACTCATATGCACTGAAAAAAAAAAAGTAGTTGCCACAATCAAGATTTTGTTTAGATTGACTAAAGGTACGCTTACACGGGCAACTAAAATTTCTCAATCCTGGTCAATTCTCGTTAACTATGACATCACGACTACACCCGGCAATTTAGGGCGATGGCAACATGTAGCAACCTGTTGCCAGAGATACGGCCACACAATACCATACAATATGGAGCAACCTTAAAAAACTAGGCAATACAAGTCAATACACCGACGACACACTTGTACTGCACTGACTCTCGCAAAAACGAGACGTAGTTATAAGTATATACGAGATTCCAAACCGATTGGATATTCGGAAACGCATATTGGCGACATTGAGAAATGTGAAATATATGGAGCAATATGAAGCAAATTCCCGAAATAATTGTCGCATTTTATTGTTGTTGCTCCAGATTGCTCCACTTAATTGATCCAGATTGATCCATTAGTGTTGCCGAGCGATAATTTCTCAAAAAATTGCCCTTGTAAGAGCACCTTAAGTAATTTGTTTGCATCTGAGCCTATCAAGTACAATGATCACAGCTACTACTTTTATTTGATTAAGATTTGAAACGGGATCTTGATTGGAGTTATCACAAAACCTATTTGCAACAATCAAGTCAAAATATAGTTGCTCCAACCAAGATTATTAGATTAAAGTTTCAATGAGCTTTATTGAAGTAATCAAAATACTTGATTGACACAACTAACTTACTTTGTTGCAGTAATTTTTTTTTTAACTTGTCTCTTTTTAACTCTTCTACAATGATGTCATGTTAAGGGTAGGTAATCGAGAAACTAGTTTGAGCGTTCAATCATTTGAACTAGTATTGCTGCAATCATGTCGTGATGATCAACTTAACTAAAATTTTGATTAATCTAAACAAGATATCGTCAATCAAGCTAAAAAGTGGATTGGAGTGCATTTTTTTCAGTATGATTCGTGGAGATTGGATGACAAAGTACTCAAGGCTAAAACCTCTACAGTACTTCACAAAATTATTATTTGTAAACAAGCAACATTAAAAAAAAAAACTTAAATTTGATAAATGCATCCTGTCCAGTTCTTAGAACAAATACGTTCCCATTACCAAGTGTAAGGACTAAGTGATTTACTCCAGCAGTAAGAATTCCTTAGACTAGAACTAATGTCTCGTTTTAGTGCCAAGACGACTAGTAGCCCTGAGCTCCGTTCATTTTAATTTCCATTAATTTGTCGTGTTTAACGCTGTTTCTATTGACGCGTAGTTTGCTGTTTGTCTATGGAAATCTGTGTGGAGTAACGTTTCTTGAGGTAAGTTTATCTTTGTAGGTAGCCGAAAAGGTACTATCTCCATTTCTGGTAGAGTAAGTCGTAGAAATTAAACAAAGAAGAAGAAAAAAGAAGAAAAAAAGAAAGAAGAAGAAGAAAGGAAGAATAAGAAGAAGAAGAAAGGAAGAATAAGAAGAAGAAGAAAGAAAGAAAAAGAAGTATAAAAATCATTAAAGACAAATCTTACTTGTGTTTTTACTTCGTCCACTATTTGGGTAGCAGAGATAACATAACATCACGTCTATATGTCCCCGAAGGATAGGGCAGAGGTGTACACCCACATTTCACCCAGTTATTTATTATGTGTGGACTGTATTAGACATTACTTAGTTATCATCATGACATTATATATTCTGACATTACATGCTTATTGATTTGAATTTATGACATTGTGTATGGTACTATTTTGAAATTATTGTATAACTGTGAAGTTATGAAATGGTACAATTTTAATGGTGCTTATAATTTTAATAATAATTTTGCATGCCTAAATTGGTGCAACACAGTGGACTGCGCATTCACTTGACATCTAGAAATGTATGATTATGTACTGTGTTGAGCAATAAACATTTGAATTTGAATTTATGTTTAACTCCCATGTGAGCGAGCCTATTGCCATCAACCGGGCACAAATCCAGACTCCGGGCTGCTACTGAGAAATTCCTGATGGAAAAACCTTCTCGCCAAAACACCATTGACCCGTGCAATTCGGAATATTAACGATCTTCACGTGAAGATCGACGTATTTACATGCCATTTGAGTGAATTCGAAAAATACTGTATTTTATGTTATAGTGTAGATTGGAGTAGGCTATATTATGTTGTTGTTTTTTATTTTTTAAATATTGTGTTTTTTAGGAAACTTAATAAAGTAGTTATTATTTTTAGATGTTATTATAAGTAGGCACTACTTTAGTTTTTTTAAGTTTTTCTTAGTTTTAAATTGTTAGTTAATTTTAAGACCGCGCTATGGCATTAGCTATACACCACGTAGTTGTAAGGGAGATTTTGATAAATAAAATAACACTTTGTCCGACCTGGGAATCGACCCAGGACCTCATGAACGGCAGTAGCACTTGCGACCACTAAATCAATGAGGTAGCTCAGATACTTTGGCTAGGTCATTATCATTAGCAGTCTTGTTACACCCACTGCAGAGTATAGGCGTCCTCTCTTTAGTGCTTTTGTGTTCTAGATAGGTAAATTGGTATTCGAATATCTGATACCTATGTATATACTGTTTGTCTCACTTTGGTTCTTCTGTAAACTATCATATATTAACCCTTCATATGAACGTGGATCCACGCGAGACATAATGTTTTTTTTTTATTGTGTCTCTAATTACGACATACGAGAGGTTAGCAACTAATGTACAAAGTGTATTAATTAATAACGAAAATGCTACGGAATTGTGTAAAAGTGCAAATTGACACTATTCTTAGTAATGTAATCTATCAAAGTAAAATAATAAGTAAAAGTTGAATTGCTTATTTTAGTATATTAAGCTGGACTGTAATATTATTAAAAAAGTTCTTATTAATATACGAAAAGAAAAAATATATATAAATAAACAACTAGCTGCTGCCCGCGGCTTCTCCCGCGTGTCTTTTTAACCGACTTTTAAAAAAGGAGCAGGTTCTCAGTTCGTCGGTTTTTTTATTAACTTAAGCTACTTTTATTTTTATCTAAAATAAAAGTAGCTTAAGTTACTCCTTATAACATCAGCTATCTGTCAGTGTCCCGTCAAAATCGGTCCAGCCGTTTCTGAGATAAACTGGAAAAAACAGACAGACGACAAAAATTTAAAAAAATATTTTTTTGGTATTAGTACCGTATATACTTTCATATGCATTTAGTAAAAAGCTGTTATTTTGACATTACAAACAGACATTTCAATTTTATTTATTTGTAATAAACAGTTATAAGATAGTATCGAGAATGCCTTGTGGCATTAAGTCCGCCTATGTACCACTATTGTACATGAAGTTTAAATAAATAAATAAATATCGAGTATCGTTTAGTTTTACCGCACCTACCCGTTAAGCCGCAAGCACACCGTCTGGGACAGCTATGTAAATAGGGTGTTAAAGTAAACGTTTACTGATAACAACCGTTTGTAGAACATTTACCTTATTTTAGGCTGATTCTAGATTTTATATTATACTAACTGACCCGGCAGACTTCGTTCTGTCAAAAGCTATAGTATAAACTCCACTACTCTACTCTACTCTACCCTACCCTACCCTACCTATCTACCTACCTACCTACCCTACCCTACCCTACCTATCTACCTACCTACCTACCCTACCCTACCCTACCTACCTACCCTACCTACCTACCTACCTACCTACCCTACCCTGAACCTACCTACCCTACTCTACCCTACCTACCTACCTACCCTACCCTACCTACCTAACTAAAATTAAAAAAAAAAATAGATACTAGCCGATTCTCAGACCTACTGAATATGCATATAAAATTAAATAAAAATCGGTCAAGCCGTTTCGGAGGAGTATGGTAACTAACATTGTGACTCGAGAATTTTATTTAAAAGATCTTAGTGCGTTGGCTTGATTTCACGTATTTTTTCATTTGGTCTCAGTTACTTATACAGCTTATAAAAAATAGAATCATCATTAAATAGTACAGTGGTTAACACAAGTTGTTTTCAAATTGTTAAAATAATAAAATAATATATTTTACAAACAATAGAAAACTGGATTTTTCAACAAAATAAATAGCGTAAAAATTGGCATGAAACAAAGCACCCTTAGTACCTGGAACAGTTATCTGTAATTCATAGAAATATTGGTTCGTGCGAAAATAAAAACGCGCATCAAATCGCTCAGCTACTGCGCCAACCTGCTATCAAACGTCTGTTTATTTGTAGTCATATAATTAAACTAACTTAATTGAACGATTAAATTCCGGTAAGCTATCTCCGCGACCCTCCATTGTGCAAGCCACACCCTACCCGCTATCTCCGTTACTGACGTCACAGAAGAAAAAAAAATACAGTGGAACAATAGTACCGTAGCCAGCCCAAATCGTATTAGGCTCGGTTTCAAAGCTTCATCGGGCATTGTTCCAAGTTTCCAATCACAGGTCACGATTGGTTTTTCTCACGGAAACACCAATCACACTTTTGTTTCTAACTCGGAAATCAAAGTGATGAAGCTTCAGCTGTGCAGTATCTATTGGGCACAGCTACTGGGCTACTTATTCCACTACTATAAGGAACTTTTGGTGCTCAATGACGTTGACAGGGTAGCGTTGTTGGCATTTTTTTTTTTTTTTTTGACTTGATGTCCATAATAATATTATAAATGTGAAAGTAACTCTGTCTATCTGTCTGTCTGTCTGTATGTTACCTTTTCACGCCTAAACCGCTGAACCGATCGTCATGAAATTTGGCAGAGATATAGCCCGGGTTATGGAGACGGACATAGGCTACTTTTTTACGCGATAACCGACATCTACGCGGGCGGAGCCGCGGGCAAAAGCTAGTCTTCTAATAAATCGATGAACGCCGGCTGCATGCTCAAAAAAGATGACTCATTGTCCCGTTACGCTCATTGTCCCGTTACGCTCATTGTACGGATGAACGCCGGCTGCATGCACGAAAAAAGATGACTCATTGTCCCGTTACGCTCATTGTCCCGTTACGCTCAATGGTCAATGTTTTGTTATGACGTTGTCACGTTAAACTATCGTCCGTAAACCAATTTTACAAACAACCAATTTTTATTTAACATATATTTAAAATAATAAGGTATGTTTAACTTACCATCAATTTAATTTACAAAATGCTCAAAATGTCTCCCTTCCTGTTTTATACAAATTGTAACTCTTTTAATAATCGCTTCGCTATACACTCTTATTCTGAACAAAATTTTAAATTAAATGTTGTTTGTCAACTGTTAATGTAAGTTGGTCTAATATTACTTGGTAACTTGTAAAGCCTACTTAGCTGTGATAGTTTTCCTTTTAACTTTGTTATATATACGAGTACTACTCTTAGATAAATGATTGGTCTCGCTGCACTTGACTAGATACCGCGCTATCTAAAAACAATAGCTCCGTGAATGCGGCAACTCATTATTGTGGTGTGTGTAAGTCATCGTCACTTGACATTTGTCAGTTGACATTGTGTGATACCAGCTGCTCAACTGTTACCCGAGTTAATGGGAAAAATATTTTATGCTGTGGTCTATTAGTTAAGTTATAAATGTAGCTCAGAAAATACTTAAAAATGAACAATAAATTAAAAGCGAATGTATATTTGTGTATAGGTTAGACGTAGGTATCTTCTTTAGAAAAATGGAAGGTAGGTATGTGTGTATAGGTTTCAATGATTAGGCCTCATTTTTAATAGTATTTTTTTAAACATTAAATAATAACCTATTAAACTTAAACTTAACTATTTAATTAACTTAAATAAAAACAATAAATTCAGATTATAAAAATCTCAACCACGGGGATCTTGATTCTTGTATACGCGGCAACACTGAATGGCGTTTAGGGTTTATGTTATTTTATGTTAAAATTTCGAAATTATACGATACTTACTGATGATATGTGATGTCAGTGTCCTTTCTATTTCTTGTAGTATTACTTTTACACAGTTTCACTACGCAAACTGGCATTTTAATTCGGATCATGTCCAAAACTTAATAAAACACTAGCTGACCCGACAGACTTCGTTCTGTCAATAGCTATTTGACTGTGGCAGTTTGTCTACGCGCAAAGGAAACTACCTACCTAACCTACCCTACCTTACCCTATCCTATCCTACCCTACCTACCTATCTACCCTACCCTACCCTACCTACCTACCCTACCCTATTCTACCCTACCCTACCCTACCCACCTACCTACCCTACCCTACCCTACCCTACCAACCCTACCTACCCTACCCTACCTAACTAAAACCTTAATTTTTTTTTTTTTTTTTTTTGATAAAATCTATTCTCAGACCTACCAAATGATGACTGACACGTTATGTCAAACGCCATAAAGTTACATTAGAAGATAGAGTTACCTACTTATTATTACAATAAAAATGTAAATATGGTCGTTTTCTTACAATATTTTTTTTTTAACTTTCTTAAATTTTTCTTACATAAGAACCTTCTCCTGACATTAACAAATACAACAAAAAAATAATTAGCGAAATCGGTCCAGCCGTTCACGCGTGATGCCGTGACCAAGGGAAATAGGGATTCATTTTTATATATATAGATTTGGCACGCACGCGTCACACACAGGTTGCAGTATTACTGGCTCGGGTACCCCGACTTCGGCGTAGTATTTGTTGCCGCATTTGACAAGTAAGACCTGTAATTTCACTGCACCGATCGAAAGACTCAATCATATACATTTATTTCTTTTAAATAAACCATAAAATTTAACATTTCGGCTAATACTTTAACATCCATAAAATCTCGTTCCCGCTAAAGCCCGCGTCATATCTCTCTATTTCGGTTGTTCATACATGGTGTACATTTGGAAATGTAGCTGTGTGGGTAAGTTTACATGTAATTGTTTCTAGTCCATTAATGTTTATGTGACATTTAGAGTGGTGCTTTATCTTCATTTTGTATACATTAATAAATAATATGCATTTTTTTTTTTTTGCTGAAGTTAATATGAATAAATTACATTGTCTGCCTGCCTAGCCTTTTCCCAACTATGTTGGGGTCGGCTTCCAGTCTAACCGGATGCAGCTGAATAGCAGTATTTTACATGGAGCGACTGCCTATCTGACCTCCACAACCCAGTAACTGGGTAACACGATACCCCTTGGTAAGACTGGCTGTCAGACTTTTAGGCTTCTGACGACCCGTAACGACTGTCAAAGATCCACGAATGACAGCCGGGACCAACGGCTTAACGTGCTTTCCGAGGCACGGAGGAGTCTCGGTATGTAAAGATGGTCACCCATCCACGGACCAACCCCGGCAACCGTAGCTTAATCTGACGGATCGACCCGTACGGCTGTTATTACTTAGCCACGAGCCATTATTTAACGCAAATTAAACCCACCTATAAAACTTTTACAACTCGGTAATAAATTAAGACAGTATTCAAGAATACGACTGATTTTATATTTATACTAGCTGATGCCCGCAGCTTTGCCCGCGTGGATATCGGTTATCGCGATCAAAAGTAATCATGAAACTTTGATCCCTTTCCCGCATTCCATGGAAACCTATTATAGGAAGAAAAAGTAGCCTATGTCTTATTCCAGGCTATAATATATCCCCGTACCAAATTCCAGTCAGATCCGTTCCAGACGGCTTATTTTTTTTTTTCCGACATCTCCAACAAATATCATTATATTTTAGCAATTATATACAGAAACTTGATAAATTATATACTTTCTCGAGAACCACTCTATCTATTGCTGAAAACAGCATGAAAATCGGTGCAGTAGCTTTTGAGTTTATCGCGAACAGACAGGCAGACAGACAGACGCGACGGAGGACTTTGTTTTATAATATTATTATTATTATTATGTAGTGATTAATTGGGTAATTATTAACGTACTTTTGCCGTATGAGCATTATTGTTTCGTACAAAGTGGTGAATGCTGTTCAGTGTTCTTATTAGCAAGCACAAGAAATTTGTTAAAGCTAGATAAGCCTAAACAAATTTCTTCAGTCATCTTTCCAAAATACTACAGGAATGTGGATGGTAAGCTACCCACATCCAACTAAACAAAAGGCACTTACGCATCAAAGTAAACCCCCAAAAAAAAGAGGAGTACAAACTAAGTCTTGTACTTATCAAATTTTGAAAGGCGCGACATGATACGCCACCCGTCAGCTACCAAAAAAAGGAATGTATATAATTTTTTTTTTTATAAAGTCAAAGTCAAATCATTTATTTCAAATAGGCACGTAAAATGCACTTTTGAACGTCAAAAATTACAAAAATAGTTAATTGATTCTAGTTGCTCCTTCCAAAAAGAGTTATGTATGGAGAAGAATGGGCAAGAAACTCCATACTTCTCTCCTCTTTTACAATATTAACAATAGTTTGTATACATTAATTAATAATTATAGGTGATGACGATGTACCTAGAATAAAAATTACTTACCACAACTGGTAAAAAGAATGAAAATTAAAGTAATGACATATACTTATATATACTTACGAATAATCATTCATCAAACTTTTAATATAATACCGAAATAGGATCATAGCTCTCACAAACCCAATATTTAGCCGGTATTTACGCCGTCCCGATTATATTACGCGCCTCCAGATTACATGTGCTCGGTGGATTTTCACTTTATATGATAATTTTCTTTCCTTTACCTATTCAAGTTCAGCGAGAAACCTCGCGATGATAATTGTGCGTTCCTATTGGGCTTTCATTGTAATTTTCTTAATAAATCTGATGTGGAAATGGTTACTGGCATACTTCAACTGATACTTCAACTGAATGAGACTAAATTTAAATCTTGTATAAAACGCACACTATGCAGGCAGGCATATTATAAGTTGGGGGATTACATCGCTGATAAAAATGCTTGGCTGAATGCTAGTCCTGCTCCACAACCACAGCTACTTGATTAACATTTGACAATAATGTTGGAGCTGCTGAAGATTGTAAGACTATCTTTGCATTGTTTATACTCAATCTCCTTCGTATTATATAAATGCAGAGCACAGGTGTGAGTCCTATGTACTATAGAGCTACCATTGACCGGGTAATATGTCTTTCATTGACTTGAATGTGCCCTGGCGGCTGAGAGTATGTCATGCTCACTTAGATGTCTCGCTGATGGTGGCGTGTGTTGGATCATTTAGCTCCCTTCAAAATGGTTGAGCTGAATGGTGCTAATCCATGCGTCATGTTCGTAAACGGGCGCCGTCAGTTGGGACTGGTCATCTCTTAGCTGCTACGGGTTATTTTATTTTATTTTATTTTGTTTATATTTGTTGTACCTACTCTGGACGCTTTTAACGTGTAAGTTTTTATTATTTTTATTTTTACATCGTTCTCACATTTAGTTATAAATTCAACATTATAGATGTAACGAATACTTTTGTGACAATTTATTTTAAAAGAGCGTCCATGGAGTTTCTTGCCCGTTCTTCTCCATAGGTACCTACGCTTTGGAATGGGAATGTAGCTTCATTTTTCTTACTGACCGACTCCTTGACAATTCAAAAGTGCCTGTAAATGGTTTAATTGAAATAAATGACTTGAGTTTGAGTTTGAAGTTGGTTATCTTCATGGTGATTTTGGTGAGGCAAATTGATTTTATTTGTGAAACAATCATTATAAACCATAGTAGTAACCTGCTTAAATGTTGTATTTATTTGGTGATTTGGTTGGTATCGAATGTTATGACCTACAATGTTTATTGCCTACAGCGATTTCGAAATAATTATGTGGCCCTGTACGTGGAACTATTCTTGTGTCATATATCAGGTCAATTGATTGAGATGTTGAGATCTAATATCATAACAAACAGACTCTCGCAACAATATGTATATTTAGTAGAGATATTTTTTTTGCCGTAGACCCGCGGATTGCCAGCGCTTGCGTCTCTTTACTTGTCAAAGCGATGCCATGCCACAGACACTAAAGGCATAGATAAGTAACTTTTGTTACGTCGGATACTGACACGCGGATTATGATGATTTATATTAAATATTTATTTTATTTTACGTTATTTCACACATATCTATCTATTTTTAGTTCATTTTTATTTTACTTTTTATTTCTGTACCTGTCCGTGACATCATAGCGGGCCCTATCAGAATACGTGAAAAAATAAGTGGCTGGCTGCGACACTTATTTTTAAATCTCGCAGCATCATGCTGAGATAGGAGCCTTTTGGCCCCGTACAGGATTTCGTTTTCATTTTACTTTTGTTTTTTATTATATTTTTTATTAGTGTTACTAAGAGTGTGTTTAGTTTAAAATGTGATCTTCCTGTATGAGTCCCAATAAATACTTTTTCTTTCTTTCTTTAAAAAAATATGTAATGTGTATTTTATCTCTTAAGATATAAATGCTAGGTACTGATCGGTACAAACACGTCATATCTGTTTACCTAGGTGTCCCTATGTCCACCCCAGTCTTTTTTTCTGGTCCCGATATAATAAATCTACCGAGAAATTCAAACAAAACCTCATGTAGCTCAACGTTTACTTGAGAATTAAATAGATAGTCAATTTCAGTAGCCGTAAATCAAATTCAAATTAATTATTATTTATTTATTTAATTTTATTGTGTTTGGGTGGCTTACAGGAGCTCGTGGCTAAGTAATAACAGCCGCACGGGTCGATCCGTCAGGTTAAGCTACGCTTGCCGGGGTTGGTCCGTGAATGGGTGACCGTCTTTACATACCGAGACGCCTCCGTGCCTCGGAAAGTACGTTGGTCCCGGCTGTCATTCGTGGATCTTTGACAGTCGTTACGGGTCGTCACAAGCCCAAAAGTCTGACAGCCAGTCTTACCAAGGGGTATCGTGTTACCCAGTTATTGGGATGTGGAGGTCAGATAGGCAGTTGCTCCATGTATAAAACTGGTATTCAGCTGCATCCGGTTAGACTGGAAGCATATTTTGGGTGGCTTACAGCTATCAATACAAAAGTAACAGTAAGGTAATCGACGACAAGCCTCGACAGTTAGCAATAGACCATTGTTGTACAAATTTTCAAATTAATCAACAATTCGTAAACTATCATGTAAAACTCGCAATAAGTTATTAACTTAAAGGTCTATCCACAAATATCAGGGCCGTGCCCGGGACATGGTCGGACCGAGCTCCGTCAGAGGCTCAAAAAAAAAATCGGTGTGTACAATTTACATGAGTATAATATGCTTACAATTTTGTATTATACAAGCACTGCAAAGAATCTGTTTAAAGCGCAAAAAAGATGCGTTCGTGCAGTTTCTGGTATCTATGTTCCTGAATCATGCGAAACATATTTTAAAAAGTTTAAAATGTTGACCTTTCTATCAGCTTATATATATGAAGTTACAGTATTTGTTAAAACAAATAAAAATCTATTCGTTGAACTAAAATCAAAAAGATATGCACTTAAAATATCTAGTATACCACATAAAACTGCTCTTCTGGGCAAAAGTTTTTTTGGAATGGCATCTAAAATATACAATAAAATACCTGTGGACATTTTAAACACCAAGGAACTCCCACTATTCAAATATAAATTGCGTAATTTTTAATTGACAAAGCTTATTACACGATCCAAGATTTTCTTAATAATTAGTACCTACTATAATCTGTCACCATACACCATATTCTTATTTTGTAAGATTTGCTTTAAATGTGATGAACGATGAAATTTTTTATATGTTGCATGTTGACATAATTTATTATCGTATGCCTACTAGGCAGGACATAATGGATCTGTAATTTACCTAACATCTGTCTGTATAACCTATGCCCACAATAAAAAGATTTGATTTGATTTGATTTGCACATTCTTATGCCAATATGGACATAGGGCATCCATCTGTGGGGCTGTACCAAACCGACTAACATCAAATTATACAAACATTCCAAAATAAGGCAATCAGGAGTATTGTTAATGCGCCCTGGTATATAAGATATTACGACCTCCATCGTGACCTAAAAATGGAACCCGTCACGAATATAATCCAAAAAAAATCTGAGGCCCATGTACCCAGTCTCCACCGACTTGTGAACATCGAGGCAATTCAGCTGTTAGACGAACAAAACCTTTTGAGTTAGTATAGTGTACAATTTTTAGAAATAATAGTGACAATGACACACATGAACAAAGTGTTATTATTATAATATATCAGCCCAGAGAAAGTGCAACGGACTTGTGTAAAAGTACAATCAACACTGTTCTAAGTTTGATAATAATTATCACCTAAAAATATAAGTTACATTAAAATTGCCTATTAGTCTTATAGACTTGATTGTAATTCATTATTATGAAGATGAATCTTTAAAAAAGTATAATAAAAAAATATGAACTTGTTCACACACGTCAGTGTTCGGGCCTGTGACGAAGCCTATGTGCGCCACGGCCCATATATGTGTGGATAGACCTACAAAATAAACTTTATAGACACAGAATTAAGTACACCGTAATCTAGATGATCGTAACATGATATAAGGAAGTCACTTCACCGCAAAAGGAAATTAGTTCACTACTTAAGGGAATTAATTAACTGGAAAGGAAATAGGGTTAGTTGAATACAGCTTCATCATTCTCCTGCCCCTAATCCAATTTATTTGGGGTTGGCGCAACATGTATTTTTTTACATTCTTCTCTGTTGGTGGTCATTTCGGTAGTCACTTCTTTACCAGCCATATCATTTTTCACCCAGTCCATTCATCGTAGACCGACGGCGAAGTCGCGTCTACTCGTCGTGTGTCTTATGCAAGCCATTTGGGAGAGTTTCCATTAGGGACACACATGGTTTTTTGTAAGAGATCAAGAAGCGCCTGCGGACTGACAAGATTGCCAAGGGTGCTATGTCCGCAGCCGCCCCACGATTCGGCTCGTATAATGTTCCGTTGGAAGGGCCATGGGAAGGTTGGAGGGAGTCCATTCATCGTTTCTTTGCTCTTCCCCTACTTACGAGTAGGGGAAGACCATCCACATTCATACTCAAAACTTTCCTGACGACATTATCCACATTCCACTGCATCATAGTTGAATACAGCTTATCCCGTGATATTTGCCAGTAAGCAAGGTGATAAGCGGGACTTATATTATTACCCAGGGTGGCGGGACATACCAACTTAATATCATTGTTATTGGTGAAAAAATGCTTGTTTACTAACAATTGCCCCATCAGGCCCTTCCGATAAATGTTGACTGTCCGTGCATTATATGTAATGCATTTCCGACTCAGCCATGACGTTCGTGCATTACATGTAATGCATTAGGTAATACAAATTACATTGGCTTTTGTGAGTTTGACGTTTGAACTAGAAAAAATATTTTGGCAGACGTATAGACAAGGATACAAGGAAACTAAAATACGAAAAATAAAATATTATCGAATAAAATTATCCGGACGTCTCGTGGTACATAGTAAATTTTGCTTGGACAGTCAATGTGTTATCTTAGTAACTGTTCACTCTGCTTCACCTTCACCTTCTTCTGTTTTAAAGTTAGCTGTTGACCTCCTTTTTAAATTGTCTAAGTACAATACTATTTTTCTGAAAATAACGATTGCGTCAGATATTTTGATTAAATCTTTAAGACACCTCAGATGCAGGAAGACATCTCCTGCGTAGTTGACCAGATAAGGGCCAGACGATGCAAAAAGATAATAATATATTACTCTTTTACGCAGCAGACCATATAAGGACCACTTTTCACCCACACAATAAAGATATTGTGTGGGTGAAACGTGGTCCTTATCAGTTATGAACACAGCCCTATCCAAGAACAATCTCGGTTAATATTTAGCACATCATATTATAGTAACAATAGAAGGATTATACTCTAGCCTCGTCCTCCAGATTAGTGTTGTACACTTGAGTTCCACATAAGAGGTCGCCACTGATGCACTTAGTTAAACCTACTTTTAAACTTACTGATTCTGTAATGTCCTCACTCAATGATGCAATCACTTTATGGCTATCAAGATTATGTTTAAAAATCAACTAAGTTCTAATTGCAAATACACTGTTGCGCAAGAAGAATCATTAACAAAATGGAGAAAAAAATTAGCTTTCGAGATTTCGTAAAAGTCAGTTTTATTTTGCCGCAAATCCTAACTGCACGACATATGACAATATCAATGTCCTTACATATATCTCTCATCCATACATAGGTAGGTATATTAACCTACAAACGAGTCATTACCCGCAACTCATTTTTCCCCAGGGCTTCCATCAGCTCGCAAGCTAGTTAAAGTAGTTAAAACGAGGCATCAGCTCCCAGAGAACCTGTAATCAAAGTTCTGGAACCAATAACTACCGTCGATCAGCTATATTAGGTGTCATGAATACATTGAGATCGCCTACTGAGCACAGAATAAATAAGGACAGAAGGTCGGTTCCATACAACCAGCAAAATCAGGCGCACGCACACATATACTCGTACGTACGGCGATCTCAAACAAATGAATGCCAGTTGTAAGCGCGATTCATTTGCACTCTGTACATGAAGCGAGTCTACGTGTACGTGCGTTTTAGCTCGTTGTATAGAAGGTTCTACAGCTGTGCTGCTGAAGAGTTTAATACGCCACTTCTTCTTCCCAACTAAAACACTAGGATATGGCGAAGGGCGTGTGTTTTGGGTGACTAAATCATGTAATTTTGACGTTTAAAAGTGCTGATTCTCAGTCAAATTTCAATAAAATGATTTTTTTGTTTTTTTTAATCGTCCTTCTGTACTGATCAATTTTGTGTCTACGGTGTCTGTAAAACTTTTCCCATTTACCTTCAACAGGTTCCTTTACCTAAACTACTATATATTCATGCTGGAACGCCGTATAATATTTTTATACGCATATTTGTGAAGCTAGTAGGTTTTTGCTGAATATAATTTATACGGGGGATGTAAACGGAGGGTGTGAGAGCGCAAACTCTTTTCTATGTACGAGTATGTACGTAGTACGATTTTGTCGATTAGTAAATAAAATAAAATAATATTTATTGCTGAGTGAAGAATTCATGCTTTTATTTATTTAACCATTTATGTACGCACATACAGTGTGAGTCTTTATAAGCTTAATTTTATCTACTGCAAAAATATAAAAATAAATCTAAATATTTTATTTTATTTTTTATGGAATTAAAAAAGAATTGTTCCCAGTGTAAACAAAACGGTGTAACTTTTAAACTAAATGATCTATCACGATGAAAATACTCCATAATGATTGGAAGTAATTACGCGTCCTCATAAAATAAAAATTGGGGAAAAAACTACCCTCAATTGAAAAGAAACATGTTTTTTTAGCAAAAATCTGTCTTTTTTTTTTCATAATTTTTTACAATAATTGTAAAATTTCTCAATAAGGGGGCGTCTTATTGAGAAATATTGAAATAAAAAAAATAAAAAAAATCCTTAAAAAAGAAAAAATAAATTTAGATTAATTTTTTCCTTAGATAAAATTAAGTATAGATTCCTTCATTTCGATATGTGCCCATTATAAAGACTCACACTGTATATAAGCAGACAAGAAGGAAAGAACAGAAAAATACGTACGAAAGTGATGCTTATAAAGTAAACTAATAGTAGAACTAATAGTTATCTATTAGTCTCCTTGGTTAGCTGATAACCATATCTTTTCAAAACAAGGAACACTTTTAACGATTTTCTATAAAACGTATATACTCAATATATTTATTGCTTCCACATGTGAACTTAGGTGGTAGGTTTTACAAAGATATGATCATTGTGGACCCTGTCGGGCACAGTAAAAGTAGAAGAGAAGAAGAGGGGCTTTTATTTGACTACTTAGTTGTTACAATAATAATATTGAATAGGTATTGTGTATCAAGTATTCATTGATATTGTAATAGCACTTAGATAATAGAAATTGTTTTAATTTATTTATGAATGTATAAAGTTTTTGTTCTTCTTAAATTTTTTCTGGTAATTTATTATATACTAGCTAGCTGCTAAAATTTCGGCCCACAACCCACCCCGTCGCATCGCATCGCCCGTCCGCGCAATTACTTCGTTTTCGCTTAGCGTTTTTTCCGACTTTTTGTCGTTTTGCTCGGCTCCTTAGGGGCGTAGCGTGATGTTAAATAGCCTATACACTTTTTTTTTTGCGAAGTTATTTTAAAATTATGATATCTCCTAAAATGATGTTTGAAATCAAGTGATGTCAAGGACAATTTTGTTTAAATTTAAATACTTGTGATTAATAACATATTTGTTTGGATAAGGATTAATATTATGTTGACGAAACTTCTTCGCAAATAATTGATTAATTTTGATCAAATTTAATTACAATAAAAAAGGTTATAGTGAGTCAATCTTAAAAGATAAACATATGCTATCGCGGACTTTTTTTTTTTTAGAACTTTTAAAGACGAACAATTCCATGTTACATGATATTTGCGTAACTTAAGTCGTTTACGCAGCGCACGCAAAGGAAGCTCTCAAAAAAGATTATTTTTTCCCGTTTTTGCTACATTTTTCATTTATGCTCCGCTCCTGCTAGTCGTAGCGTGATGTTATATAGCCTATAATATTCCTCAATAAATGAACTATCCAACACAAAAAGAATTTTTTAATTCCAACCAGTAATTCCTGAGATTAGCGCGTTCAAACAAACAAACAAACAAACTCTTCAGATTTATAATATTAAAATATATAAGTATAGATTTTAATTGACATGACTAGTGTACTTATTAGTGCATTTTTAGTTTAGAGCCTGGTAAGTTAAACCTATCAACGTCAACCCAAAGGCCGCTAGAGGTCATACTGTACGAGTCGAGGTCATCGATCTTGATGATGATGATGGGGCTCCCTTTTCCGCACATAGACTCCCATTTGGTCCGTTGTGCGTGGGGATTCTGGCTAACAGAGCCAGCCTAGCTCCGCCCAAAAGCACTGAAGCTTCCTGGGAGCTTCACAGGGTTTACGGAGCGACCTCACTGTTCCGAGGATTTCTTCACGTTGTGGAGCCACGGCCTCGCATTCCAGGATGACGTGGGCGGCTGATTCCTCGGCGTCAAGGCAGCCCCTGGAAAGGGGGCTGTCTGTGGCGCCTATGTTAAAAAGATGTTTGTTAAGGAGATTATGGCCCGTAATTGTACTTATTATTATTCTAAGGTTATTTCTACTTAAGCTGAGGAGTTTTGTGGTTAATCGCGGGTGTACCATTGGTAAAGCCTATTTTGACTGTCTACGGTCTGTTACCACCGTGACCATCTGTTGTTATAGAGTTCGGTAGATCTTTAGCGAATCCACGCACGAATCGATCTTATGTCACGTTAAAAATGTATATTTCCGAGATTTCCCCCTTAAATTTACTCTAGTACCTGTCTCAAATGACTACTTATTATTTTCATAGCAATTTATGTTAATATTTAATCTTTGCTGCATTTCATCTGCTAAGTGCCTTTACGCCCTATAAATTAATTTACAAAATAGAGTCTAAATTGTGGTCATAATCCATAAGTTATGTAATGTCGCTAGAAGTTTACGGAATAAGGGCCCCGCGAACACCTCTTAATGTAAAATGTTAGTTTGAGATAGTTAACCAAGGCAAAATGAGTTATTGAACTAATTTACTTTAATGTTTATAAATAACTTCTATATATTCGCTAAAACTTCTTACCTATATACATAAACATCGCATAATCATAATTCTTGTCCTATTCTGTTTTAATTATTTTCACTAAAATATAATATTTTAGAATAGAATATATTTATTGTAAAACATGAGTATACATCAAATAATATGTGCGAGGTCTTAAAATAACAGGTAGATCTGCATGTTTTGCCATTTATGGCGGACAAAACAACATATTTTTGGTTTAGAACAAACCATAAAAAAATTGAGTCTACACAACAAACTAGGAGATTGATAACTTAATCATAATATTAATTAAAAAGGATCCTTTCCCTTCCCATATTTTTATATATTAACGCCTATACAAAACATAATAGGTAAAAACAAAAGGTCATATACTGAACATAATACAAATGTAATGTAATAATAAATGTCTAGGCATTCGCCGAAACTTCAAATTAAAAAGGAGAAAAAAACATTTGAGGGTGAAATTGGGAAAATGTCGTAATTTAGGAATCCATTTAATTAATTACGGTCATTAAAAAATTCCGATATGCTATAATAGCATTTGGCTATGAGATATTTTTTTAAATGTATTTTAAACAGAGCAGTAGGCAATTTTCTAATAGGTTTTGGGATATTATTATAGATGCTAAACGAAAAATACTTTTCAATGAAAAAACCTTTGACGAAACTTGCTTTGAACGACTAAGGTTATCATCATCATTCATCATTTCAGCCGAAAGTCGGCCACTGCTGGACATAGGCCTTCCCTAATTGAGGGGGGATTTGCCATAATCGCCATGCTTGGCAGGCGGGTTGGCGATCGCAGTATGGTGTTAAAAAATGCATAGAGAACGCTGCTGCCCATTCTCTAGTAAGTCCCTTAGTCGCCTTTTACGACACCCATGGGAAGAATTAGGGTGGTGCTATTCTTTACACCCGGCACCACACGGCACGACACGGAACGACTAAAGTCACTCGTGAATAATATGTTTGACCATGTAAGCCCATATGCAACAGTTCGTACCTACTTGATTACAATTCTTCCCATTACTTCAAAATTGGAAGTCACAAACCGTTATCGCACTATTTGTACAAGGGTTACTCATTTTTCTACAACGAAGTGCTCATATACACGTGCGGCATGTTGTCGACGGCAGCCGCCGACACGTCGACGGCATTTGCCGACACATCGACGGCTGCAGTTGGACGCGTCGGCGACTGCGGTCAAAGCGTCTACGACTACCACCGACCAGTGTCTACAGCTGCAGTTGCCTCTGCCGTTGGCAACAAGCCACTCGTGTATATCAGCACTAAAGGTGGCTTTAATAAAACAACATGTTCCATTGCACATTAAATGGTAATAATAATTAGTATATTGATCGGAAAACCTCACATTATACATACCTAGCTTTTGCCCGCGGCTCCGCCCGCGTGGATGTCGGGTATCGCGTAAAAAAGTAGCCTATGTCCTTCTCCATATCCCAGCGTATATCTCTGCCAAATTTCATGACGATCGGTTAAGCGGTTTAGGCGTGAAAACGTAACATACAGACAGACAGACAGAGTTACTTTCACATTTATAATATTAGTATGGATAGCAAAGCAAATTGACATTTTATACATGTCCCGAAATTAACGCACACCACTAAACACCCCAATTAGAATATTATATTACAATCATAATACATACGAGTACACATTTTTAAAATTTTAAATTCTTTTTATATTTGATAGCTCAATTGTTGACGAAGGCTATAAGTTAATTAACATCTCGCTAGCACCCTCAGGAGACGAACAAAAAGAAAAAAAGTCAGATAGAACGCTAACCGAAAACGAAGTAATAGCGCGGGCAGGCGATGCGATGCGACGGGGCAGGTCGGGGGAATAAGAAATTTCACGTAGACGCAGTCGCGGGCAGACGCCAGTAATATAATAAACCTGAAGAGATTGTGTGTTTAATTGCAAACCTCACACTTCTAGCACAAGACATTAATTAAACGAATTAAAAACAGCTTGTGAGAAGTTTCACACTACATTTTAATAGAATTTCCACAGACAACAAAGAGTCGAGCATACCAAAGAGAGCAAAGCAAACTTAAACCATAATGCACTCGCGGACAAAGAATAGGTACGGGTCAGTACGAACAACTAAAATTACTTTTAAAATAGCAATAATCAAAATAATGAAACTAACAGAAACATTTTTTTTTCGTTTGCACTCGTGGACAAAGAATACGGGTCAGTGCGAACAACTAAAATTAATTTTAAAATAGCAATAGGTAATCAAAATAATTACACTAACAGAAACATAATATTTTTTTTTTTTTCGTTTAGGTTTGTGACTCTTGCTTGAATATTTTAAGTGTTGATGCTGCCACGAAGGGGAAAATCATGACTATGGCATCACCATCCACTTGGAACTACTCCACCAGGCTGATCATGAGTCAGTAATAAACATAACTTTTAAATAAAACTAAATTGAAAACATAATTGTTTAATTTGAGTGTTAAAGCAATATGTTTTAGATGACTCAGATTATCGCCTAAGATCAACACTGATGACACCAATAGTGGACACAAAGCTTGATACCTTTTCTGCCTTAATTTAAGTTTTTGTGTTAGTTAAATGTTAAAATATAGTTTGTTTTTCTCTTTGTATTTCTTTATATATTATGTGAAGTCTAAACTCTAATATGAATAGCTGTAGGATTAGAAAATTCCACTCACTGCGGCATTTTGCTACCGAGTTCGACGAGGCAGAGGCACTGTTGTAGTATCGGCCGCGGTAGGGCTTGATGCTGACGTACGAGTCTGACCAGAACTTGGGGCTGCAGTGATCTCGTGACGGGGCTCAACACCAAATGAGCTCCCACTTTCAGTGTAGAAAGTCGAGTCGAATGATCCATTATGTCTCAGGCAGTCTAGCTGCACGCCTTTCCATCTCTAAAAAATATAACGCACATTTGAATAGTTTGGCACACCGACAAAAACAAGTATACTTACTTTGTATTAATAACGGTCCACCTCGTACGAAATACTGAAGTTTAAAATTACAAACGTCTAGTTGAAGTTAACATAACTCAAGGGATAAACTAACAACTTCTTTGTACGCTTTGCCAGCGTATAAAGTTGCTATTCTTTCTAATGTCCCTTTTCAGGGCTTATCTGCGGTTTTTTAAACAGTTTTAGGTATATTATTTAATTTAAAAGAGTGTCCATGGAGTTTCTTGCCCGTTCTTCTCCATAGGTACCTTTACTTACGGTTTGGAATGGGCATGTAGCTTCATTTTTCTTACTGACCGACTCCTTGACAATTCAAAAGTGCCTGTAAATGGTTTAATTGAAATAAATGATTTGAGTTTGAGTTTATGATGAAATAACATATAAACTACACAACAGAAAAAAAAAACTAATTTGATTAATAAAAATTGACCCGTTAAATTAGTTCTGTCTATATTTTTTCATGTGGCAAAATATACCAACTATGATTCTGATATGAATTGAATTAAGTATGATTCAGCTAAAATGTGTCACCATTTTACGAAAATTAGAGGAATTGCTAATGATCTGCTGGGAATCCAGGAAATGAATCGCCTTTATAGGAATTACTTAATGTGGCGTTTTTAGGCCCCCTGGTGTTAGCGACAGATAGTAATTCAATATAGCTGGTGAAAGAGGACAATGACCGCCAATTGAATTTATTTCAACTTTTTTTGATTAGCAATAAAATACGATCTAAATAAAAACGGCCACAAACCTCTAGATCGTATTTTGTTGCTTCGTGTCTCAATATGAAACTTTAAAAAAGGTATTAGAAAATTCTAGACACACTAACCGATATATTTAATTGAGCCGTTTTTCATAATTCCTTCTCAGTCACGAGATAATATGTCTTTAAAGGAGTGGTGCTAGTGGACCGGTGACAACCCTCTTAAGGTTTTATTTCATACGATATTAAAATTATCTGTAATATAAAGTTAGTTTCAAGCATGTACCATTATTCATTTGCAAGTAACAGGGATTTTCGTCATCGAACCGTATTATAGGACCGCGAGTGTAGATCATTTAAGGTTTTATTTCATACGATATTACAATTCTCTGTAATATAAAGTTAGTTTCAAGTATGTACCATTATTCATTTGCAAGTTTACAAGGATTTTCGTCATTGGCCCGTATTATATGACCGCGAGTGTACACACATCAAAAAAAGTTTGCGATCACTAGCATAAGGTGATATAATTTTTTAAATTGAGCTTTGAACTTTATCAAGAAAAGTTATTTGTTGTGTGTTTTCTTTAAATAGAAACACCCTGTTTGAAATTAAAAAATAAATCATTTTTTTTTTTTTGAAAAATGAAATTAAGTAATTAATCATAATGTAATTGTAACAGAAATTTGATAGAGAGAAAAAGACTGTTTAACCAAACTTAAACAAAAATGTATTTATAAAAGGTTTATATTCAATATATTCAATCCTCTCCTGGCTCGAACACATGCGGTGATCCTCCTGGGCATGCTGATAATCAAGTTATCCAGCATTTCTTGGGGTAACCTGTCCCATTCTTTAATAGCGACTTCCTTGAGCTCTGGCACTGTCTGGGGACGTGGCTCACGGTTCCAAACAGCTCGCTTAAGAGCATCCCACGCATGCTCTATTGGGTTAAAGTCAGGCGAGCCGAATCATAACATAATGATGAATGATTTTTCAAAGTGATCGCAAACTTTTTTTGACGTGTGTTTGTCCTTCAGAAATGTGAGCCTAGCACGAACGCGCGGAGTAAACGTAACGTAAGTTTGCACGATTTAAGTTTGAAAATACTCGTTTCGCACACAATATTTCCTAAGTTTTAAGACTATTCATATCTATGGGTGATACTAATTGTGTTTGTCGCAGAAATTTAAACCATAATGCTATAGCATAGCATTGTATTTTCGATTATAAAAAGTCATTCGAATTTATGTTACCCTTAGTCGCGTGTTTGTGCTAGGGCCTCAGAGCATAGACAATCTCAGGTGGAAGTAAAGTTATTTGCAGTCGTATTGGATGCAAAGGCATACCGGTAACTGCCAAAGGCACAAGGTATGTACTCTTGTAAAACTAAAGGGTAAGTGGAGATAGAAATTTAAACATAGGGTAAGTTCAGATGACTGTCGGTAGTTCTCATTTGTTCTATGGAACATGACGTCATAGGACAAAATGAGACAAATTTGTATTTATTTTTAATATTCGCTAGTATATTGGTAGTTCTACCTATATGAAATTTATTATTACTTATTATTTAATACTTTAGCACAAAACAAAAAATTACAGAGGCGGACTTAATGCCATAGGCATTTTCTACCAGTCAACCTTTGAGTGGAGCAGAGACAAACAGTGGTAGGTGCAATTATGAAATTTGGAGGAATAATTGTATACATATAGGTACATATATCCTTAGATATACCTATACCTTAACTATAAATAAGATATATTTACCTAATTATATATAAATATAAGAACAAATAAATACATATAAATAAACGAATATACTAAAACTAATTAAACAAACAATGGGATAACATTTCCGTTGTTATGATTGTTGAATGAATAATAATGTTGTTTGAATTTAATTTTACATATTGAAACTTTTTTTATTGTGATTGCTTTATACACATTGACATTTTTTTTTATACAATTTATTTATTGATGTAACTATTCTATTTCAATTTTTAACTAACTATTTATACTAGATACTAAATTAAAAGACTAACAAACTACATATATATATAAAAACGAAAACAATAAAATACAAAGAAAAACAAAAGGACACTTAATAGGCGTCGAAGTACTCGTCCGCATCGCTGTCACTCGGGAACGTGCCCAGAAGACTGGCAGCATTGCCACGTTGAATGGCAATGCTAATTCTTAATAATATTTACTTGTGAAGTATAATGTTATTATTTTAATTATTGTGAATGTGAAGACTATGTGGGTCTTTGTTTATTTTTATTTTTTCTGCTCAGTTTTTTTTTTTTTTTTCTAATCATGTTATGGCAATTTGAGTAATTTATGCGGCCTGCCCAAATGTCCTTTCTTTGGTATTGTTCGTCGAATCGTTAAGCTCCTTATGTTCTGAGTTGAGCTGCACGATTACTGACAAATGCGTGCACTGAATGGACAGGTCCACTCAATCTGTGTGATTCTTTCTTCAAAAGACCAATTCAGACACCAATCTACATGGTCTTCACATGATTTGACCAAGATTATGTCTGGACTTTTAAAAGAGACTGTGACCTCTGAGTTTGTTTCGGCCTTTCTTCTCAGAGTAGTCAGATACGAAACGCCGACCTCATTAAGTTTTAAAATATGATTGACGTGTAAAAGTGTTTGTAAAAACCTACTTACAGAAATAAAATCATTTATCATATAATTTATACTAGCGTTTCACCCGTTACTTCTTTAAATTGACTGTAAATTTTCCCAAATTATTCCATGTGATTTTTGACACAGATTTGTCATTGTGAATGACACATCTATGTTGCTAAAATCAACAGTTCACATACGAGTACCTACCTACAATCAAGCCACTAATACAACTGACACTATAAAAAATTATTTAATAGTTGCCAGTTAGTTTGATAATTGTCAAAGAGTCTGGTTTTCTATGTTCCATAGAACAATTCAAGAAATAAAAATAAGTGTAATAATTATGTTCTATATTACAAATAAGAAAAAATTGTCTCATTTCGTCCGATGACGTCATGTTCCATAAAACAAATGGGAGCTACTGATGCCTGAAACGGCGAGTTTTGATTTTATTTTTTATTTGCATCTCGCAATTGACTTTGAGAGGTCGTAACCACTTAACCGGGCTTTTCTGTGCCTTCCTTAAACGAACTCAAAGCAGCCAGGGTATAAAATTACTAATAAACTAAGCTGTAATGGCGAGTTTTGATAACGCGCGTTTATAGCACAGTATGGAAACTAGGCCCATTTGTTAAAACAATTATCTACGCTCCATTGGAGAGCGTTAGGGTTGGCACTCTTAATGTTTGTCAAATTGAAAAGTGTTTTATTGGAACGAAGTTCTCGCGGCTTAATTAATTTCAGCAGTCATTCATATTCATAAATATATAAATAAATAATAATAATAATAAATAATAATAATACATAAATCTTTTACAATGGAATATTGAGGGCCTTATACGAGGTAAACTGTTTCTTCGTACATGGCAATTAATATTCCATCTAAAATAATACTTATCTATTGTGTAATGTAATAATAATTACATTATTGTGTGTTATTTTATTATTGTGTAATGGAGTAATATTGATTATTTTTAATCATTTTTAATTAATGAATAGTTTTGTAATTTAATAATTTTGTAATCTTTTGTAATTTGATAGAAATTTGATTTGATGTAAATTGTGGGGGATAACACAAACAAATATAACGTTTTTTGCAATTTGCAAATCAGTAAGTATCAGGTTGTATGTTGATCTGAATATGAAAGGTGTATTCCTGAAATAAAAATGATTTGATTTGTTTTGATTAAAAATTACAGGCTAACGATAAAGTCGTGATTTCACGAACGTTTCACCTTTGATCATGTGTAGCCGCCGCCTTAGTTTGTGTTGCCTTCAGATTGAATTCCGAAGTCAGTTGGGACTATTCTTGGAATTTCCTGTATTGCATGATTACTTCCAATTGCAATATGTTTGTTTCTGTAGAGAATCTTTTAATGATCGTCTGTTTTCTTTTGATGTAAGTATGTATTTATTTAACAGTTTATGTACACACATATATAAACATAGTACAAAGGTGATGTTTATTTCTAGCGAAACCTCTTTAAAAAAAAATTAAAGAAAAATACATTAAATCAAAAAACTATTCACTAATGTGAATATAAACATATAATATAAGAATATACTTAAATACCTACATACTTCTAAAATAAATATCACTAAAATATATATAATTATAATGTTGTATACAGCGTGTTGCGGAAAGGGTATATAGATATCAAAGGCACGGATTCTTTTGGTGATAACAAACTACAGGGCAATATTTTTTAATACCTTTACCTACATAAATAAATAGTTAAGAAACATTTAACTAAAAATCTAATGTTTCCAATTGAATTCTACACATCACTAGAACAAGTCAGCTGATCGGTGTCAATAAACTACACACAAAGAAATGGCGGTAACACGTTTGTTATGATTTAAATTTAATAAACTGTCGAAATAAAAAAAATATTATCATTTTCTAGTTAGTGCTTTTGAGCTGAAATTTTGTACAGAGATTCTGAACGAGATACACGCTCACCCCGTTTGTATGGATATACCCTTTCCGTAACACGCTGTATAATAATAAATACTTAATATGCAACTGTGGCGGTATCAACAACGCCACATGTAAACTGCGCATCAAAGACCTGACGTCACAAATCCTGCATCTCGCTATCAGAGTTTACCACGCGGCTAGCATATATACAACATCCCGACATCAACCGTTGGGCAGTTGCCCACCAGACACAATACCCGTCTGGTCGGAGGATCCTCCCTTTACTAGAGAGTATGAGTGAACTTTACACCCTGTTCCTCATACCTCTAAACAACTATGACGAAGTGGAACGCTAGTACTTTTTCACTCTTCTTTTAAAAACTGCAACAGTTTGGCAGTCCCTAATGTTAGGTGGAAATGAATTCCACAATCGAACCACGTCCACAGAGAAGGAGTAAGAGTAGAAGTCGATTGAGTGGGGAGGGCATTTAAGGAGATTTCTTAGATGCGAACTGCAAGGTGCATCAGAAGGTCGAGCATAGGAAAAGCATTCCCGCAGATAGGATGGCGTTTTAGGGTTGTACAGGACGTTAAATAGCAGACACAATATCTGAGAGTTCCTGCGAAGTCGAATAGGAGGCCACTTGAGTATCTTGAGTTATGTATATATTTCTACATTCCATTGTACTATGACTGAAGAACTTGCTTAGCTGGTTTAAAAGCAAACCTTTCCATAAAGAGCAGACGGGACTGAAAAATGAGTGCCAATTAATTAATATTAAATGTACTGTGAATAAAATATTGATAATATATTGTAAGTACTGTATTACAATTCCAAAATACAAAACAAATTCTTACCTACATTCCTTACCTCTCATCGCTTCAACTGTGTTGCGGTAAAAGGCAAAAAAATGCTGTAATATTCTTACCATATCTTTAGCAAAAAGTTCAAATTTCTTTGGCCAAGAATTCAGATATGCGAACTCCGCTCATAGACGCAGTCAAGCTCATCAAGTGCACACGTGGCATGCGGCGCAAGATGGAAGATGGGCCATTATCTGTGAAGAAGATGAAGAAGCTGTTAAATTATATCAGAAGAATGAACATCAACATCCTGATTTTCTTTAATTAGAATATTCTGAAGTCAACAATCCAGGGGCCCAAGTCTACTATTTTTTATGAATTCGTCACTCCAACACGATCCCATTATTATTTTGCTAAAAGTTCGTAATCTGCTAAATTCATAATGCTCGATCATTGGTTGGTCAATGGTCTCGTAATAGAATTGTATTACAATGGCATTTTGAACTTTATTCATGCCAGATTTCATTTATGTATATTTTTGCATATTATTTATTAGTGTTATAAGCAATCTGACGTAGTAGGAAGTTGGAAGTTTAGTAGGAAGTTTCATTTGTCATTATGTACGAGATTACCAATTCGTTCAATGGAGTGTCAGTGGCTGACCATTGGAAAGTCATAATGAGGCCATTATATTAGTAGATTACCTTGTCAAAATAAACAATTATGAAAACAATGATAGACCATTCTGACACTATTGTAATAGCAGACTTGAGGCCCTTTTTCCAAGTGTTGTGTTATTTCTTAGCGATGCACATAAAAGTTTGACTTATCTATCAATCAAATATAGTGAACTGACTTCGATTTATTACATGAAAAATAATCATTTTAAGCAAAATATTTACTTTACATCCTTCTAGAGTAAACATAAGCAGCAAATAAAAACATGAACACGTTAACTGTAAATAAACAGCCTTTACCGGACGCGAATGATGTTTATTTTGCTTTCACAAACTGAAATGTAAAAGCGTATTTACGTAACTGTTATATAAGTATTTGTAATGTTGCTTAACGATGTACTCGATGTAATAGTACCTACCTTATATTAAATATAGAATAGAAGGCACTGGTGTAGTAGCGAACAATAATTTTTGCGCTACGGGACGAGGGTTCGATCCCAGCGAAAGGATTTATGTAAGGCACACCGACACGGTTGAATCGACTTTTACTATAATCGCAACAATCTAAGGAGTCAGATTTGACAGCAAGGGTAGTATTTAAACGCAAATAAAAAAAATCTTTTTGCAACCAAAAATAATCCGAATACCAGTCAAAATTACTGATTGCACAGCAAAATACTCAAAATATAACTAAATAACCAACCATTTATATTCGTGGCGCACCGCTATTTATCTTAAAGTAAAGCTTTTTAATTATCTACAAAAGTGACATCGAAAGACCTAAATATCGAAGCGGGTCTAAATTTGTTTCCAAGCAATAATAATGAGTAGTCGATGGGCCGCCGCTTCGCGGGGGTTATTTTTTTTGGGTAGTTAAAAACAATAACCACGAAGGGAATGGCGGAGTCTTTGATTACTCGCTAACTAGCCACGCCCCACCATCCTCTTCGAACCTAACCTGTCCGAGTCGGGGTGCCCAAAATCCCTAGCTCGCTTCGCTCGCTCTTACATCATAAGTTCTCATAGATAAGAGTAGGTAGTAAAAAAATATCGTGAACTTAAGAGTATTAAATGTCGACCTTTCGAACTTAGTTATAATGATTATCGACATTTTTAATCATTCGATATTTTAATCACTCGGCATATCATCATCATACAAAAGCAAAAAACTCGGCATTCATCTCAGACATATCGCTCAGGTATATCAATTTTCGATTTTCCTAAAGTAATTTATTTGTCTCGCAGTATAGGAAAAATGTAGTGTTCATGTATATTTTCAAATTATCTGTCTACACTAGTTTTGTTATACAATTAGTGTTGGCGACGCCGTCCACGAAGGCTCAACGTAGTGAGATTAGTGAACATGGGCATTCAGTGCTAAAGTGCTAAAGAGACGCTTAATCAGCGTAAATAAGTGTAGTTAAGTGTTATAAAGTGAAAGACTCTTATAAGAGTCATATTCGAGTGTGAATAAGTGTTTTAAAGTGTTAAGACTCTCAAATAGAGCTATATTTTAGAATAACTAGAACTTAGAATCATGTAAGTATAGTGAATATGAACGATGTTTTTATGTGTCTCTAATTTAATTTGTATAAGACCTATAAGAGTCTAATTAGTGTTATTTTATAGGAAATATGATCCCATTGCTTGTAGTTAGTCTAGTTAGATTCTAATTAGTATTTTGTTATATGTTTTTGTGAATTTATCATAGCGAGGTACCTGAATTCAAGGGAAAGTTAAATAAGAAAGTAGAACGGGCCTCGTTACGGTAAAGTTTCGACGCACTAAAGCTTAGTGTCGCTTTTTGTTTGCTTGGCTCTGATTGGTCAATAATAAATTACGTAATATGGGCGTGTCCAGTAGAGGGCGCTAGTTGTATGATTGTTCATTAGCCAAAATTATAAAAATAAGGCGCCATTGTAAGACACCACAGGAAAGCCCGGTTAAGGAGCAGGAACCCCCAGTGGTTATACCTCCGAGATGCCATACACAAAAAAAAAAAAAAAAAAAAAAAACACTGCAGTCAGTCGGCGGCCGTCACTTGAAGAAGCAAGAATAAAGAAGAAGTACCTCGACCACTGGTTTCATTCGAAGAATCCCCTACAATTAGTTTATTTGTAGTGGAATAATTAATTTGATGTAAAAAAGTATACCTATGAATGATGGAAATAAATTGATAGGTGATTATTTTGTTTGATGTGCAATGAATAATATCCCCTATAAAAATACTCAATAAAAATTTGTGTAGTGATGGGGAAAAAAATCGGTTGCTTTAAAAACCGGCTCTCGAGTCATATCGATTTATCATACTTAGAGTTTGTAATCGACAATTTATCTACATTGCTTAAGACTGATTCTCGAGGTATATCGTTTTATTACACGTACGAGTTTGTAATATTTAAACATTATTACATAAATCCCAACTAAGTTTATATTTGGGCGAGTTTCAAAAACAAACCAAGACATAAACTAAAACTCGACATACTCTTCTCTTCTTCCGGAAGGTTTATGTATAATAATATATTGTATATCATGCACCAGTGGCAGCTAGAGGCACGCCACTGATATGAAAATCCGGGGCGACTCGCTATTCAAGAATAAAATTAACATTAGTCGGGTAAACAAATAAAATAATTATCACATCATCGATTTTATTCGGTAAAAAAAGTCTTATAATGGTCACAACACTACCACAACTAACCCAAAGACCTGACATTGTAATGTGGTAAAAACGTAATGTCGTAATATTAATCAACGATTAATTCGAGTTTTTGAGTGCATTTTTCCAATATAAAGTGAACCTGGGTGCTTACGAATGATACAAATTATTATAGTGTATGGATAACATAGTAATTAATTAGGATTATGAATATGATATTGTCTCGACATACCTAATATATTTACATTATATAATCTGTTTACTTAGTCAATTCGCTGTAACTGGTCAACGCAAAAACCGCGTAACTAAGTAGATATATAAGGTGTATCTATTCATACACGAAATATTTAAAGAGGACCATCTATAGGTGGTAAAAAAGCCATAGCAGCGAAACATTTTTTTAATATTTTTTGTGTTTTTATTTTTACATAATTGTTATAATTTTAAAATTGCTTGAGACATTTTGCAAAGGAGTTGCATTTTCCAAAATATTTACTTATATGAATGACCCGCCCGGACGCGGCGACGGTGGTGGCACGAGCGCGGTGAATTATGATAATTAATCATCAAATCAAGTAATTTTCAATTATTTAATTTTTTTAATAATATTCTTAGTTTTTTTTTTTTAAATCGCTTCCATGGCTTCTTTACCACCTATAAGGTGTATCTCTTAAAATATTTCGTGTTTGAATAAATACATCCCAATGTGGAAGCTTGTAATTAGCAAATGTCAAAACTTATGCAGGATATTCAAGATCGTTATTAGTCTTTTCAGCTTTCTTTAAAATTAAATATATAAATAAATAAATGATTTTTCGATTTCTTTCGCAGACGTTCATACAAAGTCATCGCGGCGTGTAGAATGAGAAACGTTAAATCCGACTTCTTACATTGACGCGATTATACATATGTTTAACCGACAGATAGCTACCAGTTTCCATACCACACCACAAAACACCCCCAAAAAAAATTTACACATAACAATAACATCTCGCCTTATTTCCCCGAAGGGTTGGGCATAGGTGTACCTATAGTACACTCACATTCCGCCCGTTATGTTTAAGTCGCGAGGCGAAACTATTTGTCGTCAACCTCCAAAAGTTAGTAATAATAAAGTGTTATTATGACAAAATCACCTCTGCTTAACCCTTCGGGGATTACAGGCGTGAGGTTATGTTATTTTGTGTTAAAACAAAATTGGTTAGGTACCAACTAAAAATATACCTTTCTACATAGTCCAACATTTTTGTTCTAAAATAGTACGTACAGCGTACAAAATGAAAACAAAAAGCACGTACAATAGCCTCGTTTGCTCCGTTTTAGTGTTCGTCCACAAAAGTCAGACTGCATGCCTGTCCCAGGAGATACCAGAATTCATGGGTCGAAAAAAAGTAATAATAAAATATCACAAACGCGCTAGGCGTTTGAGCAAAACAAAGTCAAAGTCAAAGCATTTATTTCAAACTAGCTGACCCGACAGACTTCGTTCTGTCAAAAGCTATAGTATAAACTCCACTATTCTACCCTACCCTACCTACCTACCTACCCTACCCAACCCTACCCTACCCTACCTACCTACTCTACCCTACCCTACCCTACCCTACCTACCTACCTACCTACCCTACCCTACCGTACCCTACCCTACCCTACCGTACCCTACCCTATCCTACCTACCTACACTACCCTACCTACCTACCTACCTACCCTACCCTACACTACCCTACCTACCTACCTACCTACATAACCTACCCTACTCTACCCTACCCTAATTTTTCTCGCCATAAAAACCATCCATGGACTTCAACGAACATTAAAAAAAAGAATTGGTTAATTGGTCCAGGCGTTGTTGAGTTATGCGCTTACCAACACATTTTGCGATTCATTTTTATATTATAGATAGGCACAGAAATGGCACTTTTGAACGTCAAAATTTACACGGAAATAAAATTGATTCTAGTTGCACCTTCCAAAAGGTAGTTTCGCATGGAGAGTAATGAGCAAGAAACTCCACCGTTACTCTTTTAAACTGTTTTACAATACTTTGTATACATCAAATAAATCATTCCATGTGAAGACGATGTACCTAGAATAAAATTACTATACCAAACCAGGTAATAACAATACAAAATTAAGCATTGACGGATAAATTAACCATGTGTTAGATACAAGGTGCTCACATATTTACAAATATTGTATTATTTTTTACAAATAAAAAGTCAGTGTGCGAGTTAAACTTATCATAAAATTAATGTCTTAGAATATCTTAAAAAAAAAAACGGCACAAATTGCTTGAAAAAAAATTAAAAACATAAGATATTGCTATTTAATGTTTCCCTAGAGATTCTACTTCACATTACTATGAACTCAAAATCAAAAATCAAAGTCAAAATATTTTATTTCTCCTATATATATCTACATGGGCACTTATGAAACGTCAGAAGCTAGGTGCACCGTTCCAATTGGTCGTTTCCACGAGGAGAAGAGCCGGCAAAAACTCCACGGTAACTCTTTAAAAAAAATGGCATTTACAATATTTTCAAATAACAGAGTTAATAGATATGGGATGACAGTGTAAGGCTACAGTGTCTACTTCTCTACTCTCTACTTGTTGAAAGGTACTTAACAAAAATGGTCAACACATCTAGTCTATTAGGCCTACAACGTTTTAACATTCACAAAATAGAAAAGAATCTATATAAAAGGCATACAAAATAAAAAATTACAGGAAAATATATAACTGTTTTTACATTACATACTTTTCAAGCACTGGTTTCTTATCTCATGTTAAATGACTCAAACAAAGTTATTGCTTTTTGAAAAATGAGATGGACCAAAACTTGAGAATTGAGACTTACTTCCAAACTTGGTTATACGACATCAAAATTCAAAATTCAAAATTCAAAATATCTTTATTGTGGGCATATGTTTGTTACAGGTCTTAACAAAAAATTTCAGTTCCAATATGTCCTGCCTAATTGGCATACAATAATTATGTGTAGGCATTAAGTTTAAAACACAGTCATCTAAGGATATGCCGCCAAAAACACACGGAATCAACTTAATCTCCGGTCTAAAGGGGGATCTGACAAGTTAGTACGCAAAATACAAAATTTCTTACGTTTTTTTGCAAAATGCACTGCTGTTTTATTGTTATGCGTTGATCAATACCCGGTAATTATGATAAAATACTTAATTACTGAATTATAATATGTTATATAAGCGGACCATACAGACGTTGTCCTGCCCTAACAGCGCCACCTACCGGATTGATGCAAATAAGACTATTCAGTGAAAATATGACGATTTGCAGCAGAAGGAATCACCTTAATAAAATAATACAATAGGGATGATGAAGAAAAAACATTTTTTTTGTCCGTCATGTAGATTATTAAAAAATATTGGACACGTATTTTTTCTTTTTTTACGTAATCAAAATATTACAGCGATACTTGAGTTCAAATTTGGCATGACGTCACTACTTACTAGATTTTATACGTAGCTGTGACGTAACGAGCCCCCACTCCCCAAGTTTAAATGTGTTTTATCTAAGTAATTTTTTATTAGTGTGATAAAGCTAAAAATACGTGTCTAATATTTTTCTATTATCTGATTGATGGACTAAACAGTTTTTCTTTTTTTTTTAAACCAGGATTTATCCCTATTCCAACTTTATCTTACCCTCTGCAACCCAGTATCGGTGGCCATTTCTAATCGTTCTCCAAACAATAGTATCTAGCCAATTGCCAGCCAATTCACTATAATCCTAGCTAATTTGTGTTGAACATGCGATTATTGCCACCCACTGGTGCAATAGAACGATGCAGCCTACTGCAAAATTGTTAAGCACTTCCAACTTTTCTCGATAAACAAGATATTGATTCCTTTCGACGTGCACTCAGCTGAGAACATGGCTGAAAGCTTAGCGAGTAATGAGATAGATTTCGCTGAGCGAGATATGATAAAAGCGGTTGCAGGAGGTAGGAAAAGGATGGAAAAAATATCAAATATGGTTTTGAACTATTTGACGACGACGTTGAAAAATAGCAACGACTTTTGGTGGCATCTAGAACGCCACATGCGAACTACGCATCAAAGACCTGACGTCACGAATCCTGCATCGCGCAATCAGAGTTTACCGCGCGACTAGCATCTATACAACATCCCGGCATCAACCGTCGGGCAGTTGCCCGCCAGATACCACACCCGTCTGGTTGGAGGATCCTCCCTTATCCAGAGAGTATGAGTGAACTTTACACACTGTTCCTCATACCTCTATACATCCTCTATTGACTAATCTCAAAGGCAGCTAAAGGTACAGAAAAGTTTTCACCGAATCACGTCCACATAGATATAGATGTTGCTAAACATAGCTCTTCAAATAAAACTAAGAAATTATTATGTTCACTACAGTAGCACAGTTGGTGACTAGATGTGTATCTACACATTCACTCAGCATAGAGGAAAAATAAATCAGAATGTGCGACATTTTTACTGGTAACATAGTAGTACCTGGGACATCTTATGAAAAATGACAGGTAAGTATTTTCCCCTATTTTTCTCAACTCGCACTGCGACATGAAAAGTGCATGCACTTTACACTTTTCAGGGAAAAGACAGCAAGAAAATATATTTAATTGTGTGTCTTTCATAGTAAATGTATGACGCTCTTTGAAATGACGTTGCACCTGTAAGTTTTAGAAACGCCTCACACGGAGTTACCGTCTTTCCATTAAAAACAGAGAAAAAGACCTGCAATGTTGATTACAAATTTTATCTGTACTTCTATTTATTCTACTAAATGCTTATGCTTTTTTTTTTTGGGTGGGAAATTATCAAATACCTTCTCCCGCTCTGGGCGGAACGGAAGGGCGTGTCAGACTTTTACCGACTAAAACCCACCCGTGTTCTTTCAGTTGTGTGCCAGGGCCACGGTATCCCTTTCAGACAAACCCGCAACCCTAGCAGGCATCGGTCCTAGTGGACCCCATCAGTTGGTGCTGACATCTCTTTGAAGCGCGCGTGGAACACAACGCGCCGTCGACCTATTCACAAATATTCAATTGATTTTAACGGTTTATTTGGATTTTATAAAGGTTTATTTAGAACACTCAATTCTCTAACACTCAAACTATTGGAGACTTTTGGAACACTTTGGCTAAATAAATTCTTAATATTCTTACTCTATTTTACGAGTATAATTCAGAGTCAATTTGTGAAACAAAAACCTAAACGTAAAACATAATAGCTAGAGAGTAAATTAAAAATAGTAGATTGTACATTAAGTGCATAAAACGCACCATTTTACGCGAGACGTTTATCCATCCGAGCGAGCTTGCGAGCGAGGATGGATATAGAGTGTAAAATGGGTTTTATGGACGAGTTGTACACTCTAATTTTCACTTCGATTGCTAGGAAATGAAACAGCAACATGTAAATATTGAAAATTTAATTAAAATTGAAAAATAATTATGGTTCCGGCCAATTAACTTTTTTTTTTGTTTTTTTCAATAGGAACGTGACATAACACCTGACTTAGGTCGTTACATACTGCTCAGTTATAAAAAAAAAAGGTTTTTATATCTATGATAACTTAGTTATAGTTTAAATATATTGATTAACTAATATAAAAAACTAATAAAAAAAGGACGAAACAAAAAATATAAGTTTATTTAATGAAGTTTTATTGTGTACTTTGGCTGTTGGTATCCTTGCCTTGTTCTTAGAATACTAACGAAACGAATTAAAATGAAGAGGTTATTCTATGAAGTTGAAGTTGTTCGTGTGGCTGTTGGACCGATTGCCTTGGTCTTCGACGAAGATTTTACTTTATGCTCTAGAGCATGAAAAGCGATTTTATGTCGCCTACGCACGACATAAAAACGAACTTTTAGAGCATGAGAAGTGAAAAAAACTTCTTTTTTTTTTCTTTTACTCGCCAAATACAGGCCTGATGTTATGTTTTAAAGTTTGCACATTTCTTTCACATCTGCTATAACCGGCATTTATGTATGCAAAGCAATCGATTCTACTACATTTCATGTCCTCTATTATTTACAAACTGTTAATGTAGTTAGGAGTAAAACAAAGAGGCCTTATGTATATTCAGATAACGTCAACGCAAATTAAGATGGATGGGAGGGTATGCTACTAAAATCCAGAGAAAGCAAAGTATTGACAATGTGCGATAGATATGGGTTTTCCGATAAATGAACGTTCGAAAAACAGTAGACGCTTAGTTATTTTAAGAAATACAAAAGGAGGATTGATTGATGCGTATCATTAACCTCCATAAGCAAATATGGGCCTTTCAAATTAAACATTACGAGAGAGACCTCGTTCATTACTCCGCTGTACCAAGACTCTGTAGGCAATACAACATGTTAGCTAAAACTACGAATCTAGACATTTGCGAGTCTCTGTCTAAGTATAAAGAAGTTATAGAGGTACTAGCTTTTGCCCGCGGCTCCGCCCGCGTGGATGTCGGTTATCGCGTAAAAAAGTAGCCTATGTCTTTCTCCATATCCCAGGCTATATCTCTGCCAAATTTCATGACGATCGGTTCAGCGGTTTAGGCGTAAAAACGTAACATACAGACAGACAGACAGAGTTACTTTCACATTTATAATATTAGTATGGATGAGGAACAGTGTAAGGTTCATTCATAGTTTGTGGAAAAGGGAGGATCCTCCGACCAGACGGGTGTTGTGTATGGTGGGCAACTGCCCGACAGTTGAAGTCGGGGTGTTGTTTAATTGCCAGTCGCGCGGTAAACTTTGATTGCACGATGCAGGATTTGTGTCGTCAGGTCTTTGATGCGTAGTTCGCATGTGGCGTTGTTGATACCGCCACAAAGTGTTTAATAGATTTAATATAATTTAAGTACTTATCTCTTCATGTTATATTTACTTCTCCTTTTTTTATGTCCTTTTAATTTTTTTTTAACTTGTTCAATAAATATGTTACCTATTATTAATATTTTTACTTTGTTATCTTAGTTGTTAATTTTATTATGCATGCTGTGATCTCCTGTAAGTGAAGGAGTACACCTACTTAATACATTATGTTGCCCTTTATTTATATGTCAAGTATGGAGTACATCTTTTGTTGGAGATCCTAAATAAATAAATTGCAAATAACCAAGCTTAATAATCATCATCATCATTTCAGCCGAAAGAAGTCCACTGCTAGACACAGGCTTCCCCCAATTGCGGGGGTTTGCCATAATCGCCACGCTTGGCAGGTGGGTTGGCGATCGCAGTATGGTGTTAAAAATGCATAGAGAACGCTGCTACCCATTCTCTAGTAAGTCCCTTAGTCGCCTTTTACGACACCCACGGGAGGAAATGGGATGGTGCTATTCTTTACGTCCGGCGCCACACGGAACAACACGGAGCCACACGGAGCTTTATAATACTGGCCTATAACTGTCCCACCGCTGGGCAAAGGCCTCTTCTCATACAAAAAAGGCACGAGCATTGATCACCACGCTTGCTCAAGACGGGTTGGCGATTTCAGACTTATATTCACAATGTTTTTCCTTCACCGATGTCAGTAATGTCCAAGATAAACTCAGAAAGTACATATGAATTGAAAAAGTTACTTTGGTAATTGCCCAGATTTGAACCCGCACCCTCATGCATGAGAGACGAGGCCTTAACCAACGGGCCATCACGACATATCAATGCAATAACCATGTTTACCAGCGGGATAATTGCACCACACACATAAAATGGCAATTGAACGAGATATCTTTCATTTTGTCTTCCATTACTTCATAAGTTTGAAAACTTCGTCTGTTCTACATCGTAAATAAGGCAACTATCAAAATTAATGACATTGTGATCGATTGCCATTGGCGTGAAAACGTAACATACAGACAGACAAACAGACAGATAGACAGACAGACAGACAGAGTTACTTTCACATTTATAATATTAGTATGGATTACAATTCTATTGAATATCTCTGGCCAATCTGTCAAACTGACAATAAAAAAATGTTTTCTGATTTCGCTGTCGCGACGCAATATTATTATTATATGTATATTTCAATACCGTTGCTGTATATATTTCTGTGTTTGTGTACGCATATTATAACTGTGAGTAGTAACTATTCCATCTTTTATTTACCACTCACCACCACACAAACTAAGTTAGTGTACAACTCGAACACTAAACCAGTAACCTTGAGTGGTTAGCTTGCGTGTTCTGTACTGAGCTCACGCAACGCGTCGTACGTCCAGCCAGTAATAGGACTCGCCCATCCAGGAGCGCTGTCCCAAATAAGACGCATTATAAATTTATTATACATAAAACAAAAGGTATCTAATAAAACCACGTATACTAAAAGATTAATAATTAAATTATCTTTAAAAGGTGAAAGTTTCAGAAAAATATGCTTGATAGATTTTGCGTGATTCTCAGATTTTTATCCGCGTTAGATATAACTTTACAAATGAATTTCACTATGTTATATGAACATAATCTAAAATATTCATATAAGTATTAAGTTATTAGGAAATGCTCTAATTTAACATACCTATATTTTTTCCAAATCATTAACACTAATCGTTTAGACGTGATCTTCAGTATAAAATCATTAAAACTCGGTTAAATTTGGTCTGGGCCTCAAGTCTGCTATTATAATGCTATTAGAATGGTCTATCATTGATTTCATAATTGTTGATTTTGACAAGTTTGGTAATCTACTAATATAATGGCATCATTATGACTTTCCAATAGTCAGCCACTGACACTCCATTGAACGAATTGGTAATCTCGTACATAATGACAAATGAAACTTCCTACTAAACTTCCAACTTCCTTCTACTTCAGATTGCTTATAACACTAATAAATAATATGTTAAAATATATATAAATGAAATCTGGCATGAATAAATGTTCAAAATGCCATTGTAATACAATTCTATTACGAGACCATTGACCAACCAGTGATCGACCATTATGAATTTAACAGATTACGAACTTTTAGAAAAATGACAATGGGATCGTGTTGGAGTGACGAATTTATAAAAATAGCAGACTTGGGCCCCTGGTGAGTCATATAGGACACACGCTAGGAAATAATAATATCAAAGAGTCGCCGTTATCTAAATCGATAAGGAGGACTATGTAATCGCGAATATATGAATGATGAAATAAATTTGAATAATTTTGAAGGATATTTCTTCATAATTTTCGAAAAATGTATCTGCTCAATAACGTAAATAATGCAATAATAATAATAATAATAAACATTTTATTTCTCTTCCACAAAGGTGCCTTAAACATAATGAAGATTGTAATATAACATCCGATAAATCCTTTGTGGGAGACTGGTATCTGCACTAGAAAAACCTGTCACACACATAACCAGGCCCCTCCAAAAAACAGTGCTTGAGTATCAAATCTTAAAGGTAATATTAACAAAAAATATTTTAACCTTTGGTAGGAGAACACACCAAACAAAAATAAAAGAAGAAAAAGAATATAAATTTTAAAAATAAAATAAAATGAATGAAATGAATTTTGAATGAATTTTGTTGAACTATCAAAATAAAAGCTATTGCTACTGTGTGTTCGCAATTACCCCGCTGGGATAGAATAGAATATAATTTATTGTTATTACAGGTAACTTTACAAAACCTACCCATTATTGTCTAAAACTGGCTTGGTGGTTTTTATCGGTAACAAACACATCAAAATGATCAGTAGAATCCCCAGAAACATTTACAGTCCTCAATATCTCCATTGAAAAACCAAATTCATCGGTACTCAACATCAAAAGGAGGTGAAAGAATTTTAACTTCTGATTTTCCTCGACACCATTTCGTTCCACTTAATTCCACTCAAGCGGCAATACTTCGTGACCTTTTTCACCTTTGTCGAGGTTAAATCATGAGATTTTTTCACCCGATTATTGAGTTTCCTTTAAAAGCAAATATCATTATCATGTTGTAGTACTTCCATGAGTGTTGCTAGCCTTTTCAAAATCTTATTTGTTTTTTTTTTTAAGTGCTCAGTGCTGCTTTATTTTCCAGGATGTATTAAAGACTTTGACATATATTTTAGTATAGGTTAACTGAATACTATGGAACAAACATATTTTTTTTTTATTGAATTTGTTTTTATCTGTCTAAGAAAATAAATAGGATGTTTTTTTTTCAATTAAATCATTTAATTTATAATTCCGTCTCAATGGAGAGGAATCTTTCAATGATTCCGATCAATTCCGGATTTTGTTAATTAAATTGAAATGGTAACCCTCTTTAGGACAAAAACCCTTTGGTTATTGGAGCAATCGTATTAATGGACAGTTGACTCAAGCTTTTGGAATCTCATCTACCTTTTGTCCGATGTTACATAAAAGAAATTAGTAGGTTTTTTAAAGTAAATAAATACTGTTACGAGCTTGAGGTTCGTGACAATAAAAACTGCCGATTAAAAAACCAAAAATGACACTTTAATTAAACAACACTGATAACAACTCAAACACACGAATTATAAAACACAACTGCACTACTGATCACTCTAAAGTCGCACTTGAAGATCGCTTGTATCGTTTGAAGTTTACTTGTCGCTTGATCACTTGTTTTTCGACTGCCTGGGTCGGGTCCATACCGGCCTTATATAGTCCTCAGATAGTTCCAGAACCTTCTACTGTAGGATCATCTAGAATGTTCGAGTACATACCTGCCTTATAGTCCTTAGATAGTACCAGAACCTTCTATTGTAGAAACATCTAGAATGTTCGAGTACATACCGGCCTTATAGTCCTTAGATAGATCCAGAACCTTCTACTGTAGAAACATCTAGAATGTTCGAGTACATACCGGCCCCGAGTGACCAGATGTCGATAGTTCTAGAAAGTTCTAGCATCGAACTTTATAGAAGCATCTAGTTCTGCTACTTGATACTAGATGGCGCTAGTGCTCCACTAGTTCTGATACTCGATACTAGATGGCGCTAGTGGTACTTAAGTCACGATGTACCAGGCATCAATTGTGGCGCGCAACAATACCTACACTTTTTTGTTTCGTTTGAGTGCTACGTTTTTTTAGAGCATCTATTTTTGTGTTTGTAAGATGATAGGTGTTTGAGTTATCAAATAAATGTATATTTTTACGACAAAAATAAATATAGCATACCTGTGCATACGTGTTTTATAAAATATTACGTATTTTTAATTCATCCCGTTGGATTTAAAGCAACATTTTACGCATCACGATTTCTGAGAATTCCAAAAATACGAATACCGGTCGTTCGATTTTATCATGGCAACTCCATTTATTTCTAGGTATCTAAAATTATTCACAAAGTAAAATATTTCTATAATTGGTATGCTCACAATTACCGGGAATTGCGTGGGAATGTAATTTAAATATCAGTAGCACCGAGCTCTTCACTGGAATTATTATAATTATTGGTGCTATAAAATTGCACATTAATTATTCATAATGCCGCAAATACACAGCTACAGGTATTTCGTTTCAGAATCAACTAAATAATTTATTCATTATTGTGGTTTCACCTTTTCAATGAGTACTGGAAATATTATAAATTTAAATAAATAAACCAGACCGTCGTCGTTTGGTTCGACTTAAATATTAAATTGTCATTTGAAAACGCTATTTATTAAAACGGCTGCAATTAAATTGATTCCATTTTGGTATTGTACGAGCGATTTAAGGTCGTAGCACACATATCAACTCGGAAAGGGATCGTCACCGTATCGCTTTTCGCCTCGTCGTCAAAAAGGCGTCAACCTAACGTAAACACGTCACCAAAGCGGACCAGCAACTGCGATACGTCGACTCGGCTACAGCTAGGCGACACCGCGCTTACGGCTCGCTGACCGCTGCTGGTTGAACTGGCTGACACCAGATCAGTTTGAATCCGAACGCGGGAGGGGTGAGAGAGACAACGGTGGACGAAGAGACGCAAGCGCGGCGACGGAGAGGCGTAAGCGCGGGGACGACAAGCCGTAAGCACGGGGACCGCTGGTTGACCACGCGCCACACCGCGGTTCGTGAGCTTGTCTCGAGGCGAATCGTTTACGTTACAATTCCGATTAGTGTGCTTTTCAGTAGGGAGTTTCATGCAAAGAATACTAAACGGCTTGAGTTGATACGGTTACGATCCGTTTCCGAGTTGTTATGTGTGCTATGACCTTTAATATTATCATTGCTATACAACGAGTTGTAGGTATTCGTAACATATATTTTAATGAAGACTGAACTAGTGCAAATACTAGTGGTCTAGTTTGTCGCCGCATCATCTGTTGCTCACATCACCCGCTTTATAGCAGATTAAAGTAGTCTCATTACACCACTAAAAATAACCAACACCAGAAGCCGTTTAACGAGCTAAAACCGAGAAAAAATTCTTCAACATAAAGCTTTACATTAAACCTTATGAAGAAGAATGTTCTTAGTCGCCGTTTTTCTAATTCTGATAATTTATGTAAACAAAGTAATGCCAAGAAATGTCACTGTCAAAATGACAGGACAGTGGTGCAAAACATTTTATCATATTTTTTTTTTTTTTGTAAATTGTCTTTGCTAAAATTAAAGTGAATTAATTATAAGAACTATGCAAACAGAATACCGTTGCCAAACAATGTTTTGTGTAGTATGTCGGAGACACGGCTTATGATCGTCATAATCAGCCCTTTTAAGTCCAGTGCCAGACGTAGGCCTCCCAAAATCGATTTCCATTCGAAACAGTTTCCAGCCGTTTTCATCCAAAATGTGGCTGGATATGCTACTTACAATATAAATCTATGAATGAGAGTTTTAATATTACTGTTGTTGCAGATGTAAAAAATTTGAAAATGTTTGGATCTCCTGCATTGTTACCAGTATCATAAAATATGTTCTACCAGAAAATCTCCTTTTTTGAATAACTTTGTTTAAAACGGAAAATTTATAAAAATAATTATGGTATGATTATTTTTTAATTATTATTTCTTAATATCAGTACTTAAATGAAAATGAAACCTCTTTTTTCGCCATTTTATGTGAATTACTGTTACGAAGATATTTTTTTGTCATGTTATCCCCTTTGTTTACATAAATTATCTGAATTTGTGACTTTGGGTATAAATGTTGTTAACTTATTGCTTGACAAGTTCCTTCAGTTGGGGCCACGAAACAAGCTAATCATTCCGCTCACTGAATACCGAAATGACGAGAGCGATCAAACCAATCTCGGTATTCACGGGCTCCCTCTATTTGCCTAACAATTGTTAATTGAATTGTAAGATTTACGTTGTATTAATTACCCCTTTCTCTCTATTACAATGAACTTAATTGTCCTCGAATCGATTCTCTTTAATGCCATACTGTTTAGCTATTGTAACGTCTTCAGGGATTGAGGTCGCCATTCATTTTATTATTCATTTGAGTGTTGTCTTTTGTTTTATTGGTGTTTTATTTGTTAGGAGCTTGTGCTTGAATTATTCTCCGCAATGTTGGGACCATTATTTAAATGGAAATCTTCGATTTTGCTATTAAAATTTTCTAGAAAACGTCTTGTGATAAAAAGGTTACTCTTTAATAGTTATTGTGTTTGAAAGGGGGTTTTATTTGAGGAAATAATAATTATTCAGATAAGAAACGCCGCCCTCATCTAGTTTAAAAAATATAATTGACGTGTAAAAGTTTTTGTACAAACCTACTTACAGAAATGAAATCATTTATATTTGTTGTTTCAAAATATGTTTATGGCAATTGGGATAAAGATGGTTATTTCATTTTATGAAGCCATCAATTACCCCTTTTACTTGAATTTGTATATTTAAATATATATATATTTATGTATGTATACATAATATAGGTATACATATATATTATATGCATTAGATTAAATATGTACATGTATGTGTATTATAAGTTTATAACGAATTTATGTATGTACTTCTGTACCTATTTTATTTGTAAATCACATGCTACCTTTTGAATGTGTTTTATTATTATTATTATCTCCTCTTAATCAGAGCACCTGCCATGTTAACTCTTTACCACCCTCGGTTGACTGGTAGAGAAATTCGAAGGCATTCAGTTCGCCTTTGTACCTGATTGTGTGCGAGAAGTTTAAATAAATAAATAAGAACACGATAACCCAGTGCCTTAAAAAACAATAAGTACTAGGTACTAATATCCTTTTTCTTAAGGCCCAGATATATGCCAGTGAGCTTGCGTGTTCTGTACTGAGCTCACGCAACGCGTCGTACGTCCAGCCAGTAATAGGACTCGCCCATCCAGGAGCGCTGTCCCAAATAAGACGCATTATTAATTTATTACACATAAACCAAAAGGCAATTTAATAAAACACGTATACTAAAAGATCAATAATGAAATTATCGTTATAGGTGAAGGTATCAGAAGAATACACTAGATAGATTTTGCGTGATTCTCTGTTTTTTATCTGCGTTAGACATAACTTTACAAATTAATATCTAAAATATTCACATATTAAATTATTAAGAAAATACTCTAATTTAACATATATTTTTTCCAAATCATTTAAATTACTCGTTTAGACGTGATCTTCAGTATCAAAATCATTAAAAGTCGGTTATTATCGCCTTAAACGCTAGTTTCCTGGCCCCATTATGACACACTAAGGCCTGTGTTCACCAACATTCAAAACACCGGTTAGGTATTTAAACAGTTGATTTATGTCAAATTTCCTAAGTAAAGAACTGATTAAATATCTAAACAGTTGATTTAAATGTTGGTGAACATAGGCCTAAGGCCTGTGTTCACCAACATATAAATCAACTGTTTAGATATTTAATCAGTTGTTTACTCAAAATTTCATAGGAAATTTGACATAAACCAACTGTTTAAATACCTAACCGGTGGTTTGAATGTTGGTGAACACAGGCCTAAGACCTGTGTTCACCAACATTTAAATCAACTGTTTAGATATTTAATCAGTTGTTTACTCATAATTTCTTAGGAAATTTGACATAAACCAACTGTTTAAATACCTAACCAGTGGTTTGAATGTTGATGAACACAGGCCTAAGTCACATGGATTTACTAAACGATGAACCGGTTAGTAAATCCATGTGACTTTAGTATGTAAAGTAACTAGCTGGGCTCATGAGAATGTAACACATAATGTCAACTGATTGATCATGATTTTAGGCGGCGCTAGCCGTTGTCACAAAATATTATGATTCATGTGCACCTATTTATATTATCAAATGGTTCTCTCGCAGTTTTGTTCGATGATATTAAACATGACCTTTCAGTGCCAGCCAAACTGACCAATATTCATCATCATCATCATTTCAGCCGAAAGACGTTCACTGCTGGACATAGGCCTCCCTCAAGCACCGCCACCTCGACCGGTTTTGTGCTTACCGCATCCAGCGGATTCCTGCGGCTTTCATAAGGTCGAAATGAAGAGATCCGCAGGAGAACCAAGGTAACCGACATAGCTCGAAGAATTGCCAAACTTAAGTGGCAATGGGCAGGGCACATTGCGCGCAGAACAGATGGCCCTTGGGGCCGAAAGGTTCTGGAGTGGCGACCGCGTACCGGAAGACGTAGCGTTGGAAGGCCTCCCACAAGGTGGACCAATATTACCTACCAATATTGCTATTATATCCAATATTGTATCCAATACAAGATTTTTTAAAACCGGCCTAGTGCGTGTCGGTTCACTTTAGGGGGCAAACTAGAAACCTAATAAAAAAGTTTTGCAAACTATAAACTATGTGACATATCAAATTAAATAGCTTATTGTAATAATTTTAGATATATATATATTTTTTATTTACAATTTGAAAACAACTTTAGTTATTTAAGAAAGTAGATGAAAATTGACCATTACCTGGTCTCCGAAACTACTGATCCTAAAATTTTGAAAAAATTACATAAAATAGTTTTTTACTTATAGACCTTACAGAAAAACCTATAAGAAGTCTATGGTCTTAATATAAGATGATAAATCTCTCAATATTGTGCATACAAACTTACATTTGCAGTTGGAATGTATAGGAGAACTTGTTTTTCAACTACAAAGTCAAGTTTGTTCTTAGGATAAATTCATCCCAACTACGGAAACCTTCCTTGTGTGTAGTCCGACACGCACTTGGCTGATTTTTAGGGTTCCGTCGCCAAATGGCAAAAAACGAAACCCTTATGGATTCGTCATGTCTGTCTGTCTGTCCGTCCGGATGTCACAGCCACTTTTTTCCGAAACTATAAGAACTATACTGTTGAAACTTGGTAAGTAGGTGTATTCTGTAAACCGCATTAAGATTTTCACCCAAAAATAGAAAAAAAAAAAACAATAAATTTTGGGGGTTCCCCATACTTAGAACTGCAAATATTTTTTTTTTTTTTTTTTCATGAAACCCATACGTGTAGGGTATCTATGGATAGCTCTTTAATAATGATATTGAGGTTTCTAATATCATATTTTTCTAAACTGAATAGTTTGCGCGAGAGACATTTCCAAAGTGATAAAATGTTTGTAACTTCTAAAATAAGAGAATGATAAAACTAAAAAAAAATATATGATGTACATTACCATGTAAACTTCCACCGAAAATTGGTTTGAACGAAATCTAGTAAGTAGTTTTTTTTTTTTTAATACGTCATAAATCGTAAACCGCGCTTGCTGCTACGGAACCCTTCATGGGCGAGTTTATAGTATACGTATTATGTACACCATAAAAATTACAGATATTAATGTAGAATTGTTACATAGGGTGTCACAACGGGCGGTCTTATCGCTAAAAGCGATCTTTTACAGACAACCTTTGGATGGATCAAAAGTAGAAGGAGAGACAATACTGCAGGTAGTCAGTGGTGTACCATTTACATCCATACTATTATTATAAATGTGAAAGTAACTCTGTCTGTATGTTACGTTTTCACGCCTAAACCGCTGAATTGATCGTCATGAAATTTGGCAGAGATATATATAGCCTGGGATATGGAGAAGGACATAGGCTACTTTTTTACGCGATAACCGACATCCACGCGGGCAGAGCCGCGGGCATAAGCTAGTATACAATAAACTTACAACAACAGTACCTAGGTATCGAGCACGCAGATGTTAAAGTTCGCAAAATAACTATCTAAAGTACGAGAAAATAGTCAAAATGAAGGCCGCCATTATAATCTCAGATTACGACTAGAAGGGAAAGGGCAGAATCTTCTTAATCGTGGATTACATCCAAACCACGAACATAATAAAATTACTAAACTTAATTACGACACAATTCCCCATAATGGCTCTTAATTAAAATACTTTATTTACTCGAAACACAAGCGTGGTAATGTCACTTGCAAAAATATGTTCATACCTAAAATAAATTCAACAAATTAATTTTCTCGTTCATCCTACCTCCCATCCAAAATTTTACGTTGGCGCTGTATGAATTCTGCTTCCATCAATTAACAGATTTTCTCCCTAAGCTTTGATTGAAATTATGCTGTGTTGTGCATGTGATAGCGCATCTTTACACACATGCTTTTTAATTTTTTTTTTTTTTTTAATGTTCAAATGTAGTACCATTTGAACATTTTAAGCGATGCCCTTCTACTATTCTCTACGAGAAGAACGCTTTTGAATTTTTACAAGTGAATTCACATAACTATACATATTTTTGCACATAACTGTACTATCGCCGTTAAAATTCAATTTTAATCCAGTACCATCGCGTACAGCTTATACAGTAAAGATGTCAAAACCTCAAAGAACGATTAAATAGGGTACCCTGATGATACAGGCGCGCACACAAAGTACTAGCTACGTGATTATATCGACATTCAAGGGCTTTACTTAAGCCCATATCTACCGATATTTCCAAGATGTTTACGCTCAATAAGCAGTTATTGAGCTTTGTAGTAAACCCTTTTACGTAATATTAGGGGTTATTATTTACTTCGATTGAGGGTTTGGCCTTGAGGGTGCCTAATTTGAGGATCTGAAAGTGGGTAGTAATCTTTTTATTTGTATTATATTTTGTTAGAGTATATTGCTTTCCCGTGTTATGAGTGTGCGTATGGAACTAAAAAACACTTTACACACATTTTCACCTGTTTTATATTAGAAGAAGCCGAAGATAAGACGACATTATTTTTTAAAGTTCTTCTTTTAGAATTGCGTAAAATGTTCTGTTAAAAGCGACGAAAAAACTTGAATTATTACGACATTTTACCTCACATTTTTAAAAGCACTTTCTTCTGTCTTGTCGTAATGAATAAAGGCCTCTTACTTCAAGACTTCATCACGTCTCTCTCAGGCTCATAAATTCTCTTATCAATTGGAGTGTCGGCTACTGTACCAGAACTATTGTTCATCAGCCATTGTGTGCCAAATAAAAACTTGGCTTTTGCTCCCAGACGTTCGTTATAAACGTTCGAGGAAACGACATAAACCTACTTGAAGATTGAAATTGTCAAAAGAAATGTAGATGAGTGTGGGACATAACACAGATTAGTATAATATTCATTTAATATAAGTACATATATAGGTGTTATCACAATACATTAAAATTCACATTTCAAATCATATTCAGCACATTTAATTATTTTCATTTTTTTTTTTTTTCCTCAGCTACCACAATCAAACTAATTTAGAAATTACAAAATGGTTGGAACACAATTTCACAACAATCGAGATGTAAGTACCTATTTATAATGTATTAATTTCAAAATATAAACATAATAATAATATGTACAAGTCTATAAAAAAGGGAGTGGAAGGAATCATAGGGCATCAAAAAATCTTCCGCATCGCTATCAACAGGAAAAGTGCCCAAAAGACTGGCAGCATTGCCACGTTGTATGGCAATGTTGATCCTTTGGCCAAAAACTTAATTGGATGTAACTCAATACACATGACAAATACTCGTACTTTAAACACCTGTAAAAATATTTGAATTGATAAATCTGAAGTGATTTTTTTTTTTTGTGTGAAAATGTTAGCAGTTTTATTTCTCCTTTTTACCGAATTCATGAGTTATGCTATTTTTAAGCCTCCTTATTATAAACTAGCTTCTGCCCGCGAATTCTTTCGCGTGGAAATCGTAAAACACCATAATATACTAAAATACCAGCCACATTTTAATAAAACTTCCCTGAACACTACGTTTGTAATTTTGGCCATAGCAGTCAAAATATACAGAGAGTCAGGACTGGTGACGCGGAACAAGCGACGTACAGTTCTATGTTCTATGGTAAAGGGTTTGGTTTCTGCACTAAGCCCTTCAGGTGGACCATTGTACATGGGCCATGGCGGCCATCAGTGGTTATTCCAACCAGCCAACCTCCCTCCAGAAGTTAATTATACGAATATATATTTATATATACTATCACATAAAATAATTTCAGATTTTTTCTATGCAAACAACGGAGAAAAGGGGGAGAATGGTTTTTAATTATTATTTTTTTGTCAAAAGTCATAAAAATGGGGCCTAAAAAAATTATGAGTATGTGCAAATAGCGCTCTTTCATACGATACCCCACATACCCTAGTAGTCCCATTTCGAATTTTTAAGACACCCAGTTAAGTCACAGTTGCAAAAAAAAACTTTCTTATTTGCAACATAGTTGGGCAAACGTCATCTAAAATTATTCTTAATTTCAAGTTGATAGCATTAATAGTTCTTGAGATATCTAGCTGTGACAGACAGACGGATAGACAGACTGAGTCGCACCATAAGGGTTCTTTTTTACCAATTTGGTACGGCTCCCTAAAAGAAACACATAAATATAAATTCTTTGAATCGAAATCAGATTTGCATTGCTTTGTTGAAAGTTGACTGAAATAGCATAATATGTCATAATTGACTGCTTAGATCCAAAAGGTATGATAATCATTTAAAAGATTAAATCTGTAACTATCTGATAAATTCGTTTCCTATTCAACACAGCGAAGTAGTAATGGAATAATTCGACTGTTGTCATACACTGATACATTGTGTTCGTTCTCATCTCAGTCTCACCTACGACCTGTATGGGAAAACTTTTTTTCGATTTCTGACTTTTCTAGTACTCAAACCTCAGTTGGTCCTATAGAGTTTTTTGCTCGTAAGAAACAGGATCGATTGGCATCAAAAAACTTTTTTGTGAAAATTGCCCATTTTCTTGCTGACTAAATTTTTTTCAAAATCTGTGAATGCAAATCCATTTTTTTCTAAAAGTTAAGGATAGTCTCTTAAGAACATTTTCTTGTAGCGACCACGGTTAAGGTACCTGCCCTTATGGACCCATCTCAAAATATAATGCAATACTGCTCATCCCCCATAGCAAATAGCGTGATAATTTATATATATACGTGATACGTAGTAATTTGACCAGACCTATAGGGATATATCTATGCAAAATTTTATCAAAATCTGTCCAGTAGTTTTTGCGTTTACCTGGAACATACATTCAGACAAACAGACAAACAGATAAACAGACATAAATTCTAAAAACTATATTTTCGGCATCAGAATCGTTCCCAGACCTCGTGGCAATTACTTTTTTTCAAAAATATTCAATGTACAGTTTTAACTTCGCTACGATTTTATTATATGTATAGATATAGATATACCTGCCATGCCAACATTGGTATTGCCATGGGAACATGGCATGAGTTTATTCGATTTCGATTTCCTACCTAAGTAAGTCGAAATTGACGGACATAATGGGCAGCCAAAAAATACTGCAGTAAAAGACCCATGTATCCCCAATGGTAATTACGATGGGTCATTTAATGTTTTTACCGTCTTAATGGCCCTGTACATTTTCCCCTCAAACAAGTTAAGGATCTAGATAGGTAGCTTGATTACCATTAAGTGTACATAAATAAGGTTTCATCCAACAGTGGACTCCGATAGGCTAAGTAGATTACATAAATTATCCGACGTTGGATACATTGGTAACAGCTGTTGGTATAAGTTAGTTTCTAATTAGGGAAAGGAATAAGACTTGTATGTGAGTATTAAATAATGTACTGTTTCAGTTAAAATATACGAGGTATAATTTATTAAACTAATTTAAAACCTGTAACTTGAACCTGTTTATATAGATTAGATGGTAATCGCAGTGTTTGTTAGTGAAGTCAATGTGAATTGATTTTGACTTATTCAGTTTGATCTTCTACTTTTGTGTCCAATCATAAACTTTGTTTACAGCTAGTTGGAGTTTTTCTCCTGCTTCTTTATAGCTTGATCCGGTAGCCATAATAGCAGTGTCATCTGCAAAGGTCGCAATGGTGTTGTTTTCCAGCTCTGGTATATCACGTGCATATAGCAAGTACAGGATTGGGCCTAACACACTTCCTTGTGGTACCCCAGCGTTTATAGTTTTTAGCTCGGAATATGCATCCTCTTGCCTTATTCGAAACATTCTGTTATTTATACAGTATTCTAGAATGTTTGCAAATTCTGGATGTAGCATGCGTCTGAGTTTAAATACCAGACCCACATGACAAACTTTATCAAAAGCTTGCGCGACACCTAGGAATACGGTAGCGCAGATTTGCTCGTTTTCGAGTGTGTTTTCAACAATGTTAGTTATTCTGTGTAACTGGTACATTGTAGAGTGCTTTTCACTAAAACCAAATTGGTTGTTTGGTATTAGGTCTTTTCTTACACATAACAATAATGACGGTTTTAACCGTTTTAACAACAGTTTCTCAAATAGTTTCGGTAGTACGGGCAACAGGAAAATGGGTCTATATGATGATGCTTTACGAGGTGATTTCCTAGGCTTCGCAATCATAATGACTTCAGCAATCTTCCATGGTTTAGGTTAAATTTCTCTCAGATTTTTTTTAGGAGTTACAAGCCGAATTCTTTGACTATGTGATTACTTGTTTAGAGGTATGAGGAACAAGGTGTAAAGTTCACTCATACTCTACTAAAGGGAGGATCCTCCGACCAGACGGGTATTGTGTCGGGTGGGCAACTGCCCAACGGTGGATGTCGGGATGTTGTATATATGCTAGTCGCGCGGTAAACTCTGATAGCGTGATGCAGGATTTGTGACGTCAGGTCTTTGATGCGTAGTTCGCAGGTGGCGTTGTTGATACCGCCACACTTTAAACTCTCAAGTATGTCTATGGAGCTCTCATTGGTTTGAAAAATGTCTTCTAAGTATTGGGCAAACCTCGTTTAGGTTTGCCCAATTACTTTTGGTTCATTACTTATGGTCCAATTTCCGTCGCTGTTTCTGATGGGTGGTATTTGCATAATCGGCCTTTTTAGTTTTCTTGTCGCTTTCCAAAGAGAGAAATCCGTTGATTGGTCATTGGTTAGCTGCACAAGGTTAATATTCAGACATTAACTCTCAAATTGTAAAATTTCTCCTCTTTAATCATTTAGTTAGGTTGTTTAATAATGTTTTATCCCGCGGGCATCCTATTTGCAGTCATCGCTTTCTTTGCATTATTTTCTAAGATAATAAATTCACAATTTCCTTTGTATAGATATGTCCCTTACATTTACGTTTTAACTGTGACAAAGAAACCTATTTTTCTTTATTTCATATTATTATTTATTCTTTACTATTATATTATTTTTATGTCATACCTAAGTCTTATAAATTTTATGAAAAACTAGCTTTTGCCCACGGCTTCACCCGCGTAGATGTCAGAAAAAATCCATCGGGAACGTACTACCGCGATTAAAAGTACCTTATGACTGGGATTAAAAATACTATTAACCTTCGATCGACCAGTGAGGCCGTTATTTTAAGCCACAAGTCCGACCACTTACGAGGTCGAATCTATACAAATAAATAAAATTGAAGTGTCGGTTTATAATGTCCAAAAAAATAAGAAAGTATATAAGGTACCAAAAACAAACAAAAAAATGTCTGTCTGTCTGTTTGTTCCAGCTAATCTCCGAAAAGGCTGGACCGATTTGAACTGGACTTTCACTGGCATATAGCTGATGATAAGGAGTAGGCTACTTTTATAGAAAAAGCCACACTGCCGAAGCTGCGGTCAGCAGCTAGTATGCAATAATTTTGTTAGTGTGGCGAAAACCAAGATTGGACGTTCAAGAATCCTAAAAAATATATCTAATGTAGGCTTTTATTTTACAAGTATGTATTTCAAATGCTAGAATTGCAAAATCAGAGATTCTATTATGTTTTACACACATTTCTATACCGAATGTATTTACCGAAGTTAGTTACATGATCTTGGTTCTGACCTATATTGTGAGGTCTATTAAGATTCTACAGAGCTTTTATCTGAAGATAGTACGTCGGATTAGTAATGATTTATCGTCTATGAAGCTGAGGTATTAGATACTGATATGTATTTCTAATTATTAATGATATATTTGGGCTAAAGGGATTTTCAGTAGATTCTAAGAGCTTCTTCTTAGAGCTTAATCGGCATGTTATTAATTACTCTACAAAAATGCACTGTTTGCTGTTTGAATTATATTATTGGAGCTGGGTCTGAATTCCTCCTACGCTGATGTCGGTCGCGTACGGTCGGTCGTGTACGTCAGCGAGGAATAAATAATAAAATACCGTACTGACGCCGGCTGTCGCTGAAAACCAGCGCTGGGGTTCTGTCTCGCATAGGGTCGCAGCATTATGCTGAGCGATGGCCGTTTTGCGTGAATGTGACGTATATTTCCCCCCCAACTTGTTTTTTTTTTAAATGTGTTGTGTTCTTTTTTTTGCGTCATGTTTACCGCAAATAAATGTTTTTTCTTTCTTCTTTCTTTCTTTACTGCGATACCGACCGCTCTACGGTACAGTCGTGTGCCAAGTGGAGTTTACTGTAGAGCATATAACTGATCGTCGGTAACAGACTGAGGGCGCTCACACAATTCCATGCTAGTCAGTCGGCCGACGAACGCGGCGCTGACGAACGAGACCGACGCGCGCGGTATGTGGCGCATAGCAACGTACGCGCCGCTGACGTCAGCGTCGCAGTGTGGTGCTATATAGAACACAATGTATATTCATACGCGCGACCGACATCAGCGCAGGAGGAATGCAGGTTACCTAGTTTATATGTAGTTAGTTACCTCTATTTAATTTCTTTTAATTGAACTGTGATTACGATTTCTATGCCAATTGCCAATTACAGATACCTTTCAACTTGTACTGAAAGTAACAACAGAACATTCACAAACATCGACACTTTTTAACCGACTTCAAAAGAGGAGGAGGTTTTATGTTTGGCAGAATTTTTATTTATGTTCATCAATATTTTCGTCAATTGTGAACCTCATCATTCTTGGAAATTTGGTAGAGGAAGCTAGCGCGACAATGTTGCCATTGCAACTGACACTGACACTAATTTAAACTGGAAACACTCAAACAGACATTCAATTAAAACAAAATCACACGAAACAGCCGGTTGCGACAGAGTTAACTATCCGCCATCTTGCTAAACCCTTGATGGAGCCGTGGTTAAATATTTTGACCAATGGTTACATCACAATACACAATTGTTAACAAGGGATCAAAAACCAGAATTTGTAGGATTTTAACCATTTGTTGCAATTTCTAACCATTGGTCGACTTAACTAGGGATCAAAAAACCGGCCCTAAGTAAGACAAAAACTTACTCGTCTCCCTAACTTTAAACCGTCAAACAATAACCTAACAAAATACACAAATTCTGTCCACTTTCAACTTAGTTAAACATGCATAGTTGCAAATGGGTTCCTCGCAAGTTCATTGGAACTGCGAGAGCCTTTCAAGCTGAAGTGCATACGAGTACATACTCCAGCCACGCTGCAAGATCGAGTTAGGGGACAAGATTGACAATTTAAACATTATCGTACGAATATTTGCTTGAAAAATAAACCTCAACTCTACAAAGAAAGGAATTGTTTTGTATTTATTTTTTATTATATAAATTCTCGTAATCAAGGAGTTAGTATTTTAGACATTATTTTTGTACCCTATAACCATGTTTTTATATTTAACCCAAAGGTTGACTGGTAGAGAATGCCTTGTGGCATTAAGTCCGCTTATGTACACCACTATTGTACATGAAGTTTAAATAAATAATAAATAAATTATTATTTATTATGTGTATTTTAATAAGATGTATATATTAAATTTATAGTTTTTAATAGGTATATGTGTAACTTTATATTTCAATGAATATTTATTCCTCAATTTTCGCTATTGCACCTACTACTGTTTGTCTCTGCATCACCCAAGGGTTGACTGGTAGAAAATGCCTATGGCATTAAGTCGGCCTCTGTACATTTTGTGTGCTTAAAGTATTAAATAAATAATAATTGAGTTAATAGTTTTGGTGGAATTATTCCCGTTAGCTTGGTAACGAAAATGACGAATATCTTCGTAGATAAAAAGGGCACAGATTCCAAATTCTGCTCGATTTTCATCACGATTTTTATTTATTTTTGTTATTTGATGCGCTGCAACTATCCTCAAGTCTGCAATCTGTTACTCATCATGTTAGCTTGGTCATTAGGGTAGTATTCCGTAACTGCATACTGTATGTGGAGAAGGCTATGCTTGGAGTTTCCCTACCTGATCGAATCAGAAATGAAGAGATCCGCAGGAGAACCAAGGTAACCGACATAGCTCGAAGAATTGCCAACCTTACGTGGCAATGGGCAGGGCACATTGCTCGCAGAACAGATGGCCGTTGGGGCAGAAAGGTTCTGGAGTGGCGACCGCGTACCGGAAGACATAGCGTTGGAAGGCCTCCCACAAGGTGGACCGATGACCTTGATGAAAGCCGCAGGAATCCGCTGGATGCGGGAAACACAAAACCGGTCGAGGTGGCGGTGCTTGGGGGAGACCTATGTCCAGCAGTGGACGTCTTTCGGCTGAAATCATGATGATACTGTGTGTAGTGTTCCAGGAATTTCTTAGTAATCGTCCGGAGTTTGGAAGTTAGAGTAGGTAACCGCGGAGTTTCTTGCCGGTTATTATCCATAGGAAACGACCAATTGGATCCCTGCATCTAGCTTCTGACGTTTCATAAGTGCCCATGTAGGCTGTGCTATAAAATATTTTGATTTTGTTTTTAGCACTATGCCTCTTCTTTGTATAATTTTAAACTCTTCAGTCATGAAGTTGAATATATAAATTAATTAATTCAATTTAGCCAGTGCTACATTGTAAAAAGGTTTCAATTCAATAATAAGGTTCTCAAACAATTAGGGGATTCAAAACGAAATTAGAGTTTTATATGATCCCCTAGAGCATCTTAGTGGAACATTGAGTGCTGTGTAGTCCCCTGGGGGACTGCTCTAGGGGATTTTAGTGGAACGAGCGGTTTTCTTTGGTAGTTTTTCAGTTAGCTTAAATTATACGCATTTATGTTGATGTTGTGAAACTTCCTGCCACTGTTTTTTACATAGCAAATAGTTGTATACGGATTTGTGTGGGATAGGTACAACGGAAGTTGTTTTTTTTTTTTTTTTGTAAAAAAGATTCTTAGTTTTTTATTACGTAGGAAATTGTGTGTGCAGTCTGAAAATTTTGTTTATAATTGCTCAGTGCAATCAAAAGATGAGGCAAATGATTAATTAATAAGAGAGTATATGTTAATTATTCAAAAAAGTAAGAATTTCGATCACTTGCTTTCACACACACAAGATTGAGCTCAGTACACAAATATGCAAACTGAGCCGTAGGCATGGCTTGGCAGAAGACGCCCTGGATGGCGGGAATCTATTGCCGATTACCGGCCACCGTCGGCGCGGGCTTGCGGACGGCGAGCTATGGGCCGCTCGCCGTCCGGCACGCGCGCCTCAAAGAGATGTCAGCAGGCACTGACAGGGTCCGCTAGGACCAATGCCTACCAGGGTTGCGGATTTGTCCAAAAGGGACACCGTGGCCCTGGCACACAGGCAACTGAAGGAACACGGATGGGTTTTAGTCAGTAAAAGAATTCTTTTTTTTTTAGAAGTCGCTTACTTTCTATACATCGGACTAATTATGCATTCACGGTGTTCTTGGAACCACACGATTTTTTTTTTAACAAAAAAAAATCTAATATTAAGAAGCCGCTTCCGTGCTTTCATTGCAACAACAAGCAACTGAAGGAACACGGGTAGGTTTACTCGTAAGTCAGTAAAAGTCTGAGACTTCTCCCGCTCCGCCCAGAGCGGGAGAGTTTTCATTTCATTATTTCCCAGCCAAAAAAGATAGGCTTGGATTGAACTTGGAACCCTCAAAAAAAGTACAGGTTCTGTATTGGTTCATAACGCATCTTGCCATTCCGGTACCTGGGTACCGGTTCCACACAGGTACCGGTACTCCACCTAACAAGTGACGGTACCATACTCAAGTACCCGCCGTGTACCTTGAAGTTATTTTTCTAATGCCTATTTACTATCCTTTTTACTTACTATAACTGTTTTCTTACTCTAACTTACGCAAATATTTGTTTGATACCGGTACAGTATCAATACTGATTAGAAATACCAATAGTACAGGTACTACGTCTGGTACCGGTACCCTAAAATACCGGTATTTCAAGCCCTGGTCTTAAATAGTTCACTTTCCGCGTTCTGAAGCTCCTTCTGTTTCTAAGATTTTAACATATTTTCTCAGAAAACGGAAAGTCGTTACGTAGCTTTGCATAATCAAGTTTTCTTCTGCCTAACTTAATAAAACAAACTAAATTAGGTACCTGGACTTAAGTAGCCTTTTTCTTCTAGTTCAGGTAATCCTAAAAGAGTTACTTAGTCAACTTTACTAGGTTTTAATTTTATTTTCTTTGTTAGATATTTACTGCTAAATATTTTAGTACGAGTTTTCGGTTTAGTTAGAAAAATGACAGAAAAGTGAAAACTTTTTTTTCGTCCGTAAGAAAATTGTGTTTCATTTAACTTTCTAACTGATAAAAAAAATTGTTTTAACGTTACATTCTAATTAAAAGGAACATCATGAAACTAATTAATAGGAGGTCCTAACTACATTAGGTTCTTAACGTTGTCAATTTGTAATACGAAATTCTTGCACAACTTACACATAGCAACAAGATGCCCTCGGTGTGCAAACAAACGCATAACTTTATTTTTTTCGTGTTGTGTTCCTAGTGAATATCCTCCACCCTGATAAGGGTTGCTACACGCGTAAAACGGGCCGGCATTAATCGGCACAGACGGGCGGTATAATCGGATATTATGTAAATGAATGTTCGGTGAAAACGCCGCTCGGCTTTCGCTAGGCCGGGCAACAGCGGGATGGCATTAATCGGCAAAGCCGGCGACCCGTGTGAACCCGCAATATACGAACCCGAATGAACTACCCGATCGGCACAAGCCGATTGAAACCGAACAAGTGCAGTAATGGCTTCGGGTCGGCTTTGGTGTTGGAAAAATACTAGAACCGATAATGCCGGCCCGCTTATGTATGTAGCAACCCTAAGACGAATAGTTATGTTGGACTTTTAACCCACATAATCCCCACGGTTTTCCCCTAACTTACTTTCGAACTTTACTAGATCCTACGTGGAAGGGAGCAGTGATGACCCATTGGTAACAATCCCGACTTACGAGTTGTGGGTCGAGGGTTCCAACCCAGCCAGGCGCTTTCATCATCATCATCATCATTTCAGCCGAAAGACGTCCACTGCTGGACATAGACCTCCCCCAAGCACCACCACCTCGACCGGTTTTGTGCTTCCCGCATCCAGGGGATTCCTGCGGCTTTCATAAGGTCATCGGTCCACCTTGTGGGAGGCCTTCCAACGCTACGTCCTCCGGTACGCGGTCGCCACTTCAGGATTTTTCGGCCCCAACGGCCATCTGTTCTGCGCGCAATGTGCCCTGCCCATTGCCACTTAAGTTTGGCAATTCTTCGAGCTATGTCGGTTACCTTGGTTCTTCTGCGGATCTCTTCATTTCTGATTCGATCACGTAGGGAAACTCTAAGCATAGCCCTCTCCATTGCCCTTTGGGTGACTTTTAGCCTTCTAATAAGGCCCATTGTGAGCGACCACGTTTCAGTGCCATATGTCATCACTGGCAACACGCACTGGTCAAAGACTTTCGTCTTGAGACACTGCGGTATGTGGGACGAGAAGATATTGCGTAGCTTCCCGCACGCTGCCCAGCCGAGTCGGATTCGAGGCCAGGCGCTTTACTTTAAACAAATAATTTCATCACCACTGCTCTCAAAAGGGTGAAGGAAAACATCGTGAGGAAACCGGCATATCCTAGAATCAAAAATTCGAAGACATGTGACATATACCAACTACAGCCCACTGCCTGTTGAAGAGTGGAGGCCTGTTTCCTAGCAGTGGGATCATTATAGGCTGTATAAACTATGTGGAAGGGAAAAGGCTCGCGCATTCATTCCTCGGAAAAAATACTTAAGAACGGGTACCTATAAAAAGAAAGATTTCTCACTCGCGCACCCTTGCCTACACCCTATTCGTAAAGGTGCGTCCAGACCTGGCGAATGCGCCGCTCGCGAGCCGCTTGCGAACTGCGCGCGTGCTTTTCATGTTCGTACGTAGCCCCTGCGTCGTCCGCACGCCGCGCCGCTCGCGCGCAAGCTACGCGCCGTACTCGAGCGACGCAGGAGGTAAGCGAATCAAATTTACAACTGAGGCTACACACGAGCGCGCATATGCGAGCGGTATGTGCGCACGAGTTGCGCGCGCGCCCCACTCGAGCCTTGCTAGGGTTTCACTGAGCGGCGCACCAAATGTAGGCTGTAACCGCACGCGAGGAACACGCGTGCTGTTCGCAAGCGGCTCACGAGTGGCGCATTCGCCAGGTCTGGACGCACCTTTACATAAAAATAGCATGTACTTTCCGCAAATAAATACGACTTTCTTCACAATATGAACGTAGTAAGCGTTGTGAAGTTTCTTAAAATGCCTACACAAACTTCATCACATATTAGCTACGCAATGTCCTCTCGTCGCACATAACGTCTTTGACCAGTGTCTGTTGCCAGTGATGACCTAGGGCATTGAAACGTGGTCGCTCACAAGGGTCCTTATTAGAAGGCTGAAAGTTACCTAAAGGAAAATGGAAAGGGCTATGCTTGGAGTTTCCCTACGTGATTTAATCAGAAATGAAAAGATCCGCAGGAGAATCAAGATAATAAGTAATACGGACTGGTGTCCACAACTCCACGTCAATACGCGTATTTTGCGTACCGGAGAACAAAGGTACCTAACCGACATAGCCCGAAGAATTGCCAAACTTAAGTGGCAGTGGGCAGGGCACATTGCTCGCAGAACAGATGGTCGATGGGGCAGAATGGTTCTGGAGTGGCGACCGCGTACCGGAAGACTTAGCGTTGGAAGGCCTCCCAGAATGTGGACCGATGACCTTGTGAAGGCCGCAGTAATCCGCTGGATGCGGCAAGCACAGAACCGGTCCAAGTGGCGGTGCTTGGGGGAGGCCTATGTCCAGCAGTGAACGTCTTGCGGCTGAAATTATATTAATTATATATATTTTTTATAATATTTGTCATCAGCGGGATCCTGCCGTTTTGCCGAAAAGATATAGCTAAATTTTCATTACCCAAACAAATTTTAGCAACCTTTTTTTATACCAATGTAATATTTGGAATAATTTTAGTACGCACATTTTCATTTGGTCAAATGTTTACTTGGCAGATTTTTACCAAGGATAATGTCATTAAGGCTTTTGGTCTTTAATCAAATGATTAATACAGCAAACAATATTTAGACAATAAACGTTTAGTCAAATGATTTGTCATTTTGTTATTTATGGAACTAGTTACAGTAGGAAATTAATTTAAAAAAAATGGTTAGGTTAGGTTAGGTTAAAACTGTGACCACCTACGCACGAGCCGAGCGAGCGAAGCGAGCGGTGCCGCGGCAGCGGCCGGCGAGTGCCAGAAACGACTAGATTATATAGAAAAAAATATGGAAAAAAGAGATTATTTTTAGGAGGCTATCGAGAGAATGCGTAAAATATGTTACACCAACTGAAATATTTGACTAGATAAAAAATGGTAAAAGTACTAGTTGGTGAACAATTTATTGTTCAAACGTTCACTTGCCAAACATAGGTTTTCGTAACAATTATTTGTAAAGAGATTTTTTGGTAAGTAATAATTTGGCAAATGAAATTATGCGAAAATTTGTTTGGGAAGTGATAATTTGGCAATTTCTTTTCGGTAAAACAAGGGAGACCCCATATTAAATGTAAATAAATCGAAAATCTATGGAAATAAGCGTTAACTCTAGCTGTGGTGTTTTTCTATCGAGATTATTACTTTATGTTGTTGGTCCACAAAATACTTCTTGTTAATAGCAAGTTATTCTTTATTTTTTCTCATTAGTCTTGAAAAAATCAATCTGCCTAGTCTTTTCCCAACTATGTTGGGGTCGGCTTCCAGTCTAACCGGATGCAGCTGAATACCAGTATTTTACATGGAGCGACTGCCTGTCTGACCTCCACAATCCAGTAACTGGGTAACACGATACCCCTTGGTAAGACTGGCTGTCAGACTTTTGGGCTTCTGACGACCCGTAACTCATTAGACTTATCAATTTCATGAAAAATCAACGATTGGCAATGATCAAGACTGCATCGAGCGCACAGTGGCGCCCTCATCGTTATTTCGGTGATTTCTTTTATTTTAGAATGAAGAAAATAAGCTCGTCAAGTTGTGCTTCACAAGACTATACGTTATTATTACTACAAACAGTAGTTTTAAATTGTTATGTTTTATTGTAATCATTAAAACGGAAAATAGTGGCCACTAAGCTCCGTTTTAATGATTACAATAAAACATAACAATTTAAAACTACTGTTTGTAGTAATAATAATAATAGTAATAATAGTAGTAATAATAGTCTTGTGAAGCACAACTTGACGAGCTTATTTTCTGCATTTTCATTCTTAATAAAAGAAATCACCGAAATAACGATGAGGGCGCCACTGTGCACTCGGTGGCCTCTTAAAGTGATTCTTCAATGTAACCTACATGTTAACTGTTTTCACGAAGACTTTGATAATTCAAATATACATGTTTAATACAACCTGTCTACGGAGGCGTGTACCGGGAACGCAGAACTCACAAAGATCGCTTTGACACGCGTCGCGTTAATACCTATAGTAAAGCGTCGTGGCCCAGCTAAGACATAGTTATTCGCTAATGCCGGAGCCACACCAACGGGAAACGGAAATGTCCAACATCGCCGTAAACACCGCGGTATTCCGAGTAATTCTCTTCATCAAGAAGTTAGTATTTTAGTCATTATTTTTGTACCCTACCACTGTTTTTATATTTAACCCAAAGGTTGACTGGTAGAGAATGCCTTGTGGCATTAAGTCCGCCTATGTACCACTAGTGTACATGAAGTTTAAATAAATAAATAAAATAATTATTCCGATAATTATCTCGATAAATTGAGTGGCCACACTTGAACCACACACCGAGTTATCGTATAACGTCAATCGGCAATGTGAATGCCGTTGTAAAATTATCACGATAAGTTGTGGCTACACCTACGGTCAACGCCGAACATCGCGATAATCGACGGCGTTTTCCGTTAGTGTAGCCCCGGCATAAAGCCAATTTTATGTCAGTAAAAGCGAAATCGTCTCTGCGTTAGTTACCTAACTACCAAACTAATGAATAAATAATAACTTTAGTAAATTGTTCAAGTTTAATGAAAGCGGTTTGGGATTTAGAAGACAAAGTTTCAGCTAAATTGTCTTTGTAGATAATTTTGTGAATGAAGGCTTAAATTGAGAGATGAACTATCGTATGTCCCAAATACCTGCTTGTCTTAAATTACTGTAAGAACACTTCGTAAATAACATATCTCACCGTGCCGCGTGGTGCCGCACGTAAAGAATAGCACCACCCCATTTCCTCCCGTGGGTGTCGTAAAAGGCGACTAAGAAACTTACTAGAGAATGGGCAGCAGCGTTCTCTATGCATTTTTAACACCATACTGCGATCGCCAACCCGCCTGCCAAGCGTGGTGATTATGGCAACCCCCCTTTGCTTGGGGGAGGCCTATTTACAACGGGGGCCGTCTTTCGGATGAAATGATGGTGATGATGAACATATCTCGTAGTTCAGTAGAGTAATTGAAAAAATATTATTTCCCTCTAAAATATAATTTTGTATTCTTTTTTTTTTCCAAGAATTTTCAACAGTAACGAAACTTTCTGAACTAACTTTGCTTGTTATATTCTTTTCAAAAGATTTACTTATTTTGGTAAAGGGTTTCGTAAACATTGTAATTAAAAAAAAAAAAACTCGCAAGAAACCAGTCAATAATCTCTTGAATAAAACAATGCTGTAACCTGTTTTCAAACTCATGTGTGAGAATTCCGTGTTTGTTAAATTTGTAAGTACTTACGTAACTAACTAACATTTACAGCACGTAGGCCGCACAGATACACACCCGCACACACTTTTGACTATGTCACTCTCTGTATTTTTTATTACTTTTCTGTGTACTTCGTAATTGGCGTAATGTTTAGAATAATAATTCTGTTATATTTACTGTCAGCTGTGAAGCTACCTTATAAATAAATAAATAAATAAATAAACTGTAAATAGTAGTGACTCACTCATTTATCACTAAAAAGAACCAAAGTATCCAAGTGACCTTTGTGAAATTCATCTAATAGTTTTTGACGTAGGGATGACAGAACAATTATTCTATACTAGCTTTTGCTCGCGGCTTGGCTCGCGTTCATTTCGATAAAAAAAAAAACTCTTAACATACTACTGCTTTGTGTTATTTGAAAAGTGAGAATATCTAATTATTTTATCTCAAATCGGCTTATTATAATATTGTAAACAGAGAACGAGGAAAGCTGTCCCACCGTAATACAGTTTATAACTAGTACGGGGGTCAGGGTGAATCGGTGTCGTAACAACCTAAATTTATTATTGTGCACATATATTAGTATGGATATAGATAAACGGTTTGTTACAAGTTCATACATTTTTAACTAACTATTTACACTAGATACTAAATTAAAAGACTAACAAACTATATATACATAAACGAAAACAAAAAAAAATGCAAAGAAAAACAAAAGACATTCCACAACTTTCCTTGACAAATCCTTTACTGTCCAGGCCGCTCGTTTGTGGAATGCATTGCCGGATACAATAAAACGCGCGCAATCGCTGCCTATGTTTAAAAGACTCGTGAAGGAACATTACTTGTTGTTGTGATTTTGTTCTCGTTGTTTACTGTAATAATCTAGTCTTCATTTGTTTTATTTGCTTATTTAGTTAGTATGTATGTATCTATGTATCTATTATATATCTGTGTATCTATTATAGGATATTGTACTGTTATACTTTTTATTTTTGCACCAATGACAACCCCATTTTATGTCCATAAATTCACTGTCCATGCCAAGGTTGCCTGGAAGAGATCGCAGTATGCGATAAGGCCGCCCATTGTATATTTTATAGTGTATAAGTTTTCTTTTCTTTTGTAATGTGTAATCTGATGTACAATAAAGTATATATAAATAAATAATAAATAAAGGACACTTAATACGCGTCGAAGTACTCGTCCGCATCGCTGTCACTCGGAAACGTGCCCAGAAGACTGGCAGCATTGCCATGTTGAATGGCAATGCTAATTCTTTGGCCAAAGAACGAGCCAGCCCTCTCGTCACGGGAAGTGTCGACCAGTCGGCGAGAAATTTCTTTAAAAAGGAGACGTGCAGTCGGGCCCCATGACCCGAGTGTTTCGACCCCAAACGGCTCAAAACTGTAGTTACCCATAAGGTTACAGTATTTGCGCCGCTTGAGGGTCTCAGCAGCCGCAGCAGCAGCGCCAGCACAGCCAGCCGTGCTTGAAACATGAGATGGCGCAAGGGTGTCGACACAGGTTGCGTCCCACACCAGAGGCCTACCCACCTTCCAAGACAACAAAGTCATTGTGCACTGATTTACTAATTGGATATCAAATCTTTTAGATTCATAGAAAATAAGTACTTGTAAAATCTGTTGTAAGGTTGTTATTCTTTTTTTGGCAAAATAAAGATTTATTATTATTATTATACTAAAGTTTCTATAATAATATCATTAAATCATGATTCGAAAGACACGTGGCGCCATCTATTATTACAAGAACGTTATTGTTGTTTTCCGCGGGAACAGTACTTTTTTTCGGGATGATAGGTATCCTATGTCCGTTTCTGGTTTCTGTACACCTGACAATGTATATGCAAAATTTTAGGATGATCGGTTCAGTGGTTCGGGCGTGAAAAGGTAACATACAAACTTACTTTCACATGTATAATATTAGTTATTATTATTATTATTCTATATTTATAAATCACGAGCAACCCAAATCAGTCAATCTGCTCTTTTTTCAAAAGAAGTTGTTTAGAGAATCAAGATGCGAGTAATCACTAGTGAGTATCTACCTACATTATTTTATTGACCCACTAACAATATCGTAGCTTTATATTAACAGCAATTTAATTATATAAACCAAACATTTACAACACAACAAAATAGATAAGCCTAACCAAAGTTTAATCAAGCACATTGCCAGACATACACTACATTGCTATTTGAGTTATTTGAACAACGATTTACAAGTCCCAAGCAAATAGTCCAAGTACCTACATGTTAGGCTTTCGCCCTTGAAACTAGATCCAGACTTATAGACGATCAGATGACCACATAACCCTCCTCCAGGAGAGCAGAAGAGCCACCAGTACAGTGAGAAAACACAAAACACGACCGTCATTCCGACCTCGTCGCCGAGGTTCCCTGGCGACAACCCCGACTTAACAGTCCCCCTGACTCTTGCTCGACGAAGCGCCATCCCGCGCCGCAGCTGAGCCTGTAGCTTTAAATTCCCCGCGTAATAATAATAACCCTGATTTGATCCAGCCTGTCCCTTGCTGTCCTCCCCCCGACGCTGCCCTAAGCCGAGGTTCGTACCCCACAGGGGGTGCCCTTAGCGTGCAGTCGTTTAATTTATAAGTTTTATGCCCTAGCTGGAGGCTTTAAGTTTTCGCTTAAGGCAGCCACAGGAAAGTCCGGTTAAGGAGTCACGACCTCTCAAAGTCAACTCCGAAAATAAAAAAGCGCAAACTGGTGCAATATCGCAGGCACGACCTGAGTCGCGCCCGCGATATCGAGCCAGTTTGCACGAGCCTTCAAACTCCGCAGACGTGATGGGTATCGACTTCTAAACATGATAAAATGAAAAAGAATCTGATTTAATGATTTTGTGGTCAACATTTCGGGGTATATTTAGAACCCAGCAGCGACACTGCTTACACTGAGAAACCGAATAGTTGTTTTATTTTATTTTTTTATTGTTGGTTCCTTTTGGTTGAGTTGACATTAAATTGTGTGAAAAAAAAAAACTGTTCCATGACGTTTGTATTGACAAATTTTTTGTTGAATTAACAAAAATTTTGTTGATTTAACAAATCATGTCGGTAGGTGTATTAACCCAAAATATAGGTTAAAAAAAGGTTAAATCAACTTAAAAAGTTTTTGAGTGTAGGCACCGTGCCGCCCGCCGCTGCGACTTGTCGTGTGCACAGACCTGTCTGGCCTGTCTGGTTGTCTATAAGTCTGGATCTAGTTTCAAGGGCGAAAGCCTAACATGTAATTTAAGTTTACCCTAACCTACCCTATAATTCAGATAATTTATCTGCTGGACATAGGCCTCCCCCAAGCACTTTTTTTATTAGTGCTTGTCATTTTGGGGGGGGGGTTGCCATAATCTCCACGCTTGGCAGTATAGTGGTATTGATCGCAGTATGGTATTAAAAATGCATAGAAAACGCTGCTGTCCGTTCTCTATTAAGTCCCGTAGTCGCCTTTTACGATACCCACGGGATGAAATAGGGTGGTGCTATTCTTTATGGCCGGCACCACACGAGCCCAAACAAAGTAACGTCAAGAAATGTCACTGTCAAATTGACAGGACAGTTGTGCAAAACATTTTCTCATATTTTTTTTTAATAAATAATCATCTATAAAATTAAAGTGAATTAATTATAAGAACTATGCGAACAAAATATCGTTACAAACAATTTTTTGTGTAGTGTGTCGGAGACACTGCATTATGATCATCATAATCTTTTAAGTCCACTGCTAGACGTAGGCCTCCCAAAATCGATTTGCACTGGAACAGTTTAGAGAGACTTCGGGTATAGCTAATTTAATTTAACTCAGATCTTCGGTGCGTATGCACAGAAAATGGACCTTCCATCTTGCGCCGCATGCCCTGTCACTTGCACACATGAGGACATGGCTGCGACAGAAAACGGTATTAGAAATTGATATACTGACTCTGCCTTCTCTATATAACTTAGAAAGTATTTTGTATGTTTGTAAAAACTTAGGACTTTTCAAAATAAGAAGCGATTTCCATAATATAAATACGCGCAGTAGACATGAAATTGTGAGATTAACTAAAACAAAGAAATAATTTCTTATAAACAGTACCCGCTTTTATAACAAGTTACCAAAGTCGGTTACAGAATTTGCGATGGAAAAATCAAAACCCTTATCAAATATTTCCTTAATAAAATGCATATTTCATAAAATTAAAGACTACATTGAAGACAAGGATGTTTTACGATGGATGATTAACGGCAATATTATGTAAGTATCTATTAATTGCTGTCAAATAACGATGTTTTTTTTTTTATTATTTTTACATTCTTCCTTGACATAATCAATTTGTGGCGGCATCAACAACGCCACATGCAAACTACGCATCAAAGACCTGTCGTCACAAATCCTGCATCTCGCAATCAGAGTTTACCGCGCGACTAGAATATATACAACATTCCGACATCAACCGTCGGGCTGTTGCCCACCAGACACGACATCCGTCTGGTCGGAGGATCCTCCCTTTACTATAGAGTATTAGTGAACTTTACACCCTGTTTCTCATACTTCTGTATATTAATTATCTCATTATTTGACACTAAATTTCTAATTTCAAATATTTACATTAGTTGCTTTTGTGGACATGATATTTATTCAGATTTGTTACTGCAGCTGGAATGGCCACCATGTCATTCGGTTTAAATTTTTATCTTTATATAGATTCTTTTTGTGAATATGAGAACGTTATAGGCCTTGTAGACTGTAGATTTGTTGACTATTTTTTATTTTATTAAGTACCTTTCTCCCATATCTATTAATACTGTTATTTGTAAATATTGTAAAAGCCAATAATTTTTAAAGAGTAACCGTGGAGTTTTTTGCCAGCTCTTCTCTATAGGAAACGACCAATTGGAACCGTGCGCCTAGTTTCGTGACGTTTCAAAATTGCCCATGTATGTAGGTCTATGTAAAACTAGATTCTGTCCCGCGACTTCGTCCGCGACCATGTAGAAATATCTATGGTATATCCACACCCACCGGACTTGCAACCAGCAAGACAAAGCGGGAAGAGGTGTACTATACGCGCTGCGGCGTCGTAGCAATGACGTTGCGACCCTGCAACTCATCGTGTGTACCAACCCTAAGACATGCCTTTTATCAAATGAACTAAGATATGTCTCCACACATGTCTAGGCCTAAACTTATCTAAACTGAATTACTTTGAGAATTAGATTTGAAAACCCTTAGGCTACGTCCGCACTAACAGGCGACTTGCTTAGCGCCTTAAAGCCTAGTGACTTACGCCTTAGCCTGGTTACTTGTTACTTGCTAAGATTACATCTGGGGGCCAAGTCTACTAATGTACAAACGTTGCAATGGTCTCTTCATTGTGAGTGTTTGACAGATTTGCCATACAAACACTGTCAAATACTCACAATGGCGAGACCATTGCAACGTTTGTAAATTTATTTATTTATTTATTCAAAATTACGTACATAACACCTTAACAGCTATAACGCCAATGCAGTGTTACTACCACAGAAATATACGTTACTCACATCCATTAAAAAGAAAAAATATAGTCAAAATACCATCAAAAAACCATTAAAATACAAATCAAAATATAATACAAAAATCAATTAAAAACAATTAAAATATCATGTCAACACTTTCAATGCACTTCAGTGCTACTTCTGTGAACTTCATTAGGCTGCAGTGAAATATATCTACCTCATTCGATTCGATAATATTTAATAACCTAAATTAGTAGACTAATGCCCAAATACTCAAACGTTACTTAACTAGTAGACTAATGCCCAAATACTCAAACGTTACTTAACTTTAAGACGTTCTTATAAGTGTTTCTGTCGCTACAAAACAGTTTAAAGTGACAGAGACAGCATTAGACTTAACGGCGACTTAAAATTGAATTGCGTTTGAGTATTCGGCAGTAAGGCCCCTGGTTACTTGCTAGGGTACACTGTAGCCGCACTGATAGATAGTTTGCAAGCTGAGCCACTAAGGGGCTACGGTCATTTACTTGTTGGCATGTAGATAAGATGCCACTTTCAAAAATAGCTCAAAAATTGTTACTCAGAGAGAAAACAGTTTTTAAATGTATAATATTTTACGGCCTTATCCATCACGTTGGGTTCAAGACATACATAAATATATCAAGACCAACTCTCGAACTCAACAAGAGATGGGAAGTTTTAATGTTCTATATAATTGTGTAATTACAAAAATAAGTTTTATGAATATTTGCGTATGCATCTCTTTTAAAAACTGATGCAATTAATATTTCATCCATTCTTTGTATTAAAAATGCCTCGCGCCTCGTGACAAAAAACAAACACGTTTGATTACTTCGGTAGACGCTTGGCGACACGACAAGACGCGAAGCGCTCAGTGTGGCTGGTTGCGAAGACTCTTAGGTCGGAAATGGAATTCGAGATCAAAAATGTTAACAAAGAAATGTCATTGTCAAAGTGACGTTTTAGGGGTAGTCAACATTTCCCTAGTCATTCTATTTGATTTTATTATATTTCGTGTTTTTTAAAGCACGCTGAAGTGGCGTGTCAAAATGAAACCAATTATAGTCTAACTGTGCCGGTAATGGTGCCGTGTGGTGCCGCACGTAAAGAATAGCACCACCCCATTTCCTCCCGTGGGTGTCGTAAAAGGCGACTAAGGGGCTTACTAGAGAATGGGCAGCAGCGTTCTCTATGCATTTTTAACACCATACTGCGATCACCAACCCTCCTGCCAAGCGTGGCGATTATGGCAAACGCCCCCAATTGGAGGAGGCCTATATCCAACAGTGGACGTCTTTCGGCTGAAATGATGATGATGATAGTCTAACTAAGTAGTTTTACATATTGAAACTTTTTTTATTGTGATTGCTTTATACACATTGACTTGAATATTTACTTGTGAAGTATAATATTATTATTTTAATTATTGTGAATGTGAAGACTATGTGGGTCTTTATTTTTATTTTTTTCTTCTCAGTATTTTTTTTTTTTTCTGATCTTGGTATGGCAGTTTGAGTAATTTATGCGGCCTGCCCAAATGTCCTTTCTTTGGTATTGTTCGTCGAATCGTTGAGCTCCATATGTTCTGAGTTGAGCTGCACGATTACTGACAAATGCGTGCACTGAATGGATAGGTCCACTCAATCTGTGTGGTTCTTTCTTCAAAAGACCATTTCAGACACCAATCTACATGGTATTCACATGATTTGACCAAGATTATGTCTGGACTTTAAAAGAGACTGTGATCTCTGAGTTTGTTTCGGTCTTTCTTCTCAGAGTAGTCAGATACGAAACGCCGACCTCATCTAGTTTTAAAATATGATTGACGTGTAAAAGTGTTTGTAAAAACCTACTTACAGAAATAAAATCATTTATCATTTATCATTTATCATTAAGGTCCCGTCGTAAACTAGTGAAAATAAAAGATTTCTATTCTTTTGAACAAGTTGCTCATGTTTATTTATTTGATATAAGTAATTGACATTTAAATTTTTAACGAACATATTTAAAAATTAACATAACAAGATTATCTTGTTTGGAAAGAAAAACCTTATACAAATAGAAAATAATAAATGGAAGTCAAAATGTTTAGAGGTTCTGCTTTATTGCCAGTATAATAAAAATAATTTGCACGATTTTATATCAAACAGATATATTTAATTCTTGGATCGTAGTTTTCGTCACTTAACAGCTGAAAACTGTGTGCAATATTATATTTTACCTGTTTAAGATATTCCTGTAACTTTAACACTATATTATAGTTCGTTTCGACAAACTACACAATTGTAGTTATTACTTTAAATTGGCAACAGGTTAAACATAATATTGCACACAGGTTTACATTTTTGATCTCGAATTCCATTTTTAAATTTAGGACGTTAGTTTCACTTCGCTAGTCGCCAGGTGTCTCGCTAGAATCTAAGCGCTTAGCAAGCCGCTTGTCAGTGCAGACGTAGCCTAAGTTTACTTGGCCTGATTGTTAGTCAAATGGGATTGAGGCAATTTAATTAATTAAGCCAAGTCTGAACTAAGGATTACCTTGGGATTTGTGCAAAAGTTTGTGCCTAGTTACATATGAGTTTACTATCTCTACGTACCAAACATTAAATTGACTAGAACCTAAGCATAAAAAATCATTTAATTAATACTTGAATGGGTCTTTCATTTTGAAAAAAAAACAAAAACATTCAGCATCGCAATAACAACCTTAAGAATAACAATTTATACGTATAAAAAAAAGTAGAAAAAAATACAAATTATAAAACAAAAATAAATAAGATCTCATGTCGTGCGTAGAAATATGGTTGTTAGAGAGGTATTAGAGTAATTCACACTAACCTCCGTACTATTAGAAACTGTATCACGGTAGGTCAATCTTCCTCATTCTCCAATAATCACAAACATAAGCACTTTATAGTGAACATAATATTTCGGGACATTTAGCAGGTGTTCGATCTTAATTAATACATTTGTAAGGTGTGTAAAACTAAAAATTATTAAGTATATGCAAAATATTTAGACAAAAAATTATATAAAAGACGATTTTGCGGTGATTGTAATTACTAGAAAGTCGTAAAACATTTAGAAGTTAAACAGTAGACATTTTAATGGGTACACTGAACCTATAAAACAGTCTACTGTTTGCTGAGCAATGGACTACTAACAGTTCTCACTAAAGATTTATCACATGTCCCTCATGTAGCTGATATTTTTATTAGCATCGTTCATGTGTCCATGTGCATTTTAAATACACAACGATATTCTAGTGCAGGTCACAATCTTTTCGATTAAGTACTAACAGACGCTGTCAGGTCCTGCGTTCCTTGCGTGGCTCTGAATCTCTGCCAATGCGGTGAAGGTGTCGAATGCCTCGGACATCATGGCCTATCCTGCAGTAGGAGCGCAGGCCGGATAGCACGACACGCCAGCATTAATGACATCATCCGTCGTGCTCTTGTCACTGCAGGGGTGCCAGCTGTATAAAACCCAATGGCTTGGCACGCGACGATGGGAAGAGACCGGACGGAATGACCATAATGCCTTGGAAGTTAGGTCGGCCTTTGGTGTGGGATGCAACATTTATGTCCACACCCTTGCGCCATCCCATGTTCCTAGCACGGCGGGCTGTGCTGGGACGGTTGCTGTAGGTGCGGAAAACCTCAAACGACGCAAATATCCTTATTGGGAGTGTGGGCTGTCTGTGTCTGTTTGAGCTGTTTGGGGTTGAAAAATTAGGACCGTGGAGTCCGAGTCCCCACTTAGTATTACGAGACATCGACAAGCGATTGGTTGACTTTTCACGTGACCAGAGGGCTGGCCTATTCCTTGGCCAAAGAATCAGCGTTGCCATACAACGTGGCAATGTTGCCAGCCTTTTGGGTACTTTTCCTATTGATAGCGATGCAGACGAATTTTTTGATGTCCTATGATTCTTTCCCCTCCCTTTTTATATACTTGTTCATATTATTATTAAGACTATTAGCTTTTAAATTATATAAATATTATTAAATTAATTAATTAATGATATGTAACTGAATTAATGTCCAGAATCGTTTACTGAATCGATTTCTGTCATTTTTAATACGGGTATTTTTTATCCCAAAAATTATTAAAACTACGTAAATTACAATCACATTTCCGCTGTATAGTCAAAATATACCAAAATGGACGAAGTACCTTATACGCTAGCTAGACCCTTACACGTGTGCGATTGTGTGCGTGCGTAGATTTGTAATGCGACCACCATTTTCTCCCACAATCAATATAACTAATTTAAAAAATAAACAATTTTTTAAACATAATAGGTGAAATCTAGTGTTTGTATTATGATTAGAACATAATATACTTAACGTAATAGTAGATTGTACATCAAGTGCATAAAATGCACCATTGTACGCGAGACGTTTATTCATCCAAGCGAGCTTGCGAGCGAGGATGGATATAGAATGTAAAATAAGTTTTATGGACGAGTTGTACCCTCTACTTTTCACTCCGTGTACTTTGGCTGTTGGTATCCTGGCCTTGTTCTTAGAATACTAACGAAACGAATTAAATTAAAGAGGTTATTCTATGAAGTTGGAGTTGTTCGTGTGGCTGTTGGACCGATTGCCTTGGCCTTCGACGAAGATTTTACTTTATGCTCTAGAGCATAAAAGCGACTTTATGTCGCCTACGCACGACATAAAGACGAACTTTTAGAGCATGAGAAGTGAAAAATATATAATAATCGCATACCACCAAACACCCCAAGTTTTGGGGACATGTTGTACCTATATATTATTACTCAAGCACAAGCTAAGTTACCCTAATTTTGTACTAGCACAAAATAATACGTACTTCCACAAGAACAATAAAACATCACTCAACATCCAAGTACAAAATTATTATTCAAGCATGCTAAAAGCAATAAGTCTAAGCTGCTAACTGTGCTAATTTGTATGGAAAGCCTGTAACTGGGACGCCTTCAACGGGCTTAATTAACTTAATGAAACAAGTTTTTAATTGTTTCTTTAGCCCGAAGCTATTTATCTTCAAACCGTGGCCTCGAGCGCGGCGACACTTTATAGATTAGAAGATCGTATACGCGGAATTATGGACTTTTTGAATAAAGATCTTCTTGATGAAAAAAAAACCTAATTGTAATTGTTCGGGGACGTAGATAGTGTGTGTATAGATTAGCTAACAGCGTATCGTTGAGCTGCTACCGAGCACGATTACTGACTAATGACGTGCCCCCTTCTACGTACGCAATTTGGATCTGCACATAGATCTCAAAATGCCCACCATTCAGCAGTTCATGAAACACCTCTCCAAGCGTTTCTCTGACTCTGCTATCATCATCATCATTTCAGCCAAAAGACGTCCACTGCTGAACGTAGGCCTCCCCCACCCAATTGGGGGAGATTTGCCATAATCGCCACGCTTGGCAGGCGGGTTGGCGATCGCAGTATGGTGTTAAAAATGCATAGAGTACGCTGCTGCCCATTCTCTAGTAAGTCCTTTAGTCGCCTTTTACGCCACCCACGGGAGGAAATGGGGTAGTGCTATTCTTTACGTCCGGCGCCACACGGTACAAAACACCACAATCCCCTGATTGGGGCCGCCGCTCGATACATTCGAATCCCTCTCACATTAGTAGGATTTACCGACCGAGGCATACTCTCACCATTCCCGATGACGCTATCACTCTCCTCCAGGAGAGTAGTCCCTCCACCAGCACAGTTAGAAAGCACATCTCCCGACATCCGTCCTTCCGTCCTCGCCGTCGACGAGGCCCGCCGCGACGTCCCCATCCATATCTGCCCCGACCCTTGCTCGAGCCAGCCCGTGCCGCTGAGCCTGTAGCTTTAAATTCGTCCCTAAATAATCCGTACCGAGGTCCGTACCCCCGCAGGGGGGTGACCTTAGCATGTAGTCACTTAGTTTTAAGTTTTATGCTCAAGCATATGGGGCCTCATCTAGAGGCCTTAATTCATTGAGACACCTAAAGGAAACTCCGGTTAAGCAGCAGACAACCTCCTAGGTTGAACTAAGAGAAGCCATTTATAATTTTTTTTAAATAAAACAATCGTCCACCAGACACAATCACGTCTGGTCGGAGGATCCCTTTTCTATAGAGGTTGAGTGAAGTTTACAACCTGTTCCTCATACGCTCGTGCCGCTGAGTCTGTAGCTTTAAATTCGTCCCTAAGTAATCTCAATCTGATCCAGCACGTCCCTTGCTGTCCTCCCCCAGCGACGCCCTAAGCCGAGGTCCGTACCCCCGCAGGGGGTGCCCTTAGCGTGTAGTCACTTAGTTTTTTTATGCCCAGGCATAGGGGGCCTCATCTGGAGGCACCCACAGGAAATTTCGGTTAAGCAGTAGACAACCTCCTAGGTTGATCTAAGAGAAGCCATTTATAAATAAAAAAAAATAATAAAAACAATCGTCCACCAGACACAACATCCGTCTGGTCGGAGGATCCCTTTTCTATAGAGGTTGAGTGAAGTTTACAACCCGTTCCTCATACTTCTATAAGGAGTTTGCTTATTATATTTCTTAAAATAATTAGAAAAGTAAATATACATAGTCCATATCGCTTTTCTCGCGGCCTCGTCTTCTTACAAGTCTCTAAGGCGTTCAGTTTGAAACTTATCTAAGAAGCCGTGTAATTAACTACTTATCTATATTCAAAACTTTATAGAAATTTGTATTTTATAATGCACTAAATACTTAGGGTGCCTCAATCAATTAAGGCCTTTAGATGAGGCCTCCTTATGCCTGGGCATGAAAAAAGATTGCATGTAGCGGAGATGAGAACGTTGAGATGGATGTGTGGAGTGACGAGAATGGATAAAGTCAGAAATGAGTATATAAGGGGAAGTTTGAAAGTGGCGCCGGTGACAGAAAAGTTGAAAGGACGTCGTTTGGCATGGTATGGGCATGTGATGAGGAGGGAGGAAACGCATGTGACGAGGAGAGTGATGAAGATAAATATGGATGGATGAAGAGGGAGAGGAAAAAAAAATATGGATGGATTATGTGAAGAATGATATGAAAGAGAAGGGAGTGAATGATAGAGTGACGGTTAACACGGGGGGAATGGAAAAAGAAAACGTGTTGCGCCGACCCCAAGTTACATGGGATAAGGGCAGGAAGATGATGAATGCACTAAATACTTAACTTTATTCTGGTTTTGTTATCTAATGGTTTGCGTATCAGACTTTTAATCGTGTAAAACATTTAAGTACTTAGTGAGTTGTACAGTCGGAAATTAATTGTTAAGCAACGTCAATTTGCCGTGTAGCCATTTCATACAACTGTCAATTTATTTATTAATTTCCCTGACTTTATATAATTTTCATTTTAAGGAGAAATATTATTATTAACCAAAAAAAAAATGCACATTCTACCACTGCAAAGCAAAGTTCTCTTCTGATAGATACAATGAAGGACCGAGTTAGTCTTGGGCGCTGCGTTTCGGCGATTGCAGAGACACCATTAAAAACTCTATTTTGTACATACAAATAAATCAATAATTGAAGTGTCTGTTAGTAATATCAAATTAGCAGCTTTTTACTAAATGAACATGAAAGTATATTACGGTACTTAAAACAAAAAACTTTTTGTCTGTCTTTCTTTTGGTTTTTTCCGGCTAATCTCCGAAACGGCTTGACCGATTTTGACGGGACTTGGCAGAAAGCTGATGTTATAACCAGTAACTGTGTGATACTCACTGGCCGGGCCACGGTGGAAAATTATAAACATATGTCTAGATAAATTGTACTGTTTATGTACTATTCGGTACGTGTAATTAAATATAATGAAGTTTTGTTGGCATGGCTGGGGAATAAACTCCCTGGCCGCCCCACCACGGATTTTATAAACTCATAATCAGAGATCGGAGTAGGTAGATTGAAATTACGGAATTTCATGACGTCGTACATAACATGGACATGCCTTTTTTCCGGAAAATTCCGGTTTTTTGTGGGATTAAATTATTTAGTGATTTCGTAACTACTACATTCGAAATTTAATGGAAGCGATACTAAAATATTAAAAATTGATTTTTATTTATCTCTTGAATAATAAAACGTATGTTAGTTTTTTTTTTGCAACGTGTTTCCAAAAAATTCATCCGATTGAGTCCGATTGAGTTGAAACTTTGGCGAGTATCTTAATAATTTTAAAAATTCCGGAATCAAAGTCAAAGTCAAAGTCAAATAATTTATTTCAAATAGGCACGAAGATGCACTTTTGAACGTCAAAAAAAATTACATTAATAGTTAGTTGATTCTAGTTGCGCCTTCCAAAATGTAGTTATGTATGGAGAAGAATGGGCAAGAAACTCCATACTTAATGCCAAAGGCATGTCCATGTTAACATACACGTTTGAGGTCAATGATCCCAATTCAATCTACCTACTCCGATCTTTGCTCATAAGCACACCTGGACATTATACACTAAAGAATTGTACCGAAATTATTCTTTTCCGTACACTATACAGAGATTCGATAATTTAATTAGTTTATAAATTATAGCCTTGCTTGAATTTTAATTAGGCATGCTCGGACAAATTGTACGCATTATGTACTACCCAAAAACGTAATTATATGACGGAAAATTAATATAATATCTTAAGAAAAAACATCAAATTGAGATTAAGCGCATCAGCAGACTTGCTCATCTTTTACTTACTAGATGTGGCCTTCAAATTAAAGTACTGGTTTTATCTCGGTGAGATGGATGCATAGAAATGCTAGAAATAAGCAACAAAATACGAATATATATGCATAACAAGAATAATTGACCTTCATGAAGGAGATAAGAAGTTGGTAGGTACTTTTTATTAGGTACGGTCTGCAACGAAAGTCGATAACACTGTTACCTAAATGTCATTAAATGTCATTTAACATGTCATCTAAATTGACACAATATTATTTAATACACTGCTTTTTAGCATATCTCTATCATTTGTTCCGGTTTTATTACTTTCTCTGATACATTCTGTATGGGAGAACATGTTTTTCAACTACAGTGTTAAGAGTCCCTATCAATTTCGCGGTCTAAAAACAGAAATTTCAATTTTTTTTAGCACAAATTTCTCAGTAACCTGAAGATACCTGGTTTTTTTTTTAATGCCCTGTTATTGATCACATCTTTATCTAGTAAGTGTACTGATTAAAATTTTGATAACTACTCAATATAAATTACGAAAAATATAAATCTAACACATGTTTTTACGTAAGCACGAAACACCCGGTTTTCCAATCACTTTTTTGGCTTACTGGTGGCAAATAACAATCTGAAAAAATTCATACATACTGGACATATAGTATACTAGTAAGCCTACAACTTATTTTTTTTAAGTTTAACGTATAAGTTCATAAAAAAAAATGTTATCCACGCTGAAAAAACACAATAAAATCATGTGCAAAACCGTTGTCTACGCGTAAGAATTTATTGAAAATAACAATAAGTGTTCAATATTCTAAAATTTGATCTATTTATCTACCAAACCTAATTTTTTTTTTTTTTTTTTTTGACTAATACTTTTATTGTAATAAAATATCTAAATAATGCCTTATAAACCGATGCGCTTGCTCGATACATTCAGTCGCGCCCAAGGGCTTCTCGACGACGGACCTGTGTCGCCCGTGACGTTCGCCGCTCCCGACGTAACTCGCGAATTGTGCGAATTTTGTACTAGGCCTAATCAGTTTTGAGACTGTGAGTATATTTTTATTTTATTTATGCATAGTGTGACACTTTGTGATTTGTTAATGTTATTCATACATATTAATGTTTTGTATTGTACTATTAGTAAATTAGTGTTTAATTTTTAGAAAATGGGTCGATAAAGTGAACTTTATTATCACGGAAAAATCAAAGGAAAAAAGAAAAAACGCGAAAGGCATGTGCAGTTCTTAGGTATTTTTTTTTTTCACATATCGTATAGGAAGGAACACAAAACATGGCGCGTGACTAAGAATATAAAAGAAGCAGTGGAAGAAAAAAAGCGCGCCATTATAGAAGAATATCGTCGTCGAACTGGGCTCCTCGTCGATACAGTAAAGCAATGTAGCGGCTCAACCAATGAGTGCAATACTGCGCGAACATTCTTTAAAGACCCTGCTCTCGCAGCTGCGATCACTGGGTATCATATGACAAAGATCTCATTACAAGATTCTCTGTTATACTGAAAGACCTTTCGTACTCGTACACACGGCCACAAATCAAGCTATAATTTTCCAGTTTAGGCTGATCTCGCATTGTATAGGATTTCCGTACAATGAGAGGTCAGCTTATACTGGACATTATAGGTTGATTTGTGGCCGTGTGTACGATGTAAAGCCAGAGGCCTACAAGGAGTATACACTTGACATGACTAGGCTACGTCACCAAGTACCAATGGTACAAAATGCCTTCTAGTGTACATAAAATATTAATTCACTGAGCTAATTTCATCAAATCCCTTGTCCTTCCTATAGGTCTACTGAGCGAAGAAGCTCTAGTCTAGACGCAAAGACTGCCGCAATTATAGAGCTGCTAATAATTTAGTATTAAATGGGAAAAAACCAAGTGCATAAAATGTTCTTTAACAGATAGTATTGAATCAAGAGAAACTAGAATTCGTAGATAAAACTGTTTTCCTGGGGATTATGATGGATTCAAGGCTAATGGGGTCCTCATTTAACATCTCTTGCAGGACGTCTAAGTTCAGCAGCATATGCTGTCAGAAAAATCCGTCAATTTACTTATGTACTCGTAGATAGGAGGCTAATCTATTTTAGTTACTTTCATAGTATAATTTTTTGCGGTATTTTACTTTGGGGACGGGCTGCAGACATCGAGTCTATTTTTATTCTGCAGAAAAGAGCCATCAGAGCCATATATAATGTCCGCAGGAGCGATTCTCTAAGGGAACTGTTTAAGGATATTATCATCATGACGGTACCTTGTCAATATATCTACGAAAACATCATGTACGTACGGAAAAATTTACATATTTTTAGAAAAAGAGGTGAAGGACATAATTATAGTTATAGAAATAGGACCTACTAGTTCAACTAGGTTTCAGACTGGCTAAAGTAGACTCGTCCTTTATGGGGTACTGTTTAAAATGTTACAATGAAATTCCTCCCCACATACTTCAACTGAATGAAACTAAATTTAAATCTTGTATAAAACGCATACTATGCACGCAGGTATATTATAAGTTGGGGGATTACATCGCTGATAAAAATGCTTGGCTGAATGCTGGTCTTGCTCCACAATCGATTAACATTTGAAAATAATGTTGGAGCTGCTGAAGATTGTAAGACTATCTTAGCATTGTATGAACTCAATCTCCTTTGTATTATATAATCGCATAGCACAGGTGTGAGTACTATGTACTATAGAGCTACCATTAACCGGGTAATATGCCTTTCATTGACTTGAATGTGCCCTGGCGGCTGAGAGTATGTCATGCTCACTAAGATGTCTCGCTGATGTTGGCGCGTGTGTTGGATCATTTAGCTCCCTTCAAAATGGTTGAGCTGAATGGTGCTAATCCATGCGATATGTTCGTGAACGGACGCCGTCAGTTGGGACTGGTCATCTCTTAGCTGCCACGGCTTATTTTAATTATCTTATTATAATTATTTTATCTTAAAAAAAATTTTTTTTTTTTGTTTGTTTCTATTACAAACAAAAAAAAAATACCTATTTATTTATTTTATTACCTACTCTGGACGCTTTTAACGTGTACGTTTTTATTTTTTATTTTATATCGGTCTTACATTTAGTTATAAACTCAACATTATAGATCTAATATTTTTGTAACAATTTAATGTAATGGAGTTTCTTGCCCGTTCTTTTCCATACGTACCTACTGTTTATTTCGCCCTTTGGGACTTTGTTTAATTAAATAAAAAGAAACTGTATAACTGTATTTGATTTATTAATTTTGTTGAATTGTTGAATGTAGGAATGCACACGTTACAACAAGAGAAAAATATATTCGAGTGTTGCCACATTAGCACACACTAAAAAATTTTAAAATTATCTTATGTCATAGACACCTACTACGCTTTGGAATGGGCATTTAGCTTCATTTTCTTACTGACTGACTCCTTGAGAATTCAAAAGTGCCTGTAAATGGTTTAATTGAAATGATTTGAGTTTGAGAAAGCATAGCACGAGAAAAATTGGAAGGAAGCAGACTATTGAAGACGCGCTCTGCTTATCTCCTCCGATTCATTAATATCCAGCATCAGACCATTGCCTAAGAGAAAATCGGGTACTTTGGCGCCAGAAGTATTACAATTATTGAAAGCTCCTGAAGCGCCTGAAAGGATGCACTTATCCGATGAAGAAGCAAACAGCGAGTAGACAAAAGCCAAAGGCCTTTTTCAAGGCCGCCTATTTAAAAGTGTCTTAAACGTAAAAAAAACTTTTTTATTTAAAGACTATATGTATATGTACACATTATATAAATACAACATTATACTTAGTAATATAATTATGTGTTTTTATCGTATAAGTCTACAAACAAATACCTACCTACATTTAAATTAAAAATTTCATATAAAAAATCTAAGTGGCTCGTAATATAATTATTCCGAACACTGTTCGCCGGGGAGGTCTGTAGTAGGTAAATAATACAGGAGGGTGGGTAATAACACATGTCATTAGTTTCAGACCTATCTTATATATACATATGTATTGGTCACACTTTATAGTTTGCTTTTACTATGATGAACGCCGTACTTAATATTGTTATTTTTACTTACCTACTAGGTGGTAATTATGACGTGTTATAAATATAACACGTCATAATTACAATAAAATCCATCCAGTATTACAGAATCTAGTAGGTAAGTAAAAATTAGGGAGTGCTGTTAATAGCGGTTACGGACCAAGATTATTTGTTCCCGCTTCACCGTACGACAATGCATACTACGATTGTCGCCGATAGTTCGAACGCACACAGACACGATGCGCTCCGATAGTTACCTAAACTAGTAGCGCGTCGAAATTGATAGGGACTCTTAAGTTTGTTCTTGGGATAAATTCATCCCACCTACGGATCCCTTCATTGTTGCGTGGTCCGACACTCACTTGGCCGGTTTTCTATTATTCGATCTACTGATTTATTTCATAACACCTATCCTAATTTATGCAAAATTAAGGTTACATACACCTATTATTATCAAATCAATAAGTACCATTCTACAACAATAGCCGATTACAAAACAAGATCACAATCCACCACGATATTCAAATAGAACACAATATTGCACAAACTAGGTCGGATATGAACAATTTAACCAGAGTATCATCATTGTATACTTGCATTTCAAAACTGTAGCATAGTCAAAGTGCTAGTACAGTCTGAACGAAGTAAAGTTTCCAAAGGAGTGAATACAGTTGGAAATAAATCTAATAAAAACACGAGGTAAGCAAAAAGTCCTCGATAGACAGTTTATTGAATAACCTGATAGCTTTTCACCGTTATTGTGGATATTACTTTTACTTTGTAAGTACGTTTTCAAGCGGCATATGAGAAATTGCGTTGCCCTTTCTATTGAACTGAAAAATGTGATTGAATTTTGTTTGTCGTTTAATGAAATGAAATCGTTTATTCTTTAAATAGGATCGGAATCACTTTTACACATCATATTAAGAAAATATTAAAAAAAAACTAGATGAAGTCGACATTTCCTATCAGACTACCCCTGAGAAGAAATGACGAAACAAATTCAGAGATGTATTTGCTGTCAAATCTCGTTTTGTTTTGTGATTGGTTGACTGAAATACCAACTGCCAGTAATAAACGTTGAAGTATAGTTTTAATTAGTATATATGGAATATTATTTCTTAAAATCAGTACTTAAAAGAAAATGGAACCTCTTTTTTCGCCATTTTATGTGAATTACCATTACGAAGATATTTTGTTGTTATGTTATATCCTTTGTTTACATAAATTATCTGAATTTGAGACTTTGGGTATAGACCTCCTGGGGTTATATGAGGCTGTCAGTGCAAAGCGGCCTAACCATCAATTAAAGTGGCCTAAGCGGTTTAGGCTACTTTTGCATTATTATCAAACAAAAATAATAAATTGCAAGAAGAACTTTGGCAACGCCATCTGACGATTGGTTAAACAAGTGATAGGCCAATTTCGAGTACATCGCCTACATTCAATTAGTAGAAACTCTTTATCGTAATGCACAATATTATAACAATAATCTTTACTTTTTCAGTCAAACACTGCTGTTTCGTGACGAAATAAAAAATACTCTGGAAATTATCAACTAAAAATAATGTTTAAATTGATGGCATTGAAGTTTGAAGGATTCCACACTGAAGCCCTGTAATAAGTACACATAAACAAGATGAAAATAAACTAGAAATATATATCAAACGACACGAAAAAAAACAGATACAGACAGAGATCGAAAATATGAACAAAATAGACGTTATAATTCACACAGTATTCATACTCTTCCTAATATATCCCACATGGGCCTGTTATTACTACTACCCACCACAATTCATGGGCTACTACTACAATCCCGGTTATTACCCAAGTTACTACGATTTTGAAGACATACCAGATTATTATAAATATAATGGTACTATGAATATCACTACTCTTGCAACTACTGCGCCAGTTGAAGATACATCTAACAGGAGAACATGTAATATATGGTGCTGGATTCGAAGAGTGGGGCTTTTTATAGTGCAGCAGTTGTTGGCTGATAATACTTAGTGTGCATGGAATACATTTTATTACACCATGTTTAGAGACCCAATTTTATTATGTTATGGCACTGAGCAAACTACACTATTGCATAGAAAATAATTCTATTTTATTACTGATAACAAAGATCAAAACAGCAAAAACATTAGCATACACCTTTGACTAATTTATTTATTTATTTATTTAATACTTTAAGCACAAAAAAATGTACAGAAGCGGACTTAATGCCATAGGCATTTTCTACCAGTCAACCCTTGGGTAATGCAGAGACATACAGTAGTAGGTGCAATAGCGAAAATTGAGGAATAAATATTCATTTAAATATAAAGATATACATAAACCTATTACAAACTATAAATTCAATATATAAATCTAATTATATATAAATATCAGCACAAATAAATACACATAAATATGTATACTAAAACAAATAAGACAAACAATGGGAAAACATTACCGTTATGATGATACTGCCAGCTTCTTGCGAATATGAGTACGAATACGAGATAATCGGTTGGTTGCCATCCTGATTTCCTGGGGGAGCGCATTCCACAGAGAGATAGACTGTATGAAGAAGGAACTAATGACTAATGTTGAGTTGAAATCGACCTAAACCTTTTTAATTAACTCTTAAAGTGCGGCCGCCGAGACCTGTCAGTTTCATACAAACGAATATGTTTTACGAACTTAAACTTTATTCGATCCTAATCTTGTGCAACTGACAGAAACGCATTCTCTTAATGGCCGGAATATAGTTCTTAATCTTATGCAACTGACAGGTGTCAGAAACGCATTTTTTCGATGACCGGAATATAATTCCTAATCTTGTGCAACTGTTAAGTATCAGAAACAAATTCTCTCGATGGCCGGAATATAGTTCCTAATCTTGTGCAACTGACAGGTGTCAGACAGATATACTCTCGATGGCCGGAATATAGTTCATAATCTTGTGCAACTGACAGGTGTCAGAAACGCATTCTCTCGATTGCCGGAATATAAGGTGGCATTGGTATATTTTGGCAGTGCCTATACTAATAGCATTATATATATATATATATACACATAGCTGCCTTTCATGAAGAAGTCTCAAGGTTCCAAGGTTTGTAGCAACAATTTCTTCCCACCCAATGTTTACGTATAACTCAACAGGAAAGTCTTAATTCCTAAAGTTGAAACCGTCTCTTAATCTAAGTTAATCCATGTTTAAGTTGAGTCAAGTGTTTCCAAACTTGTGAGGCCACCAAGTGTTGATTTAAGATTATTCCCTGTTCAGCTGACTTAGTAAATATTTGGCGATTAAGTTTGAAATTTTACTATAATGTTCCCGTTTGTTGTTGGTTTAAGGAACTTTTTATATACTTATGGTCAATCTATTCATATAAAAAACATTTAACAGAAACATCTATAGGTTGTAACGAAGCCATAGAAACGATTATTGTGTTGTGTTCAGAAGCGGCCAAATGCGTGTCGGACCACGCACAATAAGGGTTCCGTAGTTGGCATGAATTTATCCCAAAAACAAACTTAGTTGAAAAACATGTTCTCCCATACATTCCAACTGCAAATGTATAAGTTGGTCGACTGTTACTCGTTAATTGTAAAGCCTACTTAGCTGTGATAGTTTTTCTCTTTTGATGCGCAGGCGCTCCACGACCTGATCCTACCATTGCTCTTTTATTACCGGACTACCAGACGTACTGCAGGGTACTATGCGTACTTGGTTGATATCCCGACCAGTCGTACTCAGCGCTTCTCCTCCACATTTATTGTGCGCACAGCCAAAGTGTGGAACTCTCTGCCAGCGTCTGTGTTCCCTTCCACATATAACCCGTCTGCCTTCAAAGCAAGAGTGCACAGGCATCTTCTGGGCACGCTCGTGTCATCATAGACCTCATCCATCGCTTTCCATCAGGCGAGATCAAGGTCAAGAGCAGGCCAAATCAATAATTAAAAAAATATATATGATTTATCTTTTAGTATAAGTGTTTTATTAAAATACCTTTTGTTTTATGTGCAATAAATTAATAATGCGTCTGTTTTGGAACAGCGCTCGTCGATGGGCGAGTTCTATTACTGACTGGACGTACGACGCATTGCGTGAGCTCAGTAGGTACAGAACACGCAACCTTACCACTCAAGGTCACTGACATATATCTGCGTCTTAATATGATCTATACAACACGGTGTATACCTTCTAATATTGGTGTCAAGCAATCAACCGATATGAGATGGGCGTCCTCATATGATCGAGTAGAAATTGGATTCTACATGATTCTGCTCTTAACCTGAAATTAGTTTCGATAATAATTTGCTTTGGAAGTGGATCAAGGAGCGTTACAGCTACATATCAAATTATAATTTTCCGGTATAAGCTGACCCCTCATTGTACGGAAATCCTTTACAATGCGAGATCAGCTTATACTGGATTTTAAAGCTTGATATATAAGAAAAGAAAGAAAGAAAGAAAAATACATAGGTTTATTTGTCACAAAATCACGTGCATACAAAAATATAATTAACTCGTGTAGGTAGGAACACAGAAAAATTGAACAAATTAGATCTACATTATAATCATAAGCACAAAGCCGAAAATAGTCGGCAGCTGCACGTCATGACTGTGACAAGATGGCTTCCACTCAGCATGATGCTGTGCTATGAGGGACCCACAGCACAGCGCTGATTTTCAGTGGTTACCCGGTATGTATGGTTTAAGACATTTATTTCTCAAAAACAGAATGCAATTATTCACTTAGAATGAGAAATATGGTTACATAGAAATAAACGTTCCTTGGAACGAGTCAATATTGTTAGTCATTAACTTTTCAATATGTTAGTAAAATAAACTATAGCATAGTTTATTTTAAAGAGGTCGAGTTTAAAAGGTATGTAGTAAACAAGGAACCCTTGTAGTTCCCATATAGAACCCTCTAAATATTACGAACTCTGTGTGAAGCAAAACAAAATGCCGTGTCTAGTGCAAAAGGCTGGAGCGACAGTGCACGGGAGGCGTAGGTAGGTACAACAAAATACAGAATTGAAATGTGTTAGATAGAACAACGAAATCTTGAAGGTTGTTTTTGGTAAATGTATTTTGTCAAAAGTCATAGAACAAAAGTTGTATTTTTATAATGTTAGTAAAACAGTCCTGCAAGGTTTTTAATATTTTACCAATAACCCTGTATATCGTCGTATCCTACGAATAGGGGCGTAACTGCATAATAGCTACTTTTCAGGAGACACTTTTTTGTGTTTAATTAAATTAAATTTGAAAAAATATGTATTGGTGATTTCTTATAATGTGTATTGGTATTTTAAGGTTCGGCTACGATTATTTTCGGTTTAAAGATATTTATTTCTCAAAATAAAAGAACGTTACAGTTCACTTAACATATTGAGAAAAGTAGGATAAAAATAAAAGGAAATTACGATTCTCTGTGTTCACAATAAAAAAAATAAGAGTTCAAGGTGACAGTCGGTATTGTTAGTGTTGTTTTCTAACGTGTTCATCTAGGGCTTTTTTAAATTTATATATGGTGTCACTATTGGTTACATCATCAGGTAGTTTATTATACAGTTTTGCTCCCTCGTACAATATATTTTTTCTTCCATAGTTAGTTCTGGGTGGTCTTAATTCTAGTTTGTCTCGTCGTCTTGTGTTGTATGTGTAAGTTTTCTTTTTAAAGTTTAATTGTGAATGTGTACCTTTTGTTATGATTTTGTGTATTAGAGTGCATGTTTTTAGTATGTATAATTGGTTAATTTTAAGTATTTTTGTATCACTGTAAATTTTAGTGGTTGGTAAATTTTCAATAAATTCTCTGTATATTTTATACGCATTTTGTCCATTAAATCCCGTTTTTAATTGTTTGGTTGAACTGGTTACGAGTATATGTGGTATGATGAGCAGAATTGAATTATGCAATTAAAAAAGAAAGCCCCTATGTTCGTTAGGGCACTATTCGTAGGATACGAAGATATAATTATGAAAAACAATTGCCGTGCGTGAGTCACAAAAACTCGAAAATTTTGCGCGATTGGGATATAGTTTTTCACCATTTTCATAACCTAGAATAGTTATTTGTACTACATAACAAGAAACAATAAATATTGTAGTAGAAAAAAAAATCCTAAAAAAATTAAACAATCTACGCGCAGTTTCATCACGATGGCGTCTTCCAACTTCACTTCTCAAATCTATACTCTATACTAATAGATAAAGCTGAAGAGTTTGTTTGTTTGTTTGTTTGAACGCGCTAATCTCAGGAACTACTGGTTGGAATTGAAAAATTCTATTTGTGTTAGATAGTCCATTTATTGAGAAATATTATAGGCTATATAACATCACGCTACAACCAAAAGGAGCGGAGCATAAATGAAATTTTTTGCAAAAACGGGAAAAATTATTCCTTTTTGAGAGCTTCCGTTGCGTGCGCTGCGTAAACGGTTTAAGTTACGCAAATATCATGTATCATGGAATTGTTCCTCTTTAAATTTCCTAAAAAAAAGTTCGCGACAGCATATGTCTATTTTTTAAGATTGACGCACTATAACCTTTTTTATGGTAATCAAATTTGTTCGAAATTTTAATGCATTATTTGCGAAGGAGTTTTCATAAACATGGTATTACGAGTAATCCTTATCCAAATAAATACGTTATTCATCACAAGTATTTAATTTTGAACAAAGTTGCCCTTACATCATTTAATTTCAATGAATATCTTAGGAGATATAACTGTTTTATAATAACTCCGCAGCAAAATAATGATCAACTCTGCGAGGTAGTCTATTCTAAAGCTGAAGAGTTAGTTTTTAGGGTTCCGTACCCAAAGGGTAATATGGGACCCTATTACTAAAACTCCGCTGTCCGTCTGTCCGTCTGTCTGTCTGTCTGTCTGTCTGTCTATCCGTCTGTCACCAGGCTGTATCTCATGAACCGTGATAGTTAAACAGTTGAAATTTTCACATACGATGTATTTCTGTTGACGCTATAACAACAAATACTAAAAAACAGAAAAAATAATATTTAAGGGGGGCTCCCATACAACGAACATGATTTTTTTGCCGTTTTTTTTGCTCCGCCCGCGTGGATGTCGATTATCGCGTAAAAAAGCAGCCTATGTCCTTCTCTATATCCCAGGTCGATCGGTTCAGCGGTTTAGGCGTGAAAACGTAACATACAGACAGACAGACAAACAGACAGACAGACAGACAGAGCTACTTTCACATTTATAATATTAGTATGGATAGCTTTTGCCCGCGGCTCCGCCCGCGTGGATGTCGGTTATCGCGTAAAAAAGTAGCCTAAGTCCTCCATATCCCAGGCTATATCTTTGCCAAATTTCATGAAGCGTGAAAACGTAACATACAGACAGACAGACAGACAAATAGACAGACAGACAGAGTTACTTTCACATTTATAATATTAGTAAGGATAAGGATTTGTATGGATGGTACGGAACCCTTCGTGCGCGAGTCCGACTCGCACTTGGCCGGTTTTTTGTTTTTTGAACGCGCTAATCTCTGGAACTGCGAGTTGGATTTGAAAAAATCTTTTTGCATTTTACAGCCCAATTCTTGAGGAAGAATTACATTCCTATTAACTAGAACACCATTTTTTTTTAATGAAAGTTTATGCGAAAACGAAGTAAAAGCACGGGCAGGCAATGTCTTGCGACGGGGTGGGTGGGGGGAACAAGAAATTTAACGTGGACGAAGTCGCGGGCAGAAGCTAGTCGTAAATAAAATTTCGTTTTATGATGTTGTCAACTTGTCTATTAATCTATCGTTTGATAACGTTTTAAAAGTACACTACATTACATTATGTACAATAAAATAGAGTTTAGAGTCGTTTAATATAAATTTTACTTTGGCACAGACTTCTACCACGGGCACTAGCGAATTTTATTTGGGTTAGAATTTTTTGCCACAGATAAGAATACTTTAATTTTTTTGGTAGATTTATTTGCCAAAAACAAGACAGTGTTTAACAAAAAAAAAAGGCATTGCAACGCATAGTAGTCCTTCCATCTTTTTTCTTCCTTCTTTGGCTAATCCTATAAAATGTAGACCCACCCAATATCAGGTGCGTTCGCATCTCAGAAATAAAGTCAACATTTTTTTTTTTTGTTGCCCCACACTAGGATTTCTCCTGTATCGTGGGTGCGTTGTGACATGTCTAATTATATGTATATCTGTTAACACTCTTCAAATCGAAATACAGGAACACACATACCAATGTACCAACATACTCCTATCTACTATGTGTACTGTAGAGGTTCAATGGTGATAAATCATCATGGCCACTAATAAATACTGGCAGCTTGGTTAATTTAAATATTTAAATAAGAATAAAGAAAATAGAGAAGACAATTGGAATGATATATTTTCAGGTGGACAGACTTGAAAGAAAGAATATGACTGTATTGAATAATGAAAGTTCTATACATACATATATATAAAATCCCTATTTCCCTTGGTCACGGCATCACGCGTGAACGGCTAGACCGATTTCGATTTTTTTTTTTTTGTGTTTGTTATTGTCAGGAGAAGGTTCTTAGGTAAGAAAAAATTATGTGAACTAAAAAAAAAATTTAAGACAACTATCTAACATATAAAATTTTCGTGTCACAGTGTTAGTTGCCATACTCCTCCAAAACAGCTTAACCGATTTTGATGTATGTATATGTAAATTTGGTAGATCTGGTTTTTATCATTTCTTTTGTAGGTTTTTGCTAGGTAGGTAGGGTAGGGTAAAGTAGTGGAGTTTATACTATAGCTTTTAACAGAACGAAGTCTGTCGGGTCAGCTAGTAAAATATAGATATAATATCCTAAAGAGTATACTTATTGAGGAACGTAGCACGTCCCGCATACTACAGTACCTACCCCAAGATTGGTAACATCTTGACGTTTCTTATTTCTTATCAAACAAAGCAATTGCTTCGTTTGGCTGTGTAATTACGGAGCCCTCATTGCAGAGAATCTTAGTATGCAACATAAATAATTTTAATCAAAGCGTTAACGTCTCTAGAAGATATTTCCAAGTAATACAACCAGCCGCAATCCTCAAGATAAATCAAGTGTTAATTGTTGTTCCGGGATCGCTAGGCAAACGAGTTGCCAGCCGAAAACATTAAACGTATTTGTTTTATCTTTACGCAGTAAATTAAGAGGTATCTTGCAACAAAAAGGATTCCTTTATACATAGCTGGAGCTGGAGTTACGTGGCAACACCACAAATTTATTTATCGTGTGGCAACACTGATTGCACAAAATTAATGGAGATTTTTTTTCATTGGACGAGCTTTTTTGTAATATCGACGTTAATACCGACGTTCGGTTTAAATATAAAATAAGCAATTTATTTTAACGCCCAGCCATTCAATACCGATCATGCGCAATTGATTGATAGCAACATTTAATAAGATGGATGGCAAAAAAAATATCAGCTCTAGTAACGTATTTTTAAAAACCCTCATTTGAAATACATAATACATCACGCCTTTTTCCCTGTTATGATCCATACATTGGTCATAAAAGCCGTTTTTTTTTTTTTTTTTGTCTAATGCCTCCAGCCAGGGCGTAAAAACTATAAACTAAACAACTGCTGCTCGCTAAGGGCACCCCCTGTGGGGTACGAACCTCGGCTTAGGGCAACTGAGTCGGAGGGAGGGTGGCAAGGGACCGACGGTGGCTGGATAAAATCAGTGTTTTGATTATTATCGTGGAGGGTTTGGATTACATGCTGCTCAGCTAAAACGCGTGCTGGCGCTTCACTTACAGTCAAGGGTCAGGGAGGAATAAAAGCCTTAATTCCGTAATATTTTTATACTTATTTTTGCCGGAGACCCGGGGTGCCAGCGCCTGCGTCTCTTTACTTGTCAAAGCGATTCCATTTAGTGCCACAGACACAAAAGGCATAGATAAGTAACTGTTGTTACGTCGGTTACCTACTGACACGCGGATCACAATGATTGAAGTGAAAACTTCTTTAGGCGAACAAAAATCATGGAACTCACATCATCGTCACCGAACGCTTTCCATGAGCTATATGTATACTGTGTATATATGTGTACTTTTTGTGTGAACAAAAATAATGGAACTCGCGTCATCGTCACCGAACGCTTTCCATGAGCTATATGTATACTGTGTATATATGTTAGGGTGTCCCTTAAATTTTAAGTTCTATATATTTTTACGCATACCTTCTTAAAACTTTCATAATAACCCAATATTGTCTAGAAAAAAATATTAGCCCGTTTTATAAACGATAACCCGTGCCGACTTGCGATTTAAACTTCTCCATATAAGTTGCGCGGGTAATGCGCTGCGCACTGTAACTACGTGTTTAATTTGTCATTTCATTCGCGATTTTTAACTATTAATGCGCTATTGTTAATTGTATAAAGATGTCGATGGAATTACGGAGTGATAAACAATTTTTTGCAGTTCTCTCCAAACATGAAATATCATGTTTGGAGAGAACTGCAAAAAATTGTAAGAAAACTCAGGGACACGTTCAAGAACCGTGAAAATAATTATAAAATTAACCTTGATAACTTATTTGATATTGCACATGCTGATGCTTTTGAGAGAATGAAAATAGAGGAAGACAAAGTATTTTTAAGGAAACACAGAGAGCCAGGTCGACCGGAATACTTAGGTGGTGTGGACAAAAAATTGACGGCGAAAGAAGAAAGAGTAATGCAAAGACGATTAGAAGAGGAGGAAAGGAATGTGAGACAAAGAGAGTTTTTGGCTGTTGCATCTACTTCTAGCTCAAATATCTTGAATGTCCAGAAGATTCGGACGAAGAACAGATTTTGAATACTGAACTCAGGTTGCCAGACGTTCCCTGCCCTAAAAAAAGTTAAAAAAGAGGTAGAAACGATATTATAACGCCTAAACTTGTCGCAATTTTAGATCGATGTCAGTTAAGCATAGAGACTCCATTTACTTTCTGCATGCTGTCTCGTAGAAGCGCTTGGTCTGAGTAGCGACGATTTCGCTATTGACAAATCCTCGATTCAGCGAATTTGTACTCAGACGAGAATAACAAGGGCAGAAGCAATAAAACTGACTTTCAAAACAAGGTACCTGACGTAGTCACAGTCCATTGGGATGGAAAACTATTACCCGGATTGGATGTACGAAGTTCAAAAGAAGAACGTTTGCCCCATTATTGCTTCATTTGACGATAGAGAACAGCTTCTTGCAGTGGCAAAACTAGAGAGTTCTTCTGGATAACATCAACCTAAAGCCTTCTCATCTGCTCTTTGACTGGAACCTTAATAATTAAGTTCAAATAATGTGCTGCGATACAAAAGCTTAAAATACTGGTCATTTTAATGGAGCTTGTGCTGTTTTGGAGCAGACATTAGAGAGTGAATTTTTGGTTTTCGGTTGTCGTCATCATGTTTATAAATTCGTCCTAAAAACAGTCTAATGCATTCCTAACTCAAAACCTTACTTAACACGGCAGAAGAAGAGCAAAAACAATGCTTTTTGCGCTGTGCCCAGGAACATAGAAATTTGTATCTGGACTGTTAAAAAACAGAAACTGTTAAAGAGAAGTTACCCTGGCTGATTGTTATAATTTTATGTTTTGAAATAAAGATTAATGTTTACCTTATTTTATTTTACCTCATACTCACCAAATTTGTTGCATTTATATTAGTTTTATAGCAGATCAGAATAATAGGACAAAACACGATTTTAAATAAACTTTGAAGCTCAGTCGGCACGGGTTGCGATCATGCTAGAAAGCTGAAATTTCATATTTGAGTAAATTTTAGCATTTATAAAAAAAATTGAGGCTATGCGTATGGATAAAAAAATAAATTAAAAAAAATGTCATATAAGGGACACCCTAATATATGTGTACTTTTTGTGTGAACAAAAATCATGGAACTCGCGTCATCGTCACCGAACGCTTTCCATGAGCAATATGTATACTGTGTATATATGTGTACTTTTTGTGTGAACAAAAATCATGAAACTCACGTCATCGTCACCGAACTCTTTCTATGAGCTATATGTATGTATATATGTACTTAGTTTTCACTTCGATCGGCAGTCCCCAAAGACTGCCCCGTTTTTTATTATATAAATATTTCATTTTATGTTATTTCACACTTATTATCTATATATATTTTTTTTTTGTATCTATCCGTGACATCACAGCAGGCCCTATCAGAATACCAGCGGCGCTGCGACACTTATTTTTAAAAATGTCGCAGCATCATGCTGAGATATGAGCCTTTTGGCTCCGTACAGGACTTTCTCCTCCCATTTTACTTTTGTTTTATTTTTTATTAATGTTACTATGAGTGTGTTTAGTTGAATATGTGATCAACCTGTACGAGTCCCAATAAATATTTTTTCTTTCTTTCTTTCTTTCTTTCTTTCTTTCTTTCTTTCTTACTTTATACACGCACGCTGGTTGTGAGTTCTACACACCTGGCTTTTCAGAAGAACATCACCAATAAGCAAATGATAAATGATTTTATTTTTGTAAGTAGGTTTGTACAATCACTTTACGCGTCAATCATATTTTAAAACTAGATGAGGTCGGCGTTTCGTATCTGACTACTCTGAGAAGAAAGGCCGAAACAAACTCAGAGGTCACTGTCTCTTTTAAGGTCACTTATGTGTGGTCCTTCTAGGGCGTCCCCTCCCGCCGTATATTTGAAATCTGCATTCAAAACTCTCAGGGATATTATTAAAAAAAATTACAATGTAAACCCAATCAAAATGGGTGCAGAATTACTTTATAAAGTAGGAACCACACAACTCACAAGTGGCTTTTTTTTTGGGTGGGAAATTAATAAATAACTTCTCCCGCTCTGGGCTGAGCGCCCGGGCGTGTTAGACTTTTATTGAATAAAACCCACCCGTGTTCCTTCAGTTGCCTGTGTGCCAGGAACACGGTATCCGTTTCGGAAAAACCCGCAACTTTGGCAGGCATCGGTCCTAGTGGACCCCGTCAGTGCGTGTTGACATCTCTTTGAGGCGCGCGTGGAACACAACGCGCCGTCGACCTGGGCCTGCCAGTCGATTCTGTCAAAATCTCACCGTGAAATTACAGGTGAAGTGAGCTTGAAGTGAACTGTCATCCTACCTGACGCAGGGAGTCTAAAGATTGACAGCTCATTTTGAACTCACTTCACCTACGAATTCACGGTGAAATTTTTACAGAATATCGCTACTGTTCCTTACCGGACGGCGAGCTGCCCATTGCTTGCTGTCCACTAGCCCGCGCCTACGGTGGCCGGGAATCGGCAATTGATTCCCAACGCACAAGTGGCTGAGCATTGAAAAACGAACTCACTTTTGTTTTTAAAGTATTGATGAGGATTCACACCTCGATATTCTCGAATTCCCGTCTTATATATATACGCTAAGAACAGTCTGGCAAGTGGAAAATAAAATATATGACCAAACTACTATAGCAAAAAAAGTAACAACAAACAAAGTTAAGCGAATAAATCAGTCACGTATCGAATTAAGAAAATGATAGAACTTATTACAAGTTTCATACAAACTCAGAAATATTCCGATAAACATAACTTTGTGTTCCCATGAGTGAAGATAGTTTATCTTACACAACAAATTTATACGCAATAAACAGCAAAACATTTAGGTAGAGATAATATTTATTCTATTTATATTTTAGTACAAAGTTTCTACTTCACACTTATTACAAAATACTTCACAATTATCATTTAGTGACATAATTTCGGCTGTAGTAGAATTATGTACTTGAATTATGTGTGTGCCCTTCATTAACTTATATTCTGTTGTATTTGATTTATAGCAGTTAATTAACTTAGTTTAAATTTAACTTTTAGTTTATAAGCAGCTTCAGTCCAATGTCTTTTTCTTTAAATGTTATGTAAACCTATATTTTATGTATAAATTAGCAGTAAGGGCGTTATCACACCGGCGATTTGCGTGCGATTTCAAAGCGAGGCGGAAGCGCAGCGGGCTCGCCGCGGGTGGGAAACGAGGTAGCCGCGACTACGCGACGTGATCTCCGCGTTTTTACAACATTTTAAACTCGCTTGTCTCGCTCTCTCTTGTACTATGGTAGACCCGCGATTACCAAAAAACTCCTCAGCCTAAGTAGAAATAATCTTAGAATAATAATAGGTACAATTACGGGCCATAATCTCCTTAACAAACATCTTTTTAACATAGGCGTCACAGACAGCCCCCTTTGCAGGGGCTGCCTTGACGCCGAGGAATCAGCCGCCCACGTCATCCTGGAATGCGAGGCCGTGGCTCCGCAACGTGAAGAAATCCTCGGAACAGTGAGGTCGCTCCATGAAGCCTGTGAAGCTCCCAGGAAGCTTCTGTGCTTTTGGGCGGAGCTAGGCTGGCTTTGTTAGCCAGAATCCCCACGCACAACGGACCAAATGAGAGTCTAAGTGCGGAGAAGGGAGCCCCATCATCATCATCATCATCATCATCTCTCTTGTACTGTCACGTCAATCGCTCTCGTTCCGCAAACGCGGCGAACAGGCTGCCTTCACGTGACGTGCTCGCGACGGACTCGCCGCGAGCGCGTTGAACAATCGCCTCGCTGGAATCACGCTCGCAAATCACCTGTGTAATAAGGCCCTAATACAATCCTAAATACTTTTATAAACCAATGTTGAGTGTATATGCTGTTGTTGTTCTTTATGAAATAAATAACAGCACCAAAACGGTTGGCGATAAAAAAATATTGACTTAGACATTTTCCGACACTAGAATTCTATACAAATTTATGTAAGTACTAGCTTTTGCCCGCGGCTCCGCCCGCGTGGATGTCCGTTATCGCGTAAAAAAGTAGTCTATGCCCTTCTCCATATCCCAGGCTATATCTCTGCCAACTTCCATGACGAACGGTTCAGCGGTTTAGGCGTGAAAACGTAACATACAGACAGACAGATAGACAGACAGAGTTACTTTCACATTTATAATATTAGTATGGATAAGTAAATTTTTAAACAACTTTCGCACGATTTGACGCAAAAAAAAAACAAAAGACACACTACAAAAAAAAACTGAGGGAATTTGTAAAATATTTAGGCACCACCACCTTGACATCATCAAAACGTTATTATAATGTCATTGACACTAACCATTTACATCTTATAAGTATTCATAGAATTCTTAGTAAGTACGAAAGACGGAGTAATAAATAAACCAATCATAAAATTACAATGATTTTATAATCAAAGCTTTGTTCACACGATTTCAGTTCTGCGCTAGTAAACAAGCTAGTCCAGTGATTGCCTTCATCTTACTTTGAGTAAGCAATTATGTCCAGTCGAGCAGTGTTAAATCCTGCTTTCCATACCTAAAGGCTGAAATACTGATCTAATTTGGCAACAGAAGCTTTGAGAATTAGACTGGTAGACCAAGTCAAAGCCTGTTTACTTATTTATTCCCTTAAGCTTTGGTAGTATGTCTTTATCTTTATCGGTTAAATACCTGGCTAATATGGATTACTATTGACACTACGTGCATTAATAAACTCATTAATTTAAAACTAAAAAACAATCTAACCTAACCCAACCACCCACATGGTATATTGTCGCAGCCATCTGGTTACATTAGCCAGCTAATTAGACTAGGCGTCCAATTATGCCTAGGCCGATAGTTAATTAAACTAGAATCATTCAACGTTTAACAACTTGGCGTTTTGAAAGTCAGCCCATTGAAGATGACTGATAAAGACTCAGCCAAGCGATTCAGTGCTTCGATTCATTAGTTCGATCGTCAAACTAATGAATCGAAGCACTGTACTTAAATTTGTTTCCAAGCAATAATAAAGCTTGCCGACGCTCGCGGTTATGGAAAATGCCTAAGGCGCAGGCCTCATACGAGTATAAATGGCATCGGTCGAGGACACGGCGCGTAGCGTAATGGCACGTCATAACCACGTCCGAACAACGACATATCGGGTGTCCTAAATAGCGCTTTATTTCCATGCGTTTTGTATGAAATTTGAATGGAATATGAAGCCGCCCGTACCATGTCCGCGCCCGGCGCCATTTATATGTGGCCTCGCGCTCGTATTGTCGGTCCTTTGACTCGCGCGCAAAAAACCGACAAAATAGGGAGCGGTGGGCACGACGAGGAGTATGACGTGCGGCATGACGAGTAATGTTGCCACACTACGTCTCTGCCTCCTTTCCTCGCTACTTCCCATGCCACTCGTCGAGTAGTATACCGAAAACAAATACCGATATAATTTGGATACATGATACCAAAATATCGCTATAAATATCGGTATTTGAGTATAGATATAATACCGTTATTATTAAACTTTATTGCGTTTTTTTGCAATTTGCAGGTCAGCGTCAGGTTATATCTTGATCAAAATATGATTCGCGACTTTAAAAAATATGTATTTACTTAAGAATCATTAATAAAGATTCTGTGACGTTACATTGTAGCCTGATATCAGTACTGAGTATCGATATAATTATCGATATTTTATACCGATACTCAAATTACTGATATAAAATACCAGTATTTATGCCAGATGTCGATACTGTTATTGGTATTTTCTTAAAAATATCGGTATTCTTCGAGTATCGATATCGGTCCCTGGTGGCAGGCCCATTAGAAAAAATGAAAATCTATTTCTTAAGGCGCTCGCTCGGCTCACGCGCGGTTGGTCACAGTTCTAACCTAACCTAACCCATGCCTGGATGTCGAAATTATAAAAATTTAATGAGTTGCCAATTTGTCTTAGGCATTTCGCATAACCGCGAGCGTTTGTAAATGGACGGCACTGTTTGTAAAATGACGAATCATACAATCTGCCTGCTACATATTGTATCTATTCAAACACGAAATATTTTTAGAGAAACATCTATAGGTGTTAAAAAAGCCATAGAAACGAAAAAACTTTTTTTATCTAAGTGCTTTATACTTTTACAAAATTATTATAATTTTAAAATTGCTAGAGACATTTTGCAAAAAAACCTTTACTTACTTATTCTATGAATGACACGCCCGGACGCGACGTCGGTGGCGGCATGAGCGCGGTGAATTTTGATGATTAATACAAAGTAATTTTAAAAGATTAATTTTTTTAAATAATACGCTCAGATTAAAAAAAAAACGTTTCTATTGCTTCTTTACCACCTGTAGGTGTATCTCTTAAAACATTTCGTGTTTGAATAGATACACCCTTTATATTCAAAGTACCCATACCAAATGCCAAATCAGAACTCGCTAGACGCTGTATCTATTTTTCCTTTCCCTACACTTACAATAAAGTTAGCAAAATTTGTGACCTAAAGAACTGCTCAACCACGACCTGTAAGAAAATAATAACTTCAGCTCTTTTAAAATTATCATACGATGACACCGAAGCCTTGATATAGTACTTACACACATACACACACACACCCCTACCCGCACCCTCATTCACACTTGCTCACACAAACTCACACACCACACCTCAAATCCATTGTTAACTCTAATCTTTATTTTATTTCTTTATTTTATTTTATTATAATTATCTAACATTCTCAAATTGTAACTTTACCTTTTTAACTTGGTTAAATTCATACTCCAGAGCCACAAGATACAAGCAACGCTTAGTTTGTGGCTCACCGAATATATCTCTTTGTAATTTTACTTTTGATGAATAAACTTTATTATTATTATTATATTATGCACTACTATACAACTTTGATAATATTCGCATAAATCTCAAATACAATCAAAACATGTGACTAAAAAAACAAAACTTCGTTCGTAAAGTATTTTTAATGCCAATTAATTTACAGTAAAAACCAATCAAATGGTAGACTATAAATAAATAATGAGTAAAGAACACAATTCCAAAACCAAGCCGTAATACCGAGAAAAGAACATTGCAACACAGACGAATTGAAGGAAACAGGAACAAGAACAATCAAATTTTAATCTCCCGGAACGCAGGAAACGTTAGCTTAAATTTTTAATTGTCCCCCGAAGGCACTAGATCATTAACCAATCGTAATGGGACAGAAAAAAGAACGCTCAGATTCGTTGGAAATTCCCCTTTTGTTACAATTCAAAGAAGTAGACAATTCCTTAATTAAGAACGTACTGAAAAGAAAGCTCAATGAAGCGAAACCTAAGTAACCGGAGGAACATATTATTTTATATCATCATTCATCATTTTAGCCGAAAGACGTCCACTGCTGGACATAAGCCCCCCCAATTGGGGGGTTTTCCATAATGGTTGGCGATCGCAGTATGGTGTTAAAAATGCATTGAGAACGTTGCTGCCCATTCTCTAGTAAATCCCTTAGTCGCCTTTTACGAACTTCCACGGGAAGAAATAGGGTGATGCTATTCTTTACGTGCGGCACCACACGGCACCTTTACGTCCGGCACCACACGGCACTCACGGTATTTTATATCACAACAACCATCCAAAGACGAGAAGTTTGAGGAATTTGAAAGGAAATAAAAATGTATTGTACGCTATAAAATATAATCAAATTCTGAAGAGTGTTGCCAATTGCGAAGCCTTAAAATGTAATGCGTGCGCCCGTAACTCCAATTTCAATGAAAGCTTTGACATTCACAATTTTATTCGGTGCTTAACGAAATATAAAAAAAATACTTTTTTTATGAACCGCACACCTGGCGTCGTTGGTAATTTTTTACGTTACATCGCCTTGCGAGCATTTTTCGCTCTTATCGAAGGATTCAGAACAATGGCCGATTGTTTTGCAGAAATTCATTTAGTATATAAAACATTAGCCAGTGAATTTTCGAAACAATACATTTCCTGGCGTTAGGAAGGAAAAATATCCGATTTCTTCTGTTTCAGCTTTCAGTAACTTTGTTGGGCTTGAGTAATGATGTCCAATCGTTAAGTGACGCAAATGTGATAATTTCTACAAAAAAAAAAAAACGAACTACAATGGAAAGTAAGTAATTTTTATTTTTTTATTTTTTTTATTCTACTATGAGTTTGCTCTTGACTTTAGTCTAGGTATGGATGACAGAGACAAAGTCTACGATGGAGTGAGCTTACCCAGAAGAAGCCTATTCACTCTCACTTTGAATAGATTAGGATTGTATGCGTTCGGAAACAGATGCAGGCAGAGAGTTCCACTCCTTTGCTGTGCGCATTATAAAAGACGTTTGAAAACGCTTAGTGCAAGTTGGTGGAATATCAACTAGGTAGGGGTGGTAACTTGCAGTGCGTCTAGATGCCCGATGGTAGAAGGGGGCCGGTGGAATGAGGTCGTGGAGTTCATGGGCACACTTGCCGAAGTAAAATCTGTAGAAGACCGACAAGCAGGCAACCTTGCGGCAATTCTACAACCTTTTGATTCTACTGATACCGAATAACTTCATTTATCAATCCCAGGTCATGCCCATAATGTTCATGAAGGCATAATGATAAGATGTTATGAAGAGACGGGAAAAGAGAAATATCTGCAGACTAACAAACGAGTTAAACTTTAAATTAATTCTTTTGAAATAGCACAAGAAATTCTTTTAATGGCTGCAGAAATTTCATTTATGTAACATTCTCGTCTTGAAAAACTTTCTTCACAACTTTGTTTGAGTGAAATCATATTACATTTTCATTTCTTTCCCGTGAACCGGTGAAATTGTTGAAAGTTTTCCTCGACGTCTTCAGATCACAACAGCGCCATTTTCCAGTATGTATTGTTACAGCTTTAGTGCGTAAATATGTTGAAATGCTTTCAGAAATACTCATCTTCACGACTTTCCTATCAATAGCTGTAACAGTGAACAGCTACAAAACAAAGTTTTTCTCACAAAGCTTGGAGTCGGAACCTCCAATCTCGATCCTGTACGCGCGTGACCAGAAAAGTGATAAAATAACAAATGATTGTTTAACAGAAATGTACCCACGGAACTTGTATAAATATCCTCTGCGTATCGATAGGAACGATATTCCCTGTATAATACATTGTGTGCTCAAAAAATTTGGTATAATCACGAATGATGGTTTCATAAATATAAAGAATTACTACAGGAGAGTGCAGTCTATCCATAGGTACGATCCGAGAATATTAATATCGGACGTCGGGGAGACTTGTGCTCAGAACATTAATGGAATGAATCTGGACCATGATGTGTGCAAAAAAGCGAAAGTCTTTAATGATTGTACGCAACTGTACGCTGTATCGTACAGAGACCCTGACGAATTTCAGTTGTAAAACATATAGATATACTTTTTTATATTTATAAACTTGTTAATAAAACCAATAACCTCTACCGCTGCTTTTATTACTGGGGTGACCCCTTTAAGATAAATATAATTTGCATTATACCATAAATATTATTTGCATTATACCAAGTTGATGTAAATTAAACCATATCTCTTTCTTTACGTTTTGGGACCTGTTTTCATTGCGGGCTTTTGATTACAAAATTCCTGCATAATTTAGAAGAACTCTCTCTGCATATCAAAGCCTTGAGAGGTTTCATTAGACCGTACACAAGCTGCCCAGACTTTTTATTTCATTTTAGAAATTTGCTTCTTACTTGCTTTGTTTAGTACTTGCAAAGGCTACAGAGAAATGAGTTCAGAAAAAATATTCATATCTATTACAGAATCTGATATATATAAATGCAGGTCTGTCTGTCTGATGGATACGTGTACAATTCTTAAAGTTTCAAAGTCATTATATATGTATGTGTGTGTGTTGTGTATGTATGTTTTGGAGGAGTAGGAATTCAGTGTTCCGTAAAAAGGCATGTAGTACTTCAAACACGGGTGGAGCCGCGAGCCTAGCTAGTTATTTATAAGCGTATAAACAAACCATTATGATGCAAACTTTGTAATGTTTACGAACATGTGCCTTCGGTTATGTGAATTTTATCAGGACTGCAAGACTGGTTTACAAAACACATTACGTTGTTAACATTGCTTATGCATTTACTTAGCGTACTGTAATTAGAACTCGAAAAGTTAAAGTCAAAATATATAAGTAATTACGGGCTTGTACAGAACATGACGAACTTGCTAGAATAACCCAAGTGTCCATACACGTGTTCTTTGGAGGATCCAATGAACGCCACTGAGGCTGCTATTGGAGACTACCTACTTGGCAAAAACTATTTAATAAACACCATAGACGCTAAAAGAAGGAGAAGGAGTATTAATAGAGCTATTTTTGAAGGATGTACATAGGTACTACTTATCACTAAACCTATCACTGCCAACAAGAAGTATTGCTGGGATCCGGCTCGAAGGACATGGGCGTCGGTGTGGTAAAAAGCACATGAGGCGATTTTCTTAAACTTGGTGTAATTATATAAACGAAATTTGATAACGGGTCATCCGTCATGCTAAAGACTAATTCATAGGCACATATTTTGAAACAAAAGGACATTATCACCCGGATTGAACAAGTTTTTTATCGATGATTAAAAAAAAGATTTCTTAATAATGGAAATACCGTTGATTAGTTGACACTACCAGTTCCCAGGAAAGATTACCTCAAAGAAATACGACAAGTTGTTCGTAACATCCAGCCTTCAACTTTCAAAGACAAACAAAATATTTGATCGGCATGAAACTAGACACACACAAATAACACTACAAGAAGAAAACAGACCGCCTCGTTGGTCTAGTGGTCGTAAGCGCTACTCCTGAGCATGAGGTCCTGATTTCGATTCCCAGGTCGAGCAAAGTGTTATTGGGTTTTTCTATCAGGAATTTCTCAATAGCAACCCGGAGTCCAGATTTATGCCCGGTTGATGGAAATAGGCTCGCCCCCTATTAAATGGGAATTAAACATAACTGGCGAAATAGGAGGTTTTCCTACTACGTGTACACCTCTGCCTAACCCTTCGGAGAAACAAGGCGTGATGTTATGTATATTAAGAAGAAAACAAACACTTTTAGTAGGCACCAAAACAATTTGTTTTCACTCAAAATGAAAACAAAAATAACAAACATAAATTGTTTTGATAACATCTGACATTGTCAGAGGTCGCTACAAAAAACCATGAGTACCTACGTCTGGCTCATATATTACGTGTCCTTTAGATTTAGATTGTCTAGGGCCTAGGCTCCAGGCTTTTGAATTACATACTGGAATATTCCTAGAAATGGAGGTAATTCTGTGAACACCTGTTGGAATTATTCTAAAACCCCTGTCCAATTCGCTCAGATGTAAATGATCTGCTTCAAAATATTACTGTCTCCAATCTATTCCTACATCTTAATACATATTATAAATTAAAGTCGCCTTTCGTGTCTGCCTGTGACTTCGTTGTTCTAAATTACGCAACAGATAACAAAAAAATATATGGTGAAAAATATATACACAGTGTTTGGTGCATGGACCGACACAATTATTCCAGGGATTTGGGGGGTCATTAGCTAGGTTCGACCCATACACCCTATGTCCCAAGTGTCACGATTGTAGAAAAGTTTTTTTTCTTAATATTTAGAATATATATTCATCAAACGGTTTTCACCATCATTTAGAAAGGTTATTATCTATACTTCTATACTAATCTATACTAATCAAAGCTGAAGAGTTTGTTTGTTTGTTAGAACGCGCTAATCTCAGGAACTACTAGTTGGAATTGAAAAATTCTTTTTGTGTTGGATAGTCCATTTATTGAGGAATATTATAGGCTATATAACATCACGCTACAACCAAAAGGAGCGGAGCATAAATGAAAAATGTTGCAAAAACGGAAAAAATTATTCCTTTTTGAGAGCTTCCGTTGCGTGCGCTGCGTAAACGGTATAAGTTACGCAAATATCATGTATGATGGAATTGTTCCTCTTTAAATTTTCAAAAAAAAAGTCTGCAACAGTATATATCTATCTTTTAAGATTGACTCACTATAACCTTTTTTATAGTAATCAAATTTGTTCGAAATTAATGCATTATTTGCGAAGGAGTTTTCATAAACATGGTATTAATCCTTAACCAAATAAATACGTTATTCATCACAAGTATTTAATTTTGAACAAAGTTGCCTTTACATAATTTAATTTCAATGAATATCTTAGGAGATATAACTGTTTTATAATAACTCCGCAGCAAAATAATGATCAACTCTGCGAGGTAGTCTATTCTAAAGCTGAAGAGTTAGTTTTTAGGGTTCCGTACACAAAGGGCTCCGGGCAAACTCCGCTGTCCGTCTGTCTGTCTGTCTGTCCGTCTGTCACCAGGCTGTATCTCATGAACCGTGATAGTTCAACAGTTGAAATTTTCACATATGATGTATTTCTGTTGCCGCTATAACAACAAATACAAAAAAACAGAAAAAAATAATATTTAAGGGGGTCTAATCCCATACAACGGACATGATTTTTTTTGCCGTTTTTTTTGCCCCGCCCGCGTGGATGTCGGTTATCAAGTAAAAAAGTAGCCTATGTCCTTCTCTATAACCCAGGTCGATCGGTTCAGCGGTTTAGGCGTGAAAACGTAACATACAGACAGACAAACAGACAGACAGACAGACAGACAGAGCTACTTTCACATTTATAATATTAGTATGGATAGCTTTTGCCCGCAGCTCCACCCGCGTGGATGTCGGTTATCGCATAAAAAAGAAGCTTATGTCCTTCTCCATATCCCAGGCTATATCTTTGCCAAATTTCATGACGATCGGTTCAGCGGTTTAGGCGTGAAAACGTAACATACAGACAGACAGACAGACAAATAGACAGAAAGACAGAGTTACTTTCACATTTATAATATTAGTAAGGCTAAGGATTTGTATGGATGGTACGGAACCCTTCGTGCGCGAGTCTGACTCGCACTTGGCCGGTTCTTTGTTTTTTGAACGTGCTAATCTCTGAACTGCGAGTTGGATTTGAAAAATCTTTTTGCATTTTACAGCCCAATTCTTGAGGAAGAATTACATTCCTATTAACTAGAACACCATTTTTTTTTAAATGAAAGTTTATGCGAAAACGAAGTAAAAGCACGGGCAGGCAATCTGTTGCGACGGGGTGGGTCGGGGAACAAAAAATTTAACGCGGACTAAGTCGCGGGCAGAAGCTAGTATTAACATATAATATTATATTTTGATATAGTAATCTCGATGTTTTGTCAAGCCATAAAATCCATGTGCAGTAAAGGGCGGTCCCGGTCCATTAGCGCCACTCCGCACTAGTGGAGAAACATGAAATCGAAGTAGCCATTGAAGACATTAAAGCCGAAACAATCGAAAATGTACTGAAAAATTGGGTTGATAGGATGGGGTACTGCCAAGCCAGTCTTGGTAGTCATATGAATGATATTGTATTCTATTCTTAAATGACAAAGTTCAACCTTTTCAATAAAACCAGAAATTTGAAAAAATAATCAGTAGTTTTTTTTTTTTATAGCCGATTCAAATTTAAAACACTAGATGGCCCAGCCTGTACAATGTTTTGTAAAAAGTCATACAACAAAAGTTATTGTTTATGATGTTAGTAATACAGTACTGCACCCCGCACCTAGCTTCTGACGTTCCATAAATACCCATGTACGGTAAAATAAAATATTTTTCTTTCAACTACGTAGTAATGTTATCATTAATACAGTTCAGTTTTTGCTTAGAACCAAAACAGTGCAGAAATGTTATATGAAATCTCATGGTTGCACAGTTTTTCATTAATGCACTGTTTTTTTTATTTTTTACTTAGATATAAAACCACAGAGGTTTAATGTCTCCCATTAAGTTTAATATAAAATGTATGTATTAGATAAAAAGATACTGGCTAATAAAATCGGCTGAATAAAACCGACTTGGTGAAACAACTTTGTTTTCATTGAGTTTTTATTTTGTTTAGGTATATTTTATCACGGTAGGTAGATTGGTAGTTGAAAGAAAATTAGATTACGCACCTTGCTAAAGTGAGTAATTAATGCACTCGTGTTAATTTAGTTCCCTCGCGTGCGCTCGGGCACCAACATAACACTCGTGCATTGATAACTCACTTTGCGCTCGATGCAATAATCTACTATTGATATTGATTTTGCAAGGTTGTTAGTGTTTTACCAATAACCCTATATACCGGATGACTTTTTTTACCGTCTCGAAAAAAATTGGGTATACTAGGTGAACGGAGTAGAAGCCTATGGCATAGCAATTTTTTTTTTTTTTTTTTTTTTCAGAAATAAAACTATAATAAAAGATAAAAATATTGAAATTTGGGTGCGTATGATTTAAATTTAAATATTATTTATCGTATTTATTTATTGAATTATGTTTTTTGTTAAATTTCTTTGTTTATTGTTATAGTATGATAAGTTTACTTCAAATGTGTGGTATTTATCCATAGATCAATTTCTTTCTAGGTTAAAGAAAAAATAATAAAAACTATGCCATAGGCTTCTACTCCGTTCACCTAGTATACCCAAATTTTTACGAGACGGTAAAAAATGTCATCCGGTATAAGGAATTTGAAAACTGTTTATATTCCAAATACAATTTCTGGTCGTTCCCGATTCTTATGTCCAAAAGTAGAACATTCAGCTAACCAATCGTATCAAATGGCAATTTCTAATTTATCCTTTGAAAACTCCGGAAGCGAATCAAATTCACCAAGTTTCAAGATTACGCTTTGATATCATTGACGAAGTTATCGGTACGATTTACGGTAGCAATCGAGCGTAAGATTTGAATAAAAGCAATAATTTTCAACATTTTATTGATAGTATTGAAATAGAACGTTTTGGAAGTACTTAATTTGTAAACATTATGTAACATGACATATGATGTTAGGTTTGGACACTTCATCATTTCAGCCGAAAGACGTCCACTGCTGGACATAAGCCTCCCCTAATTGGGGGGGTTTGCCATTATCGCCACGCTTGGCAGGCGGGTTGGCGATCGCAGTATGGTGTTAAAAATGCAAAGAGAACGCGGCTACCCATTCTCTAGTAAGTCCCTTAGTCGCCTTTTACGACACCCACGGGAGGAAATGGAGTAGTGCTATTCTTTACGTCCGGCACCACACGGTTTGGGGACTTATAACAACTATAACATACCTATAACCCAGTGTTTACATACACCAAGGTATAAAACATACCTACACACATGTTGATTCACGGTTTTCGTTTATCGTTTCCACCTACAACAAGTTGAAAAAATAATTAAATGACAGCTGCGCGCTTACAAAACACACAGAAACAGACAATTCAATTCAATTTATTTGTATAGATAAACTATTAAAACTAAGTATTGTCTTTATTTTATTTTCTGGGGCTCTGTCTCGCATAGGACCGCGGAGTATTTTTAAAGGGAGGTATAACAGAGACTTATATTTTTTAAATTCCTGACAAGTTTCTATGGGTATGGAACTCGATTTTCAGACCTCTGTGGACTGGCCGCGCATAAACAACGTGAAGCGCATACGGCAATCGGTATGCACGTAGAGAATCGTACCTACTCATAACATTATTGAAAAAAAAAAAAAACTAGGGTTGGTTCCAGACTCGAAATCCGGGACTATAAGTGTAATTCCAGGACACGAGACAAGAGACATAATTCCGGGACAATCCCGGATTTCCCGGCTATCTGGCAACCCTAGACGCATATCTTCCCCCAACTTGTTTTCGTGTTAGTATTCTTTCTTTGTGCCAAGTTAATCTTCTTTCTTCTTCTTTTCGAAAAGTTTTATAACTGCACTGCACTGCAGCTTCACGCACAATGGACCAAATGGGAGTCTAAGTGCGGAAAAGAGAGCCCCATCATCATCACCATACACTGCAGTTTTATACCCAGCAGTCGACTATGTGGCTCTTATATTTAACTGCCCCGTCGGTCTAGTGGTCGCAAGCGCTGCTGCTGAGCGTGAGATCTATGGGGTTCGATTCCCAGGTCGGGCAAAGTGTTATTTGTTTTCAGCGTCTCACGAGTCGTTGCCGATGGAACGGAATGTTGCCATTTCAAATATTATATTTATATTACGATTATTTATGTTAACGAAGTATTGTTTTTTTTTTTCTTATTTAGATTTTTTGAATCTCATTATTATATATGCTGCACCGGTTGACGTCACCACGCCAACGCCGGCTGTCGCTGAAAACCAGCGCTGGGGCTCTGTCTCGCATAGGGTCGCAGCATTATGCTGAGCGATGGCCGTTTTGCGTGGATGTGACGCATATTTTCCCCCAACTTGTTCTTTTCATGTTTCTGTTCTTTCGTTGCGTCATGTTTACCGCAAATAAACGCATTTTCTTTCTTTCTTTTCTTTCTAAATACAAAACTTGGAGAAAATTTGATAAAAATAAAAAAAGGTGCACAACAAAATACAATACAAAGCATGTCTGAAACAACGTCAACGATCATACATGCTTTATACACGACATATTTTTGACAATTCTTTTACAAGACTTACTGCCAGTAGGTACGAGACAAGTAGGAAGCGAATGGTGTATTTCATCATCAGCGTTACCTTCTCCTGGAACTTTGTTAAAACCGTCTTTCATTCCAAGCCATCGTATTTTTTATATACCACATACAGGGTTACTGCAGTGTCGGATTAAGCAAGCGCGGGGCCCGTAGCAAATTCTATCGAGGGGCCCTTGATCTGCTATGGGTTCTCAAGTAAAAAGTGTATAAAGTGGTAAAAAAAATCAAGCCACGTTTATTTGCCATCTATAGGTTACAGTTTTGTTGGTTTTTAATAGTACAGTAGATTACTATAGGCCCTGTTGGCTCTGACAAATACAAAAAGCCAGAGATGAAATAGCCCCGACAATTTATTTTAAACTTAGGAATTTTATATCTGGTCTGACAGTAATACATGTTTGTATATCAAATTGAACGTTCTATAAAAAAGGTCTCTCATATTTTTTCTATAAGTTTATTTTTTCAAAAGTTATTCGAGGTTAAAGTTGGACATACCTAAATTGTCAGTTTTTCTTCCATCGCGGCATAATTATTATTGTTTAGATAAAACAAAACAATCTCCGGGTTTCGATACGCGGGGCCCCCTTTTTCGCGGGGCCCGTAGCATTTCCTACTCTTGCTACGTAGTTAATCCGGCACTGGGTTACTGCTAACATATCTGCGATGATTACGTTTTTAAAGCTCATCATTTCTTCAATTCCAGATCTCCTGCTCTTCACATTTCTAATAATCACGGGGTTCGCATACGCTCGCATATCGGTGATGTATGCTCACGACAAGCTAAGCGACATAGTTGCCCAGCAGTGCTTGAGTGAGATGTATCCTAAGAACAAGCGCATTGAGGTACAGGAGTCTGATGAGCCCTGCATCATCTTCTGTGTGCTTAAGAAGTTTGGTATCATGAGCGCCACTGGTGCTATCAATTTGGAGATTTATAAGTAAGTACTACATTATGTTAATGTCTATATGATGATAATGTAAATTTACACCTGAAAGTTTTCCTAAAAGAAGTACCTACATAACAATATGTCGGTTATTCTACTAGTTCTATCAGTAAAACATAGTTGTGAAAACATTTTTTGGACCAAGAATCTGCATTGTGTTTTGTATGTCAAATTAAATAGGTGTGAAAACTACATATAAAAGTATAAAGACTATGTGAAGTGGTAACTACTCGTATACAGTATTATTTTATTTACAGAATATACAATACTAGCTTTTGCCCGCGGCTCCACTCGCGTGGATGTCGGTTATCGCGTAAAAAAGTAGCCTATGTTCTTCTCCATATCCCAGGCTATATCTCTGCCAAATTTCATGACGATCGGTTCAGCGGTTTTGGCGTGAAAACGTAACATACAGACAGACAGAGTTACTTTCTCATTTATTATATTAGTATGGATAGTATGGATATTTCGCTACTAACTATTTACACTAGGTACTAAATTAAAAGACTAACAAACTAAATATATAAAAACAAAGTAAAATACAAAGAAAAACAAGACACTTAATAGGCATCGAAGTAGTCGTCCGCATCGCTGTCATCCGGTAACGTACCCAGAAGACTGGCAGCATTGCCACGTTGAATGGCAATGCTAATTCTTTGGCCAAAGAACGAGCCAGCTCTACTACTACTACTACTCGTATTAAACCATAAATCAAGTAGATACCATTTCACATAGTCTTTTTCCAAATTGTCCTAAAACACTCAGACTACGCCTTTCGCTAGTATCCCAAGAATATATGAAGGTTATTCTTCAGTCCAACAGGCCTATATACTCGTAAACTGTTTCCGTCCCACAATTACTGTCAGATAGTTGTCCAATAAACATGTCGAGACAAAATCTAGATAAATGATAAAAAGAACACTTGGGCCGAGGATGTCAGCAACTAAATAGAGATTCTCAAGAAAATACTCCTTATTAAGGTCACTTGGAAAAAAATCGATATATAGAGGTATGAGGAACAGGGTGTAAAGTTCACTCATCCTCTATTGAATAGGGAGGATCCTCCGACCAGATAGGTGTTGTGTCTGGTGGGCAACTGCCCGACGGTTGATGTCGGGATGTTGTATATATGCTAGTCACGCGGTAAACTCTGCGCGATGCAGGATTTGTGACGTCAGGTCTTTGATGCGTAGTTCGCATGTAGCATTATAGATACCGCCACAGACCCATACATACCTACGTCTGTTATGATGAATCGTGATTTTATATTGGACGAATAAAACTGTTATTGACATAATCGTCATTTGATCTCGATTGGGTGAATACTTAGTAATCACAATCCGGAATAATTACGATTCTACCTTTTGTGAACACAATGTTAGTTACAAATTCTTAGTCAAAATATATTACAATGTTTATTTCATCATCATTTCAGCCGAAAGACGTCCACTGCTGGACATAGGCCTCCCCCAAAAGGGGGGCATTTGCCATAATCGCCACGCTTGGCAGGTGGGTTGGCGATCGCAGTATGGTGTAAAATGCATAGAGAACGCTGCTGCCCATTCTCTAGTACTTACTAGAGAATGGGCAGCCGCGTTCTCTGTGTCGTAAAAGGCGACTGAGGGACTTCCCTCAGTCGCCTTTTACGACACCCAAGGAAGGAAATGGGGTAGTGCTATTCTTTACGTCCAGCACCACACGGAACAATGTTTATTTACGGGTTTCTTATTACAGAAAACGAGTTAAAATCGCACAACAATTGGATCAAAGAAACGGGATTGCTGACTACGGCGGCAACTGCTTGGAAAGCGCTGAGGCCACTCAACACAAGCAAGATGTTTGTAAAAAAGCCAAAGTGTTCAACGACTGCACACATTTATATAGAATCTTACTTAAGTAACTTTATCATTGATGCCGATTCTCTTGTACACCGAACTAAACTATCATTAAAATTCTTTACTTTTGCCTATGAGAATCTTAAAGCTATTCTGCAAACAAAATTCTCTAAATTTAAAAATAACTTTGACACAACCAAAATCGAATTTGACAATCGTGACTCCACGTGGTTTTTTTTTTCTTTTGTATTCGCAACTTTGTACTTGTTTGCCCTACCCTATGATTTTTTTTTTTGAGCCGGAAGCGCTTAGTGGGAGTCTTGACGTATTTTATATGGAATTTTTCACTTTTTGTACGGAAAATAAGAATAATTATTACCTACATGTTGAATTTTAGTAAGGCTTTTATAAAGGAGGTCGAAATTTTCATTATTTTTGCGACAGGACGCACCATTTTCGAGTTATAAGCAAAAGAAAATAAAAAAAAAATACAGTAGGTACTGTTTTTGAACCTGAAGTCGAGGTGATGGTGGGAATTTTAGTTCATGACAACTAATTTTATTCCACGCCTTTTTAATCGCGATTAAAAATAGTCAGATTTAGTTAGAAAATCAAAATTTTAGTTTAAAAACGTCAAATTCAGAATAGCAAAATTGCCATTTTCACTAAATTAATATCTCAGTGCAATCTTAGTCCTGTCAAACTAAAATATAGTTAAGTTGTGTCACTTTAGTCAATTTCAGAATGAGAAATCGTCGTTTGACTGGAATAAACTAAATTTTGGTGACTTTTAGTCTAGTTTAGAGAATTTTGTGATAAGAGAATCGGCACCACTGTCTAACAAATCTGTTATTTCCACAGTAAAAACTAACCATTAACTATTTCTCTTCAGGATTTTTTGCCCATTCATTAATTAAGTTGTGGGTTCTCATTAATTAAATTGTGGTCATTTCTTTGACGCCCCAAGCAAAAAGTGTGGTAAATTAGGCGCCACCTTGATCCAAAGTTTCGTCGACTAATATAAATCTGCGCTCTCATTTCTTGTGAAATCTTCGCTCTAATAAAGTATTTTATATGAAAAGGCGTAGATACGTGTTTCATTTTTCTTTTCCTCATGGTAAATTCTCTGAACAAACAAATAAAAAGTTAAAAGCAATATTTTAAAACATGTCAAAGGAATTGAATTGGAATCTCTACACGAACGATTTCACATTGGATTGTCAAAAGAGCAATCCGGATCTGCTAATTCGTACGAAACAAATTAAATAGAATCCCTTGAGTTTCCATGGCCATACGCTTCACTTATCAAATGTGTTAATGCTTAATTTTGATCTAAGAAGATGGAAATTCAGTGTGTCAATTCGAGTTAGCGCACTACTAGTAATTTTCCCTGATTTGCCATTTTCGTTAATGCGTCAGTTTCCCTAATTCGTCAAAGCCAACAAAATCTTTAATTCGTCAATTTCCCTAATTTGGATTTGGAAATAAACTTAAAAAAAAAAAATACGATCCTAATTATACAGGTTGAAATTTAAAACATGCGACAAACCGAAATGGGAGATTGTACTCATCATTATGAACAACTTTTACTAAGGACCAAAGCTGCAATCGCGAAAAAATAATCAGCTGTACCCTACATTTATGTTCGCATAACTCGTCAAAATGTAGGGAACAGCCGATATTTTTTTCGCGATTGCAACTTTGGTCACATAGTAAAAGTTGTTCATAATGATAAGTACAATCTCCCATTTCAGTTTGTCGCATGTTTTCAATTTCAACCTGTATTAATTAAAAGAAATATGTTCTTGACTATACCGACAATGACAGATGACGAGTCGAAGAAAATGATCAATTAGGGAAATTGACGAATTAAAGATTTTGTTGGCTTTGACGAATTAGGGAAACTGACGAATTAATGAAAATGGCGAATCAGGGAAAATTACCAGTAGTGCACTAACTCGAGCATTCAGTGTGACATTTATTTAATTTAGTTTTATTTTGGCGAGGATTCACTTTGCAACTATCTATGCCGCGTAAATGGTTAAAATTATCATTAAAAGTCTACTTCAATAACAATATTATTTTGCCACAAACTAAAGATGATAGGATAAAAAACAATATATTATATGACGCAACTAATTATTTACACTAGGTACTACTTAAAATAAAACTAACTGAATGTACAAATTAAAAAAAAACAACCGACTTCCAAAAAAAAACACTATAATGTGAAAAATAACTTTAATTTCGGAAGCCGGTCTTTGGTTATGTATTTTCGTTTTTTTGCCACCGACTTCCGAAATTATTATTTTTTGTGACAAAAATATATTTTTCACTTTTCCTAATAAAATCCTATAAAACTGAAAATTTCCCTCGATCTCCATGGGATTCGATCATCAGATTTTGACTTGGTGAAAATGGGACCACCTCGAATATACAGGGTGTTTGGCAGAACGTTGAACATACGAAAATGGTGGATAGGTGGGGTCATCTGCTACTTACTCAGCCCTAATTTATTTGGCCCTGGCCCCCTGGATATTTAAAAAAAAAATTTTTGCTTTCTTCTAGTTTCACCACTTTCTTAACTTGAAAGTGTAATTTGTATTAAAAATGGGTAAAACAGGCAATATTTTTATTTATTACATCTTTCTGTAAGTTTGAGGAGTCATAACTTTTTTTCTAGCTAACATCTGAATAAAGCAATAATTTTATAAGAATCTGCCAATATTAAAGATAAAAAAATAAACTAAAATATTGCCTGTTTTACCCATTTTTAATAAAAAAATACACTTTAAAGTTAAGAAAGTGGTGAAACTAAAAGAAAGCAAACAATTTTTTTTTTTATATTCAGGGAGCCAGGGCCAAATAAATTAGGGCTGAGTAAGTAGCAGATGACCCCACCTATCCACCATTTTCGTATGTTCAACGTTCTGCCAAACACCCTGTATACTCCTTCAAACAAAAATATATATTTTTAAAATCGATTCACAATTTGACGAAGAAATCGGTGGACATACATAAAAAAAATACATACACTCTAACATAGAACCTCCTCCTTTTTCGAAGTCGGCTATAAAGGACACTTAGGCGTCGAAGTACTCGACCGCATCGCTATCATCCAGAAACGTGCCTAGAAGAAATGGCAGTATTGCCACGTTGAATGGTAATGTTACTTTTTTGGCCAAAGAACGAGCCATCCCTCTGGTTGTAACTAACTAAATGTTTTCTTTTCTTATGTGTAGATTTTACTACAAGCCAAACTAACCTCCTTACTAATAAACGTTGTATAGCGTCTGTATAGTTACACACCGATTTCTCTCTTTCACTCGTCAGTAATATGACTTTCGAAAGAAGAAGACAAAGCGTTGTGTAACTATACAGACGCTATACAACGTTTATTAGTAAGGAGGTTAGTTTATAAACCTTAAGGTGCTCTTACACGGGCAATTTTTTTGAGCAATAATTGCTCGACAACACTAATGGATAACTCTGAATCAATTAAGTGGAGCAATCTGGAGCTACAACAATAAAATGCGGCAATTGTTTTGGGAATATTGCTTCTAATTGCTCCACATATGTATTTCACATTTCTCAATGTCGCTAATATGAGTTGCCCAATATCCAATCGGTTTAGTTTGTAGTCAATTTTCTTTCTATGTTGTTTGTACTTATAACTTACGTCTCGTTTTTGCGTGAGAAACCGACCGGCGGGGGGGTGCGCAGCCGCCGCCCCCGCCTTCATTTTCATGTTTTCTACGTGCAGTGCAGTACAAGTGTGTCGTCGGTGTATTGACTTGTATTGCCTAGTTTTTTAAGTTGCTCCATATTGCCTGATATTGTGTGGCCGTATCTCTGGCAACAGGTTACTACATGTTGCCATCGCCCTAAATTGCTGGATGTAGTCGTGACGTCATATTTCACAAGAATTGACCAGGATTGAGCAATTTTAGTTGCCCGTGTAAGCGCACCTTTAGTCAAAAATTTGCGATGGATTTTTTTTCATTAACGAGTTTTACGAGTATAAAGTCCATCCCAGATACTTGATCACATTTCAACAGACTACAATATATTTAATTATAGCGGATTTTATTTCCAAAAGCACACCCACGGAATTAATACATGTTCCTTTCACAGGAATAAAGCTTGTTCAATTACGTGATCCTAAATAGATAGGGGATTTCATTCAACAGTCGACATGGGGGTGGCTCCTAATTAATTTGTATTTATAGACCAATACACCGTGTGTTAAGTGGCTTGTCCCAATTTGTTAGGCTAGTTTTCTTCTTTATACTGTTATTTGGTTTAATAAATCTCCAGAGGATTGAGAATGGAGATCATCATCTGACTAGCCTTTTCCCAGCTATGTTGGGGTCAGCTTCCAGTCTAACTCAATGCAGCTGAATTTATATATACAGGATAAACTTTTAACCCGAGCGTAAATTTTTATTTTGTTTTTTTTTATTTATTTATATAATCACGTACAACTATTATTACAAGTACAAAACCCAATACAATAGTGAAGCAAACTTAATAATAACAACTTATTTTCTAAAACTTATTACATAAAATGTTATCCTTGTGAATTGACTCAGTGTACAAGCAAAAATGTCTATCTCCTCTGCTACAAGGTTAAGGGTGCGAAGCGCCCGCGTCAGTGGCGCCTCATTTACCAGATTACTTCGGCCACGAGGCACAGCCAGTAGCTGTGGTTGGTGGTTCAGTATCAGTAATAGAACACATTTCCATAATTTGTACAATAACAATTTTTTTGTCTACTTGAAATCAGTAAAATATGGATACAATCTATTCGTAATAATAGCAATGGGCGAGCGCACAGCTGATAGGTACCTACTACTGCGTTCCGCTTCACTGACCGCGTTGCGCGATGAATATCCAATACACCAATTTTAAAATAAAAATACTTCGTTAACGATAACTTAATATTTTTATACTAAGACACATCAAAATAAGAAATAGGTGTATAATAAAACAGATTTAAGTTCAATTTGTCAAAATTTGCGCAGTGATTAAAAACTTTTCCTGTATATTTTTTTTTCTTCCGTATTTTATTTGGACCGACTGCCTAGATAGGCAGTCGGTCTAAATAAAATACCTATTGCGATACCCCTTGGTTGTCAGACTTCCGGGCTTCTGACGATCCGTAACAACTATCAAAGATCTACAAATGACAGCCGGGACCTTCCGAGACACGGAGGGGTCTTGGTATGTAAAGATGGTCACCAATCCTCGGACCAACCACGGCAAGCGTAGCTTAACCTGACCGATCGACCCGTGTGGCTGTTATTATTTAGCAACAAGCCCCTCTTTCAGAGGATTAAGAATCGAAATAGGAAGCACATTCATTTAAAATGTTCCCAGGTTTATTTTTAAAGTAAAAATATTATGAATCTGATATTATGTTGTATAGAGGTATGAGATACAGGGTGTAAAGTTCACTCTGCATGCTCTATTGAAAAGGGAGGATCCTCCGACTAGACGGGTGTTGTGTCTGGTGGGCAACTGCCCGAATGTTGTATATATTTGTTTTTTTATTTTATTTTTTTATTTGGCAATATGTTGTTGGCGTATTTAACGGCACGGTTGGCGCAGTGGTTAAGCGATTGACTGCTGCGCTGCGTGTCGCGGGTTCGATTCCCGCACGGAACAAATATTTGTATGATCTACAAGTAGTTGTTCCGGGTCTGGCTGTTTGTGTATGTGAGTTTAAATGTTTGTAAACGCACCCACGATACAGGAGAAATCCTAGTGTGGGGCAATGTTTAAAAAAAAAAAAAATACATCCATTTTAGTTTTAAGTTCTATTCCATAATATTGTAATGTGTAACCGTTTATTTTCCCAAATTAAATTAAATTAAATTATGCTAGTCGCGCGGTAAACTCTGATTGCGCGAGGCAGGATTTGTGACGTCAGGTCTTTGATGCGTAATTCGCATGTGGCGTTGTAGATGCCGCCACATGTTGTATAATGTAAACAGAAATTACTAAGAAAAAACAAGTAATAACGCAACTGGGTCCGGAAAATTCCAGATTCTGAAATTTTTAATTATGCTGGAATTTATTTCGCCTTTAATAACCACATTCCATTGCTTTTATTTCTCCACTTCACAAGTAAAAAATATACATCGCTTCAAAGTGAAGTGGACATCCTGTCAAAGTTCATTTTTATTTTACTAGTACTCATTTTGAACTGCGTTCCAAATAAATTGTGTACAACTTTTCCAATTAATAATTTAACATGAATGAACGCTGCTATTTTGTCACTGAATACAAATTTTCTTTTAATACCGAAACGTAAAAATTCCACACGAAAAACACTTAATTCAAATGCTTCTAGAAAATAAGCTTAACAAAATCTGGCAAGGCATTTGAAATTCAAATTGGAAATCCTTTGAAGGCAATCTAGAACGATTTTTAAATTACAATGCTTTTACCTTAAAAATGCTTTTTTTCTTATCTAGGCAATGTATTATGAAGCTTTGAGAATTTATACACTTTAATGCTTCTATTGTGTTTTCGTAGACCGTAGGTACTTATTTACATTTAGATTTACTTACTCAAATTAATTAATTATACACTTATATATTCAAAGCATTTAAGTGGTTTTAATTCAAATCCATGCTTCTATTTTTGTGTTTAAAAAATACAGTTTAGAGTTTTTTCTGTATAAAATTTTAATCACAAGGCCTGTACTATTTTGTACTACAGATTGGAAACTGCGAAGCAAAAAAAAATTTTTTTTTAAGTGTAGGCAGGACTGCAAAATACTTTTTCCTTTTAAAAACTTTTTCGCGTGTATGAAGTGTAAATAACACACTAAATAAAAAACACACGTTTCTTTTAAATAATTTAATCAAGAAATCAAAACAAATGTTCAGTTACCGCTCAGTAGTTGAGAGATGACAAACATGGCTATCTTCTGTATCCAGCACCAGATGGAACAGCCCTTCTTCGCAGGTTCTTCCTCTTCTTCTTCATCTCCCTTCGTAGTTGCAGCCATCGTAGTTTCCTCCTGACATGCCACGAAGGTCATCAGAACCGTCAAGTAGACCACGACCAGTAAGACCTTTTTCGACATCATTTTTGACACTATTTTGTTTGAGTTATTTCTTTCTTTCTTTCTTTATTTTGTTCTAATTTATAAACATGTGTGTTGACTACAGTTTTTGGAACGAAATGGATGATGCTCAGTTGTTTTGAAACCATGCTGTAATTTAGATTGCCATCAACTCCGATAGTCATCTGTTTCGCTTTGTAAAAACTCAAATCAAACTAGTTTTGAACTGTAATTTCGTTTGCAAACGGAAAACTAATGTGTATTATGGATGATAGGGCATTAGGCTAATGGAATACATTTCAAAGCGCTTATTATGAGAGGAAATAATTACATTGAAAAATGTGCTGCGTTTATAATGCACAAGGTCGTCAAAAGTTATTTACAGATAAACAAAAGCAAATAGGGGACTGAGGCGCAGAACAGATGGCCGTTGGGGCCAAAAGGTTCTAGAGTGGCGACCGCGTACCGGAAGACGTAGCGTTGGAAGGCCTCCCACAAGGTGGACCGATGACCTTGATGAAAGCCGCAGGAATCCGCTGAATGCGGGAAGCACAAAACCGGTTGAGGTGGCGGTGCTTGGGGGAGGCCATGTCCAGCTGTGGATGTCTTTCGGCTGAAATGATGATGATGAAATAGAAGACTAATTAGGCAGACCGAAAACTAAAAATAGTTATTTTGTGTTCATACTGGTAACCTATGTATGTCTAGTTTTTCCATCATTCTTTAAAAACTGAGAAACCTTCAAATATAAAAAAAGATATTTCTAGATTGTCTGTACCATTTCTTAGTATTCGTACCACGTAATTCCATTTTAAATTGGGAGAAAATAAAAATGCTTCATTCTGCGCCATTACTGAACAAAAAATATAGATAAGTTGGTACAATGATAATACGTTACACAGTGTTAGCTTCTAACAAAGCAAAAAGTGGTTGAAGAACTCAATATAAGATGTTGAATCTATGATGCGTTTTAGCGATTTGAATCATCATCATCATTTCAGCCGAAAGACGTCCAGCGCTTGACATAGGCCTCTCCTAAGCACCGCCACTTCGATCGGTTCTGTGCTTCTCGCATACAGCGGATTCCTGCGGTCTTAAGGTCATCAGTCCACCATGTGGGAAGCCTTCCAACGCTACGTACTATTTGAATATTAGTAGAGAATTGAACACCTCCACTAATAGAAAGTAAACAATTCAACATCGCAAAACTGAGTCGATAAAAACATGAGAATTGTTTTGTGCCTTTGTTTTCCTCACAACCTCGAAAAGTTCTGTTTATCATTCCAAATCTGAGTGCAAAACTGCATTTTATCGTAAGAGTTTTTAAAATTCGAACCTTTCTATTTAATAATTTTCTATACCGCCAGTCCACTGAAAATGCATTAATACTTATTTCAAGTCAACGCCAACCTCATTTTTAGAATACATGGATTTGGGATGTCATTATTATGTGGTGTATTGAGGAAGTAAACATTATTTAAAAAAAAAGCAAACATAAATAACTTTCCCCAATTTGGCGGAATTTTCTAGAAAAATAAAATAAAAACATAAATCCAAAAAATTCCTATGTTTGGATCTAATAAAGTTACGAAGTTCATTTGTGCTCCGCTATACTCAACATAAGAGACACCATCAATGTAAATAACATTATTATTTGGTATCATGCTTAGTTTAAGTGTAATTATTTTTGTCGAGATGGAAAATGGGCGATTTTAAACAAAAAAAAAAAAAAAAAATCTAGACATGCTAGCTAAATGGGGATACGAAATCTTGCATTTAAATGATTATTTTTTCTATCAGCTTTTTTAATAAAAATGTGATGCCCGTATGTATATCCACTTCTTAATTCAATAAAAAAAAAACATCCCTCAGTGGCTTTCACCGAGCGTCAGTTAGTATAACAATGCAAAAACAAACAGTAACGAATACAAAGGGATAATTCCGGTGTCTTTAATAAAAATTTATTCCCGTTATACCCGAGCATCCGACCACAGAATAACAAAATAGATTGGTACAGAAGGTCGGCTCCATACAACGAGCGAAAACGCACGCACACAGACACACTTCACGTACAGCGAGTGCAAGCGCACTCCGGCATTCGGTTGCGATGGTTTGACATCTCCGCGGCTATGTGTGCGTGCGTTTTCGCTTGTTGTTTGGCGCAGACCTTCTGTAACTATATATTTTGAGACAGAATGTAGTAAACTCCCATTCCAAATCCCGACCAGTGTAACCAGACCTCTTCATTCCCCCTTCTTTGCTTAAAAATAAGTAAACAACATGAGTAATGAACAGGTACACAAGTCTTTCTAAACTGGGGAATTAACACCTCCGAGAATTTGCGATGTTAAGATACCATATTTTAAATTCTCACCCAAGCCTCGGGTTAGCCCAGAACGTTGCAAGTCGGAAAACCTTTGTTATTAAAATGAACCCGGCGGCTAAGGCAGCTTTGGTGTGTAGACACCCTTACAGTGATGCAGAAGTTTTAGTGGTTTTCTCATTATTTCAGAATTTTCTCACGTTTCCGCGAAATGAAACAGTGTTTTTTTTTTTTTTAATTTGTTTGGTGGTGTGAAAATGATTATGCCTAGAATTGTTTTAAATCATAAATTAATGTAGAATGAATATTATGTTTAAACTTGGCTTATACCAATACGATTTAAAAGAGTAATAAACAAAGTATTTACCCAAAGGAGCAATGTTTGTGAAAATGTTGGCACATACTTAATTTTAACATTTTGGTCTATTATGGCGGCTACACACGGCGACGATTTATCGTAGCGATTTATCTGTGGTGTCCGTTTGCGCAGTTTAATTGAACGTGTGTATAATATATCGTTGCAGATTATTTCGTTCGCACAGTTGATCGGTGGCAGTTGCGTTACCTATTCGATAAGTCGTCGTCGATTGCGTTTGCACAGTTTTATCGTAGCATGTGGATGACGGCGTCAATCTATCACTCAATTCACAAAGGGACTTGCTGTGTGCTGTGGCGCTGAGCGTAACATGTCGGAAGAAGATCGAAGTGGACACCGTAAACAATTTGAGGAGTTCATCCAATGCTACAAAAGCGAAACTTGCTTTTAGAAGACAACATCCAAAGATTACCAAGATCGTAAAAAAATGCGACGCCTACAACAGACTGGTTGAAAATTATAATTCTATTGATCCAAATACCAGAGAGACAGTGGTTAAGAATATTAATATAATCTTAGAACTGCGTGTAAGAAAGAACTAAATAAAACGAAAACATCTAATAAATCCGGAGCAGGAACTGACGAGATGTACGCTCCTCGCGTAATGGTACTTTGATTTGTTACAATTTTTAAACGACCAAGAAGATCTATATTACCGGAGTGACTAAAGCCAGGAGATATAAGTACGCCTCGTTCATCCTTAAATAGTTACGCCAATCTTCTGGCGCGTATTTTAACTCATTTAATGAATTTATATGGGAGTATGACCTCCATTTTAGAAGCTAGTCCTTACATCACACACTACGTGCCTTTTTTTACCACATTATATCAAGCCCAAAAATGCAATTCAGGAATAACGGAAGATGATGAAGACGCACTTCATCATCTTCCGTTATTCCCGACATATTAACGCTATTTACGGCCTGACCACGACCTTGCCGCTACCAACGACAGTTTAGCGCACCGCGGCGAGCGGTAAAAACAAATATACAAAAATGTATGAACCATGCCACGAGGCACCGCTCGCAGCGGCAACGCGAGCGGTTTTTGCAGAGCGGCGAGCGGCAGCGGCCAGCGGCGCGGCGGCGTGGGGCTTGAACAAAATATGTACTGGCGAATGATTGATATACGGCTCAGAGCGGCACGGACAGCGGTGGTGGACCGGCGTTCTGAGCGGCGGCGGCGGCTTGAGCCTTTTGGCCCCGTACAGGATTTTGTTTTCATTATAGGTTTTTTTTTTATTTTTTTTTTATTAGTGTTACTATGAGTGTGTTTAGTTTAAAAATGTGATCTTCCTGTGTGAGTCCCAATAAATACTTTTTCTTTAATTTAAAACTCATATAAAAAGCACCCTTTGTAAACAAGCATATTACAAATTAGAGGATTACATATATCCAAGATAAGAATGCTTGGAAACATGCTGGTCCTGCTCCATAGGACAATTTAGAGTCTAGACAAAAGCAAACTGGTTGCTAATTTAACTGAATAATTTATAATTTTTATGATATAAATTTTATTTTCTGTAATTAATATAAATTTAACTCACACACTGACTTATCATATGTTTAATTTTTTTTGGATTATCATATACAATGTTTGTAAATATGTGAGCACCATGTACATACCTATCGCATTTATTAATTTTTCTGTCATTACTTCAGTTTTCATTCTTTTTACCAATTGTGGTAAGTAATTTTTATTCTAGGTACATCGTCTTCACCTATAATTATTAATTAATGTATACAAACTATTGTTAACATTTTAAAAGAGTAAGTATGGAGTTTCTTGCCCATTCTTCTCCATACATAACTACCTTTTGGAAGTTGCAACTAAAATCAATTAACTATTCATGTAATTATTGCCGTTCAAAAGTGCATCTTCGTGCATGTTTGAAATAAATGATTTAATTTGGACTTTCTTTCTTTAAAATATTTTAGACAATTTTGTAGGGGTAAATGAACTCCGAAACATTTACTACAGAAATTTTAAATCGACCGCCTATATGGATGTCAAAGCATCCTCAGCATAAATTTAAGAGGTTATTAAACTGATAATTTATAAAAGTACCTACCAGGTACTACTATATGTTAATATAGGCCGATAGAAAAGTTGTTAACAGATTATTATGTACTTAGTTTGGATTATTTACAAAGTAATTTCGGAACTGCCGCCAACGCTACTGAGCAGTTATACGTGGCATGGACACCGCCCCGCCTACCGACTTGCGAAGCACGTTTCACGCGCGAATTTTAGGCTTCTGCCTCGAATCTTGCGGGCAGCGGGCGGCGGCGGCGCGGTAGCGGCGCGGGCAACGCAGATCCGTTCTCGAAACCAGCTGTTTTTATTCGCGAACGAAATGTCTGAACAACGGCGACAACATCTTTTAGATTCCAATTTATTCCTAACGTCACAAAAATAAATTGCATAACACTGCAATGCAGACGCGTGGGCGGTCACCGCTTGACTGGAGTGCACCGCTCGTTGCCCGCCCCCGCGCAGGGCATTTGGTTTTACGCATTAGATCCTGCCGCTCCCGCACCGCCGCCGCCGCAGCTCCGCTGCCCGCAAGATTCGAGGCAGAGGCCTAACGGAGAACTGACGATCGACGCAGATACGGGTGGCGAGAACATAGGGCCGTCCGATAAAACTGTGCAAACTCAAATCGCTACGATATATCATTGCCGTGTGTGGCGGGCTTTAGATTAATCCTATTGTTTAATGACTTTATAGCCAACTCAACATAAAAAATGCAATTCCCACCAGAAACAAGGAAAATAAAGTACCTACTACAGTAGTCACAAATTAAAGTAGGTAAAATTAAATGTCTTTACTAAAAGCGGCATAACTTATATTTAACGGAGCTCAAAAGGAATTTCTGCAAAGCCATCCCTCTGTAGGATGCCAAAGTTCTAATATGATGAAATTGCACTTTGATTAGGTGCTCCCTGGCTTCCTCTGGCTTATTACTTTAGCATATAATTTGTGTATCTGTTGCATTTTGCAAGGGGATTTAAAAAATCTGTTTTATTAAAATGTAATTAGACTTTCTTTTTACCCGACTGCGCCAGAACGAGGGTTATGTATTTCGAGAGTATGAATAACTGATGTATGTACGTTCATTTTATAAATACATTAATTTGCCTATTATAGAAATGTGTTTGTCAAAGCGAGTCAACCACTGTTCTTGGAAATTGTGATAAATGAAATATAATTTTCATTCCCTAATGTGGTGGTTTACGAAATTCTGTTCAAAATATTGGAACGTTACTTACATAGGTATGGAGGAAGAGGCCATGTTGCGCCAACCCCAAATAGATCCGAGGCACGGACCCCTCCGTGCCTCGGATCTATTTGGGGTTGGCGCAAAGCACGTTAAGCCGTTGTTCCCGGCTGTCATTCGTGGATCTTTGACAGTCGTTACGGGTCGTCAAAAGCCCGAAAGTCTGGCAACCAGTCTTACCAAGGGGTATTGTATTACCCAGTCACTAGGTTCTGGACGTCAGTTAGGGAGTCGCTCCATGTAAAATACTGGTATTCAGCTGTATACAGTAAGACTGAAAGCTGACCCTTAACATAGTTGGGAAAAAGCTAGTCAGACTGAATAGTTACTGGAAAATAAACAGATTTTATGTTCGCGGAAATAAACGTAGTCGTGAAGCTATTTTCTACGTAATTGCAGATGTTTTAATCTACGTCTCTTGATTGATTTAGTGGAACTTGGGTTGCTCAGTTTGATTCGCTGAGCGGGGAAACGTGGGCAACCATTATTTGGTGGGAAATCCTGAATGGTACCGCGTTGCGGAGTCATTTTTAAACATAAAAACCAGCCAAGTGCGTGTCGGAACACGCACAATGAAGGGTTCCGTAGTTGGGATGAATTTATCCCAAGAGATTTGGAGATTTATTGTTTTTGTGATAAATTATTTAAGTTGGTCGACTATTACTTGGTAACTTGTAAAGCGTAGGCTTTACAAGTTACCAAGTAATAGTCGACCTGTGATAGTTTTCCTTTTAACTTCGTTATATTTACTACTTCTGTGAATTTTTTCACATATCCAAATACAACCATTTAGCCTGCAGCGGGGGACACTTGACTCTAACAAAAATTAGCACTTTAATATTACGCAAACGGATCCCTGAATGGAAAAATGGTCACAGACCCGTAATATTTTTGAACGGCCTATCGAACGATACCCCAGAACATGGAATAGACGAGAAAAAAAAATATCATCCCCACTTTACGCGCAGGGGAGGCACCCAAAAAAAATTTTTTTTGTCCACTTTGTCGGCGTGATTAATACGTATACCCATTCTAAATTACAGCTTTCTAGTACTAAGAGTCTCTGAGCTAAACTGCGGACAGACAGACAGACGGACATGGCGAAACTATAAGGGTTATTTGTTGACTACGGAACCCTAAAAATGGCGAATGGTTAAAACAAAATGATGGTGACTAATTATCTATCTCATTATTTGAGAGTTGTTCAGATTTGTTACTGTTGTTGTAATGGCAATTATGTATTACCAAATGACATAAATTTTTCTATTTTTTGAATGTGAGAACGTTGTAGGCCTAGTAGACTGTAGATTTGTCGACCATTTTGTATTTTGTTAAGTACCTGGTACATGTTGAAAGGCCTACACTGTCATCCCATACCTATTAACAGTGTTGTTTAGAATATTGTAAAAGCCAATTATTTTTAAAAGAGTAGCCGCGGAATTTTTTGTCACCTCATCTCCATAGTATACGACTAATTGGAACCGTGCACCTAGACTCTGATGTTTCATATGTGCCCATGTAGGTTTATGTGAAATATTTTGTTTTGTTTAGTGATAATGGGCAAATCGGGCTGCCTGATACCGCAAAGTCCTGACATAACATGGCGTCAGGAATTTTATCAAAGTTGTACTAGTAATTTCATTATAATTCCCTTTAAATAGAACGCTTTGTATGTGGGTGTAAGTTAAGAGCTTTGAGTGGGTATTTACATCTTTTCCTACTCGCAATACTTCACATATATGACTTCTTCCCAGAAAATATTGCTATAAATTATTCTATGAACATAATTCTAAGAAATACTTAGGTAAATTCTACAGAAAATCATAAAGCGCTTTCTTCTCATAATAAAATATAAGTCGTTGATAAAAAAATATGTATTTATAGAGCAGACTTGTCGATTCGTGCATAGAATATAAATGATAAAAATGTAGGTACAGTGGCCAGTACATCAAGATACCACAAACCGTCAAGTTTTGTCGTTTGAAGAAAGACAGTGTCGGGTCGCTTGATGTGCTGGCCACTACATTGTAGGGATATTGTTTTTAAGATGGTTAGATTTTCGTGCCCGCGATAGTACATAATTATAAAAGAAATGTTATAGTAAAGCGTCATTAGCCATAGATAGAAATAGGTAAACACGTTTCGTATATTATGTAAGAAGGTTTTATTGGAGCTTATGACATAATAGATATTTTTGGTTGGCTTCAGGCTAATTTGCTACGACATGTAAATGAAGACATGTAAAGAGTATGCTTAGATGGTTTTGTCATGTTGAGATGATGAATGAAAGGCGAATAACAAAAGGTATTTACAAGGTAGATGTGAGTGGAAACTCCAGGACGCATGACATATAGTGACCTAATTGGTGATGTTCTTCAGAAAGCAGGTGCCTACTCGTACCAGATGTATGAATATAAAGAAACACATAAGCTGATTAACAATTCTGTTTACTCAATTGTATCCTGCTGTGCCAACCCTACTAAAATAGGTACCAATTTTGCACGCTCTTTAGAAGCTTTGTCTCTCTTCCGTTTCTTTACTCTGTGCCCCGCATTAACTGTATACATGGTATAAAACAAAGTCGCTTTGCGTGTCATCTGTCACTGACCGACCCAGATGACCCCACTACCCTCCTCCAGGAGTCGTAGGGAAACTAGTACAGTTCGAAAGAGAGTACACACTACACGATCGTCATTCCGACCTCGCCGCCGAGGCCCCGCGCGAAATCCCCGACTAAATAGTCCTCCCGACCCTTGCCTGTAAGCGAAGCGCCAGCACGCGCTATAGCTGAGCCTGTAGCTTTAAATTCCCCCGATAATAATCATAACCCTGATTTTATCCAGCCACCGACGCACGGTCCCTTGCCATCCTCCCTCCGACTCTGAGCCGAGGTTCGTACCCCACAGAGGGTGCCCTTAGCGCGCAGTCGTTTAGTTTATACGTTTGTACGCCCTGACTGGCGGCATTAAGTTTCGTTAGGAGCTTAAGGAAACCACAGGATAGTCCAGTTGAAGAGTATCAACCTCTCATGGTTAACTCTGAGATGCCATTAAAAAAAAAGAAAAAAATAGTGTCATCTGTCTGTGTTACCGCTTAGTTCTTCGGAAATACTCAACCAATTTGTATAACATTTATTTCCGAAGGTTTATGTGTACAAATACCTGTTTTGGAGGGGCTTATGGTTTATTTATGATGAATATGAGGACTTATTATTTATTTATTTTTGACTCATTTCATGATAAATGATTTTATTTCTGTAATTGAAGACTAGATGACGTCGGCCTTTTCTATCTGACTACTCTGAGAAGCAGAACTCACAGGTCAGCCTCTTATGTTAATTTAATATTCACAAACTCAACAGCAAACCAATATTGTGTTTTTCAGTGCCCTGACAGGGTTCATGTATAAAAACCGATAAATTAATGTATTGTAAAATATGTAACGTGCATGAGAGCAAACAAATAAATAATAATTTACTATGACATACATAAATTGCTCAGCAAGGTTAGTTTGTTCTTTCATTGTAGCATATCCGATTTGAAATATACGTATATTGATATTTCATGGCTCATAGCGGAAGAAATAAAAAGACTTAGCTCACTAATGAATATGAATGAATATCAGAGGCGAGGGTTACATACAACTCTATTCCTACCGGCTTCCCTTCAGAACAACAACTCTACTTGAGTCTACTATTACTAAATACATACACACATACTCACATTAGAGGTATTTAATATATCATACGACAAAAAACATTACAAAACAAAAGTAAGAACTTATCAAAGTTACGTTTTAAATAATATCTTCTTCTTCGCTTCGCTCTTGACAGAGCGGTCGTGATCACGATGAGTTTTGTCCAATCGCAGGTGTAGACGTAGCTCGCCTCACAATCTCCCTCCATCTGGTTCTGTTAGGTGACAGTCAGTCAGTCAGTTCATTAAGAGGGCCTCCAACCGCGGATTTAATTTGATCGGTCCACCTAATCGGTGACCTCCCGCGTGGCCTATTACCTTCTACTCTGCCCTACACCACTAAACGCTCTATGGAGTCATTATTCCGCCTCGAGATATGACCAAAGAACTTCAGTTTTCGAGACTGTACTTTAGTGCTGATAGACGCTTTTTGATGCCGAGTTCTTGGAGTATGGACACGTAACAATTTTATTCAGTTAGAACTTCCTCGCCCGTATGGTTTTTTCGATCACTATTACATATTATGCACCCGGCTTACCTATTACAAAACTTCTCGCCTCGCGTCTGATAGATATTCTATAGACCTATCTGATTCTAAAGCACGTTCTCAGGACCATATGAGGCATTCCATTCAGGTCACATTAATATAGTTATGCGTCCAAGACTGAATTTATGGCTTTCATGTGCCTTGAATACACTTAAGATACTCAGAAGCCACAGATTCTATAGGAGTGTTAAAATTACCGCTCATATTAAAAATGTGAACATCACTAAGCTAAATAGACAGCATGTATGTTTCAAAACTTAGAAACAATATAATCACGGTAACATACTTTTATAGGAATGCTAAAACGACCTCTCATATAAAAAATGTGAACATCGCTAAGCTAAATAGATAGACAGCATTTATGTTCCTAAACATAAAAACAATATAATCACGGTTCCATACTTTTATAGGAGTGCTAAAATGACCTCTCATATAAAAAACGTGAACATCACTAAGCTAAATAGACAAGAACTGGTCTCTGCAGAGATTGGTCGCCATGGCCGTATTTGGTCTTTAGGACAAATTTTATGAAATAGATCTTTTCTCAAAATTGCAATTCTTATTTCGAGAAAAAAACGCTTTTTAATTGGACGTAGTTTAGCAGATAGGACTCAACCCACATTGTGGCCACTGATGGGTTGTGTATACCAAGGAGGTCCAAAGAGTTGGTTCTGACACTCAGCAAAAAAGATCCGTGATACTGTAAAGATAAGGTTGATTTTTTAATGATGGGAACCAACCCACATGAAGGTGGGTTCCTTCCGTTAACCGTTAAAACCTCTTTGGTATATGCAACTCATTTTTGACCGTAGTATGGGTTGGGTTCTTTCTGCTAAACTACATTCAATTTTGCGTAAGTTTTATGCTTGTGTTTGTACTGAAAGAATGGTAGACTTCCTAAAAATAAAACAACAGGTTATTTCCTATGGGTACTACGGCCACCTGTCGAGTACTAAAAACGAAAACAAAGTATATCGTTTCGCAACAATGAGGATTGTTCTTACTACAGTAATCTTTTTACTCAAACGTTTTATAAGCTCGGCATGTCACCTCCTTCAAAATGCATTAGAATTGCAGCCGGCGTACTGGACTACTGAATACTTGGTGAGTAGATCTTGTTAATCTTATTGTTAGTCTTGTTAAGTATTCAATGCGTGTCGCCCCTACCTTTTAACGTTAAAGTTTTAAAGAGGTACATACCTAAGTGTGGAGTGCTGCAAAAATCTTTTGTTGCTCGAATGACATTGGCAGACAGAATAAATATTTTGTTGCTAAACATTTTTTTTTAATCTATGGCATTTCGGAGTTCACCTTGAGAGATCGTGACTCCTTAACCGGACTAACCTGTGGCTGCCTTAATCGAAAACTTTAAGCCTCCAGCCAGGGCATAAAACTTATAAACTACACGACTGCACGCTAAGGGCACACCTGTGGGGTTCGAACCTCGGCTTAGGGCAGCGTCGGGAGGAGGACAGCAAGGAAAAGGCTAGATCAAATCAGGGTTATTATTATTAATAGGGGAATTTAAAGCTACAGGCTCAGCTGCGGCGCGGGCTGGTGCTTCATCGAATAAGGGTCGGGGGGGTTACTAAACATTCGTGACACGTTGTTTAAAATGTAGTACAAATAAAATGGCGGCGATAATTCCGACTTCGGCCACGCGCCAATAGATCCTTGTACAACTATAGTTGTTTTTGAAATGGCGAATGTTTAAGTAGTAAAAACACGTATCTATACCTAAAAATGTAATTCGAGATCAAAAATGTAAACAAAGGTGTTTGTAATTTAAAATACCCACAATTGTGTAGTTTGTCGAAAAATACTATAATATAGTAATAGAATTGTAGACATATCTTAAATAGGTAAAATATAATATTGCACACAGTTTTCAGCTACGATCCAAGAATAAAATATAACTGTTTGAAATAAAATCGTGCAAATTATGTTTATTATAAGGCAGAATCTCTAAACATTTTTATTTTCATTTATTATTTTCTATTTATATCTAAAAGGGTTTTCTTTCTAAACAAGAGAATCTTGTAACATTATCTGGTGAAAACTGTTTAATTTTTAAATTATGTACGTTGACAATTGAAATGTACACAATATCAAATAAATAAACATGAGCAACATATTCAAAAGAATAGAAATATTTTATTTTAATTGGTTTACGACGGGACCTTATGCTATAATTGGTTTCATTTTGACACGCCGCGTGCCGCTTCAGAGTGCTTTCAAAAGCACGAAATATAATAAAATTAAATAATCAGAATGACTAGGGAAATATTGACTACCCCTGAAACGTCACTTTGACGATGACATTTCTTTGTTTACATTTTTGATCTCGAATTCCATTTCCGACCTTAGTGTAATTTCGTACCTACGTAAAAATAGTATGTAAGTATGAGAAGTAATCTAGAAGATACTGTGGTCATCCACCCTTAGATAATAACAATAAGCTCAAGGAATTACTCTCATAACAAATACAGTTTTTTATTTTTTTTATTAATTTAGACCTAGCTTTTGCCCGCGGCTTCGCCCGCGTGGAGTTCGGAAATTATCCCTCAGGAACTTACTACCGGGATAAAAAAATATCTATAAACTATCTGTGCCTAATTTCATCCAAATCCGTTCAGCCGTTTTTGCGTGATTGAGTAACAAACAAACAAATAAATAAACAAACTCATTTTCGCATTTATAATATTAGCTAGGATTAAGAACTTTTCTCACGCAACCATTTTGGTATTGTAGTTTTGCTATGGTGGACCCTTTCTTGTTCCGTTTGGAAAATCTACTTAATAAAAATCTAAATTCATTCTCTAACAGACACTAAAGGGGATAAAAGTTTGTATGGAAGTTCGTCATTTTTGCCGATGAGAACACGGCACATGGCCTGTTTCTAACCGAAATGTATTACATACATCAGTGCCTGATTCCGCTCCAATGCTTCTTCATATATCATTATTGGTTATCTTTCCACTTCTCAAATCCTATCATAATTTCGGGACAGATCATTCGTCCCGAAGTTATGTTTATTTATTTCGCATATTTGTACCATTGAAATACATTTCGTTTCTCAACAGAAGACTGTTGACATTTTCTGTGATTGCATGTGCTACTATTCTATCATACTTCCTCCTACTAATAACAAATGTGAAAGTTTGTGAGTTATGATGTTTGTTATACAATAATTTCTTATTTATCTTTGGATCGCCAACAGAGGCTACATAATTACATGCATGTTAACATAAACAGGGACAAATACAAGTGTGCGCTTCCAGTTAAAGATCAAATCATTCACTTATTATCTAGGTAGGTACACAAGTTTGACAAGGAAGAAAACATTAAAATAAATCAAAATACAATCATATAAAATAACTAGCTGACCCGACAGACTTCGTTCTGTCAAAAGCTATATGAAAAATAGATGTTGGCCGATTCTCAGACCTACTCAATATGCTCACAAAATTTCATGAGAATCGGTCAAGCCGTTTCGGAGGAGTACGGGAACGAACATTGTGACACGAGAATTTTATATATAAGATGAGAATCGGTCAAGCCGTTTCGGAGGAGTACGGGAACGAACATTGTGACACGAGAATGTTATAATTATGTAAGATAATAATATAATAATAATTTATTGAATTCAGACATTCACATTCCATAGACACACACATACATTAAAATTATAAATAATAATTATACTATTTTAAAACAAATAAAAACCCAAAATTAAACTGTGATTAAATAATATAATATATGAACAGAGGATTGAAATTGTATTAATAATAATACAATTTCAATTCTCTGTTCATTAAAAATAATAATTGAAATTGTGTAAATGTCAGAATTGTAAAATAAAATGACAAAATATTATAAAATAAAAATTTAAAAACTGTATAAATTGTAACCAAAAATAATAAGATACCAAAAATTAAAATATAAAATAATTATTTTAAATTTTTATCTGCCCCAAGCCCGATATACGGTTGCATGTAAGGCCTGCCAGTGCTGCACGAAGGGCCCGTCCAACCTGTTGGCAACAACGGTAAGATAATAAAAAATAATTTTAAACGAATAAAAAAATATATTTACAATCAACGGACACTGATGAAACACGGTTTACCTTCAACTTCAAAAAAGACAAATAAATAAAAAAAAATCAGTATGTTGGTGTGATGAAAAAAGTAATATGAAGTTAGCGTCCTTTGTTTTGTTTTGTACTACAATTCCTCCGTAACTTTCATTGTTGTAGAAAGAAACGAAATACTTTTTGTGGTAAAAGCTTCTAAATAGTATTAAGTCCGTCGTTCTGTTAACACATTTCTAGTACCTTTTAGTTCAGTTTGTAGTCTTCTCTTATTATATTAGTCTCGTAAAAGTGGCCGTGCTACATTTAGATTGTTGACCTAGATATAAGCCACCAAAGATTTAATACGTTCTAGTTTGCTTCTGTAAAACAGTACTTTGTACTAAGCTATTGTTACGACCTTGCGGTTCGTGACAATAAAAACTGCCGATTTAAAAAACCAAAAATGACACTGTAATTAATCAACACTGATAACAATTCGAACACACTAATTATAAAACACAACTGCACTACTGATCGCACTCGAAGATCGCTTGTATCGTACTTGTCGTTCAACTATCTCCATTCGGGGTCCTTACCGGTCTTATATAGTCCTTAGAAAGTTCCAGAACCTTGTAGAAACATCTAGAATGTTCGAGTACATACCGGTCCCTACTGACCAGATGTCGAAAGTTCTAGAGAGTTCTAGCATCGAATTCTCTAGAAGAATCTCGAGTCTACTAGTTCTGCTACTCGATACTAGATGGCGCCAGTCGTCACTAGTTCTGCTATTCGATACTAGATGGCGCTAGTGGTACTTAAACTTGTGTGGCGCGTAACAATGAGCTTACTTCGCAAAATTAAAAAAGATACTGGATCTTGTAAAGAACATCAATAACTTCCAAGAAATTAATTAGTTGAAATTTTTCCAGAACAATGCAGATATTCAAAATTATAGGCTGTATATTGCCATTCATCATGGGACTAAGAACACAACGATCTGCCGGTACATTAGTCGATTTCGCAGACCCTAAGGTAAGATGTTTTCATTTACCTCTATGTATGTACGTTAGGACAAATGTACTTAGTATAAAGTCAAAGTCACAGGGTAACAATTTACATAATGATTATTAAAAGAGATTCCACGGAGTTTCTTACGCTTTTTTCTAGAGAAAAAAGGGTAAGAAACTCCGTGGACGTTATACGTAATACGTTAATACGTTTCTAATATAGATACAGAACTAAGTTTTGGAGACGGGCAACTATTAGCTAGTTGCCTGTTCCAAGGAATCGGTTCGTTGATTTACAATAGGGATGATAACAAAAAAAAATTTTTTTTCTTCGTCATGTAGATTATTAAAATATATTAGACAAGTATTTTTTTCTTTTTTTACATTATCAAAACATTACAGCGATAGATTGAGTTCAAATGTGACATGACGTCACTGCTCGCTAGATTTTATACATAGCTGTGACGTAACGAGCCCCCACTCCCCAAGTTTAATGTGTTTTATCTAAGTCATTTTTTATTAATAAAATATGATAAAGCAAAAAATACGTTTCTAATATTTTTATTATTATCGGATTGACAAACTAAACAGATTTTCTTTTCTTTTTTTTTTACCCAATAACCATCCCTATTAAAAGTGCCTGTAAAAAGCAATGAAATTTAAAGATAGCATTAAATAGATTTTAGGTCATACGTAATTGAGGCGTTTCAAAAGTAGTATTTTCTTTAGCATTATTCTCGTTACTGAATCTAGTGCCATCTTCCTAATATATTTTGAGATGAAGCAGTGGTAGGTACTTATCATTATTTTACAGAAAATAAAGTGCATTTTCATAATTTATCAGGTACAAGGTCACTTAGATGCTCTAGTCCGAATGGCACAGTCCTGCGTCATCAAAGTTCGAGCGACTCCTAAAGACGTCAGAGCATACTTTACCAACTCATCACCAGTAGCCAGGTCTGGTCAGTGCTTCGCCGCCTGCATGTTGGAGCAAAGTGACGTCATTAATCATGGCAAGGTAAATATAGCTGTACTTTTGAAAAGAAAATAAAATACTATCAAATACTTATTTGTTAGCGCTCACACCTATAGTCAAACCATGGTTGCCTATGAAGCAAATAGTTTGGTATACAACCAAAAATATTCATCTTTCTACTACACTGACGATTTTCGTCTTCACTGTGTGCTTTATTTTTTTAAACTTAAGTCTCACTTAATTGTGTAATGTAAAAGACTTGACTTGGCCGGTATCTCTATATATATATCTTGATCGTATAAACGATCATACCTACGTCTTCATTCAGTTTGATAATGATATGGTTCCAGATAGTGTATTCATTAACAGAGGCAATGTACGACATCGAGACGCCTTTAAATTAGATGCAGCGACAATCTTCGGTATTTATCCATACTTCCATACTAATATTATAAATGTGAAAGTAACTCTTTCTGTCTGTCTATCTGTCTTTCTGTCTGTCTGTCTGTCTGTATGTTACGTTTTCACGCCTAAACCGCTTAACCGATCGTCATGAAGTTTGGCAGAGATATAGCCTGGGATATAGAGAAGGACATAGGGTACTTTTTTACGCGATAACCGACATCCACGCGGGCGGAGCCGCGGGTAAAAGTTAGTTTGACTACAATCGCGACAATCTAAGAAGTCAGATTCGACGTTTCTCATTCTACATGCTGCGATAACTTTGTATGAACGTCTACGATCTACGTAAGAAATCGCAAAAAAAAAATCATAATCCTAATTAATTACCAGTTACCTAAGTAAGCACCACTTTCTGTTGGAAAAATACACGCAAAATCACGAATTAATCGTTGATTAATATTCCGACATGACATTATTAAAATGTCATGTATTTGGGTTCGTTGTGTTGTGACCGTTATAAACCGTTTTTTGTTCCCGAATAAAATCAATGTTCTGAAAAATCTATCCTTTTACAAGCATTACATTTGAAAATTTTATGAATTTATTTATTTACCCGACCCAACCACACCTATTTATTGTTCTTTTGCCTGCGGCTTCGCTCGCGTTAATTTAGAGTTTGACAATCAATTTGGGTTAAAAACAACTCTTAACACACTACTAAAGTTTCTATAATAATATAATTCAATCATGATTCGAAAGACACGTGGCGCCATCTATTATCATAAGAATATTATTGTTGTTTTCCTCGGGAACAGTACCTTTTCTCGGGATGAAAGGTACCCTATGTCCGTTTCTGTAAAACTGACAACGTATATGCAAAATTTCAGGATGATCGGTTTAGTGGTAAAGGCGTGAAAAGGTAACAAACAAACTTACTTTCGCATTTATAAAATTAGTTAGGATAGTTAGGTTTTTATTCATGACTAGTGACCCGCCCCGGCTTTGCACGTGTGTATATCAGTGACGTGCCTAGGGCTTGACTCTAGGTACGCCACTAGTGTATAATATACAATGTATACCAGTATATGTTACCTTCCGGAGGAAATTGCTATTAGTTTATGTCTTGGTTTGGTTTTGAAACTCGCCCATATATAAACTAAGTTGGGATTTATGAAATAACTGTTACAGTGTTGTGTACCAACTCGTACGTGTAATAAAACGATATGTCTCGAGAATCAGTTTAAAGTAATGTAGATAAATTGTCGATTACAAACAGTATGATAAATCGATATGACTCGAGAATCTGTTTTAAAAGCAACCGATTTTTTCCCCCTCACTACATGAATGAATGAATGATTTTATTCACATAAATTTATTAACACTAGGTACATATATTATATTACCCCACAAAACTGCTTACGCAGTTTAACTGTGAGATCGTTGAGTCTCTCTTACAATAAACATATTGTCAGAAAAACAAAAAAATACATATTTTTATAGCTATCAAATCCGACTTTTAGATTGTCGCGATTTTAAATCCTTTTTTTTTTTCCACAGGTGAACAGAGAACTCCTGGTCCACCTCGCCAGCTTAGTAAACGGCAAGAACTCCAGAGTAGTTCGCAAGCTCAACGCTGTATCCCGGCTCTGCCTGGACAGCATAGAAGGAATGTCAGACAGATGCCAACTAGCCTCCAATTACAACGACTGCCTAAACGAAAACATGATCGAATTCGCATTTCCTCTCGACATCGCTGAAGAAGCCGTTAGGAAAATGCCATTCCATTTGATACAACCGAAGTAAGTTATATATTGTATTTTTTTAATATTTGACCAGTTGTACCATGTCTGGATGAGTTCTGGTTGCTTTCTGGCAAACAAATTCTGTTCCATTTTTATTGAAATCTGGTGGAGTATTAAGGACTGTGAAACAAGTATTTAGTGTAATTTTTAGTGTCATTCAGACGGATTTAAAAATCGGGCTGTATCTAATGAGTCTAAAACTTTGATGAAAAAGACTTGGGTGTATGCAATTGAGAATAATGAGGACTATCGCGCTCGAATTCGCCGCTACAGGCGCTAGTGTAGAGTGAGGTCTCTAGAAATATTAAATCTGAAACTGAACGAACAAAATTTAACTATACTCTATTTATTTACATTAGACAAATAAATGTTCTCATCCTTTCGTTATTTCGATGTAAACGTTTAATAAACTCCGTTATTTCACGATAAATACAAAGCACCGTAACCTATTTACCATTTACATTAATAAAATAAGTCTAAAGTGCAGTAATTTCAACAATATTACACAATAACTACCGTTATTTGTCTAATGCTATAGTAAATGGAGTATACCTAATATATAATAATACACTCAGTAAACTAGGTAGGCCGATACAAATCTCTAGTGACCGCTGGCCCCAATGAGTCCTAAAACTTTGATGAAAAAAGTACTTGGGGGTATGCAATTGAGAATAATGAGGACTATCGCGCTCGAATTCGCCGCTAGAGGCGCTAGTGTAGAGTGAGGTCTCTAGAAATATTAAATCTGAAACTGAACGTTCACATACGCAAATACACGGTAATGTTTGAAAAACTACACATTCTACCTTTTCAACGATGTTTCGGTCTGCTAAACTGGCATGGAGTATAGTCTCCTAGAATCCTGAAAATGATTCACGAAGATTAATATTCTTCTTGTTTTATTTTCAGGTTGCCATTCAGTTATATACTCTCTACAAGAACAACTTTGACGTACTGAAATCCATTGCCAGGTGAGCAGATGAAATACTTTCCAGCATCTTCCTACCCGTATCTCCATTAACTTTCTAGCATCTTCCTGCCCGTATCCCCATTTATTTGGGGTCGGGACAGTATGGCTTCCATACATCTCTATTAACTGTCGTCACAGTAGTCACCCCCTTTCTAACTACATCCTATAAAATACATCATCGTTTCTTTTCTCACTTTTATATGTATTCACATTCGAAGGGGCCAGCCTAGCCAGGGTTTCGGGGTGCGAAAGGGATACCGTGACCCTAGCAAACAGGTAACTGAAGGAACACAGGTGGGTTTTAGTCAGTAAAAGTCTAACACGCCCTCCCGCTCCGCCCAGAGCGCGAGAAGTTATTAGATAATTTCTGACGCAAAAAAAAAAATAGAAAAGACTAGCACTATCAAAAATACAATACGAATACAATAATGTTTTATCATGATTGTCTTACAAACTAATTAAACCAATCCCTATATAATATTACCACTACACAGGAAATCCCCATCCATCTAAAGCAAGTCCAACTCGAATTCCCCCAGCAGAGGTATTGTCCTTCTAACAAGGGACGAGTACTACATTCACATTAATATTATTATTATGTTTAACCCTTAGATAAGAACAAAACTGTTTAAGATTCGTTACTTTTCACTCTTTCACTAAATTCACTTGGTTAACTCGGTGAGCAGTGGTAGCCCAGTGCCAGTAGTGCTGACTTGTGAGTTATAGGTCGTGGGTTCGAACTCAGAGAGGCGATTTACTTTGTTTAAATAATTTTATCACCACTACTTTCAAAACGGTGAAAGAAAACATCGTGAGGAAGCCGACATGTCCTAGAACCTAAAATTCGAAGACATGTGACATCTACCAACCGGCACTGGGCCTGTATGGTATACTCCCTCTTAAAGAGAAGTGGCTTGTGTCCCAACAGTGGGAACATTATAAGCTAATTATGAGTACTCGGTCAACTCTCAATGATAAAGTATTTTATCAACGCCCATGCTATAAAAGTTTCTGAAACAGTTAGCTTATTGCCAACATTAAAACACCCAGTGTCATAGTAACCATAATAGCATCCAAACGGGAGTTATAATGTTGTACTGAATTTCATAATGCAAGTCCTTTGCTTTTACGAGGATGATGATCCCTTCCTTATTCATCTGTTTGATGAGTAAGGAAGGGATCATCATCCTCCCTTCCATTCTCACTACTCACTTCGTGGTATCTTTATGAATTTCAAAAAAGAACATTGTCACGCACGCGCGTTTCACTATACTATACCATAGCGTCGTATCCCGCGATTTTTGTTCGATATTAGTATTGCAAAAACTGTTTCAGAACCTTTTATAAAGGATTCATGTCATGGGTGTAGATAAAGTCTTGTATGCAACTGTAATAATTAGGTATTAATACCCCTTATTATACAACAGTTGCATAAATAACTATTTTTTCTTAACCAAACCTAACATAACCTAACAAAGACATACCTTAAGTACAAATACACATCACCGTCATCATCATTCTCCCAATCAAACTCAAACTCAAAGCATTTATTTCAAATAAACTAATTACAGGCACTTTTGAATCGACAAGGGGTCGCGGTCGGTCAGTCAGAAAGATGAAGCTTGTTACCCATTCCAAAACGTAGTATGAACCTATGGAGAAGAACGGGCAAGAAACTCCACGGACACTCTTTTAAATCAAAGTATGTTTACAAAAGATACATCACTCATGTTGAACTTATACATATGAGAACGATGCATAATGTTAAAAGCGTTCGTAATAAATAGATTAAAAAAAAAAGCAATTCAAAAATTGGATTAAATTAAAATAAACCGTGGCAGCTAAGAGATGACCATTCCCTACTGACGGCGCCCGTTCACAAACATTAACGCTATTCTGTAAAAACCTCACCGTGAATTCGTAAGTGAAGTGAGTTCAAAGTGAGCTGTCAATCTCTAGCGTCAGGTTGGATGACAGTTCACTTCAATCTCACTTCAACTATATTTTCACGGTGAAATTTTGACAGAATCGACCGGCATGACGCATGGATTAAAACCATTCAACTCAACCATTTTGAAGGGAGCTAAATGATCCAACACACGCGCCACCATCAGCGAGACATTAGAGTGATACTTATACTTAGTGGGCAAAAAAACATTACAGTGACAATTTATTTGGGGTCGGATTTTTAAGTACAAACACATTATAATATAGAAACATTGTCGGGGTTCATGAAATATACGCATTTACCCAAAACCCGCGTACGACTGTTTCAAAACTTCCAACATTTTATTACACACACATTTTAATACATAAGGAATTCTTGTTTGTACGATTCTCGAGGTTTACTGTCTGCGTCTTTCACTGTCGACAGCAGAGATTGTAGGAGTTTCCAAATTAGATTAAACAAGTCCTCGACAAGTTCAAGCGTTGAGAAGATTTGATTAATCAAATCTTCAGGATCTGAATCTATAATCAGTATGCAGATTGATTTCAGAATATTTTATCTACCTGACTAAGTTAGGAATGATTGTTAAAGTATTATGAAGATTTTAAATGAGAATTTTGTCGTGATTGAAAAATAGAACGTGGCTGAAATTCTTGGATTTGCAGGCCTAAGTTATTTAATTTAATTTAGGAAAACTTACAGCTAATACATTTTAATATCTAGTACAATGTGTAGACGATGGCCAATTACAAGCTTCCACTAACGATTAAGGTGAGTAAAATTAACAAATACGCGAAAACAGCGACGTAAGAGATACACCTAAGGATTATCTCACGCTCAAAAAAACCATAGTAAAGAAATTTGAAAAAAAAAAAAAATATCTAACTTGACATCCTGACACACCATATTAAAAGTATGACAAGCTCTTATCACGTACGAGTTCTGTCTGTAGATAGTTCTGCCTTGAGGCACATGAAGAAGACGTGGTCTCCAAAAAAATGCACTCGGTACACGAAGCCCGATCTTGCCCACTAACTCAGGGACGTCAGTAGATCCGTTCATAACGCTAAATAAGAAAGCAAGATCTGCAATTTTCCTTCCCTCGTGTAGAGGCAAAATATGAAATGTTCTACACCGACTTATATAATTCGGGAGATAGGTATTTGAACGATATGGAGTGTACCTCAAAAATCACCTTTGTATACCTTCAAGCTGATTAATTATTATTCCAGGCTAACAGGTTTTTAAACTCTTTATTTTACTAAGAGTTTAAGTGACTAATCTTTTTTTTTTCTATTTATTAATCAAAAATCTTTTTACAAGAATTTGTTGAACGTTTAAGAGGATTGTCACCGGTCCACTAGTGCCACTCCTGCAAAAAAAGATTATCTCGTGACTGAGAAGGAATTAAGACACGAAGCAATAAAATTCGATCTAAAGAAAAACGGCCACATTCCACTAGATCGTATTTTGTTGCTTCGTGCCTCAATATGAAACTTTAAAAAATGTATTAGAAAATTCTAGACATTTACCGAGGCAGCTGATAGACCCGTTTTTCATAATTCCTTCTCAGTCACGAGATAATCTTTTTTTAAAGTAGCAACGCTAGTGGGCGCGAGATAGCGCTCTTAAAAATTATGTACTAAGTAATATTTTGTATCTCTTGTTCCAGCTTGCCTCAAGAAATAAGGTCAAATCCCTACTAACTTATTCTACATTTTAAGTATTAATCAATATTAGAACTTTCCAATTTTTTACGTTTACTTTAGCAATAAACGCTTCAAGAATTACTTATGTCTTTTTATTGTAACTACCTCAGGATTACCTACAATAACCTAATTTTATTATATTAAAATATGGATGGTATTTAAAAGTACTTCAATTTTATTTAAAAGTACTCCCATTTCATTTACCTAATTTTGCCTGTGTTCCACCAAATATACTGAATGTGCACCAAAATATAACCTAACCTAACCTAACCTTTAATATTTGGTGCACCATCAGTATTTTTCGGGGAAGAATAAAATTTTAGAAATGCATACATAGATGTACCTTAAGATTTTTGGTGAACACAAAAATATTATCCTTAAAATATGTATGTTTAGGTTAAGGTATTTATCTATGGGCCTGCTTCGCCTGCAATAAAATTATTATTATTATTATTATTATTGGTAAACTAGTTTTGTTTCTTAGCTCTTTGGCTGGTTTAAGCTACATTAACGAGCCCAAGCCAAGTCAATGTAGCGTGTGTGGTGAATTTTTATCACGAAGAATGAATGTTATGAGGAGAGATTTCATTTTCCTCAATTTGCATGAACTTTCTATTCAGGTGTTTAAAATTGCGGCCTTTTGAAGTGTTATATAAATTGAGCCTTCAGGTCTATTAGTTTGAGGCTATGGTGGAGGTGATTGGGTATAACACCTGTTGTGGAGACAACAATGGGGACTACGTACACCTTTTCCTGTCTCCAAATTCTGGTCACTTCTTCCTTCAGTTCAGCGTATTTACTGATTTTCTTGCCTATTGTTTTTTGTAAATTATGTGTATTAGGGACTGCAATATCTATAAGGTATGTGACTTTATTAACTTTATTATTATTATTAAAAACATTTTTTTTTTTCACAGTATAGAACAGCGATAAAAGCGCCATATGGACAATATACCTCATAAAAAGTCTAAAAGCAAAGGGCGGTAAACAATATAATAATATCCAATTTTCTTCAGCCTCTTCATCCTTGCCCCCAAAACGAGGAAAACAATCCCTTTGTGCCACTAAAAGTGTCATTATAAGTTACTGTTTACGACTCCGTACAAATCCCTATTATTATGTGCCATATAAGGAACTTTCCTGTATAGTGGGTGCATTTCACTAGCCATCGTATAAATTTAAACCTTGTGTCAATGTACATAAAAGAGACAACGCGCTCGCAATTTGCAATGACATTACTGCTATATCGTCGATATAGACCTCCGGTCTCTGGAGGGGAGTTATCTATAACGCTACATACGCATCAAAGATCTGACGTCACAAATCCTGCATCGCGCAATCAGAGTTTACCGCGCGATTAGCATAGATACAACATCCCGACATCAACCGTTCCTCGGGACCCTTCCTCGTAAGCAAAGCGCTAGCCCGCGCTATAGCTCAGCCTGTAGCTGTAAATTCCCCTGACAATAATCATCCCTCCGACTCTGCCCTAAGCCGAGGTTTGTACCCCACAGGGGGTGTCCTTAGCGCGCAGTCGTTTAGTTTATAAGTTTTACGCCCTGGCTGGAGGCTTTAACTTTTTAGGAGCGCGGAACCTCCCTTTTCTATGGAGGATGAGTGGACTTTACACCATGTTCCCCATACCTTTATAATAATCTACATAGCCTTTTCCACTTCATTTTACATAGTTAGGAAAAGGCTAGGCCATTTTTATATTAAACACAGATTCAGACAGAGAAATTAAAGACAGAATACTAATCCATATTTTATTAATATTATAAGTTATAAGTTTTCACGCTTAAACCGCTAAACCGATCGTCATGAAATTCGGCAACGATAAAGCCTGGGATATGGAGACGGACATAGGCTACTTTTTTACGCGATAACCGACATCTACGCGAGCGGAGCCGCGGGCAAAAGCTAGTAACGAATAATTAATCAGTCTTGTTGTGGGCGAAATTGTCCTCATCATCATCATTTCAGCCGAAAGACGTCCACTGCTGGACATAGGCCTCCCCCAAGCACCGCCACTTCGACCGGTTCTGTGCTTCCCGCATCCATCGTATTCCTGCGGCTTTCACAAGTTCATTTTATATTTGTGCTTGTAATTTTTGGCGAAATTGTAGATCATAATTATTTTTCTATCACAATATTATTGTGCCCAAGTAGGTAGGTGTATGGATTACATTATGTACGCATAACCTATATATATATCTTCGTAGGCTGCACTCCTCCCTTACGCTAAGAAAATAAATGATCCGTATTTTTTTATGTATACAGGATGATTTGTCACAGGGCGATTTAACACAGAGCAATGGGAAACTACAAACTTCCCAACTACCTACTTAGGAAAAAGACCGACAAGAACTTATGAATGAGCTGTAGCAACAATAAATAATATTCTCTTTTGTTCTATTCTTTGCAAAATACATTTACAGATTTCAACTAACAGATATTACAACTTAGAAAAAAAGGCCAATACTAACAAATTGCAGTTTTATGCTAATCGTTATTTCCTACATACATACATAACATCACGCCTTGTTTCCCCGAACGGTTAGGCAGAGGTGTACCTAATAGTACACTCACATTTCGCCAGTTATATTTAAGTCCATGTAATAGGGGGCGAGCCTATTATCATCAACCGAGTACAAATCCAGACTCCGGGCTACTACTGAGAAATTCCTGATAGAAAACCCATTAACACTTTGCCCATCCTGGGAATTGAAACCAGGACATCAGCTCAGCGGTCGCGCTGCGAACACTAGGTCAACGAGGCACTCCTTAACTTATCCATAAATAATGAACTTACTAGTATCTCTAACTAAATATTATAAATGCGAAAGTAATTTTGTTTGTTTGTTACCTTTTCACGCCTAAACCACTGAACCGATCATCCTGCAATTTTGTATATACGTTGTCACTGCTGTCAGGTGTACAGAAACGGACATAGGGTACCTTTCATCCCGAAAAAAAGTACTGTTCCCAAAGAAAACAACAATAACGTCCTTAAGACAATAGATAGCGCCACGTGTCTTTCGAATCATGATTGAATTATATTAGAAGGACATAGGCTACTTTTCATCTTGTATCGCAGACGAAGTCGCGGGCAACAGCTAGTCATGTATAAAAAAACCTACACATCCTGTGCATGAAAAGGCCTTCTCATACGGAGATTAAATATTCCACGTCTGATTGGATACCTCCTGTATCTCCGTGACAAGCCTGCTAATCCGTCCCCAGAGAGGACAAATAATACTGTTTGTTGGGGACAAACGGGGCTAAATATAATAATAATGGCCTCAAATGAGGCAGATTGCTATCTGCGAAGCTGTGTTGTTCTGCGGTTAGGCTTACGTAAGTTGGATGATTATTGTTTTCTGTTTGTTTAGTCCAATAGGTATAATAGTGTACCTACAAGGGTGCGTGTAACGTAGTTTGACCTTAAAGAAATACTTCGAAGGTTCTAGGTTTCGTATTTTTTACCGACTTCAAAAAAGGAGGAGGTTATAATAAATATTCGTCTGCATGTATTTTATTTTATTTTTAAATATGTATTCATCAATATTTTCGTTAATTTTTCGCTTTGGTCGGGTAGTTTTTGAGTTAGCTTCGATAATACATAGGTATTTAATCCACCTTATTTATCTTGATGATGTTATAATACTTTCTGTCACTGTTGTTTACATGGCAAGTATTCGACGAATTGGGTCGGTACTATAACTAAAAAGAGTTATTTTTTATCCAATGTAATGGCAATTAACACTGGCAATTAATATTCCAGCCAAAATAATACATAACTATGTAATGTAATTGATTGTTTTGTAATGATTTAATAACATTTCTTTTTTATAATTAGTTAATAATAATAATTTTGTAATCTGGTGTTTTACGTGGTTGTATTCCTGAAATAAAAATGATTTGATTTTGATTATGATTTCAAAAATAATTTTCATTTCGGAAGTGGGTAGCAAAAAACAAGTTATTTTTCACTTTGTATTTTTATTTGGTTGGAAGTTGATTGTTTTTTTTTTTTCATTATTTATTTGTTTTTGTCTGCCTCGTTGGTCTAGCGGTGGTAACTGCTAAGCATTGGGGCCCTGGGTTGATTCCCCAAGTCAAGCCACGTGTTATTGAAATTTCATTCAGAAACACAGTAGCAGACCGTGCGTAGTCAGGATTGTTTGATGTCTAAAGGATTCACCCCTCATTACATAGATCTCGAAAATTACTTGGGAAAAATGTGAGTTTGTTACACACCTTTGCATAACGGGGAATATAAGGTGTGATGTGATATTTTTGTTTTATGGATACTGTGGCTCATCTACAACGCCACATGCGAACTACGCATTAAAGACAAATCCTGCAATCGTGCAATCAGAGTTTACCACGCGAATAGCATATACAACGTGTTTTTTTTTTTATATCCCTTAACTACAGAGTTATATTCTATGAGTAAAAATAATACAAAAAGTTCTAAATTATGTGGTCCAAAAATGCATAGTTTCGAAGATAAATATCATTTTAGAGGTATGAGGAACAGGGTGTAAAGTTCACTCATACTCTATAGTAAAGGGAGGATCCTCCGACCAGAAAGGTGTTGTGTCTGGTGGACAACTGCCCAACGGTTGATGTCGGGATGTTGTATATAAACTAGTCGCGCGGTAAACTCTGATAGCGCGATGCAGGATTTGTGACGTCAGGTCTTTGATGCTTGGTTCGCATGCGGCGTTGTTGATACCGCCACATTACTCCCCTCCGGAGACCGGAGGTTGATAGTGGACTGAGCATATGATGCTTGCCAGGGCCAGTTGTGATTCCAGTGAGTCGGAACCGGGTGCCGCATAGTTCACGGTGAGTCGGAACTGTCTGCGGTGATTCCCCAGTGAGTCGGGGTGGCGCTGCGTTTGTTGATCCAGTGAGTCGGACGTCGTACAGCGCCGGGTTGAGGCTGACTGGTGGCGTCGACCAGGAGAGCGTTGAAGGGCTCTGCTTGTGGACCGGCCAAAAGTGCAGTGTGCTGTGCCAAGATTGCTGAATGAGGCTGAGGGTAATGACCAGGTATGCGCGCTTGCTGCATGCTGGTGGTCAGGATACCCGTTGAAGCCGTGGGTGCTGGCTGGCTGTGTGACTCGCCGCTCGAAAGCTTGAGTAAGTGATGGATGACGTCACGCTGAAGTAGTTGCACGAAGGCTGCGCTAATGTCCATGTTCGGGGTCACCAATTTAGAGGTATGAGGAACAGGGTGTAAAGTTCACTCATACTCTATAGTAAAGGGAGGATCCTACGACCAGAAAGGTGTTGTGTCTGGTGGACAACTGCCCAACGGTTGATGTCGGGATGTTGTATATACGCTAGTCGCGCGGTAAACTCTGATAGCGCGATGCAGGATTTGTGACGTCAGGTCTTTGATGCGTATTCGCATGTGGCGTTGTTGATACCGCCACATCATCAATCATATATTAATATGATTGATGATGAAAATTGTTACCCGTATGACGAATTATTACTTTTGCGACGTTGCTACTCGTAAACTGATGAAACTGTGACCCTCGATGTATGTAGGTATCTAAGTTTCATTGATAAATACGAGTAATTCATTTTCATTAAAACCAATCATTAATATTGCAAGCTAAGAAAATGCAACGTTCTCATATTTCACGTAAGGGTGTTTTACATTAATAATCGTGACTTTGATGATAAAAAAAAACAATTGAATTAAAAAATGATTCATATGCCATCAGTTGATTCTTTGATATGGTCTCATTCCTACCCTAGAGTTATGGGATAACAAAAAAAAAAACACCTTGTATACAACATCGCGACATCAACCGTCGGGCAGTTGCCCACCAGATACAACACCCGTCTAGTCGGAGGATTCTCCCGTTTCTATGGAGGATAAGTGACTAGTCACTATGCGCCTCATACCTCTATAGTGCCATTACAAAAATAATTTCAGTTTATAATCGAATTAAAGTCGACAAACATGGTCATCAATTTATTTCTGTCATGCCATTGCGGGGTAGGCATCGCGCGGAGGGCCGCCCACGCCCTCACGTTGGTAATATTTACAGTATTCGAACGTTGCAACACAAATCAAATTTACACATCCAGCCACGAAGCTAACATACGAAATTGTGATTTATTTGCTACCTATTTATTTATGTGCCGTCTTAATTTATTGACGTATTATTACTAACTATTAGTGTTTGGCATGAAACTGTGACATGTACTTAACTTACCTAGTGACTTTATTTTAATTTGTTAATGTAACCTTGTACTGTGTGGTGCCTGACGTAAAGAATAGCATCATCCCATTTTCTCCCGTGGGTGTCGTAAAAGGCGACTAAGGGACTTATTAGAGAATGGGCAGCAGCGTTCTCTATCCATTTTTAACACCTTACTGCGAACGCCAACCCGCCTGCCAAGCGTGGCGATTATGGCAAACCCCTAATTACTAGATCTCGTTCAAAACAATTTTCGGTGGAAGTTTACATGGTAATGTACATCATATATTTTTTTTAGTTTTAGAAGCTACAGGGGGGGTCACATTTTACAACTTTGGAAGTGTCTCTCGCGCAAACTATTCAGTTTAGAAAAAAATGATATTGGAAACCTCAATATCATTTTTGAAGACTTATCTATAGATACCCCAAACGTATGGGTATGATGTTTTTTTTTTTAATTTCAGTTCTAAGTATGGGGGAACCCCAATTTTTTTTTTTCTATTTTTGTGTGAAAATCTTAATGCGGTTCATAGAATACATTTACTTACCAAGTTTCAACAGTATAGTTCTTATAGTTTCGGAAAAAACTGGCTGTGACATACGGACGGACAAACAGACAGACAGACAGACATGACGAATCCATAAGCGTTCCGTTTTTTGCCATTTGGCTACGGAACCCTAAAAAAAAGGAATATAGTCCTCACATTCACACATAATATACCACTAAGGTACTTACTTAATACTTTACAAATTAAATACGTTGCAACGGTACCATTACATCACGCTTGCATTCCGGCTGTCCAGCCTACGGTAGACCGAGGTTTGTATTGAAACCACAATATTTTGCCATGTTTTTACGTTTAAGTCCCATGTACATAATAGAGAGCAAACCATTAACAAAGATTCCGGACTACCACTGAGAATTTCTAAACGTAAAAGCCCAAAAACACTTTGCCGAACCCGGGAATCGAACTCAAAAACCCAGCTCTCAGCAGACCACTAATTAGGTACCGCTTGCTTTTAGTATCGAAAAGTCATACTAGTTAGTAAAACTCACACAAAACTATTCGTAAAACAAGTCACGGCAAACAGAAAACTCTTTGCAGTTTAAATAGAGCGAAACCAGCACTTTGCAACCCCAATTTCATACCGAAACCGATACGAAACTAAAGCTCACACAAATCCGAAGAACAACTTTACTAACAGAATAAATCAAACAATCGTGAAAATACAATAAAGGGATCGCGGCTTTAAACAACTTCACGTTTGGATGTAAAACAAAAAGTTCAGAAATAGGTCAAGATTTCGTTTTCTTATAGAAGTTGGATTCGCTTGGCATTATGTAATCCTATCTGCCATACAACTACAGTACAGGAATCTTTTGGCCAGTGGCAAAAATCAGAACTAATAATAATAATAATAAAATTTTGATACAGCAGTCATGGTGCCGATAGTAATGACGGCCATTGACATAATAGCCAAGAGCCTCGACCAACACCTGAGGAGGCTCTTGATAGGTAGCTGGATCAAGCCCCTGACCCAGAAAGCGGTCCGTACTTCTACACATGGCGCGTATCGTAAGGTTCCTCTCTCTGGAGCCCTGACCACCGGTAGCTTGGACCCTGTTCCCGATACCGGTGGAAGTAATAAAATGTTTTATTGTCATAAAAAGGTGTAACATTTTCAATTGAAGTCCTGACTCCTGAGCTATGTAAGTGGTGCTTGTATTACAAGTATTTTCCTTTTTGGAAATGCAATAAAATTAAAATAACGTAAAACGAAGGGAACTTAGTGCATGCATGCTCTTGTGTGGAGCATGTTGTATTTTGTGTGAGGGTATGTGTGTTTGTGTATTTGTTTGTTTGTGCATGGGTGTTTGTGTTTGTGAATGGGTGTAGGTGTGTTTGGGTTTGGGTAAAAGGATGTGTTTGAAGGTGTATGTGTATATGTGTTTGTGTTAGGGTGTGTAAGTTTGTATTAGGGTGGGTGTGTTTGGGTATATATGTGTGTTGTAACGTATTAGTCTAGTAAATCGAAGCGATTTTAGTGAAATATAGATCCTGAAGCACTCCTCACGCTGCAATTACTTTTAATGGTCCCGAGGCTCAACTCGCGCAGCAATCGCATTCACTGACGGTCGACCGATTGTTTAGAAGGGGTTCAACGAAATTTAGATCCCAAGGTTCACCTTACGCAGCAGTCATACCTGATGGACTTGAGGCCCCTCACGCGTAGCAATCACATTCACCGACGTTTGTCCAAGTGTTTAAGGGCAAGCGCTGCTATTAGTTGTTCAGCAGATTTTGACGATATGCATGATACCCTATGCAAGCCACGCTATGCATGCTACGCTTTGCATGCTACGCTATGCATGCCACGCTATGCATGCTATGCTACGAATGAAACCCTATGCATGCTACGCTATGCATGCTAGACTATGCATGCAGTGCAATGCATACTACGCTATGCATGCTACGCTATGCATGCTAGACTATGCATGCAGTGCAATGCATAATACACTATGCATGCTACCCTATGCATGCTACGCTATGCATTCTACCCTATGCTTGCTACGCTATGCATGCTACGATATGCATGCTACGCTATGCATGCCACGCTATGCATGCTATACTATGAACGATACCCTATGCATGCTACGCTATGCATGCTACGCTATGCCTGCTACGCTATGCATACTACGCTTTGCATGCTACGCTATGCATGCCACGCTATGCATGCTATGCTACGAATAAAACCCTATGCATGCTACGCTATGCATGCTAGACTATGCATGCAGTGCAATGCATAATACGCTATGCATGCTAGACTATAAATGCAGTGCAATGCATACTACGCTATGCATGCTACCCTATGCATGCTACGCTAAGCCTGCTGTGCTACGCATGATGTGCTATGCATGCTACTCTATGCATGTTTTGTTATGCATGCTACGGTATGCATGCTACGGTATGCATGATACGGTATGCATGCTACTCTATGCATGTTTTGTTATGCATGCTACAATATAAGAAAAAAAGAAAGAATGAAAGAAAAAACGTTTATTTGCGGTAAACATGACGCAAAAAAAGAACACAACACAAAAAAATATATAAGTTTGGGGTAAATATGCGTCACATCCACGCAAAACGGCCATCGCTCGGATATTGTGTTATGCATGCTACGCTATGCATGCTGTGAAATGTATGCTACGCTATGCATGCTGCGCTATGCATGCTACGCTATGCATGCTACCCTATGCATAGCGTAGCATGCATGCTACCCTATGCATGCTACGCTATGCATGCTACGCTATGCATGCTACGCTAAGCATGCTGCGCTATGCATGCTACGCTACGCATGCTGCGCTATGCATGCTGCGCTATGCATGCTGCGCTATGCATGCTACGCTATGCATGCTGCGCTATGCATGCTACGCTATGCATGCTATGCTTTGCATGTTGTGATATGCATGCTACCCTATGCATGCTACGCTATGCATGCTACGCTATGCATGCTAGACTATGCATGCTGCGCTATGCACTACGCTATGCATGCTACGCTTTGCATGCTACGCTATGCATGCTATGCTATGAATGCTACTCTATGCATGCTACGCTATGCATGCTACGCTATGCATGCTATGCTATGAAAGATACCCTATGCATGCTACGCTATGCATGCTAGACTATGCATGCAGTGCAATGCATACTACGCTATGCATGCTACGCTATGCATGCTACGCTATGCATATTGTGTTATGAATGCTTCCCTATGCATGCTTCGCTATGCATGCTTTGCAATGCATGCTACGTTATGCATGCTACGCTATGCATGCTGCGCTATGCATGCTACGCTATGCATGCTGCGCTATGCATGCTACGCTATGCATGCTGCGCTATGCATGCTAGGCTATGCATGCTGCGCTATGCATGCTACGCTATGCATGCTGCGCTATGCATGCTACGCTATGCATGCTGCGCTATGCATGCTACGCTATGCATGCTGCGCTATGAATGCTACGCTATGCATGCTGCGCAACGCATGCTACGCTTTGCATGTTGTGTTATGCATGCTACGCTATGCATGCTACGCTATGCATGCTACCCTATGCATGCTACGCTATGCATGCTATGCTATGCATGCTACGCTATGCATGCTAGACTATGCATGCTGCGCTATGCATGCTACGCTATGCATGCTACGCTTTGCATGCTACGCTATGCATGCTATGCTATGAATGCTACTCTATGCATGCTACGCTACATGCATAGCGTAGCATGCAAAGCACATCATGCGTAGCACAGCAGGCATAGCGTAGCATGCATACCGTATCATGCATAGTCTAGCATACATAGCGTAGCATGCATAGAGTAGCATTCATAGCATAGCATGCATAGCGTAGCATGCATAGCGTAGCATGCATAGGGTAGCATGCATGCTACGCTATGCATACCGTAGCATGCATAACAAAACATGCATAGAGTAGCATGCATAGCACATCATGCGTAGCACAGCAGGCTTAGCGTAGCATGCATAGGGTAGCATGCATAGCGTAGTATGCATTGCACTGCATTTATAGTCTAGCATGCATAGCGTATTATGCATTGCACTGCATGCATAGTCTAGCATGCATAGCGTAGCATGCATAGCGCAGCATGCATTGCACAGCATGCATAGCGTAGCATGCATAGCGCAGCATGCATAGCGTAGCATGCATAGCGCAGCATGCATAGCGTAGCATGCTTAGCGCAGCATGCATAGCGTAGCATGCATAGCGCAGCATGCATAGCGTAGCATGCATAGCGCAGCATGCATAGCGTAGCATGCATAGCGCAGCATGCATAGCGTAGCATGCATAGCGCAGCATGCATAGCGTAGCATGCATAGCGTAGCATGCATAACGTAGCATGCATAGCGTAGCATGCATAGCGTAGCATGCATAGCGTAGCATGCATAGAGTAGCATTCATAGCATAGCATGCATAGCGTAGCATGCATAGAGTAGCATTCATAGCATAGCATGCATAGCGTAGCATGCATAGCGTAGCATGCATAACGTAGCATGCATTGCACAGCATGCATAGCGTAGCATGCATAGCGCAGCATGCATAGCGTAGCATGCATAGCGCAGCATGCATAGCGTAGCATGCATAGCGTAGCATGCATAACGTAGCATGCATAGCGTAGCATGCATAGCGTAGCATGCATAGAGTAGCATTCATTGCAAAGCATGCATAGCAAAGCATGCATAGGGAAGCATTCATAACACAATATGCATAGCGTAGCATGCATAGCGTAGTATGCATTGCACTGCATGCATAGTCTAGCATGCATAGCGTAGCATGCATAGGGTATCTTTCATAGCATAGCATGCATAGCGTAGCATGCATAGCGTAGCATGCATAGAGTAGCATTCATAGCATAGCATGCATAGCGTAGCATGCATATCGTAGCATGCATAACGTAGCATGCATTGCAAAGCATGCATAGCGAAGCATGCATAGGGTAGCATGCATAACACTATATGCATAGCGTAGCATGCATAGCGTAGCATGCATAGGGGAGCATGCATAACGTAGCATGTATAGCGTAGCATGCATAGCGTATCATGCATACCGTAGCATGCATACCGTAGCTTGCATAACAAAACATGCATAGAGTAGCATGCATAGCACATCATGCGTACCACAGCAGGCTTAGCGTAGCATGCATAACACTATATGCATAGCGTAATATGCATAGCGTAGCATGCATAGGGGAGCATGCATAACGTAGCATGTATAGCGTAGCATGCATAGCGTATCATGCATACCGTAGCATGCATAACAAAACATGCATAGAGTAGCATGCATAGCACATCATGCGTACCACAGCAGGCTTAGCGTAGCATGTATAGTCTAGCATGCATAGCGTAGCATGCAAAGCGTAGCATGCATAGCGTAGCATGCATAGCGTAGCATGCATAGGGTAGCATGCATAGGGTAGCATGCATAACACAACATGCATAGTCTAGCATGCATAGCGTAGCATGCATAGCGTAGCATGCATAGGGTAGCATGCATAGCGTAGCATGCATAGGGTAGCATGCATAGGGTATCGTTCATAGCATAGCATGCATAGCGTAGCATGCATAGCGTAGCATGCATAGAGTAGCATTCATAGCATAGCATTCATAGCGTAGCATGCAAAGCGTAGCATGCATAGCGTAGTGCATAGCGCAGCATGCATAGTCTAGCATGCATAGCGTAGCATGCATAGCGTAGCATGCATAGGGTAGCATGCATAACACAACATGCAAAGTATAGCATGAATATCGCAGCATGCATAGCGTAGCATGCATAGCGTAGCATGCATAGCGCAGCATGCATAGCGCAGCATGCATAGCGCAGCATGCGTAGCGTAGCATGCATAGCACAGCATGCTTAGCGTAGCATGCATAGCGTAGCATGCATAGCGTAGCATGCATAGCGTAGCATGCAAAGCGTAGCATGCATAGGGTAGCATGCATGCTACACTATGCATAGGGTAGCATGCATAGCGCAGCATGCATAGCTTAGCATGCATAGCGCAGCATGCATAGCGTAGCATGCATAGCGCAGCATGCATAGCGCAGCATGCATAGCGCAGCATGCATAGCGCAGCATGCATAGCGCAGCATGCATAGCGCAGCATGCATAGCGCAGCATGCATAGCTTAGCATGCATAGCGCAGCATGCATAGCGTAGCATGCATAGCGCAGCATGCATAGCGCAGCATGCATAGCGCAGCATGCATAGCGCAGCATGCATAGCGCAGCATGCATAGCGCAGCATGCATAGCGCAGCATGCATAGCGCAGCATGCATAGCGCAGCATGCATAGCGCAGCATGCGTAGCGTAGCATGCATAGCGTAGCATGCATAACGTAGCATGCATAACGTAGCATACATTGCACAGCATGCATAGAGTAGCATGCATAGTGTAGCATGCATAGCGCAACATGCATAGCGTAGCATGCATAGCGTAGCATGCATAACGTAGCATGCATTGCAAAGCATGCATAGCAAAGCATGCATAGGGAAGCATTCATAACACAATATGCATAGCGTAGCATGCATAGCGTAGTATGCATTGCACTGCATGCATAGTCTAGCATGCATAGCGTAGCATGCATAGGGTATCTTTCATAGCATAGCATGCATAGCGTAGCATGCATAGCGTAGCATGCATAGAGTAGCATTCATAGCATAGCATGCATAGCGTAGCATGCATATCGTAGCATGCATAACGTAGCATGCATTGCAAAGCATGCATAGCGAAGCATGCATAGGGTAGCATGCATAACACTATATGCATAGCGTAGCATGCATAGCGTAGCATGCATAGGGGAGCATGCATAACGTAGCATGTATAGCGTAGCATGCATAGCGTATCATGCATACCGTAGCATGCATACCGTAGCATGCATAACAAAACATGCATAGAGTAGCATGCATAGCACATCATGCGTACCACAGCAGGCTTAGCGTAGCATGCATAACACTATATGCATAGCGTAGCATGCATAGCGTAGCATGCATAGGGGAGCATGCATAACGTAGCATGTATAGCGTAGCATGCATAGCGTATCATGCATACCGTAGCATGCATAACAAAACATGCATAGAGTAGCATGCATAGCACATCATGCGTACCACAGCAGGCTTAGCGTAGCATGTATAGGGTAGCATGCATAGCGTAGTCTGCATTGCACTGCATTTATAGTCTAGCATGCATAGCGTATTATACATTGCACTGCATGCATAGTCTAGCATGCATAGCGTAGCATGCAAAGCGTAGCATGCATAGCGTAGCATGCATAGCGTAGCATGCATAGGGTAGCATGCATAGCGTAGCATGCATAGGGTAGCATGCATAACACAACATGCATAGTCTAGCATGCATAGCGTAGCATGCATAGCGTAGCATGCATAGGGTAGCATGCATAGCGTAGCATGCATAGGGTAGCATGCATAGGGTATCGTTCATAGCATAGCATGCATAGCGTAGCATGCATAGCGTAGTATGCATAGAGTAGCATTCATAGCATAGCATTCATAGCGTAGCATGCAAAGCGTAGCATGCATAGCGTAGTGCATAGCGCAGCATGCATAGTCTAGCATGCATAGCGTAGCATGCATAGCGTAGCATGCATAGGGTAGCATGCATAACACAACATGCAAAGTATAGCATGAATATCGCAGCATGCATATCGTAGCATGCATAGCGTAGCATGCATAGCGCAGCATGCATAGCGTAGCATGCATAGCGCAGCATGCATAGCGCAGCATGCATAGCGCAGCATGCGTAGCGTAGCATGCATAGCACAGCATGCTTAGCGTAGCATGCATAGCGTAGCATGCATAGCGTAGCATGCATAGCGTAGCATGCAAAGCGTAGCATGCATAGGGTAGCATGCATGCTACGCTATGCATAGGGTAGCATGCATAGCGCAGCATGCATAGCGTAGCATGCATAGCGCAGCATGCATAGCGTAGCATGCATAGCGCAGCATGCATAGCGCAGCATGCATAGCGCAGCATGCATAGCGCAGCATGCATAACGTAGCATGCATAACGTAGCATACATTGCACAGCATGCATAGAGTAGCATGCATAGTGTAGCATGCATAGCGCAACATGCATAGCGTAGCATGTATAGCGCAGCATGCATAGCGTAGCATGCATAGCGCAGCATGCATAGAGTAGCATGCATAGCGTAGCATGCATAACGTAACATGCATTGCAAAGCATGCATAGCAAAGCATGCATAGGGAAGCATTCATAACACAATATGCATAGCGTAGCATGCATAGCGTAGTATGCATTGCACTGCATGCATAGTCTAGCATGCATAGCGTAGCATGCATAGGGTATCTTTCATAGCATAGCATGCATAGCGTAGCATGCATAGCGTAGCATGCATAGAGTAGCATTCATAGCATAGCATGCATAGCGCAGCATGCATAGCGTAGCATTAATAGCGCAGCATGCATAGCGTAGCATGCATAGCGCAGCATGCATAGCGCAGCATGCATAGCGCAGCATGCGTAGCGTAGCATGCATAGCGCAGCATGCATAACGTAGCATGCATTGCAAAGCATGCATAGCGAAGCATGCATAGGGTAGCATGCATAACACAATATGCATAGCGTAGCATGCATATTGTGTTATGCATGCTACCCTATGCATGCTACGCTATGCATGCTACGCTATGCATGCTAGACTATGCATGCTGCGCTATGCACTACGCTATGCATGCTACGCTTTGCATGCTACGCTATGAATGCTATGCTATGAATGCTACTCTATGCATGCTACGCTATGCATGCTACGCTATGCATGCTATGCTATGAACGATACCCTATGCATGCTACCCTATGCATGCTACGCTATGCATGCTAACCTATGCATGCTGTGGTACGCATGATGTGCTATGCATGCTACTCTATGCATGTTGTGTTATGCATGCTGCGCTATGCATGCTGCGCTATGCATGCTGCGCTATGCATGCTACGCTATGCATGCTGCGCTATTAATGCTACGCTATGCATGCTGCGCTATGCATGCTATGCTATGAATGCTACTCTATGCATGCTACGCTATGCATGCTACGCTATGCATGCTATGCTATGAAAGATACCCTATGCATGCTACGCTATGCATGCTAGACTATGCATGCAGTGCAATGCATACTACGCTATGCATGCTACGCTATGCATATTGTGTTATGAATGCTTCCCTATGCATGCTTTGCTATGCATGCTTTGCAATGCATGCTACGTTATGCATGCTACGCTATGCATGCTACTCTATGCATGCTGCGCTATGCATGCTACGCTATGCATGCTGCGCTATACATGCTACGCTATGCATGTTGCGCTATGCATGCTACACTATGCATGCTACTCTATGCATGCTGTGCAATGTATGCTACGTTATGCATGCTACGTTATGCATGCTACGCTATGCATGCTACGCTACGCATGCTGCGCTATGCATGCTGCGCTATGCATGCTGCGCTATGCATGCTGCGCTATGCATGCTGCGCTATGCATGCTGCGCTATGCATGCTGCGCTATGCATGCTACGCTATGCATGCTGCGCTATGCATGCTACGCTATACATGCTGCGCTATGCATGCTACCCTATGCATAGCGTAGCATGCATGCTACCCTATGCATAGCGTAGCATGCATGCTACCCTATGCATGCTACGCTTTGGATGCTACGCTATGCATGCTACGCTATGCATGCTACGCTATGCATGCTACGCTAAGCATGCTGTGCTATGCATGCTACGCTACGCATGCTGCGCTATGCATGCTGCGCTATGCATGCTGCGCTATGCATGCTACGCTATGCATGCTGCGCTATGCATGCTACGCTATGCATGCTACGATATGCATGCTACGATATGCATGCTGCGATATTCATGCTATACTTTGCATGTTGTGTTATGCATGCTACCCTATGCATGCTACGCTATGCATGCTACGCTATGCATGCTAGACTATGCATGCTGCGCTATGCACTACGCTATGCATGCTACGCTTTGCATGCTACGCTATGAATGCTATGCTATGAATGCTACTCTATGCATGCTACGCTATGCATGCTACGCTATGCATGCTATGCTATGAACGATACCCTATGCATGCTACCCTATGCATGCTACGCTATGCATGCTACCCTATGCATGCTACGCTATGCATGCTACGCTATGCATGCTAGACTATGCATGTTGTGTTATGCATGCTACCCTATGCATGCTACGCTATGCATGCTACCCTATGCATGCTACGCTATGCATGCTACGCTATGCATGCTACGCTTTGCATGCTACGCTATGCATGCTAGACTATGCATGCAGTGCAATGTATAATACTCTATGCATGCTAGACTATAAATGCAGTGCAATGCAGACTACGCTATGCATGCTACCCTATACATGCTACGCTAAGCCTGCTGTGGTACGCATGATGTGCTATGCATGCTACTCTATGCATGTTTTGTTATGCATGCTACGGTATGCATGCTACGGTATGCATGATACGCTATACATGCTACGTTAGGCATGCTCCCCTATGCATATAGTGTTATGCATGCTACGCTAAGCCTGCTGTGGTACGCATGATGTGCTATGCATGCTACTCTATGCATGTTTTGTTATGCATGCTACGGTATGCATGCTACGGTATGCATGATACGCTATGCATGCTACGCTATACATGCTACGTTATGCATGCTCCCCTATGCATGCTACGCTATGCATGCTACGCTATGCATATAGTGTTATGCATGCTACCCTATGCATGCTTCGCTATGCATGCTTTGCAATGCATGCTACGTTATGCATGCTACGATATGCATGCTACGCTATGCATGCTATGCTATGAATGCTACTCTATGCATGCTACGCTATGCATGCTACGCTATGCATGCTATGCTATGAAAGATACCCTATGCATGCTACGCTATGCATGCTAGACTATGCATGCAGTGCAATGCATACTACGCTATGCATGCTACGCTATGCATATTGTGTTATGAATGCTTCCCTATGCATGCTTTGCTATGCATGCTTTGCAATGCATGCTACGTTATGCATGCTACGCTATGCATGCTACTCTATGCATGCTGCGCTATGCATGCTACGCTATGCATGCTGCGCTATACATGCTACGCTATGCATGTTGCGCTATGCATGCTACACTATGCATGCTGTGCAATGTATGCTACGTTATGCATGCTACGTTATGCATGCTACGCTATGCATGCTACGCTACGCATGCTGCGCTATGCATGCTGCGCTATGCATGCTGCGCTATGCATGCTGCGCTATGCATGCTACGCTATACATGCTACGTTATGCATGCTCCCCTATGCATGCTACGCTATGCATGCTACGCTATGCATATAGTGTTATGCATGCTACCCTATGCATGCTTCGCTATGCATGCTTTGCAATGCATGCTACGTTATGCATGCTACGATATGCATGCTACGCTATGCATGCTATGTTATGAATGCTACTCTATGCATGCTACGCTATGCATGCTACGCTATGCATGCTATGCTATGAATGCATAACGTGGCATGCATTGCAAAGCATGCATTGCGAAGCATGCGTAGGGTAGCATGCATAACACTATATGCATAGCGTAGCATGCATAGCGTAGCATGCATAGGGGAGCATGCATAACGTAGCATGTATAGCGTAGCATGCATAGCGTAGCATGCATAGCGTAGCATGCATAGGGTAGCATGCTTAGCGTAGCATGCATAGCGTAGCATGCATAGCGCAGCATGCATAGCGAAGCATGCATAGTGTAGCATGCATACCGTATCATGCATACCGTACCATGCATACCGTAGCATGCATAACAAAACATGCATAGAGTAGCATGCATAGCACATCATGCGTAGCACAGCAGGCTTAGCGTAGCATGCATAGGGTAGCATGCATAGCGTAGTCTGCATTGCACTGTATTTATAGTCTAGCATGCATAGCGTATTATGCATTGCACTGCATGCATAGTCTAGCATGCATAGCGTAGCATGCATAGCGTAGTATGCATTGCACTGCATGCATAGTCTAGCATGCATAGCGTAGCATGCATAGGGTAGCATGCATAGCGTAGCATGCATAGGGTAGCATGCATAGGGTATCGTTCATAGCATAGCATGCATAGCGTGGCATGCATAGCGTAGCATGCATAGCGTAGCATGCATAGCGTTGCATGCATAGCGTAGCATGCATAGGGTAGCATGCATAGCGTAGCATGCATAGGGTAGCATGCATAGTGTATTATGCATTGCACTGCATGCATAGTCTAGCATGCATAGCGTAGCATGCATAGCGCAGCATGCATAGCGTAGCATGCATAGCGTAGCATGCATAGCGTAGCATGCATAACGTAGCATGCATTGCACAGCATGCATAGCGTAGCATGCATAGGGTAGCATGCATAGCGTAGCATGCATAGCGCAGCATGCATAGCGTAGCATGCATAGCGCAGCATGCATAGCGTAGCATGCATAGCGCAGCATGCATAGCGTAGCATGCATAGCGTAGCATGCATAACGTAGCATGCATTGCAAAGCATGCATAGCGAAGCATGCATAGGGTAGCATGCATAACACTATATGCAAAGCGTAGCATGCATAGCGAAGCATGCATAGGGTAGCATGCATAACACTATATGCAAAGCGTAGCATGCATAGCGTAGCATGCATAGGGGAGCATGCATAACGTAGCATGTATAGCGTAGCATGCATAACACAACATGCAAAGCGTAGCATGCATAGCGTAGCATACATAGCGTAGCATGCATAGCGTAGCGTAGCATGCATAGCGCAGCATGCATAGCGAAGCATGCATAGGGTAGCATGCATTACACTATATGCATAGCGTAGCATGCATAGCGTAGCATGCATAGGGGAGCATGCATAACGTAGCATGTATAGCGTAGCATGCATAACACAACATGCAAAGCGTAGCATGCATAGCTCAGCATGCATAGCGTAGCATGCATAGCGTAGCATGCATAGCGTAGCATGCATAGGGTAGCATGCTTAGCGTAGCATGCATAGCGTAGCATGCATAGCGCAGCATGCATAGCGTAGTATGCATATCGTAGCATGCATAGGGTAGCATGCATAGCGTAGCATGCATAGCGTAGCATGCATAAAGTAGCATGCATAGCGTAGTATGCATATCGTAGCATGCATAACAAAACATGCATAGAGTAGCATTCATAGCATAGCATGCATACCGTGTTTTTGCTTTTGGCCTTAGCCTCACCTGATGGTAAGTGATGATAAAGCCGAAGATGGAAGCGAGCTTCGCCCGGAAATAATAAAAAAAAAACATAAATAACCAATAATCTTTTTTTAAAAAGTAATTTAAAAAAAGTGACCATTATTAGAAATTAAAAAAAAATTGATATTCGTTTTAATATTTCCCAATTAATAATTTACTCAGAATTTAAAAACTGAAATATTTAATAGACTTCCGTTGCTAACTGTACAATCACTATACATTATTGTTGATTATTTTATTTTTTTCCTGATAGGAAAGGCCCGTAGTTTTGTTACCCGTACCGAACAGATTCAAAGGTCAAAATTTGCCAAAAAACTAATCAAATCAAAATGGGAAAAAGGCACAACATTTCCTATACCTACATCGCTTTAGCGTGGCAATAACGGTCATTGATCCCTTTCCCTAATATCTCCCCGTAGGAACCCAAACAATAAACTATGTATGGTTTTTCTTTATTGGAACATGTTGAAGATCTCGACAGATATTGATTCAGGACGTTAACGGACTTTATTTAGTTATAGAAATAAATAGTGATAGAAAATATAAGTGGATCAATGACTATTGCCACGCTAATGCAATTTGGGTATAGCTCCTCATAATATTTTCAAAATTAATATAATCACGGTAGTGGTTTTTCCTAAGCAATTCCCTACTTATTGATATTTTTTCCAAATTTCCTCACGCCGTGCTTCTAAATTTTTTGCCACTCAACGCTACCTTAGTTTTTCAAGATATTCCTGCCTCTAGGAAAATTTCTGCTACACGTAATGAAAACCAATATAGAAAATATTTATATACCTATTGTAATACAGGAGAAAAGATTGTTATCAAAACAGTTTTTCCTTAAAAATGCTTTTACTTCAGAGAGGCAATCTAGTTAGCAACTTTGCTTACATGAGAAAATTTTAAAACTAAAGAAGAGCACGCTTTTATTTTAACTTGATTTACAATAAAGTTACATATTACATTATTCCTCTTTATGGGGTACCTACATAAAAACTTTCGAAGTGCACTAACGATGCCAATGAAGGGGAAGAGGGGGACAAAAATTTTGGTAAAATCGTGTAGGTATGTTTTTTTTTTTTTTTGTTTTAACAAAACTGGCTATCTTCAGAACTATCTTCAGAAATTCTTCATAAACATGTAAATATTAGGTATTCTAAATGAAGATTTTCTTGTTGTCAAAATGAAGGCATCCTTTCCCCGTCTTGGGTTAAAAAAATTGTGCAAGTTATACCCTCCAATCAGACATATTTAATCGAACCCAGATTTTTATAACATAATTATTGGTCACTATTCTCACAACTAATGATCTCGCTACTGAATTTAAGATTTATGTATTTAAATTAAATACTGAGATTTTTATTATTTTTATGAATTCATATTTTTAGTTACTGACATCAATCTGTTTTAATTACGTAGAATGAAATTTTTGTCATAATGACAAAAATTTACACATAATAGGATATTTATAATTTAAATCATTTAATAATATATGGTATATTATTAAATGATTTAAATTATAAATATCCTTTCTAACAATCAATCAATCAAAAACTTTATTTCGAGCCAAGACTCATAAAGGGTTAGTAACAATGTTCTTACAACTACGTGTTAGTAAACAACACAATACGGTGACACATGTAACTGACAACAGTGGACTATATAAGGACAGTCCACTCTGTCTGCTGTCATTTTCAGAACCCTGTTGGGGCTAACCATGACTCGTGCCACCATTGATGCAGCGCGCTTGCGCATTATAGTGTAAAAATAATCCACACGCGCCTCCGCAAACATCCCAGGGCCTCAAGTCTGCTAATACAATAGTGTCAGAATGGTCTATCATTGATTCCATAATTGTTGATTTTGACAAGTTTGTTAATCTACTAATATAATGGCGTCATTATGACTTTCCAATGGTCAGCCACTGACACTCCATTGAAAGAATTAGTAATCTCGTACATAATGACAAATGAAACTTCCTACTAAACTTCCAACTTCCTACTACTTCAGATTGCTTATAACACTAATAAATAATAAGTAAAATTATATATAAATGAAATCTGGCATGAATAAATGTTCAAAATGCCATTGTAATTCAATTCTATTACGAGACCATTGACCGACCAATGATCGACCATTATGAATTTAGCAGATTACGAACTTTTAGCAAAATGACAATGGCACCGTGTTGAAGTGACGAATTCATAAAAATAGCAGACTTGGGCCCTTGATGTACTGCAACGCCATGGCAACCCCATCAGTTTATCTTTGTAATAATACGTCAAACCATAAACAGTGCATGTGGTGTTAGCCTGTAAGTAATTGTTCCACTTATAAACGTAATATTAAGAAATTTATTGTAAATGTTTTGTGTAAAAAATTGTTGGCTAACCTGAGTAAATAAATAACTACAACTACTCTATTCTTTTTGTTACACAGACTTTTCCTATTCGGAGAATTTAAGTTGGTAGTTCAACTTAAATTGTCCGAATAGGAATAAAAGTTGTTATTCAAATTACAACTTTCATTCTTTGATAGTTTTATGAAATGGCTATTACGTAGGGTTTCAATTTGCTTAACAGTTAATTTCCCTAACTGTATTTATTATTTATTTATTTAATACTTTAAGCACAAAAAAAATGTACAGAGGCGGACTTAATGCCATAGGCATTTTCTACCAGTCAACCCTTGGGTGATGCAGAGACAAACAGTAGTAGGTGCAATAGCGAAAACTGAGGAATAAATATTCATTTAAATATAAAGATATACATAAACCTATTACAAACTATAAATTCAATATATAAATCTTATTATATATAAATATAAGCACAAATACATACACATTAATATATATACTAAAACAAATAAGACAAACAATGGGAAAACATAACCGTTATGATGATACTGCCAGCTTCTTGCGAATATGCTCACGAACTTTTACTTTAAAAGATAATCGGTTGGTTGCCATCCTGATTTAATGGGGGAGCGCATTCCACAGAGAGATACACTGTATGAAGAAGGAAGAGTGAATAAAGTCTGTGCGGTGAGTGGGACATTGAAGAAGACGATTGTGAGATGAACGAAGATTTCTATTGTGGTTGGCGCAAATGTACTGAAAGTGGGGGGCTAGGTAACGAGGGGAAGATGGAGAGTCAAGAAATGAAAACAAGGCGGTCAGCGCCCTTTGCTCTTAGTAAAGATTCTGACGAACTGAGAACCTCCTCCTTTTTATGAAGTCGGCTAAAACAGAAAATTTTCTTTTTTTTTTAATATAATTCAAACATACCCTACTAAATGCGCAGAATTTATATTCGGAACTTTTACAATCTTAATGGTTCTAAGCAAATATTCTAGTGTATGGCTTCTATTCCATTTACACAACACACCATATTTTTATCCAGTCGATAAAAATAGTCATTCGGTATATCGGTAGAACAAAAAAGCACTAACGAAGTAACAATCTCCGAAGGTACAATTTTACTATCAATTTAGTCCCAAAAAGTTTGTTACGGCGAAGTTCTAATATGCTCAAAGTCTAATCTAATGTACTAAGCACACACTAGTTCGTACGTTCCTAGAAGCAGATATTTACCGGGAACCACGCTCTTGTTATCTTAGTGCTTACGCCACACGTGAACACGTCCCACCAAAAGCAATTGTATGCAAAAGCAAGCCGTTCTTCGTCTAAGTGGGACATTCAACCACTGAATAGATAGGTACAGAAGGTTGGCTTCATACATCGAGTGAAAACGCACGCACACATAGACACGATTCAGGTACAGCAAGTGCGAGCCCACTCGCGGCTGACATTTGTTTGAGATCGCCGGGCGTCGAAGATACGCGTCTGTGTGCATGCGTTTTTGCTCGTTATACGAGTCAGCCTTTTGTAACTATCTATTCCAGAGTTCAACAGAGTAAATGTGCTCATTTGTTATTACGCTACACCAAACGCAGACAAAAGCAGTGTTGGATGGCACCAACGTGTGCTCACAATATTAATTAAAGTGAAACTAATTTGGCTAATTATCATTGTCGGATGATATCATTTACAGATGGATTTTCATTTACGGCTTTATTCGTTGATTACGTGTGGTATTGTAACAAAAGTATTGTAACTTTTGATGTGTGTATTATACGTGTATCAAGTAATATTTTACTATCTTATATATGTACATATAAAATTCTCGTGTCACAATGTTAGGTTACCATACTCCTCCGAAACGGCTTGACCGATTTTTATGAAATTTTATATGCATATTCAGTATGGTCTGAGAATTGGCTACTATCTTTTGATTTTAAGTTTTAGTTAGGTAGGTAGGGTAGGGTAGGGTAAGTAGGTAGGTAGGTAGGAAGGGTAGTGTAGGGTAGGGTAGGGTAGGGTAGGGTAGGTAGGTGGGTAGGTAGGGTAAGGCAAGGCAGGGTAGGGTAGGTTAGGTAGGTAGGTTGGGTAGGGTAGGGTAGGTAGGTAGGTAGGTAGGTAGGTAGGTAGGTAGGTAGGTAGGTAGGGTAGGTAGGGTAGGGTAGAGTAGTGCAGTTTGTACTATAGCTTTTGACAGAAAGAAGTCTGTCGGGTCAGCTAGTTATTTTATAATATATATTATACTTAAGTAGGTAAAAAAATATCGTTTCTATGGTATCTTCACGGATTTTTTTTTTTTTTATGGTATCTCTTAAGATATTACGTGTATAAATAGATAGATATTGTATTTTCGTCTACTATGGCTACAGGTGACTTCAGATAAAGCGAAAAGCAAATATGACCAACAATTTCAGAAAAACGATTGTCTGCACACAGTATCTTATTAGTTGCTGTCCAAAGTAAATATCTATAAAAAGGCTATTAAGACGCGAAACCAAACAATGGCGAGTTATTGAACGTGCCGAGTAAACACCCTTCCAGGTGATACAAAATAAGCAAAAAACAGATTGTTTGCACAGTACGCGTGGGCGTTTTTCTTTCATCCATTTTATATTATTAGTTGCGAAAAGCTTGTTAGTTCTTACTCGGCAACATGAAAGGCGATCCATCAATCATTTAATGTCTATTATATCTTTAGACACGTCTTGATGGCTCAGCAAGGACGTTTGAAAACAGATGTTTTAAGAAAATGTCGCATTCGTGTTCGTGTTTATTCTGGTTTTTGTAATCATCATCATCATTTCAGCCGAAAGACGTCCACTGCTGGACATAGGCCTCCCCCAATTGAGGAAGTTTACCATAATCGCCACGCGTGACAGGCGGGTTGGCGATGGCAGTATGGTGTCAAAATAGTTATTTATGCAACTGTTTTAATACCTAATTATGGCGGGATACGATGCTATGGTATAAGTATAGTGAAACGCGCGTGCGTGACAATGTTCTTTTTTTGAAATTCATAAAGATACCACGAATTGAGTAGTGAGAATGGAAGGGAGGATTATGATCCCTTCCTTACTCATCAAACAGATGAGTAAGGAAGGGATCATCATCCTCGTAAAAGCAAAGGAGTTGCATTATGAAATTCAGTACAACATTATAACTTCCGTTTGGATGCTATTATGGTTACTATGACACTGGGTGTTTTAATGTTGGCAAAAAGCTAACTGTTTCAGAAACTTTTATAGAGGACTAGCTTTTGCCCGCGGCTCCGCCCGCGTGGATGTCGGTTATCGCGTAAAAATGTAGCCTATGTCCTTCTCCATATCCCAGGCTATATCTCTGCCAAATTTCATGACGATCGGTTCAGCGGTTTAGGCGTGAAAACGTAACATACAGACAGACAGACAGACAGACAGATAGACAGACAGACAGACAGACAGAGTTACTTTCACATTTATAATATTAGTATGGAAGTATGGATTTATAGCATGGGCGTAGATAAATGCATAGAGAACGCTGCTGCCCATTCTTTACTAGAGAATGGGCATGGGTCCCTTAGTCGCCTTTTACGACACCCACGGGAGGAAATGGGATGGTGGGGAGGCCTATGTCCAGCAGTGGACGTCTTTCGGCTGAAATGATGATGGTTACAAAAACCAGAATAAACACGAACACGAATGCGACATTTTCTTAAAACATCTGTTTTCAAACGTCCTTGCTGAGCCATCAAGACGTGTCTGAAGATATAATAAACATTAAATGATTGATGGATCCCCGTTCATGTTGCTGAGTAAGAACTAACAAGCTTTTCGCAACTAATAAAATGGATGAAAGAAAAACGCCCACGCGTACTGTGCAAACAATCTGTTTTTTGCTTATTTTGTTTCACCTGGTAGGGTGTTTACTCTGCACGTTCAATAACTCGCCATTGTTTGGTTTCGCGTCTTTATAGCCTTTTTATAGATATTTACTTTGGACAGCAACTAATAAGATACTGTGTGCAGACAATCGTTTTTCTGAAATTGTTGGTCATATTTGCTTTTCGCTTTATCTGAAGTCACCTGTAGCCGTAGTAGACGAAAATACAAGATCTATCTATTTATACACGTAATATCTTAAGAGATACCATAAAAAAAAAAAAATCCGTGAAGATACCATAGAAACGATATTTTTTTTATCTACTTAAGTATAATATATATTATAAAATAACTAGCTGACCCGACAGACTTCTTTCTGTCAAAAGCTATAGTATAAACTGCACTACTCTACCCTACCCTACCCTACCTACCTTACCTACCTACCTACCTACCTACCCTACCATACCCACCCTACCTACCTACCTACCTACCTACCTACCTACCTACCCTACCCTACCCTACCCTGCCCTACCCTACCTACCCACCTACCTACCCTATCCTACCCTACCCTACACTACCCTACCCTACACTTACCCTATCCTACCCTACCTACCTAACTAAAACTTAAAAAAAAGATAGTAGCCAATTCTCAGACCATACTGAATATGCATATAAAATTTCATAAAAATCGGTCAAGCCGTTTCGGAGGAACCCCTCTCGAAGAAAGGAGGCCTGTGTCCCAGCAGTGGGAACATTATAGGCTATTTATTATTGTATCACACTTCACACTAATATTATAAAGGCGAAAGTTTGTGAGTGTGTGTGTATGTTTGTCTCTTCTTCACGCACAAACGGCTGGACCAATTTTGATAAAATGTTGTATGGAGATAGCTGACACCCTGAATTAACATATAGGCTACTTTTTATACCGATATTCCCACGGAATCGATACTTATGCGGGTTAAACCGCGGGGCGCAGCTAGTAATATATAACATATAATTTTTATAATAAAACACCATTCATCTTTTTGAAATACTCTGAAAACAACAGAAACAGTTTGACCTTGAAAGTGTCGATTTGTCTGTAGATTTTCTCTGCTACAAAAATGCAAGGTATTCGGGAAATAGGTCGTAAATATACCTAACCAGTTCTCTTTGCTATTAACACATTGCCATTAGGAAGAGTTTTTAACACTGAGCGGGGCAAAGTCATAATAACTAAAATTTGTTAAACGGTAATTGACAGAACGTTTAATCACGTCAGCAAAAAATATGTCTTTCTTTAAGAAACGTGTATAAACGGCTGCGGCTTATACCAATTCCTGCGCCGTATCACTTTCAATTTTCGGACGGCTAGCGCCACTCCACATTAGTTTTTTTGTACACTGTATAAGGCTAAGGCGCCTGTTACACGTAAAGTATTTACTGCGATTCGTCAGTTCAGTATTTATTGATAGATGTCTGTATTTATTGGTGGGTTAATACACCAGACACACGTTCAATATTTATTACGTCATTATTTAGTCCGGTTTCTTGCTGAATACACGTTAAAATGGACATACAGCTAAAAATTAAAACATGTGTGGCTATTATTTTTGCAATTGGTTTAAAAAAAAAAGGTTAAAAGAACACGGTGGTCAAAAAACTGATATCTACAAAGAGAAAGGTACACCCATTTGAATTTAATGGCCGAAATGAAACTACATGGCGAAATGGATGATTACGAGAATTATTTTCGAATGCCCGATATTTGCTTTGAAGAACTTCTAACAATGGTAACACCATTCAGTGATGAGAAAAGCTATTACCCCAAGAGAAAAATTAGCATTAACTATGCATTACTTATCAACAGTACACTACTGACGTGATAAATACTGACGCGAGATTAGACGTTCAATATTTATCACATTCCGAAGGATCGTCAATACGAAAAGCGAATCAAGAAATCTAGAAATCCATTATTAAATATTGACATTCATCAGTACGCTAGTTACACGTTCAATAAATACCACGATACATTAGTATTTATTGGCGGAACACAGTAAATACTTTACGTGTAACAGGCGCCTAATAGAGCGCCGCGCAACAAACATTTGAATACCTAGATGCGCAGCTGAAAGTGTGAAATAGGGACGCATTTTCACACACACCAAACACACAATATTACACATACACCATACCATACCTGAAATTACCTCTCTAGTGTCCACTCTGGAATTCGTACCTCGAGCCCCAAGCATCAGACTATCTAGTTTGGTGCTTACTGGCAAACTAAACAATGCCGCCCATGGGCATGTGACCGCCCGTAGTTTTATGAATATTCATGAAACATTGTCGAAAATTAATTTTAAAAGGTCTATCTTTCATTCTTTCTCATGTTATTGTGATCTTGCTTACATTTTTCGCCATATCTTCGATATTCTTGGCTCGATTTGCATTCTGCTTATTATTTCTAACAGTGAGTTTTTTTATCGGATTAACTAACATTTATCGCCTACGAAAAAAAAAAACGGAGGTGAAGCCAGTTTTTTCTAAATAATATTATTATTGTTATTAAAAAAATAATAATATGAAAAATATTAAAGATAGACCCTCTTTTAAAGTTAATTTTCGATAATTTTTCATGAATATTCAGGAAAAATACATGCCAATGGGCGGCATTGTATATTGGAACCTAACTGTAGGTAGTAATTTAAGCTACTCATGTCGTCTCAACTTGCTTATAACCTCTGAACCTGCTATACCTACATGACTAACCGCCCTATATGGCCTAACACTGTCTCCTAAGATACAGGACTACCTAGTTTAGGAGACAGGGTTACATAATCTATGTAGATTTATGTAGATATATCATGTTTTTTTTTTTTTGTACATCTGCTCTGCTATATCATGAATATTGTGTGTTTTAAAATAAAGATTATTATTATTATTATTATTATTTCCTTTATTTCTTTAATATAAATTACATTTTTAAATATTTGAATATAAAAACATTTAAAAATATAAAAAACTAGCTGACCCGATAGACTTCGTTCTGTCAAAAGCTATTTGACTGTGGCAGTTTGTCTACGCGCAAAGGAAACTACCTACCTACCCTACCCTACCTTACCCTATCCTACCCTACCCTACCTACCTATCTACCCTACCCTACCCTACCTACCTACCCTACCCTATTCTACCCTACCCTACCCTACCTTACCCTACCCACCTACCTACCCTACCCTACCCTACCAACCCTACCTACCCTACCCTACCTAACTAAAACCTTCATTTTTTTTTTTTTTTTGATAAAATCTGTTCTCAGACCTACCAAATGATGACTGACACGTTATGTCAAACGCCATAAAGTTACATTAGAAGATAGAGTTACCTACTTATTATTACAATAAAAATGTAAATATGGTCGTTTTCTTACAATTTTTTTTTTTTTTAAGTTTCTTAAATTTTTCTTACATAAGAACCTTCTCCTGACAATAACAAACACAACAAAAAAATAATTAGCGAAATCGGTCCAGCCGTTCCCGCGTGATGCCGTGACCAAGGGAAATAGGGATTCATTTTTATATATATAGATTGTGGCCTATCGGCTTCAGGAACAGGGTCCAGGCTGCCGGTGGTCAGGGCTCTAGAGAGAGGAACCTTCTCACTATGCGTGCCGTGTCCAGGAGTACTGCTTTCTGAATCAAGCCCTTGACCCAGCCGCGCAATGAGAGCCTCCTGAGGTGTTGGTCGAGGCTCTCCGCTATTAGGCCATTTACTGTAACGATTATCGGTACAATGATTGCAGAGTCCACGTCCCACATGTCGACAACCTCGTGTGCTAAGTCAAGATACTTGATTTTTTTATCTTTCTCAGCTGTCACGAGATTCTCGTCATGGTAGACAGCGATATCAACAATCATTGCACGGCGCTCTCGTCTCTTATTATTATTATTGTATTTCCCGGACAATAAAATATTTTCTATTTCTACTTCTATTTTGAAGAAACAACACTCACTTTAGATAATACCTATGTAACCTGTTGGTATAACATTTTACACTTATTCTTTTGTATATTTTTGCTCAGCCTTTGTAAATTCATGTTCCTAATGAATAGAAAAAAATTAAAACGTGTTTACTCACAGACATAATAATGTTTAGAATACATGATCGCAGTGTGCTAAAGTCAAGTAGGAAGTAGGTAGTCTCGGGAGTTTGTTCCACTACTTCTTCTCAGCTAAAGCACTAGGAAAAGGCCGTCCGGTGAAGGGCCGGACGTTTCGGGGGACTGTCTTATGTAATTTTGATTCTCAGCTTAGATTGAGTAAATGGCTTTTGAGTTAGCAGTACGCCCACATGTTAAAATATGCCTGATGCCAACGAGAGAAACCTTCCGTTCTCCGATCCAGAAATTAACAATATTGTATCCAATGTGTAATTAAGTGGCCTTCTTATAACAACACTCGACAAAATAAACAATGAGAGAGCCACTCCCGGTCTCTCGAGTGGCCATACTGATCACATACTTGACGACCTCTTAATATTATTCGTATAGGGCTCTTATAAGGAAAAGAGTCTTTGATTTTCTTTATTATTTCTGTGCTTCCAACTTTTTCCTTCCTTTCCATAAATTAATCGAATATTTTGATGATGATTGCGATTCTTACTGATTTCAAATTATGGCCGATCAATATAGACGTTCGACAAGAAAAGCTTCAAAAGATTCAAAAAGCTTTTAAATGAATCTTTAAAAGCTTTTTGAAGTGAAAACTTCTTTAGCTTTATCTTATCTTTGTTTTTGAGGTAGTACCTTTTAATATAAATGAATTATTGACCATTTTCGGTCAAAGTTAGTCTCGAGCAACATTATTTTGGTCCAGATAATTCAATTCACAGCGGTCGCTATTCCAGATATCTAAACAGACATACTCTCGCGTTAATAGCATTACTCCCTTCCAACTTTGCCGTAATTGAGTAAAAAGGAAAGGTCTGCTTCGTTGGGCTTGTCATCGCAGGCGCTAATGCTGAGCACAAGGCCCTGGGTTCGATTTCCGGGCAGGCTAAAATGTAATTGAGTTTTTCCATCTGGAATATCCCAGTAGCAGCCAGCCCTTCATATAATACAGTATCCTGCTATATTAGAGGCCTAAATACTATATTTCTAAAGAAAAAATATAGTAGGCAAAACTACTATATTTTTATTTCAATACAAATGGCGAGATGACCGCAGTAAGGCCCGTATTAATCTCATAAAAGCTAAAGTAATGGTATTTTCTAACCTTAACTGAGTGTAAAAATAGTTACGAGAGATTAATAATAAAAAACCTGATAATAAAGGTCTAAAGTACCAAAAAATATGCATTTAAAGAATAAAAATATTTTTGAAACCTACTATATTTTTTCGCCATCTACTATATTTTTACAGGCAATGGCTTCGAAAATACTATAATTTGGTGTAAAAAAATTGGCAACCCTATTTGCAACTAACAACACTACCAAGCCTATTTTGGATTAAATTGTACAGTCAACACAGAAGTTTTGGACACACAAAATTATTATTATATTTTGCCGACGAATGATGGAACTACATTGTTTTTTTATTTTTTATAGCTAGTCTTATATAAAGAGTGCGTGCCGTGTGGTGCCGGACGTAAAGAATAGCACCACCCCATTTCTTCCCATGGGTGTTCGTAAAAGGCGACTAAGGAACTTACTAGAGAATGGGCAGCAGCGTTCTCTATGCATTTTTAACATCATACTGCGATCGCCATCTCGCCTGCCAAGCGTGGCGATTATGGCAAACCCCCCCAATTGGGGGAGGCCTATGTCCAGCAGTGGACGTTTTTCGGCTGCAATGATGATGATGATGATGACATCTCAAGAACTTGTATTTCAAGCTGTATGGGGTATATCCTTTTTACCCATTGATGTACCCTACACTATTTGTACTGGGTATGGTAGGGTACAACGTGTTAAAGGTACGACGGGACTTTGCACTCGCAGCGTATGTAGTGAAGATACTGCGTGGCGGGGCGCATAACCCGGGAGTGCTGCGGCAACTGGAAATTTGCGTGCCAGACCGGTACGTGTGGAGGCGGCGCCGCCCGCCCCTGCTTGCTGTGCCTGCAGCCAGAACCAACCTACTGGCGAGAACTCCTCTCACTAGAGCTATGCGTGTGGTGAACGAGGTTCACGAGAGGGTTGATGTATTGTGGTGCAACTTGAGTGAATTCGCAAAGGTTACATTATATATAATACTAGCTTTTGCCCGCGGCTCCGCCCGCGTAGATGTCGGTTATCGCGTAAAAAAGTAGCCTATGTCCGTCTCCATATCCCAGGCTATATCTCTGCCAAATTTCATGATGATCGGTTCAGCGGTTTAGGCGTGAAAAGGTTACATACAGACAGACAGACAGACAGACAGAGCTACTTTCACATTTATAATATTAGTATGGATGTTATTTAGATGTAGGTTGAGATTAGTATTATATAGTATGTAATTTCATAGAATGTAGAATAAGGATTTAGCATGTAAGGCCACTCTATCGCATTGGATCGCAGATCTGTAATGGTAGTTTTAGGTAAGAGTTGAGAATAAATAAATAAATAAAATCAGGTCAGACAGGTCAGATCATGTGAGGACCCTCACATGATCTGACCAAGATTATGTCTGGTCTTTAAAAGAGACCTTGACCCCTGAGTTTGTTTCGCCATTTCTTCTCAGGGGTAGTCAGAAAATGTCGACTCCATCTAGCTTATTTTTTAATATAACGTGTAAAAGTGATTCTGACATCCTATTTACAGAATAAACGATTTCATTTAACTTCATTTCAAACATGTTTCTGGGGAAATAACACAAGAAATGCATCTAATATATTAAAATCTTTATTAGGACGAAACATTCCACATAAGAAGACCTCGATATTATACACTAGGGGTCCATCATAGAACTACGTCGGGGCTTCACTTTAAATAATCCTAATACAAAGAAATAACTTGATTTATTATAAATTATCATAATCTGTGTCGAACATCAATGAAAATACATAAAAGCGTGTAAAATATTCAAACAATTCCAGAGACGTAACATATTTTATCACAAGCCTTTAATTCTTGGCTGTCTAAGAAGTAAGCCGTATTTTACATAAAATTGCTAATAAATATTTAATATATGGTTAAAAACGGAATGTTTAACATCTCTGGTGTTAATAGCATTATGTTTAGGAACATAAAGTGGTGTACAAGGTACGTTTAGGAGACATTCGTTTATTACAATACTAATTTGCATTTCTACTGAGTGCTAGTTGTGAAAATTAGCTCAGCGACAAGATTTATGGTTTTACTCCTGTTTATATTGCCCAGTCTTACCAAGGGGTATTTATTTATTTATTTATTTAGGATCTCCAACAAAAGATGTACACAATACATGACACATAAATAAAGGGCAACATCAGGTACTAAGCAGGTGTACTCCTTCACTTATAGAGAGACCACAGCATACACAATATAGTGTCATATAGTATATATATATATATGGTATAGTATCGTGTTACCCAGTAGCTGGATTGGAACCGAATGTTGCCATTTAAAATATTATTGATAAACATTTAGAAATAATTATTGTGAATTTATTCCCGTTTTCCCCATTTCCTCCCGTGGGTGTCGTAAAACTAAGGGACTTACTTGAGAATGGGCAGCAGCGTTCTCTAAGCATTTTTTAATACCATACTGCGATCGCCAACCCGCCTGCCAAGCGTTGCGATTATGGCAAGCCCCCCCCCCCTCCCAATTGGGGGAGGCCTATGTCCAGCAGTGGACATCTTTCGGCTGAAATGATGATGATGATGATGATGAATTTATTTTATTTTTTATTATTTATTACATTTATTTTATCTTATTGTATGCTGCACCAGTGGACGTCATCACGTCAACACCGGCTGTCGCTGAAAACCAGCGCTGGGGCTCTGTCTCGCATAGGGTCGCAGCATTATGCTAAGCGATGGCCATTTTTCACGGATGTGACGGATATTTTAACCTAACTTGTTCTTTTTTTGTGTTTTTGTTCTTTCTTTGCGTCATCTATAACGCAAATAAACATGTGGCGGCATCTACAACGCCACATGCGAACTACGCATCAAAGACCTGACGTCACACAAATCCTGCATCGCGCAATCAAAGTTTACCGCGCGACTAGCATATATCCAACATCCCGACATAAACCGCCGGGCAGTTGCCCACCAGACACAACACCCGTCTGGTCGGAGGATCCTCCATTTTATAGAGAGTATGAGTGAACTTTACACCCTGTTCCTCATATCTCTAAAAACATATTTTCTTTCTTTCTTTTCTTCCTGGAGGTCAGATAGGCAGTCGCTCTATGTAAAATACTGGTATTCTGCTTGGTATTCAGCTACATCTAGTAAGACTGGAAGCCAACCGCAACGTAATTGAGAAAAGGATAGGCAGATGACGACTCTTGTTTAAATTACAATTCCATTAATAAAATATTATTAGACGAGTCTATCTACAATAATCTAGATATTTAACACATTGACTGCCACCGCGGTCACCGGTGACCGCTTACAATAGTTTTTCTATTGTGTCTGTTGTCTGGTAGTCAAAGCCTTAAATGAATAATTTTTTTTGAAATAAAATATATTTATTGAGGAAAAACAACTGTCTTGCCTAACCTTGAAGGACCTAGACCTTATCGAACAAGACATTCCTCAACTAGCACACAAGTAGCCTTAACTGTAATCGTATATATATAGCACATCTGATAAAACTAAGTCCTGAATCGATGAGCTTATAATACTAAAAATCAAAAGCTTAAGGAGTGGCGACCGCTACTGAAAGACGTCCACAGGAGAACCAAGGTAACCGACATAGCTCGAAGATTTGCCAAACTTAAGTGGCAATGGCCAGGGCACATTGCTCGCAGATCAGATGGCCGATGGGGCCGAAAGGTTCTGGAGTAGTGACCACGTACCGGAAGACGTAGCGTTGGAAGGCCTCCCACAAGGTGAACCGATGACCTTGTGAAGGCCGGAGGAATCCGCTGGATTCGGGAAGCACAGAAGCGGTCGAAGTGACTGTGCTTGGGGGAGGCCTATGTCCAGCAGTGGACGTCCTTCGGCTGAAATGATGATGATGACTAAATCAAAATCTCCATAAGCTCATAAACATTCAAAAATAAATCAGAAATTTATTCAAATATCGTTTACCACCGATATTTTTACATGGTCCAAATTCCGTATAACAATATTCCAACTATTCGTGTATACTTTGTGTAATATCAACATTTCGATGCTTAAATTTGCATAGTCGCGAAACTTTGATCTTCGATTTCACTATTCAAGAGTTCTCAGCTCCCATTTTCATCTACTCATACAGAATATTACATAACGGAGTGATTGCAAGTCCAGTCAGTTTTCGAGAAAATGCAATTTTTATTTAGTTTTGAAAAATAGAAGAATAGAGCAAAATTGTCTTTGATCTTCGATTTCACTATTCAAGAGTTCTCAGCTCCCATTTTCATCTACTCATACAGAATATTACATAACGGAGTGATTGCAAGTCCAGTCAGTTTTCGAGAAAATGCAATTTTTATTTAGTTTTGAAAAATAGAAGAATAGAGCAAAATTGTTCATTCAGCACGAATACAATGCACATTATACAAATTATACACAATAATACTAAAGCCAAAAACCAGATATACGATTTTTTTTTAAATCTAAAATTCGTTTTTGTGTTAGGATTACCACTAAATGAACAAATTCAACAGTTTTGATTACTTTTTGAACTTGTATTGTCATTTTTATAAGATAAGCTGGTACAAATATTAGATGTTTTTCAAAAACACTTAAAATCGCATTTTGTCGAACTAGTACAGATAACAAATGAGGTGCTGATTTGTAGCACATAGGTCGTACTATCACGGCATGTAGAAATACAAAAATAAAAATTCAGTGTTCACCTTGTATGCACTTATATGAAAAACAAAGATCCAAAATACTACAAAACATCGAAAATGGAACTCATAAATGGCTTGTAAACGTGCAATTTATTCGTAAAGCATTCGAACTACGTATCTTGTGCCAAGCGTGAGTTTCTGTAATATTGGATCAATAATGTTAAAACTAACTTCTGTTGGATGCGCTATCAAGTTGATGCATCCAAAAACAAAGGGCCGAACATAACGCCTTGGGGTACTCAAAACTGCGTCTTAGACGCATATATAAATGGTTACTTTTTCCTCGAATAGTATTCACAGCCCCACAGCATTCTACACTCCTGTCGTTCTTCATACTTCTCTTTGAACCACTTGATTATCTTCATGTAGTTGTTGGTGTTTATGACCTGAGCTCTTTTCATACGATGTTTGGGCTTGGGACTAGCTGCGTGGGAGAGGAAGCCCCCGTCGAGGACCACCATGCGGTATTCTTGGAGGCACATCTCCAGCATCTATTGGAAAACATAGACATTTTAAGTGAATTAAACCAGGCAAGGGCTAGTTGGATTCGCGCACTAAACGCGCGCGTTCTAAACTGAACGAGATCAGCACATAAACCACGTTTTTGCTTCTCATGCTCTAAAAGTACGCCAATATAGCGCTACGAAGCGGGACTAAAGTGACCACTTTAGTCTCTAGGGAGTGAAAAGTAATTCGTTTTTTAATTTCCTTCATGTGATATAGACAAACTCAAACAATCAGTAAATATACTATTATCCGTGGAGCGTGGACCATCTTCATTGCGAAAATGTTGCGAGTTTTAGTTCCATGTTTTTTCCGCAAAGAAGGTGGCGCCGGTTCGGTTTAGAAGACAAAACTGATCTGATTTCAGAATTTTATTCGTACATTCTTTCGGTTTTATATATATATATTTTTTTTTTTTTTTTTTTTTTTCATTAAATTGACTATTTTTCTCGCACTCAAAGTAAAAAGTACAGTTTGCACCTCGAGACTAAACGCCAACTTAATATACCCTCGGTTTCATTGACTCCCTCGCACGCTCGGGAGTCAAACCACCTCTGGTATATTATGGCTTCGTTTAGTCCCTCGATATAAAATATATATATAAAGCTGTCAGTGTCATTATTTCCTTTGGAATATTGACACTGACAGCACTTGAACTCGGTTAAGGCCTGAAACTGCGTTAAGCGGGCGCCCGCGACGGGCACCCGTTGCCTGTCTACGCGTATGGACACGCGGGTGGGCTCCGTGAGAACCCGTCGCTAGTACCCATCACTTTTAATGGTGTGCATGTACAGGCGTCTCGACGAATAACTTAATATATTATTACGTAGCAAAGTTAGTTGTCGCTGGGGGGCACCGCGCGTGCCCCCGCGACGGACGCCCGCGCTGGTCCCCGCGACGACGAAGCACTTTTAAGGTATGCGTCCATTGGCCCGCGTGGGCGCCCGCTTCACGCAGTTTCAGGCCACATGGTGAAATTCACATATAAACATTTCAACCGGCTACCTATTACGGTTAGAAACATAGAGCCCTGTGACATATACAGAAAGACGGCGCGTGCCACAATGGGACTATCAAGCCTTTGTTATTTTTTACAAACAAAATTCATAGTGTTATCTGCGCATATAGGGGTTTATTCATAAGCGTTGCTTAAAGTTAAGTGACGTTAAAACGTCAAAAATGTATGGTTACACAGTCGCTAATCATTAACAAACGCTGCTTAAAGTTAAGTAATGATTAGCATTACTTAACTTTAAGCAGCGTTTATAAATAAACCCCATAATAGAAGCACACCTATTTTAAATATTTGTTAATATAATTTAGAAACTTAACGGTTAAGCACACAAAACGCGACACGACACAAAGACACCGCGTGTCGTGCGACGAGCGCTGTCTTTGTGTCGTGTTGCGTGTCGCGCCTGTTTGTAGGAGCCTTTACTTGCGACCATATCACGTAGATAACAAAATGGCTCCTATGCTGGCATTACACGAAAAACATAAACACATTTTTTTTTTTTATAAATGTCCCTTTAAACCCTTAATTAAATCCTTTACTGTGGAGTGTTAAGTTACCTGTGTCATTTTGTCCTGGAGGCCTTCCCAGAAAAGAGTTTCGCTGTACCAGGGTTCCTTGTTGGTGCCGAAGTAGAGCGGCTCCCATCGGTGGTAAGGGTACTCCCGCTTGGCTATTATCATTGGCTGAAACAATGCCTTTCATTAGACTCTCATCTCATGACCCGCTGATTGAAAGGTGTTACCAGAAATCCTTCCACAGTGAGCGCTGTGGAAGAATTTCTGAAAATTCATAAACTGGGGTAACGAAGCTCGAAGGTGAAAGCGATCACCTTCGTTATCTATAAATAAAATTAAAGTGTCCGTTTGTCATGTCAAAATAACGGCTTTTTACTAAATACATATGAAAGTATATACGGTACTTATAACAAAAAACAATTTATAAAATATTTAGTCTGTCTGCTTTTCCGGCTAATCTCCGAAACGGCTGGAACGATTTTGACGGGACTTTCATTGGCATATAACTAACTAGCATTTTCCCGCGGCTCCGCCCGCGTAGATGTCGGTTATCGCGTCAAAAAGTAGCCTATGTCCTTCTCCGTATCGCAGGTTATATCTCTGCCAAATTTCATGATTAAGGATGTAAGGATTTCAGATATTTTTTTTTTATAATTTTAAAATAAATACTTTTAAAGTTATTTAAGAAAATAGATGACAGGAAAATTAATAAGAAGTCTATGGTCTTAATATCATCATCATCATCATTTCAGCCGAAAGACGTCCACTGCTGGACATAGGCCTCCCTCAATTGGGGGGGTTTGCCATAATCGCCACGCTTGGCAGGCGGGTTGGCGATCGCAGTATGGTGTTAAGAGAGAGAGATAGAGAACGCTGCTGCCCATTCTCTAGTAAGTCCCTTAGTCGCCTTTTACGACACCCACGGGAGGAAATGGGGGCTCTTAATATAACATGGTAAATCTCTCAATATTGGGCGTACAAACGACATTTTCAGTTGGAATGTACAGGAGAACATGTATTTCAACTATAATGTTGACAGTAGTTTGTTCTTGGAATAATTTCGTCCCAACTACGGAACCCTTCATTGTGCGTCGTCCGACACGCACTTGGCCGGTTTTGCTAAGGGATTTTTGTATGAATTATTGAAATTTAGACAGGACAATGTCTATCCGTCAGCTAGTTATTATTAATTATGCTACTTTAATATGCAATAAGAAGCGTTTTTTTTTTTTTAATACTTTGCCCCACACTAAGAATCTTTTTTTTAAACATTGCCCCACACTAGGAATTTCTCCTGCATCGTGGGTGTGTTTAGAAACATTTAAACTCACATACACAAACAGCCAGACCCGGAACAACTACTTGTAGGTCATACAAATATTTGTTCCGTGCGGGAATCGAACCCGTGACACGCAACGCAGCAGTCAATTGCTTAACCACTGCGCCAACTGTACCGTCAAACTTGTCCAATCTCTGTCAATCAATGTCTTGTCAATCGTGTGTGACCATGTCCGAAGAGTAAAAGATATGGAAGTTCAAAATTATATTATTTAAATTGTGGCCAATTTTTTTTATTCTGAAACAAATACCTTCATTTGATGAATACAGTTTATATTTATAGAGCCCGTTTAAGTAAACGTGTTTAGTTACTTAAATGCTGGTCGGTTTAAATTATCCTACCCCAGTTTAATACTCAGCTTACAAGTTATAATCTGTATTTAACATGAATACCAAAACTGGGAAAGTTTATGTATGGAACATTAAATAATATACCGAGATATACAATGAAAAAAGAGAAAGATTTTGTTCAGATTGACTAAGTAACTTGTTTGCATCTAAGCCTATCAAGTACAACAACAACAAACAAATACAATCAACAAAAATCAATCAAATCAATATGATCAACAGCTACTACTTTTATTTTATTGAGATTTGAAACGGGATCTTGATAGATAGATAGATAGAATACTCTTTATTACGAGTATGTACACCATAAAAATTACAGATATAAATGCAGAACTGTTACATAGGGTGTCACAATGAGCGGTGTTTTCGCTAAAAGCGATGAAGAGAGCGATGAAGATCTTGATTGGAGTTATCACAAAACCTATTTGCAGCAATCAAGTCAAAACATAGTTGCTCCAACGAAGATTATTAGATTAAAGTTTCAATGATCTTTATTGAAGTAATCAAAATGCTTGATTGACACAACTAACTTACTTTGTTACAGTTAAAAAAAAAACAACTTGTCTCTTTTTTAACTCTTCTACAATGATGTCATGTTAAGGGTAATCGAGAAACTTCTTTGAGCGTTCAATCATTTGAACTAGTGTTGCTGCAATCATGTCGTGATGATCAACTTAACTATGATTTTGATTAATCTAAATAAGATATCGTCAATCAAGCTAAAAAGTCACTTGATGGGATTGCATTTTTTTTTTTCAGTGTATGGTAAACCCGAATGATGACGCCGGGCCCCTGTGATATTCTTCAGAAAAGTCAGGTGCGTAATATTCGCAACGGGCGCGGTGCGTGTATCTCCAAAGGGAACACCCAAATACTCCGAAATATTTTATTCCGAATTTCGATGTTCCGATGTTCAAAAGTCCGACTTTCATAATACCTAAGAATTATAATGTCTATTATTAAAAATCACGAAATTTAACTTACCGAAAGTCGTAAATGTGATTTGTTTGTTTTCCGATTTTCATACGTTCGAAGAATAAAATTCTCGATTGGTTCTCGGTCCGAAAAACGACATTCCGATTTTCAATACTCCGAATAAACTGCTAAAATGCTACAGATCCCCTCTATTGTTGATGAATCATTTGGATTAGGTTAGTTTAGAACTGTGACCATTAAGCGCGAAGGCGAACGAGCGCCAGATCCCCTCTATTGTTGGTGAATCACAAGGTTTACAAGGCATTTTTATTTCGGAATTCTAATTAATCGGTACTTTAATAATCTGAATTCGTATTTTTGATGTTTCGGACTTATTGTTATTCGATCTATTGAAACTCTGTATTTTGAGAATAGTAATTATGAACGTTAGGAATATAGAAATTTTGGAATTATCAAAATAGGATGAATGATAAATCGGAGTTGTTATATTAGGAATTTTGAACCATTCGGAATTATGAAAATCGGTATTTTGAAATTCGTATTTGTGACTGTCGGAATTAAGTTTTTCGTATTAATGTAGTGTATGTAGTGTAAATGTATGAAGGTAAACAAAGCAAAAGGATTATGTAAAACTTACATATTTCAATATACAGCCTTTAGCGACGATCCCGTGTACATTTTAGATATAAAATACTTCACATTGTAGTTTTACATCTAAGTACATTTTTTCTGACTCTAGTCTACTCTAGACATTAAAACGAATAACAGGCTTCACTTTGTATCAATCGACTTAAAATAGACTATATTAAAAATTCCTTCTACAACTTTGTATCTTTGAATTTCGTTTAGGTACAAAGCCCTTATTTATTTCGAAAAGAATTTCAACATCTTTTATTTAAGTTTTCTGAATATGAAAGTGAGTTGCTGATAATATAAAAGACATAATATCAAAGGAAAAATCCTCCCCTAATGCCGAAACTTTCGTTCGTCTGGCGCACCCTGTGCCGCTAACCTCGATTTAACCATTATTACTGGCTTTCGAGTTTCGACTACAGCAACGTACTATATAAAAAAAGATCAGACCAACACAAAAGTAAAATAATAAAATATTGCTATACCCAAAGTCTCTAATTCAGATAATTTATGTAAACAAAGTAATGTCAAGTAATGTCACTGTCAAAATGACAGGACAGTGGTGCAAAACATTTCGCATTATTTTTTTTGGAAATAATCATCTATGAAAATAAAGTGAATTAATTATAAGAACAAAATACCGTTGCCAAACTATGTTTTGTGTAGTGTCTCGGAGACACGGCATATGATCGTCATAATCAGCCCTTTTAAGTCCACTACTAGTCGTCAGCCTCCCAAAATCGATTTCCACTCGAAACAGTTTACAGCCGTTTTCATCCAAAATTTGGCTAATTATGCTACTTACAATATGAATCTATGGATGAGAGTTGTATATTTGAGATGTTGAAGATGTAAAAAATTTGAAAATGTTTGGATCTACTGCATTGTTACCACTATCATAAAATATTTTATACCAGAAAATCTCCTGTTTTTAATAACTTTGTTTAAAACCGAAAAATAATAATTACTGTATGATTATTGTTTCATTATTATTTCTTAAAATCAGTACTTAAAAAAAATGGAACCCTTTTTTGCCATTTTATGTGAATTCCCATTACAAAGATATTTTTTTGATATGTTATCCCCTTTGTTTACGAAAATTATCTGAATTTGAGAGTTTGGGTATAGTAAAGTGTTGAAAAGTAAGGAATACTTTTAGAAACTAAGCTTCTACTAAGGATTTATATCTACTCTCCAAAAATTGTCATGCCCAGGCAGAATGCAATGAATGAATGATTGAATGTTTGGCTCCTGTAACACAGGTGTTTTACCTAGCGCAGGAGTCAGGGCTTTCACTTTGTTTGTACACATTTTTTATGCCAATAAAGAATTATTATTATTATTATTATTTTATTTTTATATTTTTACATATTTCGGGACCCTGGGGTCCCGGACCTTTGGAAGGCGTACGAGGGGCCGAAGCCAACTCGCAGAGGCCCGTTAGACGCTTTTTAATTAAATGAGGCACCAACCGACGATTATCCCTGTACGCACTATGCAAGTGCACCCAAGGACAACCCCCGGTTGGTGTAGGACTATTTCAGGATATGGAAACAAAGATATTGGACTATGGGTTTGGGTGGTTAAAATGGACTGGTTACCTAAAACTATGGAAGGACTATGGCCCCTGCCTGATCAATGTTTTTTTACACACGGATAAAATGGCAGAGGGTGACTTGCACACTCAATAATGGGCCCCCGAAAACGCTCGCTAGCACAAAGTGACGTAGCGACAAGGGGGCAACAGTCCTGAGGTGCTCGAGGAGTGGAGAGGTATTCCAAGGCTCTCAGAACAATCCCAGAGCCCGAAAGATGGTCAAGATCCATACAAGCACTTACTGGAATACTTCCTTCCTCCGAGCACGTTTGCTCTTGCGAATCTCCACTCAAGTCGGCCAATAAAGGCAAGAATGAGGTGGGAGCTCAGTTCCTCGTCAGTGTTCACTCCAGCCGGCCAATAAAGGCAAGCCAGAGATGAGGAACATGACTTCTCCCGGGAGATAGGGTCCGTGGGGTCGCAACTGCCCAACAGCTCGCCACATGCTGCCCTGCGGGTTTCTGTATCTCTCTTGGTCTGGCTCCTCACCCTAGACATGTTCCAGTAAAGTAAACTTTACCGGCACAGACCTAGAGTTCAGAGCACGCAAGCCCCACCACGACGTCAACGTAGAGATACGGCGGTGGGGTTATTATTATTATTATTTTTAAATGTTTACATATCTCGGGACCCTGGGGTCCCGGACCTTTGGAAGGCGTACGAGGGGCCGAAGCCAACTCGCAGAGGCCCGTTAGACGCTTTTTAATTAAATGAGGCACCAACCGACGATTATCCCTGTACGCACTACGCAAGTGCACCCAAGGACAACCCCCGGTTGGTGTAGGACTATTGCAAGATATGGAAACAAAGATATTGGACTATGGGTTTGGGTGGTTAAAATGGACTGGTTACCTAAAACTATGGAAGGACTATGGCCCCTGCCTGATCAATGTTTTTATGCACACGGATAAAATGGCAGGGGGTGACTTGCACACTCAATAATGGGCCCCCGAAAACGGTCGCTAGCACATAGTGACGTAGCGACAAGGGGGCAACATGTCCTGAGGTGCTCGAGGAGTGGAGAGGTATTCCACGGCTCTCAGAACAATCCCAGAGCCCGGAAGATGGTCAAGATCCCTACAAGCACTTACTGGAATACTTCCTTCCTCCGAGCACGTTTGCTCTTGCGAATCTCCACTCAAGCCGGCCAATAAAGGCAAGAATGAGGTGGGAGCTCAGTTCCTCGTCAGTGTTCACTCCAGCCGGCCAATAAAGGCAAGCCAGAGATGAGGAACATGACTTCTCCCAGGAGATAGGGTCCGTGGGGTCGCAACTACCCAACAGCTCGCCACATGCTGCCCTGCGGGTTTCTGTATCTCTCTTGGTCTGGCTCCTCACCCTAGACCTATTCCGGGAAAGTAAACTCTACCGGCACAGACCCAGAGTTCGGAGCACGCAAGCCCCACCACGACGTCAACGTAGAGATACGGCGGTGGGGTTATTATTATTATTATTTTATTTTTATATTTTTACATATTTCGGGACCCTGGGGTCCCGGACCTTTGGAAGGCGTACGAGGGGCCGAAGCCAACACGCAGAGGCCCGTTAGACGCTTTTTAATTAAATGAGGCACCAACCGACGATTATCCCTGTACGCACTATGCAAGTGCACCCAAGGACAACCCCCGGTTGGTGTAGGACTATTGCAGGATATGGAAACAAAGATATTGGACTATGGGTTTGGGTGGTTAAAATGGACTGGTTACCTAAAACTATGGAAGGATTATGGCCCCTGCCAGATCAATGTTTTATTATACACGGATAAAATGGCAGGGGGTGACTTGCACACTCAATAATGGGCCATCGAAAATGGTCGCTAGCACATAGTGACGTAGCGACAAGGGGGCAACATATCCTGAGGTGCTCGAGGAGTGGAGAGGTATTCCACGGCTCTCAGAACAATCCCAGAGCCCGGAAGATGGTCAAGATCCCTACAAGCACTTACTGGAAATCTTCCTTCCTCCGAGCACGTTTGCTCTTGCGAATCTCCACTCAAGCCGGCCAATAAAGGCAAGAATGAGGTGGGAGCTCAGTTCCTCGTCAGTGTTCACTCCAGCCGGCCAATAAAGGCAAGCCAGAGATGAAGAACATAACTTCCCCCGGGAGATAGGGTCCGTGGGGTCGCAACTGCCCAACAGCTCGCCACATGCTGCCCTGCGGGCTTCTGTATCTCTGTTGGTCTGGCTCCTCACCCTAAACATGTTCCGGCAAAGTAAACTCTACCGGCACAGACCTAAAGTTCGGAGCGCGCAAGCCCCACCACGACGTCAACGTAGAGATACGGCGGTGGGGTTATTATTATTATTATTAATGGTTTTAAGAGGGCACTCACCGGTCCACTAGCGCCACTCCTTTAAAAAAATATTATCTCATGACTGAGAAGTAATTATGAAAAACGGCTCAATCAGGAACCTCAGAAGTGTGTCTAAAATTTTCAAATACCTTTTATAAAGTTTCATATTGAAACAAAGCATCAAAATACGATCTAGAGGAATGTGGCCGCTTTTCTTTAAATCGAATTTTGTTGACCGACATGCAGTCTCAATAATGGGCCCCTGGAAACGGTCGCTAACACTTAGTGCCGTAGCAACAAGGAGGCAACATATCCTGAGGACCTAGAGGACTGGAGAAATATTCCACGACTATCAGAACAATCCCAGAGCCCGGAAGATGGTCCAAATCCCTACCAGCACTTACTGGAATACTTCCTTCCTCCGAGCACGTTTGCTCTTGCGAATCTCCACTCTAGCCGGCCAATAAAGGCAAGAATGAGGTGAGAACTCTGTTTTTCGTCAGTGTTCACTCTGACCGGTCTATAAAGGCAAACCAGAGATGAGGAAAAATACTTCTTCCAGGAGATACGGCCGTGGTGGGGTCGCTATGGCCCAACAAGCTCACCACATACTGCCCTCCTTTATATTATGTTTTTTTTATATATATATATTTTTTATATTCGATACTTTTATTTATCTATGAAGCCATATTTCTAAACAAATTCATATATTTGTCTAACCAAAAAAATTCAATCGAAAAGTACGAATATAATATATAATATATATATTCGGAATATTCCAAAGTTTTCGCAATGTGTCCGCAAACGATTGCTCTCACCTCCGGCGGCTGTCAATTTACAAAATTGGTACGTGTCCTGTTTACCCCTGTCAATTTTCAGGTATCGTGAACATATAAACGTCTTTCTCCCATAATAAAATGATGAGGTCCTTTCTTTTTGTAAGTAAAAGATAAGGAGAAACAATATTTGGCTTTGTTTACTGTCAGACATTTTCAGACACTGTATTATGTATGTTAGGTACCTGGTTCTTGTTGACAGGCCCACAATGTCCTCCCATACCTATTAACACTGTAATTTGAAAACATTGTAAAAGCCAATTATTTTCTAAGAGTAACTGTGGAGTTTCTTGCCGGGTGTTCTCCATATGAAACGACCAATTGGAACCGTGCTTCTGACGTTTTAGAAGTGCCCATGTAGGTTTATGTGTTTTTAGGTTTATATTTTTTTATGTAAGACTAGCTGCGCCCCGCGGTTTCACCCGCATAAGTGTCGATACCGTGGGAACATCGGAATAATATGTTAATCCAAGTTGTCAGCTACCTCCATAGACTATTTTATCAAAATTGGTCCAGCCGTTTGAGCGCGAAGAAGAGACAAACATACACACACACTCACAAACTTTCGCCTTTTTAATATTAGTGTGTTAATTTGTTACCTCATACGACCAAAACTGCTAAACGAAAAAGGTTAATATAATATAACGCTCTAAAGCATATAAATTGTGGCTTCACAATATTATTTACTTATTACTCAGTCTTCTTATACCAACAGCATTCTAAATAAAAAATGCCATATTTTAAATAATCTAAAAACTCCATACTATATACAGCACATCCAACATTTTTGCTCAAAATCGTAACACGAGTAAGTAGAGTAGGTACATTCCATGCTATTTCTACAAATTACTGAAACGCAATGAGTTCGTCGTCGCGTTTAAAAAAAACAAGAGTGACAAGTTTTTACATTACTTTTCTAAAAAGACAAATGGCTTTTACAGTGTTATTGAGTAAAAGACGACGCTCAGAGGAAGCTTAGCAAAATGAACTTAGGGATATTCCAGAAACTTTCTCTGTGCTCCAACTGAAGTAAGATGAATTGGAAAAAAGCTGGGTTATTGGTTCGGCTAGTACGAGTATTACGACAAAGGATTTGAGTGCCTATTTAATGACATAAGCCAAGAATATTGTCAAATGAATTTTTCTCAAACATGCATGGAAATATTGTCATTATTTTCGAAAAAAGAACACGCGAAGTATCGAATTTACGGACAAAGAAAATCAAATCCATTGCAGGAGCGTTTTTTGAATTTGGAATATTACAACGCTCCAGCAATGTTGTATGAAATGGCGTGCTGGGGTTAATAAATACTCTTTGATTGGATCTCTTATCATTCTTGAGATACCAAAGTTCGTCTCTTTGCTTAACACAAATTGCGTTCACGTGGCTGTATAGCCATAAATGCGTTTGCCTTTCGACACAGATGACAAATAGAAAATTGGCGTCAAAGCAGAAAATTCGTCTTGATTTGTTATTTACATACTTAATAAATATAAATTTAATTAAAATGAATTCCCACGGTTCAGAGAGTGAAATGGAGACTGATTGTACTCCACCAGATTTAAGATCAGAAGCCAAATTGGCAATGGAAAACCTGCTTGCAGCGAAGTCAAAAGCAAAATACATGAAAGTATGTCTTACTTCCCTGCATTTTTTTTTTTGAGAAAAGCACTATATATGCCTCGGCGGAAATGGCAATTGCCTGTCTCGTATTAGTGATTACCTATTTTCCGGCCTTTGCAATAATGTACTATTAAAACTAGCCCTAGCAATTCAGGTCACTTTACAAAATTTTAAAGTTTGTTGCAGTTGCGTCGAATTGTACTGGGCTAGACGAGAATAAAAATATCATTCCCACTTTACATGTAGAGGAGGTACCCTAAAAAATGTATTTCAAGATTTTAGTTTTCCACTTTGTCGGCGTGATTAATATGTATAGTATACTCATGCCAAATTACAGGGCCTCAAGTCTGCTATTACAATAGTGTCAGAATGGTCTCGCCATTGTGAGTATTTGACAGTGTTTGTATGGCAAATCTGTCAAAAACTCACAATGAAGAGACCATTCTGACACTATTGTAATAGCAGACTTGAGGCCCAGCTATCTAGTACTAATGGTCTCTGAGCTAAGCTGTCCGCAGCTATCCCAATGTGGGGTATCGTTGTATAAGCCGTTCAAAAATATAACTACAAAGATTTGTTACTGGTTATAATTAAAAACATAATATTGATTATTATTTATGTTTTAACTAAAACCATAAAGCGAAATTCAATTATTGTCGTAGGTATGTTCCGTCGAAATAAAGATCCGCCGAACAAGTGCTTATCAAAGAAAGCTTCTGTCGAAGTAGTCTTCTTCAAAGGTGTGTGTTGTCGAAGTATGTTCTGTCGGACTATTGCTTATCGAATATATATTCTGTCGAAGCAATGAGTAGTCGAACTATTGTTTTTCGAAATTAAGACCGTGTCGAAATAATTAACTGTCGAAATTCAGAATGAAACTCTCGAATTTAACGTTCAAAACATACGCACCACAAAATTAAAGGTGTTGAAATTCAAGAAGAATAACAGGGCATGAAAGTAACAGCCAACCAGTTAACAATTCCATTACTACCCAACACAAGTTCAAAACGACTTTTAAACACTATCCCAATAACAGCCACAGAACAAATTAGGATCTAACCAGTTATAGCCGGCTGTTAACACTCTAATACGGTAAAGTGGTACGGTTAGGACGCGCAGCTCTCGATAATTAGTTGGCAATTAGTTCGGGGGACGCGCCATGAGACGGGCAAGGGGAGCGGAGAGAGGGTAAGTGTGTTAGAACTATGTCCACAGAATTGATTAGTACAGAAGGCTGACTCCTTGCGACGAGCGAAAACGCTCGTACACGTAGGAACGGCAGCGATCTCAAACTTTTAAGCTGCTGACATGGCAGCAAAGTACCAACTTGCTGCGCTTGACTCGGTGGAACGCAGAGCTAAGAGGCTCATTGGCGACGTAAAACTGGTGGATGCCAAGCTTCACAGCTTGGCTCATCGCCGCAAGGTTGCCTGCTTGTCGGTCTTCTACAGATTATACTTCGGAGAGTGTGCCCATGAACTCCACGACCTCATTCCACCGGCCCCCTTCTACCATCGGACATCTAGACGCACTGCAAGTTACCACCCCTACCTAGTTGATATTCCACCAACTCGCACTAAGCGTTTTCAAACGTCTTTTATAATGCGCACAGCAAAGGAGTGGAACTCTTTGCCTGCGTCTGTGTTTCCGAACGCATACAACCCTAATCTATTCAAAGTAAGAGTGAACAGGCTTCTTCTGGGTAAGCTCACTCCATCGTAGACTTTGTCTCTGTCATCCAGACCTAGACTAAAGTCAAGAGCAAACTCATAGGAGAATAAAAATAAAAAAACGGACGATTTTTTTCTACATATTTCTAACTAGCTGTTACCCGCGACTTCGTCTACAATCCAGGATGAAATGTAGCCTATGTTCTTCTAATATAATTCAAAGTCAAAGTCAAAGTCAAATAATTTATTTCAAATAGGCACGAAGATGCACTTTTGAACGTCAAAAATTACATGAATAGTTAATTGATTCTAGTTGCGCCTTCCAAAATGTAGTTATGTATGGAGAAGAATGGGCAAGAAACTCCATACTTACTCTTTTAAAATGTTAACAATAGTTTGTATACATTAATTAATATTTATAGGTGAAGACTATGTACCTAGAATAAAAAAATAAAAAATATAAAAAAATTCATCAAAATTACTTACCACAATTGGTAAAAAGAATGAAAAGTGAAGTAATAACAGAAAAATTAATAAATGCGATAGGTACATGGTGCTCACATATTTACAAACATTGTATATGATTTCCCAAAAAAAAAATAAAAAATAAAAACAACATATAATAAGTCAGTGTGTGAGTTAAAATATTAATCACAGAAAATAAAATTAATATCATAAAAATTATAAATTATACAGTTAAATTAGCAACCAGTTTGATTTTGTCTAGACTCTAAATTGTCCTATGGAGCAGGACCAGCATGTTTCCAAGCATTCTTATCTTGGATATAATCCTCTAATTTGTAATATGCTTGTTTACAAAGTGTACTTTTAATATGAGTTTTAAATTTTCTTTCATTTAATTGTAATATATCAGAAGGTATTTTATTGTAACATTTAACACAGTACCCCATAAAAGATGTATGTACCTTAGATAATCTGAAAAATGGTTGATCTATTTTATCTTTATTTCTAGTATTAAAATTATGCCTATCACTGATTTTATTAAAAATATGTAGATTTTTTCTTACATACATAATATTTTCATAAATGAATTGGCAAGGTACCGTCATTATATTAATCGTTTTAAATAGTTCTCTAAGAGATTCGCGGCGATGTAGATTATAAATGGCTCTGACAGCCCTCTTTTGTAAAATAAAAATGGATTCAATGTCGGCAGCCCGACCCCACAGTAAAATGCCATACGACATAATGCTATGGAAGTAGCTAAAATAAACTAAACGCGCGGTTTCTATATCTGTTAACTGTCTTATCTTTCGAACAGCATACGCGGCCGAGCTTAGCCGCCCCGCAAGAGATGTTATATGAGGTCCCCATTGTAATTTCTCATCTAGCGTGATTCCTAGGAAAACCGTTTGATTAATAAATTCCAGTTTTTCTCCGTTCAATATGATGTCACATTCGCTACTTCTAACATTAGGTAACTTAAATCGAATGCATTTGGTTTTTTTATTATTTAGTACCAAATTATTTACAGTAAACCAATTTTGGACCTGAAGAATAGAGTTATTCACGTCGTCAAGTTTTTGTGACCGTCGATCTATTTTAAAAATCAATGATGTGTCATCTGCAAATAACACCATCTGCGGTTGATTTTGAAGTAATTGGGGTAAGTCGTTAATGTAAACTAAAAAGAGGAATGGACCCAATATCGAACCTTGAGGAACGCCCATTTTCATTTCAGACCCTAATGAGTTTACGCCGTTTACCTGAACTTTAACCTTCCTATCCGTCAGGTATGATCTAAGTAAATCAAGAGCGGTATTCTTAATTCCGTAGTGCTCCAGTTTCAGCAGAAGTGTCTCATGGTTTACGCAATCGAACGCCTTAGAGAGGTCGCAAAAGATTCCAATGGCATCTTGTGCTTCTTCCCAAGCATTAAAAATGTTCTTTATTAGGGTGACACCGGCGTCAGTTGTACAACGCCCCTTGGTGAAACCATACTGTTGTTCATGAAAGATGGAGTTTTTATTAAAGTGACGTAACATTTGATTGAGTATCAACTTTTCAAATTCCGGCAATTCAATCATGATTCGAAAGACACGTGGCGCCATCTATTATCATAAGAGCGTTATTGTTGTTTTCCTCGGGAACAGTACCTTTTTTCAGGATGAAAGTTACCCTATGTCCGTTTCTGTACACCTTACAATGTATATGCAAAATTTCAGGATGATCGGTTCAGTGGTTTAGGCGTGAAAAAGTAACAAACAAACTTACTTTCGCATTTATAATATTAGTTAGGATATAATATTAGTTAGGATAGGTACTTAGGATAGTCGGTAACCATTGGATATATGGACATAAACTCCATATTGCTCGATGCCAATTTTGTAGCAATTGTTCAATAGATAACGACACACCATATTGAGCAATGAAGCAATTATTTTATCAAGTTACCCCATATCGCTCCTCAAATTGCTCGACTACCTCCGGCTATTACTGTGAGCAATAATGGCTGAAAAAAATTGCCGGCGTAAGAGCAACTTTACAAACCAATGGTGTCCCAAGTGCGCTTACACTCGCTGTACCTACTCGGGTTAGTTATCTTGTATGTACGTGTTTCTGTGACAAATAAACCTATTTTCAACCGACTTCAAAAAAGTAAGAGGTTTTGTGTCGAATGTATGTATGTTTTTTTTTTATGCATGTCCACCGACTTCCAAAAAAGGTCTGTAAAGTGAAAAATAATTTTAATTTCGGAAGTCGGTGAAAAAAAATCTACGATACAGATCCAAAGACACTGACTTCCGAAAAAAATTATTTTTCAGTTTATAGTGCATTATTGGAAGTCGTTTTTTTTTTTTAATCCTCTATTTCTTTCTTAAACGCGTGTGTATGTGTGCGTGCGTTTTCGCTCATTGCATGAAACCGCCCTTCTGTACCTATCTATTCATTGTTATGCCTGCCACTCGACAAGATTGAGCCGCCATGATGGAGCCAGTTTGGGAGGCGTAGAATTAGTTGCAATCCCATTGGAAATGGGATTTGATTGACTGGTGACTACGGTCTGACAGTTTCTGTATGAATTGAGATTCATGTCGCCTTGATTGATGTTCGGAGTGGGTTAGCGAGAATTGGTTAGGTTATTAGGTTTAGTGGTGAGGGCCAGTCTGATGGCAATTCAAAACGTAGTTACGAAAGATTTTAAGACATGAGAGAGAAAAATACAGGACAACTACCTAACCTCAGCGATTCAACCTGAACCGAACACTCAAAACTACACGCAACACTACACGCAGCGGGCCATCAACGCTCTCCGAACATTATATAATAACGCGTTCAGGGTGCTGGTGGGGCCCCACGCTACTGTAGTACGTCTGTGATGTCTGCGCGCGCGCACACAGACGGCTTTCATACTGTGCTGTGCCGCATCGCTTCGTTGGTGTTCCGCGCGCGTGGGATCGCCAACACCATCCTGGGCGTGCTCAGCCACAAGCTGGAGACCCCCTTCTGGGGCACTGGGTTCAAGCACAAGTACGTGTGCCCGGGGCCCCAGAGGGCGGCAAATACTTAAATTAAATGTAAAAAAAAAATGTATGTATCTTCTGATGATTCTTGGGTAAAAAAAAAAATTTTAAACTGTTTAGTCCGTCAATCAGATAATAAAAAAATATTAGACACGTATTTTTTGCTTTATCATATTAATAAAAAATTACTTAGATAAAACACATTAAACTTGGGGAGTGGGGGCTCGTTACGTCACAGCTACGTATAAAATTTACTGAGAAGTGATGTCATGCCACATTTGAACTCAATGTATCGCCGTAATGTTTTGATTACGTAACAAAGAAAAAATACGTGTCCAATATTTTTTAATAATCTACATGTCGGACAAAAGATTATTTTTCAGTCAATATTTTTTTTTTTTTTCTTATTTTTATTTTAGAATCCAATGCCACAGTGTCGAGAATTTTTATTGCCAAACACGAACCCCCCGCCTTAAGCGTATAAAGAACTGTTGAAAATAAACATAGGCAGTTACAACGCTACTGAAGCCGCTATCAACGTGGTCACTTAATGGACCAAAATATTCTAGTTAACAAGATGAATGTTGTATGGTCGATTCGAACGAAGAAGAAGCATGGCAAGCATACAGTGGCGTGCACTCCATACATGCAAATAAGCTCTGCATACCCTGGAGTCCCTCCATACATATACGCCCCTCTAACTAAATTAAAATATAATATTATAAACTGATAAATAAATAACTACATGGTAATTTATTAAATCTAACTTATTTCGCAATTCGCTTCGCGTTTTTATTTACGCGCCATCTATTGCTTTTTGTTGGAACTAACTCTTTCGAGCAACGATTATTAGCCGCCATGCATCAGCGCGCGGAGACAGCGCTCCCGTGACCATAAGCAGTACTACACCTTGCTTGTTCTTCATTCATCGCATCTCGTGTAGTACACAGCAAAAGTGTGACTGTTTGCGTTAAAATGTGTGCGTGTGATAGAGTTTTGGAAGCACTGCTTTCGTTTTAATCCTTCTAAATTAAGAAGCCGTAAAAACACCATTTCTTTGTTGATTCAAAGTGTTGATTTTTTTTTTGTCGGTTTACCAAATTACCGATTGATACATTCGTTCGATAGTTCGTAATTGCAGTTTTTTTTTAAGTTTTTTCGCCATATTGATTTTCTTGGCGCAAGTGATTGACTGTCTTTATCTGTCTTAGTAATTATATTAAGTAAGTTTATTGTAAAAAAATGGAAAATTATACCTGTGAGACCTGTGCTGGCGAAGTGTGTTTAAATAAATTAAAATCTGCCGCGTTTTCGATGTTATCTTTTGAGGAAAAAGTTACATTAATTGCAAAGGGAGGTGTGTACCAGGGTTGAACTTTACGAAAAACATTTCCCTCCTTCTGGGGCAGTCGGCCCGACTGCCCCAGAAGGAGGGAAATGTTTTTTATTTTAGCTCTGCATACCCTGTCTGAAATCTCTGTGCACGCCACTGCAAGCATATTTACTTAGCTTTCATACTGCTCTTTCATACGAAAAATTCTCTCAAGAAATGCCTTTACAAAATGCACATCAAAAATGTAGCTGCATGCTGTACACAGAACAAGTTTACACAATAAACATACAATTTCGCAGAAACACGTGGGGGTACTCTAACATGTTGTCGTTCCGTGTGGTGCCGGACGTAAAGAATAGCACTACTCCATTTCCTCCCTTGGGTGTCGTAAAAGGCGACTAAGGGACTTACTAGAGAATGGGCAGCAGCGTTCTCTAAGCATTTTTACACTATACTGCGATCGCCAACCCGCCTGCCAAGCGAGGCGATTATGGCAAATCCCCCCCTTTTTGGGGGAGGCCTATGTCCAGCAGTGGACGTCTTTTGGCTGAAATGATGATGATGATGATGACTCTAACATATGACCTTTGTCGTTTACTCCATACAAAAACATACATTTAATTTAATGTAATTTAATTTTAATAATTGAATGTAATTTAAGTTCAATTTTAATTTTAATTTATTAATTGAACAACAATGCATTATTTATTTATTCAAAATTACGTACATAACACCTTAACAGCTATAACGCCAATGCAGTGTTACTACCACAGAAATATACGTTACTCACATCCATTAAAAAGAAAAAATACAATCAAAATACCATCAAAAAACCATTAAAATACAAATCAAAATATAGTATAAAAATCAATTGAAAACAATTAAAATATCATGTCAACACTTTCAATGCACTTCAGTGCTACTTCTGTGAACTTCAGTAGGCTGCAGTGAAATATATCTACCTCATTCGAGATAATATTTAATAACCTTATGGCGCGTGACAAGGGGGCAAACTTGTTCAGGTTAGTCCTAGAGGGTGGCTCCAGTAGCGTAGGCGTGGGTCGATTATAATTATGGCTATGGGTTAATACCGGAAAATAAACGATAATAATAATACTTGAATGAGTACAACCCTCCTCGTAAAGGACTTTATCCAAGTGTAGTTTTTTTTTTTTTATCTTATCTTCAAATTTCCAGAAGCTTCTTTACGGAGTTTTTCTTTGTCTTAGGTAGTCCGCCAAATCCATTTTTTTTTTTTTCAATTTACAGCTCAGTATCAGCTTGTCTGTTGATCGAAATACTTTTCGTGATAGTAAAGAATACATACTAGCTTTTGCCCGTGGCTTCAACCGCGTTGAAGTCGGAAATTATCCCTCAGGAACGACCTACATGGTAAAAGTAATCTACGTGTTAACACATAGGATACTGGAGAGTTTTTGACTAACTATCTGCGTGCCAAATTTAATCCAAACCCGTACTGCCATTTTTGCGTGATTGGGTAACAAACATCTAAACATCCAAACTTTCACATTTATAATACTCGTATAAGTAGGATTAACAGAATAATAAGTAGAGATCGGATATTCGGATGCATATTCACCTAAAGTTGAGATGTTTGCTATTATGGAAAGCGCTTTTGTATCGAATAAATCCCACGGTTCCGGTGTTTTATTTTTATTTGAACTAACACACACCATCCCTACTCGAAGTACACCCTACATACACATATTTGCATAGGGGGTTAAAATAATTTTAAATAAATATACATCCTATTATGCAATCCAAGAATCCCGGGTTTTTATTTTTATTTTTTTATAAATAATATTTTAGAAGTCGCTTCCATACTATACACCCGACTAGTTATGCATTGCCGGTATTCCTGGCATCACGAGATATTTTCTTACTAAAAAATATTTTAAGAAGCTGCTTCCATACTTTTATAGCTAACTAGCTTTTGCCCGCGGCTCCGCCCGCGTGGATATCGGTTATCGCGTAAAAAAGTAGCCTATGTCCTTCTCCATATCCCAGGCTATATCTTTGCCAAATTTCGTGACGATCGGTTCAGAGGTTTAGGCGTGAAAATGTAACATATAGACAGACAGACAGACAGACAGACAGAGTTACTTTCACATTTATAATATTAATATAGATAATTAACTTTAGGTAAATATGCATCCGATTATCCGATCTCTAATAATAAGTAATCATAAAAGTTTTTTTTTTTTTTAATGAACGTATTGTTAGCTACTTATCGCATTCGCCTTTATAACAGACTTCTTAATCAAACGCGTTGATTTCCACAAAATGTTGTCAGCCGACGCCATCCGTTTGTCAAAGTCAATTCCATACACAAGATCATCTTTAAGAGGAAATTATAGTGTCCATAATAGGACAGGCGAAGGGTTTTGCGAGATTCCGTCCCTGCATCTGACACTTTTGCTTGAGATATCTTTGTTTTATGTTAAAGATGCTGACGTTTTTACAAGTTTTGTTATTTGAAGAGCGATATCACGAAGTAGATTAATTATTTGAATCGTCTACTACGTGTTGTAGTGAGAATAGAATATAATAAAATTTAATATATTTATTTGCATTAAAACATGGTACAATAATGGTCTGAATAATAGGGTTCTGGGGGTCTACTCCCTAAGCACGAAGTCCGTCGTTTCGGGCTTCGTTTCGGGCGTTTCCTACTCCCTATCACCAACGGACGGACGATTCGTTCGGGGTCCGACGAAGAATGAATGACAACACGATTTGACAACTGTCCCTACTCCCGATGCGTTTTTGCCCGTCCGAAAAGTTGAACTTGACGCTTGTTTTGACGGAACCTTGTGTCAGTTGATACGACATCAAAATAGTTATCGTTCTGTCGACGAACGATTATAATTGTTTATACTATTTAGAGACAAAGTAAGGAATTCCTAAGTATGGCTGCTTTTTTATTGCTTGACAAAGCTATATAGGAAGAGCGGAGGCAACGTCGACAATATTTACGCCAAGAATTTAGGTTGGCGAGTATTCCCGACGTTACTGACTTATCTTAAGCTATTTGGCAATTTTGCTATTCTGAATTTGACGTTTTTAAACTAAAATTTAGATTTTCTAACTAAATCTGACTATTATTAATCGTGATTAAAAAGATGTAGAATAAAATCAATTAGTTGTCATGAACTAAACTTCACACCAACATCTCGATTACTGGTACAAAATCAGTACTGTTACTCGTACTGTATATATATTTTTTTTCTTTTCTTTTGCTTATATCTCGAAAATGGTGCGTCCTATCGCAAAAATAATGAAAATTTCGACCCCCTCTTAGATGCCCCAAACCCTTAAAACTCAACATGTTAGTATTTTTTTTTTCCACACCAATAGTGAAAAATTCTATATAAAGCACGTCCAGCTCCTGCGCGCCTCCGGCCAGAGTCCGTGTCCGTGAGTTTCTGCAGCGGTTGGGGCCATTTTACGAAATTAATAAGAAAGAAAATAAAATAAAATAATTTTCAAACTTCCCGGCTAGTATCGTTGAATTAATTTGAAAATTTCCGTCAAAATGTCAAAAAGGAACAAGGCAAAGGTATCAACAGGATAATGCCGGTTTCTGGACAAAAATGTCAAAAATAATTCTAATCTTTATAATAAAAAGTATATTGTTAAAAATGTAGTCATTTTCTAAAGAAATAATATTGATTTTTGTTTATTTAGCTTGAAAACCACAAAATAATTAAACCGGTAATCGACCGGTAAAATAGCACAACTCTATTGTCATCAATCGCCATGCGTCTTTCGTTCACGAATATTGTCTACGATTCCGTTGGAAACTGATGAATCCGAAATTACTAGGGAGTAGGGTTCAGTCCGACGTGTCGGACTACTAACGGACGGGCCCGTTACTTCGTTGACGGACTTAGGGAGTAGACCCCCTGATCACATGTCTCGCCATCGTCTGGCATACAAATATTTTAAAGATAACAAATCTATATATATAAAAATGAATCCCTATTTCCCTTGGTCACGGCATCACGCGTAAACGGCTGGACCGATTTCGCTAATTATTTTTATGTTGTGTTTTTTATTGTCAGGAGAAGGTTCTTATGTAAGAAAAATTTAAGAAAGTTAAAAAAAAAATTGTAAGAAAACGACCATATTTACATTTTTATTGTAATAATAAGTAGGTAACTCTATCTTCTAATGTAACTTTATGGCGTTTGACATAACGTGTCAGTCATCATTTGGTAGGTCTGAGAATAGATTTTATCAAAAAAAAAAAAAAATTGAAGGTTTTAGTTAGGTAGGGTAGGGTAGGTAGGGTTGGTAGGGTAGGGTAGGGTAGGGTAGGTAGGGTTGGTAGGGTAGGGTAGGGTAGGTAGGGTTGGTAGGGTAGGGTAGGGTAGGGTAGGTAGGTGGGTAGGGTAGGGTAGGGTAGGGTAGAATAGGGTAGGGTAGGTAGGTAGGGTAGGGTAGGGTAGATATGTAGGTAGGGTAGGGTAGGATAGGGTAAGGTAGGGTAGGGTAGGTATGTAGTTTCCTTTGCGCGTAGACAAACTGCCACAGTCAAATAGCTTTTGACAGAACGAAGTCTGTCGGGTCAGCTAGTTCCTTATAATTATGAAGATGCATAGTGCAGGGACGTCTGAATCAATAACGTTTTCTTTATCTTATGTGAGATACGGTACACTACGGAATCTCTCAAATACGGTAAGTAATACTTCTCTATATTAATACTACCGGCATACAGTGAAAAAAACGGCTTATTCCACTAATCCCCCCTGAGAGAATCCCCCTCAGTGGAAAAAACTGAACCCTAATGTAAAAAAATCACTTTCAGGGGATCTTGGAATAAGTTATTTTTTGTTTTTTTTTAATTCTAGTTTTCCCCCTTAGCGGGATTATCAGGGGTGAATTCTAGACTGTTTTCAGATTCCACTTTTCCTCCTAAGGGGGATTTTCAGGGGGGATTTGTGGAATAAGCCGAAAAAAACTACTAAGTTAACGTAAAAAAAGATACGGCTATATATGCCGCAAAAAACGTATATTTCGACACTCTCAAGGGAATCAAAATTTATAGGGTACTTTCCATTGACCTAGAACTATGAAATATGGCAAGTAATATCGGCTTATACTACAATTATAGGGAAAGCTGTGAAAACTATACATTTGTAATGAAATCATAAAAAAATATAGACAACATAAAGTTCAAATTTGTACGGAACCCTCGGTGGGCGAGTCGGACTTGCACTTGTCTGGTTTTTAATTCCATTATGTACTGCTATTGGTGAACCAAATAAATAAATAAATAATTTGCGTAGGTAGGTACTTCAAAACGTTAGCAAATACTTCGGTGATCCAAATATTTAACCATACCAACAAAATATCGTTCATATTAACATTTCTCTCCAAAGTAAATATATTTCTGTCTACTAAATACATCTAAGCATCCATCATATCCTTCCATCAATGCCAGGTAAATGGATTTTTGACAGCGACAGATACACGTATTTTGTAATATCTTGACACATTTTTCTTACGTAACAATATTTCATTCTAAGTACATTTAACCTTTTTAGGCCTAAAAAGGTTAAAGTAAGGTAAGGTTAAGGTTTTTTAGGTTGTTAAATTGGAACACGAAACCTAATATTGTTCAATATATAAGGTGTATTTATTCATACACGAAATATTTTAAGAGAAACATATAGGTGGTAAAAGAGCCATAGCAGCGAAAAATTTGTTATTATCTAATTGTTTTTATTTTTACATAATTATTATAATTTTAAAATTGCTTATACTTATTCTATGAATGACCCGCCCAGACGCGGTGACGGTGGCGGCACGAGCGTGGTGCCTTTTGATAATTAATCATCATATCAAGTAATTTTAAATTATTTGATTATTTAAATAATATACTCAGATTTAAAAAAAAACGTTTCGATGGATTCTTTACCACCTAGGTGTATCTCTTAAAATATTTCGTGTTTGAATAGATACACCCTATACAGCGTGTTACGGAAAGGGTATATACATATCAAAGGCACGGATTCTTTAGGTGATAACAAACTACAGGGCAATATTTTTTAATACCTATACCTACATAAATAAAAAGTTAAGAAACATTTAACTAAAAATCAAATGTTTCCAACTGAATTCTACACATCACTAGACCAAGTCAGCTGATCGGTGTCAATAAACTACACACAAAGAAACGGCGGTAACACGTTTGTTATGATTTAAATTTAATAAACTATCGAAATAAAAAATATATTAAGCATTTTCTAGTTTGTGCTTTTGAGCTGAAATTTTGTACAGAGATTCTGAACCAGATACACTCTTCACCCCGTTTGTATGGATATACCCTTTCCGTAACACGCTGTATAATTGGTCTCAATGACGCTCTGTTAATGCTTGGGAAAGGGCTAGATTTTGACATTTGACATTAATTGTGATCATCTTATCTTAGTTAGTTACCAAGTTATAACTAGGGCTAGATTATGACATTTTACATTATTTTTGATCGCTTTATCTTAGTTAGGGACCAAGTTATAACCTTGACAACTAATCCGACGTTCCGAAGATAAGTCACTAGCTAAGGCTGCATATACATCTACGAAAGTTCATTTAACTCAATAAGAGCTTGACCGTAAGTGGAGACATTTCGATCCTACATTCGACAATGTGTATACAACGCACTATTCATAACCTTGAGATTCGATAACCCATCCCGCTTATGTGCCTACCTGCCTACCTATGGTGTGTCATCTGCCTTAAGCGGGGTTTACATTAAGAAACTATATTCCATTCGAAATACGATTAGACATTTAAAGAAACCTTTATTACAGTCCGTTCAACTGATTTTGACTTCTATTCCGTCAGCATAAGGATGGCATTAAAGGCAAAAAGTGGTTACAATACCAACTGTTTACTGCAGCTGCCATTTGTCATGCCACCAACGCAATAGAAGTCAAAATCGGTTGAACGGGCTGTAAAAAAGGTTTACTTAAATGTCTCATCTTATGTCAAGTATAGTCTTGAGAAACAGTTAGGTTGACTGTTATGTTTCGTGCTATAGATAGCACCCGTTTTTGAAAAGCAAGCTGACAACTGCTCAGAGTAGTTGGCTGAAATAATTGCTATTATGTATTTCTCTTTATGGCTGCGTGTTAGTTGAATTTATCAGCTTTTCAAAAACTAGGTGTTAGGTAGCTATAGCCCGAAACAGAACAGTCAAGCTAAACTGTTTCAAGACACTAGCTTCATAATGTAAACCCCACTTTACTGACAACATTAATTTGCAAGGATAGCAATATGATATCTACTACCGAATGACAGGATGACAAGTTTAAGAACTTACTTTGTACCCAACCCCGCGTACCAAGGTATAAAACATGTTTTCTACATGTTATGTCTACCAGTTTATTGTGTACACCTAAAACAAGTTGTATACAAAACTTGTCAAAAATGTCAAAAAGGTGAACAAAACAGTTAACTTTACATGTCTGAAAACAACGTCCAATACATGTATGATACTGCTGCGCGCCACAATTAATGCCAGGTACATCGTGACTTAAGTACCACTAGCGCCATCTAGTATCGAGTAGCAAAACTAGTAGAGCACTAGCGCCATCTAGTATCGAGTAGCAAAACTAGTAGAGCACTAGCGCCATCTAGTATCAAGTAGCAGAACTAGATGCTTCTAGAAAGTTCAATGCTAGAACTTTCTAGAACTATCGACATCTGATCAGTCGGGGCCGGTATGTACTCGAACATTCTAGATGTTTCCACAGTAGAAGGTTCTGGAACTATCTAAAGACTATAAGGCCGGTATGGACCCCGACCCGGACACAGTCGAAGCAAACAAGCGATCAAGCAATCTTCAAGTGCGACTTTAGAGTGATCAGTAGTGCAGTTGTGTTTTATAATTAGTGTGTGTTTGAGTTGTCATAAGTGTTGTTTAATTAAAGTGTCATTCTTGATTATTATATCGGCAGTGTTTATTGTCACGAACCGCAAGCTCGTAACAATATACATGATTTATACAAGCCTTTTACAAGCCTAACTAACGTCTCGTAGAAGTTAAATTTGCAGTTGAAAAACATGTTTTTCAACTGCAAAATATTAAGTTTGTTCTTGGGATAAATTCATCCCACCTACGGAACCCTTCATTGGGCGTGATCTGACACGCACTTGGCCGGTTTTTTGAAAACGCATCCCCTAAGTCCCCTGAGAAGTTGCCAATAGGCAATGGCTTGTGAACCTATAAATATAAAATCTGTGCCAACAATATGCATAATCTTACCTCTAGGACATTGCGAGCGGGTCTCATGAGCCATGTCTGCAGCCCTGGAAACCGCTGGCAGTGAGGACACACTTTCTGATGGAAGTACGTCGCGCGGTTGTTGGCTAACATCTGGATCAACCTGGCGGAGAAACATTCATTACCAGTACGTTGCACAGACAGCGTCACTATGTTATACCTATAACACCTTCAGCCAAGGGTAAACATAAAAGTCTTGGCTGAAGCTGTCATAGGTCAGCTATGTTGAATTTGAACTTGCATGTCATTAACTGGGGTACCTAGTTGATGAAGCTGTGGGGACACAGGTATTAGATATGTCGCAGATGGATTGTCGAATCCGCTGTTTTACATAACCGCCAGCTGTTTTACAAAACAGCTCCGTTATGTAGAACAGCTGAACGACGTTTTGCGATTTACCATAATTACTGAACTTAAGCATGCAGAATTGCGTAAACGTTTTTCATTTATCAATTTATCAACGATTACAGATTATATAAAACAGCGTGAAATGAAACGTCACATTATAGATTTTATTCCTGTCGCACATGGCTCTGTGTGTCAATGGCGTCAGAAACAAAAATAAACAAAACGAGTAATATGAGTAAATGCCAGCGAAAATTGTGATTTAAATGATAATTTTAATATAAAGGTTTCTGAATTTTACGAAAGTGAGTCCTAAAAATACTAAATAGCCAAGTATCTGCGACCAACTTAGAAGGAGCGCTCGCTCGGCTCGCGCTCGGTTGTACACAGTTCTAACCTAACCTTTTTTTTTTTTTTTGACAATGCGGGAACCCACCGGGGTTCTAACCTAACCTAAACTAACTGGTCAGAGTGCTCTAGCTTAGTTACTGCGACCGATTCGGTATTAGAAGCCACACAAAACACTTATTGACTGACGTAACTGCAAATAAGCCACACTGCGTTACGTCTAAACGTGGGTAGCAGTTTTTTTAAACGTAACGCAATGGCAACCCAGCTGAACGTTGTTCAGCTGTTTTACACAACGAAGCTGTTTTGTAAAACAGCGGATTCTACAATCCATCGCGACAGATACACAACTAGTATGAAGAATAAGCGTAAACCCTTGCCTTGAATTAGAATACGGACTTGAGGGAACAATATTGCATCTGTAATTTGATTTTGTCAATTAAACTTTTATTTCAACAAGCCGTGTGCTCTGGGATGGGATTTCCTATTGGCAAAAATGACGAACTTCCATACAAACTTTCATCCTCTATTTAACCCCTTTAGTGAATGAGTTTTCAAAAATTCTTCCTTACCCACTTTGGTTTTTTAAGGAACTCTTTTGCAAAATGTCATGCTTCGAGACCTTGGCTGTGTGTTGTCTGTCAGAGAATTTAATATTTTTATTAATGAAATAACAGATTCAATAGTCTCATTTAAAAAATCCAATACCCTGTTTATTTCACCTAGCTGAGAGAACTACATTTGTATGCAACTCACGAAATTTTCAATGACGACCGATAAGAATGTATAAAATAGAGAGCAATAAAAGTATTCGTCTCAATAAAATTTTACATCGTTTTACAGCTGCATATTGAGGGTACGTTTCGCAGGAGAACTTCATAAAATTGATATAAAATATATTTTAAAGGTCGCACGACTGTAGCATAAATTGTACGAACACCCACTGTAAAATTATATTGCAACAATATATTATGTGTTTCACACATAATATATTGTGTACACTTATTTTACTTTCGTGGAAAACTCTACCCTAGTAGCATTTTTGTTGGCGTTTGGTTGGGCCACATACCTCTGAAGTTGGCCCAACTAAATGCCAACGGAAAATGATGTTTGCAGCTTTCGTGAGACATATTCAGGTTTATAAACGTTTAAATTCGACTTGCAACTAATTCGTCATAATCGTAGAGCAGTGACGGATCTGAAATTTATGTTGAACTCTGCCGCGCGTGCAATAACAGCAGTAAGTATAATTTTTGTCCAAATAGAGTCAAACATAGATTCGGAATCAGCGCAATGAGCTGATTCCGAATCAATGCTCAACTAATTTTGGACAAAAATTATACTTATACTTACTGCTGCTATTGCACGCGCGGCAGAGTTCAACATAAATTTCAGATCCGTCACTGTTCTACGATTATGACGAATTATTCAATCATAATTAGCATTTCACCCGAAAGACGTCTACTGCTGGAAATAGGCCTCCCCCAGGCATATGTCACTGTCGGCTACTTCAGCCGGTTTACAGAACCGGCTGAAGTAGCCGACAGTGACATCCTTCCTGCATCCAGCGGATTCCCGCGGCCTTCACAAGGTCATCGGTCCATCTTGTGGGAAGCCTTCTAAAGCTACGTCTTCCGGTACGCGGTCGCCACTCCAGTAACTTTCGGCCCCATCGGCCACCTGTTCTGCGAGCAATGTGCCCATTGTCACTTATGTTTGGCAAATCTTCGACCTGTGTCGGTTACCTTGGTTCTCCTGCGGATCTCTTCATTTCTGATTCGATCACGCAGTGAAACTCCAAACATAGCCCTCTCCATTGCCCTTTTGATGACTTTTATTCAATAATCTACACTTATTATAAATTTAAGTCGCTTTTCGTGTCTGTTTGTGTGACCGCGTTGCAACAGATTTTGATGCGGCTTTCATTCCATCATCATCAACATCAAATAAAAAAAATTAAGTGTCTGTTTTTAAATTCAAAATAACAGCTTTTTACTAAATGCATATGAAAGTATATACTGTACTTATAACAAACAAAAATAATTTTAATTTTTTTGTCAGTCTGTCTGTTTATTCCGGCTAAACTCCGAAACGGCTGGACCGATTTTGACGGGACTTTCACTGGCAGATAGCTGATCACTTTTGAAAAAAGGCGACTCGATACACTAATCGAAAAACGCCAAATACGTAAAGAGAGACCTAAGCCCTAATATAACTATACCTATAACTCTGCCAGTCAACTCTATTGCATTAGTTTTGACCGGGTATTTAAAACAAAATTCGGTCTGGCGAGTCATATTAGGGTACACGCTAGAAAATAATAATTTCAAAGGGTCGCCCGTATCGAAATCCATAAGGACTACATAATTATATGTCGCAATCGATTTGTATCCGATACGCCAGCGCTATCTGGTGGCGTTCGATGGAGTTGGTGGGGTTCGCGCCACCGAGTCTTGACTAATCGGGACGCCAGTGCTGCCTAGCAGCGCATGGCAGAGTCTAAAGCATAAAGTTCAACTGGCGGCTAGTGATCGCCGCACATTTCGACCAGTGGAGTTCATCGGTGGCGGTCAAGCAGTGAAGACGTCTAGGAACTGTTGCGCGTTCGGTATAGCTGTGTCGTGTAACTCGTGTACCAACATTAATTACCTTGCATATCCATTACTGTATAGAATCAAGTTCTTCTAACTGAACAGACAGTAGCGGTTCTTGACAGCGTCTACAACATAACGCTCGACCGGCGACAAGTCAAGTTGGTCGGTCGCGGTCATGCAGTGAACAAGTTTGGAAACTGTCGCGCGTTGTGTAGAGTTGTGTCGTGCAAATACATTAATAATAATTACTTTGCATACCCACTACTGTATAGAATCAAGTTCTGCTAACTGAACAGACAGCTGTGCTGCTGGGGAGTTTGTTGCGCCACTTCTTCCCAAATAAAGCACTTTTAGGTGATGAAGGGCGGGCGTTTTGGGGGACTGTCATATGTAATTTTGACGTTTGAAAAGTGCTGATTCTCAGCCTTAGTTGAGTAAATGATTTTTGATTTTGGTTTTTTCTATTTCGCAATAACCAAAACTATCCGAAGTACGCCCACAGTAGTTTAAAATATGGCTGCTGATAGCGATGGAGACCTACCGTTCTCCGTCATATACAGGAAAAGTTTTTAATCAGTGCGCAAATTTTGACAAATTGAACTTAAACGTGTTTTATTATACACTTATTTCTTATTTTGATATGTCTTAGTACAAAAAAATGAAGTTATCGTTAACGAAAGATGTTTATTTTGAAACTGGTATAATGGATACTCGCCGCGCCAAGCGCTGGCGACGCGGTCAGTGAAGTGAAACGCAGTAGTAGGTACTATCGAAGAAAAGTATATCTAAGCACCGTAAGGACTATATTTGCTTGCAGCACTCGGCCGCTATAGAAATTTTTGTAAATGGAAAAAAGGTGCGTTTTTTTCATTAGTAATAAAATATCAATGGGAACGTTACTTCGGTCGTAGTTCGAGCACGCTTGGGACAAGGATTATTTTTTTTTGATGAATGGGTTTTCTATGCTATCCGAAAAGTATAAAATTAGCATCTCAGTTGAGTAGATTTCTCACAATTAGTTTATTTATTTCTCAGTATTTGGCTGAGAGGCGGAATATTTCCATAAAACTTTAAAAGCGAAAAACTCGATAAGCACCGGTCATATTGGTTTTTTTTTAATTAGCTTTTCAATGAATGCACCTAATTACCAACAACAAATTTGCAACTGACTGAATCCGAGAAATTTGTTGAAACAAAATGTAAAGTATAATAACATTAAAATTAAAAACTTTCTCATATTGTTTCTTTTGTTCCATTCCTAGTGGTCGAAAAAAGGTCAGACATCTGTGATCAACTAATCATTGTAATAGAGCCTACAAAAAACACGGACATCAAAAAAACTAAAACGACAAAAATATTACTGTTTCATTGGTCAACGCAAAACGGGGCGTTAACAGATGTGGTCATCGTGTTCACTGGATTTTGTTTTTAAATTGCGTACTTTATAGAATTCCTCTACAGTACTTATCAGCTGTGCGCTCGCCCATTGATATTATTACCAAAAGATTGTATCCATATTTTGATGATTTCAAGTGGACCAAATTATTGATACTGAACCACCAAAAAAAAATTGCGCAATGGTTAAAAACTTATCCTGTATAATACATGGGACTTAAAACATTACTGGCAAAATGCGGGTGTACTATAGTTGCACCTCTGCCTTACCCTTCGGGGAGGACAGGCGTGAAGATATATTTTAAAGGAAAGAGCAGAGATGCACCATATAATGCATCCAAACGCCAGTAAATTAGGTCAAGCTGTGATACATTTTTGAAGAGATAACATCTTTAACCGCGTTGAGCGATTTTTTGTATGGGAAAAACTTATGGGTTCGCGTCACCAAAATGCGCGACATGTTTGTGACGTGTTGCGCCAAACTGTCAGTTGTTCCTAAGTTTTAAGTTTTCGCTTTTGTTGGCAGTCCTTATGATTGCCTATTTTTTTGGTCACCCATCCACGGACCAACCCCGAGAGAGGAGGAGGAGCTCGTGGCTAAGTAATAACAGCCGCACGGGTCGATCCGTCAGGTTAAGCTACGCTTGCCGGGGTTGGTCCGTGGATGGGTGACCATCTTTACATACCGAGACTCCTCCATGCCTCGGAAAGCACGTTACGCCGTTGGTCCCGGCTGTCATTCGTGGATCTTTGACAGTCGTTACGGGTCGTCAGAAGCCCAAAAAGTCTAACAGCCAGTCTTACCAAGGGGTATCGTGTTACCCAGTTACTGGTTGTGGAGGTCAGATAGGCAGTCGCTCCATGTAATATACTGGTATTCAGCTGCATCCGGTTAGACTGGAAGCCGACCCAAACATTGTTGGGAAAAGGCTAGGCAGATTTTTATCCACGGACCAACCCCGGCAAGCGAAGCTTAGCCAGCTATTGTTCCAGTAGGTCCCTAAGCTAGCAAGCTAGTAATCTGGCTTCTTGTATAAAAATGAAAACATTGAAATCATTCATGTAGGTAAGTACTTATAGATCACTAGCGACCCTCCCCTGTTTCGCAGTTTTTACAACTTGGTAAAACATCGAGATTTCTTTATTATAATTATGTAAGTTTAATAGTATCTAACATATTGTACCTATCCACGATAACCATCTGGAATAAATTCTCTAAATTATGGTGAAAACCGTCTCATAATCCGTTGCGTAGTTTAGAAGAACAACGCGGTGACACATACAGACACGAAAAGCGACTATAATTTATAACATAGACTAGCTTTTGCCTGCGGCTCCGCCCGCGTGGATGTCGGTTATCGCGTAACAAAGTAGCCTATGTCCTTCTCCATATCCCAGGCTATATCTCTGCCTTTCATAACGATCGGTTCAGCGGTTAATTCTATTTTACTCTGTGGCAAAGGCCACAGAGAAAAATAGAATAGAATAGAACGAGGTATTAAAATAAATACCTACAGATTCTCTGCAAGATCCTAGCACAATAGAAATGCGGATTTACTGTTGAAGCGTATACCCTAGTTCTTACAAAATACTCAAAGGATACAACTAGTCAGTGCCAAGATAAAGAGCGACCTTCTACACAGGATCTTAACAATGACAACAAAAGGTACAGAAGCACTAAGTACGCTTTCTGCATTCCTTTGTATTGCACGCATCAACTAGGCTATTTGTCAACTTACGTTACTTTGTCGTGCGGTATTTTCTCTCCTCTCTCCACTTCGAACAAAGGCACCACAAACACAGTCTTAGCGAAGACACAACCGGAATCCCTTTTCTCGTTACCCATTAGCTTCCTTATCATTTTCAGGAATTTCGGCGCCAACCCACGACTAGGCACCATTTCTATATCCGACACTAAGAAATAATTGGTTGTTGATGCATTTCTTGCTACATTTCTGCCAACGTTTATTGGATACAACATGATTGTTGATTTTCTATACGTCGTTATGTCTGAACTTACACCAGAACAATCCTCGAACTTTATATTATTCGAGACGAATCCTGAATCTTGAATCTTCATCATCATCATACGCTCGATTTTATTCTTCCTCGCCCTCTGAATGTATTGCGCCCTAGTTTTGTTATTCAACTTGCGATAATTTTCCAATTTTTGTCTCATCAATTCTCTTGGATCCTTTGTCGTGTTAGATGCTGCATCTGTTGGCGCGGGCAGAGTCGTAAAATACTTCATTCTCTCTTCCAACGTTCTTATTTTGGGCTCTGATTTGGTTGGGAAAAATAAATGGACTGACACTTTAGCCATCATCGGGTAGCAATGGCACAGCTGGTTTAATATTTGCATTGCAATATCTAAGTCATAGTTAGGTACGTATACAGCGAGACTGATGGGGCCATTCCAGTACCTCGCTATTTCCACTACATGATACAGAAATTCAGGCGTCGCTTGAGTTACATACGTCACTGCGTCAACTTTGCTGATATTCGCGAACACTATTCCTCGAATGGCATTATAAATAACTCCGTAGTGACTCCTACTTCCAGTTTCTGGGGACGGAAGTACTTGGAATGTGCCCCATTTGAGACTATTTGGAAGGCCATAGTTGAACATGCAATAACTTAAATTCCCGGGCTGTCGACCTTTCAGGAAGGCGCCTGGTCTGTAGTTAAAGTCACCGACCCTCCGTTGTGGCTGTGGGTGCTCGTGGTGCCTGGATGCGTACATCTGCAGTACCATGGTAAGGGTTAGTATGAAAGCAGCTGAGACAAGTATGGTCGAATGCTTCCTTGTCAACCTGAAGGAGTAAGCTCCGAATATCCGCAGGCATCTCGACATCTTTATCTTTCATCGTTTTTATTTATAATGCTCTTCCAGTAAACATGCTTCTGACTAGTTAATTACGTAGGCACTAGACACACGATAACACCATATTATTTTAGTAATTTTATATCATCTTATGAACTAAGAATTTTTGTAAACAACACAGCACACAATGACATCGCACGACAATGTCTATGTACGGCAATTTTGCTTCCGCACTCAAAAAACTCTGTACTGCTTCACAACATGTTAGAATTTTGAAGATTAACACTATGTAACTATTTTATTAGTTCATTGGGTTTCGTGAAATTATAAATATAATGTTATTTTCACTTCAATTTGGAGACATTCCATCACCGTATAACGTCTATTTTGACAGTTACTGCGCGCGCCGGTTACTGACATTCTGCGCTACTGAGAAATCAATATTCCCGCCATGCTGCTACAAGTACGTTCTCGATTACTAAATTTAGAAACCAGTGGAACTTTCCCGTATTTTCTAACTGTGAATATAAAATACTTATCAATACTGTATAATAATATTTATTGAATTTTCTGAATATTAATTAGTTCTTGGCCGTTTTTATAAGAACCGTCAACTGTAACTTTAAAAACAGTATTCCTTTGCATGAAATAGAGAAAAAACTTATTTTCAATGTGTTGCTTGTTTCATGTTTGTCTGGCCCCTTTACTATTCCAGCATTGTACACATACATGTTAAGATACTAAATCAATATACTTATTCACATATTTTATTTTTAGACTACCACAGACTTAGTTCGCGAAGTTTTCCAAGACACACTTCCCTGCGAAGGGTTTACGAGGTGATTGAGGAAAAAGTTTTTTCCAATTTTGTGTCGAAAACAGTTTTGAAAATGTTAGATTAAAATCGAATCATTTCTTTCCAGGTTATAGAAAAAAATATATATATGCCATATGTAGGTTTCTACTCCGTTCACCTAGTATACCCAATTTTTTTCAAGACGGTAAAATATGTCATCCAGTATAAATTTGTAAATTAGAATAAATATTTTTACTAACTCTTGTTTTTGTCCTTGCAGTTACTAACATTTATTTAACACGCGAAGGAAGTCGCGAACTAACTATATAAAACTTGTTTTGTCGTATTGAACATAGAATCAGCTAGAAATTGTAACGGCGACTGTTCCAGTAGGTACACACCGGTGTCTGACTGACGGACCACACGACGTGAACTCAATCTAACTTTGTTTCTTTCCGCGTTTCCACGATATGGTAATATGGACATGCTTATATGAATAGTTGAATACATTTGAATATTCTGCGGTGAAAACTATGAGTTGGCGGCCCGTTGCAGTGCTGCGGTTATGTTTATTCTAGTTTTATTGGAATAGTTATAGAACTACTAGTAATATTGATCACATTGCTTGAGTTTGTCTTTCTATAACATAGAGAAACAAAGAGTGTTTTTTTAAGAGATTAGCTGTTAACTTGTGTTCAAAACAGTTTGAAACAATATTTTAGTTAAGTAATTGTACAAAGTTACTAAGATATTGACAAAAAAATATTTTTTAATTTATAATGGTTTACCATCAGCTTCTATATACAATATAAGGGCGGGTTGTTTCACGTCCACTTGACGCACGCGTATACGTCATAAATGGCGCTAACTATCGTCAAACCAAAAAAAGCGTTGTTATTATGCCCTTAACGTTCGTTAAAAAATAACGATTACAGTAACCGGTGTCATACCCACTGGTTATCGTCATTTTATTCTTTACATTCGAACATTGACGATCGGTTTTTTATGCAGTGAAACAACGCTTTGAGTACCTATTTGACGCTTTGACGTACATATGTTACGTTAACCAACCGTTTGAAACAACCAGCCCTAAAGTGTGGGTAACAATCGCACGGGTCGATCCGTCAGGTTAAGCTACGCTTGCGGGGTTGGTCCGTGGATGGGTGACCATCTTTACATAACAAGACCCCTCCGTGCCTCGGAAAGCACGTTAAGCCGTTGGTCTCGGCTGTCATTTGAAGATCTTTGACAATTGTTACGGGTCGTAAGAAGCCCGAAAGTCTGACAACCAGTCTTACCAAGGGTATCGTGTTACCCAGTCACTAGGTTGTGGACGTCAGATAGGCAGTCGTTTCATGTAAAATAGTGGTATTCAGCTGCATTCGGTTAGACTAGAAGCCAACTCCAACATTGTTGGGAAAAAAGCTAAGCAAATAATGATATAATGTTTACGAGTATATCCATACTATACTTTCGCCAACTTAAGAAACTCTTCGATACGTTTTTTTTTTCTAGGTGGGAAATTATCAAATAACTTCTACCGCTCTGTGCGGAGCGGAAGGGCGTGTAAGACTTTTAATGACCCCCTACTAAAACCCACCCGTGTTCCTTCAGTTGCCTGTGACAAACCCGCAACCCGGGCAGGCACCGGTCCTAGCGGACCCCGTCAATGCGTGCTGACATCTCTTTGAAGCGCGCGTGGAACACAACGCGGCGTCGACCCGGGCCTGGTCCTTACCGGACGGCGAGCTCGCCGTCCGCAAACCCGCGCCTACGGTGGCCGGGAATCGGCTACCGATTCCCGCCGCCCAGGGCGTCTCCTGGAACTCTTCGATACTTAAAATACGAATTTGATGCGCTCTTTGACATGAACGAAATAATATTTCCCCTGATTTGAACTTTACTGCCTAAAGAAGTTTCTAAATTACTTTCCTTGATTGTATTATAAACTTCCAATAACAGTCTGAGGATCAATAAAATGAACAGTGAGAGCATAATATATAAATAATTGACAATATAATATATAAGATGTATCTATTCAAACACGAAATATTTTAAGAGATACACCTATAGGTGTTAAAGAAACCACGAGAACGATTTTTTTTTTAAACTAAGTATATTATAAAAAAAATATGTATATGATGATTAATTATCAAAAGGCACCGCGCTCGTACTAAAACCGTCGCCGCGTCCGGGCGGGTCATTCATAGAATAATTAAGAGGTTTGTTTGCAAAATGTCTCAAGCAATTTTAAATTTATAATAATTATGTAAAAATATAAAACACTTAGATACAAAAATTACTCGCTGCTATGGCTTTTTTACCAAACATAGATGTTTCTCTTAAAATATTTCGTGTTACCCTACCCTACCCTACCCTACCCTACCCTACCTACCTACCTACCCTACCCTACCCTACCTACCCTACCTACCTAACTACCTACCTACCTACCTACCTACCTACCCTACCCTACCCTACCCTACTCTACTCTACCTACCGTCCAACCTTCTCCTGAAAATAACAAACACAACAAAAAAATAATTAGCGAGATCGGTCCAGCCGTTCACTAAAAGTTTTTTTTTCCATATTTTCTCACCGTTTAAACCTTCCCTGGACTACGACAAACATTTCAAAACCAAAATCAGCTAAATCGGCCCAGCCGTTCTCGAGTTTTAGCGAGAATAACGAACAGCAATTGATTTTTATATGTATATATAGATAATATATTAGCTTACAAATAATTGACAAAGTCAAAGTCAAATAATTTATTTCAAATAGGCACGTAAAATGCATTTTTGAACGTCAAAAATTACATAAATAGTTAATTGATTCTAGTTGCCCCTTCCAAAATGTAGTTATGTATGGAGAAGAATGGGCAAGAAACTCCATACTTACTCTTTTAAAATGTTAACAATAGTTTGTATACATTAATTAATATTTATAGGTGAAGACTATGTACCTAGATAAAAAATATAAAAATTTCATCAAAATTACTTACCACAATTGGTAAAAAGAATGAAAAGTGAAGTAATAACAGAAAAATTAATAAATGCGATAGGTCCATGGTGCTCACATATTTACAAACATTGTATATGATTTCCCAAAAAAATAAAAAATAAAAACAACATATAATAAGTCAGTGTGTGAGTTAAAATATTAATCACAGAAAATAAAATTAATATCATAAAAATTATAAATTATACAGTTAAATTAGCAACCAGTTTGATTTTGTCTAGACTCTAAATTGTCCTATGGAGCAGGACCAGCATGTTTCCAAGCATTCTTATCTTGGATATAATCCTCTAATTTGTAATATGCTTGTTTACAAAGTGTACTTTTTATATGAGTTTTAAATTTTCTTTCATTTAATTGTAATATATCAGAAGGTATTTTATTGTAACATTTAACACAGTACCCCATAAAAGATGTATGTACAGTCAGCAACAAAAGTCGATTAACATTTCACTTTCCTAAATCTTAATTATTGAACCAAATATTTAATTAAAATCGGAACAGAAGTAAAAGGTAAAGAAAAATAACTCTATGCTACATACCAAATATTTAATTAAAATTTTAATTAAATATTTGGTTCAATAATTAAGATTTAGGAAAGTGAAATGTTAATCGACTTTTGTTGCTGACTGTACCTTAGATAATCTGAAAAATGGTTGATCTATTTTATCTTTATTTCTAGTATTAAAATTATGCCTATCACTGATTTTATTAAAAATATGTAGATTTTTTCTTACATACATAATATTTTCATAAATGAATTATTGGCAAGGTACCGTCATTATATTAATCGTTTTAAATAGTTCTCTAAGAGATTCGCGGCGATGTAGATTATAAATGGCTCTGACACAACAGTACAACAACAATGGAATCATTCTAGCAAAAGAGTTTAACTGTTTCGTGGCAATTGACAAAAATAAATAGTTAAGCAATCTCACCAGTAATTTTTCTTTTAAAAAAAGTTACCAAAGAAAGAATGCGGACCGTAATAGATTTATTTTAATTATACCCTCCTACAGAGATCGGTTGCAAAATTGGGCGTAAGTTCGCCGTGTAATTGCATTCAACTTTTAATGAGAAGTCAGCAGTTCGTGGGTTACAAAACACGCTATACCCAGTTTTTGGAACAATTCCCTCAAATGCTCAGTTTACGGCTAGAAAACATGAAGAACGCACTGAAAGAAAAATTTAATAACAACGTTTTAGTGAAACCATTGTACAAAAAGTTGAAAAATGGTAATAAAATTAAGCCTAAACTACTCGCTGATAGTCGTGTTAAACTAGTTGGCAACGAAATCAATGTCAAAAGAAATATAATAAACATTAACGGTGGTATATTAAGTAGACAGAAACTCAAGAAAGAAAACAGAATTGTAGTGTATGGTTCTCGTGAAAATAAAAATAAGAAACGCTTATTTGATAAGGTTACTCGGAAACCAGTAGTAAATGTTAATATGTTAAGTACAAAAGGAAACAGACAGGCTAATGGTGAAGAGAACGGTATCGAAGATAACAGTAATAAATTACTTGAGGCTGATAATGAAATTGTGGTTGTTCAGAAAGTAAGTATAACTGATAGACGAGAAATGAATATTAAGAGACTAATATAAGTTGTAGTCTCACTTTGCTGTTCTGTAATCATATTCTAACAAAGTTCCTTGGTATACTGTACCCTTGTACATAATTATTTACGCTCATGTTTCTTTATCTTTGCGGTAATTCTCGCTAGAGAATAAAGAAAGTTCAAATAAGTTTGTATTTACCTCTTAAGGCTGCAGTCTTGCAAAATTCACTCGCGGCGAATTATTATTAATATGTATATATTTACAAAATAATGAAATAACATTAAATATTATTATTGCGCATAAATTAACATAATATAAGTAATAGCCAGTTGTTTTTTTTTTTTTTTTTTTTTAGTTTCTCTAGGTGGATTATGTTAGGTAAATCAATTGTTAAATACAGCTCTTTCTGTCCAACAATATTTCGAGTTATATTTGTGTGCTTACTTTATGGTAATAAAGAATTTATTTACAAAATCTGTTCAGTGCATAAATCTGTTCATAATAAGCTGAACATTCTCGTCTTCAAAATGCGCTTGAAAATTATTAGTTTTTTCTAATTATCTTTCATTTTCTTAATTCGGAGGTCACAATGTCATCAAAATTATCTGTTTTTATCTCTTATTAAACGGTTTGTTTCATAATAACAATACACTGTATGTATGTAATAATTAGAATTTTTTAATGCCAACGGTTCAAAAAAAATTACTAGCTATTACTTATTTATGTGCAATAATAATATTTCACGTTATTTCATTATTTTGTTTAAAAAAAAATACAAATTTGCGCAAATAACTCACCACGAGTGAATTTTGCAAGACTGCAGCCTTAAGTAACATATCGTACCAAATAACATAATTCAGAATTAATTCTATTTCATTCCCATCGCCTACAAACACATGATCGTTGTCTAATTTAATCTCAAAAGCAAGTTTCCGAATCCCAGTCCAATATTAGAATAGCTTTAGATTTCCCAAAACAATTTTCATTAAATCCTCCATTGTCTAGGTTCCGAACACATGGTTGAGATTGTACCCGCTCCCCAAACTCCCGAGAGAGTCCGTTGGTTCCGTCATCTTTAGATGCATTCTCTGCCAGCTCGGTTTGTGCACTTTCCTCATATTATGGACTACCGTTTGGGTCTTCGTCATTCACCACTTTGAAGGTAATTGCTTTTATTTTGTGTTGATTAGTTTCCTTTATACAAATACGAAGGGAGCACTCTGGTGACCCAGTGGTAACTGCGAATTACAAGTTGTAAGTAGCGGATTCGAACTCAGGCAGGCACTTTACTTTGAGTCAATAATTTCATCACCATTGCTCTCAAAACGGTGAAGTAAAACATAGTGAGGAAACCGTGTTAATGTCTTAAGGTCATAACAGACATATCAACTCGGAAACGGATCGTAACCGTATCAACTCAAGTCGTTTAGTAATCTTTGCATGAAACTCCCTACTGAAAAGCACACTAATCGGAATCGTAACGTAAACGATTCACCTCGGGACAAGCTCACGAACCGCGGCGTGGCGCGTGGTTAACCAGCGGTCCCTGTGCTTACGGCTCGTCGGCCCCGCGCTTATACTTCTTCGTCGCCGCGCTCGAGTCTCTTCGTCCACCCTTGTCCCTCTCACCCCTCCCGCGTTTGGATTCAAACTGATCTGGTGCAACCCAGGTCGACTGGCAGCGGCCAGCGAGCCGTAATCGCGGCGTCGCCTAGCTGTAGCCGAGTCGACGTATCGGAGCTGCTGGTCCCATTTGGTTACGTGCTTACGTTAGGTTGACGTCTGTTTGACGGCGAGGCGAAAGGCGATACGGTGACGATTCCTTTCCGAGTTGATATGTGTGCTACGACGTTTAGATCCAAAAAAAATGAAGACATGTGACATCAACCAACACGCACTTTCCCGCGTGGTAGATTACAGCCCACTCCCTCTGAAAGAGAGGAGGCCTGTGTCCCAGCAGTGGGAAACAAATAAAAAAAGCCAAAGCCTATAAAGCCTGATATGTTTATGCTATATGCAAATACTATCGAATTTTTGAGTCCCCTACTTCTGTGATCTAAGTTCCAATTTGATCATTTTTATGCCAATGAAGATAAACAAAGCACACTTTGAATAAGATTATCAGTGTTATAAAAATATGTATTTAAAGAAATGAAATAATGGTGAATAAATTCAATTTCAGGTCCCCATGAAATAAAAGTGTCCGTAGACTTCGATAAAGAGCAGAATCTTCTTGCGATTGACCTCGCTACGGAGCTGAGACAGGTAAAGGATGATTTATGCTGGACCATACCGGGCGCGAGCCCTGTCTTAAACTAAGCGCGGGTGACGTAAGAATACAAAACTTCCCTAACATCCATACTATCCATACTAATATTATAAATGTGAAAGTATGTCTGTATGTTACGTTTTCACGCTTAAACCGCTGAACAGATCATCATGAAATTTGGCAGAGATATAGCCTAGGATATAGAGAAGGACTTTTTTACGCGATAACCGACATCCACGCGGGCAGAGCCGCGGGCAAAAGCTATTTTTATATGAAGCAGTTCATGCTACAACGTACAGCGTTCGTGTCCCGTCCAAGTCTTGGTCCCTACAAATTGGGCAGACACGGACTTGGCTCGCATCCGTGACGGTCTAACGTAAATCATCCCTAAGTCGTAAGTGCAACCGTGGTTGATAGTAACACACTGTAACGTTCATTGATGGAAAGAAGGAAACAAAATACTTTGATTTGCACATTTTGCTAACACATTAAAATGCATGACGATTTACTCAAGTGAGTAATGTGACAGTACAGTAAGTCAGTCCAGTGCTGACTTCGCGCTCTCAAGTCAGTCCAGTTAACTAACCTACCCGTCTATTTTTGGGCCCAGTAGCTTCCCCCACTACGCGACTGAATTACTGCCGATCTATTCAACATGATCCCATTGACTGGGTCCGGTCACTGCCATCGTATAAACCAGGCAATAAGCTAATTACATTGGTAAACTAAACGAGGCTAATTCAATAATAGAACTCAACAATACTTTTTCGGGGAGTGGTTGTTTGAGCATGTGAGATACGCGGTTGTTAACACACCCACGATACCTCCAAAAAAAAGCTTATGTGACGCAAGGGTTTAAAAAACAATATGTAAAATTACCTTGAATAATATGAAAGGAAAAGCAATTTGAAACAATTCTCCTCATTCAAACAACAGACATAAATCATAAAGAGTTCCTTTCTAAACAAACAACATCTACCTCACAAAGCTTATCATGAAAAAGCGAGCCAGTACAGCGAATACCGCCCCTGCAAAGTAACATAATTTGTACAGCACCGAGTTATGCGAACTATTAGCTGCTCTTTCCAGAAATTAAATAATCGCGGCAGGTAGTCGCTACTATCACTTATCAACGAAATATAAAGGAACAGAAGGCCCACTCAACTTGGACGAAGATATTATCAAAGATCATAAAAATTGTTCCAGCCATTCTTGAGTTATAAATGGTGTAAATAAACCGAATTCGTTTTATATATTTATATAATTTGTATCTATTCAAACACCAAAAAATATTTTAAGAGATACACCTAAACCTAACCTCTAGTAAAGAAGTCATGGTAACGATTTTTTTTTAAATCTGAGTATATTATTTAAAAAAAAAAATATAAAATTACCTACTTGGTATGATGATTAACTATCAAAGCGCACCGCGCTCATGCCACCACCGTCGTCGCGTCCGGGCGGGGCATTCATAGAATAAGTAAAGGTTTTTTTGCAAAATATCTCAAGCAATTAAAAAAAATAAAAACACTTAGATAATATATTTTTTTTGCTGCTATGGCTTTTTTACCACCTATGATGTTTCTTTTAAAATATTTCGTGTATGAATAGATACACCTTATATATTAAGATAACGCTAGCGAAGCCGTTGGCGGAAGCTACACAGTAAAGTTGCAAACAACTTTCTTGACATCCTTAGGCCAAGAAAGTTGGTTACATCTACCCACCAGAATGCCATAGCCGCGGAAGTCGCTAAGTCTCCCAATCCGTGGTTTGCAAAGATCTGGGCCTCAAGTCTGCTATTACAATAGTGTCAGAATGGTCTCGCCATTGTGAGTATTTGACAGTGTTTGTATAGCAAATCTGGGCCTCAAGTCTGCTATTACAGACTTGAGGCCCAGTTCTTCTGCAATATTGCGTTATATACGCGAATAGTTTAAAGGCAGCAAGAATTCTCGGAATCGCCGCTAGTTAATTTCATGCAACGCCGAGTTGTCGGAGATAAGGAAAGTTGCATAAAACCTCTCATTTAAAGTCTGTGCGGGTAGTTGTAAGATTAAAGTAAAGTCAAATTTAATCCGTCTTTATTAAAAAATATTAACAACTAGACGATCCGGTGAACTGCGTACCACGTGAGACAAAATTTTGTTATTATTAGATTTTTCGGCTGTTCCTTTGGGAATTTCCTAATTTCCTTTTTTCTTAAACCAGGCGAATTTTCATTGAGGCGAACAAAACAACAAAATTTATTTTTTATTTTTTATTTAACCTCTTAAGAGAATGTTTTAAAAAAAACTAGCCTTAGAGCTCACCTTCGTTACATAAGGAACTCATATGCAAAAATGTATGCTTCTAGACCCAGCAGTTTAGGCTGTGCGTTGTCTGTCAATGAATGAATGAATTTGAGGTGGTAAGATCCGACAGAGTCCGCCCTTACTAGTTTTTTGAATCCATGAGAAACAAAAAAAAAAATCGGCCAAGTGCGTGTCAGATCACGCACAATGAAGGGTTCCGTAGATGGGATGAATTGATCTCAAGAACAAACTTAACATTGTGAAATTTTGTAATTGCAAATGTAAGTTGGTCGATTATTACTCGGTAACTTGTAAAGCCTACGTAGCTGTGATAGATTTTCTTTTAACTTAGTTATTTAAACTACTGCTGTAAATGTTTCCACATATCCAAATACAACTATTTAGCTGGTAGGGGGACACTTCGAGACGATACGGCAATTGGGACTCGAGATGGCCTTGCACAAGTCCGAGGCCATGTGTTTTCATGGTCCTCGGAACGCGCCACTGACGGGTTCCCAAGTAACGATAGGAGGGGTTCACATCAGCGTCGACTGGCCGATGAAGTACCTGTGACTCGTCCTCGACAGTCGGCGGAACTTCGTAGAGCATTTCCGACGTTTTGCTCCCAGACTGGAGCGGGCCGGGGCTGCCTTGAAGCGGCTCCTGCCCAATCTAGGGGGTCCAAATGCCTCCTGCCGGAGGCTCTATGCGGGGGTCGTGCGGTCCATGGCCCTTTAGGCACCAGTGTGGGCGCGTTCCTTGAGGCGGCGACCAGCCCGCCGGTTGAACGTGTTCCAAAGGGTTATGGCCATCCGACTGATCCGGGGATACCGCACGGTCTCCGGTGAGGCGGCAAGCCTCCTTGCCGGATTGCCGCCATGGGATCTGGAGGCAAAAATCCTGAGAGGTGAAACGCCGGGCGTAACTCCGCCGAAAGCAAATATCATCCCCACTTTACGCATAGGGGAGGTACCTTAAAAAAAAAAATATTGCAAAATTTTATTATACCACTTTGTCGGCGTAATTAATATGTATAACTATGCCAAATTATAGCTTTCTAGTACTAAGAGTCTCTTAGCTAAACCATATTTCGCGAGGCAACCACTCGCGACTTCGCGAGCCTTCTTCAGTCGGCTCGATCATAGCGCCTTAGGATTTATATTAGAGAAGATAGATGAACATAAGATCTCTGAGGGACCTAATAATCTCAGGAATAGCTGTGACAAAACAAAAGACCTTACATGCCAAATACTCGCTTCTATATTTTCAGGAAATCTTGGAAATTCAATGCTTTGCGAAAGTTTCCAACTTCTGAAGACACATACTTTGACTTGTCACCCTGTTGCACAGATTGCAGTACTTTATATACCCAACTGAGTAACTTATCAGGTACCTACATTTTGTTACCTAACAGCAGAGTGCCACTTTTTTTTTTTTTATAAATGGCATCTCAGAGTTAACCACGAGGGGTTGAGACTCTTTAACCGGACTATCCTGTGGTTGCCTTAAGCTCCTAACGGAACTTAATGCCTCCAGCCAGGGCGTAAAAACTTATAAACGAAACGACTGCACGCTAAGGGCACCTCCTGTGGGGTACAAATCTCGGCTTAGGGCATCGTCGGAGGGAAAATGGCAAGGGACCGTCGGTGGCTGGATAAAATCAGGGTTATGATTATTATCAGGGGGCTTTAAAGCTACAGGCTCAACTATAGCGCGTGCTGGCGCTTCGCTTACAAGCAAGAGAGGGGGAGGACTATTTAGTCGGGGATTTCGCGCGGGGCCTCGGCGGCGAGGTCGGAATGACGATCGTGTGATATATTTGCGAACTGTACTAGTTTCCCTACGACTCTCCTGGAGGAGGGTAGTGGGGTCGTCTGGGTCGGTCAGTGAGAGTTCCACTAAGATTACACCTAATTTTATAAGGTATGCCAACCAACACGCCTGGGGATCAAGAATAGAATAACGTTTATTGTCTCCAGTATTACAGCTTGTAGTAGTAGGTATGTGACGACACCTACAACGCCACATGCGAACTACGCATCAAAGACCTGACGTCACAAATCCTGCATCGCGCAATCAAAGTTTACCGCGCGACTGGTATATATATGTCGCCGGGAAATGAGGGTATCAGGGATTTCACGAAATCCCTAGGGATATCACGAAATCCCCGTAGATGTTGAATGTGATATGACAAAAAACTAATATAAAGTCAGAGATTATGTCATTTCACTAAACTAAATGTAGTGAAATAAAGAATACACAAATTGGGGTTGTCATGTGATTGGTTTTCTTCATATCTTCGTGGTCGCCAGCAGGCGGTGCGTGCTGATCAGGATTGCTCTGACTGGTGCGACCTGGCAGCACCAGTCAGAGCAATCCTGATCAGCACGCACCGCCACAAGCCACGCGCCGCCAAGTTCCACAAGGCGGTATAATCTCTCCTCTGTTATTTTCAATATTTATAAACTTCATTACTGCTGTCCTCAAATGTTCTTACCATCTGTACGCTGATGACTTGCAACTATACGCTCAGTCAGACATTGCCAACCTTGACAATTGCATTTCATTACTCAATGCTGATCTGCGAACTATCGAAGAATGGTCTGGCAAATTTGGGGTTTCTGTTAATGTCGGGAAATGTCAGGCCATCCTCATTGGTAGTTCGTACTATTTGAGGAATGTGAACACTAGTCAACTTATGCCACTGATGTACGAGAACTCCGTTATCTCTCTTTCACCTCACGTAAAGGACTTAGGTCTGTACATTGACGGCAGTTTGAGTTGGAATAAACACGTGGCTCAAGTGAGCCAGAAAGTCTCGTTCTCACAGTGGTGTCTCTATAGATTCAAGCATTTCCTCCCATCTAGCAGCAAACTCACCTTGGTCCAGTCACTTGTACTTCCTATTATAGACTATGCTGATGTTTGTTGTTCTGATCTTTCCCAAGATCTTCTAAATAAATTGGATCGACTTCTTCGTTAAAATATCTATTAGTTTATTTTATTTGTATATGTGTATTAGTATCAATAAACCTATATAAATTCTCTTAGTCAAGAAGTTAGTATTTTAGTCATTATTTTTGTACCCTACCACTGTTTTTATATTTAACCCAAAGGTTGTAGGGAATGCTTTGTGGCATTAAGTCCGCCTATGTACCACTATTGTACATGAAGTTTAAATAATTAAATACTGTTGATGAATAAAGTAATAAAACAAAGTACCCCCACTAGTGCCCGTGTGAGTAGAGCCAGCGAAAGAAATGCATAGCTCGAGCGACGCATTTGTTTCATTCCCACTAGTGCCCGTGTGGGTACTAGAGCGAGGGAGAGAAATGCATGGCTCGATTTTTATTCGGCGATTCGCTTTTCTGACATTTTACTAAATTTAGTTTAGTGAAACGACATATCACTGACGATAAATTGGTATTTTGTCATATCACTAGATACGATATCTACCGGGATTTTGTGATATCCCTAGGAATTTCATGAAATCCCTGATATCCTCATTTCCCTGCAACATATACAACATTTCGACATCAACCATCGGGCAGTTGCCCACCAGACACAAAACTATAATACCGGAAGCAAGTAAGTTCCTTCTCTTTATGAAACTGGGCTTTTGGTCTACAGATAGGAGTTCACTTCAGTATTATTTCAGTCTCCAATAACTTTAGCCAAAGATCTTGATGTATTCATTCCGATATCCTTCATCGTGGAAATATGGGAAAATAAATATGTTACCCGCCAATTTGCACATCTCGGCGGAAATGAAATTTGAATATTGTCAGCGGGGTTCGCAGGTACTTATATGAGTAGATACTGCGGTATCCCGCGGGAGTGCCTGCCCTACATATTCGGTGTGAGTTACGTCACATGTACGTATAAATAGATTGATTTTACGATACGTCGGCGTCGGTGTAACACTGGGGTTTTCTTGCTCCGCGCTTGGGGGTTAATTGTTGCGCTAATATTCCTCATCCTATTTCTATAAAGTTCTTAAGTTCGGGTTTATTGATGCAAAGAAATAACATCCAATAAGTCTTTTTTTTATTACAGTACGCATATTATATGTATTCTGCAAATCAAAACAGCGTTCAGAAACTTCTTTACATTCTGTTCTTGAATACAGGGTGTTTGGCAGAACGTTGAACATACGAAAATGGTGGATAGGTGGGGTCATCTGCTACTTACTCAGGCCTAATTTATTTGGCCCTGGCCCCCTGGATATTAAAAAAAAAAATTTTTTGCTTTCTTCTAGTTTCACCACTTTCTTAACTTTAAAGTGTAATTTGTATTAAAAATGGGTAAAACAGGCAATATTTTTATTTATTACATCTTTCTGTAAGTTTTAGGAGTCATAACTTTTTTTCTAGCTAACATCTGAATAAAGCAATAATTTTATAAGAATCTGCCAATATTAAAGATAAAAAAATAAACTAAAATATTGCCTGTTTTACCCATTTTTAATAAAAAAAATACACTTTAAAGTTAAGAAAGTGGTGAAACTAAAAGAAAGCAAACAAATTTTTTTTTTATATTCAGGGGGCCAGGGCCAAATAAATTAGGGCTGAGTAAGTAGCAGATGACCCCACCTATCCACCATTTTCGTATGTTCAACGTTCTGCCAAACACCCTGTATATTTACCAAAATCCTTTGTGGTAAGGTTATATAAGTTTTATTACTTCTAAAGACACATATGACAAAGAAATAGAACACATTGCTTCGCTAATGTAACACTGTATCACTTACGATGAGGGAATTTCTATCTTTTGACCTAACATTACAGTAGCAGATTTTCAGCCAATGCCAAGAATGACATAAACTTTTTCATTCTCATAATTTCACAAACATCGATTTCATTCTAATTTGTTGTTAAACAAACTACAGCCCATTTCCCTAAACAAACTCGTAGATAATAAGCCGGTATAAACAGATAAACACAATTTAATCACCAGTCGGTCTGTTGTTCCACGGGAATCAATATTGACTTGTGTGCAATTGAGTTTGTACTTGGACGCCTCTCAAATGATTGGTTGTTCAGAGGTGACATGATGAAGTGTATAATGTGCTGTGTGCGAGGGTTATAATGTTATCTTTACGCTTGAGTTATTAAAGCCATTTGAAACTAAAATCGAATCATTATCACTATCCTCCCGCCCTTATACCAATTACTCACCTTATCTATTGGTTTCTTTGTACACACGGCTACATATCAAGCTGTATAGCTTATTTCTAGTATAAGCTGATCTCGCATTGTATAGGATTTCCGTACAATGAGAGGTCAGCTTATACTAGAAATGTGTATACTTCTAACGTGCACATCTTTCTACATTGTTATCACATATGTAACTGCAACATGAATGATGTAACCCATCTTTTGTAACAATATTTTATTTTAAAAGAGTGTCCGTGGAGTTTCTTGCCCGTTCTTCTCCATAGGAACCTACTACGCTTTGGAATGGGCAACTAGCTTCATCTTTCTGGCTGACCGACCCCTTAAAAATTCAAAAGTGCTTGTAATTGGGTTATTTGAAATAAATGCTTTGAGTTTTGAGTTTTTTAAATAGCTTGATGTGTAGCCGTGTATACTCACATTTTTGTAAATTTTGTTTATTTAAGTAATGAACTAATGAATTTCAATCTTGCGCTAGCAGAATACGTTAAACTATTAACTATAGAATTCGGTTCACCAAGATACAGGCTGTGCCTAGTTTGAGACCCGCTGTTATATCTATCAAAAGTCTTCTACGAGTATTAGTTAATATTTTATTTTGTTACTTCTTTGATTAAGAATTGTGTGTAAATTAAATAAATATTTTACATAATTTACAAAGCTAACGGTTTTAAAATAATAATTATGTAAAACGATATAAAAAAAGAGGGGAAATAATCATAGGGCATCAAAAAATTCGTCCGCATGGCTGTCAACAGGAAAAGTGACCAAAAGGGTGGCAACATTGCCACGTTGTATGGCAATGCTAAATTTATTTGAATTTGAGGTGGCATCGTTTCTTCTTCATCAATACATTTCCACTAGTAGTCATCTGAACTGTGTAACTTCTAAAATGAATCGATAGTACACATCATCTTACTTCAGAAAACTCTAAGCGCTATTTTAATGTACCTATATAAACATATTCTATAATTTGGCATGGATTAAATTTTTGAAGTGAAAACTGCTTTAGGCGCGTTGAGCACTTTTTGGGTGAAAAAAATCATGGAACTCGCGTCATCGTCACTGAACGCTTTCCATGAACTACCTATATGTATACTGTGTATGTATGTGTACTTTTTGGGTGAACAAAAATCATGGAACTTGCGTCATCGTCACCGAACGCTTTCCATGAGCTATAAGTATCCTGTGTATTTATGTACTTAGTTTTCACTTCTATTGACAGTCCCCAAAGACTGCCCCGTGTCTGTCTTTGTGTAGATCGTAGCAGGAGGCATTCTGTAGTTTCTGCCTAGCCCCATTCAATGGGGTTATATATGTAAATCGTTTTTTATCTCAGTTTTCACCCTCTTACTAGCCAAATCATCGTTGTTTATTCCCCGATTCTTACACTAAAGTAGTACTAAATACTTAAGTAACTAACACACACACTACGAACAAATACATCTATTCACACATTCTACAAATAAACACAGGATGAGAATTTACCAAAATTGACCTAATTAAAATCCAGTATAAGGTTTTATAAGGTAAGTTCTTTTTATTTAAAAACATTGCTAAGTCCATTGCGTACCTTCAAAATTACGAAAAAGTAATTAATAAGTTCAAAATATAATTAACTCGTAAGAACTTTGCAAAACGGGTCAGCTCCATAAATCTTGGGACTTCCTATAGAATAAGCAGGAAATGGGAAAGCAAAAATTCCGTGTAAAGCTATAAATCAAACTTACAGAGTTTAATAAAAACTTTCTGATGAGTTAAATCCAGATGTCAAATCAAATAAGGACGGCACCTCCCTTACTATGGTACGATCAGCAAGGAAACTCAGTTTTAACACTTTTACTTAAAATTCTTGTTTCCCCGTAACATTGGGCGTTAGTTACGTTAAAGGCGGTATGATCCGACAGAGACCGCACTTACTAGTATATATCCTTTATGATCATGCTGACTAGAAATCAAAACATCTATGCCAAGTATTGCCTAAACCTTATATTGACTAGGAAGCACAATGCCTACCTTGCAATATGTCTATACAGTATTTGAACTAAACCTTATTCTGACTATGAACCAAAATGCTTACCTTGCATATGTCTATTATTTTAGGAGAAGAAACGGAGCACCGTTTCTGGCGTTGTGTGGTCACAGTTCTAACCTAACCTACAGTTCAGAGGTGTGAGTTTATTTTAACCATCTTGAATACTTAGAAATTATTGAATTTTAGGGATTTTTCTTGTTAAACATTTTGATTTCTAGGTGTTTTTTTTTTTTTTTCTAGACGATCAGGCAATTTGCTGTGTAGACATTCATTTTAGGCATTTTGCTTCGTAGACGAATTGAAAGTTAGACACTCTGATCATAAACCGTTATACAGGTTGTCACGTAAATAGTGGTCCAACGTTTAGGGGTCGATAGGTGAGGACGCCGTGGCGCCTCTCTAGCCAGTCCCCTCTTTGAGGAGTGGCTAGAGAGGCGCCACGGCGTCCTCACCTTTCGCCTGACACAGGTCCTCACTGGACACGGGTGTTTCGGGAGGTTCCTGTTTCGGATTAGGCGGGAGGAAACGCCCGGGTGTTACCACTGTGTGGATCGCCCGGAGGACACGGTGGAGCATACGGTGGAGGTCTGCCCGGCTTGGGCAGAGCACCGCCGTGTCCTCACGGAGGCGATTGGCGGCGGCGATCTCTCGCGTCCGGCCCTGGTCCAGGCCATGGTCCGGAGCGAGAGTGCATGGGAAGCAGTCACCTCCTTCTGCGAAGTAGTAATGCTCGCGAAGGAGGAGGCGGAACGCGTGAGGGAGCGGCAGTCTATGCGCCCTCACGCCCCTAGTCGCCGCAGGAGACGCCCTGGGCGGCGGGAATCGGTAGCCGATTCCCGGCCACCGTAGGCGCGGGCTTGCGGACGGCGAGCTATGGGCAGTTCTCCGTCCGGTAAGGACCAGGCCCGGGTCGATGGCGCGTTGTGTTCCACGCGCGCCTCAAAGAGATGTCAGCACGCACTGACGGGGTCTGCCAGGACCGGTGCCTGCCAGGGTTGCGGGTTTGTCCGAAAGGGATACCGTGGCCCTGGCACACAGGCAACTGAAGGAACACGGGTGGGTTTTAGTCAGTAAAAGTCTGACACGCCCTCCCGCTCCGCCCAGAGCGGGAGAAGTTATTTGATAATTTCCCAACCAAAAAAAAAAAAAAAAAAAAGGGGTCGATACACCATATGTTCAGCTATCACATACCACAATTAAAACAATTTTTTATTTGTCTCCGAATAATTTTTAATTTTTAATAACATTGAAAAATTGACACCTTGCTATACTAATTTACTTTATTGCTATAGAAAATACATACTTGTTAAATGAAAGCAGACTTAATAACGCACAGCTAAAGAGCTTAAGTAATATTTTTCACGTGATATCTAAATATCACGTGAAAATTATTACCTAAGCTCTTTAACGCCCAGAAGGTGAACACAGGAAACAGCAGCAGGCGAACATAGGGTGGGACGACTAGCAATAAATACTTATTTATTGAAATTACATTAAGATTATTATTTATTAAATCATTGTAAACATAAAATAATTTACTTAAAAACTGGTTTCACAAGTGACATTATATAAAGTCATATAAAAAATATTGGTTAAAAAAAAAAATTGAATAATTCACAAAAAAAACAACAGAATATATGATAAAAAAAATAAGATAGCGTAAATATAATAGCTCTTTACCGACCACATCCCCAAATATGTTACTTCAAGATGCGCGCACCCGAGACACTCAAACCTAGATCTTAGAATCGTCATAACTCCAAATATATATAACTTTTCTGAACATGTAAATGTAGTTTATTTTTTAAGTATTCATAAATAAGACTCGACACAAGGCACCTCAAAAAAATAACTATTTTATTTTATTTTTTTTTTTTTTTTTAAGTAAACTTTGCCCCACACTAGGAATTTCGCCTGTATCGTGGGTGCGTTTACAAACGTTTAAACTCACATACACAAACAGCCAGACCCGGAACAACTACTTGTAGGTCATACAAATATTATTTTGTTCCGTGCGGGAATCGAACCCGCGACACGCAGCGCAGCAGTCAATCGCTTAACCACTGCGCCAACCGTGCCGTCAATTTTTTTTTAATAAAAAGTAAGAATGAAATACATATATTACTTCCTAATTCAATTTTTTGTGTACATTGCAGACCTCAATACAAACATTTTGACACCTCAATTAACTATATTGACTCAGAAATAACGAAAATATCGGCATGTCGCACTTTTATTGAAAAAGGGGCCTCTACCAGTTACCAATGTAAAAAAAAATATCGAAAATTAAATACGTTATTAAAAAAACCCGTGGCAGCTAAGAGATGAACAGTCCCAACTGATGGCGCCCGTTCACGAACATGACGCATGGATCAGCACCGTTCAGCTCTACCATTTTGAAGGGAACTGAATAATCCAACAAACTGGTGTCGCACTTAATCATTTATTGTCAGTGTTAAAACTATTAAATCAGCGTTAACCGACTTCCGTTGCTGACAGTGCCACTAAAGTTGAGAATAATCTCGTTATGCTAATTTATTACTGACTGCAGAGTCTGGGGCGGAAGATCAACATGTGATGTTAGCAGTAATATTAGTTATGAGAATCTAATCAAGGAAATACCTATATATTCAACAATATGGTTTTGAAAACCGAAATATTAATTCTTAGGATCAACGTAAATATGGACTTATGTAATTTCCACTATTATGGAAACATACGAAATGTGTATGTACTTTAAAAGAACATATCTGTATAACCCTACGGGGATATATATTTATATACCTATATATTTTTAAATCTTTTATATAGATTATTTTCTATTTTGTGAATGTGAGAACGTGTATGCCTAGTAGACTGTAGATTTGTTGTCAATTTTCTATTTTGTTAATAACCTGATACTTGTTGAAAGGCCGACACTGTCCTCCCATGCCTATTAAGACGCAGATATATGCCAGTGACCTTAAGTGGTTAGCTTGCGTATTCTGTACTGAGCTCACGCAACGCGTCGTAAGTCCAGCCAGTAATAGGACTCGCCCATCCAGGAGCGCTGTCTCAAATAAGACGCATTATTAATTTATTACACTTAAAACAAAAGGTATTTTAATAAAATACGTATACTAAAAGATCAATAATTAAATTATCTTTAAAACAGTGAAGGTTTCAGAAAAATAGGCTTGTTAGATTTTGCTTGATTCTCAGTTTTTTATCCACGTTAGAAAAAAATTTACAAATTAATTTCACTGTGTTATATAAACACTATCTCAAATTTTCATATATTAAGTTTTTAAGAAAGTGCTATAATTTTAAATAATTATATTTTTTCCAAATCATTAACACTACTCGTTTAGACGTGATTTTCAGTATAAAATCATTAAAAGTCGGTTATCGTCGCCTGAACACTGTTATTTGAAAATATTGTAAAATCCAATTATTTTTAAAAGAGTAACTGTGAAGTTTCTTGCTGGCTCTTCTCCATAGGAAACGACCAATTGAATCCGTGCACCTAGCTTCTGACGTTTCATAAGTGCCCATGTAGGTTTATGTGAAAATATTTTGATTTTGAATACAGACGTGATGTTGTAGGTTAGATGTTACAGGATTATTTCGTACAACTTAAATAGTAGCGGCCATTGTAAGTCCCGCGTTATACAATCAATATTTAAAAATTCATTTACGCCTATACCCAAAGTCTCTAATTCAGATAATTTATGTAAACAAAGTAATGTCAAGATATGTCACTGTCAAAATGACAGGACAGTGGTACAAAACATTTAATCATTCAATTTATTGTAAATAATCATCTATAAAACTAAAGTGAATTAATTATAAGAACTATGCAAACAAAATACCGTTGCCAAACAATGTTTTGTGTAGTGTGTCGGAGACACGGCCTATATTCTCGTCGTAATCAGCCCTTTTAAGTCTGCTAGACGTAGGCCTCCCAAAACCGATTTCCTCTCGAAACAGTTTACAGCCGTTTTCATCCAAAATGTGGCTAGATATGCTACTCACATTATGAATCTATGAATGAGAATTGTTTATTAATGAGAAAGTTGTTTAGAGTTGTTAAAGATGTAAAAAAATTGAAAATGTTTGTATCTCCTGCATTGTTACCAGTATCATAAAATATTTTATACCAATAAATCTCCTTTTTTAATAACTTTGTTTAACACCGAAAATTTATAAAAATAATTACGGTATAATTATTTTTTAAATATTATTTCTTAAAATCGATACTTAAAAGGAAATGGAACTAAAAAAAGATATTTTTTGATATGTTATCCCCTTTGTTTACATAAATTATCTGAATTTGAGACTTTGGGTATAAATATGAGTATGCAACAATAATAATTGTAAAATATTATTAGCCTACACTTAGTACTAACAAAAATATTCATAAAAGTTAATTTTCATTAAACCACACGACATAATTTCACTGTACTGTTGGCAGTGTGCCATTATCATCAAGGCCTTAAAGCTTAACGGGCTCGTACGGTCGCTTTGAGGCCAAATGTTAGCAGAAAGCCTTCATCAAAGTACTACAGTACTGGTAGTATTTATAAATAACGTTTTGTACTGATGTCGTTCAAACGTACAAAGGTTTTTGCCACAAAAAATCTTAAGAGTGGTTCAAAGTTACGAAAATGTGTATCACCACCTATATATTTTATCCCTGTGTGTAACTTATGCCATAGGTTTATTATTTGCCATAGTAAAGCATTAAGGCATTCTATGTTCTATGTTAGAAGGTTTGGTTTCCGCACCTAGTCCTTCAAGTGGACCATTGTGCACTGGTAGCCATCGGTGGTTATTCCAACCAGCCCACCTCCCTTAAATATCGCAGCATTATGCTGAGATAGCAGCCTTTTTGGCCTCGCACAGGTCTTTTTCTATTATGTTTTTTTTGTTGTTTCCTCTTTTTACTGTTTTTATTTCCTGTGCATGTCCCAAATAAAATATTATTCTTTCTTTCTTCAATTTCTGATTGCTCAGTAAGCTCCTAAGTTCTCAAGCATTGTCGCTTGTGAATGTTCCTACGGCCAGCATTCAATTGGAATGTTATATGATATTCTTTTCTTTTCTCAACATGGATAGAAATTCGTCAAATCCTACAGGAAATCTCCTAGATTTTCCAAAGAAGTCACACGTAAATATTACCGGTAGTAGGGGATCGGTGTTGCGTCACGAATATCTTAAAATATACCTATATATAGGGGAGCCTACCGTGATTCTTAGGCAATTCGGACCGGACCCGTCAAATACTTATGAGTTCCGAGTTGAATCACAAAGGTCTCGGAATAATTTCGTTAAAATTATAGAGTGGGTGTGAGCATTTTGCTTATGTAAATAAATAGGGCGAAAATTATTTTAAGCTATACATAACTGGCGAAATGTGGGTGTACACACCAGGGGCCTAAGTCTACTAATTTACAACGTTGCAGTGGTCTTGCCATTGTAATTATTGTACAGTGTTTGTATGGCAAATCTGTCAAAAACTCACAATGAAGAGACCATTGCAACGTTTGTACATTAGTAGACTTGGCCCCCAGGTGTACTGAATATCAGCGTATATTTGCATATTTGGCATATTTTCCTGACACATGGCGATCTGGACTGCCATTTTTCTTTTACAACATTTGCAAATCTATCAAGCATATTTTTCTGAAACCTTCACTTTTTTAAAGATAATTTAATAATTGGTCTTTTAGTTTACGTGTTTTATTAGAATACCTTTTGTTTTATGTATAATCAATTAATAATGCATCTTATTTGGGACAGAGCTCCTGGATGGGTGAGTCCTATTACTGGTTGGACGTACGATGCGTTACGTGAGCTCAATACAGAACACGCAATCTAACTACTCAAGGTTACTGGCATATATCTGGGCCTTAATTCCATAACGTGTGACACCGGTTATACGAAATCTGAAAATCTTTTCCGAAATAATCAACATCGATGTTTTGTTTATACCTTTTTAGTCGGCATTTTTGTGGTAATTTTAGTTTTTAATGTTCTTTTTTAAAAACTTATGTAAGGTCGCCTCCGTATTTTGTATTGTCTCTGATCAACATATCAGCCAATAGAAATTCACTACGGAACATTGGCCTCTCCCGAATACGCCAATTTTTCGTCCATCTGCACAATTGAACTCCTACCCCTAATTGTTTATATTTCCAACATTTCAAAACTGCAAATACAGGAAACACTGCAGAACACTTAACATTTGCGGAACCTCATTAGCAAATACGGCTGCCACCAACGACCAAGGCATCATTAGTAAATAAGGTTACAACTAACATAAGATCAGATACAAGTAGACCGACCATGAGTCACACAGAAACTGTAATATTGAGTTTTTAAGACTATGAATAAAGCTGAAAAAGGAAATCGTTTGGCATGCTGTGGGCATGTGATGAGGAGGGAGGAAACGCATGTGACGAAAAGAGTGATGAATATAAATGTTGATGGATGAAGAGGGAGAGGAAGGCCAAAGAAAAGATGGAAGGATTGTAAGGAATGATATGAAAGAGAAGAGAGTGAATGATAGTGTGACGGTTGACAGGGGAGAATGGAAAAAGAAAACACGTTGCGCCGACCCCAAGTAACATGGGACAAGAGCAGCTAGATGATAAAACTAATTTATTATATTAATGGAATATGAATTTAACTGTAATTATATTTCTACACTGGGAACGGTAGTATATAGTGAGTCTTTATAATGTGCACATATCGAAATGAGGGAATCTATGCTTAATTTTATCTACGGAAATGAACGTTATTTTTTTTTTTTGTTTTTTTTATTTCTCAATACATTTATTGTAAAAAATTATGAAAAAAATAACAGATTTTTGCTAAAAAAACATGTTTCTTTTCAATTGAGGGTAGTTTTTCCCCAATTTTTATTTTATGAGGATGCCTAATTACTTCCAATCATTATGGAGTTTGTTTCATCGTGATAGATCATTTAGTTTAAAAGTTACACCGTTTTGTTTACACTGCACTGAGAACATTTTTTTTTTAATACCATAAAAAATAAAATAAAATATTTAGATTTTTTTTATATTTTTGCCGTAGATAAAATTTAACACAGATTCCCTCATTTCGATATGTGCACATTATAAAGACTCAAACTGTATGTGGAACTGTTTATTAATATTAAGATCTGAATGTACCTACCATGTACTCAAAAATAAATTATATTACCTATTATTTTTTGACATGTCTAGGGACCCTATGGGTCCCGGACCTTTAGAAGGCGTACGGGGAGCCAAAGCCAACTGGCAGAAGTCTGTTAGACGCTTTTAATGAAATGAGGCACCAACCGACGATTATCACTGTACGCTCTATGCAAGTGCACCCAAGGACAACCCCGGTTGGTGTAGGACTATTGCAGGATATGGGAATGACTATGTATTTTGGGAGCTAAAATGGACTGGTTACCCAAAACTATGGAAGAACTATGGCCCCTGTCTGACCAATAATATATAATACAATACACGAATAAAATGGCAGTGGGTGACGTCATTAGTAAATAAGGTTACAACTAACATAAGATCAGATACAAGTGGACTCACCAATCACACAGAAACTGTAATATTGAGTTTTTAAGACTTTCATAGTCTTAAAAACTCAATATTACAGTAAGGCTGAAAAATGATGTGATAACGCAATAGTGTGGTTAAAAAGAAGATGTAGTGACAAAAATTGAAAAGAGCTAAATGCTTAGATGGTTGGTTAACAAAAGATATTTACAAGGCAGATGTGAGTGAAAACGCCGGTAGGGGACGCCCTAGGAGGACTTAAAGTGACCTGATGTTCTTTAGAAAAGTCAGGTGCACAGTACTCGCAACCGGCGTGCGTGTATGACCAGATGTATGAATGTAAACGAAGCAAAAGGAGCATGTAAGGAGCGTAGCAGGTGGCGCTCTATAGTTTCTGCCTACCCCCATGGGAAGAAAGCGTGAGTTAATGTCTTTGGCTTGACTTTGACTTTAATTACATTGCTAACAGAACAGAATTTAGTCCATAACCTCGTTCCTTGTCTACCCTTTATCAAACTGCCAGAGTTGGGTCAATTTTGTGGATTTTGGTTTGAACATATTTTTATTATAAATTTGATTGAAGTTGCAACTTGTAATTTCAATATGTACTTAAACCAAAGGATTTATATTGGCGTTTATAAACATGAAAGTAATGCCGTTTAAATATTTATAAACGAATATCACACATATTAATTAACTAGCCTCTACCCGCGACTTCGTTCTCGTGGAAGTCGTAAGATATAAAAACTCCCTCGGCTCCGACCCACCGCGTCATATCGCATCGCCGTAGCGTGCTATTACTTCGTTTTCGCTTAGCGTTCTTTCAGACTTTTTTATTTTTGATGTGTAACATCTTTCCTCTCGGTTTCTATGGGAGGGATTTCGTATAAAGGGATCTTCTTTTTCTTCTTCTCTGCACGATGCACGTCAAACAAAAATTTGATTATACCACCTATAAATTAAAATCCAAGATGGGGGCTGCGAAAATGTTCAAATTTTCCATTCTCCATTTCCATCATGGGTGTCGTTTTCATAGTTTTCGAGGATACTAAAGCTGATAGTGAGATCAAAATGAAAATCCAAGATAGCGGCTGCGAAAATTTTCTAAATTTTGCATCATGGGTGTCGTTTTCATGGTTTTCGAGGGTGCTAGAGCCGATATTGAGGTCAAAATTAAAAACCAAGATGGCGGCTGTACAAAATTTTCAAATTTTTCATTATGAGTTTCATTTTCATAGTTTTCGAGGGTTAATGTTGCTATTACCAAGGTGATAAATGTCTGATGTTACACATCATATTATTAAGCGAGTACTGTAAGGCTCACTCTTTTTTTTTTCTGGCTACTAAGGGTTGTAGTGTGATATTAAATAGTCCATTATATTCCTCAAGAATTGGGCTAACAATACAGAAATATTTTTTCAAATCCAACTAACACACACACAGCACAGCAGCACAGCGCAGTGCTTAAGCGATTGACTACTGCGCTGCGTGTCGCGGGTTCGATTCCCGCACGGAACAAATATTTGTATGATCTACAAGTAGTTTTTCCGGGTCTGGCTGTTTGTGTATGTGAGTTTAAATGTTTGTAAACGCACCCACGATACATGACAAAAACCTAGTATGGGGCAACGTTTTAAAAAAAAAAAAAAAAACTGGTCGTTCTAGAAGTTAACGCGTTCAAACAACCAACAAATTCTTCAAATGTATTATATTTGTATAGATTAAATTCGCAAAAAAAAAAAAATACGCAGTTCCATAAATCCTACAACAAAAATAAGCGTAGCCATTATCACAAAAGCGGCCCAGGAGAGACATAGCATAAATGACGAACATATACGCCACGTCAGGTTAACTGTATCAACGTTCATATAAACACGACAATGGATTGAGGCAATTTTTATACACGCTATATACGACGGGTGACATAAAATAAAACGTAAAATGTTGTTGTAGGAAACGAATGTAAGATTCTTTTGGAGTTAAAACTGTACGTATAAAATGACTATACAGTGTGAGTCTTTATAATGTGCACATATCGAAATGAGGGAATCTATGCTTAATTTTATCTACGGCAAAAATACAGTGTGAGTCTTTATAATGTGCACATATCGAAATGAGGGAATCTATGCTTAATTTTATCTACGGCAAAAATACAGTGTGAGTCTTTATAATGTGCACATATCGAAATGAGGGAATCTATGCTTAATTTTATCTACGGCAAAAATATTTAAAAAAAAATCTAAATATATTATTTTATTTTTTATGGAATTTAAAAAATATTGTTCCCAGTGTAAACAAAACGGTGTAACTTTTAAACTAAATGATCTATCACGATGAAACAAACTTCATAATGATTGGAAGTAATTAGGCGTCCTCATAAAATAAAAATTGGGGAAAAAACTACCCTCAATTGAAAAGAAACATGTTTTTTTAGCAAAAATCTTTTTTTTTTTTTCATAATTAAAAAAAAATCTCAATAAGGCGTCTTATTGAGAAAATTTAATTTAGATTTTTTTTTTGTATTTATTCCGTAGATAAAATTAAGCATAATAGATTCCCTCATTTCGATATGTGCACATTATAAAGACTCACACTGTAATATTTTTTCAATGAAACTACCTCCTTTTTAAGGTTCCGTAGTCAACAAGGAACCCTTATAGTTTCGCAATGACCGTTTGTCTGTCTGTCTGTCTGTCTGTCTGTCCGCGAGTTAGCTCAGAGACTTTTAGTACTACAAAGTTGTAATTTTTGGCAAGGGTATACATATTAATCACGGCAGATGGTAAAATAAATCTTGTTTTAATTTTACCCTACACTTAAAGTGGGGATGATATTTTTTTTTCTCGTGTAAAAAAAAGTAGGCTTTAGAAGATAACGAGTAACAGTCAACCAACTTACATTTTCAGTTGAAATGTATTGGAGAACATTTATTTATTTATCTCTCCCTTATAACAATCATTACAGATTCATACAATCACTATCACTATCATTATCACTACATATTATAAAACAAAGTTCTCCGCCGCGTCTGTCTGTCTGTCTGTCTGTTCGCGATAAACTCAAAAACTACTGCACCGATTCTCATGCTGTTTTCACCAATGGATAGCGTGGTTCTCGAGGAAGGTTTTAGTATATAATTTGTTAAGTTTTTGTATGCATTTTTGTATAAATTAACGATATTTGTTGGAGGTGTCGGAAAAAAATAAGCCGCCTGGGAGCTTTCAACGAAAACGCTGTCTAAACCCTTCGAGATATAACAAAATAATGTATAGTGGAATTATGTATCTTATAAAGGTCTTCAAAAAAGTCCGCGATGGCACATGTCTATTTCTTAAGGATAACATACTTTATCCATTTTATTGTATTTTTGTAGGTATTTGTTTGCCGAATTTTCTGGCAGATAATACCATAGATTTTCCAACGCCACAACCTCATAAATCCTCGTTCTGTGGAAGTAGGTACGTCTTACTTCATAAATTGCTTCCATATTGTGCAAACCAAGATTATTTACCGGGACCGGGACCCTAATACGTAATCCTTGAACCAGAATATAAATGTACTTTGCTTATTAGCTGTATGTACCAATTTATGTATGTGTATGTAATTGTGAACACCATATTTACTCCACGTCGTCTCATGTTAAAGTAAATTGAATGAAGAAAGTTAATACGTTGCTTTGTGATTATATGGCGTGATGTGTATGTTTACCAATGTTTACAAAAACATCACATATACAGATAATTCCAGATGGAAAAATCCAATAACACTTTTGCCAATAACATTTTATTTTCTGTGTACTTTAACTCACACACTGACTTATTATATGTTAAATATTTAGGAAAATCGTACACAATGTTTGTAAATATGTGAGCACCATGTATCTATCGCATTTATTAATTTTTCTGTCATTACTTCACTTTTCATTATTTTTACCAATTGTGGTATAGTAATTTTTATTCTAGGTAGATCGTCTTCACCTATAATTATTAATTAATATATACAAACTATTGCAGTTAACATTTTAAAAGAGTAAGTATGGAGTTTCATGCCCATTCTTCTCCATGTATAACTACCTTTTGGAGGGGGCAACTAGAATCAATTAACTATTTTTGTAATTTTTGAGGTTCAAAAGTGCCTTTTACGTGCCTATTTGAAATAAATGATTTGACTTTGACTTTGCCCGACCCGGGAATTGAACCCAGGACCTCATGCTCAGCAGTAAAGCTTGCGACTAGTAGACAAACAAGGCAGTCTAATTAATGACTTTCAGAATATCCATGATAATATCGTAAATTAAGGATACAATTTCAATGGCTATTCATCGTGTTGAAGTACAGATCCTTTCATCCAACGACTAATTACAATCTTTGTCTTTACTATTATCTCACTCATCAATATTCTGCCAAGCTGTCAATAGTAGGGATGCATCCGATATCGATACCGATGCCGATATATCGGCGATACTCGAAGTTTGCCGATATATCGGCATCGGCGATATTTTTATGGCCGATTCAACAATACTTTTCTCATCATTGTTAATTTTAATTACTAAAACTATTAACTAATCTCAACCTGTCTATAGTTTTAAACGGTGTTATTTAGTTTGTCCTATTATTTGTTCTTTTTATATTAATTAAAAAAATAAACTGACTTGTGTTTTATTTATTTTACCTTCATTTTTGAATTCAATACGCGTATCGGTATCGGTATCGCCGATATTTTTATAAGAGCATCGGTATCGGTATCGTATCGACAAAAAGGCATATCGAAGCATCCCTAGTCAATAGTATCAGGCCCTCACATCCAGTGGAATGAAAGCTCACATCAAGCTCACTTCACGTCAGTTTTCACGGTGAGTTTTGTACAGAATATTTATTTATTTATATACTAGCTTTTGCCCGCGGCTCCGCCCGCGTGTATGTCGGTTATCGCGTAAAAAAGTAGCATATGTCCTTCTCCTTAACCCAGGCTATATCTTTGCCAAATTTCATAACGATCGGTTCAGCGGTTTAGGCGTAAAAACGTAACAGACAGACAGCGTTACTTTGACATCCATACTAATATTATAAATGTGAAAGTAACTGTCTGTCTGTCTGTCTGTATGTTACGTTTTCACGCCTAAACCGCTGAACCGATCGTCATGAAATTTGGCAGAGATTATAGCCTGCGATATGGAGAAGGACATAGGCTACTTTTTTACGCGATAACCGACATCCAAGCGGGCGGAGCCGCGGGCAAAAGCTAGTTTATGATATTAGTATAGATTTTATAAAAGGTAGCTTCACAACTGACAGTTAGTATAACATAATTTTTATTCTAAACATTACGCCAGTACACTGCAGAAAAGTAAGATAAACAGAGAGTGACATAATTATTAATATGTTATATGTTTGTTCTTGGGATAAATTCATACCACTACGGAACCATTCATTGTGCGTGATCCGACACGCACTTGGCCGGTTTTATTTTAGAGATACACAGATTTAAAAAAAGGAAGAAATTTCTTAAGAAATAAGCAGTACCTTTGTACTGAAATTTAAATTATGTCGTATCTCTATGTATTTAACTGTGTGTACATAAATAATAAAATAAATAAATAAAATGGCAGTAAGTGACTTGCACACTCAATAATGGGCCCCCAAAAACAGTCGCTAGCACATAGTGTCACAGCAACATTATTATCGGTTTTATGTCAAATTCTTACGCTATCTCTAAGCTCTGGAACGCGCTACCTTTTGACATTAAAAAAGCTGAAAACAAATTTACTTTTAAAAGAAAAGTTCGTAACCACTACATAAGTCAGACTAAATAACTCTCAAGTAATAGTCTAGTCATAGTAATTATTATTAGGTGGTATTTGTTAAAATATCTATTAGTTTATTTTATTTGTATATGTGTAATAATATCAATAAAACTATATAAATTCTCGTAATCAAGAAGTTAGTATTTTAGACATTATTTTTGTACCCTATCACTGTTTTTATATTTAACCCAAAGGTTGACTGGTAGAGAATGCCTTATGCATTGGCATTAAGCCCGCCTATGTACCACTATTGTACATGAAGTTTAAATAAATAAATAAATATTATTATTACGTAAATGTATGTAGGTACAGTTACTAATCTGTATTAATTTAGCCACAAATTATTTGATGTGACCTCTCTCTACTGTCAAACGGCTATTAATTCAGTTGTACATAGGTGAGTGTCGGTAATGCTTCCCAGATGTCGCTGGGGATTAGCTCAGCATCACCTATGGGATTACTCATAGTGATGGCTCTGAGACAACAATATTAATGGCAGGAAGATTATATCTTCTATTGATGTGATAACAGGGAGTAAGAAATTTAATTCGTTCGTAATTTATGAATATTATTATTAGTTTATTTTTCGGGCTATGCTTGGAGTTTTGTCTGAGGGATCAAATCCGGAACGAGGTGATCCGGCAGAGAACCAAAGTTGTCGACATAGCTCACAGAATACTCGTAAGAAAGCCGAAGTGGCAATGGGCCGGCCATATTAGCCGTAGAACCGATGACCGTTGGGGTAGACGTGTTCTTGAATGGAGACCGCGAATCGGCAAACGTAAGGTAGGACGCCCTCAGGCTAGGTGGAGCGACGATCTTCGCAGGGTGGCTAGTAGCAGCTGGATGAGAATCGAGCTGAATGGCGTGCAATTGGAGAGGCCTATGTCCAGCAGTGGACTGCTATAGGCTGATGATGATGTAATTTATGAATATAACATCAAACATAGCATCACAAGTTATTTCCCCGAAGGGTTAAGGCTCCTACAAACAGACACGACACGCTACGCGACACAAAGGCACCGCGTGTTGTGCGACGAGCGGTGCCTCGTGTTGTGCCTTTAGACAGAGGTGTACTTATAGTACATCCACATTTTGCCATTTATGTTTAAGTCCCATTTAATACGGGGCGAAACTATGCCCTCAACCGGGCACATAAATCCAGACTCCGGGCTGCTATTGAGAAATTCCTGATGGATAAACCCAATAACACTTTGCCCGAGCTGGGAATCGAACCCAGGACCTCACGTTCAGCATTAGCACTTGCGAACATTAGGCCAACGAGGCAGTTAATTTATGAAATTAGATGATAATTTGATTTTCTTTATGTTTTTCGTGTTCAAGAAAAAACTTGTATAGATCTGCATATTTTTTTATTATAAAAGTTTATAGTCCGGTCAAAATTGCGTTCAAGGTTACATTAATTCGCATAAAGCTGAAAATTTATTCGAATGTTGGGAACACTTTTAATGTAACCTTACCCGTATTTTTAGGCTAACTTGACCGGATTATTATGTCTAAAATAAAAGCATTGCATAAATGAAATGTGAAAAGTCCCCATCGATCTCGTATGTGCAATCATTCATGTGCATTCAAGGTCAAAAGGTCGCAAAAATGGGTTTTTTGCATTTTTCAACCAAACTGTAAGTTTTACCATAAAAATACATGAGACAAAATGGAGAGCATTTAATTATCCCCTAAATTATTCTTATACTTTTTTTATAAGTATCACCGTTTTTGCGATATAGCGATTCAAAAGTTGCAATCTCCATAATATACACGAGTAACGCTATGACACGTAACACAATTAAAAATATTGGTATGTGTAACTTGTACTTAAACATAGTACAATTCTGAAAATATAACGTCGAAAGAAACTCAGATCCTTATTATATTTGCTGTCCGCTCTTCAATTGTCTACATGGCAACACTCGTATAACTGCTCCTTTTTCAAAGGCATCAGGTTTATCTGCTTTTACCAAACGCGAATAGCATATATTATTTTTACACGCAATAACTGGTAGCGATACGACATCTGCAATTTTCAAGATGGGTAAAGCAACAGTTTTGAAAATGGTTGAGAAGAAGGATTTAGTTGAATGCGCTAAAGTTTAATTATTAAAAAAAATAACATTTTTGTGACCTTTGACCTTGAATAACTTTTTTTGCACATGCGGAACCGATAGGGTCTTTTCACATTTCATTTATAATGGTGTTCCCCACATCCGTACCAATTTTCAGCTTTATGCGAATTAATAAAGTAACCTTAACCCTATATTTTGGGCTAACTTGACCGGATTATTATATGTCTAAAATAAAAACATAGCATTGCCAATCTAAAATTTTCTCACTGCTGGGACACAGCCCTTCTCTCTGTGAGTGGGCCGTAAATAAAACCATACCCCAGTAAAAAAGATACTTTATACTTTTCTTCTCTTCATGAGCTCTAACTTCGTGCAAGAAATAAAATGACACCATCTAAAACTCACACGTCAAAAAAAGATAAAAATTAAAACAAAATACGGTAGCAAAAATTAAAATACTTCACGATACTCGAGCGTTTTTTGGACATGTTGTAATGTCCAAAAAACGCTAAAGCCAACATGAACAGCACAGAAAATGCATAGCCTCTCCAGGGTACTTATCTACGTCCTGCAATAAGACTTATAATTCGCCGCTCCGTATATAGTTAAACCTGGCTCCCTTCCAAATGCAAATGCACCGAATAGAGAGGTACAGAAGAGCAGCTCCATGCAAAGAGTGAAAACACGCGTACGCACACATAGACGCGTACTTATGGCCCTTTGTACACACATTTTTCTTGCCGTGAGAAACTACGGTTAATTCTCCGTGTTTAGGCACGATCGTTAGTGTTTTATGATTCACTATGGATGGAAGCTTGTTAACAGACACGGCTGCTGCACTATGGCACGGCGCCGTCGTTGCTGTAGCGCATATCCAAGCTCACACGATTTTTAACACGTCGTACCGTAAAGAAACCGTGCCGTGTACAAAATACCAGTTGGTAGTACGCTTGCACTCGCTGTAAGTAGACCCGTATCTAAGTGAGCGTCGGTTTTCGCTCGTTGTCCTTCTGTACTATCTCTTTTATAGCATCGGTGTTAAATTTTAAGACATTACGTGCTCCTAAAAGCACATAGATAACACGTGTCGACTAGTTTTATTAGCAGGAATGTTTGTTTGTAGGCAAAGCGGGAATACTGGGAACGGAAAACGGATTCCACTTGTTTATGAATAGTAAAGTTCAGAGAATCTGTAGAGAGAATCTACTGGTAATAATGTTCCGGGATGCACCAAACCTGAAATACGGAAACTAATGCATAATTGCGCATTCATAATGCCTTAAATTGAGGGGGGCAGAGAAGAAAGCTAAACGTTGCTATATTTCTGGGCACCATAAAAACACAAAGCTATAAACTTGTATAATTAAACCAATGCACTGTCACTGACCGACCCAGACGACCCCATCACTCTCCTCCAGGAGAGTCATAGGTCTACTAGCACAGTTCGTAAAAGAGTTCACACTACACGATCGTCATTCCGACCTCGCCGCCGAGGCCCCGCGCGAAATCCCCGACTAACGAATAGTCCTCCCCGACCCTTGCCTTTAAGTGTAGCGCCAGCACGCGCTTTAGCTGAGCAGCATGTAGCTTTAAATCCCCCAGATAATAATCATAACCCTGATTTTATCCAGCCACCGACGATCCCTTGCCATCCTCCCCCCGACTCTGCCCTAAGCCGAGGTTCGTACCCCACAGGGGTTGCCCTTAGCGCTCAGTCGGCTAGCTTATAAGTATGCCCTGGCTGGTGGCCTTAAATTTTTTTTTAGGAGCTTAAGGCACCACAGGATAGCCCGGTTAAAGAGTCTCAACCCCTCGTGGTTAACTCAGAGATACCATTTATAAAAAATAAAAAATAAATGCACTGTATTTGGTAGACATAAATAATGATTAAGTGTAAAAATCATGTACCGTGAGCAAATCACATGTTGATAAAAAATATCTTGGAAGTTAAAAGCAATCAAAGTTTCCCGAGACCAAGTTCTTTCAACGAGCCGACATGCTTACCTTACCCCAGCAAAATATTCGAATCAGAGACTCCGTAAACAACGATACCGGAATCCTAATACCGTCCATCACGAACATTTGTTCACTGACCTCTAGAATAGTTCCGTTGTTTCCGACAGCCGGTATTAGGTTCGGCAGCTTAGATTCGTAAACAGCTGGATTAATGGAATGACTAACAAAACCACTCCGTTGGATAGTTCTGTCCATTCTAGAATTGGTATTCAAGCTACAGGACAGTAGTGAATCGCTTTGTTTATAGTTTTGGTACTTGGTAAACCTAAAATTTACCATGTTATGGAACAGCATTTTGCAACAAATTGCAGAACCATTTTCGCGTCTTCCCTCAATGCTCAGTTTCCTTCCACACATTTTCAGTATAGATGATTTAAAAAAAAAAAACAATATCATTCTATATCTATTGTAGCTATATCCACGTCAATACAATTATCCATCCGATAAATGATCGCTGGTTCAGAAAACTCCCACCACCTAGGTGGTCGGTAAACTTAAGATAATTTTATGTTGTCAAATACAGGATTTAAGGGACAGCCCTCCGCAGACTGATGGGGTGAATTATAATTAATTATTGTGAATTATATCATACTAAGATGACCGGTACATTAAATTATTTCAGGAACGTTATGGGAATCCAATAAACACGCAATGTATCGTTACCGTGACAAAACGCACGTAACGAACGGCAGCGCAACGAGCCTTCGGCCGCCCTCCCCGCCACGAAGCGCAGGGAGTTCAATGAACTCTGTAGCTAGGCAGAAAGTAAACATCTGATTGCACACGTCGTTCGTTAGAATATTTCAACATCCATTGCTGTTTTATTTTTATTATTTTAGCTGTTTTATTTACATACATGGAGTGCTGCATACAGACAATGTAATTTTACATTTAAATAATGAATAGTAAATGAAAAAAATATTTAAAAAATGAATATTTTCCTGAGAAAATTTCTGGTGGAATATGATCAAAAATAAGGAGCTGAATGCATTGTCAATTTGCGGAGGGCTGTCCTTTACACCCTATATATTAACACATTATGGCAGCACATTATGAGGGAGCTCTAAAAATGACAGGCGAGCTGCCCACACATTTGTGCAGGCAGAAATGTGTGGGTAGCTCACCTTTGGATGACTCATTTTGACTTGAATATAAATAATAATTATTATTAAAAAAATATTTATTAATATAAAAAATATTCTTATTATTAAAATTATAATTATTTATTATTATTATTTCCGTTATTCTTTGAAAAATATAAAAGTAAACGTCACATTGACAAAATTAGCTGTTCTCATAATAAAATAACTCTTTTAAATAATAGCATATTTTGCATGGCTCCGTTTTCCGTGTATACCTACCTAAATATTAATTGAGGCATCATCGCCTACTATGTTAAAAAAAACTAGTGTTTTTTTTTTTACATAATGCATATTACAGTGTATCTGAATATTTGCAGGATAAACTATAGGGTTTATTTTATACATAATTTTTAAACTATAGTTTTATTGATCTCATTCTTAACTTTATTATGTTCTATTTAAAAAAAATTGGTTGTCTGTATAGTTGGTTTACGGACGATAATTTTACGCGATAACTTTATAAGAAAACATTGCGTCACTAGCCGATCGCTTAGGCCGATCATGCCTCTCTATCGCTTGTTCCGCGCTCTCGCTTGCACACTCGGTTCAGACGGAACGTGACAATGAATCATGCTTTTTCGTGCGTGCAGCCGGCGTTCATCGATTTAAAAGACGTTATCACGTCAAATATGTGTTTTATTTTTATGTAGTTTGCATGCCGAAAGGTAAAATATGGTGGTACCAAGAGTATGATATACAATCGTCTGCACATTGTTTACCCATATTTGCAAATAAATGGTTTTGAATTTGAACTTATTCAAATTCATTTATTCATCAAATATAAGCTAACAGTTTACACCAAATCGCTTATATCTATGCTAATTTTACAAATTTACATTAAAAATTTAATTTAATGTAATTTTTATCAATGACATTATCCGTCGTGCTCTTGTCACCGCCGGCGGGTGCCAGCTGTTTTAGAACCCAATGGCTTGGCACGCGACGATGGGAAGAGACCGGACGGAATGACCATAATGCCTTGGAAGTTAGGTCGGCCTTTGGTGTGGAATGCAACATGTGTCGACACCCTTGCGCCATCCCATCTTCCTAGCATGGCGGGCTGTGCTGGGTCGGCTGCTGCAGGTGCAGAAAACCTCAAACGGCGCAAATATAATAACCTTATTGGGAGCTATCTGTTTGAGCCGTTTGGGATTGAAACTCTAGGACCAGGGGGTCCGAGTGCCCACTTGGTTTTTCGAGACATCGCCAAGCGGTTGGTCGACTCTTCTCGTGACCAGAAGGCTGGCCTATTTCTTGGCCAAAGAATCAGCATTGCCATACAACGTGGCAATGCTGCCAGCCTTTTGGGCACTTTTCCTGTTGACAGCGATGCGGACGAATTTTTTGATGCCCTTCGATTCTTTCCCGTCCCTTTTTTTTATTTTTATAAATTTGTACATATTATTATTACTTCAAATTTAATTAACTATAATCATTAAAGAAATACATTATCTTAATATACTCAAAATTTAATTAACACTTTTTGGACTAAACAACTCAACAATTACTTCTTCATTTCTTCATGTTTAAATAAATATACACATGTTTAGCGATTGTCCTACGAGAGTCAAAAAATAAATCTGCTTCAGGAATATATTTTAGAAAGTCATTCATTAATTTAATTGCTCTAGCAGTGGGAGTGGTGTTGGTTCGGGGAGCACGCCATGTAGGCGGATAGCAGAGGAGTCTATATTGTCATCTTACAACGCCACGCATATACTGGTCAGGAACATAAAAAATTATTGACTCTCGCAGAACGGAACTATCCATCTTACCTACTAATATTAGACAATAATTAATTATATGTGTGGATTCTCGCCTGAATGTGAGTGCATCTAAACCCACCATTCCTAACACGAACAAAGAAGGATATAGAAAGTGGTAGTATCCATATTGACGTTTGTATAGATACCTACATTTATCTCTTATAGAAGCAGTAATACTTTTGGAATATCACAGCGAATCAGTTAGTGGAAGATTCAAAGTACATACCTATAAAATCATATTTATTTAGAGGAAACACACATATGTAATCAGCCTATACCTAATATTCCCACTGCTGGGACACACGCCTCTTCGAGAGGGAGTTGGCTGTAATCTATCACGCGGGTCCAGTGCGAATTGGTAGATGTCACAAGTCTTCGAATTTTTGGTTCTAGGACATGCCGGTTCCAGCTCGATATTTTCCTTCACCATTTTGAGAGCAGTGCTGATGAAATTATTAACACAAAGTGAAACGCCTGTCTGGGGTCTAGGGTTGCCAACTTTTTTATACTAAATTAGAGTATTTTCAAAGCCAATGCCTGTAAAAATATAGTAGATGGCGAAAAATTATAGTAGGTTTCAAAAATATTTTTGTTCTTTAACTGCATATTTTTTGGTACTATGAACCTTTATTAACAGGCTTTTTATTATTAATGTCTCGTAACTATTTTTACACTCTAAATTAATGTTAGAAAATACCATTACTTTAGCTTTTATGAGATTAATACTGGCCTTACTGCGATCATCTCGCCATTTGTATTGAAATAAAAATATAGCAGTTTCGCCTACTATATTTTATCAATTTTATTTAGAAATATAGTATTTAATATAGCAGGATACTATATTATAGAGTAGGGTTGGCAACCCTACTGGGGTCGAACCCATGCTCTTTCAACTCGTAAGTTGGGGCCGTTACAACTGGGCCATCACTGGTTTTAACAACAACAACAAGTATTATGAGGAAAAAAAATATACATTCAGAAAGTATTCCGTCTCACCACAGATCACTGATCCACGCGTAATATCTCGAATTACAATTTATTCCGTGATATTCCTTTGATCATTTTACTTTGCTTCTGTAGCCGTACTGAAACGGAAACTACATTTTTCTTCTCGCTTTATTTTTGTTCGAACGATCAAAGAGCTAAACCAACCATGGACTTAACACTGTTTTGTTTTACTTCTGACTGTGCTCAATAAAGTTATTGTTATCGCTTGCTCGCAAGATGTAGGGACAAATATTTAAAAGAGAATGTTTAGATGGTTTGATATTTTTGAGAGGATATATGAAAGGCGACTAACCAATCAAATCAAATCAGTTTATTGCAAACATGTTGTACAGGTTTAATTTTTTTTTAATTTTATTTTTATTTTATGATGGGTTTGCTCTTGACTCTAGTCTAGGTCAGAGGTGACAGAGACAAAGTCGACGATGGAGTGAGCTTACCCAGAAGACTGTTCACTCTAACTTTGAATAGATTAGGGTTAGAAGATAATTATAAGTTTCAAACATGCACCCTGTAAGAGCACTGCAAAACAAAACAAAATTAATATTTGTTTTTATTTTTATTAAAATTATTCTTATTTGTATTGTAAATTATGTGTGGACTGTATTAGACATTACTTAGTTATTGACATTATATATTCTGACATTACATGCTTATTGATTTGAATTTATGACATTGTGTATGGTACTATTTTGAATTTATTGTATAACTGTCAATTTATGAAATGGTATAATTTTAATAGTGCTTATAATTTTAATAATAATTTTGCATGCCTGAATTGGTGCAACACAGTGGACTGCGCATTCACTTGACATCTAGAAATGTATGATTATGTACTGTGTTGAGCAATAAACATTTGAATTTGAATTTAATAATTTACATTACAATACAATACATACATAAGAGTAATTTTACAAAAAAATAAATAATACACAGTTCATATCAATAGAATTAATAAATTTAATATTTATTGTTACTGTATTAATCGAATTATATTATTTATTAAAAGAATTAAAGAATAAAAATAAGTTGAAGCAAAATAGAATTAAATAATTCAAATAAAATAAATATGTAGGTACTTATGTATACAAACAATGGTCAGCTATTTATTCCATTACTTTTTATTTATTCATATTGTTCTTTATTCAAAAAACTCTTTCATTGTGTAGTAGCACTTCTGGTTCAAATAAGTGAACAATTTTGTTTTAAATAAAATTCAAAAGGCAGATGTGAGTGGAAACGCCGGGAGAGGACGCCCTAGGAGTACTTAAAGTGACCTAATAGGTGATGTTCTTTAGAAAAGTCAGGTGCACAGTACTCGCAACCGGCGTGCGTGTTTGATCAAATGTATGAACCTAAACGAAGCAAAAGGAGCGTAGCAGGTGGCGTTCTATAGTTTCTACCTACCCCAATGGGAAGACAGCACGAGTTTATGTATGTATTTATGTAAACACGGCTGCAAATCAAGCTATACATTTCCAGTTAAGGCTGATCTCGCATTGTATAGGATTTCCGTACAATGACAGGTCAGCTTATACTGGAAATGTATAGCTTGATTTGTAGCCATGCGTACTAGCAAAACCTAGTCAGAAAAAATACAAAAGATTTTTGATTTGATCATGTGAAACATTTATAGACGCGCCTTGGGAGTAAAACCAACTCGTACCCCCGGTATGGTACGGTACGGTATGGTATCATCATCATCATCAGCCTATAGCAGTCTACTGCTGGACATAGGCCTCTCCAATTGCACGCCATTCAGCTCGATTCTCGGCAACTCTCATCCAGCTGCTACCAGCCACCCTGCGGAGATCGTCGCTCCACCTAGCCTGATGGTATGGTATGCCGCTCTCTTATGCTGTCATGCCCCGTCATGTCTGAAAACATATTTCCTTTTTTATCCATATTTATTTATTGGTTTTCTTTCAATATAAATTCAGTAAGCATAAATTTCGATGATTCACCTCTGCCGGGCGTCTCGAGACGGCTAACTTTTTTATTATTTAGTCTGTAAACTTTGTCACTAAATACTTCGGGAAAATATTTTCACTTTTGTGCAAGATGCACTTTCTGATTTTATTTCAACCTTATCTTGAATATTGATATCGCTTACAACGAAATGCACCCATGCTGCAGTGACCTCTAGAGCAGCGTTTCCCAAACTATGGGTCACACCCACTGGTGGGTCATGAAAGAATATTGGGTGGACCTTGAAAAATTGATTTTCAGCTGATTAATATTAAAACTAAATACCGAAGTAAATTTAACGTGTCAAACTCATCATAAAAGTAACTAAAATTGAAGTTGAAGCTAAAGCTACTCGTATAGTGACAAAATAAAATTAAACAAAATCCATTACATTGAAATAGCACTCCTTATATTTAATTAGGAAATAAAATTTTCAATTGTAACTGATTTTTTTTTTTTTTTCATATTTGAACAGTTCTTTATTCATATAGTTCTATTATGCCCCTTTTTTTTCTCCATAACAGCCAAAAGATGAGTCCCGAATTTGGAAGTTTTTGTTACGTGGGCCACGGTCCAGTCAACTTCGGGAACCACTGCTCTAGAGAAATAAACCGAGTAACTTTATCTAGGAACTGGAAAACGAGTCAGGTGTAGGTAACTTTATACAGATATTTAGATTTGGGCAATTTAAGGCTCATTTGGTATCATCATCATCATCATCATTGGCAGCCTTATACCACCCACTGCTGAATATCGGCCTCCTCCCTTTGTGCCATGCTTTCTTGGTCCGTGCGAGTTTCATCCAGATCTTCCCCGCGATCTTCTGTAGGTCATCCACCCACCTGGCCATTGGTCTGCCAACGCTTCTTCTACCGTTTTTCGGCAACCATTCCGTTAGGGCTCTGCTCCACCTGCCATCATCACATCTAGCCAACTGCCCTGCCCACCTTCATTTCAGAGCCACTACTCGTAGTCCTACGTCTTGAACCGTAGTCCTACGTCGGAACTCTGAGTTACGGACTCGGTCTTTCAGTGATAGGCCTAAACTGGCGCGCTCCATAAACCCTTTGTGCAACTTAGACTTTGTAGCGTCCATGTCTCGGCCCCATATGTCATCGTAAGCATGACACATTCTTCATACAATTTGGTTTAAAAGCATTGTGGTATCTTCCGATTCCTAACAACATCATCCAGCTTACCGAATGCAGCCCATCCCAGTTGTATGCGTCTCGAGATTCCCTTAGTTTGATAGTCTCTTCCAAAAGATAAACTATGTCCCAGATATACTTAATGATCCACCACCTCTAGCGGCCTGCTATCAATTGTCAAAGTTGGTAGCACTGACATGTTCATCTTAAGGCCCACCTTTAGACAGATCTTGCAGCATTGACTCGATTATGCATTTGATGGCTAACAAGTATACCAAATCCCCAAACAAATGTAGATCCCGTTGATATTTACCCCCATTTTGTCCCAAGCAAGCGTCTTTCTTTTAAGACTCATTTGGTATACTTCTGGTATTTATCACTATTCCCAGTAGCAGTGAATATCGCCTAAGTCTTTACGCTATTTATCGGCATTTAATACCACAGCGCTGCCGCAAAATGTGAAACTGTTCATACATTTTATTCAAGTTAAAATCAAATCATTTATTTCAATTAAAACATTCACAGGCTATTGTCACGGGAATGAGGCCAGTTGTCTGTTCCAAAACGTAGACCTCTATGGAAAAGAACGGGAAAGAAACTCCATGGACACACTTTAAAAAAATCTGTTATTACTTTCGGGTTACATTATTCATTGATGATTCTACATGTAAGAACTAAGTAAAAAAATAATACATTAAGGGCGGGTTGTTTCACGTACACTTGACGCACGCGTATCCGTCATAAATGGCGCTAACTATCGTCAAACCGTTGTTTCACAAAATTAGGCACTTGAAGTTCGTTAAAAAATAACGATTACAGTGACCCACTGGTTAACGTCATTTTATTCTTCGACATTTGAAGTTTGACGATCGGTTTTTTATTCAGTGAAACAACGCTTTGTTTTTGACGTACGTTAAACATCATAATGTAATCGTTAATATTTGACGTACGTATGTTAGTTAACGAACTGTTTGAAACAACCGGGCCTTATTCTGCTTACGTTATGAAACCACAGACCAGGGGCTTCTATCCTCACCGAACACACACAGAACCTTATTACTCCTTGTAAAACCACTGCAAACCTTACTACTCATTTGTAAAGTGAACCCTTTTCACCACATTATATGTCAGTTAAGTACCGATGTAGGCAGGTACGACTTACCTCTGCGCCTTGTAATGGAATCTTCTGCAACAAACCCTTGTAAATTAATTTATTGTGTTTATATTCGCAACCCCATGGGCCTGGATCCCATCGTTTATTGTTTTTTATTGGGATGTGTTGAAGCTTGTAATCCTATGAAGCTATTAAGAATTTGAGCCAGTTTTTATATGATTTTGTTTGTACACTATGAATTATAAATAAAGCTTCTTCATTGACAATTTGGCAAATTAAAACTAGGTACATATACCTATGCTTATTTTCATACGCATATTTTTTTTATTATAGACGCATATTTTCCCCCAACTTGTTTATTTTTTTTTTTGTGTTTGTGGTCTTTTTTTGCGTCATATTATATTTACCGCAAATAAACGTTTTGAATGAATTTCATTCTTTCTACTGCCTGCAAGATTTTTTTTATTAAGTTCACATACATTTTTATTATATGACTATTGTACGGTCTACGATATTGACCCTACTTCATGCTGACAAGGCGAATCAATAAGAACACTTGTTGTATTCATATATAGGTACAATTACCATGGATTTATTCACTATTAAAATTTTTAATTTATATCGTTACTATTCTTATTATTATACTAATTTTCAAGTTTTATGTTCCATAAATTCCTTAATACTATAAAAACAACTAGAAGCCATTCTGTCAATTTTGTGTTGAACACATCCACAAGTGACGGTACACAAGTGCAATCATACATACCCTTGATGAATGGCCAATCTTTTCACTACATGTATATCGCACCCCATCAGTGCGATAAAGGCGTAAGTAAGAATACGTCACTTTTTTTTATTGCAGTTTCGTATAGCTCAGATAAAGATACACAATGCTCAATTTGTACGTTAAGATCTGACGAAAAATTAAGCCATTATACCAAGAAAGACATTTGTCGCGTTACATAAGATTTACATTTTTTCAGATTTAAAGGTCCATAAACGTGTGTAAAACTTAAAATATTAATTATTCTTTATACACAACAATTTGAGGTATCTGAAATATTGTTGAAAAAAAGCTTGATTTTTTTACTGTTTAATGGTATATAATAAAAGATCATAAGACCAAATGCTAAATAGATATACCAGACCAAACAGTTTTTTTGCTTTCCTGTAAAGTTAGTATATTCTTCTTACACCTTTGTCGCAATGGGGGTGCGATATATTCCTGTCTACCTCGTGTCACCACTACTTCAGGCCAATAGGCACTTACCTAATAATGCTAACGCCCCTTATCTGGGTTTTACACACAAACATATTTCCGTACTTGCATGTCCCTTGAGATCAAAATATGGGGCATCAAAAACCTCAATTCATAATAATGTAACCTAATCTCAAATGCATTACACCCTTCTCGACCCAACATCACGCGACCAACGAAATTGTGAAAATTCTTGCACATAACCACAGATTAATACAGATGGGACACTCCGCAAAATCATTTAAATAAAAAGCGACTCTTGCGACGACACAATAAAGTGCAATTTAGGTCGCACAACGCTTATTACCTACAATTATATTCACCTACAAGTTGCCTCTCTATCGCGTAACTCTGGCTCATTTACACTCGCGGCTCGCGGCTCGTCTCGCGGCTAGTTTCGTGTCTCGCGAAACAGCTCGTTCGCTCGTCAAGATAATCAATTTATGTTCACACTCTCGCGGCGCGTTCAGTTGTTTTCGAACCATCGACTATGGAGGACGTCGAGGTATTAGCGGCATCAACTCTTTATTTACTGAACTTCTACTACGCAACTAATTTACAAACACAAACAGTAAAAAAAACAACGTCGCCGTAGAAGATGGTGGACGTTATCGATTCATCGAATCGTAACGTATCTTCTCGAGACCAATCCATTTCATTTATAAAAATCTAATTCACACTACCTACTCACAACGCAACCGGCACGGCTAAACGTTTGTAATCGACTAACGACCGAACGCGTGTGTAAACACCACGCGCGCTTCCCTCGCGAGCCCCTTTGACTCGTGCCCAAAAAACCCCTTCCGACGCGAGAGCTGCGAGGCGAGCCACGAGCGCCCCGATTGCATACGAGTCTCGTGGTTCGCCTCGCCGCTCGCGCGAGAGTGTAAATTAGGTATTATACCGGCGGCGCGCGTCAGTCCTACTGACTTTTCCCAGTGAGATGGGCCCGCCGCGTACTTGTAGCTCCATACCTAAACTGCGAAGTGTCCCATCTGTATTAATCTGTGACATAACATAAGTGGGAGACTGTGATAAATTGATGCGATGCGTTTGAGTAGACACGGCGTCGGGATTTTACATCATCACATCACACCTAATGTATTGGAAGAAGTTTGACATGACGCGTGTCGGTTTCAACTCAGACGCGCTATAAGGCCCGTTGCACAGGGTGCGGTTTCTTTACAGTACGGCACGTTAGTCGCACCGTAGAGTAATCGTGTGCGCTTGTATACACACATCAAAATAAGTTTGTGATCACTAGCGTAAACTGATATCCATACTAATATTGTAAATGTGAAAGTAACTCTGTCTGTCTGTCTGTCCGTCTGTCTGTCTGTCTGTCTTTCTGTATGTTACGTTTTCACGCCTAAACCGCTAAACCAATCGTCATGAAATTTGGCAGTGATATAGCCTGGGATATGGAGAAGGACATAGGCTACTTTTTTACGCGATAACAGACATCCAGTCGAGCGAAGCCGCGGGCAAAAGCTAGTAATTTTATAAATTGAACTTTATCAAGAAAAAATATTTGTTGTGTTTTCTTTAAATAGAAATTAAAAAATAAATTTATTATTTTTTATTTAAAAAAATTGAGAAATTAATTATAATTTAACAGGGATGATGACTAAAAAAATGGTTTTGTGCGTCATGTAGATTATTAAAAAATATTGGACACGTATTTTTTCTTTTTTTACGTTATCAAAACATTACGGTGATACATTGAGTTCAAATGTGACATGACGTCACTTCTCACTAGATTTTTTACTGAGCTGTGACGTAACGAGCCCCCACTCCCCAAGTTTAATATGTTTTAATTTAGTATTTTTTTATTAATATGATAAAGCAAAAAATACGTGTCTAATATTTTTTTATTATCTGATTGACGGACTAAACAGTTTTTTTTTTTTACCCAGGCATCATCCCTATTGTAACAGTTTGATAGAAATAAAAAGATTGTTTAACCAAACTTAAACAACAATTTATTAATAAAAGGTTTATGTTCAATATAATATAACTCCTCCCTTGGCTCGAACACATGCGGTGATCCTCCTGGGCATGCTGAGAATCAAGTTATACAGCATTTCTTGGGGTAACCTGTCCCATTCTTGAACAGCGGCTTCCCTGAGCTCTGGCACTGTCTGAGGACGTGGCTGACGGTTCCAAACAGCTCGCTTGAGAGCATCCCACGCGTGCTCTATTGGGTTTAAGTCAAATTAAATTAATAAAATTTTGATTTCGATTTTTCAAAGTGATCGCAAACTTTTTTTGATGTGTGTATGACACAGCAAACCACCGAACGACGCATATGACGATGGAACCGTACCGTAGTGCCGCCGTATCTGTCAAAAAGCTTCCATAGTGATTCATACAACACTGATGACAGTGCCTACACACTACACGGCAAAAAAACGTGTGTGTACAGCGGGCCTTAGAGTTGTTGAAAAAGAACGTCTTGAGACGATTTATCATTTAGGCTCTGTTGAAAGTTGTCATGTTATTTCATGGGTTAGGCTCGGGGTTAAGACCTCGAGCGTGTATAGTATACTAGCTTCTGCCCGCGGCATCGCCCGCGTGGATGTCGGTTATATCGCGTAAAAAAGTAGCCTATGTCCTTCTCCGTATCCCAGGCTATATCTTTGCCAAATTTCATGCCGATCGGTTCAGCAGTTTAGGCGTGAAAACGTAACATACAGACAGACAGACAGACAGAGTTACTTTCTCATTTATAATATTAGTATGGATTTATGCTTGCCTAGACTTTATAACTTGAACCAAAATATTATTTATAAAAAATCTTCTTTTAAGAACTTATCCATATCCATACTAATATTATAAATGTGAAAGTAACTCTGTCTGTCCGTCTGTCTGTCTGTATGTTACGTGTTCACGCCTAAACCGCTTAACCGAATGTCATGAAATTTGGCAGAGATATAGCCTGGGATATGGAGAAGGACATAGGCTACTTTTTATATGCGCGACATCCACGCGAGCGGAGCCGCAGGAAAAAGCTAGTATGTAATAAAACTAGCTACTATAGTGAGCCACGGATTCGCCCGTGTGGCTTTTTCTAAAATAAAAGTAAAAGTCTAAGTTACTGCTTATAACATCAGCTATCCGCCTATGAAAGTCCCGTCAAAATTGGTCCAGCCGTTTCGGAGATTAGCCGGAACAAACAGACAGACAAAAAAAATTAATATTGATTTTCTGTTGTAGTAAAAACCTGTTATTTTGACATTACAAACAGACATTTCAATTTTATTTATTTGTATGTATAGATGTATAGAAGACGATATTTAGTAGTAGGTAATTGATAACAGTCATCTTAAGGTTATAATTAATTAGTAACATAAACTCATACAATCAAAGCTCTGAGACACCAATTAATATAATTTAGAGCCTAGATTCCTAACTACCACTCAAAGCCTTAAATTGCAAGATCTAGACACTAGGGCGCCTACAAGTCTGTAATCAAGTCATCTTCGCGAAGTTCAAGATGGCGACAAACTATTATTAGCTATGATAGTGGTTAATAAATACCTAGGCAATGAATGGCGTCTATCTATCATTAACACGTTAAGTGGGAGGGAGGAAGATAGCCTAAGCGCAATCAAACGCTGTTTTATTTCTAGCAACATCATATTATCAAAAATATTTAGGAGTACAACTATCTTTTCTGCCCGCAATTTCATTTTCGTCGTCTCCTACGACTCGTCGCATGATGTTAGATAGCCTATAACCTATCTCAAGAATTAGGCTGTCAATTGCAAAAATATTTTTTCAAATCCGACCGGTAGTTCCAGAGATTAGCGCGTTCAAACAAACTCTTCAGCTTTATAATATTAGTATAGATAGATATATATTATTGGTTATATTATATTTATATTTATTCATCTAGATACAAAAATATTTTACCTGTACAACGAAAAATCGGCAAAAAAATTATTCTCTTTGTGCACAAAGAATTAGCGGAATATTTGAATATTCATTCCAAAGCAAAATCGAAATACCAAAGCCAAACAAATTTTCTAAATAATAGCCGAGTATATAAAAATAAAATCTCCCCAACATAGCCAAAAGGCTACGCAGAGCCTTTTTGCAACTATGTTAGGGTCAGCTTCCAGTCTAACCAAAAGCAGCTGCATACTTAGTAACTGGGTAATCCAATACCCCTTGGTAAGACTGGTTGTCAGACTATCGGGCTTCTGACGACCCGTAACGACTGTCAAAGATCCACGAATGACAGCCGGGACCAACTGCCGTGCTTTCCGAGGCACGGACCCCTCCATGCCTCAGAAAGAAGTTACGCACTCGACCCCTTTTACCATGGGAGTTATAACATACTCGTGGATGTTGGTGTACTTTACTTACAACACATTTGCTTAAACCCTCGGGGCATACAGGAGTGATGTCAAGTACTTTTTCGCAATCTATTTGGGGTTGGCGCAACATGGCCCCATACTTATGTAAGTAACGTTCCAATATTTTGAACAGAATTTCGCAAACCAACACATTTGGGAACGAAAATGATATTTCATTTATCACAATTTCCACGAACAGTGATTGTTTCTCTTTGACAAACACATTTCTATAATAAGCAAATTAATTAATTTATAAAATGAACGCTAATTATAAATTCCTCAAATTAATATTAACGAACGAAATAAAAAACGTGGAGAGTAATAAAAACAGGTTAATAGAAATGTAAGCTTTATTTATCTGAATTACCAAGAAATAGAATGAATAAATTCATTCATTCATTCATTTCAGCCGAAAGACGTCCACTGCTGGACATAGGCCTCCCACAAGCACCGCCACCTCCACCGGTTTTGTGCTTCCCGCATCCAGCGAATTCCTGCGGCTTTCATAAGGTCATCGGTCCACCTTGTGGGAGGCCTTCGAACGCTACGTCTTCCGGTACGCGGTCGCCACTCCAGAACCTTTCGGCCCCAACGGCCATCTGGGGCCTTACTCCCGAAAACGATTCGAGTTTGATTTTGATTCCGATTCGAACTCGCTTCTGGGGCCTTACTCCTGACAGCATCGAGTTCTGAATCAATCGAACTGGGTTCGAATTAAATGCCGATCCATACTCTTGAATCCAACACTAGCGCACGATCGTGCGGTGGTTCGAAGCGAAACTAACTTCGGTCAGTTTTAAGTTTTAAATCGAGTTCGGATCAGAAACGAAATCGAATCGTTTTCGGGAGTAAGGCCCCTGTTCTGCGCGCAATGTGCCCTGTCCATTGCCACTTAAGTTTGGCAATTCTTCGAGCTGTGTCGGTTACCTTGGTTCTCCTGCGGATCTCTTCATTTCATGAATAAATATGTGTACATAACATTTTCATTAAATTCCCTGTAGGAGCTAGTTTCCAACGAATAGTAATAGGTTGTTTTAAGTTTATACTCCCGCTCTGCCGGACAAACATAATAAACTCACTATTTATTTAACTGGCAAAGCCCTTTGACAAGTTTCCGCGTATAAACAAATAACGAACTCAAACGGGATATTAAACAAGCACATTTGAAACACATATGTTCATTTTACTCGGCGCTCTAAAATTAAGTTTCACTCAAAACCCTAAAATTAAGTTTAACTCAAAACTCTAAAATTAACTTAAATTCAGCACTCTAAAATTTTAAAAATGTCCGTAAACGAACTCTATTCATGTGTTAGCAAAACTTTATGAGCAAAAATCTCGTTGCTATGTGTTTCACCATGACAAAGGCAGGACAGGGTTGCCAGCTTCGCGTGTCTCGCAAATTCTTTGAATGCCTTAAGGGATGCCTTCCTTTGATTTCATGTTAAGAATTCAGCGACGCCGACGCTATGCGAATGGCAACGGTTGCCACGTTACGCGTGGGTTGGTACTCAAATTCCACGGTTTTGTAATAAATATCTCTCGACTTTTCTGTAAAACTGAAAGGTTTTTAAGAATTAAATTTTCATTACTCTGATTTTGTTTTGGAATGAATCAATTCACATTTGAATGGTCAAAGCCAAAAGCATTTTCAATTAATGCCACTTTAAAGCTAGGGGCGAACGGTCGCTGAAAAAGATCCTAAGTGCCAGTCGTGTGACTTTAAATTTTCGTACACCGTTCATCATCTGTAGCTAGACTTGTGTTCTCGTAAACTTAAATCAAAATCAAAAGTCGTTTATTCAAATTATGCTGAGAATCAGCACTTTTCGAACGTCAAAATTACATAACACAATCCACCAAAACACTCGCCCTTCACCACTTCCTAGTAATTTAGCTGGGAAGAAGAAGTGGCGCAACAAACTCCCCAGCCACACAGCTAAATGTTCAGTTAGAAAAAAATAATTCTATTATACAATAACAATAATATTTTATTGTCATAAAAGTATGTTACATTTATATGGAAACCCTGACTCCTGCGCTAGATTGCAACCTGTGTTACAGAAATCAGTGTCTTCTCCCAGTCGTTTTACCACTATTGTACATGAAGTTTAAATAAATAAATAAATATCATGTAGTAAGATTTAAACAATTTTACAAGCTTTATATTAACTTGGTTCCGTGTGGTGCCGGACGTAAAGAATAGCACTACTCCATTTCCTCCCTTGGGTGTCGTAAAAGGCGACTGAGGGACTTACTGGGCAGCAGCGTTCTCTATGCATTTTTACACCATACTGCGATCGCCAACCGCCAGCCTGCCAAGCGTGGCGATTATGGCAAATCCCACCTTTTGGTGGAGGCCTATGTCCAGCAGTGGACGTCTTTCGGCTGAAATGATGATGATGATATTAACTTGCAATGTAGGTATGTTTCTCCCGGTAAAACCTTGCAAGCTGAATTAAAACCACTTCCTCTTATCCTACGAAGCTGAAATTTTACGTGTTGGTTCAGTTTCTATGACAATGCATTTAAATATGATGCGTGACCTGATTCTTAACCAAGGATTGGCTTCAGACGAAGGAACTCCGCAACGGTCAACAGTATAGATACGAAATTGAATATAAGTACGCATTTAATTATGATAGCCCGTTCTAAAGTCCACCATAGCCTAGGTGCTTCACCCAGGGATGGCTGTAGACGAGGTAACTCTTCAGCGGTCCAATTATGATAGCCCGTTCTAAAGTATGGCATGACTTGGATAATGCAACTCGGTTGGTTTCACATCGTGACTTCTGTAAAGGCGTTTTTGTGTTCGTTGGATTTGTCTTTTCAAGTAAAGGTCAAGTGAAGGTTATATCATCAAAGTGTAAGAAGGACGGTCACTTCTCAAGCTTTATAGAATATAATGAAGTTCTATGTTTACGTAAGGTTTATTTAGTACTTTTTAGTTCATGAAAAATTTGGTTTTTAAAGGTTTTTACTAAAATTTTATTAAATTATACAATACCTGCTGGATGCGTATATGTGAAGGTAGGTGTGTATCCATGTGTGTGTATGTGTTATAATAGGTATGCAAAGTAATTAAAACTGAATCTATCTACTCAAAACTTAATCTCTCTAAATCAAATTTTATCTACCTACGTGTACCACAGGGGTGACGTCACACAAGAGCAAAATCTGCCTAGCCTTTTCCCAACTATGTTGGGTCGGCTTCCAGTCTAACCGGATGCAGCTGAATACCAGTATTTTACATGGAGCGACTGCCTATCTGACCTCCACAACCCAGTAACTGGGTAACACGATACCCCTTGGTAAGACTGGCTGTTAGGCTTTTTTTGGGCTTCTAGCGACCCGTAACGACTGTCAAAGATCCACGAATGACAGCCGGGACCAACGGCTTAACGTGCTTTCCGAGGCACGGAGGAGTCTCGGTATGTAAAGATGGTCACCCATACAATGTTTTATGTTGTGTGTCGGAGACAAGGCCTATGACCGTCCTATTCAGCCCTTTTAAGTCCACTGCTAGACGTAGGCGTCCCAAAATCGATTTCCACTCTAAACAATTTACAGCCGTTTTCATCCAAAATGTGGCTAGATATGCTACATACAATATGAATCTATGAATGAGAGTTGTAATACATTAGTGTTGTTTAAGATGTAAAAAATGTGAAAATGTTTGGATCTCCTGCATTGTTACCAGTATCATAAAATATTTTATACCAGAAAATCTCCTTTTTTTAATAACTTTGTTTAAAACCTAAAATTTATAAAAATAATTGCGGTATGATTATTTAACAATTATTCTTTCTTAAATTCAGTACATAAAAGAAAATGGAACCATTTTTTTCCTCATTTTATGTGAATTACCATTACGAAGAAATTTTTTTTATATGTTATCCCCTTTGTTTACATAAATTATCTGAATTTGAGACTTTAGGTATAACTGAATTTAATTAATTGTCCTATTTAATTAATTTTTATTTTGCTCTTGTACTTTTGACTTTAATTGAATTGATCTGTAATTTATTTGTTAGATAATAATATTTTTGCATCTTAACATTTACAACAATTTAGGTATTGTTTATAAAATTGACAAAATTGTGTATTGTTTATGAATTAATATGGGTCAAGGACCTGAATTTTATTTTTTATTTTTTTAAATAGACGGGTATATTGTATCTATTTATGCTCGAAATATTTTAAGGGAAACATCTATATGTGGTAAAAAAGCCATAGCAACGAAAATTTTTTTTTTATCTAAGTGTTTTATATTTTTACATAATTATTATAATTATAAAGTTTTTGAGACATTTTGCAAAAAAAATCTCCTTTATTTACTTATTCTATGAATGACCCGCCCAGACGCGGCGACTCCGCGACGGTGGCGGCACGAGCGCGGTTAATTTTGATAATTCATCAAGTAATTTTAAAATAGCAAAAATGAAAAAAATCAAAAATAAATAGCTTAACTTGCTTGCTTTTTTAAATTGCTTTTTTATATATATTTTTTTTGTATTTTTTTTTTTAATAATATACTCAGATTTAAAAAAATCATTTCCTTGGCTTCTGTACCACTTATAGGTGTACCTCTTAAAATATTTCGTGTTTGAATAGATACACCCTATATTGACAAAGTCAAAGTGAAATCATTTATTTCAAAATAGGCACATATATAAGGCACTTTTGAACGTCAATAGTTAAGTTAAGTATAAAAATTTCAATTTCCCCACATCGAAACTAAAAATACTACCGAAGGTTGTCGGCCCCTTTTTCAGAGTTCACGAAATCTGAATTTAAATAGTTCCAGATGAAAAATGTTCGCCGACAATTTCGAATAAACTTTCAGCTTTTGAACTGGAAAATGTTGAAGTGTTATTTATGCAACAATATGTGCAAATGGTGTTGCGTGTTTTTGCCCATATTTCGTGCAGTTATGGGTGAAATGTTTTATGTTGAATGTCATATCGCTTGGTGCGTAAATAATTGGAAATTGATTGGATGCTTCTAGTATAAATACACTTTGATACCAGATAGCTTGTTGTATTTATTTACACAGAAACCAATGAATAGTTTAGTTGCAGTTTTGTGGCATACAGCCCCATTTGCTTGCTGGGTTGGTGGGAATAAAACCACTGGGGGCTTCTTTCTTCTTTATTTTGTAGTGTTCTTCAAGATAGATCGCCGCCGAATAGTGTCAAAAAAAGCGTCCTATTTTTATATAGTTTTGGCATCGAGACTTAGAACTAGTCGACCAATCACAAAAAGGTACATTTAATGCATTAGCCAATCAGAGCGAGGCAGGACATTGTGCATTTTGCTTAAGTACGACGAAACTTTACCGTGATGAGAGCCGCGTGACAATATTTACGTTTTTCGCTAACTTAGACTAATTTGACATAAGTTAAACTATATATATTTAGTATCTATGTTTCAAGGACTATCTAAGAAAATTATAAAATCAATAAAAACATAATGTAAAACATAACATGAAACATAACATGAACACTAATCACTTGTCCCGCACAAGGTTTTTGTTCACTCAAATGTCTCGCTGGTGGTGGCATGTGTGTTGGATCATTAAGTTCCCTTCAAAATGGTTGAGCTGAACGGTGCTGATCCATGCGTCGTGTTCGTGAATGGGCGTCGTCAGTTGGGACTAGTCATCTCTTAGCTGCCACGGCTTATTTTAATTGATTTTAATTATTTTTTGTTTTTATTACGGACGCTTCTTATAACTCACATGTATAATTTCAACATGAATGATGTAACCAATATTTTATTTTAAAAGAGTGTCCGTGGTGTTTCTTGTCCGTTCTTCTCCATAGGAACCTACTGCGCTTTGGAATGAGCAGTTAGCTTCATCTTTCTGACTGATGACCCCTTGACAGTTCAAAAGTGCCTGTAATTGGTTTATTTGAAAATAAATGCATTGAGTTTGAGTTTTTGGCGTTCGTTAGGCCGATTATTCAAGTAAGTAAAGCAATATTTTTGGATTGTAATATTGTTGGCGCAGTGGTTAAGCGATTGACTGATGCGCTGCGTGTCGCGGGTGCGATCCCCGCACGGAACAAATATTTGTATGATCTACAAGTAGTTGTTCCGGGTTTGGCTGTTTGTGTATGTGAGTTTAAATGTTTGTAAACGCACCCACAATACAGGAGAAATTCCTAGTGTGGGGCAACGTTTTTTTTATAAAAAAGAAAAGAAAAGAAAGAATATTTTTGGATAAATTTTTATTAATGTAAGCTAATATTTCTAACCTTCTAACCGGGTTTACAAACGAAAAATAATCTTACAATTTCTTAACCTTTGAGAAAAACCAGACACGATAACACTACCTACACCACTCTCATTTCTGGCCCTTACACTATCTTACGTCATACAAAACTTAATAAGCAAGCTCGCAGGTAAATGAAACAAGGGAAATGCTACGCGCTACGACGTAGCGGTGCTACGACGCTACGCGGCTACGAGGCTAAGGTGCTACGAAAATTACCACAACACGTGTAGTGGTTTTTCTTTATACGGTTTTATTGTTAAGGGAATAATGTAAAGTTACGGTTTCCTAGAAGAGCGATGGCTGCCACATACCGTCTGCAATATACCGGCGAATGACGTCACTGAAACGTTGTTTATGAAAGTAAGGCTGAGGCTTCATTAATGCGTTGCGTTGCATTGCGTCGTCGCAGCGTCAATGGTGCATCGTTTAAGGCGAGGTTCTTCGAGCGTGCATTTTTGTTCTAGACGTGGCAGCTGGGCGCGAGTAAATTGTGCCGTGAATTTCGTTAATTTTGGGTTAAAAATTATATGTTTTACGATATTAACAATGTTAAACCCGGCGGACATTACATCATCATAGACGTTTATTTTGATGTAATTTTCAATACATAATGTGGTATAATATTGAAATAAAATGATTTTAATCTACAAAATAAGGGTATGTTTGGATTTTTTTTTTATATCGAGCGAACTTTATGCAATTATGTAACGAGTACCCGACGTACCTACAAAAAAGTCTCAAAAGCAAAATATAATTTTTTCACGTGTTTAATCATTACCGTTTCTAAATAAAATTACATTAAAATTACATTTCTTAGAGGTTAACTTGAAGAACCTCGCCTTAACATATATTTTTAGTGACATGCCACATAAGGCTGAGGCCTCATTAGTGCGTTGCGTTGCGTCGTCGCAGCGTCAACTGTGCATCGTTTTACATATATTTTTAGTGACATGCCTCATAATACGTTGCGTCGTCGAACGCGACGCTACACCGGATCGACGGACGAGAGAAGAAGCGGGGGGTGGGGGTTGTGCTGCGCTGTCGGAGCTCCGGTGCGCCGAAGGACAATGTTTATTTATTTATTTATTTATTTAAACTTTATGCACAAGTAAAAAACTGTACAAAGGCGGACTTAATGCCTTGGGCATTTTCTACCGGTCTCTCTTAGGGTGATGCAGAGATAATACACAGTAGGTGCAATAACAGAAAAACAATTTAGAAGATATTTATAGCTAAGATATAAGAATAAATACATAAATACATACATACATACAACTAAAAATAAAATGTTGAGCGTTAAACAATAAAACCTACAACAACTTAATTCTGAGACGAATCTGCCAACTTCTTGTGTGTGTTCCCGAGCTTTCACTTTAAATGTGAACTGATTGGTTACCGTCCTGATATTTGCCCCTTCACAATGTTCCACTGCTAAAGGGGCAAATTAGATGTCGTGCGTCGCCTTTTTGCGTTGGGACGTCGTGCATCGTCGCAATGCAGGTGTAGCATACAATGCGTTGATCCGTTGCGACGACACAACGCAACGCACTAATGAAGCTTCAGCTTAACACGTTTCGTCGCAAGCGACGCTTTACCGGATCGACGAACGAGAGACGAAGCGCGGGGAGGGTGATGTGCTGTGCTGTTAGAGCTCCGGTACGACGACGGACAGTGTTCCACTGCTAGTGGGGCAAACTAGACGTGCGTACACGATTCTTGCGTTGCGACGTCGTGCATCATCGCAACGCAGGTATGACATACAAAGAACCGACGTCACACAAATCCTGTATTGCGCAATCAGAGTTTACTAGCGTATATACAACATCCCGACGTCAACCGTCGGGCAGTAGCCCACCAGACAGTGCCGGATTAACCACGTAGCAAGAGTAGCAATTGCTAGGGGCCCCGCGCAAAAGGGGGCCCCGCGTATCCAAACCTGGCCACCTCCGCCTGAACGTAATTTCTTTAGTGAAACTTATAAAGACGTGGAATAATAGATGTCACAAAAACGTGAAACGTAACACTCGTCCGACTAAGAGAATTCACGTCAGACAATCGGTAACCGATTTTTTCGTTGGCGAAAAATACATATAGTTTCTCATTTTATTTAAATGGAACATGAGAAATTTCGATTTGTGACTTCTAAATATCAATATTAAGGGCTGACATTTTCACAGGGTTTATTTTTTTTATTTTTTTTCAAAATAAAGACCGAAGAAGTGGGACGTTAAGTCTTTGAAGCTGTGGGGCGCATGTGGCGGTGTAGATGCCGCCAGTGTTACCAAGTAACTGGATTTTGGAGGTCAGATAGGCAATCAGTCCATGCAAAATACTGGTTTTCCGATGTATCTGGTTAGACTGGACGCCGACCCCAACATAGTCGTTTTTGGCCAGGCAGATGATGACGTAGGTATTACGTCGAGAGGATGTGCAGAAGCGCCCTGCTGTCTGCTCAAACGATAGTCAACCGTTTATTCTACTTAATTTTCTCTGTTGGTTGCATTTGACCATTACTAAAAGCGGTCACTAGTGGTTGACGGCATGGTTGGCGCAGTGGTTAAGCGATTGACTGCTGCGCTGCGTGTCGCGGGTTCGTTTCCCGCACGGAACAAATATTTGTATGACCTACATGTAGTTGTTCCGGGTCTGGCTGTTTGTGTAAGTGAGTTTAAATGTTTGTAAACGCACCCACGATACAGGAGAAATTCCTAGTGTGGGGCAACGTTTTTCTAAAAAAAAAAAATATCTTGTTTTTTTTTTTACCCGTTTATATATTACTTGAGAACCCATAGCAGATCAAGGGCCCCTCGGTAGAATTTGCTACGGGCCCCGCGCTTGCTTAATCCGGCACTGCCACCAGACACAACACCCGTCTGGACGGAGGATCCTCTCTTTTCAACACCCTGTTACTCATGCCTCTATAAAAGTAAAACAGACAATCAGACATTTGCTAGTTCGTTTTTTTTCTTGCATGAATCTTTTGCAAAGTACGTCAGAAAAATAACTGGATGATAACATAAGATAAACTATGCTGCACTTACAACAATGTTTCCTCAAACGTGCCTGAAACAGCTTGCCACGAAATATGGAATGTATTTCTAAGCTCAATTTATCTTCGCGAGGCAGTGTGACGTCATCAGTAAACATTGGATGAGTTATTATGGTAGATATCATTGTGTAGACATCATACATCATCCGCCTAGCATTTTCCCGACTACTTTGGGGTCGGCTTCCAGTCTAACTAGATGCAGCTGAATACCAGTATTTTAAATGGATTAACTCAAATAAACCAATTACAGGTACTTTTGAATTGTCAAGGGGTCGGTGAGTCAGAAAGATGAAGCTAATTTAGTCCCATTCCAAAGCGTAGTAGGTGTCACAATGTGTCAAATTCCACGAACACTCTTTTAAAACAAAATTTTCTTACAAAATTTTAGTTACCTACATCTTTCATATTCCGTACCGTGTGGTGCCGGACGTAAAAGAATAGCACTACCCCATTTCTTCTCGTGGGTGTCGTAAAAGGCGACTAAGGGACTTACTAGAGAATGAGCAGCAGCGTTCTCTATGCATTTTTAACACCATACTGCGATCGCCAACCCGCCTGCCAAGCGTGGCGATTATGGCAAACCCCCCCAATTGGGGGAGGCTTATGTCCAGCAGTGGACGTCTTTCGGCTGAAATGATGATGATGGTGATCTTTCACATTGAAATTGTACATGTGGGAAAAATGTAGAAAGACGTGCACGTATGAAGCTTCCGTAATAAAAACAAAAAACAAATCAAAAGTTAAAATCAATTAAAATAAGCCGTGGCAGCTAAGAGATGACCAGTCCCTACTGATGGCGCCCATTCACGAACACACTGAAAAAAATGTTTGCATAACTGTAACAAAAACTTGGTTTACACAAAAATTGTGACTTGCGAACTAGATGTTATCTGTTACAAAACCCTGTTTTGCACACTACAAAACCGTTTTGTTTAAGTTTATTTCCATAGAACTAAAGTTGAGTTATTTTTGAAGTAACTTAATTAGTTCAGCAAATTATTTCTTTCAGTGCATGACGCATGGATTAGCACCATTTAACTCAACCATTTTGAAGAGAATTTATTGATCCAACACATACGCCACCATCAGCCAGACATTTGAGTGAGCATGACATACTCTCAGTCGCCAGGGCACATTCAAGTCAAAGAAAGACCTACCTAGTAAATGGTAGCTTTATAGTAGGTACATTGTGCTCACACATGTGCTATGCAATACAATAGTAATAATATAGATAATGATGGTACCTACTTACACCGAAACTAAGGAAACATTAGCTTGTATACAACTTTTATGTTATTGTGTTCATTGTATCCATTACATACTTTCCTAATTATGTAAATAGGTACTTAGAAAGTGACCATAGGTAATAACGGACCGGATTTTGGCCCCATATACCGTTCTTTCCCTCCCTACCTTAATTCGGACACACAGTAAAGGAAAACGTATCAAATCGGAAAGGGATCGTCACCGTATCAACTCGAGCCGTTCAGTATTATTTGTATGAAACTCCCTACTGCAACGCACACTCATCGGAATCGTAACGTAATCGCCTCGCCTCGAGACAAGCTACAACCGCGGTGCGGTGCGTGGTCGACTTGCAGTTCCCGCGCTTACGGTTCTCCGTAGCCTAGCTTACGGTTCTCCGTACCCTAGCTTACGTCTCTTCGTCCACGCCCCTCCCGCGCACAGTGGATCGTCCCCATACAAGAGGTGTGACATAGAATCAATGACTAGCCGTCAACCAGCGATCGGCGAGCCGTAAGCGCGGCGTCGCCTAGCCGTAGCCGAGTCGACGTATCGGAGCTTCTGATCCGCTTTGGTTACGTGCTTACGTAAGGTTGACGACTGTTTGACGGCGACGCGAAAGGCGATACGGTTACGATCCCTTTCCGATTTGATAAATGTGCTACGACCTTAATAGTACATAAGTATATCAGCCCTATTAAATTGGCTATGGATGTTCATGGGTAAACATTGATAAAGAAAAGAGTATGAGGACCGAGGAATATACACACATGGTATTGTAAATTCCGTAGTTATACACATACATAACATTACGCCTGTATTCCCCGAAGGATTAAGCAGAAGTGTACCTATCTATATACAAGATATGTTTTAAACCAGTGCACAAATTTTTTTTGGTGTCAGTATCAGTATTAAAACACACTTCCATTATTTGTTCAATACTTTTTTTTTGGTCCACTTAAAATCAGCAAAATATGGTTACAATCTATTCGTAATAATATCAATGAGTGAGCGCACAGTTGACGGGTATCAGTACAGTACACCTGAGCACCGCGGCGGGTTGCGCGACGAGTATCCATTATACCAGTTTCAAAATAAACATCTTTCGTTAACGATAACTTCATTTTTTTTTTTGTACTAATACATTTCAAAATAGAAAATAGGTGTATAATAAAACACGTTTAAGATTAATTTGTCAAAATTTGCGCACTGATTATAAACTTTTCCTGTATAGTACACCCAGATTCCACCAGTTATGTTTGCCCAATGTAGTAGGGGTCGCCCCCAGTCGCCTCCTATTACATGGGATTTAAACATAACCTGTTGCAACATAACCAGTTAAACCAGGTACCGTAACTAAAAAGAGAATAAACATTTTTACAAAAAAAAAACCGACTTCAAAAAAAACAAGAAAAAAAACAACGTGAAAAATATCTTTAATTTCGAAAAAAAGTACAGATCCAAAGACACCGACTTCCGAAATTAAAGTTATATTTTTATTCAGCTTTTTTTATTTTTTATTAGTTAATAAAGAACCTATGAATTAACCAGCATATAATAAATGGGTCATGTGATAATTCAAGGGATTATCAATTTAAAAAAAAACACAGAAATGGTCGCAGAATTTAGGTAACTACCATCTTTTGTTCAAAATGGCGCATTTTATCAAAGTAATTGAAATAAAATGTAAATGAAGAACATTTAAATTCAGATTTCTGAAAAGCTTAAAATTGTACCTACTTCAGGAACTTTTTTCTTCGAAGCATGCAAACCTGCAGCATATATCTAGACTCGGAAAAAGTCGGCCAAAAGTACTTAAGTCTTTTAAGTTTAGATTTGACTTAAGTGCTTAAGGCTTCCGAGTCTAGAAATATAAATTAAAAAAATAAAGAGTCATATTAATTTACCGTTACTGCAGTCCAAGTTATCGTGAGGAAACGCCCTATGACCAAAAATAGAAAGACGTGTGATACTTATCTACCAACCCGCACTGAACCCACGTGGTGGATTACGGACCACTCCCTCACACCGAGAGAGGGCGTGTGTCCCAGCAGTGGGAAATGTATATACCGATTATATTTATGCAGTCGATGTTTATTTGTTAAATGAAAGAAAGGAAAGAAAGAAAAATAGGTTTATTTGTCACAGAAACACGTGCATACAAAAAGATAATTAACTTGAGTAGGTGGTATACAGAAAAATATAAAAAACAAAATAGATCTACATTCCAATCACGAGCACAAAACAAAATAGTCGGCAGCTGCACGTCATGACTGTGACAACACACATTAACTAAGGAGACTAAAGATGAGAGTGACCTTGACCCCCTATGATCTGTGTCTAACTTTCAATTCGTCTACGAAGCAAAATGCCTAAAATTAATGTCTACACAGCAAATTGCCTAAGCTGTAAATCGCCTAGAGATCAAAATGTTTAACAAACAAAATTCCTAAAATGCAATAATTTCTAAGTAGTTAAGATGGTTAAAATAATCTCACACTAGGGCCTCTGAACTGTAGGTTAGGTTAGAACTGTGACCACACAACGCACAAGCCGAGCAAGCGTGCCGGGACAGCGGCCAGCGAGTGCCAGAAACGGTACTCCCTTTTTTCTCCAAAAAAATAGACATATTGTAAGGTAGGCATTGTGCTTCCTAGTCAATATAAGGTTTAGGCAATAATTGGCATAGACGTTTTGATTTCTAGTCAGCATGATCATAAAGGAACTAGATATCCAATTCAATTAATAGTAAAGTTTGAACTATCCGATAATAAGTAATCAATATTCGTCGCCGACAACAGCTACCATGTTTCAGATCAAACAACAATCAAATACCCGAATGATTTTCTGTTCAAAATCACTAGACCATAATACTTATTCAATTAAATTACAAAGTTCAAACAACGGCGAGACAAATCTATTATCTGATTCACTGATCTGGTTTAAATAAATCATGCGGGGTTTAATTTAACAAAAGTACTTGCAATTTAAGGTTCTGTGTGTTTGGTTAAAAAAAATATGCGTGTGAGTGACAACAATTTCAAAGAGTATGCTTAGATAGTTTGGTCATGTTAGGAGAATTAATGTAAGGCGACTAACAAAAGGTATTTACAAGGCAGAGGTTAGTGGAAACGGAGGAGGGACGACCTAGAAGGACATACGGTGACCTTATTGGTGATTTTCTTCAGAAAGGTCAGGTGCGTAGTACTCTCAACCGGCGTGCATGTATTACCTGATGTATCAACGTAAACGAAGCAAAAGGATTATGGTAAGGATTATAACAAGTTACCAAAGTTGGTTACAGAACTTTGCGATGGAAAGTTCATAAACCATATCAAACGTGTCCCTATCAAAAAAAAAAACATATTATAAGATTAAAGACTACGTTGAACACATGTGGCTTCCTTCCCTAGTAGCATTTTTGTTGGCATTTGGTTGGGCCACATACCTCTGAAGGTGGCCCAACTAAATGCCAACGGAAAATGCTACTAGAGTTATTATTACCTTATAACTATGTAATAGTAGATTGTTATACACGGGATGGAAGTTTCCGATGGTTTGGCGCACGAGCGTAGCGAGGGCGCCATTAGTTCGAGTGCCTAAATAGGTTCTTTCACCCGAGTTAAACACTCTGCTTTTCATTTCGAATATGAGGAAAGTAAATAAAAACCTGATAAGTTCAACAAAATCCATCTGAGGAACTAATTTTATACAAATATCTGCATACGTAAATAATTAGCACTCAAAAAAACAACTGAAGATCGAATTGCCGCTTTCCCGGCTTTTTTATATTTCTTTTTCTGTGGCATTCTACCAACCAGGATTTCTTATCATTGATGATGGCAAATATTTAGCTCAAATCTATGTAAATTAAATAATTATTTAGTGAAAAGTAAATTACACAAAATGTTGATATTTTTAATTACAATTTTAAGCCACGATTTTAACAGAGTGGTTTAAAAAGTTGGGACATGGCTTGTAGTGTTTTAAAATTTTATGACATCATGGAAAATCGTTTCGCAGGGCCGAAAAGTACTGTTTTCATCCCTCTGATCAGGTCAAGCGTACTTTCCAAGTATGAGAAATGAAAATGTCTGTTAACTGCTCCCAAATTACGATGTTTTTTTTGTTGTTTTACATTCTTCCTTGATAAAATCTTTTCATTCTTACAATTCTAATTTCAACTCTTTATTAGTTGCTCTTTCGTGGGCATGATATTTATTCAGATTTATTACAGTAGTTGTTATAATGGCAATCATGCTATTTGATTTAAATAGGTTTTCATTTTTATATATTTATAAAAAAAACTTTTTTAACGATTTTTTCTATATTGTGAATGAGAGAACGTTGTATAGTATAGTATAGAAGACTTATGTATATACGTAGATTTATTGACCATTTTCTATATTGTCAATTACCTGGTACTTGTTAAAAGGCCTACACTGTCCTCCCATATCTATTAACACTGTTATTTGAAATTGTAAAATCAAATTAATTTTAAAAGAATAACCGTGGAGTTTCTTGCCGGCTCTACTCCATAGAAAACGACCAATTAGAACCGGGCACCTAGCTTCTGACGTTTCACAAGTGCTCATGTAAGTTTATGAGAAATAAAACATTTTGATTTGATTTGACTGTAGCAGGTGGCATTCAGTAGTTTTTTCGGTCATTATGAGCATGATCCAGTGCTGATCATGCTCATAATGACCGCTTTACGCGCGTTTTTTTGACATGGGATATCACCACAATTACAACGCTTCCATGATACACTTTGTACGCTTTGGTGTTCATGTTAAATACAGTATGGCAGCACCGCTTTCTTTAGACAGTAATAAAATCGCGTTGCGATATTTCAAACAGCCGTGCCGAGCTTTTTGTATCTAATATGATATGCTGAATTAATTAATATATCATTTATTCAAGTGAAGCTGTGGTTCTGGAGTGACGACCACGAACTCGAAGACGTAGTGTTGGAAGGCCTCCCACAAGGCGGACCGATGACCTGCCGCAGGAATCCGCTGGATGCGAGAACCGGTCGAAGTGGCGGTGCTTGAGGGAGGCCTTTGTCCAGCAGTAGACGTCTTTCGGCTGAAATGATTATGAATGACAAGTGTGAGTACTATATACTATAGAGCTACCATTTACCGGGTAATGTCTTTCATTGACTTGAATGTGCCCTGGCGGCTGAGAGTATGTCATGCTCACTCAGATGTCTCGCTGACTGTGGCGCGTGTGTACAAAATGGTTGAGCTGAATGGTACTTATCCATGCGTCATGTTCGTGAACGGGCGCCGTCAGTTGGGACTGGTCATATCATAGCTGCCAAGGCTTATTTTAACAATTTTATTTCAGAATGATGAAGTGAAGCTGAGAATCAGCAGTTTTTAAACGTCACAAATCACAAAAGACAACACTTCATCACTTACAGCAAAGAAGGGAAGTTGATAACACTTTACCTTCAGACATAAGCAGTCTAAGTAAATCTATTTTTTTTTATTTTTTTTTTAAAACGTTGCCCTGCAATAGGAATTTCTCCTGTATCGTGGGTGCGTTTACAAACATTTAAACTCACATACACAAACAGCCAGACCCGGAACAACTACTTGTAGGTCATACAAATATTGTTCAGTGCGGGAATCGAACCCACGACACGCAGCGCAGCAGTCAATCGCTTAACCATTGCGCCAACCGTGTCGTCCCAATCGGAATCCGGAATCCCCCCTTCGGAAAGCCCTAAAACCCCCTAAACCTTCGTTGGAATTCTCCCTTTGCTTCCTCTACTAGTAATAGCAACACTTTTTCACCAGAAACCCAAACGGTTTTATGAATGAACTAGGAACCCGCTTTTTACGACTTGACAAGAAATCATAATTACGTTATTATATGAGAGTTCAATTTTAATTTATTATGCGCATAAACCATCTGGAATAAATGCTCTAAATTATGGTGAAAACCGCATTAAAATCCGTTGCGGAGTTTAACCCTTCATATTACGTAGATCCACGCGAAACACAATGGTTTTTTAATTGTGTCTGTAGTTACGAGAGGTTAAAATCCGTTTCGTTGCTATGGCTTCTTTACCATCTATAGATGGTTCTCTTAAAATATTTCGTCTATGAGTAGATAACCCTTATATAGATTCAGAATTTTATTATAATAATCGCCTCAGAATCCTATCCTATCCCAAACTTTTCGACCCTTGTCACTTACAAGCAACAATATTGACTATCAATATGTCACACTTTTCGGATAGTGACAACCCTGGGAGGTGACCGATATCTACAGTTTGCGCAACCTATGTATTTACGGGAAGAAATTTCGAAAGGGTAAAGCTACAGTTTCCAAGAAGAGTCCAGAGTTCCAACATATTGTAACGCAGTCATGAAAATCTGTTATTTTCCCCAGTATTTGACATTTCAAAACATTATGTTTATATAAACATTTAGAATTGTGTATTTCTTTTATTTTTTTATTCGTTACTAGCTTTTATAATTTAAGTAAAATAAGTTCACTATATTTAAATTCTTTATGTTTTTCTTAGTGATAAATTATGACGCAAATCCTTGGCCTAAAGTAGATTACAGAGTAAGCAGAAAAATCTACGGCGATGAGACCGTACAATGCTTCTATTTACATAAATTACAACAACACACATACAACAATACAACACAACACAACTTATTACAACTACAACAATACAACTACAACAACAACTACAACACAACAACAACTTATTTATGTACTTGTGTATCTATTTTATTTGTTATCTTTTAATATTTTTATTATTATCATTATCTCCTCTCCTCCCTATTAATTAGAGCACCTGCCATTTTATCTCTTCACTACCCTTGGTTGACTGGTAGAGAATGCCTATGGCATTAAGTCCGCCTTTGTACCTTATTGTGTGTGAGAATCTTAAATGATTTTTTTTTTTTTTTTAATTGCACACCGGGATCGTAGTTTCAATTACCTAAAAATAAACCTGAGTACATACATGTCTGTGTATTTTGCAAACTAGAAACTATAATAGCAAAGTTATACATATCACACCGTACCGTTCTAGTAACATATTTAACATCACCAGTTTCCAACGTAAACCATAACTCTACCTCATCTATCATGTTCATGTTGTATAAAATGTTGCAAGCTCTATTATAGTGTAGGTACATCGAGTTGTCAAAGTCAAATGCTCGGAATGAGTTTCTGTGGTTGCAAACTTGCAAACTTCCATATTTCATACAGAACATGTGCTCATGTGCTGGTTTAACAAATATGTTATAGCTATCATTAGCTTTTTGTACTGTCTGCGGCAATGCATTCGTTTGCTAGACTGGCTGTTGAATAGGAACATTGCAATTTGCATGTTAAACATATATTACATAATTTCAGCTGAAAGTCTACTGCTTGACATAGGCCTCCCCAAGCACTGCCACTTCGACCGGTTCTGTGCTTCCCGCATCCAGCGGATTCCTGCAGCTTTCACAAGGTCATCAGTCCACCTTGTGGGAGGCCTTCCAACACTACGTCTTCCCATACGCGGTCGCTACTCCAGAACTTATCAGCCCCATCGGCCATCTGTTCTGCGAGCAATGTGCCCTGCCCACTGCCACTTAAGTTTTGCAATTCTTCGGGCAATGTCGGTTTACCGTGGTTTTCCTGCGGATCTCTTCATTTCTGATTCGATCACGTAGCGAAACTCCAAGCATAGCTCTCTCCATTGCCCTTTGGGTGCCTTTTAACCTTCTAATAAGGCCCATTGTGAGCGACCACGTTTCAGTGCCGATAAAACATACATAGGTACCAACTTAATTTGTTACTACGGAAAGAAAAATATAGAGGTGCAAAGCAATGTTCTAAATACTTGGTTTTGGTTGGTAAATAGCTTAAAATATTGAAACGCACACTACGCTAACACGTATACGTACACTTTTTTTATTTTTCTGATTTTCTTGTTATAATCTCGAGCACCTCGGGATAAGTTGCCCCCTTGTCGCTACGTCACTATGTGCTAGCGACCGTTTTCGGGGGCACCTATTGGTTACCTAAAACTATGGAAGGATCAGGCAGGGGCCATAGTCCTTCCATAGTTTTAGGTAACCAATCCATTTTAACCACCCAAACCAATAGTCCAATATCTTTGTTTCCATATCCTGCAATAGTCCTACACCAACCGGGGGTTGTCCTTGGGTGCACTTGCATAGTGCGTACAGGGATAATCGTCGGTTGGTGCCTCATCTAATTAAAAAGCGTCTAACGGGCCTCTGCGAGTTAGCTTCGGCCCCTCGTACGCCTTCCAAAGGTCCGGGACCCCAGATATGTAGACATACATAAATAAAATAATAATAATAATAATTCCTTTATTTCGGACACAAAATATCCATATAGTGTTAGTAACATACAAAAATGGTCATATCAATAACATTCAAATTCCGTTTTCAGCCTTACCAGCACAAAAACCACTTTCAACAAAAACGCTGTCAACGCACGTAGCTCTAAATAATTTATGACCATTAAATACACCCTTTTAACCCCGCCGTGTGGTGTGGTGACCATGAAAACCTAACCCCTACTCCCACTTCAATAGCATATAGTACTGCACTTGACAACACCTACCTAATGACTCGACACTCGAACTAGGAAGGTACACTACCGGCCAGAAATGTTGACCCACCTCCAAAGTACTTGTGAGTATTTTGTGCGTGCCATGTACATTATTTTTATTTTAAGCGTATATTTTGTTCGTACTGGTCGATATAACGAATCTGAAGGCCAATTCCCGTAATTATATATACTTTTAGAATTAAGTATTGTGTATTTATTTTATTTTTCTGTTCCTTATTAATATCTCATCGTATGCTGCACCGGTCGACGTCATCACGTCAACGCCGGCTGTCGCTGAAAACCAGCCCTGGGGGCTCTGTCTCGCATAGGGTCGAAGCATTATGCTGAGCGATGGCCGTTTTGCGTGGATTTGACGTATATTTTAACCTAACTTGTTCTTCTTTTGCGTCATGTTTACCGCAAATAAATTTATTTTGTTTCTTTCTTTTTTTAATTAAAAACGTTCGAAATCTAATCGAAATCTCATCTTAGCGACAATCGATGTCCAAATCTGGTCCAAAATCTGGGTAAGGTAAAGGTATTTTGACAGACAGAGACTGAGATTAGAATGCAAGTTTTCCCAATGAACCGTACTGTGAATCTAATTAATACTGCTGTCCGCGGCAGTCACATGATTTGCCTTGGGTAGTTTCTATTAATAGATTTATTATTTTAACGTAGGTAATAGGTACACAGATATTGGGTATTAATTTTGGTAATTTTCCATTAATCACAGCACAACACATATACAAACATGTATGTCGTAACAATTTATTTTATTTCGTGTGAGTATTTTATATCACCTTTAATTTATCTTAATTTATGTATTAAAACGGACACATTTACCTATGTTTTTATTATTCTAGCGTATGTCACTCGTGGGTTGCAGCTGAAAATCAGCGTCAGGTAGTACACCTTGTGTGTCATCTGACATTATGCTGAGCTGAGGCCCTTTTGTCATTATAATCATTGTTTTCTGTTTTCTATAGTTTTAAGGTGTATTTTTTGCTGCAATGCCAATAAACGCATTTTTCTTTCTTTCTTTCTTTTCTTTCTTCACCCGCGTGGATTTTTCTAAAATAAAAATAGTACACACGGCTACACATCAAGCTATACATTTCCAGAATAAGCTGACCTCTCATTATACGGAAATCCCATACGCTACGAGATCAGCTTATACTAGAAATAATAGCTTGATGTGTAGCCATGTGTACAATTTTTTTTATTGAAGTATCTGTTTGTAATGTCAAAATATCAGCTTTTTACTAAACGCATATGAAAGTACACACGGAACTTATAACAAAACACAATTTAAAAAAAACTTTCTGTCTATCTGTCTGTCTGTCTATTTGTTCCGGCAATAAAAAAATTGTGCTTTAGAAAGTTTCTTATGCATCTCCGAAGGAACAAAACCTAATAATGACAAGAAAGCAAAAAGAGGGGGTGGAATGTTTAATTCAATTTACAAAAGGTTTATAGCAAACAGAAAATAATTACATTTTCTAATTGCATTCTGGAGGCGATCTGTGTACGGATGCCAAGAAAATAACCTGTGAATCTTGGTTGAAACTGAGCAAACCACCCACTGCTCTTTTTGTCACGGAAGAAATGAAAATTCTTGTGGTATTTTATCAATTTAAAAGATGAAAAAAAGTTTTAAAACCACGTTTTTTACGAATACTTTAATTTTTGTGTAACTTTGCTTATAAAACCACTATCAAAGTTTAAGCTACCTATAAATTAAAATCAAAGCCTTTATGTGATGAATATCAAATTATCATCAACATAAATAGCAATTGTTTTGACAGTAGGTAGATAGGTTTAAGGGGAAATGGGAAGACTGTAAATCAAAAAAGATTGAGCGAAATCAATAAATAACATCAAACAATAACACATTTATCATTCCCCAATACGGAAATTAATCAAACTGTTTAATTGTTACGAAACATGTTTTTGTGCTTTTACACATAAAACTTACAAAGTCACGCCATCTTCCATACTCTTCTTGCTTCTTTTACATTCATACATCTGGTCATATATCGAACGCCAGTTGCGAGTACTACGCATCAGACATTCAGAAGAACATCACCAATAATATGTCCTTCTAGGCACATCCCGGCATTTCCACTCACATTTGCCTTGGTTGGAAATACCTTTTGTTCATCCCCTCAATATGACCAAATCATGTAAGCATACTCTTTCCAATTTTTGTGACTACATCTTGCGCATCTTGTGCATTTTCCTAGAAAAACAGTTCCATCATCGACAAAAGATGAATCATCCGCAGTCTAGAGAGTGCTGAACATAAGTCTCTCTCAAACAAAGTTATATCCTGTAGTCTCCACATTGGACCTATGAACTCGCTTGCAATTATATCACTGCTGCTGAGTTCTACTTACGCTGGCTATTCTTCCGATAATCGTAATCCTGCTCGTATCCGTAGTATTTTGGGGGTAATTCATAATCCATTACAGTACAACTATTTTCTTAATGTCCCTCGACAAACTTCGTGTTTCTTCAGTCGGCGGATTTCTATCAGTTGCCCTTTGCACTTGGTGGCACCAAGGTCCGGTCTGCACCAAGTTGGACGCTCTCAATCGACTTGGAATTATATAGAAAGTCGATTGAGAGCGTCCGGTCTGCAATTAATAACGCAATTAATGCTGTTGAATTGGCAAAACGAAAGGCATGTCGCAAATCGATATGGCTAAATTCTGCAAGAAAATATTTAATTCACTGATAGCTCGTCATAGGTGGCAGCACTATTCACCGCCTAAAAACAGCCGTTGTTTTGTTTACGTTCTTTTTTGGTTCAAGTCTGAAGGCGTACAGCAGGAATAATCTGATCGGAGTTGACCAACCAAACCAACTCGAGGATGATCTTCCTGACTGAACAACTTCAAAGATGTTAATTCTAGCATTGATCTAATATGATAATACATATAAATATACACACACCTTTACTATAATTTACATAATATCACACCACAAGAATGTGTAGGTAGGTGATGATGAAAACAGACTTAGGGCGGGTTGTTTCACGTATACTTGACGCACGCGTATCCGTCATAAATGGCGCTAACTATCGTCAAACCGTTGTTTCACAAAATTATGCCCTTGACGTTCGTTAAAAAATAACGATTACAGTGACCCACTGGTTAACGTCATTTTATTCTTCCACATTTGAAGTTTGACGATCGGTTTTTTATTCAGTGAAACAACGTTTTGTATTAGACATACGTTAAACATCATAATGTAATCGTTAATATTTGACGTACGTATGTTACGTTTACGAACTGTTTGAAACAACCGGCCCTTAGTTCTTTTGGAAGCATCACCTGTATGCGAATTTCTCCCATAGAAGCCTACCCGTCTTATTCATAATAAAGTTATCCGCTTCATTAACCTATTTTAGCTATAGATTCGTTTTGTCCTTTTCTGTCAAACTTCATTTTAACTTGACAGAAAGGGACAAAACAGTTCGATAACTAAAATTGGTTTATGAAGCGGATAACTTTATTATGATTGTGACGGTTCATGTTTAAAACGCAGTCTCGACGAAATAAAGAGTTTCACAAAAAAAGAAATCGGAGAGGTTTCTCCCACAGTTTTCGTCTTTTAACATATTTGGCAAATACACCCGTATTTTTGCGGTCAACAGCTGCGGATTGATTATGCGTAAAAGAAGCCGTCAAGAGGATCCGTTTAGGCTGGGCAGTGTTTGGAAAACTCCGACAAGTGCCTATTCTGCAATGTTTGAAGACTAAAGTCTTCAACCCCGTACGCAAAATACGCGCATTGACGTGGAGTTGCGGACACCAGCCCGTATTATCCATTAAGGTCTTCAACCAGTGCGTCCTGCCCGTCATGACATACGATGCCGAAACGTAGACACTGACAGTCGGGCTGGTCCACAAATTTAAGGTCGCTCAGTGCGCTATGGAGCGAGCTATGCTCGGAGTTTCTTTGAAGGATAAAATCAGGAAATATATAAATTATCCGGAAGAGAACCGGAGTTACCGACATAGCTTGCAGAGTAAGCAAGCTGAAGTGGCAGTGGGCTGGCCATGTTTGTCGAAGTACCGATGGCCGGTGGACAAGACGAGTCCTGGAGTGCAGACCCCTTATCGTCAAGCTTAGTGTGGGACGCCCCCCAATTAGATAGACCGACCTCAAAAAGGTGGTTAGGACAGACTGAATGCGGAAGGCGGAGGACAGAAAGTTATGGTGCAGACTGAGAGAGGCCTATGTCTAGCAGTGGACTGCGATAAGCTGAGTTGATTGAAAAGAAGTCGCTAGTTTACAAAAAAAATATGGAAAGTGACAGCTAGCTGTCAATTCGTTAGACGCTGGATAGTAGCGACATCTGAAGTGAGCAAGTGGCAGTTTTTATCCCCGTTAAATTGATATGGGCCAGTAAACGAACAGATAAAACTTTTCTCTTTAAATACAATACAACATTAGAACCACTTTTATTTCACTTTAATCTCCCTCACTTAGTTTTATTGAAGGTACATAAGGAGTAATTTTTATGACCTCTAGAGACTATAAGAGCCAGATTTTATGACCTTCACAACTTCAAAGCTTTTTGACCTTCGGGTCTTTGAAACAATTTGCGTTATATCAAAGAATTCACATTAAATAATCCAATTTGCTTTTATTCTAATAACGGAATATCAATTAGTTGGACGATCCGTCTGCGTCAACACTGTTCGTGCAACCAAAAGAAAACAAATAGTAGGTACTTGTTCTCTGCCAATTTAATACCACTAGTAGTGTAGGCGAGGAGCTGTGGATGCTAACTGCATAATGATTTGTAAATATAGACTCAACGGATGCTGACTACTTTTTTATTAATAATAATAATAATCTTTATTCATGAACTAGCTTTTGCCCGCGGCTTCGCCCGCCTGGATGTCGGAAAATATCCCTCGGGAACGTACTACCGGGATTAAAAGTATCCTATGCTTTAATCCAGGTAAAAAAATGTCTTCTCTAAATATTATCACTCATTGGATCCCTGAGTAAAGTTATTGTTCTCAGATTTACTAAGGTGTCTTTGTCGATGACGAAAGTTAGGTTGAGCGATGATGAGTTAGGGTTTTTAATCGCCTAGGGGATGATTTTACAAAAACGCCAAAGGGCTTTTAATACCAATTTTATGGGTTAGCTTTAAAATTTAAGGGTTTCCTATACAAATTTTTCACACCCTATTTTACCCTCTTCTGGGATGATTTTTAAAAACGCTGATAGATGCAACTATTAATTATCAAACAAAAGGCTAAGTACAAATTTTCATGGTTTGAACTACAACAATGACGATTTTCCTACAAAAATGACGATTTCCCATACAAACTTTCATCCCCTATTTAACTCCCTTAAGTGTTGAATTTCGAAAAATCCTTCCTTATTCCTTGTCCACATAATAAAGGCAACCTCTGTGCAAAATTTCAGCTTTCTAGGTCCAAGAGTTTGGGCTGGGCATTGATGCAACTTCATCCACATTTTCACCCCATGTGGGTTGAAAAAAAAAACAACGATTTACATTATATTCATTTCCAACCATAAGCCAAAATATTAGTGATTTTAACTTAAAAAATAAAGAACTTTTATTAAAAACAAAATTTAATCCTCTTTTTCACCCCCTTAAGGGTTGAAATTCTAACAACGCCGTTGCAATAGCTTCCAACCGTTAAGCCTAGATAGTAAATTTAGTGATTTTTACTTCGAAAATTAAGAAATTTCCATAGGCAACTTTATTCCCCTATTTAACCCTTCGGGGGTGGAATTAAAAAAATGCTGAGACACGTATCAATTATTTTTTTATCGTCAGCCTAAACACCAGTTTTGAAGATCCTAACTTCAAAACTGACGGACTGTCATATAAAATTTCTTCCCCTATTTTACCTCTTTAGGGGTAGAATTTCGAAAAATCCTGCCTTATTCCTTGTCGACATTATAAAAGGAATCTCTGTGAATAATTTCAGCTTTCTAGGTCCAAGGGTTTGGGCTGAGCGTTGATGAGTCAGTCAATCAGTCAGTCAGTCAGTCAGGACATCTCTTTTTATTTATATATAGATATTAGACAACCTTATACAGTAACTTAATAATAAACACAAGATAGTCAAAAATCGTTTAAAGTTATTTTGACAATAGAATGTAGGCAGGTCAATAGTTGGGAGAATGTGAAATGGTAGATTGTAAAAGTGGTTTGGTTGTCTTTGGACTGTTTCGCCCTATCCCCTCATACAAAAACTGTATCTCAAACACTGTATCTAAACTGTATCTCGTACAAAACCGTATCACGAACGAGCGAATAGTCTTCCTCAACCTTAGATCAACAGATTCCCACAAGGTTCCAGTTAGAAATCACTACTGTATCGGTAATAAATCATAGTACAGTTATAACTTTAATGTACGTCCGACACATCTTTCTTGGGCAATTAATTAGCTCCTCTACCACTATTCTGATTTAATTTGCCCAGACTTTGCCCACCTATGTTGATGACAGCTTCCAGTCTAACCGGATGCAGCTGAATACCGGTATTTAACATGAATCGACTGCCTATATGACTTCCACAACCCAGTTACTGGGTAATACGATACCCCTTGGTAAGACTAGTTGTCAGACTTTCGGGCTTCTGACGACCTGTAATGACTGTCAAATACAAATCACAGCTGGGACCAACGGCTTAACGTACTTTCCGAGGCACGAAGGGATCTCGATTTTTAATGGATGGTCACCCATCCACAAACCGACCGCTGCAAGTGTAACTTATTATTATTTGCTGACTATTAACTAATATTTTTAGCATATCATAAGCTCGTTATAGATCCGCAATACACCGGCTTTCAGCATCTTGTCCCCAGCCCCTAAGAAAGGGCAGCCAGACAAGGAGGGCTTCGTGACGGTGGAATCAAAGCGAAGGAGTCCAATTGCCGTAATCGATGTGGTACTGCTCTGGCGGGACCAAATATGTCGCTGCGTCCTGCTACACCGTAGATGCAGCTGTACGTATCCTGTCTGCATCACTCCACGATGACTGAAGACATCGTGGAATACATCAGAATCAAGACCAAGTGGACCTTGAGAGTAGAAAAGTTAAACATAAACTTCAAGTCGTTTGTGGTGAGGGTTCCAACTCAGTACCTAGAAACCTTCATGAAAGAAGAGTTTTGGCCGAAAAGTGTGGCGTACCGACGTTTGTTGGAAGGTTACGCGACATCACGCAACGCAACACGACGCCGACAGTCATCACTTCGTGAACAATAATATAATGTTATTATCTTATATATAAAATTCTCGTGTCACAATGTTCGTTCCCGTACTCCTCCGAAACGGCTTGCCCGATTCTCATGAAATTTTGTGAGCATATTGAGTAGGTCTGAGAATCGGCCAACATCTATTTTTCATACCCCTTAGTGATAAGGGTTGTCCACCCTTAACATTTTTTTGACAGAACGAAGTCTGTCGGGTAAGCTAGTAATTTATGTATATTTAGGTTAAGATATTTATCTATGGGCCTCCCTGCGTCACTTTAAATAAATGGATTATCATTATATTATTATTTTAATACTTAGGTCGTATTATCGTATACAAGAAACAACAAAGGAAGAAAGAAATAAAAAATTGTTTACCCTGCACAAACATATGCATGTTACTATGATGATCTACAGGGGTCCAGCAGAATATCAGCGTCAGGTATATCTGCCTGACACATGCTGAGCTGGACTCCCATTTGGTGCAACCTTGAGACGCACACCGCATCTTGTATATTTTTTATCATTTTAATTGAATTTGGTCATAATATCACACTATTTCTGTATGTTTTTCCTATTTTATATTTTACCCTGTTTTATAATATTCATGAAATTTTTAATGGTTTATGCTCTTGTGTGTTGTGCTATGTCTTTTGTGTGCACTGAATAAATGTTTTATCTATCTATCTATCTACTATTGCATGAAAATCTAAAGAGCAGGCGGTCGAATCAAATATCCGAGCAATTGCCTATACCTATCAGCGCCGCACTCCTCCAGCAGTGCTATTCTGTAACTATCTCACCGTGAAAACCAAGGTGAAGTGAGCTTGAATTAATGAGCTGTCAATAGTCTCAATCCCTAATCTCAGATGGAATGACAGTTCACTTCGAGATCACTTCACCTAAGTTGTCACCGTAAGTTTTTTACAGAATAGCACTGCAGGCTACTGATCGTAACAGATGGAGAAAGACATTTTGATACGGAGTCACGATTGTCAGCAACGATTGAGAAGATGAAGAAGAAATACCAGGGACTGATAATATTAAAGGATACAAATTGTTGACTACTTGCCCTGAATATAAATTTGTATTGCCAAAAACACACATCACCCTGCTACGATTCTTTCATTTACATACTTTAAACACACACACAATATACTCCACGCTTTGCCCGGTGACTAAAAGAGTTCATACTCGAGCTCCCAAACTACAAAATAGCGTCTAGAAAAATTCCACTACTGATGAGTTCTTTATAGGATACCTAATTTATTTTGATATAAACCGAATGTTCTTGAAATAGACATTTCAGCAAATTGTTTTCTATCTTCTAAGAATTGTCTGCTTCAATGGAAAAACAATTTAACTGAAGAATGCAAAAGAACCAATTACAATATGTTAAGCCAAAGCCAAGTCTCATCCCACACAATTGTGGAAATAACTGCCGACAGCTTATTTTTCTTCTAGATGTAATTTTCTTTCTGCTTTTCTCAATACTTTCCTTTTCCCGTTTCATGATTAGCTTTAGACTATTAAACACTAGCCTTTACCCACGGCTTCACTCATGTGGAGGTCGGAAATTATCCCACAGGAACGTATTACCGGAATAAAAACACAGGTCTACCTGTGTGCTAATTTCATCAATATCCGTTCAACCGTTAAGACGTAAAAAGGTAACAGACAGACATACAGAGTTACTTTCGCATTTATTATATTAATAACGTAAAATAATATAAGTATTGATAACGATATTGACGATCTTTATGAAACAGGGCCAGATGCAATTAGTATTAAAAATATTAAAGTTTTTTTAAAATAAATTGCATCGGAAAAAAAAAAGAGTAAAAAATGACGGTTTTAAAAGTATTTTTTTTTATCGCAATGGTCTACTGATGTCTGTTAGGGTTTTAGCTGTCCTCCGTAGGTTTTAGTGGTTTAGTAGATATAGAACCTTATTTATTAAAATAGGTATAGGCAGTGTCTCCAACTCTATTTGTGAAAATTACGGTGTTGCCAGTCTAAAAATACGGTATATGGCGGAAAATTACGGGAGATCAAAAATTCAAAATACGGTAAATTTACGGTAACTTTTCTTCACAATTAAACATTAAGTTCCAGCCTTTTTGTACATGGAAACATTAATACTTTTAATCATTTTATCGGTAGGATGGAAATCTACGCAGTTCTTGCCTGTTCTCTTAATGAGTTGCTGCGTAAATAGATTCCCAACAATCGATTTTGTTGGCAATTGGTTCAAGTCGGTAATGTAGCTGAAAATGCGCTCGCAATGACGCAATCGGCGTTTGGGTGGGGCAATGACAGAAACATTGTTTCAAATAAAAATTAACTGTATGTAAGGTTGGGTACATAGTTTTTAAGGCGCCACTGATAAAGACGAAATTACGGTAGAATTGAACATGTCTACGGTAGGTGGCAGATATGTTCAAATTACGGTAGATTTACCGTAATTACGGCGTTGTTGGAGACACTGGGTATAGGTATAGGCAAATAGGTCTTTTTAAGAATAAGACAAGTCTTCCTACGAATAAGTCCAAAGTAGAATAGGTTATTTCACGAATAGGGCATTTTCAGAATGAGGCATATTGCGAATAAGTCCATAAACGACTACAGGGGCCTTACTCCCGAAAACGATTCGAGTTTGATTTTGATTCCGATTCGAACTCGCTTCTGGGGCCTTACTCCCAACAGCATCGAATTCTGATTCAATCGAATTGGGTTCGAATTAAATTCCGATCCATACTCTTGAATCCAACACTAGCGCATGATCGTGCGGTGGTTCGAAGCGAAACTAAGTTCAGTCAGTTTTAAGTTTTAAATCGTGTTCGGATCAGAAACGAAATCGAATCGGAATCAAAATCAAACTCGAATCGTTTTCGGGAATAAGGCCCCAGGTCATTTCACGAATAAATCCAACGTCTACTAAGGCGTTTAAGTCACCAGTATTTGAATGCGATGTTTAATATAAGCTTGTCGCGAGATCTACTTGTGTAGATAAACAAGAATACAATAATTATGTAACTTGATCTTGACATAAGTCAATCTAAGAAACAAACAAGTAGATATGTATTTTATAAAATAGGTAGATACATCAAGTAAATCTCGCGACAAGATCGTGATACCCGAAAGCGCTTTAAGTCGAAGTTGAAATGGTGTCAAGACAATGAGGATAGAATCAAAATGGATATCTTAGCAACACACCACAGTGTTGACATTATTTGTTGTTGTTGTTGTTGTATTTCAAGTGTTTTTGGAAGCATACCAGGAAACTGGAAGCTGGTTCATGTGTGTTCCTGTAAGTGTTGAAGGTAGGAATGAGCCACGTCAAATAGCCGAATTGTTTAAGGATAATAGGGATGATGACAAAAAAAAAATGTTTTGTCCGTCATGTAGATTATTAAAAAATATTGGACACGTATTTTTTTCTTTTTTCACGTAATCAAAACATTACGGCGATACATTGAGTTCAAATGTGGCATGACGTCACTTCTCAGTAAATTTTATACTGAGCTGTGACGTAACGAGCCCCCACTCCCCAAGTTTAATGTGTTTTATCTAAGTATTTTTTTATTAATATGATAAAGAAAAAAATAAGTGTCTATTATTTTTTTATTATCTGATTGACGGACTAAACAGTTTTTCTTTTTTTTTACCCAAGAATCATCCCTATTTTAAGGTAGTGTCTCCTCTAGGATGTGTGCAGCAGTAGGTGCTCGATACTGATGTAGCAGATTGTGAGCGGTTCAGGCTTAAGACGAAAGAAGTCGCCCATATTATTATATTATATAAATTGTGTAAAATAATAAATTGATGGGTTTGATTTAATTGAAAGTCTCTTTTCTTCTTTTTAGAGCATTTAAATAAATGCTTGTTTTTAATCATGTTTTTTTTTACTATATATGTTTAATAGTATATTTTATATCGAGGGACTAAACGGAGCCATAATATACCAGAGGAGGTTTGACTCCCGAGCGTGTGAGGGAGTCAATGAAACCGAGGCTATATTAATTTGGCGTTTAGTCTCGAGGTGCAAACTGTACTTTTCACTTTGAGTGCGAGAAAAATAGTCAATTTAGTACAAAAACATTTAATAAATATTACTTAATAAAATAAAAATCACAAACAGAATACGTACTCCACAATGACGATGGTTGATATTTTTTCGACAATTCATCAAAATAAGCCAAAAAGACGCTTTCTGTGTAAGATTTTTTATATTTTTTATTAAGTGTGATTTTTTTTTATTTGTTTTTTAAATCTTCCGCGATTTTGGCGGCAAAAGATTATCTATTGTGTCTTTTGCTCTTTGCTCGACGTTAAACTCTTCACTGTCACTGGACATTCTCAATAAATTTATTTAAAACCGAACAAATTTACACTCGACAAAAATACTGAAATTATCGCGGTCAGTTTTTTCTTCTAAACCAGTCACAGATTAACAATTTAAAACACATGGCGCCACCTTATTTGCGGAAAAACCATGGAACTAAAACTCTCAACAATTTTCGCAATGAAGATGGTCCACACTCCACAGATAATAGTATATTTACTGGCTGTTTGAATTTGTCTAGGTCACATGAAGGTAATTAAAAAAACTAAATACTTTTCACTCCCTAGAGACTAAAGTGGTCACTTTAGTCCCGCTTCGTAGGGCTATATTGGCGTACTTTTAGAGCATGAGAAGTGAAAATGGACATTTATAATCTAAGCAATATGATTATCACGACGCCGAAAAAAAAAAACAAAAATTTCATAAAATGTCCACTTAATTCTGCACTGAACTGTAGCTCACACGGTACGGTACACAGCGTCATGGAAAATCGCTCTAACTTACCTAATAGGGCAATGAGCTCACTTAATGGTGCAGAAACCCGCTCTTACTTACTTGAATTAAATTTGTTCGCCGCTAGATGGCGCGCTAGGCAATTAATCAGAACCTGTCCTTATTATCCCCCGACCAGGATCGGATTTATGTATTTTATCCTTCATCCGTTATCCGTCAAATTGTGTTTATCCGGGTTGTTGAATTAGTCTTCATTGTAATGACACTGTAAGTGGTTTGTAATTCGCAGTTTGTTGCGAGTTTTTCGTAACTTAAAGTTTCTTTGGCAGCTTGAATGGTTATTCATTTAGATTTGTATTTGGATTTTGGTAAAAAAAGTATTCATACCCCAGCGTACTTACGTAGCTTTAGATCGAATACACTGAAGTTTACCGTATTCAATGAAACTCTATCTGTATGTACTGTAAAGTGTGGGGGCGCTAACGGTACCGAGTCAAAGTCAAATAATTTATTTCAAATAAGCACACAAAAGGCACTTTTGAACGTCAAAAATTACAAAAATAATTAATTTATTCTAGTTGATCCAAAAGGTAGTTTTTTGCGTACGTAGAAGAATGGGCAAAAAACTCCAAACTTACTCTTTTAAAATGTTAACTATATTTTGTATACATTAATTATTAATTATATGTGAAGACGATGTACTTTCGTAGAATAAACTTACTATACCTACCACAATAGGTAAAAATAATGAAAAGTGAAGTAATGACAGACAAATTAATTACGAGTATGCGATAGATACATGGTGCTCACATATTTACAAACATTGTAAGAGTAGATGATTTTGCTAAAATTTTAACATTTATCTAATAACATAAGTCAGTGTGTGAGTTAGTCTTAATCACAGAAAAAAAAATTATATCATCTACTATATAAAAATAAGTCGGGTTTTCCTTCCTGACGCTATAACTCCAGATCGCACGAACCGATTTAACCAATTCTTGAACCAATTTTTTTAATGTTCTTGAAGTCCAAGAATGGTTTTACGTTTTTTTTTTTTTTTTTAATGGTTTTTACGAAAAATTAGGGTAGGTTAGAGTAGGGTAGGGTAGGTAGGTAGGTAGATAGGGTAGGGTAGGGTAGGGTAGGGTAGGGTAGGGTAGGGTAGGTAGGTAGGTAGGGTAGGGTAGGGTAGGGTAGGGTAGGTAGGTAAGTAGGTAGGGTAGGGTAAGTAGGGTAGGGTAGGGTAGGGTAGGGTAGGGTAGGTAGGGTAGGGTAGGGTAGGTAGGTAGGTAGGTAGGGTAGGGTAGGGTAGGTAGGGTAGGGTAGGGTAGGGTAGGGTAGGGTAGGTAGGGTAGGGTAGGGTAGGTAGTTAGGTAGGTAGGTAGGTAGGTAGGTAGGTAGGTAGGTAGGTAGGTAGGGTAGGTAGGTAGGTAGGTAGGTAGGTAGGTAGGTAGGTAGGTAGGTAGGTAGGTAGGGTAGGTAGGGTAGGGTAGGGTAGAGTAGTGGAGTTTATACTATAGCTTTTGACAGAACGAAGTCTGTCGGGTCAGCTAGTAAAATTATAAATTATACAACTAAATTAGCAACCAGTTTGATTTTGTCTAGACTCTAAATAAATTGTCCTATGGAGCAGGACCAGCATGTTTCCAAGCATTCTTATCTTGGATATAATACTCTAATTTGTAATATGTTAGTTTACAGTTTTAAATTTTCTTTCATTTAATTGTAATATATCAGAAGGTATTTTATTGTAACATTTAACATAGTACCACATAAAAGATGTATGTAGATAATCTGAAAAATGGTTGATCTATTTTATCTTTATTTCTAGTATTAAAATTATGTCTAACAAAGATTTTATTAAAAAGATGAAGATTTTTTCTTACATGCATAATATTTTCATAAATGAATTGGCAAGGTACCGTCATAATATTAATCTTTCTCGAAAGAGGGCGTTTTTCAGTTTTCCGAACAAAAAGTGACTTATGCACGCGACGATCGCATAAAACACCAGCGCGTATTTGCCAACGGACGGTGGCGTCGTTTGTATAATGACGAATCATACAATCTGCGACCGACGACCCAACCAACCAAAATATGTTTTGCTTTTTATTTCAAAGCTTTTCCTGTACTAAAGTACCCAGTCGCCTGATGAAATATAATAAGAAATGGCTCAGGCAACGGTCGCACTTTGACAGTGTTCCTACTCGCCTGAGTACTTACTAAAAGGCGATATTATATAACATAACCTTTTTTTTATCCACAATAGGGAATCTCTTGGCCTTCGTCTCACTTGATGGTAAGTGATGATAAGGCTGAAGGTGGCAGCGAGCTTCATCCGAAATCCTCAACCACAGAGGAGCTGGCTATCTTTCCTCTCAAACTCAAAGCATTTATTTCAAATAAACCAATTACAGGCACTTTTGAATTGTCAAGGGGTCGGTCAGTCAGAAAGATGAAGCTAGTTGCCCATTCCAAAGCGTAGTAAGTTCCTATGGAGAAGAACGGGCAAGCATCTCCACGGACACTCTTTTAAAACAAAATATTGTTACAAAATTTGGGTTACATCATTCATATTAAAGTTATACATGTGAGAACAATGTAGAAAGACGTGCACGTTAGAAGCGTCCGTAATAAAAACAATTCAAAAATGTATATAAGCCGTGGCAGCTAAGAGATGACCAGGCACCCGTTCACGAACATGACGCACGGATAAGCACCATTTAGCTCAACTATTTTGAAGGGAACTTAATGATACAACACACACGCCACCACCAGCGAAACATTTAAGTGAGCATGACATACTCTCAGCTGCCAGGGCACATTCAAGTCAATAAAATACATATTACCCGGGAAATGGTAGCTCTATAGTACATAGTACTCACACCTGTGCTATGCAATTATACAATTCAAGGAGATTGAGTTTATAAACAATGCAAAGATAGTCTTACAATCTTCAGCAACTCCAATAATATGTTATCTTACTACCGAAACACAACAAATGCTAGTTAATATTGTTGTTATGGTGACAGACTTCGATAAGATGGTGGTAGCTAGCCAGGCGGACTCAGAAAAAGCCCTACCACTAACCAAACCGAGCAGAAAATTGCCCCCGCTGGGAATCGAACCCGGGACCTCTGGGTCTGAGACAGGTCCACTAGACCACAGAGGAATGTCTCATATTTTTCAGATAACTCCTCTGTCACCGAAGTGGAGGCGCGCAATAGAGCGACGGATACAGGACGAGAGGCACCTCACGATGGAGGCGGTCAGCCACGGCGCTCGCGTTCATCCTGGGCAGTACTGGGACCTGTCCGGGACCTTCCTCTTCACTGTCTATGTGATGACAGCTTTAGGTATGTTCTTAAATCTATAATGTGAAAAAGAAATGTCCCATCCGAAAGGTGCACATAGGAACCCACTACAATAAATTGGCAAAAATTTCTAGAACAATAAAATAATTACTAAATTAGGGTAATTTTGGTAGAATAATCGTGAATTTTAAATCTAGGTATTTAAAATTCACGGCTACAAATCAAGCTATACATTTCCAGTATAAGCTGATCTCGTATTGATACGATTCGACGACAGAAAGGATAAAAGAGATTTGTCTCCTACTCTTTAACTCCACTACAAGCATGAGACCAATACGTACGCGAATTACGCACACAAATAAACCACACACACTTAGATCACGACTTTGCTATTTGTTGTCACACAAACACGCACACACATTAATTTCTCATTTATGTTACGACTAGCTTTTTCCCGCGGCTCCGCCCGCGTGGATGTCGGTTATCGCGTACAAAAGTAGCCCATGTCCTTCTCCATATCCCAGGCTATATCTCTGCCAAATTTCATGCCGATCGGTTCAGCGGTTTAGGCGTGAAAACGTAACATACAGACAGACAGACAGACAGACAGATAGACAGACAGACAGAGTTACTTTTACATTTATAATATTAGTAAGGATGAGAACAAGGTCGATTATTTGTACCGATAAAATTACGGTAATTTTGTTACTTTCAGTTTCGCAATTATTCGCTTTAAATTCGGACGGGGTACGAATAGTGTGAACTTCCTAAATACATAAGGGGGAACATCCGATATAGCCGCGAAATTCAAATTTTCTTTAGTTTTTAGCTCTGCTTTACGTCATAACTATTATGTCACAATAAACAATAAATGGTGGTAATAAACAAAGTTATTTTAATTCTAATTATACTGATAATAATCATTTGTGTTTATACACACATAGGTACTTAATATCGACATTGTTTAAAACTTGGTACAACACTGTCGATACGCATGGATTTCGCATTGGCTCGGCGCACGTAACGTTCGCAGTGAACGCAATACATTGCGCGATCGCTCACGTAGTACAAGATGGTACCCATGTATTGCATAGCAAGCAATGTATAATTTTGCATCTGTTTGCGATTGTATCGTTTTCATCTACAAACTACATAAGACTATACATAATTACAAATATCACTTGTATTTTAAGGTTTTTGGACTAACTGGTAAAACTAAATCCCTTCTCAGACTACGCTACACACCTGGCTTCTTTTCCGACACGCTCTTATAGCGCAAGATGGCATAATTCTTTATTTTTCGCGAAGCATCATACGCTATCACAATAAGAGCGCGATTATTGGCCGGTGAAACAAATTTCGGTTGACTTATGAGTAGAGATCGGGTATTCGGATGCATATTCACCTCAAGTTGAGATGTTTGCTATTATGGAAAGCGCTTTTGTATCGAATAAATCCCGCGGTTCCGGTGTTTTATTTTTATTTTAACTAACACACACTACCCCTACTCTTATACCCTACATATTAGCATAGGGGGTTAAAATAATTTTAAATAAATATGCATCTGAATAGTTATGCAATCCAAGAAACCCGGGTATTTTTTTTTTTTTAATAAATAATGTTTTAGAAGTCGCTTCCATACTATACAACCGACTAGTTATGCATTACCGGTATTCCTGGCATCACGGGATATTTTCTTTAAAAAAATATATTTAAGAAGCTGCTACCATACTTTCATAGCTAAAAATTAACTTTAGGTAAATATGATGATCTCTACTTATGAGCGTCTACTCAAAAGTGCGGCGCGCCTGGCCCGCCCAAGGCCCTTCTAACCTCTTTAACTTTTCCGTGGATACGACGCTCTGCGCCGCGCTCCGGCGCAGCCCGGCCGGTAAAAATCGTACTTTACAGTACCGTATTTCTAGTGACTCAAAATAAGGTTGCTACGCTGCATGAATAAGAAGAAAGCTATGGTGTGTGCCAGACTTAATTATAAATGCATTTCAGTTAATTAACTTTGAACAATGTACATCTTTCGCTAGCTCGAAGAAAAATACACAAAGCTGTTCTCTAAACACGTACTTGATTATTCAATTAATAAAATATGCTAATGATCGTTTTCAGGCTTCGGTGCGCCGGTGCCACATACAACGTGGGGAAGAATGTCGACGGTAATTTACGCTACCTTCGCTGTACCGACACATATTTTTCTAAGTAAGCTTCACATGATTCTATTTAGAGAGATAACTTCACATCACGCCTGTATTCACCGAAGGGATAGGCAGAGGCACGCACTTTTCTCCTGTTATGTTTAAGTCCTAAGTAATCGGAGCGAGGTTCAAAAAGCTATTAACTAAACATATGACTATTGTTCCAGTGTTAAACGCAAGCATGTGTTTAGTGGTACAAGTTGAAGTTCACCTCAATCACCTGAAATGCAGCCTCCTGGATAAACGACCCTTCGTTTTAGGAAGGACTGCACCACAAAATGAGGGTAAGACTACATTATGATGTAACCCTAAACCAATTAAGGCAAAAGCTAAAATATATAGTTAAATTAACTTAAGTGAGAATTGTCCTCAAATGCCATGATTTCATTAAATTAGTTATTCGATAGGAAAATATGAACTTAGAGAGTTGTATTGACGATTTTTATGATTATAATTCTATGAATAAATGTTTTGTACGGCCGCGAATCATATGTAATCAACATACAACCTGACACTGACGATTAAATGATAAAAAAACGTAAGTTTCTAATTCTCCTAAAAAAGTTGGCAACCCCAAACACAACACGCACTAATTACATCCTTTCACAGACTAATTACATTCTTTCAAGTCCTGGACCAAAACCAGATATCAGTAACAAATAATTGGTAACAGAATTTTGATAGCGGTTTTTGTACTATTGGAACCTAAAACTTCTAGAATAGTACCTAAATACGCTTGTTGTGTTTGCTCACGACTGTTGTGTTCTATGTTAACAACATGTTGTTCCACATCAGCAAAATTAATTAAAATCACATTGCCACTGTTACAAACAAAAACATCACAACTACAACAACTATGCAGTAGGTATTCACAGAACGCTATAATTGCGTTGTATGACAATAAAGCTATCACGGTGCCTCAAACAGGACAGTTTCAATTATGTAGCTAAATGTCAGTTCACACTGAAAAGCACGAAACAAAAATAAATAAAGAAGCCCCATTTGACTTTATATTTACTCAAAGCTCACAGCATTTATTCTGTTCTATGTTAGAGGGTTTGGATTCCGCACTTAGTCTTTGAGATGGACCATTATGCGTGCGCCATGGCGGCCGTCGGTGGTTATTCCAACCAGCGCACCTCCTTCAGAAGCTAATAACGTCTCCTGGTCTGTTCAGAACATCGGTAAAGGATCTGGGTGCCCCGAGGGTTTCTGTTCTAATCTGGGTGACGCCTGTGCATTCGAAGAGTACACATACACAACGGTTCCTTCCGCCTCCATGCAGGCCCTGCACAGAGGGCTCTCCGTTATCCCTATTGAGTGGAAATGTTTGTTTAGCGAGCAGTATCCCGTGATGGTTCCCGTCACCAAGCGCAGATCCTGCATAAAAGGCGCCTAGTCAGCCTACCGTCCAAGGATGGCATAGCCTCCTTGGACTGCCTGCAGCCTGGTGTCGAGATCCACCAGTTTTCCGCTTGTGTGTGTGCAAGCATTTATTTCAATGAAACCATTTAGGTACAGGGTACTTTTGAGGGGCTAGTGGCTAGTGGCAGAGCCGCACGGGTTCTCAAGAATCTTCAAGGTTAAGTAACGCTTACCGAGGTCGGTTCTTGAATGGATGACCATCCATAACATACAGAGACCCCTCCGTGCCTCGGAAAAGCAAGTTAAGCAGTCCCTCCCGGCTGTCATTCGTAGATCTTTAACAGTCGTTACGGGTCGTCGGAAGCCCGAAAGTCTGACAACTGACAACCAGTCTTACCAAGGGATAGCGTGTTACCTAGTCACTGGGTTGAGGAGTTCAGATAGGCAGTCGCTCCATGCAAAATCTTGGTACCCAACTGGATCAAGGTACACTGGAAGCCAACCCAAACATAGTCGGTAAAAGGATGATGGCTATTTCTCATAAAACTTTATTCATGTTCGAGTACTCGACGCAACGCCCATACATCCTATTTTCCGTGAAATTCCGTCGCAATAAATGCAAGAAACGTGAAATGGTTATTTTTTCAAAGATTTTTCACCAGATTTTCACTTAAAACGTTATTGAAGCCGCAACTAGTGTCTTGTACCAAGGAGACTAGATGATATCAAAAGCATAGTAGGTTTGTATGGAGAAGAACGGGCAAAAAAATCCATGAACTTATATCAAGAACTAGCTTCTGCCCGCGACTTCGTCCGCGTTAAATTTCTTGTTTCCCCGACCCACCTCGTCGCAACTCGCAACACATCTGCCCGTGCTTTTACTTCGTTTTCGTATAAACTTTAATTTAAAAAAATGTGTCCTAGTTAATAGGAATGTAATTCTTCCTCAAGAATTGGGCTGTAAAAGATATAACGACGATCTAATAAAGGTGGATCAATTCGCTAGATGCAGGCTAGTTGTGCGATTCTTTTGGGAGACCGATATCTAGCAATAGACGTCTTTAGGCTATAATGATGAACTTTTAGCCGTCCACACAATATAACAACACGCTTGTATTCCCCAAAGGCTGTCCGTCCGGCCTTTTAGCCGTCCATAGGTACCAAATACCTCCTCGTGGCCTGAACAATGGGGTATTTCGACGGCTCTTAGTTAAGTCAAAACCACAAGAAGAGTCAGAAAGATCGCACCATTTCTGGACTTAAGATGTTAGGCTCTAACTGTCTCATTACAAAACGCGTTCTAACTTTGGTCCAGGTCTAAACCTTTCAGCCAATTTTGGATCTTGAACCATATTCCGACTGACATAAAGTTCTTAATACAAAATTGACAAATTAGACTCTGGTACAAAATCAGTTTTTGTATTTAGAACTAACTGTTGAGTTACCAGTCCAAAATATTTAACTCCTAATTGTTAGCTTAGGATATCGGCAAGTGTCGGGTCAGGATAATAAGGTCCTGCCAGTTTGGGTTGGCGTAATCCTTAAGCGAAATTACAGCGTAAATTCTAGAAGGAGGCTAAGTAGGCATAGAGTAACTACATACTTATACACAGGCGTCCTGTAAGAGAGAGATTATTGTTGAACTTCTGTGTGTAATAGGTACCTTCAATTTCTTGTATGGTTGTGTTTGAATAGTATAAAGCAGCAAACCATTCATCAGCTGATATCAGATGTAGTGAATCTATGGCCCGTCCATGTATCCAACATGTAATATGTATTACAATATGTCTTGAGCTTCGTATAGTAAGATATCGTCTAGTCTCCTTAATACAAGACCTGAAAACCTGGTGTTTTTTTTTTTTAGTTTGTTCAAAAAAAATTATAGGTTACTATGGTTCCGTACCCAAAGGGTAAAACGGGACCCTATTACCAAGACTCCGCTGTCCGTCTGTCACCAGGCGTATATGTATCTGTATCTCATGAACCGTGATAGTTAGACAGTTAAAATTTACACAGATGATGTATTTCTGTTGCCGCTATAACAACAAATACAAAAAAAAGAGAATAAAATAAATATTTAAGGGGGCTCCCATACAACGAACGTGATTTTTTTGCTCGTTTCTGCTCGATATTGATAACGGCAATAGGTAGACGCTTGAAATATTCACAGAATATTTAGTAATATATTCACTTTAAAAATAAATAATTAAATTAAAACAAAACAAAGATTTAAGGGGGGCTCCCATACAACAAACATGATTTTTTTTGCCGTTTTTTAACCGACTTCAAAAAGGAGGAGGTTATCAATTCGGAAGTTTATATTTTTTTTTTTTATGTATGTTCGGGCATAACTCCGTCGTTTATGAACCGATTTGGAAAATTCTCTTTTTGTTTGAAAGGATATACTTCCGGATTGGTCCCATTTTTTTCAAAATTCAGTTCTGATGATGGGATCCATGAGGAATTGAGGGAACTCCTCAAATTTTATAGGCATTTATATAGCGATTTTTATATTTTCATTTCATCAACAAATCAAGCATTTGCATTCAGAAAGTATCATTTGGTGAACCGGAACTGATGAAGAAGACCACAGATGGCCACCGGAACTCGTCAATGATACGTATTTCACAGGTAGCGATAAGATATCTCGATTAAGATAGTTAAGCGACTATGATGAAGCAAATTTAAATAAATGCTGATCAAAATGGTACCATCAAACTGATCTGATGATGAAGCCGGAAGGTAGGCAATGGAACTCCGTAATAAAACAATGTATCCTAGCCGTGTTTGGGCTTATTGGATTTGTCATGAGATGCACTCTGGCTATAAATGATGTTTAACCGACTTAAAAAAAGAGGAGGTTCGCAATTCGTTTATATGTATAAGGTGTTAAAAAATGTACTCTAAAAACTAAAGGTGTCTGCACACAGCGGGCGCGGCGCGGCGGGGCGGGACGCCGACGCGACGCTGAGCAGTTGTAATGTACTAGATATTACGGACGACGCCACACAGAGCCGTCCGGCTCGACGCGACGTGACGCGACGCTCTGTGTGGCGTCCTCCGTAATATCTAGTACATTACAACTGCTCAGCGTCGCGCCGGCGTCCCGTCCCGCCGCGCCGCGCCCGCTGTGTGCAGAGACCTTTAGAGGTGCTTTAGACCAATCAATCTGCCTAGCCTTTTCCCAACTATGTTAGGGTTGGCTTCCAGTCTAACCGGATGCAGCTGAATACCAGTATTCTACATGGAGCGACTGCCTATCTGACCTCCACAACCCAGTAACTGGGTAACACGATACCCCTGGGCAATGAGCCCCTGGGTAAGACTGTCAGACTTTTGGGCTTCTGACGACCCGTAACGACTGTCAAAGATCCACGAATAACAGCCGGGACCAACGGCTTAACGTGATTTCCGAGGCACGGAGGAGTCTCGGTATGTAAAGATGGTCACCCATCCACGGACCAACCCCGGCAAGCGTAGCTTAACCTGTCGGATCGACCCGTGCGGCTGTTATTACTTAGCCACGAGCTCCTCAGAGGTGCTTTACACCATCGAACTGAATAACTTTTACTATGGGACCAGTTTGAAATCGCGAAAAAATAAACAGCTGTACCATACAGTTTAGAACACTAGGTAAACATTACTATGGAACAGCTTTTTAACCGACTTCAAAAAGGAGGAGGTTATCAATTCGGAAGTTTTTTATTAATTAATTTAATTTAGCTGGTATTTAATGCACTCGGTATATGTTCATGATGTTATAATATTTCCTGTCACTATTGTGGTATACGAATTGGTGTGGGGTAGGTACCACAACTAAAAAGTGAAAAATAAAAAACTTTTTACAAAAAAAAAAACCGACTTCAAAAAAAACACAAAAAAATTGAAAAATAACTTAAATTTTGGAAGTCGGTGGCAAAAAACGAAAAACCGGAAGCAAAGACACCGACTTCCAAAATTTAAGTTATTTTTCAATTTTTTTGTGTTTTTTTTGAAGTCGGTTTTTTTTTTTGTAAAAAGTTTTTTATACAGATAATGGTACGGAACCCTTCGTGCGCGAGTCCGACTCGCACTTGACCGGTTTTTTTTAAACAGCTTCTCGCATTTATTGCGACGGAATTTCACGGAAAATAAGATGTATGGGCAAATGGGCTTCGCGTCGAGCACTCAAACGTTTATTTTTAATTTTTTATCTAAGTGTTTTTATTTTTACGTAATTATTATAGTTTTAAAATTGCTCGAGACATTTTGGAAAAAACCGCTATTTATTCTATGAATGACCTGCGGACCCAAGGACGCGGCGACTGAGCGGCGCAAGCGCGGTGCCTTTTGATAATTAATCATCATATCAAGTCATTTTAAATTACTGTTACTGTTAGCCTGCATCATCCCACTGCTGGGCAAAGGCCTCTCCCCATGACTTTTACATTTTAAATTATTTATTATTTTATATAATATACTTAGATTTTTTTTATCGTTTCCATGGCTTCTTTACCACCTATAAGTGTATCTCTTATAAAATATTTCGTATATAGCCTGAATTCAAATGGAACAAAATAGCATTGACCATTGTGCATCGCTATCAGTTATTTACACATTGCACATCCAAAATCCATTCGATACATTCTCATTGCCAGCGTACATACCTACGGTTGCTGAACATTCAGTAATGTGGCCGTGGGCCGGTCGGTAAATATTTTATCATCCGTGCCTCGCCACGCTTGCTTATTGTTTGCTCTGTATAGCAGTTAACGCGAAGTTTATTGTACTTTTTAGCTGAAAAGAGACAAACCACTGTTTCAATATTACGGCTAGGTAATAATTATAGGTAATCAATATTTATTTTATCTCCACAATAGTGAAATTATGTTTATTTATCTCCATAAATTACATTCTTGTACATATTAATTACATTCATATTAAGATGACAAGTATTTTGAAAAAAAATTGTAATTTGTTGGATTTCCCCTTTTTTTTTGGGGTGGGAGATTATCAAATAACTTCTCACGCTCTGGGCGGAGCGGGAGGGTGTGTCAGACTTTTACTCACTAAGGCCCACCCCATCCTTCAGTTGCCTGTGTTCCAGGGCCACGGTATCTCTTTCGGACAAACCCACAACCCTGGCAGACATCGGTCCTGGCGGACCCCGTCAGTGCGTGCTGACATCTCTTTGAGGCGCGCACCGTCGACCCGGGTCTGATCATTACCGGACGGCGAGCTGCCCATAGCTCGCCGTCCGCAAGCCCGCGCCTACGGTAGCCGGGAATCGGCAATAGATTCCCGCCGACTAGGGCGTCTCCTACAGCGACTAGGGGCGTGAGGGCGCACAGACTGTCTCTCCCTCACGCGTTCCGCCTCCTCCTTCGCGAGAATTACTGCTTCGCAAAAGGAGGTGACTGACTCCCATGCACTCTCGCTCCGTACTAGTTTTCGTTCGAAGCTCTGAAAGGCTATACCTATTCCCCTTAACAAAATCGGTTTAATGCAACGTGGAGTAGCAGTCGAGTAGTAATTAAACAAAGCATTAAGTAAATTACCAGTGCTTATCACAGCCTACGCAGCACTTACTGATAATTACCACAGTTTCCAAGCGAAATTGCATAGTGGTGTGAATTATAATAATATCGTGATTTACTTACAAGACAAACAATTCTGAAACCAAAACTGTCGTAATGAATTTAAGAAGCCTGCTGCATTAACTCTTTTACCCCTTTTATTAAGTTTTTTTACTACTAAACTAATGAAATGATTTTTTTTATTTTTATTGGGCCAGCTCTAGACCTAGATCTCGCCTGGTGGAAAGCACAAAAATGAGGTCTACGATAGAACGAGCAAGCTCAGAAGAATATTACTTAATTCTGTAAATAGGATAACGAAATCACTTTAACACGTCATATAAAAATAAAATAAATAAGCTAGATGGAGTCGACATTTCCTATATGACTACCCCTGAGAAGAAAAACCGAAACAAACTCAGAGGTAAACAGTCTCTTTAAAAGTCCAGACATAATCTCGGTCAGATCATGTGAGGACCATGTGTTTGAAATAGTATTTTGAGGAAAGAACCACACAGATTGAGTGGACCTGCCCAGTCAGTGTACGCATTTGTCAGCAATCGTGCAACTCAACTCAGAACTTCTCGTCTTTGATGCGTAGTTCGCATGTGAGATGTAAATGCCACCACATTACTCCCCTCCGGAGACCGGAGGTCGATATTGGGCTGAGTCAGTGCATTTTATCATGCTTGCCAGGGCTAGTTCTGGTTCCAGTGAGCCGCCACGACGTGTAAAAGTGTTTGTAACAACTATAAACAACTTACAAACCTACTTACAGAAATAAAATAATTTTCAATACAGTTGCTAAACATGGCGTACATTCAGAGGCTATAATTTATGATTCGAAAATTATTCTTTTGCATAGTAATAAACAAATCAAAAATTAAATATGTTTATTTTAACATACCTACATATAGGTAAATAGAAAATAAAACTATCGTAAGTCGCCATATATCTTTCTCGAGATTTTGGGGGCAAAATTTAATCTTGCGCAGTTTTCGCCTCAGATAAAAAATATCGGGTGGAGTTAATTCCATTTCATCACTTGTACTTGAACTCATATTAACAAAAAAAAAAAACTATTTAACACACAAAAAATAAAAATAAATCAGAAAATGGCGTGTTTTTGTAACTGGACATATATTTTTTTACAACGAAAACAGCCTATACTGCAATCCATACTAATATTATAAATGTGAAAGTAACTCTGTCTGTCTGTTGGTCTGTCTGTCTGTCTGTCTGTCTGTCTGTCTGTCTGTATGTTACGTTTTCACGCCTAAACCGCTGAACCGATCGTCATGAAATTTGGCAGAGATATGGCCTGGGATATGGAGAAGGACATAGGGTACTTTTTTACGCGATAACCGACATCCACACTACGCAATTTTTTTTATTAAATTGCAATTACCTACTTTCCACCCTTGCATCACAATGTACTATTGTTATTTACTACATATTGGTGGTAGCTAGTAGGTAAATAATAATGAGGTTAGCTAACAGATGTTTTGTTCCAGAAAGTCCTAACTGCAGTCGAAGCTCGGAAGTTTTGAAGGCTCCCAACAGAAGCTGTATTGGCAAGAAAATAATGGTAGGGATTTCAATGATAAATTCATTTAGTTTTCCATCTGAGCAGCAGCAAATAAAATATTACTGAGTAAAAGATGCGACGTGCATTAAATCTTACAACCGCCCGATACGGAAAGACTTAATCCATGTTTTTGCACAGTTTTGTCGTCCCTGGTTAATCTAGATATAAGGATAGTTATCTACCTACCTATTGTTAGCAGGAAGATATTAGGTAGATAGGTACTTTTGCTGAAGTTAGTTGAATTAGTTTATCGTGATCTATCTATTTTTTAACCCAACACCTTTTTTCAGTTTTTGTTTTATTAATTCTTGTCCTAAAAGAGCAGATATAATTAAAACACCCTCGCGCACTGCACTCATAGTAGCGACTGGCACAAAAACACGGAGAATCGGAGATAGATATATTCTATTGCGAGGCAATTGTCGCCAAAGGGGCAGGGCGACAATCGTGAATGTTTACACGAAGAGACTTTTTTAATGTTCTTTCGATAATCGTATCTTCGAGTCGAGAAACTCTCTCCGTCTAAATGACCCTTTACACTATCAATATTATCATGATCCTAGATATCTTGATATTATCATCTAAAATTACCGATGTAGTAATAATCATAATTTGACATCAATACAATCAATATTTCATCAATACTAAATCTCGATATTGAGTATCGCGTGATAATACTAAGTGTGAGTGTGTGTGTCCATTGGCCCCAAAGTTTGCTCCCTCATAGTCAGTGCTGCTTGTACCCAATTTCACGCCCCAACGGACTACTGCAACAAAACAGTTCGTTGAACGCCTAATGACTAGGGATCCGCAAAAATTCAAAAGTATCGATACCTACTCGATACCGGTATCGCAGAAGAATGTATCGATACCGATAAAAGTATCGAACCAAAAGTATCGATACTACTCAGTATCTAGTACTTTTTCGATCACCTTAGAAATTGTATATTATACCAAAAAAAAACTGTAATAAACAAGTACATACTTAGGTAGCTATTATTTTATTTAAAAAAGTACAAAATTGTCATTAGGTATAATTATTTCAATGAAGTACCGCGTACTTTTAATGCGAAATTAAAGTTAAATTCTGTCAGTCCCCAACCCAACCTTCTTCGATGCAGTCTGACATGAAAAGTAATTTGTCTATACGCGTCCCAGTAAGCCGTTTACGCACCGCTGTCACCGTCACCGTCGCGTCAGCCTTTCAGATGGGAGTATGGACTATGGACTGAAGTACTCAGTATTATCAAATATTTACTTGCCAAACAATATATATAATTTTGGAAAGACTACTTTCAGAGATACCGCTTTAATTAAGTTAGAAAGAGAGCTGGTGACATTGTGTAAAATGACACGAGTGAGAAGACAAAAGGATCGATACGTAGTAAAGTATCGGAACTAAATTATCGAGTACAAAAATACTAGGTATCAAAGAGAAAGTATCGATACTACTCAGGTATTGATACTTTTTGCGGAGCCTTACTAATGACTTACCTGTGTCCAGAATTAAGCAAGCTCGTACCTATTGCAGGCATCAACCCTTATTTGACACACATAAAAAGATTTCTTTTACAATTTTACAACAAAATTTTGTTCATTTTCCAGTGTTTCCTCAGCGTGTTAGGCGCGTGTCGCAGTGTGCCTCTCATCGCCGTTCTATACTACGTGTGCGGCGCGGCTGCGTTCGGCCTAGCGCGCGGGAATACTCTGCTAGACATCGCTTTGTTCCCGCTAGAGTTCACCACTAGCGGAGGATTGGATTGCGTAAGTACCTTTGTCAGCTCGGCGGTCACCACAAACCTAACGACATGTAAATCATTAAAATGTATCCAGATGTCTGGATGCTTCGAGAGAATAAAGAATCCTACATACATAGGGCGTAACTATGTACGGTAGCCAGCACATCAAGTTACCACAAACTGTCAAATTTTCTCGTTCGAATTTGAACTTAATCACCAACACTCTAGTAGCATTTTTGTTGGCATTTAGTTGGGGCACTTACCTCTGTAAGTGGCCCAACTAAATGCCAACAAAAAATGCTACTAGGGCAGTTTAAATCGTTTGGAAAAATTTGACAGTTTCGTGTAGCTTGATGTGCTGGCGACTACCATAAAAATACATGCGTCGAAAACATAACCCTTCTTGTCAGTCGGGTCTGTCTTTGACGATTTCTATTTACGATTTGATTAAAACTCTGTCTCTCCTTTTTTTTTTGTAGTGGCATCTCGGAGTTGACCTTAAGAGGTCATGGCTCCTTAACTGGACTTCCCTGTGGCTGCCTTAAGTGAACTTACTTCAGCCAGGGCATAAAACTTATAAACTAAACGACTGCACGCTAAGGGCACCCCCTGGGGGGTACGAACCTAGGCTTAGAGCAGCGTCGGGGGAGGACAGCAAGGAGGGACAGGCTGGATCAAATCAGAGTTATGATTACCTATTAATCGGGGAATTTAAAGCTACAGGCTCAGCTGCGGCGCGGGCTAGCGCTTCGTCGAGCAAGAGTCGGAGGGGGGAATCGGCCCTGAAGTATGAGGCTACTATAAATAGCAGAAGACAGAAAGGGACAGTGGGGAAAAGGGAGAGGGAGTCTTGCCCAGCAGTTGGCCAAAACAGGCTAAAATTGATATAACTACGTATGTAAAAATATTGACCAGCCATTTTAAGCCACATAATACTCATTTTGGTGCCGATTCCGTTGTTCACAAACTAAACTAAATTTAAGTTCAGTGCATCTTTTTCTTTCTATTTCATTAAGAAAAGGACAGAAGATAAATTTTAGTTTAGTCCTGTCAAATTAATCAGCGCGTGTCACTACTCCATACAAGTTTAGACGTGATTAAAAACTTGCCGACTAAAATTACGTCAATTTACGTCAAGCGCTGATTAATATTACAGGACTAAACTAAAATTTATCTTGTCCTTTTCTTAATGAAATAGAAAGAAAAAGATGCACTGAACTTAAATTTAGTTTAGTTTGTGAACAAGGGAATCGGCACCAATGTCAAGCAAGAGGAATGGACACCAAATATCCCTCTGTTGTAAACTATAAACATGCTGCGACAGCCGGGAATGGTGATTATTATTATGGTGATCTTTTTTAATCGGTTCGCGGACGGTAAACGAGACACAAAGTTAAGACGTCCATAGACGTCAAGTCAAGCGCGCGCGAAGGCGTTTACAAGGTTGCCTTTAGAGTGGTAATAAAAAGTACTTACTAATTCCATGACTTGAAACATACTTTTTTTTATGGCATCTCGCAGGTCAACCTAGGAAGTTCTCGGCTGCTTAAAATCCGGGTTTATCCTGTTGCCTTAATAAATTAAGGGCTCCAACCAGGGCTTAACCATAAGGCTCCTTTATTTACAGATAAACGGCCTCGTCCGGATCCTGTACGGTTGGTATGTGGAGGGAGCTGTGATGCTGCTGTCGTGTGCGGTGGCAACGTTGCGTCGGCACAGCGGTGCCACCATCACTTCCATGACGGAAAAGTATAGGCTGTTTGAGAGTGAAGAATGAATCATGAAATAGTTTTATACCTACTTTCAATTAGCTGTAAAATTGCGTAAAACACATTAACAGTAGCAATAGGTTTTGTGTGATTGATAGTGTGACACGCAAATAGGGTGCGGGTCAGTTATCTGGGGGTTATTGGTATTAATTTGTAGATTGGTATTGCTGTCTCCAAATCTTCATACAAAATACATTGTTAAGGCACTGACCTTTTTTAAGCTCTGACGCCACGTAGGTACTGCATTAAGCTACGGTATCCGAGAAGAGCGGTGGTCGGCACATAAACTAACCTTCGCAATTTATCGTCGAATGACGTCATTGAAACGTTATCTATGAAAATCAGCTGGTGTGTTTTCCTAGAGAGCGTTTTTATATACGTAGTATCTCTAAGTAGTCTGTGGATTTTATTTTTTTGACACCGTAAAATCAAACCCCGCTGCCATCATTTTCATGACAGCCGTCACTGCGACCGTTATGTGAAGGTCACCGCTGTTCTAGAAAACAGTAGCTTATGCGATTATACTGGAAACGCTAAAATTCGATGCCCTTACAAAATATTCACTAAGACTTTTCTGCTTATTGGCGCAAACGGCATCGTGGAAGATTTGCCGAGGAGCATCCCGCGGTATTCCGCGTTATGCCACGCCCCCGTGTGTAGTGCACCCCCCTCTTGCACAGCCTCTGCCCCGCGATCCCACGGGGGACATGCGGAGTGCACCCCGCATCTCCAGCGCGCTCTTCAATACCGCAGAGATAAATCTCCTTTGAAAGATACCAAAGTTCAGAGACCGACCACGGAACATCCGTTGTCGGTCTCTGATCTTTAGTATCTTTATCTTGTTACTATTAAATTAATAATAATAATTTAATATTAAAACGTTCGCATTTACGTTGGTTAATTTAAAATACTCTGCTCCGCCGTCCGTCGATACACGTTTCTTTATAGTAAAACAAGTCGTATAGTTAATTTAACTCTACCCACTGTAAGTCTTAACCCTTCGAACGTAGATCTACACGAGACACCAATGCCTTTTTAATTGTTTCTGTAACTATACGAAAGGTAAAAAAAACGAAAGGGAAAGCATTAAAATGTTCTGAAATAAAACAAAGCTTTAAGTAATCTGTTGTTTTATTCATCTACCATTTCCTACACACTAGTCAACGGCTATGTACAGCGTCTTTGATTATAATTACTTTGTGAAATGTCAAATAAAACATGAATTTTCAGACATACAGCAACTATAACATCTTTTTCGCAAGTCTAAAACGAAATGTTTTCACCATTCTACATGTATCACAGAATTGTAAAGTAAATCATACAAATGGGTGAATGAATACCAATTTTTGGTAAATTCAAATACATATTATGATATTAAACAAAAATAATAATAACATTGTTTTAAAGAGAAGCGAGAATTTTATAACCTAATTTTCGGAACATTTTGCTATATGAGGCTAGCGCTTTGGTGATAAAAGGACAAAACAATTTAAAATTAATTAATTAATTAAAGGTGAAGTATATAACGTAAAACAATTATATTTCGATTCCTTAAGAAGTTAAAATTCTAGAAAAAATTCTCCAAAAAAAATTACATTTGAAAAATTCAATGACTTTTTTATTTATTTTTACAAAATTTAATATTTTGTGTCACCGAGTAGTAATTGCTTGTTCTCGTTATCGCAGGCGGGCGCGCTTATGAAATATCAAACATATCGACGGTAAAGTGCCAATACCTCTTAACTTAATTTTTTCTAGAATTCACTTGTTTATCATTTCGAATTTAAAGGGGTTATTCGCAGGTTTTAGTGAAATCACTTAAGTGTATTTTTTGTTGCTAAACTATATGTGGAAATACCTCCAACTAAACCAACGTGCCTATTTTATGGCATTACCGCCATGCATGCATCCTCATTCAGTTTGTGTACATTTTTGACTTTGTCAGTTAGGAGTTATTGGCACTTCACCGTCGATATGGCATTAGTATCGAACTGTTCACGTACAAAACGCAGGTGCGATGCAAATAGCGGGCAAGCTCGCGACTGGCGCGTGCGACGCGCTCGTGGCGATATCAAACGTGAAGTCGATTGTGTTTAAGTCAAACTACGCTACGCGCGCGATTCACGCGTAATCAGCCAATCAGCGCGATCAATCAGTTTGAACTTGTCACTCGTAACGATATCACGACACACCCGCGCATGCGCCTGGCGACCAATGTGAACAAACTCGCCAAGGCCACCGCGCCCACCGCCGCCCCCGCTACCGCGTGTTCTACGTGAACAAGCACTTACGCAAATGGAGTAATAAACGCAACAAACTCCTAACCACGACCGACGTTCGATTGGATTAAGCATTTATCTCAAACATACACAAGACCAATCCATAAACTCCCAATTTTACAAAACCGTGCCGTATATGCTAAAGACGGCAACATGGCTACCTTTTATCAGCAAAGCGCTTCAACCCTTATTACAATAAATACATAGGTATAATAATCCCTATCTACGCCTTGCTCCTCTTAGATTCTTCGAGCACTTCCTCCTCGGTGGCTGTTCCCTCAGTAGTCTTCTTGTCTCTTATGGCTTGTTTGACGGCATCCACCATATCAAGGGGCTCAGATATTGACACTTTCTTACCTGAAATTGTGAATGGAGTTTTAATACTACATACATAACATCACGCCAGTATTCCCCAAAGGGTAAGGCAGATGTACCTACATATAATACACCAAAATTTTGCGTTTTCAGTTATGTTTAAGTCTCATGGAACACGGGGCGAGCCTTTTGCCATCAACCGGACATAAATCCAGACTCCGGGCTGCTACTGAGAAATTCCAGATGGAAAAACCCAATAACCCTGCCCGACCTGGGAATCGAAACCAGGACCTCATGCTCAGCAGTAGCGCTTGCGACCACTAGACCAACGAGGCAGTCTTAATACTAAAAAGTATTAAGCAATATCTAGCAGGATTCTAAGGATCTTCAAAGATTACAGTCGTCAGATTCGAACGATAACACTGTCGTTCTATGAGGGTCAAGTTGCAGTATGAAAGAGCGAGTCGATACTATGTTTGATACTTAAAATGTCACTGTCAACGAAATACAGAAGTGACTATCATCATCTGGACCAAAAATAGCAAGTTCAAAGAAATTCCTCTAGTAAAGTACGCGTCAAACTATATGGCGGCTCTGAAATGCGCTACTCGCTGCGCAGTACCGCATTACTCACCCCCGCTGCTAGAGAATTTGTTATTGCGCAGCGACTCGTCTCATATTCCGAGCCGCCATAAGGTTTGAATCGGACTGTATTTATTTATTTAAACTTCATGTACAATAGTGGTATACATAGGCGGACTTAATGCCACAAGGCATTCTCTACCAGTCAACCTTTGGGTTAAATATAAAAACAGTGATAGGGTACAAAAATAATGTCTAAAATACTAACTTCTAGATTACGAGAATTTATAATATAGTTTTATTGATACTGTACAGAGGATTTGATAGAAGATTTGAAATCTAAATCATCTATCACTCAAAATTCGTTAACAAATAAATAAATGAATGATTTTACGTTATATTACTTACAAACAATGATTTAAGGAAAACTTATTTATTTGAGGTGAATATTACGGACTCTTATGACATACATACTATGATGATATGGCAACACCAAATTATCACACCATAAACTATACAAGGTGAACTTTTTCTCAAACACTAGCAACTCTGTTAATATTTTAAATTTAAATTTGTGACTGTACTGTAGATACTTTTGGCACTTAAACTAGTTTAGTTACACAAGGGAACATACTCAAACTAATGTAAAAATCTACTAAATTCTATTGATTTGAACTTACAATTTTATTTGACCTACAAGAAGTAAGGCTTATTTAGTTTTTTCGTTATTTCTCTCGTATTGCTCCTGGAAATCAATTAACAATGACAACATTACAATATTTCCTACACTACTTTCTACTTTTCCAGTTTCACTTGTCATGTTTCTGATATAATATGCTCTCTCTCTTTCATGTAGTATTGTGTATTTGTTTATAAAAAGTCACATTTTGTGTCAACCTCAACTATGTCAATACAATGGCAATGCAATTCATTCTGACAGTTAACAACATTCATTGCGTTATTTAAGCTAGCCAGTAGACGAATTTTTTACACCTTACTGATGTAGCTCCCAAGAAGAATGATTCCGATTTAAGAAATAGATTTTAGGGATGGGCCGAATACTCGTTTTATATTCGGTATTCGGCATATTCAGGAGGATTACCGAATATTCGTATTCGGTCGAATATTCGGCTATATCGCCGAATGTTCGGCAAAGTGGTACTCAAAGTTTTTACTGTATTGAGCCGTATTTATGATTTATCATGAGTTGAGTGTTAAATGTGTTATTTTTATTAGGTAAGTAATTTACAGTGTAGCTTTGTTTTTGTCGACACTGTTGCTTTATTTCCAATAACAGTAGATAAAAAGATGGTTATTAAAAACAAAATAAAAGTATGCAACTGTTTCGGGCGAAGTTTTACTCCATCTCCATCTAGTAATGTAATAACATCTGGTACAGCGGGGGTAGCGGGTGGGAGGGTCCGGCGCCAATGCGCGCGCTTTGCGTGAACACGTTCAGACATGTATACTGTTCACGCCTAATAGATTTACATTTTGCCTTTAGCATATTTCATAACTGCGACCGTTTTTAAACGAACAAGGCCGTTTGTAAAAGGCTCATAACATGAGCTTAAAATAGAATTGCACCTTATTATATATAAATAAAATTAAACTTTATTCTCACTAAGATAAAGTTCTTAATACAAAATTTACAACTTACGACTCGGGACTAAACTTACTTTTTGTTTAAATAACTTTACGACCGTCGAAATAAAGTTCGAAGTACAAAAATGACCTAGGTAATAGTTTAAACCAGCACCTGAACTGCTTAAGGTTCATGTGTTTGAAAATTTTGTCTGTTCGGCAACGTAAATAACGCAATGAATGTTGTCGAATTGTCAAATTGAAAGGCATAGTAAGTTGTTAATGTGTTACTCAATTACCCCGCTGATCAGATAAACCTTGTTTTGGAATAAGGCAAATGTTTGCGACATTTCCAAGCTTAATCCTATCCTTGACCTAAATCTGTTACAACATTCAGGATTCATCCCAAATTGTAGAATCTTTGAGTTGTGTTATCTGCACAGCTATTCTCAACCGCACGGTTCACTATCGAAGTCGGTTTTTAAGGTTCGTTTAGGGCGAACGCTACAAAACGGTAACTTTTATGGTAAATGTTTAGAGGACTCCCTCGATACAGTTTACAATGCAAGCTTCTCCGAAATGAGAAAAACATAATATTATATCCTAACTATAATATTGTAAATGCAAAAGTGAGTTTATTTGTTACGCTTTTACGGTAAAACGGCTGAACGGATTAGGATGAAATTTGGACCAAGATCTGGGTAAGGACATAGGCTTTTCATACTTGATCGCAGACGAAATCGCGGGCAACAGATAGTTTTTTATAAAATCACTGCTTGTTTCGTTTTTAATTAATTTATCACTCCAAAGTATATTTTATAGTACCTAGTACTAAATTTATGTTACGAAATACCTAATAACAATAATTTATTTAACATTTAAAAAATGTATACCATAAAAGTTACCTTTTTGTAGCGTTCTCCCTAAACGAACCTTAACAATCGACTTCGATAGCGAACCGTGCGATTGTGAATAGCAGCGCTGATGTGATTTTAAAATATCTGGATTATAGCATGATGGTGTAGGGTAGTAAGAGGTTCGAAATGAAACAACATATCAATTAAATTTCGTGTATTCATGAAACAGACTACAATATTTACAATATCTTTGAAAATATAATGTATGACCATCATACTATAACCATTTTAAAACTATGTCTCTCAACTTTCGTAACACTTTCATAAATGCTCTCTCACTATTAAATATCTATACATAAGTTATTTACATTAAATATTATATTTGTTAATATGTAACTATTTTTAGGACGAATACCGGTATACGAATTTATTATCACATACTTCAAAAAAACAATCATTCTTACGGGAATTCTGAATCGGGAATTAGCCTAGTTCAACTTTTAAATAATAAATAGTGATGCAACGAATACGAATATTCGTATTCGCCGAATACTATAAAATTACCGAATATTCGTATTCACCGAATACTTTCGTGACATTCTTAATTAGTGACTTCCTAGAAATCCCATATAGATATTGCGTTGCGACCGAGTTGACAGACACAAAGATTAATTTAATAAAAATCTCTTTCATATTATCATAAAACTTTCTCTTTTTTTTTTAAATACACAGATGGTCATCAATTATGGCGACCTTTTAGTTTTTGTTTGTAGCTAAGTTTGTAGGGGCACGTATTTAGCTAAAGCTAAATATTTATATTGCTTAGCGTGCTAAATTTCCTTTCAACTAATAATTGCGTGCAGCTATAGTAGAATCAGGTATTTGTATTGGCGAATAGTAAAATCGGTATTCGTATTCGTAAAAGTAGTATGCGTTGCATCACTAATAATAAATATAAAAAATCATATCCTTATCCAATAATTTAAATCCCACTCCAAGATTGATAAAGTTTCAAACAAACATATTTTACATAATGATGACAGCATCAAAGTGCTTCAATAAATTCGTCCTTGCAATTTGTGCATAGAGAATAAAAGGAATGATGGACAAAACCATCCCCTTAAAAACGAATAAATACTCTATACTCTTTGAAAAGCGTTGAGTAGACAAAAATCTCAATTAACATCACCTCTCATGCGTCCTTATACAATTCAGGATTAAGTTCCTTTTCACGCTGAAGCGCTCTTTCATAACCAAAAGGCTTGTCAATCTCCCGACCTGGTCTTTCTTCAAACTCGCGCACATACTCAAATGCCCCATAGCGATCCTGTGGGTCATTCAGTATCGCAAACGTACACAGAATAACAGCCATAACGAAACCAGTCACAAAATACATTTTGTTAGTCTTATAAGACTCGTTTAGACTCTCTAAAAACGTCCACGCTTTTGTCCTTTCTTTTTCGTGGTCGTCGTTATCGCGATTCGCGTAGTGTATCTTATCAGAACCAGTACCCGTTTCTGATTTACCGTCCGTACCACTGCTAGCTTTCGCTTTTTCTGTAAAATAAATGGTTTTTTCTATACATTTTCTAGTTTAACGCGACTTTGCACCGTGACTTTTAAAGCGCTAAAGCTACCCCATTCACGGTTAAATATAAAAGACGAAAAACCATTAGTATGTCAATGCTAAGTAACTCTTATCTCATCTCATGTAATAAAGTATACATTAATATACATACATACATACATATATAAACAAAATATACATTCGAAGAATTGCCGTGAGTTCGATAAAATCCGAGCAATAATTCTAATTTATACTTTACTAGCTTTTGCCCGCGGCTCCGCCCGCGTCGATGCCGATTATGACATAAAAAAGTAGCCTATGTCCTTCTCCATATCCCAGGCTATATCTCTGCCAAATTTCATGACGATCGGTTCAGCGGTTTAGGCGTGAAAATTTAACAGACAGACAGACAGGGTTACTTTCACATTTATAATATTAGTATGGATTACAATGATATATTAAGAGTTACATTGCAATGACTTCTCAATACTTTTACGACGATGGTGAATGTCCTACCTAAATGAGATTCTAAATTAACATTTACAGTTAATATAGCCTTAGATCTCCTAACCTGATTTAAATACAATCTTACACATTATATTCTTCTACGATATTCCTGTCAGTTAGTTATGCTTCATCTTTACTAGATGCTGATATAATGCTGGTTGTGTACGTAAGCTTCTGTTATTTCTTACCATCTCTGTCGACTGAGACGCCATGGATCTGTCCGGGAGTATCTTCTTCTAATTCCGCGTACGCATACATCAGCGCTTTCTGCTTGCCCGACAAAGTTTTAGGTACCTGCGGAGAAAATATTATAATTTAGAGAGGGCTGTGTTAAAATTTCACCTCAATGAACATAATTATGTCATCAATATTATCTGCCTAGCGTTTTCCCAAATTGTTGGAGTCGGCTTCAAGTCTAACCGTATGAATACCAGAATTTTACTGCGATTACCTATCTGACCTCCGAAACGATTGCTAAACATGAGTATATTTATTTAAATATGAAGAAATGATGAAGAAATAATTGTTGAGATGTTTAGTCCAAGAAGGGTTAATTAATTGTTTTAATGTTTTGTAGAATTAGCATAGATATAAGCGATTTGGTGTAAACTGTTAGCTTATATTTGATGAATAAATGAATTACGTCCATTAGTACGACCAACTGAGGTTTGAGTATTAGAAAAGTCAGAAATCGCAAAAAAACTTTTTCCATACATTTCGTAGGAATGAAACTCCCAACTTACGTTTTTATGATGGATAGAATTTAAACTTCAAACGAATAGACGTTATAAATTTATTTGCTTTAAGAACAAGATAAGTTTGTTGCTTGTGATTTCCGACGTTCTGAGAAGAAATGACCTCAAATAATGTAGAACTTTCAAACTTGTATGGGAAACGTTAAAAAAGGAAAAGCTTTTTCAAAAGCAACAAAGTATCTAAATATAGTTCTCAAATTAAATGACACGCTATCGCGTATTCGTTCGAAATTTGAATTTAATCTGTTTTGTTTATTTTCGGCCAGTCTATCCACCAAAATCTGTGGATGCAGATCAAAAAATCTCATAAAGTTAACAGACAGACAGTCTCCTAAGACCATTTTCTTGTAGCGACAACGGTTAAGGTACTTGCCCTTACTGCCCCATTTAAAAAATCCATCCTGTATATGTAAGAAAGAACCCTAATAATTAGTTAAGCACTTTTTTTATGTTTCCTCTCTCCTACTATGTATTTCGCTGAGCCCGATAGGATCCCTAATGATCTCATTAAATTTAAAGTTACCACCTAAGTACACAATCATGAAGACTGCAATAAATGATTGAGTATTATGAACGACACCAACGCGTCTGTGTACATCTTAGGTGATCCCTGTAAAAGGCTCATCCCTGTATAATTTCTAGGGTCGAGCCGAATATTCGTTTTATGTTCGGTATTCGGCAAATTCGGCAGGTTTATCGAACATTTGTATTCGGCCGAATATTCGGCAAAAATGCCGAAGATTCTACCGAATAACATTGTATTAAAAAGTTGCCTCTACAAGTCTATAAGCCTATGAAGTAGCACAATAACATGATTGTATTCATATCAAGTGTGCCTTATCATTTATTTGTTTATGTAAAGAGATACATAGTAATAATCTTACATTGCTTCGATTAGAAGCAGTTATGATCTAATAGACGAAATAAAAGTGGTAGGTTTGTATTGATTTTATCTTATAATTATTCAACATTAACATTTCAACGCGCTCGACAAGCACAGACCTGAATTTTTGAAATGCATGATTTAGCGCGCCATATCCTGCCGAATATTCGGCTAAGTATTCGGGTCGGTAAACTTTTAACCGAACATTCGGCCGATTATTCGTATTCGGTAAAACCCGTATTCGTCCCAACACTAATAATTTTAGCAGTACTAACCTGTATTTTAATATGCACATAGTGATCCCCATAGCCATGCTGACTGACCCTCTTCATTCCCTTTCGCGACAGTCTGATAATACTGTGTGATGACGTGCAGGGCATTATCTGCAACAAATGCAATTACTTTAGGTAAGGTTTGTGGCTTAGTAACAGCCGCAGAATTCGATATTATCTGCGAGGTTAAGCTGAGCTCGCCGAGGTCAGTCTATAGATGGATGACCGTTTTCTTAACATCGACTCTTTCAGTACCTCTGAGAGCACGTGAATACATAGGTCCTGCGTCTAATGTCTCTGCAGTCGGGGCGGATTACCGTCTCATCGGACTATGAGTGAGGAAAAAGGTGTACACAGCTGGGGCACTATATCCCCTGCATAGTTGGCTATTTCTCTGTTGTTGAGATTAGCCCTGCGTGACTGAAATTCGGTCTGGAGATTATTATTATTACATGAGGCCTCATTCTGACGTCGCAAAAAAGCTCTTTCTGTTTGTCAAACGTTTACCTGAATATGTATGTAGGTACGGGCAACATGCCCGGCTAACTTACTGATTTCGCGTATTTTTTAGTGATTTACATGACGCATTTGCGTTGGTGCATTTCACAGGCATCATCAGCACTAAATGCCAAAGATTAAATATACATTGATAAAGATTTATGCAAATCGTAAGTAAATTCATTTTGCATTGCACTTTCCATATCTTTTTATATAAACAGATAAAAACTAACCTGCAACGTATGGTCTTCGTATAGCCCTTGTATCCTGACTGTTCCACCTAACAACGCTTGTGACACGGAAATCTGAAAACAAAAAATATTTTTTTTTTACAATTTCCAGAAAAAAACTCGAAAGTAACATTTGAATGTCTCACAAACTAACGTAAAAAATAACACTATATTAATATTACGTCAGTCTGTGGACCCGAACCCATTGTACCCATCCCCTTCAACCAGCTACGTAGGTGGCTACAGGAGGGCACCCACACACAAGCGGAGAGCTGGTGGACTTCAGCACCAGGCTGCAGGCTGCGGGCTGTAGGCTATGCCATCCTTAGATGGTAGGCTACCCAAGCGTCTTCTACGGCTGGACAGGAACGGCCTGCGTTTGGTGCCAAGAACCATAATGGGACACTGCTCGCTAAACAAGCACTTACACACATTAGGCATCTGTGAAGGGCTTGCATGGAGGCTGAGAAAACTGTTCTGCATGATTGTGCTCTTCGAATGCACACGCGTCACCCAGATCAGAACAGAAACACTCGGGGCACCCAGATCTTTCACAGATATTCTAGACGGAACAGGAGACATAATAAACTTCTTGAGGGAGGTGGGCTGGTTGGAATAGCCACCGATGGCCGCTATGGCCCACGCACAATGGTCTACTTGAAGGACTATGTGCGAAAACCAAACCTTCTAACAACAACAACATTATACAATGCTTTTTTTTTCATATCCCATAACTCTAGGGTTATATTCTATGAGTAAAAATAATACAAAAAGTCCTAGATTATGTGGTCCAAAAATGCATAGTTTCGAAGATAATTATCATCAATCATAATAATTTAGGTCAAAAATTGTCACCCGTATGACCAATTGTTACTTTTGCGATGTTGTCAAACTGATGAAGCTGTGACCCTCGATGTATGTAGGTATAAGTTTCATTAATAAATACGAGTAATTCATTTTCATTCAAACCAATCATTAATATTTAAAGCTAAGAAAATGCGACGTTTTCATATTTAACGTAAGGGTGTGTTACATTAATAATCGTGACTTTGTCGAATTATTAAAAAAAAAATATATATATATATTATTCATATGCCAGTTGATTCTTTGATATGATCTCATTCCTACCCTAGAGTTATGGGATATCAAAAAAAACACCTTGTTTATGTCAACATGATTGATTGGGTAGTTAGTTGTATACCCAGTAAAAACCACCTATGTGGTCTAGTGGTAAGACCACCTGTCTCAGACAGACAAGTTCCCAGCGAGGACAAAACTTTCTGTTCGGTTTGATTGGTGGCTTGTTCTAAGTCCGCCTGGCAGTCGGCTGTTAGAGATAATAGATAGCCAGTCCCTCTGTGGTTGAGGATTCCGGGTGAAGCTCGCTTCCACAGAGAGAGATTAAGGCCAAGAGTTTACCAGTTGAGGATTTAAAAAAAAAAACAGTCAATTTGACAGTTTTGCAAGCAGACTCAAACTCAAACCATTTATTTCAATTAAACCATTTACAGGCACTTTTGAATTGTCAAAGAGAGGGTCAGTTAGAAAGTTGAAGCTAGTTGCCCATTCCAATACATAGATCTCTATGGAGAAGAACGGACAAGAAACTCCAAGGACTCTCTTTTAAATCAAGATATTACAAAATCCTGGGTGCATTATTCTTGTTGCTTCTATAAGTGAGACAATGTAAAAAACAAATAAAACAATTCTAAATATAAAATTAAAAATAAGCCCTGGCAGTTAAGAGATGACCAGTCCCAACTGACGGCGCCCGTTCACGAACATGACGCGTTGATCAGCACCATCCAGCTCAACCATTTTGTAGGGAACCGAATGAAAACTCAGGCGTTATTTGCATGTATACTGCTGCATGGATATTTTGGCCCTCCAATGATATTTGGGCAATGAGCTAGTGAAATGAATTGGATAAAACAAGATAGCGGCGTTAATTCCGTACAGCTGTACAAAGTGAGTAAAATCCTTTACTTACAACACAATCAGTGTGCACATCAGGTCCATCTCTCTTGAAGTAAGTGGACTTCTCCACCTTGAAGGTGACAAATATCTCGTTGTTCGAGCCCACAGCCATGCGGACAGTCTGCCCATCTTCTACGCCAGCCGGCACGGGCACTATAACCTTTTTCCGTTGTACCTGTTTAAAGAGAATTGTTTTGGTTATACACCTCCCAAGGCACATTTAAAAAAAAATGGTTCTGAATTTGAACTCATGAGAAAGAAGTCGGCATTTGTTCGGCAAGAGGTTTACACTCTCGTCTCGGCATTCGACCCCCCCAGGATATCCCCAACAGCACATTAAAAAAAAAACTATTTTTTATTTGAACTAATGCAAACAAAGTCGTCCTTTGTTTGGCAAGGAATTATAGTCATGTCCACATGACAGGTCCACACTGTGTCCACACACACATCTCAGCATATTATGACGAATAATTGGATAAAACATTTATGCCAAAGTGTTAACATTGAAGTTTGAGACGAAAGCACGTATGAGCGTACCTATCACACATTCGTCTCTCCATTCGAGTCATTATTCTCTTGCCCCTATCCTAATTCATTTGGGGTCGGCGCAACATGTATTTTTCTTCCATACTTCTCTATTAAGCGGCAATTCTAATTGTGTAAATTCGGTATGAATCGTATTAAAATCGCAAAGCTTACTAAATGGGATAATGACTAAAAAAATATTTTTTGTCCGTCATGTAGATTATTAAAAAATATTGGACACGTATTTTTTCTTTTTTTACGTAATTAAAACATTACGGCGATACATTGAGTTCAAATGTGGTGACGTCACTTCTCAGTAGATGTTACGCAGGTGTGACGTAATGAGCCCCCACTCCCCAAGTTTAATGTGTTTTATCTAAGTAATTTTTTATTAATATGATAAAGCAAATATACGTGTCCAATATTTCTTCATTATCTGATTGACGGACTTAACAGTTTTTCTTTTTTTTTTACCCAGGAGACATCCCTATTCGGATACTGACAGGCGGATTATATGAATACTTTATTTTTATCTGTCAACATTTTACATAATTATATCTATTTTATAGATAACTATGAATGTATTTATGTATCTGCCCGTGACATCACAGCGGGCCCTATCAGAATACCAATATGTACTCCAAGATACTTACAGACTGGCCTTTCCCCTCGCACTCGACACATGGGAATTTGATCAGCATTCGAGTTCCATGGCAGTGTCGGCAGGTGGAACGCATTACAAATGGACCTGAGAAATGGAACAATATTTTAAGACTGGCCCAAAATCCGGAATAGCCCATGAAAAGTGGGAAGAGGGAAGGGAAGTTTTTGCCCTACATTAGGACAACATTGGAAGTTATACATAGAGCCCAGCAAGAAGGCTTAGACAAAAATATATAATTATTTAATACAGTTTAAAAACATTTATTTATTTTTACCATAGCAAACTCAGTTTATTACTTTTGAATTGAGATTACATTCACATTGCTTGTGTTTTCATCCATCTTCAATTGATTCACAAAGCAATGCATATAATGTCTTGCTAAGGGTACTGTTGGAATCTAAAATAAATACAACTGAAGCGTCTGTTTGTATTTTCAAAATAATAGCTTTTTACTAAATGCATAAGAAGATGGTACTTACAACAAAAAAATAGTTTTTTATATTTTTGTCTATATGTATATTCCGGCTAATCTCCAAAATGACTGGACCAATTTTAACGGGACTTTCACTGGCATGTTATTAGGAGTAACTAAGGCTATTTTTTTTTTTAAGAAGTCATTCGGTCGAAGCCGCGAACAGCAGCTAGTATCAACTAAAATACAAACTAATTACCAATCATACCTCGAGAGAAAGTCTCCATGCCTGTTCCATTGCAGTAGGTACACTTAATGGACTTAGTACCGGGCTCACAGCGGGAGCCCGAGCACTTGGGGCACGTGTCCACCACATTCACATTTATCTCTTTGTTGACACCACGCGCAGCTTCCGTGAACTTGAGATTGACTACCACCTGGAAAGCAAATAGAAAAATATTGAATCTATAGAATGAAAGAAAAATTCAATCGCATCGCACAGAATAAGAGCCTTAGAATAGACTAGCTGTGCCCTGCGGTTTCACCCACATAAGTCTCCCGTGAGAATATCGGAATGAAAAGTATCCTAAGTCCTTACAAAAGGTCATGGTCTACCCACATGCCAAATTTCATCCAAATCTATTCTGCCATTTTAGTGTGAAAGCGTGCAAACAAACATCCAAAAAATCTAATCTTTTCTCTTTATAATATTGGTTTAGTTAACCCTTAATTGGTCGCGTGGGGTGTAACACCCCAGTACATCTTTGTAGGTTTAGAACTCTTAAAATATTGAATTTACCATGCTGATGTTCCAGTTAGCTTCATAAAAACGCATGACTTTTATGATGTAGTAGCAAGCAGCACTTGGTCACCTGTAGTTATGCCAGGAGAGCGCATTTCGGGTGTATAACACCCCACGCGACTTTTACGACGTGGTTCATTTTGGGTGAGTGAATATAATTATATAGGAAGCCTTCATATAAAAAATGTCACATACATATGTCCAAGTATCAAACACAGAATAACAAAGACTACTTGTTCAAAATGTCAAAAACATTTGTGCAATGACCACATGATTGTTGTCTGTCAAAAATGTGGGGAAGAAAACTCATTTAAACCTATGTTATTGTTTCAAAGATATTTATATGTCCGTTTATGTTTAAAATATGTTTAAAAATTAATTAATATATCAGTAAACATATCCTAATCAATAAAAGACTGATTTTGTATGTATTTCGTGTTTTATGTCTATGATGAAATTTGGGCCCACAAACCCCACGCGACCGTTTACGTAACTCTTTAGACGCGCCCAATTTAGGGTTAATTATTTTAAGTAAACAATAACATGATGTGGACATTTAATTTGCAGCAGTTTTGAAAATTTAAGGCTTGGTTCCCATTACTACATGTACATTTATGATTGGTTTAGAGAACTACCGTATAAAAGATTTCTCCTGAAATGAGAATACTTACATAAAATATTTTATGTTGTGAAATGTTTGAAATTCTAAAAATATTAAAATATGGTCATCTTTTGTGTCTGTTTCATCATCAGCTTATAATGTTCCCACGGCTGGGACACAAGCCTCCTCTCTGTGAGAGTGAGTGGGCCATGCGACATCCACCAACCCGCACTGGTTGGTGGATGTCACATATCTTTGAAATGTTGGTTCTAGGACATGCCAGTTTCGTCACAATGTTTCCTTCATGGTTTTGAGAGCAGTGGTGATGAAATTAAATACACAAAGTAAAATAAAAATAGATTGAGAAGTAAAATAAAAAAATATTATTTGGTTATGTATGTTTATGTATTATTGTCTAGAGACTCACTGACCCCACAGTCAAACCATTGCAATGGTTTTGTGGGGCTAAGTTTATAAGTTAGGTACGACAATACCACTGTACCACCACCGATCCCTGTGTCTGTTTAATAATACTTAATGATCTCTGAAGTGCTTAAAAAACAAAATTACCATAAAATTATAACTTTACCTCTTGTGCTGCACCAAACCCAAACTTGGACTCGGCAAAGTCGCTGAAAGCATCACTCTTGAAGCCAGCATCTCCGAATATCTTCCGGAACAGCTCTTCGGGGTCTATGGTGGACTTGTACTGCCATTGGTGAGTGAAACCGTCAGTTCCTGATGGTCCACCTCCCATGCCCATGTCCTCTGCAGTGGTGCCATATGTGTCATACTGCTTACGCTTGTTTTCATCAGAGAGGATCTAGAAAAGACAAAAAAAAAAACATGTTATTTTTCTTTTAAAACATTTTTGTCTTGTTTTTGTTTACCAAAGTTTACAGTTTAGATTGAGGAAGTATCCTAATCCTAAACCCTCATTTGTCTCAATTCGAACAAATCGAAAAAAGTCGACTCTAAAATCTATTTATTATTTCCTTTCAATAAATCAGCTGTTTTGTTTTAATCTTTGTTGACATTGTTTTCATCCAAGAAAAATAAAGAAAAATTATATTCAAATGTACTTCCATACCTCATAGGCTTCCGACACCTCTTGGAACTTCTTAGAAGCTTCTGGATCAGACTTGTTTGCATCAGGGTGGTACTTTTTAGCTAGCTGGTAGTACGCTTTCTTGATATCTTTGGCTGAGGAGTTCTTAGCAACACCGAGGACCTTGTAGTAGTCAGCTCGAGCACACAATATGTTCGTCGTGTGAATAAATCGATGTCTAGCACCGACATTATCTGTGAGAGGAAATACGTACGAAAAGTTAGGTTATGTTTTATGAAATGTCAAAATACATTTGCAAATGATTACATAGAGAGTACTTATTATGCGGAAGGTCTAACTAATAATACATTCTGCTCGTTTAATATGTCCTTCATAAAATAAATCAAAACCGGTGATGTAATGAAAGCATGTAAAACTTACAATTTTTACGTGCTAAGGCAGCAAAAGATACGGCGTGACCGCCTAAAAAATTATCACAACTATTACACCCATGCACATAACGATAAGGAGTTTTTACAATACTATTGCTGAAAACTGTACTAATAGTTTTTGGGTTCAAAAATCCTAAAACACTCCGTTTTGGAGCCATCTTGAAAAGTTAAATGACATTTGACATTAAACTTGATTAGACAGCTGAAGAATTTTGAAAGATAAGACAGTGTTTCCAGATAAAATATTAATTTTGCCCTTCATAAAAGTTACCCAACCCCCAAAAATACGGAATACCCACACCCACAAAGCCGGAGCCTTACTAGGTACTAGTGGCGGCACTGTCAACACTTTCCATACAAACCAACCGTTTAATCTGACGAATTTGAATGGCGAAGATGACCGAAGTTATTCGCTCAACGCACTTTCGGCGTCATGAATTTTATTACTACACACGGCTACATAACAAGCTATACATTTCCAGTATAAGCTGATCTCGCATTGTCCAGGGCCTCAAGTCTGCTATTACAGATCAGTCAGAATGGTCTCTTCATTGTGAGTTTTTGACAGATTTGCCATACAAACACTGTCAAATACTCACAATGGCGAGACCATTCTGACACTATTGTAATAGCAGACTCGAGGCCCTGGATTTCCGTACAATGTATTCCGTCAGCGTATACTGGAAATGTATAGCTTGATATGTAGCCGTGTGTACCTACTGAATCAAACGGTAATCAAACTAAACTGTGATGAGATTTTTGTGATGAATAGTGCTGGCCCACACCTGGATAACATTTATTAAAAATTAGTAATAAGTAAATAACTTTCGATTCCATAGTCTAAATTTTGCTACTTTGAGTTACATTATTGCAATTTTCTTAAAGATCTCAGATATTTTTTTTAAATAAATTATTATTCCTGATAATTTAGCTTTCTATTAGTGAAAAAATGGTTAAAATTGGTCCAGTAATTTCGGAGCTTATTTGGAACAAACAAACAAGCAAAAAAATCTTTCCTTTTTATAATATTAGTATAGATAAAAAGGACGCACGTGGCCTGCACTGTAGATCTTGGATAGACCTAATAAAATTGGTCGAATATATTAATATATTGCTATATATTGCTGGGACTGCTCGTTCCAAACAGTAGGCTGCGGCAAGGGCCGAGGGAGAGGCTATTTAAAATTCCGTACAAACTTGTTAAAATTAGCACCGGGGTGGGGCGAGCAATAAAGATACTCAATAGCGTCTTTCTGCGATTGGATATCTTTACTTGCTCTTTAGCGGAATTCCAGAAGGTAACACTTGACTTATAGGGGTTTATTTATAAACGCTGCTTAAAGTTAAGTAATGATTTGCGACTGATAAACCATACATTTTTGACGTTTGAACGTCACTTAACTTTAAGCAACGTTTATGAATAAACCCCATAATGTCCTCTGCATAATTTGATGCCGGTACTCAGAATCGTTACTTGGGACTTGTTAATTAATATCCACGTTAATCGACAGGTATACATTTTAACCCTGTCAGTCAAAATAGTACAGTCTGAAAACATTTTCTTTTCAGACTGTACTATTTTTACGTTGGTGGTGGGGTAACGTCTCTGAGAGTGGAAATTGTGGCTACAAATACTACATTGTTGTATTGGGTTCTCTCCTGTAAAAACAAATGTTAGTGGTAATAGTAAATAAATAAAAATAAAACGCACTAACATGATAACTGAATCGAAAAGATGACATAGTTGATGAATGATGAAATATTATCCAAAAAAATTCCCTAATCATGTTTTTTGCAGTGCACTCCCAGGTTTATGCATTTAATAGAATAAATACGATATTTTGTAAGATTGACGCAGAAGCAATACAAACAAATCGAAGTCAGATTTGAAGTCAAAGTACAATATTTTGCCAACATATGGGTAAAATATTTAGTAGTGGGAATACTTATCTTTAAGAGAAATCCAATTGTTGCCAAAAAGAAAACTTGAAACGAAAAATCATTACACAAAAAGTTAAACTAAATAAAAACAAACTAAAATAGCAAGTTCTACTTTTTTGCGTAGCTAAAACATTTTTGTGCCTATTAATGTCTTGAAGATAACTGAAATCAGACAACATATATATTTTATATGCTATTAGACATTTTAGAAAAACTACTATTTAGGAGAAGGACGAAGCTCTTTACGTTGACAACACTATTTTCCTGGGCAACGGTAGGCAAGATGATTTATAAACAAAAAATGAGCTTACAAAATGCCAATTATTGTATTGAATTTTGAGATAAAAGTTAAGACTTTTACAACTAAACTGTAGTGCGCTGTAGTTAAAGTGAAATTCAAAGTAAATAACGCATACGACCATGGCTTCAATGCGAGATCAAAAAATCGAACAGCAAGTAAGTGGTTTTTAAATAAAATATTTGGAAAAGTCACACATTTCTCGAACATTTGCATAATTTATGAGGTGCTGTTATCAATATGTGTTTAGTCCTCTATTGCATAATGCCTTTTCATTTAATTTTACTTATTATTTTAGCGCCAACTAATGGAACAGAAGATGAAACAAAAACGCCAAAATTCTGGTATGGTTCAAGCAAATGATCTAAGGGTAGGGTCAGCAAAACGTCCAATATCAGGCAGTCGTTCCCGCGAGCTACATGGTGAGTGTTTTTCCACTTAATATCCATATAAACCAAAATTTCTCAATGTTTAGTTGACTCATGCATGGTTTTTTGATGTATATTTTCGTTATGCGCATTTTCTTTTCCTTTCATAACAGGCTATGATGGCCCGATGCAATTTCTTATGTCGCCAGTCAATCCGGACCAAGTAATACCCCTCCAAACAAATAGAATATCAACTTACGATGGTAAGTAGGAACGCTACGCTTACTTTTCTTACAAAACATTATACTTACGCTTCTCTATGTACATTATTTTACATTAGCATGATTGGGTGACTGCTTTCTGTACTCACTAATACATATTACATTAGACATACATTTATTAATAACTAGTTGACCTGGTGAACTTCGTATCACCTTCTTCTTCTTGGCATTGGAACGAATAAAAGTAAAGTGTGTCCTCGTTGGAAAGAATAAAAGTAAATTGAGTCCTCGAGTCAGGCTAAAATTTGTGATTAAATATAATGACAAACAAGAGGCTTAAAAGACAAACCCCACAAGACCTGATACTATGACACACCATGAAATGGATTGATGTGGATGCACCACTGGGCGCATACCAAGCATGACTAAAGAAGCTTAACACAAACGATGCTGAATGTCAGTAATGGACAGATCGCATCATAAAAAAAAACCAAAAAAATAAATAATGACAGATGAAGATAAATAATCGCAAAGTTTACTAATGAGTATATAAACACTGTTTGCCACGAACGTCTATTAAAAGTAATCCGATTTGCCACAAACGTTTATTAAAAGTAATCCGAAGTAATGCTATGGAAAAAATGACAGTTTTGACGATTTTCCATACTAAATAAGGGTTTCCCTTATTTTTCTTTTTAAACGGAACAACTTGTATTAAAACAAACAAAACAAACAAAAAAATCTTATCGGTCAAGCTGTTTCGTGAGTTTTTGCAAGACTAACGAACAGCAATTAATTTATTTATATAAAGATTTCTACAATTGAGTGGCCAGTATTTATTAACACCTGTTAATCTTTCCAAACCTACAAGAACGCAATTCAATGTGTGTCACATTAGTTAGCCAGTACGAGTATATTGATGATTTAAAGTGTCATTCCTACAATATTTCTTTTAAAAATGGGTTTAATTATCAGTAAAATATAATAAAACAGTTGTAGGAATGATGCTTGAATTTTCTATTATCATTATTATAACTAAATATTTAATACAAATTGTTGACTCTATCTTAACATAAATATTCAGAAACAGAACAACTATTTTGACTAATATAAATTCAAGGATCCTTATTGTGTAGTACACATGCAACCTTGTTCTATTGATATGGTGAATCATATCAGGAATGAATAACTTTATTATTGGAGAACAGAAAAACATGTTATTCATTCATGACTTGATGAGTACCTACTTGGTTTTACTATGAAATACTATACCTACCATTGTTTGTAGAGCAAGTACTCAGTATTTGACTTATAATATTTATAAGGAAATTCATCATAATATTTAGCATAAACATAATTGCATAATATATATAATGTTCCCACTGCTGGGACATAGGCCTCCTCTCTGAGGGAGGGAGTGGGCCATAAACCACGTGTGGGTTGGTGGATGTCAGATGTCTTCGAATTTTTTGGTTCTAGGACATGCTGGTTTCCTCGCGATATTTTCCTTCACTGTTTTGAGAGCAGTGGTGATAAAATTAAATACACAAAGTAAAGTGCCTGCCTGGGTTCGAACTCACGATATATTAGCCGTCGGAAATATCTGCGATCCTCGCTGGAATGCGCTTCCCCGCACCTCGTCCCGTTTTCGCCTATCCAGTACCAAATAAAAGTGTTACTTCTCGATTTTTTTTTTTGCTATCTCTCTCCAGTTGCATGACGTCATTGAGCTAGGTTCGCAGATATTTCCGACGGCTTGTATGTACAACTCATAAGTCGGGGCCGATACCACCGGGCCACCACTGCTCCTTCATTTAGTATTTATTAATCTCCTGGTTTTTAAAGATTTAAATGCTTATAAGTATTTGATTATGATTTTTTATAGGATTATGCGTCACCCTATGTACAATTTCTACTTACATAAATCAATACAAATAAATAAAATTTAACGGCCTTGCAAATAAACGCGGAATAAAGTTATCCTAGGAATAACTTCTGTATAACCATACATTTTTTGACGTTTATGTCTAGTATAACTTTATTCCGTGTTTATTTGTATTAGGGTAAGTGTATTTGTAATGTCAAAATAACAGCATTTTTACTAAATGCATATATGAAAGTATATGCGGTACTTATAACAATAAAAAAAGCAATGTTTTATAGTTTTGTCGGTCTGTCTGTTCCGGCTAATCTCCGAAATGGCTTGACAAACAGACATATTTAATTTATATGTAAAAAAATACTAAGCGGGCGACCGACGCCACAGGCAGCAGCTAGTTTCAAATAAAATCATTATAATCCTACCAAAAAAAAAAAAATATTAATATTCAATCATTATAATAAGGATGATGACTACAAAAATATTTTTGTCCGTCATGTAGATTATTAAAAAATATTGGACACGTATTTTTTCTTTTTTTACGTAATCAAAATATTATTACGGCGATACATTGAGTTCAAATGTGGCATGACGTCACATCTCAGTAGATTTTATACGTAGCTACGAGCGACGTGACGTAACGAGCCCCCACTCCCCAAGTTTAATGTGTTGTATCTAAGTCATTTTTCATTCATATGAAAAAGCAAAAAATACGTGTCTAATCTTTTTTTATTATCTTGGGCCCAAGTCAGCTATTTTTATAAATTCGTCACTCCAACACGATCCCATTGTCATTTTGCTAAAAGTTCGTAATCTGCTAAATTCATAATGGTCGATCATTGATCGGTCAGTGGTCTCGTAATAGAATTGTATTACAATGGCATTTTGAACATTTATTCATGCCAGATTTCATTAAATATATATTTTTACATATTATTTATTAGTGTTATAAGCAATCTGAAGTAGTACTAGTAGGAAGTTGGAAGTTTAGTAGGAAGTTTCATTTGTCATTATGCACGAGATTACCAATTATTTCAATGAGTGTCAGTGGCTGACCATTGGAAAGTCATAATGACGCCATTATATTAGTAGATTACCAAACTTGTCAAAATCAACAATTATGAAATCAATAATAGACCATTCTGACACTATTGTAATAGCAGAAAACACACTAAACAGTTTTTTTTTTTTTACCCATTACACATCCCTATTATGTTTACTGAAAATAGTAACCACTACCTGTTTAAGTTGTTTAACTTACAGCAGTCCATTTGAACACTTAAAATAATTATGTTGTCTCACAGTAATAAAGCTGAGTAATTTATGACGATGGTGTAGTTCTAACATTGTTAAGAGGGCACTCACCGGTCCACTAGCACTCCTTTAAAAAAATATTATCTCGTGACTGAGAAGGAATCCATACTAATATTATAAATGTGAAAGTATGTCTGTATGTTACGTTTTCACGCCTAAACCGCTGAACCGATCGTCATGAAATTTGGCAGAGATATAGCCTGGGATATGGAGAAGGACATAGGCTACTTTTTTACGCGATAACCGACATCCACGCGGGCGGAGCCGCGGGCAAAAGCTAGTTATATATAAATAATAACAGATATTAATTATTTTATTATTATTGAGGAGCTCATGGCGAAGTAATAACAGCCGCACGGGTCGATCCGTCAGGTTAAGCTACGCTTGCTGGGGTTGGTCCGTGGATGGGTGACCATCTTTACATACCGATACTACTCCCTGTCTCGGAAAGCACGTTAAGCCGTTTGTCCCGGCTGTCATTAGTGGATCTTTGACAGTCGTTACGAGTCGTCAGAAGCCCAAAAAAAGTCTGATAGCCAGTCTTAACAAGGGGTATCGTGTTAACCACTCACTCCATGTAAAATACTGGTATTCAGCTGCATCCGGTTAGACTGGAAGCCGACCCCAACATAGTTGGGAAAAGGCTAAGCAGATTGATTGACGAGAAGGAATTATGAAAAACTGCTCAAGGAATTATGAGCAACCTCGAAGACACGAAGCAACAAAACATGATCTAGAGGAATGTGGCCGTTTTTCTTTAGATCGAATGCTGTTGCCTCGTGTCTTAATATGAAACTTTATAAAAGGTATTAGAAAATTCTAGACACACTTACCGAGGTTGCTGATTGAGCCGTTTTTCATAATTCCTTCTCAGCCACGAGATTTTTTTTTTTTTAAGGAGTTTGAGCGTTCTCTTAAAAGGTATCAATATTTGATTATGGTAATAGCTAATGGATTTGTATAAAACTCCAGCCGTTGAGACAATGCGTTCCTGTCGTCCAAAAAAGGATGTGTTTCACGAATTTAAACTTTATTAGTTCCTAATCGTGTCCAACTGGCAGGTGTCATGAACGCATTCTCTCGGTGGCCGGAATATAGATCTGACTAGCATGCTGCCCGTGACTTTGTCCGCGTTGCTTTTTCTAAAATAAAAGTTTCCTTAGTTACTCCTTATAACATCAGCTATCTGCCAGTGAAAGTCCCATCAAAATCGGCCCAGCCGTTTCGGAGATTAGCCGGAACAAACATACAGACCGACGGACAAAAAAAAATAGATTTCTTGTTTTATGTACTGTTTTTACTTTCATATGCGTTTAGTAAAAAGCTGTTATTTTGACATTACAAACAGACACATCAATTTTATCTATTTATATGTATTGTATAGAAGACTAGCTTTTGCCCGCGGCTCCGCCCATGTGGATGTCGGTTATCGCATAAAAAAGTAGCCTATGTCCTTCTTCATATTTCAGGCTATATCTCTGCCAAATTTCATGACGATCGACGTTCAGCGGCTTAAGCGTGAAAACAGCCAACGTGTGTAACAGTCAGAGTTACTTTTACATTTATAGTAAAATATGGATATACTAGCTTTTGCCCGCGGCTCCGCCCGCGTCGATGTCGGTTATCGCGTAAAAAGTTAGCCTATGTTCTTCTCCATATCCAAGGCTATAATCTCTGCCAAATTTCATGACGATCGGTTCAGCGGTTTAGTTGTGAAAACCTAACATACAGACAGACAGACAGAGTTACTTTAACATTTATAATATTAGTATGGATGGAAGTAATTCCACTTTGCCACTGCTGGTGATGACAACATTACCGTTTCAAAATTACTCGTGTGGAGATTAATAATGACACAAGGATAGATAACACCAAGTGGTGTTATCTATCTATATTATTACTTAAGCCAATCAATAGACATCGTCATATAAACACTTCAGACTCAAAACTTCTTCAGATTAATCCACACTTGGGATTTAAATTATCAAGTATCCTCCGCTTTTGCAATCAGGATGGCATACAAATACATCCAGACCAACAGACTCAAAACGAATGCCCATCAAAATCAAAATGACACTAACTTCAGAGCATATTTTGTTACACTGGAAATCTTGTATAGCTCTATCCACACAGGGCCAAGTCGGCGCCTTCCGGGCTCATTGTTTGTGTTCCTCAGAGTATGCTCCAAAACACTCAGGGCGCGAAACTTGGAGTACTTATGTGAACATTTATATACATACAATATGTTTGGAAGCAATACTTTCGGGACACTGAACCCTGAAGACCAAGAGCTCGAAAGGCCCTGACCCCGATATCTGTGAATAGACACTTTTCATCGTCGGCAATGTCAGTATTTGTGTTAATATCACTTGTGAGAAAAGTCCTTGAACATAGCAGAAACAACAGCTTCTCTTCGCGACTCAAGTACAGTCAACTGCACGGTAATGATTTGACTTTGCCAGCGCCTTTATTTCGTTTCAATGCAGTTTTCATAGTTCAAATGTTACTTTGACGTGCAGTTCGAATAGTCCCAGTCGCCCCCACATGGATTGCCACCAGGGCCTCAAGTCTGCTATTACAATAGTGTCAGAATCACAGAACAGAAAAAAACAGTAGAAGTCGCATAGCGCTTCATTAGTATCAGAACCAGCGTACCCAAACTCACACATACACAGGTTAATTGTATTTCGTAACACTAAGAAATCCTTGGTGTGATTGGTAGTTTAATATTGAATGAAAGTATGAATTAAGTCAGATATCGCTTATTTGAAAATAAACCACAGTTATATGAAGATAGAGTTGTTTATTGTCTACTTTTTTAAAGTATTTAATACCTTTTCCGTTTGAACTTCACACGGAATACTTTAATGAGCAAGTTACGCTATTCGCCGCTAGATGTCACTATAATAAATGCACTCAATTTAAAGCTGTATTTCGTTACTGTTAAGATTGATATTTGCGTAACGAGGTCATTACAATTCGTCCTCCTCTAGGGACATACCACTGTCGTTGACTTATTTATCGACATTCCGTTTTATTTTCAGACAAAATACAGTCAACAGCTAGAGTCGATAAATATTATTATTAAAAAATGATCAAAGTTTATAAAAGTGAGAATTAATTAATACAAAATAAAATAAAACAATAGTTTAATTAATTAATTAAGTAAAAACAGCTAAAGACAAAAAAATTGTGCTAGTTTTAGCAGGAAACCAACTTTGCCTTCCAGTCCCTTCAATGCATTTCTCTTTCCTGTCTGGATCCTGAGGTAATCTAAAATAATACGAAACCCACTTTTTTATAGATTTGAGACTGTAAATTAATTTGTTCGATTAATCTTTTCTCGATTAGAATATTACTAATAGATTACGTTTATTCATGTTCTGCTTATTTTAAACTCGGATAAGGTAGAATTAGAAAAAACAACAACAAACTATAAGGGTTCCTTGTTGACTACGGAACCCTAAAAAGGTTTGAACATTCACTAATACACAAAGAAAACCGAACACGGTTAAATGTTTCCCGATATTTATCATAGAACACATAGAACATTGTAAGTTTAAAGTATCGATAATTCATTATCGATAAAGGTAATCTCTAATTGAGTAGCTGACTGTAACATGTGCATAGTTGGAATCTTCTCGAAAAATACGTTTGAGTTTAAAAGAAAGTAGACCTTAAATTAAAGAGCATAAAGTCAACTTTTACTTGTCTTGTATAATAAAATATTGTTTTTTTCAATTTATATCGAAATAAAATCAATTATGACTAACCGATGGTATGATATTCCTCCATTTGATAAATTTTTGGTTCTGCTATCGTGTTTGCATTCTAAAACAGCACAATATGGCATTTTTGTATTTTTTTTTCCAGTTCTTTTTACCGTGACAGTTGTAGCTTGACTGATGTGCTTAATGTGGGCGTGGAAGCAGACATACGCGGAACTTCGCAAAACTCGGGGTACGCGTGCCCCGCCTACTTGCGACTTCTACTGTTTTTTTCTGTTCTGTGGTCAGAATAGTCTCTTCATTGTGAGTTTTTGACAGATTTGCCATACAAACACTGTCAAATACTCACAATGGCGAGACCATTCCGACACTATTGTAATAGCAGACTTGAGGCCCGGTGGCAATTGGGAAAAGAATTCCCAGTTGCCACCGGGTGGCGACTGGGAACTTATTGCCCCCACTTCAAATTACTGTACATTGCGGCGTGGATCGCCAAACCCCCTCATCGCTATCTGTCTTACGGCCGCGATGACGGGGTTGGCAGTCACATTTCCAATGTGGTTTTATTAGTAGATAAGTGATATTTTTTTAGGGACATACAAACAAGATTTTCTTCATTGTAGTTGCTTTTAATCACTTAAACTACATAACAAAAGCTAATCATCAGTATCAGATAATCAAATTAATTATTTACAATCAATAAAATTACCTATACGTAAAAATTACCTCATAATCATAGAAAATTGGCGTAAATTTGTATCTAAGATAATCAAAGTATTTACAATAATCATGTTTGATGGATTTTTTTTTTTTCAAATTGCCCCCTGTTGCAGTTGACCGTATAGCTGTACAAGAATCATTTGGCGCTAGACATGAGACGTATTTACTAGAATAGGTATGCGCACTAGGTATTTTTCTGAACTAGGCCACACCTAGTACGACAAGTACGAAGTACAGTGGCCAGCTCATAAAGCTACACGAAACTGTCAAATTTCTCCAAACGATTTTAGATCTTAAAATGTTTATGGTTAAGTTCAAAATCTAATGAGAAAATTTGAATTTTGTAGTAACTTGATGTGCTTGCGACTGTACATTTTATTAGGGCACTTTTTTCAATGCATTCTTCCTAACGCCTTACAGAGTTAGGCAATCAGATAGAAGTACTGACTGTAGGCGAAGGGGACGGTAGCGGGGAAGAAGACGATGAAAGCGTGCCAGTCTGCAGTATGGGGCGGGATGCGAGTACTGATGACGTATGTGCTGACGCCGCTGTGGCGCCGCTGCATGATAAGCCGAGGAGGGATAGCTCACCTAGTCAGGTGAGTTGTGTAAAACTATGGCAACACCCTTAATGAGAAGAATAGTAGTAGTAAAAGTAGATTACTAAAGGGTTAATTAATTTTGATGTTATCTAGAGTTTATGAGAACAATTTCTTCGGCTTCCCTCTAATAAAAATTATAGCTTCGCCACTGGTAGGAGTTATAGGCAACTTTCAACAAGCTTTTGTCTTATGCAGTATGATTTTCTTATATACTTCTTCACATAACAGACAGCAGAAATAGAAGGCTCAGTGGAAGGCGCAGTGGAAACTTTTGTAGTGACACCGGCGAAACACGGCACTCTATACAAATGTCGCATCGCCCGCGATCGTAAGGGCATGGATCGGGGGCTCTACCCTACCTACTTCTTACATCTGGAGAAGGATTATGGGAAGAAGGTGTTTCTGCTAGCTGGTAAGTAAAAAAAAAAAACAATATTTGTTTTAGAACAGCGGTAGTATCTGTCTGTGGAACGGAAGGTCTATCCTGTCTTCCGAAAAAAGAGACTGGCTGGTATTATACAGATAAATGCCTATATGCTATACGATGTATTTATTGTATATTTAAATGGTACACCACTGACTACCTGCAGTATTTTCTCCTTCCTTCTACAGTTAATCCATCCAAAGGTTGTCTGTAAAAGATCGCTTTCAGCGATAAGACCGCCCATTATGTCACCCTATGTAAAATTTCCACGTTTATATCTGTAATTTTTATGGTGTAGGTACATAATAAAGAGTATTCTATCTATCTTTATATTGTGTGATAAAATATAATTATTTATTTTTAGAACAGTCAACAGAAAGAAGGTTCTAGACTCCGGCAAAAACTTGTTCTCCGTGTTCTAGTATACTATTGGGGGTCCCAATAGAATACTATAACCCAAAGTCTCAAATTCAGATAATTTATGTAAACAAAGGGGATAACATAACAAAAAAATATCTTCGTAATGGTAATTCAAATAAAATGGCGAAAAAAGAGGTCACATTTTCTTTTAAGTACTGATTTTAAGAAATAATAATTAACAAATAAAAATCATACCGTAATTATTTTTATAAATTTCCGGTTTTAAACTAAGTTATTAAAAAAGGAGATTTTCTGGTATGAAATATTTTATGATACTGGTAACATTGCAGGAGATCCAAACATTTTCAAATGTTTTACATCTTTAACACTAATATTACAACTCTCATTCATAGATTCATATTGTAAGTAGCATATCTAGCCACATTTTGGATGAAAACGGCAGTAAACTGTTTCGATTGGAAATCGATTTTGGGAGGCCTATGTCTAGCACTGGGCTTATAAGGGCTGATTATGACGATCATATACCGTGTCTCCGACACACTACACAAAACATTGTTTGGCAACGGTATTTTGTTTGCATAGTTCTTATAATTAGTTCACTTTAATTTTATCGATGATTATTTACAAAAATATTTAATGATAAAATGTTTTGCACCACTGTCCTATCATTTTGACAGTGACCTTTCTTGACATTACTTTGTTTACTTAGATTATCTGAATTTCAGACTTTGGGTATAGATGAAAATTACTGTCGTAAGACCAAGTATTGTGGTCACTCTATTTCTTGCACACTTAAAACTGAGAATTTATCGCGTTAGTGGTGCTTTTTTTTTTTCAACTTATGTATGTTAATTAGAACAAAGTTTAATGCCTTAAAACGAACTAGAATAGTGTTAGACCTGTCGGGTCTCGTTTGCCGTCTGAAACGTAAAAACGCCTAGTGATTGATGGTCACACACGCCCTTTCTCTGTTCATTGTTCAAATAAAAACATGACTGTATAAGGTCAATGTTTATCAATCAATAACTCGAACATACTTTGTCCATTCATATTAATTAGTTCCCTTGATTAAATACAGACTGGTCGATTTCCATTATGATGATGATGTAAATACAACCCTCAAACGTGGTCATACTTAGAAATATTATAGAATAGACTGAAATGGGCTATTACAAACTAATATTTAGCCCATAAAAACTCATAAAGCTACTAATGAATTACATTTGAGACCAATATTAATCAATTAAGTAAATTAAAACCAGTCAAATTCACAAATGCCATAACAAATGGTCCTTTTTATTACTGTTCAGCCTAGATATTGTCCGACTACGTCACTTTCCAGGTAACCGATTGAATTCAACGGAGTAACAGTCATAGTTCTGCCAAGTTTTTTTTATTTATTATCCTCAACGGGAAATGTCTTGGCCTTCATCCAACCTAACGGTAAGTGATGATAAGGCCGAAGGTAGAAGCGAGCTTCACCAGGAATCCTCAACCACAGAGGAACTGGCTATCTTACCTCTAACTGCCGAAACAACAAATTCTCTTAACATTGTTGTTATGGCGACACACTTAGATAAGATGGTGGTAGCTAGCCAGGTGGACTTAGACCAAACCCTACCACCAACCAAACCGAGCAGAAAATTTTGCCCCCTCTGGGAATTTAACCTGGGACCTCTGGGTCTGAGATAACCACAAGACCACAGAGGCGGTTATTAAGATTCGGTGCAAAATTTCGGATATAGCTTCTTCTCCATACTCACAAAATGCTCCTTATATCTCACTTCTAACAGCACTATACCATACCATTAACACATTTTTCCATTTCTAGCCCGCAAACGCAAGAAATCCGCCACATCAAACTACCTAATATCGACGGATCCTACCGAGCTCACGCGTACAGCCGACAGCTTTGCTGGCAAGCTTCGCTCCAATCTACTGGGAACTGCCTTCACTGTGTATGATAACGGCAAAGCTTGGAGGAAACACGACCATGCTCACACGAGGCACGAGTTGGCAGCTGTTGTTTATGTGAGTATTAAGTGTCTTTGCTCTTTTCAGAGGAAATGCAAATCTCCTCTATTTATTTTTATCGACTACCTTTCGCCCGCTGCTTCGCCCGCGTGGAGGTCTAAAATTATCCCACGGGGTCGTAGGTAATCAATGAATCAACTCAGCCTATGGCAATCCACTGCTGAACATAGTCCTCTCCCAGACTGCGCCACAACACTGTCATCCGCCTTCCGCATCCAGTCTGTCCCAGCCACCTTTGAGGTCAACGGTCCATCTAGCTGGTGGGCGTCCCACACTACGCTTGCCGATACGCGGTTTCCACTCCAGGTCGTAGGTAATACTGGGACAAAAAAGTATCTTGTGTCCTAACCCAGGTCCCGAGGAAGCCGCAAATGGAAGGATGAGGGAGACGGGAAGCCAAGCTTAGAAGGTCCTCATCGTGATATACAGGTGTATCAGAAAGTTGAGGTCAAATTTAAGGGCAACACCCTTAAATTTAACACACACTACCAGACCATCGAAACAAAAAATCTGCGGTCCTATACATTTGGGTCAAGTAGATATTGAAATTTTGTACGGGTACAGCATATAATATTTTCTCGATTTCGATGTTGGTCCTATGGAGAAAGTTGTTCAGTTTGATCTGTACCACACACCTTAAGGAGGAGCTGTTGGGCAGTAGCGACCCCACGGACCCTATCTCCCGGGAGATGTCATGTTCCTCATCTCTGGCTTGCTTTTATTGACCGCCTGGAATGAACACTGAGAAGAGCTGAGCTCCCACCTCATTCTTGCCTTTATTGGCCGGCTGGAGTGGAGATTCGCAAGAGCAAACGTGTCGGAGGAAGGAAGTATTCCAGTAAGATACTGGTAGGGATCTTGACCGTACTTCCGGGAGGGTTCTGATAGCCGTGGAATACCGCTCCGCTCCTCAAGCACCTCAGGACATGTTGCTCCTTGTCACTGCGCCACTATGTGCTAGCGACTATTTCCGGGGGCCCATTATTGAGTGTGCAAGTCACCCCCTGCCATGTTATCCGTGTATTGTATGTATAAAACATTGGTCAGGCAGGGGCCATAGTCCTTTCATAGTTTTCGGTAATCAGTCGACTTTAGCCACACAAACCCATATTCCAATATCTTTGTTTCCATATCCTGCAATAGTCGTGCACCATCAGGGGGTTGTCCTTGGGTGCACTTGCATTGTGCATACAGGGATAATCGTCAGTCTAACGGGCCTCTGCGAGTTGGCTTCGGCGACTCGTACGCCTTCCAAAGGTCTGGGACCCAAGGGTCCCGAGATATGTCAAAGACATGATAGTAATAGTCCTCCAGACCAAACTTAGGCCAAGGCAGCCAATCCCAGCGGACACTAGCCATCTAAGTGAGAGATATTATAGTGCACAAGTACACTTCCTCTTCCCTCACTCCCATAGTCCGATCCCCAGATCGGTCAAAAGTATTATTGGGTTTTTACATTTGGGATTTCTCAGTAAAAACCCTATGTTTGGAAGTTACTCCATGCCTCGGAAAGCACATTTAGCCGTTGGCTCAGCGCCTGATCTCTCTCTAATCGTATCGGATTGCCGTCCCATACCTAGAACAAATACTAGACAAACAATACATTTAGTTAAGAAACTTCACAAATGTACATATTGTTACGTTGTGTATTTGTTTACGTAGGTTCTCTGCGGTTAGGTACACAAGTTTTCCTCTTAACTATTCAGATGAGTGACGTCAGTGCTTCGAGTCATATTAGGACACGTGCAGACTTGCAGAGTAAGGTTTTTAAACCTCTTAAATATTCGATCTAATTTTAAATTCAAATACATAACAAATGTTGTGCGAATAACTTTTCACATCGCCTCATTGGTCTGTTGTTCACAAGATTGACTGCTGAGCATGAGCTCCTGCGTTCCCCGGTTCATTAAAAATGTTATTGAGATTTTCTACTAGGAAAGTCTTAGAGCCAAAATTACATCACAAAATCTATAAAAATAAATAAAATTTTAGTGTGTTTGTAATGTCAAAATAGCAGCTTTTGACTAAATGTATAAGAAAGTTTATACGATAACTATAACAATTTTTTTTTTGTCTGTTTGTTTCGGCTAATCTCAAAAACGGCTGGACCAATTTTGACGGAACTTTCACGAGCAGATAGCTCATGTTATAAGGGGTGACATAGGCTACTTTTATTTTACGCCACGCGGGCGGAGCCCCGCTCAGCAGCTATTTACAGACATAAAATTACAGGGCGTTTTTGTCGTACACTTACGGGCGGCGGGACCACCTGGCAGGAGCGTCATTCGCTCGCCAGCATGAAGCATGGGACTTTCACCAACGAAAAGTCGCCCTATAATTTCATGTCAGTAATTTCGTAATGTAATTTTGGCTCGAAGCCCGAAGTCTCAACTTATTGAAAACAATATTTTTTAAATGTGGTACACACCTCTGCTTACCCCTTAGGGAATACTGGCGTGAGAATATATTATATAATTTTATACAAAGTGCCACTGTTGTATTTTACAAAATAATAAGAAATATTGAAAATTATCACTATTTAAACTTAGCTTTACCGTTGACTCCATTTAAATGTATTGAATTAATATTTAATAGGATACCTACTATTGTGGTCAAATAAAAGGAATAGTATTTTTTTTTTATAGGTGGCTTCGTTTCCCATATAGGTAATTTTTATAGCAGTTTCATTGAAAGTGGTCATCGGTGAAAAAAACTTGCTGCAACCGCAGCTTCGCCCACGTGGCTTTTTCTATACAAATAAATAAAATTGAAATGTCTGCTTGTAATGAAACTTTTTTTTATCCTCGCGAGCTAACCCGCGGGCCGCAGGTAATTGAAAGTAAAATTAAGCCTAAGTTACTCTATAACATCAACTATCTCTCAGTGAAAGTCCCATCGAAATTGGTCCAGCCGTTTCGGAGATTAGCCGGAACAAACAGACACAATAAAAAAAGTTTTTTTTGTATAAGTACTGTATATACTTTCATATGCATTTAGTAAAAAGTTGTTATTTTGACATCACAAACAGACACTTCAATCTTATATATTTGTACTAGCTTTTGCCCGCGGCTCCGCCCGCGTGGATGTCGGTTATCGCGTAAAAAAGTAGCCTATGTGCTTCTCCATATCCCAGACATCTCTGCCAAATTTCATGACGATCGGTTTAGCGGTTTAGGCGTGAAAACGTAACATACAGACATAAAGACAGAGTTACTTTCACATTTATAATATTAGTATGGATAGATACTATTTATTTATTCATATTGTCATAGTTTTTGCCTATTCCAACCAACCAGTCAATCCATATTAAAAAAGTAAATTGGCAGTCCCATTTCCTACGAAATGTATGGAAAAAGTTTTAAGCTATTTCTGACTTTTCTAGAGGTACTCAAACCCCAGTTTGTCCGTTAGAGATTTTTGATCTTTATATTACAAGAAACACGATTGATTGGCATCAAAAAAAGTTTTTGTGAAAATGTTTTATTTTCTTGCTGACTGTACTTTTTTTATAAATATAAAAAATAAGGACAGTCTCCTAAGACCGTTTTCCTGTAACTACAACGTGTAACGGTTAACTGACCTTTACTGCCCCATCTCAAAAAGCCACCCTGTACTTATATTTGATACACTCTACACGACTACTCTGTATAATAAAACTGGTTTCCTAGAACAGACCACCTACTGCGACACTTAGCTAAGCTATAACTAGAATTAAAGATACCGATACCGTCCACTGTTTATTAAATCTAAATTTAGAACACACATCACGTTCACAGGATGCAATAATACATTATTTTTCAATACAGTTGTTTAACATGGCGTACTTTCAGAGGCTATAATTCGTTTGTTGCCCGTCGTACTACCAGTATTACTACCAGTAGTACCACGGGAAGTATTTTTTTACCCGTGGTACTACTCGTACTGGTAGGCCGCATTTCATAGTTTACACAAAAACCTAACCTAACCTATTTCACCCAGTTCAAAATGACGAATCATACAGAAGTCCTGTCCTATAAATGACTTTGGTGTGCAATAAAGAGTATTCTATCTATATTCTGTAGTCATAATTATAACTATATAACGTGCACGTCTTTCTACATTGTTCTCACATGTATAACTTCAACATGAATGATGTAACCCATATTTTGTAACAATATTTTGTTTTAAAAGAGTGTCCATGGAGTTTCTTGTCCGTTCTTCTCCATAGGAACCTACTACGCTTTGGAATGGGCAACTAGCTTCATCTTTCTGACTGACCGACCCCTTGACAATTCAAAAAGTGCCTGTAATTGGTTTATTTGAAATAAATGCTTTTTAGTTTGAGACTCATAATTCTCCTCAATTACAGGACACCAACGTTCTCGGCTTCAAGGGACCAAGAAAAATGACAGTAATCCTCCCCGGAATGACGCCAGACCGTCAGCGGGTCACGATCGCACCGCAAGACGACAGCGAAACACTACTAGAACGACTCAAGAGCCAAACTCTAGACGATATAGTCGTTCTACACAACAAAACCCCCGTTTGGAACGATGAGACACAATCCTACGTACTGAACTTCCACGGAAGGGTTACCCAGGCAAGTGTCAAAAACTTTCAAATTGTACACGACTCTGAGCCAGATTACGTTGTAATGCAATTCGGTCGCATATCAGAAGATGTCTTTACAATGGATTATCGGTATCCGTTGTGTGCGCTACAAGCGTTCGGGATTGCTCTCAGTTCGTTTGACAGTAAGCTGGCTTGCGAATGATCTCTTTTTTTATGTGTTTACATTCCATTGTGGTTTTCGCATTTATTTACTGAGATTTTTCTGTTATCATGAGGCTTGATTTGTTGAAAAACTTCGCATTTATACATACTACGTTTTGTAGGAAGCTATAAGACTACACAAAATCATTATCACAAATATTGCTCTCTAGCCGACTGAGGCATTGGCAACTGAGTGCAATCAAATGAGCAATATGTATAAAAGATAAATGAATTGCAGCTTACTCGCCTGCCTTAAATCTCAGGTTCAGGACTTATACTAAACGCTATCACTCGCGGTAATCGCGGTTATGAAACGTGCGAGAAGGACGACATATTTAGAACGGGATTTCTTAACTTAAAACTATACCGAGCCTAGTATCGTCCCACTCCCACGTTTTATGACAACGCCTTCCAAACTTCGTTTATAATACCTTTTACGAACCCGAAATATTTGCGAATGACGTCAAGTTCTCAGTTGTTCAATTAACTTGGTTGATCTGTATGAGTATTACATTATTATAGCTCCATGATGCACATAAAATATTGTGTTATTATTGTAACCAAACGCACATAATTTAGTTTTCGGTGCTTCTTGTGACGTAGGTTGTGTTATTCCGTGTTTCGACTTTCATCGACGATGTTTTCATGAACGAAGTCTGTAGTGTAGTTGCGTTATAGAGCCTAACAAGGCTATATTTAGGAAATATGACCTTTTTAGACAAAACTGTTGAAGCAAAATGGTCTTATCACACTATTTCGAACATTTGGATAGCTTGGAAGCCAAGTGATTCAGCTAACATTTACACGAAAATTGAGTTAAGTATGTGCATTTTGGCTATTAAAAAACCATTATAAATGCCAAAATCATCACTCAATTTTGACCGAAATGTTAGTTGAATCACGGCTTCCAATCTATCCATATATTCATCGAATCTAAAAACAACTCGCAAGATGCCATAAATAAGGCAGGTGCCTTAACAATAAAAATAGCAACAGTGTCACGTTGAGAAATTATCTGCTTTTTTTATTATCTAATGAAACGGTTATAAAAATAGAAGGCCATTCTTGCTCCGACATTCTGTAAAAAATATCGTTATATTTCTCAAGCATAAAATTAAGTGTAATTTACTGTGGTCCAAGGTATAAATCCAAGGAAAATTGCACATATGCATGAACTTTCATATCGATTCTGTTCCAAGTACCTAGATAATGAAGATGCAATGAGGGAATTAATTTTATAACTAATATTTTTACTGTAGCTGCACAGACTTATTTCGCTTTTGTAACAAATAAAAATAAATTATTATTAATGAAATATAAATTAAAATAATGTATATAAAAAGTATTTATATTAAAAAAAATCTGAATGTTTCATTATAAAAAACATAGTTATTCAAATATCTATTGTTTCAAGCGGGAAAGTCGACGCTTATTTTGATAGTGTATGTTGTTTCAAAACGGTGTATAATTTGTATGAATTACGGTGTGAATAATGTTCCTTCTTTATCTAAATACGCACATGCTTGCACATTATCTATACTTTAATATTAAAGGTAACTAACAGTCGGATTTGAAAAATTATTTTTGCATTTGATAGCCCAATTCTTGAGGAAGGCTATTTAACATATCGCTAGGATCCTAGAAGCCGAGCAAAAAGAACGCTTAGCGAAAATGAAGTAAAAACGCGAGCAGGCGATGCGATGCGACAGGGTGGGTCGAGGGAACAAGAAACTACACGCGGGCGAAGTCGCGGGTAGAAGCTAGTAATTAATACAAAACAAATCTTATGTAACTATGTATATGTAAATACCTAACATAAGTATTATGTAGCCAAAACAGTAAAGAAGTCAGTCAACTTGTTTGCTCATAAATGTATGTGAATTCAAGCTCACTTTTTGCTCATTATTCTTGTTTATTCACAAAGCTTATACCCGGGGAGCTACTAACAAATATTGAGACGGTACCTTAAAATGGGGTGAATAGGGATGCAGGGGAGAATGGGGACAAAACTTTAAAAAGGATTTTAACATTGAAATAATGTAGTTTATTGCCAAAAAGGACTCCAATGTGTTAACTGTATTATAATTAACGATTAAGTGTCCTTGTTGGCAACAAACGATATTATTACAACATTAAAATCCATTTTAAAAATTCATCCCGATTCACCCCAATTTACTTTTAGGCACTTAAACATCTTACCTAGTCCTTCAATAGACAAATATGAAACGGGAAATCTGCTTAGGCGTTTGCCAATTTTAAAATAACAAAACAATAACTTTTAAATGACTTCGCTATAGAATGTCTAAAATTCTTTACCAGCTCTTGGACTACTTCGAACTAACATGATGTCATCTTCACATGGCCAATAAAGTCTATTGCCATAATGATCTAAACCAATCAACAATTATTATGTACAAACTATTCTTAAGCATCACATAGCATTAGTTTTGTATACTAGTCAATTTAGCTTTTAGTTAATTTTAATTTAGCACTAATCTTCGATCAACAATGGTACTAGATTTCCGATGAGCACATCAAAAACGGTTGGAAAAATAAGACCAATTTTGCAACACGGGTTTTTCAACCTTATGTTTTATTTTTCCATACGTAAATATTTTTGTTCTTATTACAAAAATACGTTTACTTTTCAATCGAAGTATAGTATAGTTTTAGATATATTGCAAACGGTGTTAAACTTTATGTTCGAGCGTTAAGGTTTATAATCAAGTAATATGCAATCGAGGCAACTTGAGCGATGTGTTTTTGTTCCTAATCCTTAATCTAGTACTATTGCTGAGCGAAGGCACTAATATTCATAATTTGAATGCACAAATTATTTTAAGGTATGTACTTTAATTATTTGGTATCATAAACTATTGTATAAATATTGAAATTCTGCTCTAGGAACAATTATTTTTTATTCCAAGTTGAATTGTTGAAATGTTCTTTACTTGATTAAAATCTCTAGGAATCATGTAAATCGCAATATTTTACTTTAAACCCCAATTAATATGTTGTTAATGTTAGCCAGTAGTTAAACCACACCAGTATTATTTTTAATATTATTTTTAACCATTTATTTAAAGACCTGACAATAATATTGTACATTGTATCCACTGCCTTCTCCCTGATAATTTTGAATTTAATAAAATAAAAAACATTTGTTTCATCAAACAAATGTTTATAAAATTGAGTATTAGAATAAATAAATGTGCCTATAATTAGGTTACGTGTTTAGATAGATAAATGGAAAAAAAACTTAAAGAAATTTGTAAAATATAAAATAAATAAAATGTCAACGTGTCTATGTAATAATGCCATGAGCTTCTTATAGTTGATCGTGTTAAATATAATGAGTATTGTCCTAGTGTCTCTCATTGTCACGTAAAAAAGTTAAATCTATGAATTGCATCCTTTAAAAAATGTTATGTATTCTTCTTCTGTCGTTCTACAGCCTAAGCTTAAACCAAATTGCCTCATAAATGATGGTCTCAACTTCACCAGGCAGGTATCTATCTGCATTGACTGGCACTGCCAGAATGAGACAAAGTTGAGTAAATTTGTTGAAGTAGTATTTCCGTTTTATGGCGCGTTTACATTAGATCGGCCACCGTATACGGCGATCGCCTTCAATTGAACCGGATCGGTTAACCGAATAGGGTTGTTTACATTAGGTTGGTTCACCGAAATCGGCGATCGCTCACGGTTTTACCGGACCGGTTAACTGTATTGGGTTGTTTACTTAGGTTGGTTCGCCGAATTAGGCGACCGCTTACGGTTTCACCGGACCGGTTAACCGTATTGGGTTGTTTGTTTAGGTTGGTTCACCGAATTCGGCGACCGCATTCTTCAATTGAGAGGCGGGCGTCTCGTTACCCGAATACGGGCTGCGACCGAATACGACCAACCGAATACCTGTTTACACTAGTCGGTGATAGAGTCTGGGCTGAGACCGGATTCGCCCAACCGAATACCTGTTTACACTAGTCGTTGACCAAATACGGTTGCAGCCGAAAACGGCCTAACCGACCTAATGTAAACGCGCCATTAGTCGTCCCCAAATTGAGACCCCACCTTAATTGCGTAACTCACTCTGAATGATTTTGAAGGATACGAGTATTACTAATCCATTCCCTCATAATGTTCGTATGTATACAACGCAATGTATGTTGTTGAACTATCGAAATGAAAGCCATTGCTACTGTGTGTTGGGCAATTACCCCGCTGGCTTAAGTAGTATCCATTATCGAATTCCTGGTTAGCTTTATCGAGTGCTTTGTGAAGTTTAGTAAATTTCCCAATTATGTTTGTCGTTTTTTCAATTGGCCAGAGTGTAAAGATATTATGGATACCGGAACCTCATTGATCACATGTTATGTAGGTAGGTCATACAAAGAGACCAGGGCCTCAAGTCTGCTATTACAATAGTGTCAGAATGGTCTCGCCATTGTGAGTATTTGACAGTGTTTGTATGGCAAATCTGTCAAATACTCACAATGGCGAGACCATTCTGACACTATTGTAATAGCAGACTTGAGGCTCTGTGAGAATCTATTACGTGGCGTACATTAGCCCGCACCTCAGTGGTACTATCAAGGACATCAGAATCGGACCACCTTCTTCCCATTCTTGCTTGCAGCGCTCGGCCGCTATAGTAACGTTTACATACGCTCATCAACCAATAGCCTCGCAGCATCAGATTTTTGATGCGCCCCTTGCTTAAGTAAATGAAAAAAAAAGGTCGTAAAAAACCAGCCGAGGTGGTCAAACATCTATGTTTAATGTAACAGAGCCAGATAAATTTATTTAAACAAGTTTTTTTAATTGGTCGTCGCAAAAAGGGGCGGTAAACAGATTTGGACAACCATGAGCACGGGATTTTGTTTTGAAAGTGTGCCGATTCTGATGTCCCCGATAGTACCTAACAAAACCGGGTTAAGCTGGCCTCTGATTCTATGGAAACTCCGTAGTCTAGCATAGTATGGAGATTTCATAGAATCCAAGCCAGCTCAAGGTCAGTGTTACCACCAACGTCGTGCAGTTAACGTAATTGTACATGGAGTTTGGCAGCAAGTAAATTTATCTTTTTTTTTTTTTAGTTAGGCATTTACACATAAAATGACAATTTCATTTGGTAGAATTGTAAATACTAAAGTATGAATTTTGGTGTATTGTGCCTTTGGTAACGATAGGTTAAATGTTTGTGCCTTTTATTTTCATGTTTACTATGTATTTTGTACCTGAAGCTTTTCGTAGGCACAGAACTACCCCCTTTACTAGATGACAAATCGCTTTTTACACCTTGAAGATGTTAGATTACTTATTTAGGGCAACTTTTACAAGCAAAGCTGTCTTTAGAATTAGAATAGTCGTAGTAGTGAATGAATGTTCCGGTAAAGTAATTGAAATTGTGTAAATTAATAAAAATAATAGTCTTTTTGTAAAAATTCATGAGAATGTCCATTTAATTGACTTGTGAATTTATAAAAAAATTTGTTCATAGTTATTGTGCAGTATGTGTATAGTTAAATGTTCTAAAAATATCTTAAATCCTGCTTACTACAATGAATGTTAAAATCTCTGACCCTCGAATGGTAGAAAACCTCATTATTTTGCTATTTAGTTCTACAATAGTCTATAGGCAAATTTTATTTTATTTGACATTAATATTATTAATAACACCACCCAATCATTTCTCTAAAGTATTTGAAATATGAATTTAATATTATTAATGTGAATTATTCTTTACATTTTTTGATGTATAAAATATTTGTGATATCTATTGTAAATAGTTGATGTTAAATTGAAATATTGATAACAATTATTTCTAAGCAATGACTTGTAATTTATTTGTGTTACTAGTGAAGCACTGTGCATTGAATGTCCATTAAAATATATTTTGTCTTTGATATAATTTTTTAGTTCCCGTGAAAGATCATGTTTGTAACTTATAATCATGACATTATAATATTATATCCAGTGATTAATTGTTCAACATTCCTTGTTTGTGATACAAGAATCATGGTTTTGGTATCAATAAATTATATTGGTGCAACAATTTACATCTTTTATTTAATTTCCTACTTCCATGATTATCAGCAGTGGTTACCCAGTGGTAGGGTAGCCATCATCTAAATTGCCGACGACGGACAAAAACTTACAAAACCCGGACATTTAGGTGAAATAGAGATTTTTTTCCGGACACCCGTAAAAAAAAATTGTTTTGCCCATAAATTTTACATTCGAATGTTTTTATTTATTTAAAAACTACTACTACAGCGTAACAAATAAAATAGTCGAATACAATTATAGACTCTTTTCTCTTTCTGAAGTAATCAGAATACCTAGAGTGAAGATCACCGCAAATAATCTGGTAACAGAATAATTAGGGACACTCTTCTTTTCGGTATCAAATTTTAATTAGAAATTTTGGTTTAGTTCTTTTTACTTATTTTTGTTCTTTTCAGACTTTCCAATTTTTGCTTAAATGTATTTCGGTTCCATCAGGAGTTTGTATACATTTTTAATGTATTGCTTATCTTCCAATTAATTGGGATTCCCCTGACACAAAAACTGTCCCCGGGGTATCACCCAGACACTTTGAAAACTCCTTCCGGACGCTTCCCTGACGCCCTCTAAACTAGGACAAATCCGGGGAAACCCGGACGGATGGCAGCCCTACCCAGTGGTACCTAACGGCTCCGACTTACGAGTTGTAGTTTGTGGGATCGAACTTAGGCATGCGCTTTACTTTATGGAAATAATTTTATCACCACTGCTCACAAAACGGTGAAGGAAACCGGCATGTCATCCAACAAATTCAAAGACTTGTGACATCTACCCACCCGCACTGAGCCCGCGTTGTAGATTACAGCCCACTCCTCGAGGAGAGGAAGCTTGTGTCCCAGAAGTGGAAAACTGGGAACATTATAGGCTTATTAAGCTATGATAATTTTGCAAAGTAGGTACCTTAATATTTTGTCAGTGTATATGCTGGATAGTCACTATGGGTAGTCTGACAGAAACCCGAAAGTCTGGCAACCAGCCTTACCAAGGGGTATTGTTACCAGCGCCGGCCCTGGGGTAGAGCGGGAGGAGCGGTCGCTCTAGGCGTCAAAAAGCCAAATGCGAAAAACAATTTACAGCGAAAAATAAATTTTGATGGCGCCTTTTGAGAGGCGCGGGAGCAGTCTCCTATAAATGTACTCTGTGGCAGCAGTGTTGCCAGATCAGATTTTTAAATGTTTAGGAAGGAGGAGTATAGGTACTAATTAGTGCTATTTCTACTTATTTTAATTTAAATTCAATAAGTGTTAATTAATATTAGCAATAAAAGTTTTTTTTTTTTAAGTTGAATTAGGGAATTACTATTTACTGGCTTTTGCCCGCGACTCCACCCGCGTGAATGTCGGTTATCGCTTTAAAAAAGTAGCCTATGTCCTCCATATCTCAGGCTATATCTTTGCCAAATTTTCCACATTTATAATATTAGTATGGATTTAACATAAATCCGAAGTAGAATTAACGTGAAGTGAAAGCGTCGACCAAAGGGCGCCAAAAGACAATCTCGTTCTACCCTGATCAAAGGCTAGGACCGGCGCTGATTGTTACTTACTCAGTCACTTGAATGTGGTCAGATAGGCAATCACTGGTATTCAGCTGCATTCAATTAGACTAGAAGCCAATCCCAACATAGTTGAGGAAAAGGCTAGGAAGATGATGAAGATGCAATCACTCCATATAAAATACCTACTAGCTTTTGCCCGCTGCTCCGCCCGTGTGGATGTCGGTTATCGCGTAAAAAGTAGCTTATGTCTTCCATATCCCAGGCTATATCTCTGCCAAATGACGATCATTGCAGCAGTATAGGCGTGAAAACGTAACAGACAGACACGAGTTACTTTCACATTAATAATATTAGTATGGATAGCTTCTATTCTTACTGGGTGCAGCTGAATGCTGCATCCAGTAAGAATAGAAGCGGACTTCCAGATAAATGGGATATGGCTAAGCAGATGCTGATAAATATCAATTCCCTCCTCAATACTAATTACCTTTTTAGGGAATGATAGTTCATAAGTATGAGTTATATTGTGTAAGTTAGTGCCAATGATAATCAGGGAATTTCCTCCGAGAGCTCCATCCTTGTCCTACAAGTTGCCTTGATGTCATTATGCTTCTTCATGTTATCTTGTAGTGGAATTATTTGGTAAATTGACACAACATAACATCACGCCTGTATTCAGTGTTCCCGAAGGGTTAAACAGAGGTGTACCTATAGAAAACCCATATTTCGCCAGTTATGTTTAAGTCCCATGAATAGGGGGCAAGCCAATTGCCATCGACCAGGCACAAATCCAGACTCCGGCTGTTACTGAGAAATCCCAAATGGAATACATTTTGCCCAACATGGCAATCGAACCTAGAACCTCGTGCTCAACAGTAGCGCTTGCCACGAGTAAACCAACGAGGCGGTCAGGAGATTGAAATACAATAAAATAAAACTATAATACTAAATTACAGTTACTTGCAATGAAACTATTTTAGCATGCTGCTAACTCACTAGCACAGCAACAATGAACGCTGTACACAACACAATACACCTTGATACTGGAGTAAAATTAAACTTTACATCAGGAAATAACTTTGGTTGGTGGGTTAAACTTAAGAAATAAGAGACTATGTAGGGTTTTATAGTTTTTTTTATTGTCAGCTTACATACAAAAGTTATTCGGTCTTAGCGGCCGCTGCTTTAGGCTTCTTCGCCTTGATGGGCCTCTGAGAGCGGAGGATGGCTGATGCACGACGAAGGGTGGCCTTGGACAGGTCAGTGCGGTAGTGGTTCGCTTTCAACAACCTCTTTACCTTGAATAGGGATCTCCTCGCGCCGGCTTTGAATTGGCGGCGCACTACGTTCTTGACGGGCTTGTTTGTTGCCTTTGCCTTCTTGTACACAACTGTGAAACCTTTCCTGTCGGGATTCTCGACGACGCCGACAGCCTTCTTCTGGATCAGACCATTGTATCTGTACGAGTTGAGGTTAGTCACATTGTTCGGCTCCTTGCTGAACGGCTTCCTTATGTTACGCTTCTTCACCAGGAAAGCGTTGTTGTTACGGATGATCATCCAGTTAAGATGGGACGACATTTTTGCAGTTTTATTGAAAAACTACACCAAATACAACGTGCTCACAACGTGTCCGTAGACAAAAAGAAGGAAGAAGTTTGTCTATGCTTTTGCTTATGTCAAACCTTACTGTCAAAGTTAATGTTGCCCTAGATTTGAAAGACATTAACATCATTTTCCATAAAATGAGTGAATAGAGTTGACAACACGAGGCGCTCTCTAACATTATATACCCGGAATATGAATATTTCTATCCCTGTAAATTGATTTATTATCTTGTTTTATTTATAATCATTATTTTGTCCCAAGTCGGCCTTTCGTCAAGCAGTCGGCAGTCGACGATAGTGGATATGACTGTAATTGCTTGCCAAACGCAAGCAATTACAGTCATATCCACTATAGTCTCGGCATTTTGGAAAAAACATTTGTGCCATGTTAACATTGAGATTTCAGATGAATGCACTTCCGAGCGTACCTACCACAAATTCGTCTCTTCATTCACGTCATCATTCTCTTCCGTATTACAATTTATTTGGGGTCAGCGTAAAATAAATCTTCTTATTCTTTAATTCTCTATTAAGTCATCTGTATGCGGCACGGCTTGCCAGATGTTGACGTTTCGCTCGCGCGTAGTGTTAGCGGTTAATGGTCATCTTGGTACTTCACCGCTTTTCTTGCCATATCATTTTTCATACAGTCCATCCATCGGTCCTTGTAAGTGGGTTAAATTTCAAAAATAATGAGATTATCTAGGGTTTTGAAGATTTTTTACTGACAGCTTTCATACAAAAATTATTCGTTCTTAGCTACCGCTACGTTATATTTAAATAAATGAAACACAAACACACAGACACACATGATATCTAAAAAGGAAAAAATGCGATACAGCTTAATAAACCATAGTTTAATTATATTTACCATAGTATTTCAAAAAGCTTTTGGGGCTACAAATTAAACTAAAACGATTTCTAAAATAAAAAACTGAATGCGATGGAAGAATAATTATTATCCCTCTTCAAAATTTTTGTTTTTTTAGTTTGGTTACACTAAGTTTAAACCAGAGACAATTTACGAAAGGGAAAACTAACGCAAACGCAGGGGTATTTTTCTCTCAAAACCAGTATTTATTTAATTCACATTACAAAAAAACATAAAAAATATGATAAAGCTTTAATCATTTTATTTAAAAATAAGAAAAGTAATTTTAAATATTAACACTCCCATCTTCCCACAATTCTCTATGAATTTTACCGTTGACTTCTTTCATTTTCTTCATCCTTTTTTTGGCATTTTGCTTATGGTGATATGTCAAATTCCAAACTAAAACTTGTCTGGGACAATTCGTGTTGGTTCTTATTATAACTTTTTTCTTTAGATATTTACAGTATTCCTTGTAGTAAATGTAGTTCTTGCGTGAAATTTATATGTGATTTGCCTAAAGTGCCAAATTGATGTCTCGTTATTATTGGTATCATGAATCAGGTTGATCAAAATATAAACAAAGATATGTTTGATTCTGATCTGATCGACGTGGAATCTTTCGATTATTCCGATGATCAGACGTGGTGAGTACTTTTGAAGAGTATTTATGTAAGATAATATGTCGCAGTATGTGGTGGCGAGTACTTACGGGGTCATGCATGTCTTGTGTCCGGTCGTAATGTCAATCTATCTGTCGAGTGTCGAGTCGCGATGGATATTTAGCTCGTTCCAATTAATCGTTGAGTTATTTATTTCCAGTCGAACCACTCTAACCAGTATTTTAACATAGCCACCTTGCACAGGTACCTATGTTGCCTATGTTTTTGCTAAGTAAGATGATTCACCTCCACTCTTGTTTTTATTTTGTTTTCAATGAACTTACATTTCTTTACGAAAGCTGAAAGTGGTAAACTTTCAAAGTTAACATGAGTCCAGGTATAAAATTCTATAAAGACATACTCAGTCATAAAAGATTTGCAACCCACTCGGCTTAGAATGTTCACCACACCTACACTGCTTCAGATATTGATGAATTGTATTAGTAATAGCATGTAAACTTCTAAAAACATTTCTAATACCAATGTTATTATTTTGACCAGAATACAACAGTTATTCTGAGTGATCTTCAGTGTTTTTGCTAATTTGTAAGTTTATTTATCTACCCCCAACAACAATTCTAAGGATAAAGTGAAAAACATGTTTTTATAAACAGCACAGACATCTTTCAAGTACATCTCCCTTGTTTTTAGTTTTAATTAGTGTTTTGCGGAACTTACTAGCAAATTATCAAACTGATAAGATGTCTTTATTGTTCAGATCCATTTGACATAAATTGCACTTGAATTATTATGATAAGTTTTGTGATAATACAACAGTCTGATAAACAGTCCTTACAAATGAATAAATTATTCTTGATTATAGGTATTGATAATAAACAGATAAGCCTTTATTTTGTATCACTTTTTATAAATTATAAGAAATGTGTGCAAATATTACAACTAAACAACCCATTGTTTTTTTGTAAGCATAACAAATTATGCTTGTTTTCATGTTTCATTGATAACTAACTTTATCCCATCATTCATACTTCCACTGTATTTCCTACAATAAAATTGGACGTAGTTAAATGAAAAGGATCCAATCCACACAAAGTCACTTTAGATTAATTTTATTGACCTTTGAAGTTTAGAAGATATATCATATTATATATTTCTGTGCATGATGTGTGTTGGTTTTGAAATTGATCAAAATGATAAACTGTTGTTTTTTGTTTGGGTCTTTTTTACTGGCGATAGTATCAATATTTAGCATCAGTTTGGTACACTTAACTCATTTTTGACCATGTTGTGGAATGTATCCTTTTTTTGTTTAACTACTTCCAATTATGAATGTAATGTCAACATAACATCTGTCTTGGCAAGGGCACTAACATAAGATGATACCATTTATTTTTTTAGACTAAGATCTCATCTCTGCCATTTAATAGTCTAAGGCATAGTAGCCAAATGTTAAATGGTCAATTTGAGTCTTAGACCAGTCATCATCATCATTATTACCCTGCCCAATTTATTTAGGGTCAGCACGACATATATTTCTCTTCTAAGACCAGTAAATGAAAATATTCTGTACTGTGTTACTAGGGTCCTAGAACTTTTTGACAACTTCTCTTAGTCAACTGTGTGAAGTTATCTAAAACCACAGCCAGAAATAGGCTATTATTGGCTAATTAAAATAGCCAAGTTAATTATAATGATAGTCTAGCTAATTATAATGATATTCTAACTAATTATAATGATATTCTAGCTAATTATAATGATAGTTTAGCTAATTATAATGATAGTCTAGCTAATTATAATGATAGTCTAGCTAATTATAATGTTAAGTTTGATTATCTATAATATTGGTGTTCACAAAAAAAAAAAAAAAAAGCTTCGGTGACCACTTACCATTAATGAAATAGACTGTAAGCCTATTACTTTAAAAAATATGTGTAATCCTCTGAGTCACTTCTGAACAAAATGCATCAATCCTCTAGTACACAATTAGCTGCATGCAAACCCGTTTTCTCTAATAAAATCAAATTAGAAAATGAATCATCAAATGTTCTTTTAATAATTGATTTCTTCATTGATCTATTGGACGAATTTGTGACTTCCCAAACTTGAGGCCTGTGATAACTGATAAGAGGTTTTTCTGTTTCACTTGCACCCCTAAATTGTTATAGATTCATCCTGCAGTACACCATCATCAACAATGTGCATGTTCCTGCCTTTTTTGGGTTCCGTACCTCAAAAGGAAAAAACGGAACCCTTATAGGATCACATGTGTGTCTGTCTGCCACAGCCAATTTTATCCGAATCTACTGGGCCAATTAAGTTGAAATTTGATACACATATGAACTACTGTGACCCAAACACGGACCTGTAACGTAAATAAATTAATTTTAAATACCACTTTTGGAGAGCAAATTAGAAAATTAAAAAAAAAAAGTTTTGCAATCTATACCGTGTGACATTCAAATGAAAGGGCCTATTATAAGGATTTCAGTTTTTTTTTTTAAATAATTTATATTAAATATTTAAGAAAATAGATTAAAATTGACCATTTCCTGCCCTTATCTCCGAAACTACTGAGCCTATAATTTTGAAAAAAATACAGAAAATAGTTATATGGTCTTAAAATAACATGGTAAATCTCTCAATATTGTGCGTACAAACTTACATTTATAGTTGGAATGTATGGGAGAACTTGTTTTTCAATTACAATGCTGTTTGTTCTTGGGATAAATTCATCCCGACTACGGAACCCTTCATTGTGTGTGGTCTGACTCACACTTGGCTGGGTTTCATTCAGTAGGACAACACAGTATAGGTTGAATATGTGTGGATGTATATAACATACAATAAAGAGCATACATACCTTACATAAGATTCAAAACCGATTTCCTCCCAAAGTATTGATATACATTTTTTGGTGTTATAAACATAGTATTTTTGAAACCATACTATTATAGAATACCTAGGTCTTTACTCAAAGTTGCATTCTAACGATTGCATCTGTAAGAAACGCGAAAATTGCTTTAATATTTTGCGTAAATGTAAGGTATTTTTGCTTGTGACTGTACAAAGTCTTTATATGGTATTTCTTTTGCACACAGGTTGTACACAGTTCCCAACGACTCGGGGCAGAATGTCGACATTGTGGACTGGAACTTATCCTGTGACTGGCCCATCAAAGAGGATCATGATTACCTTAAACTGGAGAAGACACTCTACACAGTGCTCGACGACATGCTTAAAAGTAAGTACTAGCTTTTGCCCGCGGCTCCGCCCGCGTGGGTGGCGGTTATCGCGTAAAAAAAGTAGCCTATGTCCTTCTCCATATCCCAGGCTATATCTCTGCCAAATTTCATGACGATCGGTTCAGTGGTTTAGGCGTGAAAACGTAACATACAGACAGACAGAGTTCCTTTCACATTTATAATATTAGTATTAGTATGGACTAGCTGTTGCCCGCGGCTTCGCCTGCGTGGATGTCGGTTAGCTAGTACATTATAATCATCAAAATCATCAATACTACTCTTTAATTTCATATTACTCTATTGAATAACTATTTCATGAAATTTTGATATTTGGGGATTATACTAACATAGGAGGGCTGTCTCGAGTCCACTAGCGCCACTCCTTTAAAAAAATATTATCTCGTGACTGAGAAGGAATTATGAAAAACGGCTCAATCAGCTGCCTCGGTAAGTGTGTCTAGAATTTTCTAATACCTTTTTCAAAGTTTCATTTTGTGACAAGCAACAATATACGATCTAGAGGAATGTGGCCGTTTTTCTTTAGATCGAATTTTGTTGATTCGTGTCTCAATATGAAACTTTATAAAAGGTATTAGGAAATTCTAGACACACTTACCGAGGCAGCTGATTGAGCCGTTATGAAAAACGGCTCAATCAGCTGCCTCGGTAGGTGTGTCTAGAATTCTTTCTCAGTCACGAGATAATATTTTTTGATGGGAATGGCGCTAGTGGACCCGAGATAGCCGTCTTAAGGAGTTGTATTACTGATTCTAATGATTATAATTATGTAAATACATATTTGTACCGGTCGCGAATCATACTTTAATCAACATACACCCAGACAATGAGCTGCAAATTGCAAAATACGTAAGAAAATTGAATTTTTCGGCCTAACTCAACGCTTCCCCCTTAAATGCACAGATAAGTAACAATATGATTTTTGTGATGTGATGGTGTTAGTACTACAAACTCCTTCACAAAGAGCTCTCCGACTTTTGTTTTGAAGTATCTATTACATCATTAACTAAATTAGGACATGAGATAACACAACATGCTCAAACTTGTGTAACATGTGTGCATAATTAAAATATTGACCTATGTGAGGGGTCAATGTTTTTTCCTGCATACACACTTGTTAACAGACTTTAAAAACGGAAGTTATGCATTTGACGAGTATTTTTTTTTAATAAAGGCATTGAGCTAGATTTTGACTACACCTATTTATACACAGTAATTATTATACAAATAAGAGCTGTATGCATATTTGGGCATCACTATTATAGCATAATCATGTATGAAGATTACATTACATGCAAAAGTTACCAGGTCTATAAAACGCAAATAGTCAAACATATACAGGATCAAATTTAATTCGTTTAAATCCTCTTAGGGGATCCAACTTTTACTATGGGACCAAACCCGAAATCGCGAAAAATAAATCTGCTGTTCCTTACATTTTGAGTGTCTTATGCGAACATAAATGTAGGGAACAGCAGATTTTTTTTCGCGATTTCAGGTTTGGTCCCATAGTAAAAGTTGTTCATAATGATGAGTACAATCCCATAAAAGGATTTAAACGAATTAAATTTGATCCTGTATATGTTTGACTATTTGCATTTTATAGACCTGGTAACTATTGCATGTAATGTAATGTTCATACATCATGATTATGCTATAATAGTGATGCCCAATGAATATGCATACTGCTCTTATGTAATGGCAAACAAACAAAGTTCTTAATTTTAATTTAATGAGACTTATCTTTCATGTACCGTATTATTTGTTTTTTTAGATAAAAACATTAGAGTTCTTGTAAAATTATTATCACTTATTTAGGAACTTGATGTTATCAATGGATTTAGTTAATTTACTGCATTTTTCTGTGATAAAAAGTGTATCTGTAGTGTGATCTAATAATTATGAAACAGCTGTTTAATTGACTGCATCATGAAGTCATTTCTGTAATGTTTGCTAGTGTTGCAACTACACGAAATTATGTAAGATTTGCACACATTCCTCTGCTGTAAATGTGTTGACTATTTAAGGTGTATTTATTGAAAGTTCTTGAAATGATTAAAAACCATCTCCATGTTTTTATGAATAGGTACAGTTATAATTACCGTGTGGTGCCGGACGTAAAGAATAGCACTACTCCATTTCCTCTCGTGGGTGTCGTAAAAGACGACTAAGGAACTTACTAGAGAATGGGCAGCAGCGTTCTCTATGCATTTTTAACACCATACTGCGATCGCCAACCCGCCTGCCAAGCGTGGCGATTAAGGCAAATCCCCCCAATTGGGGGAGGCTTATGTCCAGCAGTGGACGTCTTTCGGCTGAAATGATGATGATGATGACAGTTATAATTGAGGAGAATAAAACTTCTGTGGGTGGTCTATGGGGCTTAGAATCATCAGTTAATGTTTAGAAATATCAACCATTGTAAACATAATTATACTAAACAGCTCTTTAATTATGCTTCATTTCCAAGAAATCTGTCCTTAGAAATAATGGATCCACTTTAAGATGTCTGGTAGTCTGTCATCATTTTGAAACAGCATTACAACCAGCTGATATTAGAACTCTTTAGTAATCCTACTTGAACATCCCAGCGCGCACCTGTTGAAGCGTAGGACAGTGACTTTATTTCAACGAGCATAAGGTTGATATAATTTTGAAAATTAAAACCGCTCGCTACTGATATACCGCCGCCACACTAGATCTGTGCCAGCGTATACTTTGCAGATAACCGTGCCGTGGCAATACTTGCAAAGGAAATTGTCAAAATTAAAGGCAAATGTCAATATCAAACTTTCTATTTCGTCACTGGCCAAGATTACAGGACAATTCGGTACTAAACTAATTACTCATCTCGAGCCATATTTACCTACATACTGTCATACATTATCATTCAAGTTAAGTAGGAAATGCTATAATCAGCTGCATGATTGTCTTATTTATACATAATACTACTTAGTAAGTTTAACTATTGTATTTACTCATTAGATTAACAAATGACATCTTACGAAAAACAGTATTGACAGCAGTACTTATGAGTTTAGGCGACATTTGGAAAGCAATGATTTAGTTTTTAGTCATCTGTCGTTTTCGGCACAAACATATTTACCCGCCCGCGGCTTCGCCAGCGTGTTTTTTTAATTTTTATAATAGTAGTCTACGTTACTGCTTATAAAATCAGCTATCTTCCAGTGAAAGTCTCGTTTTCAAGAAAATCGGACCAGCCGTATCGGAGATTTACCGGAACAAACAGACAGACAAATTTTTTTTTTTTTTTTTTTTAATCGTACCGTATATACTATCATATGCATTTATTTAAAAGCTGTTATTTAGACATTACAAACAGACACTTCAGTTTTATTAATTTTATGGATTAGGAGCGGTGGGGGGGGGGGGGGGTTGTTAGCGTTAAAAGGGACACCAAAGGAAAGGCCGTTCTGAGGATTTCAATAAGTAATACGTTTATTATCCTTTGCTTTATGTCACTATGAGAAAGTAAAGATTTCATTCGATTCAAGAGTTAGGATGAGAAAGACTAGTGTTAAAGTAGGAGTGATTTGTTTTTGCTATACTCCAACAGGGTTAACAAGAAAATTAGTACTGCACTGCCGTCGTCTTAGCATGCGTGCCTATTTTTTTACAAGTCTAGACATGTGATTGGTTGAGCCACTGTATCTCAATCTTCGATATACGTATTCCGATTGCAATATTTTATCTTTTCAAAATGAAAAGAGAGAATATAGTCAGTAACCTACGTAGTAAATTTTTTGTCTGCTAACCCAGTAACCTAATTTTACGCCAAAGGCAGCTCCAAAGTACTTCAATCAACTCAGCCTTCCGCTGTCCACTGCTGGACATAGGCCTCTCCCAGGCTGCGCCACAACACCATTTCCTCCGCCTTCCGCATCCAGTCTGTCCCAGCCACCTTTTTAAGGTCGTCGGTACACCTATCTGGGAGGCGTCCCATGCTGCGCTTGCCGATACGCTGTATCCACTCCAGGACTCGTCTGCTCCACCGGCCAGTAGCGGCGTTAGTGTAGGGCGCGGTTGGGCGACCGCCCAAGGGCGCCAGGCATGAAGGGGCGCCCCTTCATGTCTGGTTCCCCGTTTCGTCCTTCCAGTGAGAATATTGGACACTATACCTGTAAAGGTAGCGAGTGGAGAAAGGACTTTTTCTAAGCTTAACCTGATACAAACCTATCTGCGATCGCCAATATCTCATGACAAATTTGGCAATTTTGTCAATCGAAAATGATACAGAAAACATAGACTTTGATGCCTTTATATGAGAGTTTGCCGATAGAAAGGCTAAAAAAGTAGTAGTGGTTTTTTTTTTTAGAAAGAGTTTTATTGAAATATAGGTTGTGTAAAAAAAACCAGGGTTTTTTTTTTCACATGTGTGAATTGGTAAGTTGAAAGAGGGCGCCATAGAAACCTCGCCCAGGGCGCCGGTAATGCTAAAACCGGCAATGCCACCGGCCATCGGTCCTTCGACTAACTTGGCTAGACCACTGCCACCTCAGCTTGCTTACTGTACACTGTACAGGCTATGTCGGTAACTCGGTTATTTTCCGGATAACTTCATTTCTGATCTTATCGTTCCAAGTAGTTATTTAGTTCTAACTTCAACCTTAGTTGTGTGCGAAGGTAAAGTTTAGAAATCCCTGCCTCCGTTTGCGTTCCCCTTACCCTCTAAGTAAGAGTGAAGAGAATAGGTATGTTTTGGCTACGCTCGTAATAAGATAGACCTCGTCCATCGCTTTCTATCAGGGGAGATCAACGCCGAGATAGGTCCCATTAAAAATAACATGGATCGGCTCGAAAATGACTACTCAAAATGTTTTGGAAACCTTCCCTTCTCTATATACAATACGAGTAACACTTAATTGTGGATAAATCATCATTTCGTCATAGCTTTAAAAACAAAATGGCAATTAAATTAAGAGCTACGGAATGATTTTCGTCGGCCAGTCGTTAAACAAAGGATATGATCATGATCAATTGGTAGCTGATCTAATGACATTCGTCACGGCTCATGGGTTCAGGACAAAGATCTGATATCGTGTCACTGTATGCAATCAGGGTCTGTACATTATTATGTAAGTACGAGAAATAAATACTGGGTTAATTCCGTTAATTCCTTTGGAGTGACGGAAGATTTTTTTTTTTTTCTCAAAGAAATCCTGATACAGCGGGAAGACGAAAGTTTCCCAGTGCTTCCCAGGTTTTTAGACAATTAGTTTAGCACCAAAACTGGATGCTCCTGTTCTCTTTCTATACTATACTGTCTAGCTGAGCCAATTCTTTAGATTTAGAGTCCATTTCATCCTGTCATCTTCATCTCAGCGGTGCAGTATTTTACAGTCTGATTCAAACTTTATGGCAGCTCGGAACATGAGGCGATTCGCTGCGCAGTAACAAATTTACGTGTTAGCGGGGGTGAGGGGTGCGGTACTGCGCAGCGAGTAGCGTACTTCAGAGCCGCCATCGGCCATCAGACGCGTACTATACTTGATTCAATGCTGTTTCGATTTAGAACCACCTACCTAACCTATGTGGTTATTGCATTACTGCTGAGCAAGAGATCCTGAGAGAGTGTGATGCGTAAGACAAAATGTAAATCTATTTCTTAAGATATATATATATATATATACAGGTTGAAATTTAAAACATGCGACAAACCGAAATGGGAGATTGTACTCATCATTATGAACATATTTTATTAAGGGACCAAAGCTGTAATCGCGAAAAAATAATCAGCTGTACCCTACATTTATGTTCGCATAACTCGTCAAAATGTAGGGAACAGCTGATATTTTTTTCGCGATGGCAGCTTTGGTCACATAGTAAAAGTTGTTCATAATGATAAGTACAATCTCCCATTTCGGTTTGTCGCATGTTTTCAATTTCAACCTGTATATAATATATGGGTCCACTAGCGCTACTCCTTTAAAAAAATATTATCTCGTGACTGGGAAGGAATTATGAAAAACGGCTCAATTAGCTGCCTCAGTAAGTGTGTCTAGAATTTTCTCATACCTTTTATAAAGTTTCATATTGAGACACGAAGCAACAAAATACGATTAAGTTGCTTCGTGGAGTGGCACTAGTGGACCCAAGACAGCGCTCTTAAACATAACTGGCAAAATGTGAGTAAACTATTAAGTATACTTCTGCCTAGCCCTTCCTGGATTACAGGCGTGTTCTATGTTAGAGGGTTTGGTTTCCGCACTTAGTCCTTAAGATGGACCATTGTGCGTGGGCCATGGCGGCCGTCGGTGGTTATTCCAACCAGCCCACCTCCTTCCAGAAGCTTATCACGTCTCCTGGTCTGTTCAGAACATCGGTTAAGGATCTGGGTGCCCCGACGGTTTCTGTTCTAATCTGGGTGACGCCTGTGCATTCGAAGAGTACCTACATACGCAACGGTTCCTTCCGCCTCCATGCAGGCCCTGCACAGAGGGCTGTCTGTTATCCCTATTGAGTGGAAATGTTTGTTTAGCGAGCAGTGTCCCGTGATGGTCCTCGTCACCAGGCGCAGATCGTTCCTGTCCAGGCGTAAAAGGCGCTTGGTCACATTACAGGCGTGATGTTATGTTATGTGATTTTTATCATTCGTAACTCTCAAAGCGTACAACAGCCAACTGCCTAATTTCATTTAAGCGTAGCTCGAATACTATCAATAAAGACAAATCGCAACAATTTACTGTATCAGCAAAAGGCTTGTGTAATTACGTGTAGGAAACCATAAATTCACCTTAGTCATATAACTAGATAAAACAGGTCTATGGTATTTGCAGGCTGTGGGTGGTTAAATTATCACAGCTTATGACCAATTTTATGACTCAAAACTTCCGTATATTGGCCAAACTTTTAGAAGTATTCCGTTACTTGGAATTATACCTTCGCGTGGGTTGCTAATTACTTGGTTACGAGTATGCACTTTTTGAGCAACCCTGCAGACGTTGCCCCTGTACAGCGATGGCAGTAATATAATATCAAGATTATAATGCAGTCGTACCTATAAGATCAGTGTTTTTCGTATTCTGGTTTCGCGTGCGTCAGTTACATCGAATGCTTCGTCAGTAAGAACTGAGATTCACATAAGAAAATAATTCGAAGAAATAGGTACTCGGGCTTAGTTTAAGAATTTTATGATGTACTTTTATCGACACTTCGATCAATGTTTGTTTTTTTACCGTACGATTGAGTCTGAAAGGCTCAATATTATTGTGATGTGAGACAACAGACAAAACAGTGCTTTGTTTCATGGGAAAACGGAAGTCTGACAAATGACAATAATAATTATCCTTAAAATAATAATAACGTAGTAGTTAAAAGGAAAATAATTAGACTATAAAATTCGGGATGACATTAATGACAATGACGCAATTTAAATAAATACAAATCTTATTTTCGAATCGGTAGCACACCTATGCATGTATTATGTACCATACATATTATATTAGATGAGTTGGGCCCAGTAGGCGTCCTCGTTAATCACGGCATTAGTGACATTTTTATGTTCTCAAAAGTTTGTTCATAAATTCGTAACTGTTTGAATAACAGTGTGAATTAACTACACTAGCACACAATCTAGTCCAAAAGAGTTAAAGGCGTTACCTCGGAAGTGAACCTAAAGTCGTTCACCCCTGACCCCTGACCACGCTTGAATATACATTCAAGCTTCCTTTAACCGATTCGTTGCGATGCCTAATTTCACTAACTTCTAGCCGTGGCGTCGAACAAAAATAACGTGACACTGATCAGTGCCCAACGCCATACGATTAAATGACACTCATCTGTGTCTTCAGCCATGCGGAAAAGAAAACAGTGTTTTGACATTTTTTTACGTATTCAAAGCTCGAATACTTTCAGTGATGGCACTGAAACGTGCCATCCGCAACGAATCGGTTAAGTCCCGAATAACTCGCTAATAGGCCCAAATTGACCGACAGAGTCTATTCCTTAATATTTCATATTTGTTTCTAGAGCAAAGTATAAACTTTCTGTTTTGCTGAAAAATCACAAGTCATTGCAACAAAATGAGACAGCAAGTATTTTTTAAACGGTATAGAATACCATTTCGTATTTGCTATACTAGTACACTCACACACTTAGATAATTCCAGTACCGTTCAATGTCACTAAAGCAATCATCCAATTACATTGAGATCACTTTGTTACTCCAGATCTACCATAGAAAACTGCACTCTATGTCCTAGAGCTAAATTCCGTTTTGGATTGGATCATCTAAATAGATTTTGCACAGGAAAATACTGCCGGATACATAATTTTATGTATTGACATTAAATAATGACCATGCAGTATGCAAATTGTAATTTGCCCAAAACTGGATGACTGGTTAAACAGAAGATTCAAAGAGTTATGAGATTTGACATACATTATGGAAATGCATAGATTGGACATAGAAATCTTCGAAGTAACAGTCTTCATCAGATCCCCAATTATAATGTACTTAATAATAAACAAGAGGAAAGGTCCACGACTGCATGAACCCGGAATCCTTGGCACATGAGTTGCATCAGCTAACCCAGTAATGAATCATTCGAAATCGGCTGCTGATCAATTTCGGTTAAAAATCTTTAGTTGTTTTGTGTTCTGGAGAAATGCTAGTTGATACAATGTCTTCCGAAGTCTCATTAGATGTTCAGTGCTCAAAATCTGCGTTCAAATATAGTAATTTTATCTTTTCAAAAGAATGTCGGTTTGATTCTACAAATCCTCCGAAAAGGGGCAAGATATTTTCAACCGTCTCAGGCCTTCGTCAAACCATTCGGCAAAATCGCATGTGGGCTTTATATTCTTAACGCATCAGGTTTCGCGTTAGTGCAAAAAATAAATCGTATTTGCCTTGTTTTTAGGTAAACTTTCAGTTTTAAAACTAAGAACTGTGCGTCCTCGAAAATTTGTCTTCGAAAAATCCAATAAGTACCTAACATTTTGTTGGGAATCTTATCATAATCTATACGATGATTAATCCGCGATATAAAAGCCAGAGAAATCTACACAACGAAAACAAAAAGTTCCCTATCGCCAGTTTCCTACGAGAAAGATGACGCAAAAAGCAAGATTCCAAGCTAATTGATGAATTGATACCGCAGGAAGTAATAACGTAGGCTAGAACAAGTTGCAAATGATTTCCTATAAGAGATGCGTCTTCACACACATGCGACTCGAGCAATCCCTGCCTCTTATCTTGCATCGTCTGTGGGCTGAGATAAATAGCTAGACTTTATAATTTACCTACGTGTTAACTTAGATAGTGTCTAAGTGCACGGGTCAGATTTGTGTCTTAACTCCTGTATTTGTAATTTATATTCTCATTTACGTAATATTACTATTCAGTGATGGATTTCAAGTATAGTAACCGGCATGAGTCGTGAGCACAAACTGACATATGCGCAGTAGTAAATTTTTAGGTCTCTTTGACGGAATGAAGAAGCCGGGGGGCGCCGAGCTGCATGCGATTGGTTCGTCAGTCGATACTCGTCTATTGCGTGTCAGCTTGCCCCCACTACTGCCCATCTGTGCTCACGACTCGTGCCGGTTTTTATACCTTTACGACTATCCTCTTAGCTATAGCTTTGTATTCATCTTTATGTACCTAGCTTTACACAGGGTTATTGGTAAAACACTAACAACCTTGCAAAACTGTATTACTAACATCAAAAACAACAACTTTTGTTCTGTGACCTGTAACGAGTAAATTCAAGGAAATGGGTCTCTGTATTGGCGGATATTGTAAACTGAACTGTCATAATTAACGCGAGTTTGCCATATTCCCACGCATTATCGATAGTAGGCTATAGAAATGTTTACGTTTATGATATCCTATTCATAGATTTTCCCTCGTAATAATATTTATTTTCGATTTCATGACTGTTGTAACAAACACCCTACACTCACACAATCTACCTCTCCTCACACTTCACTTGCACACTACACACGTATTACACTACACCATTTTTTTTGTTTGTTTAATTCATTTAAATATGTCTGTTTATTTCCTTCATCAATAAATAATTTGTCTAGAGTTTAAAATTGACCATTGTAATGTTAATTAGGGGTGAGAGCCTGGTGATCCGTCACACAGGGTATGCTAGTATGTACGCCCACAAAAGATCATATTTTATGCATTTTTGTGGAAACTCTATTATTCTTGTCTCTATGTTTATAACTAAGTGAACCTTTATGAATGGAGAAAAAAATAAAGATGATTATTATTATTAGTATAGATTTGTTTTTATGCCAAACAGGCTTGATATTTATGGCTAAAAACACAAACAATAAACATTAAGAAGGTATATTAGTAGCTCGAAACCAGTAGACAGACAAGAAATAGGTCTAGAATACGCAATATACAACAGAGTAAGGAGGCCAACCTGTCCTAAATGGGCATAATATTTCTAGCAAGTTTAGTACCCAACCAAGTAACTCTAGTCAGTAGGACATTTACATAAACTCGATCCCCAGTCAGTATTGTAACGAACATAGTCCATAATAGGCAATGGCATTGCGACCCACACAACAATTAGTATTCGAAACTTGTACAATAAAAGTTTCACTTTCTGCGCATATGCTGGATCGAGATGAATTAATAGATTACGAACATTTAATAACTCTTGTAAGACGCAACTGGGATGCTGTTTTCTGTAATGAAACTGAATGTGGCGTTTTTATTGTCGGATTCAATCCTTAGCGTTTATATCGATTGGAACTTGGAACTAATGGTCGGTTGTGTGGGTGAAGTTTATGCAATGGAATTGTTTTGCCTCTTCCGCATTGATACGTTAAGGAAACAACATGATGCCATCCTGTCAGTCAATGTTATGTTGATTGGGGAAAGTATTAATAACATGACATTTTCCTTCGTAAATAGGAGATTTATTTGGTCAGATATAGGGAAGCTTCGAACGGTCAGTTGACAAATATTGAATAGATTACCATGAAAGATTTTTTAGGTCGAATTTCAAAATCCACCACATATGCTACTCAATGTTATACATTCTTTTAAAAATTGTTACAGCTGTTTCCAGCAGAACACTTATCAGCTGTATCGTACGATCTTCTTGCTCATTTTCGATACGTCATCTCCACTTGAGGTCAACCTCGTGTGTCAATATTATATATGTCAACACTTTTGATTCGCTTGAACACAATCAATTAGTATCCGCTCGTGATTACGTATGCACTTTTCCTACTGCTCTAGACTAGCAGAGCAATTTGCACTTGACTTACGTGTCAAAATCCTAGTTAAAAATGATGTCTTGAAAATTGTGTATTAAATTATGTTGTTTCTCGTCAATTCTGTCTGAAAATACAATCTGTATGTTACCAGATCCTCCTTTAAAATAGCCAATGTCTATTTACGTATGCTCTCTTGTGGGCATTTTGACCTATTTGCTGATCTCTCTCTACAAATCCACTTATCCGTCGTTTTTGTACAAACACACCCATTCTGCCAAGTAGGTAACAGTCACAGGATGTATCCTATAGCTTTCTTCCTCCTGCCCTTTCACGGCTTCAATTCTATGGAACCCTGCCATTCGTAGTCGTCTCACGCATTCCAGTCATAACATTAGAACAGCTGTCACTGCCGTTTCCTGACCACGTCCTCTCTAGCACACCGAATGCAAATTGTCCACCAATTTTGGTACCAATTAAACTACGTTTCTACGACGGCAGTGCGTTGCGAACTGAATTTCGACGCTTTTATTTTGTAACCACTTAACGCTAAACATAAATCAAGCGAGAGTATACCTTAATGTGTGAGTGTAAAGTGTATAATTGTGTGGTTTAGGGGACCTTAACGAATACTAAGCTTTAAGATGCGATTATAATGGGTTTGTTGAACTTTCTACTGGCATCTTCTGCGTTTACTTGGTCTATTGATAAATAAGAACCTAATGCTGAATTAATTGGAGATATTTCTTTTGAATAAACTGTGACCTTTGCCAATTTTCATTCTATTTTGGCTCTAACATATTGATTAAAACTTTACACACTATTGTTGGCTGTATGAATGCAAGCCTGAATACATTGTATTGTATCCCAACTTTCGTAGCCTTTTGTTTTACTCCCGCGCCCGTTATGAATAGGTAGTATCGTGATATGAAAATAATGGCTGATAAAATGATAATATTAATAAAATAACAGTAGGTAGCTAAAAGAAATTTAATCAATTGTAGCATAAACTGATAATTATAGATACGCCCAAAAATGCCTCGTCAAAGATGGGTTCAATTTATGTCCTGTTCCTGAGCTTTTCAAAAACCTAATCGCCGATTCCAATTCCTAATGAGGTTGCCAGATGGAAGCTTCGCCGCGAGAGAGCGCTGAATGTTTGTCACTTGGTAAAATGGACTTGGTAATAATTGGTCTTGAAAGAAAATCTACTAATCAGCGACAACTCGACAAGTCAAAACAATTAGTGCCATCTCGCCACGAAGTTTTCAACAAGGAACTCCATTGGCAGCTCTGAAAAAAAGTAACAAATATTTAGCACCATCTACGAGGAAGTTATTTTACAGTGAGCACCCCCGTTGCCATTGCTTCATGGTCTATCATAATACCTGCGTGATATTGGCAAAATTGTGGTGTCTCTTCCACAAAAGTAATTAATGAAGAATTGAAGTTGAACTGTATTTCTAAATAAACATTTCTTTTTCAGATGAAATCCTCTCAATGCCAGACAAACACAAGTTCGACTCGAGAACATACGTGAAGCCAAAGAAACGGATGCATAGGCCGAGCATACAGAACATAGTTGAAGCTGCGTCCAATCCTCCTTCTATGTCACCAATCCATTCGCTTGCCACAATCCACCAGTCTTCCCACATGTCGTCCAACATGGCCAGCATGTCTCCCCACATTTCGTCCAACATGGCCAACATGTCCAACCAGTCGGCGAATAAGTATCTGACGTACAACAAGTACAACAATCCGTTGGGTGCAATCAGTCCGATGTTGAGGCTGAAGACTTTCAACGTGGATGTGAACTCGGACAACAGTCATGCGATCAAAGAGTATGCGATGAAGAGGAGGAGTTTGGTTCAGGATGATGATCCTCAGGTGAGTCAAAATTGTGGCTGACATAAATTGACTTTTTTTCACATTAAAATATTCTCTTCCTAAGTGTAAGAGGTAAGGTTTGGATGAGCTAAGAGCGGTGCAAAATAGATTTTTCACTCCTCTTGCTCAAAAAGGCCGTCATTGTATCGTACCAGACCGAGGAAAAAATATCATATTTACCTCTAGGGGAAAAAGTTTTTTTTTTCTATTTTTTGAAAATGGAACTAGAAGCGGCGATCTCTTCGGTAGAATGCGTGCATTGCGTTGTTGCGACTACAGAAGAAATAAAAAAAAAGACGTTGGCGCGAATTCTTTAGAATTTTTCTCTAATTTGCAAATTGAATTAGTGGCCGTAATTTATTTTTAATATTTATTTCAATTATTTTAATTTCTCACAATCGTAGTGAAAAGTAGAGTGTAACACACGGCGCTAAAAACCCATTACAACTCTGTTTCTATTTACTCCCTCGCTAAAGCTCGGGAGTAAAAAACCTACCTCGTATAAATGGGTCATTTTAGCCCCTTGTGTATCAATCTACTACTCTCTAAACGCCTTGACCACGAGACAAGACGGCTTTCTTAGAGCAACGTAGCTTCTCTTATACAAAGCATTGAGACCTCTGTAGCTGGGGTGCACTAAAGTCTATTGAAGTATGCACCTACACGTAGATGCTAGAATATTTACTAAGTTATCTAGCTCTACTGGCCTACTTTGGATTACTTTATTGACGACTAGCAACCCGCCCTGGCTTCACACGGGTGCAATTTACATGCGGTGTCATTTGTGTTTAAAAAACACTGTTAGGTCGAGTCAACATCACCTGGGTACTGCTGTGTGGCTATGCGCTCTTAGTACTTTGTGTTGAAAAAAAAAATTTTTTTTTTTTAGTCGACTTAAATGATGTTTTTATACATATTATAACATAATATATAGCCTATGTCCATCAGGAATAATGTACCTTTCTAATGGTGAAATAATTTGTCAAATAGGAGCTTTGGTTCCAGAGATTAACCTCCACATATACACAAACTCACAAAACTCACTCTATAATAATAGTATAGATATACAGGCCTAAATGCCAAGGGTCGTTCGGTTTCAAAACTATGTTCCCGTATTATAGTGGTTCATGCACTGCGCTGAGCGGTCTATTAGTTCTTTCAAGCAAAACGGAGTGTAATAACAACGACGGACATAAACTATTAGATGTGCGTGTGATTGCGTGTGTTGCCCAGTCATATTTTATTCTGTTATGCAATTTGGCACCTCATTTTAATAGCTCTGAATGTAAAACAGGAGGTAGGTTTAATGGTAGTCTAACTTGGAAGTAAAGAAACATAAAATGTAGGTAATTTGCAGTTTTCTCGCGTTTGAAGTTCGGCTATAGGCAACCAAAAACATTAAAGTTACCCCATAAACTCCTAATTGCACTTGAAAAATGTTAATGCCCCTGAAAAACAAAGAACTTTAATAGTCGATATTAAAATCGAATTCTGTTGTATATTTTTCGAATGCCTTGTTTATTTACGTCTGCTTCCAATCTAAACGCATACAATATAAACACAATGGAGTCTCCTTTACGGTCGACTTCATTCACTAATCTCGTATTTACAGTCTATACTTAGGTACACTCGCGGAACGATAAGGTTAAACATGTTTTTCAAATAGTTTTGAACTGTCATTTTCACTCAAAATGTTGATAATGTCGATGATAAATAAGCTTCATGCACGGTACAATAAAGACCTAGCATATAAGCTAGAGATGGGTTGTAACAGGTAAACCACGATATCTGTTATCAGTTTATCACTGTTACTGTTACACAAAAATAATAGATCCAAATATCTCTTATTAAATAACAGGCTATTATTTTTGTACCGACGATAAAGGGATAATAAATAATAAGTGCTTCCCTTTAGTTTAGTTTAACCGCTTTAGTAAGAGTGAGAAGTAAACATATTTCGAAGTAAATAATAGGTGCTTCTCTTTTTAGCAAGGGTCATTCTTTAATGAAGAAGAGAGATAAATTAATATCCTTGTTATTTTCCTTCCTGTGTGTGAATGTATATGAAAGTAACAGTCGTGGTAACAGTCTGTGAGCCTGTGTGGGGACTGATATAGTGAAATAACAGTAACAGCCGTGGTAACAGTCTTTGAGGGCCTGTTATTTTAAGTAACAGATAGTTTTATTGGGAGGAACAATTGTTATTTGTTATTTTTAAATATCTGTTATTTCTACCTGTTACGATAAATATGCCTCATTCCTAATATAAGCATAATCAGCCCATAACGTTCTGGGACACTGGCTCCCTCTCTGTGAGAGGGAGTGTGCCATAATCCACCACACGGGCAGTGTGGGTTGGTCACATGTCTTCGAATGTTTGGTTCTAAGACATGCCGGTTTCCTCAAGATGATTTCCTTCACCGTTTGGAGAGCAGTGGTGATGAAATTAAATACACAAAGTGCCTGCCTGAGTTCGAATTCACGACCTACAATTTATAAGTCGTGGCAGATAAAACTGGGCCACCTCTGCTCTTCCTAAAGGCTGGCTCCTTGGCTTTGACCTAAAGATGCCTTACCTTTTCATTCCGCGACTGCAATAACGGTATTATTCCGAATCTTCATCCGGACAAACTCGATGGTCGGCCGTGACACTGAAATTTTGCATAATAAATGAGATCACGGCTGGTTTCAAATCATCGTGTACACTTAACGACACTGTTTAAAAAATGCAGGAGTGTGTCGTATACTCGCTATTCATGCAATAAGCGAGCCACGCAGAATACGTTCTTGGGTGAAATTGAATTATAAATCATGTATGGATGCCGTGAGTTATTTTCAAATGGACGCGCTTTTGATTTGAATACAGATTTGGGTTTCTGAACACCTGTTTTCCGAAATTTTTGAAAGCAAATCCGACAGCAGATTTATTTATCAGAGATTTGTTTAGGCTTCCAGAAAGGGGGGTCAATCTGTTAAGGTCTTAAACAATTGCAAGTAGTTGTTCCGGGTCTGGCTGTTTGTGTATGTGAGTTTAAATGTTTGTAAATGCACCCACAATACAGGAGAAATTTCTAGTATAGGGGCAACATTAAAAAAAAAAATCGCAGTCATAAGGATCTTTTATCCATATAGCTCATGGAAAGCGTTCGGTGACGATGACGCGAGTTTCATGATTTTGGTTCACTCAAAAAGTACACATACATACACAGTATACATATCGCTCATGGAAAGCGTTCGGTGACGATCGCGAACCCATAAGTTTTTCCCCTACCAAAAATCGCTCAACGCGCCTAAAGAAGTTTTCACTTCAAAAAACATTTTCACAAAACATTTTGTTGTAGAACCAAAAATTTTAAGATATGTGACATCTACCAGGAAGCCTGTGTCCCATCAGTGGGAACATCTCGGAAAATCTCGTCAATCAATACATAATATCGCTCATATGAAACCTAACATTTTTCAATAACACACAGCCAACTGGTTCTATCCATCCTGTCATGTATAATCCATAAAAAACCTATAAAATATTCCTCAGTCTATGCCTTAAAATTGATGACCGTGTTTAATACTGTAGGTACCTGTTTCACGGCTGATTACGAGTAACTGCGCTCAGTGGCCGACAACCCAAAAATAGTACAGAATCATTAAACGGTTTCGTAGAATGAAATCTATTAAATGTCAGATCTTCTAGCCTAATTGGTTTAAGCTTGACGAATCGGATTAAAGCTAAATTGATAAACAATTCCGAGTTTGGATTTGTGTCCGGATGATGGCAATAGGCTCGCCCCCTATTACATGGGACTTAAATAATATCAAGTGGCGAAATGTGGATGTACACACGGCTACATATCAAGATATACAGTTCCAGTATAAGCCGATCTCTCATTATATGGAAATCCTATACAATGCGAGACCAGCGTAAACTAGTTTTGTATCTTAGCTTAATAATATATGTAGCCGTGTGTATTTCACATTAATTTTTTTTTTTTTCACTTTTTATTTTGATTGTATTTTGTGTTTCACGAACTATGACCAAATAAACGTTATTCTTTCTTTTTCTTTATTATAAAGAGGTAGGTAGGGTACCTAATCCTTTTTGTATTTGATAGCCCAATTCCTGGAGAAGGTTATAGGCTATTTAACATCACGCTGCAACCCTAAGGAGCTGGGCAAATATAAAAAAAAACTCAGAAAGAACGCTATGTGAAAACGAAGTAAATAGCGCGGGTGGACAACGGGATGTGACATGGAGGGTCGGGGGTCGAAATTTCACGCGGATGAAGTCGAGGGACAAAAGCTAGTGTTATGATAAATAAGTATCTCCAACAGTACTAAGACGATTTAGTTTTGTTTTTAATAGCCTGTGACCCGGTGAATCATTACTGCAGTCGTTGTGGTTTCTGAGACATTCCTGGAAAATGATGGATGATACAATTTTTTTTTTTTATCGATGTTTTAACTGGATTTGTGCCCCAGTTCATGGCAAAAGGCTCTCAGACACAACCAAATAATATCATCCATTTTCGTGGCCCAAAATAAAATCACACCAACAAGGGTTGTAGGACACCAAATATCACCAAAAATCCTCCAATTGGTTTCGTTAATAAAACCGTTACGACCGACAGCAATCTAGATGAAATCTATCAATAGTTTTATACCTTTATCAAATTGCAACTAAAGCATAAAGGAAACCGTTCGATACAGATGACTGCACGCAGCATCGCTTACAAAACTCACGGTGACAAACACGTATTGTTGCTGCACCTATTAAATCAGCATAGCTTGGCATACGTTGAAAATGAATTCGATTTTACGTGACCTTTATTTTTTTATATTAGAAAGCTTGTACCATTTAAGGAAGTAAATTAAAGGAAAGGAAAGAAGGAAGGAAGGAAGGGAAGAAATTAATTTTCATTAGAGGGATTTAGGGTCGACAGTAGAAAGACTAGAAACTGGCTAAATAATTAATTGCACCTCTGTACATTTGTGTGTTTAAAGGATAAAATTGTGAGGTTAAATAAATAATTACAATATTACCAAAATTGTTAAAGTGTTGCGTCTTTAATACACAATTCGAGAAAAAAATCTCATAAGGCATTTTAATAGTAGTCTAAAACTACTGAACACATTCTCGACATTTCCCCCAACAAACAGCGCAGCGATAAACTCCCAAGATATACAGAGCAATATCGATGTTGCAACGAAGCTATTGAAACTAGAAACTAAAGCAAGTGGTAATATTGACTAACTGTATAAATAATAAGCTCAGGCGCAGCTGCGCAAATACAACAAGAATGTTTTGGTATCGTACGTGATGAAGAAGTTTTATATTGGAACATAACAATGGACTTATAAAGGACGTAACTACCATAATAATTTCTACTGCAAGGCGGTTTCAGGATCGCATCGCTATAAATATGTAGATAGCATAATCAGCATTTGTTTTTGGGTGGGAATTTTTCAAATAACTTCTCCTGCTCCGGGCGGAGCAGGAGGGCGTGTCAGGCTTTTACTGACTAAAACCCACCCGTTTTCATTCAGTTGCCTGTGTGCCAGGGTCACGGTATCCCTTTCGGACAAACCCGCAACCCTGGCAGGCACCAGTCCTAGCGGACCCCGTCAGTGCGTGCTGCCATCTCTTTGAGGCGCGCGTGGAACACAACGCGTCATCGACCCGGGCCTGGTCTTTACCGGACGGCGAGCTGCCCATAGCTCGCCGTCCGCAAGCCTGCGCCTACGGTGGCCGGGAATCCGCTCCCTCATGCGTTCCGCCTCCTTCTTCGCGAGCATTATTGCTTCGCAGAAGGAGGTGACTGCCTCCCATGCACTCTCGCTTCGGACCATGGCCTGGACCAGGGCCGGACGCGAGAGATCACCGCCGCCGATCGCCTCCGTAAGGACACGGCGAGCATAATCAGCCTATAGTATAAACTTCTACTGCTGGGACACAGACCTCCTTTCTTCGAGAGGGAGTGGGCTGCCACGCGGACCCATGGCGTGTCGGTAGATGTCACATATGTCTTCGAATTTTTGATTCTAGGACATGCCGGTTTCCTCACCAGGTTTTCCTTCAACGTTTTGAGAGCAGAGGTGATGAAATTATTTACACAAAGACTCGCAAAGTAAAATGCCTGCCTGATAGGTAGATAGAATATACTAAATGCGTCTATCCGGAATCCGATAGAACTGTTTCGTCAACAGTGTCTTACATGGCTGAACTTTCTTCACATTAAAAAAATACAAGAAAATACTAAAACAAATATGACCAACAATTTGGCAAACAATTTCCTATTCGTCATAGATATTTATTTGTTGATTTATTAGTTGGGCACTGGGGGCACGGCAAATGATATAAAACCAAGCGGTCAATAGGTCACTTGCACGTCATAATACGTCAAGGTCTATGAGACCAATTTGACATTCGGATAGTTTACTAGTAGCTTTTGTCGAAATTGGTAGAGCAATTATGAGGTTGACTATACATAGAGAAATTAAATAACGCCAATTTTCGCTTCCATACAAAGTTTTATTTGTTTTTCTATGGTTCGATTTATACGAAGAAAGAAGTCGTCACATTAACATATTACCATACATGTCGTGCAACACTAATGAGGGTAATGTCATTCAAGTAGGGTACTAAACTAAACTTACATTAAGTCAGTCCTCACAGTATTAACATATGTACATTACAGCTACTGTGTATGCGAACTTGTAAAGCTCATTTACCAGCGGGAGATGACCTTGGCGGGGCTTTGAAAAGCGGTGACTGAGTACTTTATGTGTTGTGAGTAAACAGCTGTCTCATAGCTTCTGAATCAGACGTGATTGTTGGGAGAAGCTGAGAACATGCCAAGAGAATGACTGATTAATAGAAACTTGGATATGTCCACTGATTCAGAACGAATACATTATTAAAGCTCCCCGCAACTTTTTAAAGTTTGTTGCCCATGGTAGTACCAGTATTACTACCAGTAGTACCACGGGTAAAAAAAAACCCGTAGTACTACCAAGCGATCCAGTAGTACCACGGGAAGTTTTTTTTTACCCGTGGTACTACTGGTAGTACGACGGGTAACAAACGCTTTTTAATTCATTAACATCTACCTAATGCTGAAGTTGGCTGAATGAGTCATGTCAAAAGGATTCCCTTGTTTTGCGAATCTATTGCTTCATAGGTTTGAAAAATTCGTTTGCTCAACAACTTTAATAACGCAATGAACGTGGGTGAACTGTCAAAGTGAAACTCATTGCGACCAATTGTCATTTTAAGTGTGTTACGCAATGAGGACTATCGCGCTTGAATTGGCCGCTAGAGGCGCTAGTGTAGAGTGAGGTCTCTAGAAATGTCAAATGTGAAACTGAACGTTCACTGTTTGCGGGATTTTCTATCGCAAATTTTTACTAATATATAAAACAAAGTCGGGTTATTTACACCATTTATAAATCAAGAATGGCTGGTCCGATTTTTGATTTGTGAGATTTGTCTCCGCCCCGAATAGCAGAATAACTATTAAAACATGCGAAAAATTCAGAAAAAACAAAAATGAATTTAATTCATTTTCTCATACATTTTGATGATATCTCAAGAACGGATTGGGGAACAGGGGAACAAGAAATTTCACGACGTTGGACGAAGTCGCGGGCAGAAGCTTCATTCATAATTGTAAAGGTTGTGCCATTCCTGATTAATTATGGCTTAACATTTTAAGTAACAACTTAAGATCTAATTTCTTAGCACTTGGAGGAAGATTAATATTTGTCTGCTTAATACTTGCTAATTTTAGGAACATTATAATGTAAATATTCATTTGATATTTTAAAATTTTATAAAATAAACTTTTTATGAAGTAATTAGTACTTAAATATATACAAAACATATAAAATAAAAGTACTGACAAGACCTTACTCAACAGTGGCGCCAACTGGTGATCACAAAAACGATAGCCCCCATTACCCCGCTGGAGGATTTGGTCTTATTGGGTGTCGCGAAAGGCGACTAAGGGACTTACTAGAGAATGGGCAGCAGCGTTCTCTATCTCTCTCTCTTAACGCCATACTGCGATCGCCAACCCGCCTGCCAAGCGTGGCGATTATGGCAAATACCCCCCAATTGGTTGAGGCTTATGTCCAGCAGTGGACGTTTTTCGGCAGAAATGATGATAAATTCATTTAGTGCCACAAAACTACAACCTTCTTTTCTTGCTCCTCGGAAAGAACCGCAGTTCTTTTCGAGATCTGAAAAAAATGCTTTATTGAGAAAATTCTATAAGAAAACCGTGACAGCAACTTCGCCTGTTTAATGTTTACGTTACGTCCTACAATTAAGTATAAGTACAAATCCTACACAGGCTTTCATATCGCGGTCGATAGCCGCTATATAATTAAACTAGCTAGGTTTAGTCTGTGTGGCCTACATAAGACCTGTCTTATAGATACTACACACTGACGGCTTGCGTCCGGAACTCGGAAATCCGGATTTAAGCCGCATGTCTGTCTTGAGTGGACTTAGCTGTTAGTCTTGGATTATAGTTAGGGTTTAGGAGATTTCGGTCGAACAGTCATAGTGCTGGCTGTAGAGCCTATTAGGTCTTATTAGGTCCGATGCTAATACAACCGAGGTATTTTTCGCACAAAACATCTGCGATGACCAATCCAAGCATGGTAATCTTTGCTATCAGACAAATGCCATCATCTTTTTCTCGGGTTATGAGAAGCACATATTCAGTTGGAGATGGCCTTAGGGCCGGTTGTTTCAAATGGTTGGTTAACGTAACATACGTACATCAAATAATAACGATTACATATAATTATGATGTTTAACGTTCATTAAATACAAAACCGATAGTCAAACTTTAAATGTAGAAAAAAAAAATGACGTTAACCAGTCGGTTACTGTAATCGTTATTTTTTAACGAACTTTAAGGGCATAATTTTGTAAAACAACGCTTTTTTTTGGTGGACGTGAAACTACCCGCCCTTAGTTGACTCCCATTAAGTATCAAGCTCTACCAGTTCATTGCGAAACACAGTTTGAGTAGAGTTTTGAACGATATTGCTAATCCATTGCTTCATTGGTTTGAAAAATTCGTTAGCTCAACAACGTAAATAACCCAATGACGTGGGTAACCGTCAAAATGAAATCCATTGCGATCAATTGTCATACTATGTGTGTTAAGCAATTACCCCGCTGTACCGCTTTCTTGCAACTTCCGGAGCAAAAACGTATTTCTAGTATGACCGCAATAAATCCGGCGAATTTGATCCCCCAGTTCAGTGTATAATATCCACTACAGCTAGAACGAAAGTGACAGTAACGAAATAAGCTATAATGTCTAATGAAACTCACATTTATAGTTTTGACCATATTTGATGTAGGATCTCTAATCTAACGGTGCCTCGTTTATTTATAGTTTTGTATAGTCGTGATTGGCATGAAATAGTTTATTTACAAAGTTATGGACGTGACCTTGTACTTTAAACATAGGCATAAGAGGCACTTTCATTATTATAATTGCTATTACATAAAGAGTATTTAGGCTTGGCTTGTAATGTTTCATGGGTCACGCAGCCTTCCAACGCAAATTTTTCGCGTTAAAATAGCTTTAAGAGCATTCATCCCGCGCGGGCTGACAACGTCGCATTTAAATAGGTTTTTCGTGATCATTTTACTATACCTACTTAAATCAAAGTACAATTTTTTTTTTCAGCCAAGCCCTGGATCGTTGTATTTTATAATTATTTTGCCCGCGGCTCCGCCCGCATAGATGTCGGTTATCGGGTAAAAAAGTAGCCTATGTCCTTCTCCATATCCTAGGCAAATTTCATGACGATTGGTTCAGTGGTTTAGGCGTGAAAACGTAACATACAGACAGACAGACAGACATAGTTAGTTTCACATATTTTATACTATTAGTATGGATACAAATATTTAGTCATAATACTGCAAATAGAAAATAATTGTCAATTTTTCAGTTTTTATCAGTAAATACCAAAATAACTGTAAAAAAATAGCATACATACTTAAATACCAAAAAACTAGTACTTGACTGAAAAAAAATATTACTTTGATTTAAATTTAATAAAATAATCACGAAAATAAAAACGAACAAATAAAAATTATCTTATCGTATCTTATCTTAAAAACTCATAGAAATGCGACGTTGCCAGACCGCGTGGGATGAATGCTCTTAAATCAAAATTGACAAAACTGGTTTTGTATTTCATTATTTGGAGTTTTGTTTGATCTTCGTTCTAGATTCTTATCTCAGACATTTAAAAAGACAATACGGCAACTATAACATTACGGTCACCGTCTTTTTTCATTCATCTTGAGGCCGCTTGTACACGCTAAGAAAATGTATATGCTGCAAACAGGACCAATTCATCATGTACACGACAAGAATTTTGTCGGACCTAAGCACGAAAACTTGTCGTGTCTGCTGCAGATAAGACAAATATGAACGTGTACACGGTAAGATCATTTTCGGGCAGTTGTATGTAGGGTATGGGAGGCTGCTCTAGTCTAGTCTGTTATTAATTTGCAATTGTTTGTGAGTGAAGAACACGTCCAAGCGTTAAACGTACATTAACCTACCCCGCTCCTCCTTAGACCGCAGCAACACAGACCGCGTCGTGTCTAGCGCAGACAACACAGCTCCGTGCACCGTTCTTGTTCAGCACCGTGGTAGTGTACACAGTTCGTGTGCCCGGTGACTTTTCTTAGCGTGTACAAGCGGCCTTAAAGTGACGCTCACAAAAGTTAATGTAAGCGGATAGAAAATTCTTCTTTCCGCTATCAACATACATCTAACAGAAGACCTTCAATATCGTAATCCTCGTATCTAAACATAGAAAGCAGGGGAGATTCCAACGTTTATAAAATAAGTGCATTCTCGTGACGTCATCCGATGACGCGCCGCATGGCGTGTCGTGCTAAAATATCTTTTACTCAAAATATATAGCGGGAAGTGTATTACGTAAGCACAGGTGTGAATCGTATCACAAACAAATTGAGACTATTATTTGGGTGCTATGTTTACTCATTGTCAAGGCTTTTTTGCCTTCTTCGTAGTACTACAAATATATGGGATAAAAAATGTAAATAAACTAAAGTTTTTAGTCAGGTTTGAGGTCGTCATATCTTTGTTGTCGTTTCTGGCGTGTTACTAGGTTTCAGATGCATTCATAATCATCATTTCAGCCGAAATACGTCCACTGCTGGACACAGGCCTACCCCAAGCACCGCCACCTCGACCGGTTCCGTGCATTCATAATATGGGATGCTTAAACAAGAAGGTAGCTAGAACGTTTCCCATCGATTATCATCATCAACGTGACGGCCTTTTGTTTTTCAAGTTAGAAGTCATGCTGGAAGAGATTTCATTAGAAATAAGCATCACCTTTGTACGTATTTTTCTGTTCCTTTCTTCTTGTCTGTTTATATGTGTGTACATAAATTGTTAAATAAATAAATAAAGTTAAAGCTAACTTTGCTACCCCAGCCTTATTTATATATATTAGGAAATGTAGATAATATTCATGTCAACACTTTGTCTATATTTATTCATTTAAATGGTTTCATTCATGTTTATATCAGGTTATAGAAGTATGAGGAACAGGGTGTAAAGTTCACTCATACTCTATAGTAAAGAGAGGATCCTCCAACCAGACGGGGGTTTGTCTGATGGGCTACTGCCCGACGGTTGCCACAAGGTTATCCCGGCTAATTTCGAGCTAAAACAAATCATAGCTCGATCGGAAAATCTCCGTTCAAGTCCAAAACGGGTAAACGGTGTTTTGTCTCTTTTTCGACTGAGTCTGACGATCTTTTATTGCACTTTACAGCTGGAAGACTTGGATCTGACTCTCGCATCAGAAGTATCAGGTCGCTCTTCGATGAACAACACGCTTTCCAAGCCGATCAACATCGACCTGTCGCAGCCCGCCCACAACCTACACAACACCTTCAACAAGTAAGTATATTACAGACCTACGAGTATTTACTTGACGTGTTTTGGTTGAGACGACGGTTTATAAAATCTTCTGCATGCATTATTTTCTAAGCTTTAAGACGGAAGGCGCCAGGGTAACTTGCAACAGGCGAAATTCAAATTTTCTTCCGTTTTTTTTTTGCAATCTGTAGGTCAATTTCAGGTTGTATGTTAATCTAAATATGATTCGCGGCCATATAAATATTTATTTATAGAATGAAAATTATCAATTAAATTATTTATACAACTATACGAGCAAACCATAAAAAAAAAATATTCAAATTAGGCTGAGAATCAGCACTCTTCTAACGTCAAAATTACATAAAACAGTGTCCCCCAAAACGCCCGCCCTTCACCACTTCCTAGTGCTTTAGCTGGGAAGAAGTGGCGCAACAAACTCCCCAGCAGCACATCTGTCTGTTCAATTTGATAAACTTGGTTCTATGCAATAGTAGGTATGCAAAGTAATTAACATCATTACGAGACACAGAACAGTAAATTAAATTATTTGCCATAATTATTTTAGCTAGCAAACGCCATTTTACTAGCAAATATAGTGAAAAACTACACTAAAGGAAAAAAACTAAAAATGCAAAAACTAGGACCATTGAAGCAAAATAAATAAACAGTTAGGGGTTTATTTATAAACGCTGCTTAAAGTTAAGTAATGATTAGCGACTGTTTAACCATACATTTTTGACGTTTGAACGTCATTTAACTTTAAGCAACGTTTATGAATAAACCCCTTAATTACTAATAACAATAACGAAATCATGGTCATCAAGACGACCAGGCACCACAAGCAGCACCCGTTCATAAGCATAACGCAAAGATCAGCCGCTATCCCCCTCGCCATATTTGAGAGTAGGAGGCAACCCGACCCCCGACGCTACCGCAAGCAGTGACATCTAATTGAGAATGACGAAATTGCTGCCGGTTGCTCTGAAGAATAATACAATCAATTGATATAATCCTATTGAATGACTTTTAGGATTATAATAACTTAAGGAGTTGTATTACTAATTCTAATTATTATAATTCTGTAAATACATATTTGTTACGGTCGCAAATCATACTTTAATCAAAATAAACCCAAAAAATTTGCTGCAAATTGCAAAAATAATGCGCTTCCTCCTTAATATTAAGACGAACCTAATGAATGCTGACGTCCGCATATTTTCGAAACAGATACATTTAATTATTTATTTATTTATTTATGAAGCTCGCTATCTGTTTAACGGGATAGTAAGTAGCAATGTCTAACTTTAAGCTCAAAACAGACATTTCTAATCTGGTTTTCGAACTCGGTGTTTACCCCATTTATCCCAATAATCAATTAAGGAGACCATAGACACTGTAAGGGCGGAATACATCAGTTTAAATGATATAAGGGCAGTGTCAGGTGATGACAGATAAAAGAGCTCAGCCACCTGCGTTTAATTTAATCCAAGGATTTTATAGCTTATTAACTACGCTGCCCGCGCCTACTCGCAACACAATACAACGTGTAACGGAAAAATATATATCCAAAAGGGGTGAAGATTACATCAGCTGGTATAGAATGTCTATACAAAGTTTAAGCTCACAATAAATTACTCAAAAAATTCATACCAATTTTTTGGTTTCGTTACACATACGTGTCACCGCAATAGCTCATTGTCATTATATTTTCACGTCACTCGCTAATATTAAGTTAAATCGACAGGATCAAACGAGCTGACAATGCGGAGAAGCGCGAGCGGTTGGTTTCATGCACTGAATTCCTAACATGTATTTTTTATAGGATTTAAAAACCTTTGGCGTATGGTTTGTTATCATCCAAAGAAGCCAGCACTTGATATGTTTATACCCTTTCTGTTACATGTAGTATAACAAAGCCCCCGCCGCGTCTGTCTGTCTCGACGCGATAAACTCAAAAACTACCGAACGGATTTTATAAGGTTTTCACCAATGGACGAAATTATTCATGAGGAAGGTTTAAATGTATAATTCATTAAGGTTTCTTGTAAATTGACTGAAATATTACGATGTAAAATACTCGCAAGTAGGATAAACAACAGTTAGATTTTAATCTAACCCACATGCTCGACGCTATAGGCTGATACGACACTAGGTACTCCAGGGGCGCAGCCTCCATTCTACCCGATTCCTATCGGCTTCCCTTCGGAACAACCACTCTTCTTACACATATGTGTGATCACATCACATTACAAATATTTAATACCAGTACAACATCATAAGATTTAAAAAAAATACAAAAATGCCTCATTTTTTTTTTATTAAACATAGAATTCCGACCATAGCTGGCGTTAAAATATGAAAAGTAAAGGAATTACAAAAAAAAATTGGTTTATTAATTTTGAGGGTAGCTATACTCCATTTGAAATAACATAAGATATTTAAATAAAGCTTTTTTAAAGTTTGTTCAACCGATTTTGACTTATATTGCGTTGGTGGCATGACAAAATGGCAACTGCAGTAAATAGTTGGTATTGTAACGACTTTATTGCTTTTAATGTCAGAAGTCAAAATCGGTTGAACGCACTGTAAAAAAAGGTTCTTTTAAATGTTTAATCTTATTTCAAATGGAGTATAGAGTTTATGAGAACTCCACAATTTTTAGCTTCCCTCTAATAAAAATTTTAGCTTCGCCACTGCACTACTCTATCCAGTAGCGGCGTTAGGGTAGGGCGCGGTTGGGCGACCGCCCAAGGGCGCCAGGCATGAAGGGGCGCCCCTTCATGTCTGATTTCCCATCTCGTCCTTCCATTGAGAATATTGGACACTATACCTGTAAAGGTAGCGAGTGGAGAAAGGACTTTTTCTAAGCTTAAGCTGATTCAAACCTATCTGCGATCGACAGTATCTCAATCGAGATTGACAAACTTGGCGACTTTGTCAATCGAAAATGAAATTGCAGAAAACATAGACTTCGATGCCTTTATACTCGTATGAGAGTGTGCCGATAGAAAGGCTGAAAAAGTAGTACCTAGTATTTTGTTATAGAAAGAGTTTTATAGAAAAAATAAAACCAGGGGTTTTTTTTTCACATGTGTGAATTGGTAAGTAGAAAGTGGGCGCCATAGAAACCTCGCCCAGGGTGCCGGTAATGCTAAAACCGGCACTGACTCTATGGGTAACCTTAATCATAAGGGTCAATCAACATCGGTTTACAATTGCAAGATTGATTCCCGCTCTGATAAAAACGTGCTTCGATTAATTAAAAGTAAGACAATGGCACTATTCACTCTTGACACTAACACAACTCGGTTCTAAAAATAATGAGCGGTGCCAACGGGAGCGACACTATATTGTGAATTGAGACTAAATGTGTTACATCACTAATGAGAGCAGGGCATTATTATTATGGACTTAAGGTCCGTTTCATCTTGGTCAATTAAAACTATTAATTATGAAAGCCGTTGAAGATCTAGAATAGTATGTTCTAGTTTAGATAGGTACATCACTTTCTCTCTATATAGGTATATCTGCATTTTAGGAAACAAGATTTGGCTCAACAGATCCAATTAAATCATTGTTGGTTCCATTTAAAACAATATTTTTTTATTAATAATTAACACTTTCACTGTCCACAAAGTGGGCACAATAATTAAACAATCAACGTGAACCATATGTGGTTCATGACACAGAACAGGCTCCTCGGCCGTTGCCAAAATAGGTAAAAAGTATCTAGTTTAGTAGAACAAAAACATCACAAGAAAGTACACAAGAATATTCTCAATTTCACAAATCAATATCAAATGACGTCTCACGTCACGTCACGTCTAACGTCAAAATTCACATTTAAACCTTCTAAAATACGAGTATGGCAAAGATCTTGAAGTCAACAGCCTAAAGAGACAAAAACAAAAAACTAAGCTCCATATTCTTCTCATTAATTACCGTGCATGACTAAGCATACATTGATTCTAGTAGGTACAGTCAGCCTTAGAAAGATGTAAAAATCGACAAGACTTCATTTAATTGTCTACAATCTTTGTTCCTTAGTGAGGAGACGGCTAAGTTATATAATCATTGTTTTCTGTTTTTTATAGTTTTAAGGTGTATTTTTTGCTGTAATGCCAATAGACGCATTTTTCTTTCTTTTTTTCTTTCTTTCTTTCTTTAATAACAGCTACACGGATCGATCGATCAGGTTAAGCTACGCTTGCTGCGGTTGGTCCGTGGATGGGCTGATGTGACGTGATGTCAATCGTGGATCTTTGAAACTTGTTACGGGCCGTCAGAAGCCCGAAAGCCAGACAACCAGTCTTAGGGTGCTTACGTAAAGAAACAGGTTTCCGACGCAGACAAACACGTGCGGGTCAGTACCGATCGGTACAGGGTTGTGGCGGTATCAACAACGCCACATGCGAACTACGCATCAAAGACCTGACGTCACAAATCCTGCATCGCGCTATCAGTGTTTACCGCGCGACTAGCCATCCCGACATCAACCGTTGGGCAGTTGCCCACCAGACACAACACCCGTGTGGTCGGAGGATCCTCCCTTTACTATAGAGTATATAAGTGAACTTTACACCCTATTCCTCATACCTCTTAAGGTAAATCTGTTTCTTTAACCCGGCTCGGTTCAAGTAGTCGTCACCGACAAGTTTAAACGTGTTTCTTTATAAGTGAGCGCATAAGATAACGTGGGAATATTATACCTGCACCCATCGGTACTGAACCGCACAGACTCGCCTGCACCGGAAACCTGTTTCCGGAAACAAGATATTAATAAAATATTTAGAAGAAAAAGTCTGTAATACCTTTTTCTCAGATTTATTTATTACATACTTACTTAGTTAATAAGTTTTGTTAATTTATAACGCGGCTTCGCCCGCGTGGCATGTCTTTTATTTTAGAAAAAAAGCCACGCGGGTGATGTCGCGGGCAGCAGCTAGTCTAAAATAAAAGTAGCCCAAGTTACTCCTTATAAATTCAGCTATCTGCCAGTGAAAGTTCCGTCAAAATCGGTCCAGGCTTTTCGGAGATTAGCCGGAACAAACAGACAGCCAGACAGCCAAAAAAATATTTGATTTTTTGTTATAAGTACCGTGTATACTTTCATATGCATTTAGTAAATAGCTGTTATTTTGACATTACGATAAGACCCTTTAATTTTCTTTTATATAAATTTACTGGCTGACCCGACAGACTTCGTTCTGTCAAAAGCTATAGTATAAACTCCACTACTATACTACCCTACCCTATCCTACCCTACCCTACCCTACCCTACCCTACCCTACCCTACAATACCCTACTCTACCCTACCCTACCCTACCTCCCTACCCTACACTACCCTACCTACCTACCTACCTACCTACCTACCTAAAACTTAGAAAAAAAATAGATAGTAGCCGATTCTCAGACCTACTGAATATGCATATAAAATTTCATAAAAATCGGTCAAGCCGTTTCGGAGGAGTATGGTAACTAACATTGTGACACGATAATTTTATATAATAAGATTGTACACCTACTTTAAGCAAGGATTGTACCTCTTGCAAGGCAGCACCTATGTGCTGCCTTGCAAGAGGTACAATCCTTGCTTAAAGTACTAAAAATACTGTAAGTAGTAAAAATATTGTGTCACTATAGACACAATATTTTTGATTTGATTAAATCATGTACCAACATTATACCTATATGTACATATAAATAAATTTGAATTTTTGTCGATGTATATACACCTATTTGTGGCTGACTGTACATATCGGAAAGCGAAAGTAGGAAAAGGCAGAAAGTAACCGTGAATCTTTGTTTTTTGTTGCTATGGAACTGGGACTGATGATACGTTACTTTTACTTTTGATGTTATGACAATCGACTTGATGAAGCATTGTGTAGACACTTGACAATTAAGGCCCAGATATATGTCAGTGACCTTGAGTGTTTAGCTTGCGTGTTCTGTACTGAGCTCACGCAACGCGTCGTACATCCAGCCAGTAATAGGACTCGCCCGTCCAGGGCCTCAAGTCTGCTATTACAATAGTGTCAGAATGGTCTCGCCATTGTGAGTATTTGACAGTGTTTGTATGGCAAATCTGTCAAAAACTCACAATGAAGAGACCATTCTGACACTATTGTAATAGCAGACTTGAGGCCCAGGAGCGCTGTCCCAAATAAGACGCATTATTAATGTATTATACATAAAACAAAAGGTATTTTAATAAAACACGTATACTAAAAGATCAATCATTAAATTATATATCTTTAAAAAAGTGAAGGTTTCAGAAAAATACGCTTGATAGGTTTTGCGTGATTCTCAGTTTTTTATACGCGTTAGACATAACTTTACAAATTAATTTCACTATGTAATATAGACATAAGTTAAAATATTCACATGTTAAGTTATTAAGAAAATGATTTAATTTAACATATATTTTTTTCAAATCATTAACACTACTCGTTTAGACGTGATCTTCAGAGAAGTGTCCATGTCCCCGAATTTTTGATTTAGGACATGCTGGTTTCCTCACGATGTTTTCCTTCACCGTTCTTAAGAACAGTGCTTATGAAATTATTTACACAAATAAGCACCTGTCTGGGTTCGAATCCACGACCTACAAGTACAACTCGTAAGTCGGGGCCACTGGGTCACCACTGCTCTCTGGCGGGCTATAGTAGATTTTAATATATTAGGAGTTAGGCAAAAGACAAACTAAGTTTGAGTCTTCAAAGTTATAATTACATCTCCAGAAAGCAAGAAGTGACAGTCATTCAGATAATTTTTAATTTTAATAAAGCTATAATAAGAAAGCAAAAAATGACAGTCATTCACATAATTTATTGTCTGAATGACAATTCAGACAATAAATTATGTGAATGACTGTCATTTCTTGCTTTCTTATTATAGCTTTATTATTATATCAACTGTCCAGCAGGAGTAACGCCAGTGCAACTCTTTCCTGCTTGACTGTATTTGTTCTTTATCTAGGACAATGCATGCTACCCAGAAATAGCAGTACTAAGATGGTTGTATTTATTTTGTAATAGCTGCTGCCCCTGGCTTCGCCCGCGTTGCTTATTCTAAAATAAAACTAGGCCTAAGTTACTCTTTACAACATCAGCTATCAGGTTTCCCAAAAAAAAGTATGCTCTTCGGGTATCCTCGACTATCTTCGGAAATACGAACGCACGATGATAAGATCTAATTAATAAAAACTGTTAAAACCGTAGAAGTACTTGCCTATTTTGTATTTCTATGAATTCAAAATTATAGATTAACAACTCTTTGCCAAAAATCTTTTTAAAACTTTTCAGTAACAGATGACGATTGCGACCGGAGTATATATAGTCCAACAGAGAGAATAAAGCGGGCAAAGCCCGGTAGTAAAAAACTTAAAAGCTTAGCCGCTGCGATGGGTTACTCTGTGGTACAACGTTTGTACTTGTGGCGGCATCTACATCGCCACATGTGAACTACGAATCACACTGACGTCACGCAAAATCCTGCATCGCGCATGCAGAGTTTACCGCGCGACTAGCATATATACAACGTCCCGACATCAATCATCGGGCTGTAGCTCATCAGACACAACATCGGTCTGGTCGGAAGATCCTCCCATTTCCATAGAGGATGAGTGAACTTTACAGCCTTTTCCTCATACCTCTCTATATAGGGTGTATCTATTCAAACACGAAATATTTTAAGAGGTACACCTACCGGTGGTAAAGAAGCCATGGAAGCGATATTTTTTTTAATCTGATTATATTGTTTAAAAAATTAAATAATTTAAAATTACTTGATATGATGATTAATTATCAAAATTCACCGCGCTCGTGCCGCAACCGTCGCGCGTCACCGCATCCGGGCGGGTCATTCATAGAATAAGTAAAATTTTGGAAAATGCAACTCCTTTGCAAAATGTCTCAAGCCATTTTAAAATTATAATAATTATTTAAAAATATAAAACACTTCTATAAAAAAAAATATTTGCTATGGCTTTTTTTACCACCTATAGATGTTCCTCTTAAAATATTTCGTGTAGAATAGATACACCTTTTAAAGAAGAATACCGATGCGCATACTTTTTCTGGTTTACCTGTATTTAAATGTCTAGGTTTCATTAAAGCTTCAAACTTTAGCATTCAAACTTTTTAATTCCGCCAATAAAATGGCAATAATCTCATAACTTTAATTTATTCTCCATCACCACAGCTGGCTAGTTCTATTGACAATATTGCATGGTGTGTTACCCAGGTGGATATTCAGTTTATACCTCAATTTGGCGCTCGCGCAAAGGAGGTGTTACGGTGTTGCGTCCGCGCAGAATCTGGCACTGCACTGTTTTAGGTTATATTATGCTTTCTACTGTCGGGAGCGTCCGGTTTTCGTGCTGATGTTGCTTGGCTTCTAATATGCTTTGGGATGTTATTGGCTTAGGTTGTGGTCTCTCGCTTTTTATTAAAGAAGCCTACACCTTATTTGAGGATACTTAGATGATCTTGGGTGCCAAACGGAACCATGTTACTAAGACTCCGCTGTCTTTCCGTCTGTCTGTCAGCGGGCTGAATATCATGAACCGTAATCGGTAGACAGTTGAAATCTTCACAGATTGTGTCTTTCTATAACAACAAATAATAAAAATTAAATAATTAAAGGGGATCCCAATACAAGAAACGTTCCAACCGGCGTTTTTTTTTTTTTTTTTGCTAAATATTGTACTGTACCCTTCGTGTTCGCTTGCCGGTGTTTTGTTAAAATATTGTATACGAGCTTAGTTAAAGATAGTGCTATAAAGATATACAACAAAGCATTATTATATCTTTGTATCAATCCCATTTGGACTTTACCCCTTGTTCCTCAAATCGAAAACGCGCGTATATTGCTGTGATTGGCTGTTGATAAATCATTGAACCAATCACAGCATTCAATCTAATTCAGTTTAATCTGTTCTCATATAAAATAATTTGATTGCCTGCTGCTATTCAATCAAGATTTGAAAACAGAAATACTTATCATAGCTTTGATTGGAAATCAATTTCAGAAACAAGGCGTTTGGCTCAAAGCTTTTCATGTCTTGTCTTGTTTATATAAACAAGACAAGAATATTCTAGACGAGAAAGAATATTCTTTCCTACCCTTTTGACCGCCACGTCAAAAAAGCAAAAACGTTCCCTCGGCGCCAAGATACGAAATCGTCCTTTCGAGTTTTTGTCATCTTATGTTAATATAGATGAAATATAAAGAAAGAAGTTCGACTAATATAAATTAGGATGAGTCAAGGAACATAATTAGCAAAAGAAAAAAAAATAATGAGCTTTTTTTACAGATTTACGTATAAAAGTCTTGTCATGTAGTCGTGACCGTGGCATGCTGGGCACATCGGTTTGTCATCTATACATGACTGTGGCGGTCAAAAGGTTAACAGCATCTAAGTTACCTCAAATAAAGAACTGGCTTCAGCCGTTTATGTCATAGAATTTTCTACACTAGCAAAAATGGACTGTGTTTTCGAAAGTCAACTTAATATTAACATTTCTCTGATCATCTTTCCAGGGGCATATCAAACATGATGAACGAACGTCCAAGTCTGAACATGTACCAGAGCGGCGAGTCGCTTATGCGCATGTCTCCACCCAGCCTCGTGTCGTCACTGCTCATGGAGAGTTCTGGAACGTTCAACGCCGAGTCGATGGACAGTCGGAAGTCGATGCCTTCACATAAGGATTCAGGTAAGAAACAAAGTTATTTTCTTGAGTATATTCGAGTCAGTTTTAGGGTTCCGTACCCCCAAAGGAAAAAACGGAACCCTTATAGGATCACTTGTGTGTCTGTCTGTCTGTCTGTCTGTCCGTCCGTCTGTCACAGTCACAGCCAATTTGCTCCGAATCTACTTTCACCGATTAAGTTGAAGTTTCTGGTTTAAACCACGCTGGGGTCGGTGCATTTCATTCATTCATTGAATTTTCGCATGCAGACTGGGAACGGCATAACATATACGCAGCTTAATTTGTTGTTGTATTGTTGTCTCCACCTTGTATAACGAGTGTGTGTGCGTGCGAGTATCTTCGTTCCTGACGGGGGTCCCCCGACCAGAAGCATCGCATTGCTCTCCCGGAGACAACAATAGGAATGTCTAATTTATCTGTAATTACATATATTATTGTGTTGAAATCATTCATTATTATTGTTCACTTATGTAACTTATTAAAAACGATAGAGCGATAAATGTTTGCAAAATGTCCCCCGAACTGCTTATAACTATCAAACACTTAGATTATTAGACGTAACATTACCTATTAAGGATTGCAGCCATGGTACACTTTACATGTTTATGTAAAGCATTCAGGGCTGTGTTATGCAAGCATCCGTCAAGTTACCGCCTCACTGAATACAGTACTCATATAACCTGTACGGATAGGGAAGTACTCTGTCGGTGTTATATACTATGATACTTCTGACATTTGATTATACGCATTCGCAATTCAAGAAATTGAACATCAAAGAGAATCTAAATAGTATTGTTTCTTTTTAATATAACTTTTATTTCTAAATCATCAAGATGCAAATAATTGCTCTATACTAATATTATAAATGTGAAAGTAACTCTGTCTGTCTGTGTGTTACGTTTTCACGCCTAAGCCGTTGAACCGATCGTCATAAAATTTGGCAGAGATATAGCCTGGGATATGGATAAGGACATAGGCTACTTTTTTACGCGATAACCGACATCCACGCGGGCGGTTCCGCGGGCAAAAGCTATTAAATAATAAATGATGATAATCAACAAAAAAATTACTTTAATCATCATGATGATGTTCTGCGCCGAAAGGTTCTGGAGTGGCAACAGCGTACCGGAAGACGTAGCGTTGGAAGGCCTCCCACTAGGTGGACCGATGACCTTGTGAAGGCGGCAGGAATCCGCTGGATGTGGGAAGCACAGAACCAGTCGCAGTGGCGGTGCTTGGGGAAGGCCTATGTCCAGCAGTGGACGTGTTTCGGCTGAAATGATGATAATGATGTAGATGCAATACAGAGTGCAAATTAGCACTTTGATTTTTATTTGTATTTAACAAATAAAGCAAGCCTAGTCCAAATTTTGACGTTGTGCCTGGTCGTCTCAAATCGCAAACACTAACATGTTTCTAACTTTCTCATGGCACTACGTTATATTTAGATATATCTTATTTATATTTCCAGGTCTACCAATGTCAGGTCGCGACAGCATCGACCCGATGATGACGAGCATGACGCTCAGCATTCTCGATGAGAAAGACATGAGCACAAGCTTCCTCTCGCAAACAACATACCCTGACAACGACAGCCTGATCGACTCCTTACCACCATCCCTTGTCAGCTCTGTAAACTCATCTTACGTCATCTCAAATACCTCCAAACCTCAAAAAGAAAGCAACGACTCCAACATATTCTCGTCAGCAACATTCACACACCTAGAAACTTCAGAAAAACTCCTCTCAGCCCGACCAAGATGCCAGCTCTACAACAGTTACACAAAACGAGAATCCGCCATACGAAACTCAGAATCCTATACTAAATCCCGAGAAGAAGCATGCCAAATCGACACCGCGAAAATTCTAAACGAAAATTCGGATAAGAAAGACTCGCCGAAATTTGTTCCTCGTAACGTACCGACGGCTGAAATGGCTGAACCGATCACCTTACACTACTCTAATAATAGGTTTAGTAGAAGGGGTAATGACGCTGAGAAAGAAAACTTTGAAACTGACGACGCTTTTTATAAAGATATGGGGTTACCGAAACCAGAAGATGTGGGGAGAAATAGTTTGAATGTAACTTTGGGGAAGCAGGAGTTGAATGAAATCATTCAAGCTCGGCAGAAGTTGTCTTTAGCCAGGAAAGCACTACCTACAGAACCAGAAAAAACGATACCAGCTCCTGTGGACACTTCGCCTATAAAAACTATTCAGTTACCGAATCAGACCGTGATAACAGTACCGCGACAAAGTATGGAGAACGCTTCAGAGTTGTTATCAAGACGGAGAGTGTTAAACGGCAATGGTTTTGACAGACAAGAAGAACCACCCACTAGAGAAACTCCTAAAAGAAATGCTACGTTTAAGAAATTGTCGCCAAAAGCGAGCGCTATGGACACAACAGTTGTTTATATGAAGACAGATGATAATCAAATTATAGATATTAATTCGGCTACGCTTAATCTAATAGATGTTGGGGATAGGACGCTACAGCAAGAGCATCGGGTATGTATTTTTTTATCTTTTTTTCATCTTCTAGTTGTAGTATCATACTATATTCACTGCTTTGATATCCTATTGCGCAGTGCAGTGTGTCAACTTTGTAAAAAAAAAATATGATGGAAAGCATTATACCCCAAAAATAAAAACAATATGTATTATCTACACTTCTACACTAATATTATAAAGAGGAAAGATTTGTACCTATTTTTGTATGTTTGTATGTTTGTAATGAATAGGCTCAAAAAGTACTGGGCCGATTTAAAAAATTCGTTCACCAATAGAATGCTACATTCTTCCAATTTGACATAGGCTACATTTCATTTTGAAAAAAATTAGGGATCCTTGGTAAAATTTGAACAATGTAACCGAAGCTGTAGAAAAATGAGTCTTAAAATGATAATTGTCTACCCCGTGCGAAGCCGGGACGGGCTGCTAGTACACTATATTATTAGTATGCCACCAGCGCATTTTTTTTTTTGCGTAAAATGTGTCACTCGGGATTAGTAACTTTCTAACAGTGAAAGGATTTTCGAAATCGGATCAGAACTGAGATGACTGACTGAGATTAATAAACAAACTTTACCTTTTTATAATATTTGTATAGATGTTAAGTTTACACTAACGAAGCGACGCGCGCTGTACTTGTGGTAATCAAGTGTACAAACACGCTGTGAATGTGTGTGTAAGCGCAGCTCTCAGTCAGTACCGTTCGAGGCATGGGCGAAGTCGGAAGTGTGTGTCTGTGTGTGTTATGTGCTATCGCTACTCATCTTCGGGCACCAATTCACAGCGTGTTTGTACATGTAGTAACCACAAGTAAAGCGCGCGTCGCTTAGCGAGATAAAAATACTGTGCCATTCTTCAACAAGGTTTCCATATTTTCATATTGTAACATCACCTTTATTTGCAGGAATGGGGTTCTCAAGAGCGAGCGATGGTTGGTTCAAGCGAGAGCACAGACACAGGTACCTTCAGTTCTTCAAGCCCGCCAGACAGCGTACCTGACTCTGCGCCTACGCATGACCCACGTAAGTAACAGATAAATTTGTATTAACACAAACACACATGGTTAAAGGTCACTGGAGGTTGTTTGTTACAAAAGGGGTTATTCATGGGTAGGAAGGGAGAACATTGTATAAAAATTTCACACACCAGTGGTTATTTGGAGAAAAAGGGCTGCACTATGGCAATGGTTAGTTATATGGGTGTTTAAAAAAAGTTAAGAAAGTGAGTAATAAATCATCATACTGCTCATTAAAAAAATTGTATAACTCCGGGAACAATGATAAAAAAATGCGTTTATTAAAGATGAACGTATCTATAAATCCAATAGGAGCTCGTGGTTGAGTAATCTCAACCGCACGGGTCGATCCATAAGGTTAAGCTACACTTACCGGGGTTGGTCCGTGGATGGGTGACCATCTTTACATACCGAGAGTCCTCCGTGCCTCGGCCATAAGCTGTTGTTCCCGGCTGTCATTCGTGGATCTTTGACAGTCGTATCGGGTCGTCAGAAACCCGAAAGTATGACAAAAAGTCTTACCAAGGGGTATCGTATTACCCAGTTACTGGGTTGTGTACAGTAGGGAAAAAGCTAGATAGATTAGATTTTCGTATTTACAAATTTGGTCGATAAGGGACTAAACAAACTTATGGAGATGCATACGTATCGTATCTGATAGACGCGGAAAGCTGAACGGATGCGTACCCATCTCCATACAAAATCGTTGCTTTCTATGGACAAAAGCTGAATAGAGCTGAATAAGTGTGGTTAGTCCCTTAATAGAGCTACAGCGCTTCAAGGTTTCAGAAAAATACGCTTGATAGATTTTTCGTGATTCTCAGTTTTTTATCCGCGTTAGTTCAAACTTTACAAATTAATTTCACTATGTAATATAAACATAATATTAAATATTCATATATTAAGTTATTAAGAACATATTCTAATTTAACATATATTCCTAATCTAAAGGCAATGGTGCTCGTTGTGGGGTGATGATGGAAATAAGAAGTACGAATGGTTCTCCAATAAAAAGAATATAATTTAATTAATTTAACGTTAAAGGAATTCGTAAAATAACAAAAGTGACATTGAAGAATGTCACTTTTATTATTTTACACTACTCATTTAAGGTACGCGTCCATTGGCCCGCGCCGGACGCACCGCACGCACGGCACGCAACGGATTTTAGTTTGCTTTGTATGATTTTACATAGCGCTGCGTCCATTATCCGCGCCGCCCGCATCGAAAGCCCACATTTATGGACAAAAAATGCGTTTCGTGCCGGTGAATTCACACAAATCAGTTAGCCGCTGACACCGCCGACTGCCGCACGTGTTGTTTTGGTTTACCTGAGCATAAGTCAAAAAAATAAAATGGATAACGCATTATTGATAATATTGGTAGAAAGGTATGAAGAATTATACAATTTAAAACATCCCCATTATTTTAATGTGCAAAGAAGAGACAATGGTGCCGATTCCCTTGTTCACAAACTAAACTAAATTTAAGTTCAGTGCATCTTTTTCTTTCTATTTCATTAAGAAAAGGACAGAAGATAAATTTTAGTTTAGTCCTGTCAAATTAATTAGCGCTTGACGTAAATTGACGTAATTTTAGTCGGCAAGTTTTTAATCACGTCTAAACTTGTATGGAGTAGTGACAGGCGCTGATTAATTTGACAGGACTAAACTAAAATTTATCTTCAGTCCTTTTCTTAATGAAAAAGAAAGAAAAATATGCACTGAACTTAAATTTAGTTTAGTTTGTGAACAAGGGAATCGGCAGAAAAAAATTAAGAGATAATATTTTTTTTATTTATTTAAATCTTTCTTCATCATGAAGTAAATCGGGAACAAATAATGAATGATAGTCTTCAAAAATTGGTCGCTTCAAATTGATATTATGAACCCACATTCTACGTTTAGTTTTACGTTTTTCTTCATCTTCCAACAAGCAATTAATAATAATAATATCTCGTCAATCTCCATGACCGAATACGTCAACGCACGACAAAAAAACACTCGTAACTAAACAAAAAATCTGGGTACAGTGGACGCATGACATCGGCAAATCCGTTCGATCCGTTGCGGGCCGTGCGTGCGGTGCGTCCGGCGCGGGCCAATGGACGCGTACCTTTAGACGTGATCCTTCAGTATAAAATCATTAAAAGTCGGTTATCGTCACCTTAAAACACAGACAAACCACACATTCTCACATTGCAGGCCAGCAAGTCGCCTCAACACCGCTTATGGCACTTCGGAAAGGAGCTAAAAACGATTTGCTAAATTTGCACAATACGATATCTCCAATCTACGATATGATTGACGACAAGTCCTATACTGTCACAACTATTACTAAAGCAAATTCCACGGGAATGGAACGGACTTACGATATGCACAATGCGACTGTTATAAATAGTGCGACGATGGTTAAGAAGACGTCGGTTAAGAGGGATATAATGGCGGGTAAAACTAGTCCTGAGAAGAAGATGTTTGCGCCGAGTGTTATGCCGAAGCCGACTAGGGTGATACCTACGAGTGCTGGAGGTATGTATTAGGGAATTTAGTTATTTACTTGTACCGGGTACAAGCCTGCCTGGGTGGTATAATATAATCATATCCAGTGCATGTGGGCATCGATCAGATCTTAAACATTTTTACTTACTTACGCTCGGAATTAATAATGTACCTTAGTCTCAACTCTCTCCTAATCTTCATCCCGAAATTGTCTGCTGCCTAACAATATTAAAATCTAGTCATACAATGATTAAGCTACTTTATTTTCTGACCTAGCTGCTGCCCGCGGCAACGTCCGCGTTGCTTTAACCTTCGGCATGCCTGGTGGTAACCTTACATGGTATGCCTGGTGGGTCTATCAGACCCGAATTTTTACATGACTCGTACTAGTTATGATAACTAGTTGTGGCAAGTTATGGTAACTAATAATTACTAGGGGTGGGGTATATACGGAATGGAAATAAAAAAATATAATAAATTAACCACTTTTAATAATGATGTCTCTAATTAAGAGGCTACCGACCGCACAGTGGCGCCCTCATCGTTATTTCGGTGATTTCTTTTATTTTAGAATGAAAATGCAGAAAATAAGCTCCTCAAGTGGTGCTTCACAAGACTATACGTTATTATTACTACAAACAGTAGTTTTAAATTGGTTTTTTGTTTTATTTTGTTTTAAAACGGAGCTTAGTTTAAACTATTTTCCGTTTTAATGATGACGATGAGGGCGCCACTGTGCGCTCGATGCAGTCTTAATGTCAGCTGAAGTTTTTTTACAAATCAATGACATAATATTTTTTTTTCTTACAACATAAAATACTGACCAAAACAAAAGATTCCGGAAATGGTCCTTGAAAGTGGTTAATAATAATGAAATAAAATAATTAATTCTCAGGGCATAGGCAGAGGCGTAAAGTATACTGCTCTCCCTACCCTCCACAAATACCAATACAATACACTTTCCGCAAATACCTATAGGCCTGATGTTATTTCAGGCGTCAATTTCATAATCCAAAAACATTCATCCAGAACACAGCTTCGAGTGGTTCATAATGCCCAGCTACTGATAGTATTGGTGCATAAAATTCAATTTTGATTGTTTGAAAACGGTTTATGTGCCTAGGTGAGTCTGTCAGACCTTACCAGGCATGCCGAGGGTTAAAAAAAGTAGCCTAAGTTCTTATAACATCAGTTATTTGCCAGTGAAAGTCCCGTCAACATCGGTCCAGCCGTTTCAGAAATTAGTTGGAGATTTTCAGTTTAATTATATTTTTTGATGCACAATGCGTTATCCATTTACATTCAAACATTATCATTTTCACCCTTACTTTTTTAAACAAAATCGCCTCATGATCAATTGTTTTATTTTCTCCATATTTTATGTTCTTTTAGCATCATACAGTAATATGGTTCCACCGGCGGCCGTTCCAAGGAAAACGAGTTTGCCAACGTCAAAACTAAGGCAATACAGTTCACATAGGGAACTTAGCAGGATACCTGGCAATGGTAAGTAACACAAGCTTTTTATGAGAGTATCATTCTGAATTTCGACAGTTAATTATTTCGACACGGTCATAATGTCGAAAAACAATAGTTCGACTACTCATTGCTTCGACAGAACATTATTCGACAAGCATTAGTCCGACAGAACATACTTCGACAACACACACCTTCAAAAAACACTACTTCGACAGAAGCCTTCTTCGATATGCACTTGTTCGGCGGATCTCATTTCGACGGAACATACCTTCGACATAATATTGCTCTGCTCTTGAATATAATTAACTGTCGAAATTCAGTATGACACTCGCTTTTTATCTCATTGTTATTTAATTCATGTTTTGTTAGTACCGTACTGGGTGTTATGCATTTTTAATATTATCTTAAACATCGTGAGGAAACCGGCATGTCCTAGAACCAAAAAATTAGAAGACATGTGACAGAAATTTTAATTTTATTAATATTATAATTATAGATCTACCAACCTGCACTGGAGCCGCGTGGTAATTTACAGCCCACTCCCTCTCGTAGAGAGGAGGCCTGTGTCCCAGCAGTAGGAATATGGCTGCTTACATAAACAACAACTTTTGCTCTATGCCTTTTTACAAAACATAATACATTTACCAAAAATAAACCTTCAAGATTTCGTTTTTCTATACATTTAGAGAGTTGAATTGAACATCTACCCACATACCCCAAAAGCTTGCACATGCAAATGCAAAATGAAACGTAACTCGTGGTTAAAATCACCAAATTATGATGAAACTGAGAAACTCCTGGAAGTATAAAATACTCGTCACTCCCTTACACATCCCAACAAAACCACACGCAACACACATGCCACAAACACCACAAGCACCCCTCGCACTTCTCATTAACACTCACCCACACACTCATTCACTCTACACTCACCACATTAACTAAACGTCAAAATACATCCCAAATCAAATCATATTATGCCCTGTACTGTTTATTTTTATCTTAGTTTTTATTTTATTATTAATTAACTAAATCTAAATTAACTTAATTACCTATTTTGCATGGAACGTCATTCCATTCTGTATCTGGAGAGCGGTGTTGATAGCTGCGTTACAGTTTATACTTTGCGGCTATCATCGTTCTATTTGTTGTACTTAGTCTTGTGTTATTATACCGTAATAAACTTTTATTATTATTAATTATATTTATTAATATTATTATTATATATTTATATTATTATATTATATTATTATTAATATATTATTATATTATATTATTATATATAATGTACAACTAGATTTTTATAAATTAAATTATAATTTAATATTTCCTGATATATTGCCAAATGAAGTTGCAGTTGTGTAATAATTTTTTGTATGCAGCAATATCATGTACAGTACATATTTTTGTTATAGTTCTATTACATTTGTAGGGTTGGGTTTATTTTTTTGTGATGTGTGAATTTAAAATATGTATGAGTTTCTATTCTACTTCATTTAAATAAACAATTACTGTTATCATCAGTCTGACTCACATTGAAGCCTTATCTACCAATTAATTCATAAATTTTATCAAGTAACCTAGAGAATGTGTAACACAAATTCATAATCAACAAAAAATATTGCATGTATGAAATGTTGCTATGTATGTATGAAAGTATAATATAAAAAAAAATATATTCATGGTCTGATTATTAAAAGTCATAGAACAAAAGTTGTTGTGTCCAACATTGTGCATTATTAACCAATGTACCATTCCAGCCCCACCCGCAGTGTCGGGCGTGGCCGTTGCGAGCCGCGGCCTATCGCTGGGCGGGCGCACGCTGGCCCGGCGCGGCGTGTACGCGTCCAATCCGGCGCTCAGCCCCACCGCCAGCGCGCCGCCCGGCCTGCCCGTGGCCACCGACTCTTATATCATCAATGCTGCCCATCAGGTACCTAAAATCATAGATAGATAGAATACTCTTTATTATGTACACCATAAAAATTACAGATATAAATGTGGAAATTTTACATAGGGTCAATGGACGGTCTTACCGCTAAAAGCTATATTTTACAGACAGCCAAATAATAATAATAAAAAAGTTACAATAGTTCCAATAGTATTGTCTACATCAGGAGTAATACCAACACAACTTCACCAGTCCCTTAATTCCCTTAACTTATCACCAATTACCTACCATCTGCTGGAAGGCAGCGATACTAAACACATGCAAACTCGTGAGAAAGTTTCTGCAATGTGAATCAGAAAACCCACATCCATACACAAATACGCTAACAACTTCTATGCAATCTTCTGCACGTGACCGCACTTAATCCAACTGATAATCACTTGGCTTAGGCCCGTATTATCAACTCTTCCGGCTAGCCGAGAATATAAAATAAATATCAAAATAATAATAATAACAATTTATTTTATTCAGACATTTACAGTCCATAGACACATACCTACATTAAAATTATAATAATACTATTTTAAACAACCAATAATGAATAATAATGTTTTCTAATATCATAATCATCATCTGCCTTTTTCCCAACCTTATTGGGTTGGCTTCCAGTCTTAAAGGATGCAGCTGAATACCAGTATTTTACATGGAGCGATTGCTGTCTGAACTCCACAACCCAGTTACTGGGTAACGATACCCCTTAGTAAGACTGGTTGTCAGACTTTCGTTCTTCTGACGACCCGTAACGACTATCAAAGATCCACTAATGACAGCCGGGACCAACATCTTAACGTGCTTTCCGAGACTTGGAGGGTCGCGGTATGTAAAGATGGTCACCCATCCACGGACCGACCGCGGCAAGTGTAGCTTAACCTGTTCGATCGACTAGTGCGACTGTTTTTACTTAGCCACGAGACCTAGAAAATTATAACAATCAACTCAACCTATTGTAGCTGCGGCCAATTGTACGGGCCATTTGATGCGAAGGAAATGTCGTCGGTTATCGATTACGGTTATTTGTGCTAGATAATTAATTATTTATCTGACTTGTCCACTCGCGGGACCTATTACCAGTAGGCGTCATCAATTGGATGACGTCGATCGACGTCTCGACGTTCGACATCTACAATCTTTTTGAACCCAATACATAAAGACTTCTTACATAAAGATCTCCTTTTACGCCATTTTTCCTTGATTACGCCATTTTTCCCTGATTGTGCCAATCTTCCCGAGAAGTATTTCTGAAGCATGAAACGCATGATGCTGAATTCTAAAAGAATGCTACACTTTGACGCTGAATTTCTGCACTTTCCTATCACATCATTTACGTAAAAATTTCAGAAAGAACCCTCGAAACCTGAGATTCCTCCCACACCTCCTTTGGTTCGACAAGGCACAGAGACTCTACGGAGGGAACGACCGCAAAGCCAGCTGGTTGCACCGAGAGATGTAAGTCGAATACATATTAATGCATACATGCTTTGCTTAAATTATACGGGTAACTCTGCTTTTGAAAGTGAGTTTGAAAAGATATATCTACATTTATCCGGGCCGTGCCGGGGACGTCGCAGGGCCGTGGCACACAGAGCAGGTACTGAAGTTTCGTCGCCGGCCCGGACGCGGATATGTGAGAACTATAATCCATTTGAAATAACATTAGACATTTAAAGAAACGTTTTTTACGGTCCGTTCAACCGATTTTGACTTCTATTCCGTATGCATAAAGATGGCATTAAAAGCAAAAAAGTACCAACTGTTTAATGCAGCTGCCATTTGTCATGCCACCAACGCAATAGAAGTCAAATTCGGTTGAACGGACTCTAGAAAAGGTTTACTTAAATGACTAATCTTCTTTCATATGGATAGTTCATAAAAAAATTACACACCGATATTTTTTGAGCCCCTTACGGAGCACGGTCCTTCCACGTCCCGAGCACGCTCCTGATGTGTGGATCGATCTTAAGGGGGTTTTTAGGCATTATGGGATTTTGAAAGTTTTGACTTTATGAAGCATTCATTATGGAGCCTTGTGATACTTAAGTGAGGAATTTTATTGTATGATCTAAAAATACCTACCTATGTACTATCAAACAAATACTATCTGGGTACCATAGGTATTTAAAGAGATTATAAAAATCGATATTTCATGATAATGGGCAAATTATTTTTTCATTTATTTCTATTTATATCTACACAAAGTTTTCGCTACACAAGTGATTATGTGATCAAGCTAAAATTTTCTTTTTTGTTTACATGTCTAATAATTGGTGTTGGTAAAATAGCAATAATAATATTTTGTTCTAATATTAAATGTGTATGTCATTTCAATTGTGTCTAAATTGTGTCCTTAATGGTGTCGATCATACATTTATTAAACGTGAATAATCTAATATCATATTAAAAATAAGGTTAACTCGTTCAATGCGGCCCTATGGTTTTGGCTGTAGTTTATAATAATATTTAATCAATTTACGTCTTTTAACAGATATAAGTAGTTAGTTTTTAGGGTTCTGTACCTCAAAAGGAAAAACGGAACCCTTATAGGATCACTCGTGTGTCTGTCTGTCCGTCTGTCACAGCCAATTTGCTCTGAATCTACTGGACCGATTAAGTTGAAATGTGCAACGAAAATAAATAAATTTTGAATATGGGGGTCACTTTTGTGTCAGTAAATTAGAAAATTTGAAAAAAAAAAAATGTCTTGCAAACTGTACTGTGTGACATATCAAATGAAAGGGCTTATTGTAAGGATTTCAGATATTTTAAATTTATAATTTTAAAATAAATACTTTTAATGTTATTTAAGAAAATTGAATAAAATTGACCATGACTCCTTATCTCTGAAACTACGAAGCCTAATTTGGAAAAAAAATACAGAAAATTGTAATAAGAATCTATGGTCTTAACATGGTAAATCTCTCAATATTGTGCGTACAAACTAACGTTTTCACTTGGAATGTACGGGAGAACATGTATTTACAATGTTAAGTTTGTTCTTGGGATAAATTCATCCCAACTACTGAACCCTTCGTTTTTGGTCCAACGCGCACTTGGCCGGTTTTACAATTCAAAACTTTAATTTGTTTGTAATTTGCATACCTTCAAATGCTGTACTACCAGCCATTCATTAAATTTATCACGGCAAATGTTGGCTAAATATCTTTAACAAGTACTTTTTTATTATGTTCTGTGTTAACTTCATTCGGAAGGCAGGACTCTCTCTCTTCTGAAATTGTTGCCCAATTTATCGTACTTTCTGCTGTTAAGTGCAGTATCCTGACTATTACCTCCAGTTTTAAAAATAACAGCATCTAATTGTAGTGGTTAAAACAGGATTAAAATAAACTTGTCTCTATGAAAGAAAAACAACAATAACTAAGCTATAATTAAATACAACATAATTGGCAAAATGTGGTTTCACATTTATATTGGTACTAGCTTTTGCCCGCGGCTCCGCCCTCGTGGATGTCGGCTATCGCGTAAAATAGTAGCCTATGTCCTTCTCCATATCCCAGGCTATATCTCTGCCAAATTTCATGACGATCGGTTCAGCGGTTTAAGCGTGAAAACGTAACAGACAGACAGAGTTACTTTCACATTTATATTGGTATGGATAAGTATGGATTATTACTTTTTCCACCCCTTTAAAATATCATCAACTTGCTTGTCCCACTAACCTAACTCCGGGTCCACTTTGAACGTGTTAACCCTACGTCACAACGCACTAACGGCGTCACTAACTCATGACGCAGCTACGCGCGGCTGCGGGCAGCGGCGTGCCCGTCTCCATGCGAAGCCATCACTTACCTGTGAGTGTCCACTGTTTATTTAACACTCGTGTACACAGTGGCCAAAGTTGGGATAGATTTTCTTGTCACCGGATGCTGTATAACCCCCTTTCACATGTAAAGAGTAAATAAAGTTTTGACCGAATGGTGGCCAAGATTAGGCTAAAGAAACCAGGGTCATCCAAAAGCGCGTAGGGTTGTCGATATCGTCGTAGTTGCGGGAAACACCTGGATGAGGGACACACAGAACCGGGATGTATGGTAGAAGAAAGGGGAGGCCTACACTTAGCAGTGAGTGATTCCGGGTGGAATGAAAAGTTGCCGGATAGTCAGTACTAATCCGTATCCAGTGGAGAATTTATAGGTCAACCGGGTACATTGTGCCGATAAGGGTGAAAGCTTCCATACTATCTCGTACACTTCGCGCAAGAGCAGTGGTGGCCGAGTCGCAACGGACTGACGAGTCGGAGGTCGTGGGTTCGAACTTTGTGTTAATAATTTCATCACCACTGCTCTCAAAACGGCGAAGGAAGATATCGTGAGGAAACCGACATGTCCTAGAACAAAAAATGCGAAGACTTGACGTGTCATCTACCAACCCACACGGGGCCCGCGTGGTGGATTACGGCCCACTCTCTCTAACAGAGAGGAGACCTGTGTCCCAGCAGTGGAAATATAGGCTGATTATGCGTACACTTTGCTACTGGCACAGATTAATACAGGTGGGACACTCTGCAAAATCATTTAAATAAAAAGCGACTCTTGCTACGACACAATAAAGTGTAATTCAGCTCGCACAAGTAAGTAACCGGCATGAGCCGTGAGCGCAAACTGACACCTGCACAGTAGTCAATTTTTAGGTCTCTTTGGCGGAATGAAGAAGCCGGGGGGCGCCGAGCTGCATGCGATTGGTTCGTCAGTCGATACTCGTCGTCTATTGGACTCTCTCGTGTCATTTTTATTTAGCCGAAAGTGTACATGCGCCAGCTTGCCCCCACTACTGCCCATCTGTGCTCACGACTCGTGCCGGTTATTATACCTAGTTATATTCACCTATAAGTTGCCTCTCTTTCTATCGCGTAACTCTTATACCGGCGGTGCGCGTCAGTGCTACTGAATTGGCCCAGTGAGATGGGCCCGCCGCGTACTTGTAGCTCTATACCTAAACTGCGGAGTGTCCCGTCTGTATAAATCTGTGCTACTGGGCAGTCCGAATGTGTGAAAGGGGGCTTACATAGGCAGCTCATTAGTAAAAGTAATGCGTCGGATTAATATATTATGTTCTTATCAACTATATAGCCATGAAGTTACTTGCTTATCTAAAACGCTTAAAAATTGGCCATTGTGTACAAGAGTTGCTGTAATCGTATGTAACTCGTTATGGTATATTGATGCCGAATACACACGAATTCGCTTTGACGGTTTTGAGTCGGCTTCTTCATGCTTCGTGCCGTCATCAGCTTTAGGGAATGCATTTTCATTTTATGTCAAATTACTGGTCAGTATCCTAATTGCGTAACGGCTCGCGTACACCTAATCCGTCATCGGCCGAAGTTTGCTCGGGCGACGACGGCCGAACTCGGACGATCGAATCAAACACTTGTAAAAGAAAGAGCGCGTACACAAACACGACCATCAGCGTCCGATGTCGCCCGAAAACGGCCGATCAACCGTGGAGTCCGAACTTGATGGGATTTCTCGCCAGTCTGCCGCGTCTTCACTCTGTTAAGGAACACAGTCAACTACAGAATACCGGCAACGTCTAATGTCGGGACAAGTGGTACACTGTTGCAGTGTAACAACAACACACGTCCGAGTTACTCGTCCGTGTAGAAATGTCAGCCATCGGCCGACAACATTGGTTTTGGTTTACGAGTACCGTAACACTTAGTCACAGCAGTACCTACAGCTGACGTACAGCACTTGAGTTTCCTTATAAAGTTTTGAGGTGGAGAAAAGACGAGGTTTGGATAAACTCGCTTTTAGTATCATCCTTTGGACTCTTTCAAATGTTTTCATTTTAGTTTTGCATGCTCCTCCCCATGTTGTGATTAGGGCTTTCATCCCGGTAATCTCGGTCTCGAAAATTTCGAGAGTCTCGACGACTTTTTGGTATTTTCGAGACTCGAGACTGATATTTTCGGACTTGCCCAATGGTTAAGGGAAATACTTAAACCATTGTTACGATTCCCCCCCACTAGCGTCGAAGCAAAGAGCTTTTTCTAACGCGGATGACTATTGTAATAAATTCAGATCCTCTCTGTCTGAGACTACATCAAACACCCTTTGTTTCTTACGTGCCCACTATAAAAATTTAAAAACCCATAAATAATTTTTGATTTTATGATTTGAGTTTGTTTGTCACACTTTTTAACCGACTTCAAAAAATGGAGGAGGTTCTCAATCCGGTTTTTTTTTTTGTAGTTTGTTGCCTCAGAACTCGGTCGTTTATAACGAGATTTGGAAAATTCATTTTTGTTTGAATGGATATGACCATCAAATCAGATTGGACCCATTTTTGTGACAGCTTTGGTTCTGCTTTTGTCGAGGTAACCATCGAGTTTCGGGTTTATTTTGGATTTAATAACAAATGTCATGTAAGAGTCGCTAGAGCTGGGACCCATGTCTATCGATAAAAATAATACGTCACTACCTACTTACTATATATTTTTTTACCAAAATTACGTAATGATTGCTACGATTATTTATTTGAAGCTGATATGACAGATATGAAACTAGTTAATAACGCTAGTTTGATCATTTTGAATACACAAATAATGTATAATTCGGCATCAGTGTATCATGCTTGTGCTTATTGGTTTTATTTAAACGCATTTTCAAAGTAATATTGAAATTAACCTTAAATATTTTTGTATGTTTTCTATTTACTACTTCCATCTATCTGCCTACGTTGAAAAATGTATCCTTATTATGAAAACTTCACCTATTTATATTAAGGCAACCTGCATTTTGAAAAATTCTTGACTTGTTGCTTTATACTCTTTTTTACTCCCCCCGTTCTCTTCTTCTTTAACTAAACAAAACAAATGGTCCAGATTTGATATCTTCATATTTCGACAGTCCTCCTATCAAAATGATTTTCTGTTGTCCATCTGCAAAATCTATGTCTAACAAAGTGGTCCAAGTAACTAAACTATGTGTGTTATAAGTAGAGATCGGATAATCGGATGCATATTTACCTAATTTTAATTTTTGGCTATGAAAGTATGGAAGCAGCTTCTTAAAATATTTTTTTGTAAGAAAATATCCCATGATGCCAGGAATACCGGCAATGCATAACAAGTCGGGTGTATAGTATGGATGCGACATCAAAAATATTATTTACTAAAAAAAAATACCCGGGAATATTGGATTGTAAACTATTCAGATGCATATTTATTTAATATTATTTTAACCCCCTATGCAAATATGTGTGTGTAAGAGTAGGGGTGGTGTGTGTTAGTTAAAATAAAAAATAAAACACCGGAACCGCGGGATTTATTCGATACAAAAGCGCTTTCCATATGCATTCGAATATCCGATCTCTAGTGAAAACTGTCAGTGTGACGTGTTTCAGCTGCCCACAAGGCCGTACTCGATAGTGGCACCATCACATCTGCAGCGTAACATCTACGTTGTATACTCGTACTTTTGACTTTCCCCAAAATATCCCATCCACATGCCCCGAATTCCAATGTCTACTTTCAAAAAGGCACTTTTCCCCATCTATGTTTAATAACGTGGTCCAGGTAACTCAACATGTGTGTGGTATATGGGCTAACTCCTAACAAAACTGACTAATATTAATTTACCCATGTTATATGTCAGTGTGACGTATTACAGCCATCCACAACACGGCCGTACTCGATAGCGGCGCCGTCACAGCTTCAGCGTAACATCTCAAGACCTGCCTCCGGACCGGTGCAGTGTAAACCACAACGTGAGTAACGAACATTTTATTTCATTACAGAAACATACTACCTATAGAGGTATGAGGAATAGGGTGTAAAGTTCACTTATCCTCCAAAGAAAAGCTAGTATCCTCCGACCAGACAGGTGTTGTGTCTGGTGGGCAACTGCCAAACGATTGAGGTCGGGATGTTGTGTACAGGGTGTAAGAAGACCCATCACAAAGCCGTCATCTTACGCATTCTGGACATCAAACTAAGTAACTTTGTGCAAAAATAATTGCTGGGAAATGACTTTTATTTTTGGTATGAAAATTCGCTGTTTATGTTAGTGTGCAATGTAACGCACGCAAAACTTTGTGCTGAAATATTTCGTGTTTGAATAGATACACCCTATATAATAAAAATGAAATGCTGTTCATTTGTAAGCGCATCACTTCAAAACGGCTACACTGATTTGAAAATTTTTGTTTCAAATTGTTCATAAAAGTCTGAATCAGTTTCTTGCGGAAAGAAAAATACATTAGTTTGCCGGGAATATTGGAAAATTCTGGAAAACTGAAAGTGCGTTTTTTATGGGAATTTTGTATGAATAGGGATGAAACAAAAAAAATAAAATTGTCCGTCATGTAGATTATTACTAAATATTGGATACGTATTTTTTCTTTTTTTAAGTAATCAAAACATTACGGCTATACATTGAGTTCAAAAGTTGCATGACGTCACTTCTCAGTAGATCTTATACGTAGCTGTGACGTAACGAGCCCCCACTCCCCAAGTTTAATGTGTTTTATCTAATTCATTTTTTATTATCTGATTGACGGACTAAACAGTTTTTTTTTTTTTTTACCCTGGATACATCCCTATTATTGAAATTTGGATAGAACAACGTCGGTCGGGTCAGCTAGTGTCTAATAAAACATGTTCTCTTTCTAGCACCGGTAATAGACCAGCCACGTCCAGCGTCAAGCAACGAAACGCGCGTGTCTGCGTTACCGCGCCCCTCCCGCCTACCTGCACCGAGACGTGCGCTGCGGTAAACACTACATACTACAATATCATTGAGAATCAGTTACAGTACCCCAATAGGGAATATGCATGTAAAAATATTTTTTAACTCAATAAAATACAGTGATATAAACCCAAGAAAAGTATTAAAAGTTAAATTCAACTACTGTTGATCATCATCATTTCAGCCGAAAGACGTCCACTGCAGGACATAGGCCACCTCCAATTGGGAGGGGTTTGCCATAATCACCACGCTTGGCAGGCGGGTTGGCGATCGCAGTATGGTGTTAAAAATGCTTAGAGAACGCTGCTGCTAGTAAGTTCCTTGGTCGCCTTTTACGACACCCACGGGAGGAAATGGGGTAGTGCTATTCTCTACATCCGGCACCACAAAGCACCCCCCATCCCCCGTTCCTACTGTTAGTTGCTCAAAAAAATTATGAAACTCCAACAATGTTCTACTACAGTTCAAACGTCCGTTTCTCTCGCAGTCATGATATGATGTCATTTACCACGAAACTGCTTTGTTTACATCAGATTTTTAGCCCCAAATCATATAAATTATGTTTTGTGCTAAAGCACAAAAAAAAAAAAAATTCAAGCAGAAATCGCACTTACCTTACCTAGTGAGATTTCAAGCACTTTGCAAAGATTTGATTTTTATTCACATTTTTCGTCACTTCGGGCATCGTCGAAGACGACGCGTTTTTAGTTTGCGTTTTTCCACCAAAAACACGCAACATAAAATAATGAATTGTAATTTTTTTTTTTTTTTTTTTTTTTATCGAAATTTTTTCTTGACTCTTACACAATGTATATTTAAATAATGGATAAGTTTTAGCATAGCATATTCCCTATCATGTTTCACACTTTTAATCCCAATCCCAAGGAAAATGCTAAGTCATTAAAGGAAATGAGAGAAAATAGAAGTATTTATTGGGACTCACACAGGAAGAACATAGACTATGAAGTGTGTGTTCAAAAATGTTTGAAATATTCGCCTCCTCGACAGCGTAAATAACTCAATGAATGTTGTTGAATTCTGAAATTAAAGGCATTCTCTTTGTAAGTGTGTTACGCCATTACCCCGCTGGTCGTTAAAATGATACATCGAGCTTTTAAAAAGTTTTGTGTCCTGGGTGACAGTCTCTGTCACCCAGGACACAAAACTTTACAATTGCATACAATTTACAAGTTACAAAACAAATTGTAACGGAATAACTTTACAAATGTGTAAATTGTAGTGACAAGTCTACAATTTAAATATTTGTAATTTCTGCGTTACAATATTTTCCACAATTTAACTTCGAATTCCCCATTTCCTCCCGTGGATGTCGTAAAAGGCGGCTAAGGGACTTACTAGAGAATGGGCAGCAGCGTTCTTTATGCATTTTGAACACCGTACATACTGCGATCGCCAACCCGCCTGCCAAGCGTGGCGATTATGGCAAACCCCCCCAATTGGGGGAGGCTTATGTCCAGCAGTGGACGTCTTTCGGCTGAAATAGTGAACGATGATGATGAACTTCGAATTGTAGACTTGTAAAATTTTATGGTCTAATGTCCCAGGTATGGCAGAGACGACACTTTACGCTACTTTTTTAACTCGATGTGTCATATTTAGGCTGAATATTGGTTGTTTGTACGACTAGTGTCGGCTTTATTGAAAAAGAAATGTTACCAACCTAAAATTCGACTACGTTTACGGTTTTTGGAAAAGCTAACTGAAGTTATTATGGGTAACATAATAACTGGAATAATCTTGCTATTTATTCACATATTTATTAATAATTAATCAGAAGAACAGATTGGACGGTGACCTCCAAACTTAGTATTTGTCTGTATCTTGGGCGAATATCGGGTTATGATACGACTAAAATACTATTGAAGACCACAATCAAACTAATTCATTAACTTGCCAAAAACTCACTACTATCATTATCATGATTGATTGGATATTGTAGCCTCCTTTAATAAATAATAATCACCACACGCTATTCATCCAAACTGAAATGACACCGATTACTTAATTATTTTCACGTAATGGGCACCAAACTGCGGCCGATGAAAGAATGCCTTCCTGACACCTGTCAGCACCCAGCTGACAGGTGTCAGGAAGGCATTCTTTCATCAATAGAAAAGGGGTAGTATATAGATGCAAATAAGAAAAAATGCTTTTTGTATCCAAAAATAATCCGAATTCCAATCAAAATTACTGATTGCACAGTAAAATACTCAACTCAAAATATAACTGAATAAGCAACAATTTATAATCGTGGCGCTCCGCTATTTATCTTTAAAAAAAAGATCGAGCGTAGCGAGCGAACAAAGACCCCGCCATTCTCTTCGTGGTTATTTTTTTAACCGCCTAGAAATAGGGCAACCGGGGGCCCGTCGACTACTCATTATTATTGCTTGGAAACAAATTTAGACCCGCTTCGATATTTAGGTCTTTCGATGTCACTTTTGTAGATACTTAAAAAGCTTTTTTTTATTTCTTATATTAGGTCTTTCGATGTAGACCCCGTCATCCCCTTCGAACCTAACCTGTCCGAGCCGGGATAACCCAAATTCCGAGCTCGAAACAATCAGTTTATTTGTAGTGAAATAATTTATTTGATAATAAAAAAGTATATAAATGATGGAAATAAATTTATAGAGAATTATTTATTTGATGTGCTATTAATAATATCCCAAAGAATAGGTGTTTTACAAATTTAAACTTTATTCGTTCTTTATCGTAATCCAACTGACAGGTGTCAGAAACGCATTCTCTCGGTGGCCGGAATATCTTACTAAAAATACTAACACTTATTTTATTCCACAGCCCACCGTCAGTATACTCAGTCGCGCCGACGGCTGACATCGATCACTACTGACATTTAGCCTGCTGTGCCAACCTGCTGGGGCGGAGACCCTAGTACGAACTAAATTATAGTACACTTAACATGACTGATGAAATAAAAACACGGTGTCTTTCAAATTTTTGTACTTCTTAATAAATGTAGAAAATCCAATAAATAGTTTTTTGGCTTTTACTAAAAAAAGTTTTTAACCATTTTTTTGGTAATATTTTACCTAAGTATTAGACCACTGATTACCCTAACATTAATGTAGTATTGTGACCAATTCGGAGAACGAGCAGTTTGGGCGCGTATCAGTAATGCGGAGACAATAATTTGTGAAACTTTTTAGACATTGATATCGGAGATTCTATAAGTTATTCGTCATTTCAATTTCACGTTTTTCATGATCATTTCATTTGTGAATGTTGTGATGTCTGCGTTAGTTTTTAATTAAAAAAACTTTCTATTTAAATTTCGGCATACAAAATTTTTCTCGTGAAAATTTTGCTAATGTCTTTCAATAGGGGTGCGAAATTACCTTTTCAGACGATGAAAAGTTGGACATTTTTAACCTCTACCTGTTGTGTACTGTATGTATCTCTCATCGATCAATGCTCTCTCGCACCATTCTCATGTCAATGAAGCTCAAAATTGTAAAATTTCTATCTAAATCATGATTTGGTACAAAGACATACAAATTAAGATATTATTCCTATATTATTATTTACAAATTTAGTGAGTAGTGTATCAAATGTTGGTTTAGTAATTTATTTCATAGTAAGAATTTTGCATTTTGTTTCAACTTAGAGATTGTATTCATATAGGGACATGTAATTTAATCACGCTTTAGGTATAAAATTATATACGATTATTAATATTACGCTCCTTTGTATACTAACTTATTGTAATATAGAAAGTGGTGTACACGGCACATTTGACACATATTTTTAATAAATAAAATAGTAAACATACAAAAATATATCGAAATTTTGCGCCATTTTTATATCTCACCTTCACATTGAAAGCACAAATTTTATGTATATTTATAAATATTCTGTTGTACATTGTGTAAATTTCAGTCTTATTGTACTTTAAAGCTTCATAAGTGTTATCGATCCTCTGCTTCCTATCAATTGTATATCAATCAAATAAATAAATATTTAAACTATAACATATCGACGTTAAGAGACTTGTGTATAAGTTGTATAACCGACGTACTTCGTCCTTGTTTCAAATGCTTTATATGTGTTTTTGTTAAACAAATGTTAGCGTTTATACATCGATGTTTTCCGGCCAAATTACAGTATTGTGAGCAAGTTTCGTGTAATCAGCAATAAAAAGTTGCGCAGTGGCATTATAATTGTATATTTTGTAAACAGCATATGTATGTACAGGGTTGTTTGATTTATGTGAAAGTCTACGTGCATATGTGTGCTAAATCTCTGTTCCCCCTATCGTGTGGCGGAGCGTCCGCGCTGTGTGCGGTGCGCCTATGCCACACGATTCGTTTGAACACGTCGTGCCTTATTTAGGTAGTGTAAGGGATTTTGTTTTCATTTTCTAATAAAACTATGTATTTAATGAAGGCTTGTTTTATTGATTTTAAGCAAATACCACCGAACCTCAGCATCAGTTTAAGAAAATTATATGGTAAAATGCTATCAAGAATCGAAGGGTATTTTCTCGTGTAGGTCCACGAGGGTATGTTATTGCTGTTGGTCCTACTGAAGTTTTGTAACCAAATTAAGTAATCATCAGGTAATATTTTAGATAATTTATGATAAAATTGTAAGTTCAGTTTTAATTACTTAAAAGTTTATCTTAATTTATCTAAAAAAATACCGGTTGTTTTATTAACACCATGAATTAATTCTAATTAGAGTTTAGAATGTTACCAAGTAATTCATTATTAAAATATTAATTAAATGTTTTTTTAATTTTTTATAAACCATTTAATGCAATATTGTAATTTTTATTTGTATTATTAGGTATCAATGAGAATTTTGGCACTTTGGCTTTGGCAACTTGTTATAAAAGCGGATACTGTTTATAAGAAATGACTAGATTGTTTTAGTTAGGTATCACAATTTCATGTTTACTACGTGTATTTATACTAATTATGGAAATCGCTTCTTATTTTTGCGAACATACAAAATGCTTTCTAAGATATGAGAAGGCAGTATGACGACTGAAACTGAGATAGCCCCACACCTAATCTAATTTCTTTGTACCTACAGGAGGTATATTTTGGTTTCAAAACTTCAGCAGGACGTTGGTCCTACTGAAGTTGGTCACGAGGATATGTTATTGCTGTTGAGCAATAACATATCCTCGTAGACCTACTGGTAGGACAAAATAGTAGGACCACGAGAAAATACCCGAATCGAATAATCGTCGCCTTAGAGTGAAAATCTCGTATACGCGAAAAAGGCAACTTTACGGGAGGATGAAAAAACTGCGCCCTGTAAAATATTACCACACTTTCAAATAATTGTGTTTTTTTGTGTGCAATATTCAAACTCGTCATAGATGGCGTTACAGGTTGTAAAACATTTTTTGTGTGAAATTAGGACGTGCGTTGCGAGGTTTTCTTTCTAAGAATGTAATAAAATAAAAATGACCAAAATAAAATTCCCGAGGTTTTTACTCTCAAGGCGACGATATAACTTGCGACAGAAGGTAACTAACAGTAAATAGTCGCAGTGTGGACGCGGAGTGATAAGCCAAGCGGAACCAAAGACTTACTGATGAGATAATAATATCGCCATACTGGTATAGTTTGACCGATACTGCTATACCGCGCCTTAGGAATGTGCGGCGAGGCGGGGGGCGGGACGCTGTGAGCGTTGGCGAATAAAGGCTCCTAGAAACAGGCGCGGCACGCGACGCTACACAAATGTACCGCGTGTCGCGCTACGAGTGGTGCCTTTGTGTCGCGTCGTATGTCTCGCCTGTTTGTAGGATCCTTGAAGCGAACTGGCAAACAAAAAATAGTCAAGTGATGTTGGTATAAGTATCGTATGTTATCAATATATCATATCGGGGCCGTATGTTTTCTTCCAAGCAAAAATGTTACTCGCCGTCGCTAAGCACCTACTACGGACTGTAGTTATGATACCATGTTCTTCGAAACGCTCTCATAATCAGTGGAATAATAGATACTTTATCTAGTAAACAGTCTACAGATGCCATCCCTACAAGTTTGAATATTTGTGACAGTTGGATTCCCCAACCTTAAAGGAAAAGTTCATCTTTGAGGCCCATTTTACCACTTTCATACCATACATGGACGTGCCGAGTTAGGGGCAGCTGCTCTCCTCCCCCCTCCCCTCTTTTAGCATTCTCACATATTTAGCTGCTAAATAATGTACATATACATAGGTACCAATGCCGTGAAGAATTTCCTGTAGTATTTAACTACAAGAAATTCTTGATTTCGTTTATCTGGCTCCTTTTAGACCAAAAGCTGGGTATGCCTATGATACCATACAAAGTACCTACCTACCTACCTACTCTGTGGTCTGTTCTGGCTACGCTGTGCTCACTGACCTCTGAGGTCAGTGGCTTTGCTGCAACTCCGCCCCCCGTTTCCCTAAGAAAATAAACCAATACTATTTTCTTAAAAAAATAAAGTTGAGCTAAGGCCGTCTCTTTGGAAGTTGGTTAAAAACCGCAAAAACTTAAAGACTTCTGAGCCTTTTAGCCTGCAATTTAGTGAATATTCACTAGGTTCTCACGTAAACTCACGTTGGTACTAAATTTCGAATTTGCCCGTCTATTTTCTAACTCCAACAGAACTCTCGTTCATTATCGTGAGTGGGTTGAACGACGTTGGTCAAGTCAAGTCTGATATTTTTCAGATCGGCAATTCGTCAACAAGTTGGCCCGTTTACAGTGGTCTAAAACGATTTTAAAAGCTTTTCTCCAAGGGCTTTTCGAAATACGCCCATGTATGTTCAGCTATATTATTTATAGTTTAGGGGAAAACTTAGCGCGATGAGAATCATTTTGTTTGACATACTTAATTCCAAATTTTCAGTCCATACAAATTAATTGAGTAGGTAAGGCAAATTCCCAGATTGGGAAGGCTTGAATTATGGACCGTTGACTTGACTTTTTTGGTTTTCATACTCGGTATTTTACATTAAAAAAGTTGTTTAGAGGTAATTTTAAAACGTTTCGCTATTTTGGTGGTTCCACGCTTTGCACCATACTTCCTTATCTTATACCATCCCTAGGCTGATGTGGTATCTGACAAAAAAGTTTATCCATCTAATAATTTAAGATAATATGATGTATGAAATAAATATTCAAAATAAACCAACAATTATTTTAATTATTTGGAATCGTGGAACAAAGGTGGAACATGAACAATATCGGTCCGATTCGCTCTCAGAAGTACCGTACTATGCTCAGTGTTGCAATAGCTAAAGGGAATAGAGTCGGATTCGGACCGACTTTTACGACGCTAGCGCCCAACTGTCACCTTGACTTTAGTTGTGTGTGTGTGTGAACGAAATCGCACGTTACGTTATGTGAGTGTGCAACGTCGTGAGTGCTGTCTACGAGTAATTTTTGCTTTTTACCTTTTTATTTTTATAAATAACCGATGTAGACGAAGTGATTAGTAATGTAATAACCTCAAGTGATAAGATTTGTGATATATCGATGCAATGGCTCTTAAAATACGCAGTGTTTTCATCTACTATGTGATCCCGTGCAATAACTCGTCACTTCGGTTGTTTGTCAATGACGTCTGCGTTTAGCGCAGCAAAAAGTGGAATTTTAGTTTGATTGTGACAAGTAGTGCAAACATAAATTATATAAATCGTGTAAATAGATGAGTGATCGTAAAATGGATGAGTGTCTTCTTCATTGGAGCGTTGTTTTATCAACTGAGGCCAACAGAGGTGGCTCATGAAGAAAGGGTTAGTTTACCTGTTTATGTTTACTTTATATATCGTACCCATCTGTGATTATACATGTAACGTCTATTAATATCTTAATTACGGCATCGTTGCGAAAGTTGGATGTATAATTATTTGAGGGGTATAGGTTATAAGGCACAGTAGTTGTTTGTTGACTCACAGATCTTTAATTATATAATTTGTTTTGGTGATGATTTCTAACGTTTAAGTTAGTTACCATAAATGCGGATGCAGTTACTACTATGTATTGAGGCTGGGATGTGTTATTTTTCTTTTGTTACTTTCTCTTATCCATGGAGTGAAGGGAGTGAGGGAGACAGACATATAGCCGGTATGCAGCGTGTGAGAGAGACGACGCTCTACAGAGCGAGTTGTATGGCCATGTTTAGATATCCAATAGTAACATGAAAAGTTTACTTTGCTGTTTTACTTTATTTGTCAAAATATAGTACTAATTTATATGATAAAAGATTGCAGAAAGCTTTGAATGTTGTGTTTGAATACAAAATTGGTATTACAGGCATGTGTCACTGGTCATGTCTTAGCATTAGCTACATTTATTTAAATTGCTAATTTGTTAACTCATAAAACAGGTACAGTTAGTGTTATTGTCAATGAGAATTTGCCATTTCATTACCACTGTCTTAGACAGCAAAGCATTACATGAGAGTAGACAGCAAAGCATTACATGAGAGAAGACAGCAAAGCATTACATGAGAGTCTTGTGGTTTACTTAACATTAGTTAAAGATTAAAACAATCATTAAAAGTAACTTTGCAATAATATACTTAAATAAATAAAGTTACAAAAATGTGTGTAATATTTATACAATTCTTATAATTTATGAATATATCCATTTTAGCATAATTAAATGTTAGTTTTGTTTGTATTCAGTCTAGTTTGAATTGTTCTAGCATTCCTCGCTGGCTTTATAAAAAGTTTTTATTTATTTTCCTCATTGGTCTAGTGCTCACAAGAGCTACTGCTGAGCATGAGGTCCTGGGTTCGATTTCCAGATCAGGCAAAGTGTTATTGGTTTTTCTATCTGGAATTTCTCAGTAGCAGCCCGGAGTCTGGATTTGTGCCTGTTTGATGGCAATAGGCTTCATAGGCTTGCCCCCTATTACATGGGACTTAAGGATAACTGGTGAAATGTAGGTGTAGGTACTATAGGTAGCTCTGCCTAATCCTTCAGGGAATACAGGCGTAACGTTAAGTTAAATGTTATGTTTTATTTAACAATATTTATTATTTTTAACTAGCTGTTGCCCGTGGCTGCATGGCTTTTTCTACAATAAAAGGAGCCTCGGTTACTTCTTATAACATCAGCTATCTGCCAGTAAAAGTCCCGTCAAAATCGGTCTAGCCCTTTCGGAGATTAGCTGGAACAAATAAACAGACAATTTTTTTTTTTTGTTTTTGTGCTGTAATACTTTCATATGCATTTGGTAAAAAGCTGTTATTTTGACATTACAAACAAACACTTCAATTAAATTTATTTGTATAGATATTTTTCAGCCAATTCCTGCCACCTACAAGGATATGCAAAGATGAATTACACCTTTGTTTCTAAAAGTCTTTTTAAATAAATCATTTTAACCTACATGCCTGCTTGTTCACTATTGCTCGACCAATCACCGCAACAAACATTTAAATTCAACAGCAGATTAACTGATTAAAGACTTGATTAGGCATTTAAATACCCCTCTGGTCTACGTACTTGTACCACAGATTAATAGAGATGGGACACTTCACAAAATCATTTAAATAAAAAGCGACTCTTGGTACGACACAATAAAGTGCAATTCAGGTCGCACAATGCTTATTACCTATAGTTATATTCACCTACAAGTTAGTAACTCTTAGGTATGCCGGCCACGCCCATCAGTCCTACTGAATTGGCCCAGTGAGATGGGCCCGCCGCGTTCTTGTAAAGTCGAATAATTGATTCACTGGAGTAATCTGACATGTGCTAGCTGTCACTTTGTGTAATAAAATGGTCATATTTATTGTAATGGTGATTGTTTAGTTTGATTTATAAAGTGTAAAATAAATGTATAATATTTTATTTATTTATTAAAACTTTATGCACAAGTAAAAACTTACTGACTTAATGCCTTGGGCATTTTCTACCAGTCTACCTTAGGGTGATGCAGAGATAATACTCAGTAGGTGCAATAACAGAAAAACAATTTAGAAGATATTTATAGCTAAGATATAAGAATAAATACATATATACATACATACAACTAAAAATAAAAAGTTATGAGAGTTAAACAAGAAAACCTACAAAAACTTAATACTGAGACGAATCTGCCAACTAATCTGTCTGCTAATATATGTATTGTATAAGTGTAAAAGTCTAGAATACAATACATATTTCCTTATTATTTAATAATGTGACAGCTAGCACCTGTCAGTTTCCTCCAGTGAATTAATAATTCGACTTTAGCTTCATACCTAAACTGCGAAGTGTGCCATCTGTATTAATCTGTGCTTTTACTTAAGGCAAAAGCGCCAGGATAGCCCGCGAAATTCAAATATTCTTAAGTTTTTTGCAATTAATAGGTCAGTTGTATGTTGATCTGAATATGATTTGCGAACGTAACAAGAATATCTATGTACCATTTACATTAAAAAAATAACTCTAAAGTGCAGTAATTTCAACAATATTACACAATAACTATATTTAGCCGTTATTTGTCTAATGCTATATATAGTAAATGGAGTATAGCAGAATTGATAACTGACATAACATCACGCCTTTTTTCCCCAAAGGGTTGGGCAGAGGTCTTCTTGCACGACCCGGGAATCGAACCCAGGACCTCATGCTCAGCAGTAGCGCTTGCGATCACTAGAGCCACCTACGAGACAATTCCGTTAAAACAATTCTACAGCAAGACAAAACAACAATCATCATCATTTCAGCTGAAAGACAGGCATCTCCCAAGCACTGCCACTTTGAGCATTCTTTGCTTCTCGCATCCAGCGAATTCCTGCGGCCTCCACAAGGTCATCGGTCCACCTTGTGGGAGGCCAACAATCAACACTGCTATATAATTCTCCATTTGTCAAACTTTGCACTACATCATCGAAATCATTCAGTTAAATCTTCACGCCCGATGCTGAAAGATCACATCAAGCTATTAAAATTAGTCATTCTCCCTCTAATAACATGTTTAACACTTTATTATAATAATATGTTTGGAATAAACTGACTTCACAGCATTAAAATTGTAAACCTTTGTCTCATCCATCACTCATAGGATAATGTGTTTTGTATAACAATAGCAAAATGAAATAATTTGACTTATTGCATTAAGTATTTTATTGTGGCTATAACTACTTAACTTGTGGTAGCTACTAGCTACATTCATGAAACAAGAAATTTAATCAATTCTAAAAGTAATGTTTGTTACATTGCAAGAAAATATCAATTACTGATAGTAATTAATTAGGTCTATTTTACCATAGCAATAACCACCGTTACCACAATATTTATCACTGTTTTCCTTGACATGAAAACAGTACCTACCTCCCCTTATTTATTAAAATAAATATTAGGGTGTGATAGGCACACAAAAAGGGAAAATATCAAAATACAAACTTAAATGGCAATCCCAATGCAAGCAGAAGCTCATTTAACTTGGTTAGAGCAGTTAGTAGAAATCTCATCATCATCATCATTTCAGCCGAAAGACGTCCACTGCTGGTCATAGGCCTCCCCCAAAAGGGGGGAATTTGCCATAATCGCCACGCTTGGCAGGCGGTGGCGATCGCAGTATGGTGTTAAAAATGCATAGAGAACGCTGCTGCCCATTCTCTAGTAAGTCTCTTAGTCGACTTTTACGACACCGATGGGAGGAAATGGGGAGTAGGAAGTTGAAATAAAATTTGTATCTAATAACAAATATATAAAACTGAAGTGTCTGTGTTTGTAATGTCAAAACAACAGCTTTTTAATAAATGCTTACGAAAGTTTACACAATACATAAGTACAATACAATTAAAAATAAAAATAAAGTTGTTGTCTGTCTGTATGTCTGTTTTTTCGGCTAATCTCCGAAACGGCTGGACTGATTTTGACGGGACTTTCACTGGCTGATGCTGATGATATAAGGCTACTTTTATTTTAGGAAAAGCAACGCCCCGGAGGTGCATCGGGCAGTAGATAGTATGAAATAAATCTCTATAAAGAATTTTTAAATGGATTAAATTATTCTAATAATTGCTGTATTTATAACACTTACTTAGGCCCGTATTATAGAACGTCACTCAATACTCAAGCGTTACTTAAGACTAGATTCAAGCCATTTGATTGGTTGAAACTAGTTTTAAGTAATGCTTGAGTATTGAGTAACGTTCTGTAATACGGGCCTTAGTTTCCTAGAACTGTCCTTAGTTAAGTGAAACATTGGTAAATTGCTTTTGACAGAATACCTAATTGGTGTACTTATACTTTTCTAATAAAGATTTTATATTACATTTTTCTTCATTTCACTGCCAGTTTGGCAATAATCTCTTAGTTTCCAACACAACATTAATTACAACATCATTAAATCCCTCACACACTTTAAAAGCAGTTGTCAATATCACCTGCATGCTATTATAAGATTTATGACTCAATTAATTACTAATAATAACTTGTTATCCCATTAAAAACACCTTGAACACACATGTATTCAATCTTTGACATTGACTTTGTGTTTATTTAGTAGGAAAATAAAAACAACCAACTTTGTCCTGTATAAATTATTAAGTAAACACCAACTTATGTAAGTGAGCAAAGTTTTTTTTGTTCTTATTGGTAAGTTCTTACAAAGCAGCCTTCTGTTGTCACAGTTTAAAAAATAACCATGAAAATAATGGTTCAGCAATGAACAATTATAGGAAAATAATACTTAACATAATTGTTCTTGTCTTCTTCATACTTTAACAGACAAATTGGTGATCAATGATCATGATTTATTCTCAAACAGAAGGATGGAATTGCCATCTTCCTGATGTTTTTATTTTTGATAACACTCTTCTTTTATGGTCTGTTCCAAAAGTATGTGATGAAAATGTAAACAAATGGATCAGAAAACGTACGTTGGCCAGCACATCAAGTTACCAGAAACTGTTAAATTTTCTCGTTCGATTTTTAACTTAATCGTCAACATTTTAAAGTTTAAAATCATTTGGATAAATTTGACAGTTTCGTGTAACTTGATGTGCTAGCCACTGTACCTGTGAATGCCAATTTGTAGTGCCACTTACAAATTGAGTTCTTATTTGTTTAAGTATTCAAATACCGAAATTCTTATTTTATATCACCTTGAGGATGATTTTTCAATTAAGTACAATTTACATCTCCTTTTAAAATTAGTATAATTCTCAAATGTCAAGATTTCATGAAATTGTAATTCAGGAGTTGTATTGATGATTTCGTCGTCCGTGTGGTACCGAACGTAATGAATAGCACCACCCCATGTCCTCCCGTGGGTGTCGTAAAAGTAAAAGGCGACTAAGGGACTTACTAGAGAATAGACAGCAGCCTTCTCTATGCATTTTTAACACCATACTGCGATCGCTAACCCGCCTGCCAAGCGTGGCGATTATGGCAAACCCCCCAATTGAGGGAGGCCTATGTCCAGCAAACGTCTTTCGGCTGAAATGAATGATGATGATGATTGATGATTTTAATGATTATAATTTTATTAATACAGATTTGTTACGCGAATTGCGAATCATATTCAGATCAACATATATTATAACCTGCCACTGTCCTGCAAATTGCCTAAAACTTATGAATATTTGAATTTGGCGTGCTACCCCTAGCGCTTCCCAATTAAGTAATAATGATATTCAAAAAATAAATTGTTGGACAAAAATTTGACGTAGTTTAGCAGGAAGGACACAACCCACATTGTGTCGAGAGATGAGTTGTATACCAAAGAGGTCCTAATGGTTAACGGAAAGTACACAGCTTCATGTGGGTTGGTTCCTATCATTAACAAATCAACCTTATCTTTGTAGTGTGACAGATCTTTTTTGCCGAGTGAAAGAACCAACCCCCCCCCCCCCTCCCCCCACCTCTACCTCTTTGGTGTATTCAACTCATTTTTTACTGTAATGTGGGTTGAGCCCTTTCTGCTTATCTACGTTCAATTATGAAATATAATGTCAGTAATGGCATACAAATTTAACCCAAACAGGGAGTTTAAGAGTCTATACTACCTCAGCGCTACCTCACTCTGTATCTCGCTCGCACACTATTGCTAACGGTCACGCGAGCAAGCGAGACAGGGCAGGGAAAAGACTCCAAGGCGCCGATAGTTTAAGTAATTTCGTTTTACGGTGAAAATAATGGTCACATAAAAAAAGTAAATAACATAAGACCTGCTTTATAGTTAGTTCAGTTAATATGCAAAGTTTCATTATCTAATTTGAAGTATTTTTTTGAATACCAGCGGTTTATTGTTCGGTTTGGAGGTAACTTTGGATTTTTTTTCTATAGAGAAAATTTTATGGAATCGTGTTTTCGGCTAACATAGTACTTAACATTAATCCTCAACTTTACCATAAGTTTATTTCAAAATTAATGCTGCAGTATTTTCGACATAACGGAGGATCATGCTAAGCCATTTGAGGTAGTATAGGCCCTTAATATGCTTTCATCTGATATTTTTGGAACAGACTATACAACATTAAAATGTAACTTACATCATCATTTGCCTAGGCTTTTCCCAACTATGTTGGCATTGGCTTCCATAGACTGGAAGCCAACGCAACCAGAAGCAACTGAATACCAGTATTTTTTCCATGGAGAGATTGCCTCTCTGACCTCCATACCCGATACCCCTTGATAAGACTGGTTTTCAGACTTTTGGGTAACGACTGTTAAAGATCCACCAATGACAGCCGGGACCAACGGCTTAACGTGCTATCCGAAGCACGTAGGGGTCTTGCTATGTAAAGTCGGTCACCCATCCACGGACCAACCGCGACAAGCGTAGCTTAACCCGATCGATCGACCCCTGCGGCTGTTATTACTTAGCCATAAGCTCCTCCCCCCCTACATAAGAATTACTGATGCCTGTCATTAAAAGCCATATTCATTTGGGAAACTTTGTGTAGTGATAATTACAAGGCAAGAATAATAAAAGAACTAACGTAAAGCTACTACTTAAATAATTCTTCCACGAATTTTAAAAAGCTCAATGACTACATTTACACTCAATTTATAATATTAATATGTAATCAGATTATCACCAAAGTATTCCTTGATTTGTAATCATATTTGCAATTATTAAAACAAACAACATAATCTTGAATACAGGTGTTAAAATCTTATCTGAGTTATTTAATATTTATCCTTATGAAAGAATCTTGATTTTCGCTACAACTAGTTGAACTTGTTTAAATAGATTGTAGTATCATTATAAGTACATATTGACTAATTAGCTCATAGGTTTTTTTTACCCTACTGCCACAAAAAGAGTGTAATGTTGTCATTAAATACATTCACCATTATCCTCTGTTACTATTTAAGTAGGTATGTTACATACTAGTGGCGAAGCGTGATTTTATGAAAGAGGTAAGCCGGAGCAAAAGAAAAGCGTTTATATACAATATAAACTCGTTATGACGTCACTTCGGACTTTCATTGTGTGAAAAAAAATGTTAAGTTTCATAAAATTTCTATTTCTATTATGAGCTTAAAATTAGCGAAAAATTATTCTATTCGAAATTGCGTTCCTAATTTCTAAAGGGAAGCCGGCAGGAATCGTGTTATATATCTATGTAGTAGTATTAAAATATAGTTTATTTAGGTACTAACCTATGTTAGAGAAAACTATTTTTATTTTAAGTTGCTAACCCATCTAAAATCTCACACAAAACTAGTACTGATTTTGATTTCCTCAAACTGATATTATCAAAATTTGCTACTATATCTTTTTTGTTAAATTAATTAAAATTCTCTATGCGAAATTACCCACTTTTACATTTGTTTCCTATTTTTTGCTCATTATTATTGAAATAATTGTAGTTTAAAAAATTTGTTCTACTAGAGGACTGATAACAGTTAGCTGTTATCAGTCTTTTAAACAACACAATTTTGTGTGTTAGTATGACCAAAAACTCAAAATAAAAATGATGCGTCATCTAAACACAAAAGTGCATCAATCGCTTGAAAAACCTACAAGGTAAACTCAATATAAAAATAAAGTGGTGAGTAATCAGTATTCCCCAGATTTCCTTGCTCTATAGAAATTCCATTCTGTATTGAAGTTCAGTGAAGCCAGTATGAACAATTTGGACAAGTGGGTTGCCTTGACCCCCCTAAGTGGCACTGTGTCAAGGGCCAACCACTTCCTTAAGGGGAAAGACTTGTCTTTTTGTGAATACCAACCGGTTGATGTATGGCGTTATTATTTCCTATGGATTTCTGGTTTCTGTAGTATTTTTGCAAGGCTTTTCAGAATTTTTGTTGCCAAGGTGACTTCTTGCTATGTACTATCGAAGAAGTTCATATCTAAGCACCTTAAAGACTATTTCTGCTTGCAGCGCTCGGCCGCTATAGAAATCTCATCAACCAATAGCATCGCAGCATCAGATTTTTGATGCGTCCCTTGTTTTTGTACATGAACAAAAAAGACAGTAAAAAACCAGCTGAGGTAGTGCGTATTTTTTCAATGGAAATAAATATCAATGGACCTTCGTTCGGTCGTAGTTCGAGCACGTTTGGGACAAGTTTATGGGTTTTTTTTTGACGAATAGGTTTTCTATGCTATCAGAAAAGTATAACATTAGCATCCAAAGTTGAGTAGATTTCTCACAATTATATAGGAGTTTTTGGGTGAGAGGCGGAAATTTTCCATAAAATTTTAAAAGTGCAAAACCTTTGTTTTAAATTAGCTCTAGTCATAAACCCCTTTTCAAGGAATGCACCTAATTACAAACCTGTAGACAAAGCAGTTTGATTGAATAAACTGGGAGCTTACTCATGAACCACTTAAAATTATTATAATCCGTGCCTAAAGAAACACTTTATAATAATATAAGGTCGTTTCCGCATTGGTCAGTGCGGTATCGTTTCGGTATAGTATGCTCTGCCGCAGTAACGCACTGCTTTCATTTATCAATTAGTGCAGTACTGCTTAGATCGTTGAAATAAAGGCGCTCGCCTATATTTCAACGATCTAAGCTTTCGGTACCGATTCGGTACCGGAAGCTTACCGAGCGCCTATATTTTTACCGAGTATACCGAGCATGTTGTAAAACGCGTGACGTGAGCGGGTAACGCACTGGATGTTTCTACACAGCTGCAAAAAGAAAAAAGTATGTCGTATTTTATAACATCTACAGTTTACACTTTCATTTTTTGGGATACCCCGATACGGCATTCCATAATTGTATACACAAATAATGAGTTTCATAAAAGTTAAAATACAAATTTCTAAGCCAAACAAATATCGAAATTTGTTGAAACAAAAAGTAAAGTATAAAAAAATTAAAAAACTTTCTCATCTTTGTTTCTTTTGTTCTATTCCTAGTGTTCGAAAAAGGGTCAGACATCTGTGATCATTGGAACAGAGATTGTAAAACACACGAACAACAAAAAAACCGTTTCATTGGTCGAGGCCAAAAGGGGCGTTAAACAGATGTGGTCATCGTGCTCACGGGATTTTGTTTTAAAATTGCTTAGTTATGAACTTCTTCGATAGTATGTAAGGTGGTTTGTTAATGTTAAAGTGGTTCAACATGTGTAAACATAAAGTTTACAATCAATATCAAGCAATCAATTATTTTTAAAAGAGTAACCATGGAGTTTCTTGCCGGCTTTTCTCCATAGGAAACGACTAATTGGAACCGTGCACCTAGCTTCTGACGTTTCATAAGTACCCATGTAGGTTTATGTGAAATAACATATTTTGATTTTGAATAATATTGTTATGTATAAATACTTTCTGATTAGGTAAGTAGCTGTATCTATAGAAATTTTGTCCAATAAGTGCTCAAGTAATATTAAGATTTATTTTATTATTAAAATACTTTCTTAAGTAATTCCCAAATATTTATGAAATCATAATCGTTTTACTTATTTTTTGAAGTATTGTCGTTAATAAGCATCTAAGTAAGTATCTGAAAGAGAAATGTTTGTTTACTGTGCTTCTTCTTCTTCTTTCCGTGTGATTATTGACTAACCTTTTTTTTTGGGTGGGAAATGATCAAATAACTTCTCCCGCTCTGGGCGGAGCGGGAGGGCGTGTCAGACTTTTACGTTTAAGTTGATAATGGAGAATGAGAAAAGTATGAAATGTAGGTAAAGTCGAGAGCAACAGATGTACCGGACGGGCGTGATCGCTGGACGCGAAGATCAGGAAGGTTGTAAGGCTATCTCAGTCTAAGCGGGACTGACGTCCTGCACCAATAGTTCAGGATATCTTCAATACTCACTGCGAGGCATTACTCTTGAAGGAACACGGGTTTTTGACGGGGGAATAACAAGATCATATTACTGATAAGTCTTCATAAGTATTCAGGAAGCGATTTCAGGACTCCTCAGGACTACTACATTACTATTTAGGTGGAACTAGTTTCCATGGAATTGGTGAATTCATTCTAGTTTCGACGTACGGGAATGATCGATCAAGCAAGTCAAATCAAAGACTCTTTGGTTGCTTGCTTTACATTTGGCAACTTTTTTAGAATCTCCAGGGGAGGGCAGTTCCCCCTCCCTGCCCCCCTTGGCGACGCCCTTGCTAGTATTGTTAAAACATGTGTTTAAGTCAGGGTAACTATCGAGTAACATTTTGCCGTCGATAGTCAATAATGGCAGGCAATTATATTAATCGCAGTAGCGCACGCGTCGATCTTGTAACAACCTCGTTATCGGACTTTTACGATTGGTCGACTCTTAATTTCCTACTCCTAAAAACGATGTACTGAATGTAGTAATGTTTATGTTTCTAGTCGAGATAAAATTCTGTGCTATCATAGAATTCATAGGTCAATCATACAAGGGATTATTGTGTAATATGAACAAAATAGTGCTCTGTACGATATTTATTTTACGTTGCAAACTTTACTTTTTAAGCTTTACTCATGTACAGTCAGCTGCAGAGAAATCTCACCCCCTAGCAATGAAGAAATACACTGCTAGGGGGTGAGATTTCTCTGCAGCTGACCGTACTATAAGGAACACATGTGTTAACATAGCCGTGTATTTGAATATGACTCAATAGAACCTTTCTTGAATATAAATTACAGACAAGACTCCTAATAGTTTTCAAGTGAATAATGTTTACAAAGAGATATTAATGAACTGGCTAAGTGGACATGAAAATTGGATATCACAAACTGCCATTAAAGTACTTAATCCACGAAGTTAGTCGTGAACAATGAGGGAAATACTCTAGTCTTACGTAAGCGCATAACTAGTCGGCAGCGGACATTGGACCACCCAGCTTTGTTTGTTTTTGTAACTACCTAGCTGTATTAAAAGATCTACCACACCCTCCCGATCCCTCACCCATCGCAGCCATGTGAGGGGACATCGATCATCCGCCATGTCTCAACATATATCGGTCGCTGAAACTGACACTTTAAAACTATCCACTTCAATGGGGTGAAATACTTTTTAGTCGATCTTTTAATGTCTGGGGTCGTTAAACTATTTTTTTTGTAACAAGTTCCACGAGGGGAAAGCGTCAAGGTTTCCGCGAAATTCAAAATTTCTTACGTTTTTAGCAATTTGCAGGTCAGTATCAGGTTGTATGTTGATCTAAATATGATTCGCGGCCGTATCAAATATTTATTTATACGGCCGACGCTACTACCTTAAGGTCTATGCACACAGCGGGCGCGGCGCGGCGGGACGGGACGCCGACGCGACGCTGAGCAGTTGTAATGTACTAGATATTATGGACGACGCCACACAGAGCGTCGCGTCGAGCCGGACGGCTCTGTGTGGCGTCGTCCGTAATATCTAGTACATTACAACTGCTCAGTGTCGCGTCGGCGTCCCGTCCCGCCGCGCCGCGCCCGCTGTGTGCAGAGACCTTTACGCTTCTTGCGGTAGGAGTTGACTCGTAGAAATCGTCACGTAAGGAAAAAGCGTTATGTCCCCATGCGACTTGCTCTCTCTCTCTGTGTCTCTCTCTCTCTCAGTCTCTGTCTCTGTCTCTTTCTATTATATACAAGTGTGTGTGTGCGTGCGAGTATCGTGTAAGGAACTTAGTTTCTGACGGGGGTCCCCGACCGCACACGTTTTTTTTGCTGGCAATTTTTATCCTCTTCGTGTCAACTGTCATAAAGTTCAGTACATTACGGTTAGTTTAAAAGAAAAGGTACATTTATGTGGTCTGGTGGTAATTAAGGTTGCCACCGTTCACTTGTGCCTAACTGACTTGAAAAGCAATTAGGCTAACGTGAATAATGATGTTCTTGTACTATAGTCACAGATTAATACAGATGGGATACTCCGCAAAATAATTTAAATAAAAAGCGACTTTTGCTACGACACAATAAAATGCAATTCGGTTGCACAACGCTTACTACCTACAGTTGTATTCACCTACAAGTTGCCTCTCTTCCTATCGCGTAACACTTATACCAGCGGCGCGCGGCAGTCCTACTGAGTTGGCCCAGTGAAATGGGCCCGCCGCGTACTTGTAGCTTCATACCTAAACTGCAGAATGTCCCATCTGTATTAATCTGTACTATAATTAAAAAACTGAACTCAATAAGTTCTTAGTACCCCATCGAATACAGGATGTAAGTACACTGTAGGCATGTAATTTAATTTACGTCACACCTGGCCATAATGTGAGTTTTACCGCAAGCTACGTGGACGGTAAAACTCGCATTATGGCCAGGTGAAGACGTAAAATTGTGTACTCACCACGGGCACTAAAAAAGAAAGCCCTCTATCGCATATTTACAACCCTCATCTGCGGCTCGGGTCACAAATACCTGCGATTTCGGGCTTTCTTTCTTTTACAGCCCTTGGTAAGTAATGTACTATTACTATCAAACACGCCAAAATTGTTATGTTTGTGGCTTTAATGTAAATTACAGACTACTATTTACATACGAATACTAGCTATTCGAATAAACTAAATCCTATATTTACTGCTCTCAATTTAAAGTCGTTCAAAGTAATGTCGTACCGTATTAGAACTAATCTCGCTTGATAATTCTGTTGAAGGCAAACGATCAAGCCAAACACAATGAGCGGAGTTTTGACAGTATTATTGTAGCAGTCCATTCAAGTTCAGAGGGGAGCATTCTAGGGATTCGCGAATAATTGCAATAAATAGCGAACATGGAGTAAGATCTCCACTCTAAGATTGCTGGCACGACGCCCAACAACAGCGCCGTTAATGCCTAACTCTACTTATAAACGACGTCGGTTAATTAATGTCGCAAAAAGAGTGTCAGAGACGAAATTTGAACAGATTTAAAGCCGGTTCAGAACAACTATGTATTTAGTTAACACGAACAAAATGGGAGAGAGTTTCTACGAATTTCCTGAACGAGATCTTACCTGGAAAGCTTTGATTAAGAAACAAACCTGAGGGGATATCGAGCCCTGTCATTATTGTGAATTCCCTGAACTGATAATAAAACTAAGTAATAAGTATGTAAATATCTTCAGCTCATTTAAATGCTATTAGAATTTTTAAGCGCGCACCTTTTTAGGTCGCCTGACTGTATCACCTTTTTCGCGAATTAGGAAATATCCAATTTGCATAGCGTACTTAATTAATCGATTGTTGTCCTCAGTCACAGCATTCTTGTTATATTTTTGTATGAGCAACGCAAACGATTTATCACTGTCTTAGACATATGCAAAATATTTTTTCTGTAGCTCGAGTAAGCAGTAATACGTGCTCAGACAAATTAAATTGACCGAAGCATCATCGAATCGTGTCTAATCTCTGTTGAATCGATCCTTCGCCTAGCAAAAGTATCAGACTCACAGATTGCAACGGATATGTCAATGAACGCTGCAGCGACATTCATTACTTCCCTTAAATTAGTCTCGTCGTCTTAAACGAGTAACTAAAACTAATAATAGAAAAGGAAACCAATTCATTAACCCTCGCCGGGTGCACGCCATAGAAGCCTTCCGTTTTTAGGGATGCCTTGCTAAAACACTTTACTTTGAAATTTTCGACGACAAGATCTTCCAATTGGAAAAATGGCAGTTACAAAGTTTTTTTTTTTGGTAAAACAAATTATGACGGTAATTTTTTGGTACGTGCTTCATTTTTAATGACTTATGTATAATTTGATTAATTAAGCTCATAAAATAATAAGTAATGTTATGCTTTTAATGGTTTGCACTTTGCAGTCAGCCAGGCAGCGCTCCGTTGTTGGATTCGTTGTAATTATCTCAAGCGCCTTGTTACTGGAAGCACTTCATAAATCACTTAATTACAGCACGCTTCATAATACTTATAACTAAGAAAATTATTCTTGAAGAACAATTGGCCTCACAAAGTTCATGTTGATTAGATGTACCAGAATGATGAGATTCAAACTACGTTAGTTTTCAGGTAAAGTCAAGGAAATTAATCATTCAGCAAATAATGTAAGTAGGTACCGACTCAAATCACAACACTGTCATTCTTTGACAGTTGTAAGAAATGGCTTATCACGACAAATTGGCAAATTTCTCTAATTTCGGAAGTCATTGGTGCCGATTCCCTTGTTCACAAACTAAACTAAATTTAGGTTCAGTGCATCTTTTTCTTTCTATTTCATTAAGAAAAGGACAGAAGATAAATTTTAGTTTAGTCCTCTCAAATTAATCAGCAACAATTATTACTTAGCAACCATGTTAAAGTTATCGAATCGCAACCCATGAAATACTTATTATTGAGTAGTTCCGGTGCCCATCTGTGGTCTTCATCATCAGTTTCACTTCACCAAATGGTGCTTTCCCAGAGCAAATGTACGAGCTACTATAGAAAATACCCAAATCGCTATAGGTGTGCCTATTTTGAACTTCTTTCGATTTCTCTAGGATCCATAAAGGGTATCTTTCCATATCTGGTATACTTTCCAGCGTTGTCATCAGACAATGCTGCAAAGTACACCCTTTCAATTTATTTTTTATTTTTTTCAAATCCTTCTTAGCCGTCTTCGAGAAATCGGGGAACACTGAGAACCTCCTCCATTTTTTGAAGTCGGTTAAAAATTGAAGTGTCTGTATGTAATTTCAAAATAATAGCTTTTTACTAAATGCATATGAAAGTATTACGGTACTTATAACAAAAAAATAAAAATATTTTTGGTCCTTTGTTTGTTCCGGCTAATCTTCGAAACGGCTGCACCGATTTTGACGGGACTTTCACTGCCAGGTAGCTGATATTATAAGGAGTAACTAAGGCTACTTACTTTTATTTTAGAAAACGCCACGCGGGTGAAGCGGCGGGCAGCAGTTAGTGTAATAATATTTTAATAATTGTCAGCCCTAAAAAGTAAACGTTGTTGTTTTTGTGACTCTACGTCAAAAAGTCTCCTACAAACAGGCGCAACACAAAGACACCGCTCGTCGCGCTACACGCAGTGCCTTTGTGTTGCGTCGCGTGTCGCGCCTGTTTGTAGGAGCCTAAAAGTCTCCACTTTGTACTTAGGTAATAAAAAATACCTATTTGTTATTCTTATAACGTGCATTTAATAATCAAATCTTACCGCATCTTAAGTAATCGCGCACATTGTTTTTTATTAGAATAATTATATATATAATTAATAATTCTAAATACGTTATTCTTTGACTTAAATGTTAATAGGTAGAATGTTATTAATTATTTAATAGGTTACCTGTCATACATGAATTGACATTATTGACAGTTCACTTCAAGCTCACTTCACCTAAATTGTTACGGTAAGATATATTACGTCACACCTGGCCATAATGTGAGTTTTACCGCACGCTACGCTTACAGTAAAACTCGCATTGTAGCCAGGTGAAGACGTAAAATTGTGTACTCACCACGGGCAGTAAAAAAGAAAGCCCTCTATCGCAATACCTGCGATTTCGGGCTTTCTTTCTTTTACAGCCCTTGGTAAGTAATGTACTATTACAGAATAGCACTACTGGTCATGGTCTTTCCAAGTGCCAAATGTCATCCAAACCCACTAAGGCGTGAAAGATAACATGACAGATGACAGATACGAGTTAGTATTTATAATATTCTTATGAATTACTAGCTGCTCCCCGAGGCTTCGTCCGCGTGGCTTTTTCTAAAATAAATGAAGCCTAAGTTATTCCTTATAATATCAGCTATCTGCCAGTGAAAGTCCCGTCAAAATCAGTCCAGCCGTTTCGAAGATAAGAGAAAATTGAAGAAAAGAGAAGAAAAAATTGTTTCTTTGTTTTGTTAAACGTACCGTATATACTACCATTTATGCATTTACAAAAAATCTGTTATTTTGATATAACAAACAGACACTTCCGTTTTATATAGGGCGAATTTAATAAAGTATTTGGTATCGTTCTTGTATTTGAGCGCCCACACCTCACTGGGGTCTAAGCCAGTTTTTGTAAGGGGGAAAAAATAAGTCGGACACGTTTCGGCGGAAATAGCAGAAAAATGTGTTGACATTTGAACTTTACTGCTGTCACGTTAACGTACATGTTTGTCAAGTTAAACACGTGAAAGGAAAACGTTTTATTTGCCGAATAACTTTCTTTATTTGTCCCATAAAATATCTTAACTTTAAAATTCTTATGAAGTCTTCACAGTTGTAATTGATTTTTCATACACTTTATCCTTATTTATTGAAAGTCACGTGAGTTTTAAAACTTTTCATTAAAAGGGTGTTAATTGAACCAGAATCTGTTAATCTTTTATTTCGTTAAATATATTTACATACAAATTAAAGACTAGTTCCTAATTAACGTAAATCTTATGAGTTTTGCGAGATTAATTTTTATCTCTCTATGTTTAACTTTAATGATTACTAGTTCCTATAATTTATTTACTATGCTTAAAGGCTCCAGCAGCAGCAGCTCCTGCAGACAGTCGCGATTCGACAGCGCGACGCGAACTTTTCATAGAACAAGTTTTATGAAAACTTCATGAAAATTTTTCTATCAGAATCGCGTCGCACCGTTGCTATTGCGACGCGCCCGAGCGATGAGCTTTACTCTGTCTACATCTGTACCCTTGAATTGTTTTCAATCAATTCTGTGAGTAAAAAAATTAATAGGTCGCCTTAAAACACCTAATGACAATAGTTTTTGGAACGAAGTTCCTTAAACGCGGCATGCGGTAGGAGTTGAATGGTAGAAATCGTCATGTAAGGAAAAATCGTTACGTCCATAGAAATATAAATAACAGGAGAAGTGGCAAGGGGGCGTGTCTGCGTCCGCACGAAATGATCAAAATGCTCATTGCATAGGCAAGTAGCGGTCTCCGCAAGTGCGCTTTCGACCGTGATCGTGACAAGTTATAAGAATGCCGTGTTATTCAGTGTTTTCATGTAAAAACCGAAGCCATGCCAAAAAAATTGTACATCATGGAATCACTTACCATAAGAAAGTACAAGTATTTATCTATATTTGTCTTTAAAATCATGAAAAACAACATATTATCGTAAAATATTTCTTGCTTTTACTACGTTATTTTTGTTTTCATACATAACAGCGACTGTATTATTTTTTCAATGTACGTAAGTATGTCGCTATGTGACTGGACAATGCATTGTAAAAATCACTAAACGATACTTTGTATATGCGGATGCATCGCATAATACGGCCGATGTATCTTGCCGCGAGCTAGTGATGTGCTTCTGCAGATTCACACTAACGTAGGCTATCGACAACAATGTCGATTGTTTAATGAATATATTGCTATTATAGTTTATTCTTCAATTTGTCAACCGTTTTAACCTTGTTGGAAGACCCATGTGAAATAATGTTTATTACTCATCTTTATTTTCTCATATTGTTTAAATTTTTTGATTCACTTAATAATATTTTGTTTTTAGCAAAATATTGTTTATTTATATTATATTATTATTTGTATTATGAAACAACTACAGCTACAAACTATCGAATGTTGTAGCGCCCCCCTATAGTAAATTCCAGTTCAAATAGAACCATTCCATTTATTTAACGGTAAGTGGGGCTATAAAATTTTAACAACACCGATATTATTAATCAATATTCTATCTATCCATCCCTATCGAGTGTGCTACCCTCCTAATATTTCCGGGAATTACGACCCACTTTGTGCTAACTTCATTTTATTGCAGGAATTTAAATAATGCCGGCCATATTTGTCACTTGTAGGATAGTTTCTAAGTTGAGGGGAATTTTTGGCTAAGTAATAACAGCCGCTCGGGTCGATCGATTAGGTAAAGCTACGCTTGCCGCGTTTGGTTCGTGGATGAGTGACCATCTTTACATACCAAGACCCCTCCGTGCCTCGGAAAGAGGCAGTCCCGGCTGTCATTTGGTAGATCTTTGACAGTAAGTTGTTACCTAGGGGTATCGCCTGTTACCCAAGCAACTGGGTTCGGGAGGTCAGGTAGGCAGTCGCTCCATCTACACTAATATTATAAAGAGGAAAGATTTGTACCTATTTTTGTATGTTTGTATGTTTGTAATGAATAGGCTCAAAAAGTACTGGGCCGATTTAAAAAATTCTTTCACCAATAGAATGCTACATTCTTCCAATTTGACATAGGCTACATTTCATTTTGAAAAAAATTAGGGATCCTTGGTAAAATTTGAACAATGTAACCGAAGGTGTAGAAAAATTAGTCTTAAAATGTCTTTCGTATTGTCTACCCCGTGCGAAGCCGGGACGGGCTGCTATATATAATAAAATACTGGTACTTAGTTCATCCAGATAGACTGGAAGCCGACTTCAACATAGTTGGGAAAAGGCTAGGCATATTTCTGGCAGTAATGGCTCCTACAAACAGGCGCGACACAAAGAGACCGCTCGTCGCGCGGCACGCGGTGTCTTTGTGTCGCGTTGCGTGTCGCGCCTGTTTGTAGGAGCCTTTAAAAGCTGAGTTTTTTTGTCATAAGTAGATATAGTTTTCTTGCTGCAATAAAGGCGGATATTTCATAACCGTAAATAAACAACTTTGTTAAAAAGCTAAAGAATGTTAAAGATATTTTAAATGAAAAATATTTCCCTAAACGTTACTTTCTAACAAGATACTCTTATAAGTTATCTCTTCCTTTTAACAGTTTTATTTTTAAAATCTTTTAACTAACGAGCGGGGTTATTTTCGCCCTCGGTAACCGAACAGAGTCCCTATTTATATTTTACAGCCGAAATTGCATACTATTTCGGTCCATTGATTGTTTGACGGTATATTTTAGTTGTTACTAGCTTCTGCGCGCGACATCGTCGGCATGAAATTTCTTGTTTTAACATAAAATATATCATATATAGCTGTCCTCTATTACCTCGTTTTCGCTTAACGTCAGAATGGTCTCGCCATTGTGAGTATTTGACAATGTTTGTATGGCAAATCTGTCAAAAACTCACAATGAAGAGACCATTCTGACACTATTGTAATAGCAGACTTGAGGCCCTGACTTTTTGTCGTTTTGCTCGGCTCCTAAGAGTCGTAACGTGATGTTAAATAGCCTACAACCTTCCTCAAGAATTGGGTTATCAAATGCAAAAATATTTTTTCAAATCCAACCGGGTAGTTCCGGAGGTTAGCGCGTTCAAGGAAACAAACAAACTTTTCAGCTTTATTATATTAGTATAGATTTTTGAACGGCGGCAGGGTTTGTTGAACCCCTTTGTTTTCTAACCCCTGAACATTGAAAAGCTGACATTTGTTCCTCTGTTTAATTAAAGGAAAGTGATCGTAGTATTAACTCACGTGAAATATTGGCGGTATCACCTCAAAATCCTATTACGGATAGCCTTACCTTCCTCAAGAATTAGGCTATTTAATACAAAAATATTTTTTCAAATATAACCGGTACGTAGTTGATTCCAGAGATTAGGACGTTCAAGCAAACAAACAAACAAACTCTTCAGGATGATTATATTAGTATAGATTTTTGGATGAAAGCTTTAACTTTCGCGGCAGCAGGGTTGATGAACCCCTCTGTTTTCTCACCCCCCGAACATTGAAAAGTTGACATTTGTTCCTCTTCAAAGGAACGTGATTGTAGTAAAGCTCACGTGAAATATTGGCAGCGTCAAGCCGTTATTACGGTATTTTTATAACTCTAAAATGTTTTTTAGGGTTCCCTACCTCAATAGGAAAAACGGAACCCATATAGGATCACTCGTGTCTCTGTCTGTCCGTTTGTCATAGCCAATTCGTTCCAAATCTACTGGGCCGATTAGGTGAAATTTGGTACACACGGACGTGTAACGTAATTAAACGAATTTTGAATATGTGTACTTTTGAAGGGCAAACAAGTTTTTTTTTTTTAAGTTTTCAAACTGTACCGTGTGACATATCAAATGAAAGGACTTATTGTAAGTATTTCAGATATTTTTTTTTTAAATCATTTTTAAATATTATTTCTGAAACAACTGACCCTAAAATGTTAAAAAATACAGAAAATAGTTCTTTACAGAGATTACAGGAAAACCTATGATATAAGAAGTCTATTGTACAAACTCACATTTTCAGTTGGAATTTAAGGGAGAACATGTTTTTCATCTACAATGTTAAGTTTGTTCTTGGGATAAATTCATCCCAGCTACGGAACCCTTCATTGTGTGTGGACCGACACGGACTAGGCCGGTTTTTGTGTTTACCGTTAGCTGTCGTGTGTCTTTCATTTAAAGTATATGAGTTGGTTTTAGACAAGTTGACTCGATTTGCTGAAAAAGCAAATATTTTTGAAGAGGCTACACAAAGCAGTTAATTAATATTTAGTTTAAGATGACAAATGACACATTTGCTCAGGAATAAATTGAAATTACGTTTCTGTTTTGGACTAGGTAACATAAAACACGCAAAATCTCACCGCCTCTGTGGTTTACCACCTGTCTCAGACCCAGAGGTCCCTGGTTCGATGCCTGCCAGGGTTGCGGGTTTGTCCGAAAGAGCTACCGTGGCCCTGGCACACAGGCAACTGAAGGAACACGAGTGGGTTTTAGTCAGTAAAAGTCTGACACGCCCTCCCGCTCGGCCTAGAGCAGGAGAAGTTTGTATTTTATTTAGACTTTGGAACATGGGTACTTTAGAAATGGAACTATGGTGTTCTGTTTCTTAGATGGCTTGAACGGCGTAATATAAACTACAACTTATTATTAATTTAGTTAAGTTTCTCTTTAAGTGAACTGTAATTTGTTCTTTGAGAAATAAATGTCTTTAAACCGAAGTTATTCGATAATTTCCCACCCAAAAAAATAGGTGAGGCAAAAAATTTTGTTCAGTTTGGTTGGCCAAACCCTACCAGGGTTTGGTCTAAGTCCGCCTGGCTAGCTACCACCATCGTATCTAAGTCTGTCGCATAACAGCATTTGTTGTGTTTCGGCAGTTAGAGGTAAGATAGCCAGTTCCTCTGTGGTTGAGGATTCCGGGTGAAGCTCACTTCCGCCTTCGGCCTTATCATCACTTACCATCAGGTGAGATGAAGGACAAGAGCTTCCAATTGTGGATTTAAAAAAAACGATAACAGGAAAAACAATCCATACATTAATAAAACTTTAAATGAAATACAATTTAGTCTATAAAACTAACTTAGGTAAAATAAATAGATATGAAATAATAATATAGCTAGGTATAGAACGAAACTTGGAGTAACACAGAGAAGTAAGCAGTCCAGATCGCGAACAACTTAATTAATAAACTAAGTAAGTTACCGCCGGGAACAAAGGCTCATTTGGAAAGAACTTCAATTATTTCTTGTCTTACCAAACAACATTATAATGCAGTTGTGACAACTTGTTGAGACCTCATTTCATGACCAATGTCATAATTATTCACTTACCGCTTAAGGCGACGATAACCAACTTTTAATGATGTTATACTGAAGATCACGTCTAAACAAGTAGTGTTAATGATTTGGAAAAAATTGAAAAATAGTACACCTCTGAAAGAATAAAATAAAAATGCGTTTATTGTTTATTGGCATTACAGCAAATAAACCATTAAAACTTAAAAAAAAAAATTGAAAAAAATGATTATGATGACAAAAGGGCATAATGTCAGATGTACACACGGTGTACCTCCTGACGCTGATTTTCAGCTGCAACCCGCGAGTACCCAAATCCTTTGGGGACTACGGGCGTGATGATATTATGTAATGTTTTTATTATATTCCTAGAAATTTTCCCGAGATTTTGGTATAATCAATAAATATATCGTGAATAGATTGTTGATTAAACAGTAACTTAATTTTCAATCAAAGCTTCAGGTGTATTCCCAGTGTTTCCTTGTATCAATTAAATATTAAAACATTTTGCTACTTATAATGAATAACGTATCCAGTTAATTTATCTTGCTTGCGAATTAACCTTGAACTCAAGCTTACGTTATCATATTTTGAACAATTACAACAAGTATCTTAAACAAGTACATTGATTATTTACGGACATTGAATATGTGCTTTTGAGAGCAGTGCTGGCCCCGACATACCGAGTCGTAAGGTCGTAGGTCCGAAACCAGGCAGTCGCTGGTTTACTTTGTGTAAATAATTTCATCACCAAAACGGTAAAGGAAAACATCGTGAGGAAACCAGCATGTCCTAGAAACAATAAATTCGAAGACATGTGACATCTACTAACCCGCACAGGGCCTGCGTGGTATTAGATTACAGCCCATTCCCTCTCGAAGAGACGAGGCCTGTGTCCCAGCAGTGGGAACATTATAGGCTGTTATGCTATGTGCTCATATTGAAGGGTAATTTTAAACTTGGTTGGTTATGTTGCACTCTGATGGCGTAACAACCTTTCAATCATAATCTGAACGATTTTGTGCTAATCCATTGCTTCACATCATGTCCAGAACAAATTCATGCGCCACCTGTACAACAAACTGTATTGGGTATACCCATTTTACCCTTTGTTGTACCCCACTTTATTCGTACTGGGTATGGTGGGGTACAATCAACTCGGGGTGCGACGGGAATTTGCACTAGTGTCCTACATGGTGAAACTGCTCTGAGGCATAGAGCAAAACCCGAGAGTGCTGTACTTGCACTTGTACGTACCCGACCGCTATGTGTGGAGGCGACGGCCCCCGCCACTGCTGGTCGTACCATCAGCCAGGATCAACTTGCTGGCCAAAACCCCTCTGACTCGAGCAATTCACATCTTCAATTATATTCAGGTAGAAATTGATATATTTACATGTCACTGGGGTGAATTCGCAAAAGTACTATTGTTTACACTGTGTTACCAGCAATGATCATTATGATCTTAAGATGTATTTTGTGTTTTAATTTTAATTTTGTGTGTGACTTGACTATCGCATTAGGTTAAGACTTAAGACCTGTAATTATAGTTTAAAGGCATTTAAATAAATAAAATAAATATGTTCGAAAAAGTCTGCTCAACAATGTAAATATAACGCAATGAATGTTGTTGAACTGTCGAACCATTTTAGATGTTGTTTCCCTTTTATCTTGTGATCGTTTCCTTTACTTATTTTATAGTCGTCATAGACAGCCACTGCATCCTGCTATTGTTTAAATAGATCTGGTCCCATTTTTCATTGCCGCTTAACTTTGAGGGCGTCGTGGTCCTTTTGATCTAGGTCATGCCCCGCAAGACCAAGCGCAGTGTTAAGTCCCCCTGTTGCTTTGTTATCGCTTTTTATTATGGATCCGCGACCCACGGCTGAGGTACGACTCGTAACACCTCAGTGAAAGTAAATTTCTTTCGAGTCGTATCTGTTTCCACGGAAGGATTTAAGCCTAGTTCAGAACGGTGCTGTTGAAATACTTAGGCCAATATTTTATTTAGTCACTCTTGAATGTTGAATGGCCACCGACGAAACCCGAATCTGTTCCCAAGATGTTCCTTGAATAGAAATAAGATCCCATCTTAAAAGTGTCAGATGTTACAATAGAAAGTGCTATGCATTTTCTTTCGTACTATTTCCGGCACATTGTAGCCGGTCGGGGTTTAGTTGCTAGAGTATCCGCCACTCGAATAATAAACTAGTGTAATCTATACTAGGCTTTAGAGCAGGTCGTCTCGTGCGTCCGGTTGGCTGTTTTTCTAGTGCTCGATTGAGTCTAACACTATAACACAATGTATTGACCTTTGTTCACTGGTTTGTTGTTAAACGAGTCCGTTTCCATCAGAATGATTAAGTTTTTTATCGATGTTAGGTCTTACTACGCTAAATGGGTGTGCTACTTTTTCATAATAGTGGTCTACACAGTTTTACGTTCACTAATTGCGAGTATTGTCTTAATGAAGGTTACATTAATAAATGTCTGTATTAAAGCATTATGTGTAGTTTTAATAATGACCCTATTTTAATACAATACTGTCTGGTCCCTACCCTTTGCCCTTACTTAAAGCGTCATTATGTAACCCTATTGTGTTTGATAACACATGTTGGGAAACAAAGTGCTCTATTTTGTACTTTACACGTCTAAGCGCCTTCGATTTCACTTTTCTATTGACGCACATAAACGTAACTTGCAATTAAGTCTTGTCACGACTTTGTACTGACTCTTAATTGTAAGAAAAACTTTTGTATGCAACAAAACGTATCTACGTAAAAATAATTAAACATCACAAAGGTAGGGAAAGGGAAAACAAGAGAATTGGTCATTTTTTTAAATAAACGCTGACCTAGTTTTTTAGCCGCGTTTATTCAAAACCGAGATGAGGGTTATATCTTAATCCTAGCGTGAAAGAATGCCGGAAGCTATTATTATGATAGCACTACCTTAGTTACTAGAAATGTGGAAATATTAAATAATCTGTTAACACTTTACGCCCTATAAATTGTTGGTTAGTTAGGAATAAATTATATTCATCGCTCGTCGCGGCTGATTTATCGGTGGAAGGTTGAATTAATAGTTTCAGGATGTCGACGGGCGTGGAACTGAGGGACCGTTCTTTGACACGCGTTTAGTGACAGAGTCGTCTTAAAATAAACAAACCGGGAATTTGTCTCTCCATATGTGTTTTGGAACAGTACTTACAAATGTTGCGTCCTAATTCTCTTTCAAACCTAACTCTTAACTCCCACGTTACGACGAAAACCACTTAAGAATTAACCGATTATTCGATCTTGCCTACATAATGATACGACGTGTTTGAAATAACAAAGGATGTCACTGCAATAGGAATGGTTGATTATTTACCGCTACTTTCCTTCTAATTAAACATGCGTTATTGTATACCATGTGAAGTCCTGTCAATTATCGTGGTAGGAAGAGAAGTAAATTAATGTTTTGAGATGGAATCGTTCTTCTCGAGTGTGTAGCTTTATATGGCTGTATCGAGATCATCGTTTGTTTACGGAATCACGTGTGGACTTTTATAATTATGCGGATAGATAATGATTTCAATGTAACATGTGGTTAATTTTAAGCGATACAACTTTTATTAATTCATTCATATCCATCCATTTTGTAAAGACATGGCCGACTATTTATTAGGCCATATTGCCAGAATCATCAACAGTTTTCTTGGCATCTTTCTCAATCCTATTGAGGATTCGTATCATTGCAATGTGCAAGATGTCTCAAATATTTTATCCCAGGTATCTGTGCTAACGGAATTTTTACGATGTTTTTTCATTGCATATTTTGACATTGCAAAAACCTGAGCGGTCGCATACTTCTCTAGAGAAAGTGAAAGGTCGCACACCTTCCTCCGTCCGTGATGTGTTATACGACTGTTTTATGTGTACCCAATTATTGATGAACATTTATAAAAATACGTGGTGTATTTAATTTGTCCGAGGTACGCCTTGCGTGTCATTCATAAGCTATTACTGGCGTTGCGTTGTCAGGCGCTTATGGAATGCTAGTAGATTGTCTTACGGTTTCTTATGGGGCCGGCTTTTTTAATATCATCTGTTCTACATCTTATTAAGTTGTCGAATTACTTACATTTTCCATCAGTGCGTTATTACTTCGTGAATAGAAATGAGCACTTTTGAATTCGATCTGACTAACATCATTTTCTAAAGAATATTTGGCCCAAATTGGATATTACTTAAATTGATATCCGATATAATGAACTTTTTCTTTTGAGCTTATGAAACTTGGTTGCCTCTTCATAAATTATTGTGACGTTACTGGGAACAATCTTGTTTTTTTAATAAAAGATTTTTGAAAGTTGAGTGCTGAATGAAAAGAAAATCAAGTGTAACAAGAAATACGTAAATAAGACGACCTGCACGAAGCTAGGCTTGAGCAGAAACTAATTTATTGGGGTTTTAAACACCATCTTATTCCCTTTAAATCCATACAAAGGTTGTCTTTAAAAGATCCCTTTTATAGCGACAAGGCCGCCCATTGTGTCACTTGATGTCAAATCTCTACTTTTATAACTGCCATTCATACATATGTTGTACACACGGCTACAGATCAAGCTATAATTTCCAGTATAAGCTGATCTCGCATTGTTCAGGATTTCCGTACAATGAGAGGTCAGCTTATATTGGAAATCACCTTCCGCCAGCGGCTTCGCCCGCGTGATATCTTTATAAATTATAGCCTATGTTACTCAGTGATAATATAGCATACTACTGGTGAAGGAGTTTTTTAAATCGGTCTAGTAGTTTTTGAGTTTATTCATAAATCATAATATGTATACAAAAAGACAAATGCATTAATTTCGAACAAATTTGATTACCATAAAAAAGGTAGTGCGTCAATCTTAAAAGATAGACATGCTGTCGCGGACTTTTTTTTAGAACTTTTAAAGAGGAACAATTCCATCATACATGATATTTGCATAACTTAAACCGTTTACGCAGCGCACGCAACGGAAGCTCTCAAAAAGGAATAATTTTCCCCGTTTTTGCCACATTTTTCATTTATGCTCCGCTCCTATTGGTCGTAGCGTGATGTTATACTGATGGACTATCCAACACAAAAATAATTTTTCAATTCCAACCAGTAGTAGTTCCTGAGATTAGCGCGTTCAAACAAACAAACAAACAAACTCTTCAGCTTTATAATATTAGTATAGATTATAGCTTGATATGTAGCCGCGTGTAATACATAATAAAGAGTATTATATCTATCTTATCTTATTCCAGCCCGTCTCTAGCAGAAAAAAATATTGGATAAAATAATTCCAAGTAATTCTTCCCAGTCTTACCAAAGTGTGATTTCATCAAGTTTAATTTCTTATAAACGTGTTTGGATAACAATGAAACAAATAGCATAATTAGCCTAAAATTCCCCACTGGGACACAGGCCTCCTCTCTTGGAGAGGGAGTGGGTTGTAAATTTGTAATCTACCACGCAGGTCCAGTGCGAACCACCCTGTCCAAGTGGGATCGGACGGCGAGCTATGGGCAGCTCGCCGTCCGGTAAGGACCAGGCCCCAACTTTTCGGACGGGCAAAAACACATCGGGAGTAGGGACAGTTGTCAAATCGTGTTATCATTCATTCTTCGTCGGGCCCCGAACGAATCGTCCGTCCGTTGGTGATAGGGAGTAGGAAACGCCCGAAACGAAGGCCGAAACGACGGACTTCGTGCTTAGGGAGTAGACCCCCTGGGCCAGGCCATGGTCCGAAGCGAGAGTGCATGGGAGGCAGTCACCTCCTTCTGCGAAGCAATAATGCTCGCGAAGAAGGAGGCGGAACGCATGAGGGAGCGGATTCCCGGCCACCGTAGGCGCGGGCTTGCGGACGGCGAGCTATGGGCAGCTCGCCGTCCGGTAAGGACCTGGGGGTCTACTCCCTAAGCACGAAGTCCGTCGTTTCGGGCTTCGTTTCGGGCGTTTCCTACTCCCTATCACCAACGGACGGACGATTCGTTCGGGGCCCGACGAAGAATGAATGACAACATGATTTGACAACTGTTCCTACTCCCGATGCGTTTTTGCCCGTCCGAAAAGTTGAACTTGACGCTTGTTTTGACGGAACCTTGTGTCAGTTGATACGACATCAAAATAGTTATCGTTCTGTCGACGAACGATTATAATTGTTTATACTATTTAGAGACAAAGTAAGGAATTCCAAAGTATGGCTGCTTTTTTATTGCTTGACGAAGCTTTATAGGAAGAGCGGAGGCAACGTCGACAATATTTACGCCAAGAATTTAGGATGGCGAGTATTCCCGACGTTACTGACTTATCTTAAAGCTATTTGGCAATTTTGCTATTCTGAATTTGACGTTTTTAAAATAAAATTTAGATTTTCTAACTAAATCTGACTATTATTAATCGCGATTAAAAATATGTAGAATAAAATCAATTAGTTGTCATGAACTAAACTTCACACCAACATCTCGACTACTGGTACAAAATCAGTATGTTACTGTACATATTTTTTTCTTTTCTTTTGCTTATATATCGAAAATGGTGCGTCCTATCGCAAAAATAATGAAAATTTCGACCCCCTTTTAGATATCCCAATCCCCTAAAATTCAACATGTTAGTATTTTTTTTTTTTTTTTTCCACACCAAAAGTGAAAAATTCTTTATAAAGCACGTTGAGGCTGCCCAGCTCCTGCGCGCCTCCGGCCAGAGTCCTTGTCCGTGAGTTTCTGCAGCGATTGGGGCCATTTTACGAAATGAATAAGAAAAAAAAAAAAAAAAAATTAAACTTCCCGGCTAGTATCGTTGAATTAATTTGAAAATTTCCGTCAAAATGTCAAAAAGGAAAAAGGCAAAGGTATCACTAGGATAATGCCGGTTTCCGGACAAAAATGTCAAAAAGAATTCTAATCTTTACAATAAAAAGTATATTGTTAAAAATTTAGTCATTTTCTAAGGAAAAATTATTGATTTTTGTTTATTTAGCTTGAAAACCACAAAATAATTAAACCGGTAATCGACCGGTAAAATAGCACAACTCTATTGTCATCAATCGCCATGCGTCTTTCGTTCACGAATATTGTCTATGATTCCGTTGGAAACTGATGAATCCGAAATTACTAGGGAGTAGGGTTCAGTCCGACGTATCGGACTACTAACGGACGGGCCCGTTACTTCGTTGACGGACATAGGGAGTAGACCCCCAGGCCCGGGTCGACGGCGCGTTGTGTTCCACGCCCGCCTCAAAGAGATGTCAGCACGCACTGACGGGGTCCGCCAGGACCGTTGCCTGCCAGGGTTGCGGGTTTGTCCGAAAGGGATACCGTGGCCCTGGCTCACAGGCAACTGAAGGAACACGGGTGGGTTTTAATCAGTAAAAGTCTGACACGCCCTCAGCCCAGAGCGGGAGAAGTTATTTGATAATTTCCTACCCAAAAAACCGGTCAAGGGCGAGTCGGACTCGCGCACCGAGGGTTCCGTACCATCATAAATATAGCTTCATAAGCTTCATTCGTATAAGTAGGACCTAAATAGTTATGTGCCCAGAAAAAACTACAACTGTGCTTCACCCAAAGCAAACTGCGAGTAGGTAGGAAGGAGAATATTTTAGTTGTGAATCGCAAAATATTTTAAAATTTTCATCGGCGGGGCCTTTATTCGTCAGTTAATTTTAACACTGCGGTGTAGAATATTGCAGTTTTAGGTCAGCGCCATCTATTGACAGATTAAAGTTTGTTAAAACACATTAAAGTTGGGGAGTGGGGGCTCGTTACGTCACAGCTACGTATAAAATCTACTGAGAAGTGACGTCATGCCACATTTGAACTCAATGTATCGCCGTAATGTTTTGATTACGTAAAAAAAGAAAAAATACGTATCCAATATTTTTTTATAATCTACATGACGGACAAAAAATATTTTTTTAGTCATTTTCCCTATTACTGTATTAATCTACTGCATTACTAGGCTAATGCAGTAGAAAATGAACATAGCGACCAGTGTGGTGTTAGTAACAGATGAAGTAGCGATCATACCTAATAGACAAACAATAGATCCCGTTTTCGACTATGAACGTTTGTCTCGCAAACGGCGAGTTATCGGGTTAGCTTCGTTATTCGGAATGCATGGAATTGATGTTCAATTAATATTTATCAGGACCTGAGGTATGACGTTTCATGTCCAATTTCCTTTCACAATCAGTGGGCACTTAGACTACCTACACTACATTGTTGTCTGGACACTATATGAAATGCTTTAGATCTCGTGGTTTTGGAATCACATCCTTCGAATGAATACGATGTGGGAATATTCTTGGCATCAAAAATGATCTTTGTATCTCCTGTGCAAATAAATTTCCTTAACTAAAGGATGTAATTCCTGGATTCTTCTTGTGATATCTATACTACTAATAATAAAGCTGAATATTTTGTTTGTTTGAAAGCGCTAATCTCTGGAACTACCAGTTGGATTTGCAGTTGGAGGCTATTTTAAATCACGCTACGACCCTTAGGAAACGAGAAGTAATAGTGCGGGCGGGCAATGTGATGCGACGCAGAGGGTCAGGGGCCGGAATTTCACGCAGACGAAGTCGCGGGCAAAAGCTTGTCACCAATACTTTGGCAGCGCGGTTTGAATATAATGATATCTACACATATTTTCATGCAGCCGTTCCTGTAGCAAGAGTATGTGATTAAGATTAAGTATGCACATGGCTCTGTTGGCGTTTCCATACTGATATGGATACATAATATCATAGTATGATGTAACAAACAAAAACTTTCCTCTTCATGAGTATTAATAGATTCAATAAGATTGCGACTATCAAAGATGTGGATCATATCGCGTTTGTGATGTATAATGATGAGTCAAGAATATTGAAATGAGTCAGACCTCGCAAGTAATCATTGCTTGTGATCATTATTGGGGTTTATGGTCATGTCAGAATTACACCTACACTATTCAAGGTTCTCTTGGTAAGGCTGGCTTCGTGCGGTGCCTGATTATCCGCTCTTTAAAATGTGGAGCCACAATGTTGTCTTCGTACGCACAGACCTCGTAGCTGTAATTTTGTGAACTAGTATTTTTATTTTATACACTAAAAAAAAAAATTGATTAGACATTTAAATAAACCTTTTTTGCAGTCTGTTCAAACGATTTTTACTTCTATTTCGTAGGCATAAAGATTGCATTAAAAGCAAAAAAGTGGTTACAATACCAACTGTTTACTGCAGCTGCCATGCCACCCTCGCAATAGAAGTCAAAATCGGTTGAACAGACTGTAAAAAAAGGTTTATTTCAAACGTGTCATCATTATTATTGTTGTTGCTAGTCCTGTTGTGCGATTACGCTTTGAGTGATAATCAGGTCAAAACCTATAATGTGAACTTACTGTTTTACTGTGATTGTTACCTGTTGTTGTTGCCTTGTGAATAAATAAATAAACCGCTAAAGCATACTCCTGTACGCCCAGTCTGAGAGAACACCTTTAAAATACCACCTACTTACTGTTCATCACTTCTACAGGTGTACCATAAATAAAATAAAGTAAAATATAGCTAAAAGATACAGTATTGTGTAGATAGATATTAGCCTTCTCAATAAACCCGTCTAGTTTTATCCTAGTGATGTAGGCCACTATTTGTCGGTTACGTACGACATATTTATTGCTACTGCCAATTATTTTGAGATCTTACTGTGTAATTGGATTAAAAAATAATCCCCTAACTACATTATGCGTACGCGCCGATTTGCGGTATCGGCGCGTGTACTGCGACTAGGGTTGCCAATGTAAAATTGATTGGACAATTTCACGAAACGCAAAATGTTCGGTTAGACTTCTAACAAAAGTGTGGCGGCATCTACAACGCCACATGCGAACTACGCATGAAAGACCTGACGTCACAAATCCTGCATCGCGCAATCAGAGTTTACCGCGCGACTAGCATATGTACAACATCCCGACATCAACCGTCGGGCAGTTGCCCACCAGACAAAACACCCGTCTGGTTGGAGGATCCTCTTTTCAATAGAGGATGAGTGAACTTTACACCCTGTTCCTCATACCTCCATACTGGTGACCCCGAACATGGAAATTAGCGCAGCCTTCGAGCAGCTAGTTCAGCGTGACGTCATCATCACTTCCTCAAGCTTTCGAGCGGCGCGTCACACAGCCAGCCAGCCCTCACGGCTTCAACGGGTATCCTGACCACCTGCATGCAGCGAACGCGCATGTCTGGTCATTACCCTCATCATCAGCAACCTTGGCACAGCACACTGCACTTTCGGCCGGTTAACAAGCAGAGCTCTTCAATCCTCTCCTGGTCGACGCCAGCAGTTAGCCTCATCCCGGTGCTGTACCACGTCCGACTCACTGGAGCATAACGCAGCGCCACCTCGACTCACTGGGGAATCACCGCAGACGGTTCCGACTCACCGAGAACTATGCGGCACTCTGTTCCGACCCACTAGAACCACAACTGGCCCTGGCAAGCATGATAATATGCACTGACTCAGCCCACTATCGACCTCCGGTCTCCGGAGTGGAGTAATGTGGCGGCATCTACAACGCCACATGCGAACTACGCATCAAAGACCTGATGTCACAAATCCCGCATCGCGCAATCAGTGTTTACCGCGCGACTAGCATATATACAACATCCCGAAATCAACCGTCGGGCAGTTGCCCACCAGACAAAACACCTGTCTGGTCGGAGGATCCTCCCTTTACCATAGAGTATGAGTGAACTTTACACCCTGTTCCTCATACCTCTATAAAAGTATGTTTTAAGACCCTTTTATAGGGGAAGATGCTTTGAAAATATTTGTCAAAATGAACGATGCCTGCTTCTATTGAACTAACCGGACATTCGCCAAACGAGAGCGAATGTTGCCCGTGCGCATGAAGACGGTTGCCAACCCTGATTGAGACTGCGATAATACTTATATTATTTTATCCAACTGGGCACACTGGTAAAGTAGTATTGTCGTGACATAGTACTATTGAATGACCAATCCTTTAATAATATTCAAATTGCTTTAATATATTATTTCATTTTATATCTGGTTTTAGATAAGACTCGGGACTATGAAAACAAAATTGTCGATTGTTATATTGAAATTATATAAATATTTATATAATTACATTGGCATATTCCGGTGATGCTGATAGTATGTGTGAGATAATGTTTTATATAATTTTTTTGTTATTGTGTGGATTTGAATTACCCAAAAATGATTCTGTTACAAGGATTATTTGATCATTATTCTGATGGATTCTATGGGTTTGAACCCAGGCAGGCGCTTTACTACCTATTTGTAAATAATTTCATCACCATTGCTCTCAAAACGGTGAAGGAAAACATATTGAGGAAACCGGCAAGTCCTAGTACCAAAAAATCGAAGACATGTGAAATCTACCAACCCGCACTGGGCCCGCGTGGTAGATAAGATTCCTGTGTCCCAGCAGTAAGAATATTATAGGCTGATTATGCTACTGACTTGATATCAACCTGTAAAGTCCTGCTCGTACTTCTTCTGATAAAGGGAAAATTGTTGTTTATGTCATTAACCTTTAGGACCTCTTTGGTATACATATATCAACTCATTTTTGACCATATTTTATTTTTATTTTGTTATTACTGATTGGTCCTGCTCTTGACCTCGATCTCGCCTGATGGAAAGCGATGGATGAGGTCCAGAAGGTGCCTGGTCACTCTTGCTCTAAAGGCGGACGGGTTATATAGAAAGAAAGAAAAATAGGTTTATTTGTCATAGAAACACGTGTATACAAAAAGATAATTATCTCGAGTAGATAGGAAAACAGAAAAATATAATAAAATAGATGTACATTATAATCACGAGCACAAAACCGAAATAGTCGGCAGCTGCACGTGACAAGAAGGCTTCCACTCAACATGATGCTGTGTTATGAGGGATCCAGAGTACAGCGCTGATTTTCAGTGGTCACCCGTGGTGGTATATGTGAAAAGGGAACACAGACGCTGGCAGAGAGTTCCACACTTTGGCTGTGCGCATAATAAAAGTGTAGGAGAAGCGCCGAGTACGACTGGACGGGATATAAACCAAGTAAGCAAGGTAATCTTTTTTTTTTTTTTTTTGAGGATTGGAAATCATCAAGTTACCCCCTCCCGCTCTGGGTGGAGCGGAAGGGAGTGTCAGACTCTTACTGACTAAAACCCACCCGTGTTCCTTCCTTGGCTCGGTCAGCGGTACCGCTTTCGGACAATCCCGCTGACCCGGCAGGCTTGGGCCCTAATGGGCCCCCTCACGCATGGTACCCTGCAGTACGTCTACCCTGCAGTACGTCTGGTAGTCCGGTAATAAAAGGGCGATGGTGGGATCAGGTCGTGGAGCTCCTGCGCACATTCCCGTATGTACAGTCTGTAGAAGACCGACAGGCAAGCAACATTACGCCGATGAGCAAGGCTGTGAAGCCTAGACACCAACGTTTCGTCGCCTATAAGCCTTTTCGCTCTGCGTTCCACCGAGTTAAGTGCAGCAAGTTGGTATTATGCTGAGCCATCTCATAAGTGCCTGCAAGACTCCAATAATGTGGGTTGAGTCCATTCTGCCAAACTACATACGTCCAATTGAGGATCACATTTTCTCAAGAGTAGACAGGATGACGCCGCTGTCCGTCCTCTTTAGATTTAATCAATAATATTTATATTGAGATATATCATTCCACTATAAAAGAATAAGTCCATACTTAAATTAAACAGATGACACACAATTCGACGAAGATAACAGATTTGTTATTGAAAACAGCCTCTTCATGAAAATTAACAAGAAACACGAAGAAAAACACATTCTTCAATATACAATTATTTTTAACCTACTTTGTGGCTTTCGTAACCTCAATGAATAAAATTTACTTGGATGAATATATACCGGCGTCACCTACATACATTGATGATATGATCGACCTGCACCTACTGTCTGTGTACCTACGAACATGTCCTATTGAATAAACTTTAATTACTTAATGACTTAAGTAGTTTTATCTTGTTTAGTCATTGGTTTTTTAGAGAATTAAACCCTATATATTAAGTACTTACTTAATTGACAATTTTACAAATTATGTTATAATTATTTTATTGGCAAAATATAATTTCTATGACTCACGTGTGTCATAAAGAGATATCAATATCCTTATTCACCATATTTGCCAACGAATTATATCAAACAAGTGGATATGGTCTATCCTTCAGACGTCATAGCTTTTAAATATAAAACCAATACAAGGTCATGGGTTTTTCTTCTTCGCTTTGCTCTTGACAGAGCGGTCGTGGTCACAATGAGTTTTGTCCAATTGCAGGAAATGCCGTAACTCGCCTCACGATCTGCCTCCATCTGGTTCTGATAAAAGACAATATGGCGCATTTACTAACAGGGCCTGTAACTATAATATGTAGAGGGCCCAGGCCAATCTTTATAAGGAAAAAAGTTCAGAGTATTGTGTTGTATTGATAAAGAAGTTTTTAGGGTTCCGTACATCAAAAGGAAAAATCGGAACCGTTATAAGATCACTAGTGTGTCTGTCGGTCTGGCTGTCCGTCCCTCTGTCACAGCAGATGTACTCCGAATCTACTAGGCCGATTAAGTTGAACTTTGGTACACATAATTTATGTACTTCTGACGTGTAACATAAATTAATTAATTTTGAAAAGTTTTTCGAACTGTACCGTGTGAGATATCAAATGAAAGGCCTTATTGTAATTTCAGATATATTATTTTTATAATTTTAAAACAAATACTTTAAAAGTTATTTAAGAAAATAGATGAAAATTTACCATTCCCCCGCTTATCTCCGAAAGTACAGATCGTAAAATTTTGAAAAAATTACAGAAATTAGTTCTTTACTTATATATTACAGGAAAGCTTATAAGAAGTCTATTGTCTTAATATAACATGGTAAATCTCTCAATATTGTGCGTACAAACTTACATTTGCAGTTGGAATGTATGGGAGAACTTGTTTTTCAACTTGTTTTTTCTAGTGATAAATTCATCCCAACTACGGAATCCTTCATTGTGTGTGGTCCGACACGCACTTGGCTGGTTTTTCCTTATCTTGAGCCCATATTTTTGTATTTCTAGCTAATCTTGGAAAAAATGGAAGACACAAGGCCCATTAGTCATCGGAGTTTACCAGTTTACACAAAATTTTAATTGCAGCTTTTTAGCATCACAATCACTTAATTTAAGTTAATAACGCCAAACAATTTACCGATTTTACGATTATTTAACTTTTGTTAGAGTCGCTCAATTAAGTATGTTCTTAATAAATAGCTAATACATAATTTAATTTACTAAAGCGCTGCTGAAGAAAAAAACTAATTGAAATAGCTCCTCGAATTGAGCCTAGAGCTAAATCTAATATCCCAAGCCCAAATAGAATGGCTTTTGTTATGTCATGTATTTAATTAAAATCATCTTTGCTTTGCAAAATCCAACCACCCGGCTAAAAGAGAACACATTTTCAAGACAATTCTTGCGGTTCAACGGAGGTCGTTCAGACTTTTAAAGTAATTATCATAAAACTTGATAATTACCTATTCAACTGACCTTGTCAAGAGTCTCCTTCCGTGATACAGAAATATGCACCTAATACTTTTTATCACAAGGTCGATAACAAGACGACAGCGACGTGTTATCAAAGAGATATATAAAAAAAAAATGCAAATACAAAACACTACTAGCCTTCATCTACTATAGTACCTATTATTGCTGTATCTTATCATATCATGGGTTGATATTTCAAATTATGATCTTGTATGCGCTGCGTACGCTTCTATGTAGATTAACGCATACACACAGTTGTTATATCGACCCATTTATTTATTATCGCTGTAACACAGTACACTTTTGTGTTGTATTAATTAGTGTAACTTGCTAAACTTTACTCATTTGCTTGTTCCGTTGTTTATGAATCTGATTCATAATTGTACGTAGTTTAGCAGAAAGGACTTATTAACGTCAAAAAATGAGTTGTATACACCAAAGAGTTCTTAACGGGTGATGGAAGGTACCCACCCTCATGTGGTTTGGTTCCATCCATTAAAAATCAACCTTATCTTTGTAGTGTCACGGATCTTTTATGCTGTGTGAAAGAACCAACCGTTAGGACCTCTGGTATATACAACTTTGAGTTATTTCTGCTAAACTACGTCCAATTTTCTTTTCAGTTTAGCATCAATATCAAGTCAACCATTCAAGGTTCTGTACTACACACTAAGTCACGCCGTATTTGGATGGTTATGGTTACGCGATGCAACGCCACCTGTCGTTGTCCCACAAACTGTAAGTCACGTCAACAGCACAACAGATGGTCTTCTCATCTCCTTCAACAATATTGATGAGAAACTTGAACGTCGCTGCCTACATACATTGAAAACTCTTTAGTTTAAACTTTTTACACAAAATCGAATGTTATTCTACCATTAATTTTAAATGGAATAATGGCTAAAATTAAACTTGGAGACTTGCCAAACATAATAATACACTTGAATACGTTAAACACTTTACGCTGCTTCAATTGGTATACCACTTATGTCAATGTTCGTGCTACAAATATTTGCAGTACAACAAGCTTTTACCGTAAGTTTACCATTAATCAGAAAACAAATTTCACCCTAGAAACCTTAACAAATACAAAAAGTGCCTAACTCGTTACTGAAACCCAATAGTTTCACGTTTTAAAATCCACAAATGAATTCCGTTTGGACTCAGTAAGACTTTTAAGGAAGATTGACAATTTGCAAATTGTTCACGTCACCACGACATGAAATAACTTCGCTTATATGTACTGAATGACCTTGCTTCCAGACCCATGTTAATGAACTGTGTTTAAACGTTAACTTGCCACTTCCGAATTAGCACCTTATTGTACAGACATTACTGGTCACTGTATTAATTTAATACGTTCGTGCACTCACATCGCATTTCAAGACGAACCTTGATTATATTTTATTTGCTGTGGTGGTAAATAAAGTGTTACTTTATTTTTGGATCGCAAATTATGGCAAGGTAAATTAATTAAAATATCCTTACGTATACTTTGGTTTCACTTTTTGTCTTACCGATAGCAGCTAGTGTTTTTATGATCGATTTCTACATAAATGGATACGGTGAAAATTATCTTGTGCTGAACTTTCAAAGAAAGATCATAAAAACAAGTTGATTAGACATGGCATTAAGATACTGTCTCGTTTCTTAATTGAAGTTCCTGCTGAATCGGGTGCCGCAAAACAAACCATAAATTCCATATCCATAAACGGCTTAAGATGTTTAATTGTAAAGCGTATTAAAGCTGTAATATGGTACTCTTTCTGCGGTAACATGGTAAGATCTTCAGAAAACTCACGGGATATATTTTAGCGCTTTTGTTCTTCAATATTGCCTTTTTGATAAAGAATTTGTCTTTGATTGATGAGAGATTATTCCCAGATTAGGGCCTCAAAATCCACTAGAAAACCTGTAAAGGGTTGCTTACATGCCTTTATTCAATCTGATTGAGACTCACAGAGTACAGCCAAGCTAGGTTTTTTAGTATTAAAATAATACGATCAACAACTTTTACATTTTAATACCAGCCCCACTGCTAGGCAAAAGCCTCTTCTCATACAGAGAAGGCACGAGCATTGATCACCACGCTTGCTCAAGACGGGTTGGCGATTTCAGACTTATATTAACTGTAAGTCCAGGTTTCCTCACGATGTTTTTCCTTCACCGATGTCAGTAATGTCCAAGATAAACTCAGAAAGTACATATTAATTGAAAAAGTCACACTGGGTACTTGCCCGGATCATTTTAACTTGCACGAATATTTACGGCTAGGACAATAATACGAAACTCATTCGATTTATTGATTTTAATGTTCCGCAGTCCAACCTTTTAGTTTCCCATGCTTTTCCGTATCGCTGGAGATTTTCCCACGATGACTATAAGTATGTGGCACGCTACCAATTACTGGCTAGAACTCCTACATTACCCACAAAGGAATCACTTAGAAGAACCTATTATTTCCGGACTACTGTTTTGTGCATGACTCTTCTATTGAGTCTGTAGGATCGGTAATAATATCCACTGTACTTAGTGGGCATTGTTTATCGTATGATGTCATTACACCGGTTCTGTATATCGCATTACCATCATTCTTTGGGCATTATTGTTTACGTCATAGTTCTTACTGCATTAGGCAGTATTCATAAAGCTTTTAATACGGTCGGTTATGAGTGGATTGTTGTTTGACCCGCATTATTATCGACAAGGGTTGCATACCCATGGGAGAATTTTCACACGTATTGACCCTATTATTTTGTGTTAATTTATCTAGATACGACTCGTGGTTTCCTCCAAGTGTTATTTTTCTGTCTATATTGATGATATTATTGTAGACTCTGAAAAGCCGTTTATAAATAGCTTGATTGTATTTTGTTAAAGTTATTAGACGAGATAAATGGGTAGAAGTATTAGTTCTAAGTGAAGCTCTACAAAATTATACAATATTGGCTTGAAACCTCTTTCAAGAGTTGGTTACCTTGATACTTCATAAAAGACGTTAAAACTTAAAGTTCTCTCAACTTGTGATATTGCTACTTAACAGTTACATAAAACTTGGAACAAAAGCAGCAACAAACAAAGAGTAAACTATAAGTGAAACCAATCATTTCCCATATAATGTAAAATAACTAAATATTAACACCATTGTTACACTTGCTTGCGTAATCATACTGTTAATTACAATATACTATAGAAACGTTTTATTTTTTTGTTTAATTTTTACACACCACCTTCTAAACTTAATCTAAGATTACTTGTAACTGTTACTGTGGTCCATTTTCCAATAATAAACTGGTGCAAAAGTTTTGTGTTAGCCGGGGCTTTAAATCATTTGTCTAGTTATTGGTCTACATTAAGCGAGTGTCATTTACCTCTGTCATTTACTACCTTCAAATAACCTTTAGTGAGTTCGCATTCTGTAGGCGGATGCTGCTATTCATTCACCTGATATAATTCCTTAATCGCCTATTAAGACTCCCACGGGAAGAGACTAGGTGCCGCCGTATTAATATCCGGGACTTGTCTATTCTACACAACACCTATTTGATGTGTTTTGTTTATAGCCAAGACAAAAGGTTATGTAGGCGCCTGGGGTGACGAAGTATGATGTATGGGGTTAGATGTTCTTTTAAAGGGATGGATTAAACGAAAATTTGAGTACAGTTGAAAACGTTGTAGAAGCGTAGTATATAGCTGCTACATAATCCAAGTCGATACATTATAATATTTCACATATTTTAAAAATATATAAAGTGAAAGGCTGTATCTGACAGTATGGAATCTGCTTGCGTATGCTTGAGTATCGTTCTGGAATCCGGGCCTATGTCCTCGAAACACATAATAATTGTGGTTTTGGAATCACATATCACATCAGCTACATGTGGTATGAAACGTTGCGACAATTCAAAACTTTTAACTAAGCCTGACCTATTGCTGCGTCATATAGCTTGCGGTCACCATAAAGATTAACTACCTTTGGACGCTTTGAGTTTTCATGTAATGACAACTTTTCTTCGATCGTCAGATCAGCATTAAAGTCCGATTGCATTCCAATATGATATTTTAAAGCCATTGAAAACCTAAAGTCCTTAGTTTTCCGGCATGAATTTTTGACCTTGTTTTTGTTAGATGTTTTTGGAGTAGTAGTGATGCTATTTTCTGAATGGAACAGCGTTGGACATCAGGCAGTGCGTGGGCTGACCCCCGTTGTCGGAAGTGGCTGGGCGCATCCCGCCCAGCGCGCCATTGTGAATGCGAAATGCAAACGTGACTGCCGCGTGTGACGACGGCTTTACTGCTGCATTTTAATATAAAACTTTGGATTCAGTTTAAAGCATTCTTGTATTACAAGTGCTCTGTCCGCTTTTATACGAATTAAGAAGAAAGATGTTCTATAATGTTAGTGAGTAGGCGAAAGGTTGACAATTCTCGCTAAGTACTCTTTGTGAATGCCATGGCTAGCAGGCGTTTGCTTTACAGCTGCATCTTTTTAATTTAATGTAGATTTATGTTATCTTTCTCATCCGCTTACCTGCTTATCTATGGGATTGCGCAAGTGAAATGCGATAATGATTTCGCAGATTACCAATTGAATAGATTCTTTGCAATACGAGTATCTTATCTGAAAGTGATTTCAAAAGATGATTTATTCTAATTTCGTAAGGGGCAAAGCGGGTGTGACTTGATATCGCTTGCATTTAAGTACATTTCCTGCTATAAAGTGGCATTAACATTATTTCTGTGTGACACGACATGTACATCTCACACTGGCGTCGTCCCAAAGCGTGGGCGCAGGACCTCGGTTGTCGGAAGTGGAATGAACCATCTCGGGATCATGCAGAGTTATGAACGATATCACCACGTGTGTTTGTTGACGCTGACTGTACAGATTGTATGGTTTGCGCAGGCAGGCAAAAGTTAATCTTTAGAATATTCTGTAAAAAAAATATGGTTGTTAAATAAAAAATTGGTTTAGGTCGATGAACTGTTTTCTTGGTTATTAATTTCGGTACACTAGACTTGTATTGCCGACCTCAAATTATCATACGTTTGACCGGCATGACGTGAAGATATTACTAAAGCAGGGTTTACCCAGACCCACCGCAGACCTATTCGCTTATGCTTCAACGTCACATTCAGATTAGTTATATTCATTTGGGTTTACAAGAAGCTTTTAAGGCAATTACAATTTATAGTTGCAGCCGCAGCCAGTTCGAAACGTTGATTTTACTGGGAAAAGCTGTCTTCTACTTTTTCTACAACTAAGATTGAATCTTTGAATATTTCTTGTGCATTTTATTGAAGTTAAGTTTGAGTGGAACTAAACTTGTCAATATTGGATAGGTTATTGTGACGGGTGTTAAGAATGATTTTATGGGAAACTAGTGTAAGGTAGATAAGTATGGTGATAAGCGTAGACCCTCAACAACAGTTGTCACGGGCGAATGGACAGAGAACTCAGATGTCGCTACGCCCCCGCAAGGGGGCGTGGCTAGCGGTACCGGGGCGTAGCCCCCTGACCGCGGATGATGTACGGTGGCCCATTAATATGGGCCCCTCATCTGGGCGGCCTGATGCGGCCTGAGGATGTTGGGCCCGCGTGAGCAGCCGCGGGCCCTGTGATAGGGTATCTGAGATTGTTTCTGTAGTCGCGCCGCGACACTGTTACACAGTATCGCTTCTTCACGACATCTCGGCGGTCTGTCCCCGCCAGGTGAGACCCCCAGTTGCCTGGGGGAGGCCCGGCGAGGACGACCAGCGACGAGATGGCGACTTTATGGCGCTTCTACAGGTCAATGTAGCCTATACCCGGCCCACTTATCAGAGCTAGCCAAACCATGACCCGGGTAGTAGGCGGAATATGAGTGTGAGAGCGGCATAGTACTGTAGTGTAACGCCGCCCGGTGAATACGTGTAGTCGCGACCGCAGCTGCGACTATACGTGCATATATATGTGCCTGTATAGAGGTGAATGTCTGTTTTTGTTACGTATTCATATCTATATTAACTTAGAATACAAATACGTAACAGATGCGTGTGATTTGTGACGTATTAATTGTCTCAAGCAAGCCGCGTGTAGCCTGGGTGCCGCTTGCTTGGGCGTCATGTCCGGTGCGATGGGGTCAGTCGTCCGCTACCAGGTCGCGGGGCAGGTGTCTCGCGTCAGGCGGGCGCGCGTGCCAGGGCGCTATCTGCTTGACATGAGGCCAAGCGGATGCGTCGGCACGCGCGAACATGCCTTTCGCGAGGTGCCTCACAAACTCATCCAGGCTCTCAATCCCGAGGTCCCGGTGTAGTACGCTGTTTCTCACACAGCGAGGAGCGTCAACGATGGTCCGCAGCGCAAGGTTCTGTTGCGCGCGGAGCAGCTTTCGGCTCGACTCGCTCGTGAGAGCGTACCAAGCCGGGGCGGCGTACGTCAATATTGAGCGCACGTACATTTTGTACACGCTCAACTTGACGCGCGCCGGGATGCGGGACGAGAGCACTGGTTTGAGGCGATTGCGGGCGACCCTCACCTGCGCGGCGACCTTACGGACGTGTGTCCCCATCGTGAGCCGACGGTCGATAGTCACACCCAGGTACTTGGCCCGGGGCGACCACGCGACGTCAGCTCCTTGAAGCTTCAAGGGCGGTGGGAGGGGCACACAACCCGTCACCATCGCCTGCGTCTTACCCACGTTTACCGACAGCCGCCACTTCGACAGCCACTCGGGCAAGAGGTCCAGCGCGCGCTGCATTTTGACCGCCGCGTACTTCGCATTGAGCGATGTAGTAATGTACGCGGCGTCGTCCGCATACAGCGCGAGCGTGGCGTCTGGAGTGGTGGGGATGTCGTCGGTGTAACGTGAGTAACACGCCGGCGACACACAGCTGCCCTGCGGCACACCTGCCAGCACCGGGCGGGCGCTGGATAGCGCCCCGTCGACCACCACCCTGAAGGTTCTGTTGGAGAGAAAAGTAGAGACCACCTTTACGACGCGACGGGGCGCGTCTGACGTGGCCAGCTTGTATATCAGGCCGTCGTGCCATACACGGTCGAAGGCCTTCTCCATGTCGAGGAATACTGCCACCGCGTATTCCTTCTTATTCATCGCAGCTGCGAGTAGGTGCAGTACCCTCGACAGCTGAAGCGTCGTGCTGTGCTCCGCCCGAAACCCGAACTGCTCGGGCCGCGGCGCGATGTGTGGCTGTAGGTGTCGCAGCAGGAGTGCTTCGAACACCTTGGAGACTGTCGGCAGCAGAGTGATCGGCCGATAGCTCTCCGGCTTCAGAACGTTCTTTCCCGCCTTGGGCAGCATAATGACGCGCCCTTCCTTCCACGAGGCGGGGAAAGCCCCCGTGCGCAGTATCGCCGTATACAGGCGCGCCAGTGCCGCTACCATACGGAAGGGCAAGTGGCGCAGCACTGTGTTGGTGATACCGTCAGCACCGGGGGCCTTCCTGGGCCTCGTTCTAAGGATGGCGCGTCTAACTGCGCCAGGCGAGAAGAATATCGGGTTTTCTTCGGGAGCTATCGGCGTTGCGAAGTAGTCTCCCAGGTGTTGCTCGACCGCTGCGACATGCTCGACATCGCTGGTCGGGTTTGGTCGGAACTGACGCTCCAGGTGCTCGGCGAAGACCTCCGCCCGGTCCTCTGATACGTACTTGAGCGCCCCGTCACTGTTCAGTAGTGGACGCACCGGGGCTGGGGTGTTCGTCAACTGGCTGCATAATTTATGGACCGACGGCCAGCTGTCCGTCGCGGCGTCGATCCTTTCCTCCCAGCCCGCGGCGGTATGTGCCTTGAGCTCGGCCTTAACCTTCTCCGCGAGACGGTTGAGCTGCGTCTTCAGCGTAGGGCATCGTAGTTGTTGCCACTGCTTGCGTAGGCGCCTCTTCACGGCGATCATCGAACTAATGTGCACAGGCAGGGGCGGCAATAGCACTCTCCCCTGCGGCTGTGTCGTTGTCGCCGCTTCTAAGGCGTCTTGTATGCAAGCAGTGACGTCGTTCGCCATTTGGTCAACGTCCGCGGAGGACGCGATAGGCCGAGTCGGCGTGGTGGTCTCTACTTTCTCTTCAAAGTCGATCCAGTTGACAATGCGACGTGGCGCTATGGGCTTCAGTCGGGTCGGCATACCCGATAAGACGACGAGTACAGGATGGTGGTCCGACTGTAACTCGTCGTCTATCACTTGTTGAGTGATCTGGCAGTTTAGCCCTCGGTGGACTACGATGTCCAGCACGTCCGGCATGTAGGTGTTGATATCCGGGTAGTGGGTGGGTGTCTCCGGGCCGGACACCGTATACCCGAAGGCTTCCGCGTCCGCGAAGAGCCGTCTCCCCTCGGTATTCATAATGGTAGAGTTCCACGCTGGGTGCTTACAATTTAAGTCACCGGCGAGGAGGGTAGCGTGTTGTGATGCGGCTAACAAGGCCCGCAGCTCCGGTAAGTCTAGCCGGACCGCGGGCGGCTTGTAGCACGCATAGATGTTGATGTCCTCGCCGGCAACGTGCAGCTGAACACCCAGCGCGTACATACTGCTAAGTGACGGCAAGGGGAGCTCTTGATGGACGACTCTCCGCCTCACAAGTACCGCCAGACCACGGTATCTAATGTTGTGAGCCGACCTTTCGTCCTTCCTGTAAGCGAGGTATCCCGGGAACCTAATCCTATCTTCGGGTCCCAGGTGCGTCTCGCTTATGAGCGCCACGTCGATGTCCTGTTCCCTCAGGAGGTGGCGGAGGGGGGCGACCTTGTCTCGCAGGCCGCGGGCATTCCAGTGTATTATCCTCAACGGCTTAGCCATTGGAAAGTGTCAAAAGCATGGCCAAGCCGTCGAGGATGACGGACTCTATGTCCTGCCCCTGTCTTATGGCCTTTATTAGGTCCATAAGCAGTTTTATAGCGCAGGCTGTGAATTCCTTATTTTGTTTGCGAGCTGTTGTCGTCGTGCTAGTGGCGGCGTCGCTAGCGCCACTCGTGTGTGTGGGGAACTTCCGTAGTTCCGCCTGTTGCCGCCTCGACTGACTGGCGGTGATCGCGCCAGTAGCGCCATCAGCCGTGTCAGCGGCGAACTTTGTTGGTTCCCCACGTTTCCGCTGCGTCGTACTGGCGCTAGCGGTAGGTTCCAGTGTTTTTACAGCCTGCGTCCCTGTTTGGGCAGGGTCAGCCTGTGAGATCTCTTCCTGGGTCGCCGGGGGGAGTGACTTCTTTTTGCCTTTTCCTTTCCCCCCTCTTCCCTTCTTCCTCCGCCTAGAGGAGGTGGCCTGTGTTCTCTCCGAGGGCCCGTTGGCTGCCGCCATGAGTGTGGCCTGTTGGGCCTCTTCTGGCTGCACCATTTGCCTTTCGGTGGCCACTTGGTGCCGGCGTATATTGGTGGTGATGGCGGCAGTCCCCGCTCGCTTGTTTCGGATCTCTGCCTGAAACACGGGGCACTTTATATTGCACGCGGGGTGCGGGCCACCGCAGTTGACGCAGGTGGCCGGCTCCTCGCGTGGGCGTGGGCAGTCCCGTGCCGCGTGCTCGTCTCCGCACCGAACACAAGCGATCGGCCGGTGGCACTGATGCGAGCTGTGTCTGAAGCGTTGGCATCGGTGACACTGGGCGGGGCCCTTTTTTCCGCGCCAGGCCTCAATCTTGACACCACGCATGTACATAAATACTGTGGTGTCAAAGATGGCCCGGACGTCTGGGGTCTTCTTTAAGATGGCGTGGTAAACACAGCCGGGTCGTCCTTGTGCGCCCTTGATGTGGCGCACATACTCCGGCTGGTATCCCAGCGTCCGGAGTTCCTCCTCTATATCCTTCGGGTCCGTGTCCACTGGCAGTCCCCTGATGGCTATCTTCGTACTCTTGTCCGCTGGCAGCGAGTACGCGAACCAAGATACGCCGTCTTCCTTTTCCAGGCCAGTCAGGTACCGCTGGACCAGCCTGTACTCCTCTTCGCTGTCGGGAGTGAATCGGACGCCACTCCCGTAGGGTCGAGCGTTCGGAGGCCGGCCCAGCTTGGCGCTGATGGTCTTGAAGTGGGCGGCCCAGTTCGGCAGCTTCTCCACCACCAGCGGTGGGTAGCGAAGCTTCTTCTTCTGCCCCGGCTGCTGCTGCGTCGTCGCCTTCGTTGCGGCGCCGGGGATAGCGGCAGGGGTTTTGTTTGCTTTCGGGGGGGCAGGGGGGGGGTTAGTACTCACCCCTGCGGTCGTCCTTGTCTGGGTTGGTGATGGTGTCTGGCGGGCCGCGTCGGCGAAGGTGGGCGACGGCGGTGCGCCCCGACCCCGCGTCGCGCTATCGCGCGGTGTGCGCGGCGGGTCTAGGCAATACCGCTTCGCCTCCTCCGACGCGGTCTCGTCAGAGCTCCTCCTACGCCGCAGGGGTCGCGGGTCGAGCGTGAACTCGAAATCGAACCCCAGCGGCGTTGCAGTAGGTCTGCCTCCCTCGGTGGGCCGGGGCCCGGATCGCGGGGTCATGTCCGTGGACATATCGCCGCGACCGGACCCGGCCGATCCCCCGGACGCCAGCGACATGCTCGATCCCGCACGGGACGAGCACGCCGACAGCATAGCGGGAGAGTCGCAAGCGGAGGCCCTGGGTGGCGCCGGTGAGGCGGGCGCCCTTGACATCAACAGGGGGGCGGGCCGTTGTTGGCCCGCACCCTTTGCCGGCCGCTCACGCTCAGCCTTCGCCGGTCCCGCCAGCGGTGGGCGGGAGCCAGCTGTGGCGGTGCGCGTAGCTGGCACAGCACGGTCGGCGGCCGACGCCCCAGCCAGCGCGGGCGGCGATGGGAATCGCGGCGGCGCGGCGGGGCGGGCAGGGGGGGCGCTTGCGCGCTTGGAGGTCCCCGGGGCATGTTGCTCGGGGGGGGAGGGGTACGCTTTTGGCGTACCGCTCGGCGCAGGTGGTGCAGTGGCGCGCGCGGGCAGAGTTGCCCGCACAGGCGGGGTTGCAGCGCGCGTCAAAGGCGCGCGGCTCAGGATCGCGGCTGGCCCCGGGGCCTGGGTAGGCACCGGGCGAAACGCGGCGGGGCGGACGGGCACGGTGTGCTGTCGGCTCGACGGCGGCGTCGGCGCAACGCGCGCAGGCGCCGACGTCGTCGGCGACCCGGCAGCTGCAGCAGCGCTCGTTCCTCTTCCTGCTGGCAGCGATGGTGGTGGTGGTGGTGGTGGCCCGGCTGACGGCGCACCGGGCGACGTGGCGTCGAGTTCCGGCATCGACGCCGTCCGGTCCAACGTCTTACGGGCCTCCGGTGACCCGGCACCGCGGCCCGACGGGTCGCGTTTGCCGGGTTTCGGCATTTCAATTAGGCGTAGTCCTCCGCGACCGCGACGGTGGTGGTCGGCCACCGGGCAGCCCGGGCTGCTCCCCCTGTGTCCGCACAAGTGCCGGCTAGGTGACTTGTGCACACACAGGGACAACGGTTAAAAATTTGCGGTCCGCGCGGGTAATATACTGATACGCGAACTACTGAATCAGTGTGGTCGACCACGAGCCAATCCCTGGACAGAGAACCGAACCCGCAAGGTTATTATACCATTGTTTCCTACCATCGTACAACGCACTGATAAACCGAAATGAGTTATGGTGGAACTATGTGATTGGAATCACATTAATGTCCTATTGTGCTATTTTATGGGAATTTAGACTTTTAGTAAAAATCTTCCATAGCATGGATTGCAATCATGACTAACACAAGTTCTGGAAAATCTTGTTAATATATTTTGAAAAGAATACGTTTCATTACTTAATACTGGTAATAATGTCACTATAATATAATCAATTAATCTGCAATAACGTTTAGACTCTTCACCTGCCAGCTACTTTACAGTCATATTAGGTGCGTAGCAGACACGGCGTAGATTAACAGATACATAACAAACATACATCTATGTCACAGCACTCGGCCCATCAGTTAAAACATAAATAATTGTGAGCGGCAGTCTATTGGCTGAATGTTAATCTTCCAGTGACCTCAGTCCCGCCACAAAAACCGCGCTTGGGTTATCGCCTTTGCCCTCAAACTTTTTTTTGTCGCGTCGACGTTAATATTTAGTACGCTATTAGAGATACTTTATGAATATTCATACGCTTTTTTAAATTGTGCAGGTTGTGTAAGATCGTTGAACAACTTTTTGCCCGTGTTTTCTTTTTGCTATTTGATGGAAATTATATTATCATCTCATTAAAAGCGTCTGTGTATGTGTGTTTAAGTAAATTAACGTTTTAGTTCGTCTCTTTATGATAAAGATCAACGAATATTATTTACTCAATATCCAAGGTTTGTTTAAATTGTTGTTTTAGTAAATTAATTATAACACAAGCCCCGGAAATCGGCATAATTAATCGTGAAACGTCGAATTAAATATCATTGAATCGGACGTGCAGCGCTCGAAAGCGTGAAACAGGCTGGAAGCTATTTAACGAAGGGCGAGAGCAATGAGAGGGAATTTCACGTCTTCCTGAAAATTAATGAGAATGCCGCTTACGACGTTTAGTGCTCGCACCTCGTTTCCACAATACGGCGACGGTGGCGCGGCCGCGAGCTGCCTGCCCGGCGACTAATGACTACTGCTCGCAACAACAAAAACATCTCCGTCTTCGTCGGGCCCCGCGACCGGCCACCACCCGTCTCCCTCGCACCGCACCCGGAGCGGCAACCACGCGCTTCAACCCGGATAAATTACATCCTATTAACTTCGTTCCGGTGCTCGATTTAAGCTTTAATGTCTCACACCGTAAGGATTGAAATTGCATAAGAACATTTATTTGATGTTAAATGTTTACCTTAGACTTTATTGCTTACATTATAAAGTCGATGTTGAATCGTTGCGGGTGTCAGTTAAGGCGTTCCGGTCTCCCGTGTGATTATTAATTTGCTGTCAAATAAAGGGGCCGCTCACTTGGGCGTGCGTGTCGGCACAAATTTCTGCCATACTTCGGAATCGGTGATTATTTTTTTGTTGCCTTGACTTTGGATTCGCAGACTGACAGACATTTTAGTGCACTATTATTTTAGGCTCGCATCATAGGTGGAATGGCCGACTGTCTTCTAATTAGATGATGTCGATGGCGCTTGGAGATAACATTGTCCGTTTGATTTTGATCTGTGTGCGTGAGGTGAAGATTGATGGATGAACAACAAGTAATTTGATTAAACAGGGAGAAATTACGAGTCATTCTGTTCTTACCTTACGTGAGATCAGTGTGAAGGTGTGATTGTTTGCGATAAGAATAGATAATGAAATAAATACTTGACATTTCGTATTGCGCTGGGAAATGATTGAATCACTACCTGGATGTTAGTTATCTCAACGTTGTTATTAGTGGAAGTTGAGTAAACCTAAGTAGGTACACTTTAATTGACAGCTATTATCACTTGACCTACTGTAGGTTGTAGGTACTATCTGTCAACCATGCAGATGGTACTCCTACCTCTGTATGTAGATATGTTTTTACCATCGAGCGACAAAAACAAAGTCCCCATGGTCCCACATATACGCCTCCCTTAGATTTTATCTCACTCTGATCCAATTTGACCTCATTTTTATTCAAGTCACTCTAGCTCAAACGTATTCTGGTACATTTCGCTTACATTAGGGTTTTTTTTTACCGAATGTGGATAAATATTATGAATGTTTTGTTATGGAAATCGTTGCTTCCGTTATTTAAAACCTGACTGATCTACATACAAAGTGAATACTAACCGAGTTAAGTAATTACTTAAGGCTGGCAGTGGAGCATCCTGCCTGGCGCGAACTGTCCCACAGTTTCAAGACGTGGAACTTTGTCTATTTCATAAATAAAGATTATCAGAGAGCAAGGAAACCGAGAAACTAGTTATGGTTAAATATATTTATAGGGGTATGAGGAACAGGGTGTAAAGTTGACTCATCCTCTATTGAAAAGGGAGGATTATCCGACCAGACGGGTGTCGTGTCTAGTGGGCAACTGCCCGACGGTTGATGTCGGGATTTTGTATATTGCTAGTCGCGCGGTAAACTCTGATTGCGCGACGCAGGATTTGTGACGTCAGGTCTTTGATGCGTAGTTCGCATGTGGCGTTGTAGATGCCGCCACATATTTATCAAAGAAGATGCAACAACAGAGATGAATTAAATTCACCGACAAAAACTTGTCCGAAAGTGGCAGTTTGTTCGCAATGGCATAAAAAGTTAAAAATAAACTGAGTTACGTATCGTAGTAATAAATGTGTCAGAATATAGGTTAAGGACATAGCCATAGCCTACTTTTTATTCCGAGAATGTACGTCCGTTACTACTTTTACTACGTAAACGTAGCCTGCGAGAAATAGTTGATGGTATTCATTACTCCCTTTCCACTTAATCTCATCTTTCAAAGAATTCTACAAGTATAATGTATGACGCAGACTAGACTATTGAACAAATAATTACTAAAATTCTAACTTGCGAAGTGTAGTCAGTTGTAGACAACTTCTCTTCGCATTCCAATTCTACAAAAAACTAAACATGCTAGCTGAATGCATACGAAATCTTGCATTTAAATTATTATATCTATCAGATTTTTTAATAAAAATGCGATGTCCGAAAAATGGGCTACTTAAATACTGTGCGCCTCAACGCGATATTAAGAGGTGGAAACATACTTATTTTAAGTAAATTATTACTCTTCCCCACAATATTTACAAAGGCGAAAAAATTACTGACTCAGCTAAAAGCTCGACGACTCACGCAACTTTTGAGGTCTATAACAGCGGAGATTCCGTTGCGATATTATTGTACATATTTCGAAATCATAAGATGTTGTTATTAAAAACTGAATGGATGTCGCTGCGAGAATTGTAACATTTGTATCACAATCCCTTAATAAGAAAACATTCTCAACAAGGCGCTTGGGAGCGAAAACCTTTAGAGACGTTGTCAAAATGTAAATCTTTCCTTAATTTCTTACATTGGTCCACGTATAATAATTATAATAACGTGTTTATTAAGCATACTGTAGCTGTACCAACATCTTAAATTATCAAGGGAAAGCACTATCACAAAATTAGAGACCAAAGATGACAAATAAAAATAAACAATTTTAAATGTAAGCAAAAAAAATTGTTTGCTGCGCCCACCTAAGAACATGTACTTACATGTAGACAAAAGATTAACAGCAAAAATAATTCAAGAGCTCCGTAGAAGTCTTTAATCAAGAATAATTTGGTGGATATACTGAGTGGATATTATCAGATAATTTTGTAACATAGGTTTCCAATATTGATTACTTATTCAGTCTTCCATTTAAATCTGCATCTATTTTCATCCACTGCTGGGTGTCTTGTAGACTCTACGTGTCTCCCAACTTCCCATGTCCTCATTTTTAAAACAGGTTTTTAGCTCAAAATTTTACATTGCAAAAACCACGAGAAACATTCTAATATCTGGAGCCCCTGTACCAATGTGTAATAAGTTCATGCATTTTCGAATATGTACTTAAACCGAAAGCTCTTAAGCTTATTACTTTTGTTGTAGTCGAAATACTGGTATCAACACTCAATTATTTTTATTTAAGTAATACTGCCAACATACAAAAGACCAAAAATATTAAAGTGGCCTTTACATAAATTGAATTTTCGTTTCATCTTCTTGTCAAATAAAACTTGGTAACTGATGCTGAGATTTTCTTTTGACCAATCTTTGTTCCTTGGCCGTTTCTTCGACACTTTCGATGTACATAATATTAGTTTACGCATGCATGCAGTATTAATTATCACGGATGGATGCTGCTGCTCATTCACCTGATCTAATCCCTTCATCGCCTCTTACGACACCCACGATTCTTATCTATTGAGTTAGTTTCTATATAATTTTAATTAAGCATCCTTCTAAAATCTCAAAGCCATATACACTCATGTAAATTGAGCTAGAAAGTTATCAACGCAATGATTGGCTGGCGCTGAGCGTTTAATTAATTTATCGATGAGTAATTATGTAATCATCACGTTAGTAAACAGTTTAGAGCTGAATCGATAGCCCGCTTGCCCACCGGTGCGGTCTGCGTACTTGTTTGCACGTATTATAGAACTATCTGCTTGTGTACCGATGATCATTGGATCATACACCCACGCTTTGAGAGAACACACTGATAGTTATTTAGGTTTTTATGAAATTTCAATATTGGAAGCTTACACCAGTGCAAATAATACTCGGTAAGTGATTTTGTTTGGATAAACAATATCCCACTCGTAGCTCTTGCAATGCTCATGCATGAGCATGACCCAAATGAAAGACAAACAGGATTAAATATTAAAACTGGAACTGACCAGCGGCTTCATGCAAAGAATTAAATTGTTAGTTAAAAATCTTCTTCGTAGATCATGAGGTTGTCTGTTACAAATGGTATCTTCTTCAAATTAATATTGACTTATCAAGGAGCAGTGGTATGGGCCCCGACTTACAACCACTCGTGGATTTAACCCAAGCAGGCGCTTTACTTCTTGGAATTTAATTCATCACCACTGCTCTCAAAACGGTGAAGGAAAACATCGTGAGGAAACCGGCATGTCCTAAAACCGAAAATTCGAAGGCATGTGACATCAACCAACCCGCACTGGGCCCGCGTGGAAGAGTACGGCCCACTCACCTCTCACAGAGAGGAGGCTTGTGTCACAGCTATAGATGCTAAACGGATTTTAAACGTTTTAAAGCGTCTTTTTGGTTTAAAACGATTTAAAACCACACTTAGGCCTGTGTTCACCAACATTTAAATCAACTGTTTAGATATTTAATCAGTTGTTTACTCAAAATTTCTTAGGAAATTTGACATAAACCAACTGTTTAAATACCTAACCGATGCTGGTTTGAATGTTGGTGGTTGGTGGCCTTAGAGGTTTAATAATGGTTTAAATTAAAATGTTTTTTTATTTTATAGAAAGCTCTGAGATTTGACACGATGTGATCAAGACCACACCTACTTCTTGATTTAGGATATATCAAAGGAAATAATATTTTATGTACATTAATTAATACAAAAATGATGTAAAAAATGTTCCATAATCAGTGTTTTAAATTTTGATTTTTCCATTTAAACTTGAGAAACAGTTGACACAAGTGAAATTATTGCTTAAAATTCCTAATCAAGACAAAAAAAAATATCTAAATGCCTTCACTTAGATTAATAAAGATGGTAAATGATATCAATTAGCCTTTTTAACTTAATGTTTAATCCTTAATCAAACGATTTTTTTTTTTTGAACATTGAAATCTGTTCACGGTCTTTAGGTAAGTGGTTCGTAAGGTTGGTACTGATTAGAGTTACCAATAAAGAAATAAAACAGAAATTTTACGGTAGCGTCAAGTGGGAAATAATTTCCCAATATTTGATTAAGGGTTAAAGTAATACGTAATCAATGTACGGCCCACGTGGTCGTGGTTTCGAACCGTTTTAAACAATATTAAAACGGGTTTTAAACCACGGGATTTGGTTTAAAACTGTTTATTTACAACTATAGTCCCAGCAGTGAGAACATAAAAGGCTGATTATGCTATTTAAAAGATAAAATAAAAACGCGAATGAGAACTTTATTCCATTGCTAGAAGCACTTTTATTAATTGTCCAAAAGATTTCTGAAGACATCATCACTGCATGTTATAAAACAAAGTCCTCCGTCGCGTCTGTCTGCCTGTCTGTTCGCGATAAACTCAAAAACTACTGCACCGATTTCCATGCTGTTTTCACCAATGGATAGAGTGGTTCTCGAGGAAGGTAATTGGCTAAAATATAATTATATTTGTTGGAGGTGTCGGAAAAAATAAGCCGTCTGGAACGGATCTGGCTCAAATTTGGTACAGGGATATATTATAGCCTGGATATAGGCTACTTTTTATCCCTGGAATAGGTTCCCATGGGTTGCGGGAATGGGATCAAAATTTCATGATTATTTTGGTCGCGATAACCGACATCTACGTGGGCGAAGCCGCGGGCATCAGCTATTTTGACATAAACGAGATATTTTACAATTCTTTGGCAATGGGTTACACTGCTCAGTAGAGTTACAATGTTATGGCTTTCAAAAGCAACACTTTAATGTGCTGTAAACACATTGGCACTGTTTGAAATCCTAAACATTTAAAATTAACATGTTAGGGTATTTACAGACAAAGTACTCTCTTACAATCTTCAGTCGCATCTTGTTTAATCAGTAATCCGTACGTTCCCCGCATTTTCTACATGGAATAAGTGTGTGTAGTTCCCAACTCTCCCAAAGTCGGGTACTACACACACTTATTTCATGTTCCCATCTACATTTGTGTCAGTAGAAATATAGAATATACCTATGTTCACAATATGTAGGTAATATGAAAACTACACCCGATGAGCATTTAAATGTGCGCGCACCAGATAAGCTCAGCACAATAACAGTTCTGATAAGAAAACAGATCTCGAGTAGCAATTGATACAAGCAGAATAACAATAATATTTCCATAAAAGCGTTAAGCTAGGATTTCGTGTTGCCAGTCCAAGAAAATGTTGAGCTCATAAAATATTGCAATAGTGCACCATGTAATAACGTGTCGCTAGGACCTCGTATGTGACCTATTGTAACCCTTTTTCAACTTAGAAACTTGCTTCGCGTATCTACGTTTAGTTTTTATTCGTTGTAGAAAATTTCACACAGAACTTGTGGATAAGCGTTTTGATAACTCCTAACATGTGACATGGATAACTATACGTCACGTACAAATTAAACCACCGTAAAAGCTCATTACACAAATCCAAAGGTCGAAACTCCAAACAATAGTCAGGAAATGTTATAACTTGCCGATTATACCAGCTAGTTGTTGTCTTGGGAACCAGATACTGCAGACGAATTGGCAAGCACTGGTTTGGCATCTATGTGTCGATATTAGTTCCAATGGATTTATTACTTAGGAAGCTGTAGCTGCTCTACAAAATTGAACTTTATTTCTCCAGGGGAAAGCTCTATTTGGGTCATGATATGAATACTTATAACAACTATGTACGTCTTATTCATAATGCTTTGTTTGCGACTAGACTATTAAGTTACACAACACTAGATTAATAATAATATATCTTGAGCAATCCAGACATTTAAAAACGTGCTAAAATATATCACTCGTCAAATGACAAAATATAATAATGCTTAATGAACTTATTGGTAACAGTAGTGTAATGTATAGGTATTGTGAGTTAAAACAAAAAGGTCAAACAGGCAAGGCCGTTGGAAAGGAACTTATCGCCGCTTGGTACGAAGTGAAGACGATGAAATTGCGATAAAACGTCAGCTTTTGGTCTAAAATTATTACCGTTTTAAATTGGGATCGGTCGGTGGATATTTGGTTTTCCATTTAGGGAAGTGCGTGGTTATGATTCTATTTAAATATTAAATGGTATTTTTTCTTTTTGTTACAGGTATGTAAACGGTGCAGAACTGTTTAATCGCAGAAACAAAAATAGTATACAACTTTACGTCGGGCAGTGTTTGTATGAGTATTAACGCCAGTTGTGGCTGTCGTACTATCTTATTCTGTAGCCAATAAAATATGAAATAGTGTAAAACAGAATATACCGAAGGAGTATACTAGTCTGTCGGAAATTAGTCGCCGGGAGGGGTGGCGAGGGTGTACAGATTGCAAGCTCCCATTCCACCCCCCTCACTTTAATATCTCCCTGTGTAGGCTGGATCGTTGAATGCATACTGTGTCGAGACCAAGTTTCGTGCACAAGTGCATTTTCATAGTTGGATAAATAAATCAGTATGCAGGTATTAAAGCAGGAGCAAAAAATATAATGCTTGATAATGTTGAGATCGACTAGACTAGGCGTCTGCACATTTTGTTCACAATTTATGCAGGGGTTAATGTCTAAAGCAATTATCTTAATAGTATCTTAATACTGTGAGTAGATTTTACTTGGGTGAATGTCAAATTAGTAGAGCCAAAAGTATGAACTCCATTTAGATCATCGACCAAAATTCATGAATGCCTGAGCTTTAACAGAACGTTCGCACATATTTCAATCGTCAGTTTTGGTGTAAAATATTATCGTAAGATTACTAGATAACGGATTGTTTAGAAATCCGTGCGCTTTGTTGGCATAATGATCACGCTATCTCGTAAGCCTCGTCTAGTTAGAAGAAAAACGTGTTTACTTTTGGTTCAGATAAGATAGTGTACACTGTACTTACACTTCTTTGAAAGCTATCCATTGTTTCCTGTGACCGTTTTTATACACATTTGAACAACCTCCTTAAAACGATACAAAAAAATCCTTACGATGAAATAAGTGTTTTGGGTAAAAGTTGTATTGGTAAAAGGTTTCGGTAATAAGTTTATTTCTACTTTCGACATTCCATTCATATTTTTCTGTGCGTTACATTTGAAAGGCGAGCCTGAAATGGGTGTGTACAAACTAAAACTCTGTTTAAGGCGAAAGTGTTAGGGAAGCCCGCTAAATTCAAAATTTCTTAATAAAATAAAATAATTCTTAATAATTTCTTAATAAAATTTCTTTAGTTTTTTGCAATTTGCAGGTCAGTATCAGGTTGTGTGTTGACCTAAATACGATTCGCAGTCGTATCTAATATTTATTTATAGAATTATAATCATACAAATTATCAATACATCTCTCTAAGTTCATATAATCCTATTGAATGACTATTTCTATTTAAAAAAATCTAATTTTCATTTTAGGATTATACTTACTTTAGGAGTTGTGATTCTAATGATTATAATTATGTAAATACATATGTGTTACTGTTGCGAATCAAACTTTTATCAACATACATCCAGACAATGAGCTGCAAATTGCTAAAATCGTAAGAAAACTTGAATTTCGCGGGCTACCTCAACGCATCCCCCTCAACCCATCAACAAATACACAGGCGGGATATTTTGTAAATTAAAAATATGATATCATTAAATTGCTATCAAAACTAAATCTATTAAACGTGTCTGGGACCTCTGAATAGACTTTAATAAAACTTGAAGGATTTCAAAAGTTTACAGAGAAAATAAGTTACGCGAGAGTATATTTGCAAAAAAGTTAATACGGTTTGTGTGAATTTATTTTGTCTAGACCAACAGAACTGGAGAAATTTCGATTATGATAAATAGATCGTCTTCAACTGTATTAGTCTTGAAGATTAAAGAGATGTAGGACTGGCTGTCCCTTGTGTGGTCTCCGGTACTAAGCCACCTTATCTCTTCATTTAGAAGATGAAGCTATATTTAAGTGGATGGATCTAACTGATTGATTATATAAAGGTTTCCATAGTACCTATGAAACCTTCCAATTTACGTCAATCAACAACTCTTCATTCTGCCTCAGTATTTTAGATACTGCTGCTATTAGTTGGTATTTGATTAGGTATATACTGTCTTTGAATCTGTAAAGTTGACAAAAACTGAAAATTTCTGCTTTTGCTTTTCTCCATGCCATCTTAAAACCCACCGAAAGATAAGACATAATATTTTGTCTTGTGCGCATAGTGCGTACATCAATTATGGCTTAATCCAAAACAAAATTTGAATTAAAACTCCTTAATTCGTCAAGGAGCACAAATATTTAGTGTTATTGGATAATCTTTCAGTAATTTAAGGTGTCCAAGTTATCAACTGCAATGGCCGCTTTGCCAGTCTGTGGGGAATTCCACAAACTGCGGGGAATTTTAAGCTTATTGAGGAATTTGCGGCCGGAGCTCTGATGGGGGATTTTCGAATAATAAAGCCCTTGGATGTGGGTGTTTTACTGCTCAAACTTGAAATGTGAGCACATTATTGCTGTGTAGTACATAAAATGTTGAGGCATAAATTAAAAGTGATGTAATTGAAGAGGAGGGAAACGTTGATATACTACAAAGTGTACTAAATGAAGTAGAAAAGCTATCTGCACATCCTCCACTCCATAGTGTAGTGAACAAACAAGAAGTTACAGCTGGAACATCTCAGAAACATAAAGTCACTATTTAAAATGAAATCTTGGCAGGTATTTGCTCCTGAAATGTATGTAATATTAACATAACTATTTAACGGAGTAAGTAAACATTTATTAAAGGTGATAAAGCCTGTCGTACTGTATGGATCGGAATGCTGGGCCGTGAAGAAGACGGATGAAAAAAGATTGCATGCGGCGCAGATGAGAATGTTGGAATAGATCTGTGGAGTGACGAAAATGGATAAAGTAAGAAATGAGTATATATGAGGAAGTTTGAAAGTGGTGCAAGTGACAGAAAAGTTAAAAGGAAATCGTGTGGCTTGGTATGGGCATGTGTTGAGGAGGGAGGAAACGCATGTGACTAAAAGAGTGATTAATATAAATGTTAATGGATGGAGAGGTAGAGGAAGGTGGAGAAACCGTGTTGCGCCAACCCCAAGTAACATGGAACAAGGGCAGGAAGATGATGAATATGATATACTCGTAATTCGTATGTTGTTATATCCAATTGATACCAATCACCCATGTGTCGCGCCCACGAACGCGTGTTAGATTTGCGATGTGGCTGCTTAGCCTCCCCCTTCCCGCCCCTGTAACGCATCATAACGTTTTAAAAGACCCCCCCCTCCCCCAAATTCCAACGCTTGAACGCTCCCAAAGATCCTGGAGCTTCTTTGCATGTACTGAAGGATATTAGTAAGGGAAAGTCTGATACCATTTTGAAGATTTTGAAGGTACTACGTGTACCTATGTAGATACTACAGGCATTCCAGGGTGTCGAAAGGGTTAATGATATTATGAACTTGGATAATATTACCCAAACACTTACTATAGTATTTTTATCTCACGAAGCGACGCGCGCTTTACTTGTGGTTACCAAGTGTACAAACATGCTGTAAATGTGTGCTTGAAGACGAGCAGCGTTAGCACAACACACACACAAACGCTTCCGACTATCAAAAAAGGAAATCTATTTTCCCAACACACTTCAACAAAATAATGAACTTTCTTGATTTATTGTGAGAATTGTGATACGTTCTGTAACAATATTTTCAAGAATAGGTACGCAAAAGCTTTCGAAAGAGATCTTTAGATTCTTTGTCAAAAGAAAGCAAATTCACGTTCACATGTTGTTACCATTTAGTCCAGGTATGGGCAACCTTTGACATGTTGAGGGTCAAACTTTAGCGTGCAAATACGTTCGCGGGCCGCGTTTAAAAGTACTTAGTGCATTTTAAAGTAGTGATAATATTTTTTGCGATAGATATTAGACATGAAATAATACGACTATGTTATTATAGTACAATTTATTAAAATAACAAAATGAAATGAAATAAAAAAAAATGGTACATTATAATTAAATCGTTAAATTTGCAATTGTTACAAACTACGAAAGTTAAATACACCGAAATCAATGAGACACTTGAGCTTGAATTTGGGAAACTAATCCATCGATATTTGGATTAATTCCACTGATACAAAGACGTAAAGAATTTTCCAAATTATCGTGAGTCAGTCGTGTACGATGTGTTGATTTATTAACTTTCATCAATGAAAAGAACTGTTCGCATTTATAAGTACTGCCAAACCCACAAATTAATCTTCTTGCGAATTTTCTAAGCTGTGGAAAATTGTCTTCTAGGTATTTTTTGTAGAAATCGTACAACTCTACGTCTTCAAATTTAGATTTTAGGAGTGAGTTTTCTTGAATCTCGATCAACTCCATTTGTAAGTGTATTGGAGCATTTTGTACATTACATTTTGTAGGAGTAGCAAATAAACTGAAATAGTCTTCCATGTTTTTGAAGTCGCTAAATCTGTTCGAAAATTGTTCCGACAGTAACGAGTTCTTCAGCATATTGAGCATAAGCAATATTTTCATACGCAGAGAGCGTGTTGAAATGGTAACTGTTACCAGACAGCATCTGTGACTCCCACAAGCGTAGTTTGATCTGAAACGATTTCAAATGGCTGTACAAATCATTTACTAACTGTCCTTGTTTTTGAAGTTTCAAATTTAAATCATTCAAATAGCCTGTAAGATCGACCAGAAATGCTAAGTCACGTATTCATTTTGGGTCACTTAATTCAGTTAGTGGTTTATCTTTTATTTTCATAAAGTCTGCTATCTCATTTCTAAGCTCGTAAAACCGTTTCAAAATTTTTCCTTTGCTCAGCCATCTGACTTCACAATAATATGTTACGTCGCTATATTCAGCTGATATTTCACCCTAAAACGCCTTGAACTGACGATGGTTATGGACTCGGGATCGAATAAAGTTGATGGTTTTTACTACCACATTCATAACATTCTGGAGTCTAATGGACTTAGAACACAAGTTCTGTTGGTGGATAATGCAATGAAGGACTATCAAATCATCTTTTTGCACATTTAATTCTGTTGCTTTTTCATTCAAAATTCCGATGAAACCTTTACGTAAGCCGACCATAGAAGGTGCAACATCAGTGCATATTCCAATTAATTTTGACCATGGCAAGCCAAAACTTGTGAATACCTTTTGAACTTCAATAAAAATATCCTCTCCTGTAGTGGTTCCTTTAAGCGGCTGTAAAGCAAGCAATTCCTCAGTAACAGTGAAAGAATGATGTGATGTGATGAAAGTTCCTGAGTATCAACACCTCGAATAAATATAGCTGGTTGAGCTGTGTCAGACAAATCGGTGCTCTCGTCTAATGCTATGGAAAATTATTCAAAACCAGCCATACGGTCAGTCAACGTTGTTTTTATATCATTAGCCATTATTTCTATACGTCGAACAACAGTTTGTCTTGACAAACAGATTTTTTCAAATTCAATTTTCTTTTCAGGACACAAAATACTGCGAACTTCTAATATACACTCCTTGATAAATTCTCCTTCGGCAAATGGTTTTAATGCCTTTGCCAATTTTGAGCTAACTATAAAACTAGCTTTCACAACATTATCAAGTTGTGTTCTTTGTTTATGAAACATTTGTTGCTGTTTTTCCAAATTTGCTAAGCTTCTGGATTTTGTCTGTTCTTAATTGTCATGTCAGTGAGTGCAGCGTAGCATGCTTAGTTGAGTAATGCCTCTTTATATTGAATTCTTTCATTACTGAAATAGATTCATTACACAGCAAACAAATAGGCTTGTCATTGTGCAAGATAAAAAAGAATTCTTCAGTCCATTTTTCTTGAAACTGGCGACCCTCTGTATCTACTTTTCGTTTCTTTCCACCAGACATAATTTTTGTTTACTTTTCGTTCAATAAACTTAATAACAAACTATAGTTAGTAACCACTCAAGATGCACACAAAGTCACAAAGCAAATTGACGGCTCGAGCAGTTCGCTAGGATATCGCTTGTCCAAGTTATCACCTCGGTAGCTCAAATAGAACTGAACTAACGTTCGGGCCATCCACCCGCTTATATAGGCAAAATGAAGGAATAATCTGGAATAAACTAGTTTAGAATAATTGAGAAGCAATAAATCTTTTGATGTGTCGCCCGTAAGGCGGCAAACCTCTAAGAATTTGATGTTTGCCGCCTCACTGTCACTCCCGTGAGTATAAGTACCTAATGTAATATTTTTTTAATTGGGTTTTTTCAAAATGTCTCGCGGGCCGGATCATATCTTACAGCGGGCCGGTCGTTGCCCATATATGATTTAGTCTATGCTAAGCTTGTTACATAAATCTGAACTGATAAAAGAAGCCGGTTACACACCGTTACGAAATATAAGAGTCATTCACAGCCATAAAGTGAAATTAATACCCACTTTACAATTCTAAACAGTACATAACGCTAACATAAAAGCACGGTATGTGAAAATGCGTTTAATAAAAGAATGCCCACAGTCTGGCAAGTTTCTCGGAAAGGCTTAACTTCTGTGTTAGAATCTCGCTCGGCGATATATCGCGGGATCTGAGGCTCAGTCGAAGCATCGGCCACATTACGAGTTCTGAGTAAACCTTGTCGACACACGATAAATACACAAGTGTATAAATAACGTCTCCGTTGAATAAACTTATACTCTTTCTTATTCTTCTTTAAGCTGAATAGATAAAGAAGCTTTTGAATATCAACAATTTGTTCTTACTGATCAAACTTTTGCGTCGGAAGAATCCTCAGTCGATCGGTTAACTATTACAAACAGTAAGACGCAGTTACAAATGACCACTTCCGCAACTACACTTAATTCTGGGAACAAACCTGAGGATGTCACGACATAGTTACGTCCCTCGGTTTCCGATGTCATAATAACTTCATCATTACTTTATGCGATGTCAACATTTTATACACGCTGATTGCATATTTACTTATTTAGATTTATATTTGAAAACTGGACTCATTAACATAGAAATGTGCAGAATATGTTCAAAAAGTGGGCTAAGCACACAGGCTTTCGTTTCTAGTAATTAGTGGAGATATTCAGATAAGTATTGCAGATGTAGGCGACGCCCAGTCTAGTATTAACTGCTCAACCAAAGATAAATGTTTGCCCATTTATTGAGGTGCTCTCTCGGATTTCATTCCACGACTTGTCGCGAGCGCCGACTCGGAAACTTGTTTAGTTCTTGAGAAATACGTTAGATGGTGTCGCGTGTCTGTCTTATTTAATGTGTCAACTTATTCTTCTACTCAATTTTCGGGTATTACTCAGCGGTCGTTAAGTAAATATGAAGATTACTTTGTAGTCTATTCGACAACTTTATACGGGATTGATAAATGACTACTTTTATATCTGCTGGATCTTTAAATCCCTTCTTAACTACAAAACTGGTTCTGATGTAATAAAGCTGATTATAAGTAAGCATTTGTCTTCTAATAACATTGGAGTCGTTTCCAAAATGTATTACAAAAGCTCGTATTGTGACGTGAATTGTAAAAACGCCGGAAACACATTAGACACACATTGTCTAGCAGAATTGTGTCAATAAACGCCTGTCTGTCGGTAGCTTTATATCGGTCGTAATCATTTGTTTTATTGGTTACCTTTACTGCGCCAGTAATGTTCTTTGTCCAATCATGACGAACGTCTTGGATTACATAACATTGATTAGCGATTCTGTTTATAATGGTCGCAATTTCCAGGAAAATTCTACAATACAAATGTAGTTGTCCTCTTGTATTTCAAATGAGAAAGTCATTAAGCGAGCTTACAAGTAACTATTTCTATTAAACCCACAATTCAATTTATGACGTCTCATGTTAATCTAGAGAATGGAAGTAAAATAGAGCATATCGGCACATCTTGCTTCACATGAGATATGGGTCAGCGCCGGTACTCGAAAACGGCCTTTATCCTTCCACAATGTGTAAGTATGTGGCATTGGACGGCCACCATACTTATTTTTACCACTCGACACAGAAAATCCTGGAATAAATGTTACGTAAGTTGCGTGGAGAAGCTTCATAAACTCAAGTTTTTACGTCTAGAATTTATAACGTAGGTGAATGTTGACGTCATAACAAAGCGGAGGACTAACTTGGACACTTTGTCGTTAAATGCCCTAACGATCAACCTAGCCGGTCAGTGTAAACAATATTATCTGAGTTCGGAAGTTTGCCTTGCTATTCACCCGCTGCATTTCCATTTCTAAAGGAATCTAGCAACGGAAATGAAAATTGTGGCGACTAGTCCAGGTTGGAATCTCAGGACAGAGCTGTAGCGATGCTTATTCAACAATCTGAGAACGATTGTAATAATCGGATAAACCGTTTCAACAGGATTCCAATATAATATTGTTTTTTCTTTACCACCAAGAGGACTGAAAATTAAAACTTTTCCTATATTGAACTGATAGCGGAATAACCAGTCACGAAGAGAACATCCATGCCAAGAAACTACCCTACCACAATCACTAACAACTTGCGGCTGATCAAAAACAGCTGATTGTCAGTATCATGTCAAGCAAAAGAAAGTGGAGTCACGTTTGAACGAAGAACTTCCTCATATAATAAGAATGTTGCCATAATCACCAAACCCGAGACCGGTTTGAGATCTTACAAACTTTAATGACTTGCTTTTATTCATAGATCGTCACGGAACTAAAAACAATCTTCCATGATAATGATAATATCATTTAACGGAAGTTTGTTGCTCTAATCATCACGTTCCTTACACTCGCCATATTGGTATTGCTCAAATGCTTTCTTTCATAGATCATCACTCGAATAGCAGAAATATTCCAGTTTTGTTTTAACAAAATTATAATCACCACCCACGAGCACGACCGGTTAGTGACCCGCAAACAGCTGACATACTACTTTCATTCATCGATTCCGGTTCTACAAAAACCACTGTTACAAAATCTGTGTCGGAAGAAGAACGAAACTGAACAGCACTTAAGGCGAATGCTGGCGAATTTACATATTAATAGTCAACAAAATACATATAATATATTTCAAAGTTATATTTGATAAGATATATGACTATTTCATATACCTGGACGTCTCCTATTAAATAATAAGCTAGAGAACTGTATTGGTGATTACATTTGTATTTAGTGCTAAAGTAGGAGAACAAATAAGAGGAGGAGAGTGTTTCGGAATGGAATGCATTTAACTAAAAGAACGGTGAATATAGATGTCGATAAATGAAGAGGGAGAGGAAAACCAAACAAAAGATAGATGTTATGAATGGGAGTGACTGATAACGTGACAGGGGTGAATGGAACAGGGAAGCGTTTCATAGACGGCCAGATAAAGAGCTGCAATTAGCAAAAAACGTAGGAAATCTTGCATTTCGAGGGCTATTATAGGGCCTCCTCTTAAAAAAAACTAGTGTCAGAAAATCAGTATTGTCCAGGAAGAATGAGATCATTCAGCATCGGCACGCTTCGCAATTGGCCGCGATGATTGATGTTGTCGTGTGAGTGTGACGTACAAGTCTGTACGAGGCCGGATGACGCGCACCGTATCCGGCGATGCACGCGTACCGTTATGCGGTTGCGTGAACGCAACGTTGTGTAGCGCGATTGTAGGCTAATGCTTGGGAGCTTCTTCGTTGTTTTTGTTTATGGATGACTCTTTTGAGCTTAGCAATGACACAATGGCTTCTGATAACCTAAATTTATCATGGGCGGGGTTCAGGGAACTGATTGACTGTTTTGGTGTTTAAATAATCGAAGGATTACTCGAAATAAAATCATTTCCGTTTCCCTCTTCGGGTATGCAAGCGCATAGATTGTAATAATTGGGGTTCACAACAAGGTTAAGGATAATCCTATTAGTATCATTATCTCCTCAAACTAATTCAATGCTTTATCAAGGTCTGTTCAAAAGCATGTCAGGTGTTGCCATTTAGGGTCTTCCGTATCCATCTTTGTTAGATCGTCAGACCCTAATATGGACGAGAATCATTACCTACCAATTCAAGCTGTACTTGGATATCACTAAAACCCGTTTGCGGTGGTAATTGGGTTACAAATCTAATCTTATCGATGTCGACGATGTCCCACAGCTGGGAACACTCACCCCCTTGTCGCCACGCTCCCCGATTCCTTTAATTTTGTTCTAACTACAATATAATTGTGTTGCTATGAGAAAAAACAGGATGTCCTCGATCAGCTGATTACCGTCCTGCGCAAATGTGACTGACTATAAAAGAGGTTACTATGGTGGTCGTAGGCGAGTAGAGAGTTGATGTTACTTAAGTACTAATGCGGTTTTTGAACCCAGTGTGTGCTGTAATTGGCTCCAGGCGGTGAGAACTGCATCGCTGCCATTAGCTTGTCTTGGAGTACTACTCAGCCTTCAAGGAAACAAACGCGATCATTGATATGGTGAAAGCTTTCAATCAAGTTTGTCTGCTGATTTAGTAATCACAGCATCATGCTGAGTGGAAGCCTTGTCACAGTCATGACATGCAGCTGCGGAATATTTCGGTTTTGTGCTCGTGATTATAATGTAGATCTATCCTTACTTCCTTACTAATATTATAAATGTGAAAGTAACTCTGTCTGTCTGTATGTTACGTTTTCACGCCTAAGCCGCTGAACGGATCGTCATGAAATTTGGCAGAGATATAGCCTGGGATATGGAGAAGGACATAGGCTACTTTTTCACGCGATAACCGACATCTACGCGGGCGGAGCCGCGGGCTAAAGCTAGTTTTGTTATATTTTTATGTTTACCTTCCTACTTACGTTAATTATCTTTGGGTATGCACGTGTTTCTGTGACAATTAAACCTATTTTTCTTTCTTTCTTTCTTAATCAGCAGACAAACTTGAACGAGAACTTTCAACAAAAGTTCTTTTAATTTTCGTCAATTCAACGAACGCTCAACATGTTATTATGTTTCATTCGTCGTTCAAAAACTCCTGAATCGAATTTATAATTAAGATTAAACTAAAATCTTGGCACATTTAAGTGGAATATTTCAATTATAAAACAAAATAAAGGTAGTTAACAATTCGTCTCCGCCGCCGCCGTCATGAATTCACAATTTGTTTCGACATCTGTTTATCATTCGCTGTCGAGACTCGTAGTTCAAAAGCGGTAGTGGAACTATTGTTTCACAAGCAATGTCCGTGCGCAATCATGTATCAAGTAACTTAGTGATCGATCGACTCATTTAATGTGGCTCACGATTCTCACACGCGTTAATAAACATCAATTATGATGCTAATGTTCTTGGACTTGGGCCTCATTTAACGAACCCTCAAAATATTAATCGTTTGATTTGCTTTTTAACAGACTTCAAAAAAAGAAGAGGTTCTCAATTCGGATATATTTTTAATGTATGTTCGGGCATAACTCCGTCAAATGTAGACGGATTTTCAAAATTCTTGTTTTTGTTCGAAAGAGGCTTATCCCGAAATGGTTCACTTTAAATTTCGTAAAGATCTGATGATTAGTTTCGGAGACAGACAACAAAACTCTTCAATAAATGCCAGCAAATCAACCGCGATTGCTTCTATCGCATATCTATCCATTGTTTACGCAATTACACAACATAACATCACGTCTGTACCCTCTAAAGGGGTACGCAGATGTGTTCAGTATACTACGGTACACCCCATTTCTGTCAATGTGGTACCTCTGACCGTGCAAGTAAATTCGGGCATAACTTTTTGTTTATTAACCGACTTCAAAAAAGGAGGTGGTTTATGTTCATCTTTTTTTTTGTATTTTCGTCGATATTTTCGTCAATTGTGGACTGATTTTGATAATGATTTTTTCATTTGATAGAAGAATCTTGCGCGGTGGTCCCATATCAATTTTATTAGCTTTGATTAGGTCGTTTTTGAGTTAGCTTCGATAATACGTATTTAATCCACTTTGTGTATCTTGATGATGTTATAATAATACTTCCTGTCACTGTTGTTTACATAGGAAGTAGTGGTACATACGTATTGGTGTGGTGACTATGGGGTAGTAGGTACCATAACTAAAAAGCGATAAATAAATAAAAACTGCTATAATTTTTAAGCTGTATGTTAATTTAATTTTTTTAATGTATTAAGCTGTATGTTAATAATAAGTTTTAGATTGTAACAAAAATGTAAATGTTGGCAAAAAAAAAATCCAGTCAGAGAGTTATGGCGCTGTATGCCGAGATTGCCGAGATACAGGTTTTTCACCTAGTTCGGCTGCAGATGCTCGGGAATACGTATGTATTACTATCATTATAACCTACAATTTTCGCATTTAAGCAATAATATGGTTGTTGTAATTTGTAATGTTAATCTTTTTGAAGCAAATTATTATTTCTTCATTTGTTTTTATTGGCCTAGTCGGGTAGAACTGATGGCACGGACCAAGTGTCCATCAGTGGGGTTAAATGTGGGAGTACTATTCGATACTGCTCGGTTTTTCGAAGTAGACTGAATGGTAACTGAAACTATATTTGAGTGAGAGTGATGGTGCAAGTTGTCCGACCCACACTGAAGAAATTTTCTTACAAGCCTGCATGTATAAAGAATCATTGCCTTCTGCAGCAGGTGTTAGGTGGCAGGTTGAGGGAACTAAGGGACTGATGAAGCTGTTTGGGTATAACTTCTGTTGTAGACAGTACTATGGGGACTATTGTGACTTTTTAAAGATGCCAAAGTCGGGTTATTTCGTCTTTTAGTTCGGTGTATTTGGATAGTTTTTCAGCTATTGTAGTCTGTAGGTTATGTGTATTGGGCACGGTGATGTCTATAAGGAACCCAGTTTAATTTACTTTGTTAATTAATGTGTGTCTGTTCTGTTAAAGTGAATTGTGCGATCTGTGAGTATGGCTCGGTCAAAGTACAATTTTTTGTGTGGTTCTCTATCACTGTTTTAGGATTGTATTTATAGTATGGTACTACAGTGTCTATGAGTTTGTATTGATGAGCTTATTTCTGGTGCATGACGTTGGCTACCTGGTCGTGTCGATTGTTATCTGTCTGGGCTATTGATTTGCAGGCGCCGGTGATATGTTGGATTGTTTTATTTTATTTTTTTGGGAAATCATATACAATGTTTGTAAATATGTGAGCACCATGTACCTATCGCATTTATTAATTTTTCTGTTATTACTTCACTTTTCATTCTTTTTACCAATTGTGGTAAGTAATTTTGATGAAATTTTTATATTTTTTATTTTTTTATTCTAGGTACATAGTCTTCACCTATAAATATTAATTAATGTATACAAACTATTGTTAACATTTAAAAAGAGTAAGTATGGAGTTTCTTGCCCATTCTTCTCCATACATAACTACATTTTGGAAGGCGCAACTAGAATCAATTAACTATTCATGTAATTTTTGACGTTCAAAAGTGCATCTTCGTGCCTATTTGAAATAAATTATTTGACTTTGACTTTGACTTTGTTTCTGGTGAGCTATTGCATTTTCTACATGTGTCGGCTGCTAAATTCTTTATAATGTATTTTCTGTAGTTTTTGTTTTTTCCTATTCTTGCACAGATGCGACGCACGGCTTTATTTTACTTGTAATTTGTTGTTATTTTTTTTTATTCTACTATGAGTTTGCTCTTGACTTTAGTCTAGGTCTGGATGACAGAGACAAAGTCTACGATGGAGTGAGCTTACCCAGAAGAAGCCTGTTCACTCTCACTTTGAATAGATTAGGTTTGTTGCAAAGGTAGATAATTTCCACTGCGCTAAACATTTCGTTTTTGTTATGTTTGTTTGTTGTCATTTACCAATATTGCACAACGCAATAGATTATGCAACATCTATTGTCTCTGGTCTTGACCTGTCATCAAGCAATGGACAACAATCAAACTTTTTTATTTTTATTGTTCCATTTATGGTTTTGAATACGAGGCTTTTAGTTAGTTTGTATTAGTATGTGTATTTTGTCTATTTTGCATGTAATGTGCGTCTTGTTTGTGCAGAATAAACAATTTTTCTTTCTTTTTTTTCTTTCTAATAACTTGGTTCTGAATTGCAAGCATGACCCCTTTATTCTCCGGGAATAGTTCGCCTCGATTTAACCACGCGTTCGCCGCATCTTTGTCGACATTTCATTGGCATAAATCTTGGCGATGTCTCCCGTGTAGAGACTTTTGGGTCCACTCTTGACATTGGTTCTGTCATCTATAACTTTCTCGTTTTTTTGTTTTGTAGTGTCTATTAAATAAATAGGTGTAAAGTGTTGGTCGTTGTGTGCTATGAGTTTGTGGAGTGGGGATGATTTAGTTTTGGCGAAGAAATATTTTCTAAGAGCTGTGATTTGCCTGTTGTGTAAAATTAAGATATCTGTAAGTCCTCTGTCTCCTTTTCTTGGTAATGTTGACATTTGGTTCTGTCATCTATAACTTTCTCGTTAATTTTTTTGTCTTTTAAATAAAGAGATGTAAAGTGTTGGTCGTTGTGTGCTATGAGAATGCTGTGTGCTAAAGACTTGATATAATATATGCAAATTATTTAAATAAATAAGTGGTATTATTGATTGTCATGTGGTTTTTTAATTACTGAACGCACCTAAATACAAAAAAAAATACGATAATATCATAAATTTTAAATTCCTGAAATTCCTACCTTTTTGGCCCTAAATTTGAAAATGACCCATCCAATCGACTTGGGCGTTATGATGTATTAGGTTGGGGAAAAAGTCTTTTCGCATTATATATAGTATGTATGAACTTGTAATAAAATCTCTTTGGCTATACTATTTGTATCTGGCTGGTTTTGGTATCATTGAAAGTTTAAATTTTAAATAACATAATTCCAAACTTAAATTAGGAAAATGTGTGAATTTCATTTGTTTTTCGTACTGTCAAGATGAGTGAATCTAATGAAGAAATTCGATACATTTTAAAATTTTACTACAAAAAAGGTAAAAATGCAACGCAAGCCGCGAAAAAAGCGTTTAAGCTTAAGCGTTTTCAATCCAGAAATTTTGATGTCAAAGATGCACGACGCTCTGGTCGCCCTATTACGGATAAAATGGATGCCATTTTTGAAAAAGTGGAGCAAGATCGGCATATCAGTAGTTACGACGTAGCTGAAGAACTGGGAAATGACCACAAAACAGTTTTGGCACATTTGAAAAAAACTGGGTACACAAAAAAGCTCGATATTTGGGTACCTCACGAGCTCACTGAAAGAAACCTAATGAACCGTGTACTCATTTGTGATTCTTTATTACGACGTAATGAAACCGAACCATTTTTTAAGAAGCTGATAACTGGTGATGAAAAGTGGATCACGTACGACAAGAACGTGCGAAAAAGGTCGTGGTCAAGGGCCGGTCAGGCTTCACAGACTGTGGCGAAACCCGGGTTAACTCGCAACAAGGTGATGCTGTGTGTGTGGTGGGATTGGAAGGGCATTATTCATTATGAGCTGTTACCACCAGGCAGGACCATCGATTCTGAACTCTACTGCGAACAACTGATGAGATTAAAGCAAGAAGTTGAGAGAAAGCGGCCGGAATTAATCAACAGAAGGGGTGTGGTTTTTCATCATGATAACGCTAGACCTCACACATCTTTAGCCACTCAGCAAAAATTAAGAGAGTTTGGCTGGGAGGTGTTAATGCATCCGTCGTATAGTCCTGACCTTGTACCTTCAGATTTCCACCTGCTTCGGTCTCTTCAGAATTCTTTAGGCAGTGTCAGGTTAACATCACGAGAGGACTGCCAAAACCACTTGTCGCGGTATTTTGATCAGAAGTCCCAAAATTTCTATAGCAATGGGATCATGTCCCTACCTACGAGATGGCAAAAAGTTATCGAACAAAATGGTACCTACATACGAGTACTATAGTTAAATGTAAATAAACTATATTAAAAAATGTTTTGAATTTTCTTAAAAAATGCGAAGAAACTTTTTCCCCAACCTATTACTTACAGGTTGTTCCCATATTCCTGCCTAGAAGTTTTGTAATGCCTCTAGGTCTGGAATGTTAAGCTCATCCTCGTTTGGGTTTTATTATTATTATTTCGGAAGTCGGTGGCGAAAAAACTAAAATGTAGATCTAAAGACACTGACTTTTGAAAATATGGTTATTTTTCACTTTGTAGTGTTGTTTTTGGAAGTCGGTTCTTTTAGTGTGCCATACCTCAAAAGAAAAAAAATCGGTCAAGTGCGTGTCGGACCACCCACAATTAAGGGTTCCGTAGTTGGGACGAATTTATCCCAAGAACAAACTTAGCATTGTAGCTGAAAAACAAGTTCTCATCTATAAGTAAAGAACTATTTTCTGTTTTTTTTTCCACATTTTAGACTCAGTAGTTTCGGAGAAGGGGGGGGGGACGGTTAATTGTCATCTATTTTCTTAAATAACTTTAAAAGTATTTATTTTAAAATTATAAAAGCCATATATCTGAAATCGTTACATTAAGCCATTAAGCCCTTTCATATGATATATTATGTCACACGGTACAGTTTGTAAAATAAAATAAAAAAACTAGTTTGCCCCGAAAATTGACCTCCATATTAAAATTGCACATGAAATGTTACACGTCCGCACCCCGTTTCACCGAAACGGGGCGCGGACGCTATTTGGAAAAAAAATACTGAAAATAGTTCTTAACTTATAGAATACAGGAAAATGAATAAGAAATATATGGTCTTAATATAACATCTCTCAATATTACAACTTACCACTTACATAAATATTTTCAGTTACGTGTATGGGAGAACATTAACCTATTTGAACTACAATGTTAAGTTTGTTCTTGGGATAAATTCGTCCCAACTACGGAACCCTTCCTTGTGCGTGGTCCGACACGCACTTGGCCGGTTTTTTCCAATACTCATCACACTTCTGAACCCAACCGTACGATTGAATTCAGTAGAGTAATTTTTGATCGATGGCTAAAATGGCCTCAATCGAACTGCACACTTAGCTATTAACTCAACTAAAAGATAGTCTCCCTCTAAACGACAAGTGCGCCTTCAAGACGTATCAGTTGTGAGAAGGCCACTTCGTATTTAATCGGCTTTGTTCGTGTATAATCGGGTTCTTGTACTAGGCTTGCAGTGGGCAATAGGAAGCCAGCAAGAGTTCGCAGGTCAAGGCGGTTTGCGCCGCCGTCGCCGCCGCCGCTGGCGCGGGTCGAGGACCGCGACGCGCCGCCCGCCACTCACACTGGGTTCCGTTACTCCTCACTGCGATATTATCCTGGTACCTACAATTTGAAATTATAGCCTTGCCTCACTAAAGTAATTCAATCAATAGGTACGGTGTACTATACGATTCTGATAAAGATTAACGAGTGTTCTACCGTTCTGAACAAACTGTTAAATCACTTAATCAATGTTTGTAGGTCAACTTTGATGGAATGGACAAGTTGCTCCATTGCGTTACACTGTTTACTCTTTAGTAGTTTTAATGTACAATAAATTTACGCGCACGTTCTCAAATTTGAAGTGGCTCATTTTATAAATGATTTGGTAATGTTGAGTGTTGTTATTTGTTGCGTGGCCGCGTGGGAACGGAACACAGGAGCGAAGCGTACGGCCAAGTAGCTTATCTTGAAATATCGCCGCTGACAGCAGGAGTCGCGACAGACCCGCCGCGCCGCCCCGTGGAAAATTGTTAGCGTTTACAACCATTAATTTTATTTAACCATCAACGAATGCCACGCCATTTTTATGACAAATTTTAATTATAACAATAAATCTTTTAATTTCAAGTCCACCTAAGGAGTGGGTATTAATTCTGCCAATCTCGAGCAAGTTATTTTACTGCCGCAGTTGCGTAACGTTTTAGTAGGAACGCAGCCGGGCCGTACAACTGACAATAATAACCTAATTCGGAATGATAATTATTAAAATACCATATTTAGCGGTTGCTTTTGTGTCGGCTTGCCATAAAGCCACACTGGCTTTTATAGTGCATGCTTGATTCGCTATAGTATCAAAGTGACATCATCGCCGGTTACCGATATAAGGCATATAAGTAACCATTGTAAGTACTATATACATATATTAGAAATACATAGGTTTCGGTTTAGGCATTACATGATTAGTAAAATTATAATTATGAAAGTTTCGCAACAGGCTTGCTCAATATCGCGTTTTTATAGCCTACACAACGGAGCGTCAAATGACATCTTATCATGTCAGTTAATCGAGAAATGAGTTTATATTGCGTGTTTGTATACATTGTTTTAATAAAATAGTTGAAATGCATTAAAGATTGAAGTAGGTAGAGTTGTTGGCTCATGTCCAAGGCGCCCTGAGCGGCCTACGAGACGCGTTCGCCACGAAATTTGAAAGCGTTGCGAATTTGCTACATGTTTAATAAACTCCATTATTGTCATGGCCGCCGATCGCCATGATTGATGGACTTCACGCTCCAATCGTTATGCTCAAGATAATTGCTATTTTCGCTACAAGACAAATATTCTGCCCAAACGATAACCTGCCTAGGCCTCCAGCCTTGGAATTTATATTTATAATGTCATAAAAATGTCACATGAAGGTTTATGCCATTTATTCGTCATCGACCTATATTTTATATTCCTTGTGTGCATGAGAATTTCCATATTGGCACTCAATAAGGACAGAAGATTAGAATAACCCAATTCAAAAGACCATGACCGTTTTGTTCTTAAAGTGTTACGAGATTCTAAATAAAAACTCGACACGTGAAAGCTGATGCGGATTTTGACATGGTTGACCTGATTTCAAACAAATATTGTTGACGATAAGGAACTCGAATTCGCGGTCCACTCGGCACTCATTCTATGATGCCACAGAGAAGTTTTCAATTCAATTTTAACATTATATTTACTAGTCAGATCTAAAGGAGAAAATATAAACGTAGACAATACTATAAAAGGAGGAAGAATCGTCAAGTTCTTATCTCTTCCTGTGTCATCAGAACTTCAAGCCGTGCCAACACTATTCGTAAGTAAGTACATTGGCACTGCTCAACCCAAAGACATCATACTGCATAAGCTAAGCTCTACAGTTCAACGACCGCTACAGTGCAAATAATCGTATGGTCTATGATCACCAGAGTAAAAGTTATAATTGAACTTAACCACTTTTTCTACAGTCTGTTGAAATGTCAATATAGATATTTTTACTCTGTGGTTTTATACTTTTATAAGCTTAGTAATTTCTGTCAGTTTGTCCGGTATTTATGGTAGTGGGCACAAATGATATGATAATAAAGGAAGGAGTATGTCGTCTGCGCCGATGACAAGTGGCCGTCGCTCGACGCAGATTTACGTTATGATTGCGTCTGATGTGTCATGGGTATGTGAGCTGATATTACGGCTAGTTTAACTTGTAATTTTTCAAACAAACAGGGGCCTAAGTACACTAATTTACAAACGTTGCAATGGTCTCGCCATTGTGAGTATTTGACAGTGTTTGTATGGCAAATCTGACAAAAATTCACAATGAAGAGACCATTGCCACGTTTGTACATTAGTAGACTTGATTCCCAGATTGTTGGAGCTTCGTAGTAATTATTATCGTCAGCTATGTGGTATCACAGTAAATACATCACGACTATATTGTTAATAGTCCATTCGTTAAATCTTGTTTAGTGCTCCAAGTTAGCTAAGACATTTCTTGAATTATTCATTAGTTTTGCTAATAAGTAATTAGGCAATAAAATATACACTTTAACTGAAGGATCATAGTCAACCTTTCATCCCACTTTGAACATTTTCAGACTCAAAAATTTGATTGCAAAAACGATATATAAAACAGGCTATTAAATAGGTAGTAACTTACTGTTGTGAGTGCGGAAACGCAATAAATTTGACAAATCGCCTCTGTTATGGCAATAACTGTTTCAGAACTTACTTACCGAGTAAAAAATGTCCGTATACAGAGTGTAGTCGCGATTGTCGCCTACCCTGCAATAAAGAAATATTGTAATGAAGAGACCGATACAATACGTTTCACCTCACTCCCAGTTTCTGCCGACAAATGAATGGATGAATGTAAAATAGTTGGGTTGAAATTTACATTTTGATTGGAAATTCTATGAATCTGCTCCTCGATTGTGCTCGTGTGGTGGGTTGGGAAAAGTTAATTCACAGTTGGGACACGGTAACGAAGTAGGGAATCGATAGCTTTGCTAACAAAAGGTGTAATGTGACTTGGTAACAATGACGTACCTGATGCCGCGCTCAACTTGTATCCTTATCCCTTCCTTAATTATGTGTTGTTACATAACTTCTGTTGCCAACATTGGATCAACACTTGTAACAAATTATCCGTCTTTAAATTCAGGATGATTCACTTTGTTCGTATTCTGAATCTCCATGAGATTCATCTCTTGTTATGGGTATAATGGTCAATTGTCATTTATCATTGGTCTTATATCAATTTCGCTTTACCTATAAAATATCTCCACACGTATTTCTTTACAAAATACAATTAAATAAGCAAGTATTAAGCAACTCGTATTAACACTGAGCAGTATTTCACCGCCTCGCAAACGCACATTTATTCAACTTAAAAGTATTTCGCTTAATAAAAACAAATCGAAACGCCATAGTTATGTAAATGAACACTTTAATCGATCGTAAATCCATTGGATTTTATTTCTCGAATTGCTTTTAGTTGTAATGTCTGAGGATGCACTTGGAACTGGAGAAACAATATTATTTTACTGCATAAACTAGTTTTGTCGCTGGATTTATTATTAGGTGCCGAAAAATGTGGGAATCCACCGCTTGTATCAGTATATCAGCGTGCTTAATGGTAATTTAAATAACATACTTAGACAAAGAGAAACTGAATTCAGCTAAGATTAATAATATAAATTGCATTGAGCTGACCAAATATTTCAATAGCGCGGTGTTATAAAAATAAGAACTGGATTAATATAATTAAGACAACGTTGGACAAGAAAAGAATAATACACTGTTGTATTTAGGTCGAAAACCTTTACGTGTTAGTTGCGTACATATTCCTAAATTTCTGAGACTCTAATCTAAAACTATTTTCGTAATCGTATATTCCTTACAATGTTCATATTATTATAACAAATGTAATCATCATTGGTTAAAGTTATTTCAAATATGATCGCGTCCATAATGGAATTCAATCACAGCGTAATTGCGCCGTTTGATGTCTCAGAATTGTATTACAGTATGATATTAAAATTGTAAACGATATGGGAAACGATACAGAATACAATGAAGGTCGGAAAAAGGTTGGTTAATCATGGAATTGTTGAAGGTAATGCATAAGACCGTCCTCTTGATGTCACATAACAACAAAATGGGATCGACAAATCCAATCCGTTTGCAAATCACGATAGTGATGACAATTATTCTCTCGTTAGTGATCCATGTAGGTAGCAGTATTTTTTGAGACCTTTTAGGAAATTGACATTCGAATGAACAAATCAAACTGACTGTCATACATCAGCTGACTCCCAGCGAAAGTAAATTTAGCATAAAAGCGAAATGGTAGCAAAATGTATAATGGTAGTTAATCGATAGTGTGCAGAATCGAAAGCTGCAAGGTCGACGAAGGCAACCAGTCTGGTCGGACCGGGTGGTCGCTCGCGCTACCAGTTCCAGCAACGCTTGCACGCGCACGTCCAAACTGATTAATTAACATTTAAGTATTGTTGTGATTTTCTCACTGTATCTATACTCCATTTATAATAGCATTAGACAGAAGTTAAAAAAGGTTATTTTTGATGCACACTTTATAACAAAAGTACAATAAACTTGTTATAGTTACGATTGACGCCAAATCGATTAAAATGAATTTATCTATCAGCTATCACACTTAATTGTAATCATTTAAAAAAACAACCATATGAAATTAAGTGGCTTTCATTTAGATATATTATTTCATTCCAATTTATAATTACAGTGCCTATGCTAAAAACCTAAAAGAAGCAGGAGTCAACAATACTGCAACGCTTTTTGTTTCACTATAATCCTACCAAATCTAAAATGTTACTTAATCCCTTCATAAGCTGTGACAGCCGGGGATTTCTAATTTTACTGGTTTATGTCGTCTGTGAAATTGACTTGACAATGTTCTAAGATTGTCATGTATGTCATTTACTTGTGAATACTTTGTTTGTTATTGTTTAATTTTCGTGATTATGTTGTTATTTATTAAAATAATAAATAATATTTAGTTATTTCGTTGTTATTGTATTGTTATCAGTGTTGTCATTGGGTTGTTTGTACAAAACGTTACTTTTTTTTTGAGCTATGAGTGATCCCGGTGCGGGACCGAGTGGCTTACAACATATAAGTGCTGAGTCTGACCAAAGCCAACGGCGAAAAAAACGTGGTCCAAAAGTTGACTCCGACGAAATAATAATGTCTCCCAAAAAAAAAGAGAACGCTGCGTGCTGTAGAAAAACAACCTGTGATAAATATTTTTAAGCAATTGGAGTCCTGGCCTGCAGATACTCCTCATTATACGACTGAGATGATAAACAAAATCGCAGAAGTTGCCGGTAAGGATGATTCATAAAATTATTACTATAAAAATATTTGAAACTAACATGCATTGTGATAAAATGTATTATATTTTAGAAACTCCGCACATGATTTTATTATTTACAGGCGTATCTCGGGCTACTCTGTCCAATATTCTCAAAGAGTACAACATAAAAAGTCGCCTGCAATCTCCCCCTCCCCAAAGAAGCACATGAAACGTAATGATTTTGATAACATCACATTTAGTGGAAAATGCAGGAAAATTCATTCCTTCTTCTTTAATAATGAGTTGCCCAGCTTGGACAAGATGCTGGAAGCAGTTAACAGTGACGAGTCTCTGCCAGATTTAAAAAAAAGCAGTCTGTATAAAATAATTAAATAAACATTAAAGTTCACATAAATCAAACGGAGCAGAAAAAGTGCACTCATAGAAGTCATAGACAAGCAGGAGATCGTCCTTTGGAGACTAAAATATCTTCATGAAATAAAAAGGCTAAGGAATAAAGGAAGGAAAATATATTATTATTTAGATGACACTTGGCTAAATGAAGGTACAGTGCTTCTAAATTTCTTAACAGCTCTGTGTGTGACTCTTGTACTAGGATTTCCTGTTTCATAAGAGCCAGACCTCTCAATTTACAGGGAATATGTTATAGAAGCGCGATAGACAAAAGTGAAAATGGTTCAAGTTAATTTTGTCAAAAATTGAGAGTGGCGCTGTAATTGTTATGGACAATGCGCTATACCACTCAAGGACATTGGAGAAGCTGCCAACCACAGCTACACGAAAGGCAGATATACAGGAATGGTTTAAAAGCAAAAATATTCCTTTTGAGGAAAAAGATCTTAGGGCAACTTTATTAGAAAAAGCAAAAATACAAAGACATTTATACCAAAAGTTTGTTGTAGATGAGATGGCTAGAGAGAAGGGTATTTAAGTATTGCGCCTCCCACCCTACCACTGCGAGTTCAACCCTATAGAATTAATATGGGCTTAAATGATGGGGTATGTGGCTCAACATAACAAAACGTTCAAATTAGACAAGGAGAAACAATTACTCCCACAAGATCTGGATAGTATTACGCTAGAACGATGGCAGTCTTGCGTTGCTCATGCAATTAAAGAAGAGGAAAAGTTAAAGCATAATGGATGATGTGGTAGAAAGATTTATTATTAGGTAACGTCGGTGAAACTTCTTCATCTTTATTTTCTGATGATAGTGACTAAATTATATGATGAAGACGAAGAAGTTACACCAACTATTGTGTGTTGAAAGTTGTTGTTTTAAATAAAATATTGTAAAAAAAAAAGACTTTTATTTCCTTTAATCTTAATTAAATTTAAATCATCACGACGTAATCGTTTGTTTCATTCATTCGTTTCGTTGTAAGTAATGTGTGATGAAGATGTTATTACGACCTATTTATCAAAGTTATGTTAAAACATTTTTAGTTTAATTGTTTAAACTTTTAACTTTGAATAAAATGTTTCGCACTCCTGCTTCTACGAGCCTCTTTTTTCTAATGCTATAGTAAATGGAGTATAGTTTCATTCATAATTAGTGCGTGTTTATCCTCCATCGCGTTTTTAATATTGGAGGATTTAGAATTTTTAATATTCCCGTTGTGCCAACATGCTATCGTTCTTTGTAACTACTTATTCTTTTACAATTTCAAGCAGCAGCTTGCGCAAAATGAGCTATAAACATGTCCTCTTACACTTGTTTCGATGCTCCTAAACAAACATTAAACTCGTCTTCTTTAAGACGAAATATACAGTAGAAAACTAGTTTATCTAGAGCTAGTGCAGTGACAAGTACATTGTTATCTAGGACGGCTTCACACGTTAGCACACATTAAAGCCTGAGCGCACGCATCCAACTGGTAATCTCGACGAGTCATTACTGTTTGCTCTTTGATTTAGATGACGACTGTGTGTCTGAAGCCGGGTTATATGTTTGGAACCGATTGGTTCCCCGCACACACAATAATTACACTACTCCACTTGGATATGGAATTAGCGAAGTTTGTCATAAATTGTGCCGACAGAGTACAACCCCCCTGCTCCTACGACGCGTGCAGGCATCACTTTGATACGCTACGCTGAACAACACACACACAATTACAGAATAATTATTATGATTACCTATTTGTACACAACTGCTTTCCGCATTCGGTGCAATGTTAGGTAAAAAGCTTACTTAAGAATTCAGCGGGCTCTCCGTCTCCGTGCTATTTGTTCTAAGACGGTGCGTTCATGTTGAAAAGTTTGCCCGGCGTATTTTTAGCTCTTACTACGTTGATTTTATTACATGGTCGTTACAAGAGGACTTCGTCTATCTTCCTTAGTTTGATTTATAAAATGTTATTGTATACCTTAGAATTGTATTTTATAACTAGAACAAAGAGCTGACATTTAATCCGTGATGTAGGTAGTTTTGTAGCGTAGAGCACTTCAACATTAACAAATAGACAAAACACCCATCCGCTTACTAATAAGGCCCTTCTTACGAGAAGTGCTGTTCGGTGCGACTGTCTCCCTAACCGCAGCATGCCTCGCTCGCTTTGCTAATGAGACCCTAGAGATATTCTTTCCATTGCCATCTGAGAGAGTTTCTATCGCGCCGACGTCGACCATACCACATTTACAACTGCATTTTTTATTCTCTTGTCATTGACCTTATTTTTAATTGCTCTATTATTTTGCTTATTTTCTTCTTTCCCGTTGTAAAAGGTTTGAGTGGCACTAGTAACATTTCAAAAAGTGCTTTAACTGTAATCATACGTTCCTGTTGTTTGTATGTTAGATCCACATTACTAGAAGAACTGTGAGAGACACAAAGCCATGCAATAAAAGTCGAATAAAAAGTTGAGTGAATTCCTGGTTGAGTGTCTTGAAAACTTTCGGACGAAAGTACGTTGTCAGTTACTATACGCAGTTCTTCGACATCTAAACGTCAAGGTCGGCAATGCGATCAAGCGAACGATGAACTCCTTCTTCCGAATATTCCATATTTTTATTTGCAAAAAGCTTTCGATACATCCTCTATAAATTGGAGGGCTCAAAGCTCGAACGGTTTCGGCGTTGTCTGTCCATACTCAATTATTAGTATCCCGTCGTTTGGCTAATTCATCAAAACAAAATTACAGACCATTGAGCCGACTGACGATGTAAAAAGGCTCTTAACTTGAGTAAAATGGGAATTGTGAATTAAGATAATTCTGAGGAAAGGCAAAGGTTTTTTTTAATCATTGAAAGCACGAGATGTAAACATTCCTATATCTTGAATTTAGTAACTATAAGCCATGCGAAATGCCTGTAGAATCACAAGATTCAAGGTAGTTGCGAGCTTCTTCCTATAATCAATTTTTATGGAAGGTCTAACCGAAATCGATTTTGTGGCTACCGTCGCGTGAAATTATAGACAAAATATTTCATCAGAATGAAAACATTTCACACGGAGTTCATTTAAACCCTTTGTTACTTTCATTGTACTACGTACGTATATTTCACCTGTATATTCCAGTGAACTCTGCGGCTGAATACAGTGTGTTTTATGTCGGCATGTTATAAATCGTTTATTTGCAATTCATAAGCGAATGTTAATTCAATTGCACCTTCTTCTACAGCCTTGGCGCTTTAATTTATTTTATAACATGACAATAGAACGAAACAATGGAACATTTTTGGGAGAACAGTTTTTCTTTCCGTTACAGCAGCAGATGATAGTTATGTACCAATATTAAACATTTATTTACAAAACAATAATTTCTCAATGATGTTCAGATTTTTTGCAGTTCCCAGTTTTGCCTTTAAAACAGTTTTTTCCCTCGACCGTTCTTTGTGGAATACCGACATCGACATCCTCATTCATAAGCCGGTCAGCTACCAATGCACAACACTCTTTATCGTTTTCGGTTGTATAGTGCAGATTAGCTTAGCCTCTATATGTTTTTAAATGGGCTAGCATCGCCCATCTAACCAGTTATGGCGATACTGAGAAGGTCGAAAATAGCTTGAACCTTTTTGGAGCAACTTGTCTGAAGAGAGTTCAGACAATTGCAATTTTACCTGCTCTGCGCCTAACAGGATGTCAAACAAATAGCCACCGATGGCTCGGCGACTGTTGCGTTTTCTATTGCCAATTTAATTTATTGTAGTGCAATACTGCAATTAGTGTTTATGAGGTAAATGTTATGATTGAGTGCTAAGTGCTTATGTTTATTTGACGAAGCTTATTTATTTATTTATTTAACTATTTATGTACACACATATAAACAAACAAGAAGAAAGGAACAGAAAAATACGTACAAAGGTGATGCTTATTTCTAATGAAATCTCTTCCAGCATACCTGCGATAGGAAAGTAGATATAGAGATCTAGACAACGTGTGTAAGTGTAGAAGAGAAAAAATTAAATAAAAAATATACATAAAATCAAAATAGCTATACACTAATATAAACACTTATAAACATACAATAAGACAATATACTCACATACATACTACTAAAATAAATATCACTCAAATATATACTGAGAACTACAATGTAGTGGAAAATAATAAATGCATAATAATATGCAACTTATGAAATATTATACTTTGAACTTCATATGAAACAACACGCGCAAGTCTCTGAATAATGCTTCAAATATTTTTATTATATTCTCAACCCAAAACTACCCAATTGTGTTTCATTGGTACATTTTATTTCCGTTTTATGGCTCATATGCGATTTTATAGTTACCGGCAGCCGTTGAGTGAAAAATGTTGGAAGTTTAGATGAGTTTTGTGATTTGAAAGTAAATATTTCGTGTGGCGTAGACTCGACCGCACAACTGGATGACAGGATGCGGTTAAAAGTGATAGGTGCTATGACGGTAGTGACTGGTTCCCAGTCCCCAGGAACCGATTGTTCCTGTGCTGTCATACATATTTCCCGCAGTGGTTTTATGGACTTTGCATTTGAGAATTTACGCCATTGACCCGGCTTGCAGCAATCAATATTACGAATCCACTGCGCTTATTAACATTATTTATTAAAGCCTCGACGTTTAAAACATCGGCTTCGAAGGAAGCTATAATGAAAGAGATAATCACCGGAAAACTATGATTTATTTATGGTCAATCTTATTTTCCGCGTTGCCGTAGTAATAAATACAACATCAGTAATTTCGGAACTGAATGAAAATAATCATTTAATATCTGATAACATTATCAAACTGTAGAGGTTAAGTTAAGCCTCCAAAATTATCGCCGATTGATAAAATATAAGGCTGTGTATGGAACGGGACAGACGTTGCCATTGGAGTCAGCAATGCAATACCTTCGCGACCTTGACGATGTTTGCGAGGTTATACATGGTGAGTGGAATATCCCTCGCGTGTCATGATTGACAGATATGCGTGTTACTTTCCCGCAGTGTCTGCTTTCTAATATTAATTGTTATTTTTTTATGGATCATTTGTTTCGAGTGCGTCTTATCTATCGTAATGTTGTTAGTGGGTAGTATTTGTTTGTTACTGTTGTAGACTAGTTAAAAAGTTATTGTCATGTTTTGGTATATGTTGATGATATTTTAGTTTTTTTGGTAACTGTAGTGGAAATAAATGTTGTTTAGTGTAGCGACTAATTATTTGACCTATATTGAAAGCATGTTTACTTTTAATCCTGTGATTTGTTGAACAACAAAATAATGGAAGTTGAGATGTAGGTTTCTTAGGTACGGTGGCCAGCACATCAAGTTACCACAAACTGTCAAATATTCTCGTTCGATTTTGAACTTAATCATCAACATTTTAAAGTTTAAACGATTTTAAACTACACGACCTACAGACGACACGAATTACAAGCTACACGAAACTGTCAAATTTATCCAAACGATTTTGGAGAAATTTTACAGTTTCGTGTAGCTTATGTGCTGGCCACTGTACAAACAAAATAGTTAAAGCGAAAATTAATAACTGCTACTGGCAACCTTGAAGGAATTATATAAAAACAAAGTATTATTTAGATCGACAGCTTTAGTGAAGACGTTGAAACGAGGTTTTCATAGTGCACCGCTTAGTTCATATCGCGATATCAACCTTGGACTAACCACATAATTAGCGTACCAGGGAATTCAACCTTGTTCACCCTACCACGAAGATGATTTGCTAAACACGATTCCAAGAAATTTAAACACCTCACAAAGCAAACGCACTTTCAAAATAAGATATGCCATCATAAAATAATCCATCTGAAAGATTGCCTCTATAAAATACACTTTGGGTTATACAAAATGTAATAAATATTCTCCCCGAGGTGATCGCTTAATGCCTGATGGTTAAACGTCTGTAACTTTTTCCAGATTATTACCGATCGCTAGGTCGTCGCACTAACATTTTCATAAAACATTATTTACTTTTGTTAATGATCTATTGTTTTCGCACACATGCTCAATGTCCACGTTCCAATACGATTACGCATCCAAGTGTGCATATTCTCATTATACACATATACAAATATGTGCCAGTGTATGTAATTTAGTTGGTAACTGTCTCCCTTTGTTAAAGTGTTTATTTTTCTGTTTACAGGCCACACAAAATGATGCTCGAGTCGAGCCGGTAAGTCAACTCCGCCACCAATATCTCTTTAACGTAATTCGTTCACATCTATTAGCGATACATTATTAAAACATGTTTCATTGGCACATTTGTCCGTTTTTCTGTGGCTGTTGACCCGTCAAACTATTGGATAATGTTTAACAACTATTCTTATTTTATTAGCCCTTAAAGGCGATTTATTTCGTCTAGGTAATTTAGTTGACTTCCCTTTAAATTGGTCGATTCTTTTAAAAGCATCATCAACATTGTTATATGTATCGATCAATGAACTGTATAGCAAAGATTTCTTCGTAGATTGTCCGTGTATTGGTGCAGTTGTCGGCTTATAATTAGTTTCGCTTATTCACTCACCGACACAGGTGCGTACTATAGGAGCATCAATTACGTGAAAGTTGCACGTTTTCTAATTTCTAATTTAATTGCGATGTACTTACTACTGTGCAATACCTTTACTAGATCATTTGCAATTAATACTTCACTCTGATTTGTGGGCCTTGTCAGCTTGTACTATGTGCAAGTAGACTAATAACATTATTTTGATAAATATGGTGATAAACGAAGCCTTCACTATATCCGATTTGTTGAGATATCTAAATAAATCCATAAGAGAATAAGTTCTCGTATTTCCATGTCATGGGTCCTTGCTTTTCATAAATGTTGCTTTTATGTTTGGCAGTTTATTTAAAACATCAAACTGGTGTCTAAAGAAAACAAAAGTTTCAAAGTACAAATTATTTCGTCCTTCCCAAAGACTATTAGATTACGGCATATTATACGCTCATTAACACGTACATTTGACTAAATAAGTGAAGTTTGAAAACTCGTCCACGATAAGCCATGCAAACGAGATAAAATAATTATTTTATAGCGTCATAATCATGATAAACGGACTGGCACTAGCACAACATGTAGTAAGTAGCCGCCGCGGTTATGTAAAGCTTCAGTCACTATAAATCACCACCAGACAGAGACAGAGTAACAAGTCCTAAATGGAAATCGTAACAAGCAAGAACGAGACGACGCGAGTACGTGAGTACCGATACTGATTGCGGCCGTGAACTGTGAAAGTAAACATAGGGCATTATAGAGTTTAATTTATTTACAGCTATATTCTTTTATTTCTCCTTACGTTGTATATGTAACTAAATACAAACGTCACGTGTTGCATTAGAATAAATGTATTTTTTCTACAATTGATATTGCTATCGCAAATGGTCATTGCCAAACAACTGTAAACACAAGACATGCCCAGTTAGGACGATAGATGGAGCCACATGTAGACGTTTGTTTTAATGCTAATGAGTTTTCAACTTATTGCCTTATAGGTAATAAAATTGTAGTTAAAGTAAGTTACTGTTTAGATAGATCTGTATCATTTTGACGTTAGACATAATTTTAATTATGAATTACATAGTTCTTATAGGCCATATTCGTCGAGAATTTCTGGTGTAGCATCCAGACAGCGCGCTATCATCAAATACTCGCATTATGAGTCCGGTACAAGAATTTATGTGCGCGCACTAAGTTTACGATGTATTTATTGCTCCATCGTCCAGCAAAAGGAGATCCATTGTAATAATGTGAAGCCATGTCGAAACGGACAAACAATGGGGGCGAGCAGACTCGTCCGATTCCAAGTAAACGCAGATTCCAGAAGAAGAAGGTGCATCTAATCAATCACTGCGAGTCGCTACAGTGAGTCAAATGGTCGTTTTTTCTGGCGGCTCATTTGCATTGACGTTTGTCTCGCTTGCACTTTTAACAAAAACGAAAAGACGGAAAGAGACAATGATTTTGTCGCAATGACCTTAAGCAACGTGCGCGTGCGTCGGTACCGTTGTGCCGTGAGAAGGAATTTTTGTACGGTTTAGCCTCTCAGCTGGCAATATTGTAATCTCATTTCTTATTATGTAGGTTTATGTAACCAAATTTGTTTTGCAGTTTTCTGGTCTCGCCCCTAATGGCTAGACTTGGTTTTTCTGTGATTTAATGAATAATTTAAAAGTGTAAAAACCAAAAACACGGTTGTCTTTGTTTATTTGTCATCCGACACGAAACCGTGTCAAACTGACACCATATTTATTTTAAATAGCACAATTATTGATTCATGTCATTACCGTAATCGTTGGGAGGATAGATCACGAAGTTTATTATAAATGCAACAATACGTTAATTGAAACGATATTATGCGCAAGCAAAGCATCACAATATAGCTTAATACTACGTAATGCGTTAAGGAAATCGTGATCGCCCTACATTACTAATGATTTTAATAGAACGACATGTGTGTCACATCTCACGTCAGACATTTAACAAATGATACTCCTTACGTCGGGAGTGTCTTCATATTTTTATTCGGAGTTTTCTTAAGATGGCGGTGAAATGCGTGAGTAAATCGCACTAAATCTTCGATGATACAATTTTTTTCTCTGATAGAATAATGTAGGTACCTGGTCTAACAACGCGGACTGGCTTGATTTACGGTTCGCCTTTAATGAAATTGCCCTCATTTTCACGTCCGAGCATATCATAAAGATTCTCGTTTTTTAGTTCCACTGTTCTTCCATATTATATTGCGTGGTTTGTCTGTTTTATTTGTAAGATTAAGTCTATTTGTCCTTGTGCCGTATCCGTACTAACTACTTCTGACCTAGTAAATCTTAAATTAACTAAACCGTAGAGTACTATGAAATAAACACTCGTAAATCACAATGGTAATCTTCGATTCCTGGATCCACCATAACACAGCAAAGAAGACTCAGCCAAATGAACCAGTTGGTCACCAAATTGTTTAATTAATTAGACAAATCACGTTTGTTGATAATGCCCCATCGATAACGCTTACATCGCGAAACCGTTGAATACACACACCGACCTCTTTAAACAATCATTTGGGCCTTATCTGTTTAGACAATGCCCTTAAGATAATTTATTTTTTGTTGTGATCAAGCGGCATAGAAGGAACAATAGTTGTCCTGAGCAACTTTCCATTTACGAGTAGTATTGAGTTGTTCTCTTAAACAATGGTTTCAATTCGTTTACATTGCACGCCGACATTTAGATACGCCATGTTGACGAAAAATTTAATAATATTTCAACGCTTTCACTTACTAATGTATTCGTGACGTCGACTCCGTGATGACATAAGTATTAAGTTATTGTTTAAAAGGCAGCTTGAAATAGTCGACTGGGGATGGTTCATGGCTTATTAAATACGATGATAAATTCATTTTGGACTAAGGAATACCATTAAGATATCTTTTGCTGATTCATGCTCGTGTAGAAATAATGGATAAATGTAGAGAGTGTTAGCAGCTTGTCTTTCGGTTGGAGACATTTGAGGAAAACGGGTCATTATGTTGTTAAAGAAATAAGAGGTCATTATAGTTGACCTGGTTCCATATAGGGTTGCGCAGCTGCAATAATAGTTCAGCTTATGTACGTAAACTTGGCATATCATTAACAGAAACTAGTCTAATAAGCGTTAATGAAGAAAGCTATTATATTGGACTCAATTGTATTATTATTGATGTAAAATAATCAGTTGTATTGGTAAAACGAGCACACACAAAGCTGTTGACTTAACTGTGTTTCACATGGTAACATATCCGATTCAAATCAAACAATATGTAAATCAGACAACGCGATACGGTACTGTGTCTCATGTAAAAAACACGTGCGATAAAAAGTTTGATTATTTTCCTATACGTTTCACATTTATCTAGCTTCGAGTACACGTGTCTCATGCAAACTGATTAAAATGTATGAACCCCGAATCTCTGATGTATTCGCCTGAAAGATACAAATATATTTTGTCGTGATTTTTATTTTATATAATGAATGTTGTTATTGTATGCTCAAGTAGATGCCAAAACCGGTATTCAAGTAAATGTTTATCACAATTATATGCATATCCATGCTTCAAGGTGAGAAATATATAGGTTTTTTTTTTCTCCAAATACAAAAGTTGCCTTTTTTGTAACCAGACAGTTCAGTTTTATATTTTTTTTTTTTCAAGTGAATAATGTAGTAGCATATTTACGGAGTTTGTAGTGTCTAAGGTCAAGTTGAACTGAAATCAAAATTCTATACCTGTTTTCCTTGACATTGGACAATTGTATTTGACATTATAACGACTGACCGGGAAATAAACGCATTTTCTAGCAAAGTTTTTGTTGAGTTTCCTGAAACTACAACTACTAAACTACGTTATACTTTACTATACGTTAAACCTATATAAAAGTAACAGGATATTCTTTTGCGCTGTCTTTAAATGCACGAAGTAAATATTGAAACGTTGGCGATGACACCTTGTTTTATTTGATTTTACCATTTTATCTCATAAGCAGACTTTATGACAATAAACCTAGATTTACCAGGACAAGCACATAAACTTCTTATTTACAATTAAAAGCGGTCCGAAGATAGTCCCTTGCGGCATTCCTTTTAAAGGATGACGCGCAAGGATATATGCGTCCATAAAACTGGATTGACTGGACACGTCAACAATTTACAATCCTAGGTCTCGTGATCAGCTAATGAGTATCATATAAATAAATTAGGAATGCGATGCTTGCATTATTTGCTATCTCTGGTTTATCGCGCTGTGACAATAACCCTTTTATCTTACTGCTAGATTCTATATTAGATACTGTATCTTACGGAAAACGATTCTGTATTTCTTATGTCTCTTTTCTGTTAAAAGTGATATTGTTAACGGTACTTTTCCGTGTGTTATGTTGTTAATATTGTGCTATCACTATTATCATTTGGAAAGTCAACTATTTTCCTCGTTTCTTAAATCGCCCTATTTTGGTGGCATCGGTTGCTAAATTCACAAGTTAATATTGATTAGTATTTTTAATACTTCCTGTCTCAGTACTTACGATAATAATATCTCTTTTAAAATTCAATTAAGTTGATAAGTCAAGTTTATTATGATATCAATCTTAGAAGCCGATTTTTTTTTTTCCCATAATATACTTTTTATCTGTTCGTTTCCTTAAACGTAGCGTCCATGGCAATAATTTCACATCAATATCAAAGAAACTCATCGCTTCTTTGCTGCAGAGTTTTAAAAATATTACCTTTAATGAAAAGTCTGGACAACGTTGTACCCAAGTGTATGTCTGTCTCTCTTAAATGTATGAAGCGTTCATGCAGATACAAATTAGAGCATTATGTACGCAAACATGATCCAGTAAGTTTAACCGATGATATCATTTTCCGTTTGTTGTCTTAGGTAAATATTGTATGTCCAGCGGCATCGCGTGCGCGCGCATCAAATATGTATCACGCGCCGAATTCACTGTCATAAACGTACACCTACGGGCTACGTACTTATATCATTACATTGGTAGTGCTCTAATCGGTGTGGTTTTAATCATTGGGTGGTATTGAGTTCACAACCTTCTAGTTCTTCTGACGAGGTGACTTTAACTGAAACTCTAGGTCAAATGGACAATGGTGTACATCTTCAGTTATTTTTAGGTAATAATATAAGCATTGAGTTTATTCAGAAGATTTCAAGGCATATGATATGATTACATAACTTTTTGGTATATGAAAGCATGGCTTGGCTTTCAAAAAGAAGACTTGTCAAATAAAAACCCATCAAAAACTCTTATGAAGCAAGATAATCCTGCTACAAAGTTTTCGGTTATGGAGTTCCAGTTTTAATAAAGGTTAACTTAATCCAATTACGTTTACAGTATACCGATGATACCCTATAAATCCGTCTTATTGCTGCATAAATCTTCGACGGAATTGAAATGTGGGATTCCTCACATAACATACACAATTTAATTAACTGTAGGATGGCTTCTAATTTAAAACACCGCTTGAACATTGGAGGAATTAAATATTATGACTTTTATGTGTTTACTAAAGGTCAAAAGTTTGTATAAATTGAATGCTTATTAATGTTAGGACTGCTACGATACAATGAAATAATGGTAAGAACTTAGTACTTTATGTTTGTATGTTATACAAGAATGATGATATTGATGTTCGAACTGACGCTACAGTAACAATAGCTACTGATAAACTCATTAATGACCAAATACATAACCACAAAACATTTTCAGCACCGCTTGATGTACGTGCCAATCCATCCGATATCACCCCTTTGCCACCTCATGACGCGGTGAACCCATATAAAAACAACAAAAAATATCCAGTATTTATAACCTTTGCTGGTGTATATCGTAACCCGCTTAGCTAGTGGCTACACTCTGTTTTGCTAGCCCAGCTATGAGATTTTAAAATGGTTCGGTAAAATAAAACTCCTTTTACTCTTTTCTATTTCGCTTTAGCCGCTTCGGGTCAATAGTGAAATTATTTTCCGTAGCGCTCTGGTTTTATCCTGAATTAGTTTTATTTGGTGTGGCTAGCTTAATCGTTTGTATTTTTATTTGAGGTCCTTAATTTCTTTTTTAGTGTAAATTATCACTAATGTGACACTCACTAGCTTATTTAAGAATATGATAAGCTGTCTTAATTAGGCCGTTTTCGTTCATTAGATCACCTTATTACTATATAAATGCCTAACTTATGTCATCCCCTAGTTTTAAAATTGCAATATAAAAACGCATACAAACGCTTGTTATCAATCTCCATTTTAGTGTTCAATATTATCCTTAAATTCTTCATTCCTTCAATTATTAATAACGGTCTTATTTCCAATTAAATCTTCAAAGTTATCACGACCTTTTGTATCTTCAATTATTAATCTGATGTTTCGTTATTCAGTGTAATGTAGGACAACATTAAGGAGTCAACAGGTTTACATTAGTGGTTTACGTCAGCATAGCAGTAGACAGTAGTTGATTAATCTAGACCTCGCCGTAGCTATTACATTGCGTTGTCTGTAATAGAGATGTGCCCGTCTAATAGCTCATGTTTACGTTGAATTGAGCTGAACAGCTGTACATGTGTCTAGTCTAGACGTGTATTCATTGCAACGTTATTAAAACAACTTGGTTTTATTTCGCCATTTTGAGTAGGGAGTTGCATTTAGTAGAAATTTTTAAGAGCGTTTTAAGGTTCTGTAGACAAATAGAAATGCAAGTTTTATTGGCAGTGTCTGGGTTTTGTTCAAAATTTGGTCCTTTGGTGCGTATTCTCCAGGTTTCTCAGGGTCGTTTGTTTGATTCAGAACTTTAATTGGTATTATTAATTCTTAAAACAGATTAAATGCATATCACAAACGTGCTTAATAATGATGTTTAAAAATAATCATTCTCACTGCGTGTCATTACGTCCAATTAAACAGAACTGAATGAATTGCGTTCGGTATTACGTGACATTCCTTAGTATAAACATAACTCCGAGTATTATCATAGCGGCAATATCGAATTACAGTACAATATTATGTACAATACGTGCTCGGGCTTCGTTGGCTCTGAACAGCGTTGAATAGAACGGGGAATAAAAACAACGAGTGTTTGAAAAGTCGTCTCATATATGAAATATCATCTCGTTCTCGGTCCTGTCACAATACAGACAAATGACAGTAGTTTAGTATTGAATGGCTAAAAGACGCGAATTATGATGAATGATCAGGTTTTATACACATAGCGGTTGTTATAGTAAGTATGGGTTATTATCGACGCTAATGCAGTTAAAGTGGAGCGTTCACTGCACTGCTGTCGTCCGATCATTAGTATTGTGAATTATACCACTGTACATGGCAAATAACTTAATCGGTTTAATTGTCAAGTGTCAACTCGATCTATATATTGTCATCTGTCGCTGTGTTGACTTGCATGGGAGTTTTTTTTTTGATCGTCGTTCCTATAGTTCTGTTTTTGTACTTTTAAGTTACTTTTAAAAATCATTGTTGTTTATAATGCAAAAATTATAGGTATTTTTTCGGAAAGAACCATTAAAAATTATCCTTTGCAGTCAAAAAAAATTTTTGAATGCGATATTGTAAGATCAGCAGAAGGTTACAAAATGTCATCGTAAGCGGAAGTGATATGCACAAAATGTATTAAAATAACAAGTTTTAAATTGTCTGTTAAAAATAAACCAGGCACGTCACGAAGCAGGAAACCTAGTAGTTGTAAAGAAAACCCGTTAAAAAATGACAAACATTTCGTCAAAATGTTAACATTAGATAGCAGTACGGCGCTCCCGAACCTAATCCTGTCTCCCGTGACTGCCGTCAGGTATTTCAATTATCCGGCGTTCTGTCGGACGCGATGCCAGGCCAGCCGAGCGCTCTAAAGAATCGATTGCGGGACATTCCTCTTTCGAATCTCGCCCTTGTCACCCTAGTCATGCATCGGCGGAAACTACTCCACTCTGTGTGCGCTCCACACTAATGCATTTTGTGCTATTCCGTTGTCGCGATCGCTATGCGATGTGAGACAGACAGATAAACCGAGAAATTAACTTAACTCCTTCAATTCTAAAGCTGTATGTGGTAACCATTTTACACACAATGATGGCCCCAAAAATTCTGGATGAGTGTCACAACTGTTCTACATTGTAGAATATAGGTCGTGTAACGCAACATTACTTATTCAACAAATTTTCACGCGAAAACCTGACACTGATAAAGCAACAAGTCCCTTTTTACCGCATTTGTGGCGACGTTTTGTCGACGCCTCGCCACCTTCTAGTCTAGGGGGTCGGAGATTGGAGACGAGGACGATCGGCTGATGGGTTGAGGGGGCGGAGGACGTGGGGCGGGGGAGGGGTACCGACATGTCGCGCACTCTCACCGCCATAATTATTTCATACTTTGCATTTCGCGTTCCGGACAGGGAAACAATCGGCAACGACGTATTTTTCCGTCTGGCTAGATGGGGTTGAAAAAGCATTTTTTTCTCCTTGCTTCGCTCTCTCGATAAATGCAAGCCCCTGATACGTCTTTGTTCTTGTTCTATATCGTGGGTACATTATGACATTGATATCTATCCATCTGTCTGTTACTTTAGGGTACGAGGGTATGCAATTTTTATTCCGTCATGAATATTTCAATTCATGCTAAAATCAACCTTATCAAACAAACATGTCGATAACGTAAGCAAACCGTACACAATGAATAGTGTTGTGGAATAAGTGATTGACTAGTTCAGCAGGATCAATTTCATATATTGAGTGTATTGGATCGGTTGACCGCCCAACTTAATTTGTTTCGGAGACTGTTTACTAAAGCACATTCTGCCATAGATAAAGGGTTTCGTAAAGCTTCATTTGACATTGAATCCGGGCGTGACCACTGTGCGTATACATAGATATTAATTTAATTAGCAATATACACGTAGCTAAGTATTATCGGAAATAATAATGCTTATCTACAAGATTGGCAATATCGCAGCGATAAAACAGATTTGTGTTATCAGGATATGCTACAAAGATTTATAGCGTGTCGATTTGTGTGTGGTAATAGATATCGATTGTTTTATTTCCTACTAACTGACCCGACACACATTTTCCTGTCCAAATTTCAATAATTATTACAAAATATCTATTGAAAATGCACTTTAGTTTTCCCGAATTTTCCAAATTTCCCGGCAATTTTTCAAATTTTTCTTTTTGTAAAATCTGACTATTACAAATATTTTAAAACGAAAAATCCAAATCGGTAGCCGTTCTGAAGTGATGCGCTTACCAAAGCAATGCATTTTATTATACATAAATATAGATTTTTATTCAATCTGCGAAATAGAGTAACAATTAATAGTCAGCCGTCGTCGTTTTTCTCGTTGCATTTCCATTATTGAGGTTTGGAGCGTTAGTGTAGTCCACCCCCTTTCCGAGGGTGGTGCAAGCTACGACTAAAGGATTAGATCAGGTGGCCGGCCCGAAAACTTCCATATAAAACCTGAAATATCGTCAAATATACGCCAATATAGAGACGTTAAACCAAAAAAACATTGGCCAAACAACAGATATTTTTACCGAACCACATGTCATAATATAAATAAACGACTACGGCCATTGAATATGTCTGAAATAAAGCAAGTTTATAAACAGAGCGAGACATTGCCTTGAAATTCGCGTTAATACATTCGGAAACGTTTCGTTTAAACGTCGCGAGCCGGCAAGATAACGAGCACAGCGATAAGGGCCGACGAATGTTTGGGACTCGCCAACCGCTAATGATATTGCGAATTTTACACCAACAATTGATTATGTATATTCTTTTGAGCTTACTGCGCGTTTCGGGGACGGCAAATAATTTGATTTCAATCTCCTTGGATTTCGTTTAATTAATATTTCTTTCCTTTGGTATTAGAAAAAGTCAATTTCGGGGTGCGATGTGAAGTCTAAAACATTACCTCATGTTAAAGTTGTTGGAGATGCTTTTGATCTCGGGGTCCTTAGAAAGAAGCTCTTAACGATATCGCTTCGACAACTGTTGAGTTAGGTTAGCTCCCGAAATAACACAGCGAAAGTCTCCATCTTTACGCGAATAGCGTTTATTAACCCCGTTATTACCGCAGAGAATATATTTTTAAATTAAAGTAAAAGACCCGTTTTCCAGATAACAGTGTTTTCTTTTGTAAGTTTGTTGCAAGTTACACAGTTTTATAGACACGAGGCAACAGAGATTTCATTCTCATTATATTGCACACTTTATAACAAGGTGCATTTCCTTCAGCCTTGAAGCAGTAGTTAAACTAGTTTCGTACTTATAAACTTATTGGAATTATGACGCGGTTTTAAAGACTTTCTACGATCAATCTACAGTACCCCCCTTGTTAAAGTAAAGATAGGAGCACACGGAACGCTATTGCAGTCAATATCGACGATTTCGAATACAGCCTGCCATTCAATCTGCAATTTTAATGCAAATTCTCAATACACGAGCAGTCAGGATTTATGCTCCAAGGAATTTAGCTGCCTCGGGCGTTCATGTTATCGAATGTTCGGGGATGCGCTCTTTGTCATTAAGTTAGGTAAACGGTATTGGCATCATCCACACAGCCAAGTTTTTTAATTTTATTGCGGTTTTATTTTGGTGTTTATATCCTATAGGTATATGAATAGCTAATTAGCTATAGCTGTGAATAAGCAATTCAAGACTATTATTCTGTGTTGAACTAACTGCAACTGTTTCAATGATTGCATTGCTGTTCTTATTTTTTAAACTGATGAAAGTCAAAGCAGTTATTTTAATTTAGTATATGTCTCACAGTCCCACCCAACAGCCACCTATAAAATCTTCAGTTCGTGTGCCACCAGTCTTACTTAAACGCCATTTGATTTCAAACGAGCTTTGTTTATGTATTCAGTGTAAATAGACAGCTCCACGTGTTGGTACTCGATGTAATTACATTAAGGAGAACTACATTCAGTATCGTTCTTTACTAGAGTGCCAATTTCCGAAGCGGTTGGTCGTTTGCGTGCATATTTAACCAGGATGTGGGAACCCACCTCTGGCTTCCATACCGGAGTTTGGAACAATCTCGAATTTGACCTATCAAAAGCTCTTTGTGTACTAAGGGCGTTAGAACTAGGGGGTTGAGGTTTTACTCTCATTGAGTTTGGAATAATGGTCCTGGAAGTGAGTACCTTTGGTCCTGTTTTGGTCCTTTAGACCGAGTACGAGAAACATTGGTCTTCAGATACTGCCAAATGTTACTTGTCTTAATGATCTATACTTAGGGTGATAAAAAACGAAAGCCAAACAAGTTGGTATTATGTATCTTACCATAAAGCTCTTTGTGTTTATCTGTGTTATTACAAAGCTCTCCAGAATTCTGTTATAAATATCCCAGTGACACAAGAAATGGGTCGACCGTACGTTGACAATAAAACACTAAACAGTTGCCGCAGGTGACACATGAAGAAAGAAGCGTTAAACGTTCCTTCTTCCAATATTCTGCTAGGTAACACAAGATCACTACGCTTAACCTAGACGCAAAGCTAGCTTTGTGATGCAAATGTTTCCCTGCAAAGTGACTTAAGTCTTAATGTTTAATAGCCGCAGAATTAACCGTTTCGAATCAATCTTGAGCTATTAGCCTCCGTCTCTTCCGTGGCTGGGCTTGGCAGTTGGCAAACACTTAGAGAAACCTAAGTAAGAGTAGAAAGTGGTAGGCGATCCACGGTTATTTTCCCTCCGCGGCCCTAAAGTTTCCTCTCCCGCCTCCCCTGGGATGATCCGCCTAGTTGCGCTACGGCCGTCGCAGGCGCGCTCCGCTTGTCACGCCAAATTGGGTCACAACGAATTAGTTATCCGTGTGCAATTCACTTAATGGTCAATATAGTACTATTTTCAGTTACCACATAACTCGCTCCCTGCTATTTGAACGTGACTAATAATTGGTCGCGATGGAATAGTTTCGCTGGAGACCGTACTAGTATGTGCTAATTGGTGTCAGTGTTTATTTTTGTATAAACTTGCCGTACTGTATAGTAATAAACGGTAGCGAATGCCGCGTTAATTAGAAGCTTTGATGTCGAATCGAACGAAATTGGTTCTGTAAGAGTTTAACTATTAAACTCATTTAGATTATGTCCATATTCGTTTTAAATGTCTCCGCGTCAAGGAACTGTTTATCGAAATACTCGATAAGCATCAAGAAGTAAGAACACATTTTTTCGTTCTTCACGTCACGGCTGTTTTGCGAAATCCACCACAAAAACCCCAACAACCTAAAACATCCATCAAACGAAGCTCACTTTTAATACGGCCAAAATATAGAGGGACAGTACTAAATGGAAAAAGGTAACGGTCACCTTCTTTCTGGCCGATTCGAAACCAACCTTATTACCGCAAACAATACGGCTAGATTTAAAAGCTAAGTATAAACCGATGAAATCCAGTTAATGCGAAATGTGTCATCTACATTAATGTGAGCATTCCGCTATAGACTCCAATACAATCACGTTATGGTACACATTCGGAGCATGTTCAAAATATCAACATTATTCGATTTGACTAATACTTTGCGGGCCATGCGGTGTTAAGCGATTTTTTGTCTTGTTGTTTTGAGACAAGAATCAGATTCGTTTAACGACACGGGCAGTGTGGGACAATAAAAATTACGGCCGGTGTTTTGTGCCGGGCGCGCGCTCACTTCGATGAGTGATATTCTCCGCTAATACTTCTTTGTTGGTGATTTTCAGAGGCGTGGCAAGACTTTTTTCAGCAGCGAAAGCGCTACAAATATTTGTTTATTTCACGAATATTTGGTATACATTTTTTATACAGGAGGAAAACTTATTTGACACAAAGGATCAGAATGCTCGAAGTGCTCGACTCAAAGGACCAAAAGCTAATAAAACAAGATAACGATCCAAAACTATTTCGAACAATAATCGGACAGATACTCAGTTAATTAAACTGGAAAACGGTCTTGATATTAATTAATAGGAAGTAAACATAATTGATCCGATCATTAACATAACAATAGTGATCGGAGCGCGAGATTATAAAAAAGTCCGGGCGATAAACATTGAATCGATCAATGGAGATCTTTTGGAATCGGACGTATGAGCAACATTAGGCACCGGGTCCTCGGCTTTGAGCATTCGGAGCGTTTACAATATAATAGAGAGCATTAGTCCAATCCACTTTTGACATCATTATCTGTGTAGTCGACTCACGATAACCTGCGAGCGTCGTCGGTCGGTCCCGCCCCGCGTCGAACGGCAGTCGCGCGCGTCCTCGCCTGCTGTTTGGTCGTGTACGCGTTGTGCGGCGCATGCCTATTGCTCAGATACCTCATAAAAGGTACTCGGGGAACTCGCTTTTGGCGGGTTTTCGCAGACGTGAGCGGTGATCGTGATGCGCTTTGCATTCGACGGAATGCGTGCGTGTTGTCAGCGCGCTCCACCTCTCTGTGTGTTTGTGCGCCGTCACAGTGAAATCTGTGGCGAGGACCACCAGTGATCACTTGGATTGCAGTGTTGGATCGTAGGATTGACTTTGACGACGCAACCGCATCAGCTTTTTGTAAGAAATGAACCGCTCCGACGGATGTTATGTCCATGATGTTGACTCATGCATGACGCACTTGATTGCTGGAACTGGGAATTTATGATTAACGATACCTTTTCAAAACTGTAACCAATTATAAATTAGAAACTGTTGTCCATACGATGTTGGAAAGTGCTTTGTTTGTGTTCGCGTCCAAATTAAATTATCTTTGTATTTGTATTACAATCACGCTCTTGAAATCAATGACAAGGTTAAAACTGTATGAATTTTAATTTAAGTAAAGTCAAATAATTTGCATTATTGTATTTTAAATATCTTTGCCAGTAATCTAGTAGGTAGCTGAAATACATTCACATCCTGCTGAAATAAATTTTCCTTATAAGTACCTGTATTTTTTTATAACCATATATGCATTTGCATTAAGTTGCATTGGCATTACCTACAATTTTTATTAAAACATCATAGTAGTACTACTAGTAAACAACTCATAATCTCATTCCAAACATATTTTTGAACACGAAGTTGGTAAATTAAATTAGTACTTTGGTTCATTAGTTAATTCAGGTACAATTATATTATGTAGGTAAGGTACAGTTGTCCGCGCATTGTTATCCACTTTAGTTCCACATTGAGCCACAATGTCGCTTTACGACATTACACATCCTCACAAAGACTTGAATTTATTTGACCACTGTTTAATTACCTAATTACTTTAATGTTTTGTCCATACAACTGGACGATATAAAATAGAGCCAGAAGTTTTTATGTTACTCTTTGTCAAAAATTATTAGCAATGGTCAGAATAAGCAACGCTCTTTCCTCCTTTTGTGTAATGAATACATTTTTTTCCTTCTCATTATTCTATAACTTGTTAAAATGAAACATTGAATAAAATATCATTGTCTTCTCACGATCAAGAGACTTTAAATTACCCATTTTATATGCAATATAAATATTAAACTACGTAGTATCGTAATCAGGTAGATATTGCACACTAATTGCCTTTAATTTAGATTTTAAATCGTCAAATGCAATAAATATTGTGAATTATTTACATCATGTCTTCAATACATAAACGTGGCTTCCAGAAGTATCTTTTTCAACTTTGGATATTTCACCAACAGCTCAAAACAGTCTTAAATGAATATCAATTTGTTGGTAGTAATTATTCATTGCTTTTAATAAAATTTAAGATCCTTTACTTGGCAAGGACTGAATATTAATGGGGTGTAATCTAAATGAGTCCGGTGGTCAGTGTGCGAGACACTTATCTTTAGATAAACTGAGGCTTTCCCACGGAGACTCGAAGAGGGTTCTAACGTCTCAAGGGTTAACTTGAATAGTCTTGTAAAAGCTGAATAACTATCCAGCAGAATGTGTCCGCTCTACAACATTATTTATACCTTTTCGGGGCGCTTATTTCGCCGCATTACGGCCAACGGATAAAGATAAAGGAATTGTATATTTTGCCCCCAACTTTTAACGATATCACAAAATTTTGGTGGCGGGATTTTGATGAGCGAACACTTTGTCACCTCATTGTCTGTTCGGTAGATTGTTTCGCTAGCGAATCCCAGTGACGAAGTGACCACACTATGACCTCGACTTTTAACTAGGTTAATGCTTCTCAGATGTAGGACACTCACTTTTTGGCTCGTATAGAAAATTAACTAGTTTTGAACCGCCGATATATTTGCTGTCGCGACCTTGACAGACATTCGTAGCAGTGTGTATTTATTATGCACCCGCGTATTGATAGCTCCGGCTTTACCTACCTGTTATTGTCAGTATTTGACCATCTGTTCTATTATCATTCAAATCAAGTTAAATCTACGTGTCTATACTAAAAAGAGTACGTAACATGACAGACTAGCTTTTCCCACGCCCTGTCCGAGGAAGGGTCGTTTGAACGAGAATCTATTAAGTAAAATGTAAATTTTGTGACACTCGCTTATAATGTCGTTACAATTATAGAGCGTCAAAGCCATTGAAATGACGCGACGCTTCATTAGAATAAACTATCTTCTCATAGATGAGGAATACATTCGTGTATATACGGGTTTAGTGGTGTGGATACCGTTATCCATAAACACGCCGTTTCCCGGAGTAGGGGTGGACGCTCCAGTTTTCCTTTAGAGCGGCGGGACGCAGATCAATCACACGAGAAAACACCCGCGTAATGGCTCCTCATGACCCTCAGCGAAAAAATACCCGCCACATTCTATTTACCCGATGTTCTCTAAATAAGGCAAAAAGTATCCGCCACGCTGCCTCCCAATTAATCATCTGACCGGGACGCAATTCCCGTAATCACCGTTTCTTTAAATTAAGATTATCCGGACGTCCCACAAAATGTAATCCATTATCGCTTTATATCGCACTTTTGACAGACGATAGCTGTCTCACTTTGTATTATAAATTAGAAGACTCTTTGACACCCTTGAAGGTTATAAGCTATTTTTCATTGTCCGTCGCAATAAGTTACCTTTGCCTATTATTCTCCAATTCCATTACAGGTACAAAATATAACGACGTTTCATGTATCTAATTAGGTTTGTAATTAGACATTTCTGCAAGGTCAGGTGAGCTTTGACAAGGTTACATGTAAGCTGTATACTGTATAGCCATATCATCTGTATTTTACTAAACTACGTCAGCTATATAATGTGACGTAGTCGCGTAACGTACATAGTTTTCCTTTTCTTACGTTTTCAACGCCAATTAGACGGCGTCAAGATAAGTAAAATACATAATCGACTATTAAGATTGTTCGTCGTGACTTAGTTCCTTATTTGTTTTGTCAACTGTTTGACCCGTGGATTGACTTCTATAAAATACATAGTTGCCAACTTCAACAATCGTTCAATGAGCTCCTAGTAATTGTTAATTCGTTGTAAATATCAATCGATTACGGCAATCGAGTGTTACATGACATGAATCGATTAAATCGCAATGGACCTGTGCTGATCTACATTCGGCGTAACTAATAATTTTGTTTCGCAGTAGCCAAACTATCGATGTGAACTGATAGATGAAACTTTAAATCAAAAATGTTCGTTCGTGGAGTGGATTAATTGGTAACATTGTGTTGTGTATTGTGAAACAGTGATATAAATAAAATACTATCAGTATTGATAAGTGTTCAGCAGACATTGCTGGTATGCATATGTGCTATGAGCGGCCACCTGTCACCGCCCTGAACGGAAGCGTTGGGTAAGCTCCTTCCACCAATAAATAATGTTTTTGACCATCTAAGAAAATCGTGAAATTGCTATGAACTCACTTCAACTAACTTTGATTCTATAATCAGGGATCCAGTAGAGCTATTCTGTAAAGATCACTTCGCTCACTTCACCTATGTTTTCACGATGAGATGGTTACAGAATAGCAATGCTGATGCTTGGGAATGACAGTATTGACATCTCACTCCACGCTCACTTAAGTTTTCACGGTGAGATGGTTACAGAATAGCACTGCTGTTAACTAAAATATATATGTCTAAACTTTAACATACAAACGACGACATAGGTGGGTAACCAACGGTCGACAATTTTGTATTTTTTTAATTTCCTGCGAACTCGTCGAGTTGTTGTTATTTATTACTTGCTAGGAACCCACCCTGGCTGAGCTTATGCGCCTTACGTATTTTGGATAAAGTTGCTTATGGCCATTTAGTTTTGTGGATTCTGAATATTGCCAAGGATCATAATCTCATTAATTATGATGCTATAAATTGTTTTACATGAAAAGCTTTATCAAAGAGCGCTTTTACTAGTTTAATTATTTAACCAAAATCCATCTAGTAGTGTTTGAGATACGACCAAACACAGGCAGGAATTTCGTATAATGTAGTGATTGTTTGTTAAAAACAGCGGTTCTCCACAGCTAAAGTACCTATGCACAAAATTAATACGAGACCAAGACAGTAAACCGCGAGTTTGAGTTTTTATTCACTTTTATCGCGGCACAAATGTAAATTTTAGTAGCAATAGCAACCCTTTAAAAAAATTAAGATGCCTTCACTTCTGGGGCCCAAGTCTGCTATTTTTATAAATTCGTCACTCCAACACGATCCCATTGACATTTTGCTAAAAGTTCGTAATCTGCTAAATTCATAATGGTCGATCATTGGTCAGTCAATGGTTTCGTAATAGATTTGTATTACAATGGCATTTTGAACATTTATTCATGCCAGATTTCATTTATATATATTTTTACATATTATTTATTATTGTTATAAGCAATCTGAAGTAGGAAGGGGTTAATAGGAAGTTTAATTTGTCATTATGTACTAGATTACCAATTCTTTCAATGGAGTGTCAGTGGCTGTCCATTGAAAAGTCATAATGACGCCAATATATGAGTAGTTTACCAAACTTGTCAAAATCAACAATTATGAAATCAATGATAGACCATTCTGACACTATTGTAATAGCAGACTTGAGGCCCTGGGGCCCAAGTCTTCTATTTTTATAAATTCATCACTCCAACACGATCCTATTGTCATTTTGCTAAAAGTTCGTAATCTGCTAAATTCATAATGGTCGATCATTGGTCGGTCAATGGTCTCGTAATAGAATTGTTTTACAATGGCATTTTAAACATTTATTCATGTCAGATTTCATTTATATATATTTTTACATATTATTTATTAGTGTTATAAGCAATCTGAAGTAGTAGGAAGTTGGAAGTTTAGTAGGAAGTTTCATTTGTCATTATGTACGAGATTACCAGTTCTTTCAATGCAGTGTCAGTGGCTGACCATTGGAAAGTCATAATGACGCCATTATATTAGTAGATTACCAAACTTGTCAAAATCAACAATTATGACATCAGTGATAGACCATTCCGACACTATTGTAATAGCAGACTTGAGGCCCTGGATTAGTGTACTCTGGACATTAACAAAAAAACTTTGTTGGCAGATATAAATAAAAGAGATTTGCTTGTAATAGTCAATTTTGAACTTGTTTATCAGGTCCTGTATCAGAATTTGTTATCTCTGTGTCGAACGACATAATATTAAAACGGTACATTACTAATGAGAGTTTCCAAGCATTTCTACGTCAATAATCTCTGCCAATTTTAGGTCAAACCATATAAATTACGAAGTGTGGATTTTGACTTGGATTGCTCCAGGAAGATTTTTGGCGCATAAACATGCATTTGGTGCATCATACAAGAATGAGAAAAATAATTGAATTACTCGGAGAGATTTGATTGAAGTAATTAATTGAATAGAGAAAAGTGATTAATACATAATAGCAAACATTATGTAATAATAATAACTGTCCATATAATATACGTGTAGCGAGGGTACTAGAAGAAACAATGCATGTTCCCAACGCATTAACTTGAGATCCGGCTTTATACACCCGTATCATGCGATAAGTACCACGGAATCAATTAAACGAAATTCAAATAAGCTCAGCGATGCGTCGTAAGTGAAGTTAACTAATTTTTTGCTGGTAACATCATCTGAGGTTCGAACATCTGAACGATTTGACCTTTGGTTCAATGAGGACGGATATTAATTTGAATTTTGATGTTTGGTTTCAAAGAAACTGTGGCTGGAATGTTAACGATGTAATTAGCGTCTTGTAAGGTAAAATATGATGGAGGTACTCCTTACTCTTTCTTATAATTATATTCCTTTTCTTTGTTTATAAGTTCTTCAATTCGCGCTATCGTCTTTGGGTATAGAATGTTCTCTCCCATCCTATTTTCTCTGCTTGATCGCATATTCTTGCAATTTCTCTCTCTAGGTAAAACTGTTCACATCTTCGGATATTTCCGGTTTAGCGCCTCCTACTATATATTTCGATCTCGAGAAAAGGTGTTCTTTTTTGTTTTAAGTTACCTTTACTCTTTTGAGATTTCTTTGAATCTCTGTCACACCTATTTGTCAATTCCTGGCAGTCAAACCTAGACTCCAATCATTATGCGTACAGAATTTCCCATTGCTTTACCTTTTTCTAGATTGTTGAGGCAGTTTAACAAATGAAAAATATTCCAACATTGTGTAGAGTTGATTCCAGCCAATTATTTATGTATATGTTATTGTTGCTGATTTCACGTAGTCTAAACGTTTGGCTTACGTATTAGCGTGAATATTAGTCATTTAGTTTTATTAGTCTTTAGTCATAATACGACATTCGGTGTTCACTCATTCAGTGCCAACAGTTGCGACTAGCGCAAACAGCTCGCAACCTAGACGCCGTACTGCCGACAAATTGATTAACATACATACATACTTAGTTTGTGTTGCATGTATTTATTTACTTGCCGCTAAGTACTGTTTGACTAAGGTTTCTTTTGCTTATGTTGATAATGTTTGGCTCGGGAGTTTGTTGTTTGTAAGCGCTGAAGCAATTTAGAAGTTCATTATTATTTGTGTTGGGATAGGTTGTGGTTGATTGATGTTTGTTCTAATGTTATATCATTTTCTACTTTTGCTTCTCTATCGTTGCCTAGTAGTTCGCTTGATGTTTGTTCTAATGTTATATCAGTTTCTACTTTTGCATTTCGTTTTACTTTTGCTTCTATATCGTTGCCTAGTGGTTCGCTTTCTATATTTTCTTCACATGTTTCCATCACGTACAACCCCGATAGATAGTTGTCTCCCGTATCATCTTACACATCCTATTCGCGTTTCTCGGGATTGCCACCGACTGCCTCGTAGGTTTGTGGCTTGTGATATCAATTACAAACTGATTAGCATATGCACGGTTAGCGTTGCATTTAAAGTATCTATCTACTGTGTGCTTGGTTAGAGTTACTTTTTGTTAATGTTTCAAAACAGGTGTAAATTATTTAAGTGAATCAAGTGTGCTATGTTCTCGATTATCTTACTTGGCTGGTTGTAAGAATCAATTAACTGGATCATTACTGCATCATCATTACGCATTGCGACCGGCCATTTTTCTTGAAATCTGATATTATCAGCGCACAAGTTTATGATGCTGCTCGTTCATCCGATGTTATCTCTTAATCGCCGTGTGCGATAGCCACAGGATGAGATACGCTGCTTTTGGTTGTAATTCCAACTGTTTTTATCATCTTAAGTAATTATTTATAAGTATTCGTTTCTAATGTGTCTATAAAACACGTTTTTAGTACTTTTTAGCAAAAACAGAATGCAGTATTTAGTTTTATAACTGCCTGCATTCACCCGCTTTGTTCTCGAACTGTACCCTATACACGCGATGGTAAGCTCGCGATAATCCAATAAGCTGAATTGGAAGTGGCTCGAATTAACCTTCTTAGTTCTATATGAATACGCTGTAACTCAATGCTAGGAACTCTATTCCAACAATTATGGGACTGACACGAGTTAGTGCCACACGACGAACAAACAGGAAATAGATTAATGGAACAATTAAATTCAAGACTTTAAAAAAAATTGTGTTCGAACGAAAAGAAAATGAAATTTTTATGCGATGCAATGTTATGGGTCGAACGGAAAGAGATCTATATAGAACTATGACTGTCATTGATCAATGGATTGGTCATCTGCTGTATATAGGCTCCTACAAACAGGCAAGACATGCGACGCGACACAAAGACACCGCGTGTCACGGGACGAGCGGTGCCTTTGTGTCGCGCCTGTTTGTAGGAGCCCATAAGATATTAGTTGATAATAAGTAAAATATAATTCAGTTCACCCAGAACGATGGACTAATTAGTCTGGAAATCATTAATTCAATCCTACTTGACTTGACAGGGTAGTTATGCTAAACACTGTTAAAAATAAACTGAGCTCATCAAGAGAACTTTAATTATAATTTGTCGTCTCAAGAATGGGATCTCTTTTATACCAGATATTAAGAATCGATTGTATAGAGTTAATTTATGTAAATCTTTGCGAATATCATCTGTAGAACAGAGGAGGCAATTTAACTAGTTAGCATGTTGAATAAGCTCAACAGACGACATCATCCTACAGTAATTGCTAGTGTATATACTTTAATATGATTTTATTCCTGAGAATTCATGAGCATTGCGGAACTTCGAAATTATTACAACAATACTCGTATATTCTACTTCTGACGTTAGCAAAATGTTGGGTTTAATATTTTGTTTGTCAGTGTCACATAACCGCAACATTATTACCATACCCAGTGTTTCCCACATTACTTGTGTGATAATTAAATATGCTGAATTCATAATTTACATCTTTTCGTCCTCGTAACGTTCTAACAAATTGACATCTGTCATAATGTTTATTCGACTCTTTCCATTTGCCCAAACTCGTTCCCCAAAACAAAATATTTAGACCAATAAGGTTCTTCTACCTTGGCAAATTAAATTTTACGTTCAAAGAAACTGGGGAACATTTCGTTTAATAAATTTTGGAAGACTACTCCAATATTCATAACGAAAAAGGGAAACGGAATCAGTGGGAACAACTTTTTGGAGCAGTACCTTAGGACCATTGTTTAGTAAATGTACTAACATACACAAATCTTCGTAGAATAGGAGCCACCATTCATATTTTATCTACTTATGTGATCTGCACACAATTTTTTGAAATAACAATGCGAGGTATTCCAAATCCGATGTTTGTGTTCACAGCTCTGAATGAATGAATGTTTCACGTAATAATTCTCCTTCTGTGAGATTGCTTCACAAGTGCTTGTACGCTTGAATTAGATGATTATGTAACTGTTTCTGAACCCAAATGAGTTGAGAAAGTATGTCTTTTTGTTAGTATGTCACACAGGGTTTAAACGCTTTTTCAGAGCGTAGAAGACGCATTATAAGAATAACACAAACGTAAGTCTATAAAACATGTTAATATGATAATTGCAATTAAGTTAGATAAGTAAGTTATGCATTAATTAAGTGAGTAAGTAGGGTTTTGTTATTTATAATGTTTTGAATAAACAACAAGACAAACATTTAGCTATGTTTCATTTATTATAAACAGGCTGTACAATAAATTACACGCGACAGATTTGCTATAGGTACATCCACATTTAAATGCATGTATCTTATTTCGCGCTGTTTTATCCGTTCCGAATGTAGCATTAACTCAGGTCATCTGTTTATTATGGTATCAAGTGTCGGCTCCTAGCCTCCTAGGCGCACACGTGACCAAATTATACAATAAAATCGCTAAACAGATTGTGAAATTAGGACAATTAATGTATCCCGTATATAGTCGTGCTCACACCGGCTCGCGCATATTCGTATATTCGATGCTTGTTACCTCGTTTACTGCTGTCTCGGGTACTTAGTTGTCAGGTTATTACGCAACGCTACTACCAGCCGTTAATTATTTGCCAGCGAACACTTAACTATGCTGTTGACAAATGTAGCTATGCTTAGCAATGCTCATTTACTGTACAGTTGCGATGTAAAACGAGAAACCGCTGAAGTTTGTGATGGTTGCCTTTTGAACTGAATTTCTCTTTATGTTTGACAGTTTTATTATTGGTTTTATTAGTATCGTCAGATATAAAATTGTTTTTCTTAATAAAGTTGCTCTTGCGATGTAGTTAGCCGCCCACCTTCTGTAGCGGACGATGAGGCTGGTGCATTACACTTAAAATTTAAAGGGTAATAAAACGGAGATTATTCTGGACCATAAAATATTTACTTTAGAGAATAGTACAATTAAGGCCGATTTTTCAATCATTAGATAACTTTTACCTGAAGAATAAATGTGAAGTTTTGACAGATTGTTCATACAAAAACTGTCAAAATAACAAACATATTAGTCGGATAAGTTAACTGAGCTTACATTAAACCCTGTGTTGGTAAACAAGTTGTTAAACTCTATCACAAAAAGGACGCCACAATTAGCTTTTCATTTTTCTTTGTTGATAAATGCTGGAAAACTGAAGCTCAATGTGTTTAACTATTTATCTACAGGCACTTTCGCAGCTTCATGGAAATTCACTGTTCATAAATAGCCTTTTTTTTTTCTTCTTTAATTTAGAAAACAATTTTAGGAAAAATCACCGATAGTTTTGTTTTCTTTAATAAATTATCTTTGAAAAGTAAATAGTTGTTGAATTCGGTACGTATACCGAATAGGAAATTTCATTGATAAAGTACCTTATGAAAGTAAATATTGCGTGTACATTTTCCTAACAACAAAATGGACTTTAAAGTAGAATTAAGCTCAACAATTCCATTGGCAATGATTACAAAGCAAATGCTTCCTTCCACCAAATGTACCAACACAGCTGTTGCTGTCGTCAACATTCTTATTAACTTATCGACTCTCTAAAGATTCTACATCTTATGAAAAAGACCAAGCTCTATGAATTTCCTGGCAGGTTGTAGCATGATGGAAGTACGCTTTAAATTTTCAGAATACTCCACAACGCCAACGCCTCGACTAAACAGTATATAATATATCTTCTTATTCTCCAAAAGTTTACTTCACTCGTCAAAAATTTAAAGGAACTATAAAACAAAATGTGCCAGTGTTACTATGCTTAGAATTGTTCGCCGCAAGTTTTAAGAGTTCGTTCTCAGACTTAGGTCATACGTTTCTGAGCTTTCGAAACGGCGAAACTAAAATACTTCTTAGTATCGAGGTTAGTTGCTTCCGCTTATTTTATTTTTCATAAATCCGCATCTTAATGCATGTTATCTTTCATCTTAATGGTGTAATGCCTACATGAAATAGTAACAGCATTTTTCTGTAGTAAGTCCGTGGGAAGTTTCTATAGCTTATTCTCCCTTCGATTTTATCAATGTGTTGTGTTTAGACCAGTGAATAGACGAATGTCTTTGATTGACATATATTTTTCTAAGGTATGGAGCCGTATACTTATGATGCATTGATTTTTCATACACGGTGCACCTGACTGACTTTATTTCACGATGCGGTAAGGATTCACATTACAAGATTGTATACTTACTATAACAAATGTATTCTTCTACGAGTATTGTAGACTTTCCAGACCTAAAAGTTTTTTTATGTTAGATTCTATAAGAGAATACTGAACCAATAATTTCTAAGAAACCTAACCAAGTCGAAGCTATTCTTAGGCGACCTGATTATCTTCAAATCTATACAATATCAAACCAATATTAATACCGGTCGCATGTATCAGTTCATCTAAAAATAAAAAGTGTAGAACATTTGAAAATATAACATAAAATTCTTGTATCAATTTGCGAAACGATCGCACTCTACCTTAATCGGCTAGTCTATACAAATGGTTTTATAATTACTATGGCGGGTGTACAAGGGCGGGATCCCCATTCAGTAACGCTACAATGTCTGTATGACGCCCACGAATAGCAACACTGAATTTTTCTATTGTGAGAATTTCAATTCCCGCTAAGTGTCTGCGTGGGCCGATGACGGTGAGCTAGTTTACTCATAATTTACGTGTTTTGCAGCAAATACTGCCTTTGAGCTTTATCAGTATAACAATGGCGTCAGTACTTATCGGTCAGTGATAAGAATGTCCTCTGAAAAATAATCGTGTCAACGACCTAGCAACCTCGCAACCTATGACACGGAGTCGCCCGCGTTAGGCGTGGCACCGGTTTGTTATAACTAATCGAATTATCTTTTCACCAAAAGGTAAAAGGGATTTTTTGTAGACTTACTTTTTCGCCGTTTTAATACGTAATAAGGTTTTTATGTTCGGCGGAAAATTAACTGTAAATCTTTATGACGTCAATCATAAAATTAACGAGTTGTAGATTATAATGCAAATCGTTTCCGTGTTATTCTTATTATGAAGTGGTTTCTTTTAGATGCGTTTTAACGTGTGTAGATTTCTATTATGTAATATTGCTCGCTCGGGACTGATTGGACAACAAAGGGAAGTAATAATTCGTTATAAAACCCAAGGGAACTAACTACCTGTCCTGTCGGGATAAGAATAGTTTGTCCTTTCGTTTGACGAGGGCTCTTTTAAACAGTTTCTTCATCACGGCGTGGGTTACGTAATATAAACGGTCATGCTTTATTTAGACTTTAATCTATTAGATGCTAGAAATGCTAGAACGAATGGTTATAGTTAATTAATTGACGCAAATAGATTTTACTGTTAAATTAAGATAATTGCAAAGCAGTTATAATTATAACTTATTAGACGAGACACAAATAGCTTACGTGTGAGATTTAATGGATTTCCGCTTTTGTTTGAGGCGATAAGCTAGCGTCTTTCATAGATATTTCTAAATTATCTGTAAAGTCTTGTGCAACGTTGACTTTTCCCATTACATATGCAAGTATGTCGGCTGGTAAAAGCACTGGCTCTGATGTAGTGTTTGTTCTTCTTATCTTGGTGGCAGGCGACTAAATGGCGCTTCGGTGGTTACACTGTGCGCGGGTAGCGGGCGTCCATTGTACATATTACGCAGGGTTGTTTAATAGAAAATTAATATGGACAGGCTTTAGATATCTTTCTTTAAAATCTGGGTTATCAGGAATCGATAACTATAGTAGTATAACTTTACTAAGTATACTAGTAATATTAGATGACGAAGCTCTATCAAAACCAAGATAAGTCAAGTCATTATTTTGTTTTAGATTGCAAAACATGGTGTTATACATACATACATAAACTCACACCTGCCCATGGGGGTATGCAGAAACTACAAAACGCCACCTGCTACTGTCCTAAATATCAACCACACTACACACATGGGAACATGACGTTATAACCAATATATCCAAAAGACCTTTAACAACCCTATATTACGCTGCACTCGTGAAAACGACACGTCTGATAAATCGGTCATTCACCCTGATAAGCCGATGTACTGTGAAAACGCAACGAAAACACTTCTTGATTTAATATACAGGATGATTTTATATACAGAATGATTGGAAGATGGGTGCAAAGCTTTCAGGCGAAGATAGTACAGAGTTACAGAAAATTTTGAACCATTTAAGCCATGATTGTCTTAGACGAAGTCTTAACAAATTTTTTTAACCTAATTTTGAGTTATTTTTTGGAAATTCCCAAAAATGTATGTAAACTGCATAATTATGGCCAAATTTAATGATAAATGATTGATTTTTATTTAATTAAAGTAATGTGTAAGCAATCCAGCATAACATGTTTTAGGCTTCTGTATCATTAGATTTTTTTTTTTACAGACTTTTTAAGTTAAGATGTTTTTTATTTTTATCAATTACTTCGTCTAAGACAACCATGGCTTAAATGGTTCTAAACTGTCTGTACTATCTTCGCCTTAAAGCTTTGCACCCATCTGCCAATCACCCTGTATATCGGTTACCAACGTAGTGATGCCTAGTTACAAAAGAGCAGAGTGCGAATGGAAAGTATTTATTGAAATGTAAAAAGTAATTTTTCATTCATGCTTTTGTAGTTGTTTTTAAGCTTTAATACTATCAGCAGGAAATATGACATTCTTTTTAATGGAGTTGTTTTAATGAACTCTTCCTTTGTTGCCATTGTGACTCTTTCAATAATGAAATGTCGTAATAAGTATCGGTATTTCATTAAGAGGGCGTTTACCGGTCCATTAGCGCGGCTTATTCCATTAATCCCCCCTGAGAGAATCCCCCTCAGTGGGGAAAACTGAACCCTAATGTAAAAAAATCACTTTCAGGGGATCTTGGAATATTTTTTTTTTTCAGTTCTAGTTTTCGCCCCTTAGCGGTATTATCAGGGGTGAATTCTAGACTGTTTTCAGATTCCACTTTTCCTCCTAAGGGGGATTTTCAGGGGGGATTTGTGGAATAAGCCACTAGCCCCACTCATTTAAAAAATTATTATCTCGTAACTGAGAAGGAATTATGAAAAACGGCTCAATCAGCAACCTCGGTGTGTCTAGAATTTTCTAATACCTTTTATAAAGTTTCATATTGAGACACGAAGCCAAATACGATCTAGAAGTATGTGGCCGTTTTTATTTAGATCGAATTTCTTCGTGTCTCAATATTTTTATATCCATACTAATACTAATATTATAAATGTGAAAGTAACTCTGTCTGTCTGTCTGTCTGTCTGTATGTTACGTTTTCACGCCTAAACCGCTAAACCGATCGTCATGAAATTTAGCAGAGATATAGCCTGGGATATGGAAAAGGACATAGGCTACTTTTTTACGCGATAACCGACATCCACGCGGGCGGAGCCGCGGGCAAACGCTAGTATTTTCATAATTCCTTCTCAGTCACGAGAAAATATTTTTTTTAAGGAGTGGCACACAGTTTTTTTTTTTTTTTTCATCTTACTTCCTTCTCCCTTTTATGCTATTCTTTCCCTGTTTTGTTTGTGCCAATCATTCGAGTCAGTGCCGGATTAAGCAAGTGCGGGGCCCGTAGCACATTCTATCGAGAGGCTCTTGATCTGCTATGGGTATTAGTGTAAAAATAAAATTCAAAACGCGAATCGAAATTCCCCATTTTCCATTTAAATAACATGGGCAAAATAATTTTTAAACTTTGGAATTTTATATCTGGTCTGACAAGCACTTTACCACCTAGCGCGATACATGTTTGTAAAGGAAATTTAACGTTCTATAAAATAGGTCTCATATAATTTTAAAAGTTATTCAAGTTTAAAGTTGGACATACACAAAATTTAGGTTTTTTTATTTTTTTCATTTTCAGCAAAATTATTATTGGTTAGATTTTTTTATCTCGTTAGAAATTGTGTTTTATTTTCGCCAACGAAATAATCGGTTACCGTTTTGTCTAATGTGGATTGTCTTAGTCGGAAAGGGTGTTCAGTTTATTAAGTAAATTCAATATAGCACGTCTTAATATGTTACATTCATAAAATTACGCTCAGGCGGAGGTTTGTCGGGTTTGGATACGCGGGGCCCTTATGCGCGGGGCCCGTAGCAAAAGCTACTCTTGCTACGTGGTTAATCCGGCACTGACCACAGTTACAGATTTTCTGTCTTCTTGGATGGCTAAGTGTTTTTGACGTGACAACGTCTAATAAATCGATGAACGCCGGCTGCATGCACGAAAAAGGATGACACATTCTCCCGTTACGCTCATTGTACCGTTACGCACATTGTCCCGTTACACTCATTTTACGCTTGCGCCGCATCAATGTTATGTTATGACGTTGTCACGTTAAACTATCGTCCGTAAACCAACTTTACAGACAACCAATTTTTATTTTAACTCTTTCTTAGTTTTAAGCCTCCGTTCCTCGCTGTCTCTGGGACCCTGGTCTAACCGTACCACAACCTAAGTGTGTACAAAGACAAACTCAACAAAATGTTTGCTAGTTTGTATTGAGCATTGTTGAGCCACCTCGTTACCTATACCGGGTGGTCTTATGACACCTCACCTTCATTCATAAGTAGATAGACTGGCGTCTTTTGTTTTCACCAGTATCCAATGTTAAGTGCGTGAGTGCTCAACTTAATGGTCCCTAATTGTATTTGGTCGATGTTCTGCTGAGTCACTAAAGGAAGATATTAGGTGTAATAGTTTTGTCATTGTTTGTTGTTATTGACGTGACAACGTCTAATAAAGCGATGAACGCCGGCTGCATGCACGAAAATGTCCCGTTACGCTCATTGTACGCTTGCGCCGCATCAATGTTTTGTTATGACGTCACGTTAAACTATCGTACGTAAACCAACTTTACAGACAACTAATTTTTTCGACGTGACAACGTCTAATAAATCGATGAACGCCGACTGCATGCACGAAAAAGGATGACTCATTGTTCCGTTACGCGCATTCTCCCGTTACGCTCATTGTCCCGTTACACTCATTATCCCGTTACGCTAATTGTCGCGTTGCGCTCATTGTCCCGTTACCCTCATTGTACGCTTGCGCCGCATCAATGTTTTGTTATGACGTTGTCACGTTAAACTATCGTCAGTAAACCAAATTTACAGACAACCAACTTTTTTTTTTTTTGCATTTGTTGGCAGACGTTCAAAGTTTTTGGAAGGAAGTGACACTAGTACGTAAAGTCGGTAACATTAATTGTAAGCAAATTGATAACTTAAGGCCCAGATATATGCCAGTAACCTTGAGTGGTTAGCTTGCGTGTTCTGTACTGAGCTCACGCAACGCGTCGTTCGTCCAGCCAGTAATAAGACTCGCCCATCCAGGAGCGCTGTTCCAAATAACACGCATTATTAATTAATTATACATAAAACAAAAGGTATTTTAATAAAACACGTATACTAAAAGATCATTAGTTAAATTATATTTAAAAAAGTGAAGGTTTCAGGAAAATACGCTTTATAGATTTTGCGTGATTCTCAGTTTTTTTATCCGCGTTAGACATAACTTTACAAATTAATTTCATTATGTAATATAGATAGAATACTCTTTATTATGTACACCATAAAAATTACAGATTTATATGTAGAACTGTTACATAGGGTGTCACAATGGGCGGTCTTATCGCTAAAAGCGATCTTTTACAGACAACCTTTGGATGGATCAAAAAGTAGAAGGAGAGACAATACTGCAGGTATTTAGTGGTGTACCACTTACATATATACAATAAATACATATACACAAAGCATATAGATACTTATCCATATAAATATATATATATATACACACACAATAATAAACATGATACAAGAGCAATATAAACATAATCTTAAATATTGTTATGTTAAGTTATTAAGAAAATGCTCTAAATTAACATATATTTTTTCCAAATCATTAACACTACTCGTTTAGACGTGATCTTCAGTATAAAATCATTAAAAGTCCGTGATCGTCGCCTTAAATTGTCCGTTTATTTAATACAAAACACGACTGTAATTATTTGACAGTTGTATGAAATGTCTATATCACGGCAAATTGACGTGTGACAATTTAGTAAACAATTCATTTCCCTAACTGTAGGTGTAATTCGGGGGAGGCCCATATCAGCGTTATTGTAAGAAGAAGTAAAAGTTTGTTATCAGTAAAGTTCTGTGTTTTCTACATTAGTTAAGCGTAGCGGAAAAACTGTGTTTCCGCTATGCTTAACTAATGTTTGTACTCTTCACTAGTGCACGGTCAGTTCCTTAATGGACGATTGTGTTACAGAAAATTTTACAATTATTGAGTCCAACTTGTCAGTAATTAATATTGTAATGTATCTTTAAGAGCGATTTTCAATTATTCGTCATGTTCCGGCGCGGACGTCCGATGTGTCATCATGATTTATTCATTATCATCCGTGCTAGTTTATAATGTGGCGAATATCCCTCATTACAATAACGTCAGGTTAATAAATGAATTTCGGGCGAACTGAATATTATACCAAAAATTTACGGGTATTTTTTTTTTGTACAGGCTGTATAATTTACTAAAAAAAGGTATTAATACAATGTATAACAAGTACAAAGTATATTTTAGAAATATTTTCAAGATCATTGAATTCTGAATATTATGCTTTTATTTGGTTTTGAAACAAAAAGAATAACTTAATCGAACCCCACAACACTCAACCTTGACCGAGAGTTTCTCAGAATATTTTGTTCGAGCTTACGCAATAAGTGTCTTGGACATTATTTTCTTTCTTCTCATGTTACTTTTACTTATCTTGACTTAACACTAACTTCTGTCCGTGACTTCGTCCGCGTGAAATTTCTTGTTCCCCCGACCCGCCCGCGATATTATTTTGTTTTCACTTGCCATATTTTCTGACTTTTTTTATTTTTACTCAGCTCCTAAGGGTCACAGCGAGATGTTAAATAGCCTATAAGCTTCCTCAAGAATTGGGCTATCCAATACAAAAAGAATTTTTCAAATCTGACAGGTAGTTCCAGAGATTACCCCCTACATACTTACAATCAAATTTTACCTCTTTATAATATTAAGTATAAATTAGTATAGATGAAACTTACCTACTTCAAGCTGTGACAATTTACCAGAAAAGTGTATAAATAGATCTGATAATACAGTATAAATCGTCAGCTTTGCATACATGCATTTAATTACCACTAAGTAAGCGTATATTCCGTTTTTATTTGAGTGAACATATTAATTGACGCCTCGGGCTAAATCGAGTGAGGCCGCGGTAATAAATCTTTCAACTAACTACTGACACCGGGAACACGGCGAAAGTGAAATTGTTCACTTGTTCCATTTCATAAGTTATACCTGTATAAAAACTGTATAACTTTTTTCAATGTTTTCATAACTGTCTATAATTACGTGTGTTTTTATTACACTTATCTTACTCAATTTAACTGAGTCTCAATTTTACTTAATTAGGTGTATACAACGTGTTTTTTTTTCATATCCCATAACTCTAGGGTTATATTCTATAAGCAAAAATAATACTAAAAGTCCTAGAATATGTTGTCCAAAAATGCATAGTTTCGAAGATATTTAATCATCAATCATATTAATTTAGGTCAAAAATTGTCACCCGTATGACGAATTGTTACTTTTGCGACGTTGCCAAACTGATGAAACTGAGGCCCTTGATGTGTGTAAGTATCTAAGTTGCATTGATAAATACGAGTAATTCATTTTCATTCAAACCAATCATTAATATTTAAAGCTAAGAAAATGCGACGTTGTCATATTTAACGTAAGGGTGTTTTACATGAATAATCGTGACTTTGTCGAATTATTTTGTAGGACAAATGAAAACAAAAACATATAATTGAAAAATATTATTCATATGCCAGTTGATTCTCTGATATGGTCTTATTCATACCCTAGAGTTAAGGCTCGTACAGACTAGTGCGATATCGCGGGCGCGACGCGACACTAGTAGCACAATTGCTTTGTCGGTGCCTGTCGCGGCCGCGATATCGCGCTAGTCTGTACGAGCCTTTATGGGATATCAAAAACACCTTGTATAAGAACGCAATGAAAAATCGTATTTTAGCGTTTGCACAATAATGTCGAGTTTATCTATCCACATGGAGCTTAGTATTCACTATTCAGAGACGTATTTACGTGTTAGTGTTCAGTAGCACGTCGATCACGTTACGTAAGTGCAGGACACTTATCGGCACATGTAACCGGTTTCAGAACACAGAACAATGTTAAATACAATATGAACAATGGCAGGCGCTCGCACACTCATTGCACTCGATCCGGCGAACAGTAATACCTCAATCGGTGTCATAATAAATCGATGTGTAAACTCGTTCCGTAGTATAGCCACCCGTCAAGGACGCTCTTGAGACGCACAAACAAGTCGGTCACATACATAATAGGGCGTATGTTCCATTATAATGGCCACGAGGATCTTGTTGCTGTCATGTTTTGTCGTGCCGGTCCATTGCGCTTTATATTAAAAACTGCAATATCCAGTATCGCATAATGCAATCCACGAACAAGCCCCAGCCGGCAACCATCATAATATAACTGATGTTTTATGACCTGCTACTGAGCCGATCACCATTGTTATATTGTTAAACTAACCGTAATGTAACAGATAACGCTTCATAGAACTATATCGATAAATAATAAGTACGTTATCTAAAATAGTGTTTTATAAATATTCACTTTGAGCATTGTGTTAACAAGTACTCGATAAAACGAGGAAAATGGATTCGCTCTGTTCGCCTAATGACTTTCATTATGTATAGTTTGTTCATTTAGATAATTATGTTTCTCTATATCTCCGTCTGTGGCAAGTAACTAAATCGATAATGTTATATAATCCATACTAATATTATAAATGTGAAAGTAACTGTCTGTCTGTCTTTATGTTACTTTTTCACGCGTAAACCGGTGAACCACCGTCATGAAATTTGGCAGAGATATAGCCTGGGATATGGAGAAGGACATAGGCTACTTTTTTACGCGATAACCGACACCTACGCGGGTGGAGCCGCGGGCAAAAGCTAGTTGCTTTATAAATCGAAGTAAGCAAGTGATTAATACACCTAATAATATATTATATAAAATACTAAAATCCCATATGTTGCACCTGCCATGTTTCCTCTCTGCATCACCCTAAGGTTGACTAGTAGAGAAATCCTCAGGCATTAAGTCCACCTTTGTATGGTATTTTTGCTTAAAAAATATACACGGCAAACAATTTCCCGTGTTGTAGACAGAAATAAGTAGGATGAGCTAAGACAAAGAACTGAAGTCAGGACTTCATAATAACATAATACGTTTCCTGATGAGAGAAAATTGTTTACCTACTAATACTTGTTTTCCTATCTGAATAGTTTATTTCATCAGAGGTTTTCCCTTTATGTTGTGTGCGATGTGAAACTTATGCTTGTGATCGGATTAGTCATCCTGTTTGTCAGAACATTTTTTAATCGACATCCTATTTAACATATTTCTTCTTACTCCATGAATCATCAGCCAATAGCTTTCTGGAATTCTTCATACATTCGATCCAGCACTTAACACAACCTCTTTTCCATTGTAAACGGTAATAATAACCAAATTTTCAATTTGTATGCTTTTGTTTTGATTGTAATGTTAGAAACAGTTTTTGTTTTGTTGTTCTTAGTCTTCTGCACCCATATAAGTCTTTTCAGACTACGAAAACATTTTCTTGGAAAGTAAGTTCAACGATAGTAGAAGTTTGTTCACCGCAATCACAATGGGATATTCGTAATTAATAAGCAATGTTATTGTTTTCAAACATGTATGGGAATATAAGAAAAACAGGGTGTCAGCTGTTTATCTTTTTGTACAGGTTGTATGTAATATCGGACGGAGGGAAAGGTTAGTTGTGTTAGTAGATGTGGTTGCAAACCCTGCATTGTTCGAACTATTCATAAAAATACAGTTTTTTTTATCGCTTTTAGCTTTACGATCTGCGTAGATCCAGCTCTTGCCTGGGGCCAGGGATTAAAAAGAGTTACGTGAATAGTAACCTCGTTATTTTGGGTAGTACGTGATATATCCTGATATCGCAATTGATAAGTAGATTTGCGAAAAATACCTTTGTAGGAATCTCGTGGGGATAAGTTTGAACGTGTATAGCTTTTGTGTCAAGAGTTACGTGGTACGTGGTTTCATATAAATTTTGCTCAGCTCAACGTTACAAGTGTGAGTAATTCTGTAATTGTGTCAGGCGCGGGATAGCATGTCGGTTTAGATTAATTTCGCAGCGGTACACTTTTTTGGTTAGACTACAGCTGTGTTAATTAATGTTACTTGCAGATATAAATTAGGTGTCACGAAGCTTCCTGGCCTTTTTGCCATAGTGATGCCTCTTGGAAAGACGTCAGTGAGCATTATAAAGTGACTGCATCAGTTTATCCCCATAGCAAGCATCTCACTTGACGCGGCTTATTCAAAACGCTGCATACTACCGATATCTTCAGGGAGACTTCTCCTTAAGCATACTTTTCTGAGACTCAATCATAACTTAATATTTGAAGATGTATCTAATGTGTATATTCAATTGTTTCAGGTACGACAAGTGGGACCGGGACAGGGGCGGGGGGAGCGGCGGCGGAGGCGGCGGGTCAGGCGCGTGGGCCGGCCGCGACCGCGAACGCGACCGCGAGCGCGAGCGACAGGCGCGCGCGCACCAGATGTCGCAGGCGCACGCCGCCGAGCCCGACGCATCGTCGCTCTTCCCGGCGCCGTTCAGGGTTAGTAATCCGACAGTGACTGACACAGAATACAGAACAATCCAGAAGGCGTGATCATTATTCCATGCCGCATGGCGTATACTGTCTCCAAAATTGATATTGCTGATGTTCCACCACTGTGATCACTTACCATTAGGTGGAACGCCAGATTCTTGGCCACTCTAAGCCTTAAAAAACAAAATAACACTCAATTGCCTTTCTTACATCTTCCTTCTGCCAGTATCCCAATTTTATTTGGGGTCGAGGCAGCACGTCTTTTTCTTTCATACGTTTCAATTAGGAGTCAACCCTGAATTCAATTCCTTTCTGGCCATAATCATCATTCACACATTCCATCCTTCTTTAGTCTGCCTCACTTCCTACTTGCGTAATATGGCGAGATTTGGAACATTTTACCGTTTAGTTAAATGGTTTCTCGTTTCTGTCATAAACAAAAATTAAAACCTACAAAAATCAAACTGTTTCTTTTGAAAATAGACTCGAACTAATGTCAACGTACGCTCTAAATACTACTTTCTGTTGCTTCAGTTCTATGCGCATTCGAGCCTTCTGGTTTGATCTGTATTCCGAGTTCTCCGACATACTGATGCTTGCACACATACTCATGCACATTCACTTTGTGTAATACATGGCCACGGTCACACGTAAGGCCAGGCACACGTGAAAGAATCTTCCTTGCTAATGGAGCATTCCTAGTCGGCCCTTTGCTGAGGATGAGTTCTTGCTATCCATGAATGATATTCGGATCGAACTTGTCCATATTTTCGACTGTTGTTGGTGTTTTAAAATAGCACGTATCGTTATGCTCTACAGTACCTTATCTGAATTCGGAAAACCAATTATCCTGATTAAAATTTCGAACGTTTCAGATTTAAATTTTTGGATGTTGATACCAGTCTGTATAGCAGATAGCTGACAGATATTGCTTCCAAATCTGACCGATCATACAATAAATATTGTTATTTCGTTATGTTTTTAATTTACGTTTACAATAACACCTAGCAAATTCTTCGTAGGATTAAAAGTAAAAAGAACATCAAACTCCTCTGACCATTTCTGCGTAACCTTTTGTGTTTTTCTGTGCAACCCTTAAACTCATATACGATGCGGAGACGACACTATGACAATAAATGAAAACACGGGCTTCTTTCTTCTCTTCTTTAATGCTTAGGAGTATTTTGGAACTATAAAAATAAATCCAAACATCGAATTTGAAAACGTGAATTTTTCAAACAATTTAAACGGACCGACTATGGGTTTTGCCAATCTTTGACTAGCTGGCTGGTATATTGTGTTTTCTTACGACTTCCACGCGAATGAAGTCGCGGGCAGAAGCTAGTAAAGTATAATTTATTGGCGTCTCCACCTTAGGATTCATATCCGGTACGACTCTAATAATTCTTCCATATCCTATGGGCACGTCTTCCCTACCATCATCGCGCGATATGTAATGGTCTATGTAACCCCATGAAACATGAGGCTCCAGGGGCTAGTGTGAATAATTGGGTTCATTCGAGTAATCGAGTCTGGTAAACCATGCTGAGGTCGGTGCATTTTATTCCGAGTGTCATTCTGAATTTCGACAGTTAATTATTTCGACACGGTCCCAATTTCGAAAAACAATAGTTGGACTACTCATTGCTTCGACAGAACATAATTATATTCGACAAGCATTAATCTGACAGAACATACTTCGACAACACACACCTTCTAAAAACACTACTTCGACAGAAGCCTTCTTCGATATGCACTTGTTCGGCTGATCTCATTTCGACGGAACATACCTTCGACATAATATTGCTCTGAAATGTGGCAATAATAATTGAATTTCGCCTTATGGTTTTAGGTACAAAATAAAAACATAAATAATAATTAATATAATGTTTTTAGTTATAATATGGGATAGCTGCAGACCCTGTATTGTACATGAAAACGATCCCTGATGCTTTTTTGCAAGCGGAGCGTTATTTAGTTTATGCCAACCTAAGCACGAATAGCACCATCATGTTGTTGGTAATACCAGCCGCACGTGTCCATCGATCAGGTTAAGCTATGCTTGCCGCGATTGGTCCGTGGATGGGTGACCATCTTTACATACCAAGACCCCTCCGTGCCTCGGAAAGCATGCTAAGCCGTTGGTCCTGGCCGTCATTTGTGGATCTTTGACAGTCGTTACGGGTCGTCAGAAGCCCGAAAGTCTGACAACCAGTCTTACCAAGGGGTATCGTATTACCCAGTAACTGGGTTATGGAGGTCAGATGGCAGTCGCTCTATGTAAAATACTGGTATTCAGCTGCATCTGGTAAGACTGGAAACCGACGTCAACATAGTTGGGAAAAGGCTAGATACTTTGATTTTTGAGTTAGAAATAGTTACACTTTTAGGTCCAGTGAAAACCTTTACCACCTTACTTATAAACGCGGAATAAAGTTATACTAGGTATTGGTGCCGATTCCCTTGTTCACAAACTAAACTAAATTTAAGTTCAGTGCATCTTTTTCTTTCTATTTCATTAAGAAAAGGACACAAGATAAATTTTAGTTTAGTGCTGTCAAATTAATCAGCGCCTGTCACTACTCTATACAAGTTTAGACGTGATTAAAAACTTGCCGACTAAAATTACGTTAATTTACATCAAGCGCTGATTAATTTGACAGGACTAAACTAATATTTATCTTCTGTCCTTTTCTTAATAAAATAGAAATAAAAAGATGCACTAAACTTAAATTTTGTTTAATTTGTTTACAAGGGAATCGGCACCGTTGTACGAGTCATGTATCGTCAGTACATGGCAGGCGCGCATTGCATAGATCAGCACTTTTCCATCGCCTTACACAAATTATAGTGTAACGCGATAGTACTCAATCAGCGTTCATAATCAGCTGTACTCATTCACACAATATTCATATAGCATAAGTTACGTGGTAGTGAAATATATTCAGTAAAGCATCATCTTTGGCTATCCGTGTCTTGTCATTTCAAGCTAACATCCAAGGTGTGTGCGACCCATTCAGCAGCGCATACAGGTATAAACGTCAAAAATGTATGGTTATACCGAAGTTATTCATAGTATAACTTTATTCCGCGTTTATAAGTAAGGCAGTTAGTCGATATCAATGGGGCAAAAATCTGACCATTATGTGGAATTATTATAACAGATTATATTTCTATTTATATTCAAAATCAAAATACTTTATTTCATATAAACACCGTGCACCTAGCTTCTGACGTTTCATAAGTGCCCATGTACTTATGAAACGTCAGAAGCTAGGTGCACGGTTCCATTTGGCCGTTTCCTATGGAGAAGAACCGGCAAGATACACCAAGGTTACTTTTAAAAATAATTTGCGTTTACAATATTTTCAAATAACAGTTTTAATAGGTATGGGAAGACAGTGTAGGCCTTTCAACAAGTACCAGGTACTTAAAAAAATAGGAAATGGTTAACAAATACAACAGCCTACAATACAGCCTACTAGGCCTACAACGGTCGCACATTCACAAAATAAAAATTAAATAAAAATTAATAATTCATATTTTATAAAAAAAAAAAAAATTTTTTATCAATAATTATGAAAACCTATATATACCAACTGACATGATTTCATTTGCCATTACAACTAAAAAAACAGATCTGAATTAATATCATGTCCACAAACGCCAATTACAATTGTAGGTATGTAATGTCAAATAATGAAAAGATTATGTCAAGGAATTATGTAAAAAAAAACTTCGTGATTTGGGAGCTGTTAATAAAAAATTTAATTTACATTTTTTTAATTATTTAAATAAACACCAATTAAATCCCCTTAATAGGAGTGCAAATTGGTTAGCAACAGATCTGAAAGTAAAATATTAATTCAAAAGTCCTTTTTAGTCTTCATTCGATGCTAATTAATGGCTAATTAGAGTTTATAATTATTGCAGAGTATGTTTTTCTACCATTTCCATATAGTCAACAAAAAATCAACTAATTAAGCAAATGAGTTATGAATTAATGATCGTTTAATTTCATAATAACAAACAAAAAAACAGATTGACGGAGTCTACTTTGGAGCTCCTTGCTTGAGAGGTGATTAAAGTATTAAATTGGGTGGAAAGGCAACATCCTGTAAATTAATATAACAACTTGAAATCTTAGTTTCTGTGGAAACTATTTATGTCACAATCCTGGGACCTAAGTCTACTAATTTACAAACGTTGCAATGGTCTCGCCATTGTGAGTATTTGACAGTGTTTGTATGGCAAATCTGTCAAAAACTCACAATGAAGAGACCATTGCAACGTTTGTACATTAGTAGACTTGGCCCCCTGGTCAGTTCCCGAACGAACATACTCTGGTAATATGGCCGAACACGCTAGAAGGAAAAAAAACTGCAAGTCCTATTTCCTTAGGGTTCCGTAGTCAACAAGGAATCGTTTCGCCATGTCCGTCTGTCTGTGCCCGCGGCTTAGCTCAAAGACTCTTAGTACTAGAAAGCTGTAATTTGGCATAGGCATACATATTAATCACGCCGACAAAGTGGTATAATAAAATCTTGAATTTTATTTTAGGGTACGTCCCCTACACGTAAAGTGGGGATGAATTTTTTTTGTTCGCCATATCCATAGTGGATCGTCCGTTTAAAAAATATTGCGGGTTTGTGAAAACCATTTTCATTTCAGGGCTGTGTTTGCGTAATATTTAGCTTTAAAGTGCTTATTTTTGTTAGAGTCAAGTGTGTGTCCCCTGCCAGCTAAATGGTTGTTTCTGGATATTTGAAAAAATAAAAATCACGGCAGTAGTATATATAACGAAGTTAAAAGGTTAACTATCACAGCTAAATAGGCTTTGCAAGTTAACTAGTAATAGTCAACCTACTTATATTTGCAGTTGTAATGTATGGTAGTTTGTTCTTGGGATAAATTCCTACTAACTACGGAACTCTTCATTGTGCGTGGTCCGACACGCACTTGGCCGGGTTTACTTATCAATGGTGAATAACTACGTGACAAGCCCACTAAAATGGTTATATGTATTTATTTTCAATTTTTCATAAGTACATTTAGCTCTAGTTGTGAAGAGCAGTCCGAAGGATATGTATTCCGAAGCGCGAAGGACGCTACCCACGCATAACCTTCAACGTTTGTGCACTATTGCACACTTGAAATTCATATCGTACTGCTACCTACGGCTCCCACTTCTATGTACTATAAAGTAAATAAATCAAAAGAGACGTTTCACGACGTACGCGTATCTACTATTTATTCAGTGAAAGAGAAAATTTAAAGTCAAACCGTAACAAATCTCAGCGGGAACTTAATTTGCAGAATTGAGACTGATTCTAATTAGGGGTTTATTCATTAAACGACAATTACTTTATATACCAGCCTTGAACAGAATACAACGAAGTTGAAATTTTTGCCAACATTAGTATTCAGCGACGTCGTCAAATGTATACAAAAATACATTTAAATTGAGTGTCCCGAATCGCTCTTCGTTCTGCGAATCACAGCCGCTGAAAAATGTATTCGGGGGTTTAGCAACGCCGACAAAGTGAAAATAAAATATAAAATAAAAATTTATATAGAAATCACAATTTGTCAAATAACCCCGCATAAATCCAATACTGATTACATTGGAAAAGTTACTCGGAAAGGATGTGTTGTAAAGACCCAAAACACACGTTTTGCGATTAAACAAAGTAATGTTTGTTTTATTTACATTAAGAAGTTGAGGCAATGTTTGCTTCTGCGAATCGTGTGTAATGTTTGAATTCAAATGTTACACACGATTCTTGAAGCGAAACAAATATGGCCGAACTTCTTAAATCTAAATACAACAAACTTATCGGTGTTTTATCACAAACTTTCTGCTGTCATTCACTTTCACAAGCTGGCTCATCTTTTTCCTTTAATCATTAAGCGATTAAAAGATAATAATGTCAAACAGCTCATTTTCACTCATATGGAACTTTCCGGAAAAACCTCTAAGGTTAATCTGGCAATTGTTATTCGGATATAGTAAATGCATGTGCATATATTGAGGTAGTCGAGTCTAAACTATAGTGTGTCTGGTTAGTGCATTCCTTTGTTCTCGTCGAAGCATGCGGCGCCGCAATCACGTGTCGATACTGTGCTTGCGCGTGTCACATTACAATGACATAGCACGAAATTTCCACAAATCCAAGTTAAGGCTCCTACAAACAGACGCGACACAAAGACACCGCGTGCCGCGCGACGAGCGGTCTCTTTGTGTCGCGTCGCGTGTCGCGCCTATTTGTAGGAGCCTTTAGCCGGTGAAAAGATAAACGTTATTCGGTTACTACTTGTATGATCAATTTAAATGTAATTAATTAGTGGTAATACACAACAACCTCAGGGATAGGTGTAGGGTTGCCAGGTCTTTAAAACCGAAAAGCCGGACAGACCAGCCAGTTTTGCCGGACATTTGGGTATAAACTCCGGACACCTTTAATTTTTAGTAAGTCAATTGCGGAGCGAACTACATCGAGCGAAGCGACTAGAGTGGGGTAGGCCTATAGAAAAAATATCCATGTGTCGATACATCGATATTTTTTGTTCGATATATCGATATTTTTTGTGGGGTGGAGATGAAGAGTGGCGGGCGGCGGGAGCGCGGGGAGGTCAGTACTCGTCCGCTCGCTATTGCTAGCGAGACAAGCTGAGGCGGGCGAAGCGGAAACCAACACACACGACGAAATTAAAAAAAATATAAATTTAAAAAGCCTAACAAAAGCCGGACAGTCCTTACACCGTCTTATTTGGCCGTACACGCAACCAAAAAGCTTGACTGTGTCCGGCTTTATCTGGACACCTGGCAACGCTAGATAGGTGGATACAGAAGATAGTTCTTAAGAGAAGAGATACAATAACTTAACTTTCCAGATCAATATCCGGATAAAGCTGGGCGTGAATTTTATAGTCTTGATTTCAAATACTCAAATAGTGAAAATGTTCTCAAATCTAGATCAGTTGCCAAACTAGTTTGAGCAGTCAGGCACATAGCACAGACGGTACGTTTTATACGAGGTTGGCAAGGAACAATAGTATAAGTGCAGTCTGAGCAGACGCGGCCGGTCACGATGATACCGCAATCAAAAGCTTGCATTTTAAACTTACTGTCGTTTTACCGTCTGAGCGTTAGATCACTGAAATGAACAGAGATAATGCACGCCACGCATGCAAACTGGAGACACGTAACTTTAAATACTCAAAGTGGTTGCACAAATAACAGTTTCCACGAAGCCTATCTACTTCTTGCGATATGAGTGTCTCCACAGATCGCGTGATCGGCCGCAGTAAAAGTGAAGTATGTGGTTTTATTGCCACCCGCACGTGCCGTGTTCGGATCTAGTCGTCGTAGATACTGACTAGCGCCTACCTACCTTAAACTGATAGCTGGCGCTCGACCACTTGAAGTAGGTCCCTGATAACGCGCAAACACCCCTCGTCACTCATTAGTGGTGTTAAATGGGCATCGGGTCGAGGGAGATCAAGTGTGTTTGGACGCGACCAGTGTCAAGCGGGTTCGAGGTCGTCCGCTGTTTACGTGTCGACTTCGGTAATTACGTTTCGGTGATACGTTCTGTTGGAGCGCTATGTAAATTGCTGCCAAAATGATTTTAAAGTGCTCAAATGGAACAACAAAATTAAGATAATGGCCGTTGTTCGCCTATAAGACTTATGTTTATTTGCTTAAAGTTCGTGAGAAGTTCTTTTGGACACGTAATTTGTGTTTTAAAATGTTTGAACTTCCTAACTTTTTGCATGTTGTTGCTCAATTGTGCTTTCGCGATTACGAAATCTGGTTCAAGAAAAATTACGTAATAAAGGAGGATATATTTGACTTTAGAAGTAGTTTCCCTGGAATGCAGAATGAACGAACTGTTAACTGTGTCTGAAATAGTCGTGTCGGTCGTTGTTAAACAAACCGAACGTTGTGAAGCTAACGTAGTCCCGAAGTATTTGTAGCAATTCTAAAGTAATTTAATTTAACCTTATGTTCTGAAAATGCATACTGTAATCATACTTCATATGATCATGAATACGTTCAGCAAATATATTTCCTTTTCTTTAATACTCCGTAACTTCTTCTGGCGGTTCTCAATCATATCTATCGATTTCACTTAATAACTTGACGCCTGAGGTACTATTTAATCATCTTCCATCGCACCTGGGCCTCGATACTATAGCAGAACGTAAATTATTCGTGACTTTAAACTTTGCACAGTACCCAATAACACTTTGATCATGTTTAAGAGTCTGACGTAAAGTGTCGTCGAAACAGCGCCAAAACGAAGTAGAGTTATAATAACTTTTTAAAAGCGGTCGGCTTATCTGAGCCGGCGGGTGCACTCGCACGACCCACTTTATGACATACAGCGCATATGTGCATAAACACAAATACAACTGTAATTAAAGCTCCCCCGCCTCCCGCTCACCCTAGGAAATGGAGCCGATAGGGGGACGACGCTAGGCACCCGTGTTTCTGGACATGTGGAACTAACTCACATGTGTGGAACACAGCCTGCCATATGCATCGCAGTATCATATGTTTATACGCGATAATACTTGCGGAATGAAAAGTTTATTCAAATGCCGACGTCATTATTGTCATTGGCAACGATACTTATTTTAATTTCACTTTCATCGTATCGTATTTATCAGTTTGTTTTTTGTTTACATCATTATTTTTATCGGCATGTTTACCGTGCTCGTAGTAAAGTCAATCGGGGAAGTTTTAATGAGAATAATTTGATTGACTCTCTCTCAGCTGATCGTGGTCGGTAATGAGCGCAGTAACCAGATCCTTAAAGCATGGCAGACCTTGGAAAATGGGACAGAAACTTTTAAAATAAATGTACCTGTTCGGAAGTTTGCTTCGTGAACTGTATATATTCTAACAGTTTCGATAATTTATTCTCTAAATAACTTTGATGTCGCATTGTCAAGGCCGCAAATGTAAATATAAATTGCGAGGTGCTGAACGTGACTGTATGATAGCACATTTCTCCATAACTCATCCCACTCCAACTGTAAACGCGCGAGACAGAGGTTACTTTCGAACTAACATCTATTTCCGTACCTCCTTATTTTTATACGTTCGTGGATATTCTCATTTCTTTGTGTGTAAAGTTTGTTATATTACGTTGAGGATGTTAATGTGATTTGTTTCCTTTTCGCCGAAATATGCTTTCATTGTTATTGCCAGTTTCTTCGTTTGATTTCTTACCATTCTTTTGCTTCTGTGTTGTTGTAATTTAATTGATTAGTTTGGTGAGTTGTTTAGCACTATTAGAATATTAACCCGCGAATGTTTTTTAGTTGCTGTTGCCCTGTTGTATTTTAATCTCCAACATGATCAACCACAATGAGCAGTCCTTGGTGTTGTTCTATAATAATCTTCATTGTCAGAAGGGTCGGGAAATCCAATAGCTATGATGTCTGTAGAACAAAGGAAAACGTACCTGCCAATTCTCCGTAAACCTTGAAGTCACCTTTCGGCAACCACAATACTAATATGGCGTATTCAAATTTTTATATACAAGGTGAAATTGAATTCACAGACATCCTCTTAAGGGGTCATTGTACTCATCATTATAAACAATTTTCACTATGGGACAAACCCTGAAGTCTCGAAAAAAAAAAAATATCTGCTGTTCCCTACATTTTGACGAGCTATGCGACCATAAATACATAACTTTTTGTTTGGTGGTAGGGCTTGTTCTAAGTCCGCCTGGCTAGCTACCACCATCTTATCTAAGTCTGTCGCCAAAACAACAATGTTAACAGCATTTTTTGTGTTTCGGCAGTTAGAGGTAAGCCAGTTCCTCTGTGGTTGAGGATTCCGGGTGAAGCTCGCTTCTATCTTCCGCCTTATCATCACTTACCATCAGGTGAGATGAAGGCCAAGAGCTTCCCCGTTGTATGTAAATTTTTTTTTTTGGAAACAGCTGATTCTTTTTACGCGATGTCAGGTTTGGTCCCATAATGAATGTTGTTCATAATTAATGACCCTTTAAGAATATGCCCATGAATTCAATTTCACCCTGTATAGTTAAACGAAAATTGGAATATTTATATAGAAACGTGAGTTGATCCTGTATTGAACACATTTCTCCAGTGAAATCAATGGAGCTTTAGTGTCGATCGGGGTTCGTAGCTTGTTCTCTAAAGTCACGTTGCGCGGCGCCCGGTGGTTTAGGTCCAACGTGACGCTCGAATACAGCCTGTCAACAGCGCACACATGTGGAAACTCATTTATCATCAGCACATGCATTAACACGAGATGTTCTGTGTTTACCCCTGTTTCAAGTTTTAAAAGCTTTCCTGAAATTGTTTGTGATAAGTCGCTTGTTATTTTCACATAGAGCTTGAATATGTCTCACATTTTAAAGCTCTTTCCAATAAACGAATCGGAATTAGGGTTCAATCTTCCGCAATCAGAAGCAGTGTTAAAGAAACAGCTTCATATTATTTTGAAGTAAAGAATCTTGAAGTCTTCTTATTGGGAGACAAGTCAAAAGAAGTCACGTTAAAACTAAAACACGAGCAATCAATAATGTTGTGTTCGCTTTATTCTTGAAACCCATATAACACAATAATAAATCATTCAACTAGCAGGTTTCGTTTCAATAACGTTCGGTTGACAATGTAAACGTAGTTAATCATCGGCGAGCCGCAGACCCACAGTTCAATAAAGACAAGTCGACGACCGCTCGGACACATCTCGACTATGAATAAATAATCCCTCTATTGAAATTATATTTACCAACTCGACGCAGAATGCCAGAATTACACCTGTGACCGAACTTAATTCGTTCTCTCATTATTCATTACGTAAACGATAAGTTAAGTGGCAGTGTACAATGTTTTGGAGTACAATAGGAGCTCGGTACAAATACAATGTAGTATTGCGGAGCGTCTAGACGGCCTCATTACAACCCGCCGCCCATCTCCGGCGCGCGCCCCATCCCACCCCACAAATATCTAATGAAAATATGCCTTTTTAATCATACGAATACACGCATTTTCACTAAACCACAAAATAAAACCAACATTTATCTGTTAGCAAACGCTAGAATATCCATAAATCTGGTAAACAGATTATCCCCCGTTGATCTTCGCTGCGTAACGTGGGAACGGTATGGAAACTCGTTCCAAGTTCAGAAGAATTGTTCGTAGTTTGGGAGGCCTATCATCTTACAGTTATAGATAAATTAAGCGCGCCTACCAGATAATGTCGTTGACTCGATTTGGGTCGATGACTTGTCATAGTAACACGGTTTGGGATGTTATTCACTGAGATCCTGTCATGCCAGGTGGTACATATTTGTATGTCGGCTATTGCCTATGCTTACCCCGTCTTGTACTAATGTAAGTAATAAAACATCGACCCCTGTGAGCGCGTCCTTTTTGTACTTATTTTGCACCCTTCTTGTGAACTGTAAGGCTGTTGACTCCCCAAATATTTTTCTTTATTGTGTCGTAAAATCTGAGTATCTACTATTGTTGTTACCTGTAATGATTCTTCGTAGAAATACTTTGAATTTACGTAATGAAATTCTATTTTACTGATTTGGAATTTTGTTATTTGTCTGAGTATACTTAGTTTATTTGTATCATCTCCTGATAATGTTTCTTGTTTAATTCTGATACTCCGGCCATTATACCACAATATAAATATGAACAGTACAGAAACTATGAACAAACGTTCGAAACGGCACACTCACACAGACGCGAGCATGGACCAGACACCGAAGCGAGCGTGGCAGTGCTCTCAGTCGCGGGTGCCGTGTCGAGACGAGTGTGGTCGTGTTATACGTTATTCTTTTGTTTTTAGGGTTCCGTAGCCAAATGGCCAAAAACGGAACCCTTATGGATTCGTCATGTCTGTCTGTCCGTCCGTATGTCACAGCCACTTTTTTCCGAAACTATAAGAACTATACTCTTGAAACTTGGTAAGTAGATGTATTCTGTGCACCGCATTAAGATTTTCACACAAAAATAGAAAAAAAAAAACAATAAATTTTGGGGGTTCCCCATACTTAGAACTGAAACTCAAAAATTTTTTTTCGTCAAACCCATATGTGTATCTATGGATAGGTCTTCAAAAATGAGATTGAGGTTTCTAATATCATTTTTTTTCTAAACTGAATAGTTTTCGCGAGAGACACTTTCAAAGTGGTAAAATATATGGGGGACATATATTTTACCACTTTGAAAGTGTCCCTGTAACTTCTAAAATAAGAGAATGATAAAACAAAAAAAATATATGATGTACATTACCATGTCAACTTCCACCGAAAATTGGTTTGAATGAGATCTAGTAAGTTGATTTTTTTTGAATACGTCATAAATCGTAAACCGCGCTTGCTGCTACGGAACCCTTCATGGGCGATTCCGACTCGCACTTGGCAGCTTTTTTAAACTCCCTGCCGATCTTGAAAGGTAAGAATGATTTATTGTTATAAATTTATAATCAATATAGAAAATTAATGGTCCGTGTGATCGATCTTATGAAATTCGTGAATTTATTAGTAAATCTAAGATGGCGGCCATGAAAATTTTCAAATTTTTCATCATGAGTGTCGTTTTCATGGTTTTAGAGGGTGCTGATAACGATAATGCCCTCCAAATCAAAGTTTAAGATGGCGACCTCACACTGTCGGTTCTAGCACCCTCAAAAATCATGAAAACGACACCTACATTACCAAATTCACATTTTTTTAAGTAATATGCAAGCTAGCTATAAAGAGAAAAAATTTCTTCCTATTATGTTGACAACGTGCTGGTATTTTCCTCACTGTGGATGCCAAATTGAAGACATGTTCGTGCGTCATCTTTCCTCGAGGAAATGATCGCTGTTTCTTCGGAAATTTCAAGGTACAGGAAACATCCGAGAATGCAAACTGCATTATTATTATTGCCTAATCCTTAAGATTCAATCGATATTGATACCAGTCCGGTTGAGTTGCGTTCTCGGTATTGACACACTAATTTATATCATGTCAAGGGCGGAATTTCCAAAGATATCGAGTTATTTCGTAATTATTTGTCGTTCTAGATTGAAAAAAGAGATAAATGTTTTGATAAGCGATCATTCTATTTCCTCGTACCGCTTTTGTGACCAGAACAGATACATAAATGGGATTGATGATATTAGTTGACTGACGCCAATTCAACTTCCATCCATATCTTTTAGGTATGGTTGAGTTCTCTCAAGAATAGATAGCCAAATTTATTCAGAGGCATTGCTCACTCGTGGTTACTTGATATAATCATGTAACCGGCCCCTGAAGTACGTCCTTTCGTCCGGGCGGGCGCGGGCGGCGCCTGACGCCCCACAGCAGTCGCGGGGCGTTGACTCCACAATACCACCCGTACCACCGCACGTACAGGATTTATGATCGTCACAGATACGAATAACACGTGGTGAAATTCACTTGTTCACCTTTAATGGGAAGATTTATATGACGAGCTGCGAGGTGTTCTAGATTGTTCATTCCGTGCGATGATGTGCTATCGGAAGGAGTGTGCGAGACGGATCGACTTGTTGCTTCGAGCAATTTAGATTTGGCGTCGGTAGATTATCTTAATCACATTTATACAACTTTAAGCTCCTTTGCCCCTAATTGTTATTTAAAAGGGTATATATTGAACGCAGTGCTCCAAATTAGGACCGATATCGGAAAGAATGTAGCGAATCTAAAATTACGCTTCTATTATTACCATTTAGATATTTTCTCACTTTACATTTACGGTCGCAACACATACTATGTATTTCCGTAGTTGTCAGAATGATTGTTTTTATGCGCCTATTGACCTACATCTCACTTCATCTGTGAACATCATTTGAAACGAGAGAGTAAACAGTTTTATGAATTTAAACACAAACGTATTAGCCATTTGTACATATTTGGAGTTCGTGATATCGATACCAAACGTGTTCAAACGTAGGAGTCATCATTTTACTTGAATTTCGTAAGCAAATATTAAAAATATTCAATTAAAACTTCGTCAATGTTTGCCTTTATGCCTTACACATCCAAGTTAATATATCAATTTTATGTACTTAAGTGTATACTGGAGGAACACGACGATCTTTTTATGTCTGTTAATAACACACCGTTGTAGTTAACGATCATATCAAGACCATCGATGTTATCAACAATATGAAGCACTTTATTGATACCCTGAGCCCTGATCCTTGAGTTAACGTTAGAATTCTTACTCGAAAAAGGTCACTTTAGGAAGAAAGCGTAACATACGCTTACTGAATTCCAAAGACCTTTATCGGAGATTATATTATTAGATCCGAAATCGAATCATTCCTTACAAAGACATACACGAGTGAAATGTGGAAACGTACTTACAGCTAAAATAAAGATTAGTCTTCGATGGTACACTGTAGGATTATGTGAATACAATACATAAATAAAAGGGACGTAAAAGGTACTTTAGTAAATAGCCGTGCGGAAAATACTCCAGTGAAACTGGCCCCGTAAATGATTTGCCGTTTCAATCAAATCTCTGCACATTCAACGGCAAACTCGAATACGTTTACTTTATTCCATTCCGAACTCTGTTCCCATTGTATTAAAAACTATATGGAATTGTTTTTATTTTTTTTATACCGGTGTGCCCTGAAATTGAATCAGATGCTCAGATTATTTTGATGTGAACTCGTTTGTGAGGATCGAACAATTTGTGTGGTCAGTTGTGGTAGAGCTTCCCGGAAGCTGTTGAATCTGTTGATATTGCTTATTTGTTTAGATACTAGATAACTCCTACAACTTCTGTCATTGCAGTATATTATTCTCTTTATAAATATTTATAGTTAGTAAACATTTAGAATTGCATTATCGTCGCTTACGTATCTATGATGTAGCGTTGTAGTAAGTCTACAACTTTCTTGTCTTGAAATTGCTACGAGCATCTAACGAAATGGTCCCAAATGATCGCCCTCTTTAGATTATTGCATGTAATCAAAATTCCCCTTTCCAAAAGTCGCAATAATATTTAAATCAACTGAGTGTAGCTAGAGTCCGATTATTAAACAAAGCTTAAACAATCATTGTGAGCGGTTCCGGCGGGCCCATTTCGTGGAACGATTTAATTAATCATATTCTTGTTATAGTAACAAAACTGGCGTTATCAATTTGCCGCTCCGATTTTCAATCAATAAATCATCGCAACGAAATTGGTTTGATATATTTCAGGCTGTATTTATCGAGACGCATTCAGTGAATTCCATTCCTACCAAAATTTCGTACACCCAAAAATATTTGAAAATATATGAGACAGGAGAAATTATGGATCAACAATTTGCCATCAGTTTCTGCATAATGGCAGTTTTGAAATTCATCACGTGTCACCCCATAAGTCTTGAAAGCACTTAGCGGGTAGGGGCTGAACCCTATAATAAAACCATAAAAACCTGATCTGCCGAAATTCTCAATAACGGAAGATTATGGCAGAAATAGTGGTATTATTTGCTTGTATGTATCCCCAATAAGCGTGTGATGTGAATCACGTTGGTCGACAGTGAGCCGGTTTATTTAGGCCGAGACGACACATGCCGGGCGCACGGCCGCGGCCTCGCGATGATACATACGCTATTTACGATTGTATTACCATTTATAAGCTTACCAGTTCTCTTTCTATGCGATGCAGTCCTTTTGCTTCTTTTTGACTTTTGCCCGCACTTGAAGTATGGGCATTCAATACAAAGGGCACGTGTCAGAGCTTGAGTTAATACAGCGTCCAGCTTTTCTTAAACCGACTCTTATGATTCTTAAGTGTCTAATTTGGGTAAGAAAAATAATGCTTCTGAAGTACTGATCAAGTTTGCAAAAAGCTTAACAACAGTGGCAGTTAAAACCTTTAAATACATTGTTGAAGAAGTCGAAGATCTCAAAACAAAACCTAAGATCATTATTTACAATGATGTTGAGTTTTTGGGAAGAATAACATAAACAAATATTTAAACGAGTCACTAATTAATAGTAATCATTCATAATAATTATCAGTGAAATAATATGGAATCCATTGCCAACGCTAAATATTAAATCAGCTAGGCTACAAAATGACAGATGGAGTTGAGTATAACATAAACAAACGTTTTCAACGATGTATCACAGGATAAACAGACAACCTAATCACAATACAACAGACGAGATTGGATTTTTTTGTTATAAACATTTAGATGTTATATGTGATGATGATGAAATCATTGATAGTTTGATAGCTTTCATGACATTGTAATTAAAAATAATTAAAATTTGTTGTTGGATACCAAAGGATATTTACTTTTTTAGACAGCAATTAATTTTGAAGTTGAAATTGATGAAGCGGCTATAATTTATAATGATAATGTTAAGGTTTTAAATAAATGCTCATATTTGAACCACATTTGCGAACGAGTCAATTCAATTAAGGCTTCAAGTTACTATAATAAACCTGGCACTGTAGAGACAGATGCGTAGACATTTTCAAGGCTAGGAAACTAGGTTACAGTTACAGAACGAGGTCAAAAATTTGGCGTGCTAGTAAATGTGAGGGAATAGGTTTAAACCTTTAAAGCAAACTGAGCTTTGTCAACTGTTTTATTGGCCTTGCTTGTTGATATCTCTACTATCTTATCGTTCATTGGTACTAAAATATACGAATCACAGACAGAAATACTACCATCTACACTTATTAACACACTTCCTGGTTTTATTAATTCCCGGTTATAAGTATTCCCGTTTTCATTTGCAACTTTCATTCAAGCCCAAATAGATCTTTACTTTATTACCTTTCTAACTCGATAATTCTAGAGATTTAATTTCCTTGAAAGAAAAACGATGCTGTTAATGTATTAAAGGACGTCGCTGCCTTGTACTGTAATATCTTAATAGTTTCTAAAGACACCCACTTAATGAACTTGACACACATTGGAAGCGGAGTCCTTTTGACCCACATACTTACTGATGACGTTATTGAAGACTGTAGATTTAATAGGTTTTTTGTCTGACAGGTGACAGGCAGGCAGGATCGCGTGAGCCAGCAGATCCAGACCAAGCTTGGCGACTACCACCTCGCGCAGTGGTTCATTGATGACCCCAGCAAATCCATCGGGATCTGTGCTGAACCACCAAGCCCTGCACCATGTGAGTACACTTACATTATCTGCAATTGTGCAACATGCTGTATATGCAATACAATTTGTGAGTATTCGACAGCTATTTTCGTTGCTGGTTGCCCGTTCGTGATGGACCATGTTATATTGCGTACTTTTATAATGTTACCGTGTATGTCGCAGATGGATTGTCGAACCCGCTGTTTTACAAAACAGCTCCGTTATGTAAAATATCTGAACAAAGTTTAGCGGTTTTTAATAATTACTGAACTTGAACACGCAGAATTGCATAAACGTTTTGTATTTATCAATGCAGCAAGTCAACGATTAGAGATTATGTAAAAGAGCGTGAAATGAAACGTCAGATTGTAGTTTTAAATTTTGTTGCTCGTGGTTCTGTGTGTCAACAACAATAATGGCGTCCAAAACATAAATAAATATAAGGTGTAATGTGAGTGAAAATAACCCGAACTAAAGTGAAAACAGTGATTTTAAGGACAATGTTAATAAAAGTTATCAGAGTTTTATGAAAGTCACTGCGATCAACTTGGAAATATCGGTTGGTATGGTACACAGTTCTAACCTAACCTAAACCAATTGGTCTGGGTTCCCTAGCTTAGTTATACGACCAATTCGGCATTTGAAACCACACCAAAATCCTTATTGTGTCTGCAGATAAGCCATTCTGCATTACGTCTAAACGTGTGGGTAGCAGTTTTGTAAAACGCAGCGCAATGGCAATTGTTCAGCTATTTTACATTTAAACGGAGCTGTTTTGTAAAACAATTAACGGTTTTGTAAAACAGTGGTTTGACAGTCCATCTGCGACACATACATCAATCGCTTAGAATCTACCTGTAGTATAGTACACTGTTGAATTTTGTCTTTCCTATTATAGTTGCCCGGTGCAAGCGATTTGTGTATTTACAGTTTGTCTGATGTGAGTTGTTGACTCGTCAATACAGAGCAGCTGAAATGCATAGAGCAAAAATATCCACTGCATTACCATCTCGCACAAGTCGGAAAGTCAATCCGGGTCATAGTTGTATACGTTCTGTATACGTTTGTAGATAGACCAGAGGCTGGCAACCTGCCACTACATTGTTATCAACTCCTAAGCTCCTATGTTTATTAAACCTGGTTTCATAGTCCTTCGGTACCATTTCAACTGTGTTGACGGTTAACCCGTAGGCGATGAGAATCGGGATATTACCTATGTATGTAGGTAAAGGATTCTGATTAAGTCCAATCGTAATTTGGTTACGGGCTTGTCCCGTGTGTTGATAGGAGTAGAGTACCGAACGCATACTGATTGAGCGCTTGTTTGATATCATCGGTTACTTTGAACTAGGTTGCAGGTGAACGTGATATTCTGCAATAAAATTGTAGGGTTTTAAGTTAGTTTTAGAAACCAAAGAAAAGTTATTTGTTTCTTTAATTGATGTTATAATAAACTGTGGCTTTTAATTGACAGGAACATCATGAATGGCAAGATTAGTTTGTCAGACATACTTTCACTCTTTTTAGGGTTCCGTAGTCCGTTCAGTAGTTCGTTGGATAGGCCGTTCAAAAATATTGCGGATTTGTGAAAACCATTTTTTTTTCAGGCATCCGTTTGCGTAATATTAAGCTTTGAAGTGCTAATTTTTGTTTCAATTTTTGTTAAACCCCCCTGCCAGCTCAATGGTTGTACTTGGATGTGTGAAAAAATTCACAGCAGTAGTATATAGGGCGTCCCACGACTTTGCCACATGGAGGGAAAGGGGCCTGTTTGAACCGGGAATCGAATCTGCTAAAGGTTCGATTCCCGGTTCAGAAAAAAAAAATTTAACGATGCGAATGGACTGTATATGTATTAATGGTTGGTGGAGTTAAATAAAACTAAAGCTCAATGAAAAAAGGATTTAAAAGGGAAAAATTAATACATAAATTGAAACCAAACCCAACCTTTTGACAATGAAAAAATAAGCATTCTCACGCCTTCGCTTTGCCGATGACATCGTCATAATGGCAGAGACACTGGAACAGTTAGACCAGATGTTTTAAAGCCTAAATGGAGCCTCTCGGCGGGTTCGCCTCGGCATGAATTTGTACAAGACGAAAGTCATGTACAATTCCCACGTCCTGCCGAGTCCAATCCACATCGAAGGGTCGCTTTTCGAAGTTTTGAAGGAGTATGTCTACCTAGGGCAAGTCATCCAGCTCGGTAGACACAACTTTGAGAAAGAAGTCGACAGGAGGATCCGGTTGGGTTGGGCAGCGTTTGGAAAACTCCGCCAAGTCTTTTCGTCGCCTATACCGCAATGTATGAAGACTAAGGTAACCAGTGCGTCCTGACCGTTATGACATACGGTGCCGAAACGTGGACACTGACAGTCGGGCTGGTCCACAAATTTAAAGTCGCTCAGCGCGCTACGGAGCAGGCTATGCTTGGAGTTTTTTTGAAGGATAAAATTAAGAATGAAATTTTTCCGAAAGAGAACCGGAGACCGACATAGCTTGCAGAGTAAGCAATCTGAAGTGGCAGTGGGCTGGCCATGTTTGTCGACGGACCGATGGCTGGTGGTGCAGACGAGTCCTGAAGTGGAGACCGCGTATCGGCAAGCGTAGTGTGGGACACCCCCCAGCTAGATGGACCGATAACCTCAAAAAGGTGGCTGGGACAGACTGGATGCGGAAGGCGGAGGACAGGGTGTTGTGACGCAGCATGGGAGAGGCCTATGTTCAGCAGGGGATTGCGATAGTCTGAGTTGATTGATTTGATTGATGAGAATAAAAGTATTTTCACTATAAACTTGATAAAACATGGCTTGCAATAAATTTCAGTCAAAGTAACTTTGAAGAATTTAACCAGGACTTCATATGTAGCTTAGTCCACTTCTGAAAGTCCTTGGAGAAGGTAGTTTGAGTTTCAAGTGCTCCCAACTCGTTATTACTTAATAACTTTGAAAGATTTAACATTACCAACCTAGTTTTAATGTGTTGCTAAAGTGGCGGAGGCTCTTTTAAATGGCTGATGAACATGAATTAAGATTTCGGACTTCCTTTAAGTTTGATTCCTAGGTCGGACGAATTATTTTGTTTTCAGATTGATAGATAGAAAAATACTCTTTATTGCACACCATAAAAATTACAGATTTATAGTAGAAAATTTGACAAGGGATGACACAATGGGCGGTCTTATCGCTAAAAGCGATCTTTTAAAGGCAAACTTTGGATGGATTAAGGGGGAAGGAGAAACATTGCTGCAGGTAGTTTGTGGTATACCATTTACTTATACACAATAAATACACACATACATAAAACATGTTATACTTATCTATATAAATATATACAATAATAATTTTGAAGCAAGTGCAAATAACAAAACAAAAAAATAAATTATGGTTAAGAGGCTACCGACCGCACAGTGGCGCCCTCATCGTTATTTCGGTGATTTCTTTTATTTTAGAATGAAAATGCAGAAAATAAGCTCGTCAAGTTGTGCTTCACAAGACTATACGTTATTATTACTACAAACAGTAGTTTTTATTGTAATCATTAAAACGGAGCTTAGTGGCCACTATTTTCCGTTTTAATGATTACAATAAAACATAACAAAAGAAATCACCGAAATAACGATGAGGGCGCCACCGTGCGCTCGACGTAGTCTTAAGGAGAAAGATAGTGTTTTTTATTATAATTTACAAAGATTGGGCACGCCTTCTCGACACGGGCAAGGCTTTCCATAACCGCACTGCTTGAACTGTAAAAGATTATCATAGAAACTAGTGGAATGCATCGGCATCTCTAGTCTCAAGTTTTCTGATGACCTTAGATATCTATTATGTGTGTCATGAAAGAACTTGAAACGTTCTTTAAGATAAGAGGGGGTTGTAGGATTGAACAGAATACTGTAGAGCTGAAACAAGATGTGAAAATTCCGGCGAAGGCGTTTGGGAAGCCACTTGAGCTTTGCTTGAGATTTAAATCTATCTATTCCCGACATAAAATAATCATTTTGCTGCAGCTACCTAATATAATATTGGATTGATATCAAATTTTCGACATTTACCTCTCTCATCTATAAATTATGATTGTACCTTAAATCTTTGACATTCAATTTTAAACGAACTTAAGTCAAAGAGCAACAGAATATTCCATCAACATTCTCTTGACCAAATCATTGGAGTATTCGTGACGCAGGCCATACCGTTTGATCATAGCTCGTTGCCGTACCTCCGGAAAAGGCTTCAGATCTCCGTAAACCATTGGCGTGGAAATTCCATTTAATTTCGTATAGATTTCGTCTTGACCCCGATCCGGTGACGTTTCTGTAGAATGAAAATATTTTGTACCTTCTATTTTGTGCATAATGGTTGTGAACTCGAGGAGGTTTAGCAGTTAAGTCATATTAACATTAATCGCAATATTGTTTCAATCAGTCGTTCAAGTTACCATACAACAAGGAAAAATAAACTGCTTATAAACGCAGCAAAAAGTTTGTATTCCTCTCTAGATTATACCCATTTGGGATCATTTCGGGGGTGGACATTACCATAACAAAAGAGGATAAAGTTATTTGATACGCGGTTGCGCCGTTTCTCCCTACTTTACAGAATCTGCAATTTTTCGGATGAACCTGAGTGGTTATCCGATATTATTTTCTCGTTGAAACGGATAATGTTTACGTAACAGCTAATTTGGACCAATTTGTATACCTGGCCTGCGTTCATGCATGGACATTTCTCTGTGAACAGTATAATCATGAACATGGCATCGGTTTACTGCAAGAACTCATTAATGGACAAAGCCTTTTAATTATGAATAAAAAAAAAACTCATGAATGGAAAAAAATCATCAAGTAAAGTTTATAACGCCTTGACCACGTCTTGACGAGTTTTATATAAGGCAAAAGCTCATTGTGTTTAATTTTTCATTAACATAATCATAACGAAGATTATATAGGACAATCAATACAACTGAAACTAATTCATTGCTTATTTCAATGTTTTGACTATGTCACTTTATGAGTTCTTGCAGTAAACTGACGATAGATAATATGATGCAACAGATAACATCTTTCAAAAAACCGGCCAGGTGCATGTCGGACCACGCATACTAAAGGGTTCCGTAGTTGGAATGAGTTTATCCGAAGAATAAACTTAACATTGTAGTTGAAAAAAAAAATCTCCCATACATTCCAACTGCAAATACAACGAAAAATGGTTTTCACAGACCCGCAATATTTTTGAACACCTATCCAACGATACACCACACCATGGGATAGACGAGAGAAAAAATATATCATCCCCACTTTACGTGCAAGAGAGGTACACACGGCTACATATCAAGCTATACAAATCCAGTATAAGCTGATCTCTCGCATTGGGTTTCCGTACAATGGTAGGTCAGCTTATACTGGAAATGTATAGCTTGATAATATGTAGCCGTGTATACAATTTTTTTTTTTTTTTTTTCAATATTTTATTTTACCAATTTGTGGGCGTGATTAATATTTATATCCCCATGCCAAATTACAGCTTTCTAGATCTAAGAGTCTCTGAGCTAAGCCGCGGACAGACATACAGACAGACGGACACGGCGATACAATAAGGGTTGACTACGCAACCCTAAAAACGAAATTTCCTTACAAAATATTTCCCAAAGAATACAACTTACTTTAAAATTGTTTACGTGAGTTTGTTAATCAAGCGTGACACAACATCCTTGATACGTCCATTAAATAAATTGTGAAAATTACCAACCATTATGAAATTAATTTCATAATTTCTATTACTGCGGTGGTGAGGCGAGAAAATTGTAAGATTGCATGGTACGGTACAAAAAGGTGGGGTGTTTTTAAAATATTATAATGCTTTGTTTTTGATCGACGGTTTCCGTAGTCGGCTGGCTGATAATAAATGATTCAGTGGTGTCCACGGGTTTCGGACACGGGATCACGGCCGGCCGGTCACTCCGTCAAGTTGACGTCAGAGCGCTACCGTGACAGCGAAACGCGTCGCCCGTTACGGCACTAGTGACGGAAGATTTGCAGATGCATTCACACGCCCTCTAAAAGCTAACTGTGTATTGTGGTCTATTGAACGATAAACGCTGTTTTAAGCTTAAAGCATATACAGCATGATGTTTAACGCTTAGCTAACGGAGATGCAAGCATGCATAACTTGACGGTTTTTTTTAGGTTTTTAACTCATTTACAGTACTTCTTGTATGCTTCGCTTTATTGACTCCTTTATATAATGTATTGTTGAAGTTTTTGTGTGCAAATTGGTGTGAAATTAAATTAAATTTATCAAATCAAATACGAGAAGTAATTTAGCGTGTATCAATATTGTGGTATTATGTTTAACTACGTACGTCGGTAAACAAGGAAATATACGTAGACATACTATATGAAATAAACATTTTATTACAGGCTTACAAAGCTGATCCTCCCAAAATAGGGTAACTAATATCATTACACACTCAATGAACAATTTTATTCAAAATTCCGGGATTTATCCGAAAGGATGAACCGCTATAAAACGTCACCCCCATAAAAAGAAGTAATATATAATAATGATATTCCTCCAGAAGGAAATAATTGTAAGACATCGCATAAAGCCGAGCCAACTATCGTCGCGTTTTACGATCAGTTGGATACTTTGCTCGGTGGAGTCGGTGGCTCTTAATTAAACCGGTTAGAACAATGTACCTAACCTTATTCCAGACCTTTGATGTCCTATAAATTATACATGCAAAACACATACGCCAAACAGATTGCGAGAAAGTTCAGAGTTAAATATGTAGCAAGATTACTTGCGAACGCTCTTACATTACGTGTTTTATTTATGCGAGAAGCCCCATTCTGCAACTGCACATTATAGACATTTACTAGCTTACTTGCATGCAACGACTGCATTGTGAAAGTCACTCTCCATTGCGACTAGCTCTTTAACTATGTGCCTGTTTAAAACGCGCTCTCATGCAACGTGATTAGTTACCAACTTAATGTAATTTTATGTGATTGTTATCTCTTTAATATTCGATCTTTATTGACCCTTGTCAATATCGTAATGGAATAGTGTCCTGTCACGCGAGACAAATTAAACGTGAAAATGTATAAGCGATTGTGGAAATCAATGAATCGACTTGCGCGTTTGTGGCCGTAATGAAAATGACCCAGTTTTTACGCGACCGTCGAAACCGGTCACAGTAGCGTAAAGCAGAGTAAACAAGCGGTTGATAAATGATTCAAAAATTGCGAGCGACGCTTGTGTCGCGTGACAAACATTTGTGGCGTGTGACGCGACGCATTCGTTGTCGCCCGCAGACGCGACATCGTGCCGCTCCCCCGCGCGCTACGCCTAATGACTGAAACAAAGCACTTGTTTGTCATCAACTCCTTTCACTATTTCCTCTGGGAAAATTCCAAACAATTATCTGTTTTTTTTTTTTTTTTAAATTCTACTTTGAGTTTGCTCTTGACTTTAGTCTAGGTCTGGATGACAAAGACAAAGTCTACGATGGAGTGAGCTTACCCAGAAGAAGCCTGTTCACTCTCACTTTGAATAGATTAGGGTTGTATGCGTTCGGAAACACAGACGCAGGCAGAGAGTTCCACTCCTTTGCTGCGCGCATTATAAAAGACGTTTGAAAACGCTTAGTGCGAGTTGGTGGAATATCAAACAGGTAGGGGTGGTAACTTGCAGTGCGTCTAGATGTCCGATGGTAGAAGGGGGCCGGTGGAATGAGGTCGTGGAGTTCATGGGCACACTCTCCGAAGTACAATCTGTAGAAGACCGACAAGCAGGCAACCTTGCGGCGATGAGCCAAGCTGTGAAGCTTGGCATCCACCAGTTTTACGTCGCCAATGAGCCTCTTAGCTCTGCGTTCCACCGAGTCAAGCGCAGCAAGTTGGTACTTTGCTGAGCCATCCCAAAGGTGGCTGCAATACTCCATGCAGGAACGGACTTGTGCTTTCTAATATCCGAATCCTAAAACCTATGTCCTATGTCTTCTAATTCTATTATTTACTCTAACCGCATCTGCAGCGTCTGTAGTATTCTTCCAATGACTAAGAAAAAAAACAGTACATGCAATAATTAGCGCGTGATAACAAACACACGTCTATACCATATATTTAATTTATAGCTTAGAAATATATTTTGTATTTTACGATACTCGCTTTGAATAGCTAGTTGAATGATCACATTGATCACTTTATTGCCACGAAAGCGACACAATTCTGCATGAGAATTTTAAATAAAAACTCTTATAATCATTATTCAGGTTGAGTAATATGATCGATGACGTCACCTGTGCTTTCTGCATGCAATACGTGTGTAAACAATTAATGTCCGAAGAACAATGAGCAAAGTCATTAAACATAATTCCCATTGTAACGCCACAGTCAAACCGTAACTAACCCGGCCGGCCGCCATAACACGTAAACCGATGGTTTATTGGCTTGAACACTTTGTCACGCGACGTGCCTTATTTGTACCTGTGACGTATAATAATGTCATCCAGCAGTTTTTGTTAACCGCTTCTTGATTCGACAAACAGTGTCGAAACATGCTCGTGTAGCTCACAGAAGTCTGTTCGGTGTAAGAAAACACATTTCCCTGATGCATGCGTCTCATAACTTACGAACGGCGACGTACTGAACCGCCGAGTTAGCTATTGCTTGACTTCCCACTGAGTTATTGAGTTGCAGGCGTGTATCGCTTGGATTTCTTATTCTAAAAATATTCTACAGATTATTGAGGTCGACTAGATTTACATTGAATACGCCGTATAAAATCCTAAATCAAATTGGCATGTAGAATGCTTCGGATTTTATATGGATCGTAATCAAAGAGAATAAAAATGCTGGCTCAGATTTTACAAGATAGGAATTTTAGATAGTCGTATAACTGAAAATAAATTCCTATATCGAAGAGACAGAGGAAATGGAACAAAAGTATCTACGAAGCATAATAAAGCTGTTCTCATCCCGGGAGGTAGAGTATTCCACGTAAAGGGTAATTTGCCGGAGCCATTATTTAACCGTGATTATATTGACATTGCGGGCAACAGCAACAGGAGCGTGCGATTGGACGTGCATTGGTTTAATTCCGTTAACGACTTATCATCTTGTCACAACATGTTCTGTGTCCATTACATTCCGATGGTGATTTGATGTGCGGCCATGATAAATGATGGGCATCGGTCAGCGTTGACAACCGCGGACGGTACGCCCGGCGACGCACGCTCGCAAATTGACTTGTCACTGCATTATTATTGTGGCCCTAATATCCTGCTGTGAACTGCACAGCAGTCTCCTCAGCTTATGGAAATGTAGTCAGGTTCAGATGAAGATGTATGAGCGGTCGTTTCACGACGGAACGCTCATTTGCGACGTCGACGCTTCGGAAATGTTAAATACGTGTTCTGCTTTGCTAAGAGGACATATGTTATGAGTAAATCTAAAACTCTAATCAGGTGTTATACCATCTCTATAACACCTGATTAGAGTCTTTATGGTTATGGTCAAACGAATCTAACAACTGATGTCACGGGCTAGTTAAGATCTTCATATAGGCGAACATGAAAGAGATTAAGAGACTAACGAGAGACAACATAGAGAGACATCTATTCAAAGACTAATCCGTCCTAAGAAGGATACAAGGTTCCTAACGGTAATTCAATAACTTAGGATCTCATAATTATTGCAGTAGACTTCACGAACATTTTGAAGCCGTAATTTATTAAAGTTGAAAGGCTTTCGGTATCTCGGCGAAAATAACGCTAAAAGACTCTTCTAAATATTGGGTTATGATCGCATTATCGTGAAAGAGGTCTGTAAACGAGCTAAGAAAACTGACGGACTGATAAATAAGAGGTAGGTCAGCTACGGGTTATAAAAAAGTCGTTATATATAGATCGTTTGCCTCAGCTTGTGCGTTTATGTGTTATACATGTAATGTGATTGTAATTGAGTAAGCTCTCGGAATATCTTGATCAAGAAAAATATCTCAATCATGCGTTGGATATGTGGAATCTATTTTCGTAGTTGCAAAGAGCGTAATGAGAAATCAAAGTGAATCGAATTCGTTAAGGAATATTTTCTTTTATAAGGGTGTACAATTTTTCAACAACATTCTCAGGGGTATCAATAAAGCTCCGATGTACCTATGTCGGCGACAAGGTGAGCTGTGTGGCACTTCCGGCTTTTTTTATTTGAAAGGACATGTTTCCTTTGACATATCAACCAGTCCCAGCCCCTTATACCCTGAGGGTTACAGAAAGGCCCATTCTAATAACCACAATATTCAATTTTATAACATTTTACCCCGCTATTTGTAACCCTCTGTTGTCTTGCAAATTGTAACTAGCTCTACAAGTTACAAATTCATAATACTCCTCTCCTTATTAGGGCCAACAGTTTCAATATGTCGACACACCATCTCTTCCATCAAAATAAGTTTAATTTTGAGCCGAGATCTTCGTAAAATTTTAACCAGTGGCATGTTGAATTTGACAAGTTACCTCTTAACGGAGACCCAAGGGGGGCATTCAAACGAAATGGGTGAAGTTTAATGTTCCTGATTGTTCCATCTAGCGTTTAATATTTTAATGAATTTAAAATGTAAAAAGTCGAAAGGGATTTTCTTTCTGTTTTATCGGCGCTTATCTGCAACATCGTTTTGAAACACCATTGTTTCGGATTTAAAGATTATTTATGCAAGCTTACATGCATATTTTATACATGAGAAAAGTAGGTACTGTTATACCGTAAGGAGAAATTGCTTAATGATGCACATACGAGCATGCAATTTTTCCTTAAGGTATAAATAATGATTGAGCGGTACCCACTTGCGGTATCGCTCGAAGTGACGCAGAAAAAGCATGTTTTGTTTTTAATAACCGTATTAATAACAGGGCAGCTTTTATAAAGTAACCTTTATTTTAATTGAGGTGGATATTAGCAGATTTTTCTAATTTATTAACCTATTTAATAAAAGGTTTTCAATAATTTTATCTTCTTTTTAGATAAATGCATCATAGTTTAAAGGTAAAACTGAAAACACTGTCTGTCTGCTTAATGAACACCACATAACCATCAAAATAAGCTGTAAAGTGGAAACAAAAAAAATCTTTAAAAGCTTATTTGAAAGCTTTCAAAAGTAGTGCAATGCAACGCAATAATAAGTCTGGTAATAAAAAGTGAGGTAGTTATGAAGCGTTTCAGTAGCTGCTTGTTTTATTTACTCGTATAACATGTTGGCAGCACGCGGGCCGCGAGAAATTAAGGGTTCCGTGGTACACTTAGTGGGTGGTGTAGCGCGGACATGGTTCCAATAACGAATAAGCGTTGATGTAAGACAGTGCTTAAGATTTTGTGTTTATTTTTGATATAAAAGAAGTCTGTGAAGTATAATTAAACGTGAGAGCGTGTTATCTTTAACTTTTGAATGTGTAGATCCTATAGATACATCCACAAGGTAAATCATGTCCCCCTTGTTCGGCATAAAATATGTTGTCTATGTCATCAAAAGTCGGTATCTGCCCTACGGCACTTTATTTCTTTCTCACCTAAATGTTATTCCGTTGTTTTCTTGTCTATTGCTTTCCTTTCTCTTCACTAAAGCTATTAAGGGCGAAAAAGAATGGTTTGTAAAATACACTGCATTCCTAAAATAAAAATTACGTGAGTTGGTCATTGAACGACGTAAGGGTACCAGCAGAAAGTGAAAGCGTGGGAAGCATTTAAGATACGTCACAAATTCTAACTAAATGTGAAGGTCTGAGATGACTCAGTGGCTTTTCACCAGAAAAACAAAAGACTCACTTCAACTTGTGTGAGACAATAGAATAGATGCAGAAGGTTCACTGTTGATGAACGGCGAGAAGAATCTCTAGCATTTATTAAAGATACTTAAGTACATAAATTAACGCCGGGTTGAGTGTCATCTGCAATTAAAGTGGTTCAGGAATAAATCGATGAAGCGTAGCTTATAGAGCGTGATCAAGATTGAGGCCTAAGAGTCTCTAGACTGGCACGATTTCAAAAACTGCAGCCAAAATCTTCTAGAAATAACGCTTAGTTAGACAGATAAGATTCTAATTATGTTAACATTCCTTGTCTACCGGATCATACATTTTAGAGTGAGCATACTGTACAGTTACTTCATAGTCATGAATAGTACAAGATGTATTCGACCTAGTTGCAGAGTCAAGGTTCAATTTACCAATCACGGCCGTGGAAGGCGGTTTGGCCCGTAGAGGTCCACTATTGTTCTCACCATTCATTACTAATGGCTGCCTAGACGCCTACCGATGGTTTACGGGAACCGGTGTGCTCTTAATTGTCTTATGGTCGCGGTGGACAAATAGTGTCGACTCTATTGGATTGTTATGCTTACCTTCGTTTGGATTAGTTGCTATTGTAATACTGTCCCTGCAAATATTTTGTCTTGTAAAGCATCAGTATTTTTGGATAGCAAGTCGCAGTTTTAATCTATTATGGACATCATTAATGGCTTTAAGAAAATTTGTATCGAAAACTCATTCTCCAAGTTTCTTTAAACTATGAGTCACACGTGTTAAATTTAATGTGTAGGCAGAGAAGTTACACGCCCACAGTTAGCCAAAAGGTTAGTTTTGATAGGTGGCGAGCCCATTGCTAATAATGAAGGTCAACTTACAGCTTATTGTCTAGACTCTAGGTGAAGTAAATTTAACTGTTTTGGATAGGGTATAATACCTAAAGACCAAGAGAGGCAGATATAAAAACTCTATATCATTTAACCACCAAGTTGTAAGGGAGGAAGGTAAACAGGAGACTGTCTACGCTTATGTAGGTTTCTATTTATTTATAGGAGAACCAACAGCTATAACAGATGGATAACAATTGTATATGAAACATAGAGCCAATTACAGGTTCTCACGGATAAAAACAGAAAAAGCAGTAGAAATCTTAGGATCAGTAACAAGCACGATAGAAAAGATTATAAATAAATATATTAAAGGTACAATAATCACTATGCACTTCTAAAGAAGTCAGGTTTTGGTGGTAAATGGGTCAAATGAGAACTCTTTACAAAGAATATTAAAGTCAGAAAATAAACCCTAAACGTTATTGCTTTACGCCTCGAGTATTACCGACGTGCCTGTTTTACCACTAGCGTTACTATATCCTAATAAAATAAAAGTCCCCCTTCTTTTCGCCATCGCCTCCCCAAAACCGCACTCCGCAGCTCTTATACGTACTTTTCATATTACGCCTCAGTTTCATCTGGCTTTGTATATTACTCAACTTTTCGCAGTCATTTTTGCATGTTGCACTTTGTGCTCCACAAAATGTTCGCTAATTCTCGTTACTAAATAACCCCGCTTTACGTACATACAATGTTGGGAGTAATAACGTGGTTTATAGACAGAAATGTTAAACTAAGTATTTAGAAATGTTATGCAAATCTGTCCTAGAATTATTACTCTCTAGTGGAAGATATTCCTCCAGTTAATATACTAGTGTCGTAATTACTTAAACTATAATTAGAATTAATAGCAACTTACAATGGGATACTGCATGCATAACAAGTAGATAAAGTACTGGTACGCTTTACGAGTATAGAAGAAAGAAATGAACGGGGAAAATTATTTTGCCAACATTTCTCCGACCTACGGCTGTGATAAATGTAACTTCCTCACATTTTCTTATCAACGTGTTATTTTCATTAGAGAATGCAAATTACGTAACATTCGCAACTCCACACTATGTGGCAAGCGCTGGCCTTTGATCCGTCTCTTTTATCAGTCATCATTTACACCTCCATAAACGCGGATGTTTTATTATAAACCGTGGTGTGTTCACCCTTGACATTCATTCAGGCTCCCCGGCCTTATTACACGGTAACACGGCCCTCGCAAATATAATTTACATTTGTAATCGAGATTACTATGTACGTATTGTTTAAATGGGATACGGATTTTGGGGTAATATCAGGATTTACGAAATAACGACGGTAAACCGTCGCGTATAGAGTTCAGGATTATTTTAATATGTGAGTAGCTGAACTGGCGCGCGAGTGAAAGATTTATGAGGGTAATTCTTCGAAGGTGGTAAAGCCGACGTGAATGCTGAATTACTCTTATTATTTCTGTTAGTTCACTCTTTTATTTCGCTCACCTCTTTGTGCGGCCGCTTTGAAATATGCATGCATGGAAATATGATAAATGTACAGGAAGCTGTGTGAGCCAATGCAGTTTATTCTTCACTGCCTACCATCGTTAGTCATTCCTGCTTTCTAGCCACATCATTATGTACTTATTACCTACGGCTGTTAGAGGATTAAGCCTCATTAGTTCTTCATTCTTATTCTCACCCGCTGTCGGCTTATCCCTTGAAGCGCGCGCCGCAGAAAATTCTTATAATCGTTGTGGAAATTACAGCAACATAATAACATGTTTATTTGTGGATTATATCGCGTGTAACAAACAACATGAGCCGTTTGTTGGTGTGCGTACTGTCTACTTACAAAGTATATTGGCATGAGGCACGGCTCTCAGGACACCGATATGAGGTATTGCCCCCGAGGGACAGCTGGGAATTGATTCCGACGCCAGCCGAGAAAAATGAACCACATACAAAATATATTACATTGTGTGTATCGGGTTAGGAGTTGTGGCGTTCATAAAGTAGCGCGTAGTTCGCCGGTCGCCGCCTGGACAATTTATGGCCGTTTGACACTGGACGCGTGTTATGCGTTTCGCTACTTCTATCTCCACCAGTTACCCACTTATAATCTATTTTCATTGTGCGAGTTGGGGGACGCCGCACCGGACGGGTTGGGGACTTGGGGTGTGCGCCGCTTCTGTTTGCGAATTTTCTGTAATCTTCCACGTGTCTCTTATTCGGAAAATATTCACCCACCCTTTGATACAAATATTAAAGCCCGACATTCGACTTCCTTATACTCAGTTTGTTCAACGTTTGATTCAGTAAACATCGCATTTTCTCTACAGCTATAATAATTGTTACGAAATTGTTTCTATAAAATGGCTTGTGTTCATGTAAGCGATATCGTGCCACGACTGCAATCTTTAAATCTAGCTGCTATTGCTACATACGACTTTACCAGTGTGTTATAAACACAGGCAGCCATTGCGTCGAGGGCTTTGTTTATCCGCCTGAAAGGAGAATGCAACTGATACCTGAATTGCGTATATATATAGAGTTCTTGTCCGAAATAAGCAGTAATACATATGCTTGTTAGTGAATTGCGTCTGAAATCCGCCAGTGTGATGTGCATACAAATGGGCTGAGTGTTGTCGGCAGACGTCGAACGTGCCCCGCCAGACCTCGAATAGACGTTGATTATATGTAAATTTCAAGAATTACTTGTATTTTGTGCCGCGATGCCATTTTTGATGTAACATACTCTTGCACGATGTCGCAACGCGGCTGTCTCGTTGAACCTCAACGTCAAACATTTATTTATCTCGTAGCATACCGTAGTGTCAATTGTTACCACATTATTATTCACATTTATATTTTGTAATCAACGATTGGTAAATGTCAACATTTGAACACGGGTCAACTTCAATTTTATTTATTTTTCTTACAACGCCAAAAGCACAGTAGATAATTAATTAAATACGTTCCATCTTCTGATATTCGTATAATACTCTTGACCTTTAGTAACAAAACCACAAAATTTTGATTACTGACGAAAATTTAACATGACTTGTTAGACCTTCTGCGAAACCCATTACCGCAGATATTTCCCGCAAGTTCCTGCATAATGTCCAAAAGCCCGAAATACCGTAAAAGATTATGACGAATGATTTACTCATTTGGTAACAAACCGTAATAGTGAACAGTAACGCACGATGATACGGATTATAAGTTCTTAAAGTATTTGATGGAAGCATTGATGTACAAAAAAATGAAGATAAGGTACGCACTCCTCGACGTGGACCGCATAACCTATGCCGACCGGCACAACTGAACACAACGATCGAACGGACGTTTGTGTAGCACGTTAAGTAAAATCACCGTAATCGTCTAAATAAGGAGCAACAATGCCTTACTGTGTTTTCAAAATGTGCACAAATTATTCACAAACCAAAAATAAGTTCCACGGGACTACTTTCCACTCGTAAGTATAGTCGCCAGCACATCAAGTTAACCATTAACATTTTAAGGTTTAAAATCGTTTAGATTTGACCGTATCGTATAACCTGAGCCTGGCAATGATGTACTGGCCACCGTACATCAAAATTTATTTTCTTTAAAATTCTGCTGAATAAGTTCACGTGACATTAGAGTGGTGCCCTATCTTCCTTTTTTTATACATTTATTTTATTTATTTATTTAACTATTTATATCCCAAGTTTATGTCTCACCACTTTTTCCAACAATTATTGTTTGATTAACATTATTCAAATGTAATTGAAAAATCATCGCTGAAAATTGAGGTTATAAAGTTAACCTCAATATTCAAACGAAAAACATCTTTAAGGTGATTAGAGTTTTGGGTTTAGGTATCCAAATCAAAGCACTCAATTTGTGAGTGGCACTACAAATTGGCATCTACAGGTACGATTTCTGATCCATTTGTTTACATTTTGATCATATAGTATTATTGGAACAGACCATGCGTTCAAAAACTTCTTAGTACTTTCCCCCGATTTACCTTTTCCATGATACAAGGTAACTTGGAATGTTTATTAAGATTTTTTAGCTTACATCATTGACGTATAAAAAAGGAAGATAAGGCAGAGCTCTAATGTCTCGTAAACATTATAGGACTAGAAACAGTTACATGTAAACATATATATTTCCCGATGTCGTTGGTCATGCATTAACAACCGAAATAGAGAGACCCGAGATATGACGCGGGCTGTAGTGGGAATGAGATAGCAATAATTGTCATTGTTACGTACCCATAACAACTCGGAAACAAATGGCGACCTAGAAAGCAATATCATTCGAAGAATTTTAAAGAAAGTACGTTTTGATATACTTACGAGTGGAAAGTAATCCCGTGGTTTTTTTTTTTGGTTTGTGAATTATTTGTGCACATTTTGAAATTTTGCAGGCATTTTTGCTGCTTATTTAGACGATTACGGTAATTTTACTTAACGTGCTACACAAACGCCAGTTCGATTGTGACTAAGGTCAATTGTGCCGATCGGCACCACTGTTGATCCTTCAACTCATAGAATTTTATTTTAGCACAGATTAATAATAGTAACATTGTGATTGTGTTGCCATAGACAACCACCACCATAGTTTATGCGGTCCACGTCGAGGAGCGCGTACCTAATCTTCCTTTTTTAAACATCAATGGCTTACATAATCTGATTGCGAACCTAAAAAACTTTACTACCTCATCCACGTAAAGGTTAACAACCTAGAGAGGTTCGCATTCGGTTTCCCCATTGTTGTAATATGGTAAATTATTCTCGGACAGGATTATTGCTTGGAGGGAGTCTAAATCGGGGCGATATCGCAACCGAGCTATATGTAACACAACCTCGTACTCGTACTAATATTCATTAAGGACACAACCCAAAATGTTCAGCCTTCTAAATTATGACGAGAGTTATCTTCTTTTTATGACAAGAGTTGTAAGAAAAGATTCCTTTGCGTAATGCTGAAAGGCATGAAATATGTTAGTGCTAGGATCAACGTGTAAGAAACTTAGTTATTTATTGACAAGGAAACTGCGAGGGCTAAGGTATTGCGAATTACCTCAAGATTGCTGAAGTTGCTACGAAAATGTTCTTTTCTATCTCATTTAATCCGTTTGCGAACCGCAATAGATATACATCACCCCTTATGATTGGTTTTACTCGGCGTTTTATGTGGTTGTGGCAAGTTTTTTTGTTTCTTTTCATCAGTTTTTCCTGTATTCCACCTATAATGATAACTTACAATCTTTCCAAAGTCTTTTCTTATTGTGGTAGGGCAACTTTCATAACGTTATTGATTTGTGGCCATACTAAAGATTTTACTCATATTTTCTTTGTCCTAAAGTAATTTGCTGTCTCCCAAACCAAAACTATGTTGTCCTCGTGCAAATGTCCAATAACACACATCCCTCTTTGTATCTGAGGTACTCCATTGATTGTGTCTGTGTGTTCTCTGTTTATGCAGTCGGTCGTCTGCATACAAAATACAGCGTCGTTCGCCACAGCGCCATAACCGACGTACTGTAATAGAAAACATATAAAAATAACTCCTCAAAATAAATCCTTTTGTTTAGCAAATGGTTTGTGTTCTTGAATCATTTTCTTCTTGTACTTACTTACGTTTCAGTCGTAAAGGGAGAATGCAATGAGCTTGTTGATCACTTTGCGCAGAATTTAGAGCGTTTTAACAGTAGCGAAATGAGCCCTTTTTGAGTGCAGAAGATTTTGTAGCTTTTCCTATGGGTTGGTGGCATAAAAACTTTGAAAGAGCCTTATGTTTCGTCATCATTTGCTGTTGAAACAGCAATTGGACAAGGTAACCAAATAAATGCCAAACAAATTTTATAGGTAGCAACAACCACGAGAATTTAAATGTTATCCAATTTAGAAAGTTGTGATAGAAAACAGATTTTCTCTGTCAAAGGTCGTTGGAGGCGGAAGCAAGTGATGCTCCGTGTATATAAGCAGTTTTATAAATTGTGTAAAACACGGACAAGTGTCGCTGTTGTGAATAAATCGTATTAACTTCCTTATAGCGGAGGGAAAGGCCTCGAGACGTGTCGTCGCAGATCGCATTGACCCGCTTACGTTACGTTTCGCGGTGACCTCGAGCTGAACAAAGACGACGCGTGCCCCGCATTCTGCTCATAATGCTCATCATTCTGCATCACAAGAACTTCTATAGTTTATGCAATATTTACGGTGATCCCGACTTCCCAATTTTCTGCTATATGACAGCACTCCACCTTATCCATTCAATACCATGTTGATAAATTCGCTCTCTGCAACCATTAACCCGTACAAAACTCAATGAAATGTTTGTTGACACACGATTAAGATAGAGAATCGGAAAGCAATCAAAGTCACGGGATCCAAAGTCAATACTGCGAATTTAATGGTGCCGGAAGTCGCACATTGTCACTCGAGAGTACGTGACATTTCTAAAAGTTAAGACAATGATCCGTTCTGTACATCATCGCCGTCATCTTTGAATTATCCATAAATATAATAATATACTTGACGTTGGCAAAGTTTCATTGTCAAGGCTAAAAATATGCTTCCCAACTTGCATGTTTAGATGACAGATTCCGTTTTATTCGATTACAATATAAATATGCAAATCGGAGCTTTGAATTATACTACACTACGTTGCTATATTACTGTTTTTAATATTCAATTACGCTCAAAGACCGGAACGAACGTGGTATAAACATTATCTGTTATTCCAGTTAGTAGGATAATGCCCGAGGGAAGGCCAAAATAGTGGTTCGGAAATTGTATTAAGTTTGAACGTATTTATAGGAAAATATTTCGTCACGATAGTAGGTAGTATCGGGTAGTCTTTCAAACAGCGTGGGTGTTAGGTTTAAACCCTGTAACAGTCTAGTCTAAAAACACTAACAGTATATAGTCAAATTGACATTTTAATCCCATCAACCGGTATATGAAAGCCTTTCAAAACCAAACTTTCCAGTATGATACTAATGTAATCGTTTGCGCGAATATAATTCATGTAGGTAATTATCAACAAAGCAGTGCGAATCGCCGGGAACGCGTGCGCACGTGTCAACGGCCGCAGGTGCTCGCGTCATTGGCCAGTAGTGGCCATTGTTCTCACCGCGCTCCCCACACCCCGCCACCACCCCGCTCATATAAAACTACCCTACAAGCAATCAGGGCTGCCACTGATGGCAGCTGATCGGTTCTTAATCTTTTTGCTTTACTTTGGTCGCAAAGAAATTATAGGTTTTTTACACAGGATATGGATTTACACGGTACGCCACCTGGTGTCTACTGTACGTCAACTATGAAACTTCAAGTATATTATTTATATTAATGATCGGCCATGTATAAAAGATTAGCTATGTATTTATTCACACAGGTGTGTAGCGAACACCGGAGCCAATGATAGTAGAAAAACGTATTAGCATTGAATACATAGAAGGCGTGGCTAGCTAATCTACCGCAAAAAGTACTCCATACTAAAAGTAACCAGAATTTTCTGATCGTCAGAAGGATGCAATGATTAAAGATAATAATTACAAATTGTATCTGACGTTTGCGGTCTTTGACCTGCAATAAAACCCACAAGCAGAGCTTCTTTTAGCAAATAACAAAAAGGCAAATAAAGTGAAATGATTAATTTGGTCTTTTAGTACTAAACATGATAACGGGTTAAGTAATGACAGTGCCAAAGGACTTGAAAAATGTAGCGTAAGTAATGACGGGTTAGAAGGTGATCAAATTGCACATTGTAGTAGCAAGTAGCAAGTTGACAGCCAACGATTTGTGGGCATCAGTCACAGTTTCCCTTCGTTGCGTTGAATCGTTAGTAACTAATTAATTTTATGACACTAATAATGAAGCTAAATGCGAACACATCAATCATGTTACTAGAGATGAAAGATTGTGTAGATATAGAGAAGCTTAAGGAATTTCTTATGTAGGACATCATAGAAGTATATGAACATTGGAATTGTTATCATTAGGACCATGTATTGATTTTGAGGGAGATACATATATAGCTATTATTCCAAATTGCTTTGATTTCTCACAAGATCTTATAAAGTGATGTATCGGATTTGAATCGACAATGGGCACAATATGGTAACGGGGTGTATTTGTTGGGTGAATTCGAAACGCGCGCCGATCCGCCGTGGTCGCTCCCGACTTGCATTGTGTGCCCGTCTTCTTTTGTCGAGGGTCTACTCCTCAATATTCAGTTACCAATGTTACCATTTTTACTTGGATATTGATGATATAGGTCGAGAGCTTAGCTGATAACTGAATTTGTTGCTCTCCGCAGAATGGTGCGGTGCTGAAGTTTAGTCTTTGTTTAGAAGCGTCTAAGTTTCTGATACTCGTACATAAGTTTGTGAGCTGCGAATAAAGTTACGATGCAAGCACGTGTAATCTCTGCTTAATCTTACTTCATGAATACATTAGGTGTGAGATATGAATGTTAAAGTTGCTAGAATAATTTTGGATGTTTTGTAACACAATTCAAACGTTTTCTCAATAGCTTTGATCCTATATCTACCCAACAATTGTAATTTCAACTCTTTATTAGTTGCTTGTGTGGACATGATCTTTAGTCAATACTGATTATGATTGTACCGTGTGGTGTCGGACGTAAAGAATAGCACCACCCCATTTCCTCCCGTGGGTGTCGTAAAAGGCGACTAAGGGACTTACTAGAGAATGGGCAGCAGCGTTCTCTATGCATTTTTAACACCATACTGCGATCGCCAACCCGCCTGCCAAGCGTGGCGATTATGGCAAATTCCCCCCCTTTTGGGGGAGGTCTATGTCCAGCAGTGGAAGTCTTTCGGCTGAAATGATGAATGATGATGATGATTTGGATTTGTTACTGTAGTTGTGGCAACCATGTCATTTGGTTTAAATAGATTTTAATTATATATTTTTTTCTTTAGAACTGGCTTCTGTCCGCGACTTCGTCCGCGTGAAATTTCTTATTCCCCGTTCGTCAGTCAGTTCTCGAGATAATATCATCAAAAAAGCCTTTTCATACAATATGTATGAGAATATGAATTTTCATATTATTATTTTTTTTATTGTGAATTTTTCGCACGTTTTAATAGTTATTGTGCTATTTGGGGCGGAGACAAATCCAAGATCATAAAAATCGGTCCAGCCGTTCTTGAGTTATAATTAGTTAGTTGTGTGTGTCAATAACTCGACTTTGTTTTATATATATTTCTTATTTTGTGAATGTGAGAACATTGAAGGTCTAGTAGACTGTAGATTTGCTGTCTATTTTCTATTTTGTTAAGTACCTGGTAATTGTTGAAGGGGGTACACCTTCACCCCATACCTATTAACACTATTATTTGAAAATATTATAAAAAACCAATTATTTTAAAAAGAGTAACCGTGGAGTTTCTTGCCGGTTCTTCTCCATAGGAAACGACCAATTGGAACCGTGCAACTAGCTTCTGATGTTTCATAAGTGCCCATGTAGGTTTATGTGAAATAAAATATTTTTATTTTTGAATCATAGATTTTTTTAAAGTCAGAATGTTTTCGCATATCTAGAGGTGAGAGAACCCACGCCAAGAATATATTAAAACATCTCATATAAAGTAACCAAGCAACGACTCTTTCACACGGTACCCGTTCCCATAAAAATAAATATCCAGTTATAATACCAGCTACCGAAAAAATACTCGAGTTATTGCCGAGAAGATTATCGTGCGGTGTTTTTACCTCTAATCCAATAAGGTGGTCGGATTGCACCGATACGTATATTGAGCTTGAGAGTTTTGAATCGGTGCCCGGGATAAAGCGTGTGACGTACTGTGAAGATATGATGATAAGTGATATTGAAACTTCCTGGGGTTTATAAAGTAAATACAACAATTTCAAGATGACTACATTTTTATCTTGGTTCCATCAATATATTGTCTATATACCAGCATAAGTTCCATATATTGTCATCAATATTATCAGCAAATATATCGTCAACATAAGTGACGCACACAAATATTGTTTAAAAAGTCGTATCTTAGGATCTAAATTCCCGTAAAATGCGACATATTTGAAAATAGCTTCACCGTGTGTTCCCCTTTACGCGTCGTTTTATCGCTAAATGAGATTCAGTTATGAATCTTATGATCAGCTCTTGTTAGCGAATCGCATTAGCGGTTGTAAACTGGTAGCGGGTAATGGGAAATAGTAAATTGACCAATCACATGTAAGCATTACGTGCGTGCAAGTAATTGAAGATATTTTGCACTCGCGCGCACTCAGTTAAAAGGTGGCCTCTAAATAACCAAATTATCTTATTTATTGAATGTTATCGTAGTCCAATTACGTTTTGAAGAGCCTATGATTTTTCCCATGCATTCTTTGGAAAATACTTGGGAATATTTGAGACGGTTTCGGTAGATTTTTTTGTACATTCCATGAAAACGTTTGAATTCTTGTGATACATAATCTATTCAGATGTAAACTACATAATTGGAATAATGTTGAGTCAGTTAGTTGCCCAAATATTATATTATTCACGATTATTATAATGGGTCACATTCCTCCTTTAACCTTCCATAATAGCGGGATTAAGTTGAGGATATCCGTCCCAATAATACCCTTAGAACACAAAGAACTCCATTATTCCCTACACATCTTGCACATAATACAAGCACTATAAAACTCATTCTATAACTTTCTGATAGAAAAAAGGTGAGGTAGCTATCTATTTAGAGAGGACTATATGGATCAGTGCGCAATCTAGGCGTCGTAACTTGGACTCCTTTGTCCTGATCGCAATCTCCATAAACCAGCTAAACACCTAGCCGAGATTCCCCTCACGAGTCCCGGGGGTGGCAGGGGGAACGGGGAACCCACCCCCTTCTTTTAGTTATACGGGAGTTAAAGTGCCTTATGATTTCGAGACTTGGTGATGTCGGTCTTTTATTAATCCATAAAAATCTCGGGAAGCCGTAAACGTTGACACCAAACAATAATTACTTAGTCTCTTGGAGATTGATGTTTGTACGAAACAGAATGCTGTTAAGATAAATTAAACAACGTACCTTAAAGAATCACCTTTTTGTTTGGGCGATGGGCCAAAAATTTCAGCAGTGTGCTTACAATAGGCTTCGTTGATGTTATTATTGACAAAGGCAAGAGTACTAATAAATATGTTTCCTTTGTCCACAGGCCCGCCATCTCGGCGAGAGAGCGAGTTCAAGAAGCCGTCACACGCCCCACAGAACGGCGTCCGCCATCACCGCCCCCATATCCCACACAACAAGGCAAACACTTTCAACTATATCTATAAACTATATGCTTTAAAGCCACAACCACCCTGCAACCTGCCAATGTTTTATATGCGGCGCGACGGGATTTTATATGTTGCCCTCTGGGTGTTATGCGACCCGAATGAAGTTACTATCTTAATGGAGTGCAATCTTTTTATGGAGTGCAAATTGTATTAGCTAAGCTGATAAAAACGATATAGTGCAACTCGTGCAAGGTAGCGAGATTATGATTATCATCTAATGAGTGAATGGCCCTTAATAGCATTTATTTCTTTAGACAAATCCGGTTTAATCCTTCCTCATACATGTGGTAAAAACTAGAACACAATAATGTTCTAAGGTTATGATAAATAAAAAGCGACACGTGTCTCGCTTTCAAACGTGCCAGATATACTCGTTATTGCGCTCCTTGCGAGAATCGAGAAAAATTTCGTTACAACTGCTTATCGGTACACAATGGTGTTTATTGTCAAGCTGCACGCTTTACAAAGCAATATCAACCAGGAAAATGTTGTGTTATCATGAAACTTTTTAAATTCCCCACCAAACTTCATCGCTTCGGGCTCCACCATCTTTTGTGCTGGATCGCTTTGCTTCCCTGAAATATGCTTAACGACAATACAACTTTTTCCTGGTTTAACTCTTTAAAAACTCGTTTTTATTATTGTGATGCTTTATCTAAGATTTGTTTAGATTTGGAACAGAACCAAGAGCGTGTTAGGAGTCACATTAATACTTATAGTTGTAGTAGTAGGGCTGATTAAGGGGGTCATACGATGCGTGACCGGCCTTTTCACGTCTCATTTGAAACTTCTCATGCCGTAACAGAGCCACATCTTGGACTAGTTAATTCCTGGCTGAATTATTCATCAGGCGTACATTGTAATTAAGTTTAATGTGGTTAACTCCAAAACGGCGCCAGCAACTTCGATCACTCGGGGAAACTTGCTACATACGTTGATGAATGGCAGAATACATTTGATACAGATAACTTGTAAGTTAGGAAATCAGACGATACCTTCGTATGTGTATTATTACCTTACAATGTAAACCAGCAAATGATAAGACCTATGTAGTAATAGGATCTTCTAACTAAGCAAAATTTTGACGAGTAACGAGCCCAGATTCCGTCCACAAAACGAAACAAATCCAATTCAGAGACGTCGTTTAAGAAATCCCAAAACGTAATTCTATTAAGAGGGGAGGTGAATAGAATATTAATGTATATTTTTTGGTGCAGAGCGACGGTTCCGGTTCAACGGGAGCCCCGCACAGACCGCCTCCAATCAGGATACCCAACGGTATCCAGTCACAGGTCAGTTTGATAAGGAGTCCTTAGCTCACCTCGAAATATTCATTGCTTTATTCATATTAACATCTCTCATTCATTGCTTCGACAAACAGTCTTTTGGCAGCACTGTCGTGATCACTGGTATTATCATAACACCCTGCAACATTATCTTCAATAATGATTTACCATCTCATGATCATTGGTCCTTTGATACAATTATATAAGGTTAACGTCCATTAGACATCTACATTCCCTATATCTATTGCCTCGCCTGACTGATGTCGACAAAACTGTCAATTAGACCAAAAATCGTGGTCACGACATCGATACAGCAGTCAGGTCAATGAAATGTAGTCAACCTGAAAGGCCAATATTGCACTATAGTGATTTTAAATTATCCATTTGTTTGTAAAGTATTGTAAACACTAGGGTTGAATTAACGACCGGCGTCGCGTGCCTTTCGGTCCCCCGGCCTACGTCAATGTTGTCAATAATTAAGCGATCGTCAACTATTTAGTTTTTACAAAGCAGTTTTTATTTGCTTCATAATTTATTATGAGAACTTCTTAGGAATTTAGTTATGCAGTCCTTATTACTCCTTGCTATGCAGTTGTATGTACAAAGAAGTAGTTGCGGGACATTCTATTAATTAGTGAACGGGTAAGCCTGTTCTCTGATAAAGTCCAGGATCCGCTATCAGCAATTTGTCTCTTAATATTTCTGCCACATCAGGAGAGGAGCTCGTGGCTAAGTAATAACAGCCGCACGGATTGATCTGTCAGGTAAAGCTACGCTTGCCGGGGTTGGTCCGTGGATGGGTGACCATCTTTACATACCGAGACTCCTCCGTGCCTCGGAAAGTACGTTAAGCCGTTGGTCCCGGCTGTCATTCGTGGATCTTTGACAGTCGTTACGGGTCGTCAGAAGTCCAAAAAGTCTGACACCCAGTCTTGCCAAGGGGTATCGTGTTACCCAGTTACTGGGTTGTGGAGGTCAGATAGGCAGTCGCTCCATGTAAAATACTGGTATTCAGCTGCATCCGGTTAGACTGGAAGCCGACCCCAACATAGTTGGGAAAAGGCTAGGCAGATTGATTTTTGCCACATCAAGTCCTTCATCGACTAATCTCATCGGATTGCTACAATGTTATTTTACGGTAATGGTTTTTGCATTAGATATTAGATAGCCACAAACACTGGGAGTCCAGAAGGCTATCCCTATAATGTTGAATATGTAGAACTTTGAAGTTCGCACCCACACGTTCGCCGCAGGTATTGTTCGCGCCTCCAACACTAGATAGGTCAACAAGTGGGTGTAAGGTGTAGGCACACTATAGTGTCAAAAACTCTTTTATAACTTAACTAATTTGACTTATAAAACGTTTATGGCGTTTAATTGTTTTTCGGTGAGGTGTAAACAGAGTCATGGTATTGGTTACAAAGTAAGGGGTTCTTGCGTGACTTGAATTGTGATCAAAGTAAATGAAAATGTTGCGATTGCGACTACTGTTGTCGTAGGTCGACAGATTTTGAATGAATGACCGGTTTTATTAGGCAACCCTATTTGGGCGAATTCCAAATCTTAGATGTAATGCCATACTTACACTGCAGTTATTTTTCTTGCGAATTGAGCTTAATATATTTCGTTATTTTTTAAAGGACATTATATCAGTGTTATTCTATTTGAGCGGAAATGAACCGGGAATTCTGGTAACAATGTAATATGAGAGTTTTTATTACAAAAGCTTCTTCAGTCCCTTTTCTTTGTAGTTTGTACCGGCGCGCGGCGTTCTTCGCAGAACACAATTATTTATCTTCGATACTGTGCACATAAAAAGAATATTTAACCTTTATTTCTAACAATCCACCGAGTTCTTCAGGAACGATTGACACCATCCAATAAACATTCTCTCTCTTTTTCCAATTGATTTGGCGCTGTATTATAAAAGTACAGAATAAGTTCTTCGAATTGAATATTTAAGGTCCACGGCAGATTCCTTCCACAGCAACAATACAATACATTTATTGCCGTAAAGTCATAAATCATACAAGCATAGTCGACCGTAAACGGGCCCTAAATTTAATCGCCCCGCTTCGCTAAGGAGGCATAATGTATTCTCGTAAAAGTAGTTTTATTCTTGCCAGTGCAAATTTGTCCAATGTTTTATGTGAGCAACGCGCCTTATCTCGTTACGCGTATGACTATGTATCGTGTTGACTACCTTCCCCTGTTTTTCGCCCACGATATAAATTATTAAGCGTAAAACGTTAACGGGGCATTTTTAATGTCACAATATTTCGTCCGTCCACGTGCCCACATTTCCCCGTGGGCGTATGGTTCTGCCGTAGATTTAAATGCTGTACGGAATCCGGAAAACAATTTTATTGTATACTTTTGTCTGCATCTGACAGCACTTCAGTTCAATATCGAACGGTTTTATATCGAATATTTTATTTAAACCGTTCGATATTGAACTAGGTACTCTCGAAGTCGGTACTGTTTTGACCCTACAAAATGTACTGAGTTGTTCAGACACTTTCGCAATGAATTCCATAATAAATATTCATTTGGTTGTTTTCTTTACAGAATGCTATCGATAGCAGTCAACCGCCAATAGAAAGTATTTTAAAGGTGCGTATCATTCATCCAAGACAAGGATGCATTTATTCAGTGTTATTTCAGCAATGTTAATAATACGAGTAATATGGTTTGTTATTGTAGGAAATGAAGTCTCTACCGACGCCGTTGTCAGTGATAGCTGCGACGCCGAGGAAGGAATTGGAGAACAAATTCATCTTCAACCCATACACAAATAAGGTAAGACACTTTTCAGTACTTACTTACACTATAAGGCTCAGTTCACGTGGTCATGATACTTCATGGCAACATCCGACACGTGCCTGTCTGAACTTAGCCTTAAGAGGGTTGTCACCGGTCCACTAGCGCCACTACTTTAAAAACATTATCTCGTGACTGAGAAGGAATTATGAAAAACGGCTCAATCAACTATATCGGTAAGTGTGTCTAGAATTTTCTAATACCTTTTATAAAGTGTCATATTGAGACACGAAGCAACAAAATACGATCTAGAGGAATGTGGCCGTTTTTATTTAGATCGAATTTTGTTGCTTCGTGTCTCAATATGAAACTTTATAAAAGGTATTAGAAAATTCTAGACACACTTACCGATATAGATGATTAAGCCGTTCAACGCTCTTAACTGCGAAAACTAGGCCAGCAAACCTTGAAACTGATTCGTTAAAAATTTACATAAAAATAAATTGCCCATTCTCTCACAACAATCGCTTACATAATCGTAGGGAAGTGGTAATAAATCTACGCCAGCAAAATTAATTAAAAATTAACAAATTCACACAGCAGTCGGAAAATATGAAAACAATTATAAATGCAAATTTCAAGTTCATGACTACGCTAAAAGCGTGTGTACACTTGTTTGTATGCTTACCGCGCAAGGTCGCGCCTCTACAAACGCGCGAAAAATACGCGCAAGCGGCCATGATTTATGGTGACAAAAGACAATAGATGCCACGCTATGATATCGTCGGAAATATCTCGAGAATATTCCTTACGTTGCTAACTGGATAAATGTGACTTTATATTTTATACCTTTTATCAAACAGTTTTCGACGGAAAGCTAGTTCTACGAAAAATATGATTGGATGCGTTTGCGTTGGCATGGACTTTTTATTGGCGTAGCCGCGTAACGGTAAGTGGCACTTACTGGAAGTACGGTCATGGAGTGTTTTATTTTTTCCAAATTATTATTATTTACTTGACATTTATCTTGACAACGAAAACAAAACATTAAAAAAAAACTTGTTTTTGACAAAAAAACCTTCCTTAGCCTGGGAAGAATGCTAATTGCGGATTGGGGAATATTCAGAGGAATAAGACGTTAGATAAGCATCAGTCAATTTTGAAACAGTGAGTCCTTCAGTCTTTTTTTAATGACTTCCTTTTTTCTGATATTTACAATAGTTGTAGTTGTTTTTCCAATTCATGCATTCCTATGTATCAGTGGCGATGCTATAATTTTTATTAGACAGAAGCCGATTTTTTTTCTGTTGTCTTAACATCAAAAGAAATTAACTCCTTTTTTTTTGCAACCTTACCTTTTCTAATTTTCACGCCAGCTCTGGTCAGAAATCTTTGTTTAATCAAAAAACAGGCATTTTTGTAATGATTTTAATCTTATGGTGTTTTAAACTGGTATTAAATATCTGTAATGTCATGTGATACACACACAGGTGTAAGAAGAGTGATTGTTCCGAAGAGAAGCCGATAGGAATGGGGTTGTATGGAGGCTACGCCCCTGCTATGTATAACAAATGTCCCTATTTTATGCAAAAATTTGTAACGAAAAAAGTAATGTCCTAAATAGGTTTGGGGTTATATTACAGACAGCAATACTGCCAAAATGTATGTGTAATCCTCATCATGACGATAAAAAATATTAATTTTATTCAGGGAGAAGGGCCATAACATTCCACTCCAACCTTCAAGCTGAAAGAACGCTTAAGCAATAGAATAAAGAGTCGAAAATGCAATGAATACTCTTGATAGAATTCTGGAAGTGGAGACATTTTTCGGCATATTGTCAAAGAAATATGATCGAGTCTGTTTCATATCACTTTTAGTACTTACTTATCGTTTGTGTTACGTTAACTTGAACTAGTATATATGGGGAAGATAATAAAGTCTTTTACTTTGTAGTGATAAACAATAATACCTACTTTGTCTTGAATATTATGTTTTTATGAGGATAAATGTAAATTGAGCATTTCATGACTAGTGGCGCCATCTATCGCCAAGTCATAGTTTCAATTCAATGTTCTGGAATATTTACGTATGCTACGTTTATGGAATCGATTAAGTTCTCTGTAGAACATCTGGTTTTAAATCTAGATCCAGAATGTAGGTAATGGTAAACATTGACGCAACGCAGAAAAAATGCATATTTCCAATATTTTTATAAGCTATGGCCACTCGTAAATCTTTCTAAGAATAAACTTTATTAGATGCGCATCAATATTGTAAAGTATTCCGCACACTGACGGAATAAAACGAAGGGTTAAATTTTATAGGATACTAGCCGCTGCCCGCGGCTTTGTCCCTGTGGCTCGTAAGTTACTTCTTATAACATCAGTTATCTGCTAGTGAAAGTCCCATCATAATCGGTCCAGCCGTTTCGGAGATTAGCCGGAACAAACAAACAGACAGACAAAAAAAATTGTTACAAGTATCGTACCGTATACTTTCATATGAATTTAGTAAAAAGCTGTTATTTTGATATTACAAATGGACACTTCAATTTTATTTATTTATATACAGGGTCATTGGCAAAGCTGTGACAAGCTTTCAGGACTATATAACTAAGATCATAAACAACAACTTTTGTTCTATGACTTTTAATAATTCATCAGATTTTAAATTTATCAGATATTTATACAAAAATAAAAATATTTTAATTCAACGCTCTAAATGTTATGAACTCTACGTGTAGCAAGACAAACTGCCGTTTTTTACGAGTGACATGACTAGGAGCGGGAGGCGTAGGTAGGTAGTACACACGGCTACATATTAAGCTATACATTTCCAGTATACGCTGATCTCGCATTGTTTAGGATTTCCGTACATTGAGAGGTCAGCTTCAACTGGAAATTTATAGCTTGATTTGTGGCCGTGTGTACAACAAAATACAGAAATTAAATGTGTTAGAAAGAACAAAGAAAATCTGGAAGGTTTGTTTTTGGCAAATTTATGTAAAAAGTCATCGTAGAACAAAAGACGTTGTTTATGATTTTAGGCATATAGTAAGTAAGTAATTTATTTCATAACAATATAGGTAAATTGTGTTGAAAAATTAAAAAATAACATTATACAGTTGCAATTAAAATATAATTCATTAAATCATTTGCAAAAGTCAATAAAAAAATAACGGTCAATTAAGAATTCAAGTACAATAGATCATGAAAATAAATGTCAAATTAGTACGATCAATCATGTTACAATTTCCCTAAGGTAGACTGGTAGAAAATGCCCAAGGCATTAAGTCCGCCTTTGTACAGTTTTTTACTTGTGCATAAAGTTTTAATAAATAAATAAATTTCATAATTATGTCATCTAGGAATTCATTGATACAGCCTTTCCCCAATATATTGGTCCTCCATTTGCTTTTAAATAAGTTCACACCGTATATGATTTTGAATTCTATAGTCCTGAGAAGTTGTAAGTATTTTATCAATGACCCTGTATACATACATAAAAGTGTATCTATTCATACGCGAAATATTTTAAAGGAAACATCTGTAGGTACTCGTAGTAAAAAAGCCATAACATCGTTATTTTTTTGTTTTTTTTTTATATCTAAGGGTTTTTTTTTTGTATTTTTAAAATTGCGTGAGATATTTTGCAAAAAAACCTTTACTTACTTATTTTTTAAATTCTATGAATGACCCGCCCGGACGCCGTGACGGTGGCGGCACGAGCGCGGTGCTTTTTGATATTTTTTTTTTTTTAAACTTTACCCCATACTAGGAATTTCTCCTGTATCGTGGGTGCGTTTAAAAACATTTAAACTCACATACACAAACAGCCAGACCCGGAAAAACTACTTGTAGATCATACAAATATTTGTTCCGTGCGGGAATCGAACCCGCGACACGCAGCGCAGTAGTCAATCGCTTAACCACTGCGCCAACCGTGCCGTCATTTCAATTATTCATCTTTATCAAGTAATTTTAAAATATATTTTTTTAAATTATGTTTTCAGATTAAAAAAAAAAAAATCATTTCCATGGCTCCTTTACCACCTATAGGTGGATCTCTTTAAATATTTGGTGTTTGAATAGATACACCCTATGAACGTTTTTAATAAGTTAACCGTTAAAACTTATAACTTTTCAGAGAAATACCTATTATGAAGTTGAAAAAAATAACAAACTTGTTTCTTATTTCCTTAGCAACTACTAGTTTACTGAATATATTTACACAGTTAACAAATAACAATTTTTCAGGTCCAAGAGAACCCTCAGTTGGCCGCCAACGATCTCAAAACTCCCCTACCTAAGCCCGGTAAGTGACAATAGAACTTTAAGGATAGGGTTGTCAAATCTAAAAAAAAATACTTCAATTACTGAACAATGTTTCTTTTGAAGACATGTGACATCTACCAACCCGCACTGGGCCCGCGTGGTGAGCCCGCTCCCACTCACAGAGAGGAGGCCTGTTTCCCAGCAGTGGGAACATTATAAGCTGAGTATGCTTAAAGTGACCATACGTTCCGTTTTGAATTGGATCGTCCCTTTTTTCGGTTCTTCGTCCCGGTGTCCCCGAAAAAAACCTGAGGACGCAAAATTGTCCCGTTTTCAGAAACCGCGCGAAAACCTAATACGTGCCAAGATTTATTCTTACTTAAAACGATCACCAGCTGTATTAAAAAAAAATTGTTCTTCTGACAACTATAAAAATGACTGAAAATTTATCTTGCTTTTTGTAATATATTAAAAAAAAATAGAAATATTTTTTTTATAAAAATAAATGTTTCTTTTTTTCCAATGAGAACCTAGGCTGTTTTTCTGATAATTGAGTTTCCTTTATGAATCGGCCCTACTAATTGAGATAGAAAAACCGATAGTTTTGAGTAAAAAATAAATGGTCACTTTAAGTATGCTGTACCTTTTCAAAATTTAGAGATGTATACCCAATTAATTTAGGCCTGGCAACCCTAATCCACAATACTCATTATTTGTCTCTAACTAGATATCCTTTGCGGTCAATTAAGTGGATTATCGGTTATTCACAAGCTTGGAGTTATCCAACCGTTTCGCGCGTTTTCCTGTTTCGCCTTTAAATTACATGCATATTTAATTCATTGCCCGGTTGCCCCTCTTCCGGCATTCGCCATCTTTATTTTTCTTTCTTTTTTATCGGATTGTGTGGGCGTGACGTCACACTATAAACCTTCCAGTTAATCGACATTTTCTTTCATAAATATTTACGTGCGTTGTATTCAGTGAATGCTCTCCGATATTCTCATTATTTTCAATCGATTACTGATATGGAATGTTATGATAAACATACGCGATAAATGCATTACTGCCAGACATCTAACGAACGGATATCCTGTTGGATGTTTAGAAAATACTTATTAGATATTAATTATAGGGTTTATTAATGGAATTAACTCTCATATAATGGGTGATCAATTGAAGCAGATCCGAGACAAACAGTAATCGATTCGAGATGTCACGGATAAGTGGGATGGCTTACCGTATAAATGATTGTAGGTACAAAAAGGTTCTATTAGCGATAAAGGTACGTCGTGTGAAGGCACGATGTGAAGTAGTTTATAGTGATGATAACCTCACAGACTTGTTCCACGTCCGCCCACCGCTATGCCTAAAATGTCGATCCTCAAACGCGCGATAAAAACCCTATTTTATCCTAGCAGCCCGCTAATTGGCTCATAGCTTCACCGACTCACTCAACGACCAATGAAAAACTACTCGGAAAAAGTAAATTCCAACCGCTTCGGTATTTGTTGTGTAAATAAGACTCTTAAGAAAAGATTCGGTCCGACTCGAGTGTTACTTGTTAATTATATGAATAATGTAGAACTCAAACATGGCGCGGCAATAAATGGAGTACCTGCGATACTGTTAAGTGTAGTGCAATCGATTGTCGGGTAATGTATTAAATATATTTTCCGCCTCTAACAATACGGTCGTACATCGTACAGCTTGCGAGGTTTAAGGTTGACTGCGCCTAAATAAAATGTGGAATGAAATATTAAGAGCCAGTTTACACATATCGCGGGCTCAGATCGCCCGGCAGCGCCACCTGTCGGCGACGTGAATAAATAAATTGTGAAAAAAAGCACAAAACGCAAACGTGCAAACTGCACACATGGGCGCGTCTGCACACATACCCGCTCATAAAACAAGACTGCAAGCGAAAATATTTGCGCTTGCTAACTGAATAATAATGAATATGACCGAACCGGACGTAACTGGAATCGCTTCAATGTAATTTCTACTGCTTTGTGTAACTGATTTGCTATTGCTGCTATTAAATACACGTTATTGATATTTTATGTGTTGCCTTCAGTATTAGTGGCTTTATAATTACAGGTTTACGACAATAATCGTAGCTTCACTTCATTATCGCACTTTTATTTCAAAATGTTACTGTTGCGTTAACGGAAATGTTATTTAGAAAGTGTTATGTTCATTTGCATTTTCATTTTTACGATATGCTATAAGTATAACACTCCATTCTTGTATCATTCATTACGTGCACGCGATAATCACGAATATTTTCCTTTTTTCCACCATGAAAGTTTAAAAACCCCTGTCTTTTTTCTATAACGCACGTTTATTGGCCAAAACGAACAAAAACTAGCTTAGCTAACCACTAACTAAACGCGTTGTATTCTCGAAATGCCATTTTTATTGTCGGCATTCCCATTATAATGGCTTAAAGTTGAGGTCTCGTTAAATCGTCGCAGTTTTATATTCGTGCTCGTACAGCGAGTACGTATGCATCACCTGCCAACGTTGAGCAGTCGCGACTCGCGAATAGAGCTACGAAAAGAAAAAAAAAAACTGTGCGAAATGCAGATTAAAATCGTACGGTTTCCAGATTTGTAGGTACGTTCGTAAGCGCAGCGATAACGAACGCATTCAGAATAACAGCGAATGGCGATAACAGTGTTAAGTATTGCGTTCGAACATTTCTAACTACTACTGCCTTATTATCGTTTCAAGTAATACATTTACAAATAATATTCATTTATAGGCCAAAATTCGATTTTGAGCATTACGTTACAAAACTGCCTCACTGACTGACGAGCATTCTCCTGTAATGTAACAATAAATCAATCAATAAGATTCGCATTCATGTTACAAATTGTATCTCGGGTGCTCTCACTCACTACTGTTACATTGCACTGTAATGCTTGGTTATCCTCACTCACTGATGTAATGCTCGACTCTGAACTGTTACATTACAAGCGAATGCTCCCGGTGAGGGAGCGCCCTAACATTCGTTCTATACAACGTGTAACGTTAAATGCGCAAAACCTGAAAATAGTTTGATCAGAATAACGAGCAGAATCAATTGACAACTTTTTCTTTTTTTTTTGGTCATAAAAAATCTTCATTAAAAACATTGCCGTGTCTATTTATTAATAGATCAAGCCATCACATGCGCAAACCCGCCAAAATAGGTAAGCAAACACAGATTGTTGTCGACCAATTTAAATTTTCTCATATGCGGGATAAACAAATAATAATGTCAGCGCGGCGCAGCGAGCGGCCCGGTGACGACCCCTCCCTCGATAGAGCCTCGTCGCAGACGCAAGAAACGATCAGAATTGCCAGTAAAACTAAAACAGCACATAAAACCTTTACAATTTTTTAAATGTTTTTTTTCTCTCTCTGAAATAGGTTAATTGTATTAAAAATCAGTTGGGGTGTCTGAGGTTTTGCGCATTTAACGTTTACACGTTGTATAATCCGCAACCAAGGAATAAATTCAACTTCATTATTTTTTAGTTAGTGTATCTGCCCTTAACAATTTGCCCGCAAAAAGAACTGTGCTACGGTAATGTTAACTTTAATAGGATTTGTTCATAAAGTTCCCCTGCAGACAATTACAGAGCTTTTTGCAGTTGTATACTATTCACAAAGCTGACAAATAGTCCTTCTAAAATATAATTGCTACCTGTAAAAATGTTAGTAAAAAATGTTTTTAGGATTCAGTTTTCAGTTTATTCAATTGTGAAGCACATTCTCGTATAGTGAATTCGTTTTGCTAAATGTCTCTGTGCCCCATAGGCTCGTCTATTGATAGTTGAATCGTTTAGATCGTTTCAGCGAACAGAATCAGCGTCCCTGCCTGTGACACGGACATGGGAGTCAGTTTCGCGGATTAGATTCCTCTTTTTTATCAAATGAAAACTGACTAAACCTTCCTTTTCTGTCTGTAAATTGAACCGTTCTAAAATAGATTTTTTATCATTGCGAATGACCGATTCTTTTGTCTGCCTTTTTGCCGTTATATGCGTCTATCGATTCAGGTTAACGTTATGACAGGCACTCAATGATATCCCTACACTAGGGTATAAAGCAGATTTTCTCAGTTACTTATAAATCTTAAGTTAATTGAGAACGGGACCCTTAATGGCCGCCATAAGTGATGCACTAGTTAAATATCTCAACGTTTGTATGAACCCTACGTTATACTTGTTTGTAGTCAAACGTTATTAGCTTACCTTATTGAGCGTCGCCTGGGATTCCGCTCAACCTTTTAGGACAACACGTGACCGACCCTTGTATGTACGTAACTACGTACTATCGGGGACATCCGAATCGGCACACTTTCATAACAAAATCCCGTGCTCACGGATGTACGGATGTCCCGACTGTTTACTGCCTCTTATTACGACGACCAAAAAAAAACTTTTTTTCTGTTACAATAATCACAGATGTCTGACCACCTCGGCTGGGTTTTTACGGTCTTTTTTTTTAACAAAACCAAGGGGCTTAGCAATAATCTGATGCGGCGATGCTATCGGTTGATGAGCGTAGGTAAGCGTCACTATAGCGGCCGAGCAAGCAAGAAAACTCAAACTCAAACCATTTATTTCAAATTAACCAATTACAAGCACTTTTGAATTTTCAAGGGGTCGGTCAGTCAGAAAATGAAGCTAGTCGTTCAGTCAGATGAAGAATAGTCCTTATGGTGGTCCAATTCAGATGTCCCCGGTAGTACCTATTCCTATGCATCTAGTAGGCTCATAACTTTTTCCTGTGCTCTATAGAAGCTGTATATCACATGGGCAGTGCCATTTGTTCGTATTTCAATCTCTACGGGAGCCATCCGCCAATTTACCCCATATCCTCGACACATTTGGGTGCCGATAGCATATTTTATTTTTTGAATTATTTCCTTATTATTCGGGTCGACTGTACCTCTTGGAGAGCGGATTTTTCTTATTGCTTCATTATTCTGAAAATCCGTCAATTTCTTTGAGTAACACGTTTCTAAATCATATTACGATAACTTATTATTTTTCAACGATTTAAGCAAAGTCTTGCTATACTCACCCGAAAACAAGAATTTAATTGAATCGTCATAAGTTCATAACAGTGTATGATGTAAATGCTGTAATTGATGCAAAAGGCACCAATTTGCCAGCCGATTATTCCTTCTTCCTCGTTGAATATTCCAATTTAATAATTGAAGCAGCGGACTATTAACCGAAACTCGTGTAATTAAGAGAACGAAATAAAAGCAGAGGTAAATGTCCACAAACTGCCCACTATGGTACCTCCCCGCGAGCGATTGGTTCGCCAAACCGCAATATCCTTGATAGAATCCAACATTGCAAAACTGCGAACTGTTAGTATAATTAACATTTATTTATAAACGTTTCCTTTGAACCGTCTTACTTAATCCGTATCGAGCTACTAATATGAGCCGCTGACGACGCATTTACGACCAACACTGCGTTATTTATTTCCCCGGATACAACAGTATTACGGATCTACCGAAATCTGACATTATGTCAGGACTAAGCTTTGATGTCCCTCCCCCTCCTTTATGAAATAGTTTTTCTGCTCAATATCCAACCTCTATTTAGGAGTGGCTCAGTCCGAGTCATACAGAAAATTGCTAAATAAAACTGGTTTTCGTAGAAAATGTAAAGGTATGAATTTTCTTCGAATCCCAGACGTACTCAACCTTTTCTATTCGGTGAATGAACAGTGAATGCGAATTTGTGAATATTTTTACAGAATTGTATTTTAAGGTGAATCTTTTTATTATTCTTTGTTTGGAGATAAACTCTTTATACATATTTTGTGTTGACTGATGTTTTAGGCATTCTATTTTATGGTTTTTCAGCTATACTATAGCGCTGCCGATAAAGACAGATTTGATTTAATTAACATACCAATTTCCAATAAAACAAAGGAAAATAAAACGTTCAGGAAGAATATAGATAGCTTTACCTTTTAATATAACGTATTCAAGAGAATTGTTTCCAAGTTTTACGATTGTCGAATCGTAAAACCGTTGGCGTTCGCATCTTCGCATTCCTCCCTTACCCCCTATGAGTTATGTCGAGGGTTCAGTGCTGATAAATAAATCAGTATTTAGGTCATTGAAAAGGTGTAGCTTTTATTGGACGATGTATACGTGTGCTCTGCAATAAATAACGGACCATTATGTGATTAAACTCGGCCGCGTTTAATATGACAATGACGGTCATTATCTTGTTACATTATGTGCTTATGTCCATTACTTTTTGCGTTGTACATTTTATTGTTTTCGAGCTGCAGTATGTTTGATGGATTATGCAAACGTTTTTTCATTTTGATTAATGATAGTTGCAATGACGTAATTTACAATTTCACTTCATTAATATCGAATCACGGTAAGAAAGATTCAGTATTTCAGCATCAGTCATGAATGCTAAGAAACTGTGAAAAGTTTCAAAGTCTGGAACAGCTGAATTGAAGGTACGATCTAATTAAATCAATAAACTCACCTTGAATAACAAGTCTCTCTTCTTCGAAGATCTGGAAAGACAGTTTACTTATAATTATTTTCTCTCAATGAAAATTAGTATTTGTGAATGAATAATACCACTGTACGTATCGTTACTCTCTCTCGGCGTGAGCAGTTACTCTGAATAATAGATGAACACGAAAGATTGGCAACACCTGAATTCAATAGAAAATAAAATCAATATGTTTACTAATGTTTTTATCGACCAATCTTTACTTATTTCTTATAAAATCGAAAAATAATCGCTTCTTACCTAAATATTGTTTTGTACGTTAATCTCACGCGCAATCAAAGCAATGTTCTCATTGTGAAGCATGCAATACATCCAGCCATTATAACTGGGCACGTTAAATACCGACATGCAGGGGTAACGAGGGCTGTTCAACATGTGTACCTACTAAATATGTTCGGCAAATAAGAGTTTTCACGTAGTTCGCGAACGAAGTTAGAAGGAGCATTAATGAACGAGAAGACTAATTAAATATTAATCGATACGCGTATTACGTTCAGAATAATCGATTCTAGTAGTTAATCGGTAAGTTTATACCGCTACCGAGTGAATTTCATTGACTAGTTTGTCTTAATATGGTTTATTGTTATTAGCCTTCCTGTAGTACATTTCGATACGGAATTAATTGTGTTGATTAGTGTAGTAGCGTTCCGTTATCGTTCGTTAACGTTATTATTGTAGGTTTTACATTGCAAGTTGCACATAATATGCGACAGCGTACCTACCTACAAACTATTAACTACTGAAATACACTTACCTTAGTAATGTATTTATTCGCTAAGTAAAAAATAAAAGAAACTTTAAACCCAAGTGTGGTTAATTATTTTAATAAAGCAAATTGACGTCAATTGACAGTAATTTTATGTTTTTTGGGACTTTCCATATGTACATAAATATAGCAGTTTCATATACTATACAATATGTAGAAATAACATTGGAATTGCAAAACCAAAAAGCATCCGATACTAACAAGTAATGAGAGAATCAAAAAATTGAAGGCAAAAATGTAAAAAAATATATTCCGCCTTATAATATGGTTCAAACCTCCATTACATTTTAAGCGGCGTGATAAAGCGGCGAACACAGTATTCCTTTCATCCCCACCGTAGAACGTGGCAGTCGTAAACCAAATGTCATCAATATTAGAATTAATATCACCTACGAGATGTTGCATAAGCGACCCGCCATGTGCAACACTGTACAGTGTACATGAAGTATGTAGGGAATGGAGAGATCATCTGCGAAAGAACGGTATCAATATTTGCATTCTGCATTAATACAGCGTCTAGATTATAGCTGGATGCAGCGAGAAACGCTAATATGCAATGTTCCTAACTAATTAATAGGGTTTATTTTAAGTTTTATTCAAGACTAGCTGCTGCCCGCGGCTTCGCCCGCGTTGTTATTTCTAAAATAAAAGTTTGGTCCAGCTGTTTCGGAGATTAGCCGGAACAAACAGACAGATAGACAAAACTTAAAAAAATAGTTTTTTTTTTGTTATAAGTACCGTATATATTTTCATATCATCATCATCATCATCATCATTTCAGCCAAAAGACGTCCACTGCTAGACAAAGGCCTCCCCCAAGCACCGCCACTACGACCGGTGCTGTGCTTCCCGCATCCAGCGGATTCCTGCAACTTTCATAAGGTCATCGGTCCACCTTGCGGGAGGCCTTCCAACGCTACGTCTTCCTGTACGCGGTCGCCACTCCAGAACCTTTCGGCCCCAACGGCCATCTGCTCTGCGCGCAATGTGCCCTGCCCATTGCCACTTAAGTTTGGTAATTCTTCGAGCTATGTGCATTTAGTAAAAAGCTTTTATTTTGACATTACAAACAGACACTTCAATTTTATTTACTTGTATAGAGTATAGATGGCGTTAACTTTTCTTGATCCCTTGGCGTTCGTACTCCATTTCGTACATACTCCACGTCCCTGTCCATTTGTAATGTATTTATTCTTGTCTACTTTGTCGCGAGCATAATTTAACACGCTCATTAAGTAACATTAGTCTTCATGAGCCGATGTCGCAGCGATTACCATAGAACCCGTTACAAAACGTTTGGAATGGACGACAAAGGAGGGAAATGGAAATCTAACAAAAGATGGCTTTATACGAGTATGCGTGACTATCTATGTTATATTGCGTATCAGCTTAATAGTCATCCTTTGCCGGACAAGGGCTTTGTGTAATTCCTTATCAATGAGCAAAATGGCGATTTACATGATAATAGGGATGATGCCTGGGTAAAAAAAAGAAAAGCTGTTTAGTCCATCAATCAGATAATAAAAAAATATTAGACACGTATTTTTTGCTTAATCATATTAATAAAAAATTACTTACATAAAACCCATTAAACTTGGGGAGTGGGGTCTCGTTACGTCACAGCTCAGTATAAAATCTAGTGAGAAGTGACGTCATGCCACATTTAAACTCAATGTATCGCCGTAATGTTTTGATTACGTAAAAAAAGAAAAAATACGTATCCAATATTTTTTAATAATCTACATGACGGGCAAAAAAAAATTTTTTAGTCGTCATCCCTATTATACGGTAAGCTTACCGAAGGGATAGTAAACGTCGGTGTCTAGGCTTCACAGCTGGCTTTATCGGTGTGATGTTGCTTGCCTGTCGGTCTTCTACAGACTGTACTTCGGAGAGTGTGCGCAGGCGCTCCACGACCTGATCCCACCATCGCCCTTTTATTACCGGACTACAAGACGTACTGCAGTACCATGCATACTTGGTTGATATCCCGTCCAGTCATACTCAGCGCTTCTCCACATTTATTATGCGCACAGCCAAAGTATTGAACTCTCTGCCAGCGTCTTTGTTCCCTTCCACATATAACCCGTCTGCCTTCAGAGCAAGAGTGAACAGGCATCTTCTGGGCACGCCGTTCCATCATAGACCCCATCCATCGCTTTCCATCAGGCGAGATCGAGGTCAAGAGCAGGCCAATAAAAAAATAATATAAATAATTATCAACTAAAACAATATCTAAAGGTTTTTGCAATCATTAAGTTCCACAATGGTGCCACATGCTGTTATGTGAGGAATGCTATTTGTACGCGACGACAGCCATGCTTGACTGATAAAATCATAACTTACGACTGTATGGAATTTTCATTCGTTCTTTTTATTGTGTTTAAATTCTTAAGACTTAAGTAGGGTTCCGTACCTCAAAAGGAAAAAACGGAACCGTTATAGGATCACTCGTGTGTCTATCTGTCTATCCGTCTGTGAAGCCAATTTGCTCCGAATCTACTGGGCCGATTAAATTGAAGTTTTGTACTTGAATATGGGGGTCACTTTTGGGGGGAAAACTGGATTATTAAAAAAAAAAGGTTTGTTATCTGTACCGTGTGACATATCAAAATAAAACGGGCTTATTGAAAGAAATTGAATAAAAAAAATAAATAAGATATATACTTTTAAAGTTATTTAAGAAAATTGATGACAATTGACCATTCCGAAACTACTGAGTCCTTATCTTCGAAAATATTGAGACTCAACTATGAAAAAAAAAATATACAGAAAATTCTCTTTTCCTCTAGATTACAGGAAAACCTATAAGAAGTCTATGGTCTTAAAATAACATGGTAAATCTCTCAATATTGTGCGTACACATTGACATTTGCAATTGGAATGTATGGGAGAACTGGTTTATCAACCTCAATGTTAAGTTTGTTCTTGGGATAAATTCATCCCAACTACGGATCCCTTCATTGTGTGACACGCACTTGGCCGGATTTTTTATGGTTAGGTGCTTTTATTAAATTCCTTGTAAGACTTGGCGGTCAAAGTGTATTTTGCTCACAGTTGATTTTATAGTTTGCAAGACCTACAAAGACTATTCCAATTATGAGTTCTTCCTAAGTTTTTCGTCTTACTGAACCAATCAACTAGTGTTAGATTATACGGTTCGCCTTACCCTCAAGTTTTATTATGTAAAGTTTGAAACTCCACAAGTTACTGCACTCGGGGCGCGACTCGCCGAGGAGTGTCGAAGTTAAGAATTTTCAATCGCTTTATCGATATTTTATTGCACTTGAATATTAAACCTGGTACACGGTTAGAACGAATTTTATAAAAATTACGACTTGTTACTCCCAACATGTTCCTTCCTCCATATTTTAAAACATAAAAACATGTAGAAGCAAAATTTACAAGTAGTCAGTAAGAAAAGCTCCGTGAAAAACACACGTTAATTATGAATTCTAGCCGTGTGTGGAAGTTGAGGATATAAAGGACATTGCTAAGTGGCGACGATTAGCAGTGATTAACAAATCTTGGTTGTCAACAAAGTGCAGTTGTACAGTGGCCAGCACATCAAGCAACACGAAACCGGCCGGTCGAAGGTCTTGCAGTCGAGTGGTTTCTACCTAAATCAACCGTGAGGCACCTCGAGAGATTCGTCTCGCCGCCAGGATCTAGAGGAGCGTCAGGGGCCTGGACGCGAGACCCGTTCCTCGAGTCCGCTCGAAGCCTCTTTCGGAGACGACTGTGCGGCTGGCAAGGTCCGTCTAGTGACTGAAACTCCGCAGGGTTATTGTTTAACACACTATTAGTAGGAATGGGTTTCATTTTGATTGTTCAACAACATTCATTGCGTTATTTACGTTGGCCAGCAGACAACATTTTTGAACATATGAAGCAATGGATTAGCTATATCCTTCAAAATGCTCAGATAGTGATTCACACTGTGTTACGCAATTAGAGTACCGTTCAACTTAGCTTGCGTGTTCTGTACTGAGCTCACTCAACGCGTCTTACGTCCAGCCAGTAATAGAACTCGCCCATCTAGGAGCGCTGTCCCCAAATAAGACGCATTATTAATTTATTATACATAAAACTAAATGTATTTTAATAAAACACGTATACTAAAAGATCAATAATTAAATTATCTTTAAAAACGTGAAGGTTTCAGAAAAATACGCTTGTTAGATTTTGCGTGTTTCTCAGTTTTTCATCCGCGTCAGACATAACTTCACAAATTAATTTCACTATGTAATATAAATATGAATCTAAAATTTTCACATATTAAGTTATTAAGAAAATTCTCTAATTTAACACATATTTTTTCCAAATCATTAACGCTACTCGTTTAGACGTGATCTTCAGTATAAAATCATTAAAAATCGGTTATCGTCGTCTTAACAATGCAAGAGTCCGCTTTATATCTGTTGTAGTTGGAATTTTTGATTTGCCAACTACTGTTCCACGAGGATATTGAGTTCTGTGGTGCAAGTTCGAGTAGTTGCGTCGTAAAAACTTCTTTGTTCTAACTTTTAAACTAGCTAAATCTGAATCATTCGCATTTTGTTTGGTATCAATAGATACTTTACGATTGCTTATCGTTGACAAGCATTTACTTTCACATATTGTCTATAAGGCAACTAATCGTCGTACGTGACGCCTCAAACATGTTGATAGCCGGTATCTGTAATCTATTCACTATCATCATATTAATAACTAGATGCTCCCCGCGATTTCGTCCGCGTGGCTTTTTCTATATAAATAAATAAAATTGAAGTGTCTGTTTGTAATAATTTTTTTTTATTTTTTTTTTGATAAATCCGCGCGTAGCAGCTAATCGAAAATAAAAGTAATAATAATAATAATAATAAATTATATTCAAAAAATTACAAGGTATAAAAATAAGTACAGTTTTGCTTAAATGTAAATTATATTCCTAAGACTTACGTGCCTGAACTAGGTAATCCTGTGTTTCAGGCGAAAAGTACTAAGACATTATTGTAAAAAAAAAAAAAAATATCTAAAAGTAGCTTACGTTACTCCATAGACATCACGTTATGTCAGTGAAAGTCTCGGCCGGAGATACCCGGAACAAACAGACTGACAGGCGAAACGACAGACAAAAAAAAAAGAAGTTTTTTTATAAGCAGGTATTGTATATAAGGTGTATCTATTCAAACACGAAATATTTTAAGAGATACACCTATAGGTAGTACAGAAGCCATAGAAACGATTAAAAAAAAAAACTGAGTATATTATTTAGAAAATTAAATAATTTTAAATAATTTTGATATGATGATTATTATTATATATATTGTATATTATTTAGAACATTAAATTATTTTGATATGATAATTTTTTTTTTGTTTTTTTGTTCATTTTGATATTTTGATTATTTTTTATCAAAACGCACCGCGCTCGTGCCGCCACCGTCGGCGTCGCCGCGTCTGGGCGGGTCATTCATAGAATAAATAGGTTTTTTGCAAAATTTCTCAAGCAATTTTTAAATTATTGTATAATAATAATAATATAAAAATAAAAACAGATAAAAAAATTTCGCTGCTATGGCTTTTTTACCACCTATAGATAAAATATTTCGTGTATGAATAGATACACCTTATATACTTTCATATGCAGTTAGTAAAAAGCTATTATTTTGACATTAAAACAGGCACTCCAATTTAATTTATTTGTATAGATCAGCACTTCATGATATGTAATGCCTTTCCTTTTAAATCGAGTATATCTTTTAATAATGTCTTAAGTAAATATCTACAGGTTAGATGATTCTACGGGGATTTATTTTGTGAAAAAGAACATTGTTGGAATGGGTATCATTATACCGATAAAAGGTCGTGCGGGGAATATAACATACATAGGTACTTAAATTACCATGGTTGACAAATGGATGTCTTGACGTAATCCCATATTCGCATGTCGTGACACTTTTGAAAAGAGTCCTTTTCTGACTCTAGGGAAAATTCTTACGCAGAAGCCTTTGTAAAGTGGTAAGGTAACATATCAACTGACAGTGAATACTGAAAACTATAGATAGTTAAACACACACAATCTTAAACTGCATAGTTAGCTATATTTTGATTAATCATCTTAGATTACTCTCAGTTTTCAAGATCATAATTGATTGCAAAATTCTAATAATTCAATTCATTCATTACAAATATTTTTATTTGTTGAACATAGGTAGGTTAGGTACAGATGTTGTGATTATTAAAGCACGCTATGTCTAGACGTCGTTGGCGTAACAATTATCACTTATCACATTCATTCATAATTCTTCATAATTGATTGAGTACTGTGTGGGGCCGGACGTAAAGAAAAGCATCATCCCATTTCCTCCCGTGGGTGTCGTAAAAGGCGACTAAGGAGCTTACTAGAGAATGGGCAGCAGCGTTCTCTACGCATTTTTAACACCATACTGCGATCGCCAACCCGCCTGCCAAGCGTGGCGATTATGGCAAACCCCCCCGATTGCGAGAGGCTTATGTCCAGCAGTGGACGTCTTTCGGCTGAAATGATGATGATGATTCATTCATAATTCTTCATAATTGATTGAGTATTTTGAAATAGGCTGATAAATGGGAATAAATAAGAGGTGACAGACGGGTCGAGGAAACAATTTAGAGTTTCGTTGTTCCGCGCAAAGTCTGCGGGATTTCATTGGCGGCTGTTTACCAATATCTGGCGGATTCTGGAACAGGGATTTACTTCGCTATCTGCTTCCATGCCCCGGATCTAGATATGACGGGATACGAATACAATTTGTAGCTATCAAAATAGGGAACGTATGAGCAATGGTTGACGTGGATGTCATAATTTATTGCAATTATATTGAAATTGTAGCATATTTCGTTACACGCGTAGCCAATAATTCTGAGAAGTTACACGTTTGAAGTGGTCTATAAGTTATCAATTTGATGTCTAGCAATAAATATCTTAACAAAACAATATTGCTCAGCTTCCTTATCGTTGTTTATTCGATCTAAGTTCTAGTCGGCTTCAGTTATTAATCTGTGCGATAAGTTTGGAAAGGAGTAGAGCTGCGGGACGCGCGGACGGGCGGATTGGAACGAACTTTTCATCTGCCGAGTTTCGCCCGCTAAAAAGGCGCCAATCCACACCAACTGGATCCGTTCATTTCCCTCCGCAGACATTTAAACGGACGTTTTATTTATTCAATAACAAAGTTGTCTTATCTTCTGTAACTTTTAATTAACGCGTACTGTTTGCGAACGCAGCTTGGAACTTCTTACTTACTAGTTTATGAGCATGTTATTATTATTGATACTCGTGCTTATCATAGCGCAATTAAATAAACATTCTACGGTTATTCTTAATTTTATACTCGCGCCGGCTCGAATTAACATCTGCAACGTTGTTTGCTTGGTTAAGCAGCTCGAAATGACTATTTGTTTTAAAAAAACGACTCTTTAAGTAGTAGAAATTATTGTGACGTCCAATTGCGTTTCGCACGTGCAGCGAATTTTATTTAGTTGAAGAATTTGACAGAGAACTGCGTTAAATAAACAGAAGCGAACATTTTCCAATAAATAATATATTAGCGTAGTTGCGAATAGTTCGCACCGCGCTACCCCTGCCTTGCGGAGAATTGAGGAGTTAAAGAAAAGTAGGGTTTCAAACCGAGCCGATACACTCGTTTCAGCAACTCCGTATCGCGACTCGCCGTCGGAAATTGAAGGATTCCGCTATCTCGATACAGAATCTATTACTTGACGATAAGCGTTATAAGATGAGATGTAGAGACAATTTTTTTTATTTCACTCGAAGGAGTAATGTTTCATTTCGATCGGTGAGCTAAATAAATCGTGTATCCGATATGCCAATTTAATCTCGGGGCGCCATCTATCGTCGGCATAGGTAGGTCGGCGGGGTGGTAGGGGCCGAGTGGAGCGGGGCCCACCCCGGCCTCGGCCGTGACGCCCATACTACGCGTACTACGCTATACGAGAACAGCTATTTCGAGAGCAGACACTAGTTTACTACTGATAGCAGTACTACTGTATTGATGTGCACCAATTTAGATTATATTGGCCGCTACAGCATCAACCGGTCAATGGTAAATAGAGAATATTTAAAGTGGATGGCGCAATGCCGGCTAACGACTCCCTTCTCATTCAAAGTAATGCTCTAGCTCTGTGCCCTAACGAAGTGTAAACGGTTGATTTGTAACAATATACCTTAATCCTTCCGAAGATAAATGATAATTTGCAACACTAATTCAAGGTTGCCCGTCGCTTCTGTCAAAGGCGTTTTTGAACCTTGCAAACCTCGTTTAATTCTCCGGTAGACTTGAATAATATCAATTAGGTTTTTATTCCATTTGAAGTGGTTTGTTTATTAGATAAAGGGCATTAAGGATAAGTGATGTTCTGTCCTGAATTCGCAATTTATCTGTTTGTTTATCATTATTAAGAGAGCCGAAGTACTATGAAAATAAAGTAAGGTTAACGCGTTCCAAACGAACTCTTTAATAAAGAAAATGGAAACGAACGCCTGTATGACTCATTTCACCGAATCTTGGGAACAAAGGGATTGGAGAGGTGAATTCCGGAAGGTGTATGCCACAGTACAATGTTATGTTTTATAGGCGGGTGACTCGGTGATAAAACGTCTATCGTAATGTGGGTGGGGACCGACAACCATGGGTTCTCGGGATTTTAACACGTTCTTGAATTTTATATTTTTTGGTAAAAATGTACCGTGAAATGCATTATCATGGAAACGATAAAGTGTCTAGTACAGCCATATACTCCCACGGAAATACTGATATACGTTGTAGTGGTGCGACTCAATGCGACCGAGCGACTTTTATTTGAACAAAACTGGATTAGGAAGTCCGAGCTCGGTTGTAGTCGTTATTCCTGAAGTTTATTTTATTTATTAGATGATGATACACATTATTTATAATACTCAGTTCAGTGAGCACGTCTTAAAACACTGGCATATACATAAAGAAACTAGAACGTCTCGATTGTGACCTGTATTCCCGATTTCTAACTGTAACAACAATAATTTCGTGTCAGAAATAGATTTATTACTGAGTTTTGACTGATATTAGCAGAATTTTGGAATAAGAAATGGATTTGTAGAACTGGCATTGTTTTCTTTAATCTTACCGCAGTCAGATAGAGGTAAGAAACTACAGGTCCTACCTGACTTTTGAAATTAAACCAGTACTTTCAAAATGAGTTTGGAATATTCTGTACAGGATGACGATAGACTTATATATAAGTCTGTCTCAAAAAAACAAAGAATGTAATACTCAACCACATCGGTTAGTATTCTAGCCTAGCCCAGCAGCTTTATGATAAACAGCTGACACACATCCGAGTAGAAGACATTTAAAACAAAGAGATATGAGATGTACGTGTAATCGTATTGCAATCGTAGGGGCACCGCTGGATACGGGACACGGCATTAAAATGCAGCGCGCGTGTGCTCTGCCCCAGCTATACACTTCCTCAGCTCCGCGAACAGCCATCATTCTGTTACGCAATGTAATGTCCACACACACAAACACTCATAGATTATTATCTGTATATAATTTTTCTCATGCTACTGTTTTATAGCGCACTAATTTGAGGCCGCTCGCTTCGTTGGCGATGCACTTTCCAGTTATTTTTTAATTTTAGGTTCTCGGACATTCAGCCACGGTATGAAAGTAGGTACAGCCTCTCGTATGAATTTTTACTTTGATGAAAACAGTTTTCCTTTTATTTGCAAACGTACACTATATGACACTGTAGAATCAGGGCAAATGCTCTGAGCTTAAGACACTTGTGTCTTATGCTCAGAGCATTTGCCCCGATTCTACAGTTCTATCAATATTTAAAGACCGTTTCAAACCACTTCCGTGCATTCAATAATAACGTCAACAAAGAATATTAGGTGGAGCGAACGAGGCTTACCTCGCACGGTGCAGCCCACCAACGTCGACCTCATGGAAAATTCACTACAATCAAAACTATAAACAATCTCGTGCCGTGCATTCTGCACAATCTCTGTAATCCCCAATACGAAAGACGAATCGCATCCACAAGGACGACTATACCGCGAAATAAAATGTCTCAACTACACACTTATCTAGGAATCAATATACACCCTATTGTCTTCAACCAGAAGGGACTCACCGAGCTCCGCAGAACAAGAGCCGGGTAAAAACAATGCGACCCCAATGAAAATTGAACTCTACAGTATCGTTGTCAAGTTATATTCCACATTAAAAAGATGGTGGTTGTTACGAAATATTTCCTGACTTAATACCGGATGAAATAATGGCGTCTGAAAGCTGAAGGCGAGGCGTCGCACTTTCCGCTTCCCGGTCGAGAGCTAATTTTTTTTTCTTCGAGTTTGTCACTGCTCTGCTTTTTAGGCGATTTCTGTCGCGTCTTTAAACGCTTGCGGTTTAGAACTTGCCATAGATGGAATTTTTAAAATGCTGTTCACACACTGATTTGTACCCACATGTGTGATTTTAAATTCTGTTTATGTAGACTTTGGTATAGGAATGTTCGCTGGCTGATATTATTATGATGCCATGTAATAGTACTAATAGAGCATGAATGCCAGTGTCACGACATTATTTATTTGCACATTTGAATCACACAGTTATAAGTCTTTACGTAAACAAAACGCGTCATTGTTCACGCCTCGGTGGGATCAAACCGTGTCTTGTATTGATTGTTCTCGTGATTTATTGCCGCTTGATTCGAGCAGGGGATCCTCCTATAAAGGTTTTGTTTCAAGTTTTTAAAGGAATTTTCGGGTAGAGGCCTTATTTAAATTAACACGTGCCCTATTTACAGAGTTTGGAAGTCATCTCCCAAGTTTAAAGCTGATCGATGTCCGACGTCGTCTCTTACCCTTTTCTCACGATAAACCGTCCGAGTAGCTTCGTATTAAAAGCAGTTATAAATTATATAATTTGAGTTCCAGGGCGGGGAACGTCTGTTTGTTGCGACCTTGCACCATCCCCTGTTAAACACCGGATGAGGGGCGCAAGGTGAATTTGTGCGCTAATACAATAATACCAACTGCCCGACGCCACACATAGTTGTAGCGTATAAACAATTAACATCTTCACTTGTTCGTATTACACCCATTACTAACTATTGAAGGGGAATGATATTAGCCGACCGATTTGAGTGGTGCACTAAAGTGTAGCGAGGTCGCAGCGAACTCTGCTTATCTTATTTTGCAGAGTTTGTGCGAGGGTCAGTGCCAATGTGGCAAAGTTAGATATGCATATGAATTAGAGCCCGACGCTTCGTAGGAACGGTCCGTTTAATTTTCCAGCGTGATATTAATTTAGGGTAGTGATTTCGCCGCTGTATTCATGCGAGAACAACCCCTCTATTGTATGATGAGCGTTGATGATAATGTGGATCACTTTGTTATTAAATTGTTGTAATAATTTATCAGGCGAGAGCTCGACTTGTTTGTTTTGTGGTGTGCAAAGTTCACGATTTTAATGTGCTGCATTGTCACTGTGGTTTTGCAATGAGCGATAAGGGGGCTATAATGTAAACCAACATACTCAGTTTATCAACGAAAATGATGTCACACGGTCCAGTGGCTGTAATCTGGCTAATAGCAAGCCTGCCAATTAATTGAATGCAGCATGGATTCTGCGAGCGCGAGTCGTCGGTATCTTAAAATAATTGCAGTGCACACTCGCTGGCTAGTTTGCATTAGCTTTTATTTGATTGCTTTTACTATACTTGAGAGACTTAATAACTCAAGTCTTAATTTTTTCGTGATTAATTATGAAAACGTTCAATCAAATAACGTTGAGCGTCAAATCCAGAAGAGGTAGCAGTAATTTTGCCTCGCAACAAAAGTTTTCACCCTTTCGACCTCGTGCCCGGTTATCCGGTATTTCGGAAAATTTTAGACTTAATCTGATCCGTATTTAGATATTTATTTACATGGGAAGCCATTAAACCGCTCGCTTTCTCGTTAGTTTTGTCTTGGGGTTTACTGCTGAACTGCTCGAGATTTTCATATCGTGCCCTTTCGTTACGCTCAAATAAGATTTATAATGTTGTTTCAATTGTCATTGAAATAAGCTGGAAGTTGGAATTGCTTAACATAATAATATCTTTGACATTAAAACAGCTGCAAAGCGTGTGACGTTCGGGGAAATCTGTATCGACATAAGGTAAATGCTAATAAACGTAACATTTTGAACATGTGTTAACATTACGTCACTGTGATGTTTTTCCGAGATAATGTTTTACGCGTCAATACCTTTTTAAGGTTCCGTAGTCAAAAAGGAACTCTTATAGTTTCGCCATGTCAGTCTGTCTGTCTGTCCGCGGCTTAGCTCAGAGAATTTTAGTACTAGAAAGCTGTAATTTAGTAAGGGTATACATATAAATCACGCCGACAAAGTGGTAAAATGAAATCTGAAAATGTTTTTTTTTTAGGGTACCTGTAGTACGTGTAGGGGACACGTAAAGTGAGGATGTTATTTTTTCATCCGTCCCATGGTGTGGGGTATTGTAGAATAGGCCGTTCAAAATTATTGTGGGTTTGCTTAAACCATTTTTCGAGGCAGGTATCTTTTTGCGAAATATTAAGCTTTAAAGTGCAAATTTTTGTTAGATTCAAATCTTCCCACCCTGCCAGCTAAATAGTTGTACACACGGCTACACATCAAGCTATACATTTCCAGAATAAGCTGACCTCTCACTATACGGAAATCCTATACAATGCGAGATTAGCTTATACTGGAAATGTATAGCTTGATGTGTAGCCGTGTGTACTTCGATATGAGTAAAAATTCACAGCAGTAGTATATATAACGAACTTAAAAGGAAAACTATCACAGAAAAGTAGGCTTTATAAGATAACTAGTTATAGTCAACCAACTTACATTTGCAGTTGGAGAATTGACCGTCATGTATATCGATGTATGGGAGAACATTTGTATTTTAACTACAAAGTTAAGTTTGTTCTTGGGATAAATTCGTTCCAACTACGGAACCGTTCATTGTGCGTGGTCCGACACGCACTTGGCCGGGGTTTTAAGGTAAAATAAAAAATTGGCTCGAAGTCGTGGAGTTAGGAGTCCCGAATAGGATATTTGAAAGCGTCCGTTGGCCTTGTTCCTAAGGGCTCGTGATTCTTTTGTCTTCCTTCGGGAGTTCGCTCTCTTACTTTGTATTGTGGCAGGTTCTGACGTTTTAGTATAATAAAAACGGCCCTTTCTCTAATTATGCAACACTTTGACAATGAAATTTCATTGTTTTGAATGCCTTGTTTCACAATTATTTTAGAAGTTAGGACTGTTAGTTAGTTTGTTTGATAAGAGAATGATAAAGTTATTATGATTTGCGTCAGCCAATGCTGCATTCATGTTTCGAATACGAGTTTTTCCTTATAGATAGTTGTTTAAAAAAGTCATGCAAATAAAATTAATTCGATAAACTTGAGTCTCTTTATGCTCAAATACTCAAACGTTACTTAACTTTAAGACGTTCTTATAAGTGTTTCTGTCGCTACAAAACAGTTTAAAGTGACAGAGACAGCATTAGACTTAACGGCGACTTAAAATTGAATTGCGTTTGAGTATTCAGCAGTTAGGCCCGTATTACAGAACGTCACTGAATACTCAAGCATTACTTAAAACTAGTTTCAACCAATCAAATGGCTAGAATCTAGTTTTATGTAATACTTGAGTATTGAGTGACGTTCTGTAATACGGGCCTAAGACTGGTCGTTGCCATTGCGCTTGACAAAGGCGCACAGGAAAACATTTAAGTTAACCAAGTTATCGTAAAGATATCGTCTAAAGTCAAGCCAAGGTAATATGGAAATATAATGAAGCAAAAATAGGTAACATTTAGCATATTTTATTAATATTTTCCTCTCGAGCACAAACATCAAACAAACTTAACACGTTTGTTTCACTAGTTAAGGCGAGGTTCTTCAAGTTAACCTCTAGGAAATGTAATTAAAACTGTAATGATTAAACACGCGAAAAAGTTATATGTTGCTTTTGAGACCTTTTTGTAGGTACGTCGGGTACTCGTTACATAATTGGATAAAGTTCGCTCGATAGAAAAAAAATCCTAACATACCCTTATTTTGTAGATTAAAATCATTTTATTTCAATATTATACCACATTATGTATTGAAAATCACATCAAAATAAACGTCTATGATGATGTAAATGTTCATAGGGTTTAACATTGTTAATATCCTAAAACATATAATTTTCAAGCTAAAATTAACGAAATTCACGGCACAATTTACTCGCGCCCAGCTGCCACCTCTAGAACAAAAATGCACGCTCGAAGAACCTCGCCTTAAGTACTCATTTTGCTAGTCGATGAGCAAGTAGAATACCTTAAATGCTTGTCGGGTACGGAAATAGATGGGGTTTGTCTGTGACTCCATGCACGTATACATACACACATGTCATACAACACGTACATATGTCGGTATGTGCGACCGCTGTCGGTGCGTTAAACGCCTTTTCTCTGGATGAAATATTTATAACGCCTGTCGCGACGCGCGCCACATTATCACCTCTCAATGTCGGGGATTTCCAGTCGTATGTCTCGTTGTTTTCATGAAAGGGTAATGATAGGTTAATTTATCTGTATAGGTATACATCAGCGAGAGTAGTCACGAATTTATAGTAAAAAATAGACCTTAAATCAATGATATATTATATAAATAAAGAGGTAGATATCGCACTACCTCGCGCAAATTGTTGCAGACAAATTCAGACAATTGTTGTAATTTGATTTAGTCGCCTAATAGCAGCGAGCGAAACGAAGCGTGTCCTTGGCGTGACAATAATATATATCTAAAATGCCAAGTTTTGTGTTAATAAAGTATAAAAACTATGTTTCCAAGATAAGTAAGAGTTTTATACCATAATTTGTACTGACAACGCAATACCTGAACACCGCTCAGTATGAACAGAGCGTATCTTTCCCTTAAAGGCTCCTACAAACAGGCGCGACACGCGACGCGACACAAAGACACCGCGTGCCGCGCTACGAGCGGTCTCTTTGTGTCACGCCTGTTTCTAGGAGCCTTAAATTCTAAGTGAATTCGGTAAATTAACTTCTCAATGTGCATGTTAGCTACTCCTAATCATTTAATTAATCAACCAAATTATAGTCGACCGTATACTATCCATACTAATCCATACTAATATTATAAATGTGAAAGTAACTCTGTCTGTCTATCTGTCTGTCTGTCTGTCTGTATGTTACGTTTTCACGCCTAAACCGCTGAACCGATCGTCATGAAATTTGGCTGAGATATAGCCTGGGATATGGAGAAGGACATAGGCTACTTTTTTACGCGATAACCGACATCCACGCGGGCGGAGCCGCGGGCAAAAGCTAGTCATCCATAAAGTTAACTCTACTAACTACCGGCCCATGTCCTTACTATTCTAACGTAACGCCATATGCACAATAGTGCAACGAATGACGCGCGTCCGAAACCCGCGCGGTCAGTACACTCGCGTGCGTCGGTGCGTCGCGACGTTCCCGCCCGAAGCGTTCCGAGCGCGACGGTACCCACGTGCCGCGCAGACAAAAATAAATAAACGTCGCGTGCTTCATCCGCCACCTATACACCGGTAGCCTTATCTCACTTATCTTTTACCATCCAATAAGCTTCAACGATTATACAGCCACCAGTAATTACCAATCGTGCGATGAGTACCTATACTGTATTTCGATCACTTTTTTGTCCTAATAAATAAGTGTCGGCTTGTTCTCAGACGAAATCGATGAAATGCAAACATGTTGATGTGCGAATAATCAAACCCCGATTCAACCACCCTCGTACGATGCAAGTAATAATAGCCAAGGGGCGCGGGTGGGACGTGCACCCGCTCACGTACGCCGTGCATGCAAGCACTTAGCCAATTCCAATTGGGTGATTCGGTATTCCCATTGATCCGGAAGTTTCATACATCAAAAATATTGGAAGCTGTGTCGTATCGCTTTTAAAAGCAATCATTCAAATGAGAGGATTAATTTGGTTTAAAAAAAAATATGGAAACGCAAAATGTTCCCTTTTTAATTCATTAGTTTCTAAAAGAAAACAATTTTGCTAATTGAGTTTCTCATTTCAATCCGTTTAGAGCTACACGAGGTAAACCATTTTTCTCAAAACCAAGACCGTTATTAGAATTAATTTCTTAAGTTAGATATTTTAATCGAGCCTAAAGAATAGCCCTTCGACAAGTCGCAAGATCAATCGTGCGACTAGTCGCAAAGCTTATTTAGTGAAGAGGGGAAGTAGGGACTCCTTTGTCACCACCTGTCCGTTGTAATAGCTTTCGGAAGACGCAACGCAGTTGCAACCGGCGCGCGACGCAAGCGCATCTGTCTCGCTTTCGCGCCAAAACATGTGTTTCTGATAGTATATTATTTTAAAACAATGAACAGTGAATAAAATATGTAGTGAGTAATAGTACCTTGAACAGTGTATAAAGAGTTTTTATGGCTGTGCTTCGTGTAAAAGGAAAATGTGACACAATGTTGGGATTGCTTACGTCGGATTTCGGTTACCAAAACCGCTTAACTCTACTGCAGCAGTTAATAGAGTGCGGCGATGTGATCTTGGGCCGAGAGTTAGTTTACGGTACGTTTTCATTGTTTATTGTAAACTTACAGGATCCTTTTCGCTTGTAAACCACCATAGCTGACGTTTACATAGCAATTTTAAACGATAATGACTTGCGTCTGATTCACTTTATCACTGAGTGATATTTATTTTATCAAATGAAGTGGCAGTTCCTCCATGATTATTTATGATAGGGGTATCAATAAATTATCAGGGTGGAATAGGCACTTCATTCAGTTTCTTTATCAGCAGATATTCAAGTAACAAGAACGATTTATTCCGTTCTAATACCAAAAATTAATACCACTGATATTTGTTTCATCAAATTTGTTGAAAAACTTACAAAAGAAAAAGAAAAAAAAAAAAAAAAAGACCGCTTTTAGCGATAAGACCGCCCATGGTGACACCCTATGTAACAGTTCTACATTTATATCTGTAATTTTTATGGTGTACATAATAAAGAGTATTCTATCTATCTATAGTGGTATTACTTTTTTGGTATTAAATGGAATAAACCACAAGAAGTGATTGAAAACATAACTTGTGAAGAGATAATTCTTTTGAAAAGTAATAATCAACGGAAGGTCCATAGTTTCTTACGCTTTATTAATTACATTTATACATTATAATAAATCTACAACTAGAGAAATAAATGCATATGAATGTATATACGGTACATTAACAAAAAAACAATTTTTTAAATATTTGTCTGTTTGTTCCGGCTAATGTCCGAAACGGCTGGACCGATTTTGACGGGACTTTCACTGGCAGATAGCTGGTGTTATAAGGAGTATTATAACTACTTTTATTTTAGAAAAAGCCACGCGAGTAAAGCTAGTGCAATAAAAGATAGTCTGCTCAATTAACCTTGAAGATCATACAAATATTCATGAGTGAGTTTATTTATCTAGTTGTATCGTTATGACTACTACTGTAAACTCCTTGCTTAAATATTGACACCATTTATTTATTTTTTATTAGCTGCTGTCCGCGACTTCGCCTGCGTTGCTCTAAGTAGCCTAAGTTACTCCTTATGTACCTATAACATCAGCTATCTGCTAGTGAAAGTCCTGTCAAAATCGGTCCAGCCGTTTCGGAGATTAGCCGGAACAAACAGACAGATGAATAGACAGAAATTAAAAAAAAATTGTTCTTTTGATATTGGTAGGTATCGTATATACTCTCTTTGACATTAACAGATACTTCAATATTATTTATTTGTATAGATTGTACGCACAGCTACAAATCAAGCTATATATTCCAGTATAAGCTGACCTCTCATTGTACGGAAATCCTACACAATGCGAGATCAGCATATACTGGTAATGTATAGCTTGATTTGTAACTGCATTAATGGCGTCCTTACACCACCGTCGTCACAGAAAATTGTGTTGTTTTCCCACAACACGAACGAAGTGAAATTGCTACCTCGCTTGTTATTAGAAGTTTATGCTGGGATACAAATCTAATAAAGAATTTAAATTAAACATTTTATTTGCAGGTTTTGCTTTTAGATTTCCTTTATAAACCTAGCCTTATGAGTAATTTAATTACCTTCTTTATAGGATCTACAATTATTTTTAGTAGATGTCTAGATAAAAACCAAGTAACTAGTATTAGTTACTGGGTTTGTAAAAACTAATAAAAAAAATATATATAAATACATTATTACAAAAATATTTTATCCTCAATGTAATAACTGTATAGGTATGACATTGAGGATAAAATATTGTCGCAAAAATACTCAAAAAAAGCAGCAAGCAAAAGCAGTCAAGCAGTCATAATAGGTATCTCTGAATGTTATTGCATCAAACAGCACTTTTTTTACCACAATGGGGAATCTCTTAGCCTTCTTCTCACCTGATGTTAAGTCATGACCAGGTGTTGTATTATGAAGTTTTAATGCCATCATGATTCCAGTGCAAGAGAGAGATGGAGCTATACATGACCGCTAGCGCCATCCCTTTTTCGATCAGGAATCTTAATGGCATTTATACTTCATAATACGGTCCCAGGCCGAAGTTGGAAGCGAGCTTCACCCGGAATCCTCAACCAAAGAGGAACTGGTTATCTTATCTGTTATCTCTTAACTGTTGAAACACAATACTGCTGTTAACGTTGTTATTATGGTAACAGACTTAGATAAGATGGTGGTAGTTAGCCCGGCGGACTATGAACAAGCCTTACCACCAACCAAACCGAGCAGAGAATTTTGCCCCCGCTGGGATGCTTCAGCAAAATACCAACTTGCTGCACTTGACTGGAACGCAGAGCCAAAAAGGTTTATAGGCGACGAAACTTTGGTGTCTAGGCTTCACAGCCGGGCTCATCGGCGTAATGTTGCTTGCCTGTCGGTCTTCTACAGACTGTACTTCCGTGAGTGTGCGCAGTAGCTCCACGACCTGATCCCACTATCGCCGTTTTATTACCGGATTACCAGACGTACTGCAGGGTACTATGCATACTTGGTTGATATCCCGTCCAGTCGTACTCAGCGCTTCTCCTCCGCATTTATTATGCGCACAGCCAAAGTGTGGAACTCTCTGCCAACGTCTTTGTTCCCTTCCACATATAACCTGTCTGCCTTTAAAGCAAGAGTGAACAGGCTCTTCTGGGCTCGCTCGATCCATCATCATAAACCTCATCCATCGCTTTCCATCAGGCGAGCGAGATCGAGGTCAAGAGCAGGCCCAATCAGTATCAGTAATCAGGTGGTCTTACCACTAGATCACAGTGAATCCCCAATCAACCTTTAGGTCAAAGTCAGGTCTTCAAGCCGTGCTTATAAGGTGCCACTATAAGCCAATAAAACGACCATTATAATACCGCGAATCGTCTCATATATGCAGAAGTGGAACGGCGATAATAATGCGGCACACCGTTTGACGGGCGCACTGCGCACGCGTCGATCGTATCAATTCATTATTTATTGTCGCATTGTCACCACATATTGCCTTTCTGCTTTAATTAACTTCCATTTACTTTACCTTTAGAAGATTTATTCGATTTCATAAATATTCTTTTTAGATTAGAATACACTTTCCTCTGCTTACATCAGTTCAAAAAGTTAAGAATAACTGTGTATCTACCAATTTAATCTAGGAAAATCATCAAAAATTTCGAATGTTTCTGTCCTTCAAGTAAAAGGTAAAATTGTTTTTTTTTTTTTGTTTTGTTTTTATAAGAATAATAACAATATTTGTTCAAAAATATAGAGCCATTTAATTAATATGGTGATACACTTTATGACACTTTATTCTATGTTCAGATTTTTGACATCTGTGTCTGAATTAGATATAAAACATCTGTAATTCAAACGGCAGCGCTCATTGAAGGCTCGTACAGACTAGTGCGATATCGCGGGCGCGACGCGACACTAGTAGCACAATTTCTTTGTCGGTGCCATGTCGCGCCCGCGATATCGCGCGAGTCTGTATGAACCTTGACGCAGGCGATACTTAGAAAATAAATGTAATTGTTTGACCTCCATAACACATTTGATCAAAGAGATATAAGGATAATAATCAGTCTATAAATATTTCCACTGCTGGGATGCAAAGAGATATAATAAAATAATCGATCTATATTATGTAAGTATATCTATCTATATCTATACTAATAATAAAGCTGAAGAATTTGTTTTTTTGTTTGTTTGAACGCGCTAATCTCTGGAACTACTAGTCGGATTAAAAACCATATTTTGCATGCGATAGCCCAATTATTAAGGTAGGCTATAGGCTATTTAACATCACGCTGAGAACCTAAGGAGCAGAACAAAAAAAAAAGTCAAAAAAGAACGCTAAGCGAAAACGAAGTAAAAGCGCGAGCAGGCGATGCGATGCAACGGGGTGGGTCGGGGGAAAAAGAAATTTCACGCAGACGAAGTCGCAGGCAGAAGTTGTAAAAAATAAAAGGAAGCGACATGAAAAATAATTCAGGAAAATCAACATTGATTACATTTTAATGGGCCCATGGCTTCCTTACACGTGTCTCCTAAGGAAAATCAGTTAGTAAGTAATTACTATTGTTTCTACGTTAATATACTATAATAAATAATAATAAGTGTGATAGAGCCAACAGTTTATCTGCTTAATTATACAACATGTCCCGGAATAGGGATGATGACTAAAAAAATATTTTTTGTCCGTCATGTAGATTATTAAAAAATATTGGACACGTATTTTTTCTTTTTTACGTAAACAAAACATTACGGTGATACATTGAGTTCAAATGTGGCATGACGTCACTTCTCACTAGATTTTATACGTAGCTGTGACGTAACGAGCCCCCACTCCCCAAGTTTAATCTGTTTTATCTAAGTAATTTTTTATTAATAATGTTAAAGCAAAAAATATGTGTCTAATATTTTTTTATTATCTGATTGATGGACTCAACAGTTTTTCTTGTTTTTTACCCAGGACACATCCCTATTACCGCACACCACTGAACACCCCAATTGGAATATTATGTTACAAATATAGGACATAAACAAAATTTTTAATATTCTTTGTATCAAACATTGTTTATTTATTAAATTAAGTATACTGATTGTGGGAGAAATTTGTGGTCACATTACAAATCTACGCACGCACACAGCCGCACGCGTTTAAGGGTTAGAGCGTAGTAGGCACGTCGACCATTTTGGTTTGCTTTGACTGTAATTTACGTTAGTTTTAATTATTTTTGGAACAAAAAGAATCCTTTATCAAAAATGACAGAAATCGATTCAGTAAACGATTCTTAACAAACTAAATACAACCTACACTAACATAGTATATGCAAATTAGCACAAGTCAATAAAAATCAATGAAGTACTACCACGCGTACATCCTTTTTATTATTATTGTACTTAATAATAGTCGTAAATGCAATAGTAAATTGAGATTTATTATCGAAACACCCCGCAATTAATAGTTAACAGTTTTTGTCGTGTATAAATTGCACATGTGTTGGTAATTGGTGTGCCTTTTATAGCTCTGGTGGCATTTGTAAATAAAATTATTTATTCCGACGGGTAAATAGGACACAAAGGTTTGAAATGTTTGAATAAAAAAAACCAAAAGGCGATAGTGTAATACCACCTGTATCACTGACAGGGAAACTTGGAAATATTATTTTTTCATTGTGAATCGGACAAAAGCCACCTGTCTGGCTGGGCACCTACAATATACAGTGTGGGGTGGGTTAATTATACTATACCCCGCTCTCCCCCACCTCCGTCGCTGTATACGTATCTCTTTTGATTCATACCTGTCTTGAAAGTCCCTTAAGTGTTAAACAATAATAACATGTTAAACATATACTTCTAGCTGATTGACAATGAACAATCTATACTTCATTACTAATATTTTAAGGAGGTTACATTTGTGAGTTTTTACGTTGGGGGTAATTTTAGAAACTACTGATCCGATTCTGAAAATTCACTAATGGGAAGCTACACTTTTACCGAATGTCATTGGATATATTTTATGTTAAAACAAGAAATTTCATGCGGTCGAATTCCGCGCAGAAGCTAAAAATAATAGAGACACGGTTTCCAAATGATAATAACTATAAGTAACTATTACGGTGGTTCCCAAAGTGAACTGGACTGCGACCCACGTAACAAAGACTTCCAAATTCGGGACTCACAGGCAGGCTGTCATGGAGAAAAAAGGGGCCTTACAGAACTATATGAATGAAGGACTATTCAAATAAGAAAACAACATTCAGTTACAATTGAAAATTTCATCACTTAATTAAATACAAGAAGTGCTATTTGAATGAGAAGGAGAAGGATGTATTTGTTTCTAATTTTTTGTCATTATAGCTTGAGTTTGATGAACGTTTAATTTATTTCGGCATATATATAATAATAAATAATAAAGGTTTATTCACAAAAAAAATAATACAGAAACAATTTATATTGTACATACATTACAATTCATTACTTGCAAGTTGCAAAATCTGTACAAAATGCATATAACCCTGTCTCTTAGACTAGAATAGCCTGTATTCTAAGTGACAGCAGGTATTTTTTTTTTTATATTTATGTTTTGTTGATATTAAATATTTCAAGCAATCAAAGTGATACTTAAAGTATACTGCGGTAGCACTGAAGCTTGCAATTCAATATCACTCTTAGTGCTATTAAAGTGAACAGCGTTTGTCAAACGAATATAAATAAATAAACTGGCAAAACTCAACAGTGTTGTAAAGCGGCAAACAGTTTGTATCGCTTTTGCTGGATACGGGTTAAACTAAATCAATGTAACATTTCACGAATTGTGGCTTTTTCAGCTGCATTTATATGGGACTGACATTCTTCCGTTTAGCGGACACAATTTAGTGGCAGTTCCGACTTTTATTATTCCATGTGTAGTTGATTGAAATATTGAACCGTGCAGCGTTATACAGGGTGGCAGGGACATCGACGCGAAGCCTGTTACCATGGATGCTGGACCCCCTTTTTTTTGGTTGGGAAATTATCTAATAACTTCTACCGCTCTGGGTGGAGCGGAAGGGCGTGTCAAACTTTTACTGACTAAAACCCACCCGTGTTCCTTAAGAAGCCTGTGTGTCAGGGCCACGGTATCCCTTTCGGTCAAACCCGCAACCCTTGCAAGCACCGGTCCTAGCGGACCTCGGCAGTACGTGCTGACATCTCTTTGAGGCGCGCGTGGAACACAACGCGCCGTCGACCCGGGCGGAATCGGCTACCGATTCCCGTCGATTCTGGACCCCCTGCGTTGAAACTTTTCAACAGTAATTTAAAAAAAATTGCTGTCCGATACGTACTTTTGTAGGAAATAGCAGTTAAAAAAAAAAAAATCGACGAAAAATTTCAACGCAAACGGTTCCAGAATTTTGTACTGAATCCATGGTAACCAGTTTCGCGTCGATGTCTATTTCACCGTGTATAATGTGAATTTAGATATAAAAGAGTAACGGGAATATTAACATTTAGCGTAGACTCTTTTGCATTTCCAATTGATCAACATCACAATATTGTTGAGTATAAAAAAGATATATTTCAATACCAGCATTATTTTAGACTCGCATTTTGTAACTAATTGGTTGCAGTAAACAATGAGACCCAAAAGGGCCGGCTTTGTTCATATTTCACCCCTTTTTTGCGCAACTAAGTCCAATTTCCAAAGACACATTTCTTTTGCTGTTTTTTTAAATAAAATGTTTATGTTTTCTCTTTTTGTTTTCACAAATACCCAGGGTTTATTTATTCGGGACTTCATTTATTACGCTTTTTCCGTTAAACACACTGTTCTGATTTTGCATGGTATCCTTTTCTAGTGTTATTTGAAGAGAAAAGATTGTAAATAATTCCAGCAAAATGTCCTTTGTTTAGTATATGAATACAATCTATTTGAAAGAGAATCTACGTTTGCATTTGGAACAATTGAGTGAGTAAGCCTTGACATTGACTAACATTGGTGCCGATTCCCTTGTTCACAAACTAAACTAAATTTAAGTTCAGTGCATCTTTTTCTTTCTATTTCATTAAGAAAAGGACAGAAGATAAATTTTAGTTTAGTCCTGTCAAATTAATCAGCACCTGTCACTACTCCATACAAGTTTAGACGTGATTAAAAACTTGCCGACTAAAATTACGTCAAATTACGTCAAGCGCTGATTAATTTGACAGGACTAAACTAAAATTTATCTTCTGTCCTTTTCTTAATGAAATAGAAAGAAAAAGATGCACTGAACTTAAATTTAGTTTAGTTTGTGAACAAGGGAATCGGCACCATTGTGAAATAAGTCACTAACGGTTTCATAGGATACATTTTGTAAATAAATAGCTGCAGGTGGTATTCTGGTTGCTGGTTTCTCCCGTGTGGCTTTAAAATCTAAGTTACTTCTTATAACACCAGCTATCGGCCATATAAAGTCCCATTAAAATCGTTCCAGCCGCTTCGGAGATTAGCTGGAACAACCGGACAGACAAAAAATTTAAAAACTTTTATTTTTGGTTATAAGTTAGTACCGTGTTCACTTTCATACGCATTTAGTAAAACGTTGTTATTTTGATATAACAAACAGACACTTCAATTTAATTTATTTGTATAGACTAGCTTCTTCCCGCGACTTCGCCCGTGTGGTAGTCAACTATAGTATAAAACATATGGCACTCGGCAATATAATAGTGTAGCTTTATGCCAGTGAAAGAATTTTCGAAATCGGATCAGTATTTCCAGAGATTAGCTCCTACATCCAAACTTAAAAACTTTACCTCTTTATAATATTAGTGTATACACCATTTGAAATAATATTAGACATTTAAATAAACCTTTTATACAGTCCGTACAATCGATTTTGAGTTCTATTCCGTAGGCATAAGGATGGCATTAAAAGCAAAAAAAAGTGGTTACAATACCAACAGTTAACTGCAGCTGCCATTTGTCATGCCACCAACGCAATAGAAGTTAAAATCGGTTGAACGGGCTGTAAAAAAGGTTTACTTAAATGTCTATCTTATTTCAAACGGAGTACAGAAATAGAAGGACCAATTGCCAGACAGAAATGTTTTGTGTTCTTATTAAAACGACCAGCCGTATTTATTTATTTAATACTTCAGCACAAAAAAAAATGTAGAGGCGGATTTAACTCATAGGCATTTTCTACCAGTCAACCTTTGGGTGGTGCAGAGACAAACAGTGGTAGGTGCAATTACGAAAATTGGGGGATTAATTGTATATAAATATAGGTATATAATCCTTAGATATAACTATACCTTAACTATAAATAAGATATACCTAATCCATACTTTAATATTATAAATGTGAAAGTAACTCTGTCTGTCTGTCTGTATGTTAAGTTTTCACGCCTAAACCGCTGAACCGATCGTCATGAAATTTGGCAGAGATATAGCCTGGGATATGGAGAAGGACATAGGATTTTTCGCGATAACCGACATCTACGCGGGCGAAGCCGCGGGTAAAAGCTATTTTAATGTTCAAAATGAAAAGTAGTTTCTTGTAGAAAGATGATCAAACGTCAGTCTCGCGTCATGTTTCGGAAAACTTGTTGCGAATGTTAGTGATTTCCCGTGAATACTTAATTTATTCGGAAAATCCCTTTCAGTCACATGCAAAACAAAGAACACCACTTTTCAAATCACAACTTTTTTTTCCCTCTTACAAATAATGAACAAAATTGATCAAAATCAGTCGATTTCGTGCACGGTCCCTTAAAGATGTTTGCTCGACATTGGAATGCTATTTGTAATATCCTTTTAATTACATTTCTAACTCGTTGTCAGTAATTAAAAGTTCAACATTCTACATTATTACGGTACTAATGTTCAGCTGTTAAAAGCGATTCCATACCTGATACTAGCGACATTATTAAACTGGAAATAAAAAACAGATTCTAGGCTTTTCTTTGACCTTTGATTTCAACAGATGAAGTTACGTACTTGAATAAGATTACGACGAATAAAAGGAATGAAGCTCATTAAACTTGAACAACGTTTTAGAAAATACCTAGAAATTGATGTTTTTAGAAAATGGAAAAACGTAACACGTCCAAACTTCAAACGAACATAGTGGGTTTCTAGTTTATATTTTGCAGTGGAATAACTTTATTATGGAGCACTAACATCCTCTCGCCCACTATCTTTCTCAGTGTTAAAAATAGCCCGTACCTACCATCCAGAATGTCACCTATCCAATAGTAAGAGAATTTTTAACTTAGCGGTACAGTCAGTTACCACAATCAGCTAACCCCCCTTTGCTCAAATGGTTGATGTTTTTATACTAACAAATCGTACGATTTTTTTTTTCTAATTTTGGTTAGATTTCGTATAGGTTTTTAAATTAAATTAAGAATTATAAAATTCTATCGATCCGTATTATAAAAAATCTCAACCATTTATGCAAAGGGGTCAGCTAATTGTGGTAACTGACTTTTGGACGACGAGGGTAATCATATTTCTCTATACCGTAACCGATATATAATGTGTAACTAAGTTAATATGAAAGTCATTTTGTATCCCAAAAACCACGTAAATTATAGTCACACTTCCACTGTACAGTCAAAACAAATCAAAATGGATACCTATTATACTCATTTACAATAAGATTAGACATTTAAAGAAACCTTTTTTACGGTCCGTTCAACCGATTATGACTTCTATTCCGTAGGTATAAAGATTTGCATTAAAAGCAAAAAAGTAACCACTTTTTTGCTTTTAATGCAATTGACAATGCAATTGACTTTTGACTTTTTTTTTGTTGAAACAACAAAAAAAAAGTCAAAAGTCAAATCATTTATTTCAAATAGGCACGAAGATGCACTTTTGAACGTCAAAAATTACATGAATAGTTAATTGATTCTAGTTGCGCCTTCCAAAAGGTAGTTATGTATGGAGAAGAATGGGCAAGAAACTCCATACTTACTCTTTTAAAATGTTAACAATAGTTTGTATACATTAATTAATAATTATAGGTGAAGACGATGTGCCTAGAATAAAAATAAAAATTACTTACCACAAATGGTAAAAAGAATGAAAAGTGAAGTAATGACAGAAAAATTAATAAATGCGAGGTAACTGTTTACTGCAGCTCCCATTTGTCATGCCACCAACGCAATAGAGGTCAAAATCGGTTGAACAGACTGTAAAAAAGGTTTACTTAAATGTCTAATGTTATTTCAAATGGAGTATAAATACCTAGTAAGCTAGACCCATAAAGGCTCGTACAGACTCATGCGATATCGCGGGCGCGACGCGACACTATTAGCACAATTTCTTTGTCGGTGCCTATCGCGCGAGTCTGTACGAGCCTTAAACGTTTGCGGCTGTATCTGTGCGTAGATTTGAAATGTGACCACTATTTTCTCCTACAATCAGTATAACTAATTTAAAAAATAAACTATGGGTTACACATAATAATAAAAATTCAGTGTATGTATTATGATTATAACATCAATCAATCTACCTAGCCTTTTCCCAACTATGTTGGGGTCGGCTTCCAGTCTTAACCTGATGCAGCTGAATACCGGTATTTTACATGGAGCGACTGCCTATCTGACTTCCACAACCCAGTAACTGGGTAACACGATACCCCTTGGAAAGACTGGTTGTCAGACTTTTTTTTTGGGCTTTTGACGACCCGTAACGACTGTCAAAGATCCACGAATGACAGCCAGGACCAACGGCTTAACGTGCTTTCCGAGGCACGGAGGAGTCTCGGTATGTAAAGATGGTCACCCATCCACGGACCAACCCCGGCAAGCGCAGCTTAACCTGACGGATCGACCCGTGCGGCTGTTATTACATAGCCACGAGCTCCATATGATTATGAGCTTCGTATGATTATAACATAAATACAATAATAAGTGCTTAGCAATGTGTGTGCGCGTCTATAACAAAATACCAAGGCATTTCAAAACATTAAATATATAAAAATATTTAAAATTAAGTTTTATAAATGGTTACTGGAATGTAGTTTTTATAGTTTAAAAGAATTTTTGGATAAAAATGTTGATGTTTTTAAAAATACTGATGGTTGATGCCTTCTTCATCTAACTTTATAATTTTGCATGCTACGTTTTTATCCTAGCTAAACATGTTTGTGCCATAAAAATCTGTATTTAACACCATTGTATACCATGTTTTACGCAAATAAATATTTTATTATTATTATTATTATTTATTATACGTTTATATATCTCGAGACCCTGGGGTCTCGGACCTTTGGAAGGCGTACGAGGGGCCGAAGCCAACTCGCAGAGGCCCCTTAGACAATTTTAAATGGAATGAGGCACTAACCGACGATTATCCCTGTACGCACTATGCAAGTGCACCCAAGGACAACCCCCGGTTGGTGTAGGACTATTGTAGGATATGGAAACAAAGATATTGGACTATGGGTTTGCGTGGTTAAAATGGACTGGTTACCTAAAACTATGGAAGGACTATGGCCCCTGCCTGATCAATGTTTTATTGTACACGGATAAAATGGCAGGGGGTGACTTGCACACTCATTAATGGGCCCCCGGAAACGGTCGCTAGCACATAGTGACGTAGCGACAAGGGGGCAACATATCCTGAGGTGCTCGAGGAGTGGAGAGGTATTCCACGGCTCTCAGAACAATCCCAGAGCCCGGAAGATGGTCAAGATCCCTACAAGCACTTACTGGAATACTTCCTTCCTCCGAGCACGTTTGCTCTTGCGAATCTCCACTCAAGCCGGCCAATAAAGGCAAGAATGAGGTGGGAGCTCAGTTCCTCGTCAGTGTTCACTCCAGCCGGCCAATAAAGGCAAGCCAGAGATGAGGAACATGACTTCTCCCGGGAGATAGGGTCCGTGGGGTCGCAACTGCCCAACAGCTCGCCACATGCTGCCCTGCGGGTTTCTGTATCTCTCTTGGTCTGGCTCCTCACCCTAGACATTTTCCGGGAAAGTAAACTCTACCGGCACAGACCTAGAGTTAACCTAGAGGAGCACGCAAGCCCCACCACGACGTCAACGTAGAGATACGGCGGTGGGGTTATTATTATTATATTCTAATTGCGGTGTTTGGTGGGTTGCGTTAATTCCGGGACATGTAGAATGGCTATATTTTTTATAGTTTTCTGTCCCATGACTCCAGAAAATTTAGCAAACCCACGATTATGGAAAGCTTAAACACTTTATCTTCATTCTTATTAGGACAATAATTGAACATAAAACGGGCAAGAATGCAAGAAATGAAAAAATAAACATTTTTATTAAAATCTTGTTTCATGAATGAATAACTCCATTTATATAAAGCATCTCTAAAACTATGAAAATTTCATGTTTCATGAAAACGACAAATGCGGGGTCGTTGGTGCCGAATTGCGGAGTTGCGGACTGAGAAAACTCAGCAACAGATGCCGTGTTTAGCATATCTGTCTTACTATCCCTGCTCTTATCCGCGGCTTGTCGCAGTCGCGAACTGCACTCTGGGACATGATTTATGTATACGTCCTTTGCTTCTTCTTCCTTTACTTGTAAATTTTTAAATAGCATATGCATAGCAGAGCAATAAAGATAAAGATAAAGAGATATTTATTTGTAAACATGTGTAACAGTATACATATAAATGCAAATGTGGATGTCAAAGTGAAAGATTCGAGTTCAACATGTTTTGCCACCATTGGCGTACAAAATTAATTATAGCCACTTAAAATATAACACTATTTAGAAAGAGAAAAAAAAATAGTAATAACAAAATTAAAATATAACACAGATAGATTAGAAACTGTCATTTAAAAAATCTTTAACATAATAGTAACATTTTTCAGTAAGTAACTTCTTAAGTCAATAATGGGGTGATAGCGTAACTCACACTAGGGCAGTCCTTATTTTTTGAATTTTGAATTATCGCCACTGCATCGGCACTTTGTCATTCGATTATATACTTCTAAATATGAACCATTTTTTTTTTTTCTTCGAGTTAGATGTTTTGCTACGCTACCAGTTTACAAATTTTAACAAAAAGTGATCTATGGCCGCTTATATTATGGTTTCTGTAATGTTTCATTTAAGCTTTAATGGAGGAATATAATAAATTGATCCAATGAAGAATAAAATCAATATTTGCTTTTGTTGCTGAAAGAGTAGGTATAGGAAAAAGTACCCTAATACTCTAACAAGTCAACCCTTGTATCTTAACAATAAATTATTAAAATATTTATGTAAACTATTTATATAATATCTTAATTTACAACAGCAACAATTATTTTGTATTTTTTATGTCCTGACTTATGAATAAAAGAATCCAACAAATGTAGAGATTATGAGTTTTTATTTAAAACTAGCTTTTGCCCGCGGCTTCGCCCGCGTGGATGTCGGTTATCGCATAAAAAAGTACCCTATGTACTACCCTCTCCATATCCCTGGCTATATCTCAAAATTCTAACTTAATATTAATTTTAATGTGACTCACTATGTGTTTATTACCGAGCTGGTAATGAGTTGAACTATCGAACTAATGTGCACACTAATAGGGTTGAAAATAAAACCACAATTGTGTACTGATCTAAGCTGGTATATTTAATTAAAATTGCGAGACCCCAACCAAATCGCGGTAACGAAACCATAGCGAGATCTATTTCGACGTCAACGCCATCTATCGAGCTTGACATCAAACTTTTAACATTTCACAATAATAACTATGGTTTTATGGTTTCTTCATGAACACTATGTGAATAGAAACCGAAACAAATGATTTAATATAGTAAAAGTACTTATGTTCTGAACGTGAATGAGTCTTTACCTAAAGATAACAAACACAAAATCAAAATACGAAATTTCACTCAAATTCTTAAAGCAATCAATTGTACCAAATACAACACGAAATAAAATTGCGACACAAATAATAATTTTAGAATAATTCACGTAAGTACTAACTTTTCTCAGGGTCACGTTCGCAATTGGACGAAATATTAGACATTTATTTTGTACTTGCAACACGATCTGGATGTAGAATTCGATTAATCGACTAATAATTGACCGGTTGACATTTTAGCGGGAACACCACTAAACGAACGAAAAAAGAAAACAAAATACGTCTATACTCTGTGGTCGTGTGGCGGTGTGACGCGATGCTTAATGTAAACATTCATCAAGGTTATACGTGCGTAAAGTAATGGATTCAATGAGAAAACGGTTTAATCTTAGAAGAATCTTATACAGAATTACTGAGAAATAAGTGTAGATTTCGTATTGAGTGTTAGTTTATCGAAAAGTGATAAATATGTCAGTGAAAAAGTAACGAAAGTTTTGGAATGCACAAATTTTGATCATAAGGCCGCCGTGTTTAGTAATGTTTTTATGATAAATATTCTTGTATACTGTTTGAAATACACGTAAGTAGCTAGCTTATTTATCTACGAACATAATTTGGCTAATAGCTACTGATATTATAGCGTATTGTTATCGTAATCGTATTTCCAAGAGTAAAATTCGGCAAACAAATACCTACAAAAAGTCAATAAAATGGATATAGTATGTTATCCTTAAGAGATAGACATATGCCATCGCGGACTTTTTTGAAGACCTTTTTATGATACACAATTCCACCATACATTATTTTGTTATATCTCAAAGGGTTTAGACAGCGTTTTCGTTGAAAGCTCCCAGACGGCTTATTTTTTTCCGACACCTCCAACAAATATCGTTAATTCATACAAAAATGCATACAAAAACATAACAAATTATATACTAAAACCTTCCTAGAGAACCAACCTATCCATTGGTGAAAACAGCATGAGAATCGGTGCAGTAGTATTTGAGTTTATCGCGAACAGACAGACAGACAGACAGACAGACAGACAGACAGACAGACGCGGCGGAGGACTTTGTTTTATAATATGTAGTGATAGTGATTCAAACCGTAGTAGTAACCCTTAATAGTACGTTACTTACCAAGGGCTGTAAAAGAAAGAAACCCCGAAATCGCAGGTATTTGTGACCCGAGCCGCAGGCGAGGGTTGTAAATTTGCGATACAGGGCTTTCTTTTTTTTACTGCCCTTGGTGAGTACACAATTTTACGTCTTCACCTGGCCATAATGCGAGTTACCGTACGCGTAGCGTGCGGTAAAACTCACATTATGGCCAGGTGTGACGTAAATGTCACTAAATATTTTTTTTTTAAATTACTGAAATAGTTTCTTATGGTATATAATCAAATTAAGTGATGCCCCGTGAAATTAAAGTTTTTTTTTTTCTTAGGAGTAAGGAGTACGCTTACAATTGCAGCAATGAATGGGTTTCATTTTGACAACATTCATTGCGTTATTTAGGTTGTTGAGCAGTAAATTTTTTCGAATATATGAAGCAATGGATTATCAATATATTTCAAAATCATTCAGATTGTGATTATATTCTAAGTGTTCCCTTCGCACACATCAATTATTTTATTGAATTTCCAGTGTAATAAAAAAATATGTACGTCCGAAAACATACGTTTTGCAGTTTCATACCAAAATAAAGGACAAAGGACGCATAAAATATTTTCCATTTCCCTCTCATACATTCCGTTTCATAGGCTACTGATGTTGAATCGAGCTATAAACGTGAAAATGTACGCGATGTAAACAAATATTTAGTGGTTGTTGACCGGTGGTCGATGGAGGCGCGGCCATGCGTGACGTTTGTGCGATTTGTAACGCTGCATAGCATCTCGATGTTAAGGACCGCTACGCATTTTGTTACTAGAGCTACGACTAATCGCTGGTCAGACGATTTTTAATCCATACCTTTATTATGAAAAGTAATGTCTTGACTTGCTTAGACTTTTTCTTTTAGTGTGCTTATAACAAGTAATCCGATTAAGCACTTATTTGATTTGTTTGTTTTTTGATCATATTAGTTTTCCGAGTATATATTTTACCTGATACGCCGGATACTTAAAGTATCAGGACGACCTCCTGTTAATTTTATTACTACAACTTTTTAAATCTTGCGGGTTATAACTGCGGGTTACGGGTTGCGGTTGAATTTATGCGCGTTTCGTAAACGCGCGACAGCATCGCTACTAACGCGCGTTAGTCGCAATTTGCATCGCGCTACAGAAACGAAGCCAACGCGCTACTAACGCGCTATAGTATCGCTTCGGCTGGTTACGTAAAAGCAGCACCAAAGACAACGTGACTAATGTTGCCTCAACGGAGTCCATCTTGCAACTGTGGCATTTTTGTGCCGTTACTGAATCGCGTTTGCATCGCGACAGAAGCGCGACAGTATCGCGTTTGCATCGCGACTGAAAATTGTGGTGTAGGCACACAGCTAGCGACCGCTTCGCGGCTGTAGCGATGCGAACGCGCGACAGCATCGCTACTGCATCGCTACAAAAAGTCGCCGTGGGCGAGGGGCCTAAGGCTTTTCCGCACCCCGTCTACAAAGGAAAAAATACTTCGCCATTGTCTCGGACGGTACCGGGAGCTCCTGCATTTACACACACATTCACAGCGTGTTTGTACACTTGGTAACCACAAGTAAAGCGCGCGTCGCTTCATGAGATAAAAATACTGTACAAATACTTGATGCTCGGTTTCCAATACTTTCCAATGACGTCAGAGTCCTTGTTATTGATAAAAAATAAAGGCGTAGTTGAAAATCTATTTTTATTTATTGTATCCAATACGACAAATTCTATCCTTTTACGCAAATGTATAGAAAAAGGAGAAAAGCTTTCTACAAAACATATATGCTGAAGACATAGATTGGAAAATGTAAAATAAACATACAACAACCCTTAGGCGCCATCTCCACGGGCGAGAGAATCGCGGCGATATTCACGCTGGGCCTTCAAATAATCGCCGCGATGATAACGCCGTGTGGAGATTGATTCATAGAGCTTCTATTGAATTTGATGGCATGGCGAGACTATCGCCTCGATTTTCTCGCCCGTGGAATGGCGCCTTATGAACAAGAACTTAACTACAACAACTACAAGGCTCCTATAATATAGTATCCTGCTATATTAGAGGCCTAAATACAAATTCATAAGAAAAAATATAGTAAGCGAGACTACTATATTTTTACATTTGTATTGAAATAAAAATATAGTAGTTTCGTCTACGGCGAGATGATCGCAGTCAGGCCAGTATTAATCTCATAAAAGCTAAAGTACTGGTATTTTCTAAACTTAATTTAGAGTGTAAAAATTTTAACGAGATATTAAAAATAAAAACCTGTTAATAAAGGTTCATAGTACCAAAAAATATGCATCTAAAGAATAAAAATGTTTTTGAAACCTACTTTATTTTTTCGCCATCTACTATATTTTTACAGGTAAGGGCTTCGATAAGGGTTTAGGGCTTTCGATTTGGTATTAAAAAGTTGGCAACCCTAGCTGTAATCTACCACGCGAGCCCAGTGCCGGTTGGTAGATGTCACATGCCTTCGAATTTTTGGTTTTCTATGTTTTCCTTCACCGTTTTGAGAGCAGTGGTGATGATATTAGTTACCCAAAGTAAAGGCTCGTACAGACTAGTGCGATACCGCGGGCGCGACGCGATACTAGTAGCATAATTTCTTTGTCGCTGCCTGTCGCGCCCGCGATATTGCGCCAGTGTGTAGGAGCCTTAAAGCGCCTGGCTGATAGGTCGATAGAATACGCTTAATGCGTCATTCTGGAATCTGATAGAACTCTTTCGTCAACAGTGTCTACCATGGCTGAACTTTCTCCACCTTAGTTGTTTCTTTACATAATCTCAGTGCCGGTTTTAGCATTACCGGCGCCCTGGGCGAGGTTTCTATGGCACCCTCTTTCTACTTTCCAATTCACACATGTGGAAAAAAACCCTGGTTTTTTTTACACAAACGTTTATTTCAATAAAACTTAAAAAAAAAAAAAACTACTACTACTTTTTTAGCCTTTCTATCGGCAAACTCTCATAAAAAGGCATCGAAGTCTATGTTTTCTGCAATTTCATTTTCGATTGACAAAGTCGCCAAGTTTGTCAATCTCGATTGAGATACTGTCGATCGCAGATAGGTTTGTATCAGCTTAAGCTTAGAAAAAGTCCTTTCTCCACTCGCTACCTTTACAGGTATAGTGCCGAATATTCTCAATGGAAGGACGAGACGGGAAACCAGACATGAAGAGGTGCCCCTTCATGCCTGGCGCCCTTGGGCGGTCGCCCAACCGCGCCCTACCCTAACGCCGCTACTGCATGATACTCTGGTTACTAGATTCTCAACTTAAAAAAGTTGAAACAGACGATAAGTGAAACTGGTTGTTTAAGTTCGTCTTGAAAAATCTTAATTTCAGTATTAGCCTATAGTGTTCCCAATGCTGGAACACCTCCTCACTGTGAGTGGGCCGTAAATCCACCACGCAGGGCCAGTGTGGGTTGGTAGCTATGTCACATATCTTCGAATTTTTGCTTCTAAAATATATTACGGTTTCCTCACGATGTTTTCCTTCACCGTTTTGAGAGCAGTGGTAATGAAATTATTTACCCAAAGTAAAGCCTCTGGCCTGGGTTTCAACTCACGGTTAACTCGTAAGTCCGGGCCGACACCGCTGGCCCACCAATGCTCCTGCAGTGAAAACTATCGCCTTTATTAATAAGCCCTTTATTACATTCAAACGATGAAGTAATACACACATAAATTCGTCAGCAGTTTTGTGTGGTGTGCTAAGTACTAAAACGTACTCGATATTAAGTGGTTTGCTCAACGAGCCGGATGTTGTCGTAAGAACAGCATAACACCAACTATAACAAAGGATATTGATTTGTTTACTATTTTGTTTCAACTGTATTGCACTGCAACTGATTATGGATGGCAAATTAAAAAAAAAAATTAAGTACCGAGCTCACGCAACGCGTCGTACGTCCAGCCAGTAATAGGACTCGCCCATCCAGGGCCTCAAGTCTGCTATTACAATAGTGTCAGAATGGTCTCGCCATTGTGAGTATTTGACAGTGTTTGTATGGAAAATCTGTCAAAAACTCACAATGAAGAGACCATTCTGACACTATTGTAATAGCAGACTTGAGGCCCAGTTGCGCTGTCCCAAATAAGACGCATTATTAATTTATTATAATAAAAATAATACATATTTTTTTAAAGTAACAAACCAAATAATTTTCTTTTTTACTGGAAAGCAGTATTAACAAAAAAAAAACTATTTTGATAAAATTAAGGAGTAAAATGGTTTCATCTCAACGATTTAGAGGTGATTTTGTTGTTTTTTTTTTGCTTATTATGTGATACCGATAGAAAAATTATGGCTAAACCAAATTAATTATCATATCATGTAGATTACTATCAATTTTTACAGATGTAATTTCTCTGTCAATGCCGACGAAAAGTTGCTTCATCTCCATACATTTTTCAAGCTTTTTTTGAGAGAGCAGCCTTAATAAATAATATTTAGTGGCACCGAGTTGCCGTGTCTGGTCAAACCCCTGTTAAACCCGGATGGTTTGTGTGGTATGTTAAAGGTTCAACAAATGCTTGTACTTAAACAGCTTTTTTGATTAATAAACGGTAAAAAAATATATAATTATACATATAACTGTGATCTAGTGGCCCCATTGGGAATTTAAGAGTAATAAGATTGATGTAGAACCATCTATCAAAATCGAGAGCATGGTTTGAATATACATAACTAGCTTCTGCTCGCGATTTCGCCACCAAACCTGCCAGCGATATAATATTCTTTTTCACTTATCGTTTTTTCTGCCTTTTTTCTTTTTAATCGACTCCTTAGGGTCACAGCATGATGTTAAATAGCCTATAAACTTCTTCAAGAATTGGGCTATCAAACGCAAAAAGAATTTTTCAAATCTGACTGGTAGTTCCAGAGATTACCCCTATTATATAGAGAACACAAAACTACGAAAAAAATATAACTACAATTCTGTCGCAATAAGTTTGGAAAATTAAAATTACTTAAATATTCGACGAAACGGTTCAGTGGGGTAATTGCGTAAAACATATAAAATGTCAATTAATCGCAATCGATTTCATTTTGACAGTTCACCCACGTACATTTCGATAATGACGTTGATGAGCGGACAAATTTTTCAAACTTATGAAGCAATGTATTAGTAATATCCTTAAAATCTCGAATTATGATTTAAACTGTATTACGCAATTAAAACCTGGTAAGCCAACATTTTCTTTGAAAACTTTGCCTACGACGAAATGTTTCCGCAACAAGGGCAAAAACCCTTTATTACATCACTAATTATCACGTTCTTCTACGCGCTTATGAAACATCAAAATAAGAATGATATAATTCGCCATAATTTACATGATGGATTCGCAACGGTAACTTGTATAACTACGTCACAAGAAAAACTATCGGCACGTACGCGGCTTGCCTTATACGGCGCTTATGCGGCGCTTATACAGCGGTGGTAATAAGGCCGCGATGAAATAACGCCCACTGGCCCGCCCTGAGGAAAATAAACAAAACTATTTTATTGCTTCTTGTAATTAGTTAGCTTTTGAATTTATTAAAATGTATTGCTGTAGGTTTTTGTTGATTAGTAAAAAACGATGTTTGTTTTAGGGCTTTTTCCGTCCACATCTCAATTAATATCATTATTAAATCAGCTAAACAAATTGTAGTTTTCTTAGTCGAAAACTGAAGTAATCGTCTGATTCATTTTCGAACGATCAGTATGTGTAGCTATCAATGTCGTGCCCTATCTCTGGTTTAAAAAACTTATCATCATCATCATCATCCACAGCCCGACTTCACCCACTGCTGAGCATAGGAATCTCTTTTCTTGTGCCAATCCCCACGCTCCTGTGCCAGCCTCATCCAGGTTCTACCCGCGATGGCAACAATGTCGTCCACCTATCTCGCCGTTGGACAACCGACACTTCGTCTTCCAGTCCTTGGACGCCACTCGGTCACTGCTTTATTCCACCTGTCATCACTTCGCCTTGCCAGGTATCCTCCCCAACTCCATTTGAGTTCCATAACTCGTTTTCCGATATCGAAAGCCTTCGTACGTCTGCGAATCTCGACGTTTGGGACTCGGTCTATTAGACTTATGCCAAGCATGGAACGATCCATGGCTCTTTGTGCAACTCTCACCCTGTACACAGCGTGGGACAGCGTGAGCGTCCACGTCTTAGCACCGTACGTCATGGTGGGCAGAACACACTGGTTATAGAGGCGGGACTTCAGACATGTGGGATCTTAGCTGATTTCAAAATGTCGTCCAATTTGCTGAATGCGGCCCACCCAAGCTGTATTCTTCTCGATATCTCAGTTTGTTGACACTCTTTGCCAAATGAAAGAATATGGCCAAGATAGACATACTGGTCAACCATCTCCAACAATTCATATCCAACTTAAAAATTAAGATTAAATTAAAAAACTTTAGGCAATATTAAATCCTACAATCCCACACCCTTATGAGCAAGTACACGTGTACTCACGTTCAAGCTTCATCCACGTGCATGACACTTAAAGTAACGTGGGTGGTCAACTGGTCATTCAATATGCAAGTTAGCGCGTGTCGCAGCGCAGTATTCTTTAGCTTCCGAACCAAAGAGTATAAACCACAGAAGAGCACACACGAATGTTTTGTGCAGTCAATTCAATAGTAGAGTCAGAAACGTCTATATCTAATTGAATGGCAGCGTCATACGACGTCCTTACGAAAGGCAATGTCCATGAACTTCGCTAAGCATTGTCACTCTATTAGCTCTATACTCCTTGTCCCATGTCCGTAAAGGCACGTACAGACACGCGCGATATCGCGGGCGCGACGCGACGCTACCGCTAGTACCACAATTTCTTTGTCGGTGCCTGTCGCGCCAGCGATATCGCACGAGTCTGTACGAGCCTTTAAGCAGTAGCGTACAATGACGTCACTCGCCCCGCTCCACGCTATGACGCTACAAACAACGTTACAACACTAGTTTCAACCTATTAATAGCGGACAAAGTTTGATGAGTGTGTTTTTAGTTGCTTCGGAGTAGACATGGGCGAAATAGCTCACTGAAAAGAAAAAGAGTGATTAGCTCTTCCACTCTAAAGAGCTATATTAATCTTCTAGCTCACTAGCTCTTCTATAGCTCAGTGACTCAATCGGTTGCACGCCGAATGTTAGCTCATTTGCGCACTCACGCTGCACGCGCGTCTTTTGAGACGGCTCGGCTCGCTTAATAATCAATAGCTCTTTAGAAAATACAGTAAATAATAGACTAGAAAATACGGTCAGTGACTTCGGTCTGAAGTATGGACTTCCTGAGCTAGTGAGTTTGAGTGAGCTATTTAGCAAGCGACTGAGTGAGCTAGAGCGACGTCAGTCGAAAAGAGCTAGCTCTTTTCTATCACTCGCTCACGAGCTACCCAACTCTACTTCGGAGTTGAGCGTGGGATGTATGAATGAGATGTCGTCAAGTAATACTAGGACATTTCTACGAACGGTTGTGTGTGACATTCGTCTTTGACATTGAATCAAGCACGTTTCGCTCCTGAAATTACATTACACTAATCCATTATTTACTGTATACAAAATATAGAAATAGCTTGGCATTCATTTTCAAGTTCAGCCGAGTTCAAGGGTCTTCGCAATACCTATATTGAAGTAAAAACGGCCTATATAGCCCGAGTTTCGTAACCGAATGGGTCGTAGGTTCGCCCATCGTCTGTCTGGCCAGGGCCGGATTTAGGGCAGGGCAACAGGGGCTCTAGCCCCGGGCCTCCACAAAGAAGGGGCCTCCACAATCAGTTTTTTTTTTATAAGAAAGAATACATCTTTTGTCAAAGAAAAACAAGTTCACATTCACAAGGTATCTTTTTAAATTGTTTTTTTTTTTTGGGTGTTCAAAAAAATCATGGGGTAACGAAGAAGTGGAGACCACTTCTTGGTTGCCCCAGGGCCTCCACACCTTTAAATCCGGCGCTGTGTCTGGCACGGGCAAGTCACCGCAACCCCAGAGGTCGATGAACTTGAACGTCTGTCGGTCATAGTCCTCGTCTTATGTCATCGGTATCTGGGTAAATTACCTATAGTATTCACTTCAGTCCTTACTCGAAATTTATTCCCTCTTATTTGTTCTCAACCCCGATTGGCGGGATAAGCCGCGAATGAGTGAGTGAATGATTTTGATCGACGGCATCCATTGACATTATTGATGGGATTTACAGGTGTTTACGTGGAAAATAAATGCGAAGTTTCAATCTTTTTGTATGCTGTTCATGAGTGTTCATATTTTTGTTAGATTGATTGTATTTTAGCTGTCTGGCTTGTTATGTATCGTGGAAATGTTAAACGATCAATATTTTGTCTAGAAACGTGCCTACATTAAACAAGTTTTCTTCAGTTTCAGAACTGTACGCAGTAATAATCGGTTTTGATCATATTTACCCGAATGCCCCAGAAGGGAGGGCTTTTTTTTTTCTTGCTAAGTTTATTTTTAAATATTCGTTTGTTCGATTTTTGAAAGATATTAAATTATTATACGTGTTAATGTAGTGAATTTAGATTTGTATTTGACCACAAAATGAATCGAATTGAAGTTTCATTTCACACTTAACGTACAATTTTGGAAGTTCGAATCATTCCAAGTATTTAGACGAGGGATCCGTGAGAATTGTGAGAAGTGTAATGTTTACACTAAACATAATTATGTGCACCGTAGAGTTCAAGGCACTTTAATAGGTTGTTTAAAGTCGGCAGGGTATCGGCTCGGTACCGAACCCGCTACCACCGACATGTTTACATTTCTCTACGCCTAAGTAAACACCGCTCTCCGTTGTGCGATGCACTTAGCCCACGTACGCATGGACGTAAAAATATCGCGGCGGGATTATATCGCGCACTGGATTCTCAATTCTCGGTGTTGAGCCGAACGTTGAGAATCCAACAGACTGCAACCCAGCGCGTCGAAAAACACTGATTTTTAACTCTCAGCGCTGAGCATAATCATAATCAGCATAATTATAATGTTCCCAATGCTGGGATACATTATGTGCCTCTCTGTGAGAGGGAGTGCGCTGTATAAGTTGGTAGCTGTCACATGTCTTCGAATTTAAGGTTCTAAGACATAAGCCGGCTTCCTCACGATGCTTTCCTTCACCGTTTTTGAGAGCAATGGTGCTGAAATAAATTACACAAAGTAAAGCGTACATCTGGGTTCGAACCCACAAGCTACAATTCGTAAGACGGAGCCAGTAAGTACCCCTTGGCAACCACGGCGCGGCGCTGACATCGTAAAAATCCAGTGCGCGAAAAATAATCGCCGCAGGAAAAAATCGCTCGTGCGTACCTGAGCTTATACAGCATGTATGTGCTACAGACCTGCAGTCAAACCACACAATTGGACTCTTTAACAAATTACTCCTCTGCAATGAGGGGAGTATTCACTATTTTCTAATGCCACACTAGTTTTTGCTGATGGGCTTTAATGCATCATTGGACAGGAGGAATTCTATTATTAGATAAAGCAGCTTTTCTACGATTAAAGGTCGTAGCACACGTATCAAATCGGAAAGGGATCGTCACCGTATCAACTCGAGCCGTTCAGTATGATTTGTATGAAATTCCCTACTGCAACGCACACTAATCGGAATCGTAACGTAATCGCCTCGCCTCGGCACAAGCTCACAAGCGCGGTGCGGTGCGTGGTCGAGTTGCAGTTCCCGCTAACGGTTCTCCGTAGCCTAGCTTACGGCTCTCCGTACCCTAGCTTACGTCTCCTCGTCCACGCCCCTCCCGCGCACAGTGGATCGTCCCCATACAAGAGGTGTGGCATAGAATCAATGACTAGCCGTCAACCAGCGGTCGGCGAGCCGTAAGCGCGGCGTCGCCTAGCCGTAGCCGAGTCGACGTATCGGCGGGCTTATTACGTATCTTGCAGAAGCCTAGCAATAGCGAAATTTGCGCAATTATCGCGCAAATTTCGCAAATCCATATTATGTAACAGCGATAGCCATAGCATAGCAAACTAGCGATAGTGCTGCCTCTATGGAACAATCAGTTAACTAAAAATTGCAGTTTTCTACTGTGATTGCGCGGTGATTGCGACTATTTCGTATTACGCATGGTTTTTGACAGCAGAGCGACAGCCATCGACGAGCAAATTTGGCTGTCAAATTGCGATAACCTTTTCCCTTGTTGCTGATCGCTCGCTGATTGCATTAGGTACAAATTAATCTTATAATTCGAAGAATTTTACCTAAAATTGTGTAAATTATACTCCGTCATGTGTCGTGTGCTCATTAGAACAAACTGTGTGTACCGTAAAAGACTATTCACCCCAGTGTATTCTAGTTAAATATAGTATCAAAAATTGTTTGCGTCTCTAGTCTTTAATGATTGAGGTGGAAGTATGGCTCGTGCTGTTCTCTTGCTTGAAGCACTTGGTTGAAGCCAGCAGGATTGAAAGCCGTAACACAGTTGCGGCGTAGCCTGCGAGATCAAGCTAATGCTTTGAATTTATCTCTCCACAGTTTCCTTGGATCTTGAGCCAAGGCCAACACCCCTGGCTAAAGGATGCTCAGCTAGAAAATCTAACAGTTCTTCTAGTTGATCATTGGACACTCTATTTGCCATTTTATACTAAAACAAGATTATGTATTATTAATTTAAAAGTTAATTATTACACCTTTGTTTCACTTCATTAATATTTTAAAACTTACTTGTTGAACAGCCGAATATCGCTGAGTCCAAGTTAACACTGTTTTCACCCACATAAGCATCTTGTAACTGACGCCAAGCTATTTTTGATAAATTTTAAGAGGGTTTAAGTGGATTTTAAGCTTTTTTTCGTAACAAAAAAAAAACACACTTAGAACTAAACACGTAGAACGTAGAACTTAACATTCTTATTGACAATTGACTTTAGTTCCGATGTTTGCTACATAATCGTTTTGGAGCTAGTGTCGTAGCGATAAGTGCACAGTTAACAATTAGCGAGCGATCAGCAAACGATTTTTAGATAATGCCGATTTTTATAACGTTTAGCGATTGATCGCGCGATGACTGCGCGATAATTGCTGATTGCTCTTTTTTACATAATAAGCCCGCGGAGCTTCTGATCCGCTTTGGTTACGTGCTTACGTAAGGTTGACGACTGTTTGACGACGACGCGAAAGGCGATACGGTTACGATCCCTTTCCGATTTGATAAATGTGCTACGACCTTAAATGGTGTGGCTTTAAAATGCAACCTTAGTATAATAGCAAAGGTATTTTTTTTGGATGTTCTACAAAAAGATAAGATAATGCGATGTTATGCGTGACCAATCAAAAAGGATTTTATATAAGCATTGCAATGTTAATAATGGCCAGACTCGAGGTTAGATGTAGGTTGTTACGATAACATCCTATTTAGATGCATTATTAACTTTGCGCCCATTAGTCATAGAAAAACAAAAAGCTAAAAGGAAACACATGCATTGAATGCGTCACGGCGTCCTTCAATAACCAAGTACATTCGTCCAGTCCGTCCGTTTTGAATAAGTATTATTTATCAAGCTATACATATCCGATATCCGTGTGTACAGTGTCATTTATTATGCATAGAGTTATTTGCGAGCCTTGTCGCAGCTAATGAATACTCACTGCGGATTCTGTGCCACAGTCTTGAGCCACCTACGTCTGAATAACCACCCTCACGTACTATTATATTTTAAAATATCAACGAATATTTACATTATAATGTTCCTAAAATTGGCAAGCATTAAGCAGACAAATATTATTCTTCCTCCCAAGTGGTACGAAATAAGATCTTAAGTTGTTACTTAAAATCTTAATTAATTAGGAATGGCAAATCTTTATAATTATGAAAATCCCGCAAAATGAATGTTAAGTTTCACATTTGACATTTCTAGAGACCTCCCTCTACACTAGCAAGCGCCTCTAGCGGCGAATTCAAGCGCGATAGTCCTCATTACATTGATTTACTTATTACTCGTATAGTGCTTTTAAACCTTTTTCATGGCGCGGCCCCCTTAGTACAGAAAAATATTTTGCGACCCCCTACCTTGAAATTGTAATTTCTGTTCTACGTTGAAGTTCAAGTCTGTCACTTTAGGTACCTTTTGGTTAAACTGAAAAACAGAATACCCACAATTAACCACAAAAGCTTTAAAGTGTTTTATTCCATTTGGAACCTCCTACTTGTGAGATTTAACGTTTTCATCGATGGCTCAAATAAAAGATAAACAGAGAATCGCCAATTTTTTTAAAACGATTTAATTCTAATCATAAAAAAAAAAAAAAAAAATTGTTTAAGACTTTGCATATTCATATTTTCCTCTTCCAGTTCTCACACACTCTTGTCTACATTTCTTTTTCATTTCTCCTTTCGCAAGTCTGCTGGAAGAAATTTCTTAAGAAATAAGCAGTACCTTTGTACTGAAATTATAATGATATCGTATCTGTATTTGTATTTAACTGTGTGTACATAAATAATGAAATAAATAAATAAATAATAAATTGCAAAATTGAAAAACGATAAACAGGAGTAACCAACACATTAATGTCAATGGGTACGCTTGGTCGTGTTAACCTAAGCCATTAATTAACTTTTTCTTAATAAATATAACATTTTGAACTAGTATGGTTTTATATTTATGAGCTTTAAATATTTAAGTAACGGCGACCCCCTTTAAGAGGCTGGACGACCCCCTAGGGGGTCGCGACCCACACGTTGAAAAACACTGACTTATTCTATTTCACATTATCTAGCACTTAGTAGGCAATCTGCTTTGCGCAAATAATCAGTAAAGTTTTTAAGAGATTACTTAAGACAATAATCGCAAATCGCAGTTAAATGTCTGGTATTTATCAAGTAATGGAGTTGGCGCAGAATTTACGGTTGCTTAGTACTGTGAAGACTTGTAGCCTTGGGGTTCAGAGACTGGGACTTATGGACATAGCGACGACAAACGATCACACGAACAAAACACGACACTTATTACGTTATTAGCAAGAATTTCTTTGTCAGCCTTTTTTTGTTGTTTTTTTAAATATTTTTGTATTTCTGATCATAGTTGTGAACACAGCTCATTTTCATATTACCCTTTGCCCGCGCTTTCGCTCGCGTTAATTTAGAATTTGACAATCAATTCGGGTGAATTAGGTACATAAATTAAAAAAAAAAACATGATTCGAAAGACATGTGGCGCCATTTAATAAGAACGTTACGAGTATTGTTGTTTTCCTCGGGAAGAGTACTTTTTTCGGGATGAAAGGTACCCTATGTCCGTTTCTGAACACCTGACAACGTACCTACATATATGCAAAATTTCAGGATGATTAGGCGTGATTAGGCGTTTGGTTTAGGCGTGAAAAGGTAACAAACAAACAATCATACTTTCGCATTTATAATATTAATTAGGATAACTTTTAGGTAATTCATCTTACGATATTTTGTCCACACGGCTACACATCAAGCTATACATTTCCAGTACAAGCTGATCTCGCATTATATAGGATTTCCATTTAATGAGAGGTCTGCTTATTCTGGAAAAATATAGTTTGATGTGTAGCCATGTGTACGTACTTTTTACTTTCTGTTCTTTAAGTGACGAATTCACTATTCCTAAAACTGTATAAGATTTTTACTTGTGTATTTAAGTCTTAGGGAGTTATGTCAAATAAATAAATAAACTCCTTAATTGCACTTCTTTATTACACAATACGAAACATTTTTTCACCGTTAAAACATCGAAATATTAATTACGTTTTTTAATGGGAATATATTGTTCTTCCAACGGTACATAGTTATTAATTTGTGTGTTTAAGTCGAATGAACGTAGAGAATTTACATAATTGGGAACTTTACGACCATTTTACGATGTTTGAAGTTATGAAGCCTTAATAAATAAATGTTTTTGTTTGTTACAGGTTTGGACAACCGGATATCGAACTCAAGGAGTTCAGTGTCGCCGTAAGTATCTCATTTTAAAAGGGTTACTCGTAAATTACAGAGCTATAGATAAACATGAGTATAGCAGCTGTCTTACTTTTGAGTTGTAGGATCGATAAAGAGATATCGTTCCTCGTTAAGTTGTGTGGTTTCTAAACATAGAGTAACTATTGGAGACCTATTATTAGCCAAAAGTGGGCGACCAAGTACCTGTTGACTTTCAGCTCATCTTGATAGACCGTTGACCTTCATTAAAGGCTGATTCTGTTTTGAATCCTTGCTTTCAGCATACACTTGGTTAATTTCAAATATTTCAATACATTTCCTCGTTGCTAAAATGACTCTGGAGTCTTAGACCTCATCCCTATTTTCAATCTTCCATAAAGTCCTGACCTATCAAGGGTCATCTCACTTTAAGTTAGTTCTACGTAATATATTTTAGAGCTAATAGACTATCCGACATAGGAACGGGGCCCAAACAACTATTCAAACATTTCCTCGTTGCTATAATGACTGAAGTCTTAGATATCATCCCTATCTTCAATCTTCCATAAATAAAGTCCTGACCTATCAAGGGTAATCTCACTTTAAGGTAGTTCTACATAATATGTTTTAGAGCTAACAGACTATCCGACATAGTGACGGGGCCCAAACAACTATTCAAACATTTCCTAATTGCTATAATAACTGAAGTATTAGACGTCATCCCTCTTTTCAATGTTCCATAAAGTTCTGACCTATAAAGGGTCATCTCACTTTAAGGTAGTTCTACATAATATGTTTTAGAGCTAACAGACTATCCGACATAGTGACGGGGCCCAAACAACTATTCAAACATTTCTCGTTGCTAAAATAACTGATGTATTAGACCTATCCCTATTTTCAATCTACCATAAAGTCCTGACCTATAAAGGGTCATCTCACTTTAAGGTAGTTCTACATAATATGTTTTAGAGCTAACAGACTATCCGACATAGTGACGGGGCCCAAACAACTATTCAAACATTTCTCGTTGCTAAAATAACTGATGTATTAGACCTATCCCTATTTTCAATCTACCATAAAGTCCTGACCTATAAAGGGTCATCTCACTTTAAGGTAGTTCTACATAATATGTTTTAGAGCTAACAGACTATCCGACATAGTGACGGGGCCCAAACAACTATTCAAACATTTCTCGTTGCTAAAATAACTGATGTATTAGACCTATCACTATTTTCAATCTACCATAAAGTCCTGACCTATAAAGGGTCATCTCACTTTAAGGTAGTTCTACATAATATGTTTTAGACTTAACAGACTATCCGAAATAGTGACGGGGCCCGAACAACTATTCAAACATTTATTCGTTGCTATAATGACTGATGTATTAGACCTATCACTATTTTCAATCTACCATAAAGTCCTGACCTATAAAGGGTCATCTCACTTTAAGGTAGGTCTACATAATATGTTTTAGAGCTAACAGACTATCCGACATAGTGACGGGGCCCAAACAATTCACTCCGTGAGTTTCGGTGGGCCGTACAACAAACAGACAGCCCACTAACTCCTGCATGCAAATGAAAGATCTTTCGGCTATGTACAGACGCCAGCACATCAAGCTACTACAATCTGTCAAATTTCTTTAATAGATTTTGAACTTTATCACTACATCATAAGGTTCAAGGTTGATTGCGAAAATTTGACAGTTTCGGGTAGCTTGACCTGCTGGCGTCTGTACGATGGGAATACGCACACAAATAACTAGCACTTATGCAAATATACATGGCTGTTTCATGTGGCTAATATTGCATTTTATAGTAGTTCGGATTGCTCTATGTCGTTCATGTGTTTTAAATACATACCTACATCGGTGTTGCATTTTGGCGAAGTTAGAAAAATCTATGGCTCGATCGAAAGCTGAATAATATGGTGCTCTAAAAGACAGGGTGGCGATTTAGTATAAAAAATAAAACATTTATTTATTTAAACTTCTCACACACAATAAGGTACATAGGCGGACTTAATGCCATAGGTATTCTCTACCAGTCAACCAAGGGTAGTGAAGAGATAAGATGGCAGGTACCTACTCTATTTAAGAGGAGATAATAATAATAATAAAAATATTAAAAAGATAACAAATAAAATAGATACACAAGTACATCAATATGTTATAAACTTATAATAGACTTACTTATATACATATTACTATAATATAAACATGTACACCTTCTTATTATATTTATATATTATATTTAAATAAAAATTCGAAGGAAAGAGATAATTGAGATGACTCTACACTATTTGTTATGAAAATAACTCTGCAATTTCCGCCATTCCATTTCCACACATATCCATTCTTCTTTTCATTTTATAAGAATTGGAACGAAGTATTTAGTATGACCGATAGCTAACACAAAATTGGCTGAAATTGGTGATGTGGAAGAGGGTTTCTTGAGATCCTTCGGGATGTTGTTTTACAAAGGATGAGTTTAATGGAGTTTGATTTGGTCACCTGCATCCGTCAAGGGCGTGGTTCTACCCGTCATACTAAACAACTTTCGCTATGAAACTAATATCCGAATCGTATGAGAAAAATTAAAAAAAAAAAAAAAAATACATATACTTCATTTGAAATAAAATTAGACATTTAAGTCAAGCTCGTTCAACCGATTTTGACTTCAATTGAGTTGGTGACATGGCAAAATAATGGCAGCTGCAATAAACAGTTGGTATTGTAAACACTTTTTTGCTTTTAATGTCATCCTTATGCCTAGGGAATAGAAGTCAAAATTGGTTGAACGGACTGTAAAAAAAGTTTTTTAAATGTCTAATCTTAATTCAAATGGGGTATAGATGCATGTGCATCGAAATAGTTTGTCTACTGTTGTATAGGAATTTGTCCTTTTTTTTCCCCGAGTCGGATATGAGTTTACTAGGTACTTACAACAAAAAATCATTTCTTTCATTGCCTGTCTCTCTTTTCCGACTGATTAGCCGGAACAAAGTCCCGGACTCACTGGCAAATAGCTGATATCATAAGGAGCGACTTGGCTTTTATTTTGGAAAAAGCCACGCGGGCGAAGCGGCAGGCAGCAGCAAGTAATAATTACATAGTAGGATAGTAGTATCAACGAACTACATGTGCTCTACTATATCTCTTTACTACCTATATCTTTTACTACTACTAAACTTGTATATTATGTCTACTAACACTAGTTTTTAAGACCATTGTTACTAAAACTATGGGCGTAGCCTGAAATAAATGCTATTATTTATTATTGTTATTATATCAATCAACGAAGTTTAGGCAGTTGCATATGCATAATACCATCTTAGTTTAACCTTCATAGCTTTTAAAAGGCCAACAGTTCAAGATATGAAACTAAACTTTATTTGAGTTAATTGTATGTATGTTTCTGTTTCCAGTGACGTGGTGAACAAGGACCTCGGCTTATCGGAGAGCGATGACGAGGTCGCGAACACACACGCGATAGGACCGTAAGTTCATTCCCGTGCTTAACAAAATTACGCCACGTCTGCACTTCCTTTTGTAAGCGCTAAGTTTTTAATTGATTTTTATCTCGAGTGGAAACTCGTAAGTTTTAAGTACGCGACGGAAATTGAATTAATTTCAACAAGTCCAAGAGCCAAGCGAACGGAAGTTTATTTGATTTGAAAGGATTGCAGTTTTAGGTATTACGTACGTATTTTTGATGTTATGTTTCAATGCGACAAATGAAAAATTTCACAAATCATTGAATGCGTTTTGCGCTAAACATAATTAAAACATCATTCTGTCTTTATTATCTCCAAACGATTAAAAGAAAAAGAAAAAAAAAGTGGTACATCGCACTTGGTGGATATTCCGTCCAGTCGTAGTCACCGCTTCTCTTCCACATTTATTATGCGTACAGCCAAAGTGTGGAACTCTCTGCCAGCGTCTGTGTTCCCTTCCACATATAACCCGTCTGCCTTCAAAGCAAGAGTGAACAGGCATCTTCTGGGCACGCTCGTTCCATCATAGACCTCATCCATCGCTATCAATCAGGCGAGATCTAGGTCAAGAGCAGGCCTAATCAGCAAAAAAAGAAGGATGTTTTATATTCGTTCAGTGCTAAACGTATGTACCTATGTAGCGTTTTTATTTATTTGTTTAAATTACTGTTTGGGCTTGCTCTTGACCTCAATCTCGCCTGATTGGTAGCGATGGATAAGGACTATGATTTTTGAGTGTAAATGATGTGCATTATGCATTGCATACTTATATGAAGAGATAAGAAAGTATGTAGCTGAAAAAAAAAATGTCATGATGGCCTATTGGTTAAGGTCTCGCCTCTCATGCATGAGGTTGTGGGTTAAAATCCGGGCAAGTACCAATGTGACTTTTTCAATTCGTATGTACTTTCTGAGTTTACTCGTATCTTGGACATTACTGACATCGGTGAAGGAAAAACATCGTGAGGAAACCTGGACTTATATAGTTAATATAAGTCTGAAATTGCCAACCCGTCTTGAGCAAGCGTGGTGATCAATGCTCGTGCCTTCTCTCTATGAGAAGCGGCCTTTGCCCAGCAGTGGTCCCACTGCTGGGCAAAGGCTGCAATCGTCAAGGACGGCAGCATACATAATAATACCAGCCTGTTACTGTCCAGTAACAGGCTGGTATTATTATGTATGCTGCCGTCCTTGACGATTGCTCTACCGATCGTGTAAAATAATTGACTTTTAAAAGTCATTAAATAGTACATTATTGCATAGGCTGGGAAATAGGCAATTGCAGGTCGAGCATTAGTATGAAAGCCGAGCCGTAGGCGAGAACTTCACTAATACGAGACCGGTAATTGCCATTTCCGCCGAGGCATATAGGTATAGTGCTTTTCTCAAAAGAATGCAGGGAAATAAAACATTGCTGGAGCGTTGTAATGTTCCGAATTCAAAAAACGCTCCTGCCATGGATTTGATTTTCTTTGTCCGTAAATTCGATACTTCGCGTGTTCTTTTTTCGAAAATAATGACAATATTTCCATGCATGTTTAAGAAAAAATAATTTTATATTTACAGGCCTATATCACCAATCGGGTCAGGCAGTCCAACCTCAGGCAGTTCATCACCCTCCGAGGATTCCGAATCTGAATCCTCGTCCGCGGAGTCCACGGCCCCTGTGCCGGCGCCGAGCGCGGCCGCCCCCGCGCCCGCGCCCGCCGCTGCTGCGGCCCCGGCCCCAGCGCAGCGCTCTTCCTGGGGCCTGTCCAATTTCGTCCCGCCTTCCGCAAACCCGCCTGACCAGACCTATGAATCAGGGAAAGATGTCAGACATGCCCTTGCTGATATCAAAGGGAAACCGGTGAGTTGGATTTGAATTTAATGAAATTTTCTTGCAGCTCTTTCAACAGATAGCCGTCAATCAATCTACTCAGCCTGTCGCGGTCTTCTGCTGGACTAAGGTTCTCCCAAGTTGACCTTCAACACCTAGTTCTTCCGCGTCCAGCCTGTTCCAGTTGCTTTTTTAGAGTTCCGTAGTAATTAAGGAACCCTTATAGTTTCGCCATGTCCGTCTGTCTGTCTGTCTGTCCGCGGCTTAGCTCAAAGACTCTTAGTACTAGAAAGCTATAATTTGGTACGGATATACATATACATCAAGCTGACAAAGTGGTAAAATATAATCTTCTTATTTTTGGGTTGGTATTTTTTTTTCTAACCCATTGTGTGGGGTATCATTGGATAGGCCGTTCAAAAAAAATTAGTTTTTCGAAAGTGCTAATTTTTGTTAGAGTCAAGTGTCCCCCCCTCTGCCAGCTATGCCGTATGTATTTGGAAAGGTGAAAAAATTCACGGCAGTCGTATGTATAACGAAGTTAAAAGGAAAACTATCACAGAAAAGTAGGCTTTACAAGCTAACGAGTAATAGTCAACCAACTTATATTTGCAGTTAAATGTATTGGAGAACATGTATTTCCACTACAATGTTAAATTTGTTCTTGGGCTAAATTCATCCTAACTACGGAACTTGTACGTGGTCCGACACGCACTTGGGCGGTTTTTAAGGTCTTTGGTACACTGGGGCCCAACCGGAAATGCCAACTTTCTCCCAACAGTGTAGAGAGAATGCTGACTAAGGGCCGGTTGTTTCAAACAGTTCGTTAACATAACATACGTACGTCAAATATTAACGATTACATTATGATGTTTAACGTACGTCAAATACAAAGCGTTGTTTCACTGAATAAAAAACCGATCGTCAAACTTCAAATGTCGAAGAATAAAATGACGTTAACCAGTGGGTCACTGTAATCGTTATTTTTTAACGAACGTCAAGGGCATAATTTTGTGAAACAACGGTTTGACGATAGTTAGCGCCATTTATGACGGAAACGCGTGCGTCAAGTGTACGTGAAACAACCCGCCCTTAGTGTGGCTTTGTATTCTGCAGTGGAAAAACAGTAGAACATGAATCGTCTATCAATTAATTATCTAATCAATACTTCTAGTAGGTACTACACAGCTTTGGACTATGATAGTCTAAGTATAAACATGTGCCCTATTTAGCAAGCCAACGTATTGAAGATCGGATGAAAGGCGATATTTCAAGAAGCTGTCGTCAACCTGTCACATGTCTAAATACTGAAAGTTCAGCAGGTGGTGACATGAATTGTCTTCAACTTACACTCGGGTGTCCATGAAAGCCATACACCTTATAAAGACAGTAAGCTAACATATGCTGATTCGCTGTATCCTACGTTCATAATTTAGTTTCCAAACATGTAAACAAATATGAGGTTTTAGAAAAATAATTTCAATACCCACAGATAAATTCATTTTACGCAATAACTTTAATTTTTTTATGACCTTTTCAAATAGTACTATAGTCTGTTTTTTTTTTAACAAACGTGTACCGAAAATGTTTGACTGCATTTCTTATTGTTTCACGTTATCAACATAAAGTCACCCACCAATCAGTCCACCCCGACCATTCACCCATCTCACTCTGTAAATATCGGAAATGTGCGAGAGACATACTCAGTACCCGTTTGTTAAAAAAAAAAAGACACTATAGTCATTCTAAAATCAACTTTATTTGCATTGGTATTCGATAATGGTAATCGATATTTGTTGTTTTGTATAGTTGCAGTCGTTACGGGTCGTTAGAAGCCAGAAAGTCTTACAACCAGTCTTACCAAGGGGTATCGTTATACATAGCTGGAAAAGGCGGAAGATGATGTTCGGCAGATGATGATTAAGTTGATATTTGTTTTAGTGAAAATCACATCTATTTGGAGACAAGGATTTGAATATAGAATAGGTATGTTTGCCTCTCTCACGGTCAAGAATGAACTACCCAGCATTTTCCGTATTTAGCCCGTAATGCAATAGTATCCCGACTATATTAAGCGACCCTCTCTCAGGTGTTATGTTCCGAAAGATAAACAATTCTCGGAAACAAAGTGGCCATACGTTTCTTAGTAAGAATACTTAGTAAGCGTTTGTTACAATCTACAGTGGGTTGCCATATTAATAGGGACAGTCACGAAAACACTTTATTTGTGTAGTATGAGTCTTAAATTAATTAGTAAAACACATGTTTTTAATGATAAAAGCTTTAATTACACAAAACAGTTATTAAAGAAGTAAAATAAAAACAAAATAAAAATAAATAATAATAATTAAGTATATAAATAGGTGAAAATAAATGTTACTGAATAGTAGTCAGTATTTAGTGACATTTCCTTTCGCTTCAATTAGTGCTTCTATACGCCTGGGCATGCTTTCTATGCACTGTTTAGCACTTTCTTTAATCTTAGGGTTGTGATGCCAAACATTGATTAGCTTTTCTATCAGCCTGACCTTGGTGGTTATCATTTCTTTGGCTATTTCGGGCTTGGTAATCTCCCATTAATTTTCTATGGGGTTCATGTCAGGAGAATTACCAGGCCAAGGTAAAACTGGAATGTTGTGATCTGCCAAGAACTTGGTAACGCTTCTGGCTTTATGGCATGGCGCAGAATCATGCATAAACATGAATTCCTCACCATCAGGGAACCATTCTTCAAGTTTCGGTAACAGGCGAGTTTGTAAAACTTGTCTATACTGATCTTGTTTCATGGTTCCCTGGACAATGTAGAGGCGCCCAACCCCCTTGGCGCTTATGACTGACCACACCATTATTTTAACAGGGTGTTTTACCCTCTCCACGATGCAGTCGGGGTGGTATTTTTCTTCTGGGCGTCGCCTAACGAAGCTGCTCTTGTCGGCTAGAATTTCGAAATTTGACTCATCCGAGAAACACACCTGAAAAAAAAAAGAAATTTGTTTATTATTTTGAAACCTATTATTTTTAATGGTGTAAAATACCAGTAATAATGCAAACTGACCTTATTCCAGTCCTCAACCGTCTTTTGGCGGTGTTCCCGAGCCCAGGCAAGGCGTTTCTTCTTCATTGCTTCAGTCAACCGTGGTTTTTTCACAGGACGATGACCAGTCAAGCCTTCCTCTGCTAATCTGCGGTGCACAGTTCTCTTGGAAACTGATATTCCTGACTCCTGGACTAACTGAGTTAACAGCCCAGCACTTTTTTTTCTGTTTTCCAAACAGATATCTCTAATTTTCCTATCCGAACGTGGGGTTGTGATGCGTTTTCTGCCGCAATTGCCTTTTTTCTTAGGCGAAATTGGCTGATTTAAGTCCAATTTAATTTTTATTTTATTGACTGCCGACTTAGAAACACCAGCAATGTCTGCTATTTTTCTTTGGGAATGACTGGTATGCTGGAGTAGGGTTTTTATTTCCGATTTTTTTTTTGGAGTCAAATCGCACCCACGACCCATACTGGAAGCAAAAAATAGTTAAATTAATGTTATTTTAACCAGCATATGATAAATAATTGAATTTTATAATAACATGATAACAATACTTACATTTTATCAAAATTTTGTAGCACAAATATAAAAATAACTTTTTTTAAATATTCAAATTCGTCTTTCACTGATTAGCGCCTAAAGTACACTACGGCTCTCACCTAACTTAAAAATGTGTAGAAAATAAATATACCCTTTAAATCTCAACATCCACTTAAAATTTGAGTTATAGAGACACGACGAAAGTAAATAATCATTGCTGCAACACTTATGCCACTTAAAACTGCATTCAAGTGCGCCCAAAGTAAGAAATTGATAAAAAATGTGGCTGTCCCTAATAATTTGGCAACCCACTGTAAGTCGTAAGCTTGCGTTTGATTCTGGGATCGCGTTGAGTACGAACCACTTGTGTTTTGAGTTACATGACGGTTTGCAACTAAATCCTCTTGCGAAACATTGTTAGGATTAAAGTATACATCTTTACTACTGATAAATCTTCAGAAGAAAATAAAAGGGCAACCAAATTAATGAACCTGTAAAACACTCGAGAAAATTGTAAACTCATGATTACTCGCACACGAAGAAGCCATTGACAGAAATTAACACCCAGATGCAAAGTTATGATAATACAAAATGAATATTTACTTCGACATTTTCAACAATCTGCTTCATCACATAATGGCTGAATCTGAAGAGGAACTTACACAGAAATGGATCAATCTTTCCTTACTGAAGAGTTCGCTTCGCTGTGGTCTGATGTACTTTGAAAACAGTATCAGTGATGTGCCTTTTGAAGATCGAGAGAGGATTTGGTACCAGTTCCTAAAGTTGAAGGATTTGTTGTGGCAAGCTGTGGGAGCGATCCATGGATATATTGCGTCTACGAATGTGCCTTGTGTTATTGAGGTGATATCAGTGTGAATTACCTAAATGTTCTGGAAATTACTAATAAACGAGGCATCGAAAAATTCGTCCGCATCGCTATCAACAAGAAAAGTGCCCGAACAGGCTGGCGGCAGCATTGCCACGTTGTATAGCAATACTGATCCTTTGGCCAAAAAATAGGCCAGCCCTCTGATCACGTGAAGAGTCGACCACCGCTTGGCGATGTCTCGAAAAAATAAGTGGGCACTCGGACCCCATGACCCTCGATTTTCAACCCCAAACGGCTCGAACATATAAGTCCCAATAACATTGGAGTATTTGCGCCGTTTGAGGTTTTCCGCACCTGCGGCAGCCGCCCCAGCACAGCCCGCCGTGCTAGGAAGATGGGTTGGCGCAAGGGTCGACACACATTGCATCCCACACTAAAGGCCTACCTACCTTGAGGCAGCATAGGACCGTTTTTTGTGATGATGCTTGATGGAGTCCTATGTCCAGCAATAGACGTCGTTCGTCAGAGATGATAACGATGATCAAGGAAAACACTAGAGAAAAAAAAGCCAAAATCATCTAAACAGTGTTGAGGCTGGAATATTGGAGTACAAAAGCATAGAGGAAAACGTCCTATTTCTATTGACTGCTGAAGATTTTCATATATTTTTGTCCAGAAAATTATACAGAAAATTATTAAAGTATCTTTATCGTGTTGTTTCAGAGTCCGATCTCGGAGATGTCGGACTCGGAGGCGTCTTCACCGTCGCCCGGCGTCGTGCGGCGGAGGCGCTCCATACCCACCCGGGTGTCGGCCGCATCTAGTGACGAGGACACGTCCAGGCATACGGTAAGACTCTTCTAATGTTTGTCCATCTACTGTACTATATTATTCATACATAATAGACGACGATAAAGAAAACAGTGAAGGAAAACATCGTTAGGAAACCCGTATGTCCCAGAACCAAAAATTTACCAATACCATGACGTCTGTATCCCCCCATGAGAACGAGACTGATGCGTATATGAACGATATAGATGTTAAGTCTCCCCTACAATTTTTTTTTACTTTAACATAAAACGGCTAAGGGCCAAACAAGATCAGTAACACTATACAGTAGCCTGACCTCTTAAAAATTTGTACTGTGTGCGGATTTTACCTCCTCAAGACTTGCGCGCACATAAGGACGTCAGAGCGACAATTACTAAAAGCAAATCGTAAAAACTAAAATAGGGATGTTTTCTGGGTAAAAAATAAGAAAAACTGTTTAGTCCGTCAATCACATAATACAAAAATATTAGATACGTATTTTTTTGCTTTATCATTTTAATAAAAAATTACTTAGATAGGTAAAACACATTAAACTTGGAGAGTTTAAGTTTTTGTTGTGAGTCTACGTATAAAATCTACTGAGAAGTGATGTCATGCCACATTTGAACTCAATGTATCGCCGTAATGTTTTGATTACGTGAAAAAAGAAAAAATACGTGTCCAATATTTTTTAACAGTCTACATGACGGACGATGAAAAAATATTTTTTTAGTCGTCATCCCCATTACTTCATCTTTAGTGTATGTACAGACGCCAGCAGGTCAAGCTACCCGAAACTGACAAATTTTCGCAATCAACCTTGAACCTTATACTGTAGAGATAAAGTTGAAAATCCATTAAAGAAATTCGACAGATTGTAGTAGCTTGATGTGCTGGCGTCTGTACATATAGGCTCGCTGTGAATGGATGGGCTTTCGATAACACAGAATGTTCAGACATGGCAATCGGACTTTTATGTATCAGATTAAAAGCCAGAAGTTTCATAAGTATATGTTTTAATAAGAATCTTTCTTCCCCAGACATCACCCCGAGTGATTCCCTCCGCGCCTGCGGGGGCGGTGAAACGCGGGCGGCCGCCCAAAGCTAGGCCTTCGGAGGAGCGGCCCGTGAAGAAGCGCCGCGGCCGGCCGCCCAAGTCGCGCGCCCCCTCCCCGCCCGCGCCCCCGCACGCGCCGCCCGCGCCCCCCGCGCCCCCTGCGCCCCCCGCGCCCCCGGCGCCCGCGGACAGCGACGTGGAGCCCGACCCGCCGCACCATCGCCCCTTGCAAGACACCAAGACGCATATCTTTCGCAGGGTCAGTAACGGAACTAAGTTAAAAAAATATGCAGTTTTTTAATTACTTGGCGAAACTTCATAGACATGATGGATAAGTCCCTTAAATACCGTATAATCTTACACCCCCATCACATTTGTGAAGTCCCACCAATTAATTTCAAAGGCTGTGTATTTTTTAAGTGTGAACTGCAACCTATCAAACAATTTTATTTCCTCAGGTTTTTACACCGAAAAAGAGCGACGAATGCGGTGGCAAGGGCGGTAAAGGCGGCAAAGGGAAAGGAGGCAAAGGCAAGGGGCAGGTGACCATCATCGAGGTCACAGCGCCCGAAGCCGACGAGGAGGAACGACGACATCGCGAGCGATCCGCTGAGCGACGCAACGAGGAAGCCTTGGCAAGACTGTCCCCGCATGAGCCCGAGAGGAGACGGGAAACCGACCGCCTGTCCGTCGAGCGACACGACCGATCCGACCGATCCGACCGACGCCGCTCCGCCGACCGAGTACCCATCGAACGACCCCCCAGCGATCGACCGATGGACCGGATACCCGAACGGACCTCTTACGAGAGAATACCCTCCGATCGGATACCGACCGAACGTACCTCCAACGACCGGATACCCGAGCGACCCGTCGATCGGATATCGACGGAACGAACGTCGACATCAGACCGGTCTTCATCGGCTAGCGAACGCCTTTCAGTTGACAGGCTATCCGGTCTGTCGTCAGAACGGCTCAACGACCGGCGGTCAACTGAACGGGTACCGAGCGAGAAGTCGCTAGATCGGTTGCCGAGAGAAAGATCTCACGATCGACTCGGGGAAAGGAACGAACGGATAGCAGTAGAGAAGTTATCGCACGACCGCCTTCCAGACACGAAGCCTCGGTTGTCCGACAGCAAGTTGTCGTTGCTGGAGAGTAAGGTTCTCGATAAGCCGGTGGAACGTGTTGAACGGATCGCGACGGAGCGGTACGTGCGCGCGGAGGCCGATGTTGGGTCGGGACTCAAATCCGGCCGCGGTTCGGAGAGACTTGAGGAAGCGTCTTCCAATGGTGAGTGTTTGTACACTACTGTATTTATGTTTTCTACCCATGTTTTTCTAAAATATAATATCTTAAAAAATGTTAGGAATCAGGCCTAAAAAGGTTTCGCGTTTTCGGCATACGCCTAGTTATTGTTTTTCAGTCATACAACACTTTACATGACATGACCGCGTATTAACGCGCTTCGACGTATTCACACAGCTTCATCAACTAGGTACCGTAGCAAAAGTCTCACTAGTTCAACTCCGGCATAGCTGCATAATAGCTTTTTGTATTTTGAAAAAACCAATTTATAATAAGTACAGTATTTTTATCTCACGAAGCGACTCGCGCTTTATTTGTGGTAACCAAGTGTACAAACACGCTGTGAATGAGTGCGTGAAGACGAGTAGCGTCAGCACATAACACACACACTTCCGACTTCGCCATTGTCTCGCACGGCACCGAGAGCTCCTGCGCTTACACACACATTCACAGCGTGTCTGTACACTTGGTAACCACAAGTAAAGCGCGCGTCGCTTCGTGAGATAAAAATACTATACATCGACAAGCAACGATACAGAAGAACATTTAAGTACCATTAGTACCTATCTGTCAAGTTAGATCTTAGATTTTTTTAAATACAAAACAACAAGTTTTGTTGGAAATAACTTTATAACTTGATGAAATCGTAGTCGTTAACTTGACTATAGTTTGACCGATACCGCTGTACCGCGCCTTAGGTAAACGTCAACGTACGCGGCTCACGGGACGGCAGTGCGCCGCTCATTCGTCAACGCTCACTGCTTCCGCCCCCGTGAGCCGCGCATTCCGAAGTCGCGGTACAGCGGTATCGGTCAAACTATTGTCAAGTTAACGACTACGATTTCGGAAGAATATTCCGAACTCTCACGCGTAGTGGTAAATTTCCTTTTACCCTTCGCAAAAACTTATGTGAGAGAGGGTTTTCACATCTGGTCATAACAAAAACCAAATACAGAAAAAGACTTGGTGTTGAGTCAGAATTAAGATTAAAAATATTCAAAATTGATCCTAAACTCGACTCACTTTGCGACAAGTAATGAGCCCATGGTGATGGCTGGGCTCATTTATTGCCTATTCATAACTTATTTCCTTATACAACTACATTTGTTTATTTTCTGGGGGGTTTGGGTTAATAGTTCACTGTCGTTTGGAAACGTCGATTGTCGTTTGGGGGCCATAAGTTTGAGAAACTCTGGCATACAGCGATCTTTTGTCATCGGAACTGAGTCTTTGCAATTGAATTAGATGCTTTTTCTCTAGCAGATAAGACCCATTGTATCTTCCGAATCATTTATTGACGAGTACATGCCCTGTACCAAAGTGTTGCCTGGCCCCACAGTAGTCCCTCGGCCGCGCGCGCGCCTGGTGGTGCGCGTGGCGCTGTCCCGCCTGCGCGCCGACACCGTGCGCGCGCTGCAGCGGCCGCCGCGCCGCAACGTGCCCAAGAGGCCGCACACGCCGCATCCGGAACAGGTAATATACAACACCAACACAGGTACTATCACGGTCATGGACATCTGACCACTTTGAATACAAAATCCTGTGCACGTGATGACCTCATCTGTTTGACGCCCCTTTTTGTGACGACAATAAAAAAAATATCTTCGTAAAACAATTCACATAAAATGGCGAAAAAAAAAAAAAAGATTCCATTTTTTTTAAGTACTGATTTTAAGAAATAGACATACCGTAATAATCTTTATAAATCGGTTTTAAACAAAGAGGAGATTTTTTGGTATAAAATATTTTATGATACTGGAAACAATGCAGGAGATCCAAACAATTTCAATTTTTTTACATCTTCAACAACACCAATATTACAACTCATATTCATAGATTCGTATTGTAAATAGCATGTCTAGCCACATTTTGGATGAAACAAGCTGTAAACTGTTTCGAGTGGAAATCGATTTTGGGAGACCTACGTCTAACAGTGGACTTAAAAGGGCTGATTATGACGATCATAGGCCGTATTACCGACACACTACACAAAAAATTGTTTGGCAACGGTGTTATGTTTGCATAGTTCTTATGCTTAATTCACTTTAATTTTATAAATGATTATTTACAAAAAAACAAAATATGATAAAATGTTTTTGACCACTGTCCTGTCATTTTGACAGAGACATTTGTTGACATTAATTTGTTTGCATAAATTATCGAATTGGAGACTTTGGGTATAGTTGGCAAACACATGACTAACCTTTATTGTTTCGTAGGGCGGTGAGGTAGCAGCAACGAACCACGAGCGGACGGACACATACGCGGGACAAACGCCCATCTACTTTTCCTACTTCGAGCGGCTGCCGGCCGATGCGCTCTCGGACGAGGAGAGGGATCACAAGTGAGTTTCACCATCATTATCATTTTGTCATCGTCATTGGTGCCGATTCTCTTGTCACAAAATTCTCTAAACTAGACAAAAAATCACCAAAATTTAGTTTATTCCTGTCAAACGACGATTTCCTATTCTGAAATTGACTAAAGTGACACAACTTAACTATATTTTGGTTTGACAGCACTAAGATTGCACTGAGTTTTTAATTTACTGAAAATGGCATTTTTGCTATTCTGAATTTTACGATTTTCACCAAAAATTTCAATTTCCTAACTAAGTCCGACTATTTTTAATCGCGATTAAAAAGGTGTGGAATAATATTAGTTGTCATGAACTAAAATTCAAACCAACACCTCGACTTCTGGTGTAAAAACAGTATTATAAATATTTTTTTCTTTTCTTTTGATTATATCTTGAAAATGGTGCGTCCTATCGAAAAAATAATGAAAATTTTGACCCCCTTTATGAAACCGTTAAACCCCTAAAACTACTAGGTAATATTTTTTTTCCATACAAAAAGTGAAAAATTCCATAAAAAACACGTTGAGTCTTCCAAGCTCCAGCGCGCCTCCGGCTCTAAAAAAAATCATGGGGTAGGGCATCAAGTACACACGGCCACAAAACAAGCTATAAATTTCCAGTTTAGGCTGATCTCGTATTGTATAGGATTTACGAACAATGAGAGGTCAGCTTATATTGGAAATATATAGCTTGATTTGTGGCCGTGTGTATAACGTTGCGAAGCCAAAAGAAAAAAAGTACCACGTGGATTCGCGATTGTCAAATTCGATTATAGTTGTGTCAGTTATTTTTAAATTTAAAGTATTCTGTTTGCAGAATAGCTTTAAGATTCTCATAGCAGAAGTTAAAGTAAGAAATTTTTGTTATTCGTTCGGTGTACAAGAGAATCGGCACCAATATCATTTTGTCATCGTCATTATCATTTTGTCATGATCAATATCATGTTGTCACTATCAAAATCATGATGGTATTATCAATATAAATTTTTTCATTATAATTATCATGTCGTCATTATCATTTTGTCATGCTCAATATATTTTCGTCATTATCAATATCATTACATCATCATACAATTATCATTTCAACCCATAAAGTCTGCATATGCTGTCTCTAATTGGCAAAAAGTAGGTCAATATTTATTTTAAGTTGAAAGCGCCAGGGTAGCCATCGAAATTGAAAATTTCTCACGTTTTATGCAATTTGGAGGTCAGTATTGGGTAGTCAATCAATCAGTCAATCATTTATTTTGTTAAACATAGGTATTACACTACATGCTTATAAGTTTGAATGCTAAAAACAATATCAATCATTCATCAACAAACTTTAACATTATATTTTTCATCCAATCATATTTTCAGCTCCCGACATCTTTGACAAAAGCATTTTTAATAAGAAGCGCTTTCACGGCAAATTATTCTCGACATTTCATTCATTCATTTCCATGATACTAATCCATCCATTGTTGTTACTAGCCGTAACGCAAACATTTCACTTGACAGATACTACCTAGAGGAGGCGACGCGTCTCCGCACAGCCGCCGAGAAAGAACAGGAACCACTTCCCCGCGTCATGTTGTACCTAGAATCAGTACTGTGCTTCGTTCTAACCGGGCGAGTACTGGAGCTAGAACTCGACACTAAAGGCGCCTTCACTATCTACCGTGAAACTATCGAGTATATAAAGAGTATACACTCGATGCCGCAACGGTTTAGGGCGTCGCCACACGACACTTTCAATAAACTTGATATACTGAGGTAATTATTTGTTTTAGATTTTTTTATGTTAGTGTCCAAACGATCAGTTTTCTATTCCATTGCTATCATGCTAATTTGGGTTGAACTCAAGTAAGTGTGTATCCATTGATCATTTACATATATTTCATCCTTGAGGTTGTATTTAAATATATTTTATAAGAAGCGATTGTCTACCGTCTAGTCCAGGGATGGGCAAACTGTGGCCTGCGGGCCATCTCCAGCCCGCAAAGGGTTTTGATCCGGCCCGCCTATAAAATTTTGACTTATTTTGAGTCTATTGCTCTTAGATATTATGTTTGGGCGTTATTAACTAATCAGAACCACATTCGAATTACTGTAAGATAAAAAAATTGAGATCCACGACTATTTTCACGGTGTGCGGTAGGTAGCATTTTAGCCTTCGAAGAACGATAAATTGCAACTTAAAACAAAATATATTTTTTTTATTCTGGACCCCTGAATTCCCTAGATACGCATTTCTGGGCCCTGATGAAATAAGTTTGCCTGGTCTAGTCTCTGAAACCAAGAGATAAAATTAGAATATTTGAGGTGGTGAACCCTAGACACCGTAAACGTCAAATCGATTGGATCGATCGACATACTTAATTATCGATTTTTAGGGTTCCGTACCTCAAAAGGAAAAAACGGAACCCTTACAGGATCACTCGTGTGTCTGTCTGTCTGTCTGTCCGTCTGTCACAGCCAATTTGCTCCGAATGTAATGGACCGATTAAGTTAAAAATTTGGCATACATATCAATTTGAGTGACCCAAACACGGACGTGAACCGTAAATAAATGAATTTAGAATATTGGGGTCAGTTTTGAGGGGCAAACAAGAAAATTAAAAAAAAAAGTTTTGCAAACTGTACCGTGTGACATATCAAATGAAAGGACTTCTGTGAGGGTCTCAAATATTTTTTTTTATATATATTTTTTTTTTAATGTTATAAGTGAAAATAGATGAAAATTGACCATTCCTCCCTTATCTCCGAAATTACTGAACCAAAGATTTTGAAAAAAAATACAAGAAATAGGTCTATACTTATAGATTACAGAAAAATCTATAAGAAGTCATGGTAAATCTCTCGATATTGTGCGTACAAAGTTATATTTGAAGTTGGAATGTATGGGACATTATGTTTACCAACTACAATGTTAAGTTTGTTCTTAGGATAAATTCTTTCCAAGTACGGAACCCTTCATTGTGCGTGGTCCGACACGCACTTGGCCGGTTTTGATAAATTGAGTCGAGAATCGAGTGATTATGCTAAATTGACGCATTCATTCCCGAATCTCAATACACTATTATTCCATTTATTGCATTCCACAATATCAAGCTATCATTTCTCATAGTTTCTGTAAAATGTGATATCTATTTAAACTATGCATATTCTAACATATTCCTGCTATATTTCCAGCCTCAGAGTGCAAGCGCTTCTGTACCTGCGCATGTTCAAGATGTACAACCGAGAAGTGAAGGAGTACAACAAGATCGTTCACGAGTACCAACAGAAGGTACGTTCTGATGTCTGTATCAATTTGTCTTTTATTTTTACCATATAGTGTGTTTCTGTTAACTTGTCCAATTTAGTAAACTCGGTCGGAAAATCATAAGTCGTCAATCACTTTAAATTAGGTTTAACGTTTTGATCTTTGTAAGAATACATGTCATATTATGTTTTTTCCTAATTAGAGTTTCTATACGCTTTTTGTTTACCTAATCAGACAAGTAAAGAAAAACACACTTTAGATATATTATTACTTATATTGGCAAAGCGAATAACAATGAAGATATGATTATTATTTATTAGTTATTTTTACAGACTTTTTCTCTTATTTATTATATGTTTGATAAAAAATGAAGACGTGTGCAGTGTTTAGGTGTTGCTCAAATATTTACAAAACTCGCAAACCCTTACCTTATTACATAATTATTTTTGGTTTCGTTTTGTTACCATTGCCAATATATTCAATATTATATCTATGATTTTTACACTTATATATATGACTTTTGTTGCTCAGTTTTTGTAGTTGATACTTGGATTTGCTTTTATATAAGAGATGAATCAGTAATTCAGTCGTTAATAATGACATTTTTGATAATAGGGTTCGATTCCCGTCGATAAAAATAACTTACTTGAAGTTTAATTCATTGTTTGCTACCAAAGAATTTCGTATTATCACATTAATCAACTTGAGTCTTCTAAAGAGTAAAAATAATGAAAATACACAGCAAATCGTCGCCTTAGTAGTGAAGGGAGCTATTCCACACTAAACTGGTTCCAAGATAAAGACAAATCAAAAATTCACCACTTGATTTTTTGTTCCTAGCTTCATTTAACTCCTTTCACGATTGAATGAAAAACCAAACCTCTAGTTGAGCTATCACTTAGATCTTTTCACCACTAGAATCTCCGTCTAACGACGAGTATGGTGGTGTTCATAACTCAATTCGGTCAAAAGTGTGACTTAGCTCTCTTCACCACTAAGGTGACGAAATACGTATTGCTCTAATACTGGATCTCTATTTAGGCTTGGGTCATATTGGACCTCAGCAATGAAATCATATGCAGAGTGTTAAATGAATGACCTACAACCCGGGTTCTGCTTGTTGCAGCCGGCCCTGGCCGAGTCGGTGTCGCCGCTGTCGCCGACCCCGTCGCCCGCGGGGTCGGTGGGGTCGGTGGGGTCGGGCTCGGCGTCGTCGGGCTACTGCTCGCTGGCGCACTCCGTGCCGGCGCACGCGCACCAGGCGCTGCTGCTGCTCAACAAGTACTACGCCTTCCTGTACGTGGCGCACGACCTGTGGGAGCAGGCCGACTCCTTGTGCAGGCTCAGGGCGAATAGAGGTGTGTGGTTTTCTTATCTTTAGGCTAATTCGTACACGACCGACTCTAGAGCTACACAGAAAGAACACTAGAAATTGCACAGTATAATTGAGGCCATGAGAGCCAGAGTGGCCTAAAAAACTTCTCTAATCTTACATCGGAATCAGTTAAAAAAAAAAAACAGTATTGAAAAAAAAAAGACTGTTAGGCCACTGTGGCTCTCAAACTCAAATCATTTATTTCAATTAAACCATTTACAGGCACTTTTGAATTGTCAAGGAGTCGGTCAGTAAGAAAAATGAAGCTACATGCCCATTCCAAAGCGTAGTAGGTACCTATGGAGAAGAACGGGCAAGAAACTCCATGGACACTCTTTTAAATTAAATTGTTACAAAAATATTAGTTACATCTATAATGTTGAATTTATAACTAAATGTGAGAACGATGTAAAAATAAAAACTTACACGTTAAAAGCGTCCAGTGTAGGTACAACTAATAGAAACAAAATAAAATAATTAAAATAACCCGTGGCAGCTAAGAGATGACCAGTCCCAACTGACGGCGCCCGTTCACGAACATGACGCATGGATTAGCACCATTCAGCTCAACCATTTTGAAGGGAGCTAAATGATCCAACACACACGCCACCATTAGCGAGAGGCCATGAGAGTCAAAGTAGCCTAAAAACTGCTCTAAACTTACCTCGGAAGCATTTTTTTTTTCAAAATAAAATCTATATTGAACGAATGACAGTTAAGCCACTCTGACGCTCATGCACAACATTATTGTTGGTCTAGGGCCCAAATTAATCAAACTCTAACTCAAACTCAAAGCATTTATTTCAATTAAACCATTTACAGGCACTTTTGAATTATCAAAGAGTTGGTCAATTAGTCAGTTGAAGCTAGTTGCCCATTCCAAAACGTAGATCTCTATGGAGAACAACGGGCAACAAACTCCAAGGACACTCTTTTAAATCAAGATATTATAAAATCTGGGTACATTATTCTTGTTGCTTCTTTATGTGAAAAATAATAATAAAATAAGATTAAAAATAAGCCCTAGCAGTTAAAAGATGACCAGTCTCAACTGACGGCGTCCGTTCTCGAACATGACGCATGGATCGAATCGGAATCAAAATCAAACTCGGATCGTTTTCGGGAGTAAGGCCCCAGCACCATCCAGCTCAACGATTTTGTAGGGAACCGAATGATCCGACACACGCGCCACCATCATGCTAAAGTATTCGGGAATATCCTCAAGCATAACGTAAATAGTAGTAGAGAGCTCTGTGTCAGGTGCTCGTCGGGATAAAAGTACCCACAATTCCTATTACTACCGCCAAGCAGTTTTGCTGTGTTTTGATTAGAAATACAGGCAAACGAGACGATATTTCCTGAGTGGCTACAATCTGTGATAGAAACGTACTTGCGATGCTTCTGGTTGCAGCCGATCTAGTCTTTAAAAATTTCACCGTGAAAACTGAGCTAAAGTGAGCTATGAATAGTTTTTTTTGCGTTGTTTAATTTTTTGTAAAAAAAAATTTCAATTTTATTTCTTTTATCGTAAAAAGTCTGTGTAAATTGTATACAGGGTAACACTAAGAGCCTTACAAATAAACACGGAATAAAGTTATGACAAGCATAAACGTCATAAAACCTATGGTTAAACCGAATTTATTCCTGGCATAACTTTATTCCGTGTTTATTTGTAAGGCCCTAGCAACCTTGCAAGACTATTATATTACTAACGTCATAAACAACATCTTATGTTCTATGACTTACAAACCTTCAAGATTTCGTCTTTCTATACATTTAGAGCATTGAATTTAAATATTTTTATTTTTGTATGAAAGTCTGATGAATTTTATTAAAAGTTATTTAAAGTACTTGAAGCTTACTTCACCTACGCTGTCACGGTGAGATTTTTACAGAACTGACAGGTTGATATCCATCGTAGGTTATGGTCACCATATACCATATGAATCATTTTGCAAAATCAACCAACTAATATTGTCTTTTTCTCTTCCAGATCTGTTCATAGCAGTGGACCGCAAGTGTGGGCCACTGTCCCTCTCCTCCACGTTCCGTCACCTCGTACAATACGTGCGTCACGCCATCTCTCTCCTGAAGAACGCGCCACGCGAGTGACGACGCGCCAAACACTGGGACTTTATACGTCGCTGCTTCTAGTGACGTGACGTGAAGTGACGTCAGTGACTCTGTGCTAGGGGTGATGTTGTGTTGTCGTGTGTACAGTATGTGATCACTTGGGTTGTAAAGGATGTTGTTTTTAATTGTTTGACTAAAGGTTGAGGAAGCGCTTTTTGGTGCGAAGTGATAATTTAATTTTAATGCCTAAAAGGGCTTGCTTATGTTTAGTTAAATACTTAAGAAAGTGGGAATTTCCTGTCTGAATGTGAATCAATAGTTTTTGGTGCGTTTCGGCATGTATTAATAAACCACTTTCAAGTTTGGTTTTTAAAGTTGAATGGAAAATGCTGATTTGATTAATGAACATATCCTAAGTTGACACGTGTATAAAAAGATGGCGTTGATATTTTGACAGCAGTATTCAGAAAGCAATTTATTAAAACATGTCAAAAAACATCAATCCTGATTCGTCACATACTGTATAATGGTTGTAGCGATTTGACTGTGCAAATATGTAGTTATAGTTTCATTGAACGAATGAGAATGAGACATCACTCATGTCGTTCAATGGAAATAGTATGCATGCTTCGATCGCTATGATTGGTGTAAAGTGGCTTGGTGTTCGCATTTATACGAAGATCACCAGTTGTTGGTCGGCGTCTTCTGTTAATTTAAAAACTCAGCAATATTGAACGAAGAGAGGTATGTTGCCACAACGTTATCCCCACAATGCTTTAGAAGTTATCCCAATATAACAAATGTGCGGTTTTGATGCATTGGTTACCTCGCATTGTCCTCGCGACAGAAATTACGGATGAAAACGATGCGCAAACCAACCGAACCGACTCTAAGGCTGGGAATACACGGCAGATTTTTTCTCAGATAGTCTGATCCGGCTCCCTAGCCTGACCATTCAACACGTACGATCCGACCATCGGATCGGACGTGTGTTGAAGGTTCAAGCAAAATAATGGCTCCAACGCCTTCCTATAGCCGGATCAGACTATCTGATGAAAAAAATCTGACGTGTACTCCCAGCCTAAACAATCAAAACGTAAGCGACAGAAGAACGCGAGAGTTATCTGTATGATGGTAGCTTCCATGTTAGCCCGGTACATTCGCTCCAGCGATACACTTCCACGATATCGCTAAACTCAACGTCTTCGCATTTCGTTCTCTTCCCAAATCTATGACCAAAAAGCAAAGTGTAAAAATTTGTAAGAAAATTGTAAATAAGGCATCGTTGCGTAGCAACGGGTGGCGACGAGTCCGATTTGACGACCGACTCTGTATTATATAAGTGATAGACTAATCATATCTTAAGTGTTTTTCGTTGTAGATTTACTTCCCTATCAATGGAAATTTTTTACTGTCGGGAACACATATACGAATTGCTCGTTTCTTAGTGTAATGGGAGTTATACGACAAAAATAATATTTTGATCGCATGTGGGCCAATCGAGTATATTATTAATATCTCAACATGTATGGGATCACTTGTAGGTCTTGGCAATAATTTACAGATTTATACTTTCGCTATGTTGATTTACGCGAGTGAATTACGTGTAATTTGATTTATAATTTAGTTTAGATGTATAATTGTAGTGCAACGGCGACACAAGTTAATCACTCGACGATGTAACGGGGCGATCCAACAAACCTAAATCCAATATTCAATCATATTTAATATTGAAATATATCAATTATAATATGTAATATTTTATTGTGCGGCGCTGAGACAAGACGTGTTGAACAATAGTTAGACGAATACAACACTAATTAGTTTAGATAAATTATGATAATTACTTAAAGGCAAAAAGGTTAAAGGGATATTGGTGAATGACGCATTAAGCTGTATGTTTTATCAAAATTGACTGTGACTATGAAATGACGTGATATTTCATCTACCTCATGAAAGTTAAGCTCGCTACTTAACATAGAGTTGATACTTAACGCAAAAATACTTCCGCACTTATATACTTCCATACGGATTGGCATAGAACGATGAGCTCGTGGAAAAGGATCTAAAAACCAGAGACATTCACGATCAAATTGTAATGACGTCGGTGTCACCAATTTAGAGGTATGAGGAACAGGGTGTAAAGTTCACTCATACTCTATAGTAAAGAGAGGATCCTCCGACCTGACGGGTATTGTGTCTGGTGGGTAACTGCCCGACGGTTGATGTCGGGATGTTGTATATATGCTAGTCGCGCGGTAAACTCTGATAGCGCGATGCAGGATTTGTGACGTCAGGTCTTTGATGCGTAGTTCGTGTTGATACCGCCACAAAAGATGTCGTTGTTATAACCAGCCGTAAATATTGCGCATGCGCATAGTTTTTTTCATGTTCAGCTTTTTAGGGTGTTTGTCGTTCGTCGGAACATGAAACAAGTAATATGACACATCAAGCATTAGAAAAATACTGTCACACAATTGCCATTAACGAAGACGAAGGACGCCATAAAAAGCAGAACATTTTCTAAAAATCCATGTGCAATATTTGCGGCCGGTTACATAAGAGTTACACTCTTATGTCATTGCAATCCATACTAATATTATAAATGTGAAAGTAACTCTGTCTGTCTCTCTGTTACGTTTTCACGCCTAAACCGCTGAACCGATCGTCATGAAATTTGGCCTGGGATATGGAGAAAGACATAGGCTACTTTTTTTCACGATAACCGTCATCCACGCGGGCAGAGCCGCGGACAAAAGCTAGTATTATAAATGTGAAAGTAACTCTGTCTGTTACGTTTTCACGTCTAAACCGCTGAACCGATCGTCATGAAATTTGGCAGAGATATAGCCTGGGATATGGAGAAGGGCATAGGCTACTTTTTTATGCGACAACCGACATCCACGCGGGCAGAGCCGCGGGCAAAAGCTAGTAAAGTATAAATTAGAATGATTACCGTGAGTTTAATAAACTCTGGCAATCATTCTAATTTATACCTTACCGTTTTACGTCGATCGTGAATGTCCAACGTGAAATCGATCTTTGGAAATAAGCCGAATACTTAAAGATAGGCTGTTTTATTGGAAAAAAAGTCTTTGGGGCTTCGACAAGTTTCTTTGCATTTAAATAATGTTTTGTACAGGCCAGTGTTTGTTCTTCGGAAATTTAATACATTTTGATTCGATCAATATCAAAGTATGCAATCTTTCATGAAGGCTAATACATTTATTGGTTACCTAACATTATGTATAGCATGAAAATTTTAAAAATAAACTCCGTTTTGAATACGGACTTAAGTTAAACTAATGTAGTTGAACTGTAGTGTAGCTCACGTATTGCCTCCGCGCCGCACAATGTACCGCAGCGTCTAGCGAACAACTCCAGGACAAGTGTTCCTACGTCATAGATAACTGAATACAGAACAATGATTGAGCAAAACCCTGTTTATTGTCATGTCTTAATATAAAAAAAAAAAACATTTTTTCGTATACATATCAAATAATTTGGGGACAAATCAGGTAGTTTCATTACGAATGTAATCAATGGCGATCTATATAATTTTGTACGCTTAGAAATGATTAAAGTACGCGTCTTTAATCTCAGATCATCGCATTCTAAACATTTTTTGGAGTGACAATAAATAATCTGTTAGGGGAGCTAGATTCGTTTATATGTAAATTCCACACTGCCCTTCGAAACGCAATGGAGGATGAAAATCATTAAACCTAATTGTTTCGGTCATGAAGCGCAATTCTGAACAAATCAAAATAAATAATTCCTTTCGTTTAATAATAAAAAAAAAAGTTCAAATATTTTTTAATGAATACTTTTAAAGAGTACAATAAAATGCTTGACATGAACAGATTTGACTCTGCAACAAAGTGTCCGTAACACCAATATATTAACTATTTCTCTCGGTTGTTTATCAAATTTATGTTGTGATTGTATATACATAATATTATTATATTATACATTTTGTAATGAATATACATGTTAGTGCCAGATAGGTTTTTGTATGAACGTTTATAATAAGCGAGGGGCGGGCGCGGTCACATGTTGTTATAGGAAGCGACAAGAGATGCCTTGTACATAGTATATTGTAAGAAATGTGTAGTTTTCACTCTATATTTTAATTTATATTATGTAAACTATATTTATAGCTAAGCGGACAAGGAGAAATTAACATAATAATGTTTGTATAATGGTGCGTGTTTCGGATGAGTGAGGCCTGGCGTGAGAGTGTTCGTTCACGGGATCCTGTTCAATGAACACACCATTTCTTTATTTTTAAATGCAGTGGTTATTGTAAATGTTTGTAGATGAGCTTGCAGCGTTCAGTTAATAGTATATTATAGTTTAGGTGTTGACGCGTTCGGTGCCCTGAAGAAATCTCTCGCCGTACCGTTTTATTACCCTACGCTAGTTACCCGCTGTTGAGTCGCACGAGCCAGCGCAGACCTTCTCTACTTAATATTTGTTTATTTGTCGATCTGTACGTTCAGCGTACACACTACAGTGTTCTTGAGCCACGTTATCGTAGACCATCGGTGCTACATATAGCAATAATACAGAACTTATGAGTACCGACCTACATATCGTTCCCAACGTGGCAGTACTCTCTCAGTTGCATTTCACACGTTCAAAGTCTTGAAAACATCACATTAATAGTGCCGGGATATATTCCATTTAGAGATAGGTTAAATTAGTTTTATAGTTGTAATATTATACACACTTGCTAGGAATGTAGTTATGGAGAATGTTAGAGCATTCGCTGTAACTAAGTACTCGATTGTCAAGTGTGTTAAAATATATAAGTTAGTTAAGGTTTCGCCCGTTTAAAAGGGTGGGATAAATCTTAAGATGTAACTGGATAGTACTGTAGCCGTTTGAACACTGTCGTGTGAGAAACGCGAAGGAATCGAAGTCCAGAGTTATATACGTAACTAGCAGACTTCATTATGAAAACTCGTAGGTACAATGGACGTCTGAACGTACTGATTTATTATTTATCATTACGTTAATTTTGTTGGTCTTAATTCGAAATATTCGCAGCAACATTTGACACTATCTCGTCACCATCGGTACTTACTATCCGCACAAATGTTTTAAATTTTAGTTATTTTATTTATTATTGTGGCATTGTATTACTTTTAATTTTATTGCACACGAAGCGAAGTTTACTTAAATTTTAGTAGATATTGCGAGGCATTATATCAAAGATCTGGCATTATCGAGTCTTGCAAACAATTGGCATTAGTTAATCGTTTGGACCTGTTTACGAACATTTTTAATTTATTATTAGCTAATAATCAACTATCATAAAATGCATCTCGTTTGGAAACTCGCGTCTATGTACTTGGTTTTTGTTATCGTTCTAGTTCATAATGAGTTATAATACAATTATATTTTGTTTTGTTGCTTATTTTTTTGTGATTAAGCTATTATTTTGGCCTTATTATTAAAAGTATCACAAATTTACCATTGACAAAAAAACTGTGATCGAGTTATTACTTACGAATCCACAAATTATTAATGTATTATGAAAATTAATAATTACTTAATGGACCCAATTTTCAATTATTGTTGAATTTATCAAATATCTGATTCTTATAAAGTACATAATCAGCTTTTACCTTTTAAATGATTTATCTATAGTCCCTAATACGGTTCGCACTTAGCTATGTAATAGTGTTGCTCTTTCTTCCCTACCATGTCAGTGGATTACTTAATTACATTAATTATTCCGTCGCACATGTTCTGACCATTTTGAGGTGAATCCTAAATCTCAATTAAATGAACCCTAAAATTGAAACCAAATTGACAAATTATTATGCTAAGTTGATGAACAAGTGAGCGCTGGTTAGAACGCATTATGCGATTGTTTTTAGGAAATTGTAAAATACTGTTTTCTTTTTTTTTAATAGCATTCTTGTGTTGATAGCATGTATAATTTGTTTTTTTATTCGCGTTAAGATTATGTATAAATTTGTTTTCCTCTAATTTTATTATTTTGTGTAAGTATACCTTATGTTATTGATAATAGAATACATTAATTTTTATGTATGGATTTATATTTGTTTCTTTATTTTACCTTTTCCTTTTTGTTTTGCGAGGGGTGTGTGACGTTTTAGACATTAGAGTCAATTCGGATCTTTCAAAATATTAGTTATAGTGAATGGAAGGAAGCTTGTGCCGCAGTGAGTTTGGATCGCGTTTTATATGATACGGACGCTTTAATTAAGTGATAGTGTAATACAAAATGCCTTTCGTCAATTTTGCCATTTCGAGACACCTTGTGGCCACAGCTCGCGTGTGGTCCCGGACAAGCTATCGTCGCAATGATATTGTCGTTCAGCACAGATGTGAGCGTCAGTAATGCCTTATAGCAAGTGTCTTTTTCAGCTGCCGATTTTAGAGTAATTTTGAAGCACTATTATACAGTATAGTTACTGCGGACTTGGTACAGTAGCACGAGTGTGAGTCAATCTATGTGAGACGGGACACGCTTTACGCTAATAAAGAAGTAGTATAGAGTTCTGTTCAATTGTACTTGAGTAGGATACATAACTTTAATACGAGGTACCTGTATAAAACACCAATCGAAACATATATAAGGTACCTACTTATTTCAGATTTTTTTATAGATCAAAGATTTATCTGCTTCCTCAGAATGTTTTCATACAACGACAAGAGTTACGTTCAATGGTTATATGCATTTATGAATAAGATTTTAATACATAATATTGATGTTAGAATAGGTTAAAAGATACAAAAGTACAATGGTATGTAGTTACTGAAATAGTAAATGAAAGCAATAATACTTTAGTCATCTTAACTGGAAGTGGCAAGCACTGTACGACGTTATCGCTTCCTAGTATTTAACCTCTCGTGTGCCGTAATTACAGACATAATTAAAAAAGTATTGTGTCTCGCGTGGATCCACTTTCACGTCATATGAAAGGTTAAACACCGGGGATATGCGCTAGCATATGCTTCCACTCTGTAAGCGTCAAAGGAATGGTACAAACGATCGGAGTTATAAAAGAATGCCAAAATGTTATGTTAAACTGCCTACGACTAACACTACTGTACCGAGTCCACAGTATAACAAACACCAGTATGCAAAGATTATATCAATTACAAAGCTCTAGATGAAGCTCGTATATTTGTAATTCTAGTTGTCTGTGTGTCGTCATTAGATTCGTGTTGGACCGCTGCAAGCTCCCACGCTGTGGGCCGCGCACGCGCCGCTCGTGTGCGACGGCCTAACGCAACGCGCTTTTGTATACGATAGATAATAATAGTTTTGCGATAAATATGTTTACGCAGCGATCGATATAATGATAAATTAGATACTATTTATAGAGATCATTCACTTGCACTTATATTTATAGTTGACGTTAATACATTAACATAGGATTACTAGAGGTGTTGTGCTTATCTAAGTAGATACGTTATTATTTTTGCTAAGTAACTTGGCACGGGAGGTGACGCGTTATCATTATCTCGCTCGTGTTCTGTTACACCCCATAAAGGCTCCTACAAATAGACGCGACACAAAGAAACCGCGTGTCGCGCGACGAGCAGTTCCTTTGTGTCGCGTCGCGTGTCGCACCTGTTTGAAGGAGCCTTAATAATGGTCATATGACTCGGATAAGCACGGCAGCACAGCGTTACTAAGGCAGCATTCACACGTCGCAATTTTATGATGATAATGTGGCAATCTGAAGATTGCTTGTGATGATTAGGTATAATAATATGATCTATGTTATACAAACCACACATGAGTCGATAAAACTCCAGATTAATGTCGGTAACCTCGTAGCAGCGCTACTTTGATTCCAGGTCGATAAATGTTAGAATTAATTTATTCGCTAGTGCCCTTTGATTTTTGTATGAAATCTTCTAGTTTCTCTGTCAACGATTCGGTACCTAAGCTCAACTATAGATATAGGTTTAAGACAAAATTTTGCTACTTCCAAACTTTAGTTAATACCCTTTGAAGTTAAGCGTTATTTTGCGAGAAATTATATTTTTATATTAAAACTAGTACCCTCAGTTAGAACACCAATATTAAAATTAAACTTAACTTTTTAAAGTTTTATACTCAAGTAGTGGTTCTGTACTTAGTGTCCAAGAGCTTCAACACAGTCAACTCATTTACTTAGTCAAATATTTAAAGTTATGCCTGTTAAATCACATTATTATACTGTTATAACTTTGCTTAACTTAATTAAAGTTTGTTATCATCTTTCATTTGCCGAACCAAGGCAAAGGTATGTAGAGATGTTACAATAAGATAATAACAAAACTGCGACAAAAGCCAGCAATTTTATACACCAAGCAATTATATTATAAGTTACCAGTAAGCAAACCATTAAAACATTAACGTTGTATATTCTAAACTATCGACGCGATTCTAAACTGAATGTCGTACATAGTAAGTGAATAAGTCGTACACGCACATTGAATATTTTTGCAGTGATTTTGATACGCGTTGATCTGTATAGATGTGGTACCGAGTGGCTCCGAGTGGCTAGCGATGGTCACGCCACCACCATGCGTCTACACAGCCTTTGTGTGAGAAGGGGAATTGAATTCGTTTATTTTAGAGTTAAATAAAGTTCAAATGGGAAATTTAAATTGTGCCTTAGTGACAAATCGTTTAGCTCCAATTTCGTTTGGAATCTCTCGATCTTAAGACGCGGTTAAGAGATGTGTAACGTTATTTTCATCGATGTCGATTTGAAGTATTAACTTCGCAGTATTTCTGGTATTCACTGCACTGTACACTACTCGCACTAATGTAAAGAGATTATACAGTGGTTTAACTGAGAACCCCTTCCGAGATATAGTTGAACTTAATTAATGCAATAATATTTAAACAATATTTTTGTTTTATTGGATGTTGTGATTGATTATTGATTATATTTACAATTATATATGATACGTAGAGCGGTATGTATATGTCGTAGCAATAACTTTAAGTGTGGCAATAAGGTCTAGTGCATTTGCTTTTGTGTCTCTCGAGTAAATAAATCAAACGATGTATGTGTATAGAGTACCCAGTGGCGACTAGTCGAGCCGACGCTGTACACTGCTTACATCATCATGTACGTACAATAAGTTCAAATTCTTGACGTTTTAAAAGTATATTTATATTTTATAATATATTATCTCAAGTGAAAGTAATTAGTTACGTAGTGAATCGAATGTATCGAGTATTGTGTGTTTGGTCAATGTTCACGTTATGTTCTAGTGTCGCGCACGCACCACGCATACAGTGTTCACTAGATACGGCCCAGCGCTTCCACTCGCCAGCGAGCGCGGTCGCGTGACGCTCAACATAATAATGAACTACTTTCTCAATCTATCGCTATCCATCGCACATTTCCTCACTGTCCTATCTCTTGAGTTACTCTACATGTCCGAGACAAGTTATTAGCGTAAGTCAAAGTGCCAAGAGTCGCGAATCCTTCCTAAGTGCAATTCCTTCTCAATTACTCTGTACCTATGTATCTACGTCTGGTAGTCTCACGCGCACGCCGCGGTGTCGTCTCGCTTAGCCAAAGTTATCTACTACGGGATACTTTTAATCATAAACACCAATATAATATAAAAACAATCTATTTTAAGCGTCCTAGCTTTAGCAATATTGTGTGTATCTACAAACCGTTATACTTGTCTGTTATGTTTGTATCGTTTCTCTTCCTTCCTTCTTTCATTCTTTCACTTCCCTCGACTTTTGAAAGTGTCCCGCAAGTCAAAGTGAGAAAATAATAGTGTATAAATTAACGAAACCCATAACGTTTAACTTTAACAATACTAGCAGCTAATGTTAACGATATTCTAAATTATGTTTTGTAGTGGATGTTTTTATTCTCGATATGATAGCGTAAAGTACGGAGGTGGTCTTCGTATGTTGACAAATATTAGAGCAAATGTAAGTAGCGGCCTCTTGCGGCGGGTTTGTGGGGAATGAAGAGATGGGACGAGTCCGCCGGGGGAGGTCGGAGCTCGCGTGCTGACTGCGATACGATGTGAAATGTTCCATCAGCGGCACGTGTACCGCAGGCGCGAGCCAGCAGACCGACGTCGGGCCTTCGCTATAACACTCATAGCGGCACGAGTCGATGTTACGTACATTTGTAACGAGTAGAACGCGTGTATTAAAATAAGGGACAAACAAATTATAGTATAAAATTGTTTACCAGACGCCCCGTATCGGGTGTTAGACGAAAATATTATTTTTCTTAGATCACATTATATTGTAATAAAATGGTATAGAAGTATGCGTGCGGTGGCGCGGCAGGGGCGGCGACGCGCGCGCACGGTCGGATTAAAAAATGATATTTTTTTACGAGCGCGGCTACCCCGCCCCGGCCGCGTCGCACGCACTCATATTTGTTATGTTTAAGAGGAAATATCTATTGTCTATTCCAAGGGTTGAATAACTACCAACACTTTTTTATATTACAATAATTATAGAAATTATTATTGAAACTGTCGTTTTCCTCATCTGTCCTTGTATACCTTTTCAACCGATAGGTATACGTTTTAGTTTACCAACTCGACGTGGCGTCGCTTTCCATACGGAAGTACATACCTACCTACATCAATCAGAGTCGAGTCGCGCGCAGGTGAAAAAGGCAACGGATCATGATTGTAGAAGTAAGTATATCTACGTGTGTCACAAGGCTGTCAACTTGGAAAAACTTACCAGAACCTAAACCTACCACTTTTTTCATATAATATGATTGGGTGAAAACTACTAAAGGCAATGGTGCCGATTCTCTTGTCACAAAATTCTCTAAACTAGACTAAAAATCACCAAAATTTAGTTTATTCCTGTCAAACGACCATTTTCTATTCTGAAATTGACTAAAGTGACACAACTTAACTATATTTTAGTTTGACAGCTCTAAGATGGTACTGAGTTTTTAGTTTAGTGAAAATGGCGATTTTGCTATTCTGAATTTGACGTTTTTAAACAAAAATTTAGATTTTCTAACTAAATCTGACTATTTTTAATCGCGATTAAAAAGGTGTGGAATAAAATTAGTTTTCATGAACTAAAATTCACACCAATCACCTCGACTTCTGGTGCAAAACCAGTACTGTATTTATGGTGTATTTCACGAAATATTTTAAGAGAAACATCTTTAGGTCGTAAAAAATCCACAGCAGCGAAATTGTTTTTTATCTAAGTGTTCTATATTTTTACATAATTATTATAATTTTAAAATTGCTTGAGTCATTTTGCGAAAAAAAAACTGTATTTACTTCTATGAATGACCCGCCTCGACGCAGTGACGCCGAACGGTGCGGTGGGGCGGCGGCACGAGCGCGGTGAATTTTGATAATTAATCATCATATCAAGTAATTTTAAATTATTTAATTTCTTAAATAATATACTCAGATAAAAAAAAAAATATTTCCATGGCTTCTTTACCACCTATAGGTGTATCATTTAAAATATTTCGTGTTTATCCCAATATTTTTTTTCCTTTTCTTTTGCTTATATCTCGAAAATGGTGCGTCCTATCGCAAAAATAATGAAAATTTCGACCCCCCTTTTAGAAACCCCTAAACCGCTAATACTCTACATGTAGGTAATTTTTTTTTTAATTTTCCACACAAAAAGTGAAAGATTCCATAAAAAACACGTCGCGGCTGCCCCCCATACGCACCTCCGGCTCTGAAAAAAATCATAGGCAAACAAGTACAACGTTGCGAAGCCAAAAGAAAAAAAAAATACCACGTGTACGAGTAGTCACTATTGTCAAATTCGATTTAGTTGTGTCAAACTTATTTTTAAATTTAGAGAATTTTGTTTCCAGAATAGCTTTAAGATTCTCATAGCCAAAAGTAAGGAATTTTAGTGATAGTTTAGTTAGTTTAGTTCGGTGTACAAGAGAATCGGCACCATTATCTAGAATCTATACTAATAATAAAGCTGTAGCGTTTGTTTGTTTGAACGCGTTAATCTCTGGAAATACAGATTCCGGAATAAAAAAATAAAAATGCATTTGATAGTCCAATTCTTGAGGAGGCAATTTAATATCACGCTTTGACCCTTAGGAGAAGGGGCAGAAGCTAGTAATTTATAAAGAAAACATTTTGATGGGAACGGTTGGAACGTAACACTAGGTACGGGTAGACCGCACAATACGCTAGATTTTTCGATCAGTTTATCTCACTTGTGTTAGGTCAGCATCGTCTAACCGGATGAAGTAAATATCAGTATTTCACTAGGAGCGATGCCTGTCTGACCTCTAGAACCCAGTTACTGTGTAATATGATACCCCTTCGTAAGACTGGTTGTCAGAATTTCAGGCTTCTGATTACCTAATTCTGTCAAAGATCTGCAAAAATTACAGCCAGGACCAACGGCTTAAGCTGCTTTCAGACTACGCTATAATATAATAGCATATAGTATATAGCTCATAGCACAACAATATCGCGCACCATACATTCCAATAATATATAGTACAGTACAGTGTGAACGTGTCCATAACAATGTATGGTGCGCGATATTGTTGTGCTATGAGCTATTTATACTATGTGCTATTATATTATAGCGTAGTCCGAAAGTAGCTTAGTGTGGTTTTAAAGCTAAAACAAATAAAACATACATATTACAAGTTCAACAAAGTTTATTTAGTCTTGGTTCCGTACATGCTTCTTTTTCTTCTTCTTCTTCTCTGAGTGCGCTTCTATGAGGTCGTCGATCTCTTTGCTGTCATCACCCAGACGCTTCTCGCCGCTGGAAATTAAAGGTCATTATTAATGGTACGAAGTTCTTCAACGCGGCTTGCGGTAGGAGTTGACTGGTAGAAATCGTCACGTAAGGAAAAAGCGTAATGCCCTCCATTCGACTTTCTCTCTCTGTTTCTTTCTATTATGTACGAGTGTGCGAGTATCGAAATTCGGGCAGACGAGCATTGCGCGCGGTAATTTCGTTCCTTACGAGTTCCCCCCGACCCCTTCGAAGTTTTTAAGTATTTAGGTAGCAAACGAATAATTATTAATTTTATATTGACAAGTATTTGGTTTGGCCAATTGGACAGTTAAAGACAGGGAAATTATTGCTTTTGAAGCACGTTATTTGCGCCCTGTCGACTATTAGGGACTAACTAATCAGCTCCATTCAGCCTTTTCCATAGATAACAAAGATTTTGTATGGAGATGCGTACGCATCTGATAGACTCGGAAAGATGAACGGATGCGTACGCATCTCCTTACAAAATCTTTGTTATCTATGGACAAAGGCTGAACGGAGCTGAATAAGTGTGGTTAGTCCCTTAATTGCAGCTTCGCATATTTCGAAGGGCCAGTGATGACAGGAGACAAAAAAAATATCGAGGGGGAGCATATATTCTAAAATGCGTTTTAAGGGTACGATGATACTGATAGGGATAGGGACTTTGATCATAAATTCTACACAAACAAAATTGAAGTGCTTGTTTATAATGTCAAAATAACGGTATTTTACTTAAGCATCAAAGTATATACGTTATTAAAACAAAAAAAAAAAAAAACATAGTTTATAATTTTTGTCCGTCTGTCTGTCTGTCAGTCTGTATGTCTGTCTCTTTGTCCCGGCTTATCTCCGAAACGGCTGGTCCGATTTTGACGGGACTTTCACTGGTAGATAGCTGATGTTATAAGGAGTGTTATTTAAAAAAATATATATATAAAAAATCTACGCGGGCGCTGCCGCGTGTTGCAGCTAATTCACTCAATAAAAGTACAGTAATACATACCTCTTAACAGACACCAGTTGTTTCTGCTTGGTGCCTGAGAGAGCCTGTCCCCAGTCGAGGTCGCTTCCCTTGATGCGGTATTGAGCGAGATCTTCGCCCATCAGACGAGACAGCTCTTTACGTTGTTTGCGCTCCAAGTCCTGAACACCAAACAATAATTATTATAGCCTCTTTTTTATTCTATAAAATCTTAATAGTCTAATGTTGGTTGGACTTGATATAAGCGCAAAACTGATAGTTTGGCAAATGAATTGAAAGCTATGAGCTACACAATATTGGGTTCTTACCCTTAACGACGTATTGACGGTACAATTTAAATGTTATGTAGCAAACAGTGTAAAATAATATCGTCCCCGTAGAGCGAAAAGTCACTAAGTCGAAAAATGCCCAAAATGACTTATCAATGTCACTAAAATCAACATTTCCTTCTCAAAATAACTGTCTAATCGTCTTTTTTGTAGCTACCCAAGCTTTTGTTTTACGAAATGTGAAAAGTAAGTAAGTCAACCTTTTGTACCCCACAGCGTAATGGGAGAAATAACTAATTTAGTCAAATTTATCGAAAATTTACATCACCCGAAATTAAAACGACTTAATTACTTTTTCTCTTCATTTATCAATGCATACATACGCCTTTAGGTAGTCTCAAAATCACTAAGATGATTTACTGAGTTTTTAAAGTCAGTTGTTTGCTCATTGTTCGCTAAAACACACAAAAGTGAAAATTAACTAACTCGACTTAGTGACTACTCACTCTTTGTTTTTAAATTATTTGTACAATTAATTAGTTAGATGTTTTTAAATTTTCTCAATTATTAGAGGTTTTCACGTGTTTTAACTCTTATAGTATAAATTGTATTTTATTTCCTTCAAATTAAAGCTAAAAACATAAAGATATGTAACGGCAAGCCAAAGTTATAGCGATTTTTATTTTCAAAAACTTTTAACTCTCATTATCTCAAAACACGATTTTTCGACTTATTGACTTTTCACTCTACGGGGACGATATTGTTACTACGTGTAATCCAGAATGAAACAGTTGAAAGTTTTGCTATTAATCTATTGACCGCTTGGTTTTATATCAATTGCCGTGCCACCAGCGCCTAGCTCTTAAATCGACAAATCGTCATAATCGTAGAATAGTGACGGATCTGACATTGATGTTGAACTCTGTCGCGCGTGCAATAACAACATTAAGTATAATTTTTGTCCAAATTTTGTTGAGCATTGATTCGGAATCAGCTCATTGCGCTGTTCTACGATTATGACGAAATACATATAGCTACTCGTCCAATTAAATTAAAAAACAAATAATGAACATAAATTCTCAGTCGTATAAATACGACTGAGGCGCTACGGCAAGTAAACATTTGTCGTATTAATCCGACTGTGGCGGTCAATAGGTTAAAAAATATGTGCACGAAGAAAAACAACAACACACAACAAGAAGGAACTTCGACAAACTAAATAAAACACCCAAAAACTAAAAAATACTGCAATCATTTATTTCTAAACCACATCACAACAGCGAACACAAATACACCAAAAGAAATTACCTTAGCTGCTTTAGACAATTCATCTTGAAGACTCTGTTTCACAGGTCCCATATTAACATCATCCGTATTCTTATCCTCCATACCAATTTCTTTGGCTACAGAATCTTCTAGAACGGCGTTAAGGGATGCGTTGATTTTCTTGCATGCTTCGAAGAACTTTGCCAGAATCTGGGAGCCTGGTAGGCCTAGCTCCGATGCTATGTCATCTACATCTTTCATTTGGAAACCCATTGCTATGAATAGGACCTGTGGATGAGAAAGTGGTTTTAAAGGAGATTGTGGTTTGTTTTGGTAAACAATGGGACTTGCATGTCTATTTAGAATGTTGATATTTTTATGGATAAAGAAATGGCGAAACATTCAATCTATAGACAATAAATGTGTCATCGACTTGAAAAAAAAAAGAATCGAGATAAAAAACTGAACTAAGTTTTGGCTACGGTTTCGCCCCCACGGATGTCGGAAATTATCTCACAGGAACGTACTACAGGGAAAAAAAGTATCCTATGTGCAAAACTCCTAACTTAGGTCGTGGTCTACCTAAGTGTCGATTTTCATTGAAATCCGTTCAGCTGTTAAAGCGTGAAAAGGTAACATACAGACATAGTTACTTTCGCATTTAAATTATACTAGCTTCCGCCAGCGGCTTCGCCCGCGTGATATCTTTATAAATTATAGCCTATGTTACTCAGTGATAATATAGGATTCTACTGGTGAAATATTTTTTTAAATCAGTTTAGTAATTTTTGAGTATTTTTTTTTATATCAGTTTAGTTTTTTTTTTTCATTACAAATAAAAATACAAGCATACAAAAGTACAAATCTTCTTTCTCTCTTTATAATATACATAAGTGTAGATGTAGTATGTATATGTTAGTATGGATATGTATAATGAAATAAATGTTTTGAATTTATTTGCTTTTCTTGAGAAAGACAAACGGCAATCATTGTGGTTAAAATTCAAACTCATCTAATCATAGTTATAATGATTCGCAAACGATACTATAAATTCATCCCACAAAAGCCAAGAACGACTGACTACATCCAGCTAGACTGCAACACAAGTGTCAGATTGCAGTTACAACGCACTTCTTATCACGATTAGGCAGGCATGTGTTTAGAGAAAATCATCATCATCATCATTTCAGCCGAAAGACGTCCACTGCTGGACATAGGCCTCCCCCAAGCACCGCCACTTCGACCGGTTCTGTGCTTCCCGCATCCAGCGGATTCCTGCGGCTATCATAAGGTCATCGGTCCACCTTGTTGGAGGACTTCCAACGCTACGTCTTCCAGTACGCGGTCGCCACTCCAGAACCTTTCGGCCCCAACTAGTGCTTCCAAAATTACGGATTTGCTAATTACGTAACTAGTTACGCATTTTGATGCTTCAATTACGTAACTACGTAATTACGTACTTAACTGTTTTGATTTTTTAAAGCACGATAAATTCTGGGCTTATTACGTATTTTAGAAGTAAAAAATCAAACAACTTCAAATGAAAAAAATTATAATATTAAGGAATTAAAAGTAAATTACAGATTAAAATGATAATTTTAAAATTAAACTCAAAATCAAAATCGTCAATCAAATCAAAATGTAATATTTTGATTTGATTGACGATTTTGATTTTGACTAAACTCAATCAACAATTCAAACAAAACATGTACCACGCACAAATGGTTTAAAAGTAAGAAACAATATAAAATATGGTTATTTTTCCAATCTTTGTTCTTGATAATATGATCTCATAAATGATAACGAATGCAATGTTCTGTCACCAAGGGAACTTCTTAGTTTAGAACAAAGATAGCCGGCAGAAGAAAATGCCCGTCTGCTTCAACACTAGTAGGCATTATACATAGTAAATAATTATAAGCTGCTGTTAGGAAAACTTCACGACCGCCGCCAGTGCTATCGTAGATACACATTTCAACTCTGATGATGGATTCAAGATCTGTGTTTACTCCAGATTTGTTTACTGTAGACATAGTTTTCTGTATTTCTTTTTCTAGTTGCTGTGCAACAGTCAACTCGTCGCCACAACCATCATTAGCATCATTGTCATCTGCTTCGGAATCTAAACTCATTTGTGTACTTGTAGGCGGTGTAAATTTGAGCCTTTCTAATAAGTTTGCAACATATGTTCTAATATAATCCGACGTCGGTTTTGTAAAAGTTTCTGTTTCTTCGGTTTTATAATATTCTTCATTATTATGCAAATACTGCAAGACACCAGACACATTTGTTCGCCTTTCTTTTATTCTTTTTCTAAGGGATACAGCAAGCTTGTCACTGAGCCCATTGGACTGAGCATCAAGCTTATTTAACATAAACTGAAGCGCAGCATCTGCTGCTAACAAATTCGAGTCACGGCGACACAATGCCATCACTGTAGTTTTTATTATATCTAAACTATGATGAATGTTATGTAGATCTTGTATTTCTGTGTCTGTGAAACTTATATTTGATTTTAAGTCTAATAAAGCCTTAAATAAACTTGATTTCAATTTCAGAAATCGTCCAACCATATCTGATAAGCTGTTCCATCGCGTTTTGCAGTCTAGTATAAGATCGAGGCTTTTACCATGCTCTTGTAAAGAATATTTTTGCAACAAATCGGTCTTCAGTGGTGATTTTTTGAATGATTTAACAAGTTTTCTTACTTTTACTATAATATCTTTGTACAGAAACTCTGGTTCTAGAACTCTAGGTACTTCTATGAAAAGTCCGCCATCGTTTTCTTCAATTTCTTCAGTGTCAGTATCTGAAGCTTCATCTTCTAGTTCTGGTTCAGTAGTTGTACTTTTCCGTGTCTTATATAATACGTCCAGCACTGCAAGTTGTATTCCGTGAGCAAAACACAACTGATGGTGACCATCAAAATTTTTGCCCATTTTAACCATAACACTGGCTCCGTCCGTTGTGAATGCAATTATATCTTCAAGTTTCAAATAAAAGTCATTTAGATGATTTTCTAACAGTACAGTTCCAACGTGAGCTGGCATTGAACCCTTTATCCTTACTAGTCCTAAATTTTTATATTTAGCTGGTTCTAGGTCTTTATTATGAATATTTATATTCATATACCTCCGGTTCCGGGTAGAGGTCCATTCATCAAACGTTATAGTAAACCGTTTTTTTTGGGACTTCATATCTTTAAACTGATTTATTAATTGTTTTTTTATGGCACAACTCTGTTCCAGGACAATTTTGGTAATAGTTGAAGGAGATTTCGGTAGATCATAGCCAGATTTTTTGAAAACATACCTTAGATCTTCAGAAGTACAAAATTTGCTTAATGGGATGCCATCCAATGCTGCCATTCTAGTCACTATAACGTCCAAGGAATACTCAGTGGAAAAGTAATCCGTTAGTTTAGTTTTCTTCGATGGAGGTTCTAAACTTTTTCTTGCTTGAAAGCACGATGAAGTACTTGCCCTTTGCGCATCTTGCTCTTGTGACATCTCGCCAATATGTTTAGCACGCATATGTGTATGTAGTGCTCCAGTAGCACCACCAGGAGTCTTCAAAAATTTTTGACAATGTTTACATTGGACACTTTGCCCATTTTCAGCCCTCAAAAAGTGTTCCCATATAGCTGATTGTGTGCGTTTGTTCAAAAACTCCTTATAAATAGTCTTCTTTACTGCAGACCTAAAACAATATATAAATATTTCATAATTTAATAGTTAGGTAATACATATAAATAGCATCTATAGTTAGGCACTACACTTAAAACGGGATACATTTACATACGTACCGTGAACTCATAATCAATGTCTATTTGCACAGACATCTAACAAGCAACAATAAAATAAAATCGCAAATATTTTTTTTTTTTTTAAACGTCGCACCACACTAGGAATTACTGCTGTATCGTGGGTGCACTCACAATCATGTAAACTAACATACACAAGACACCCAGACCCGGAACACCTATCTGTAGGTCATACAAATATTTGTTCCGTACGGGAATCGAACCCGTGACCCGCAGCGCAGCAGCCAATCACTCAACTACTGCGCCAACCGTGCCGTCAACAATATAAAATCAACTACTAAATTATATGTATAAACTCTCACACAATACCCTAGAAACAAAGTAAGTAGACAAGTAAAGTAATGTTAAAATAGGTACTTACATTTTCGTTGAAGTATCTCTACTCGTGTATGGTGATATCTACTTAGAAACTTGTAATGAAAAGCTTCTGAAAACCAAGCGTCAAACTTTGCGGCACATACACAAAATCACAAAAGTCAATAAAATAAGCTTAGACCAGGCAGGACAGTATCTCGCAGGTGTACGTAAGACGACTGAGTACCGAGTATTGAGATTGTTTCTAAATTCACGAAAGTAAAGAAAAATGTAGGGAGTTCCCTTAGCTTGCTCAATCCACAATATTAAACTTTATTATCTACGAGGTAGATCAAATACTTGCGAAACACTTATAAACTTTGATTGTGTTACGTACCGAACTATCCACAACCAACGGGGATTCCCTTCGTTTCCCGATTGGTCAACAATGAACTCTATTCTGTACGACTAAGAAATTAAATCTTGCGGACTCAAATTGGAAGTTATAAAATAAACCCCGGGAATTCGGGGGATACCCACAGAAAGGGTTTTGGTGTTGTCATAATGTAAGTCGTAGGTTAACTAAATTAAGGTAAATTGTAAATACACAGATAAACCCATGCCTTTTTCCCATGGAGTAGGCAGAAACTATAGAACTAAATAAATGGGTACCTAAATTAATTAATATTATCCTATAGTTACGTTATTACGGACTGCAGCTCTTCAGTTACGTATTTGTGAGATTTCTAAAATCTGTCCGTAATTACGTAATTGCGTAATTACGTAATTACGTAATGGAAGCCCTAGCCCCAACGGCCATCTGTTCTGCGCGCATTGTGCCCTGCCCATTGCCACTTAAGTTTGGCAATTCTTCGAGCTATGTCGGTTAACTTGGCTCTCCTGCGCATCTCTTCAATTCTGATTCGATGACGTAGGTAAACTCCAAGCATAGCCCTCTCCGTTGCCCTTTGGGTGACTTTTAGCCTTCTAATAAGGCCCATTGTGAGCGACCACGTTTCAGTGCCATATGTCATCACTGGCAACACGCACTGGTCAAAGACTTTCGTCTCGAGACACTGCGGTATGTGGGACGAGAAGATATTGCGTAGCTTCCCGAACGCTGCCCAGCCGAGTCGGATTCGACGATTGACCTCTTTCTCGAAGTTGGACCTCCCTAACTGGACAGTTTGTCCTAGGTAAACATACTCGTCCACAACTTCGAGTGTAGCGTCTCCGATATTCATGAGAGTGGGTGTTACATGGGCATTTAACATGACCTTTGTCTTGTCCATGTTCATTCTAAGACCCACTCTTTTGGAAGCTCTACTAAGGTCATTGAGCATTGTACTGAGGTCTTCCATAGTCTCAGCCATGACAACTATATCGTCGGCAAACCGAAGGTGAGTGATGTACTCGCCATTGATGTTGATGCCAACTCCTTTCCAGTCCAGTCCAGTATCAGGTTGTATGTTGATCTAACTATGATTCGCGGCCGTATCAAATATTTATTTATAGAATTATAATCATAAAAATCAACAATACAACACTACGTTCATATATTATAATCCCATTGAATGACTATTTCATGAAATCTTGACTTTTAGGATTATACTAGCTTAAGGAGTTGTATTGATTCTAATAATTCTGTAAATACATAAATGATACGGTCGCGAATCATACTTTAATCAGTTCCAAATTACAAAAAACGTAAGAAAATTTTAATTTCCTTAAAGAAAACATAATGATAATACTACTCACTTGTTGTATAGCATCTAACTTCGCCGATGTCTTGGTATGGAACACGAGGTTGGCTAGAGGCGCCAAGAGATCCGTGATGAGTCTGTAGTCGGCTTGTTGACGACAGTACGCCTCTAGTCGAGCGAGGTCGTGTCCGGAGAGATGCTGTTCTATTAGATCTCTTGTTACAGCTGCAGGAATAAGGAACGAAATAAAATATCAATGTATTTTATTTTGCACACGCATTAAGAAAAAATAAAGCACATAAACTAAAACACTATTAGCTCTAAAACTTTGTTTCTAGTATATCATGGCCCGTTGATATTCTTCTGACAGTTGGTCTCTAACCGGCAGTTAGTCTCTGTCTCCGGCCCTACACCGATGATTGGGGACAATCTATTGTACTGGCTCTAAACCAGTTACACTCCTATCTATGAGCGGATTGCACCTTATAAAATAAGCCTCGGCAGAAACTTTCTAACTTCTAAAGATCTACGTCACATTGGGGTAAAATATGCGTCAAATTCACGCAAAACAGCTATCGCTCAGCATAATGCTTTGACACTATGAGAGATAGAGCCTTGATGAGACCCTTGGTTGATTGGTAGAGAATGCCTATGGCATTAAGTCCGCCTTTGTACCTTATTGTGTGTGAGAAGTTTAAATAAATAAATAATAGAGTCACAGCGCCGATATTCAGCGACAGCAGAAGTATGTTTAGCTCAAAAGTAAGAATTCGTTCGGGTACATTTTCAGACTTGAAATAGGCTAGTTGTCAGTAGAAAAATACCTTATGAATTTTGCATTGTAGAATGGTTGTGAGCTAAAAATATCAAAAATCTACTTCATTTTGTAAATGTTTTTGGATTAATTTATATTGAGAAATAATTGTGTTAAAATAAAGCCATTGGTCACGTGACAATGAACGCGCATCAAACCGCGGCACGTCACGACTTTCAGACAACAGTTTCGTATTGTAAATAGATACAAACTTTACACGTCAGACATAGTTTCTTTTGCCAATACACGTACGAAAAGAATGGTGTTGAAAGGATCAACACTAATTGGTAGTGCGTCCCTCTCGCACAATGCGCCAGTGTTAATTATTCATCCACTAAATAAATTTGTGGTATTTAGTCATATTTTGCGTAAGCACATTCATAATTAAGAAATGGAAATCGTCTACCTACGGTTGTCAAAGTAGACAATAACACAAATAATTATTTGTCTGCTTAAAATATATTTTTTTTAAACATTTATAGACGTTCCGTTTATTAAAAATATTCTGAAAGAAGCAATAAATAAAAATGGAAAAAAGTTAATTAATAGTTTCGATACATTTTCCCCGCAACTTAAATTTACCAATAAATACGAGCAAGTAACACTGCAAAATTCCATGTTAACTCTGAGGTTTTACGAGAACCTACTGTTAAGAAAAATACTATTCAAGTATTACGTAAGCAGAATTTTAGTAATTTTGACCCCCACCTCCCCCATGTCATTAAAAATAATCAAAGAAAAGACTCTTTGGTGCTTACGTAATACTTAAATGACACCCTGTAAGGAACTCTTGTGCTGAATTTTTTTCATAATTCTAAACCCAGCGGACTGTGAGTTGTCTGTCAATAAATGAATAAATGAATTTAAGATATTTATTAAGTAGATACTGACCAGGTTTGTCCACCTTCACGTTATCATTAACAAGTGTAGTCAAAGCGAGAGAGGCGGGCATTTTCCTGAGCGCTCGCGCCAGTAGTCGGGACAGTCGACGTCGGAAGTCGGTGCTGTATGCACTCAACCATGCACTGTCGCGTAGTGAACGAAGCATTATGCAGGAATGTTCGCCTGTTAGCTCGTTTGTTTTTTGACTGCGGATGATAAATAACAAATCATTTTTTTTTTCTGAGGAGTAGGCTTTAGTAAAAACTCACATTTTACTCGATAGAGGGCGAGCCTATTGTCATTAACTCATTAACCGATTAATCATTCAGACTCCGGCTTGCTACCGTAGAACGGGGCTATTTGGATTATCGGGGGTTATTCGGAACAAACATACATTTTTGACGTTTGAACGTCACTTAACTTTTAGCAACGTTTATGAATAAACCCCTATTTGTTCAATACTTTTTTTTTGGTCCCACTTGAAATCAGCAAAATATGGATACAATGTATTCGTAATAATATCAATAGGTGAGCGCACAGCTGACAGGTACCTACTACTGCGTTCCGCTTCACTGACCGCGCCGCCAGCATGTTGCGCGACGAGTATCCAATATACCAGTTTCAAAATAAACATCTTAAGTTAACGATAGCTTCATTTTTTTGTACATATCAAAATAAGAAATAGGTGTATAATAAAACACGTTTAAGTTTAATTAGTCAAAATTTGCGCATTGATTAAAAACTTTTCCTGTATAACAACGAAATCTTGAAGGTTTGTTTTTTTTGGTCATTGTTAAAAAGTCATAGAAGAAAAGTTGTTGTTTATGATGTAAATAAGTAATACAGTCCAAGGGCGTTAATGTTCATAATAACATACCTAAGATAAACAGGTACGTATTTCTGCGACTTCCAGAATTTCAGTAGTTCCTCGGTGAGTCCAAAGCTAGTGCCGAGGTAGTCCAGGTGTTCCGCACGCACTTCTGTTAGACGTTTTAATAATGTTGGTGGTTTTGCTCTGGAAAAGCGTAGTAAAACAAATTCGATTGATGAAAAGAACTATGAACTAAAGCTTTACATAATTATTATGTCTAAAAATAACGCTAACAGTGGCGGCCCTAAGGCACGCGAGGGATTATGTTTTATTTTGTACTTAAATCATAAAGTGAAATTAAATTATTATTGTCACATTTCAGAGCATATATCGAAGGTATGTTCCGTCGAAATAGAGATTCGCCGAACAAGAGTTCGAAGAAGGGTTCTGACGAAGTAGTTTTTTCGAAGATGTGTGTTGTCAAAGTATGTTTTGTCGGACTAATGCTAGTCGAACTATTGTGTTTCAAAATTGCGATCGTGTCGAAATAATTAACTGTCGAAATTCAGTATGATACTCTGGTGCGAGATCTCAAAGTGGCGCCCCTCTAAATACAAAACCATAGTGTACTTATACTGCCAGGGTTGCGGGTTTGTCCGAAAGGGATACCGTGGCCTTGGCACACAGGCAACTGAAGGAACACGGGTGGATTTTAGTCAGTAAAACTCTGACACGCCCTCTCGCTCCGCCCAGAGAGGGAGAAGTTATTTGATAATTTCCCACATCATATCATATGTTGTAAAGGATAATGATAAATTATATGTCATGTCATGGTAATATTTAATTTTGTTTCTTGTATTATTTTATTTTAATTTTATCCTGTTGCTATGCCCATACAGAGTTGATGTTTGTAGCTAGCTTCAAGCCTTTTGTAACATCATTTTTACAATTTGGAATGCAGTAAATGAATATGAAATAAATGATATTTACTTTGTGAATTGGTTAAAAATAACACTTTTACACGGCAATTTATTTGTATTTATTTAGATGAGGTATGAGCAAATACGATATTGCCAAATATCTATGATAATAGGCAACTATTAAAGAAAAATGAACAGTTCTTAACTCCTTACCTCGGCACGATATTTTCCGTTTGTAACGTATTACTGTTACCGTTAGCGCCCGCATCATCGTCGTCCGAGTGATCTTCGTCTAAGCACGGCACGTCGCCCGAGTAATAAGCAGCTAGCTGTTGTAAGGCCCGTTTGCCGTAACCCATCTGTTGAAGGAAAATGAGGCTTATTAATATGTTGTTAAGACGCATATTGGATATACAAGTTTCTGACATCTGTCAGTTGGACAATTTCTAGTTGTAATAAGGATCAAATTCGCAAAACACATACAGGAAAAGTTTTTAATCAGTGCGCAAATTTTGACAAATTAAATTTAAACGTGTTTTATTATACACCTATTTCTTATTTTGATATGACTTAGTACAAAAAAATGAAGTTATCGTTAACGAAAGATGTTTATTTTGAAACTGGTATAATGGATACTCGTAACGCAACGAGCTGGCGGCGCGGTCAGTGAAGCGAAACGCAGTAGTAGGTACCTATCAACTGTGCGCTCGCCCATTGATATTATTACGAATAGATTGTATCCATATTTTGCTGATTTCAAGTGGCCCAAAAGAAAAGTAGTGTACAAATAATGGAAATGTGTTTTATTACTGATACTGAACCACCAAAAAAAATTTGCGCACTGGCTGAAAACTCATTCTGTATTCGTTAGTATGAAACTGACAGGTGTCAAGAACACATTCACTCGACTGCTGGTCTATAAGTGAAAGTGTGAGGGGCTTGAAGAATTTCTTAGAGCCGGTGCCCATAGGGCGAAGTGGAGCGTAGTGATCTTCATTGCCAAAAATAAGAACAATCTTGTATACTTTGAAATAAAGTCGGAAATAAACAAACTGACCACTAGTCTACGAGAGCCTAAATTTTCAACTTTATTTTGAAGTACGTAAGGTTGATATTTTAAGCAGTGGTAATTTTACTAGGCGTGGACCGGCCTATATGATATACTGTTCCTACTGCTGGGATACTGGTCTCCTCTCAGGGATAGGGAGTGGGCCATAATCCACCACGCGACCATCCAGTGCGGGTTGATGGATGTCTCATGTCTTTGAATTTTTGGTTCTAGGACATGCCGGTTTCCTCACGAGTTTTCCTTCACCGTTTTGAGAGCAGTGGTGATGAAATTAAATACACGAAGGTGCCTGCCTGGGTTCGAACTCACGACATACAACTCGTAAGTCGTAGCCGACACCGCTAGGCCATCACTGCTCAATTTACATGATCTAACGATGTCGGTAATGTCAGTTTACTAGTCTAGTCCAAATGCTGTAATGGCTCATTATCAGATACTTATCGACATCAATAAAGCGAGCTACGTTACACACGCTTATTTTCCAGAGCAGTATAGTAGATTGTACAGCAGAAAGAACCCGAGCCACAGGCGAGGGTGGATAGTTAAGTCGAGGGGTAAAATGGCTTGTCCGTGCCCAAGTTCAAACAACAACTTCTGTTCTAAGACTTAAAAAAAAAACATAATACAGTTACCAAAAAAAAAAACCTTCAAGATTTCGTTATTCTATACATTTAGAGCGTTGAATTTAAATATTTTTATTTTTGTATGAAAGTCTGATGAATTATTAAAAGTCATAGAACAAAATTTGTTGTTTATGATGCTGAGAGGTGGTTAATGTTTACCAATAATAACCCTGTATACTTTCATATGCATTTAGTAAAAAGCTGTTAATTTGACATTACAAACAGACACTTTATTTATTTGTATAGACAATACAATAAATACTAACCCGTTGATAAGAAGGATGCGTGGCTATCCTCACGACCCTAGCTCCCGATAGTTTGGGGAAGTCCTTATCACCGAACTGTTCACAAATGTTCCAGGGGATCAGATCACCGGCTGCCTTGCGACCGCGTCCTAAACTGTCGCGGACTGACCTGTAGAAGAACATAGCTTTTAATATTCAAAATAACTAATTGATATATAAGATGTGTATTTTTGGGCCAATATATGCCATTCTCAATTCAAACAGCACATCATTAGACTCAGCTCCGACTAAAGAGAGAGAGAAGCGCAGAGCAGAGGATTTTTTATGACATTGAATAATAAACCTTATCATCAGTGTCTGTGTTTACAAAATGAAATAAAGTGCAACAAAGCGCGCTCGAGGCAGCCCGAGGACCCGTTTGTTGTCTGCTTGGATGTTCGGACCATTTTACAACACAAGCAACTAAGAGCTTGATGACATCAGAAAAACCACTGCTTTCTCTGAAATGGAATCGTTTATTCTATAAATATGATATCGGAATCACTTTTACACGTCATATAAAAAATAAGCTAGATGGAGTCGACATTTCCTATCTGACTACCCCTGAGTCTTCAGTCTCTTTTGAAGTCCAGACATAATCTTGGTCAAATCATGTATCTTTTGAGAAAAGAACCACACTTTGAGAGGACCTGTCCAGTCAGTGCAAGCATTTGTCAGTAATCGTGTAGCTCAACTCAGTGCTTAAGTTTAAACTAGTCGATACTTTTTCCATACAAACGGGGGGGTATTACTCCACTGTATGACATTGTACAACCAAAGCTAAACATGATATCGTTTTGTCTTATTATTAATCTTGTCTGTACGGAAGCAGAATATTAAAATAAAAAGTCATTAAAAAGTTATGAGCCAACAAATATTCGTTTTTACTGTTAATTTTAACGCAACTTTGGGCGTAAATAAGTATTAAAAGAAGTGTAAAATCTCCAAAACAAAGTCCGCTCTGAAAAAGCTCAATTATCTAAGATTTCAATAAACTTTATTTTTAATTGATTTATTTATCCAGTAGTGTTTTCATAAAACTTAACCTACCAAAGCACTTTTCGTATTTTTTTACGCGCGTGGTTTACTAGGAATTATCGTGCATTTCACTCAACACACGATGACGGACACGATGCAAGGTAAGACAGCGTGCTTTTTGGCCACGCCTCCCAATGAGTTCGAGCCCGCGAATAGTAGGCTCTTAAGGAGCTCAACTAGTCTAGTTTTATAATCAAGCGGAGCACTTATTCAGGACCTTATACACGGCATGCAGAGGCTGGCATTCTGATATAATTAAAAGACCTGTACTTACTTGTTAGAGAGGAGGAGTTCGTGGCTATTCAATAACAGCCGCGCTGGTCGATACATCAGGTTAAGCTACGCTGCCAGGGTTGGTCCGTGGATGGATTACCATCTTTATAAACCGAGACTCCTCCGTGCCTCGGAAAGCAAGCATTTTTGGATCTTTGACAGTCGTTACGGGTCGTCAGAAGTAAGACAACCAGTGTTACCAAGGGGTATCGTATTACCCGGTTTCCGGTTGTGGAGGTCAGATCAGTCGCTTATAGTTGGGAAGAAGCTTGACTTACTTGTCAGATATGTTGCCTTCGAGGCACAATTGTATGACGCACAGTATCTCTGGCATGGCCGTGCTGTTAGGCGGCGTGGGCGCCAGTAATACGAACAGGCAGTGCGCGGGCGCATCCGCTAGGAGTTGGATGTCGTTTGGACTGTTCTGTTCATCAAAAATTATGCTTAATTAGTTTATTATTTTTTATTTTATTTAAGGCCACTAAGGGACTTACTAAAGAATGGGCAGCAGCGTTCTCTATGCATTTTTTAACACCATACTGCGATCGCCAACCCGCCTGCCAAGCGTGGCGATATTGGCAAACCCCCCAATTGGGGGAGGTTTATGTCCAGCAGTGGACGTCTTTTGGCTGAAATGGTGATGATGATGATACGGAGTGTTTGTTGTTAAGATCTCCGAAAAATTTTGTTTATCTGGTTTATAAATCACAACAAACAAAAAAATCATAATTAAACGGAAATTTTCCCACTGCTGGGAGACAGGCCTCTATTCGAGAAGGAGTGAGCCGTAATCCACCATGTGGGCCCAGTGCGGGTTGGTGGTTTTGGTTCTAGGACATGCCGGTTTCCTCCACCGTTTCGAGAGCAGTGGTGATAACATAATTTACACGAAGTAAAGTGCCTGCCTGGGTTCGAACCTACGACCTTCAACTCAGTCGCAGCCGTTTCCACTGGGTTCACAGAGGAAACCCAACAATTTTTTTTTAATTAAGCCCTTTTAACAAAGAATATGGCGCGCAGGGAGCTTATAGCTATTGATCCGATCCATCCTGTGCCTTGCTGCCCTCCACAAGCGACGCCCTTAGCCAAGGTCTAGTCGCTTAGTTTATAAGTTTTTGCCCTGGCTGGAGGTCTTAATTTATTGAGACACAGGAAAGTTTGGTTAATCAGACGACAACCTCCTAGGTTCACCAGCGAGATGACATATTTTTTAAATTCTATTCATTGTGCTAATTGATCGCTATAACATGGTGTACACACGGCTACAGATCAAGCTATACATTTCCAGTATAAGCTGATCTCGCATTCTAAAGGATTTCCTTACAATTGGAGGTCAGCGTAAACTGGAAATGTATAGCTTGATGTGTAGCCGTGTGTACAAAGTGTCAGACCCGAGTTAAGTGACAATTTTATACAGTCCCTTTTAATGAATACATTTTTAGCCGCCATAAAAATATCTAAGATTTCAGACACTTGCAGTTTCTCATACTACATAAACTTACTTACTGCGGTTGTCTGATGTCAGACTAAAAGAAGGCTTTTAAAGGAGTGGATCTCTCTGCGTTTGTGTTTCCGAACGCATACAACCCTAATATATTCAAAGTGAGAGTGAACAGGCTTCTTCTGGGTAAGCTCACTCCATCGTAGACTTTGTCTCAGTCACCCAGACCCAGACCAAAGTCAAGAGCAAACCCATAGTAAAATAAATAAAAAAAGGCTTCAACAAACAAAGAAAAAAGGACAAAAACAACAAGTTTCACTTCACCTTATAATGACTAGCCACATAAATAGCCACCAGTCTATGCAAGAAGGCCTCAGCCGCCTTATGGTAACAGAACAGAGCGTCTCTATTGACGCGGTACAGCTCGCAGGCCGCGGGGGGCGGAGCGCCGGCGCCCGCGCCCGGGGGCGGCGCCTCCAGGCACAGGAGCGAGTTCAGCCAGGATTCTATGGGGTCGCCCGAACGGTAACGGATGGGTTCTTCTAGTTTTATCTGTGGAAAGAGAAAAAAGTTATTTTATTTGACGCTGTTGTATAATATCGACGCTTGAAAGGCAATATTGACCAAACGACATGTTGCTTTTTCATGTTTAAAAAAAGCATTATAAAGAAAAATGTTTCAATAAAAAAAAAAAAAACCTATAGAATGCTTTTTTGTGTATAATCTACTAGAGTATACACAAAAAAAATATAAAATACTCCATTTTATAGTTTTTTTTTTTTTTTTTTAATTACTTTAAGATGCTCTAGTGTAAAGTTGCCAAAATGTCGTTTGGTCAATATTGCCTTTCAAGCGTTGATATCTCCTGTAAAGCCTCGTGTTTATGGTTAATAAAAGTTGCTTTGTTTGGTTAATTATATTAATTTTCTTTAAGTACGCTGTACTGGTACAGCGTCTTAATAATTGTTTGCTGCACGGGACGACGTCATTACGTCAACGCCGGCTGTCGCTGAAAACCAGCGCTGGGGCTCTGTCTTGCATAGGGTCGCAGCATAATGCTGAGCGATAGCCGTTTTGCGTGGATGTGACGCATTTTCCCCAATAATATTCTTATTTCTTTTGTGTTTATGTTCTTTTTTTTTTGCGTCATGTTTACCGGAATTAAACGTATTTTCTTTCTTTCTTCTTTTCTTTCAGTACCTAACATGTTTTAGAGGGGCTCGTGACTAAGTAATAACAGTCGCACGGGTCGATTGATCAGGTTAAGCTACGCTTGCCGCAGTTGGTCCGTGGATGGGTGACCATCTTAACATACTAAAACCCCTTCGTGCCTCGGAAAGCACGTTAAGCCGTCATTTGTACATCTTTGACAGTTGTTACGAGTATTCAGAAGCCTGAAAGTCTGACAACCAGTCTTATCAAGGGGTGTTACCCAGTAACTGGGTTGTGGAGGTCAGGCAGTCGTTCCATGTGAAATACTGGTATTCAGCTGCAACTGGTTAGACTAGAAGCCGATCAAATAGATCAGCAAGGAATGTGCAACAATTAGTGTCGATTAAAAAAAAAATTGTATGAAAATATGATAAATTAAAATCGGATGAATTTATTAAAATTCATAGAACAAAAGTTGTTGTTTATGATGTTAATTTATAGTCCTGAGAGGTTTTTAGTGTTTTATGACTAGTCGTCGTTGAGATTGTTCTAATAGATATTATTATACCGTATATTATTAAAATAATAGTAGTAGTCATGTTTTAATACCCCTCATTATTCAACAGTTTCATAAACTGTTGCATAATGAGGTGTATTAAAACATGAGATAGTACCACACGAGTGTTTTAATACCTAGTTATGTGCAGTTTCATACACTACTTTATCTACTCTCATACATTGGGATTGAACCCACTAAATAAGAGATCAAAGTTAAAAGCGTAACAAATTCCTCCAGCAAAACGTATGGCGCCAAAAGCCAGCATATCACCGCGCATGCGCTAAAGTGGGCGCTTCCACAAACATTAAAAAAAAGGAGTCAAAACTTTTTGTAATGCTATAAAAATGGTGCGTGGTGTGGTGGAAATTACAAAAAAAATATCGAAACTCCGGTGAACTTAGGTGATATTGACTTCTTGGATTGTGGATGTGCCCTGATGTAGTAGTCTATAGGTGCCGAAATGAAAAAAAAAAAAAAAAAATGTTTTATAACATTATTTTGTTAGAGAATTAATGTTATAATATTATGATGCTATTTTTAAATTTCGGTATTGTGTTTAAAAAGTATGTCAATATAAACTCATTTTGAAGTTTATAATTCGAATTTTACGATATGAGAGTAGATAATAGTACATTACTTACCAAGGGCTGTAAAAGAAAGCCAGAAATCGCAGGTATTTGTGACCCGAGCCGCAGGCGAGGGTTGTAAATATGCGATAGAGGGCTTATTTTTTTTACTGCCCGTGGTGAGTACACAATTTTACGTTTTCACCTGGCCACAATGCGAGTTTTACTGTACGCGTAGCGTGCGGTAAAACTCACATTATGGCCAGGTGTGACGTAAAATAACATTATTAGTATTACTCACGGGTGGGGGCGCGTTGTGCTGCGTTTGAAGCTGAGCGAACAGTTTCAGCGACAGTGCTCTGCCAGTGCCCTCGTATCCTGACACTGTTGAGGACAGTAGAGCTAAGGGGGCTCTTTGTGCGGCTGCGGAGACGTGAACGAGGGGAATGGCGGCCGCTTCGTCTACGAGGACGAGGTCAGCGGCTGACAGGAGCGAGTGGTCGTCTGGAGTTATGTACTGGAAGAAGACAAAAATTATAAATTATAAATAATTTTATTTCTGCAAGCAGGTTTGTATAAACACTTTTAAAAGTCAATTATATTATTCAAAAAAAAGTATTTTCCAAATCGGTTTATAAACGACGGAGATCTGGGGCAACAAACATAAAAAAAAAATATGCAACCGAATTGAGAACCTCCACTTTTTTTTTTCAAGACGGTTAACTAGTTGAGGTGGCGTTTCCTGTATGTATGACTAAACTGAGAAAAAAGGTCGAAACAGACTCGGAGGTCGCAGTCTCTTTTAAAGTCCAGGCATAATCTTGGTCAGATCATGTGAAGACTATGCTGCCGTGCTAACGAAGAACGCAGTAACTCGATTTTGCCGCTTCCGAGACTTTTATTTTTGATTATTGAATTTGTTATGATGTTTTAGTTATAGCATTCTTGCTTACTGAAAAACCGAGTTCCTGAAGGGTCAATAAAAAGTTGCTTAGAGAGATTTAATAGATTTCGATTCGCTGACTCCAAATATATAACTCAACGAATGTATAGCTCATAATCGTCCAAAATCGAGTTACTGCGTTCTTCGTTAGCACGGCAGTATGTATGTAGATTGGTGTCTGAAATGGTCTTTTAAGGAAAGAACCACAGATTGAGAGGGATTGGTCGGGCACAGCAAAAGTAGGAGAGAGGAACAAGGCTTATAGTTGACTGCTTTGTTGTTATAATTATTATATTATATATTGTGATTATTTTATAAAACATGTAATTTAAAATTTGTCATTTTAATATTCATTGATATTGTAATATCATTTACATAATAGAAATTGTTTTAATTTATTAAGTAATGTATTAAATTTTTGTTCTTCTTTATTTTCTCTCTGAGCTCTGGTAATTTAATATACATTTTAATTGACATGACTAGTGTACCGTGGCCAGCACATCAAGTTACCACAAGCTGTAAAATGTTCTCGTTCGATTTTGAACTTAATCATCAACATTTTAAAGTTTAAAATCGTTTGGAGAAATTTGACAGTTTCGTGTAGATTGATGGGCCGGCCACTGAACTTGTTGAGTGCATTTTTAGCTTAGAGCCTGGTAAGTTGTGTTTAAGTGGGGTATGTTAAGGCAAGCTTGTGCAGAACGGTTATCGATATTTGTCTGCATAATGGCATATTAGGAGGAAATCAATAAGAGCATATTGTATCACTACGGCTCCTAGTCTAATAAATGGGTATCGAGTGCTTTATGCAAATTCTGGCTTTAACATTTTATTGCATGGCGACCAGCAAAGTTTTAGAAATAAAAAACTCGTGTCATTAAAAACCCTCACCATCGGCTCGGGCTTGTTAATCACAGCTCGTTTGCAATAACCTAATTTCCACCCTTGTATCACAATGTACTATTATTTTTGTATGAAAATATGATAAATTAAGTGTTTTACCAAATACCCTGTATATTAGTGCTCGTGTAAATGCGGCTTAACAGATTATCCTTGTTCCAGTGTTCCTACTAACGTGCTATAAAAATTTAGTAAAAACAAATATTTACCTGCACAGTCTGCCTCGAATTTCTCGCAATATTAACCCTTACGATCGCCTTCTTAAAATCCGGGTTGGTCGACCTCACGATATTGTAATCAATGTGTTCTTGATATAAACAAGCATCCAATCCTTTTAGTAGGAACTCGAACAGTGTGATCAAGTTCTCAGGGTGAGGAGAAGTGACGTATATGTTGACGTAGCCTAGGGCAACGGCTGCAGCTATTGAGAGTCCTAGGGTAGCTGATTTGCCGCGACCTCGGGCTGCTGTTAGGCAGTGAGGTGGTCTGAGGAAAAAAAATATTTATTGAAGAATTTTGTAGTCCAGAACACCAATATGGAAATACGACTACTTTACAATAATCAAACCATGTGATCAAACCTTTTGACCGCTTGGTTTTATATCAATTGCCATGCTCTCAGCCCCTCATTAATCGACAAATAAATATACATACGACGAATAGGGTCGGGTTTTTACGACACTGGCGTTGGACACTGATTAATTTTTTTGAAGATAAAATCAGTAAATACTACTACTACTATATTGTCCTGTCAAGTATTTTGTGTGTACATAAATAAATAAATAAATAAATAAATTACATATTATTGAACTTCTTAGTATCAACACTTCTAAGAGTAAACTAGTACTAACTACTAAATTTTGGTTAAATATTCTATCTCTATTATATTAAGCGTGTTTGTATAGATCGTAGCTGAGTGATAAAAATAAAAAAATACTGTCTGCACGTCAGAAGTGATAACTGCTTAGCTTCACAAACTATACACAAATATATCTGAGAACGTGACGGTCACGCAAGTTCAGTGCTTTCTCTCCATCCCAAAAGAGCTATATAAAGCGCTCTTTTGTACATGTATAGCTCTCTTATATACAGGAAAAAAATTACCCGTGTGCAATAATTTATTTTTTTTGGTGGTTCAGTATCGGTAATAGAACACATTTCTATTATTTGTTCAATACATTTATCCAACTTGAAATCAGCAAAATATGGATACAATCTATTCGTAATAATATCAATGGGTGAGCGCGCCGGCCGGCGCACGCGTTCGAGTGACGTCGCAGCGCGTCCCTTTCATGCGCATGCACCGCAGTGCACATGTTTTGTACTTACCTACAACGATGTAAAAAATTTACTATCCGCGAGTTTTACGGGATGGTGCGAGTGTATTTAGTAAGTGGTTAAATACTTACGAGCAGCTCGAAGAATGTCTGTGAGGGTGAACATACCTGGTATGCGAGCCTACCCCGCGGTCCATAAGGAAAGGACCATTTTAGCAGCCACTCAAAGGCTGCTTGATCAAATGATCACAGACAGTTCTGGACCCCGAATAAGTGTTATAACTGCCTTAATTTAATTGATCACAATGCTTAATTTTCTGCATTTTGATGGTTCTAAGCCCATGATAGTATGAAGGAAAAATTGGAATTACTCTTCAAATAACTTCAGGTCACGGCCTAAACTTAAAAAAACTAGTTCAAACCTGATAAAATTAGCGATTAATAACCCGCTTAAATACCTATGTCGGGGAATTGCGTGGGCGCACAGCTGATAGGTACCTACTATTGCGCTCCCCTACACTGCGCGCGGCGAGTACCCATTAAACCAGTTTCAAAATAAACATCTTTCGCTAACGATAACTTAATTGTTTTGTACTAAGACTTATCAAAATAAGAAATAGGTGTATAATAAAACTCGTTTATGTTTGATTTTTTTAAATTTGTGCACTGGTTAAACACTTTTATTTCTGACTGGGTTGCCCCACATCGAGAGGGTAAAGGCTCATTAAGACTCAGTATTAATTAGTAACTTACCTCGATTGTTTGTCAGCAAGCGTGTTGATAAGCGCAACAAGCGCGGTCGCTTGGTCGTACGTGCGACATAACGCGACCAATGGACCGGCGGGCGGTGAATCTGATAAGGATGATATCAATTCCGTCAATTTTGGGTTGACGCGCTGAAAATAAACGTTAATTTTTTATTTTTTACAGATTGAAGTTGTTAGAGCAAATAATTAATGATGTTATTTTAGTTTCCTTCTTTGAGTTTATTACTCCATATGGCTGGCTCAGACTGGGCCGCGCTACAATGCAACGCATTGCACACATTCTCCTTCATAACATTTTCTATGAACCAACGCACATTACAGCCGGGCCGCACCGCATTTTTTCGGTATGAAAATGCGTTGTGCTGCGGCCCGTTGCAGCTGTAACGTGCGCTTGGCTGTAGGAAACTTTTCAATATTTCTCATAGTTTAGGAAATATATTGAAAAAATTGTTTAATTTAGGAGGGCCAAAAATCCCTGAAGTTTCAAAAACTCCCTGTATACAAGAACTGTCTAAAGACAAACACTAACTAACATTAACTGTTCAAACATTTATCCCTTCTGAAGAAGGGATAAATGTTTGATCCTTTATTACGTAAAGGAGAATGCCATCAAATATAGGGCACTCTGTACCAAACGAAAAGTCCGGTGTCACAACCAAACCCAGTGTATTTGGAGGAGAATTCCATGCTCTTCCTATATTGTTAAATGTTTTTTACATAGATTTCCGCAATTCTTACCTCAGGTGCAACATCAACAGGCTCAACTTGTGCAGTCTTTGACGATATTGGTAGCACAGTGAGTGAGTCATCCAGAACCAAACAACGAGAATTATCAGCTAGTGACAGCAGGAATCTCTCGTTGAAGCGATTCACTACTGTGTCGTATGCTTCGGTCTTGAATCTGCAAAAACAGTTTTATTTTCATTTGGGAAACAAATAGGCCAAAGTCAATCTGCAACACATACATATATCGCACACCCGGTGCAATAACGTCATAAATGCTAAAATTGGTAAAATGAATTTTTGATCACAAATGATGACAAACATGCGTCTAAATCCGATACAAAAATATCGTAAATGTAACTCTTAAAATGACCCGCTGAGGGTGTAAATGTCGTTATGGTTTTGGCGGGTTTTTTTTTGTAGGAGCAACAACGTCATAAAGGTAATTATGATAAATATTTCATATAATTTGAGGCAATAATGGCACAACTGAACATTGTGTATTGTTAAATGTAAGAGTAATTAGGTACTCAGAACCATGCCAAAAACATTAAGAATGCTAGATTAATTATAAACTAGTACAGTTATGTACTATTTACATGTTATGGTAATAAAACACAAGTCTACAAATTTTATTTCTAGCCTGTTGTGTTGTTGTTAGTTCCTCCTAAAAATCTGATTATTTCAAAATTTTGTTAGATTTTAATATGCCATTTATTTTAATAACAATGTTGATTATTGTTACCCATTGTGAAAGTTTATGTAAGTGCTGTTTTTACATTAAGAGTATTGATTTTTTGTTTAATTCGGCCTTTATGATGTTATTGCACAAACAAGTTCTACTTTTAATTTAACTTTCTGTGTAACAACGTCATAAATATAAGTGATGAAAAACAATGAAAAATTGCCACTTATTTAACATTTATATAACTGAAACAACCATAATTTGAAACTATAGAGTATAGCCAATATTTTGGTAATCGATATTTTATAGGATAGGATTGATTATTATTATAGGATTTTAAATACATTTTACCTTAATAAAACAATAACTTTTAAATCGATCCCCTGAAAAAAGATGTCATTTGTTATTTATGACGTTATTGCACCCGGTGTACGATATGGAAACATGCTGGTCCTGCTCCATAGGACAATTTGGAGTCTAGTCAAAATTAAACAGGATGCTAATTTAATTGACGGCACGGTTGGCGCAGTGGGTGAGCGATTGACTGCTGCGCTGCGTGTCGCGGCTTCGATTCCCGCACGGAACAAATATTTTTTTTATGACCCATATATTTTTTACACAAACAGCCAGACCCGGAACAACTACTTGTAAGTAGTTGTTCCGGGTCTGGCTGTTTGTGTATGTGAGTTTAAAATGTTTGTAAATGCACCCACAGTACAGGAGAAATTCCTAGTCTGGAAAAGGTTTAAAAAAAAAAAAAATGTATAATGAATTATTTTTACATTAAGTGATAACTTTAACTCGCACACTGACTTAAAGTTTGTTAAAATGTGAGAACTATATTCTATCTAACACATAATTAGTTTATCCGACCGATTATCCGATTTATTACCAATAACCTGTAATATGATTCAGATTATCTAAAGTACATACATCTTTTATGGGGTAGTGTGTTAAATGTTACAATAAAATACCTATATTACAATTAAATTAAAGAAAATTTAAAACTCATATAAAAAGCACACTTTGTAAACAAGCATATTACAAATTAGAGGATTATATCCAAGATAAGAATGCTTGGAAACATGCTGGTCCTGCTCCATAGGACAATTTAGAGTCTAGACAAAATCAAACTGGTTGCTAATTTAACTGTATAATTTATAATATTTATGATATTAATTTTTATTTTCTGTGATTGATATAAATTTAACTCACACACTTATTATATGTTAAATTTTTTTTTTTTTTGAAAATCATATACAATGTTTGTAAATATGTGAGCACCATGTACCTATCGCATTTATTAATTTTTCTGTAATTACTTCACTTTTCATTCTTTTTACCAATTGTGGTAAGTAATTTTTATTTTTATTCTAGGTACATCGTCTTCACCTATAATTATGAATTAATGTATACAAACTATTGTTAACATTTTAAAAGAGTAAGTATGGAGTTTCTTGCCCATTCTTCTCCATACATAACTACCTTTTGGAAGGCGCAACTAGAATCAATTAACTATTCATGTAATTTTTGACGTTCAAAAGTGCATCTTCGTGCCTATTTGAAATAAATGATTTGAATTTGACTTTATGGTGTAACTATTGTTTGTCTCTGCCTGCAATACCAAAATTTTATAGATTATAAATCTTGTTTTTCTCTTTCCAGTTATGTTTTTGCAGTCGCGTTTATTGTTTTTGTAAATAATTTGCTTTTTTACCGAATCAATATTTTGAGCCTAAGTTTTCTTGAAGTTCAGGATTTGAGTTCTATATAACAATTGTTTTTTAAGCTGCTCTATTTGAATTTCAGGAGGAACCAAGGTCATATTTAATCATAATAATTTAGTTTTTGAAATGTTTATGTTTCAACAGCAACTCGCCCCGGCTTCACACGGATAGCATTGCATATATTCCTACATTTTTTTTCTGTCTTAGTGTCGTACCGGCCTGTTCACGGCCGTCGAGCATGTAGGTTAGATTAAAATATAACTGATGTTGATCCTACTTGGAGTATTTTACACTGTCATATTTCAGCCCACACAGAACCTTAATGAATTATACACCTAAACTTTCCTCATGAATCACTCCATCCATTGGTGAAAACTGTATGAAAATCCATTCAGTAGTTTTTGAGTCTAACGCGTTAAGACAAGCAGGCAGACGCGGCGGGGGGACTATTTTATAATATGTAGTGTTGATTCCATACAATGGGCCATTAAATTCTTAATACGTTTTGACTTAAAAACTATAATAAAATGAATGAAACTATACCTGGAGTGGACATCCATAGTTATGGAATGCAACTGCCTCAAGGAGTCCATGGACTTCAGCAGGAATACAATCAAGCCTCCTCCTTCCACTGTCTCTACCGTGCGCGCCATCAAGTTGGGGGTGAGGGCTTCGAAATCCTGCATGAAATAGTTATTATTACATAAACTTTTTTCACCAAATTTCTTTAATTATTTTTTTCATAATTTTTCATCACATACATAACTGCCAGTGAAAGTCCGTCAAATCGGTCCAGCCGTTTCGGAGATTAACCGTAACAAACAAACAGACAGAGCAACAAAAATTTAAAAAATTGTTTTTTTTTTTTTTTTGTTATAAGTACCATAATAAAAGCTTTTATTTTGACATTGGAAACAGACACTTCAACTTTATTTAATTGTATAGGGATGGCAATGTTAGACCGGAGTAGATGGAGGCAGATTGTCCACTCAAAGGGGTCCAGTAACAACGATCCTCAGTAATGAGGGACCGATTGAAGGAGAAGATAAAACTTAAGTGTGGCTGCTTATTTGATATTTACAATTTAACTGTGTAATTAAGAAGTTCAAGTTACTGAAATATGGGAGTGTTATATATATATATATTTTTTTTTAAAATATATTTTAGAAGTCACTACGTTACCTGTAATACACACATTCCATAAGTCTGACCAAGCATAGTGTGACTTTCAGAGTAATAACGTCCATGTATTGTGGTGGCTACTCTGAACGCATCAAACAGAGATTCTTCTGATACTTCCAACTTTCCTGCGGCTATCTTCTTTGCTCTCTTGCGGCCGTGACTTAAAGCAAATATTTTTTTTAATTTTTAATATAATTAAATAGAATTCTTGTAATAGCATTTTTAGGACTATTTTAATAGAAGGAAATAATTTTTTTAGGACATGTACATGAAATTAGGCCAGTCATACTGTATTGATCGGAAAGCTGGGCCAGAAGAAGACGGATGAACAATGTTGAGATGGATGTGTAGAGTGATGAAAATGGATAAAGTAAAAAATGAGAGACATAAAAGTTGAAAGGAAATTGTTTAGCTTCGACCGGACATGTGATGAGGAGGATGGACACGCATGTGACTATAAGTGTGACGAATATAAATGTTGATGGATGATGAGGGAGAGGATGGCCAAAGAAAAGATGAATGGTTTGTGTCAGGAATGATATAAAATAGAAGGGAGTGAATAATAGCATGATGGTTGACAGGGGAGGATGGAAGAAGAAAATGTTTTGCGCTGACCCCAAGTAACATGGGACAAGGGCAGGAAAATGATGATGAAAATGCAAAAATAGTACGATGCCAAAAAGCTTCTCAAGGCCAAAAAATCTCAGCAGCACAAAATGCTGTGGCATTTAAATGCTGGCTTATTCATATGAGTTAAGTAATTATTCTATTTATGTGTCTATGTGAGGACATGGTAAAACAGGTTTATTTCAACTTACTTGCTGATAGCCTCATCCTTATTTTTATAGCACCATAGAACTGTCGGCCTGGCCTTCACAGTAGATTTTACTAGCATATCATATAGAATGGGAACCTGCAAAGAGATTTTTTTATTTTCAAAAATATTATGGGTTTATCTAAGAAATAAACTTCTAATTAAGGGGTTATTTTATGGCTTATATTTAGTATAGTATTACGGTAAGCTTGGTTGATTAATGGACGAAACAGTTATCTTGCCATGGTAAGGCTTCCAACACCATTCTTTAAGATTATTTACTTAGTTCTATAAATGAGCAAAGTTTTTGGTTCTGCTCGAAATTCTTTTCCTCTCCTTAATAAGGGCCGGTCGGTCAAAGGATCATCGTAGGGCTTGTTTTAGACCAAATAAGAGGATGGTCGTGGTAGTTTAAAAACAATGTGCTTACTTGATCTCTACTTTTGTCTCCCACAAGAAGGATCATAGTACGATGTCCCAACTTAACGCCATTCTCTATCATTACCCTGATACGGTTATCTATTTTCTTTTTCACCATTTTCTTAGCTTATTTCACAAATACAAGAAATAAAAGGGTTTGTTACACTTTATAACCTAAAATGACAAATAATCACACGGCTTCAGCATGTTTATTACAAGCTGTCACTGTCAATTCCATCCACTGTCCACAGACAGACAATTCTCTTCTCTTGTCATGGCATTTCAATCTGTCAACTGAGCATTTATTGAGAATGTTCTATTTTTGTCCGGTGATGGTCCACGAGTAACTTCATAAAATAAACCCAACGGGTGATTCGCGGACTAGCGAATATTCGAGCAAAAAGTTCGATACCATAACAAACCGATCAACTATTATCGTGCTGAAACTGAGCCCACGAGTAGAACAAGCTCAGCATCTAATAGCTGCTCAACCTCCAGCCTTGCCTTCTACTCCAACTAAGTGGATAGTCCCCCACAATGACTATTGATAATTGGCAACTTGGTAAGATTACGAAACTGCTGATGTGGGACATGTGGGTTGCACTAGCTCGATGGCGTTGCAGCAGTACTGGCAGAAATCGTGGGTAAGGGTCAAAATAATTGTACAGTGGCCAGCACATCAAGCTACACGAAACTGTCTCTCTCCAACCGTTTTTAAACTTTAAAATGTCGATTATTACATTTAAAATCGAAAGAGATTTGACAGTTTGTGGTAACTTGATGTGTTGGCCACCGTAAATTTAGTGTCCTACGACTTTTGTAGTGTGATGTTTTTGCATTGTTTACTCTTTTTTTTTGTATTAATGTTTACTACATCGATACTAAGCGAAAAGTTTGATTTTGATCACACATCAGCAAATGGTAAAATATCACAATTTTCTGTATGAAAACTGCACTGCAGTGCACTGTAATATACAAAAATATCATAATAATTGTCATGGTGGCTGACGTGTGTGGTAAAATTCTCAAAGCTAAAGAGAATATCAGGAAACAAAACAATTATATTTTTTCACTGGCAACAAACAAGCGTCGTTCGTCCGGCTTGCTGTCAATGTCAAAGAAAACCAAGCAAACTGTTCACAATATTGAAAAATCGCGTTTTCTTTAATAATTATGAGATAAAATACATCAATTAGCTAATTATGTGACATGTATGTTCTTCTATAAACACTATCATCGCGTGGCACCATCCACAAGTGTCGGTATTTCGTGTGCTTAGTGTGTGTTGAAAACCGTTTGCAGGTACTGTTATAATGGCAAAAGCACAAATAAATACTAAATCTAGCAACTATATAAAAGACCGGGAAGGTTTTATCAAGGAGTTGAAGCAATTCAACGAGAGTAAAAAGTAAGTATGTCGTTTTTACGGCACCATTTGTTAATACATATTTACAGTACATAATCGGGCACCTATGTCGGTATGCATTGATCAATTAAGCAATCTATGCCGTATTATCTAATAGGCTAGTGGTTTTTCTGTAACTGTTATGAGATATGTTTACTTTATTCATACAATTTACACACCTGAAGTGCAACTATAACTTTATCAACAAAAAAAAAAATATGCCTACTGAAAACAGTTTGTGTACATATTTCAGCTAACCTAAAAAGTTTTACAGTCATACCATTTCCTGGACTTTTTAAATCACATAATGCTGTTAAAACAGTGAATTTTTTTTGCTATTTAAGTACTTGCTAAAATAATATTTTATTTTTCAGCCTACCTACAAAAGTGCCAATAGTCAATGGCATAGAAATAGATCTCTATCTGTTCTATACATTAGTTCAACAGCGAGGGGGACTTGGAAAGGTAAGTTATGTTGAATAGTACTACAGTTTATTATTTTAAAGCCTTTCTCTATGAAATTTTGTTCTTGAAATAACCATCAATAAGATAGTGTAAATGGTCCACTTGACCTATTAAGTAATGTCTCTTGATATATCTAAAATGTGGAGATTCATTTCTTTTATGAGTTCTTATTGCAAAAAAAAAAAAATATATATATATATATATATAAATAATTTAAAATTACCAAAGCCACTTGTTGCTTTTATAAATTTTATTAATCCTTACAAGTATGCCAGAGGCTTTATAATTATAGATTTGTGACCGCTTTCTTAATAATATCAAGATGGGCTGTGATTATCACAATGATTGAATTACAGGTGAATCAGAATGACACTTGGGAGTCATTCCTGCGTCCGTTGAGACTACCACATCCATGTATCAATGGATCCACACTGCTTAGAAGAATATATGGATCATATTTGGAAAAGTAAGTTTTCATATTATTATAAAATGTAGTCACAGCCAAATAAAACTAAAACACAGGCCAAGTGCAAGAACAAACTTAACATTGTAGTTGAAAAACATGCTCTCCCATACATTTTTACTGCAAATGTAAGTTTGTATGCACAATATTGAGAGATTTACCATGTACTTTTGACCACCTCATGTATCGATGACAAACCAAAATGTGCCCAGCACGCCACGGTCATGACTACATGGCAGAGTTTTATACGTAAATCTAAATGTAAATAAAGCTCATAAAACAATTTTTTTTTTTAAATTTTTTTTCTTATTGTACTCATCCTAATTTATATAAGTTGAACTTATTTCTTTATATTTCATCTATATTAGCATAAGATAACAAAAACTCGAAAGGATGAATTAGTATCTTGGCACCGAGGGCACGTTTTTGCTTTTTTTGACGTGGCGGTCAAAGGTTAAAGGTTTTCCTGTAATCTATAAGTATAGGACTAATTTCTGTATGTTTTTCAAACTTTTATGGCTCAGCAGTTTTGGAGATAAGGGTCTACACTTATCTCCAAAACTGCTGGAACAGTAAATTTTCGTCTAATTTTATTAAATAATGTTGAAAAAATATATTTTATAATGATAAAAAAATATATATTTGAGTCCCTCACAGTAAGCCCTTTCATTTAATATGTCACAGTTTGTAAAATGTAATTTTTTAATTATTTGCTTCAAATATAAGTGACCCCATATTCAAAATTCTTTTATTTACATGTTAGTGTTTGAGTCACAGGTATTCAAATGTCTACCAACTAAGTGTTTCAACATCCATTCTAGATTTTTTTTATTTTAACTGTTTTATTTTCATAAATAGAGTGCTGCATACAGAGAATGTAATTTTACATTGAATTATAGGAATAGTAACTGAAAAAATGATATAAAAAATGATAATTTTCCTGGGTAAATTTCCAGTGGAATATGATTCAAAATATGGAGCTGAATGCACCCTGTTAGATAGCGGGCTGTCCCTTACACCCTGTTTTATATCCCTTTTAATTTAACCAGGTATGAGAGAGCAAAGGGCCCACCAGGAAGGGATGACGACAACGATATGGATGAAGACCCGCGGCGCGGGCGCGGCGGTGCCATGCCACGCATATCCTTTGGAGGGGGTACGTACATATCAGGTATGTTTCAAAGGGAAACATGTTGATATCTGTGCTTATTCTTCTCTATTATTCTCTACTATTCGTCGCCTATTGCGTAAAAAAGTAGCCTATGTCCTTCTCCATATCCCTGACTATATCTTTGCCATATTTATTGCTTTCACTATTTTTTTTTTTGTTATTAGATTTGATTACTTGTTTAGTTATGTACCTATTTATTTATTTATTTATAAGTATAAAAATTATGTATTAGATATGTTGAAACTGTTTGTACGCCCCGTCACTTGTCCCTACAGGTTCATTAAAAAACCAGCGTCAGACAGCATCTGTCTGGCATTAATGCTGAAATGAACCTTTTTGGCCCAGCCGTGAGGTCACACAGCAATTTTTTTATAACATTTTTTATATCACTTTTTATTTTTTTTGTATTTTGTGTTTCACGAACTGTGACCAAATAAACGTTATTGTTTCTTTCTTTTCTATTATTTTATTTGAATTAGTTCCGATTTTATTAAAATCATACGAAAATTTTGGAACAAGGTTTTTATTAAATAAACCTTTTCAGTCATTTGTGTTTTGTTTAACGTTGTCTGATGATTTAAAATTGGCTCTTATTGTAGTATACAAATATAAAAATTGAAGTGTCGGTTTGTTATGTCAAAATAACAGCATTTTACTAAATGCATATGAAAATATATACGAATCTTATAATATTAAAAAAAAAAAACTGTCTGTCTGTCTGTTTGTTCCGGCTATTATCCGAAACGGCTGGACCGATTTTGACAGGACTTTCACTGGCAGATAGCTGATGTCATAAGGAGTATCGTAGGCTACATTTATTTTAGAAAAAGCTACGCGGGTGAAGCCGCGGGTAGCAGCTAGTTTATTATAAGTTTCATATATACATTTTCTAATACAATATATTTAAATGTAAAATAAAAGTATTTATATACATTTAAATTCTCAACCAAAACTAATAACTTTCTAAAAAAAAAAAAAAATTGTTGGTTCACGGAATTCAAATTTTCTTAGGCTTTTTGGAATTTGCAAGTCAGTGTCAGGTTATAAAATTAAATTTGAATTTTAGGGGCTATCTTAGCGCATCCCCCGTAAGAATCAGGAAAAGAAAGTTAATTCCAATACTTTATTAACAATAACTTCTCTTCCGCTAATAATCATCAACAAATCACTTCACCACTTTACCAGTTGTTAGACAAATGTATTTATCGGCATCTAAGCATCAGGTGAAGCGCTTCGCACCAACGCCCGCGTCGCCGCAGCATCGGAACGATTGGCCCTCTCGCTCTTATCGCCGATGCCGAACGAACAAGACTTCGCCGTCAACGTGTGTACCGTGCTTGCTGCGGACCATTCGAACAGGCTGCCTTTGAGTACTACGCCGCATATATTGGATTTCTTGTTGGCGCATGCTGGGGTTTATAATCATTGTGAGTATACTTTTATCTTTACGTCTATACATATAAATAAAATTGAAGTGTCTGTTTGTAATGGCAAAATAACAGCGTTATACTAAATTCATAAGAAAGTAAAATTTAGGTTAATTCTAACTTAAGGTGAAAGCGTCAGGGTAGGCCCCCAAAATTAAAATTTTCTTACGTTTTTTGGAATTTGCGGTCAGTATCAGGTGGTATATTGATCTAAATATGATTCGCGGCCGTATTTTTGGGTGACGTTTTTTGCAAATAGCAATATGCAAAAAACGTCACCCAAAAAAAAAAAAAAACTAATTTCGCGGGCTACCTTAGCGCATCCGCTTTAAGAGCGCATACTACGGTACACTAGAGCAAATCTTTAAAAAAAAAAAAACTCGTGACTGAGAAGGAATTATGAAAATCGGCTCATCAGCGACCTCGGTGTGTCTAGAATTTTCTAATACCTTTTTCACTCCTCTTGCTCTAAAAGACCGTCATTGTGGCGTACCAGAGCGAATAAAAAATGGCATTTCTTACTCTAGGGGAGAGTTTTTTTTTTTTTTTCTGTCAATTGACAATGAGCCTACAAAATCGAAAAAGTCTTTAGTCATAAGTAAAACAGTAATAAGTCGAGTCATTATTCATGATTATGCTCACGAATAAAGACTCGACTTATTACTGTTTCATAAAAAAAGAAGAACATTTTATTTTTGAAAGTGGAACTAAAATCGGCGATCTCTTTGGTAGAATGCATGCAATGCGTTGCGGCTGCAGAAGAAATAAAAAAAGACATTGGTATTATGGCGAATTCTTTAGAATTTTTCTCTAATTTGCAAATTGAATTAGTAGCCGTAATTTATTTTTAATATTGTATTGGATTATTTTATTTTCTCGCAATCGTAGTGAAAAGTAGAGTGTAACACAGGGCGCTAAAAACCCATTATAACTCGGTTTCTATTTACTCCCTCGCTAAAGCTCGGGAGTAAAACTACCTCGTATAAATGGGTCATTTTAGCCCCTTGTATAACAATCTACTATTATAAAGTTTCATAAATACGATCTAGAGGAATGTGGCCGTTTTTATTTAGATCGAATTTTGTTGTTTCGTGTCTCAATATGAAACGTTATAGAAGGTATTAGAAAATTCTAAACACACTTACCGAGGTCGCTGATGAGCCGATTGTTATAACTCGTTCTCAGTCACGAGATATTTTTTTTTTTAAGGAGTGGCGCTAGTGGACCGTAGTATGCCCTCTTAAGGAAAATATGTTGTTCCCCCAACACCCATTAACCTTCTATCACCCATAGCGAGTCTTCGCGACACCATCGGCCGTTCCTACTTCGAAGCGCGAGGTCGTTACCCCGACGACTTCTGGAGCCTACGGGCCGGAGGGGGCGGGGCTAAAGAGTTAGCAGACGAAACCAAGTTTATGCAGCCAGGGGTTGAACAACCAGACTTCATAGTGCAAGCTAGGGCGGCTTATAATACGCTGACGGATTGTCTGCTGAATGGGGCTGAAGAAGAAGAGCTGGTTGTTGAGAAGATTTATGAAGATGTAAGTTGTCTTTTGTGTTGGTTTTATTTTGTTTGTTAGTCAGTAGCGTGCGAGAGCGCGTCGGTGATGGACGTGTGATGGTTCAATGACCGTGCCGTCGCGCCGGCGCGTTGTGCGACGAGTATCCATTATACCAGTTTCAAAATAAACATCTTTCGTTAATGATAACTTATTTTTTTTTTGTACTAGGACATCAAAATAGAAATTGGTGTATAATAAAACACGTATAAGTTATATTTGTCAAAATTTGCGCACTGATTGAAAACTTTTCCTGTATAGTCACTTACTGCAATTAGCTGACCCCCCTTTGCTCAAATGGTTGAGGTTTTTTTTTTACTAACAAATCGTATGATTTTCATATTTTTCTAGTTTTGGTTAGATTTCGTGTAGGCATTTAAATAAAATTAAGAATTATAAAATTCTATCAATTTTTATTCTATGAAATCTTAACCATTTGTGCAAGGAGGGTGAGCTAATTGCAGTTACTGACTGTACTTAAATAAAATGTATTATAAGATTTCGTCGTTACATTTAGAGCGAGGAATTTAAATATTTTTATTTTTGTATGAAAGTTTGATGAATTATTAAAATTCATAGAACAAGTTGTTATTTATGATGTCAGTAATATAGTCCTTGTTAGTGTTTTACCAATAAACCCTGTATAAGACGAGCATTGAGAAAAGTATATGAAGGGTACAGGAAAAGAAGGGGCTCATCGACATATTTCTTAAAATCTGACTAACTATGCCATTCGATTCGTTATAAGCAGTCCTTTCATTGGTTTATTCAGAACAGTAAAAAAAAATTGGTTGTCTGTAAAGTTGGTTTACGGACGATAGTTTAACGTGACAACGTCATAACAAAACAATGATACAGCGCAAGCGTACAATGAGCGTAACGAGACATTGAGCGTAACGGGACAATAAGCGTAACGGGACAATGAGTCATCCTTTTTCGTGCATGCAGCCGACGTTCATCGATTTATTAGACGTTGTCACGTCAAAAAGAGCCCATTATAAAGATAATACACAAACAAAAAAATCCACAAACGACTAAAAGGATCCCATTTCAGCTCAAATAATAATAATAATAGATAATATACCGATAGTTACAGACACACTAGATATGTGATATATAAAATGTACAGTTAATAAAAATATAAACGCTGATTTTTGACAGAATAATTACATGTTGAACATTTATTTAGCCATTATCTGTAAATATTTTTTTGTTTATGAGCCCCTTCTTTTCCTGTACCCTTCATATCAGTTTGCAAGAATATTTTCTATTTATATTTTACAGTACAAAAAAGAATCCTAACATAACATTAAACCGTCTTCTTCTTCCCCTAGGATGTATTAGAAGACTGGGTAACAGAACCATCGGAAGAGAACCAACTCTTCGCTCCAGAACTACCGGGCGGCGCCTCCTGTGTTTACTCGCAGCGGGTGTTGCAGATAGCTTCCATAGTACGCTCACTGTCCTTCCACGATGAAAATGTGCAGTATTTAGCTAAGAATACTACGCTTATCAGGTACGATAGTGAACAAGTGTTGATTTAACTTGTAGAGTAATAGTTTGTGATGCCCTTAGAATAGTTGATACAGTCACTTGAGTTTCAGTTTTAGTAAAATGTAAAAATTGTCGTTAGAGTTGATAAATGATTTTATTTCTGTAAGTAGGTTTTTACAAACACTTTTACACGTCAATCATATTTTAAAACTAGATGAGGTCGGCGTTTCGTATCTGACTACTCTGAGAAGAAAGGCCGAAACAAACTCAGAGGTCACAGTCTCTTTTAAAGTCCAGTCATAATCTTGGTCAAGTCATGTGAAGACCATGTAGATTGGTGTCTGAAATGGTCTTTTGAAGAAAGAACTACACAGATTGAGTGGACCTGTCCATTCAGTACACGCATTTGTCAGTAATCGTGCAGTTCAACGATTCGACGAACAATACCAAAGGAAGGACATTTGGGCAGGCCGCATAAATTACTCAAACTGCCAAACCAAAATAATAAAAAAATAAGAAAAATAAACAAAGACCCCCACATAGTCTTCACATTCACAATAATTAAAATAATAACATTATACTTCACAAGTAAATATTCATGTCAATGTGTAAAAAGCAATCACAATAAAAAAAGTTTCAATATGTAAAATTTGGAGCAGCTCTATCCCAAGCCTTTTTGTCCTCAATATAATCTTTAATGGTATACAACTCGCATTTTTTCTTCTGATAAGAGGAAATATGGAAATGATAGTTGGACCAATGGATGGTAATATAATGCCCTTGTTTAGAACCCTTTTTTTACTGTTATTATGGTAAATAATAATATAACTTTTTCAGGTTTTTATTGTTATGTGCCAACTCTTGGGTAGGCACGCTACGGCAATCTGGTCTTGATACACTCGGCAACGTATCCACTGAACTTATAATCAAGGTAAATAATTAAACTATATTATATTTTGTATATTGACTTGAGTAGGTATTGTATATTGACATTAGCATTGTTTATTGACATTAGTATTGCATATTGACATTAGCATTGTATATTGACATAGTCTTATTATTTTTATTATTATTTGTTTTCAGACTGTGTGTTGACATGTACTGTATTGACATTTTATATATATTTTTCTCTTTTTATTGATATTGATTTCTATTGCTCTAATTTTTATTAATGAATTCGTATTATGAAATGTGTTAATTTATGTTCTTATTGTGATTGCTTGTAATATTATTGATTACAAACATTTGTAAGCTCTCTGGCATAACATAGCGCATTCTTTATTATCTTTTTATACCATTATTATTGTACATACCTATGTTAAACAAATTAATAAATGACTTATGACTTATACTCATCACTTTGTCATTTTTATTAGTATAGACGAAACACTTGATTTAACCAAGAGTGGTTTGTATTATATTTTTTTTCCCTTCTGTAGGACCCAGCAACATGTTTGATATCCCGCCACGTGCTATCTACAATTCAATCGGCATTAGTATCACAGGACCGCGCTAGAGTACTTGCAGCGCTTGAGTTGTTGAACAAACTCGCTCAGAATGAGGTCAATGAAGATGCACTGCTTAAAGCGCTGGAATCTAAGGTATGTGAACTGAAAACCTTTTTATACTATCTGTGATGTGTTATAAACCGTCTCGAAGGAGGCTATCGTGAAAAAAAAAAAAAAAAACATTCTTGTGTTAAAAATATATAATTATTATGTATTTTTAATAGCGCTATTGGTAATGAGTGTGTAAGGGTGTGTGTATGTGTGTTTGTTTGTGTGTGTGCTCTGACCATCGCGCGAAGGAGTAGAGATTCACTACTCCGAAATTATATTATATGCTTATGTCGTCTGTAAAGTCGTCATGTATTTATTTATTTATTTATTACATGGAAAACCAACAGCTTTACATAAACACAATAAATATACTGGCATAAGAAACATGAAGCCAATTATAGGTTTTCACGGCTAGCTGTGGTGTAATACAATAAGAGATCTTATACACGACAAGTTGTCAAAAAGCACACCGATCATTAAATCGGCACCGCCAAACGTAAGGAATAAACTGCAATAATAGAAAACAAGAACTGGAACCAATATTGATACTAAGAATTAATTTTGAAGAATTCAAGGTTTAGCCTATAGCGAACGCTTGAGCCTTTGATTGAAAACAAGTCAAAAGAGAACTGCTTACATAAGTCATTAAAGTCTTTACTCGCTCGCGCTGTAGGTGTTTAATACTAAAGGGTTTTGCTCTGTAAATGCTGAAAACAAGAGATTTTTGCTTGTTGCATGTTCCCTTTGAAGTGCCGTCTGAGTAACATTCTATTTGCAGCTCTTTCTTTTCCGAAAATGCTCCAGTTGCCGAAATTGTGATTCCCTTTTGTTCTTTTGTGGCGGCATCTACAACGCCACATGCGAACTACGCATCAAATACCTAACGTCACAAATCCTGCATCGCGCAATCATTACTGCGCGATTAGCATATACAGGATAAGTTTAAAAGTGAGTGCGTATATTTTAGGAGGTAATCAGGTGCATAAAACTGGACAACTTTCCCCAAGGAACATAGGCCGAAATCTTAAAATTGAAAATCGACTTTTCATACAAAGTGACTGGTCACGTGACTTATGTTTGTATGAGAATTTGAATTTTATTTTTTAGATTTCGACCTATGTTCCTTGGGGAAAGTTGTTCAGTTTTATGCACCTGATTACCAACAAAAATATACGCAATCCTTTTAAACTTATCCTGTATAAAACATCCCGACATCAACCGTCGGGCAGTTGCCCACCAGACACAACACCCGTCTGGTCGGAGGATCCTCCCTTTACTGTAGAGTATAAGTGAACTTTACACCCTGTTCCTCATACCTATATACTTTTATTCTAACACACACACATTCTTAACATTTATTTTATTTCAGGTGTACCACGAGGTGTGCGCCCTGCTGACCCTCCGCGACATAATGGTGCTAGTGTGCACGTTAGAGTGCGTGTACGCGCTGACGTCACTGGGCGACCGCGCCAGCGAGTCCGTCGCGAGGGTGCCCGGGCTTATACACACACTCGTTTCGCTCGTCACTGTCGAGGTATAGTAGAATATAGTAGAGAAATATAATAATATAATAGAAGTATAAAATAAAATATAAATATAATAATATATAATACTAGCTTTACCCTTCGCACGGGTAGCACTATCTACCCTACTTACCCTACCTACCTACCCTACCCTTCCCTAGCCTATCCTTTTTTTACCCTAGCCTACCCTACCCTATCCTATCTACCTACCTAAAACCTTCCCTGAACCTGAACCTTCCTTTCTTTCCTTTTAATTATTAAAGTACTAATAAGGGTGAAAACTTAGGGTTGTATGTATTTTTTAATGCCACATTATAAAACAAAACAATTTTTTACCAAAAAAATTAAAAAAAATGTTAGTGGTGGACAACTCTTATCACTTAGGGGTATGAAAAATAGATAGTAGCTGATTCTCAGACTTACTGAATATGCATATAAAATTTCATAAAAATCGGTCAAGCCGTTTCGGAGGAGTATGGTAACAAACATTGTGACTTTTTTTTTTGAATTTTTATAGAGGAATAATTCCATCATACATGATATTTGCGTAACTTAAACCGTTTACGCAGCGCACGCAACGGAAGCTCTCAAAAAGGAATAATTTTCCCCGTTTTTGTAACATTTTTAATTTATGCTCCTATCCTATTGGTCGTAGCGTGATGTTATATACCTAGCCTATAATATTCCTCGATAAATGGACTATCCAACACAAAAATAATTTTTCAATTCTAACCAGTAGTTCCTGAGATTAGCACGTTCAAACAAACGAACTCTTCAGCTTTATATATTAGTATAGAAGTATAGATATAGATAATAACGTTAACTCTGTCAATGAAAGGTAACGTTATGAAAATTTACCGGTATTTAAAGCCCTAGTGTGATTACCCATATTTGCAAAATAAATGTCTATTCTATTCTTGAGAGAGACATTTTGATAGAAGATTGTCATTTTTCAGGCTCAAAGCTACGGTCCTCGTGCCTGTATTCTCATGCGGGTCGTAGAGACAGTGAGCGGACCTAGCGCCGTTGCAGCGCAGGCAGAACGTGACGCGCAGGAGAGGCAAACGCAGCAACAACAATCGGTAAGAGGATTATGTATATACATAGAGGTATGAGGAACAGGGTTTGGAAGCGTATAGGAGCGCATAATTGAGAGGCACGATAAAGATTGAGGGAAAGTATAATGGAGCAAATATTAAGACTGCGCCGAGCGCACAGGGGCGCCCTCATCGTTTGTCCGGTGATTTCTTAAATTGTTATGTTTTATTGTAATCATTAAAACGGAGTTTAGTGGCTAATATTTTCCGTTTTAAACTACTGTTTGTAATAATAATAACGTATAGTCTTGTGAAGCATAACTTAACGTGCTTATTTTCTGCATTTTCATTCTAAAATAAAAGAAATCACCAAACAAACGATGAGGGCGCCACTGCGCGCTCGGCGCAGTCTTAAGGGCGATACAGCGATAGACAGAAGTTATAGATAGAGAGGAAACAATTTCTCACAAGAAGGGTTACAATATTAAATTAGATAGGATAGCGATATGAAATATAAGATTACGCGAGATATAAGAAATAAGCGGTAGCGAGCCAAAGCGACGAGGGTTCGCGTTGAGGGCATCTGGCTGACTGTTCGACGGGCGATTCCGTCTGCGTCTTGAGCGGGCTGCGGAGGCAGCGCGGTGCGCGGTGTCCGGGGTGAGGTAGTCCAACAGGTTTCCGCGGCTGGCAGCGCTCGCACAAGTAGGCGGCGAGCGCCATCAAGAAGTAAAGGGGTAGGCATACTGTGGACTATAATAAAATATTAGTGTGGGTCAGTTAATTCGACGCCACAAGGGTGTAAAGTTCACTCATACTCTATAGAGAAGGGAGGATCCTCCGACCAGACAGGTGTTTTGTCTGGTGGGCAACTGCCCGACGGTTTTTTTTTTTTTTTTTTTTTTTTTTTTTTTTTTTTTTTTTTTTTTTTTTTTTTTTGTGTATGGCATCACGGAGGTATAACCACTGGGGGTTCCTGCTCCTTAACCGGGCTTTCCTGTGGTGCCGCAAGCTCCTAACGAAGTTTACGCCTCCAGCCAGGGGGTTTTTACTATAATCTACTTAAGCTAGACGACTGCTCGCTAAGGGCACCCCAGGTGGGGCTCGAACCTCGGCTTAGGGCAGTGTCGGAGGGAGGGTGGCAAGGGACCGTCGGTGGCTGGATAATATCAGGGTTCTGATTATTAATCGGGGGAGTTTGGATTACAGGCTCAGCTAAACCACATGCTGGCACATCGTTAAGCGTCGTCAAGGGTCGGGCCCGACGGTTGATGTCGGGATGCTTTATATATGCTAGTCGCGCGGTAAACTCTGATTGCGCGATGCAGGATTTGTGACGTCAGGTGTTTGATGCGTGGCGTTGTAGAATCTACAACGCCGTAGATGCCGCCACATGTTAATAAATATTCGCGTGAAAATTGTATTATAATATTACTAGCAACCTGCTTCGGCCCGGGTAGCGGAGCATATATGCCAACATTTTTGAAGTGAAAACTTCTTTAGGTGCATTGAGCACTTTTTGGGTGAACAAAAATCATGGAACTCGCGTCATCGTCACCGAACGCTTTCCATGAGCCATATGTATACTGTGTATAAAAATATTACTAGCAACCTGCTTCGGTTTCGCACGGGTAGCGGAGCATATATGCCTACATTTTTGAAGTGAAAACTTCTGTAGGCGCGTTGAGCACTTTTTGGGTGAACAAAAATCATGGAACTCGCGTCATCGTCACCGAACGCTTCCCATGAGCCATATGTATACTATGTATAAATGTGTACTTTTTGGGTGAACAAAAATCATGGAACTCGCGTCATCGTCACCGAACGCTTCCCATGAGCCATATGTATACTGTGTATAAATGTGTACTTTTTGGGTGAACAAACATCATGGAACACGCGTCATCATCACCGAACTCTTTCTAGTTACTTAGTTTTCACTTCTGTCGGCAGTCCTCAAACACTGCCCCGTGGTTTTATTTTATTCTGTCGTAGTGTCATATCAGCCTTGCGCATGTGGGTTAGATTAGAATATAACTGATGATGTGATGATGTGCCCATGCATTCCACAACTTTCCTTGACAAATCCTTTACGGTCCAGGCCGCTCGTTTGTGGAATGCATTGCCAGATCCAATAAAACGCGCGCAATCGTTGCCTGTGTTCAAAAGACTTGTGAAGGAACATTACTTGTCGTTGTGATTACGTTCTCGTTGATAGCGGTGATAATCAATACTTACACTTCATTTATTTTCTTTACTTATATAGTTAGTATGTATGTATCTATGTATCTATTATATAGCACATATCTGTGTATCTATTATAGGATATTGTGCTGTTATACCTATTTGCACCAATGACAACCCCATTTTATGTCCACAAATTCACTATCCATGCCAAGGTTGCCTGGAAGAGATCGCAGTATGCGATAAGGCCGCCCATTGTATATTTTATAGTGTTTATGTTTTCCTTTTTTTTTTGTAATGTGTTATCTGATGTAAAATAAAGCATATTGGCTTTTGCTTTTGAAAAGTACAAAAAAATTCGTCCAGTCTAACCAGATGCAATACCAGAATACAACACCAGAATATTGAAAACCAAATGATTGAATGAATGAATGAATGGATGGAATACCAGTATTTTACATGGAGTACTGACCTACTGACCTCCACAACCCAGTTATTGGGTAATACGATACCCCTTGGTAAGACTAGTTGTCAAACTTTCGGGCTTCTGACGAACCGTAAAGACTGTAAAAGATCCACTAATGACAGCCGGGACCAACGGCTTAAGAGGGTTGTCACCGGTCCACTAGTGCCACTCCTCTAAAAACATATTATCTCGTGACTGAGCAGGAATTATGAAAAACGTCTCAATCAACTATATCGGTAAGTGTGTCTAGAGTTTTCTAATACCTTTTTTAAAGTTTAAGAAAAAAAAAGAAAAAGAAAGAAAAAACGTTTATGTGCGGTAAACATGACGCAAAAAAAAAGAACACAACACAAAAAAAAAACAAGTTGGGGGTAAATATGCGTCACATCCACGCAATACGGCCTTCGCTAAGCAAAAAAAAAAAAAAAACGAACTAAATAAAAACGGCCACGTTGCTCTAAATCGTATTTTGTTGCTTCGTGTCTCAGTATGAAACTCTATAAAAGGTATTAGAAAATTCTAGACACACTTACCGATATAGTTGATTGAGACGTTTTTCATAATTCCTTCTCAGTACGAGATAATGTTTTTAAAGGAGTGGCACTAGTAGCACGTTAAGAGCGTTGTCACCGGTTCACTAGGGACAACGCTCTTAACGTGCTTTCCGAGGCACGGGGAGGTCTCGTTATGTAAAGATGGTCACCCCAATCCACGGACCAACCGCGACTTTGTTAGTCGGGGAACCTGTTTCGTAAGGTGGCCATGCTGCCTGCAGTCACTCTGGTCCAACCATATTTCGACAAAACAGCTCGCATCGCATCGGATCGGAACGGATTTTACAATCTTTAAACGATATTAAATCGTGTACAGAGTATTTAAAGTCCTATATTACCAAGCCTCGCACAACAGCTTGACCGCGGGCGTCTTTTGCGACACGCGATCGTAGCCGAAAGTATGCTGCGACGCGCGATCGGCTCCGTTCTCCTGTCTTCAATGCAATAGCCAACAATACTGCGTCAACTTCAACCATTTTCATAAATGTTAACACTTCAGGAAACTATTTGACTATATAGGCGCAGGTAAACGGATACGTTCGCAAGCGACGGTACGGATACGTTCGTAAGCGACGGTACGGATACGTTAGCAAGCGACGGTACGGAGCCGATCATATACGTCGACATCCTTCCGGACGCGATCGGCTGTCGCCGCATCCGTTCGTATCGTTTCCGATCCGATCCGATGCGATGCGAGCTGTGGTGAAATCATCCTTTAAGCGATTTTTACTTAATGTTTCGTTTAATGTCTTCTCATAGACCGTAACCCCCACGAAACCCGTACAAGAGCCTCCACAGACGACCTCAGCTACGGTTACGACGACCGCAGTTTCGTCGCTCGCGCCCGTCTCTTCTATACAACAGTCGCATCTACAGCAGCGGACTGTGCAGGTGAGTGATAGTAAGGTGAGGGACTCTCTTCTTTTTTACTTTTTTTTTTCTTATTATACAGCGTGTTACGGAAAGGGGTGCTCCATACAAACGGGGTGAAGAGTGTATCTGGTTCAGAATCTCTGTACAAAATTTCAGTTCAAAAGCACTAACTAGAAAATGCTTAATATTTTTTTTATTTCGATAGTTTATTAAATTTAAATCATAACAAACGTGTTACCGCGCTTCTTTGTGTGTAGTTTATTGACACCGATCAACTGACTTGGTCTAGTGATGTGTAGAATTCAGTTGGAAACATTTGATTTTTTGTTAAATGTTTCTTAACTTTTTATTTATGTAGGTATAGGTATTAAAAAATATTGCCCTGTAGTTTGTTATCACCAAAAGAATCCATGCCTTTGATATGTATATACCCTTTCCGTAACACGCTGTATAGGCAAAGTTCAGATGCAATTTGTATGAGCAAGTGCGTTTAGCGACGGTCACATTTGTGTCTGAATTTAGCCTTATTTATTTTTCAATATAGCTTACTCGTACATATTTTTAACAGCAAACCGAACCTTAGTTAAAAGTTTATTTTCTGTACTAACCTACTTTCTACGTAGTTCTGCTTTATTAACTAAAATGTAGAAGCTTAAACAAATAAACGTGTAATCAAAATGCAACCATAGTGGGAATAAAACCGTTTGATTTATATTTATATTTTTACTTCAATATGAACGGCTATCCGCCAATTACATTAGTAAAAGAAAGTAAGACAAAATAGAATATTGTTCTTGTAAATATTTTTGAATAAAAGTCTGGAGTAAACAAAAAAAAAAAAAAATTGTGATGCCGTATAGTATAACAACACTAATTTATATGTGTGATCACATAAATTTAAAAAATATTATGTACTGAAAATATCCATTCTTCAACAGGAAAACGAGCACTTCGCTCAAGCATGGCTCCGCTCATCCTACGAAGTTCTACCAGCGAACGACAACAGCGCTTGCGATGCCAACGATATGTACCGACAGTACGTCGCTTGCTGCACCAAAATGTCTAGGAAGGGAGTCATCGCGCCTGCACACTTCCCTAGACTAGTCAGGTAAATGATTATGGAAGGCTCCTGAGATTTTTACCAACCAAAATTGGTAAGAGGTCGGTGTCGGATCAGTAAATCTGCTTACAAATCTTGTTTGCTGTTTTATTCGGTGGTCAAACTGCTAAAAATAAATATTGTGCTATTCTGTTAAACTCAAACACAAACTCAAAGCATTTATTTCAAATAAATCAAATAAATACAGGCACTTTTTTATTGTCAAGGGATCGGTCAGTCAGAAAGATGAAGCTAGTTGCCCATTCCAAAGCGTAGTAGGTTCCTATGGAGAAGAACGGGCAAGAAACTCCACGGACACTCTTTTAAAACAAAATATTGTTACAAAATATGGGTTACATAATTCATGTTGAACTTATACATGTGAGAACAATGTAGAAAGACGTGCACGTTAAAAGCGTCCGTAATAAAAACAATTCAAAAATTAAAATAAGCCGTGGCAGCTAAGGGATGACCGGTCCCAACTGACGGCGCCCGTTCACGAACATGACGCATGGATCAGCACCATTTAGCTCAACCATTTTGAATGGAATTTAATGACCCAACACGTGCGATGCTCAATGTCATTTCGGCCAAATATCTGACTGTAATCAAAACAAAGAAGCATCGAGAGGAAACCAAGACTGGTGCAAAATCGCCCACTTGCACTGAGCAACCGCAGTGATACGCTCATGCGTTTTCTGTATGAAAAGAGGCCTTTGTCCTGCAGAATAGCTGACGGGTGGTATAATATTATTCTCGATCATATTGCGGTCCGGTAAAAGACCGCAACAAAACTTTAAAAAAAAATCGGGTTATAATTGTATTTTTTTAAATCAGTATCGTCCTACTGAAGGAGAAAGGCCACTTCTCATAAAAAGAAGGCACGAGCATTGATCAACACGCTTGCTCAAGACGGGTTGGCGATTTCAGAATTTTATTCTAATTTTATCTAACATTATTTAAAAAAAAAAAAACAGATTTTCTACAGGAAAACTTTTTTTAATCAGTGCGCAAGTTATGACAAATTAAACTTAAACCTGTTTCATTATACACCTATTTCTTATTTTGATAAGTCTTAATACAAAAAATATGAAGTTATCGTTATCGAAAGATGGTTATTTTGAAACTGGTATAATGGATACACGTCGCGCGATCAGTGAAGCGGAACGCAGTAGTAGGTACCTATCAGCTGTGCGCTCGCCCATTGATATTATTACGAATAGATTGTGTCCATATTTGGCTGATTTCAAGTAGGACCAAAAACAAAAGTATTGAACAAATAATGAAAATGGGTTCCATTACTGATCCTCCAAAAAAAAAAAATTGCACACTGGTTAAATACTTTTCCTGTATATATACTAGCTTCAGCCCGCAACTTAGTCCTCGTGAAATTTCCTGTTCCCGCGTTCCCCAATCGGTTCTCGAGATATCATCAAACAACGGTTCCATACAAAATGTATGAGAAAATGAATTTTCTTCATACATTTTTTGTTCGTGAATTTTTCGCATTTTTTAATAGTTATTCTGCTATTCGAGATAAATCCAACAAATCAAAGTTCATAAAAATCGTTCCAGCCGTTCTTGAGTTATAAATGGTGTAACTAACCCGACTTTGTTTTGTATATTTAGATATATACAATATTTATTTTTGTTAGCCTATACTGGCCACTGTTGGGCACTGGCCTCCTCCAAATCCTTCCAACAACTCCAGGTCATCTCGCCATCTTTTTCTGGGCCGGCCTTGGCGGCGCCGTCCATCTTCAGGCACCCATTGTGTGGAGTCTCTGGCTCAGCGGTCATCGTGAATGCGGCTGATGTGACCCAACTAATCCCATTTGAGCCTGGCAGCCTTCTTCCCAACATCCAATATGCCCGTTTTGGAACGCAGTGTGGTGTTCCGAATTCTATCTTTTCTTTTGTTTAATTTCATCAAATGTTGTCTAGTTTTCATCATCATCATCATCATCATCATTTCAGCCGAAAAACGTCCACTGCTGAACATAGGCCTCCCCGATTGGGGGGGTTGTGCCATAATCGCCACGCTTGGCAGGCGGGTTGGCGATCGCAGTATGGTGTGTTAAAAATGCATAGAGAACGCTGCTGCCCATTTTCTAGTAAGTCCCATAGTCGCCTATTACGACACCCACGGGAGGAAATGGGGTGGTGCTATTCTTTACGTACGGCACCACACGGCACGTGTCTAGTTTTATGTTATTTAATTAATATTATTTTATGATTGTATGTGTAATCACCAGAGGTCGGAATAGGTAGAATTTATTTACCTAAACTTATATATATACACACACACAATAACCAGCCAACTTTTCAAGAGTTTATTTTCTATAATATTTAAAACAAAGCTCTTTAATTTAATCGTTTTAGTACGGAACCCTAAATAAATACGTTGTAACTATAAATAAAGTCCAATAAATAATTCGTTGTTTTTAAATCCCGGGATTTAAACGCCATTATAATTATTCCGGGATTTTAGAGGAGGTATTATCCACTCTATGTATTTTCCTCGATGTTTAGGTAAATAAATTCTACCTATACCGATTTTTGATTATGATTATAACATAATGGTGTTTGGTGGTGTGCGTTAATTCCGCGACGTCTATACAATAGGTAGTAAATTATCAAATAACTTCACCCGCTTTGGGCGGAGCGGGAGGGCGTGTCAGACTTTTATTGACTAAGGACCCACCCGTGTTCCTTCAGTTGCCTGTGTGCCAGGGCCACTGTATCCCTTTCGGACAAACCCGCAACCCTGGCAGTATAAGTACACTATGGTTTTGTATTTAGAGGGGTGCCACTTTGACATCTCGCACCAGAGTGTCATACTGAATTTCGACAGTTAATTATTTCGACACAATCGCAATTTTGAAAAACAATAGTTCGACTAGCATTAGTCCGACAAAACATACTTCGACAACACACATCTTCGAAAAAACTATAATTATTATTTCAACTGTCATTATAATTATTCCGGGATTTTAGAGGAGGTGTTATCCACTCTATGTATTTTCCTCGAAGTTTAGGTAAATTAACTCTACTTATTCCGATCTCTGGTAATCGCTAGTATTGACCGATAACTTGTATGTGTGGTGCAAACTCTATAAATATAATGAATATTTTACAGTAATGTCAAATATTCAGTGAAACAAATCTAATAAAATAAATTATTATTATTATAATAATAATTATCTGGGGGAACGGCAGTGCCCCGCCTCGCCAAGTCGAGCAAAAACAAACAAATAAAGGCATAACCGTACCGTTAACTTCGTTGTGGATAAAGCTAGAAACCTAAATTCTTCGTGACCAAGAGAGTATAATATAACTAAGTATATTCCCAAATTACATTCCATTTGAACTTATAATACCAGCCTATAACTGTCCCACTGCTGGGCAAAGGCCTCTTCTCATACAGAGAAGGCAAGACCATTGATCACCACGCTTGCTCAAGACTGGTTGGCGATTTCAGACTTATATTAACTATAAGTCCAGGTTTCCTCACGATGTTATTCCTTCACCGATGTCACTAATGTCCAAGATAAACTCAGAAAATACATGAAATGAAAAAGTTTTTTTTTTTACCAATGTACCCTAGAACGGTGTTCGGCGGTACAGTGGGGCCAAACACAGTGACGTTATCGACGGGCGAGACTCAACAAGCGTATATCGGCATCAGATCCAGAGCTCTGCAGAACAGGACTAATCCTACTGCAGGTATGTTGGCAATTCGGTTTAAAGAATTTTATTTTTCATAAGAACTTACATAGATAAAATGAGATACAAAGTGCTTACTTACATCTAAGTAATTATAATTATTATATTTGCCTCTTGGGCGTTGGTGACGTTATAACTAGGGATGAATCCGATACCGATGCCGATATATCAGCGATACTCGAAGTTTGCCGATATATCGGCATCGGCGATATTTTTATGGCTGATTCAACGATACTTTTTTCATCAATTTTAATTTTAATTACTAAAACTATTAACTAATCTCAACCTGTCTATAGTTTTAAACGGTTTTATTTAGTTTGTCCTGTTATTTGTTCTTTTTATATTAATTAAAAAAATAAACTGACTTGTGTTTTATTTATTTTATCTTCATTTTTGAATTCAATAAGCGTATGGGTATCGCCGATATTTTTATAAGAGCATCGGTATCGTATCGGCAGAAAGGCGTATCGAGGCATCCCTAGTTATAACATACATGTTTTTTTTAGTTTTGCTTTAAATATGTGGATACTATCACAATTTAAGATATTATAACCTATATCTATACAAATAAATAAAATTGAAGTGTCTGTTTGTTATTTCAAAATAACAGCTTTTTACTCAATGCGTGTGAAAGAATATACGGCACTTATAACTTTTTTTTTTCAACATTTTTGTTCCTTCAAAGAATGAATTTTAATGAAAGAAAACCGGCCGAGTGCGTGTTGGACCACGCACAATGAAGGCGAAACCCTTCATTGTGCGTGGTCCAACAAGCACTCGGCCGTGTACAGTATTAAGATCGAGTAAAAACGCCGAAAAAACACGTTTTTTGTGTGTTTGTTGTTTTTGGTGTTATAGCGGCAACAGAAATACACAATCTGTGAAAATTTGCAACTGTCTACCGATTACGGTTCATGAGATACAGCCCACTGACAGACAGATGGACGGACGGACGGCCGGCTGGATAGCGGAAGCTTAGTAATATTCTTCCGTTTGGCACCCTTCGGGTACGGAACCCCAAAAATAATAAATAATAATAATAATGTTATTTATTTTCTCTCACAATGGTTTTGTAGCACATAACGGTTTTAAACTATATAAATTCACATTGTGAGAGCTGGTGCCTGATGTAGGTTTAGGAAAAACCTGTGTTACAGGTCACCAGGCTCCACTTAGCGGCCTCATAAAATTAACAGGTAACATGTATTTCTACCAAACAATTAAAACAAAAAATATATAAATGAAAATACAACAAAAGTAACAACAAAAGCAGTTAAAGGGTGTGTGAAGAATTCGTAGGTGAATTATGGTGAATATGTAGGTGAACTATGTTGAATGTGTTGGTGAATGGAAATTATTTGAATACAAGAAAAATAAAATGATAAGTTTAATCGGATAAAAAAAAAAAAAAACAAAACAGATCTCACGTTCTTTTCATGAGCACAGAACAGAAATAGTCGGTCGATATTGAAATATATTTGATAGGCTTGTGGCGGCATCTACAACGCCACATGCGAACTACGCATCAAAGACCTGACGTCACAAAAATCCTGAATCGCGCAAGCAGAGTTAACCGCGCGTCTACCGTATATACAACATCCCGACATCAACCGTTAGGCAGTAGCCCACCAGACAACATCCATTCGGTCGGTGGATTCTCCCTTTTCTATAGAGTATGAGTGAACTTCACACCCTGTTCCTCACACCTCTATAGACTATTAACTTGTTGAATTACTAGGGATTGTATTTTACATCATCATCATCATCATCATTTCAGCCGAAAGACGTCCACTGCTGGACATATGCCTGCCCCAATTGGAGGGGTTTTCCATAATCGCCACGCTTGGCAGGTGGGTTGACGATCGCAGTATGGTGTTAAAAATGCATAGAGAACGCTGCTGCCCATTCTCTAGTAAGTCTCTTAGTCGCTTTTTACGACACCCACGGGGGGAAATGGGATGGTGCTATTCTTTACGTCCGGCGCCACACGGAACATATTTATATTTTTGTATTTTAAATATTATAACTATATCTTTTTAGGACCTTCATCGCCCATATTGAAAGCACAGCTAACGAATAAGGCAGCAGCTGAAGCGAAACCCGTTGTATCTCAACCGCAAGTGCAGGTAAGAATCAGAAAAATTTCCGTGTTAGATTTGTACCTAAAATCTTTGTGGCTCAGTAATAACAGCTGCACAGGTCGATGGCGAAACTATAAGGGTTCCTTGCGGAACACTAAAAATAGGTTTCCTCGTCACAGAAACACGTGTATATAAAGAATCCGGCCAAATGCTTGTCGGACTTGCATACGAAGGTGTGTATTCCGTACAGTATTAAGATTGAGTAAAAACGTCGAAAAAAAAAACACGTTTCTTGTATGGGGACTCCCTTTAAATATTATCTTTATTGAATTTTTGTTTTTGTTGTTAGACACTGAAAAAAAAATGTTTACTTATACATAACCAAACTTTCGTCAACATGTAACACAAAAAAGTGACCACATAACTTTATGCAACATGTAACCAAAACCTGTGCTGGTTGTTGTGTATCACTTTTATTAAATCAAGTTAACTTTTATAAAGTCTTGTCAAACTTTGATTATTCCTGAAATAGCCGAAGTAGTTAGGCTAAATATTTTTCTCAGTGTAGCGACAATAGAAATACACAATCTGTGAAAATTTCAACTGTCTACCTATTACGGTTCATGCGATACAGCCCGCTGACAGACAGACGAACGGACGGGCGACCGGACAGCGGAGGCTTAGTAATAGGGCTCCGTTTGGCACCCTTCGGGTACTGAACCCCAAAAATGAAAACACGGATGAAAAAAAAAAAAAACATTATAGTCTTCATCTCACCAGACTGTCTTACTTTTAGACTGTTCCAACAATTTTCTCTTTACATCTCCTCAGAGCCAACAACAGCCACCAACTTCTCACCCGCACCTCTCTCAGGCGTTGGAATCCAGTCCGTCAAACACAACGCTGATCAAACACTTGTTAGCGCACAAAGTAAGCCCCGCACTACCAACACCGCAAGTAAGTGAGATACTAACAAAACTAACCTTAACCACTGTTTATACTTGTAGGGATGTATGGATGAGTTGTTGATAGTAGGGCAGAGAGTAATGTTGTTGATACGACGGGACTTGATTTGATTGATGAGTTGTTGACGAGAATGTGTGTTCAGTTGTTCAGTCATGTTTTTCTTTCTTTGTCAAGCTATCTATGTGTAAAAGAGTTTTGTGTGTAAGGTGCTGCGATTTTTTTTTTGCCGAACAATTTTTCATCTTCCATTAGTTTCGTGGAAATATCTTTACGTTTTTTGAAATTTGCAGTACAGTATTAGGTTGTAGACATGGGCTAAATAGCTGGCTTATTCCACAAATCCCCCCTGAAAATCCCGCTTAGGAGGAAAAGTGGAATCTATAAAAAACAGTCTAGAATTCACCCCTTATAATCCCGCTTAGGGGGCAAAACTAGAATTGAAAAAAAAAAAAATATATATATTACAAGACCCCAAAACTTATTCAAAGTGATTTTTTTTACATTAGGGCTCAGTTTTCCCCACTGAGGGGGATTCTCTGGGGGATTAGTGAAATAAGCAGGGGTGAATTCTAGACTGGTTTTTTATATATTCCACTTTTCTTCCTAAGGGGGATTTTTCATGGGGGATTTGTGGAATAAGCCGAAATAGCTCACTGAAAAGAAAAATAGTGATTAGCTTTTCCACTCTTAAAGTGCTATATCACTCTACTAGCTCACTAGCTCTTCTATAGCTCAGTGATTCAATCGCTTAGACGCCGACTGTTAGCTCATTTGACTCACGCCGCACGCGCTTCTTATGAGACGTCTCGGCTCGCTCAATAATCAATAGCTCTTTAGAAAATACAGTAAATACATTTTATACACTTTAAATACTTTGCATGCATGCCATTTCGTCAAAACAACCGAAAAAGTACTAATTATCTACTACTGTTTGTTTTTATGACTTTTTTTTTCTTATGATAAGTTTACAATGATGTATTGTGCCGAAGAGCTATTGTTTGAAGAGCGAACGATGTGATCCGAAGTGAGCCGAGTAAGCCGTTCGGTCGGTGACTTTGGTGTCTCGCTCGGTGAGACGTCTGCCGACAGCCGTCAGCCGAGAGTACTGACTTCCTGAGCTAGTGAGTCTGAGTGAGCTATTTAAGGAGGGAGTGAGTGAGCTAGAGCGACGTCAATCGAAAAGAGCTAGCTTTTTACTATCACTCGCTCACGAGCCACCCAACTCTATCAGGTTGTAAACATACAACCATATGCATATGCATATGCGAATCATATTTAGATCAACAGATCTAAATATGGTTCGCGGCCGTATCAAATATTTATTTATAAAAATCATCAATACAACTCTAGTAAGTTCATGTTACCGTCTTGAATGACAATTTCATGAAATCATGATATTTGAGGCCAATTCTAACTTAGGAGTTGTATTGTTGATTCTTATGATTATAATTCTGTAAAGCCATATTTGTTACAGTTGCGAATCATATTTCCCCTTTAATACATCCCTTTTAATGAATGATAGTCCTTAAAAAGATCTTAGAATTAAGAGAATTAATTATTAGAAAATTATATTGATCCTAACTTAGTATATATTTTTCCATCATATTTTCATCAATTCTGTTCTTTTACTTTATTTTCTGCTATAATTTACTATAGAACAAAGAAGGTGACGTACGTATCACGACGAAAGGTATAAACGACAAAAAATACAGTGAAAAATTAACTAATTGCATGTAAAATTGAGTTTTTGAACGTTATAACAAAGATTTGGTAGTTCTGTTCCGAACTATTAGATCTAGCATGTATTGAACCAAAGTATTTTTTAAACTAAATGCTTGAAAACGAGGCCGCGGTAAAGAAAATACCTTTTCGTTCAGAAAAAAAAAAAAAAAAAAAAAACTCATCTGACAGGCTGTACACTAGTAGTCACCTAAAAAAAAAAGAAAAAAAAATGTAGTGGCAGTAAAAAGCGACGTAGAAAGGCATGCTAAGTATCACTAGTTAATAAACTAACATAATAAAATCACTGGAATGAAACGGCATGAGTATTCTGCTAGCTTATTTGTTGAGCATGGACTTATTATTGTATTTTTTTAGGAGTTATGCCAATTTTAGAGGAGACTTAGGATTACTATGGTATTATTTTACTAAATCGCACATGAGCCGTATTTTTTTTAATATATTGAGAAATTCTATAATACCAAAATAGAAAGTTCGTTTAAAAATAACAAGTAAAAATTTGAAATAATTTTACTTTTAAAACATCATTTTTCTTTTTTCAGCAACATTTATTCTTCAAACATCTTTCGGTTTTAAATTTCATTTCTTATACATACGCGTATCATTTCTTTTTCTTTTATACGTAGGATCAGGGACACAAATCATTTTTGAACGATTTAATTCAATATTTTTAATGAATATAGGTTGCGCAAAGACAACAAAGTCAGCAAAGAGGACCGGCCAATCCCAGCACCGTTGTGGTTCAAACTAATCAGGTATTTATAATTCTTCATAATTCTCCTTTATTCATTCAACAAACACATACAAATTTCATTTTTAAATGTAAGTATATAAAAAATATTAAAACATTTAAAAATATAAAAAAGCAGACACAACTAAGCGCCGGGGATCAGGGCTCCAGAGAGAGGAACCTCCTAACAATACGTGCCACGTCAACATTTTTATTTTTTTTACTTTTGATATTAGGGCGCTATAGGTACACAGCAGTGATAGCCTAGTGGTGTGACCGTCGGACTGTCAAGTCAAAGTCAAGGCACGCACCTCTGACTTTTCGGATTCATGTGCGTATTGTATAATTATTAGGGATGGGCCGAATATTCGTTTTATATTCGGTATTCGGCATATTCGGCCGAATATTCGGCAAAGTGGTACTCAAAGTTTTTACCGTATTGAGCCGTGTATGATTTATCATGAGTTGAGTGTTATATGTGTTATTTTTATTAGGTAAGTAATTTAAAGTGCAACTTTATGTTTTTGTCGACACTGTAGCTTTATTTCCAATAACAGTAATTAAAAAGATGGTTATTAAAAACAAAATTTAAGTATGCAGCTGTTTCGGGCGAAGTTTTACTTCTTACTAGATGATGCATAACAACATCTGGTACAACGGGGTAGTGGGCGGGAGGGTCCGGTGCCAATCCGCGCGCTTTGCATTCACAAGTTCAGACCTGTATACTGTTCACGTAAGGGAATCAATTATGCCGAATATTCGGTTCGGTAAAAGTTTTACCGAACATTCGGCCGAATGTTTGTATTCAGTGAAACCCTTGTTGGGTCCATTCCTAATAATTATCATTGCTTAAAAAATGGTGACGGAAAACATCATGAGGAAACCGGCGTGGCGGAGAGATATTTCTCGACGGCATGTGAAGCCAAGTCAGAAGCCCATGGGCGGCATAAAAACTCTGATACCGGCTTATTCACTAACCACACGGAAAAGAAGGAAGGTACACCTCTGCATTAACCTTCGGGGAAACAGGCGTAATGCTGTGTTATATGAAGAGATCGGATATTCGGATGCATATTTACCTTTTTTTTGGGTGGGAATTTATCAAATAATTCTCCCGCTCTAGGCAGAGCAGGAGGGCGTGTCAGACTTTTAACTGACTAAAAACAACCCGTGTTCCTTCAGTTGCCTGTGTGCCAGGGCCACGGTATCCCTTTCGAACAAACCCGCAACCCTGGCAGGCATCGGTCCTGGAATTTATATTTTAATCTTACTAATATTTCTCGTATAGGTAATGGACGTTGACCCAGAAGCCCTGATCAAATGCACGACGATTACATCAGGTGGCGTTGCCAGTAGCTTGCCCACAGATAAGGTAAAAACATCATGAAGTCACTTTTTGTCCAAAAAATCGATAAGAGCATCAAAAGGTTCAAATTAAATCATTATATTTTATTTCACATAAACCTACATGGGCACTTATGAAACGTCAGAAGCTAAGTGCCTGGCTCCAATTGGTCGTTTGCTATGTTGAAGAGCCGGCAAGAAACTCCACGGTTACTCTTTTAAAAATAGTTGGCTTTTACAATATGTTCAAATAACAGTGTTAATAGGTACAGTCAGCTGCAGAGAAATCTCACCCGCTAGCAATGAATAAATACATTGCTAGGGGGTGAGATTTCTCTGCAGGTGACTGTACCTATGGGAGGACAGTGTAGGCCTTTTAATAAAAAGACTCAACTTAGAACTATTTATTTTATTTTATTATATTTGGGAAACTTACAGCTAAACATAGTGTTCTTAAACTATATGAAAATGAAGGCCATTTACATTCCACTGATAAACACTAATAATAAAACCGAAAAATAAAAGGTCGTTACAAAAAATACCTATAACATAGATTATGAGATAAATAGTACACGATCGACTAATACAAACTAAACATCATTTAGACACAATTACTTTTCCGTAAAGAAGCTTTCCACTAACAAATGAAAAATAATATCTCGTGACTGAGACGGAATTATGAAAAACGGCTCAATCAGCTGCCTCGGTAAGTGTGTCTAGAATGTTCTAATACCTTTTATACTGTTTCATATTGAGACACGAAGCAACAAAATACGATCTAGTAGAGGAATGTGGCCGTAATTCTAGACACACGTCACGAGATAATATTTTTTTAAAGGAGTGGTGATTTTGGACCCGAGACAGCCCTCTCAAGCCGAGAAACACTGGTATTGAATATATCCAAATCATGTGCACTAGACAGTTTATTAACACTTCTGCTAGCACGGATTAGAAACGAATTCTGCCTGTACGCGGACTTGGAATGAGGGACATGTAACAATCGGAAAACTTGAGACTAGAGATGCCAATGCATTCCACTAGTTTTTATGACAAGTCTTTTACAGTTCAAGCAGTAAGGTTATGGAATGCCTTGCCCGTCTCGATAAGGCGTGCTCAATCTTTGTCCACTTTTAAAATTTTGGTTAAAAATCACTTCCTCTCTCCTTAAACATCATCATTACTTAAAGTTCCTTGCTCTTGTATCATGTTTATTATTGTGTGTGTATATATATATTTATATGGATAAGTGTCTATATGCTTTGTGTATATGTATTTATTGTATATATGTAAGTAGTACACCACTAAATACCTGCAGTATTGTCTCTCCTTCTACTTTATGATCCATTCAAAGGTTGTCTGTAAAAGATCTTTTTTAGCGATAAGACCGCCCATTGTGACACCCTATGTAACAGTTCTACATTTATATCTGTAATTTTTATGGTGTACATAATAAAGAGTATTCTATCTATCTATCTATCTATCTGTACCCAAAGTCTCTAATTCAGATAATTTATGTAAACAAAGTAATGTCAATAAATGTTACTGTCAAAATGACAGGACAGTGGTGCAAAACATTTTATCATTAAAGTGAATTAATTATAAGAACTATGCAAACAAAATACCGTTGCCAAATAATGTTTTTTGTAGTGTGTCGGAGACACGGTATATGATAGTCATAATCAGCCCTTTTAAGCCCAGTGCTAGACGTAGGCGTCCCAAAATCGATTTCCAATCGAAACAGTTTACAGCCGTTTTCATCCAAAATGTGGCTAGATATGCTACTTACAATATACTTATATGTTGAAGATGTTAAAAATTTGAAAATGTTTGGATCTCCTGCATTGTTACCAGTATCATAAAATATTTTATACCAGAAACTCCTTTTATTAATAACTTTGTTTAAAACCGAAAATTTATAAAAATTATTACGGTATGAATACTTTTTAATTATTATTTCTTAAAATCAGTACTTAAAAGAAAATAGTACCCACTTTTTTCGCAATTTTATGTGAATTACCATTACGAAGATATTTTTTTGTTATGTTATCCCCTTTGTTTACATAAATTATCTGAATTTGAGACTTTGGGTATAGGTTTGCGTAAGATGAATATTAAGTTTTTTTTAAGTGTAAACTTAGGCGCGATGAGCACTTTTTGAACAAAGATCATGGAACCCGCGTCATCGTCACCGACCGCTTTCCATGAGCTATATGTATACTGTGTATGTATGTGTACTTTTAAGGTGAACAAAAATCATGGAACTCGCGTCATCGTCACCGAACGCTCGAAATTAATAATCTAATAGCTCAATGATACAATTCACAAGTTACTTAGTTTCTTTTTCTATTTACATTATGAAGGCGGGTGGTTTCACTTCCACTTAACGCACGCGTATACATAAATGCCGGTAACTATCATCAAACCGTTGTTTCACTAAATTATGCCCTTGACGTTCGTTAAAAAAATTACGATTACAGTAACAGGTGTCATACCCACTGGTTAACGTCATTTTATTCTTTTACATTTGAACTTTGACGATCGGTTTTTATGCAGTGAAACAACGCTTTGTATTTAACGAACGTTAAACATCATTATGTAATCGTTATTATTTGACGTACTTATGTTACGTTAACGAGCTGTTTGAAACACCCGGCCCTAATTCACTGTATGAAACTTTTATTTACAGGTCCACATGAATCAGCAAGAGGATCAAGTCGGTAAATATTAAAAACTTTTATTTCAGTTATTACTACTTATTTAGGCGGGGCTTGTGGCTAAGTAATAACAGCCGCACGGGTTGATCGATCAAGTTAAGCTACGCTTGCTGCGGTTGGTCCGTAGATGGGTGACTATCTTTACATACCGAGACCCATCCGTGCCTTGGAAAGCACGTTAAGCCTTTGGTCCCGGCTGTCATATGTAGATCTTTGGCAGTTGTTACGGGTCGTCAGAAACCAGTGTTAGACTGGGTTGTGAAGGTCAGATAGGCAGTCGCTCCATGTTCTGGTATTCAGCTGCATCTGGTTGGACAGGAAGCCGACGGCAACATAGTTGGGAAAAGTCTAGGCAGATGATCACTTCTTATTTATGCCCATTCATGATACCTAAAAAATATTATTTTCAATACAGTTGTTAAACATAATATGATTAATAATTTGATTTGCTATAATTATGATTCGAAAATTAAATCTTTTGCATAGGCATCTTTCGTTTACGCGGTCATGACTTTTGTTTACAAGCTCGATCATTTTGTTTTGCAGTTGAGTTTTAAATTTATATAAGTTAATTTAAAAAGTTTAGTAGCAAGGGGTTTTCATACATATACATAGAATAAAATGGGATAGATTTTATACGAGGAAAAATTAATGAGTCTGTACGTCTTAGCATTGAATTCTCAAAAGTCTTTTAAATGGTTGTTTAATATATTTATTACCAGTTTTAATTAAATTATTTTCACATCAACATTTGTCAAAATCGAATAGGCTGTATAGGCTGTTTTCGTTGTAAAAAAAATATTTCCAGTTGCAACAACGCGCCATTTTCTTAAAATTTTAATTTTTTGTGCGATAAATAGTTTTTTTTTTTTTTTTTGTTAATATGTGTACAAGCGATGAAATGGAATTAACTCCACCCGATATTTTATCTGAGGCGAAAACTGCGCATGATGAAATTTTGCCCCCAAAATCTCGAGAAAAATATATGGCGACTTACGATAATTTTATTTAATTCTTTGATTCGTTTTTTACTATTTCCCACAACTGTATTGAAAAACGTCGTGTGATACACGGGTGTGTAGGTTATTCCAAACTCGGCTCGGGCTTATTAATGACAGCTCATTTGCAATAACCTACTTTCCACCCTTGTATCACAATGTACTATTGTAATGTTTTCAGTACCTAAAGAAGAACCAGTACAAATTCAGATAGATGAGCAAACACAACTGACTATTGTGAGTAACCTTTTCTACTGCTAGAAACCTAGACGCAATTTTACAATAATTAATTTACGTTAATTAATCCTATTTTTTCAGAAATCAGCCCAAAACAAAATGTTAGCAGACTTACTAAAGAAAAACTCGAACCCTCCATTACAAGTCGTTCAAATGGGCCCTCAAATAAACGCACCAACCATCCAAATCACAGAAACGGGTCAAATCGTTCAGGTCAAGTCCGACCCATCCCCAGTCATTCAAATAAACGCTGACTCAGGCTTAGTATCCCAAGGCAACCAATACTTTCAAATAAAGAACGAACAGGGCCAGCTAATTCAAATAAAGAACGAACAAGGTCAAATCATTCAGTTGAAGAGTGACCAATTACAAGCACCGATTCTTCAGTACAAGAATGAACAAGGTCAATTGGTTCAGGTGAAGACCGAAGGTCAAATTCAGATTAAAACTGATAAAGATGTGATTGAAACTGTGGTTACTGATCACTCGTATACCGAGCCGCCTGCTAAGAAAATTAAGGTGGAGGAAAAGGTTTGTTGTTGAACATTTTTGTTTTAATTCAAATTCAAATTCTTCATTTTAGACTTAGGGAGTCCATAGTGTTAGTATACAAAATTGCTTAAAGACTAGTGTTAGTAATTGAAGATAAGAAATATGTTCATATTTAACTGGTGTGGATTCTTACCCAATGACCTTAACGTTGCCCCACACTAGGAATTTCTCCTGTATTGTGGGTGCGTTTACAAACATTTAAAATCACATACACAAACAGCCAGACCCGGAACAACTACTTATAGATTATACAAATATTATGAAAGTATACAGGGTGAAATTGAACTCATGGGCATCCTCTTAAGGGGTCATTGTACTCATCATTATGAACAACTTCCACTATTGGACCAAAATTGAAATATCGAAAAAAAAAAAATCTGCTGTTACACTTTGACGAGCTTTGCGAACAAAAATGTAGGGACAGCTGTTTTTTTTCGCGATTTCAGGTTTGGTTCCATAGTGAAAGTTATTCATAATGATGAGTATAATGACCTCTTAAGAGGAAGCCCATGAATTCAATTTCACCTTGTATACGGCACTTAAAAAAAAAAAAAAAAGATTTGTCTGTTTTTCTGTCTGTGAGTTTGTTCCGGCTAATCTCCGAAACGGCTGTACCGATTTTGGCGGAACTTTCACTGGTAGATAGGTGATGGTATAAAGAGTAACTAAAGCTACTTTTATTTTACGCGGGCGACCCGAATTGATAGCCGATTCCCGGCTACTGTAGGCGCGGGCTTGCGGACGGCGAGCTATGGGCTGCTCGCCGTCTGGTAAGAACCAGGCCCGGGGCGACGGCGCGTTGTGTTCCACGCGCGCCTCAAAGAGATGTCGCACGCACTGACGGGGTCCGTCAGGACCGGTGCCTGCCAGGGTTGCGGGTTTGTCCGAAAGGGATACCATGGCCCTGGCACACAGGCAACTGTAGGAACACGGGTGGGTTTTAGTCAGTAAAAGTCTGACACGCCCTCCCGCTGCGCCCAGAGCGGGAGAAGTTATTTGATAATTTCCCACCCAAAAAATAAAAGGCTACTTTTATTTTCGAAAAAGCCTTTCGGGTGAAGCCGCGGGTAACAGCTATAAAGATATTAATATAATTCTAAAACGTTTTTTAGCACATGGCGCCACAAGAAAGTGTATCAAAAACAGCAGCAAATTTGTATGCAGCACTTGCAGCCTCAGCATTGGAAGATGAAGAAGATTTGGTAAATATAATACAGAATATTTGCGTTTTTATTATGTTGCACTAACCTCCATGTTTTGCTTGTCACTTGTGTGATTTTTCCATAAAAATAACTCTTTGCCATATCTGTTACGAAATTATTGTATAGCGAATGATAAGGTCTTATCCATATTCGTGGGCATCAAAAGTTGCACAACATGACATCAGTAAGGGGTGCTACAAACATGTTCGGTTAAAATTCAATAGCAAAATCGAATATATGTAGGTATTAGTGTGGTCTACAACGCCACATGAAAGAAAGAAAAAGTATTTATTGGGACTCATACAGGAAGATCACATTTTAAACTAAACACTCATAGTAACACTAATAAAAAATAAAATAAACAACAAAAGTAAAATGAAAACAAAACCTGTACGGGGCCAAAAGGCTCCTATCTCAGCATGATGCTGCGACATTTAAAAATAAGTGTCGCAGCGTTACGCATCAAAGACCTGACGTCACAAATCCTGCATCGCGCAATCAGAGTTTACCGCGCGACTAGCATATATACAACATCCAGACATCAACCGTGGGGCAGTTGCTCACCAGACACAATTTTTTTTTTATTCATCATCCCTTTTGCTTCGGGTCGGCTTAATTCAACAAATACTGCCGAATAATAATAATTTCTTTATTTGTATGGAATGCAGGTGTTACAATAATGGTGTTAGTTTTAGATATATTCCCAGTACATTCTGCCTGTTGGAATACAAAAATATAGTGGTTAACTTACAAATATTTAGAACAAATATTTAATATTATTTATTTACAAATATTTACTTAAATTCAAAAGGAGGTATTCAAAATGAGATCATGAATCAGGTAAGTCTAAAATTATTTACATTATAAATGAGATAAGGTGAAGCAAATATTACAATTCAAGCAAATATTACAATTCTGAATCGAATGTACAAGTAAACTCGGACAAGTGTGTAGCACCCCATATAGTGTGATTTTGGAAAATGTTGCCAGCAACATGAATAGATGTTGTTACAACAATGTTGCTCAACTTTTGTTAACCATGATTACGGGGCTTAAGAGGGCCATACTACGGTCCACTAGCGCCACTCCTTAAAAAAATCATCTCGTGACTGAGAAGAAATTACGAAAAATGGCTCAATCAGCGACTTCGGTAAGTATGTCTAAAATTTTCTGATACCTTTTATAACGTTTCATATTGAGACACGAAACAAGAAAATTCGATCTAAAGAAAAGCGGCCACATTCCTCTCTATAGTATTTTGTTGCTTCGTGGCTCAATATGAAACTTTATAAAAGGTATCGGAAAATTCTAGACATACTTTCTGAGGTATCTTATTGATCCGTTTTTCATAATTCCTTCTCAGTTACGAGATAATATTTTTTAAAGGGGTGGTGCTAGTGGACCCGTGTACACCCTCTTAAGTTATCTACAACATCAACATGTGATTGTCCAGTAAGTATCTATTCCGGTCCTTAAATTACTAACTCGCGGTTTCTGAATTTGAAGTTGAGAACTTGTCAAACTCTACTTTAGAATTTCAGAAACCGGGTTTAAGTCAAATACATAATCAGCCTATAATATTCCTAATGCTGGGACACAGGCCTCTTCTCTTGGAGCAGGAGTGGGCCGTAATCCACCACGCGGGCCCGGTGCGGTTTGGTAGATGTCACATTTGTCTTCGAAGTTTTGGTTCTAGGACATGCCGGTTTCCTCACGATGTTTTCCTTCACCGTTTTGAGAGCAGTGGGGATGAAATAAAATACAAAGTAACGCGCCTGACTGGGTTCGAACCCACAACCTACAACTTCCAAGTCGGGGACTTTACCACTGGGCCACCACTGCTCACAAAAATTTACTTTTTACTTTAAGTCAAATGTGTCCTCTTTATTTCATGTCTGTCCATTTTGGCGTATCTTAGCGCCCCCACGCTGCCTCCATGCTATTGGGAGCACTTCGAGCTAAGGTCTTGATACTAACATATTGTATTTTATGAATATTAAATTTATATGTTCATTGTATGCACAGATTTCTACATATAGGAGAGAAGAAATATCACAAACGTCAAACCAAAGTAGATTTGTAAAACCAAGTCTACACAAAACTCACATAAATATTAAGCTTTACAACCTTCGTTTAAAGCAAATATGTATCGTGAGTCGGCTTTCAGTTTTGTTTTTGTAGTTTTTTTAATTAATTTGTTTGTCTTCAAGGTAGTTTATTAGAATAAAAGTAGCCTACTTAATAAAAAATATAACGTATTATAGTTTGACCGATACCGCTGTACCGCGCCTTACAGCCCGTTCCCACTTGTCCGGTGTCGAAAAGAAAATCGGCTGCTCTAGTGGCGGAACATTTTATATGAAGCTGTACACACATATCCGACACCGTTTTTATGTCGGCGCCGACAAGAAATGTGTGTTTTGCCAGCCCTCTAAAAAAACGCGTCGAATCTCGTTCGTCTATAAGTATGGCGTTGTTCACATTATGTCGGATGTCGGGTCGGCAACCCTCTCCCCGCTCCCCCTTCTTCCGCCCGTCGCTAGCTGCTCTCTGTCGTAGATCGCATCGTGCACACACATGTCGCGGCGCGCACGCAGAGTTCTTGTGTTTTTATTGTACCCAACATATTGTACGCATGTTTGGTGTTTCGTAATCAAAAGCTTTGTCTGCCAAAAAATGGTCCGACAATCGTCTAGTGTGAACAGAGGCGCCGACACCCGACAACTGGGAACGAGCTCTTAGGAATGCGCAGCTCACGGGGGGTGGGACGCCGTGAGCGTTGACCAATGAACGGCCTACCGTGAGCCGCACACATACCTAAAGGTGCGCTTACACGGGCAACTAAAATTGCTCAATCCTGGTCAATTCTTGTCAAATATGACGTCACCACTACTTCCAGCAATTTAGGGCGATGGCAACATGTAGTAACCTGTTGCCAGAGATACGGCCACACAATACCAGGCAATATGGAGCAACTTAATAAAACTAGGCAATACAAGTCAATACACCGACGACACACTTGTACTGCACTGCACGTAGAAAGAAAGAAAATGGCGGCGGGGGCGGCGGCTGCGCACCACCCGCCGCGGTCGCACCCGCTTCCGGCCGGTCGGTTCCTCTCGCAAAAACGAGACGTAGTTATAAGTACAAACAAGATAGAAAGAAAATTGACTACAAATTTCCAAACCGATTGGATATTTGGCAACTCATATTGGCGACATTGAGAAATGTGAAATATATGGCGCAATTAGAAGCAATATTCCCAAAAAAATTACCGTATTTAATTGTTGTTGCTCAAGATTGCTCCACTTAATTGATTCAGATTTATCCATTTAGTGTTGTCGAGCAATTATTGCTCAAAAAATTGCCCGTGTAAGAGCACCTTAAGGCGCGGTACAGCGGTATCGGTCAAACTATAGCGCAGTTGTATTTATTTAGTAGCATTATGATAAATTAGTGTCAAGAATATTAATAATGTATAATTTCTTAGTTCTAGTTCTTCATTGCATAACTTAGAACCTTTTCTGAGGCTCGTTGTACACGGCAAACTACCGGACGACGCTTACGGCGACGGGACCTTGCCGTAGTGCCGCCCTGTCTGTCAACAAGCTTTCATAGTGATCAATTTAAACAAAAACACAATACTGACGACGGTGCCTACACACGGCGAATGAACCGTAGTTATTCACGGCAAAAAAACCGTGTGTGTACAACGGGCTTTATACTGATGGCTTTTTGATGTCGAAGTAGTATTTTCGAAAGAGTAGTTTATGTAGTATTGTTTTTCTAGCGATGTTGTTAATTCTTGACAAAATATTAATGTATTTTGATGTAACCAGTTGCCACCGAAACAAGAGTCCGTTGAAATGATTCAATCGTCGGTTTTGATGGCAGCTGGTGAAAATTCCGTCATCTTACAAGAACCCATTCTACAGGTAAGACTTATCGGTTTATAAGAATCTATATTACCATGTAAAAAAAAAAAAACTTTATATTACCCATCGATTTATTTTATATAAATTTTCCTTAAAAAATATGGTACTTTATTTCCTCTAAAAACTTGGTGGTGCGTTGCATCTTAGCGTAAACTAAACTGCGCTAGCAAAATCAAATCAAATTAAAATCCATACCAATATTATAAATGTGAAAGTAACTCTGTCTGTCTGTCTGTATGTTACGTTTTCACGCCTAAACCGCTGAACCGATCGTCGTGAAATTTGGCAGAGATGGGATATGGAGAAGGACATATGCTACTTTTTTACGCGATAACCGACATCCACGCGGGCGGAGCCGCGGGAAAAAGCTAGTAGTTTATAATTCAGAAGTCGATACTATCGGTTACTGAGAAACTCAGCTAAATAATGAAAATGCACTCTATTGTAATAGTAATAAGTTTTAAAACTAAACCACGTGATAACAATGAGTACTACTCAATCAGGTTCAACAACCGACATTGTCGGTGCAACAGCCTACGATGCAGGTGCAACAGCCGACACTCCAGGTTCAACAACCTACGTTACAAGTTCAGGGACCTACGATGCAGGTAAAACTATTGTTTAATAATATTTTACGTCACACCTGGCCATAATGTGAGTTTTACCGCACGCTACACGTACAGTAAACCTGAATTATGGCCAGGTGAAGACGTAAAATTGTGTACTCACCACGGGCAGTAAAAAAGAAAGCCCTCTATCGCATATTTACAACCCTCGCCTGCGGCTCGGGTCACGAATACCTGCGATATCGGGCTTTCTTTCTTTTACAGCCCTTGGTAAGTAATGTACTATTATTGCATTGTTTGAAAGGGATTAATTAAGATTGTCTTATCATCTTGGCTGAACAAATTTCTGATTAATTGTCTTTTAGGTAGTGAAAGTAGAAATACATACATGCTTTCAGTATTATAAGAGATGCGTTTACTTAACCTCTGCCTATTGCATATTCAGAGACAATCGTATTAAGGATTAAACTCCAGTCGTGCGTCGGAGCTGACACAACACATTTTTTTTATTTTTATTATAGAACAATTTCTATATTGTATTTACTTATTATATTCTCTTGGTTTAACAGCAGACGTTACAAATGCAACAACCAATGCTGCAAGTGCAACCCATGGATGTTCAGAACATCATTGCTTCGCAGGCCGGACAGCTTATTCTACAAGGTAAATAATTAACTTTATTACATCACATATTTTTCGATATTATTACCTTTTCCATAAGCTCTTTGAAAACCGTTAACAATAGGGATGTGTCCTGGAAAAAAAAAGAAAAACTGTTTAGTCTGTCAATCAGATAATAAAAAAAATATTAGACACGTATTTTTTGCTTTATCATATTAATAAAATAAAAAAAACTTAGATAAAACACATTAAACTTGGGGAGTGTGGGCTGGTTACGTCATAGCTACGTATAAAATCTAATAAGAAGTGACGTCATGCCACATTTGAATTCAGTGTATCGCCGTAATGTTTTGATTACGTAAAAAAAGAAAAAATACTTGTCCAATATTTTTTAATAATGTACATGACTGAAAAAAATATTTTTTTAGTCATCATCCATGTGACTTGCCGTTTTAATACCATAAGTCTATTTAAAACTTGTCACGACGTTCCTTACGTTGCACGTTGTGTTCGCAGAGAAAACAATATCTACCCAGCCTACGCAATACATGCAACAACCGATGCAGATCATAGCCACGCCGAGCAATGCTCAAGGTACCGTTTTATTTTGTTAGAATATAATAGCGTAAGTTTTTCCCCTACCAAAAATCGCTCAACGCGGCTAAAGAAGTTTTCACTTCAAAAAATTTTAGAATAATTTTGGATGTGTGTTCGTAACATAATTTGTCCCAAATGCAAGTGATTTTTTTTAGTCTTAACCTTAATCTGAGCTAACGATTGTTTTGTTATAGGTGGTATAAGTTACATCGCCCAGAATATCCCAGGGAATATGATGCAGAAAACTATTATAATAGTCCAAGGACCAACCGGAGGGGGACCTCTTACTTTGACGGTATGTTCATCCCAAATCTATTATTGTTTTTTTTATAGTTATAAAATAATTGGCCCATGGTCGTTCGTACAAAAGTAAAATGTGGTTTTATTTGTATGTCGTTTTATATGTTTGTTGGTAAGAGACGCTAAAGCCTCATATTTATGGTAAACAAAACTCGCTAACATGTTTTTGTGTTTCTATAAACATGTTGCGGACAACATTACATGCAGAATGTGTGTGGCTCATGTTTCCAGCAACACAAATCTTGTTGCTGCAACAATGTTGCGCAACTTTTGTTTTCTGTGAATACGGGGGCTTCGACGCTTTTCATGTTGATGAGTTAAATGATTCGCCGAAAAGCACTACTGACTTTTTATGCTTAGCTATGAAACACAAAAAACATCTTGTGCTTAACGTCAGTCTCAATCAACAAAAAAGGTTTTAAAACATAAATGTTATGACAAAAAGGTGAACAACCCAGGCGGCCTGGACGAGGCGACGCTTAACAGCCTTATTACGCAGGCAACAGAGGCGATAACCCAACAGCAAATTATACAGGTTACACTCAAATCAAGTAGCTAACACCCACAGTTTATATCTTACTCCATATAGTCGGTCAACGCCAAGGGAGGTAGCGGTGGGTACTTGCGTCCCAAGTAGCTTTACTGTAACTTGGGATCAGTCATTTATAGTTGGGTTTGACTGTTTGACAGTCAAAATACAATTTATCTCGTGAGATATCAGACGATAATAGAATATGATGTTAAATATCTATACGATACAACAAAACTCGCGACAGTCGAGGTCATTAAACGTGCGAGCAAGACGGTGATTGTTTTGTCTCGTGTCGTCTCTCTCCAACGTTTACCCGAAAATTGAATTGAACTGAACGGCTGTATGGAGTATTTTGTTATACTACTGTGCTAATAATCTTGGCTTCAACTCATACTAATAGTTCCAGACGATGCCTAATAGTAACTTTTGGGTTCTCATAATAATAATAATGATCATTTCCTTTCTGTTTTGCTTCTTTGTGTCTAACAGTCATCTACAGGTGAAGTGGGTATTCTCGTTTTGAATATGGATCTTGATTCTTTTTATTTATTGTATCGTCTACATTTCTTGTTTATTATTAGCGTAGGTATATTACCTGTTCGACAGCTATAAAGGTTCTTTATTGCTGTCGCAGTATTCGTACTACCCAACTACGAATGCCATTGCTTGCCTTTATTGCTGTCGCAGAGTACGCTCTGCTACAGAAATAAAGGCCCAACATTGGCATACCATTTTGATGAAGTATTTAAAAAGATCTGAAAGATAAAAATAAAGACAACACGAAAAATCAATGGTTTTCAAACAAAACCCTAAATGTAGAACCCTGAAATGGTTAAAAACTGATACAATCTAAAAATATTTTCAAAACTTACGGGGGTGCACGTTTTTATTATGTTGCGTGTAAATTCGGCTCATTTCATAATAATATAAGAATCGTCGCTTTACTAACTTATGGGTTACTAAACTAAATGTAGATTAAGCCTGTTTATATCAAAGGTGACAAAAATATATTTAAATCGTTCACAAAATTTTGGTAAGTTAATTCATGTTTATGAATGAGCACTGCGATCTTATTGCGTGAGACGCACACTAATAAAGACCCCGGTATAGTTCGGGAGGTTTTCAAGTTCATATAAGTAAATACTTAAAGCAGTACTCACATATAAATATGACAAAACCCGTGCACGGAAATAAAATCGTCTTCTCGCATTAAAACTGTATAATCTCAAAACTTACTAATTTTAGAGGAGAGCGTTTTAAGAGAAAAATACAGGTGATACCAAACGTTTCCGCATATTAACTCAATTTCGAATATTTTTGAAATTGTATACTTTTAATGTGAAAAGGCGAAATATATACCTAATCATAATATTATATTAATTGTGCAAATGCACTGCTGCCATTCCGAATAGTATCCATGTAATTTTACGATGCAAACTGAAATCAGTATAAAAGTGTTCATAAAATTTATCGGACGGCCCGCAGTGCATAGACACCCTATTCATTTTTTAATTCACTAGATCCGCACATAGAACAAGTAGCTTCAGAACAAATTTGAACTTTAAGTTGTTGAAATAAAATTGGTTATCGCAGAACTCGGGTGTGATTCAGTCGACCCAGAGGGTGTTGTCTCAGCCTACGTTAGTGAGTACTTCGCAGGCCATCACGATGGTGAAGAATGCACTCGCTCAGGTTCCATGCACAGAATATTATAGGCTTTAGCTTGTGGGACAGGTTTTGGGTTTAAGTACGGTATAGAGGTGAATGCGACGGCTTTCCTTAAGAAATAAAAATAAAAGAAAGATGCAATTTACTGCTTGAGTCATTGATAATATAATATTGTCAATATTTTAAAGGGGCCAAGATTTATTCAGTAGCTGACCCGACAGACGTTATCCTGTCCGAATTTCAATAAGTCATACAAAAAATCCATACAAAAAAGGATGTTCAGTTTTTTCTGAATTGGTTAACTTTCCAGGAAACATTCCTAATTTTTCTTTTCATATGAAATTAAATGAAATCGTTTATTCTGTAAGGGCTGATTTTTCAATCGTCAGATATGTTTTATCGGAGGAATAAATATGGCAGTTTGACAGCTTTTTCATAGAAAATATGTCAAAACGCCATTTTTATTCTTCAGATAAAAGTTATCAGACGATTGAAAAATCGCCCCTAAATAGGATATCGGAATCACTTTTACACGTATTTTTTTTTATTTTTTATTAAATTGGTTGGAGTCGATATTTCTTATCTGACTACCCCTGAGAAGAACAAAAACCCAATTCGAAAATTTTAAAGAAAAAATGCCAAATCGGTTCAGCCGTTCTCGAGTAATGCGTTACCAACGAAAAGCTTTTCATTTTTATTTATATACAATGTATAACTGAATTAATGCACGTTATGAAAGTTATTTTTTCAGAATCGTTAACTGGCTTTACCTGAATTTGTTTCCCTTTAATATGTAAAACAAAGTTTTTTTTGTTAGTATGGAAGCTAAAAATATTATATATGATTCTTCAAATCAATAATTTGTAACTATAAATAAAGTCCAATAAATAATTCGTGGTTTTTATATCCCGGGATTTAAACGTCATTATAATTATTCCGGGATTTTAGAGGAGGTATTATCCACTCTATGTATTTTCCTCGATGTTTAGGTAAATAAATTCTACCTATACCGATTTCTGATTATGATTATAACATAATGGTGTTTGGTGGTGTGCGTTAATTCCGCGACGTCTATGCAATAGGTAGTAAATTATCAAATAACTTCACCCGCTTTGGGCGGTGCGGGAGGGCGTCAGACTTTTACTGACTAAGGACCCACCCGTGTTCCTTCAGTTGCCTGTGTGTCAGGGCCACGGTATCCCTTTCGGACAAACCCACAACCCTGGCAGAATAGATGTAGCCCTGAAACAGCGAAGCGGTTTAGCTGACTGGAAATCTGTTTGGTTTAGTAATTACGATGGACGTCTTTTTTCAGCAGTGGAATTTTAATGAGTTCTTTTGTTATTAAAAACAATTTAAAAAATACATGCAATTTTTCGTTTAATATTTCTGGGAATAGCTAATATTTTTGTTTGCAACTAGGCCGTCTTGAAGGTCGGTCAAAAAAAAGGGTCGGGTAAAGTATCCGCCGTACCAAGCAGTTTATTTAGCCAGGTGGGTACAAATCTTGCACCGACTGTACCTAATACCTGTCCTTAGTAGGTTGTTATTGTCAATGTGCATGAGTACTTTGAGTATCATACAGTACTTCGTCATTTCTAGTACTTATTATATTGTAGAACAAATATATTATTATTGGCAAAAGATTTTATGCCGAGTATTATTCCTTCTATGTTTTGAATGCTCTTTGCCAGGCATGATAATTATGCTGTTTTAATTTAAACTCCGTGGCTTTAGATGTAAAGTTCAAAAAGCATAAATACTTACATAATTTTTAAGCCATAGAGAAATTAGAGTCGTCGTGATGGTAGCTTGGTTATTGGTCTGTGTTTATTAATAAAATTTGAAATGTTTTACGTTATTTTGGTATCTTACTTTGTAATCTTTGGATGTGGGCTATTATTATGCTTTTGGTATACATAATTGTTTCGCAATGTACAAGTGAAACAATTAGTGTATGTACATATTTGAATCCAAAGCAAGCTTGAAATCGTGTGGCCCGTTTACACTGACAAATTTTTTTATATTGGCAAACAAAATGAATCCGTGCAAATGGGAATTTATTGCTCTTCCTCTTCCATCTTGATCGGAAATTTACTCAGCAAGTAAATCAGTACATACGGGGTGTACCAAAAAGATGTGGTCAAATTTAAGACAGAACAATTTTCTCCATGGGATATACATCGTAATCGCGAAAAAATTATCAACTGTCCCATACAAAATTTCAAAACTTACTCGACCCAAATGTATGGGTCGGCTGCTTTTTTTCGCGATTATGGTGTTGGTCCCATGGAGACAGTTGTTCATTTTGATGGTCTGTACCATATCCTTAAATTTGACCACACCTTTCTGGTACAACTTGTATACGTAGGTAAGGCCCGCTTGCATCACAAATGGCTGAATACGTTTAATGGTAAACATAATATTTAAAACATTTTGTCTCTTTCATCTTCAAACGTTTGACAGAAACAGGACGATGTTTTAAATTCGATCAATATAGTTTGACCGATACCGCTGTACGGCATCTTAGGAATGCACGACTCACAGGGAGCGGGACGCTGCGGCGTCCCAATATAGCCTAAGGCGGTATCGGTCAAACTATAGCGCTAAACGTATGTGGTGATTTATCGCGTAAGCACCAGCGAGCCTTAATCTTTTTGGTTCAAGTTTGCTTCGGAATCATAAAGAGTGTTTTACTAGAAGCAAGCATGTTCTATATTGTATTACATTCATTCCTATACTAACATATTTCTATTTTTAACGTTGTAGATTCATGTAACTATTTATGCATACATATTCCTTCAGTATATACATATAGTTTTTATTGTTTGTGTTTATTTCTGGAGTATTTTAAATTGATATTTACTTATTTAGCTTATGTTATTTCAAAAATCTATTCAACTACTAAAATATCGATGAATATATCCACAGAACGCCCCTCAAATAACGCCAAGCCAGCAACCGATAATAACCAATCAACCACAGCCGCATAAGGCTCAGATAATGAACCAACAGCAACCACAACAGATTATGGTTACTCAGAAGCAACCACCGGCTCTTATTAGTACTTCGACCAGCAGTCAAATAGTAACCAGTAATGCGCAGCTTATACAAGGTAAGTTAAAGATCTATCAAACCAAAACCATTTATTACAATTAAACCATTTACGTTGGGGCCGAAAGGTTCTGGAGTGGCGACCGCGTACCGGAAGACGTAGCGTTGGAAGGCCTCCCACAAGGTGGACCAATGACCTTGTGAAGGCCGCAGGAATCCGCTGGATGCGGGACGCACAGAAACTGGTTGAAGTGGGGGTGCTTGGGGGAGGCCTATGTCCAGCAGTGGACGTCTTTCGGCTGAAATGTTGAAACTATTTGCAGGCATTTTTGAATTGTCAATTGTCGGTCAGTCAGAAATATGAAGCTAGTTGCCCATTCTTAAGCGTAGGTTCCTAATAACAAATCAAGAAGTGAAAAAAAAAAAAAAAAGTAAGTAAGTGTAAGAAAGAGGCGTTCTATAGCGATTTCTGAAAAGTTTTGAGGATCGACAAATCCATATTTTATAAACCAATATTATGTTACTTTAAAATGTAAAATTCATAGTAATGTTGAGATGCTAAATGTTCCAAATTCTGTCAGTTTTCAAGAAGCAGCAGCTGAAATGATTTTTATATCCATAAGATGACAAAAACTCGAAAGGATGACTACGAATAAATGTCTTATCTTATCTTATCTTATCGAGTTTTTGGTCATCTTATGTTAATATAGATGAAATATATAGAAAGAAGTTCAACTAATATAAATTCGGATGTGTCAAGAAACATAATTAGCAAAAGAAATAAACAATGTTGCTTTATGAGCTTTATTTACAGTTTTACGTATAAAAGTCTGTCATGTAGTCGCGACCGTGGGGTGTTGGGCACATTTTGGATTGTCATCTATACATGACTGTGACGGTGAAAAGATTAATTTATATAGGTACTCACCTGCAAAATTTCATGGATAACTTAGTGTCTATTTTCCAGTGAACGTTTGAGTTCAAATTTTCGAAAATAGAACTAGCTTTCGCTTCACACAATTTTGTTTCTGTACTGTCCATGGATTTTTGCAGTCGACCGTACGTTAAAACAGAACTCAGCAAGAATACTAAATATTAATTTACCACCTCTTAAAAACAAACCTTCCTTATTTAACATTTCTTCTTTCAAGGAAACCAACAACTCCTCCAAGGCAACCAGCAAATAATAGCCGTATCCAACAACCAGCCGATCATAATGAACGCTCCAATGAAAAGCAACGTGCATAGAGTGGTGCAGCAACCACAAAGAAGCCCAGTGGTTACCAGCGTGCAGAGTAACCAGGTTTCCGTTGTGAGTGAGGCGAAAACCAGTGTAATACAGTCCTGTCCGGTAAGCGATCAATTATTAAACATGTCTTAACTTTGCTAATGCTTTTGGCGCTAGTTGATGTACGGTGGCCAGCACATCAGGCATTTAGATAGTTTGTTGCTTGTAATTTTTGTAATAGGGATGTGTCCTGGGTAAAAAAAAAAGAAAAACTGTTTAGTCCGTCAATCAGATAATAAAATAATATTAGACATGTATTTTTTGCTTTATCATATTAATAAAGAATGACTTAGGTAAAACATATTAAACTTGCGGAGTGGGGGCTCGTTACGTCACAGCTCAGTATAAAATCTAGTGAGAAGTGACGTCATGCCACATTTGAACTCAATGTATCGCCGTAATATTTTGATTACGTAAAATAAGAAAAAATACGTGTCCAATATTTTTTCATAATCTACATGAAGGACAAAACAATTTTTTTAGGCGTCATCCCTATTACCTCATCATCATCCTAATGCCGTTTTCCTGTAGCTACAACGAATAAGGTATAGCCCTTACTGCCCCATCTCAAAAAGCCACCCTCTATACTGGAAAAAAAAATAACCAGTACGCAATTTTTTTTTGGTGGTTCAGTATCAGTAATAGAAAACATTTCCATTATTTGTTCAATAATTTTTTTTTTGGTCCTACTTGAAATCAGCAAAATATGGACACAATCTATTCGTAATAATATCAATGGGCGAGCACACAGCTGATAGATACCTACTACGGCGTTCCGCTTCACTGACAGCGCCGCCGGCGCATCAAAATAAGAAATAGGTGTATAATAAAACACGTATAAGTTTAATTTGTCATAATTTGCGCACTGATTAAAAACTTTTCCTGTATATAAAAATGCGCATCACTTGAGAACGGCTGCACTGATTTGGATTTTTTTTTGTTTTAAAACGTTTGTAATAGTCCGTAATCAAGTATGAATCATCAAATAAAATCAAGTGTAGAATAGATAATAACGCAGTATTAGATTCGATTCTGTTAGATGCGATATTCTTCCGTGTGGTGCCGGACGTAAAGAATAGCACCATCCCATTTCCTCCCGTGGGTGTGGGCGAAAAAAAAAGGCAAAAGGCGACTATGGGCCCACTCTCTAGTAAGAGAGTGGGCAGCAGCGTTCTCTATGTTTTTAACACCATACTGCGATCGCCAACCCGCCTGCCTAGCGTGGCGATTATGGCAAACCACCCCCCCCCCCCCTTTGGGGGAGGCATATGTCCAGCAGTGGACGTCATTCGGCTGAAATGATGATGAATGATGAGATGCGGTATTTAATCACTCACTATAATTCCAGAAGGCCACCACACAACCGGTGATGAGACAAGTGATCACCCGCCAGCCAGTCATGGTGGGAAACACCAAGATCGGTGATAAAGAACTTGTGGTCAACCAACCTATTACTGAGGTAAAATATGTGTTTTTTTTTTTTTCAATGTCTTTCTTAGGTTGAGGAAGCTAATAAAATAATTGTAAGAAAAACGACTCGTCATTCGTTCCACAAACTATACATAAATATGTTTTTATGGGCAGAACATTTTATTTTTAAAGAAAGAAAGGAAGAAAGAATAATGTTTATTTGGTCACAGTTCATAACACAAAATACTTAATAACAAAATAAAAAGTTAAAATATTGTTTAACAAGAAAAGTGGGTGCCTCTTTTTTGTAGTATGCATACAATCACAGATATAGATAGACCTAGATGACGCAAGAGTAACTACTTCGCGTGCCCAGCTTACGTACAAAAATCGTAAGTTACTACTACTCTGTCTTGTTACTCGGCACTCTGTCACAAAATCGATTAATTAATATATTTAAATGATTCTTAATAATTCTTTAATGCACACAATTACTCAATAAATAGTATTCGTACAGTATACGAACTTTCCCATCACTAAATAGTGCTTGTGACGTTATAGTAGGTAGTCAAAAAATGACACGCTTGGTTTTCATACAGATCGTGATACTTGCATTATCTAGGCCTATCTATATCTGTGCATACAATGCTTATCCTTACTCAATTTTATTTCAAACGGAATAAAGTATTATTGAGTCTCCACCTTAAAAAAGGTGGCTGGGACAGACTGGATGTGAAAGGCGGAGGAAAGAGTGTTGTGGTGCACTCTGGTAGAGGTCTATGGCCAGCAGTGGACTGCGATAGGCTGAGCCAATTAAGTCTCCATTTATTACGCCCAGAGATCGGAATAGGTAGAGTAAATTTACCTAAACTTTGAAGAAGGATGTAACATAGAGTGGATAATACTTCCTCTAAAATCCCGGAATAATTATGACGATTTAATGGACTTTATTTATAGTTACAAATGACTGATTTGAAGAATTATTTATAAAAAAATTTAGGGTTAAATTCTAAAATTGCTAAAAAAGCTCTTTAATTTAATAATTTTAGTACGGAACCCTAAAAAATTTGAAAAATAACCCTAAACCCATTCTATATTACATCCTTCCTCGAAGTTTCCGTAAATTAACTCTACCTATTGCGATCTCTGATTATGCCTCATACATAAAACAAAAATGAATAAACGCTAGATTTTTTTAAGTTTTCGTAATTATATGTTTTAGCCTCAGAAGCCGCCTACTCCGAAACCGTCCGCAACGCCACCTCCCGCACCGATACCGACACCGATACAAGCCATCAGCCCACAGGACGAGACGCCTTGGATATGTCACTGGCGAGGATGTGGCAAGTAAGTGACGCCCACTATAACAATAATATAACCTGGCCATAAAAACTTACTACATACTTGTTTCAATCCGACTGCCTAAAATCCTGGACTAGACTGTTTGAATTATATAAATTGATGGGACCACAAAGTTTTGCCACCACAGTAAAATCTAATATTTTTTTTCTTGAAAAAAGACCTGGTATAGCATGAAAACGACCAATTCGTTGCTTATTTTCAGACTTCATAATGAATTAAGCTATTCAATTAGAAGAACAATCAGAAACTATCTAATAATATTATTTTTGTATCAGATCGTTCGCCAACGCAGCGGACGTATTCACGCACGCAGCACGTACGCACTGCCCGCCGTCGGCCGGCGGCGAAGCGCCCTGCATGTGGCTCGACTGCGACCGAGTGCCGAGGAAGACCTTCGCGCTACTCAACCATCTCACTGACAAGCATTGCACTGTACCGGTAAGTATAACGCTACAAGACTAACTGTATGTAATTATTTAAAATTATTTTAACCCCCTATGCAAATATGTGTATGTAGAGTGTAAGAGTCGGGGTGGAGTGTGTTAGTTAAAATAAAAAATAAAACACCGGATCCGCGGGATTTATTCGATACAAACGCGCTTTCCATAATAGCAAACATCTCAACTTTAGGTGAATATGCATCCGAATATCCGATCTCTACTTATAAGCTAGGAATAAAATTACGAATCACTGACACAACTGACTTTATTTTCAAAAACATGTAAGAGTAAAAAATCATAAATATATATAAAAAGGGTGCAACACTAACATACGCACACATTTTACAAACAAACACACAAATCACACACACACAAACACACACATCACACACACCCTAACACACATCACACACACACACTAAAACACCACATCACACACGAACACATACACAACATACATCTATATTCTTTCTTTCTTTTTTTTAAAAAACGTTGCCCCACACTAGGAATTTCTCCTGTATCGTGGGTGCGTTTACAAACATTTAAACTCACATACACAAACAGCCAGACCCGCAACAACTAATTGTAGGTCATACAAATATTTGTTCCGTGCAACCGTCCAACCAACCGTCGCCGTTCTGTGCAAAATAATCAAAATGGAACGAACGCAGCAATTTTGTTTTATCAATACACAATGACAGTGACCATTTCGAAAAGCTTACCAATAACGCCCTCTCGTCAATGTTATTCTGGCTCCAAAAATCCTTAAACGCAAACGAAAACTGTCTTGTAGTGTCAAAAAGACTGAAGAAGGCCTCACTCGTTTATACCCCCCCCCCCCCCCCGACGCTGCCCTAAGCCGAGGTTCGTACCCCAAAGGGGGTGCCCTTAGCGTGCAATCGTTTAGTTTATAAGTTTTATGCCCTGGCTTGTAAGTTCGCTTAAGGCAGCCACAGGAAAGTCCGGTTAAGGAGTCACGCTCTCTCAAGGTCAACTCCGAGATGCCATAGTAAAAAAAAAAGAATGATATTACAACTTCTATCCCCGCTTTTATAATACCGTCTTCACGTATAAATTGCGCCCGTGCGAAGCCAGGGCAGGTCGCTAGTTCAATAATATTTTATTTAGTACAGAAATCTCGATGTTTTCACATTAGAAGATTGCACCCGTGCAAAGCAAGGGGCCACTAGTAAGTTTTGTAACATGTATAACCAACCTTACAGGCTCTAAAAGCGATCTACAACTCCCGTCGTCACGCGGCCGCAGAAGGGACGGACGGCAAGCCAGTGACGCTCGGGTACCCTCCGAACGCCGCGTTAGCTGCCCTTAACAAACATGCGGCTGATATGTTCAACCCGAGAGAGCTTATGGTAAGGATACTATAATGAATCTTACTCCAACATTTATAGATATATCAGAACTTTGGGGGAGAGAAAATTTAAAGGAGTCATAGGCTAGGGGGAGATCTGTGCAATAACGCAAGTTAAAAAATTAAAAAAATGCCAAATCTGGAAAGAAAAAAATGCGTTTTTAGGGTGTTGAAATAAAGAAAAATATTTAATTTGGGACACGCACTAACAACTAACATTACAAACAAAAAAAAAAAAAAAACATAAGACCTATGCGAGGCCAAAAAGGCTCCTATCTCAGCATAATGCTGCGATATTTAAAAAAATAAATTAAAAAAAACCGCAGTGCTGCTACGTTGATAGGTCCCGCAGCAATACCACGGATACACCTACGGACATTTATATGTCCCACTAGGGGATTAAAAAATACAAAACAATAAAACACAATTTAGAAAAACAAACAACTAAAAACCCTAACGCAGAATAATGTGCCCTACGCTCCGACGCGTTTTTTCGCTCGGATTTGTCCGCATCCTTATAGTATGGGTGGTGGCGTTAGTTTGACAAGTGAAATAGTTTTCAATAAGCTCTCAATCTAGCTCAAGCGACTCTCATTTCGATGATTCATCATCCCAGCCGAAAGACGTCCACTGCTGGACATAGGCCTCCCACAATAGGGATGTTTCCTGGGTAAAACAAAAAAGAAAAACTGTTGAGGTCCGTCAATCAGACAATAAAAAAATATTAGACACGTATTTTTTGCTTTATCATATTAATAAAAAAATACTTAAATAAAACACATTAAACTTGGGGAGTGGGGGCTAGCTACGTATAAAATCTAGCGACCAGTGACGTCATGCCACATTTGAACCCAATGTATCGCCGTAATGTTTTGATTACGTAAAAAAAGAAAAAATACGTGTCCAATATTTTTTAATAATCTACATGACTGACAAAAATATTTTTTCAGTCATCATCCCTATTGGGGGGTTTGCCATAATCGCCACGCTTGGCAGACAGGTTGGCGATCGCAGTATGGTGTTAAAAATGCATAGAGAACGCTGCTGCCCATAGCAGCCCGGAGTCTAGATTTGTGCCCGGTATATGGCAAAAGACTTGCCCCCTATTACTGACTTAAACATAACTGGTGAAATGTGGATGGGTCCTCTGCTTAACCCTTCGGGGTGTGGCGGCATCTACAACGCCACATGCGAACTACGCATCAAATACCTGACGTCACACATCCTGCATCGCGCAATCAGTTTACCGCGCGACTAGCATATTATACAAAATCCCGATATCAACCGTCGGGCAGTTGCCCACCAGACACAACACCCGTCTGGTCGGAGGATCCGCCCTTTTCTATAGAGTATGAGTGAACTTTACAGCCTGTGCCTCATACCTCTAAGAGGGGGATACAAGCGCTGTGTTATGTTATGTTATTATTCATTCATAACATTGACTGATTTGAATTGGAGAGAGCTTATCATAGTCATTGGTGCCGATTCCCTTGTTCACAAACTAAACTAAATTTAAGTTCATCTTTTTCTTTCTATTTCATTAAGAAAAGGACAGAAGATAAATTTTAGTTTAGTCCTGTCAAATTTATCAGCGCTTGACGTAAATTGACGTAATTTTAGTAGGCAAGTTTTTAATCAAGTCTAAACTTGTATGGAGTAGTGACAGGCGCTGATTAATTTGACAGGACTAAACTAAAATTTATCTTCTGTCCTTTTCTTAATGAAATAGAAAGAAGAAGATGCACTGAACTTAAATTTAGTTTAGTTTGTGAACAAGGGAATCGGCACCATTATATCCATTCTCATTTTACTTAAAATCAATCTCATATGGCTATGGTCTTGCTTATGTATGACATCAATTATTGTGGAGTTAGAAATAAATAACTCATAAAATCTCATAACTAAGTTTTCTTCGCGATATTGTATATTTTGTCGATACCGACCAAAACTGTCATTACTTTAAAATATTGTGTCATAGTCTTCTCTAGATTATCCTGCGTATTTTAAGGACATTAAATTGCGAGGTTCCTACCATATTTAAACATACACGGTGATTTTTAATTCAATTTTAACCTTTCAGGAGGTGAAAGTACTCATGATTGTAAACAATTTCCACTATACTCGTATGACCAATTACGAAGTAGCAAAAAAGAAACATCTGTTTCATACATTTTCATCGGTTAAATATTGCATTTTTGTATGAAACAGCTGACATTTTTTTCGATATTTCAGAGTTGGTCTCGTATTGCATAATCAATAATAAAAAATAAAAATAAATACCTACATGGGCACTTATGAAACATCAGAAGCTAGGTGCACGGTTCAAATTGGTTGTTTCCTATGGAGAAGAGCCGGCAAGAAATTCCATGGTTACTCTTTAAAAAATTATTGGCTTTTGCAATATTTTCAAATAACAGTGTTAATAGGTATGGGGGGACAGTGTAGGTCTTTCAACAAGTACTACCATGGACATCCGAATCGGACCACCATAAGGACTATTCTTGCTTGCAGCGCTCTGCCGCTATAGTAACGCTTACCTACGCACATCAACCAATAGCATTGCAGCATCAGATTTTAGCTGAGCCCCTTGTTTTTGTAAATGAAAAAAAGTCGTCGCAAAAAGGGGCGGTATAAACAGATGTAGACATCCGTGAGCACGGGATTTTGTTTTGAACGTGTGCCGATTCGGATGTCCACCATAGTACCAGGTACTTAACAAAATAGAAAATTGTCATGAGTACTTTCACGCCCTGAAACGTTAACAATGAATTAAAAATCACCGTGTATAAAAATAATTTTAACAAATAATTAAATATTTAGATACGTAATCTACGCTTACATATTGAACTAGGTAATTGTTCATCGGAGCCATATCGAACCTGGCAATTTGATAATCCTATACCCGCATACAACGCTACCAGGTTCTTTTGACGCTTGGCCAAAATCAGAACTAACACCTTCATCTTGTTTTGCCAATACAATTTCTGTGACAATTTCACAAATCGTCGCCTTGGAGGGTAAAGCGACATTTTTTGCGAAATGGAGTTAAGTGCATAAACGTGTTTTTTTGTGTAGTTTCAATAAGAGTCAAAAATTCTATGCCGCTTAAATTAGTTGTGGTTACAAGTCAAAGATTCAGCGGTCAATAGTTGTAAGAGCTCATAGAACTCTTGACCACCAAAATTATGGCATCATGATATTGTGTTATGACGCTGATTTATGTTAAAATAACTGTTCTTACGCGCATCATTTATTTTTTAAACGTTTATAACTCAGAAGTGTAGTTCTGTGGAATAGCTCCGTGGCCCTCCAAGGCGACGAAATGTACCAACAAAGACCCGCCGTCAATATCATTCAGGCGCCAAAAGATCCTGGTAGTACTAGTCACAACCACTAATAGTGTCACGCTGCGTGTGACGTCACTAACGTGTCTATGTGTTTGTGCACGCGCAGCACAGGGCCGAACTCAGTCGCACGCCGGAACAACTGGTGAGATTCACACCTAAATGTGCAACCAGACTGCGGTCGATCGACTTCGAGCAGTTGATACTGTCAGTTAAATCATTTGTCAAAGTTAAAAGGCATTTTTCAATGTCAAGATTTACAGGCATATAAAATTTATTCTTGTTTCGATTGATCGCCTCATTCAGTATTTCATTTACAATTTATTTAACATAAAACTGATAAAAACATATCGACGCTTGAAAGGCAATATTGACCAAACGACATTTTGGCAACTTTACACTAGAGCATCTTAAAGTATTTTTTTCAAAAAAAAAAAAAAAAAGTTTTATTTTAACATTTTAAAGGTTTTTTTATTGGAAAAAAATTATTTAAAATGCTCTAGTGTAAAGTTGCCAACATGTCAATGGGCGATACAAGTTAATTCCATACCATCAATCGAATGAAGAAAGTCGACGTCAAAAGAAAACAATTGACGGCGTCGATTGGCCGTAATGGGGTTGTTTGCTGGAAGCTACATCGCGAGAGAGCGCTGTATGTCCCTTATCAAAGTATTCTTGAATGAAAAGCAACCAATCGACGATAAGAGAAAACACTTAGCGCTATCTCGCGGAAAACTTTTAAGGCGAAAGCGCCGCAAAATTCAAATTTTCTTACGTTTTTTGCATTAATATCATCAATACAACTGTCTAAGACAATAACGCGTACACTTACCTGCAAAATTGCATGGATACCTTAGTGTCTATGTTCCAGTGAACGTTTGAGGTCAAATTTTCGAAAATAGAACATAGCTTTCGCTATTCGCTTCACATGATTTTGTTTCTGTACTGTCCATGGATTTTTGCAGTCGACCGTACATATTAAATGCTTCATTGTATAGTTTGATATTGAGATAGACTCATGATAGCACAAGTTTAAACCTTAGCGGTTTTTGGTTGTTATTTAATATGTAATCCTGTGTTCTTTTGTATAAATAGACCATTGTAGTCTGAAAAAATAAAGATAAATAAAATAAAAATAAAAAAAATACCAAGTTACCGTATTTAATGTAAACTATTAAAATTTAGTGTAAACTATTTCATACAATCATTACATTTGAAGGTAATTCACACCTATGAAGTTGTATTACTGATTCTGATGATAATAATTCTGTAAATACATACTTGTTACGGTCGCGAATTCTATTTTGATCAACATACAACCAGCCACCGACCTGAAAATTGCAAAAAACGTAAGAATATTTGAATTTCACGGGCTACCTTAGAGCTTCCCCATTAAGAGGGTGTTCACAGGTCCACTAGCGCTACTCATTAAAAAAAGATATTATCTCGTGATTGAGAAGGAATTTTGATAAACGGCTCAATCAGCAACCTCGGTAAGTGTGTCTAACGTAATAATAAAAATAAAGAAAAATAAAATGATCTATACTCCATTTACTATAATATATTTTATCTATTTTTTTTCGCATTAGACAAGTAACGGCTAAATAACGACAGTTATTGTGTAATATTGTTGAAATTACTGCACTTTAGAGTTATTTTTTTTATGTAAATGGTAAATAGATAACAGTGCTTTCTATTTACCGTGAAATAACGGAGTTTATTAAACGTTAACATTGAAATAACGAAAGGGTGAGAACAGTTATTTGTCAAATGTTATAAAAAATGGAGTATAGAGGAATGTGGCCGTTTTTCTTTAGACCGAATTTTGTTGCTTCGTGTCTCAATATGAAACTTTATAAAACGTATTAGAAAATTCTAGACACACTTACCGAGGTTACTGAATTAGCTGTTTTACATAATACCTTCTCAGTCACGAGATAATATTTTTTTAAAGGTGTGGCGCTTGTGGACCGGTGAGCGCCGTCTTAACAAGGCACTCTATTGGTAGCTGAATGAAAGTAACAAACATTTAGCGCCATCTACGTGGAACTAATTTGACAGTTTACATCCCCATTCGGCGGCCATGCGCCACAATGGATTGGTCAAACGGTTGATTTCATCGATCTACTGCAGTTTGGTTGCACCTAATACCTGTGTTGTTTTAGCTTATGTGTATGTTAGTGTGTTTGTTTGTATGGTATGTTCAAAAAGTAACAGATGAAAGTGTATACAAATTCTGTTTAGATATAATTCTTTCGCAATCACTCACCAAAGGGAATTAGTAACATATTCTTCTGTATTTAGAAGGTTTCAACTTTATCTCTCACCACTTTTCTCTACAATTATTCGTTGAATAACATTATTAAATTGTAATTGAAAAATCATCGACGAAAATTGACGTCAGTTGTGAAATGAAAAACATCTTTAAGGTGATTTAAAATTAGAATTTCGGGTTCAAGTATTCAAATAATCTAATCATATCAATCACTTTTTAAGTGGTACTACAAATTTACGTCCACAGGTACATTTTCTGATCCATTTGTATACATTTTCATTTGACACTTTTGGAACAGACTTAGGCGCCATCTCCACGGGCGAGAGAATCGCGGCGATATTCACGCTGGGCCTTCAAATAATCGCCGCGATGATAACGCCGTGTGGAGATTGATTCATAGAGCTTCTATTGAATTTGATGGCACGGCGAGACTTTCGCCGCGATTTTCTCGCCCGTGGAGATGGCGCCTTATAGTAGGTATCTAATATGTTGAACTCAGACGCACGCCGGATCAACTGATGAGACTCGCACATAACACCCGTCTTTGTAGCTTGTGTGTATGTCAATGTGTGCGTTATTTTTGTGTAATTTTGTTTTTGTTTTAAACATAATTGTGTTGTTTTGATAATTATTTTTTATCATGTATCAGTTCACAAAATTTGTGTCACGACTTCATGAGACACTTGTAGTTTTTGATGCAACAAAGTTTCTTCAAAGTGCCTTGTATTGCATCAAAAAAGGCATTTTTTAACGTGTAACATCTTTCCTCTCGGTTTCTATGGGATAGATTTCGTATAAAGGGACGGAAGTGTGTAACAGGAAGCTGGGAAAGCGTGCGCTATTTGATTTGACCAATGAGCGCACGCGGTGTTAGAAATGGGCGTCAGATAGGATGGTGGACCTTTCTTTTATTTATTTTTAATTAAATTCAAACAATATTTTTTTTTACCACTTATAAATTAAAATCAAAGATGGCGGCTGTAAAAAATTAAATTGTTCCATCATGGGTGTCATTTTAATGGTTTTCGAGGGTGCTAAAGCCGAAAGTGAGGTCAAAATGAAAATCCAAAACGGCGGCTATTTTCAAATTTTCGATCATGGGTGTCGAGGGTGCTTATAACCAAGGTGAGATGTCAGATGTTACACATCCTATGCGACTACTGTAAGACTCACTCTTTTTTTTAAATAATTACATGTAATCCTTGTTAAGAACTTTTGTTTTTCGTGTATCCGTTAGACCCGTTGTACACGGCACGGTTTCTTTACGGTACGGCCCGCTAGCTGCATTGTGTGAGCTTATACAAGGTGGATTTTTTAGACGGGGCAGTAAGGGTAGGTACCTTATCCATTGTAGTTACAGAAAAACGGTTTCAGGAGACTGTACAATTTTTTTTGAAATTTTTTGATATCCATTCTAAGATTTTGAAAAAAAAAAAAAAAAAACTGTCAGCAAGAAAATGGGCAATTTTCACAACTTTTTTGATGCCCATCGATCCTGTTTCTTGTAAGGATCAAAGAATCGGACCAACTGAGGTTTGAATACTAGAAAAGTCAGATTCGCGAAAAACTTTTCCCTTACATTTCGTAGGAAATAAAACTCCAACTTACTTTGTTCATGATGCATAGACTGGCCACTACAAAAATCAGAAATCGCAAAAAACTTTTCAGAATTATCGAAATCACAAGCAACAAACTGTCTAAATTCTGTTCTCAAAGTAAATAAAATTATAACGCGTATTCGTTCGAAATCCGAAGTTTATTTTATTTTTGTTTATTTTCGGCCAGTCTATCCATAGTTAAAAAGTAAGTTGGGAGTCTCATTTCCTACGAAATGTATGGGAAAAGTTTTTTGCGATTTCTGACTTTTCTAGTACATACTCAAACCTCAATTGGTCCGATAGAGTTTTATGATCCTTATAAGAAACAGGATTGATTGGCATCGAAAAAAGATTTTGTGAAAATAGCCCATTTTCTTGCTGACTGTAATTTTTTTTCAATATCTGTGAATGTGGATCAAAATTTCTCTAAAAAATAAGGACAGTCTTCTTAGACCGTTTTCCTGTAACTACAACGGTTAATGTACTTTTTTTTTTTTTGACTTTTTTTTTTGAGAAATGTATTACGCATGCTCGCTCGTCGGGGGACGAGACGGGGTATGTGGGACTCCCTGCCAAAATGGCAGTATACCCACTAAAACTCAGCGGAGTTCCCTCATCGCCTTGATGGGAGGGTCATGGGCAACCGGCTCAGCCTTTACATCCACAACCCTCCCGGCGCATGCCCGCCTAGCTAGCGGGCCCCGCATGCCCCCCCGGCTGGGGGGGATACGGGAATGGCCGGGAACACCTGGTCATTCTCGTCCGACACTGGTTGAGGCCTGTGCAATACAGGAAAGGGTGCCCCCGCACCCGTTGCCTGCTGGCCTCTACCTGGGACCCCGCGCCAGACGACCCCGCGTCCAGGCACCCCTGATCCCCCCGCAACGGGTTAGGTCAGTGGCCCCGCCGCCTACCACTTTTCGGCCGCAGAGGATAGGGAGAGCGGCCAACGCAATACCGACTCTCCTCTTCCTTTGCGGCCCCACCGCGTCCGCCATCCAACGGTGGCGACCCGGTCAAGGCCGCGGAAGGTAGGGAGAACGGCTCACCGCAATACCGGCACTCCTCTCCCGCCGCGGCCTCCCACCCTCAGCCGCGATGTCGCCCATTCCACATCGCGGCCCGCCTCAATTGCGATTTCGCCGAAGCGGCACCGCAACCTACGGCCGCTACGTCGTCGGCATATCCGCAAAAGCCCTGACGAGCGGCCCCCTCCTCGGGTTCTTCTTAGCTTCACGCCTCGCCACGCCTCGACAATGCGGGAACCCACCGGGGGGGACGGTTAATGTACCTGCCCTTACTGCCCCATCTCAAAAATCCACCATGTATATGATACGGCATACTATCGGTTGTATGGCATACGGCGACGCCGCCGTGCCGTAGTGCCCCGTGTCCGTCAACAAGCTTCCATAGTGATCCATACGACACTGACGACCATGTAGACACGGTGAATCAACAGTAAATTTTTACAGAAAAAAAGAAGTGTGTGTACAACGGGTTTTATTGTGTATGTCCTAGTGTGTGTATATAAACATTATGCATGTTATTTGTCCACGTCTGCTACGCTTCGATGCCACTAGAAACTCACAATATAAATTACAGTTTCATATGTGCATTTATAATTTTTTAAAGGGGTAGAAGGTCGACTATTTAGCGAAGGCACTCACAAGTTAGAGTGAGATAGCGATACAAAACATAGAAGAAGAGAGAGAGAGAGTAAAGGTTTTCGGTAGTGTTTCCTATCGGTAAATAGTCTGCCTGTAATTACTTGAGAGCGTTGTCACCGGTCCACTCCTTTAAAAACATTATGTCGTGACTGAGAAGGAATTATGAAAAACGGCTTAATCAACTATATCGGTAAGTGTGTCTAGAATTTTCTAATACCTTTTATAAAGTTTCATATTGAGACACGAAGCAACAAAATACGATCTAGAGGAATGTGGCCGTTTTTATTTCCATCGAATTTTGTTGCTTCGTGTCTCAATATGAAACTTTAAAAAAGGTATTAGAAAATTCTAGACACACTTACCGATATAGTTGATTGAGCCGTTTTTCATAATTCCTTCTCAGTCACGAGATAATATGTTTTTAAAAGAGTGGTGCTAGTGGACCAGTGACAACCCTCTTAAAACGTGTATTTTTTTTGTTGATTATCGTTTTGTTCGTTTCACAGGATGAAAACGAGGGTCCAGTTACGAAGAGCATACGGTTGACAGCAGCGCTTATATTGAGAAATATTGTTATATACTCCAATACTGGACGGAGGTAAGAATAGAAACCCTATGTTATATTTCACGTAATCAGCCCATTTCACATATAGCTCTTGAAGAGGGAGTGGGCTGTATTCTACCACGCGGGCCCAGTGTGGCTTGGAAGATGTCAAATGTCTTCGAATTTTCAGTTCTAGGCAGAGTTCGAAAAAATCCGATTTTTTTATATAATTATAAGGTATATATTCATACACGAAATATTTTAAGTGGACCACCTATAGGTGGTAAAAAAACCATATCAGCGAAAAAAAATTTTTATCTAAGTGCTTTATATTTTTACATAATTATTATAATTTTAAAATTGCTTGAGACATTTTGCAAAGGAGGTGCATTTTCCAAAATTTTAGTTATTCTATGAATGACCCGCCCGGAAGTGGCGACGGTGGCGGCACGAGCGCGATGAATTTTGATAATTAATCATAATATCAAGTAATTTTTTTTTTTTTTTTTTTTAATAATGTACTCAGATTTAAAAAAAAAAATCGTTTCCATGGCTTCTTTACTACCTATAGGTGTATCTCTTAAAATATTTCGTGTTTGAATAGATACACCCTATATATCGGCTATATATCCAGGCCAAGAAAAAGAAGCGAATTTCATTCTGTAACGGGATTAAACGCTTAAAAATGTGAAAGGAATTTGTAAAATAATGTGTCAAATTACCACATTTTTTATTAAAAAAAAGTAACAAATGAATTAGTGTTCATTTGAGCAAGAATTTTTTAATGAACGCTTAAAAAAACAAGTACCTATTATTATAATAATCTTCATTTTGTTTGTGAGATAAATCAACTAATTTTAATAATAATTTGTAATCATAAAAAAGTAGAAAGTAAATTATTCTGAATCGTAGTTTTTCGCTACGCGTTGCCAGGGTAAACATTAATCTCCAAAAATTTTAGTTTAGAAGACAGGAAAAAAAAAAAAAACAATAGATATATATCGTGATATTATCATGATATATCTGCTGATATATATCGGCGAACCCTGGTTTTAGGACATGCAGGTTTCCTCACAATGTTTTCTTTCACCGTTTTAAGAGCAGTGCTGATGAAAATATTTACACAAAGTAAAGCCGCATAAGTATTGTCAGACATTTCAATAACTGCTTCTGGGAACATCCACTTGTTTTCCAGATATCTTCTCAGAAAAGTCCAATTGAGAACCTCTTCATCATTATCTGCCTAGCCTTTTTTCACAACTATGTTGGATTTGACTTCCAGTCTAACCGGCTGCAGCTGAATAACAGTACTTTTTGACTATCTGACCTCCACAACCCAGGTAGTTGGTAAAACGATACCCTTTGGTAAGACTGGTTGTCAAACTTTCGGGCTTCGGAAGGGCTTTACAATGTCGGGCATGGCCAAAAATGACCCAATTTTTTTTTTGGGGACATGAGTTTGGCTATTGTGTATTTTTGAAATCGAATTATGCGAAAATGCATAGAAAACGTTATATTTTTTTTTTTTCAAATTTGAATGGAATTTATGAATATCACACTTGTATGGCTGTTTAATGTCTGGAATGGCCATTTATTTGTCAAACATCATGTACGGTCGACTGGACAGAACTGACAGAACTCCGCCTTAGCTCCGGCGCTGCGCGGAGTAGTCCTTTCGCCCCCGGTCTGCTTCCCCTCCGCGCCTCCGGCTATACACTTTAGGGGTAGGGCAGACAAGACCACGTGGATATGGTGCTCCGATTCGGTTTTGTTACCTGAGTCTCCAATGCATATAAAATACAATATCTCAGCCATTGAATAAATATCATATGAGTTCAATATTTTAATAATTAGGTCAAAAAAAGCTGTATTTGAGTAAAAACTTAACTAAAAAATTAAACACAATGTCGACACGTGCAAAGAAACGCAAAAATAAACGTCATAGCGCCATAAAATCTGCACTTTGTATGGAATTTTTAATATTTTTTTTATCGCAAACCAAGCCGTTCCGCAACTTGAAATTTGGCGAGGAGTCATCTTATGGCAAGTACAATCTATAAAGAAACCCCGTACGATGAACCCTGTACTCCATGCAGATATTGTAAAGCTGAGCTCGGGCTTCTGACGACCGGTAAAGACTGTCAAAGATCCACGAATGACAGCCGGGACCAACGGTTTAACGCGCTTGCCGAGGCACGGAGGAGTCTTGGTATATAAAGATGGTCACCCATCCACGGATTTACCGGCGGCAAGCGTAGTTTAACCTGGTCGATCGACCCGCGCGGCTGTTAGTTCTTAGCCACAAGTCCCTTCATGAAGTTTGGTAATAACATTATTATGTAATATTTTTTCTGTTACAGACAACTCCGATCCTACGAGGCTCATCTAGCAACGATCGCGCTAAGCAGCGTGGAAGCTTCTCGAACGATTGCGCAAGTTCTATACGACATGAACAACATTTGAGAGTCGCTCAATGGGCACACGTCCCAAGACTAGCGTTTACAGTACATACCGCCGCTGTAAATAGATAGACAGAGATGGCATATAGACTGAATACAACGAGGTTTACTCTTTTCTTTAAAGCCTACGATTTTTCTAAAAACCGCAAAAAAAAAAGAAGTTGGATATCAAACGTCAATTTTCAATATAGTTTGACCGATACCGCTGTAACATGCCTCAGGTACCATCGCGGATAGCCGAATCGGACCCCCGTAAGGATTATGTGTCCTCAAGCCGCGGTTTAGCGGTATCGGTCAAACTATAATTAAAATGTGTCTATGACATAAGTTTTTGTCCAATGAAAGCGGGTTTTACAGTAAGGGAAAACCTGGTTTAATTCTTTCTGAGAATTTGTGAGGACTTAAAAAGGTGATAACATTAAAAAGTGGAATGCTTCCTTAGACAATGACAAAGTTGTGTGTATTGAAAATAAATAACAGAAAATTGTAGTTTTGTATGTGATTAGTTAAGTGCATTTTTCGGGTCGTTAACCGACTTTAAAAAACAAGGTGCAATTAATTTTTGTCTTGTTTTATAGATAAGTGATGATCTGAGGAATTTTAAATACGGTTAATAATTATGATTAAGGCTTTGACTGCCAGACAACAGACAATAGAAAAACTATTGTTAGCGGTCACCGGTGATCGCGGTGGCAGACAATGTGTTAAAACTATTATAATAAGAAATAAATGTGTGCAAATTAGCCTTTTAGTAATATATAAACAGCCTATAATTTGCCCACTGCTGGGACACAGGACTTCTCTCTTCGAGAGGGAATGGGCTGTAATCTACACCACGCGGGCCCAGTACGGGTTGGTAGATGTCACACGATTTTTACCTTCACAGTTTTGAGAGTAGTCATGAAATGATTGGGCCACCACTGGCTCCACTAATACATATTTACATTTAGTTTAATACCGATGATGACAACTTTTTAGCGTTTTAAGGACGGATGTTGAGAGATGTTAAAACCTGTGTAATTTCGCTGTAACCTTATTATTGGATGCAACTCACAAAATGGCGCTATTATAAATTTTTATGATACGCTACTATTTAATTACGGATTAATTTTTCAACCTAATACTTTTGACGATAAACTCAATATCGCTTCCATAGTCGCGCCTTTATACATCTGATGGAAGATGCCCCGCCCCGACCCGGTAGATTTAATAAATTCGTCCCCTAATAATAAACCGATTCAGCCTTGCTGTCCTCCCCCAGCGACGCCCTTACCCTACAAGGGGTGTCCTTAGCGTGTACTGCGTGTAGTCGCTTAGTTTATAAGTTTCTGCCCTGGCTGGAGGCCTTAATTTGAGAAGCACTCACAGGAAAGTCCGGTTAAGCAGACAGCAACCTCTTAGGAAGACATGCAAGCTCCAATGACAAAAAAAAAACTAAGTTGCCGCGTAACGCCAGAACGGACAAGTAGATAATAGAACATTCAACCTTACACACTCAACCGATGATGCGTTAGTGCGTCGAGCGAATAGACGCGACCAAAGTTACGCCCTAGGCATCTTCCGTCAGATGTGCGACCACCCTAACTCAACTGTCGTATCACCTTACCGCGAGCCGTTATCGCGCCTCGTTTTAAATCTATTGTCCTATATAACTCTTATAAAAAAGTTCCTTAGTAAATTGGCATGAGCCACTGTTTATAGAGCCATTTGTAATAGGTACCAGTATAACTCGCATTATTAGCATAAGTATGTAATTTTTGTACTACGAATTATTTAAATAATTATACATTTTAATAAACACAGGTTGTCTAGTACTAATGCATTTCTATAATTGAAGGTATGCGTTGCAAGACTTAAGGGCCAGCGCGCGTAGTCTGCTGTAATTTGTTGAATGATTTTTCAACAGCCAATCGCAGCAGTTTATGCGCGCTTGACAGTTTGACATCTATTAAAGGGGACGCGCTAAGGTAGGTCCGCGAAATTCAAATTTTGGTACGTTTTTTTGGAATTTGTAGGTCAGTGTCAGATTGTATGTTGATTAAAATATCGTCGCTTTAGTAGTGAAGGGATAAAGATAAAGATAAATAAAAAAAATCACCACTTGATTTTTTGTTCCTAGCTTCATTTAACTCCTTTCACGTCTGAATAAAAACCAAATCTCTAGTTGAGCTATCACTTAAATCTCTTCACCACGAGAATCTTCGTCTAACGACGAGAGTATGGTGGTGTTCAAAATTCAATTCGGTCAAAAGTGTGGCTAATGCCCATATACTCAAACGTTACTTAACTTTAAGACGTTCTAAGTGTTATAAGTGTTTCTGTCGCTACAAAACAGTTTAAAGTGACAGAGACAGCATTAGACTTAAGAGGCCGTGCACGAAATCGACTGATTTTGATCAATTTTGTTCATCGGTTGTGAGAAAGGGAAAAATAACTTAAACAAAATTATTTGAGATTTGAAAAGTCGTGTTCTTTGTTTTGCATGTGGCTGAAAGGGATTTTTCAAATAAATTAAGCATTCACGGTAAATCGGTAATAATTGCAACAAGTTTTCCGAAAAATGACGCGAGACTGACATTTGATCATCGTTCTACAAGAAACTACTTTTGATTTTGAACATTAAAAAATATCCTTAACATCATTATATGCTCTTCTTGCATGTGGCGGAACCACTTTTTTCAACTTACATACAAAATATAGCAGAAAAATAATATTGAAAAAACCTTTTTTTGTTTTAAACCTCGTCAGTAATATATATTTTTCCTATTATTTAGCAAATCATATCAAGAAATTTAAAAATCACAAATTAGTCTTCAGCTATCCTTGAAATATAATCAAAATTTTATTTAATGATTATACAATATCTTCATTAAGTAAATCCATGGCGAAATAAACTATATTTTGGAGAGCACAAAAATGATGAAACTATTAAAAGCTGCTGTGACTGACACGAATGGTTTAGCACCATGAAAACTGTACTCTTATAGTTACACAGACTTAATGTTTCGATTATTTCAAGTTTTCTCACAATTAGATAAGAAATTGCCAAAAGAGAGTTTTTTTCGTGCACGGACCCTTAACGGCGACTTAAAATTGAATTGCGTTTGAGTATTCAGCAGTTAGCTCTCTAAAAAATATGACTTTACTGCATTGATGTATTAAAAGCGTAGATACGGGACTTAGTAACAGCGCCTGGTCCTATCAAAGTGAGAGATTGCCCCTAGTTGGCACTCAGTCGCGCACAGGATATCGTTGATCAAACAGCTCCATAATTACAGTTTTTTGTGTGATAAATACGCATCAAAATGACTTCTTGTGGAGCTAAACAGTGTTTTAACAAGAAAGAAAAATAAGACACACGGGATTACTTACCACTCGTAAGTACAGCCAAAAATGCTAATTTGTTGAAAGTTTATTTGCCATGTTTGTTCTGCCACATGCAATGTCATTCATAATCGTAAACATTCGGCAGCTAACGCGATTTCGCTCGCACGACTGCGACGTCTCATAACTCTGTTCTTGTCTATCGGTAACTGTAGGTTTGCGACTGCGATCACACTGATCACAGATGTGTGAGTTTTGGTGCATGTAATTGTGCGCCGAGCCCAGGTTTACTGATTGCGATGTTAGCGCGTAACATATCTTCCTCCTTTTAATATATCAATGCTTTACTGAATTATAATCATTAGAATCGGCAATACAACTCCTTAAGTTAGGATTGGCCTAAAGTGTCATGATTTCATGAAATATTTTATTCAATAGGATTATATGAACTTGTAGAGAGTTGTATTGATGGTTTTTATGATTATAATTCTATGAATGAATATTTGATACGGCCGCGAATCACATTTATATCAACACTAGCTATTGCCCGCGGCTCCGCCCGCGTGGATGTCGGTTATCGCGTAAAAAAGTAGCCTATGTCCTTCTCCATATCGCAGGCTATATATCTGCCAAATTTCATGACGATCGGTTCAGCGGTTTAGGCGTGAAAACGTAACATACAGACAGACAGAGTAACTTTCACATTTATAATATTAGTATGGATACAACCTGATACTAATCTGCAAAATTACAAAAAAACGTAAGAAAATTTTAATTTTGCGGGTTACCCTGACGTTTTTCGCCTTAATTTTGCGATAATTCTCGTTCGAGAAACGCCGCAAGCATTGTTTGACTGGCTTGCGCAGGATCACGAATTCACGAACAAAACGAATGATTTTTGTAGTTTGTTGGGTATCATTATTTGTTCTTGTATTTAAAAACGAAGGATTCAATTATACGGGCCATAAACATTGATTTACATGTAAGTTTCGTTTCATTCTGGTATATCAAAATCGAACGAAAGGAAATCTGTGCGTCCTGTGAAAACTGATACATCTCGAAAATGTCAACTTTACAATATAGTAGTTTTTGTGTGTAAAAAATTATAAAATTTTGTTAGGATAATAATTTTACAAAAATAGTGACATAATTTGTATTTAGTGTCGTATTGTTTACAACCTATTATGTTCCAGCTCAAAAGCGTTACTGCAGTAAGAGATATTTAAAAAAAGCTATATGTTGTATCAAAACACACCAAATGAATGATCGTGTATAATGATTCTAAATGAGTTGTATCGCTTTACACTGTGTGAAGCTTTGGTGAAAGGTGATATTTTTGCAAACGAGATCATATTTAAGTCATCACCTCGCAAATCCGTTTTATATTTAAGGCACGGAAACAACGTCTTGTCAAACCGTAGAAGTTTTACATCGGCCCAAACGAACTTAATGTTGTCTTCATTATATTTTTTCATTATAAAGTTTTGTTTAAAAAAAAAAACGTGTAACGTAATAAATATATGTGAATAATGATATGACTTGAGATACATCTTAAAACACAATTATTTATTTCATAACTTGAATATTGTGAACGATACATGTCAATGTGTATTTATTTACACAAAAATATTTATCAAAACACGCCATTTCGTCTTAGATGTACCATACGATCTTGAAAACTAATAGACGTATCTAAATGTTAATTAGACAGAATAATAGAGCATTTTTTTCTGATGAAGGTGCAACAATAATATCACATTCGATATAAGTTGACTTATATCACTTTTCACAGGACGCACAGAAATATGTCAAAGTTAATTAGAAATTATCACTATTATAATATTGAGAAAACTTATAAAGCAGCATATATTAATGCTTTAAAAGTCAAAAGTCAAATCATATATTATTAAATATATGATTCTGCTGTGTTGTATTGCTCTACACTACTGCCGAAATATGTGCAGTTTTAGGACAATGAAGGTTATTTTTTTTTGTTAAGTACTATCGCGGGCACGAAAATCTTACCATCTTGAAAACAATATCCCGTGCACAAAATTACCACATTTGTTTACCGCCCCTTTTTGCGACTAACAATAAAAAAAAAACTTGTTAAATAAATTTCTGACCACCTGGGCTGGTTTTCTTACGGTCTTTTTTTTTCATTTACAAAAACACGGGGCTCAGTTAAAATCTGATGCTACGATGCTATTGGTTGATCAGCGTAGGTAAGCGTTACTATAGCGGCCGAGCGCTGCGAGCAAGAATAATCCTTACAGTGGTCCGATGTCCGAGCCCGCGATGGTACCTAGTTTTTTGATTATTAAATAAGCTGAGGTTTCCTAGAAACCGTTTGTGTACTTTCACTTTTTTGTAAAAATATCTCAAGTGTACTGTTTAGACAGGAAATAGTAAAAAAAAAACTAGGTTTAAATGTGGATGACAAGTATTATTTTTGCAAGTCCGCGTGAATGGTTGAAACTAATTTAATTTAATAACAATGGGAGACTGTAACAATGAGGACAGTGAATCGATGTAAGTGCAACGGAAAATAAATAATTTTTAGATAATTTACAGTATTTTATTTTTTTGACGAGTTGCAGAAACTACTAGCTCGAGAAAGTGTTAGCAGAACCGCTTCGCGTATTTCTCTTTCAATTCGAAACATTTTGCAAAATTAAATTGCAGAGCAACAGTGATGCAAGTTAACAGTTAGCAAGTTAATGAACGAGCTGCTGCTCGCGGCTTCACCCGCGTGACTTTTTCTAAAATAAAAGTAGCCTATGTTACTCCATATAACATCAGCTATCTGTCACTGTAAGTCCCGCCAAAATCAGTCCAGCCGATCTGTCTATATATTTATGCTCGTGACTGTACCTTCCTACAAAAGCGTGGAATCGTGGTGATTTCATGCAACCGGATTCTCGACTTTCAGCAAAAAGGGAAATACGCAAAACATAACACAAAAAAATAAAAATACAATACTTTCCTTCTCAGTTCTCACCTGTTTAAAATTGGTCCAGTACTTCACTGAAATCAAGCAGGGTCCGGGGTTCATCAGCTGCTCTTATAAAAACTTAATACGGATACAGACACCTAATGTTATTTTTTTTTTTTGTTTAATAATATTTTAAGGTACCTACTAATAATAGAGTTGAATAGTTTGTTTAAACGCGTTAAACTTTGGGAATACCAGTCTGATTCGAAAAAAAATCTTTGCATTTGATAGCCCAATTCCTGAAGGAAGTTATAGGCTAGTACGACCTTTAGAAGCCGAGCAAAAAGAAAAATGTCGGAAAAAACGAATCATCGTAGACTTTGTCACCCAGACCTAAAGTCAAGAGCAAACCCATAGCAAAGGGGCAAAGGGGAATGCTTAAAATTTTGCAGTGGAATCTGCCCCACTAATTCGATTTGGTGGTTCCACTACTCGGACTCTTAGAATAAAAGTACAAATGTAATTATTTGGAATGTTTTTATTTCCTGTTTGTTTCTGGAAGGAAACTGGTTGTAAATCACATAATCATTATTAAGTCGGACTTTTTGTTATTCGATCTATTGAATCTCGGTATTTTGAGAACAGTACCTAAATGTTAGGAATATTGAACTTCTGGAGTTATAAAAACATAGGATGAATGGAAAATTATGTTAGGAATTTTGGACCATGCGGAATTATAAAAAGTATTTTGAAATTCGTATTTGTGACTCGACGGAATAAAGATTTTTGTATTTATGTAGTGTACCCCTACGTAATACTGTTGTGGTGTTGAGTTTTAATACAAAATAATATTTTGTTTTAACCTCCTTTTCTACTCTTTTTTGGAAATTCTGGACACTTAAGGATTCCTCCCGCATTCCGGACAATGAGATTAAATTTCGGACTTGTTCAGAAAATTCTGGACGTATACCCTCCCTGTGAGTGATCACTTTCATCAAATAATTTTGGATAACTCTTATTCATTTCAATTCATTTATTGCATCAAATATGGTAAGTGAAGTTCTTATATAAAATATTTAGTAACACACATTTAGCCGCCTTATAGTGCCTGGATGAGTAAAGTTGAACACAACACAAATGTAAATATATGGGTTACCTTACCTTCTCTTTTAGAATCCATGCTCACGATTTGTCACCAGTCTTGATATACAGCTGTTGAAAAATAATGGTGCTCATTTCCACACCACCCAAGAGGTAGAACACAAGGTGCGTTTTTTTTATAGTGGTGTCCCCAGTAGGCCTAATCCACTCGCAACAATTACTTTACCTGGTATGGTGGCATCGAACCCTCCATATTGTTGCATTTATCAAACAAGGTTGACTTCAAATCGTGAAGCGCTACTCTTGGTGTAGCCCTAACATTTCCCTACACTTAATCCTAGTAATGATTCAAAGCAGAACTTGCGTTCTGCTCAGTATGCATTACAAAAGCCCAGACTTCAGCGATTTTAATTTGAAAAATAATTGTGTGAGTAGGTAGGTTTTTTAAAGGAGCACATTGGATTGCTTTTAACCTTAATTTCAAGTGAAATTAAGTATGCTGGACGATTGGTATGCATAGAATTTATAAAATGTGGTGAACAAAGCTAAACTGCTACGTGTCAGTTACACTTCGTTCTACTGGACTTAGATTATACCTTATACCCTTATCTGGGCATTTATTCGTCTAGTCATCATCTCATCTTTGATTGTGGCCTGTCACAGGAACTCAGGATCAACGTGGCCCTTCGGTAACCGCGCCACTTCGAATTGTATCATGGTTTTCTAGAAGCTTCGACTCGCAACCTTCCATCGTTTCTTGATAACCTTGATAAGTTAAAAGGTTAGAAATGGTTTAAACTAGTAGGTACACGTATTTAACAATACGGCTGATTGATTAGAAAATACTCACAGATCTTCATTTTTCCAAAGATTTTGTGATGGACGCTCAACCAAGCAACCAAGTTAAAATGGCAGCCATTAGCCATTACGTTACGAAAATGAATGATTCATTAAAAAAAAGACAGTGATGAAATGTCATGACAAACAGGATTTGACAATGAAATGACAGTGTTCCAAACTTCCAAGTTTGAATTTTAAGTGCTGCATGCATGCCAAATTGCCAATGGTAAAATTATGTATGTTGCGGTAATCGGTATGTTAGTACTTATCCAAACTATCGATATTTATAATTACGTATTTAATCAGTTCAATGTTTCGTTTTTATTTATAAAAAAACATGAACAGTTTTACAATTAAACAAAAAAACTACATATAAACACACAGCAACTTTTAGGAATGAAAACATCTTCATCATCATCGATCCGCAATTTGTATTGTAAAATAAATTATTGACCGAAGTTCGCGAGATTAAAACAACATATTTTAGAAGCAATATAAAACATTTTTTTTTTTGAAATGGCAACTCAGAGTATAACCACGAGGGGCCCGGACTCTTTAACCGGACTATTCTGTGGTGCCTTAAGCTCCTAACGGATTTTAAGGCCTCCAGCCAGGGTATACTTATAAGCTAAATTCTAAATTCCGTCTGCTCGCTAAGGGCACCCCCTGCGGGGTACGGACCTCGGCTTAGGGCAGAGTCGGAGGAGGGAGGGTGGCAAGGGACCATAAAATCAGTGTTTTGATTATTATCATGGGGAGTTTGGACTAAATGCTGCTCAGCTAAAGCGCGTGCTGGCGCTTCACTTACAGTCAAGGGTCGGGAAAAAAATAGAAAACAAGGAAAGACATTGCTTATATAGATACAAAACTTAATACTAGGGGTTGTTATAAGAAACGACAACAGTTAATACGTTTATGACATTGATATTTTTAACGCAAAATTGATGAGACATTGCCAGATTACCTACCTACGCTCACACAATGCCACTTCAACACAAGCCTTTCGACCATATTAGGGTATAGCAGTCGTGAATAATTTATGAACTTTATTGTATTTATTGATTTACACTGTTAACAATTTATCATACTAAAACATAATCTTGTGAATACATCCTTAAGTCAAAATCGATAGCTGTGCAGCACTAGCCTGGGTTGCCGTATCAATAAATAAAAATAAAACAATTATTGTAACTGGCAGACATAACAAAACTATATTTCCAGTTAAAATAACAATTATATCAATTAGAGTAACTGAACATAATTACATCAATAGTTATAGTTTAATTTTTGTATGTCCTAAACATATTTTGACCGCACAGTCGATTCCAGTCCCAGTTACAACAAAGGCTTTGTAGTTGAACATCTGCACGAGAGGTGGCGCTGCTTTCAATTAAAAGTATTTTATTTATTCGATACATACATAGATGTCACTATTGCGTAGGAGCGTAAATCAACATAATATTTCGAATTTTCGGTAGCAAAATAAATCCACATAGTGAACATATTGTCATTTCACCGAAAATGTATTTACTAATTTTCACTTGACAAGTAACGACTGGAAAAAAAAACATGATTTGACATTTCATCATTAGCTACTCCCATACAAAAACAAGTTTACCAAATAATTCACTTAAGAAAATAATTACCCGATAAACTTTTCTTTAATAACGTATTCTTTGACAAAACAATTCATTTTTTATTCATGTTATCTCATAAAACAACGGTTGAAATAAATACGTTTTACCTACATATTGCGTTATCCAATTTCCTAAAAGTGAAACTCATTAAATAGGCAAAAGGGTTAATTTTAATGAATAAATCAACAACATTAGACAAATAACTGTTCTCACCCTTTCGTTATTTCGATGTAAACGTTTAATAAACTTCGTTATTTCACGATATATACAAAGCACCGTAATCTATTTACCATTTACACTAAAAAAAATAACTCTAAAGTGCAGTAATTTCAACAATATTATACAATAACTGTCGTTATTTAGCCGTTATTTGTCTAATGCTATAGTAAATGGAGTATAGTTACAGATAATTAAAATTGCAAATGGCTTGCTAAAGATTGTTACCCGAAACCGAAATAGATTAGGATATTTTTACTCGCAAAAAAAGGTTAGGTCCTAACCTAACCTATTAGGTTAGAACTGCGAACCCATGAAGGAGCCGAGCGAGCGCAACGAGCGTGCCGCGGTAGCGGCCGGTGAGAGCCAAAAACGAATAGAGTAGGTATAGAAAAAAACTGTCACTGGTGTATAAAATTAATCATAAAATGATATTTAGTACTTATAAACGTGATTTTTCCAAAATAAACTAAATGTTAAATGAAAAATGTTTAGGTATCTGATTAAATATCATGCAAGACAAAAAGAAAAGCATAGATTATTTATCAGTGTATTTTTTTTTTAAACACGTTCATTCAAACTTTAAGCTGTTGAAATTTTGCTACCTAATATAATAACATCAATCACAAAGTTTATAATTTAAATATTTAACATAATTTTTGCGTACCATATGTATATTAAATAAATTCTCAGTAGAAAAATATAAATGAAACCGCACAGGAGTTTCACATAAAATCATATAGTGGAATTTTGATGCGTCAAGCGGCCACCATTTCTCATTTGAAACCCCGATATTAAAATGAAGATATCAAATTCCCGTTGTGGCTAGAAATGTCTATTGCTAGGGGTGTCACTGAATTTTAGAAAAGCACTTTAAAACGAAATAGTAATTATCTAGGTACCGACTTGAAAAATAAGGTGCAGTTGTTTAAAAAAACATTCGAGATTTATTAACAGACGAGTGTTATTAAACTTGTTAAAACAAAAAGTGACTTCTTGAAAAACACAATTTGACATTTTCTTGTTTTTTTTTTAATTCTTAATTCTTAAGGATTAATTTATTTTACTGACTTATCAATGTACTGTACTGACTATTATTACTTGGATTGATGCCTTGATTGATTGATTGCCTTTAGGGCGGGTTGTTTCACGTCCACTTAACGCACACGTATACGTCATAAATGGCGCTAACTATCGTCAAACCGTTGTTTCACATAATTATGCCCTTGACGTTCGTTAAAAAATAACGATTACAGTAACAGGTGTAACGTCATTTTATTCTTTTACATTTGAACTTTGACGATCGGTTTTTATGCAGTGAAACAACGCTTTGTATTTAACAAACGTTAAAACATGTAATCGTTATTATTTGACGTTCGTATGTTACGTTAACGAACCGTTTGAAACAATCGACCCTTAGTAATTAATTTTTATTTTGTAATTTAGCTTTGATGTAAATTTTAAAAATGTGTACGCCTTACGGGTGAAACATATACATACGGCTACATATCAAGCTATACAAACTAGTTAAGCTGGTCTCGCATTGTATAGGATTTTCGTATAGTGAGAGCTTATACTGGAAATTTATAGCTTGATATGTAGCCGTGTGTACGTACAAAATATTACTATTGTGACATCCCGCATACTTAATTTGCATGTATATATGTTACCGGCCAAACCCGATTAATTATCTTTTTGTATGCACGTGTTTCTGTGACAAATAAACCTATTTTTCTTTCTTTCTTTCTATTTCAGGCCAAACTAGTTTGTCCTAGGCCAAACCCTTCCTACACGCGATAGGTCAAACCAGTATAGCCTAAGCCAAACTCCACCTGCGCTAAGATAGGTCGACGGAGCCCCGCTCTGCGGGGCTCCTATTTCTGGGTGGTTTAAAAAAAATAACCACGAAGGCTAAGGCGGGAGCGAAGCGGAGCAGAGCTCCCGCCTTAGCCTTCTAACCTAACCTATCCGAGTCGGGGTACTCTGAGTCGGGGTGTTAACCAAAATAGTTAGGATAAACCGGTCTGGCCTAGGACAAATTAGTTGGGCCTGAAATCGGGTTTGGCCGGTAACATATACACATGTTTTGACAAATAAAATTATCTTTATCTTTAGTGCACTTGTAAAATGAATCAATCTACCGACTCTTTGCCCAACTATGTGTTGGGGTCGATTTCCAATTTTGCCGGATCCCGCTGAGTACCAGTATTTTACATGGAGCGACTGCCTATCTGACCTCCACGGGCTTACATATGGGGCGGGTGGGCCGTGCCCAGCCCAGAATGGTCTGGTGCCCACCCCAGGAGTTGCGGGTTTGTCCGAAAGGGATACCGTGGCCCTGGCACACAGGCAATTGAAGGAACACAGGTGGGTTATAGTCAGTAAAAGTCTGACACGCCCTCCTGCTCCGCCCAGAGCGGGAGAAGTTATATGATAATTTCCTACCCCAAAAAAAAAAAGGTTACCTATTAGAAATTCTAGGCTGGACATTTAAATAACTTCACACAAAAACAAGTTCAATAAAATAAATAATATTCAACCGAGAAATAAACTAGTCGTAGTAGAAAATTATAGACATTATACAGGGTGTAAGGGACAGCCCAGCCCTCCGCAGACTTATAGGGTGAATTCAGTATATAAGAAGACCGGTACATGAAATTATTTCAGGAACATTATGGAAATCCAATAAATGAAGATGGATTTGTTTTATTACCTCACACGCAATGTATCGTTACCGTGGCAAAACGCACGTAGCGAACGGCAGCACAGCAAGTGAGTTCGATGAAGTCTGTAGCTAGGCAGAAAGTGAACAGCTGATTTCGCGCGTCGTTTGTTAGAGTTACTTCAACATCCATTGCTGGTTTTTTGATTTTAGCTGTTTTGTTTACATAAATGGAGTGCTTCGTACAGAAAATGGAATTTTACATTAAAATAAAGGAATCTGTAAATTCATGTAAACTGTGAATGTAGTGTACATTCACAGTTTACACTTAGCAAAGGAAGGTAATTCTAGACACAGCCCTGAGAGAGAGTGAGTGAGAGAGAACAGATTTAAAAGGCATCGCTTAGTCAGCGAGAATTGCAGCCGCTGCATATTAGATGTAGGTACTAGCTCCGCTTAATAACAGAGTAGTGACAAAATGGAATGCCAAATGGACGCCTATTTTGGATGACTAATTGTATTAAATAAAAAGTATTAGCCAAATTCCAATTCTTATATTTTAATACGTACGTGTTTTTCAGTAACTTAGGTAACAACAACGTCAAAAAGTAAAAAAGTATATAGAAAACAATAAAAAACTACCTAAAAAGAGTATTAGCAACGGTCGTCGGCCACATCCTCCCCCTTTTATAACAAAACTATTTTCTTTAGAGGTCGCCGCAACGTCCCCGCCATAGTGTTCACATCCACAACCCTCGTGACACCATCGCGGCCTGGATAAGTCGCAGTAATTCTGCCTCGTGGCCATGTTCCCCTAGGTAAATCTCCATCAGCTATGAGTACGGGATCTCCAATTTTAACTGCGGTCGTAACTCCGCGAACACGTCGTGGGGCCAAAATTGGCAAATATTCTAAAATCCACCGTCGCCAAAAGTGATCAGTTAATCGTACTGCTTTACGCCACCCACTTCTGCTGCATAGGTCAGAATCCGTGAGTTGGGCTGGTAATGGGCGACCCGATGAGGAGCCGAGCAGAAAATGTGTCGGAGTCAAGGCCTCAGGATCAGTTGGGTCCGGGGAGACGTGAGTAAGGGGCCGCGCGTTAACTAATGCCTCGGCCTCTGCCAAAAGCGTCGCGAGGACTTCATCGGTTGGGGTACGTTCCCGAAGTGTTACGCGGAGAGCTGTCTTGACGCTCTTTACCAAGCGCTCCCACGCTCCCCCCTCCAAATAAATTTGTCCCACTGGACCATTAGCACCAATGCGGGAGGAAATATCAGAATCTATGAATGTAGACGTGGAGCCGTCGTCTAAGAGAGCATACGTGTCAACACTTCCAGAAGGCCCCGAGACTGTAACTGCGACTATCTTCAAGAGGGGCGGAGACTAGAGCTTGTGCTTATACCTAAATTTGTGTTTGTGTGGGTCACTAAGTCTCTCGCCGTATATTCTTCTGCGTTGCTTGTAGTTGGTGCAGAGGAAGTCTTTAAAGTAGATGTTGTAGGAGCACATTGTACCTGATTACTGTGTGCAGATGCCGTAGGAATAAAGTTTGGATTATGTAGTAATGTGTGATGCTTACGCTTGCAATCCTTTATTTCGCACTTATTTTTATTTTTATTACACAACCTAAAGTTATGTGAACCTCCTTTTAAGCAACGATAGCAAATTTTATTTTCTTTTATGAAACGCCACCTGTCTTCTACTGACATTGCCTTAAAGTTGTCACACGACGACATGTCATGTGCTTGTTTACAAACAATACAATATTTATTCGAATCAATTTTAATGTTTTTAGGTTTATTTCTCGTATGTGATACCTTTGGTGGGTCTGATTCGGACTCCGATACAGCATGAGCACGTTCCCGTGGCACATGTGGTGACTCGACGGAAGTACCAAAATGAATGTGTAGGTCCACTTCTCGCGATAGAAAATCGGACAATAATCCCACTTTAGCACTAGACTCCGCAGTAGAGGTAGCGTGAGCTGCTGCGTAGTCTAACCATCGTGTGCGCAACAATGGATGAAGCTTGTTGATTAGCGACCCAAATAGCTCAGGTGAACGTAAATAATCAGTTTCGTTTAATAGCTTAACTACTTCCACACAGTTGCGCACGCGAGAAGCAAATATAGTAAGTTCTTTAATATCGTTGCCGACTTTGGGCAAGGCACGGATAGCCGCAACCTCTTTCAGCACAATTAGCTCCGGACGCCCGAAAAGCCTTTCTAGTTCCTGCATTATTACCTTGGGATCAAGCGCTGTCACAAGAAGTATACAGACCGCGTCCCGGGCTGCTCCCTTTAAGGCCGTGCTGAGGCGAGCTAGGTTTTGAGCTGCTGTATAAGATGATTGGGAATTAATAAATGAACGCTTAAAAACAAGCCAATCCATTGGGGATTTACCATCGAAAATTGGGAGCTCAATTTTGTATTTTTGAGTATTTTTATTAGGCCCTAGCTTGTTTACTAAGCTTTCAAAGGTGTTTACTAGCCGTGAGATACTATCTTCATTCTTTCCTTCAGAAATATCAGCTGCTACAGGGTCATCATTCACGTTATCGGTTACCGCTTGGCAATGACTGGACCGAGACGTTGTTAGTTTTTCCCCTCCTAAAGGTATGGGTAAAGCGGCACCATTATTGTTTGATGAGAAAACCTGAAACTGGTTTAAAGTGTTAGCAAGCTCTTGGGGTTGAGAAAACTGTATTTGAGTTGTCATTGGTTCGGCGGCAGAGTTGCCGAGTTGGTTGTATGGTAAGAAGTCGTATGTATCGTTGCGATTTTGGCGCATAACGACATCATGTTTACCTGTCTCTTCTAACCACTCTTTTATACTACCTCTGCTCCTACCACTTGTTGTACCATGTTCACTATTTTCTGCGTCAATCGCTGCAAGTTGGGCTTGGTATTCTAACTCAGCCGTTGTCCTCTCAAGCTCCACCTCTCTAGCCTTCATTTTGGCTTCTTGCGCAGCCAACTCTAATCGTGCGAGGTAACGGGCGTGCTGTGCCTCCGCTGCGAGTTTCCTCGCAGTGACCATCGCGGAAGAGCGGCTCGTGCGTGATGAAGTAGATCGGGTTCGTGAGGGATTAGGCGTAGATGCATTGCCACCGGTACTAGTTTGAGCTACCTGAGTAACCGTCGCAACGTTACCTGTGGTTTCGGCTTGCGTATCTACAGAAGATTCTACCAACCGTGTTTGACTACGAGTTACAACCATTATAATAAAATTGCACTGGTTTTATTCTTTAAAAACAAATCGAAGGACCAATATTTGGATGACTAATTGTATTAAATAAAAAGTATTAGCCAAATTCCAATTCTTATATTTTAATACGTACGTGTTTTTCAGTAACTTAGGTAACAACAACGTCAAAAAGTAAAAAAGTATATAGAAAACAATAAAAAACTACCTAAAAAGAGTATTAGCAACGGTCGTCGGCCACACCTATGTATCTAATTTTGCCGAGTAACTTGTGAGCGCGAACGTCTAACGCCACGTCCTGATCAACGCGATTGTCGCGCGAGTATTCGATCGTCGCGTTCGTTTTGTTCGGCGAACCTGAACGCGTTGTTGCGTATTATTATTATTATATTATTCATACTTCTCTATTATTCGTCATCTCGGTAGTCACTTCCTTATAGCCATCCACATTCATACTTAAAATATTCCTCACGACTTTTCCCTCACTCCTCCACATTACATGCACAATGTGCATGTAATGTGTAGCAGATTTTTATAAATGAATGCTTTGTCTTGGAAATCTGAGATGGAACTAAAATAACTGCCAACAACAAACATCATATCATGCTTGCAAAATAGGTATAATTGGACATATCTGCTACAGAATATCCAGAAGGTAATTCTGCACAAGCGAGCTACCCACTTAAAGTAATACTCAACAATTATTTACAGTACGCTCATATTATACCAAGTGGAGTATCTACAGTTGACCCAATTCGATACTCGGGCAAGCGAACTCGAACGCTTTAGCTGAAAAAATATTGACACAACACCCGTAAAGTATGAGGGGAAGGTGTGAAGATACTGAAAGGATGGAATTCACTGAAGATTTGGTATAAATAGTATATCTTGTTTGGGAAAAAATATTGATCGATTTTAAAGTTAGTAGGTATTTTTCGGAGACTCCTGTTTTCTTTCATTTGTGTTTTGAAGTTTTCGGGATAGAAAGTGAATCGCATTTTAATTATTAGAGTTCCGTAGTACAAAGAACCCTTATAGTTTTGCCATGTCTGTCTGTCTGTCTGAGGACATCCGCGGTTTAGCTCAGAGAATCTTAGTACTAGAAAGCTCTAATTTGGTATGGTTATACATATTAATTACGCCGACAAAGTGATTAAAAAAAAATATTGGTACGTAAAGTAAGGATGATATTTTTTTGTATAGGATTTCCGTATAATGGGAGGTCAGATTATACTGGAATAGTATAAATAGCTTGATATGTGTTTTGTTGCTTCGTGTCTCACTATGAAAATTTATAAAAGGTATTAAAAATTCTAGACACACTTACCGACATATTGATTGAGCCGTTTTTCATAATTCCGTCTCAGTCACGAGATAATAAGTTTTTAAAGGAGTGGACCGGTGACAACGCTCTTAAGATTCCCTCCGTTATTTTGTTGGAAAGAAAAAACCATCGAATGGAAAGATGAGCACCTGGCAGCACCTGGTTTTTGTGTTTATTAATAACGTCAAGTTAGGAAAATTCTTTACCTTCTTACTGGGTCAAGCGAGTCGATGCATATTTTAGCGTGCCTGGCCGCAAGCGGATCCCAACAATATTGTGGAATAAACAAAGTACGGGGAACATTTTGGTAGTTTTTTTTTTCTTTCTTTAGAAACTCAATAAAATGAAAGAGAGAAAGAAAGAAAAATATTTTATTTGGGACACGCACAGGAAATAAAAACAGTAAAAAAGGAGGATTTAAAAGTAACAAAATTTACATTGTACACAACAACAAAAAACATAATAGAAAAAGACCTGTGCGAGGCCAAAAAGGCTCCTATCTCAGCATCATCATCATTTCAGCCGAAAGACGTCCACTGCTGGACATAGGCCTCCCCCAAGCACCGCCACCTCGACCGGTTTTGTGCTTCCCGCATCCAGCGGATTCCTGCGGCTTTCATAAGGTCATCGATCCACCTTGTGGGAGGCCTTCCAACGTTACGTCTTTCGGTACGCGGTCGCCACTCCAGAACCTTTCGGCCCCAAAGGCCATCTGTTCTGCGCGCAATGTGCCCTGCCCATTGCCACTTAAGTTTGCCAATTCTTCGAGCTATGTCGGTTACCTTGGTTCTCCTGCGGATCTCTTCATTTCTGATTCGATCACGTAGGGAAACTCCAAGCATAGCCCTCTCCATTGCCCTTTGGGTGACTTTTAGCCTTCTAATAAGGCCCATTATGAGCGACCACGTTTCAGTGCCATAATTGTCATCACGGCAACACGCACTGGTTAAAGACTTTCGTGAGACACTGCGGTATGTGGGACGAGAATATATATCTCAGCATAATGCTGCGATATTTAAAAAATAAATACCGCAGCTTTTAGAATACCACATTCTAAAATCCAGTAGAATCCATTGAAAATATCTTACAAACCAGCAGTTCGTCAATCTTTGCATTTGATCAGTTTTACCTTCACATCAACCTAAAATAAACAATAATAAATGATAAATAGGTAATAATAAATAATATATAATGTCAATTATTTATTTTTTATTATTTATTTTACCTACAATTCTAATTTGAACTCTTTATTAGTGGATTTTGTGGACATGATATTTATTCAGATTTGTAACTGTAGTTGTAATGACAATCCGGTAATTTGGTTTAAATAGGTTTTCATTTTTATATATACAAAAAAAATGTAATATATTATTTTCTATTTGTGAATGTAAGAACGTTGAAGGCCTGGTAGAGTAGATTTGTTGACCATATTCTATTTTGTTAAGTACCTGGTACTTGTTGATTGATAGGCCTACACTGTCCGCCCCATAGATATAAGATATATGGTCCGCCCATACCTATTAACACTGTTACTTGAAAATATTGTAAAAGCCAATTATTTTTTTAAGAGTAACCGTGGAGTTTCTTGCTGTTTCTTCTCCATAGGAAACGACCAATTGGAACTGTGCACCTAGCTTCTGACGTTTCATTGCCTATGTGAAATAAAATATTTTGATTTTGAAATAAATCTAAACCCATGCGAATCCAACGGCCTGAGCGACCACTAGGTAAGTGGGTAGCTATCCTCCTACTTGAAGCAAATCGTTCTATCTGCTGAGACTGTTACCTTGGGTAGATCTTGGTTTAGGATACTTACCTACCTCTAAACAGATCCAGGGGCGACGGACTCGGGGACATCCCTCACCCCCGAATCCGCATCCGTCCGTAACACACAGGACCCGAGATGGTGTCGTGCAGTGTTCCACGCGCGCCTCTCTAAGACGTAACGGGGGAGTTCTACACTCGCCCTACGGGACGGGGCCTGCAGTGCGCGGGCCGTCACTAGTCCAAGGCAGCGGAAGACACAATGACATCCGCACCCGCAGCCCCCTGACGCAAGTTTGCGAGGGAACACCGGGGTAGTTTAAGTCAGTAAGAGTCTGATAGATCCCTCTCCCCACCCCAGAGCGGAGGACATCCATGAGGATTTACACCCCGACAAAAAAAAGGGATACTTACCTACACATGGTGGCGATGAGGTTATCAACGACCGACCGACCGATTTAACACAGGTTCATCAGTTCCCATTGTTCTCCCACGTGTATAGTACTCGTATTTATATATTGCCATCAATTTATTAAGTAAATCCAGCGCTTAATGCCAGTTCAATTAAACAAATCTGCCTGTCCATCCGTAAAATGAAATTAAATAAAGATGAAATTGGGCTCCAAATTGTTGCCGGCTCTTGTTAAATCTGTATAAAATGATATTTATTTGAATCATTTGAGTGTGCCTTTCTCGGCACGAATGACAAACAATTTTATTGAAATTGTTTATTATTTTATTCTAGGTACTATCGGGGACATCCGAATCGGCACACTTTCAAAACAAAATCCCGTGCTCATGGATGTCCACATCTATTTACCGCTCTTTTTTTCGACGACTAATTAAAAAAATCTTTTGTTTAAATAAAATTCTCAGACTGCTACAATGATCACAGATGTCTGACCATCTCGGCTAGTTTTTTCAGATTTTTTTTTTTGATTTACAAAAACAAGGGTGTTCGGTCTATGCAACCGAACACCTGCTAACGCAGCAGTTTACAAGATCATTATACTCGAACATCAGTGCATTACCAGACATCAAACGGACCGGGTTCATTCATAACATTTTTAATATAACATTTTACTTTAAGGCATTTTATATTAAACTTGAAGAACATCTAATAAACTATTTAAATCCAATCAGTGCTTTAATATTACCCGAAAACCTGCAGCCCGCACTGTGGTGTCAATAGATTAGTAAGTAAGTTAATCTTAGTCAAGCTCTAGGGTAGTTGGTACACCCCTAGTGTGAGGATTGCTATGTGGCTGTCTAGAATAGAATGTCATGAATAAAAGTCATGGTTTCAAGAGACGGCTGTTTTACTGGATCTGATACCCTGCAAGCGAATCCTAAGATTCCTGGAGCATCTCAAAGTATAAGATTCCTGACTGAACCAAAACACGATACGCACAAAGGGGCCCAGCAAAAATCTGATGCTGCGATGCTATTGGTTGTTGAGCGTAGGTAAGCGTTACTATAGCGGCCGAGCGCTGCAAGCAAGAATAGTCCTTACGGCGGTCCGATTCGGATGTCTTCGATATTACTTCCACGTGCCTGACAAGTGCCACAGGTTTCAAGTGCAGTCTATGTTTAGATTTCGAGAGAACAGCACGTGGTTCACGCCCACGCTTCAAAGTTACTAAAAATAATTAAAATAGAATTGAAAACACGATGAAAGTTTTTCTGAAGAACCTAATAATCTCTTTGAAAAGAAGTGTCCGTAAACTATTGTTTACGGACACTTCTTTTCAAAGAGACACTCAGTTCTAAATGAGTGTTTATAAGTAAGTAGCTTTTGCCCGCGGCTCCGCCCGCGTGAATGACGGTTATCGCTTAAAAAAGTAGCCTATGTCTTTCTCCATATACCAGAGTATATCTCTGCCAAATTTCATGACGATCGGTTCAGTGGTTTAGGCGTGGAAACGTAACGTACAGACAGATAGACAGACAGAGTTACTTTCACATTTATAATATTAAGTATGGATTTCAAAAGGACAGTTATCTATCATCAGATTTTAAGATTCTATCTCAACAAAATGACATACCAATAAATAAAGTTAAATCATAGAGTTAGTTAAATAAAACTTACACTCCTGAAGCTCAAAAAAACACTTATGTTTAAGACACTCCTAAAATTATTTCTGTCGCTGCAATACACCTTAATCTGACAAAGACAGCATGAGACTTAACTGAGACTTAAAATTAAGTTGTGTTTAGCCTTCGTCGTACCCACGAGTGATTTATATCGCGCACTGGATTTTACGTCGAGAGTTTAAAATCCAACAGTGCAACACATATTTTCAAAGAGACACTCATTCATTTCTAAATGAGTGTTTATAAGTCATTTCAAAGGGACTGTCCTCTATTAATAGATTTTAAGATTCTATCTCAACAAAGTGATATACCAATCATCATCATTCATCATGTCAGCCGAAAGACGTCCATTGCTGGACATAGGCCTTCCCCAAAGGGAGGGGTTTGCAAAAATCGGCACGCTTGGCAGGCGGGTTGGCGATCGCAGTATGGTGTTAAAAATGCATAGAGAACGCTGCTTTCCATTCTCTAATAAGTCCCTTAGTCGCCTTTTACGACACCCATGGGAGGAACTGGGGTGGTGCTATTCTTTACGTCCGGCACCATACGGCACCCATAAAATAAATAAAGTTAAATCATAGAGTTAGTTTTAATAAAAACTTAAATTTTCTGAAGCTCAAAAAACACTTAAGTTTAAGACACGCCTAAAAGTGTTTCTGTCGTTTCAATACACCGTAAAGTGACAAAGACAGCATGAGACTTAACTCCCAAGTGCCGTCAACTGCTTAGACATAAGTACCGATGTTTCCAACTTCAACAGTTTCCAACGCCACATCACACACACACACATCACATTTCATTGCCACGTTTGGCCAGTCACGTCTTCTTTATGTGGCGCGATTCAGTCCCAGATTTCTCTAGGGATGGGACGAGCCCGCATTGCATGCCTCGTCTAGTCGATTCATAGTGATGAGCTACGAGGGCTTTTCAAGGCCATTATGATTATTGCGGAGTAATCGTGTTACAAACATAAAATGACAATCGATCTCAATGTCTTTCATTTTGACAGTTCAGCCACGGTTCATTGCGTTATTTTGCGTTGTTGAGCAGATACATTTTTGAAGTGAAAACTTCTTTAGGTGCGTTGAGCATTTTTTTGATGAACAAAAATCATGGAAATCGCGTCATCGTCACCGGACGCTTTCCATAAGCTATCAATCATCAATCAATCAATCATTTATTTTGTTAAACATAGGTATGGTTACAGATAATATATTGTCTAAAATATGTGCACTATGTTTTGCCAATATATGGCGTAAAAAATTAACATAAACAAGTAATTACAATTAAGGTGACATATCAATAGAATACAAAAACAAAAAAATCATTCAATTAAATATATGTCAGATGTGTAAACAGGTATTAAATAAAATCATAAGTGTTTAATTAGCAAGTCGGAATCGTCATACTTCTGTTTATCAGTAGTAAACTCAGTGATGGAGTAGTAACATCTATCTAAAAGGAATTTAAATAAAGACCTCTTAAAGATTCCCAGACACTCTTTATTTCTGATAGCTGTTGGATACTATTATATATTTTTGGGGCCATACCTAGCACACTTTTGCCGAAAAATGCGGTTATATGAGAGGTAACATGAATGGTATTCTGATAACGGCGAGAGCGCAGTTTCTCGAATAAATGCAGGTTACAGCGGACAAACACTCCCATTTCATATATGTACATATGTAGACGGAAGAGCGATATTTTTTTTTTTTTTTTAATCTGGGGCATCTCAGAGTGTAACCACTAAGGTCCCGACTCTTTAACCGGACTTTCCTGTGGTTGCCTTAAGCTCCTAACGAAACTTAATGCCTCCAGCCAGGGCGTAAAAAAACTACAAACTAAACGACTGCTGCTCGCTAAGGGCACCCCCTGTGGGGTACGAACCTCGGCTTAGGGCAGCTGAGTCGGAGGGAGGGTGGCAAGGGACCGACGGTGGCTGGATAAAATCAGTGTTTTGATTATTATCGTGGGGAGTTTGGATTACATGCTGCTCAGCTAAAACGCGTGCTGGCGCTTCACTTACAGTCAAGGGTCGGGGAGGACTATTCGTTAGTCGGGGATTTCGCGCGGGGCCTCGGCGGCGAGGTCGGAATGAACGGAAGAGCGAGCAGACTAAGTTCCTTAAATAGTATACTGTGTATATATGTGTACTTTTTGGGTGAACAAAAATCATGGAACTCGCGTCATCGTCACCGACCGCTTTCCATGAACTATAGATATACTGTGTATATATGTGTACTTTTTAGCACCATCCTATTTCCTTCCGTGGGTGTCGTAAAAGGCGACTAAGGGACTTACTAGAGAATGGGCAGCAGCGTTCTCCATGCATTTTTGATACCATACTGCGATCGCCAACCCGCCTGCCAAGCGTGGCGATTATGGCAAACCCCCCCAATTGGGGAAGGCCTATGTCCAGCAGTGGACATCTTTCGGCTGAAATGATGATGATGATGATGATGATGAAATTATGATAAATTAAAATCTGATGAATTATTAAAAGTCATAGAAAAAACGTTATTGTTTATAGTAAATAATATAGTCCTAAGAGGTTTTTAGTGTTTTACCAATGACGACAATAGGGGACTTAATAACAAAAAAAACTTGTTTTTAATGTTGTGTTTGTCTGTCTGATTGTTCCGGCTAATCTCCGAAACGGCTGGACCGATTTGACGGGACTTTCACCGACAGTTAGCTGATGTTATAAGGAGTGACATCAATGAATTAAGTTAGCTAGCGAAACTACAAAAGCGTGACGTCTGCGGAGTTTTGCTAGCTAATTTAATTTGAACCAGTATAATGTTATGTTATGTGTGTACTACACGTAAGGAAAGACACCCTCAGACTAGTAAAGGCGATCATTATTTTCACAGGATGGCTGTTGTGTTTGTCTCTTTGTTTGTTTGTTCCGGTTAATCTCCGAAACGGCTGGACCGATTTTGACGGGACTTTCACCGGTAGATAGTTGATGTTGCAAAAAGTAACTTCGGCTTCTTTTTATTTGAGAAAAAGCCACGCGGCCGCGGGCATTAGCTAGCTTATAATATGTCTTTAATATTGCATGGTAAAATGCTCAAAGCTGGTGTCATCGTCTACCGATACACGCAAAAAGCATCTACAAAATACATACACAGTCATCAATCGATTAGTCTAGAAACACAGCGATAATAAATTTCCTTCCGTTACATCATTTATATTCATTCGTTGGGTAATTAATAGGTTAGTCATTCGAGGCCTTGATACGTTCACCAAGCGAAAATTGAAACGCATGTAAACGCGTAAAACGCTTTTTTGGGGTTTGTTTTACTTTTTAGGGTTCCGTAGTCAACAAGGAACACTTATAGTTTCGCCTTGTCCGTCTGTCTGACCGCGGGTTAGCTCAGAGAATCTTAGTACTAGACAGCTAGCTGTAATTTGGCATGGGATTTATAGGGTCCCTAGTAGAATTTTTGTTGGCGTTTGGTTGGGCCACATACCTCTGAAGGTGGCCCAACTAAATGCCAACGGAAAATGCTACTAGGGGTGTATCTATCCGAACACGAAATATTTTAAGAGATACATCTATAGGTGGTAAAAAAGACATGGATACGATTTTTTTTTTAAACAGACAATATAAAAAAAAAAAAAAACTTGATATGATGATTAATTATCAAAAGGCACCGCTCTCGTGCCGCCACCGTCGCCGCGTCCGGGCGGGTCATTCATAGAATAACTAAAATTTTGGAAAATGCAACTCCTTTGCAAAATGTCTCAAGCAATTTTAAAATTATAAAAATTATTTAAAAACAGAAACCACTTAGATAAAAAAAATTTCGCTGCTATGGCTTTTTTACCACCTTATAGGTGTATCTTCTAAAATATTTCGTGTATAAATAGATACACCTTATATATTAATCACGGCGAGAATGTGGTAAAATAAAATCATCAAATATATTATTTTTAGGGTACAGACGCCAGCACATCAAGCTACTACAATCTGTCAAATTTCTTTAATAGATTTTCAACTTTATCTCTACAGTATAAGGTTCAAGGTTGATTGCGAAAATTTGACAGTTTCGGGTAGCTTGACTTGCTGGCGTCTGTACCTCCCGTACACGTAAAGTGGGGAGGATATTTTTTTTTCTCGCCTATCCCTTGGTGTGGTGGGTATCGTTGGACAGGCCGTTCAAAAATATTGTGAGTTTGTAAAAACCATTTTTAGATTCAAAATTGCATTGCAGCAATTTTGACCGTTTAGAACGAAGCTTGATGTGCTTGACAAGCAAGAATTGAAACGTCAAAATCCGTTTTAGACCATCGACGCAACTTTGCCACAGTCCGAGTATGCCCGCAAATATTTAACCATGCACTAGGGTTGCGAGAAGTGCCAAAAAGTATCGATATACACTATACAGGGTGGATTTTTGAGACGGGGCAGTAAGGGTAGGTATCCTATCCGTTGTGGTTACAGAAAAACGGTTTCAGGAGACTGTCCTTATTTTTTTGAGAAATTTTGATCCCAATTCACAGATAAAGAAAAAAAAAAAAAAAAAAAACTGTCTGCAAGAAAATAGGCCATTTTCACAAAAACTTTTTTTGATGACAATCTATACTAATACTCGTATATAAAGCTGAAGAGTTTGTTTGTTTGTTTGAACGCATCTAAATCATCTAATCTCAGGAACTACTGGTTGGAATTGAAAAAATATTTTTGTGTTGGATAGTCCATTTATTGAGGAATATTATAGGCTATATAACATCACGCTACAGCCAAAAGGAGCGGAGCATAAATGAAAAATGTTGCAAAAACGGGAAAAAATATTCCTTTTTGAGAGTTTCCGTTGCGTGCGCTGCGTAAACGGTTTAAGTTACGTAAATATCATGTATCATGGAATTGTTCCTCTTTAAATGTTCTAAAAAAAAGTCCGCGACAGCTTATGTCTATCTTTTAAGATTGACTCACTATAACCTTTTATGTGGTAATCTAATTTGTTCGAAATTAATGCATTATTTGCGAAGGAATTTTCATAAACATGGTATTAATCCTTATCCAAATAATTTCGTTATTCATCACAAGTATTTAATTTTGAACAAAGTTGCCTTTACATCATTTAATTTCAATGAATATCTTAGGAGATATAACTGTTTTATAATAACTCCGCAGCAAAATAATGATCAACTCTGCGAGGTAGTCTATTCTAAAGCTGAAGAGTTAGTTTTTAGGCTTCCGTACCCAAAGGGTAAAATGGGACACTATTACTAAAACTCCGCTGTCCGTCTGTCTGTCTGTCCGTCTGTCACCAGGCTGTATCTCATGAACCGTGATAGTTAGACAGTTGAAACTTTCACAGATGATGTATTTCTGTTGCCGCTATAACAACAAATACTAAAAAACAGAAAAAATAATATTTAAGGGGGGCTCCCATACAACGGACATGATTTTTTTGCCGTTTTTTTTGCTCCGCCCGCGTGGATTTGAAAAAATCTTTTTGCATTTTACAGCCCAATTCTTGAGGAAGAATTACATGCCTATTAACTAGGACACAATTTTTTTTTTAATGAAAGTTTATTCGAAAACGAAGTAAAAGCACGGGCAGGCAATGTGTTGCGACGGGGTGGGTCGGGGGAACAAGAAATTTAACGCGGACGAAGTCGCGGGCAGAAGCTAGTCGATAATATTTCTTCTATGGATCCAAAAAATATATAGTACCAATTGAGATTTGAGTACTAGACACCGGCCGAAAATAAACAAAAAACTTGATATTATATATCTCTATATCGATGCATCGAAATAATAGATATCGCCAAAAAATTTCCATGTTTCGATACATCGATATTTTTTACAAGCCTACCCTGCACTCACGAATGTAAATTAAATACAGTATCGTCTCGTACCTCTTTGTTGGATAGCCCGGTATCCATCGGCTTAACGTGCCTGCCTAACTGCTGCGGGGTAATTGAGTACCACACATAAAATGACAATTGATTGCAATGGGTTTCATATTACAATTAAATGAAAGAAAATTTAAAACTCATATAAAAAGCACACTTTGTTAACAAGCGTATTACAAATTAGAGGATTATATCCAAGAAAAGAATGCTTAGAAACATGCTGGTCCTGCTCCATAGGACAATTTAGAGTCAAGAAAAAATCAAACTGGTTGCTAATTTAATTGTATAATTTATAATTTTTATGATATTAATTTTATTTTCTGTGATTTATGTAGATAATTTAACTTACACACTGACTTATTATATTTATGTTAACATTTTAGGAAAATCATCTTCTTTTACAATGTCTGTAAATATGTGAGCACCATGTATCTATGGCATAATTAATTTGTCTGTCATTACTTTACATTTCATTCTTTTTACCTATTGTGATATAGTAATATTATTCTAGGTACATCGTCGTCACATATATAATTATTAATTAATGTATGTATATAAAATATTGTTAAGATTTTAAAAGAATACCTAAGTATGGTGTTTCTTGCCCATTCTTCTGCATACGTACCTTTTGGATATATTGTGGATACGTACATTTTAGAAGGGGCAACTAGAATCAATTAATTATTTTTATAATTTTTGACGTTCAAAAGAACCTTTTATGTAATGTTTTTTTTTTGTATTTGAAATAAATTAATATGACTTTTAAGATGAATTTATTAACGTTGTTGTGAAGACGAATTTTTCAAACCTACGAAGCAATGGATTACAATTTCCTTAAAAAACCTCTGATTGTGATTGACAGTCTGTTATGCAATTAGAGTGCTGGTATAGGTTTCATCAATTCCAATTTTCGACGTCGGGTTTTATTACCGAGCATTGGAGGGTTAAAATGTTTTCACTCGGGTTATTTGGGGGAGTTGAATGGGGGCTTTGTGTCGTCAAATACAATGTTTGGCAAATAAAATGCCATATGAATCTGATGTGTGTTTTGTTGGAGTGTAGGAGGAATTCTAAAATTAGCTTTTTAATACCGCTTTGATGTAAATTGAAATCTTCATGATTATTTTAGACATGTCAACCACATATCTAACTAGCTTTTGCCTGCGACTTCGCCCGCGTGATTTTTCTTGTTCCTCCGAATCTCCGACACATTATAGACCGCCCGCGATATTATTTTGTTTTCACTTAGCGTTTTTTCTGATTTTTTCTTTTTACTTGGCTCACAGAGTAATGTTAAATAGCCTATAACCTTCCTCAAAAATTGGGCTAGCAAATGCAAAAAGAATTTTTCAAATCCGACTGGTAGTTCCAGAGATTACCGCCTACATACAAACTTACAAACTTTTACTTCTTTATAATTTTAGTATAGATTAGATCATAATAATTGTGCTTAGTTTGGGGCAATATTCAGTACAGTCGCTCCATGTAAAATACTGGTAGGTAAGCTACATTCGGTCAGACTGGAAGCTGACCTCAACATAGTTGGGAATAAGGCTAGATAGATGACGATAATGATGATGATCCAGTAAAGTCACAAGTCAAATCATTTATTTCAAATAGGCACGTAAAAGGCACTTTTGAGCGTCAAAAATTACAAAATGTCTAATGCACCGCATAGGTGCATAACTGTCAATCAAAATAAATGTCAAATACATCGACCAATAGCGAAGGTGACCTTGATTGAAAGTTTTTTTTTGACATTTCGAGCGTTTGCTCTTATGCACCGCATAGGTGCACTTGACATTTGACGAGTTGATTCTAGTTGCCCATTCCAAATGGTAGTTATGTATGGAGAAGAATGGGCAAGAAAGTCCAAAATTACTCTTTTTAAATATTAACAATAGTTTGTATATAATACATTAATTAATCATTATAGGTGAATACGATGTACCTAGAATAATATTACTATACCACAATAGGTAAAAAGAATGAAAAGTGAAGTAATGACAGATAAATTAATTACCTATGCGATAGACACATGGTGCTCAAATATTTACAAACATTGTAAAAGAAGATGATTTTTCTAAAATTTTAACATATAATAAGTCAGTGTGTGGGTTAAAGTATATATTAATCACAGAAAATAAAATTAATATCATAAAAATTATAAATTATGCAATTAAATTAGCAGCCAGTTTGATTTTGTCTGGACTCTAAATTGTCCTACGGAGCAGGACCAGCACGTTTCTAAGCATTCTTATCTTGGATATAATCCTCTAATTTGGAACATGTTTTTTTTTTTTCATTTATTTGTAATATATCAAAAGGTATTTTATTGTAACATTTAACAGTAAAAAAAAACTGTCCAAATGCACGAACAATGAAGGGTTTATGTATTTATTTATATACACACAAAATACTTGACAGGACAATATATTAGCATAGAAGAGCACAAAGGTACTGCTAATTTCAAAAGAAATTTCTTCCAGCAGACCTGCGAGAGGAAAGTTGGATAAGAAATGTAGACACATGAGAGATGAGAAAAGTTAAACAAGAAATTTTAAATTAAAACACTTAAAACAAAACTATAAAAAAACTAACTAAAACACTAAACTATTGAATTTCCCAAGAAAAAACTTAACAATGTGTGGTGTAACTGATGCACAGGGGCCCAAGTCTGCTATTTTTATAAATTCGTCACTCCAATTGTCATTTCGCTAAAAGTTCATAATCTGCTAAATTCATAATGGTCGATCATTGGTCGGTCAATGGTCTTGTAATATAATTGTATTACAATGGCATTTTGAACATTTATTCATGCCAGATTTCATTTATATATTTTTACATATTATTTATTAGTGTTATTTAAGCAATCTGAAGTAGTAGGAAGTTGGAAGTTTAGTAAAAAGTTTCATTTGTCATTATGTACGAGATTACCAATTCTTTCAATGGAGTGTCAGTGGCTGACAATTGGAAAGTTATAATGACGCCATTATATTAGTAGATTACCAAACTTGTCAAAATCAACAATTATGAAATCAATGATACACCATTCTGACACTATTGTAATAACAGACTTGAGGCCCTGGGGCCTAAGTCTACTAATTTACAAACGTTGCAATGGTCTCGCGATTGACAGTTTGACAGCTACAGTATTTGACAGTTTTTGTATGGAAAATCTGTCAAAAACTCACAATGAAGAGACCATTGCAACGTTTGTACATTAGTAGACTTGGCCCCCTGGTCTGTAGGGTGCGAGCCAGCCGCAACAGTATCCTGAACGCTTTTGCTGAACATTTCAACTGTTAGTACGTGAATCACTGCTGCGTGGTTCACGTACTGACTAATGTTAAGATATTATTTTAATTTTGTTTATGTAATATAATTAAAATAATGTATAATTTTCGATTTAAATGTAATTCTTTAATTTGATTAATAATTTTTAATAATTTTAATTGTATGATCCAAAGTTGATTGAAATAAATAAATAAATTGTGGTTGAAAAACATGTTTTCCCATACATTTCAACTGCAAATGTAAGTTTGTACACACAATATTGAGAGATTTACCATGTTATTTTAAGACCATAGGCTTATAGGGTTTCCTACAGGAAACCCTTTAAGTTTATGGTCTTCTATATATCTATAAGTATAAAATTATTTTCGGTATTTTTTTCAAAATTTTAGGCTCATTCGTTTCGTAGATAAGGGGGGAACCGACCATTGTCATTTATTTTCTTAAAAATGTAAGTCTTTTTTAATTCAAAATTCATTTATTTACGTAGGTAACACGTCCGTATTTGGGTGACGTTACAGAAATTGACATGTGTACCAAATTTCAACTTAATTGATCCATTAGATTCGGAGCAAATTGGCTGTGACAGAAGTCCTTCTGTCACAGCCAATTAACAGACAGACCGTATCGTTCCGTTTATCCCTTTTGAGAAATTGAGGTTGAATCCTAAAAAAACTAAAGAAGAAATTGCAGTTGCTCGCTAGTGGATTACTAGTGAACGATTCTGTATCTACAGTATTAAACAAAGACACATGAATAATTTCGGTATTCTATCCTACTTGAATTCTATCCTTTGTCACCCAACCTTCCTACTAAAGATCAATTTAAATACGTACTAGAATAGTTCGTTGCTGTGTGTTCTTCGAAGTCTGTAATACAATTGTTGTACGAAGTAATGAAACCGCGTCTTGTGTAAAATGGAACTCGGAGCGGTGTACAATCTTGTGGTTCTGTTTCAAGAGAGGAGAGCTTAAATTCTCGTATGATGTCATTTATATTGTTTCGAAAATTTGTGAATGTTTTCCATTGATGTATAAAAAAGGAAGATAGGGCACCGCTCTAATGTCACGTGAACATTACTGGACTAGAAATAATTACATGTTCACAGCCACACAACTACATTTCCCGATGTCGTTCGTTATGCATCAACAACCGAAATAGAGAGAGATATGATGCGGGCTGTAGCGGGAACGGCAATAATTGTCACTATTACGTACCCATAACTTTTCAGAAACAAATGGCGACTCTTTAAGTTAGAAAGCCAAAATGCCTGCTTGCAAGAGTAAGAGGTATTTTTAATATAAAATACACACAAATGACTCAAATAAATGTTAAATTTCATGGTCTTCCTTTTATTTTAGATGCTACGTTATTTAGAAGCAATAATGTATATGATTGAGCTTTTCGATCGGTCCAGTAAAATTACACACATTTTTTTTTTCACATTTAGTTGGTTCGATTCCAGATTCAAACAATCGATTATTTAAAATTCTCTGAATGCAGTTCGTATTGTTTTTAAAATAAAATGAAGTCTTCATTCAGTAAATTTTTCTATCTACAGTATTTAAGGTACTTTCCCTCCATGTGGCTAAGTCGCGGGATGCGCTGTATACGACTGCCATGAATTTTTTAACATGTCCAAAAACAACCATTTAGCTGGCAGAGGGACACTTGACTATAACAAAAGGTAGCACTTTAAAGCTTAATATTACGCAAACGCGGACGTATAGAATAACCCCACCCCATTTCCTCCCGTGGGTGTCGTAAAAGGCGACTAAGGGACTTACTAGAGAATGGGCAGCAGCGTTCTCTGTGCATTTTCAACACCATACTGCGATCGCCAACCCGCCTGCCAAGCGTGGCGATTATGGCAAACCCCCATTGGGGAGGCCTATGTCCAGCAGTGGACGTCTTTTGGCTGAAATGATTTATTTATTTATTTTATTTATTTAAACTTCATGTACAATAGTGGTACATAGGCGGACTTAATGCCACAAGGCATTCTCTACCAGTCAACCTTTGGGTTAAATATAAAAACAGTGGTAGGGTACAAAAATAATGACAAAAATACTAACTTCTTGATTAAGAGAATTTATATAGTTTTATTGATACTAATACACATATACAAATAAAATAAACTAATAGATATTTTAACAAATACCACCTAATAATAATTACTATGACTAGACTATCATTTGAGAGTTATTTAGTCTGACTTAAGTAGTGGTTACGAACTTTTCTTTTAAAAGTAAATTTTCTTTTAAACGGATCCCTGAATTGAAAAATGGTTTTCCCTGACCCACAATATTTTTGAATGGCCTATCCAGTTATCCACACCGTGGGATAGACGAGAAAAAAAATATAATCCCCATTTTACGTGCAAGGGAGGTACCATCCATTTTTCATGATTTTATTTTACCTCTTTGTTGGCGTGATTAATATGTGTACTCATGCCAAATGAGACAATTAATTCTAAAGAAGACAACACACACCCACCCAACGCAATTGAAGTACTACTATCGCACTTTGTAATCGGCAAACAGGCCGACTTTATCCTGTCTGACAAGCGGCTATCAATAAATCTGGATCTGGGCGGCGATCCGTGAAACTGCGACCCTTATCAAGTGTAAACTGATCCTTTAGCGTGTATTATACCTTGGTGGGTTTATCAACTGAAGGATTTTGAAAGCGATTTTATGTTTGTGGAAATGGTATAGGGTAAGTACCATTCAAGTATTACGTAAGCAGAATTTTTGTAATTAAAAAAAAAAAAAAAATCACCCCCTTGTCAGCAAAAGCTCATACCCCCCTCCTATGCTTACATAAACATTGTTATTTAAAAAAAATCTGTTCTGGTGTTTTTATTGTTATTCATGACATGAGTTTAGAAATAAGGAATCTATCCATACAATGTAGCGTCAGTCGTACAACGACCTTTGGTGAAACCATATTGCTGATCGTGTAAGATTTGGTTGGTGTTAAAATGATTAAGCATTTGATTGAGCATCACCTTTTCGAACACCTTGCTGAATACCGGCAACACGGATACTGGTGTAAAATTGTTAGTGTCTTTAGTGTCCCCTGATTTAAAAAGTGGTATAACCTTACTATATTTCATTAAATCCGGGAAGACCCCTTGATCCACACACAAATTAAATATTAAAGCTAAATATGGTGCTGTAGTCTCGATTATAGATGTACAAACTTTAATAGACATTCCCCATAGATCTTCGGTTAATTTGATTTTGATTTGCCGAAAAGATTTTATAGCTATCATAGGGTTTATAAGTTTAAATTGAAATTCAACCGGGCAGCCTGAAAAGACATGCTATATATAGCTAATGCCCATAGTTCGTGTTGTCCTTGGCAATTGAATGATCACTTGTTCTTTTCATGTAGGGGTCTATAAAGGCGGTCAGGGCAAGTTTGTATTATGTCACGGTCTTTATCTAAAAAGGCCATTCCTGGCGTCGCCCTACATTATTAGATTCACCTCATTCTACCAAAATGTCTAGACTTTAAAATGGACCGTGACCTTTTGTTTAACTGTTGCTTTTCAGAGATCGATAAGAAACACCAGCTCCATTTTAGAAGTGTGCGTATTTAAAGATGCTACAGCGTTTTTTAAAAATGCTGTAGCATTTTAATACCTATGCACAATTACACACAACGACATTCATCAAACGAACTTTACATTCTTTCAAAACGACGCCTTCGGCCTTATGACGGGTGAGACGCTTAACGAAGTCGTGAGTCACTTATTCTTCCCATCATTGTGATATACAGGAAAAGTTTTTAATCTGTGCGCAAATTTTGACGAATTAAACTAAGACGTGTTTTATTATACACCTATTTCTTATTTTGATATGTCTTAGTGCAAAAAAAATAAATGAAGTTATCGTTAACGAAAGATGTTTATTTTGAAACTGGTATAATGGATACTCGTTGCGCAACGCACCGGTGCGGTGGCGCGATCATCAGGTAGTAGGTACCTATCAGCTGTGCGCTCGCCCATTGATATTATTACGAATAGATTGTATCCATATTTTGCGGATTTGGACCAAAATAAAGGTATTGAACCTATAATGTTATTATTTTTTCCTGTATGTAAATGGTACACCACTGCACCTGCAGTATTGTCTCTCCTTCTACTTTTAACCCATCCAAAGTTCATCTGTAAAGATCGCTTTTAGTGTGAAATTACAGTGGCAGCGGGCGGGGCGGATGAGCGGGTGACGCGTCGAGCGGAAAACGCTCATTTCAATAGATGAACACAGTAGCAACGGAGCGTTTGAGCGGTTTGGACGTTTCTCTATGTTTTGTGTGCAATTAATATTTGCTTAAATTAAAATGTCCGATTATTTGGAAGCTAGCGCCTATATAAAGTGGGACCTTTTTTTTTCTAAAAGCAATCGTCACGATATTAATAGTGATCGGTATAGACATGGTGAATTTTATACTTTATACGAAAGGCTACGAAACCATGAAGATAAATTTTATGAATACACTCGAATGACCGTAACAACTTTTGACTACATATTAAATGCTGTACAAACACAGTTATCGAAACCCGAAACTAACTTCATTGCCTTAACAATATCTCCTGCGCAGAAACTTTTGTTGACTCTGAGGTAAGAAATCAAAACTATAATAATCATCAATGAATTTTTATTATTAATCAACAATGCCAGACATAAAAAGTAATCAATAATTATCTATATTATCTGGAGGTGCACTGTGATAACCATATTGTGTCATAATATATGGATCTGAAATACTTCCTGCTTGCATCTCGGCCATTATAATTGAATTTATTTGTTTCGCACTCGCATCTTTTGGATTCCTTTGAACTGTTCCATTTGTGGGAGTAAACTCATCAAATAATGATAATCATCTGATTTTGGAGGTTCTTGTGCAGGCGTCCTTTCTTTGTTCTGAAGTAGTAAAAGTCGTTTTTTTTCTATTTCCAAGAATTCAGAGCGCAGTTCGTTAGCTGATTTCCTCTTTTTTCCTCGACTGGATGTTGATGGAGCCGATGTTGATGGTGTTGGTGAAGATACTGATATGCTCGATAAAGGCGATGCCACATTTATATCACTTATAATGGAGTCTTGCGTGTCGTCATTTTCGTCACTGTCACTAGTTAGATGAGTAGTGATATTAGATTCACTTCGGCTAGGCTGTATTTGATCTTTCATAAAAGACATTTGGCGGAAATGTTTCCAAGTAGATACACAATCAGTAGCTGCATCCCCAGATCGAGTTGGTGGATTTTTTTTTAGTTCCTTTCTGTAGTGGTCCTTAATGTTCTTCCATTTACTCTTCAACACATTAACTGTAAAAAAAATGGTAAAATGAATATGATTTAGTCTGTAACTAACTGTACGTTTTATTTGCAGGTACTTGTCTACAGGGATGTCATTCAAATCACTAGCTTTTTCCTTCCGACTAGGAGCTACTACTGTTGGAAATATTATATATACTACATGTGAAGCAATCTGGGATCAGTTAGTACATATACACATGCCTCAACCTACAATGGAACATTTGAAGAAAATTGCAAATGACTATTATGAAAAATGGCAATTTCCTAACTGCATTGGGTCAATTGACGGGAAGCACTGCCGTATAAAGAAACCTAAACATTCAGGATCTGAATACTTTAACTACCGAAAGTTTTTTTCTTTAGTGCTTCAAGCAGTTGCTGATGCTGATAAAAAATTCATCGTTATTGAAGTTGGTGGTCGAGGCAAACAAAGTGATGGTGGCACGTTTCACTACTCGAGATTAAATAGACAACTAGAAAACAAAACGTTCAATATGCCACCTCCTCAAGTGCTTCCAAGCACCGACAAGCAGCTACCCATGGTCTTAATTGGCGATGAAGCTTACCCATTAAAAGAATATCTCATGCGCCCATATCCCCAACGAAATATTGACCAGAACAAAGACACATTTAACAAGAGGCTGTCAAGGGCCAGAAAGTGCATTGAATGTGCATTCGGAATTCTATGTGCTAAATGGCGAATACTTAATAAATCTATAGAAACAAATGTCAAACATGCACGTTTAATAATAAAAACTGCTTGTTTGCTTCATAACATTACTATGGCCAAAGATGTTTACGCCGATCGCCATTTGCATTTAATCAATCAAATAGCTTCACAAAACTTAGAATCAAGTACAAGACAAAACAATAGTTCCACGGTGAGAGCTAGAGCAATACGAAATGACTTTAAAGATTACTTTAATAATTACCATCAAGATAACCAATAAATTTTATTTACCATCAGAATCTCCGCTTATTACTTATTTCTTCCCATAGTTTTTTGATTATTTGACGATTCGAATGATTTGAATCGCTACTATTCCACAAAGGTGGCCGAGCCAATACGGCACTTATTAAATCTTCTGTCGACAACGGCATGACGTCTGAACAAACCGAGCGGAAAACGCAAACTGACTTGCGTCCACCCGCCCCGCCCGCGACACACGCTTCTCCCGCCGCGATACCCGCTCACCCGCCCCGCCCGTACTTGGTGCACCTTGGTACACAAGTATGTGCTTGTCTTACACGCCAGCGGATTCCGCTGCCCGCGCCGCTCCCACTGTAATTTCAGGCTTAGCGATACAGCCGCCCATTGTGTCGGAATATGTAACATTTCTACTTTTCAAATTTTTATGGTGTACATAATAAAGAGTATTCTATCTATCTATGTATATATTTTGTGTTCTAGACCATACCTGGGAACCTGTTGGTTATGGAGATATTGATGGTAGGTAATTTTTTTTTAAAGATTTTTTACCAATACAAAATAGTTTTAAATTCTATAACTTATCTTTTTAAATACCTCCACGACCCTTGTACCGTGTCAAGCACCATGTTTTGCGTGTGTTATATTGCGCGTTGCCGTAGACAGAGATTTTTTACACCAAAAATAAATTTAGTTTCCTAGCAGTTATTTTTGTACAGTGTTACGAGTACTTAGTTGGATGTACATAATGCCTAGACGACGGCTAAGTGATGGGTCTTTTTATAAACTGTTTATGTAATTAGCGATGGATGTCTATGAAAAGGCTGCTCGTTTATTTCCAGATCTGAATTTATACACAACATTAATTATCATTAAAAAGAAAAAAACTTCCACTACCCCTGTATTCCTATCTTAAATATGAAACAGGGAAAATTTAAAAAACACACCGAAGAAAATGTAAAACTCAACATAAATTCAAGTTTGTACATACGTTTTTATTACAAAACCAAGGCTTTTACGTATTGAGATGGAACGTATAAAGTTTCGGTATCGTAATCAACTAAAAGCACAATGTTTCAAGATTGCTTGTGTAAATTTTAGGAGCTACGAAGTGTCTTAAGCCCCCACTACGAGCCGCGCGGCGTTTTGGGCCGCGCGCCTCGGCCTCGCGAGGCTTTTGTGTTTTTTTGCAACGCGACCACATTTAGGAGCCGCGCGGCCCACCTTGCGCAGATGCCACAGACTATATAGAGATATTACCGGCAGTTTCTTTTGAGATGTACGAAGAAGAGGACGTGCTTCTTATCTAACTGCTCTTTGCTCACTTCAAGAATGGTTGCCATCTCCATCAGGGCATCATTTCTTTTGTTTTTATCTTTATAAAAACTATTTCGACAGTCCCATAACATCTCGGCGCTCCCGGTACAATTCGACTAAAAAAAGTGTTTTCTTGTCCGTTCAATCCATTTTAGTGCGAATTAAAAATTAAAAACACAACTCGATGTAGTGGCGGTCACTAGCGCACTGACCGGCCGCGCGGCCCGTCCCCACTACCCAACGCCGCGCGGCTTTCTTTGAAGTAGACCGACAACCGTCGAGTTGCGCGAGGCTGGCCGCGCGGCTCAGGCCTCGCTCTCGTCCACACTCACGAGACTTGGCCGCGCGGCTCGGCCTATCGGAGCCGCACGGCCCTAGTGGGGACGCGGCTTTAGATATCTGGAGTAGAATGACACATTTGATACCTACACTATTTTGTAAAAGTCTCACTCGAGTGAATGTTCCTTTTTGTTTCATTCCACGTTTACACGACATTGAAATTACATAGGAATGAACGTTCATCTGCGAGTGAAAGACAGAAATTAACAAAAAAGTAAAGTGTCTTAAATCTGTTTAAAACTGTTACAGACAGCGTGCTTGGTTTGTGTCACAAGTTTTGATAAATTTAATAAAAACAATATAGTATAAGTTTTTAGGGTTCCGTAGCAAGGAAACCTTATAGTTTCTCCATGTCCGTCTGTCTGTCTGTTCGCGGCTTAGCTCAGAGACTCTTAGTGCTAGAAAGCTGTAATTTGGTATGAGTATAGTTTTTTTAGGGTACCACTACACATAAAGTAGGGATGATATTTTTTTTCTCCTCTGTCCTATGGTGTGGGGTATTGAAGGATAGGCCGTTCAAAAATATTGTGGGTTTGCTAAAACCTATTTTCGATTCAGGGATCCGTTTGCGTAATATTAAGCTTTAAAGTGCTAACTTTTGTTAGAGTCAAGTCCCTCCACCCTGCCAGCTAAATGGTTGTACTGGGATATGTGAAAAAAATCACAGCAGTAGTATATAGGGTGTATCTATTCAAACACGAAATATTTTAAGAGATAGGTGGTAAAGAAGCCATGGAAACGATTTTTTTTTAAATCTGAGAATATTATTTAAAAAAAATATTACTTGATATGCTGATTAATTAATCAAAATTCACCGCGCTCGTGCTGCCACCGTGGCCGCGTCCGGGCGTGTCATTCATAGAATTGTGGCGGTATCAACAACGCCACATGCGAACCATGTATCAAAGACCTGACGTCACAAATCCTGCATCGCGCTATCCGAGTTTACCGCGCGACTAGCATATATACAACATCCCGACATCAACCGTTGGGCAGTTGCCCACCAGACACAACACCCGTCTGGTCGGAGGATCCTCCCTTTACTATAGAGTATGAGTGAACTTTACACCCTGTTCCTCATACCTCTAAAGAATAAGTAAAGGTTTTTTTGCAAAACGTCTCAAGAAATTTTAAAATTATAATAATTATGTAAAAATATAAAACACTTAGATAAAAAAAAAATTTTCGCTGCTATGGCTTTTTTTCTACCTATAGATGTTTTTCTTAAAATATTTCGTGTTTGAATAGATACACCTTATATAAATAACGAAGTCAAAAGAAAAACTGTCACAGCTAAGTAGAATTTACGAGTTAATGAGTAATAGTCGACCAATTTATATTTGCAGTTGAAATGTATGCGAGAACATGTTTTTCAACTACAATGTTAAGATTGTTTTTGAGATCAATTTATCCTAACTACGGAACCCTTAGTTGTGCGTGGTCCGATACGCACTTGGCCGGTTTTATAAAAAGAAGCTGTTCTCTTTTTCCATTAAAGCATAGACAATGCAAACACGCGCTGTTACTAAGACCTATAAAATGCCGGCGTGCATAACTTAAATTGTTTGTTCTCTCCCTATTTGCAAAGCAATTTAAATTTTTAACTCTCCGTCCGAGTAAGATTTTCCAGCTGTATTTTTATTGTTGCACAGCCTCTCAGGGGATGTTTCTGAGAACAGATATGGGAATTTGGGATTTGCATGCAATGACTGAAATGGCATTGGAGCAGACGTGGCCAGAAGAAGGCAGATAGGAATGTAGGAAAAGGTCATAATTGTATGGAATTCAATATTATAGTTGGTATTGATTGTGTGGAAAATAAAACAGTTTTGGTGTTTTAATCTTTATAATTGGAGATTAGTCGTCCCACAAGTTGGATCGATGATCTTGTGAAGGCCGCGAGAATCGGAAGCACAGAACCGGTCGAATGTGGCGATCCTTGGCTGAGGCCTATGTCCAGCAGTGGACGTCTTTCGGCTGAAATCATGATAGTGAGAACTTGAGAAGGTGTATTGGACGAGTGAGCGAGATTCAGGTCATGTGCTGTATATTTTAAAGGAAGATGCAAGTGGCATAGGTTATTATTACTAGCTTATTTTCTTGGTGATTGATTATCAGTAATCGGAGTAGGTAGAGTTATTTTGGTTCAATACCTCGGGGTATTGATTCGAAAAATAAAAAGATTTTTTATTAACAAGGATAAAAGAAAGCTTGTCTTATGTATTGGCAGTGAGCGCACGACGCCGACGTTGTCAAACTAACATCAGCGCAGGTTGCTACTTTCCAATGATCACACGCGCGATTTTGCCGCTCAGGTGTAAGTCGCGATGTTATCGCTTAAGTGTAACGCGACATGACTAGTGGAAACAAAAAAAAAATCAGTTTTTGTCTCTTTCTACAGCATTTAAATTGTTTTTGACGTGACAACGTCTAATAAATCTATGAACGCCGGCTGTAGGTATGTACGAAAATGTCCCGTTATGCTCATTGTCCCGTTACGCTCATTGTCCCGTTACGCTCATTGTCCCGTTACGCTCATTATCCCGTTACGCTCATTGTACGCTTGCGCCGCATCAATGTTTTGTTATGACGTTGTCACGTTAAACTATCATACCAATTTTTCGAAAATAACTTGTTGACTCACTCCATAACTTCGGTTCTTAGAGTGCGTTTGTTGAATAACTTTTGACAAAGTAATTTCTAACTTATTTAATAATATATATTTCAAATCCCGGAATTCCGGGAGCCATTTTGTATTTGATAGACCTATACTTTTTTTTAGCCAACATTTTTGTTGCAATTTAAGCCATTTCTTCATTGATTGGTGAATGGCTAGTTGAGCTAAATCTCTCGCATAACAGGCTTACAAAATCACACCGAGATTGAAGCATCTGGACCTGTCTTAAAGTTGTCTAAATCGTTCAGCATATTAACACTGGGTACTGTTGGCGCTGCCATGGCGATGTAGCGCATCAATGATGTTTGAGGAACGGCATACTGATGGTTTTGCGGTCATTGGACGCAAAAGAAGCGCTTCTCTGCTTGCTCGTCTTCGTGGCGGTACCAACACTATTTTGAGTTTGTTCGCAGATAGATGGGAGTCTCCAATGCTGCGACATTGGATGAAACTCCACACTACTTAGCAGGTATAATTATGTCTACTAACACTAGTTTTTGAGACCATTGTTACTAACACTGTGGGCGTAGCCTGAAATAAATGCTATTATTATTATTATTAAAACAACGTATCGCAAGTACAAAAAATAGCTCTAGCTACTCCGATCACTGATTATGTATACGTAGCATATTTTCCTTGTCATTTTAACAGCCCTATAGGAACATACCACCTCCATCGTATCTTCTCACCTCCGCCCAGGTGTCTAGTCTACAAATTACCCGACTACGTGAGTCGAAAGTGTATTGTTCACAGTAAATAGAGCACGTTACACGTCTCCTGTAACCCGGTCCTAGTAAACAGTGGCCGAGACAAACGAGCTGTGTATGGTAATAGGTGGAGGAAGGAGTTGATTAACATGAAGGTTCTATTTTCATTTAATTTTCATTATGTGATGGAGAAAACGAACGATTTTGTTATTATTATTTTTATTTCTTTGTCACATCTCGGGTCCCTGGGGTCCCGGGCCTTTGGAAGGCGTACGAGGAGCTGAAGCCAACTCGCAGAGACGTAAGACGTAAGACGTAAGACGCTTTTAATGAAATGAGGCACTAATCGACGATTATCCTTGTACCCACTATGCAAGTGCACCCAACGACAACCCCCGGTTGGTGTAGGACTATTGCAGCATTGTCCGCATTGTCGAGGCGGGGGGGCTCAGTAGCCGTGGCTTGGAGGGCCACGGTGAAGCTAAGAGGAACCCGAGGAGGGGGCCGCTTGTCAGGGCTTTTGCGGCTAAGCCGACGACGTAGCGGCCGTAGGTTGCGGTGCCGCTTTGGCGACATCGCAACTGAGGCGGGCCGCGATGTCGAATGGGCGGCATCGCGGCTGAGTGTGGGAGGCCGCGGCGGGAGAGGAGTGCCGGTATTGCGGTGAGCCGTTCTCCCTACCTTCCGCGGCCTTGACGGGGTCGCCACCGATGAATGGCGGACGCGGTGGGGCCGCAAAGGAAGAGGAGTGTCGGTATTGCGTTGGCCGCTCTCCCTATCCTCTGCGGCCGAAAAGTGGTAGGCGGCGGGGCCACTAACCTGACCCGTCGCGGTGGGACCAGGGGCGCTTGGACGCGGGGTCGTCTGGCGCGAGGTCCCAAGTGGAGGCCAGCAGGCAACGGTGCGGGGGCACCCTTGCCTGTATTGCACAGGCCTCCACCAGTGTCGGACGGGAATGGCCAGGTGTTCCCGGTCATTCCCATATCGCCCCCAGGCTGAGGGGCATGTGGGGCCCGCCAGCTAGGCGGGCATGCGCCGGGAGTGTTGTGGACGTAAAGGCTGTGCCGGTTTCCCATGACCCTCCCATCAAGGCGATGAGGGAACTCCGCTGAGTTTTAGTGGGTATACTGCCATTTTGGCAGGGAGTCCCACATACCTCGTCTCGTCCCCCGACGAGCGGGCATGCGTAATGCATTTCTCAGCGTCAAAAAAAAAAAAAAAAGGACTGTTGCAGGATATAGAAACAAAGATATTGGACTATGGGTTTTGGGTGGTTTAAGTGGACTGGTTACCTAAAACTATGGAAGGACCGGTCGAAGTGTCGGTACTTGGGGGAGGCCTATGTCCAGCAGTGGACCTCTTTCGGCTGAAATGATGATGATGATGGAAGGACTATGGCCCCTGCCTGATCAATGTTCTATTGTACATGGATAAAATGGCAGGGAGTGACCGTTTGCACACTCAACTATGGGCCTTCGGACGCGGTTGCTAGCACTTAGTGACGTAGCAACAAGGGGGCAACATATCCTGAGGTGCTTGAGGACTGGAGAGGTATTCCACGGCTATCAGAACAATTGCAGAGCCCGGAATGGTCAAGATCCCTATCAGCACTTACTGGAATACTTCCTTCCTCCGAGCTGGCGAGATATCGCGGGCGCGACACTTGTCACACCCGCGATATCGCGCCAGTGTGTGAGAGCCTTTAATCCATTCAAAGGTTGTCTTTAAAAGATCGCTTTTAGCGATAAGACCGCCCATTGTGTCACCCCTTGTACGATCGTACGGTAGATATAGGCATTATGGTCATTCCGTCCGGTCTCTTCCCATCGTCGCGTGCCAAGCGCGTGCTGTTCTAAAACAGCTGGCACACCGGCGGTGACAAGAGCACGACGGATAATGTCATTGATGCTGGCGTGCCGTGCAATTCGGCCTGCGCTCCTACTGCAGGATAGGCCATGAATTTGACTAATTTGCAATTTGAATTTTATCCTATTTTATTTTATTCAATGTTAAGTATATCTAATAATCTAACCAAAATCCTGAAAATGTATTTGTACGTCGGAAACGGCAGAATATTATGAGCTTTAAAAAATGTATGTAACAACTCTGTAACAAATAAATGTACTATTACTATTACTATAACTTCACACAACACACATGCCAATTCCACAATAAGACTTCATTGGACAATAAGAAATAGGTCAAGATCGGCACAGAACCTCGTTCGTGGGTAAATATGTATATTATAATGCATTTTTGCTCTACATGCAAAGAATATATAATATTCGCAGGCAAAAGTATGATTAAATGTTTATTTTATTCATAGGCGCATGTTTAGTGTCTATTCCGTATAGTTTAGTAAAGAGAATAGTTCGGAATATACAGTGTGGAAAGCTGAAGCGGGACCTGGAGGGAAAGAACCTTTAATATTGATTCTACCAATTTTTACTCAAAGGAGTCATTAATTTTTTTTCCAAAGTGAAACTCCATTCAAAATATTTTTGAACTCACTTGCCTCTCTACCAGTCAACCAAGGGTGGTGAAGAGATAAAATGGCAGGTACTGTATTTAAGAGGAGATAATAATAATAATAAAAATATTAAAAGAGATAACAAATAAAATAGATACACAAGTACATAAATATGTTATAAACTTATAATAGACATACATACAAATTACTATAATATATAAATACCTACCCATTATATGTATATCCAAATTCAAGGAGAAGAGATGATTGAGATGACTACACTATTTGTTGTGAAAATAACTCCGCAATTTCCACTAAAATGCATACCGACGGGTGGCCGTCCTGATATCCAGAGGAAGCGCATTCCAGAGAAGAATGGACTGAATATGAAAGGAAGCATGAATAAAGTCAGAAGTATGAGAAGGACAGAGAAGGAGAAGATTGTTGGAAGAACTCAGATTCTTAGCGTGTGAAGAACATAGATATTGAAATTGAGACTTAAGAAGGAGGGGTGGGAGAGTTGAGAAGGAAGAAAATCGTGGTCAAAGCACGCAAACTTCTTCTTTGGCGAATAGGCCGTTCTTCGTAGCCTGAAACAAGGAACCCTTATAGTTTCGCCATGTCAGTCTGTCTGTCTGTGAGTCTATCTCTTAGTAGGTACTAGAAAGCTGTTACATATTAATCACGCCGACAAAGTGGTAAAACAAAATCTTGAAATATTATATATACTTAAAAAGTAAAGTGGAAAGTATATTATTATTATCTATATTATATTATTATGGTTACCTCACCTCTCGTAAAATGGGGATGATAATTTTTTTCTCGTCTATCCCATGGTATGGGGTACTTTTAGATAGACCGTTCAAAAATATTACGGATTTGTGGAAACCATTTTTAGATTTAGGGATCCGTTTGCGTAATAATAATTTTATTTAATCAATCAAATAACAATGTTAACATTAAATTAATAATATCGTATGCAGGTACACTTGACTTATGCTAGTTAACAAAACAGGTAGGTGTTGCAACCAGCACCCTTACTAAGTTATATAATAACTTGTATTAAGGGCACTGGTACATACATCCCATAGATATTTCAGAATCTCAAAAAAAAAAAAAAAAAAAAAAAAAAAAAAAAAAAAAAAAAAAAAAAAAAAAAAAAAAAATATATATATATATATATATATATATAAAAAAAAACGTGCAATTTTATGTTAGAGTTACCCTGTCACTTACCTCTGTAAGTGGCCCAACTAAATGCCAACAAAAATGCTACTAGGGATGTGTGTCCCCCCAGCCAGCTAAATGGTTATATTTAGACATTTCGCAGCAGTAGATAATGAAGTTAAAAGGAAAACTATCACAACTAAGTACGAGTAGGCTGTACAAGTAACCTAGTAATATTGGCTATTGTGGTATAGTAATTTTATTCTTGGTAAGTGCATTGTCTTCACATATAATTAATAATTACTGTATACAAATATTTTTTATTTATTTATTTTATTTATTAAAACTTTATGCACAAGTAAAAACTGTACAAAGGCGGACTTAATGCCTTGGGCATTTTCTACCAGTCTACCTTAGGGTGATGCAGAGATAATACACAGTAGGTGCAATAACAGAAAAACAATTTAGAAGATATTTATAGCTAAGATATAAGAATAAATACATATATACCTACATACAACTAAAAATAAAAAGTTATGAGAGTTAAACAAGAAAACCTACAAAAACTTAATTCTGAGACGAATTTGCCAACTTCTTGTGTATGTGTTCTCGAACTTTCACTTTAAATGTGAACTGATTAGTTACCGTCCTGATATTCTGGGGGAGCGCATTCCAAAGGAAAACCGCCTGGACAAAGAAAGAAGACTTTATAAAACCAGAGCGATGAGAAGGACAACGAAGAAGACGATTATTCTCAGACCGAAGATTCTTGCTGTGTGCAGCGCATAAATATTGACAAAGGGCAGTCAGATAAGAAGGAGAAGTGGGTTTGTGAAGGAGAGAAAACAGGGTTGTCAAAGCCCTCAACGCTCTGCGCTGCCGGATAGGCAACCACTTTAAAAGCGATCGATGTGCGGATACATGATCATACTTGCGGAGATTGAAAACAAATCGAATGCAGTTATTAAGAAGTCGGTCAAGTTTATTGAGGAGATCTGCATTCAGGTCATAGTAGCACATATCACCATAGTCAATTATGGGGAAGATAAGGGACTGTACAAGCATTGCCTTAATGTGTGATGGGAGAATATTTTTTTACCGATAGAGCGACCGCAGCGCTCCAGTGACCTTATTGTTAACATTTTAAAAGAGTAAGTATGGAGTTTCTTGCCCATTCTTCTCCATACGTAACTATCTTTTGGAAGGGGCAACTAGAATCAATTAATTAATTATTTTTGTAAATTTTGACGTTCAAAAGTGCCTTTTATGTGACTATTTGAAATAAATTATTTGACTTTGACTTTGACTTTAAAGCTTTCTCAGCCATTTGTTTCAGAAGCTCCCAATCCAAAAATATAGGGCAAAAGTAATAAAAGCGTAGTACTAAATAACTGCTAAATGTTGTAAGTGCGCGCTCATGAATCGGAAGGCAATAAAATGCAATGAGGCGACTACCCTCTTCCGTATCTTTTGTTTCAGTAGACATCTTCTCGAGTGCTTGTACAAAGTCGTAGTTCAAACATGCACGATGTTACAGAACTGTCGATAACTTCAATCTTGATTTTCTTTGACCTAAAAAGAAGATAACCTCGGTGTTTTAGTTGATAAAGTGTATTTTTAACTCCCGACGGAAAACGAGGGGTGTTTTAAGTTTCACGTGTGTATCTATGTGTCTGTCTGCGCCATCATAGCTCCCAAACGGCTGCACCGATTTTTTTTTTGTTTTGTTTTAAAGGCGACTTGATCGAGAGTGTTCTTAGCTATGATTCAAGAAAATCAGTTGAGCCGTTAGAAGATTATCACCTCTTCTCTAGTTGATGAATTGATGTGCGCTTCTACGGGTCTGATCGAGTCAAAATTTGGTATTCTGATGCTTCAATGATATTAGAACATGGTGACCTTGAACTGATGCTGCAGCATCATCTGGAAAACTCAAACTAGCTATGATTCAAGAAAATCAGTTGAGCCGTTAGAAGATTATCAGCTCTTCTCTAGTTGATGAATTGATGTGCGCTTCTACAGGTCTGATCGAGTCGAAATTTGGTATTTTGATGCTTCAATGATATTAGAACATGGTGACCTTGAACTGATGCTGCAGCATCATCTGGAAAATTCAAACTAGCTATGATTCAAGAAAATCAGTTGAGCCGTTAGAAGATTATCAGCTCTTCTCTAGTTGATGAATTGATGTGCGCTTCTACGGGTCTGATCGAGTCAAAATTTGGTATTCTGATGCTTCAATGATATTAGAACATGGTGACCTTGAACTGATGCTGCAGCATCATCTGGAAAACTCAAACTCAAAGCATTTATTTCAAATAAACCAATTACAGGCACTTTTGAATTGTCAAGGGTCAGTCAGACAGATGAAGTTAGTTACCCATTCCAAAGCGTAGTAGGTTCCTATGGAGAAGAACGGGTAAGAAACTCCACGGACACTCTTTTAAAATGGAATTTGCAGGAGACCCAACTCCATCACCAAATTACAGCAGAGGTATCGTGTTTGGGCTCAATAGAATGGTCTCAATGAATAGCAGATAGGGGTGATCAGGGTCTGGTGATGGGGTAGCAAAGAGAAATGAGGATAAATTAGTAACTAGCTTCACTGTGGGAAAAATACGTACAGCTGCGCTGATTTCGGCGAGCCACGTGTCGATCGTACCGTACCTCATTTCAGCCGAAAGACGTCCACTGCTGGACATAAGCCTCACCCAATTAGGGGGGTTTGCCATAATCGCCACGTTTGGCAGGCGGGTTGGCGATCGCAGTATGGTGTTAAAAATGCATAGAGAACGCTGCTGCCCATTCTCTAGTAAGTCCCTAATGCCCATTTTCACCAACGAACCCTAAATTTTAAGTAACCCTTAAGCCAATTTAGGTAACACTTAACGCAAGTTTTATTTTCACCGACGTTTAAGGGACACCTAAACTCTTAAGGGATCCTTTATATTTAAGGGCCCGAATGTTCAGCCCCTAACCGATCCCTAGCCTAAGGGTTAGTTTCAAGTTTGCTTGAATATTTGTTAAAATGGAACGAGGCGAAATTCACCTACATAGATCTACTAGATGAATTTCGCCTCGTTAGTGCTTCCATCCGTTTTTTTTAATTTAAAAGTACTCGTATGTCTCTGTTGTCCAAAAGCAATTTTACCAGCTTTTCCATGTCCTCAGCAGTAAAATTCTGAACACGTTTTCTTTTCTCAGCTAATAAAAAAGGTATTTTATTTTTACCATAACTAAAGAGTGAAAAAACTTTTAACAAAAAAAAAAAAAAAAAAAAACAACCGGTATAAAAAAAAAAAAACAAAAAAGTGAAAAATAACTTTAATTTCGGAAGTCGGTGTCCTTGGTTCTGTTTTTTCGGTTTTTGCCACCGACTTCCGAAATTAAAGTTATTTTTCACTTTATAGTGTTTTTTTTTAAATCAGTTGTTTTTTTTTTTTTTTGTTAATATGTTTTTTCACTTTTTAGTTATGGTACCTACCCCACAACAATTTTGGTTTTTCAATAATGTTTTATAACGTAGTTGTTGTTAAAACATATTCCTAATGTAAAGAAATTTAATTTTGTTCTGAATTATTGTAAAAATATAACTTATAAATGTTATCGGTAAAAGTACGTAAAAAAATCTGTCACGTAACTAAGTAGTCCATATTTAGGTGTCCCTTAGCGCGGTGAAAATGAATTATGGTACGGGATGCACTTAAGGGATACCTTAGCCTAAGGGATTCTTACCAAGGGTATAGTTTAGGGGAGGTTGGTGAAAATGGGCATTAGTCACCTTTTACGACACCCATGGGAGGAAATGGGGTGGTGCTATTCTTTACGTCCGGCACCACACGGTACCGTACCGTACCGTGTCTACTAGTAATACATAAAGTTTAAAAAGCAGGAAATTCAAGTTAAATTAAAAATTTAAAAACCCCCGACACAAACTTAACACCTCCAAAAAGTAAAAAAAAAAAAAGTATGTATTGGTCCTTGTTTAATATAAGTTGTAGGCATTGATATATTAAAAGGAGGAAGATATGTTACGCGCTAACATCGCAATCAGTAAACTTGGGCTTGGCGCACGATTACATGCACCAAAACTCACACATCTGTGATCAGTGTGATCACAGTCGCAAACCTACAGTTACCGATAGACAAGAACAGAGTTATGAGACGTCGCTGTCGTGCGAGCGAAATCGCGTTAGCTGCCGAATGTTTACGATTATGAATGACATTGCATGTGGCAGAACAAACATGGCGAAGCAAACGAATAGTATTATAACTTTCAACAAATTAGCATTTTTGGCTGTACTTACGAGTGGTAAGTAATCCCGTGTGTCTTATTTTTCTTTCTTGTATTATTAAAACACTGTTTAGCTGCACAAGAAGCCATTTTATCACAAAAAAAAAAAAAATGTAATTATGGAGCTGTTTGATCAACGATATCCCGTGCGCGACTGAGTGCCAACTAGGGGCAATCTCTCACTTTGATAGGACCAGGCGCTGTTACTTATGCCCATTTTCACCAACCTCCCCTAAACTATACCCTTGGTAAGAATCTCTTAGGCTAAGGTATCCCTTAAATGCATCCCGTACCATAATTAATTTTCACCACGCTAAGGGACACCTAAATAGGGACTACTTAGTTACGTGACAGATATTTTTTTTTTCATAGTTATTTCAATAACCGTACTTTTACCGATAACATTTTTAAGTTAAATTTTTACAATAATTAGAACAAAATTAAAATATTTTACATTAGGAACATGTTTTAACAACACTACGTTATAAAACATTAAGTCAACATTAAAAAACCAACATTGTTGTGGGGTAGGTACCATAACTAAAAAGTGAAAAAACTTTTAAACAAAAAAAAAAAAAAAAAAACAACCGATTTAAAAAAAAAAACACTAAATAGTGAAAAATTACTTTAATTTCGGAAGTCGGTGGCAAAAACCGAAAATACAGAACCAAGGACACCGACATCCGAAATTAAAGTTATTTTTCCCTTTTTGTGTTTTTTTTATCCCGGTTGTTTTTTTTTTTTTTTGTTAATAAGTTTTTTCACTTTTTAGTTATGGTAAAAATAAAATACCTTTTATAATGGCTGAGAAAAGAAAACGTGGTCAGAATTTTACTGCTGAGGACAAGGAAAAGCTGGTAAAATTGCTTTTGGACCACAGAGACATACTTTTAAATTTAAAAAAACGGATGGAAGCACTAACGAGGCGAGATTCACCTAATAGATCTATGTACGTGAATTTCGCCTCGTTCCATTTTAACAAATATTCAAGAACACGCAACCTGTCAAACAACTTGAAACTAACCCTTAGGCTAGGGATCAGTTAGGGGCTGAACATTCGGGCCCTTAAATATAAAGGATCCCTTAAGAGTTTAGGTGTCCCTTAAACGTCGGTGAAAATAAATCTTGCGTTAAGTGTTACCTAAATTGGCTTAAGGGTTACTTAAAATTTAGGGTTCGTTGGTGAAAATGGGCATTAGTCTCGTATCTACGCTTTTAATACATCAATGGTTGTAGATAATATTTCGGTCCCAGCGTCGGCGTCGTCGCTTCGGGAGAACTTCGGTCTCCGAAATTCGGTTTTTGTTGTAAGTGCCGTATATACTTTATATGTATTTAGTAAAAGCTGTTATTTTGACATTACAAATGGACATTTCCATTTTATTTATTTGTATAGATTAATCAAAACAGCGAATTAATTGCCAGGTATTTGCAACGTTGCCAATTTCCTGACTGAGCCCGCCTTAACTGATCTACCGAATCTGGCCTTTGATATTTCTTATCCGTTATGCCTAAAAACTTGAAAGATTTATTTTTCACGCTTTGGAATGGGCAACTAGCTTCATCTTTCTGACTGACCGACCCCTTGACAATTCAAAAGTGCCTGTAATTGGTTTTTTTTTAGTGCTTGTGTTTGGTTTTGAGTAATACCAGGGCTGGATTTAAAGGTCCAAGAGGTTAAAAGGTTTAAGAGGCCCTGGGGTAACCAAGAAGTCGAGGCCCCCATTTTTTTTTTGGAAAAGATTAACAAAAACAATTTAAAAAAATTGGTTATCTGTAAAGTTGGTTTACGGACGACAGTTTAACGTGACAACGTCATAACAAAACATTGATGCGGCGCAAGCGTACAATGAGCGTAACGGGACAATGAGCGTAACGAGACATTTTCGTGCATGCAGCCGGCGTTCATCGATTTATTAGACGTTGTCACGTCAAAAGTACTTTGTTAATGTGAATGTTTTTTTATTTGGTGGACACAAAGGATGTATTTTTTTCTTAACTACAAAAATGAAATTGTAGAGGCCTCCTTCTTTGTGGCCCGGGGCTAGAGCCCTGCCCTAAATCGGGGCCCGCAAACTACTATCCTAGGAAATCGTGGTCGTTTAGCAAAGTAATACAAAGTTATAAACAGATGGCGCCAAAGTTACGTAATAGTATAGATTTTAATGAGAGACTGTGGTGAGATAGATTGCTGTCATTTAACAAAGAACTATTAAGTTTTGAAACAGAAATCAAAGTAGTTAGCGGTAAGTTTAACTGGTAAGGTGGTAATTTTCTGGTATAATATTAAGTCCTAGAAGTCGTAATTTGTGAGCTGTTAAAATGTCCCTGAATTTACAAATGGTTTTCACAAACCCACAATATTTTTGAAAGGCCTACACTGAAAAAAATGTTTACTTATACATAACCAAACTTTCGTCAACATGTAACACAAAAAAGTGACCACATAACTTTATTCAACATGTAACCAAAACCTGTGCTGGCTGTTGTGTATCACTTTTATTAAATCAAGTTAACTTTTATAAAGTCTTGTCAAACTTTGCTTATTCCTGAAATAGCCGAAGTAGTTAGGCTAAATATTTTTTCAGTGTATCCAACGATATCTCATACCATGATAGACGAGAAAAAAATACCGTCCCTACTTTACGTATAGGGGAGGCAACCTAAAAAATTTTTTTAAAGATTTTATTTTCCTACTTTGTCTGCGATGCCAAATTACAGTTTTCTAGTACTAAGAGTCTCTGAGATAAACCGCGGACATACAGACAGACGGACATGGCGAAACTATAAGGGTTCCTTGTTGACTACGGAACCCTAATCATGTTGATTTAACAGACACAGGTAACATAATGATGTACCTTTGTTTCTTAGGGACTATTTTTGCCGTAGTTGGGATGAATTTATCCCAAGAACAAACTTGACATTGTAGTTAAAAAACATGTTCTCCCATACATTTCAACTGCAAATATAAGTTGGTCGACTATTACTCGTTAAACGTGTAAATCCTACTTAGCTGTGATGATTTAGGTGTTATTTGAAATGATTTTTCGTAACGATTGATCTGATAAATCATGAAAACGTCACCCATGATGAAAAATTTGAAAATTTTCGCAGCCGCCATCTTGGATTTTTATTTTGACCTCACTATCGGAATTGGCACTCTCGAAAACCATGAAAACGACACCCATGATGACATTTTGAAAATTTTCACAGCCGCCGTTTTGTATTTTAATTTATAGGTGGTTAAACTAAATTTTTGTGTAACGCGCATTTAAAAGTAAAAAAGGTCAATAAATAAAAATGGGTTGGTACCGTTTGACGGCCAACTCTACCACCGCACGCTCTCATTGGTCAAATCAAATAGCGCGCGCTTCCCCGGCTTCCTGTTACACACGTCCGTCCCCTTTCACGAAATCAATCCCACAGAAAGCGAGAGGAGAGATATTACACATCAAACATTTAAATATAACAAAATAACATCACCCCTGTCATCCCTGAAGGGTTAGGAAAAGTGTAACAAGGCACTTGATCATTGTTGAAATATCTTAGATGCAAAAGTACTAAGTTTGATGAAGCAAATAAGAATTTGGAGTAAAAAATATCCGTAGAATATGAACACATTAAAGCAATCAACCTAATAAAAGTCTGTCGGAGTTAGGGTGAGGGCGAAAAATTGCACTTGCAATGTTTTATATTGACAATAAGGAAAAAGGGGAACAGTATGGAAATAAGCCACAGATTTCTTTTGAGGAAGGAAATTTTCTTTTCTCTAGATTAAGGCAACGATAGCCGACTATAATGATTTTATACTGAAGATCACGTCAAAACGAGTAGTGTTAATGATTTGGAAAAAATATGTGTTTAATTAGAACATTACTAGTACATACTGAACTGAAATTAAATTGTTTATTCTCTAAATATGATATCGGAATCAGTTTTACACGTCAGATTTTAAAAAAAATGAAATAAGCTAGATGGAGTCGACATTTTCTATCTGACTATACCTGAGAAAAAATGGTGAAAGAACTGAGGGATAAAAAATACGGCGTTTATTAATTTAAAGTGTCTTTGCGTGGACACGCACAGGAATTACAAACACGCACAATGAAGGGTTCCGTAGTTGGGATGAATTTATCCCAGGAACAAATTTAACATTGTTGTTGAAAAACAGGTTCTTCCATACAAAATATATGGGAGAACATGTTTTTCAACTGTAAATGTAAGTTGGTTGACTAATAACTCGATAACTTGTGACGCCTACGTGGCTGTGATAGTTTTCCTTTAAACTTCGTTATATATACTACTGCTGTGATTTTTATTTACATATCCAAGTACAACCATTTAGCTGGCAGGAGGGGCGGAGGACCTTAACTCTAACAAAAATTTGCACTTTAAAGTTTAATATTTCAGAAACGGATCCCTTAATCGAAAAATTGTTTTCACAAACCCGCAATATTTTTGAAAGACCCATCCAACAATACCCCACACCATAGGGTAGGCGAAAAAAATAAACGTCCCCATTTTAGATGTACAGACCCTAAATAACTATTTTTCTCATGATTTTATTTTACCACTTTGTCGGCGTGATTAATCAAACTCAAACTCAAATCATTTATTTCAATTAAACCATTTACAGGCACTTTTGAATTGTCAAGGAGTCGGTCAGTAAGAAAAATGAAGCTACATTCCCATTCCAAAGCGTAGGTACCTATGGAGAAGAACGGGAAAGAAACTCCAATATACAAACAACAACAACTAACTATAACAACTACAATATACAAATATGTATATCCATGCCAAATAAGCTTTCTAGTACTAAGAGTCTCTGAGCTAAGCTGGGGATGGACAGACGGACGGACATGGCGAAACTAAGGGAGATGAGACTAATTTTCATGAAACCTAAACTCCGCAAAATCTTAAATACAAACCAACTATTTAAGGTCATTTAATTCAGAGGGAACAATTTTAAAGCCACTGGTCAGGCTACTAATTCCCTTGGCTTGTCCTAATTACTCACGGACGAGGAACACCTTTCGTTTCAGGTTAACAGGTGATAAATTAGGGTGCCGTCAGGATTTCATAAGTCATTCCGCAGACTGCGTGCGCACAATTTATTTTTGAGTAGTGCTCTTTATACATTAAGGGGGATGCAATAAGGTAGCCCGCGAAATTCAAATTTTCTTCAGTCTGGGTGCATGTTGATTAAAGTATGATACGCGACTGTAAAAATATGTATTTACAGAATTATAATCATTAGAATCAGTAATACAACTCCTTACATTTCAGCCGAAAGACGTCCACTGCTGGACATAGGCCTCCCCCAATTAGGGGGGTTTGCCATAATCGCCACGCTTGGCAGGCGGGTTGGCGATCGCAGTATGGTGTTAAAAATGCATTGAGAACGCTGCTGCCCATTATCTAGTAAGTCCCTTAGTTGCTTTTTACGACACCCACGGGAGCTATTCTTTACGTCCGACGCCACTCAACACGGTACAACTCCTTAAGTTAGTATAATCCTAAAAGTCATGATTTAATGAAATTTCATTCAATCAGCATGTACAATTATTGATTATACGAGTAATGATTATAATTATGTAAATACATATTTGTTAAGGTTGCGAATCATATTTAGATCAACATACAACCTGCCCTGTGGTGCCGTTACAAACAGAAACTTCAATTTTATATATTGCTTTTACTAAATGATTATGAAAGTATATATGGTACTTATAACAAGAAACAATTTTTTTTTTTTAATAATAATAATTGCTTCATTTTCAGGCAACTAAGGCCCATAGATAAAATACACAAAATAATCTTAAAAATAATAAACTAATACATAATAAAACATTTCAACATTTCAACATTTTTGTCTGTCTGTATGTTTGTTCCGGCTAATCTCCGAAACGGCTGGACTGATTTAGATGGAACTTTCACTGGCATATGGCTGATGCTATAAAGAGTAACTCAGACTACTTTTATTTTAGAAATAGCCACGCGGGCGGGCAGCAGTTAGTTTCTAATAAATCTCATTATCCTAATTAATAGGGCCCAGTCCCATTCATTACGAAGGTAATCCAATAGCGGGCTTTTAATATCTTTGTACCAATAATTGGCACCAGTGACGGCGGCTCATGAAGACTGATGTGCGCAAGGACATCGATCACTGAACAGAGCTTTTCTTTGTCGTTTCAGGGACACAAGAGTAGGTGTGTTGCAGAAGGTAAATGAGTATTTTTTTTAAGATTATCATAAAGATATATTTATTGGATAACTGTGTACATCAAGTTCTTATTTTGAACGTAAACATTTTAGGCTCAACAGTCTACCCACGTCGGATATGCAATAGTAATACACAGCAAATAAATTTCAGATAGATTGTAGACAAATTACAAATGAATTACATACGAATATTACTTTTTCTCAAAAAACTCATGCAGATTATAAAATATCATGACATGATAATCAAGAAATGATGATTATAAAGAAAGAAAAAAAAAAAAATTTGGGACCCACAGATGAAATCCTAACGAATATTCTGCCATACTAAGCACAAAAGCGGTATCTCAAAAAGACTTATTTCTATAAACACCTAGCGGGATGGCAGTATCTCATGAAAAAGGTATACGAGTATACACATACATTTTTGATATTTTAACCAAATGACAAAAAATGTACCCAATATAATATATCGATTCCATTTAATAAGCAATATAAGAATAGTTTACAAAACTCGAAACTAGCTTTCCCTGAGATACCGCTTTTGCGTTTAGCACGGCAGTATTATAAATGCGAAAGTAAGTTTGTTTTGTTTGTTACTTTTTCACGCCTAAACCACTGAACCGATCATCCTGAAATTTTTCATATACGTTGTCAGGTGTACAGAAACGGACATAGGGTACCTTTCATCCCGAAAAAAAGTACTTTTCCTGTGGAAAACAACAATAACGTTCTTATGATAATAGATGGCGCTACGTGTCTTTCAAATCATGATTAAATTATATTAGAAGGACATAGGCTACATTTCATTTTCTGGATCTAAGACGAAGTCGCGGGCAACAGCTAGTACAACAATAAAAAAAGACATTAAAACTAGGTAACAAAATCGTACAAACAAAAAAAAGAAGACCTGTGCGTGGCCAAAGGGCTCCTATCACAGCATGATGCTCCGATATTTGAAAGAAAAAACAGATACTGCAGCGCTGGTATTCTATTAGGGCCCGCTGTGATGCCAAGGACACACCTACGCGACACCACCTACCTGTCCGTGACATCACAGCGGGCCCTATCAGAATACCAGCGCTGCGACACTTATTTTGAAATGTCGCAGCATCATGCTGAGATAGGAGCCTTTTGGCCCCGTACAGGATTTTGTTTTCATTTTACTTTTGTTGTTTATTTTATTTTTAATTAGTGTTATTATGAGTGTTTAGTTTAAAATGTGATCTTCCTGTATGAGTCCCAATAAATACTTTTTCTTTCTTTCTTTCTTTTACGCACATAAAATAAATCCCACGAGAGGAATAAATAAAATGAACAATAAAAATACAAAACTACATGAAAATCGTATTTCTTACGATAATAATTAAAAAATAATAAATAAAATCATTTCATTTCGGATAACACAAAAGATCCATAAACAACATCCAGCGACCTTTTCGAGTAGTTGACCCAAAGATTACCGGTGTAAAATTTGGCTTATTCCACAAATCCCCCCTGAAAATCCCCCTTAGGAGAAAAAGTGGAGTCTATAAAAAGCAGTCTAGAATTCACCCCTGATAATCCCGCTTAAGGGGGAAAACTAGAATTAAAAAAAAAAAAAACTTATTCCAAGATCCCCTGAAAGTGATTTTTTTTACATTAAGATCCAGTTTTCCCCACTGAAGGGGATTCTCTGGGGGATTAGTGAAATAATCAGGGGTGAATTCTAGACTGGTTTTTATATATTCCACTTTTCCTCCTAAGGAGGATTTTTCAGGGGGGATTTGTGGAATAAGCCTAAAATTTATATTAAATTTAAATTAAACATTAAATATTACGATCGACCCTCACCCAACGCTCCGACATCGACATCGCTTGTAATGGGGTTATTGACGATATATTAAATAAATGTTTATAATGGAGTATATATATAAATAAACAAATGTCTGGCTTAAGACCCAGATATACGCTGGTTTGCGAGAATAATGACGTAACTAAAAATGATTGATTTTAGAGAATGTAATTTTTAAATTTCTATATAAATGTTTATGTGCATTAAAAAAAAATAATGTGGGTAAATGATTTATTGAAGGTTTGACTTTACTGATTCAAGGAAAATTTGCCGTTCACGATAAAATATTAAAGATTTATGATCGTTTGGCATACAGTGTTCAATTTGACAGAATTTTGAATTACGTCGATATTCTTGCAAACCAGCGATATGTCAGTGACCTTGAGTGGTTAGGTTGCGTGTTCTGTACTGAGCTCACGCAACGCGTCGTACGTCCAGCCAGTAATAGGACTCGCCCATCTAGGAGCGCTGTCCCAAATAAGACGCATTATTAATTTATTATACATAAAACAAAAGGTATTTTAATAAAACATGTATATTAAAACATTAATAGTTAAATTATCTTTAAAAAGGTGAAGTTTTCTGAAAAATACGCTAAAAAGATTTTGCGTGATTATCAGTATTTTATCCGCGTTAGACATAACTTTACAAATTAATTTCACTATGTAATATAAACATAATCTAAAATATTCATATATTAAATTATTAAGAAAATGCTCTAATTTAACATATTTTTTTTTTTCAAGTCATTAATACTACTCATTTAGGCGTGATCTTCAATATAAAATCATTAAACGTCGGTTATCGTCACCTTAATAGCCAAGAGCCTCGACCAACACCTGAGGAGGCTCTCGTTAGACAGCTGGATCAATCTTTGTCCACTTTTAAAATTCTGGTTTAAAATCACTTCCTCTCTCCTTAAACATCATCATTACTTGAAGTTCCTTGCTCTTGTATCATGTTTATTATTGTATGTATATATATATTGTATTGCATATATATATTTGTATGGATAAATATCTATATGAATTATGTATGTATGTATTTATTGTATATGTAAATGGTACACCACTGACTACCTCCAGTATTGTCCTTCTACTTTTTGTTCCATCCAAAGGTTGTCTGTAAAAGATCGCTTTTAGCGATAAGACCGCCCATTGTGGCACCCTATGTAACAGTTCTACATTTATATCTGTAATTTTTATGGTGTACATAATAAAGAGTATTCTATCTATCTATCTATCTATCTGGATAAGGGGCTTGATTAAGAAAGTGGTACTTCTGGGCTCGGCTCGTATTTATTTACTATTTTGTATTGTTAGGAGATTCCTCTCTCTGGAACTCTGACCTTTGACCCTGTCCCCGATACCAGTGGGCTACAATTTTTGTATTTTTTAATGTCTTTTATGAAAATATTTATAAATGTGATTTGTATGTTTAAAGTGTAATAAAGGAAATAAATAATATTTTTTTAAATAAATAAATAAAAAGTTTTATTGATTTCTAAACTAGTGTTACAATATTTAGGTATGACACTGGATCCCACACTAGGATATTTAATAGTAGGTTTCTCTTTCTTGAGCCCTGACCGCCAGTAGGTCTAGGTTATTGAATAGAATAGAACCTTACATCTTGGTCGAAATGTATGGTGAAAGCGTAACGTAAGTCTTGGCAACCTACTATACATGTTTTTTTTTATTGTTCCCTAGATTTTGTTGGGAAAATTGGTTTGTACGAGAATCGTTGAATTGTTAAATAAAAGAAGTTGGTACGAGGGTGTAAAATTGTATAACATTTTGTTGCTGAATATTATAGCGTCACACGAGCCGTTGCCGACGGAACGGAATGTTGCCATTTAAAATATTATATTTATCTAAACTTTTAGAACGAAGTACTGTATTTATTTTATTTTTATCTCATTAAATGCTGCTCCGGTTAACGTCATCACGTCAACGCCGCCTGTCGCTGACAACCAGCGCTGGGGCTCTGTCTCGCATAGGGTCGCAGCATTATGCTGAGCGATGGCCGTTTTGCGTGGATGTAACGCATATTTTCCCCCAACTTGTTCTTTTCATGTTTATGTTCTTTCTTTGCGTCATGTTTACCGCAAATATATCTACGTATTTTGACCTTAGGGGAATGCAGAGAGGAAACTTTGGCAGGTGCAACATAAGGAATAGATAACTAGAAAAAGAAAAAAGAAAGAAATATACTAATACATACATAACACAGACATATAAACAGTGTCAAGAGAAATAACGACTGGTAGGGGAGAAAACGAATCAGCGCTGGGATGATTGTGCCAACTTCTTATGAATATGTTCTCGTGCCTTCACTTTAATTGACAACCGACTGGTTGCCATCCTGATATTCAGAGGGAGCGCATTCCAAAGAAAGACCAATTGGACAAAGAAAGAAGATTGAATGAAATCAGAGTGGTGAGAAGGACATCGTGGAAGACGATTGTTGGTGGAACGAAGATTTTTACGTTCCTGTCAATGGTCTGAAGATGCTTTAAAATGGTCTGAAGACGGAATGATGTTTTAAATATGTTTAGCGCTAAACTTGTTTAGTGATTTGTAGTGCAAGCGGGCCTAAGTGGTAAAATACAAGACAGACTTACCCTTCTATCTGATTCCTGCTTACTGTCACAGCGTGTCAAGGATGCCTTGCACGTTCCACGTTACAGAATTCTCTGGGGTACTCAATTTTGTTTAGTGTACGTATGTACACCTATCTGTTACGAGCGTAATCTTGGAGATACTGTTGGCGAGTTAGTTGTTAATAAAGATCAGTTATTATTAACTGATGTCGCTTATAAAAATCTGGACACCACTAACTTTTTGGTGAAAGAAAACATTGTGAGAACCTGGACATTAAGAGCCATACCTCATCGGAGGCCATGGCGGCGTAGCCAGATCGCGTCGCCAACTAAATGAATGATTACCTGCGTAACCAAGCGGATGCCAGGTGAGCTACCCACTATACAGGAAAAGTTTTTAACCAGTGCGGAAATTTTGACATATAAAAATTAAACGAGTTTTATTAAACACCTATTTCTTATTTTGATATGTCTTAGCACAAAAAAATTAGTTATCGTTAACGAAAGATGTTTATTTTGAAACTAGTTTATTGGATACACGCCACGCGCTGGCGCGTGCAGTGAAGCGGAACGCAGTTGTATCAACGGGCGCTTGGCTTTAGTTAACTTAGCGTGCTTATTTTCTGCATTTTCATTCTAAAATAAAAGAAATCACCGAACAAACGATGAGGGCGCCACTGTGCGCTCGGCGCAGTCTTAAAGTGAAGGGGAGGCGCCCTAAAAGAAAAAATCAAGATTTTATTTTACTCTTTTATCGGCGTGATTAATATTTATACCCATACCAAATCACAGATTTCTAGTACTAAGAATCTCGGAGCTAGGTCGTGGACAGACGGACAGACAGACGGACATGGCGAAACTATAAGGGTTCCTGAAAAGAAAAGAGGTGGTATGTGCGAAACTATCCCCTGCAAAGAGAAAATTTGATAGGAACTGTTTGACTTGATGCAAACACGTCCACACACGTCAACAATTCGAGGTCCCTAATGGCTCACCTAAAGTTCTTTACCCGAAATTGTTCTTCCTAATGATTTTTAATTCGAATGATCACTCTTCTCAAAAATTTTCATCCTAAAGTTTTAATTCATACTATTTGTAGTGCTACCAGCGACGTTCATAACACTCATGTTTCCGAAAATTTTAATTAATAATATCATTAATGTAAATATATTTAAAATCCTACTGTTTTTTATCATAACGCTTTTATCTCTAAACATAATTACCATAATATTCATTCAGGTCAGAGTGTCGTCTTGGGGGCACTATGAAAAAAATACTTAGAATTTCGCGACCAATTTCGAGGTAGTTGGTCACAGTTCTAACCTAACCTATCCTATGGATATCTTTGGAGGTACAAACCGCTATAAATAAATTTAAGAAGACGCTTTAATTAATAAAAACAAAAAACCAGTTCATATAATTAGTGAGTGCGAAGCAAGCACTTGATTATTATGAATAAAAAGAAATCTAAACAAAAAAGATATGACTTTGAATAATAGTGTAAAGGATGGTTATGTTGAGAAAATATAGGAAAACAAATAAAAGTATAATAGATGTTTATTGCTACTGACATTATGAATGCTTCGGAATTATGAACATTAGAGACAGAGTAGTTAGGAATTGTGGTTGTTAGGATGAAAAATGTTAGGAAGAACATTTTCGGATTTCCAATTATCGGAGTTGAAAATTTAGGTGAACTTTGGCGCACCCAACAATTTGCCTTTTCGTATTAAAAGTATACAATTTCAAAAATATTCCTAATTGAGGTAATATGCGGAAACTTTTGGTATCAGCAGTATTTTTCTCTTAAAACGCTCTCCTGTAAAATTAGTAAGTTTTGAGATTATACAGTTTTAATGCGAGAAGACGATTATTGTTGATAAACATGCAATGAGCCAATACGCAATGAGCGGTGGCCAACTACATTCATAATTATATCTGCAATTAAAATTAAGTAAGTCCGTATTAATCACTCTATTTCACAAGTTATGCTTTTAAGTTCAAACAAACCTAAATGTTCAGAGAACTGGAAATAAATGCGAAACAAAATAAAAAATCCAAGTTATGGTTTTCTGCCCACACGTCGACAACTAATTTGGACTGACAAACGGCTTTCATAAAATGAGTTATTCAAAATAAATACGTTTCTAGTCTGAGTTTTAAAGCCGAACTAAACAGGGAAATGCGACTTTTGGTCGCACAAACTTCAACCGCAAGCCACAATTAGTTAGAATTTTAAATAAAATGTGAATTTCGTAGGTACTGGATTGTAAGAGCAAAGTTATTGTTTGTTGTATTTCACTGTGCCACTTTTATTTACATATCTGACTTTTAATAAATACCTTCATTTTGTAAAAAGTCGCATGGGATGTTATTTTAATTTTTTTAATTCATTTTGCGCGTATGCTTTTGAAGGACCGGTGGGTTTCTCCGATGCTCAAGCGCTAAATACGATTGGACGCAGTAACTACACGCGTATTGTAGTTGGCGACGATGACCGAATTTTAATGACTTTATACTGAAATCACGTCTAAACGAGTAGTGTTAATGATTGAAAAAAAAAAAAAAATTAAGAACATTTAATCCCGAAACCCAGAGTTATCTAATAACATTATTAACATAGCAGATAAGCACAAATTGTTACCAACTAATTACTAACAATCTAGGACTGTCTGAAATATTTTTCTTTAGATTTTTTTGATTTATTTAATAACTTAATATATGATTTTTTTTATCTCTCAGAGTGTAACCACTAAGGTTCCGACTCTTTAACCGGACTTTCCTGTGGCTGCCTTAAGCTCCTAACGAAACTTAATGCCTCCAGGCAGGGCGTAAAAACTATAAACTAAACGACTGCTGCTCGCTAAGGGCACCCCCTGTGAGGTACGAACCTCGGCTTAGGGCAGCTGAGTCGGAGGGAGGGTGGCAAGGGACCGACGGTGGCTGGATAAAATCAGTGTTTTGATTATTATCGTGGGGAGTTTGGATTACATGCTGCTCAGCTAAAACGCGTGCTGGCGCTTCACTTATAGTCAAGGGTCGGGGAGGAATATATGAATATTTTTGATTATTTTTATATTACATAGTGAAATTAATTTGTAAAGTTGTGTCTAACGCGGATAAAAAATCGAGAATCTTGCAAAATCTATCGAAGCCTTTTTAAAGATAATTTAATTACCTTTTTAAAGATAATTTAACTATTGATCTTTTAGTATACGTGTTTTATTAAAATACCGTTTGTTTTATGTATAATAAATTAATAATGCGTCTTATTTGGGACAGCGCTACTGGGGCCCAAGTCTGCTATTTTTATAAATTCGTCACTCCAACACGATCCCATTGTCATTTTGCTAAAAGTTCGTAATCTGCTAAATTCATAATGGTCGATCATTGGTCGGTTAATGGTCTCGTAGTTATATATATTTTTACATATTATTTATTAGTGTTATAAGCAATCTGAAGTAGTAGGAAGTTGGAAGTTTAGTAGAAAGTTTCATTTGTCATTATGTACGAGATTACCAATTCTTTCAATGGAGTGTCAGTGGCTGACCATTGGAAAGTCTTAATGACGCCATTTCATTAGTAGATTACCAAACTTGTCAAAATCAACAATTATGAAATCAATGATAGATCATTCTGACACTATTGTAATAGCAGACTTGAGGCCCTGGATGGGCGAGTCCTATTACTGGCTGGACGTAAGTACGATGCGTTGCGTGAGCTCAGTACAGAATAAAAGCTAACCACTCACGGTCACTGGCATATATCTGCGCCTTTGCGTTTTACTGTGGTTTTAGTTATTAAAATTAGTTAATACGCAGTTTTGTGTTAGTAACAACCATACTGCTGAAAATCAAAAATAAATGAATATGATTATAAGTGGTATTTTTTCAAGATAGGTATAAGTGTTATTCTAATCCTTTTCTACAATCTGTATTATAAAATTATTCTAAAATTACCCGTTTAAGAATATTATCAATACAATTATTCTAAGAAATCGGGTGTCTCCATGTTTATCGCCACGAAGCAGGCTAGATTTTGGCAAAAACATCTTTATTTCTACAGGATAAATGTCCAAACGATTGCACTGAGGCAGCTTAAGAAAAGCAACTCTAACGTCAGTTCAAAGTTTGTGGCGTCATGTAGAATCAATACATCAGTTTGTATGATTAATGGTGTTTAGGACTGATTGATGGGTTCCCAGCTAAGATATTTCATTCGCCCTTATTCAAGGTCAAGGTCTCTTGTTGCCAACCAAAGAAAATATATGAAAAGCTGAACAGTATAGTGTGCCGACTCCGTGGCCATATTATTATGTTACTTTATTACGTTAGGTAGGAAAAGCGAATATAATATTTAATTAAGTAATGCCGTATGGTATTGTTTGTTTCCTAAGATTTCATCTTGTTATAAAATAATAAAATAAAATGTTTATTTTATCAACGTAAATAAATTACATTGGTGAGTTTTTATCCTGTGTTATGTATATGAGTATAAACAATACATTAGTTCCATTATTTTCAGATTCTTTTATAATGGAACTAGTGATTAAAAATAAACATCAGTAGTTCCATCATGGAACTGTTAATGGTACTAGTGGCAACGAAGCATAATTTTGAAAGCATGTCAAAGGTTTTTAACAATACAATAAATTATATAAATAAGGAATAAGGAATGCGTAAAGTGTTATGTTTGTGTGTGTGTGGGGGGAGGGGGGGGGGAGTAAAACGTGTGAGGTGGTGGTGTTTGTGATGTAGGTGTGGAAGGTGTGATTTGTTTACTTTTTGTTTTAGTCAGCGACAAATTGTATCTATAGATTATGTATATTTTGGAAATTTGGAAATTTTGCGATTGTATGGAGCATAGCCTCGATTTCTTCGTAACTTTTGCTCTTCAACCATTCAGTGAGTGTCTTTTTGCAGTCGCGGTATGTCATAGGGTATATGGTGAGAATTTTGTTGAGAGAATTGTATAAGCAAGAAGATTGTTTTGTATATTGGCTTGTAGCAAATGTAGTTTTGACTGGGGTTTCTGGAGCTACTTTATTCTTCCTCCTAGTTTGTTTCCTGGGAGTGACGAAGGGAAGGGATGTGTGCTTCTTCAGAGTATGAAGGTGGTTACTTTGAAAAATAAAACAATAATCCTTAATAAAAAAGAAAGAATCGAACCTCTGCTGCACGCAACACGAGAGCCAGGCGGCCACTGCACTAACCGTGATTAGTGCTTTTCCGTGTAAATGCTTTTCTGGTGCACCTTCTCAACCATTATAATCGTACTGCCCTCGTCTCTTGATACCTGTGGACTTTGGGTCTGCGTAGCAACCACCAAAGAACGCAGAGCTGTATGAATTTAATAGGCAGCGTGACCTGGCTGCCCCGCCATGGCGTCCCAGTGAGGTGCGGCTCTTAGAGCTTATTTTAATCAATCGAGCAAAAAATACTACAAAACATTTTAAATAATAGGTATCAAAATTAAAAATAGAGTAAAATTCATTTTTTACACCTGCTTTTGGAGCTTTGGATACATGACTCTAAGGCGCCACCGCTGGCACCATCACCTCCTCCCAAGGGATCCATTTGAGGCTTGGGCTTCTTATCTAGGCCAGAGATTAACCTCTTTAATCTAGCAATAGCTTGACCTGGGTTCAGGCTCTTAGGACACGCTAAGACGCAGTTCATAATGGTGTGGCAGCGGAAAGCCTTAAAGTCGTCTCTTAACTCGAATAACCGTTGCTGTGTGTCCTCGTCTCTGGGGTCCATGACCCATCGGTACGCATGCAGCAATGCAGCAGGACCCAGGAACCTTCGGCCATTCCACCAGTAACTGGGGCATGAAGTCGAACAACAGGCACATAACACACATTCGTATAGACCCACGAACACCTGCCAGTCTGGATCACTCATTAGTAACTGAATCTTCCCTATCTCCGACGGTCCAGTCCTTCTCACAAGATATGGTCGGATGCTGTCGTACTGTTCGAGGAAGTGCGTCATATCCACGACCAAGTCTCTGATAACGTACATGTGCGGTAATGGATAGATGGTGATGGTCTTCGCTGGAGGGATCGCCGTGATGCAGGCGAGGCAGTTCTGTCCTTGCAGGCACACTGCACAAGAGCCGCAGATGCCTTCTCTGCATGACTTCCTGTAAGTGAGGGTTGGGTCCATATCCTTTAGTTTTAATAACGCATCGAGAACCATTGGCCCGCATTTGCTGACGTCGAGTTCATAACTTTGGATCTTTGGCTCTTCTTTCGTGAGTATTCCTCCATATCGATATACCTTAAACACTCTTCGAGGGTCTATCTGCTTCTTTGGTGGTGTTGGTGCTGAATCTTTTTTTTTCTCCTCCGCGTAATATCTTATAGGAATACGAAAAGTTACATTTTGATTTACAGACAATAGCATCGCAGCCATTCGCAATATGGGACGATAACATACTTTATAATCGGTGTATAACTGTAACTTAGACATGAAAAAGAATTTTTAGGATTAAAAGATCAGAATAAATAGACGTAAAAATGTTTTTTTTCATAATATTTTGATGTAACGATCATGTCCGAAAATGTCATCAAGAAAAAGTATGGTTGTGATTATTTAACCTTTTTTAACTGACTTCAAAATAAGGAGTATGTGCTGTACATATATTTTGTAGGTACAAAAAGCTGGGTACTGACCGGCGTTACAGGGCGTAATGTAACGTGTTACAGAGCGAGCGTTCGTGCAGTCAGTACGGGGTAGCAAGGCGCTCGTAACGAGCAACGAGCGGCTCGTTGCTGGATGCGAGTGTGCTACCTCCGTGTCGGTTTTTTTGGCGAATTCTTTGAGTGTTACACGTGGCACAAGCGTCGATTCTAGCTAATTCGGGTCTTTGGTTTATAGATTATTTGTTGTTAAAAAGCGACATCTTGACTACGAGTGGCAACGAATCTGGAGCACGGGCGAGCAGAGTTCTAAACGAGCATGTTACACGGAGTTTAGAACAGTTTCTGGTGGAAAACTGGAAATAGAGGAAACAGTGTGCCTTTGATTAGGTTTGATTTGAGAAAACGTTGGCACCCTATGCTTCAACTGTTTGACCCATAAGTAATACATTATTTTCATGTTTGGATGTCAGTTTTCAATCACGAACTTATAACGTGAATAAATTAATTTTGACTATCGACTTTGGAATAACTGATCTTTTATACATATAGCTCATAGAAAGCGTTCGGTGACGATAACGCGAGTTCCATGATTTTTGTTCACCCAAAAAGTACACATATATACGCAGTATACATATGGCTCATGGAAAGCGTTCGGTGACGATGACGCGAGTTCCATGATTTTTGTTCACCCAAAAAGTATACATATATAAACAGTAGGGTAAAACCAAGAGAGATGGACCAGCGGGTGAGACGGACCATCGTAATTTCTACTATACGAGCACTTGTAACCTGTTTGCTCTGTGTAGAAAGCGAGACTGTTAGATTTTTGTTTGTAAAATTAATAAAATATTATACGAATTAAAAGGTTTCGAAGCATTCATTTTTTTGTAGAGGTGTTTTAAAAACGAAGGTACGTATAAGGTATTGTGTTTGTAGAGTAAGAATTTATATTTCTGCGTTAGTATGTTCATGAAATGATAAAAATACCTCAATTTTTTTTGTTTATTTATTTTGCTTTTAGTATGAGAAAGAGGTCCGTCTCTCAACGCAATTTAGGAGAGATGGACCATGTTATGTATGGGTGAGATGGACCAATAGTCAAAAATTATTATTTTTAATTTTTTTTTAAGGTTTCAGATGATTAGTTGCTACTTATTTTCGAATCTATAAATTTTTTATGAGTTATTCTCTTCTTTTGTAGGTAATAATTATGTCTTTAACATATATGAGAAAAAGTGGAGTATGAAGAGGGGAATGGACAGAAAGTGCATTAACTGCTTTTCTTTTTTTCCTTTTTTTTTAAACACAGTGGGATTACAACGAATTTGCAGGCTGTGGTAAAAACTATGAGGATACCCTGAGTAAAGATGAATGGCTGCAGTGCACTATATGAAGGCTGCACCAATTATACCAATAAGTGTGACCGATGCGGAGATACGACGATCAATGGAAGATTTCTTTTGATTTATTTATCTTACACGTTCATTTCGTTTTTTATGTTTATTTTTTTGTTTAAGAAGTTTTAATGATTATTTTTGTTAGGATCATCTCTCCTTACTGGGTGGTCTGACTCACCCGTATAGTATGGGAGAGATGGACTGAGGGTACTTTTTTTTTAATTTAAATTATTTCCATAAAAAGTTGTAATCGTGCCAAATAAAAAAATAAAAATTGACTATTAATAGTTAGTTAATATAACACTAAATTGTATATTAACAATTAAGAAACAAAAAAGATATTAAAGTTGGAAAAAATGTGGTCCATCTCGCCTGGTTTTACCTGATTATACATATAGCTACGCGCCTAAAGAAGTTTTCACTTCAAAAAGGCAATTTTAGTGAAAACTTTTTTAGGCGCGTTGAGCACTTTTTGGTAGGGGAAAAACTTATGGGTTCGCGATCGTCACCGAACGCTTTCCATGAGCTATATGTATACTGTGTATATATATGTGTACTTTTTGGGTGAACATAAATCGTGGAACTCGCGTCATCGTCACCAAACGCTTTCCATGAGCTATATGTATACTGTATATATATTTGTACTTTTTGGGTGAACAAGTAAGTGTTAAAAAAGCCATAGCAGCGAAAACAATTTTTTATCTAAGTGTTATATATTTTTACATAATTATTGTAATTTTAAAATTGCTTCAGACATTTAGCAAAAAACCTTTACTGACTTTTTATTTATTCTATGAATGTTCCACCCGGACGCGGCGACGGTAGCGGCACGAGCGCGGTGAATTTTGATAATTAATCCTCTTATCAAGTAATTTTAAATAATTTAATTTTTTAAATAATATACTCAGATTAAAAAAAAAAATCATTTCCATGGCTTCTTTACCACCGGTGTATCTCTTAAAATATTTCGTGTTTGAATAGATACACCTTATATTAGAGGCCTAAATACTATACCGGATGACATTTTTTACCGTCTCGAAAAAAATTGGGTATACTAGGTGAATAGAGTAGAAGCCTATGGCATAGTTTTTTTTTTTTCAGAAATATATCTCGTGTACCTCTTAAAATATTTCGTGTTTGAATAGATACACATATCGTACTTTTTTGTGTAAAGAGCTTAAATGATTTCTATGAGTTGTTTTTCCTCAAAGGTAGACTAGATAGTTAGCATTAAGTATTGCAGGCTTCAGCAGACTTGCCCATTCTTATTTGTGACTATCTTTGACAAAAAATCCAACCGGACACCTTTTTCGTTGTGCAAAAGATATTTGAAAAAAAAAAAAAATGCAATCTGCATCGTAACGAAACCGACCTATTTAATGATTTTTATTTTCAATACCTTCCAAATCCATTTGTGAAGTTTTATCCTTGTTAATTAAAAATTTAATTAACTTTTAGAAAAACATTCTGGAGGCATTCAATTTTGGCCTCGGTCAACACCGTTTAGGCGAGGCAATTTTTTTGGACAAAAATTGGTGATTTTGTACTCTTTGAGATCGTTTAATTTCGTCGCTCGGAATTTAAACTGGAACTTTAAATTTTATAGCAATTTAGGTAGATTTATAGCAGGAAGAAAATGCCTGACTGATTTACATAGACGTACATAATAGTACTTTTTCTCCGCCCTTCTTTTGCTTTGTTTATGAAAATGAATTCTTGACATCGATTTGCCTTGTAATGTTATGGACATTATTTGCATACAACTGTTACAGAATTCCAGTCAATATACGGACAATTTAAGTTGGTAGTCGATTTGCAAAACCATTTATCTCCCTGACTTAGAGGGCTTACAATATTATCTCGATAATGAGAAGGAATTATGAAAAGCGGCTCAATACGGAACCTTGGTAAGTGTGTCTAGAATTTTCTAATACCTTTTATAAAGTTTCATATTGAGACACGAAGCAACAAAATACGAAACAAAAGATCGATTTTTGTTGCTTCGTGTTATAAAAACATCACTTCCAAAACGATACATCCACGATATTTTAGAAACTTGGCAAAAACAAAAAAAAACTAACTTTTTTGAACAAGAACCTTTCGATATGTGTTTATTTAGGGATTAACCACACATATTCAGCTCTGTTCAGCCTTTGTCTATGTGTGCTCTAGTTCAAAAAAACTTAAGTTTTTTTTTTTCAAATTCATCTGTTTACCGCCCCTTTTTAAAACAACCATAAAAAAAAAAAAAAATTTTAAATATTTTTTCGGGCTCTGTTGCAATGATCACAGATGTCTGATCACCTCAGCTGGTTTCTTACGGTCAATTTTTTTTTCATTTACAAAAGCAAGGAGCTCAGCTAATATCTGATGCTGCGATGCTATTGGTTGATGAGCGTAGGTTAGCGTTACTATAGCGGCCGAGCGCTGCAAGCTAGAATAGTCCTTATGGTGGTCCGATTCGGATGTCCGTGATAGTACCGTCGAAACGAAAAGAAGAAGAATATTAATACACTGAAAAAAATGCACTCCAATCATGTGACTTTTTAGCTTGATTGACGATATCTTGCTTAGATTAATCAAAATCTTAGATAAGTTGATCATCACGATATGATTGCAGCAATACTAGTTCAAATGATTGGACACTCAAACAAGTTTCTCGATTACCCTTAACATGACATCATTGTAGAAGAGTTAAAAAAGAGACAAGTTAAAAACAATTTAACTGTAACAAAGTAAGTTAGTTGTGTTAATCAAGCATTTTGATTACTTCAATAAAGATCATTGAAACTTTAATCTAATAATCTTGGTTGGAGTAACTATGTTTTGACTTGATTGCTGCAAATAGGTTTTGTGATAACTCCAATCAAGATCCCGTTTCAAATCTCAATCAAATAAAAGTAGTAACTCTGATCATTGTGCTTGATAGGCTCAGATGCAAACAAGTTACTTAGTCAATCTAAACAAAATCTTGATTACGGCAACTACTTTTTTTTTCCAGTGTACGATAGGGTTTTAGAAAGAAACCGTGTCATGAGTGACAGAGATAGACGACGGTCTACAACCAACCAACTCAGCCTATCTCCGTCCACTGCTGAACATAGGCCTCTCCCATGCTGCGCACAACACCCTGTCCTCCGCCTTCTGCATCCAGTCTATCCCAGCCACCTTTTTGAGGTCGTCGGTCCATCTAGCTGGGGGGCGTCCCAAACTACGGTTACCGATACGTAGTCTCCATTTCAGGGCCTCAAGTCTGCTATTACAATAGTGTTAGAATGGTCGATCATTGATTTCATAATTGTTATTTTGACAAGTTTGGTAACCTACTAATATAATGGCGTCATTATGACTTTCCAATGGTCAGCCATTGACACTCCATTGAAAGAATTGGTAATCTCGTACATAATGACAAATGAAACTTCCTACTAAACTTCCAACTTCCTACTACTTCAAATTGCTTATAACACTAATAAATAATATGTTTAAATATATAAATGAAATCTGGCATTAATAAATGTTCAAAATGCTATTGTAATACAATTCTATTACGAGACCATTGACCGACCAATGATCGACCATTATGAATTTAGCAGATTACGAACTTTTAGCAAAATGACAATGGGATCGTGTTAGAGTGACGAATTTCTAAAAATAGCACACTTGGGCCCCAGGACTCGTCTGCTCCGCTGGCCATCGGTCCTTTGACAAACATGGCCAATCCAGACTTCAGCTTGCTTACTCTGCAAGCTATGTCGGTGACTTTGGTTCATTTACGGATAATTTAATTCCTGATTTTATTCTTCAAATAAACTACAAGCACACTGGAAAAAAAAAGTAGTTGCCGTAATCAAGATTTTGTTTAGATTGACTAAGTAACTTGTTTGCATCTGAGCCTATCAAGCACAATGATCACAGCTACTACTTTTATTTGACTGAGATTTGAAACGGGATCTTGATTGGAGTTATCTCAAAATCTATTTCCAGCAATCAAGTCAAAACATAGTTGCTCCAACCAAGATTATTAGATTAAAGTTTCAATGATCTTTATTGAAGTAATCAAAATGCTTGTTTGACACAACTAACTTACTTTGTTACAGTTAACATTTTTTTAACTTGTCTCTTTTTTAACTCTTCTACAATGATGTCATGTTAAGGGTAATCGAGAAACTTGATTGAGCGTTCAATCATTTGAACTAGTATTGCTGCAATCATGTCGTGATGATCAACTTACCTAAGATTTTGATTAATCTAAACAAGATATCGTCAATCAAGCTAAAAAGTCACTTGATTGGAGTGCATTTTTTTCAGTGTATATATATGTATAGCCCAATCCATAGCGCTCTACAAACCTGAACTTAGTTCATAATTCGACGGTTAAACCCATTACAACAATTACTCGCCAGCATATTAATATCACAGTTCCAATTAAGTCTAGTATCAGTATATAACTATCAAATCAAAATAGGTTAGTATATAGGTGAGCGAGCGGAGCGTAAACTCACAGGAATAGAGCGTGAATGTGTTTACACCGGCTCTCATATGGAAACTGGTCGGCGGTAAATTGGTAGGTTTAGGTATCAACTGGCACGGTATCTGCGAGTTTAGGTAGGACATTCACGATTGACGTAAAACTATTAAGGCGAGGTTCTTCAAGTGTGCATTTTTGTTCAAGAGGTGGCAGCTTGGCGCGAGTAAATTGTGCCGTGAATTAGGTTAATTTAGGGTTGAAAATTATATGTTTTACGATATTAACAATGTTAAACCCGACGGACATTACATCATCATAGACGTTTATTTTGATGTAATTTTCAATACATAATGTGGTTATAATATTGAAATAAAATGATTTTAATCTACAAAATAAGGGTATGTTTGGATTCTTTTTATATCGAGCGAACTTTATCCAATTATGTAACGAGTACCCGACGTACCTACAAAAAGGTCTCAAAAGCAACATATAATTTTTTCACGTGTTTAATCATTACCATTTCTAAATAAAATTACATTTCCTAAAGGTTAACTTGAAGAACCTCGCCTTAAAGGAAGAAAGAAAGAAAGAAAAAGTATTTATTGGGACTCGCACAGGAAGATCACAAATAACTTCGTGTTATTTGTTATCTTCCTGTGCGCACTCATAGAAAAAAAACTTTTTTTTAAACGGATTCCTGTACGAGGGCAAAAGGCTCTAAGTGTCGCAGCGCTGTGATTCTGATAGGGCGCGCTGTGATGTTAGGGACAGATACCGAAAAAAAAAGAAAGGTAAGTGTGAAATCATACTAATATTATAAATGTGAAAGTAACTCTGTCTGTCTGTTACGTTTTCACGCCTAAACCGCCTGGCGCTGAACCGATCGTTATGAAATTTGGCAGAAATATAGCCTGGGATATAAAGAAGGACATAGGCTATTTTTTACGCGATAACCGACATCCACACAGGCAGAGCCGCGGGCAAAAGCTAAGTAACATAGGTATAAAAACTAAATATTTTAATATGGTGATTTGTCATATTTTCTATACAAAATCTGTCACACCCTCATATTTAAACTTCAGATAAAAATTATCTGATGATTGCAAAATCAGCCCTGTTAGAAATCGGGAAATAGGAATCTTTTCCATGTTTCCATCTAAGCTAGTAATAGTCCAGGCTATTTATTTATTTATTTAAACTTCATGTACAATAGTGGTACATAGGCGGACTTAATGTCACAAGGCATTCTCTACCAGTTACCAGTTATTCAATCGGAAACGAAAATTGCCTATTTTGTGGGACTAAGCAAACATGGGCCAGATTAATATTACTAAGAAAAATGGCGCAGGAAATAAAAACATATATAATAATAATAACAATGCGAACATAACGAGAACTTCTTCAATTTTATTTGGTCCTTCATTATAACATAATATAATTTGTCCGACATAAGGTTGTATCTGAAATAAGGACGGACGGGTATAAACAAAGGAATATTGGTACGGGAAAATTCCGTTTTATGATGAAGAGGAGAAATATTCCAGGCTTATGGAATTTTTATGTAAAATTAAACAGAGTTGTTTAGGTGAAGGATATTAATATCTTGTTAGTTTTTATCGAAGTATTTCTTAATGTAATTCATACTGACTTAGCTTAATTAAAAAGGCTAAAAATAGACTCCAAAGTAATTCACAAAAGACTGACTATAATAGACTAGTAGACTGTATATTGGTTGACCATTTTCTATTTTGTTAAGAACTTTGACGACATGGTTGGCGCAGTGATTAAGCGATTGACTGCTGCGCTGCCTGTCGCGGGTTCGATTCCCGCACGGAACAAATATTTGTTTGACCTTCAAGTAGTTGTTCCGGGTCTGGCTGTTTGTGTATGTGAGTTTAAATGTTTGTAAACGCACCCACGATACAGGATAAACTCCTAGAGTGGGGTAACGTTTAAAAAAAAAAAATTGGTACCTGTTGAAAGGCCTATTTGAAAATATTGTAAAAGCCAATTATTTTTAAAAGAGTAACCGTGGATGTTCTTGCCGGTTCTTCTCCATAGGAAACGACCAATTGGAACCGTGCAACTAGTTTCTGACGTTTCATAGTGTTCAAGTGAAAAAATAAAAAGAACATATTTTGATTTTGAAGATTTTTTGGAGGGCGTCATGATGTAAAACATACAAAAACGTAGCATGAATTCTAGAAATAATTATGAAAATTATTATATGAACCGACCTTTTATTTGATAATCCTGGTAGGTAATATAAGGGCGCGGAGCTCTTACAAAGAGAAAACAACAATCGGTTCTAAGAAAAGAAATAAATGGCCAAAAACAATCGCAAATGACGATAAAACTAATAAATAATCTTCGAGTAGAGTTAACTAAAATCACAACGACAAATACAATTCCGTATTAAAAGACCAATCACAAACTAAATCTTGGCCAACTTCCCAATTATTTGGTCCTTAGAAAATAAACGGTTTGTTCCCGTTATTTTCAAATCAAATCAAAGCGAATAAAAATAAGCTGTTTACCAATGCTGGAGCAATGTAATGCACGCAAAAACATTGATGTATAAAAAAAGGAAAATAAGGCACTGCTCTAATGTCACGTAAACATTAAGGCTCCTACGAACAGGCGCGACACGCGATGCGACACAAATAAACTGCTCGTCGCGCGGCGCGCGGTGTCTTTGGTCGCGTCGCGTGTCGCGCCTGTTTGCAGGAGCCTTTATTGGACTAGAAACAATTACATGTAAACACACCCACACAGTACCGTGTGGTGCCGGACGTAAAGAATAGCACCACCCCATTTCCTCGCGTGGGTATCGTAAAACGCGACTAATTACTAGAGAATGGGCAGCAGCGTTCTCTATGCATTTTTAACACCATACTGCAATCGCCAACTCGCCTGCCAAGCGTGGCGATTATGGAAAACCCCCCAATTGGGTGAGGCTTATGTCCAGCAGTGGTTGTCTTTCGGCTGAAATGATGATGATGATGACACCCACACAACTACATTTCCCGATGTCGTATGTCATGCATCAACAACCGAAAAAGCGAGAGATATGACGCGGACTGTAGCGGGAACGAGATAGCAATAATTGTCACTGTTACGTGCCCATAACAACTCTGAAACAAATGGCGACCTAGGAAGCAATATTATTCAGGAGAATTTTAAAGAAAATAAGTTTTCATGTACTTACGAGTGGAAAGTCATCCGGTGGAACTTGTTTTTAGTTTTTTTTATTATTTGTGTACATTTTGAAAACACAGAAAGGCATTGTTGCTGCTTATTAAAACGATTACGGTAATTTTACTTAACGTGCTACACATGTGCCAGTTGGCGTAAGTTATGCGGTCCATGTCGAGGAGCGCGTACCTAATCTTCCTTTTTTTATACATCAATGCACGCAAAACATTGTGCTTATGGGTGCATGCAGCGGTACAGGGATCGTGGGGGCATGTAAAGTTAAGTTTTAACATTGAAAACTTGTTTTCGAATTAAAAAAAAAAAGTTGGAACATTGACCGTAAATAGAAGATTCCAATACAAAAAAAAAATGGCAGTCATGAGGACTGCCGACAGAAGTGAAAACTCAAAACTTTGGAATAACTGACAGTCTGGCGCAACACGTCATGAGCATGTCGCGCATTTCGGTGACGCGAACCCATAAGTTTTCCCCATTAAAAAATCGCTCAACGCGGCTAAAGAAGTTTTCACTGCAAAAAAGGTATGGTCCAGTACAAACAACAACAAAAAATGATCATATTAACGGGAAGAACAAGTGACAGTGACTCTCGACTGCGTTATACATAGTATATTTTATATCGAGGGAGTAAACGAAGCCATTATATACCAGAGGTGCAATGAAACCGAGGGTATATTAAGTTGGTGTTTAGTCTCGAGGTGCAAACTGTACTTTTCACTTTGAGTGCGAGAAAAATAGTATATTTACTGGCTGTTTGAGTTTGCTATGTCACATGAAGGAAATTCAAAAACTAATTTCTTTTCACTCCCTAGAGACTAAAGTGGTCACTTTAGTCCCGCTTCGTAGGGCTATATTGGCGTACTTTTAGAGCATGAGAAGTGAAAAGGGTATTTTAATACCCGTTACATTAAATCTACCATGTGTAGCATGCGTCGTCGCTTAAATCAGTTAACGCGTTTAGAACACTTGAAGATAAAGCGATTTAATTGCTGAAAGTTCAACATTCAGCGTATTCATTTAAATAATCGTTTCATTTTCGGGACTGAGAGCGTCGCAAAATGTTTTAAATAGGTCGTATTGTTACCAGGAAAAGTTGGGACGGAAATTAGGTACCATCATGATATCCAGTGATATATTATGCAGGTTGGGAAGTAGAAGTGGGCCCCGCAGGAAAAGTACAAATACTGATGCTAAGTAGTTTTTACTCAAAGGAAACATTCGGTTTTTTTCAATAGTAATTAACCAAACATTTTTGAAAAGTCGCTTATCAGAACCGGGAATTCTTCTGGCTAGAGATCAGTTTCAAAAAAATCGGCCAGGTGGGTGGCGGATCACGTACAATGAGGGGTTCCGTAGTTAGGACGAATTTATCCCAAGAACAAACTTAACATTGTGGTTGAAATACATGTTCTTCCATACATTTCAACTGGAAATGTAAGTTTGTACGCAAAATATTGAGAGATTTACCATGTCATATTAAGACCATATACTTATTATTAATTTTCCTGTAATCTATAAGTACCTACAGTGTGTGTGTGTTCTGAGTATAGTGTGAACTAAATTATTAACTAATTTATTCTACCGATAAAAACAAAAAAAACAGAATTCGGTTTCGGAGATAAAGGGATGGGAGATAATGGTCAAATTTCATCTATTTTCTTAAATAACTTATAAGTATTCATTCAAAAAAAATAAAAAAATAGCTGAAATTCTTACAATAAGCTTTTTCATTTGATATGTCACACGGTACAGATAGCAAAACATTTTTGTTTAAATTTTCTAGTTTACTAAAATAAATAATTAATTAATTAATTTTGAATATGGGGTTCACTTTTGGGGGCAAAAGTGAGCCCCATATTCAAAATTCATTTATTTTCGTCATACGTCCAAGTTTGGGTCACGAAATTTCATATGTGTACTAAATTTCAACTTAATCGGACCCATACATTCGGAGCAAATTGGCTATGACAGACGGACAGACTGACAGACAGACACACGAGTGATCCTATAAGGGTTTCGTTTTTTCTTTTGAGGTACGGTACCCGAAAAATTAAGAAGGCAAATCTCAGAGTAATTGCTCATTTTCATTAGTCGATAACTCGGTCGATATACAGCATGCGGGGACTCCCCGCTGGCGGGGTAATGACTAATGAAAGTCATAAGTTGGTATCGCGGTCGGTACACCGTCTGCGGGGAATCCCCGTATCGTGCGTAGCGACCAATGAAATTCATCGGTTGGTGAAAAGCGTGCGGAGACTCACACCCAATGAAAAGAGCCTTCAAAGCAACTGCCAAACGTGCGGTGCAGGTTCTCCGCATACTGCAATCGTTCCCTATCGACTAATGTAAACGGTTCCCCGATTCAGGCCTTATGGCATGCTTTACAGAAATCTCCAGCACCCCACATGCGGGTCCTATCGACTAATGAAAACGGTTCCCCGCGTGCGAGCGTTGTCGACTAATGACAATGAGCCATTACACTTCATAAAAGATTATGTAGATTAGATTCCCTCTCAAAACTTTGACAATATGAGCCGCTAATTTTGAATGGTATCAAATTTTCACTTTGACTAACGCTTTAATTGGAGATTAGCAATTCGCGGGAAAAGACAATGTTTATTTGAAGAATCAAAGGGATGAAGAGGTCTTAGTTGCGAAATTAAATGCTCGGTTCCCTAATTATGGGGTATGTTTTTTTTTTTTTGGTAGCTATTAACTATCTATTCTATGTCTCGTCTCGCAAACTTTTTTTGGTGGTTCAGTATCAGTAATAGAACAGATTTCCATTATTAGTTCAATACTTTTTTTTGGTCCTACTTGAAATCAGCAAAATATGGATACAATCTATTCGTAATAATATCAATGGGCGAGAGCACAGCTGATAGGTACCTACTACTGCGTTCCGCTTCACTGACCGCGCCCCGCCGGCGCGTTGCCCGACGAGTAGCCATTATACCAGTTTCAAAATAAACATCTTTCGCTAGCGATTACTTAATTTTTTTGTATTAAGATATATCAAAATAAGAAATAGGTGTATAATAAAACACGTTTAAGTTTAATTTGTCAAAATTTGCGCACTGATTACAAGCTTTTCCTGTATATATCCTCATATATGCGTAAAAGGCAACTTTACAAGAGGAATAAAAAAACTGCCCACATACAATACAATATAATACATTACACAGGGTGGAAGGGATATCTACGCGAAATTGCTTACCATGGATTCAGTAAATAATTCTGGCTGCCCTACAAAAACGAAGAAAAAAAAAAAAAAACACCGAGTCAGTAGTAAGTATTAATTTCAGTCTAAAGTTTCGAAAGCCGGTAGCAAACGGTAAACAACTTAATAGTTTAAAGTTCACTTCAGTATCGCATCTTGTTGCCGTTCCAATTAATATCTGAATTCAGGGCTGGTTCTTACTTAATTTAGGTATACATTAAAAAAAAAAAAACAATTTCTGACTCTTGTGGTATTTTGCTTTACATAACCACATCATCTTGTCTTTATATGTACATAGTTAAGAAGGAGCTGTCGTTTCCTATAGTTTATTTTCGGTTTGAAATGAAATACCTTTTCAGTACTAACATTTCTGTATTTTTATTCTTGCACACATACAAACTTAGTATATAGTAATATTTAACAAACTACTTAATCAGGAGACTTGAGACTCCTTGAAGACAACCTTTAGATTCCGAGGCTCGAAGAGAACTCCATTTTGCACGAGCCAACGGCGGAACATCATGTTTTTATTTTTTTAAACCAGTAAGAGTCAAATGAGATACAGTCAAAACTGTTTATAACGACTTCGCTTAAAGCGGCGTACCGGTTATAACGACGAAATTTTGAGGTCCCAGCATTTTTGTTTACATAACATAGTGTTTGGTTATAACGACTATCGGCTATAACAACTGTAATCCGACGGTCCCTTCGAAGTCGTTTTAAACGGTTTTGACTGTACTTTTAAACTTCATGACTACGCTGATATATAAGTCAATGGAGGCAATCACATACTTTCAATAGTATTTAAAATCACTACAAATCTTATTAATATTTGGAAATCATGACAGGTTGGTGTTGTAATATAAGCAACATTTTGGATATAATAAAACTAGCTGACTCGACAGACTTCGTTCTGTCAAAAGCTATAGTATAAACTCCACTACTCTACTCTACCCTACCCTACCTACCCTACCTACCTACCTAACTACCTACCTACCTACCCTACCCTAGATAGTAGCCGATTCTCAGACGTACTGAATATGCATATAAAATTTCATAACTTACATTGTGACACGAGAATTTTATATATAAGGTATATGTGAAATCAATATGTGTGTTAAATTATTGTAAAAAGTTGCTAGGATAATTTTGGTAGCGAGTCTATCTTTCGGCGTCTAATTGAAACAAATGATGGCAAAAAAAGTAACAGAAAAAGAAGAAAGAAAAAAAAAGAAAAAAGAAAGATCTTTGATGCGTAGTTCGCATGTGACGTTGTAGATGTCGCCACAATATTATTGCATCATATGCCACGAGTGATTATCTAACCGGTATTGAATATGTTATAAGTTCAAAACGTCAAACAAATAGTTTTCTGATAGCTGCATGCACAGCTAACTCTAAGCCAGCGGCGCGTACGCCACTGCCGACGAAACGAAATGTTGCCATTTTAAATATTATTTTTATAGAAACATTTAGAATTAAGTTCGCGAGCACATTCGCAAGAAGCTGGCAGTATCATCACAACGGTAATGTTTTCCCATTGTTATAATATATAATATAAGAATAAGATTTATGTATTGAATTTATAGTTTGTAATAGGTTTATGTATATCTTTATATTTAAATGAATATTTATTCCTCAATTTTCGCTATTGCACCTACTACTGTTTGTCTCTGCATCACCCAAAACTTGACTGGTAGAAAATGCCTATGGCATTAAGTCCGCCTTTGTACATTTTTTTTGTGCTTAAAGTATTAAATAAATAATACTAAATAAATAAGTATTGTGAATTTATTTTATGTTTTATTCCTTTTTTATATTTCATCGTATGCTGCACCAGTCGACGTCACCCCATCAACGCCGGCTGTAGACCTAAGTAGAACTATTTATTTTTTATTTTTATCTCATTAAATCTACGATCAACATATTAAATGCTGCTCCGGTTAACGTCATCACGTTAACGCCGCCTGTCGCTGACAACCAGCGCTGGGGCTCTGTGCCGCATAGGGTCGCAGCATTATGCTGAGCGATGGCCGTTTTGCGTGGATGTGACGCATATTTACCCCCAACTTGTGCTTTTTTGTTTTTGTGTTCTTACTTTTTGTCATGTTTATCGCAAATAAACGTATTTTCTTTCTTTCTTTTTTTTTTGTCCTGTCAAATATTCAATATGGTCTTGAGATCATGCAACAATCCCAAAGAAAACAGCACTTTCAGTCATTCCCAAATTTCCCAATTTTCCGGGCAACTTTTAAAATGTTCGTTACTTAAAAACCTAATTCGGACTATTGCGAATAATTTAAAACATAATAGTCAAATCGGTCTAGCCGTTCTCAAGTGATGCGCTTACCAACGAATAGCATTTAATTTGTATTTATTACTAGCTGTTGCCCGCGGCTTCGCCCGCGTGGCTTTTTCTAAAATCTACGTCCTCCGGTACGCGGTTGCCACTCCAGAACCTTTCGGCCCCAATGGCCATCTGTTCTGCGAACAATGTGCCCTGACCATTGCCACTTAAGTTTGGCAATTCTTCGAGCTATAGAATAAAATAGAATTATCTTTATTCAAGTATCAAGACTCAAAAATGGTTAGTAAGACTTACAACTATATACCTATGTGTATACTGCTACCTATGTCTATGCTATGTCGGTTATCTTGATTCTCCTGCGGATCTCTTCATTTCTGATTCGATTACGTAGGGAAACTCCAAGCATAGCCCTCTCCATTGCCCTTTTGGGTGAATTAAAGCGTTCTAATAAGGCCCATTATGAGTGACCATGTTTCAGTGCCATAGGTCATCACTGGCAACACACACTGGTCAAAGATTTTTGTCTTGAGACACTGCGGTATGTGGGACGAGAAGATATTGCGTAGCTTCCCGAACGCTGCCCAGCCGAGTCGGATTCGACGATCGATCTCTTTCTCGAAGTTGGACCTACCTAACTGAACAGTTTGTCCTAGGTAAACATACTCACGCCACACACACACACACACACGTATGTACCACATATATAAGCTGCGGCAGGTTATACAGAAGACCGAGAAGTATAACCTGCCTCTCTGCTTAGCGTTTGTGGACTACGAGAAAGCCTTCGATTTGTACGAGATATGGGCTGTACTGCAGTCTCTTTAACGGTGCCAGATCGATTATCAGTACATCAAGGTGCTGAAGTTTCTGTACAAAACGCGACTATGTCCGTCCGACTCCAGGACCAGACCTCGAAACCTAATTAACTTAATTCAACATTATCCATGACCGACTTCGAGACTATTATTCTAGTGTTTATTCATCCTAGCAAACGCTTGACACTCGACATGTCCTGTGTAATGTACTATACACACACTGGCCATTCGACGACCACAGAATGGCTACGGCTGGCCGTTTCGACGTGTCTATGGTACGTCGAATGGACAGCTTGCGGCAGACTGATTGTTTTAGTACCGTGAATATTATCTTAGGGTGTGAATATATTGTTCTATTGCTTGGATTTCTCCTGTTATGTGAATGGACCAGTGGACAATTAAGCTAGATGGTAAATGATTGAAACAAGCGTTTATATTTGTTAATAATAAAATGGTAGATAATCTATACAATTAAATTAAATTGAAGTGTCTGTTTGTAATGTCAAAATACTAAATGCATAATTATGAAAGTTTATACGGGAATCAAATATAACAAAAAAAAAAAGTTGTCTCTCGTCTGTTTGTTCCGGCTAATCTCCGAAACAGCTAGATCGATTTTGACGGGAACACTGAAATATAGCTGATGTTAGAAGGAATAACTAAGGCTACATTTATTTTAGACTAGCTTCCGCCAGCGGCTTTGCCCGCGTGATATCTTTATAAATTATAGCTTACTAGCTGTTGCCCGCGACTTCGTCTGCGTTCCAGGATGAAATGTAGACGATGTCCTTCTAATATAATTCAATCATGATTCGAAACACACGTGGCGCCATCTATTATCATAATAACGTTATTGCTGTTTTCCTCGGGAACAGCACTTTTTTTCGGGATGAAAGGTACCGTATGTCCGTTTCTGTACACCTGACAACGTATATGCAAAATTTCAGCTTGATCGGTTCAGTGGTTTAGGCGTCAAAAGGTAACAAACAAACTGACAAAGTTACTTTCGCATTTATAATATTAGTTAGGATGTTACTCAGTGATAATACGAGTATAGCATTCTACTGGTGACAGAATTTTTAAATCGGTCCAGTAGTTTTTGAGTTTATTCATAACATACAAAAAAAAACAAATATTTTCTTTTCGGCGAATTCGCAGGCAACAGCTAGGAATCAATAAGTCGCAAAAGTTAAGATTTTAACAGAATATATTTTCACGCCTGGTTTTACACGAATGGGTAGGCAGAGGTCACCATATTCACCACCCATATTCCGCCAGTTATTTTTAAGTTGTTTAAGTAATAGGGGGCGAACCTATTCCCACCATCCGGGCACAAATCTAGACTGCGGGCTACTACTGAGAAATTCCTGATGGAAAAACCCAATAACCTGGGATTTGAACCCAGGGCCTCACGCTCAGCACATGTAGCACAGTCATGCTGATTACTTTTCAAAGACCGTGGAGTTTCTTGTCGGCTCTTCTCCATAGGAAACGACAAATCGGAACCGTGCACCTAGCTTCTGACGTTTTATAAGTGCCCATGTAGGTTTATGTGACATAAAATATTTTGTGTTTTGACCATTGAAACGACTTTATAAATTCTGTTTTTTTTTTTAATCTAAGCAGAAAGTTAACCATCAAACGCATACGTCAAGTTACTATACTCTCACCAAAAAGTCACAAACGCTGAGATTTCATAGACCTAATCCAAAATTTATGCCAACCCTACTTCAGCGGATGGCTGCGAGAGCCTTCAGCCGCCATTACATCAGTAATGACCAATTGGAAGTCGAAATTTTGAAGTGCCAGTTACGTCACTAAGTGCAGCTGCAAGAAACGGCCGTTTAAGAAGAAGTCCAATCAGGGTAAATTCGAAAACTTGCCTCAGCAAGCTTAAAGTTATTTAGTTTTTGTGGTTACATCGTTTGCGAATAAGTCTGTTGGATTTTGTGTTGGAATATTTTTAAAGTTGTTTCATATATTTTTTTACGTTTTGCAGTCATTTGTCACTATTATGCTTTTGATAGGAGTGTTTTTTAAACGCTTGACTTGTGCATTCCACCCGATCGAAAAATAAGAGAAATACCATTCGTTTGGCACCGAGTTTTCCCGTACCTTATTTTGTTTTGGAACTGCAGATCACCCAGGTTGATTTTCAAACGTCACAAGATCTTTAATTTTCTGTAATGATCGCGAAACAAATGGATACAAAAAAATCCCTTCGGCAAGCCGTAGGAGGAGGTAGATTTCGAGGTTCCACGAAGAAGCTTTCTCCGGGCTGTCATTCTCATTTGTGAACAGTACACATACGTACTAAAATATAACGGCAATTTTATTAATTAGTGTATATTTTTATTATAATTG